>CM033443.1:33183084-36063455 GCA_019425775.1 Rafetus swinhoei | reverse complement strand
GAAAGGGACGGGTCTGGTAGGAGGGACGGTTATACTGTAGAATGACCACAGGGGGGCAGCAAGGGACCAGAGAAGGGACAGGGGTGGAGAAAGGGACATCTACTATATATTTCAGAGAGTTTGTCTGTCTGTCTCTCCCCCTAGCTGGGGGACATGCCATCACTTTCACTCTCAGCCCTGGGTAAGCCCCTGAAGACAGGGTCAGCCCCTCCTGTCCCCTCACAGGGGCTGGAGCTCCACAGCAGAATGCAGTAGGGCAGCTCTAGCCCCTTCCTGCCCTGGAGCCGTAGGATCAGTGGCTGGCGGGGCAGTGAAGCAAGCCAGAACTGTGGCAGTCACCTTGTACGCAACCCCTCCAGCCCCCGATGTGAAAGGGAACCAGCCACCAATACGGGTAAAGCCAGCACAGCCAGAGGTAGGGGCTAGGTGGTCGTGCTCTGTTTAAGATATTCCAGCCTCTGGGGAGGCCATTCAGTTGGGGCTAAGTGGCAACTAGAGCAGCCTCCGTCTCTCTCTCTCGTTGCAGATCAGAGCACCGGAGAACCCGGAAAGGAACCAAAAATGGGCTCGGAAGGCCAGAACTTGGGAGAGGAACTGAGCAACCAGGTCAACGACGCCCTGAGCAGACTAGCAACCAAACAGATGTTCCAGTCGGACTGGGACATTGCTGCCTTTGCCATCTTCTTCATCTTCATTGGTAAGCAGGGGACTAAGCAACTGGCACAGGCTCGGGAGCCCGTGGCGGGGGCTGCGCTGGGCCCAGACAGGGCAGACTATGCACTTGTGGGGGGGCTACAAACCCAGTCCCACCCTACCATGGTGTCTGTAGAGCTGTTCTAACTCGCCTGCAGACAAGCAGCTGGAGTGGCCAGAGGTGCCTCCAGCAAAGGCCAAGGTCTTTGGGGCAAAGAGGCTCTGTGCATGTGTGCGCCCTTAGCGCGGTAGGTGCTCCCTCTATACGAACAGTAAGACCGTCCATCCAGCTGAAGGCCGGAAGGAACCCTTAGGTCACCCCAGCTGACCAGGCCAGAGAACTCTATCTACGCATGAGCTCGAGAGAGATCCCTGCTGTTGATTTAAAGACACTGCATGATGGAGAATCCACCCCGCCTTTCGGTAGTTCTTCTCCCTCCGGGCTGAAAATCTGCATCTTCTAGTCTGAATTCGTCTCCCTTGAGCCTCCAGCCAATCGGACACCCTCTGCCTGTTACATTAAAAGGATCCTGTCTCCACCAAGAGGTGCTGTGTCTGGAGATCTGGCCACCAGACTCCTTTCAAACAAGGCCTGGGCTGCAAGTAGACAGCAGGGAACCAGCTTTTAAACACTGAGCAGACTGTGCTGCTGTAACCCCTGGGAGGGGTTGTCCCAGGTTGGCCAGGCTGCAGAAGGGGTGAGTCTGTTACAGCCCAGCGAGGTGCAGCAGCTCAGATGTTTAGTGCTGCAGGTCACAGTGTGCTCCCTGGTGTGTTGGCCGAGATGGCAGCCAGCAGACGACAGTGCAGGCGAGTCCATCGTTCAGGAACGCGGTGAGAACAATCCCAACGCCAAGCTGCCTTTTGGCCAGGACTGTGTTACAGGTCGCAGCACGGTGCTTTCTACCACAGAGAGGTCTGGCAGGAGGCCAGTGTGTGTGTGACAGCACAGCAATGTGGATAGCCACGTACCCTCCGCCGACTCCTGCCTTGCTCCTCGGTACGATGAACCATTCAGAGCTAGACAGGGGAGATGCTAACACCTACAGCTCCTAGAATGGGGTTTCCCCTTTGGCTGCGGGGGGAGGGGGAGTCTGTCTACACTCCATAGAGCCATGGCACAAAGCCTTTCCAGGGAGGGTTTATTACGATTCTCAGCAAAAACTAAAACCACCATGCTGGGATTATTCTGCATGTGGCTGTTGCTATATCGGCTTTAACAGAGGATAAGGCTGGAAGGGGAGGGAGGAGGGCAGAGAGGGACAGTGCTGGTATTAAGAACTCATCAAATCTCCCTGCATCACTGCCTTCCCCTCTGAGGACTAACACTTGGCACTACGGCCCAGTAACACAGATTCAGCCGAAGGCCAGGCCAGCTGTCATCGGCAGAGCTGAGGAACCCAGTACGGGCCGAGCACCCCCGCCTTTGTGCTGAGGGAGTACGAAGGACGTGGAGCCCCAGCAAACACAATCGAGACGTGGGGACCTGGTGATCAAAAGCTTGAACTAGGGCCACCAACCTGAGGGGGGGACGTGAGGTGGCGGCCATCCTAGCCCCTTCCAAGGGGCGAGCTAAAGCCAACCAGCACCAGATCAGAGCACGGGTTTGCAAAGGGCTGGTGTCACAGGGCGCGCACTCACCCCCGAGGCGCCTCCTGCTGGTCACTTAGGGAATGAGCATTTCTGCCCTGAAGCACCCCCTTTCAGCTGGTGTCTCACCCGCTGTTACCTGTTAACATCTCACCCCTTTGTGGTAGGACCCAGCTCCCTCCCAGACCGGGCATCCTCCCCTCTGGGTACTGCCCTCCCACAGTGCCCCACACCCTGGGGTCCTCCCCCTCAGGGAACCCCCAATCCCTTATGCCCACCTTGCCTCAGTGACCCACTGCCTGTCCTTGTCTAGCCCCTTACCTCAGGGGCAAACTGCAGTCTGAAATGGCCACTCAGCATTGGCAGGGGGATGGACCTGCTGCCTTTGCCTACCCTGGCTCACTCTCCGCAACCCTAGTCCGCTCAGTCCTTGCCTCAGGCCCTGCAGCCGGGGAGTGAGGTCAGGCCAACAGTCCCCAGCCCTGCCTGCCTTTCCCCAGCCCCGCTCTGTCTCAGGAAGCCTCCAGCTTCCCTGGCAGCCAGGTCCCTCCTGCTCCCCAGCTAGAGCAAGAGCGTCTGTTCTCCAGCTGGGCCCTAACTGGCTGCATCTGCTTCCGCTCTGGGGCTTTGCTCTGAGCCCTCTCCCAGGGCTGGGTTTTACCCTTAAAGGGCCAGTGCGGGGCAGATGCCCCCATCACTGCTCCCCAAGTGGTTTAATTAAACAGGTGTAAACGGCTGGATGGGCACTCTTCATTTGGTTTAAACTGGGCTTAGTTCAGGTTAGTGCACAGTTAGGAACTGGTGTGAGCCACCGCTTGAACCCCAGGAGGAGTGTCCACACAGGAAGTTAACTGAACTGGTGTAGCTGTGTGTGCAGGCCCCCTGAGAAGCTGGATTCATGCCCGTGGCTGTTTTCCTGGTCCTCCAGCACTTCCTGCAGAGGAAGGGGATGGAACCATGGAGTCACCCAGCCGGGTGACGCAGCAGCACGAGGGAGCATACGAGGGTCAGAGAGGTGACAACGCAAGGAGGAGGCATTTGGGCTACTGCTCAGAATACGGCCCCAGGCAGGAAGGGCACCTGCAGTGGGTGTGTACGCTTGGGCTGTGTCTACACTGGCGCGTTCTTGCGCGAAAACGATCGCTCTTGCGCAAAAACGTGCCACCTGTCTACACTGGCCGCGCGTTCTTGCATAAGTAAACTGACGTTGTACTGTAGAAAATCAGGGCTTCTTGCGTGAGAACTCTGATGCTCCCGCTCAGGAATAAGCCCTCTTGTGCAAGAGCTCTTCCAGAAGAGGCCAGTGTAGACAGGCAACATGAATTTCTTGCGCAAGAAGCCCCTATGGTTAAAATGGCCGTTAGAGCTTTCTTGTGCAAGAGAGCGTCTACACTGGCATGGACGCTCTTGCACAAAAGCACATGCCAGTGTAGACGCTCTCTTGTGGAAGAGTTTTTGCACAAGAACTCTTCCTCAAAAGAGTTCTTGTGCAAGAAGCTGCCAGTGTAGACATAGCCTTGATGTGGCCAGGGGCTTGGAGGACTATGAGGCTCGGGTCTGACTCTAGCAGGTGCAGTCACTGCTGGTGCCCTGACAGAGGTGCTAGCGCACGGGCGGGACTGTAAGTTGACGTGATGGCTTGATTCTCCCCCAGGGACTGTGCTCCTGCTGGTTCTCCTGGCTCTGATCCGCTGCTGCTGCTGCTGCTGTGACTGTGACTCTGGGGGGTCGCACAAGCAGGTAAAAAAGAGTCTGTTCCTGTGCCTGGTGTTCCACCACCGGGGGCACGTGGCCAGTGGTCCTACAGCTCACAGGGAGAGGCAGGGCTGAGTTCCTCACACACCTCCGCCTGGATTTGAGGTTCAGTTAGCCTTCCCCACAGCAAAACCCAGGCGGGGTCCTCTCACCGCCGCCTTGGAGTGTGCCAGGGGCCACGGGGCTCTGTCCCAGCTGGAGAACTGGGCTGTGGGGTTGACGGGCTGTGAAGGCGCTCCTGGGCAGCCTGCACACTTGGGCAGGGAGAAAGCCCAGGCGAACTTCGGCCTGCGGGCATGGCTCCTGCAGGTTCCCCCGGTTGGGGTGGGAAGGCATTTCTTCCAGTGACCCATGCTTTTCACAGTGGCCAGGAGGGAGGGTGGCTTTGGGCTTCCGGGGTTGATCTGGAACACAAGAGCCATCCCTGGGCAAGTCTCTTGCTGTATGCAAAATGCAGCCACTTCCCTACCTCCCGGGGGAGCTGCAATGCATCGGGGACTACGAGATGTGCAGATGCGATAAGGTGAGGTCTGCTCAGTCCTTTATGGCCCCCCATCAAATGGCTCTCTCAGGAGAAATCCCCCTCCAGGAGGATCCCCGTTTCCAGGCCCTAGCAAGCCAAACCGTGTTCAGATGGTTGGGGGGGGCAAAGGCTGGGAAATGAACGCTGCTCCCATCCCGGGGGAGCCGGAAGGGAGCCAGGTTCTTCCTTTTCACTCTTCCTTTTCCTTTTTTGTTTCAACACAATTAGGTCCCCAGAAAGAAAGTGGGCATTGATAACAAGGCCATGGAGCCGTAGCCCCGCCTCCTCCCTTGGACAGACAGATTCTGGAGCCAATGGGAACAAAGACTCTTCTTTGCTCGCTTCTTTCTGCTGCCCTGCAATCAAGGGCAGCTCGGACTCTCTAAATCTCGAGCGCTGGCCTCACGCAGCTGTGCGCCCCTGGCTCCAGCACTGGTCCCCCCCCTCCTCCCTTGCACCAAGGATCAAAAGGAATTCCTGTGCCGCTGAATCAGAGAGCGGCCCCAGCCGCCCCTTTGGGCCATTAGGGCCTCAGGGGGCAGCAGCTGTTGCTCCGCAGCCCAGGGGCAGGGATTCAAGGCCATTCCTGGCAGGAGGGATCTCAGCTAGATGGGCCCTCGGGCCAGTCCTGGAAGGCAGCTCCTGAGGAGGTTGTCGCTCTTACAGCAGGGCCCCCAGGAACTCTTCCGGGGCCCTGAAAACATCCCTGGCTTTGTCCCTCCTGGCACCCATCAGCTGACCCTCCCAGTCTGGGAAGGAATAAGCCCCCGGCCGGAACCGACCACGTAAGCAAAGCGCCCAGAGCTCAGTCCTGCTTTGCTGGAGACAGAGGAAGCGAATGCCTTGGCAGCCCTTCCCTCTGGAGCCCCCATTCACACAGCCACGGGGGTCCTTCTGGCAGCAGCCCAGGGGCTGAACTGCTGCCCACAGTCCCCGAGAGCTGAGGGAGCTGCCTGTGTTGCCAGCTGCATGTGTGCGCAGAGATCAGGCTCAGGGGAAGAAGCGTGCTCTGTCCGACGTGCTCTGTCTCTAGGGGTCCAGCAGGAAGGAAGGCAGAGCTGACCTAGGGTAGTGCCGGTGCCGGCCTGGTGCCCGGACTGCCCCGCTCGCTATCTCACCCCATCCTCAGACAGCGCTAGCGGGCCCTAGCTCAGGAAGCTCAGAAAAAGCCAGAAGAGTCGTTTCTTCCCTGCGTGGCTGGGTTTCCGTAGGACTCAGTGGATGCAATGCATGGTCGGTGGCCTTCTGCCAAGTCCTAAGGAGCCAGTGACCCCGTCCTGCTCTCTGAGCCATTACCACACCCGCTGCCTTGTGCGGCGGTTAAGGGAGGGATCGGAGAACTCACCCCGTCCATCTCCCTCAGGGCTGGGCTAAGTCAATCTCCCCAGCCCCTGACTGAGGCACTGCCCCTCAGCAGGACACGGCCAGGAACGAGTAACTGCCAGGGGTTTGGAAGCCCCAGCAGGGGAGGTGGGCCGAGCACTCCAGCTCTGAACTATGGTCCCTCAGCACACGGCCTCTGCCAGCCCCAACCCCACTCCCTCCCCTCTCCAGCACTTGGGCATATTCTGAGCCTGGCATTCGGAAAGAGGCCTCCTGGAGCCACTGGACTAAGTTTTGACAGGAGCTGGCCCGGCAAGACGAAGGGAAGCCAGTCACAAGGACGGCCTTGCTCTGGGCAGGAGAGCGGCTTCGGACGCCTCCGTGAGGCCCTCCAAACGAGCGGTGGCCAGAGAGCACATGGCACTTCAAAGGGGCCTGTGATTCTATTCAGTCTGGGCTTGTTCTCCCTCATCCGGGTAGAGTCTTTATCTGCCCGCCCTGTCCTGTGAACACCCCAGCGGAGCCTAGATC
The DNA here is from genome assembly GCA_019425775.1 of Rafetus swinhoei. NCBI lineage: Eukaryota > Metazoa > Chordata > Testudines > Trionychidae > Rafetus > Rafetus swinhoei. The sequence continues at coordinate 36,057,040 of CM033443.1, read as the reverse complement.
TCGGCACAGCTGCGGGGTTGCATTGCCTCAGGAGGGGGTCTAAGAGCAGCCCATTCCGCTTTCCCCAGCCCCGGTAGCACTCGGTTTAGTGGAAGTGAGGGACACCCACAGGCGAATGGCCTCTGCTCTCTTTGGGCTCAGTCCTGGGAGATCACGGACTTCAGCGGCAGCTGGCACTGCCCACTTCCGCCCAGCAGGTGTGCTCCGATGCCCAGCTAGCAGCAGGGCATTCTGGAAAGATTCATCCATTTCAGCAGCTCTGCTGGCTGCTGCTCCGCTCCCTCGCCGCGGGCGCTGCACTGTAGCCCTGTGCACGCGCATTAGAGTCCAGCTCAGAGTGCCACACCCTTCCTGCTGGGCAGCTACTCCTGTGCTTGTGACGGCCTCCACCCCCAGCTCTCCACTGTCTAGAGCCCATGGATCGGAAGGGAGGGCGTTGGGGTCAATTTAATTAACATGCCAGCCAATGTCCTTCAGGTTTCTCACTGCCTTGCACCATCCGGGCGGTATGTCCAGGAAACTTTCTAATTTCATTTCTGAATCCAGGAAGAATTACTCATGATTCTAAATAAAAAGCATGTGATGGAGAGCAGCTGCCCAGGCGTGTCTGTACATTAAAGCCCTTGGGGGACAGAGCAAAGGGCCTGGGCTATTCCTTTGGGTGGCAGTCTGGCCGATGCTGGACGCGCTGCTGGGCTGGAGATGCACGGGAGAGGTCTCGACCCTCTCTGCTTTACTGTCCTCTGCGTGGGGATCATTTTACGAGCAATTCACAGCCCTGCTCTGGCCACTGTGACTTGCCCTGGTGCACCATTCTAGCACCAGTAAGAATGCCACTGCTGGGAGCTTCCTCAGAGAAGTGTCTTCCCCCACCCCGTGGTGGCTGCCCCAGCAGCCTGCCCAAGATCATTTAGGAGCCTGCGTTCTAGTGCTCAGTGCCCATGGAGACTGGAGCCCTGCCAGAGTCCCTGCAGCCAGGACCGAGGATGGTAATACTGTGAGCTATGTAGGAGCAGCAAAGTAGAGCCAGCCCACCCTGACTCTGAGCCCTCTACCCAACCCTGCTGACAGCGAGGAAGAACTGGAGGTGTCCTACTAAGGGGAAATGAGCACGCTGGATGGCGGCCTGGGGGGAAGATGTTTGGCATGCGACAGGCTCCTGCCAGGTTTGACAATCTGACAGGAGCACACACATGGGGCGAGCAAATTGCACTGAACACTAGAGCAGCAGGTTCTTGAATCTCATGCTCTGCCTGAAAGGACACTGAAAAACAGGACAGCCAAAGTCCAGTAGCACTAGGCATTCACCCAGTGCAAACCCCTGTTCTCCTTGTGCTTACGGCAGCACAGGCTGCTTTCTACAGCCCAGCAGAGATCTGGCAGCCAGAAAGGTTCCAGTATTTCCTAAAGCGGAGGACTTATATGTACCAGTGCATGATCCACAGCTCTGAGCTGGCCCACAGACTGCCAACACCCAAAGCAGCTGGTAGCACTTCCTGAGCTGAGATGTTAGGAGATTGGGTCTATTGATCCACAGCGGGGGCAGCTGGTGAGACACTCACACCAAAGGCCATCCAGGGCTTAGTGGTAAGAGTCTCCCATTATACAGTACTCTGTTAGGACAGGGCTATAGATCAAGCTCCGTTACAGCCCATCTCGAGTCCAGGGAGCCAGCCTGCGACTCTGATACCACTTTCTGAAAGGTTCTCCTACCGTACATAGCTGGTCAGGTGGGAACGACAGGATGGCTGTTTCACTGAGCCCGTGAGGCTGTTTCCACACACAGGAAATAACATATCCTTGGTTGCATGCTATGGGCAAATCTTGCCTGACAAGCTGGCAGCCCATAGCTGGGTTTCACAGCACTGGGCAACTGTTCTTAGATTATGCACATTAGAGTCACTCACCCACCCCAAGTTAAAGATCAGAGATCTTCCAAATACAGAGAGGGAACTCCATTAGCTTTCCACATCCTTTACCGTCCCCGGTGAGAACCGATGCATGTGCAAGGTCGAATTCTCACCGAGAAAGCAGGCTGGTAACAGACGCACAGAGCAGGGGCCCGGTGGAGCAAACCCACCCTCAAGAGCGCTGCTGGCCCTAAAGATTAGGCAGGCGCCTGTCACGTGTGTGTTATTGTACTGTCACATCTCTGGCAGTGTGCATGCTTGGCAAGCCTTTGTGAACCGTTACCCTCTCCCCCGTCTAAAGAATGAGCGCTTCTGGCTTTCCTCCCCCACTTACAAACCAGAACGGGTTTACTCAGTGCAACTCCCTGCATCCCGCAGTGCGCCAGAGGCCTGTCTAGATTAGGAAGCACAGAGCGAGCCTTTGGTTCTCGGAGGCCGGCCGACCGGGGCAATTCTGGAGCTGTTGCTCTCCCTGCTTTGGGCCTCAGAAGGGCTCTGTATCCCACTAAGCTATCTGCAGAGCTCCCAGTCCCGCGCAGCAGGCAGATCAGCCTCTCCCTCCCAAGAACAGAAGACCCTGGATGCCAGCTGCAGTTTCCCAAGAAGGGTCCCAGGTAAGAGTTCCCACCCTGTGTGGATCGTATCAGGGATCCCAGGCTGGCATCCAATCCAGAGCCCTTTGAGCCAGGGGCGCGCGATGCTGCAGGGCAAAGGAAGCAGAGAGCTACACAGCCACTCTCGGCACAAGAGGGCGGACACCCCTGCGTCCTGGCTCTGAGCAAAGGCTGCACCCTGGAGGAGCCCGCAGCCAATGCACGAGGAGAGGGACTGCTCTCAGCTTGGCAAAGGGGGCACGAGGGAGAGGAGTCCTCCTCCCCCATCAGCAAGCCCCGCCCAGCCCCTCAGTACCAGCCACTCCCGGCATCCAAAGCTAACCCCGCATGTTGCCATGGTCCAGGGCGGGTAGGTTACAGCATGGCCCTGGCGGGCTCTTAGGTCCTGGCTGGAGAGAGCGACGCTGCACTGCAGCACTCGACTTACAACTAAGTACGGGCAGGGTCTCGAGTTACCTTCCTCATCCCGATCGGCCAGCACCTGCCCGGGTCTATCCCCTTCCCAATTCCTGCTCCTTTCCTCCTGCACGTCACCCCACAGGTCTGCCCGAGCCTCCCCTTAACCATTGCTCTGCCCCCTTCCCCGCCAAGCTGTAATCCAGTTAGAAAGTCACCTGTGACATTCCTAGTTCTCAGCACATCCTAGCACTGAGCAATGCCGGTAACAGCCACAGCACTGCGCTTGATCGGAGGGACTTTATTTCACAACTGGTTACAGGGGTGATTCAGACATTGTAGCATCAATAAGGTACAGGCAGCAAACCACCATCCTTCTACAGGAACAACATGGTCGTGTCCACAGATCTGCGTTTAGCGTCGCCATGAGGCACATCGCAGAGACTGTACGACGGAAGGTGTCGGACAGAGGCTACGCCAGGGAGAGGGTTGTGCGCAAATGGTGAGCAGAAGCTATGTTTGAACAGACAAACGCCCGGCTCACCTGGGGCTCAAACAAGGAGAAACCCGCAGTCACATTGGTGCCAGGGAGAAGTAGTAACAGCTGCAAACAAGAATATCTCAAAACAAATTCCAGGAAACAGCTGGACAGGTGCCGGGGAGGGTCTGTGACAGGAAGGAATCAGTTTTGGGGCCGTTCAGAAACCCTGCTGGACCGTGCTTGATCCATGTCGTGCTGCACACGGACAAGCACTCAGCCTGCCCAGTTAGTGTTTGTCTGTTGTCCCCCAGCCCTGCTCCTGGCCCAGCAATCCCTAGGCTATGTGCAAATTACATTAGCTTTCCTGGCTCATGGTCTGCCCCTCGGGCCTGGTCCACATAACTCATCAGGGGCTCCAAAGGTGCAAAGTAACATTCTAACGTTAATACATAGACATGAGCAAGGTCACCGTCCACGGCACGGCACTGCTAGGGGCCCTGGCAGTGCTGCCATGTGGTGAACCCTGAGGTCTGAAGCAAAGCAGCTCCCACAGGTGACGTCTCTGGCGAGCACTGAGCCTGTTGTATGGCAGGACACTGGCAGGTGCGACCTGGCACGCCTCGCAGGCTGGTTCACAGCGGTTTCCTCCTAGAGGAGTAGGGCAGTAGTGCTTGGGGCCGTGTAGGGTCGCACCCTCCAGGGAGGATTAGTATGGCCTGTAGTTCCAGTAGCTGGAGAAGACAGAGATCTGGAAAACAAGGGATAGCCCGTTAGGCCCTGGGGTTCCCTCAATCCTTGTTAAATCTCAATCTCACGTTAAAGCTGCTGCTTTCTGTTAAAGGGGCGGCTTCCCCCCCACCCCACCTCACCCTGAAGCAGCTCTGGAGCAGAGAGGCCAGGATCCTCTTGGATCTGAGCCCTCACTTGGGAGTCAGTAACTCTCCTAATCTGAGTCTCTCTGGCCACACGCCTCGCCTCGCCAATCCCAAGGACGCCCCTCTCTAACTCAGAGCAAAGGCCCCTAGACAGCGGGCTTTCTGGAGAGCAACAGTCCCTTCAGTCCTCCCCCGGGGCTCTCACCACCCAGGCCAGGCCAGGCCAGGCGCAAAGGGCCATGCGTGAATCCTCAGGACCAAACACGTCTCTCAGCGCTCCCAGTTCCTGATGGGTTTATACAGATCCTGCCAGAGCCTTCTAGCCCTGGCTAGGTAAGGAATGGCTCCTGGGTCCAAGTGCAAGAGCCGTTACAATGGCCAATTATGATTGGTTACATTTGTCTATGGAGCCTATACTTGTGCTTAGGTTGTTTTTTTTCCCCCCACAGAGAGAGAGTCACTGTCATAGGCATCATAATGTGGAGCAGATACACATCGATCACTTCTCACCCAAGGAGTTCAAAGCACTCGCAAGGGAGGGGAAACAGCCCCATTGTACAGATGGGGAAAGCAAGGCAGTGTGATGAGGTGACGTGCCCAAGGTCACGCACCAGATAAGTGGCAGAGCCGAGAACAGGTCCTGAATCCTAGCCTGACCACTCTGTGTCTTCGGTGGCTCAGGACCTCGGCTCCTCATCTTGGTTTCCCAACGGCTGCCCCAGTCCTTAGCCCAGGAATATACCCCTTCTGAAACAGGACTAGTTCCTCGTCTCCCCCGTTTGCTCCCGCAAACCCTGGCTGGGAAACCCGCCCGATGAATTGCACAGCACACACAATCCACCAGGGTACCTTGGCCACGTGTCTTTATTATTGTTTTCTCCCTGTGCTCCAAGTACCACACACAGCAGCAGTTAAAAGGAGCACCTACTGTTGGCTCTCTCCCTGGCAGTCAGCTGGTGAGCGCACTGCTCATCAGGTTCTCTACAGGTGCAAGCCACCCTGCCAACCTTGCAAACCTACCAGGCTGCTGGATTCTCAAAGGTTTGCTCTGCAGCGGCTACCAGCACCCCGGCACAGCTCTGTGCTATCGCCCAGCGACTCAGACCTGTAGCGAGCCGCCTGCTGTGTCGCACCTTCCACTTGTCAGCTCCATAGCAACCATTTTCTTCCCGGAACATCCTGTGCCCTCACTACAAGGAGCATGTTACGTCGTGCCCCAGACCGATTTCTGGGCCGAGCAGAGCCCCGCCAGAGGAGCGCCTCGGTGAATTGGTCTGAAACCCTCTCAGAGCAGGCGAGCGGCCCAGCCACGTGCCTACCTTGTCCTTCAGCTGCTGGCAGAGCTGTAGTGAGACCGTGAAGAAGACCAGGGCGTCGTTTAGCCAGGGGACCACACACTCCACTTTATGGACATGGCTGACTTCGTATCGTTGGCTGCCAAACTCGCTGCCAAGAGAACACACCACAGCTGCTCACGCCCGGGCTCTCGGCACTCTGATGAATCCAGTGGTTAAACTGGAGATAAGTGGGGTCACTGCTGATCTCGCACTAAAGGGGAAACCGAGCCAGTAACCAACCTGCTGAGATTAATCTGGTCTTGAAATGAGAGGAGCAGAGCCCAGTTCAAGGGCAGTCAATGGGGTGCGGGGTAGGATTTTGCTTTCCTACTGGACTGTAAGGGACAGGTGCGTGTAGTGTCTGCGAGAGCAAGGAAGAGTGTGCTAGTTAGCACACACATGCTACACAGTGGGTGGGGAACCTTTTTTGGCTTGGGGGCTGCTGACCCACAGAAAAAAGCAGCGGGGAGGCTGGAGCACCAGCGTGCGGGCTCCCCAATGCTGGGGGAGACCCTCCATGAACCTCAGAGGCTAGATCCAGGCAAGCTGGGGCCTGAGGCTCCCCCCCACTCCGCTCTACAGGTTCCTCTCCTCAGCTCTGCCAAGGCACCTTCCCTCACACTTCCGCCTAGATTAAGCAACAGGGACGGTAGACTGAGTAGCTGCTCCAGTCACCAGGTTTCAGCCATTAGCCACTGAACTCCATTTTACCTGGAGTCAAATTCAGTTGAACCCAGACCGCGGAACTGAGAGGTGGACACGTTTAACTCCGTGCACCACTGGCTTCCTAGGTCAGTTTCAGTGACATTGCTGCTGCCACCAGGTGTGGCGAATCCGCATGCAGGGCCATTCCTTCCACAGGCAGTTTGGGGCGGCCGCACCCCCATCCTATGGACGGGACGGTGCCCAATATCGAGATTAGCCCACGGCACCCAGGGCAGCCTCAGCGCTGCAGGACTCAGGGGAGCAGCATGGCACGGGATGGAACCAGGTAGCGCCACGGTGAAGCGGCACGACCCAGTGGGGAGATGGACAGTGGAGCAGAGCTGGCTGCTGGGTCATCCTGCTTTCTGCAGCTCCTGCTGCCATGGTGCGCACATTGGTACGACCCCTGCTGCCATCCAGTGCTAATCCCTTGGGTTGCATCTCTCGGGGGGGGGGGGGGACACGGGGTCTGGGGTCTGGGGCAGCTTTGCCCGTATGAACTTGTCCACACTGCCCCCACCTTGCATGAAAGAAGCCACCAGGATTTCTATCACAAGCACAAGGTTATACCAGACACCTGCCAGACACGCTGACCATTGCGCTTGTGCTCACCCGGCAGGTGCGGCCCATCACTGGCTCACTGGAGCTGTCCCACCCCAGGGCTTGTCTACCCTGACATCTCTGCAGCTTAGGTCAAGTCTGCACTTACAAGCTGACCGCAGCACAGCTGTACTGAAACAGCTGTGCCGCTATAAGAGCCTCATGTAGCCACATTGGGCTCTCCTGTTGATATAAACCCCCTCAATGAGTGGCACTAACTACGTCAGCGGGACAGCAGCTCTCCTGTGCACATGAGCACGGACGCCACAAAACTTCTGTCACTCAGGGGCTGGTTTTCCCACAGCCCCAAGCAACAAAAGCCTTGCTGATGTGCCAGTGTAGCCATGGCTTTGGTGAAGATGTTACCTACACAGACAGGAGAGTTCCTCCCATGAGTGTAGGTACACCCCTCCCTGTGAGACAGTCGCTAGGTCAACAGGAGAAGCCCTCCATCAATACGGCGCTGTCTACACTGGGGTTAGGTCAGTATCACAATGTCTCTCAGGGGTGTGGACCTGAGTAACGTTGTTAAACCAACCTAAGTCTGTAGCACAGACCTGGCCTACCAGATGCTGCCCTTGGCCAAAAGTGCAAAGCTATTCATAAGAAGGGCTACTGCCAAGGACTATGAGTCAGTCCTCCCTCATCTGTGTGGGATTGCACCTGCTCCTACATGCTATACCACCCTTCAGAAGAAGTACTTACAACATAGCCCCAGGGTTATGCAGAATAGATCCTCCAGCAGGTCTGAAGTTCTACACAAGGGATGAAAGAGAGAAATTAAGTCACTTGAACTCAGATATAAAAGGGGAAAAAAGGATCAAATGATTTGTCAGGCTATACTGACAACATGGAAGCTAAGCCTCGTGTTTACTGCTATATACAGTGAGCTAGTGGTTTGATAGCAAGAAACATGGGCAGGTGCATGCATATAAGAGAGCAATGGCCAGAAGGCAGGGCCAGAGAATCTGTACATTTAGTTCCACCCTGCCCCTTAAGAGGACACAAAGCTTCTGGAGTCCAGTTTGGCCCAGTTTAAGTTTTATCTAAACCAGCTCACACTGAAGATCCAGAGAAAGAGTCCCAGAAATATTTTTTATTTTTCAGAAACAAAATCCATCACCATGCAGGGTTTGCATCCCAAACCATGGCACTGCTGAGAGCCAGAGAGTGAAACTCACTAGGAACGGGCAGTAACCAAATGAAATGGATTAGCCTTATTTTCACTGTCCAAGCTGACAAATGCAAGAAGTGGCCAAGTGAAAATGAAATGAACGCCTGAAAATTCCTTTAGTTTAAATAATCAAAAATGTATTTGCAACAGAGAAGGATTTTTATTTAAAAAAATATTGATTAACTTGACTGTGTCTCTAAGACGATAAAGGAATTGACCCAAATATATATATTGAAAATCAAGTATCATGTGGGTAAATTTAGTGATGACTCCCTTTGGGGTTCACTCAAATAGCTCCAGCTCTGCTAAATCATCATACCCAAAGGTAGGTTTGTACTTCCAAAAGGACCTGGTGTTCTGGCTGTATCCTGACCTAAATCCAGGTACTTAACGCTAAACACGCTCATCCCCTGCTCTGGAGATATCACATCATGTGATGAGGTGTTAGCATCCTCCAGGGAACTAAGCTCTCCGATTTCTAGCCCACTTTGCCCGACTGGGAAAGGTGAAGAAAGGAGACTACCTTGGTGGAATTGGGCTGCAGTGCGTGGAGCTGGTAGACGGTCAAACACAGCTTATTCAGGTTGACGTAGAAATTCACAAGGATGTCGGAGGGCAGAGCAGGGGTGAACATTTTCTGTGGGGAAATGCAAAAGATCTCTGCGTGAGTGATATGCCCTAGGTTTCTAAAGCCAAGGGGGATCTTGTGGAGTCTCTTCTATAATACAAATGAGAGGCAGAGCGACATTGACAACTTTAGGCAATGGAGAAAAGCAACGTTTTGCAGAGGGCCTGGAACAGGGACGTGGCCACACGTGACGGCTACTTCTCTTCTTGCAACACTAGGCGAGTGTGTAAGGAGACAGAGGAGACAGGGCTCCACAGTTTGTCTCTCCTTGGAGTCCATGAGGCTTGCTCTGGAGAAGCCCAACTGGCAAGGCCAAGAGCTTTGGGGCCACTGCTCCCCTCAACAGAGAAAGACAGACCCACCACCAATGCTGAGCACAGGGTGCACATCTGCTTGCACGTCATGGAAGTTATACAAGAATCAGAAGGGGATTCTCTTTCACTGTGTACAACCAGGGTAAATCAGAATCCAACCGGGAGGGCCCTCACTCGTGGATGAGGAGAGCCAGGGGCAGTACAGGCCAAGACTGATATAAGGTTACCGTAAGGCCGCTGGAGGCAATTTCCGGCAGCGTCAAGGTGGCCGGAGTAGTGAGCCGGTTCCGAGCGCGTGTCAGCTGTAACATCACCGCATCCATCAGCTAGGAAAGAACACACAGATTCCCGCCTGCAGGCCCTGATGCAGCTTTGGAGGGTGAGTGGATGAGCCTGGGTAACACGCATGAGTGGTTACAGGGAAAACTGCATCAAGGAGTTGGACTGATTTAAGCTAGGGAGCCAACTCTACATGCATACACACACACGTGCGCACACCCCACCCTCACGAGGCTCAAACAAAGCGAGCAGCTCTCACTCAAGCCCCCAGAAAACAAAGGCTGCTTTGGCCCAAGCCTGGGCAGAATCCCACTATTTGGCCATGTTATCCACAGGGAGGCGTATTCTGTCAACTGCATCTCCCTGCTGATGTTCTCAACAACGCCACATCAGCCTCACTGGCATCACTCCAAGGCTCTGTCAACGACTCACTGTCCCCAGGAGACGTTTCCGGTCCAGGAAGTGCTGACGTTTCATGTAAGAGTCTCTGCTTTTTGACAGGATCTGCCATTGCAAGAGTTTGGAGTTCTAGGATATTCTGCTGCTCTGAATCCTAACAAAGGAGCTTGGTTTAAAGAGAATCATTCAATGCCACAGGCCTCTCCCTGCATCCTTATGAGATCAAGCATCATAGTTTGCTCTGCAAACCCTTCTGAACAGCAGAGGGTTGTTGCATCTGAGTCACCTTCCTCCCTGGTTGTCTCTTCCCCCCACAACCTACGTGATCCCATTGTGAAACCTCCATGCTAAATCTGCACTCTCCTTCACAACAGGGTTAGAAACAACATGAACCTGCTCAAGCTGGGCAGGGAGAGAGATTGTATCTCTAAGAAAAGAGGAGCGGGAATTCAGGGACCTGACTGGGAAAGAAAATGGCTGTTGTGGGAGCGTAGTTTGGCTAGGGAAGCTGTACCACTCATGCCGCCTTACGGAGAAAGGACAAGAGTGCTTTCAGAAGCGTCAGCCTGTGCGCCCTGCCACCTCATTTTATCCCCCTTCCAGCTACGCCCCCTCCAGCTCCTGGTAAATAAAATGCCTGCTGTGCCTTGCGTAAGAAACAGCAGAGAACACAGTGTAAAGATTTTCAGTGCTGACAGTCACAGAGGGATCTAAAGACCGTGAAAGCTCGTTGGAAGCTTTATATCTTAAAGAGAAAAATGCTGCTTATTTGCTCTGATGGGCCCAAGCCAGCATTCTGGGAGAGCTGTGTTTGTCTTCTACGGAGCTCAGAATTACTAGAATATTAAGGCACTCTGAACTATGGGTCATCTCTTCCCCTCACCCCAGAGGGAGGAAAAGCTGTGGTGGTCTTATTTGCTGATCTTTTCCTGTTTGCCCAAGATAAAACGCAACAGTGTGTTCTCACTCACATTGGACTAGGTGAGAAGTTACAGTCCGCTTCGCCAGTGGCTAAGACACTAGCCTAGGTCCTGGGTTCAAATCCCTGCTCTACCAAAGACTCATTGTGTGACCAGTCTCTACCGAGCTTTCAGCTCAGTACAAAACCACCCCAAGACAGCACAGCTGCAGGGAAAAGAGGGGAGACACGTGGAACTGAGAGTCTGCCCTCTTACCCACCTCCCAGCGACCATTCTGCTCACCTTCAGGACCTCAGAGCCCGTTCTGAACTGGTAGTTTACATCTCGGTTCGTGAGCAGGTAAATTGCCTGGTTAACGTGGTTTCTAGCATCCTGGATCTGCAAAGGTACAAATGCTGCTCGGTCAAACCAGCCCCCTTTGAAGTAATGCTACAAAGTAGACTATCCCTGTTGTCTCCTTGAATCGCTCCCTTACCACTGCACAGACACCTGAGGAAATGTGGACCGTCCCATACTACCGAAGGCATTTGCTTCTGGATACTCAGCACTCGCCATGAAAGCAAGCCAGTACCTCTGCCCGCCAGACCATAACATTACTGGTCTACCAGACAGGGCATTTTAAGAAACAATGGGTTGAAGTCTGGGCCGGCCGCTTTACATCCTGGACCAAACCATCACTGCTGTTGTGGGGAAGCCGTGACGGCTGGCAGGCAGATCTTGTGTGCAGCCCGGCCAGAAACCCAAGTGGCACACTGCTATCCAGCGAGGCACTCCCCTTGTCCAGGACACAGGGCATTCAGAGCGCATTCTGGTTACTCTGCCCATCTCCAGCTGAGTGCAGTGGCTGCTCTGAAGAACCACTGCCTTAGAGCACAAACCAATACGCCACTGGAATACTTTAAGGCTCATATTTAACAGGTTCACTGGAATAGAGGGTTATCAACAGCCTAGAGGAGCAGCTGTAACACTGGGATGCAGGGCACACTGCTGGGACTTTCCTGTTGAGCAACCTTTGACAGAACAAACATGGGTGACGGGTGAAGGCCCAGCTATGGAAGGCAAGCCCCAACCCCGCCCCTTCTGCCAAGGACCCCGCCTCTTCACCAACCTCCTCATCCAGGAGCCAAGCCCCGCTCAACCCTAGTCCTGAAGCCCAATTCTTCCTGTCCAGCTGGAGGGCTCCCAGTCCCAGCGCTCCCAGGCGGTCGGGGAGCATAAGCAGTTTTGGGAAGGCAATGCCTTCCCTTGCCTATGTTACCAGCCGCCAGGGAGCACAGAGCTGAGGCACATCTAGCATGAGCCCCTGTGAGCCAAGCATGATCCGTTAACAGAGCTACCCTGCCTGAACGGCCCCCTAACATGAGTGAGGAAAAGCAACCAAAGTAAGGGTTTGCTGGCATGGGGAATAGAGCAGAGGAGCAACCCCCTTCCCCTTCCCCAACAGCTTCTGCCCCGGGTCCCTTCCATGCAGACTCTCAGCCCTTCCTACGTTGGCAGGGCCCACTTCCTCATGGAAGAGGCGGATGCAATTTCACTATGGGAGGCTCGTTCTGATGGAAACGAGCCAACATCCTCCCTATAATCTCGTTAAATACCATGATTCTGCCTCCTTTAGGCTCTCACATTCCTTCTCTAAATAACATTAAGAGACCAAGTCCTTTCCAAAGGAAATAAAGGCAGGCGCTGTGCTTAAGAGACGGTGGAAGAATATCAACAGAGCAGCAATACAAGAGAGTCACTATATATAGGCAGCCCTACTGAGTGCATCACAAAGTTCCCTTGTTTGCAAAGCACAAAACAACTCAACACAGCCATTCGCTTCAGCAAGCCAAAGCCCAGATCAACCAGGTCTTGAGTCACCTACCACAGAGCCTAAACGTGGCAATTAGCGAGCATGTTTGAAGTGCCAGTAAATTAGAGCTCTCAGTCTACAGCAGATTGACATGGCCAACAAAGCACCAAAGTCCAAATATGCTTATAAAAAATCCACGAAAAAGGTACAAAGACCTAGCTAGCAGAGAACCCCCGAGTCTGTTTTTAAACTTCAGAGCAATGGTGGAGACTGGGCACTGGACTTTCACAAGCCAGAACTATTCCAGCAATGGAAATGCCAAGCAATACCAGCCTAAAGGAGAGATTCACAGTTCTTCCCATTTGGGCTGAGTGGTTTTATTTCAACTGAAGAACTCAGTGATAGCTAGAGCACGAGGTACTGGCATATGCAGCTAATGAGGAGAAAGGAGAAGAATGATTTCCTACAGGGAATGAGAGCAAATCTGTGAGCCAAGTTCCCTGTAAGCTGCGCACCCGTGTACCTGCAGAGCTGTTTTCCAAGCCCTGCTGAGAGGTTCAAAGCTCCTGCACAGGCAGGGAGCTCAGCTGACCGGCAGGGTGTCTCTAAGCAGCGGCTAAACGGAGCTAGCTGCGTGCTTGAACGGAGGAGCTCCCAGAGCAGGTAAGCATGAGATAAGGAGAGAATAAGTGGCTGGGAGTGAGTAATGAATTGGCTTGGGGGGGAAGTCAGAGGGGAGGGGAGTTTGGAGAGTCCCATGTGCGAGAAGAGAGAGAGGCAGAAACCCAGCCGTCTCCTCAACCCTCCTGGGCTGGGAAGGGAGGTAAGAGGCTGACTGCATGGGGTAGGTGGGGGAAAGATGGGGTGAGTCCTGGAATTGGGATGAGGTGGGGGGAGGAGGAGTGAGTTTGTGCCGCGTTCTGGGGTGAGGTCGGGGAGGTGTGGATTATTTGTTGGTGTTGATCCTGTCCCGACTCCCAGCTAGACTGCTGGTGCCTGCTAGTTTAAGCAGCAGGATTTTATCCCAGCCCCCAGCTGGGCTGGGAGAGGCAGACTGCACAGGGGTAGGTGGGGGAAAAGGGGATGGGTGGGTACTGACATCTGTGCAGTGAGGTGGAGGCAGGGGGCAGTTTGTTTGGGGTGTCCTCCTGACTCACTTGCTGCAGTCCTCTCTGGCTGGCTGGGTTGGGGCCGGGGGCAAGCAGGCTGCATGGGGAGAGGGGGTGAGCCAGGACATTTGCATGATTACACTTCACATGTGTTAATAGCTTAAGGTAAGAAAGAAAAAGATTCTTTTAACAGAAGTTTTTTGGAGTGTTGCAGAGATCTAAAACTCTGAGTTTAATGATTTTTTAAAAAATCCTGTTTTACTAATTAATACATGGCATTAAGGCCACATCTTTGCTATGTGGTACAGTTCTGGCTCTTAGGAGTCAGAAGTAGCAAGCACTAGTGTGATGCTAGTTGTTTTGTAGGATGAAATCTTATTTGCAAGCTCTTTGAAACATGCATCTGTCTACAAACTCTGAAGTCACATGTTAATTTGTTCTGGGGCTTCTGAGTTGGTGACACACAAAAGGTGAAAGTTTCAAACCATAAGAACATAAGAACGGCCGTACCGGGTCAGACCAAAGGTCCATCTAGCCCAGTATCCTGTCTGCCGACAGTGGCCAGCACCAGGTGCCCCAGAGGGGGTGGACCGAAGACAATGATCAAGCGATTTGTCTCCTGCCATCCCTCTCCAGCCTCTGTCAAACAGAGGCCAAGGACACCATTTTATCCCCTGGCTAATAGCCTTTTATGGACCTAACCTCCATGAAATTATCTAGCTTCCCTTTAAACTCTGTTATATTCCTAGCCTTCACAGCCTCCTCTGGCAAGGAGTTCCACATGCTGACTACACGCTGTGTGAAGAAGAACTTTCTTTTATTAGTTTTAAACCTGCTACCCATTAATTTCATTTGGTGTCCTCTAGTTCTTCTATTTAGGGAACTAATAAATAACTTTTCTTTATCGGCCCTCTCCACACCACTCATGATTTTATACACCTCTATCATATCCCCCCTCAGTCTCCTCTTTTCTAAACTGAAAAGTTCAGTCGCTTTAACCTCTCCTCATATGGAACCCGTTCCAAACCCCTAATCATTTTAGTTGCCCTTTTCTGAACCCTTTCCAAGGCCAAAATATTTTTTGAGGTGAGGAGACTACATCTGTACACAGTATTCAAGATGTGGGCGTACCATAGTTTTATACAGGGGCAGTAAGATATTATTCTGGGTCTATCCCTTTCTTAATAATACCTAGCATCCTATTTGCCTTTTTGACCGCTGCACACTGTGTGGAAGTTTTCAGAGAACTGTCACGATAACTCCAAGATCTCTTTCCTGATTTGTCGTAGCCAAATTAGCCCCCATCATACTGTACGTATAGTTGGGGTTATTTTTCCCGATGTGCATTACTTTACACTTATCCACATTAAATTTCATTTGCCATTTTGTTGCCCAATCACTCAGTTTGGTGAGATCTTCTTGGAGTCCCTTACAGTCTGCTTCTGTCTTGACTATCCTAAACAGTTTGGTATCATCCATAAACTTTACCACCTCACTGCTTACCCCTTTCTCCAGATCATTTATGAATAAGTTGAACAGGATTGGTCCTAGGACTGACCCTTGGGGACACCACTAGTTACCCCTCTCCATTCTGAAAATTTACCATTTATTCCTACCCTTTGTTTCCTGTCTTTTAACCAGTTCTCAATCCAAGAAAGGACCTTCCCTCTTATCCCATGGCCATGTAATTTACACAAGAGCCTTTGGTGAGGACCTTGTCAAAGGCTTTCTGGAAATCTAAGTATACTATATCTACTGGATCCCCCTTGTCCGCATGTTTGTTAACCCCTTCAAAGAACTCTAATAGATTAGTAAGACAGGATTTCCCTTTACAGAAACCATGTTGACTTTTGTCCAACAAATTATGTTCTTCTACATGCTTCACAATTTTATTCTTTACTATTGTTTCGACTAATTTGCCAGGTACCGAAGTTAGACTTACGGGTCTGTAATTGCCCGGATCGCCTCTAGAGCCCTTTTTAAATATTGGTGTCACGTTGGCTACCTTCCAGTCATTAGGTACGGAAGCCGATTTAAGGGATAGGTTACAAACCACAGATAAAAGTTCTCCTGGTGCTGAACTATTATCTGTTTTTACAGCATAGGTCCTAAACATTCCCCAGAAAAACTGTATAAGCCTTAGTGAATACCATTTACTCTCCTTTCCAATATCAGTAAATATCGTATTAGTCATGCTGTTCTTGCAAATACCATTTCTAGCTGACTCATAGATTTGTTTAGCATCTTAAAGCTGAGCTATGTGTGGATTATATGTATTTTGGTGTGTTTACTAGCTTGAGTTGTTAAAAAGGATGATGATACATGTACTCCAAGGGTAGTGTTAATTTTTTTATTAATTTTATATTAAATATCATAAGCATTGCTACTTGTTAAATATCCCTTGTTTTAATAGATTTTCTTCCACATATATGGACTGATAAAATCATATATATATAAAAAAAATGTTTTTTGTTTGTATTGGTGGTGCACATCCACACACTACCTCAATACTGGTATTGCACGTAAGAAATTTCAAGCCGCCCAAGGACAGAAGGAAACACTGTGAGCCAGCTCAGTCCCAGGTGAACTGTTCTCTGTTCAGCCCGTCAGGAGTCAGCAGGCATTTGGAAAGACAGCGAGAGCCTTGGTGATCTGAACATCCAACCCAGAGAGCTTTTGGCTCACTGATGTCCCAGGAGCGAGTAGCACCCACCCCTTTTTCTTCTAAAGCCCCAGTGCCAACCAGTTCACACCTCTGCCCCCCCCATCACTCCCCAACCCACACAGGAAGGTGGATCCTGGGGTCTGGAGAACCCCAACAAAGACCACCCCTTACTTTCCTCTTAGAGGGGGCAGGGCTATGCAGGCTGCAGGGAGGGCACATGCTCAACACAGGGGGCAGACTCGTGATAACCATACCTGCTGCAATTTCCACTGCTTGTCTTCACGGAACGTGAAGTGCAGGAGCTGGTTGGTTCTGGGCATTTTCAAATTAATGTCCTTTAGGAGAGAGAGGGGCAGAGATGAGAGGAGCTCCCCCACAAAACTCACAGCAGGCACCCTCGGAGCAGAAAGTGCTGCTCATACCCCCCTTGACACTGATGAGTGGGGATATTTTGAGCAGTCCTGGCTGAGCCAGTTTTTTGCCTCACTCTTATTCGACAGGAGGCAGACACAAGCTGTAAATGACAGGCCTTTACTGGACGGGGCCCAGAGATGAGCCTGCCAGTTCATTTCAGGACTTGTGGAGGGAAGTCTGGTGGTAGAGATAAAGGGAAACATAAGCAAGGAGCCCATCAGCTAAGAAGAATCTATCATGGCCCTCTGTCTACCTACCACCAGTTTATTATGCTGCAAACATAATATTTCATGTGGTCATCATAGGTAAGGAACTGCCGCAGGTGAGCAATTTTGCAAGGCTGAGTTAACCAGATCTAAGAGTATACACGGCCCAGATTCAGACTGGACTGCAGCAAACCAAAGTGCCGCCCCCTTGCTGGGAGAGAACATATCCCAGCAGGACACCATGCACTATAAGAACAAAAATTGTCCTCCTCCTCAACCCTGCACACTGGTTTTCCCAGATTCAGATTTCAACCCCTGGCATCATGTGTCCCAGCAGCAAGTCAGCTATGCAAGAACTGCTCTGAGCCACAGACTCGGATGCATCTTCAGTCAGTTGCCCAGCTGTGTTCAGCTGTCACCAGCACCTCTGGCAAGATGCAATCACTGTGGTACCAAGGCACCATCACAGAAAGCAACCAACCAAGCACCTGCAGAGAGGGCAGCTCAAGCTGACTGGGGCTGGACACACCTCACTGCTTGACGACATGTGGAGGGACAAGGTCTGGCAGGGGAAGAAAGGCAAGGAATACACCTTACCCCGATCCACCACTCGCTCAGCCCCCGTGCTAGCATGAAGTGCAGGTGTGGATTGGTACTTACAGCCTGGCACAGGGCATCTCCCTGCAGCATCAGCACTCCTTTCACCTGGTCCGCGCTGGAATGACAAACCAGGCCAGACAGTGAGGCAGGCTACAAGACAGGTACAGAAGCAGCCAACCCCACCCCCAACTAGAAAGGGAGACCAGCCTCTACCCTTACCACTCAAAAATACAACACAGCAGAGGGCAACAAGGACCTTCCCCACTCTCAGATGGGCACATAGGAGCTCTCCAAGGCTGGACCTCATGTGTCCTGTGGACAGCTCAGCTGGGGAGATGCATTTTTATCACCTATTCTTAGATCACATCTCCCACCTGCAACTATCATACTGCTTGAGAGCTGCTCTCTTGTGCGAGTGACCTGCTTAAAGCTACAAGGCCCTATCCTCAACTAGTTTCCTCCCTGTATTAACAATCCACACTCTGTTCACTGTATAAACATTAAACACTTCTGTTTAAACATCTGAATTTTGGCACTAATGGCCCAGAAACAAAAAACACAAACTAGATTATAATCTGACGTTGTGTCTGATTGTGTCATAGTGGACGCTGAAAAGGAGCAGGTAATTGGTCACGTTCTTCAAAGGTCCCACCTTCTCACCAATCTTGCTACATGTTTACATGAAACAATGATGGGAGACTAACGTATCTGGGCTTTAGGGACTCCACTTTATGATCCCAGCTCATTTAAAGTGACACCAGGAGTTCAATGAAACCCCAGCATCTGACAGAGACCTCTCTCTGGACAGAGACAAACCTGCTGCAGTAGATGGACATGATAGTTCACAGAAGAAAGCAAGCATCTAGAGGAATGGACAGAGGCAATCTCTGCACACACTATAAATACCCACAGATTTTCCTCTTGGAATACAAGAATCTGTTACTCCACAACTGCTCAGAGAACTTTCTTGGAAGCATGTTTCACGGTCTACTGTGCAACTCTACAGAAGCAGAGCTGGACTGGAAGCTCAGAAATGGTGACTATTTCAGATGCAGTTTAATACTAACTGCACTTGTATAGCACCTTTCATCCAGATCTCTAACTGCTTCATGAGGTGGGTAGATGTTATTCCTACATTACATTTAGGGACACCAAGACACAGAGGTTAAAAGGGACCTGCCAGAGGTCACAAACAGCAAGGCAGCAGTTAAGCCAAGCACAGACATCAGATCCCTGACTCCAGGTCCCCAGCTGTAAGCGCTAGTCCGAGACTCCTCTTTATTCACACTTTGAACATGCTGAGAACTGATCCACCTACCCCTGCAGTGAATCAAAATACGGCCAGGAAACCACACGGTGATTCCACTACAGAATCAAACAGGTAATTGTTAAAGCATGACGGGATCCATTTCAAAATTACTTCAATCTGCCAGGAAGTGTCTAGTTTTACTTAAAACATTCCTGTGGTAATTTTGTTCAGTGGAATTCTTATGGAAAGGAATGAACTTTCCATTCTGTATATACACATTACCAAAGATGCTAATGCATATAAATAAAGCAAACAAGGACAGGTATGTGTATTTTTGCAAGCAAACACAATGTTTGATAAAATGGCAGAAAGCCAATGAGATGGGAAAGTCAAGGCTTCACTCTTTAGAAGGTTATAAAACAATGATTAAAAGAGTACTAGATAACTGCTTTTTACACCCAAACAGCAAAATATCGTCAGGTTTTCCCTAGAGCGACAGTCTCCTTTGTTCAAGGGCTGGAAATCTGGATCAGTAGAGGCTTAAATACTGAAATTACGGCTGAATATTTCATCGACCCAACCACTCACCTGTGGTACTGTATTACTCCCACAGCTAAGGTGGGAGTTACAGAGCCCAGCTACAGCTGTCTGATAGGGGCTCTTCTCTTAGCCTTGAACTGCTGCTTTTCTAAATGCCAGCGTTCAGATCTCCACGTTATCTAACCAAGCAGATGAAATGGGGGAGGGAAGGAAGATGTGACATGCAAACGATTAAAATAAGCTAGGAGAGCAGCAGGCGAGAAGAGACAAATAATGTCAAATTGTCACCAGCATAGTAGGAAAGAAGGCAAAACTGTGTACCAAGGGAGACCAAGTTCTGAACTCTACTAGCCAGGCACCTGGGGCACTAGAAGGTGGACATGCTCAACCATGAAAGTCTTCTAGTGTCTCCAGATATTACATGGAAGATAGAAATAACAGGAGAATCTGTGTAAACAAGGGGTGAACTGCTTCAATTCTCCATGTCCTTCCCCCTCCTTTGCTATGCAAGGAGGATCCCAAGACCAAATGTGCTCATGGAGAGATCTGGATTACCAGTCCAGCATCCTAGAACTCACTCACACCTCATCACTCATGTTTGGTGAGCAAAACCCAAGTGTGTCCACTGGACACGAGTGGATTTAAATAGACGACAGCACAATCTCTAGTAGCAGCAAACCCCTCTGCACACACTTACTTGGAAGTGCCCAGAATGAAGTTCTCCTGTTTGACTGGTCCTTCTGTGCCACCGACAGGCAAAGCAAACCTGTGAGAAGCCTCCTGCACAAGAACAAAGGGGAGCCGATACTGACAGACCAACAGTACTCTGCAATATCCTGGACAAACCTCATGGGATTAATTCAATACATTTAAACTGCATTAAATTAGGCTTGATACCTTTGGTGTCTATTGTATTCAACTGCAATTGTGTAGGTGGTAATGTGTGTAACTCCTCTTAGAGAAGAGGGCTGCTAGTGTAATTCCTTTTGAAGTCATCCCTATGGAGAGGTGCACACATATACTAGTTCAAACTGGATTCTCCAGGGACCACCAGACCAAGAAAGAAGTTTTGGATTAACAAGATGGTTTTAAACAGGTTCGGGTCCTTCTTCCCAACCAAGTAAACATATAGGACCCCGGGGTCCAAGGAAGGCCCCAATCCTCGGGGGAGGACAGGACTGGGCCCCAGAAGACTGTGTGCACATTCTGAGCTGAAGCTGTGACAAACTTGAAACCACAAGGAAACCTCTTGAGTGGGGTTTTAAAGGACTGCTCCTGCCAGAGTCCATGTTACTGCTGGGGAGGGGTTCCTCTCTGGTTAGTTTATTACCATGCAGGCAGGGTTTAATGTCTTTATTGTCTCAGTGCTTTTACCTTACAATCAATCAGGCTTGCTTAGGAGCTGCTGCATGGTATCTTGTGGCTGTAGCAATTACAGTCTTTGAAGAGACCCAAGCAGGCCTGTTTAGGCAGACTCTCTTTGCTGGGAATACAAAGTGAAGACAGGGAACTGTTTGGCCTGGAAATCCCCCGACACAATAGAAAGAGAGGCAGGTCTCCAACCAAGAGAGGAAAGTAATGGCTAGGGAGCTGGTAGCCAGAGAGTAGGTGCCCAAGCTGCACCAGAGGGAGGAATACAGGTGCAGTTGCCCTGAAGCAGGACAGACATCAGAAGAGCTAGCAGCCCGTTTCCTATCCTCCCATGAGGCGTTGAACAGTAAGGATTAGACAGCATGGCAGTACAGATACTGGGAGCCGGTTTAACGTGAAGCAATTGCTTTTGTTAGCCTCAGCTGCACTACTGACAGGAGAGTAAAAGGTGGAGAATGCCTGAAAATCTTTACTATCCATAAGCGTGGTGTATGCAGGTAGGTTCTGTTTGCTCCCCACTAACTGGGGGCATAGAAAGAGCTCTCTTGGAGCAAAAGGAAACAATGTTACGCTTGGTTCCCTATAACCAAGGAGGAGCACACACACTGCTAGTGGAAACCCTGACCTGCCAACAGCATGACATCTGCCTGGCCTTCAGATACAAGGTGCACAGAGGAACCGCCCCTGCTGTCACTGAAACAACCAGACTAGCTACACAGTACAAAAACAAGCAGTCTTCATAAACACGGCATGTCTTACTCAGGAAAACTTGCTTGTACTAGCCAGCTGGTATCTAGTCCCTGCACTCAGATATTGAGGGCCCCCTCCTCCCTATAAAGATGTTAAATTTAGATGCATCAACTAATTGAATAGTTGATGTAATTTGCACCGACTATTTGATTAGTCGATAAGGGCGCCTCCGCCTTTGAAATGTAGCAAGATCCCTGGCAGCTCTTGCTACATTTCAAAGGCAAAAGTGCCACAGGGAGCCGGCCAGCAGGGGACTCCCCCCACCCCAGCTCTTGTACATCTCAAAAGCAGGGAGGCCAGCGGGGCACTGCTTGAGTCCACAGCTCTCCCCAGGGGAAACGTAACAAGAACCCTGCTCTTGCTACATTTCAAAGGCGGAAGTGACGCCAGTTCCCCGCTGCGCCCCTGCTTCTCCCCACGGAGACATGACTGAGTGGGACATGGAGACTGAACTCTCCTCACCAGCTGGATCCTCCAAGTCAGAGCAAAGCCAAACTGGCAGGACAACAGTTGAGACACGTGACCTGCTGCTGCCTGTGCTGTACCTGGTCTGGGGATAAAAAGAAGTCTTTGTTCTCCAGGGCTGTCACGCCTGCACCTTTCATCAGCACTGTGCTCACACAGTACAAAGTAGTGACCAGAAAAAGCAAATTCCCCAGGTATGTCTGGAACCGGCTCGTTACCTTCAGAATATCCTGCAGCTGTCTCAGGACACCATGAACCTCCTCTTGCAAAAGCCATTTAAACTCTTCTTCCTAGAGCCATGGAAAGACAAAACAGGAATCACCTATGAGGGTCTCTGGGGGCTGTCACAGAATGCTTGATCTTAATTTTGTTCAGTGGCACAGCAGCTCATACCCCACGGAGAACAAGTTTACTGATACACAAAGGTGGAGCTGTAACAAGAGGACAGGCAGGCAGGTTTTCACTGAATCGTTCAAAGGGGTTATTTTTTCTGCCTCTCCATGCTGCCTATTTCCCCATTCAAAATATCCTGCCTCGACTCCACTGAGCAAATGTTTATTTAGAGCGTTATATGAACAATAAGGGTGGTAGGTGGCCCTGTGCTGCTGGAGGAATCAATTTCAGGTGAAACAAAGCACAGATCCTGCCTCCTTGAAAACTCTGAGGCTCTTCTAGCCTGGTTCTTGTACTTGTCTTCATCCACGTAGTTTACCAAACAGCAGCAGCTTAACTAGGAAAGAACTTGAAATCAAGTCAGCAGAGGGGACAAGGCTGTTTACACAAAATCAGTAATAAACAAGCCACATCTGACAGGGCAACACCACAACTGAGTTCAGCCAGTCTGCTATGGAGAAAGCCCGTGAAAACTAGATCCTGATATGAAGCTGCAAACCTGAAGTATATAAACACCCTTGGGCAGACGAACACCAAAGGCAGTATGTGTGCATGCGTCGGGGGCAGGGTTACTTTCCCCACAGAAAATTAGCGAAGGACAATCCCCATTTTTCAGATGGGAACAGTGGCACAGGGTAAATATAAGCGTCTTGTCCCAGACACCACACGCAGTCTGTGGCTGAGAGTTAGGAACTACACCTGGTTTCTGAAATCCCAGTCTAGTAGAGTGGCCCAACCACTGTACCTGTCCTACCAATGTGACTTTCTCCATGAAGATGTACTCAAACAGGAATTCTCTGGAGTGGAGCCACGCCATGTTTGACTTGCTGTAAGCCCCTTCAGTCTAGCAAACTCCCAAACCCGATTCCTCTAAAAGGATCAAACCCCTCGTTATTTCCTGCTGCAACGTAGCTCAAGGTAAGAGATTCATGTTGGTACTTCGTGGTTAGCAAGTATTGTATGAAGTGGAATCTCATCCAGATGTTACGTATCCAATAGGCACATATGACAGCTTAACAAATGTTATAACCAACATCTTTGTCCTAGCCTTGCCCTCCTTTATTTGATGCCCCCTCACCCGTCCTCACCTCCTCTCTCCATCGGCTATTAAAAAACCACATTACTAACCTTTCACAGCTGTTACATGTTTCCGTTCCACCCCAGGTATGACAGGGCCCTGTGCAGTCAACAAATATTTTCCCCTCATTGGTTCTGTTGGGGAGGTTCAAGGAGAACCTTGATAATAAAGGCGTTTATACTGACTCCATTAGCGCCAGTATAAAACGCCCAGCCAACCCGTGCCCCCTCCTCAGTTCCTTCTTTCTGGAAACTCCAATGGAGAGGGGTTGGGTCAAGCAACAGACACACAAAACAGCTTGAAGAACGATAGTTACATAAGATTTGTAACTGTTTTCTCTTTGAGTGATTGTACAGGTGCATTCCACTCTAACTTCTAGGGGACTCCCAAGAAGTTAAACAAGCAGAAGGGTTGGCTCAATCAAGTTTGGCATCAGCTCTTGAATCCTGAGTAATAGTGTAACTGGAGGAGGATGTGTGCATTGATGGCTATTTTACCTTTTGTGCCAAAAATGCTGCTGAGGATGCTTGTGATCTTGTGCAAGGAACAGTCAGGTTAGTTGGTAGCAAAACACCTACCTGATCTTAACAAGTGTGAATATAGCCTCTTCCTGACTTATAAACCGGTTACGGACCAAGCAATTGGGCGTAACTCGGTTCGTTCATAAGTAGGACCCCATAGAGTTACACGCGACCGCGCTGTTCGTAACTTGGGGTCCGCCATTTTCGACAGCTTTGGTCGTAACTGCGAAAGGTCGTAAGTCGACCATTTGCAACTCGGGGACCGGCTGGAAGAAATCCAGGACAAAACTATCTATTAAGAGACTGGGAGACCTTTCATCCTGTCTGCTACAGCCACAAACAGCTCGGTAGACCACCAGAATTGTTTAATACTTTCTACATAGAAAGCTAACGCCCATCTAACATCCATGAGTGAAGACATTCATTCTTATTTGCAAGAGGTTTCACAGAAAAGACCCTATGCTTTTTTGCCTCACTGGTTTCACAATTTCATAGCACTTTCAGGAGGAAACTGGGGCGAAGATGTGAATACACACTACCTCTAAAGACTGTGTACAGAGCTTTGATGTGCAGGCATGGAGTTCAGATGCCCTTTGGGCTTAAGTGATGGCAATTAGGAATACTGCCTTCCACCTTCCAGGAAAAGCCTAATAGGGAGCATGTTGATAAAGCTCAAACAGTGATCCAAAAACAATGTTTTGGCAAGACCAGGTTCAGGTCTTAAGGGGGAACGTGGGCTCCCTTGAGAGTACAATCTCGCTAGGCTTTTGAGGGCTGACGTGTCATGTGAAAAAAACAGACTGGTTATCCTCCCAAGGGTGGAAAGTTAATTTGGATGCCAGGTGAACCTTGATAAAAAAACTGCTAAGCTTTGCTGTTTCAGGTGCAATAAATATCTCAAATGTTTTGGATGGATGAACACATGGGTGAGACACCGCACTGGAATGCCCAGTCTGAGAACTGCTTCCATTTTGAGAGGTAGCAGCCCAGGTGGAGGCAAGACCTGCCTGCTATACTCTACTATATAGTACAGGTGCAGGCAAGACCTGCCCATTCCTGAGACACAGAACAGCACCACTCAAGACAGCTGGCTTCACATGCTGCTCCCCTGGACCCCAGAAAAATCTCTCAGCTTCTATTGGCCAGAAACTGGCCAATGGTCACCAAGAAATTGTGCTGGCAGCAGGGGCAATTTCCCAGCCAGAGCCTGCCTCTGGCACCCCACCTCCCCCTCAGACTCTGCACCCCCTCCTACACTTCTTCCCCAGGCCAAAATCCTCCCCTACACCCCAATCCCCTGCCCCAGGTCTCAACCCCCTCCTGCACCCAAACTCCCTCTCAGACACCACACCCTCTCCTCCAGACCCACCCCAGTCTTTTCCCCGAGCTCCCTTCTGCAACTAACCTCCATCCCAGACCCCATACCTCCCTCCATAGAAAAGTGCAGCCCATAATCACTTACTAAAATCTTGGAGTGCCCCCCCCCGCACTGAAAAATTATTGCCCATCCCTGATCAAGTAGGACCTTTCAAACTTTCTCTGAGCTCCTCTTTGCTGTTGTTCTAAAACATGTGTAGCGTTGTCTGAGAGACCAGACAAGTTTCTGACATGGGGCAGGAAAGCCTGTCAGATACGGTATGGTATGGTATCTGAATTATGTTACCAAGGACTGGATTGATTGGAATAGTACCTCGGGCAAGCAGGCCCCCTGGACCCGGAAGAGTTCACTTGTCTGCACTGATCAGGGCCTCCAACATCAACTGAAACTGCCCAGTGTTGGATGCTACCTGAGCCCTGGACCAGCCCTTGACTAACCAGTCATCTACATAATGGAATACCCGCCCTCCTGTCTCCTCAAGAAAGCTGCCACTATAATCATGCATTTTGTGAACACCAGGGGAGCTGCAGACAATCCAACAAAGTGTACTGTGATTGGTAGAGTAACTATAAAACTGAGAAACCTTCTGTGTCTATGGCATACTGACACAGGAAACGAGGCATTTCTTAAATTGAGGGCACAGTACTAGCCTCAGGGATCCAGAAAATGGATGCCAAGGTGACAATGGGGAACGGTTTTCTTTCTGAGTTTTCTTTCTTTCAGTTGAGTTGACATAGGTCTGAGATCTCCCTGTTATTTCCTAATCCTGAAGGCCAAGGAATAGAAAACCTCTCAAATGCTGCAGAACTTCTTCTACTGCTCCACACTTGAAAGAGATTGAATCTCTTAGGACCATAATTTCTCTGTGAAAGGGATCCTTGAGGAGGGATAAGTATAAATAAACTGAAGTGCGTACCTTACGTCTACAGTGTTCAACGTCCAATGGTCCATGGTGATACTGGAACAAGCACTGGGGAATTGGGAAAGGTGAACATAAGAATGGCCACACTGGGTCAGATCAATAGTCCATCTAGCCCAGAATCCTGTCTTCTGATAGTGTTCAAAGCCAGATGCTTCAGAGGGAATGAACAGAACAGGTTCTCATCTAGCTATCCATCTCCTATTGCCTATTCTCATCTTGAGGAGCAAGAGGCGGCCAGCACCAGTTGTGCATGTTCTTCTTCCCTTTCTACATCAGCAGGATCCCACTGAACTGTCTCTGAGTTCAGTATCAGAGTCCAGACTGGGTCAGCAAGATGGTGCCACACGTCTTTGAGACAATGGAATAGAAGTGCCTAGAATATGCCTTGGAAACTGCGGGAAAACTGATTAGGAGCCCTTGTGAAACCTGAATCCAATGGCCTCCTGACCAACAACTGGATGGAACTCCTTGTGCTTGGATCTATGGAAGGGTGTTAATACCTGAAAAGGAGCAGCAAGAATAGCTTCAAGGATGGGAAGAGAAAGACCCAATCTCTAATTCAGAAGAGGGTGAGTCTCTCTAACAGTGCCTGCATAGGTTCTGGAGTCAATGGGGTCAGCTTCTATAGCATCGAGGCAGAGGAGTGCTTCAGTTTAGATTGTATTCTACTCTGATCTCCATGCCTGGCAGCCGTCAGTGCCAGAAATCACCCCCTTTTGGCAGGCTTTTCTTATGTCTTTTTCTAGGCACTAAGGATGGTGACTGGTGCTGGGATTCCAGTAAGGTAAGTAGAGCTCCTTTCCCATGCTGAGGCACCCGTCCTGGCTCAGATGGAGTCTCAGTGCTTCCTCTATGAGCAGGATCTTCCACCTGGCTTCCTGATCCTCCTCTATGCAAGTCCTTGCAGATCTAGAAACGGTCCCAATTGTGAACTTCCCCTAGGTGCTTCAAGTAGAGTGAGTGCCAGTCGCTCAGGGGCACAGCCATGTTGCAGGAGACACAAGGTTTGAAGCGTGGTGACTGAGGCATCCCTTGGTACTGGAGATTGGACATAAAGGCCAGTAAAGATTGTAACTAACTAATTTACTAAACTCCACTAAAACTACGTACAATAAACAGAGAGTCTCCACTGAAAGATCTTACAAATGCAAGGAGAGCAGTTCCAGTAACAGTCACAGGCAGTAAGAAGGAATTGAGGGGTGCAGGTGCTTTATAGCACTGCAAACAGTGTGAGGCATCAAAGGGTACCACTAAGGGAAGAATTTCTGGCCACTGTGCACGGGGCACATGCGTATCTAGTGTGGAATGCATATGTGCAGTCACTTGACGATGAAGAACACCATTTTTAAACGTCTAAATTTCTTCTGTTTTCTGGCTACACAGCCTGGCTTGGTCCGCATCCTCATTGCTCAGTCCAGATCAAACAATGTATTGACTTTCAAGGCATGCTATGTTTTTGCAGATGTTTACAAACAGCTGAGGGATTTGGGATGGTTGGGATTCTTGGCTAGGGTGAGGCATATTTATATACACACAAGTGTTGGTTGGTTATTTTGTCACTTAACCTGGAACCATATTTTAGCTCTATTTGGAATAAGTACTACTATGAGCTTGTTAAAAATCAACAGTTCAGAACAGGCACCTTTGTTTAGAAGTCTCAAATCTCAATATGAAGAATTTTGGGTAATTTACTCATCCATCAGACTTTACACCAATTGGCACAGACTGACGTGTGCAATGTTAAAATTGCTGCTGTGTAAATGTTTTGCTCATTTTCCTAGGGCACCCTGGACTTTTTTCTGAAGCAGTTAAAACCACAACACACACCCCTGCCCAAGGTCACTTTAACTCAGAAAAGCACAGAAATTTTAATAATTAACCAGTTTCTCTTTCCGTGATCGCACATCCCTTTAATAAGGAGAATACATGGGCAGGAGGGGATGGGAGAAAAATACCAGGATGTACAAAGACTTTAGTATTTATCTTGTTTTTCAAGTAATTCAGGGCCCTCTACTTATGGGAGCCACATAAGTTCTAATCTTCCATGAATTCCTGGATAGCTCGACACTGGAAGATCTCAGATATTATGACTTCATACATGTTGCACAAGACCACAAGAAATAAAAAACGACACCACCACACATCCAAAGTTTTCTGGCTTTGATATAACCCATGTGCTAGTTTTTGAGGGTTTCCTGGGACTGCTGCAGAACCTGACTCCCGCCTAATCAAAATTAATGTGAGGATTTATGATTCGGGATTGACAGAAGTGAATTTAAACCAAACAAGCCTGATCAGAGAAGAAGAGCTGAGGGACTTGGGATGGCTGGGATTCTTAGAGAGAGCAGGGCATGTTGATATTCCTGCAGGTCTTGGTTGGTTGGCTGGCTATTTTGTTACATAGGCCTGGTATACACTACACAGTTGAGTCAATTTAAGGCAGTTTATGTCAACCTAATTATGTCTGTACACATTACAGCCTTGACCTGCTAATGTAAGTGCCCTACCACATAGACATAATAAATCCATTTCTACAAGAGGGACAGGGCTTATGTTGGTGTATTTAGGGTGACACAATGTCTGTGCAGACACTGCATTACTTATATTGGCCACCTCATCAATTTCAGGGATCCATGCTGCAGCTGTGAAATTGCCAAGAAAGCTGGAGAGCTAGAGCCTCGCTGACCCCTGACTCTTGCTGAGGAATGGGGAGGCAAGAAGCCTGGACAGCTGGCCCCCATTCCTAGAGGGCAGGGGAGAAGCCCAGGAGGCAGCTGGGCTCCTGGAGGGGAGCTATGCAGAACGGAGAGCCCTGGCTCTCAGCCCTCTAACACCGCCCTTCTTCAGTTGGTGGAAGCCATCTTAGTGAGGAAAAGCACCACCAACAGGAAGAGGTTCAGCATAGACATCAGTCACTCCAGTAATTACTGGGGTGACTGTAAGATGAGCTAACATAGGTCCACTTAAGTTTGCAGTGTAGACGTGCCCTTAGCCTGGAGCTGTTTTAACTGCTAATCCACCCACTTATTGATTACAATAGCATCTGAATTAGAACATGGTTTCAGGCATATCTGTTAATTAACTTATTGATAGACAAACCCTTGCCTATATTGATCATAAAAATGTTCCTTTGCACTGATGTTTAGTTTCAGCTATCCAAGGCCAAAGACCTCCTGGGTACCTTAGAAATAGCTAAAAACATCAGTAACAGAATCTGTAAAATTTCCTCCAGACAGTGAATTATAATCCTGACCAGTGTTCCCTGTAAGCCGTGTCCTTGTGTGGCAGCTCAGGAGAGATTCAAATTGCCACCCAAGTGATTAGCAGCGCACTCGGGGCTAGGTTTTGTTTCTACGGGTGGTGCACACTTGCACATGCCTCTGTGCATGTGAAAATTTATTCTGCACATGGATCAGAAGACTGATCCTGACCCCAAGACACACGGAGTAAAATGCTTGCGAGTTATGAACCCTGATCTGCAAACGCCACAGAGGATGGGCGTGTGGGCACAGACAGCCCAAGGCCGAAATAAGGAGAGGGCTGCCCGTCCTCAAGGGCACAGTGGCTCCAAGTTGCGGAGGACACGGGGCAGCAGCAACGAAGGTTACCGGGCAGCAGGGGGGCAGCCAGGGCTGCCTGCAGCGGCTTCTCTGCCCAGCGTGCCCCCAGGGCCGAAAGGGGCGGGAAACGCCCCTTGGCTGCCGGCTGAGCGCGGCGACCCCCCTGCCACGAGCCCCCTCCGCCCGGCCAGGAGCGGCGCCCCCTCGCCGCAGCATCCGGGCTCACGCCGCCGGCGAAGGGGGAGACGGGCGGGGTGCAGGGGGCTGCACTCACACAGGCTGAGTCAACCGGCAGGCCGGCCTCCCCTCCGTTGCTGGGCAACGCCGCTGCCCCCCCGGCTGGCAGCGCCTCTCTCCGGGCGGGGGGGAAGCGCGGCCGCTGCTGCAGGGGCCCGACTCGAACCCGGAGGGGCAGGCCCGAGACAGCGGGCCCCCTCCCGCGGGGGTGCCGGACTCACCAGCACCGTCCGCTCCGCCGCGCTCGCCATCGCGGCCGTCATCCCCCGGCGCTCCGCCGCCTCCTCAGCTGCGTCCCGAGACCGCCCGCTCCGCTGCGTGACCGCCCACGCGTTCCTGATTGGTCAGGCGTCGGCACCGCCCGCCTTGGATTGGCTCCTGGCCCTCACCCGGGCCCCGCCCCGCTCCAACCCTCCCACCGCGGCCCGGCCTCTGCTCTGCCTAGCAACGCGGCTAGGTTGCTGCTGGGACGGGGTGACGCCATAAGGCCCGGCGTGACATCACAGTCTATGTGCGATGTCACAGGCTGCGCAAGCCGGGTTGGGGGCGGGGCCTGAGACTGAATGGCGGCGGAGGGGGCGGGGCCTGAGCCCTTCCCAGCTGAGCCACCAGGCAGCTCGCCATTGGCCTGCCTAAGTCCCTGCCTCAGGCTCCCCAGCCAGGCCTGGGCACAGCGTGGCAGCTGGGGTGCGTGCGGGAGGCAGGAGGCTCTCAGCCCCTCCAGAGTGCTGGGCCCCTTTCAGGAGTCGGATTTGGCTGCCTCCCCCCCCCCCCCCCCCCCAAGAGTCCTCTCATTTAAAAACGACTTGCTTGCAAACTCCGGCAAAAGTAGGAAAGTGCCCCAGCCCAGACACTACTACTGCAAGGCCGCTTCCTTTCTCATTTTTACCATACTATTATAAAATAAGCAAATAGGAATATAAATACTGGCCCCGCATTTCAGTGAACAAGGGACAGTATATAGAGCAGCACAATCATTGTATGCAATGTATGCACTTTGTGCTGGCCTGTTGCGAAAGGAGGCAAATCTCTAGATGAGGAACTGTACCCCCGGAAGAGCTGTGCATACCTCCAGAACTACATGTACCCATGACCATCCCTGTGCCAGGCACTGCCCCCACCCCACCTGCTCCTGCCCCAATCTACCTCTCCATCCCTTCTCACAGGCTCCTCCTGTGTATGACCTCTCCAGCCCCTTCCCCAAAGCCCCCTCCACTGACTTAATGCAAGCCAAAAGATTACAGGGGGGCTGGGTGTGAGGACGCCACCCTACACCCACTATGGTGGCATGAGCTAGAGCAACCCGGCAGCCTGATGCGCTCCACTCAGCCGCCCATCAGCCCACTGTGCTCTGCTTCACCCTGTCGGCAGGAAATGGAACGCTTCACGAATTTGCGTGTCATCCTTCGCAGGAGCCATGCTAACCTCGGAGCAGGAGCAGAGCGCAGCTGGGGTCGGGCCAGGGGGCTCCACTTCTCGCTGCCACGGCAAAGTGGAGCAACCCAGCTGGAAAATAGCAGAGTGGTGGTGCAGGCTGCTGCCTCTATCGCTCTACTTCTGGGGCACCCACTGCTGCAGTGAGCGTGGGGCGAAGGGGATGATTCATGCTGCTGCCCCACCCCAGGCCACGCCAAGTAATCCTCCAGGCCACTCTAGGCCCCACCGGCTCCCATCAGCCCCAGTGAGGGCCCCCAAAGCACAGGGTCCAGGACAGGACAGTTCAGGGTGGCAACAGATGCAGTGCATGTGCCCATAGTTGAGAACAACTGGCTTAGAGCATCTGTTTTGTTCATTAAATCAGAGAAGTGAACAAGGGCTACCACCAGAGCAATCCTACAGCAGCTTCTGGTTCCAACTGACACTGGGCAGATTTAAACCCATAATGCAGAAACGAAGAGTCACCTTATCAGGCTCCCAAGCCATGCTGTTAGCTGCTGTACGGTTTCTTAAAAGGGGAAGGGCAAATCTAATTCCCTTAAACAGCACAGCTCTTACCCATGCTTCCAGGATGTGATTTTGTTCTGTTCTTGCATTGGCTTTTGTTACAGCTGCCGGACAGATCTCCCCCCCAGGTCATGGGAACAAGCAAGCAGGAGAAGACCTTTGTGCAGAAGAGATTTCTTCTAACCACCCTAGATGGGTATTAACTTAGAAGCAAAGTGGAATGCCTGCAGTGAGTACTTATATGCCAATATTCAGAGCTGGCTACCTCCAGAAAAGAATATCTATCTAATACATTATTCAGTGACTGTTGTTATGGAGTTCATCTATTACCACCATATGCAACTTAAATGAATTATTCAATGAAAACAAGTATAACATTCATCAAACAGCATATTCAGAAGACATCGTTTGACCAAGTTTGATTAGAATACTCTCTCAGCTGATGTCAACTTCTGAAGCAACAGTGAGAGTTGGGCTTTTGACTTCATAGGGCTCAGGGCCAACACCAGTCTCAGTGACAGTGTTAAAATAGGATTGTGAGCCACGCTGGGGTCCTGACTCTCAGTTTGAGAGCTATTGGTACAGAGAAAGCTCGAGTACCGGTCCCGGCTCTGGGGAAAGCTCTGTGTAGTTCAAGAACTTCTTTTTCTCACCAATATAAGTTGGTCCAGTAAAATATACTAACTCCCCTACCTTGTCTCACGATAACATTTATCATGCCAGATATTCATCCAGGCATTTAAAAAGGGGGCATAATAGAAGATTTGACTGCACAATATATTCAGGAGAGAGCATTAGCACCCCTCCCACAGCTCCGCCTTCTCCTGGGCTTAGTGTCTCTTGTCTTGTTCTGTGAGGGGGGCTTAATAGTTTTTCCTGGGGGCAGCTTCTCCCTTCCAGCCTGAAGTCCTAAGTTCTCATCACATCTAGGCACCATTATTACATTTAAATACAGGCTTGTGTGAATGCAGAGGCGAAATGAACTAGTTAGGGGCGACCATCTTCCAGGCATGATCAAAATTTATTAGGCTGAACCTTCCTCTACTATTGTCTATATTAATATCCTGAAATGTCCAGTTCAGAGATTTGATCCTGAAAGCTGTTTTCTTTCTGAATTTACAAAACCAATAAATAATATTTAACCCATCAGCTTTCATTGACTGGACTGAGGCTTGGTCTAGACTACACTCTTATCAAAAAAAAGCTATGCAAATTGTGCTCCACACTTTGCGTAGCTTTTTCGGAAGAGGATTTTCTGCCATTTGGCCCCAAGCCTCCTCTTTCGGCAGAGCCCTTATTCCTTGTAGAACGAGTATACAGAGCTCCCTGATAGAGCGCGTTTGCTCTTCCGCAAAAAAAGCAGAAGAACAAACGCATTCCCTGGATACAGCAGGGTTGCACACTCCCAGCAGAGAACAAACGGCGTTTCTAACGTGATCGCTGAAGATTTAACAGTCCAGAATTAACATTACTTGAGAGCTCCTTCATACTGGCTCTGCACTTGCTTTGGATTCCTACCAGGCAAAAACCAAGATGGTGTTTGAACTGTGGTATGAGTAAGGGAAAGGCAGACAGGGACAAATTCCTAATATGCGAGGTTATCAGGCTGCACTCCCTTCCCTTGGTAAAGTTTCTAAAAATGTAAAGTAAAAGTCGGTTTTGGCAATGTTTAAAAGTGAAGGAATTTTAAGAGACCTCAACCGTCTGTTGCTTTCGGCTGGTTGCCATTTTGCATTTCTCTCAGTGTCCACAGTAACTGAAGTGAAAGCCATTCCACTTGATTTGCAGCCACTTGCACCTACTAGCTCTTGCTGCTGCAATGTTTAGGTTCCAAACATTGCAGGGGAATGTTTGTTTTAAAGCAGCCGTTGTCACTGGACTTTTTTTTATTAGTATTGGCAGCCCCAGTGCTGGGGTGGCACAGGATGTGGTTTACCAAGTCGGCCTGGCCTGTCTATTGATCTGACGACAAAGCAAGGCTGAACTTTCTAAGAACTGCCATCACTCAGCAGTTTGTCTGACTTATTGCTATCGCTACTAGCTAAAAGGTAACATGTGAGAAGGCTAGGTTGTTCCTGTTGTAGCTAAGGACGGTACCATAAAACCCTACAGAAATGTTACTGAGCTGTTGTTACAGGATATAGCACAGAACTACTATAAGACTCCTTGCATGTTAACAGTACCATAACATCCTCAGGAAGTTAAGTCAGTTTGATCTCCTGCATCAAGCCTGAAAATGTAAGTGAATTCATACTTACTGGGGGTTTTCTACACTTGAAACGCTAGAGACATTACTATGCTAATGGAGGCAGTAATCCAGCTCCAGGAGAGGCTGTAGCTAGATTGACAGAATTCTTCCATTGACCTGACACTGTCTACACAGGGATTTAGGCTGGCTTAATTACATTGCTCAGGAGTGTGGATTTTTCCCAGACCTAATTTTCTAGTGTACGCCAGGCTAGAGATGCCAATTTACATGGCCAAAAAAGTGTTCCAACATGGGACACACCCACTGCTCATGCACACGATTAGAGATGGGATGGGAAATTCTATCCTTGCCATTCCCCCTGCACCTCTGACTGCATTGTAACAACGCTAAAGCCTCCAAACTGGCCGGGATATTGTCCAAAGCTTCTCCAGAGATTTTGGAAGTTCACCAGAGTATCATGTGTGTTGCTTGGAGGTGTTTCTCCGCTGCTTGAGTGCTAGCCTCAGGGATCTCAGCACATACACGGCAGGGGCTGCTTTTCAGGAGGCAGAATGGTAGCCACCCAGAAGTTTGAGAGCTGAACATTTATGCATTAGAGTTCCTTTGAAGGTTGACTGCTTCTCTGCTCTGAAGACTCTCATGTTATATATCCCATCACGAACGTGAGACAAACTGGAACGCAACAAAGCTGTGAAGCCTCTTAATGTATCAGATCCATTTCTGGTGTGTGATTTAGCAATTTGGGATCCTAATGACAGCATTATTTAGCCAAAGAACAGGCACTGCATGGTCATCAGCAATAAAAGATTATTCACAGGGAGCTGGGGCACCGTCTCTGGGTTTAAAAAGAGTAGTTTAGGCTCCATGAGCCACTCAGTCTTTGGCTTCACTCCAATATCACTATCGAGGGTCCCACGTAGTATCACCTAATGGTGGTAGTTTTAAGATGCAGGGTCTCATCCATCGGAAGCTGCCATTCATTTCAAATAGACCACCCTGCTGCTGCTGAACCACTTGTTGCAGCCCTCAGCCATTACCAATTCCTTACGCAGTCTCTGCAAGGTGGAAGAACTGTGACTGGATTTTACTCTGAAGCCTGTTGTGTTGGCTCAGTCGGCTTGAAGCAAGGGTAGCAGGTACAGGGTGGAGGGCTGTGCGCGTTCAAAACCTGAGTTGAGTCAGCACTGGGATTCATGGCCTGTGACCGTGGGATTGTTTTGTTCTCAGCCATGTGGATGTGACACATTACACCCCTGCAGCGTTCAGCTATGGTAAGGCATGTCGCTAGGCCAGGCCAAGAGACCCAGACCATTGTGATATCAGAGGTAACGCCATCTACCCTCCCACCCCCTACTCTACAGCACTGGTTCCCAAGCTACGGGGTGGGCCTCCGAAGGAAGGCATGCATGGGAATGCATCAGTAGAGGGACGAACGGTAGGGTTTTCGGTTTTGGAAGAGGTGGCTGGGGCTTGAGCAGAAGGGCCATGCACTTGCAGGAGGTGGAGATAAAGGGAACAGCCCTACCAGCTGGCCTCAGGCTTCCCCCCTTTTTTTCCTTCACTGGGAGGCAGCACAGGCTCATGCTCCTCTCCCCCACCAAATCCCTTCCCTGGCGGAAGCAGGCTCCAGCGGTCAGACCAGGGTGGCAGCAGCAGAGCAGGAGTAAGCGTGGCCAACGGGGCACTAGATGTGCTGTGAAAAGTGATGGCAAATATCACTTCTCGTTACCACCCTTACCTCTGTGCTGCTGCCATAAGAGCTGGGCGGCTGTATACGTACATGGGGGCAGGTAGTGGTGGGGGAGAACAAACAACTGCAGGCACAAAGAAAGGAGCCTGAGCAAATAAAGTTGGTGAACCATTGCTCTTGGCAAATTTGCATGCAACAATTAGATAGAAGATGCATTACCTCAGGCAGCTGTCAGCCACACAAATCAATACAAATCTCCCGGCACAGCCCCAAGTCACCACAACCAGCATACACAATAATCCCAAACACACAGCCCCTCGCCATAGCACACATTCATTTGCCAGTCACACAAACACAAATCTCCCAGCACATCACCCCCACACAAAACAGTTTTCCCAAACGTATGTTTTCACTGCAGCCTACACCCCTCATTCAGCACTTGCACAAATTCACACAACACTCCCTAGCACAAAACCACTCCCCCACATCAGCACAGCCACCCAACCAGCACATAACCCCCATCGACATTCTGAAGCCTAGAATATCTGATGAGTCAGTGTGATGCTATGAAAGCAGATAGTGGCATGGCTGAAAGCCCTTTGCGTTTAGAATACCACCAGCTTCAGACATCCCTGGGATTCAGACGTGTTACCATCCAATTTTTTAAGTTATTCTTTTAAAACACGACTTTACAAATCCCAGATGCAACAGCGGAGGCTTTCAGCTCTGAGCTTAGCAATAAGGAAGCGTGACAATATCAGAATTCCAAGGGTCACTGCACTTTGCAGCTTCCTCTCTAGATTTTAAGCTCTCCAGTTAATGGATCTGGTATTCACAGCTTGGCTGGAAAGCTCCTCACCATTTATGCCATGCAAATAATAATAGGATTTCATACGAGAATATTCCGGACGAAGAAAATTCTCCATGGCTGGAAGCAGTTGCACTGCCAGCCTCCTGTAGGTCTGCAGAAACTGCATAATTGGGAGTCACTGTCTGGAGAAATAATTGTTGCATCAGGACAGTTTTTTTATTTATCAGCCCTATACTGGGCCTCGATCCCACAATTAGCTCCACCTTCACTGGGGATTCTCTAAGGCACAGGGGTCAACTCATTGCAGGATCAGGATTCTAAAGGACCCTTATGGCCGGTGAGTGACAATCTGTGTTTGGAGTGGAGAGTGGCATATATTCCCCTGGCACCGCCAGATGGACTTGAGATGGCCTTGGAAACAACCACTGGAACACTGTGTTACCAAGAAAGGTTTTATTTTCTTTTGCCAGTAGCTTTGTTAATTGCACAAAAAAATTTTGTTTTGCCATTTAAACATTATCACACATCCTATTCTGAATGACAAACATTAATTAAAAACAAGGCAAAAAATAAAAATTCACAATCTTAATTACCTATAGGATCTGTCATTGAGGAAACAAAAGGAAACTGCTTTTCTTACAAGCTGTTCACAAGTGTCACATTTTCTTTTTAAAAAGGAGGGAGTCAAAAATAAAGCAAAATTGCTAAAACAGAAATCCTCAGGAAAAGGAACTTTACAGAATTGCCAACAATATTAAGACAACATTGACTAGCCAGTTTCATTATAGCATCTCTCAATCCACAGCTTCCCCCCTTCCCACCCGCTCATGTCTCAGGCCTGCAACAGAATGGAATTCCCGGTCAGAGACAGACAGATACATATAAGAATCCATGTGAAACCGACTCCTGGGCCAGAATCTGAAATGGTATCTGAAACAGTCCACTTTTTGCCATTTCCTCCCCTCCCCCATGCTTCATGTCTACGTCAGAGTGCGCTCTCTGTTCCCTTGTGTATCAATAATTGCAATGTCCTACCGGAAACACCACACCCTCCAGCAGATCTGTATCCATCTAGCTAGAGAGCTGCAGTTCAATTTTTACAGGATAAATTACAGTGTTTTGCTGCTCTGCCCTGCCACTCCCATGTACATTCTGATCCCCAGTTTGAGAACATGAATGTTTCTGACAAAACAAACCTGCAGAAGGGTAGTGACCCAGGAACTGTTTTCCCTATGTATAATTCTTTGAATTCACTAGAACGCACAGATCACAAGATTTAAGAGTTCCCTTCTCCCCAGCTGGTTCCAGAGTATAATGCAGGAAAATCCTTGACTATACTGGCTCAGATCCATTCATCCTAAATGTATTCCAAGAGGCTTCAGCAAGGACATAAGAGCCCTCTATTGCACTGGCTCAGTTCTCAAGTGACCCTGCAGACACACCTTGGAGAATAAATTCTAAGATCCATCTACCGAACACTGACAAGGTGAGTAACTTTTCCCACATACCTTAAACTGACATAAGCTGTGCACCATCTTACAACTGTGATGTGTTTAACCAAGGATTTTAAATGCTGACTTGAGATTTGTTGTGGTTGTAAAGTGTACATACAAGATGTTAAAAGCAGACTGATAGTTAATAGCAGGTAAGGTTACGAGTACATTTAATGTAGAATACCTAGGTGCAGGATGACTGGTTTTCATGAGTAGACGTATACATAAGATTGTGTACAAAGTGATGTGTAACAGGATCTCTTACTGCAGGGAGATGCTTACCATTGGATGTGTGGGGATGTGTAATAAAATGTTAGCTCACAAACAGTAATGGGTTATCACAAAAGGTGAAGCATTTCAAAGGGGAGCTTTAGAGAGGAGTTGGATGTTATATTCCATAATGGATGCCTGATACACCCAATCTTTTAATGAACCAGACCCGCAACTTCATAGATCCCACTGCAGGAAAGGCATCTGCTTCAACCAAAGAAATCCCCAGCCCAGGATCATCGGAGGTTTCCCTAAACAATACTGCAGCCCCTAAGCAGCCGTTAATGAAGAAGGGGACAACAATGCCAAAGTAGGTGGTTTGTTCTTAGCCAATGCAACCAAAAGGATCTGGCAGCAGGAGGACAAGCAGCCCTTAATCCAATGGAACATAACCTGCTTTTCTTCTTGCACTTCTGAATTCCAGCATAAAGGGAGTTGAGAGTGATACCCAACCTAAGGAGTTGGGGTCGTGATCTCCGCGAATAAAACTGGTTCATGGTGTTTTATTAATTTTTGAGTCCAAAATGCAAGAACCCTCCCTAACGACTAATACTGAGTGAATTAAAACAACAAAGATCTGTGTTTTCAGACTGGGGCCTTGTTTGCACTCTGACTTGCTTCCCCTTCGGCACTCACAATTTTTGCATTCTTTTAATTTCACTTCCACAGTTCATAGCTCCAACAGCTCTAGGCTCAAGTTCACGGCACTCCTAGACCCACCAGCAATATTGGGTTCCTGCCAAGCAACAGAGATATTATGCTCTGCTAGTGTGGTGCCCACAACAGCAACACTCAGCACTTGTACATGAAATTTTATATGTTTTACAGGTTCACTAATCAAGCCTCACAACATCCCTGTGAGGTAGGTTAATATCAATCCCATTTTTACAGATGTGGAAACAAGCTAAAATGGCCACCTGAAGGCCAGAGGAAGAGCATGTACTGGAACTGTGCGACTTTCTGTCTCTTGGCCCTATGATCATTCTTATAGCCCCTTGGTCAGATCATGGCTCTTCTTGTGATACTGCCAGAACCCAAGAAGCATTTATTTAAATAACTGTCAAGAAAAAGGTTGCAGGGAATTAAAAAAGAATCCACATAAAATAAGGGCCAGAAGGACCTCAAGGTTTTTTCACTGAAAAAAAAAAAAAAAAATTCGGGCTTAATTTTAATCTTTGAATTTTTACTTATGATTTTTAAGCCAACCCCTATAAACCTTTTAACACTGTTTACAGTGACGTGCAGCTGTGATTAGCCTTTTAGGAGGCTGCGTTTATATTAGAATCTCTCATCCACCATGGCCCATGGTCCCTAAGCCAGAGTTATCTGTAGAGGGGAAGACATGAATGCAGTTTGCTTTTCCCATCCGTATGAGCAGCTCCTCCATCAAGGTGCTGGGGGATGATGATAGTGTTGCATGCAACCTACACACACAGCCCCATCAACTTGCAGAACTGTCCTATAGCAGTGGGTGATGAACAGGAGCAATTCTCACCCACCAACTGGGACTTCGGGTTCTACCAATATTCACAGGTAGATGGGATGCATTACAACTGTCCCTCGATGCAGAGAGGCCAACGTGTATGTTACCCATGGGAAAGGAGAGAAGCAATTGTTAGAAACAGCATCTCAGACAAGCGTACAAAAGAGGAAATAAAAAGCCAAGCAGCAGATTTCTGGCTGAATTGCCTCAGAGCTTCTGAACCAGCCGCCACCATTCTGTTCCGTGATGTCAGTGCATGGCATAGATTTTCTAATCAGACTGCAACAATCCGAGCCCCTCCTCCCCCTTGTGCCACCAGGGGAAGGCTCACCACAGCAGCTGCCCTTGTGGCAGATCTCAACAAAGTTTGTGTATAAAAGGAAATGGAGACACAGATGGACTGGTCCAGAGTTAAAACCCAGTATCATCATCATATTAATTAATAATCATGGTATTAACAGTAAGAATGGTGCAGCCTAGTGGATGTAGGCCCTGTACACAGCAGACATGTCATTGTCTGATTGGTCCAATGCTTTCGCTCGTTTGTATACCTGGAGAAGAGAAAGGGGCACGGAATCAGTTATGCTTCTCCCTGGCAGTAGCCATCACTAACCAGAGCATTGTACTAGTTACCCAGTGCAATGCGTGCAGCACAGAATAGAACATATAGATCTTGCAGTACTTTGTTACCTTCTCCGATCACAAATGACCTATACAGTTCCCATCAAACTCACCTCACTTCTCCCCAAGTCTCTCTCTCATCCACCATACTACAAGATATACCTCAATCCCTGTTACCATCTCTCCCTTCTAGATTTTCCCCCTTGTTGAGAAGCAGCCTCTCTGCACTGGAGGACACAGGTCCACAGAGAGGCTGAGCGACTTACCTCATTGGCTGCGGCTGCCATAGGAGTTGGGTGGTTGACAGAATCACCTAGTGCAATGGCTAATCTAAGATCCTTCTGGATGTATTTCAGGTAGAAGTCAGGTTTAAAGTTTCCCTGTAGGATATCTGTAAAGAGAGATCAAAATCAGACTATAAATTGAAAAATCTGAATGGTGTGGAATGCTACTAGGGCTGTCGATTAATTGCAGTTAACTCAAAAAATTAATCATGATTAATCACACTTAAATACCAATTAAAATATATTCAATATATTTGGACTTTTTGTACATTTTCAAATATACTGATTTCTATTGCACAGAATACAAAGTTTACAGTGCTCACTTAATATTTGATTACAAATATTTGCACAGTAAAAATGATAAAGTAGTAGTATTTTTCAATTCACATCATACAAGTACCATAATGTGAACTCCGCATTGTGAAAGTGCAACTTACAAATGTAGAATTTTGTTTACAGCACTCAAACACAAAATGCAAAACTTAGAGCCTACAAGTCCACTCAGTCCTCTTTCATGTTCAGCCTATCACCAAGACAAACAAGTTTGTTTACATTCATGGGAAATAGTATTGCCTGCTTCTTATTTACAATGTCACCTGAAAATGAGAACAGGTGTTGGCATATTAGGGATGTAAGCGAACAGTCGACTAACTGATAAGCAGGAGCTTACTGGTTCGCACTATCTATTAGATGTACCCCCCCGCACCTCTCCAGCTGTGGCTCTGCAATATTAAGAGACAGGGGAGTCAACGCACGGAGACGCCAGCTCAGTCCCTGCTCCCTCGGGTCATGGGTCTGCGTGCATAACTTCCCCCGCTGCTGCTCTGCATTACAAGGGACTGGGCAACTGGTGTCTTTGCGTGCCGGCTCACCTGTCCCTTGTAATGCAGAGTGGCAGCGGGAGAGGTTATGCTGGGACCCACAAGCCAGACTGAGCGCTATAATGGCGATCCTTATAGACTAAAAAAAATCGGTTGACTACTTGAGGAGGAAAGTAACCACATTTTAACATCTTTATCACATATCACTTTTGTAGCTGATGTTGCAAGGTATTTACATGCCAGCTATGTTAAACATTTATATGCCCCTCCATTCTTCGGCCACCATTCTATAGGCCATACTTCTATGCTGGAGATACCCTTAAAAAAAAAAAAAAAGCATGCGCTCATTACATTTGTGACTGAACTGCTTGGGGGAGAACTGTATGGCTCCTGTTCTTTTATCTGCATTCTGCCTATATTTCATGTGATCCCTGTCTCAAATGACCCACACGTGTTCGTTTTAAGGACGCTTTCACTTCAGATCTGACAAAAGGCAAAGAAGTTACCAATGTGAGATTTCTAAAACTAGCTACAGCACTCAACCCAAGATTTAAGAATCTGAAGTGCTGTCCAAAATCTGAGGGGGACAACATGGAGTATGCTGTCCTCCACAAGTCTGAAAAGAGCAACACTGTGATGCGGAGACTACAGAACTGAACCACCATAAAGAAAATCAAACTCTTTTGGTGCCATCTGCCCCAGATGATGAAAACAAACATGCGTCTTTCAACTTGTAACCAAACATGTTTGACTGAGCAACTAGCTGAACGAGAAGTAGGACTGAGGAATTGTAGGCTCTAAGGTTTAGCTTGTTTTATTTCAACTTTCATGATAAAGAAACTGCACTACAGTACTTGTATTAGGTGAATTGAAAAATAAAATTTTATTTTTTTACAGTGCAAGTATTTGTAACCAAAAATAAATATAAACCGAACACTGCATTGTGTTCTAATTGAAATTAATACACTTGAAAAGTAAACATCCAACATATTTAAATAGTATTCTATAATTTTTAATCACGATTAATCACAATTGTCAATAGTGTGATTAATCACAATCTTTTAACCACATGATTAATTTTTTAAATCCTAAATTCTACATAAATCTTCACTTCCTGTCCCCAGCTCCCAAGATACTCCTTCCCTAACCCCTACCCTGCACCTCCCCCTGGTCACAACATAACAAAATTTCACTATCATGATTGTCAAACTGAGTTCAGACTTCCAAACAGTTCCTATGGCAGATCTCCTTCCATCTCATGTGTCACCTTGTCCAATGAACTCCTTACTTCCAGTTCTAAGGAGACTGGCTGCCGGCGATGCGGAATTGGTGCTTCGTCCTCCGAAGCCCTTGCTATGCTGGGAGACAGAATTCAACCTTTCACGTCAAGTCTGATATAAAGGGGCCAGCAACAGAAAATTCTCAGCCTCCCAGGCCGACAGCCAAAGGGACATTACTTTCCCCACTTCATCTCTGCCTACAGTTCTTAGGCTAAGGCAACTACCAAGGCCTATGATAAAAACAAAAGGAAATTTACTTTGGCACTTCTGATCCAGGAAGATGCTGGCAAGTTGTCCCTGATTGAGGATATCCAGAAGAGTTTGCTGGGACTGACCAGTCACTTGAGCCAGGGTCAGGCCTTCTGCTATCGTAGCCATGAAGCTACCTTGGACCATGTTCACAATCAGCATCATCTTGGCAGCGTTGCCTACTTCACCTGTGAAAGAGACAGACCATTGGACATTCCTCTACAGCATGGCAGGCTCACGGTACACCCCCCTCCTCCCCCAACACTCCCCCCTAGCCCTAGTAGCTTCCCCTTCCCGCTGTCTTACAGATTGGTGACCCTTAAGGCCACTGTCCTGGGGGAGAAGGAAAAAAAACAACTTACCTTGATGAAAAGTTGTTCTGAAATAAAAAGCTTCATGGAGCCCCTAATCATAAACCTCACCCCTAAACATGGTTCCAGAGTTTGAAACAGGAGCTTCAGCCAACTTCAGAAGCCCCATCCCAATTCTAGACAGACCATGTATCTGTCCAGCTTCTTGTACTACCTCACAAGAGCGACTAGGAAACTAGCTGATATGCTCAACCTCTTACCAGTGTCTGCAAAGAGGATATATGTCCCCCTCAGACTCCTTGCTGGAAATCCTGCTCCTTGCACTGACTGAGAAACTGCAAGGCCCCTGGTGTTTCAATTACCTAGAAAAAAAGAGGTCTTCCCCATTGCTTGGAAACAGCTACTGCAGTCCTCATATAAACCTCTATCTCCAGCTGCTAAGATCACCAGCATCCCATCATTAGACAGCTGTTGATTTCCTGAGACAGGTGCTTCCAAAAAGCGGCCACCCCTGGATACTATCACCTGAAAACAAAGAGGACATCCCCTGGTTAGCTTTGCATAAACAGAACAGACACACTATGTAGACAGCATGGCAAACAAGAACACTATGCAGGGTGCTTGTAGCACGAGGAATAGAACAGATAAGATGAAGAATGGAAATGCTGCAGAACACAGGGCAGCATACAATACAGGGTAGTGCAAAAGGTGCCCTTGCCCAGGAACTTGCCTTAGCCATGTACTTGTATCTCTGTTAGCGTTTCCCCGCCCTCCAAAGACTAGAGGACTCCACGTTTCAGTATGTGAAATTGTGTGACTACGCCTCAAGCCACTGGAAAAGTCTAAGAAACGTGGGACAATGAACGTGCACATTATATGGCAAGGGAAAAGAGGTGCTAGAAAGGAGCTGGTTGAGTAGAAAAACATTCCATGGACTCTGGCCCCGATCACAGCAACTATTATTTGCAGGTGTGTTTATTTCAATGTACCATCCTAAATTAGGTCACACATTATTC
The DNA here is from genome assembly GCA_019425775.1 of Rafetus swinhoei. Classification (NCBI taxonomy): domain Eukaryota; kingdom Metazoa; phylum Chordata; order Testudines; family Trionychidae; genus Rafetus; species Rafetus swinhoei. The sequence continues at coordinate 36,012,676 of CM033443.1, read as the reverse complement.
ACTTGCTGCACCAGAGATCGATCTTCTGGCATTTGATTTAGCGGGTCTAGTTAAGACCCGCTAAATCAAACACGGAGGGTGGCTCTGATCGGTGACTGTATTCCTTGCAGTCACGGGGGAGTAAGGGAAGCCAATGGGACTGTTTGCTCCCATCGGCCTCCCTCTGTGAAGATGGCGCCAAGCTCGGCTTAAGATAAGCCGACTCCAGTTACACGCGTTACGTAGCTGAAGTTGCATACCTTAACCCAACCATCCCGGTCTAATGTAGACCTGGCCTTAGGAGGGGGCATATGGACGGCGGCTTAGAAGTCAAGAGGATGGAAATACCCTGGCATTCAAAGAACGGTATCTTCTTAATTTTACTTTGGCTGCTCGTGACTACAGACCTTTGACAGATCTTCTAGTGACTTCCCAGATCTTTGTTTCTCACAGAAGCATATTAGTTCATAGCAGATCCAGAGTCTGAAGTACATGTGGTATTACCAACAGACATGACCTTACAATTCAGCAATTTAAATTTTGTGCACTATTGTGCCGACCAGTCCTTCCTGCTTTTAGTCTTGGACCAAAGCCAGTTTCAGGACAAGGGAATATGGCAGGAACCAAAGTTTCTGCTAAAAGAAGTTATAATTTTTCTTCCCAGAAATATCCCCCTTGAAGTAAATAATTTTAAAAGACAGGCACATGAAGCGTTAACTCCCTGAAACAATAAGAATTCCACCAGGTGAATGTCAATTACCTGGGCCAGTTCTGTGACTGTATCTGCATCCACTGTTGACATATCCACATAGCACTTCCCTGGGCGTATACCCTGCAATACTCCACTTGGACCAAGCACCAGCTGTGGGAATAGAGAAGGGGTAAAGCAATAGGGTGTCTGCAAAGAAACCCAAAACTTCAGTCAGCAGTTAAAACAAGCCTGATTCTACAGTGCTGGTCTACTGGAAGACTTCCAGAAATAATCATGCTCGGAGCGTAATTTTAAATAATTGTACAGAATACACCAACGTATGGTTCGAAAAATTATTACTGCACTGTCTGGCACCTGGAATGGTCCTGACTGATGCGTTCAGTGGCACCAGGAATCTTTTATTCCATGACTGTCCAAAAGGCTTTGGGTTTGGCTGGGCAAATCAGGACTCTACACTGCACTCCCATTAGGAAAGAAAGAGATAATCCTTACATCCTTTGCTGCCTTTGGATCCGATACGCAGGCGAAGGTGATGTCACAGGTCGAGACCACCTCAGCGGGGGTTCTTCCCAGCCGTGCCCCCTCCTGGATGAACAAATCACACTGCAAAAGTCACAGATCCAAACGTAAGGAGCAGGAAGCACAAAGCATCAGGTCCTCTAAGCTCCTGCTGTCACACAAGCCTTACCCATCATGCCCAGCCTGATGCGAGACAGGCCTGGCATATTAGCAGGACAGACTACTGTGTAGACTCTGATGCACAAGGTGCCTCCTGCACAATTCCTGAACCCCAGGAGGCATGGACAGAGTACAAAAGGAGGAAAACATTTTGAGAACACATAACGGGGTGGGGGCAGGGTAGGTCTTGTGAGGCCTCATAGGAGATTTGGAAACTCCCAAGTTTGCGGGAAGGGGAAAAATCCTGGAAGATGACTGTCAGACACCTGCTTTGTCAGCAGGAATATCCAGTGTGATGACAATGGGGGATCAGGGAAGGCAGCAGATTAGGGTGTTTTTTATTAGACTGGCTGCTTCTCCAGCTGGCCAGTCTTATGCCACTGTCTGTGTTTAGAGGTGGTCTCTTGATCTATATGAAAAATGGTCATATTTGTATGCGCACATCACCGTAGGGCACGATCTCATGAAAAAAGCAGCTCTCTCACTCTCCCTCCCACCCACACACCCACCCTTAACACTCTTCTACCCCTCTTCCCTCACACAATGAAAAAAGGCAAAGCTCAGTATTGATGAACACTTTAAGGAACCTAAATCCTAACCTGGAACTTCTCTGTCACTTTGCTAGGACATTATGAATTGTGCTGATCAAATGACTTCTGCTGCCACAAACAATGTCACACTGATGCAGTTGTTATTTTGGAGTCAAAATAGTGTGTGGTTTCCCTTCTCCCCAGAGCCACAAAAGGGGAAAGAAAATGGTTCGCTGGATACTCTGAACTAACATTATATGGCCAATCAGCTGTTCTTGAATTAGTTTCTGGTGATTAGTTTCCTGAATAGCAAATAGGGCGCCAGGGGGTGGAGAGTCCCATCCAAATGGCACATCTCTCAGTGAGCTTGCCTAAATACCTCTTGGCTGTGCAGCTTCACACCCTGTTCTAGCTCAATACAGTCACACAAGGGCACTTTAAATTGACATAAGGGCACTTGAACTAGAGATGTTAGATATCATGTATTTTAGTAATCATGTAGCTGCAACAATTTTTAGCCGTTACACAGTTACTAAAATACTCCCTGGGTACGGGGGCCAGCAGCCAGTGCTCTCCCGGCTCCACTCCTGGGGAGCCCCCTGACACCCTGCACTACTGACTCTGATCTGGAAGCAGCAGCGCAGAATGGGAGACGGAGACGGCCCGTGATGGGAGCCGGTTTAAAAATTGGCTCCCTGCGCAAACTAGCTCCCACCTGCCATCCCTGTCCATAGGGGGACCAACCTCCCCACAGACAGAGGCTGCGCCAACATCCCACAGAGCAGCCTCTGTCTGCAGCAAGCCCGGACCTGCTGAGGACAGAGGCTGAAGTGCAGGGGGGGCAGGCGGTTCTGTGGAGCCGGTGCTTGTGGGAGCCAACTGGCTTCTCCCGAGCACCGGCTCCCACCAGCCCCTTCCCTGCTGCCTCTTAAAAGCCTGCTCCTCATGAGTATCGGCTCCTGCCTGCCCTCCCCCCCCCACCGTGCTGCTGCCCCTCTCACAGAGGCAACAGCGCAGAGATAGGGAGGGGGGGCAGGTGGCTCTGCAGGATCCAGTGCTTGTGGGGAGCCAGCTGCCAAGCCAGCTCCCCCAGAGCACCAGCTCCCACCTGCCCCCATGATGTTGCCTCTGTGGGAGGCAGCAGGGTGAGGCGGGGCAGGTGGCTCCAACTGGCTCCCGCTTCCCCCCCTTGCTGCCTCTGATACACAGGCAGCAAAGCGGGGGGGAGGCGCTGCATGTAGTCATTTGGATTAACGGATAAGCCTAGGCTTATCAGTTAATCGTTTAAATGGCTATATTCCAACACCCCTACCTTGAACAGGTCCCACTGTGAGAGACTCCTCCCCCCACCCCTTCTCATGGATACACTTACTTTCTCAGCAGTCCGGTTCCATACAGTGACCGTGTGACCCATTTTTAGTAAGTTGGAAACAATGCCACTTCCCATCAGGCCAAGACCTAGAAATCCTATCCTGGAGAAAAGAAGGACATGTCAGTAAAAAAGGGAGTGCACAGACACAACAGATGTCAGACTCTGACACCTCTGAAAATACTGCAGATCCCATGATGAAAGTCCAACAGACCAGGAGCTTGGGTTACTGCACTCATAGGCAGTATACCAGCATTTTAAGATGCCACCTATTTCCAAAGGCAGGGTTTAGGCATATATGAACAGCAGGTTGGAATTCAAGAGAGCGCAAGGAAACAATGAGACAATATTGGCAGTGATCTCAGCACACCAGCTGCTTAATGGTTGTCAAGATTTTTATAGATATCATGACAAAAGTTCCTTCCCTATTACTATAGAATAGGGACTTCTTAGCAGCTGTGGCTCCAGGGACCCTGACTCTATCATGCCAGTCTGCAGCAAAATGGCAGATGGTAGGAGACCCTGAAAAGTGCAAATTTCAATTACACTTCAGAGTTTACACACTGAAAACTGCTTCTCCATCATCCATGATATAAAAGCAAAGCCACAGCAGACGCATTTCAGCTTCAGCTACATCTCTGCCTTTTGTATCACAGCTGGTTGTGCATGCTGCTTTTGAAGCGAATCAACGTATAACGGTCGGAGTGAATCACTAACTCCTTCAGCAACAGCATTTGTTCACTTCCGTTTCGCACAGCTGAAGAGCTATCCCTCCCGACGCCTGCTCTTCAGGGAAAGGGTTTTACCTGAATAACTTCATCTCTCCTTTGGGTCCCCTTGAGTAAGGCTGAAAACTGACATCCCCAAAGAACCAATCTAACAGCAAACAACAGGACAGAAGTCAGAGTGAAACAGGAAGCTCAGCTCTGGCGCCTGTCACTTTAGAAAGGAGAAGGGAACGTTAGAAGAAACCAGAAGAGTCACGTGCTCCTGCAAGGAGGGAGGAAGCACCGCCCTCTTCCTCTTGTCTTCTAGCTGACTGAGCTAGTGATCAAACGAAGTTGGTCATCTGCCAGACATTGCTGGAGGGTGACACCATTTTACTTTTACAGCCCACACTGCACTCAGATGTGCTCATCTGTGTAATGTCATGCCACGTCACACAACAAACATGTGTCAGGATCAGGCAAAACCCAAACTTCCTAAGAGCACCCTGACAACCTCTTGCTGAGCTATTTCATGGTTCAGTACCCACATCCTCATGTGTTAATTGTTTCCCATTACTGATAGTTGCACACAGGGACAGTCTGTATGCAAAAACAGCGGGGAGGGATGGAAAATGTATTGATTCTGACAGGATGATCATGACTGTTTGCAGTGCTGTGGTAGCTATGTTGGTCTGAGGATATCAGACACACAAGGAGGGTGAGTAATATCTTTTACTGGACTAACTATATTGGTGAAAAGGACAAGCTCACAGAGCTCTTCTTTAGGCTGGAGAAGTAACTCAGATGCCTGAAAACTTGTCCTTTCCACCAACACCAGCTGGGCCAATAAAATATATTACCTCACCCACCTTGTCTCTCTCAGTAGAGCCAGTGGCTGCTTCCCCCAGGTCCACCTGAAAGAGGAAGAGGATGGAGGAAGAGAAAAAGTCGAGCAGCAGCAGGAGAGAGAAGACAGATTCTTGGTACACATGGGGGACTTACTTTTTGTCAGTAGGAGTGATGCTGCCATTAACTGCTGTGCTGTCTGCTGCCTGGATGGAGGTGGATCCTGTTTCCTGTGAAGACACGATACAAGGTATTCCTGCTTTAGCAGAGCTGCTAGCCTCAACACAGTAAGAATAAGACAACAGGCCACTTTGCCATACCTCTTCACACACCTTCAGCTTCTTAGTGATTGCCTGATAGCAGACAGCTGGCTGCACGAAGAGGAGAAAAACCATTTAGAGCAAGGTCGATACTCTTTTGCTTTATCCAGCCATCTACAGAACAAACCAACCATGTCTTTGGTACAAAGACAGAAAAGGCAACTCATCCGCACACCATGACCTGAACATAGGAAGAGACCTCTACCCTCTTCCCCATAACAGAAAATAAAGCCCACAACTTTCCTGCAATGCTGTGTATCAAGATTCCTAATGCTTTTATTCAGGCTGTTCACCCTCTCTTCTAACGTAGGTATTATATGCCTACTAGCTTTACAACAGTCCACACCAAGGGTGAGTGCAGGTCTACAGCGTAGAGGACTTACCTGTTCACACATCTGACACTGCATAAAATAGAGACCCCCCCATAAACCCTTCTCCTTCAGAGAACACAAACTAGCCTCTTGCAGGACACACTGCCTGACACCTACATTCAGTGTGTCCCTGATGGCTAGAAAAACAGAATCCTTATTAGTAAGGGAGAAGGGGGTGGGTGTGTGGGTGTGTGTGTGTGTGTGTGGGGGGTGATTTAACAAATGGAGTGTGATACAGGTTTTGTTTCCCTGTGCTGTTCTTTGTGAGCTCATCTAGATTAAGATAGCAACCTGTTAGAATCTATAATTATCGGCTCTTAATCTAGCTGTCTCCGCCTAGATTCCTACCTGGATACAAACCCACTTTCCTTTATTTGATCTTTTAAATCTTGATCTTCACTGCCTGATGATAAAAATCCCACACGACAACCTGACTTTCTTGGCATTAATCGACCGCATTTCCCAGGGGGCAAGAAGTTTGATGTAATGCTCTCCTACTTACTCCATTCACTTATTCAGGACCTGAATCAATAAGCTGAACCCAAATGAAAGAATTAGCAGATCAACCATCCAATAAGACAAAAAAAATGGGTTACTTGGCCTAGGAAATGCCACCTCTCACATGGAGAGTTCATTGCTGCTGATAGTCAGAGTCAAATCATGTGGCTGGATAACTTTTTACTGTCTATAAAAGCCAAAACAAAATTCATTTAAGTCCAAAGGCTAGGGGTTAAGAGGATCACTAAAGGGGTATGAAAGAATTTCATAGCCATAGCTCCAAATGAATGATTAGCTATTGTGCACTCTGTCTGAAGCAGACGTTAGACCCCGTAGAAGGCAGGATGCCAAGCTAGATGCACCAACTGTTTGATGCAGTCTGCCAAAACCTATGCTATGAAGGCTTGCTTACCTTCTCTGTCTGGCTGAGCAGGAAGTGATGGAAATGTGGGTCACCATCCTTCACAGGCTGCAATCAGAGAAGCACAGGCTGAGAAACAACACCAGAGGTTTACTGAGCTATCACAGCACTGATACCCCTTTACTCCCAGATGGACAGCAGCATTTCCCAGTCTGAGAAAGCAATTTGCTTCCCTTTCTCTGCCTGCCTACTTTCAAACTGACAGAGTAATCCCAACTCAGGAAAAATTGGGGAAACAGGGAATTAAGGCAGGAGAATGAGAGATTAGGAATATGGCTGAATTATACAAATAACCATGTAGTAACTATACAGACAAGATACACAGACACAGAGGGAAGGAATTGGCTAACTGAGGAACAAAACTTGCTCATTTATACATTAGCCTCACCTACACACTGACTAGCTGAGGCACTTACATTTCAGTACCATAAAAAACTAGCTGTGCTTGCCACTTCTGATAGAGGAAGAAAAACTCTAATAATAGAGTCTAATAATTTTCATAAGGTTATGAAGATTATTAGAGAGTCTATTAGGAAAATGTGAGACAAATGAGTTGTCCCCAGCATATCTGCTCCTATAAGGGTCGCTCTAATTCCTAAGTCACTGCTAATAAAATGAAAGCTAAGAGTTTAATTACCTCACTTACACCTGGAGGCCACTTGAATCCAGCCACTGTTCCAGTCATCACTCTCTTCACTGTACTGGACTCAGGGATTGTGAGGTCCTGAGGAGAGACAAGGAGGATGGTAAAGATGGGCTCTGGTAAGAGTCCCAAGGGTTGACCATATAGTGTTGGCCTTTTGGGCATAACAAATAAGACCATTTTTGAAGAGCATCATGGAATATTTTCCACTTCACAGGCCTTTAAAATCCCTCCCCATCATCTGTACAAGAGTAGTGCAACAGTGGACAAGAAGGAAGAGTGTAGGACTCTCTGACACTGGGAGTTAAACACATTTATGAGTTCAAGAAAAATCAAGCCCACTGCACCCAGGAGGAATTCATATACTTACACAAATGTGGGGTAAACTGAACACCCTCTATTCCAGTATTTCCCCAAATGGGTGCATCCCACACAGTGTGCATGGAAATAACTAGTCAGAGCAGGGGGGCATGTTGCCAGAGACTTCTCAGTTGTTCTCCAGATTGTCAGCTTTCATTTTTTAGAAAGTTAGTCTGTTAGAAATGGTGGGGAAACTTTCACAACATGAAGGAAGCATACTCAAAGCAGCAATGCCTGCCTGTTTGTAGAGCAGCTCAGGTGTTTACTACTTTCCTTTCAATACGTGCTAACTCCAATGACAACAATCAAAGTTAATATGGCAATATTTCAACTGTTTCAGTACTCAAAGCATGTGACAAAGAGGAAGCACATTATGGAATTCTATAGCAACATTTCCCACGCGAGGTGGGCAGAAGATATATAAATTAAGCTGCGTATGCCTTATGACACCACATAGTAGGATTCAGAAGGGAGGTGGGGACATGATTGGTTTCATTTTCTTGGAGGGGGAGGGTTCTCAACTGTTAAGAAATGTATGAACATGACCTTTCCCCACCCCAAATCTACTTCCTGGAAGATCACACTACAGTCCAAACAATGGCAGTTTCACTCTGGGAATAAAGCAGCAGCTCGCATTACTTGGAACAACAAAATACAGTTCCTTGACCTAATCTGGCTTGTTACTGCCTTCTTTTTAATAAAGAAGTGGACTCTGGACATTCCATCTAGGCCCAGGAGACCTTTCACTCAGATCAAGGTGAAGCACTGCATGCTGGGATTTGTAGTTATTAGATATTGCACTGCTGTTTGTAGCCACTCTCAGCCATCCAATCTGCTTTGTTACATTCAAATTAGTGACCCTTAGGTTCCTGACAAGTTACAGGAGCCCAGATTTTGCCTAACTTAAAAATATTCACCACTTTAGTTTAAAAGTGAGCATATTTTAAAGGTGGTGCACCACGGGCAGGGGGCTGCTCTGGCCAGGCAGAGTGCCTGGTAAGGCAATGCTTACTGTGTAACCGGTTACCCCTTAACATTCCAAATAAAAGCAGAATTCATGCCTGGGCTAGCAAATTTTCATGACAGCATTAATTGACAGCACATTCTTCTCGAGGCACACATCATGATTAACTTCACATATCAGCTAGCCTGCTGTCTTTGGCCAGGCATTTACTAGCCAGTTGATCAGCTCAGTGTCATAACAGCTTTCCACAGTCTCTACTGAGGTTTTGTCAATAAAATACTTACAAGCCCTTTCAACTCATCTGTGGGGGCTCGCATAACTCCTGCAGCAACATCTCTGCCTGAGACAAATGCCACATGTCAAGATGACGACAAATCTTCAGGCCAATGAGGATCAAACTCATGACTGAATCGATCTCACAAACACAACCTTCTGCAATATGTAGCCTGCAAAATTGGATTCATGCTCTAATCCAAGAAAGCATCTTCCATCTCCAGATGATTCTGAAGGTCCCTTTTAATCCATGTATTTATACCTGAACTTTTAAGATACATCTATCCAAGAACACTAGGAATAAGTCAAGAAAAGGTTATTCTACATTAACCAATTAAGCCCCCAGAAGCATCAATTCTGCTCAGAACCTGCCTATACTCACCCACCTCTTCTCAGAAGAAAGAAGAAACAGATAGACCATGCAGCATGACCTGAAGGTTATCAGACTCTGGAATTACCCTCCGACCACCCTCTTCAGTCTGACAAAGGGACAGTCAATAGCCCAATGCTAAACCTGCTTTGCCAGCAGTACTCTCTTATATAATACCTGGTATTAGCTGGAACTCAACTGCAGAGTTATCAAGAAGAAAGGCTGATGCTCAGACAGCCAGGTCACAATCCAATTAGAGCTTTAGTGATCAAGACTAACATCTTGAATTGTACTCCAAAGCGCACTGCAAACCAGCAGAGAACATGAGCCACAGGTACAAAGTAATCTCTCTGAATAACCAATGAGCAAGCAAGGCTGCCATGCTGCGCACAGATTAAAATTTCTCAATGGTTTTCAGTAGTTCCTTGTAGAGCATGTGGATAATAGTAATCCATTTTGGAGGTGACAAAGACCCTGGATTACTGCAATGAAGTCCACAATTAAAATAAAATAATTCCACCTTCTAGCTGAGGACAGATACAAAATACATTTGGCTGCTCCAGCAGAGGCACCTAGAAACAACTGAGAATACAAAACATGGCGTTGCACATATCTCAGTAATGGACTGATGGAACACATACACAATCACAGAAGCTAAAATAAGCCTCATTAGTGCTTCTGATCACTTCCTCTAACTCACAAACTTTTCTTCTATGATGCTCAGTCAGATGACCTGACCCAAACCCCCAACCTGCACTGGGAGTAAGGGAGCAAAGAGTATCAATCATTCAGTCACACAAACCAGAGGAGATGAAATGGGAGACATATCAGGATATCGTCTCAAGGCACGTATCAGGATATTGTCTCAAGGCCCATATCTCTTCACTAAGTCTTCATAGCAGCCCTCATGCACACACTGACAGGTGGCGTGACAAGATGTAACCATGTGCAACCGCATAAGACAGCCCTCTAAGATCTTTAAGGAAAAAAATGAATGGAAACACACAAGACTAACTCTGCAAGGAATCCACAGAAGATAGCGGACACTACCCTGGTCAAGAATATTGGTCAGCTGATTAAATCAGAAGAATCGGCCTGAACAGTTGTACAAATGGTACAAAACTGAACTCTTCCTTTTAGCCTGTAAACCAAAGTGCCAACCATCCCTAGAGAGTCCACCTGCAAAGTCCACAGGTCACTGCAGAATATGCACAAACCTTCTCATCTTTGGGGGGGGCCGTCCTCGCTTCCGGGGGCTCTGATCTAGTGCTCTTTTCAGGGGCGATTTTGAGCCTCGCTCCGATGAGACAGAAGATGCTCGTTTCTTTCCTTCCCCTGTGCTCTTCTTCAACTTCCCTTCAGACAAACCAGCTTTGCGTTTCTCTTCGCCCGCAGACTGCTTGCCTCTCTCCTCACTGGAATTACGCCGGTTCTTCTCTTCACTGGAGTTATGGGAAGATGCCTGAATGATTATAGGACAGAACATTGTGAGGAAGGAAAGGAGAGAAACTTGAATGATTTTCATAATATCCTAAGGATATCCAGAATCCAAACCTCATCAACAGGAAACTGATGGTACAAAGTCACATTATAGCACTGGGTTCAACAAAAATTAGCTCTTTGAAACTGTTGAGTTTCAAGTTACTGAAGTCAGCATTTATGCCAAAAATATCAGTTTCAAACAACTGGTTCATAGAATATGCCACATGAAGAATCATTGGGGAAGCATGTAGTCTTCAACAAAGGTTTCTGAGAAAGTGAGTTTTAACCCCATATTTAGCACTGACTTACTTTGTGACCAATTATCCTGCCTCAGTTTCCTCATCAGTTGAAAAAAAAGGATAATGCTTACCTACTTCACAATGGGGAGGGGTAATTAAAGTTCAATTAAGTGTTTTGAGGCTGGAAAGTACTATGTGAATGCCAACTAGCATCATGGCCACTCTTCTATGGAAAGTTTTAAGCCAGAGGCCACCAGCTTAAATAAAGGTAAAATAGAAGCTTGGTTACTGATCACAGCAAGCCCTGCTGAGGCACGCAAAGCAAAGCTAAAGCCACTCACCTGGTCCTTGCCTTTGGCTTTCTTTAGGAACTCCTCCACGGCATCCACAGCCTGCTGGAACCGTTTACCCTTATTAATCTTGATCATTTCCTCTTTATGGGCGTGATAAGGCTTCAGCTGCTCCACTTTGATCCAAGCACTGACAATAAATGCCAGAAAAAGTTAACCAGTGATTCATTTTCCAATCAAAACACACAACAACTTCCTCACCTAACCCTACCAAGTAGAGGTAAAATTGACATATACAATAGTATGGACGTCTTGGACTAACCATACCAACAAACTCTCTTCTGTTCCCTCTTCCAACTATATTCGCTCAAGTCTTTTCTTCAGATCCCCCACAAGTAGCATACCCACCTGTGCAAATGAAACTTTCCTCTGGGCACCACCCACCATTCACACGCTTTGCAATGCACACACCTCTGTGCCTCTTGCTCCATATCTGTCATCTAAAGAAGTGGGCTGTGCTCACAAAAGCTCATGATACTATCTATCTATTGTTGGTTAGTCTCTAAGGTGTGACAGGACCATTGATGTTTTTTATGTTTTTTTAATGCACTCACATGTGAGCACACACATGACTGATCGCTGGAACGCCCACACCCCCAATGTGGAATTTTATTCCTAGGACTGTTGCAACAAGAGGCCACTTAATTCTGACAAAATCATCTTTTGGTCAGAAACAAGATTATAGTACCACGTGAATGTATAAACCCCCAGGAGGGCTGGAAGAATAGACAATACTTTTCAAAATTAGATTTTGTGACCACTACAAACAGAAGGAGCACACACACCACAGCTCATTGCACACCACACTTTCAACACACCGGATCAAATACCTTGTAAATAATGGACATTTTTCACTTTTCATGAAGAAAGCATTTATCCTCAATTGCTGGCAGTGTGTTCGGGAGGCTCATGCCACTGTGTTTTATAAATTAGTAACATGAGAAAAGAACTCTCTTCTGCTTTGTGAAAAAACTCCTAAATTTTCTCCTTATATAAACTGCTGCTGTGCTGGTTTTCCTCCACATTTCTGAAATGGGTAGGCTCTCATACAGAATGGTCACCTTCTTTCACATTGTCTTTTTCTTCTACAAATTAAAAATGTTCATTCTGGACTGTCGGTCCACCAAGTGCCTTTCCACCTAGTCTCCAACTGCCTCACAAAGCATTAAGAACACCTTCATCTATCAGAAACTCTGCTGCTGATCCATTAAGTGGCTGCAGTGCTATTTCCACATTACTCCTAGAGACAACAGAGTTCTGTGCGCTATTTATTGGAAACTTTTCTGAACAGGAACACCCATCAACATTTTTCAGCAGGAAACAGCTCATTGTACTACATTAGGTAGGTAAATGAATTTTAAAAACAGGCACCACTGAAAACAAAAGATGTTAAATGTCAGCAGTAAAAAATGGAAACATTTTGATTATGCCCAATAGTGATTCTCTCATGCACACAAGTGCTGCTATCCACAGGAAGTCTTTTCAATTTCATATTTTCAAGAATCATATCTACATAGCTATAAGCTGAACACAAATATTAAGGCATGATGCCTCAGCAGCTTTTTCAATTATAAAAATCAGAAATTCAACCGTTACGGCATGAATCCTCTATTTTAATTAGGCCTCTTCCACATAACTGGCACATTTGGTACTGAAGAGTTTCAGAATACTTAAAGCTTCAGGACTTTCCCAATTAACAGCAGCTTTTCTCTCTCGTTCCTGGTATGCTAGCACAGAAGACTATCTAGGAGCTGTCTGGCTTACTTTTCTGACCCTTGTTACTTTATTTTTCCATGGTTTGTCCATATACTCACTTATAGGAGCAACAGACAAGCAATCTTATCCCACTTCCATGTTATCAGCATGATGGAATCAGACTGCCTGATACTGGTTCTCATTTACTATGGAATTCTTAGAGAATCAGCAGCCTCACAGCACGAGCTTTTGTGAAGGTTTCTCCATTTACCTGTCTTAACATCAAATTCCCCATTGCTTTTTAAAATGTTCAGCTGTGCAGTTTTAAAGCCCAGAGCATTTCACTGATCTCATTATTCTTTGCTTTTCATTTTAAAGTCTCTGGCCTCCTCATCAAGGCAAACAGCTTACGTCTCCTCGATTTGTTTAGGATAGAAGGAGAATAAACAGAGCTCCCAGACTCATGCTCATAGATGAATTTTCTTTATTTTCCACTTCACATTTGGGTCTTGCCTCACTGCCTGTTCCTATTTGCTCCTTTTTCATGATTCAATGACCAGCTTACCATCTTAAGGCTTGGGTGGAGCAGTTTCCTTTCCACTAGCATTACTACGGGCCATTATGTAAAACGAGCCACTGTATCAGTCAGCATGGGAAGATCTCACGCCGCTTTCCATTCTGTAGAATCCTTGCCCTGTCCTACATGCCCCTTCATACCCACCTTTGAGTTAGCACAATATAACGAGGGACGTCAGTGCTTCTAAGACAACCAGCTACAGCCTAGAAATTGTCCAGGGAATCTTTTTTAGGTGCTTAAAAAGGACAGCGATGGGTAGCATAAAATTCCTCACCACGGGTCTTCAAATGACATTCTCTAGGGAGCTGGGCAATGCTGGTCCATAAACAGCTAGCTAGATCACTGTCATACAGACACACACATAATAAGAATATTAGCAAACGAGCAAATTAAGTTATTTAAGAAGTATTTCCTCCAATTTCTTAATAGATTTGGACCCCTTCATGAAATCACTTTATTTCCGCCAATCTGTTCCTCAGAAACTTACAGGAAGGGGGGACAGAACGAGGAGGAAGGGGAATCCACTACATTCTCTCCTCTCAATTGCCTCTAGTGTCTATACCTGCCCACTCTCCTCTTCCTCCCCCACGCATATGTACACCAGCTCTCTGCTCACTATTCTTCTGGTAGTGGAGGAGCAAGGTCTAGATACAGGCTGGGCCTTGGGGAGAGACAGATACTTGGGACTGTTGGAGTCGAGGGTTAAAGACCTATCTAAATGACTAAGGAATAAGGATAAGCAGGCAAGGGCTTAGAAAAGTCACAAACACACAGTAAGAAAATGTCTGCATCCCTCTCTCTAGTGTGTCCCTTATCTACTTGTCACTAATACATCTAATTTCTCCAGGGTAAGAACCTGGCCTCTTACCTGTCTCTAAGGGTATGCCTAGACAGTGGGGCTACCAGAGGTATCTCTAAATAGCTACCCCTTAAACATGCCTGTTATTTCAAAATACTTTTTGAAATAACGGGCATGCCACTGTGGCACCCCTGTAACCCTCGTTCCATGAGGGTTAAGGGATGTCTCAAAATAGTGTGTTATTTCGAAATTTGGTGCTGTATAGATGTGCCAAATTTTGAAATAAGCTATTTTGAAATACAATCGAAATAAGATACACAATTTGTGTAGCACAAATTATGCATCTTATTTTCAGTTTAGGGTGCTGTGTAGACGCACTCTAAAGCACCCAATGCTGTAGGGTGCTATAAAAATAAAACCACACAACACAAAGTCATTCATAGCTACACATGCATGCCTCAAAATATAATGACCTAGCATAAGCCCTCTCAAATATAACATATTAGGCTACTAATAGGGTTTTACTAAGGCCATCATTTTTAGGGTTAGGGTTGCAAACAGTCCTCATATTGTATTTTGTTCTTGGATTTCAAGATGCCTCTGATTTTTCTTTGGATAGCTCAGGTCAGGAAATGAGCCCAGATGTCCCTATATCTGATGAGGTTATTTCCTTTGTACACTGGTGTTTTAGAAAGATGTTGTGAGTTGCTCCAGCATGTTAACAATAAGATTTTGATACATATACTGTAATACCAAAGACGGGTTTTTCCCCCAAGGTGTAAGGAGGCTTGTGAGTTAAGTGAAAGAGGGCAATTGTATTTATCAGAGAGCAAGGTATTGGTGATTGCAATGTACTTTCCAGTATTTCCCTGAAATGACTCCAGGTACAGACATGGAGGAATGGTACTGCCATAGCACATAACTAATGTCTGTTTGCCCATGATTTTGCCAATGCTGATTTCAGATAAACCAAGTTCCTCTAGTTGAGCAGTAGACCACTGCATGCAGGACTAGTTTAAATTGGTTGAATCACATTTTGGATCTCTCACAGAGTTTGATATTTTATGGGATTCAGTCCTGTCATTTATCCAAGGAAGTCATGTTAGAGTTCCCCTTGCTCACCTTACTTTGTGAGTGCACTAAGCCTTCCAATAACAAACCTGTAGGCTTGGAAATAAGATGAGCTATAATTGTATACCTAAGAACATAGTTATATGCTGGATGGATAAGAAGACTTATCTATACCAATATTTTGAGAGACCCTTTTAATATTGTTTATATTCCAATAGGGCCTAGAAAGCCCAACTTACTTTCAAGGTTGTTGAGAGAAGGTTATATGGGACTTCACTTGGAATTTGGGTGACAGAAAGGAAAGACATTTCAAAGTGTTATTTTTTTGCAGAATGAGCGCAATAGCTAATAATCTCCCAATTTCCAAAACGAACTCAAAGGAAGTCTGAAACATCTCACTGAAACATCACAGAGCTAATGAGTAAGCTATGTAACCAACAGTATGTGTATCATAACTACCAGAACTATTTCAGAGCAAGGTCCAAGTACTCTATTATTACTACAGACATTGATAAAAACCCCATCATTATGGTACCTGGGTCCACTGTATGGGCTTTAAGTTAAAAGGCAAAATTAGTCAAGGTTTGGAGCACTTGATGATTACCCATTCTATTCATTGCCTCTGAAGCATCTGGCATTGGCCACTGTCAGAAGACAGGATACTGGGCTAGATGGATCATTGGTCTCACCCAGTATGAATGTTCTTGCATTCTAACATTTCCTACATGCTAAGAATAGACACTTTCTGGGAGAATGATCACTTTAAGGGCGGAGACAATGGAAACTTTACCAAGAGCCTAAATACAAGGAATAAAATAGTCAACAGGAAGCCTGTGAAATGCAGAATGCCTGAATGCGGCCCGGCTCAGATTTACACATTTTTGGCCAAAGCCAATTCTGCTATCTTGAACTCCCCATCCTCTGCTCACTGTAGCCTTGCCCTTGGGGCAGTTAGCTGTATTATGCAGCATGAACACAAGCTTTGTGGTGGACAAGAAAGAGCAGTCTTTTCTAAGCTGGGACCTACCTCATTTAGAATCTTGGAGAACCTTGAATTTCACCTGAAATTTGACCAACAAGCAGTACAGAATGCAAGTCAGAAGTATAACGCTTTCCCATCCATCCTCTCGGCTGAAACAATGGGCAATCACATTTAGCATCAGTGTTCATTTGAGTTGAGCAACCTTCATGCTTAATCCTAACTAGTGCACATTGTAGCCTCAAGTTGACAAAACTGCAGTCTTTCAGCTAGCATATGATGAAAAGGTGGCATTTCTAGCCACAGTTGCCATATGGGAATTTTGAGTAGAAAGGAGTCTATCAATAGCCTGATAGTGTAGATCCTTTTGCCAATGGATAGACAAATGTCCTCAACTGAGAGAGCAGTGAGACTTCAACAGTTCCTCAAAATGCTTTTCCCCTGCTTTCTCCTCCTTTGTGTATATATCCCAAATATAAGCCAGAAGGGCTTCTGTCCAGATCCCCATCTCTGCCAAACCAAAACAATATAAACTGTAGAGCCAAGTGTCATTAGCATATGGACAATGATGCCACACGAAAAACTTTACAGGCAAAACAGAGCGAAATATACTAGAAAAGCCCAGTAGCAGGCATGTGTATCTGCAAGCACACACTTTGATGGAAACTGATTGGGGCAAAGGAGGTGGTGACAGGACTTTTATTTTCACCTGACTTACTAATATTTTCAGGTTTATCATCTTCAACCAGAGCATCTATCTCCACCTAGTCACATCACTTTTTATTTTTGTAAATGAATCTAAACAAGTAGATCAAAGCCAACTACAGAATAAATTACTTTATTTCTGCAAACAGAAAATTTCTCCCTGGCTTGCTGGAGTTTAAGGCAACCGTTTTAAAACTCTAACCTCCTACAATCAGTTTGATGAGAAACTTTTCCCATTTTTTGACACAAACACATCTAAACATATGCATTCCCCAAAAGATGCAGAATAAGAGGCATCTATTTCTTCTGCTGATCAGTGGTGTTTATAAGGAAATTGACGTGGAAGGACATTATTAATTTCTGCTCCAACTTCAAGTTGTGCATGCCCAACAGTTAGGGTAACCAGGAGTTTTAAATTCTGCTGTTATCCAAGAAATGATTACATTTCTGTGTTTTTGGCTGTTCCAGTTTGCCACATACTAGGATTTTTCCTAATCTGAACTCCAGAATCACGTGATAAACCACTTTTACTTTGTAGCTTTAACCTCCCCACTTACTGTCTGACCACTGAAGTGGGATACATCAGACACACACTCAGTTTTTCAAATGCTACCCTTTGGACAAAATCCCCCCCCCCCACTACCACAAAATGTTTTCCTTTTCTATGAAAAACTATGAGTCAAGTATAACCAAGAATTAGTGATCCAAAGGCAGAAATGAAAATATCCACTCTGACAACTTTATGGTCTGATTATTCATTACTTATAAGCTAAAGACACCATCTTTACATTTGAAAGCAAGTAGCCCCTATTTTATTGGTTTGCAGCTTTAATTTCTAGTTGTGGCTGGTTACATGACTTCAGTCCTTAAAAGGACAGTGAAGCTTTGACATTATGCTTTGAAAAATTAAAATTAAAAAAATAAGTTCCATTTCTTCACAGAGCATCCTGTTAATGTGCCTTTCTTTTTTGTCTGATTCCTTCAAAAATGTAAAAGGTTTTTCTACTTATTGGTGGTCATAATCAACTTTTTTTTTTTTAATTGGTCATTTTCTCCCTTGCTAAATGACTATTTAGGAAAATAACAAAACTGACTAAAAATGACTTTAAATATAAAAAAAAAATAAACAGTGGGGGTAGGGGAGGGGGTTGCCAACATTTCAGTTCCAGGAATCTGGAGTTATTTGTAGTAATAGGAGGTATACAATTGTCAGACTAGTGTGACATTTTTCATTTTGGTACATGCCCTTTATCACAAAATGCTGTTTAATAAAAAAAGAAAAATAATAATAAAAAAAAGTTTATTGGTAGGTTTACCACCCCTGTGATCTCAAATGCACAACAGTCTTCCCAAATACACAAGCAACATTTTATGTCAAAATTCATAAAGTATTCTTTATGAATGACAGAAATAAAACCATGTTATATTCATGGCAGGAGAAACCAGAGATCCAAACTATGCCTGAAAAAAGTGACTGTTACACTACTGTTAACCCAGGTTCACCTACGCCCATGCAAGCGATCAACTACCCAGAACTCCGTTATAGCAGCACTTAAAATCAACACATGCTTGCAGCCTTCATACACCCACATGAGAAGATATATCACAGACCAATAGTTAAATAAAGAGAACATAAGGTAATCTTCCTCAGAGCTACACCTTATTATGCTAGCATAAAACTCTTTTAGGAAAACCTTATGATTTAAAGAGCAACATTCTCATCAGATGAAGAGAGTGGGTACATACTGATCTTCTGTTCCAAAGAACTTCACAAAGAAGCACTTCTTTCCACGGGGTTTCTTCAGGTCTTTAGGCGGATTAACAATCTGAGGGGCAAAGAGAGGAGACAGTATTGTTTAGAGAGGCTACAATAGCAGTCTGTGGCTTTTTCAAGTTTACAGTATGCATCTGCAAGAAACCCACTTCACAGGTTTTGCTAAAATATATTTTTAAAGCAAAACAGTGGCGGGGAGGTGCTTCTGCTTGTAGCAAAGGTCTTCCACCCAATATACACAATCCATATATTTCTTTATGTTACTCACAGCACTGTGCCTAGTGTTAGCATCAATTATTCTATTGCATTATAGATTTAGCCTGCTGTTTAGAATATAATATGGGACTTAACACAGCTGTTATGAATTCCATTATTTTCATGGCTTTTTTTTTTCCATTTTAAATAGTCATGCCTTTGGGTGTCGTGAGGCTTTTAGACCTGAGAAATAAGGCACATGTGAGTAAACACAAACAAACCTTCTCTGTAAGCTACAAAGTTATATCTGTGATGCACAACACTGCCCAGTGGAATTTTAGAGATGCTTTATTGTGCCAAAAGATCAGCAACATGAAGCTCTCCCTATCCTCCAGGAGTAAAGTATCTTTTTAAAATTTGAAAAGCTAAGCTGGGTTTATATGGGTCCATGCTCCCATAAGGAAACAGTCACTTAAGGCCTAGTCTTCAGTACAGAAAATAATGCATTTCAGAGTTAAAATGCAAGTGAAGACAAGGTAGCTGTAGTTTTAATACAAGTTAGAAGAACAAGTTAATTCTACACTCCCATAGTCTTCACACAAGTCAGCTGGTCAAGTTAAAATGTACAAATTGCTTTGTCTTCAAGTTAAGCTAACAAGTTAAGAACACACTTCGTTCTTTGTCATGAAGACAACACCTATATTTGTTAGGTCACCACACATACCTACACTAAAAACCAAAAATAGAACACTTTTTGGGGTATATGTACAGCATCTGCAATCTGACTTTAAAAAAAAAATCTTCTTTCCATATCCCTGAACTTTTATCCACAATCACCCTATGTCTTCTCCTGAAAAACATGACAAAACTGTAACTTTAAATATTAGTTTGAGAATCTGGACTCTCCTTTCCTATTTATTACTTAAGACAGTGCATGTAGCCAATTTAGGCAATTTATTGTCGGAGAAGAGAAATCTGTCTTGCAGAAAGTGATAGGGATTAAATTGGTACAACTGAGGGATACAATCAGTTGCAAATTCCAGCAAATTGGTTTCTACTGCTTTTCATTCCATCTGAACGGACAGTTGCTACTGACAGACTTAACTTCTGAATTACGTAAAATTCCTGATGCATAGTCTGGTTGATAACTGAGGCTAAACAGCTTCTTAGATAAAAATCAAAGAAGAAAACTATAAGGATCTTAAATCTTCACTAGAATTATTTTCATGAACTGCTCCCTTCAGGATAGAAACACACTCACCTTTCCTGGCCAAGGAGGATACCGGCCCAGCTTCCCCCTGAAGAAAAATGAAATGATCAGCCACTAGCATCAAGAATGAGAATTGCTCCACTTTTATCTGTGTCCTCTACAATTTATTTTCAATATCCAGCACTTACATAATATAACCACAAAACCTACCAAGACAGAAAGAATTTTTCAGCTTGGAAGAACACTCACCAATACTCTTATCTCTCAACAAGTGCCATGTGAGCAAACTCCTATACCATGGTGAGCCCCAATGAAGTCTGCATGGGTCCAGACAACCACGCAAATGAAGCTCATTACAGGATCAGGGCCTAAATCATTAAGAAAAGAGGTGGCAAAGCTAGCACCCGAAATATCTGTATTACAGTTCTTAGAGCTTTGATAAGACTGGATGTCATTTTGTTCCTCTCTTACAAATGACTAGTTTACTTGCCTGCATCAACATGAAATTCAGAGTTTGGGTGGATAACAAGACGCTTCACAACAGAACAGACGAATGAGCACAATAGCCATATGTTTCCAATTCAGGTAGCTGTGATTCCTAAAATGTACTATTTTATAACTTAAGACAGTAATTCCTATATCAAAGGTTGCAAAATTACTTCCATTATCACTCGTTTTTCCAGCCGCTCATCGAACTACTAAGATTGGTAAAACATACTGCAGGCCCACTAGAAACACAGAGAAGTTTATTTCCTGCCTTTGCCAGTTTCATCACAAAGTATAAGCCAAACCATTTCCTCACAGACTAGGTGGGGAAAATCGGCATCAGCATGAAAGCCTAGTCCTTCTACTCCTGTCATTCAGACAGACTACAAATGTTCACAGAACCTTATCTGGCATCAGTCACTGTCTTGCATGAGACTGGCAAAGGATCCGTATCAAGTACCTGAACTAAAATTCTCAGCAAATAGCACATCAACATCCATGAGGTGAAGATTCCAGAGAGGGCAAGCTGGTAATGGCAGAAACACTGCTTAGAAGGACACTAACCATTACCATGACTTTCTGTTACTGTTGCATTGATCCATTCTTCTTTTATCAAGTTTTTTCTACTTTCCCATCTTCTTCCAAATCTTATGGCTGCAGTTCTTTTTTGGTGGGCCTAGCGGCTGTGCCTTGACTACATTGCCATGTATGAAACTCGAGTTGGATGATCTGTATTCAGAAACATCACTAACAGCAGTGCACTCCCCAACCACTCATTTGAAACAAGTTCGGCTAAAGGAATCAACCTTTACTTACTTTGCTATATAAATTAGACAGCTTCACACCACTGTCAATGTTTCGGATGAGAAACTGCAGTTGTCAGCCTGGACCACGCACTTCTTTTTATCTGGGATATAAATATAAATGCATACACTTGCGTGTTGGGGATTAGCTATTTGTTGCAGGACCTAGTGTGATGTCTACCCCGTCACTCAATGCGAACTAGAAGCACAGTAAAACCTGTACACTTCAGAGCAGTACTAACAAGCTTTGAAGGCGGTCCCATAAATCCTCATGGGCTGTAAATATGGAGGCCATGACTCCTCAACTGGGTTTGGGGATAAAGCAGTGGTGACAGGGGAAAGTTGGTCCTGTGAGCTCCAACAGGATACCCCAACCTGGAAAAAAATCCCACTCCTGTATTATATTGCTTATCACATAAATCACTCTTTAAAAGCAGAACCCAGATTTTAAAGATCACCCCTTCTTTTCACTAGTCTCAACCACCAGATGATGACTCCCATATGATCAACACCATCCTCCAAGCAATCACTCCATTACCCCTCTTCCTCCACCTTCACTGTTCTCTAGGTGGTTGCTTCACCCTGCCCTGTAGTTCAAAAAATGCTACAACAATTATTTTCCAACCCTTTTATTCCTACCGACTCCCAGGCAACAGCACATGACCCACATTACAGGCGAAGCCTATGCCATATTCACTCTGAAATAGAGGCCCATTGCTCTGTAGCCCACTCTGTCCTTAACCCAGTAACTCCTGGCCAAGCAAGCCTCTGGCCCTATTCTCACACCCTGAGAGAGCCTCTGTGGTCCATGTAACGCCCCCCCTCCACCCCTGCCCCCAGCGATGTATAGGCAAGAGTGCAGTGCCCTGCACCATCCCGTCGCTGACACGACTCCAAACTGCCACCTCCTCTGCAAGCGCCCAGCTGCCCCCCTGCTCCCTGCACCTGCCTTGCTCAGAACTGCCCGGGCCCTGCACACGGGGAAGGCGGGGCTCGCCCCCACCCCCTGCATCAACGCTTCAGGGTGCGCGAGCCCGGCTTGCCCGCCCGCCCCGTGGCTACCACTGTGCCCCTCCCCCGGTCGCCCGCTATCGCTACGCGCACCCCGGGAGCGCCCCCGCCCCGGCACCACCCAGCCGCCCCCCCCCGTCGCCCTGCCCCCGATCTCCGCTCGCTGCCTCCACCCCGGTATCACACAGACCCCGCCCGCCGGCCCCGCGCCCCAGTGACCCGCCCCGGCCCCCACACTCACCACACCAGGTCTCCGAGCCGCAGACTCACAGCCGCCATCTTACCGACTCAGCCAGCAGCAGCAGCGCGGCGCAGGGGCTGCCGGGACGGGACGGGCACCGCCCACCTCGCGACCAGCCTCCGCGGCGGGGGCGGTGCCGCCGGGATAGGGCAGGCCGTGCCACGTGACCCGGGCTCGCTGTCACCGCGCCGCTCCGCGCGTGACCGCCTTCCTCGCGCCTATTGGCTTCCGGCGTAGCACGCGACCCTCCCTGGCCGCCTCAGCGCGGGCAGCGCCTCCGGCACGTGACGCGGGAGCAGGGACCGGCCCCGGCCCGGGAGTGCGCCGAGGCGGCGGAGCCCGGAGCGCTGGTGAGCCCGAGCGGGGCAGGACTTGTCGCACAGCCCTTCCCCCCGCGCGTAGCGGTGTGGCTGGGCCAAGCCTCGTCCGCCTGCCGCCGGGGCCGCCGGCCGGTCCCTCCCCTTCTGGCCCCCCACTGGGGTCCGCGGGCCCGACCCTTCTCCTCCCTCCGTTCCGCCCGGGCCCGGCCCTTCCCCTCCCTGCCGGTCCGCGCGGGCCCTGAGGAACGTTACTGGCCCCGCCTGCCCGCCTCGGGCTCGCCCGGCAGAGGGGACCCGTGCGCATCCCCTGGGGCCGGTTTCCTTTCTCTCCGCCCCCTGCCTTTGCCTGGGCGCTGTCGGGGTATCTGGCTTGGCGGGCACGTCCTCCCGGCAGTCCGGGGTCAGATGCCCAGCCTGGGGCCGCCTGGAGCGGCTGGGACACAAGCTCCCCCCTTCCCTAGGACTGGGGCGCGGAACCTTTTTTGAGTTGGGGGCTGTTGGTGCACAGAAAACCCGTCAGGGGCTGCGCACAAGGGAGGGAAGACGCCCCACACCCTTCACTGAGGTGGGCCCTGACTGGGACGGAGAAAGACGCTCCCCACGTTCCCCTTGCACACCAGAGCCTTAGGCGGCCCAGGCTAGTCGATTTTGTGTGCTCCAGCCCTGCGGGGAGATGGTGGGGGTGGGGAGGGCTGGAGCTCCAGCACGGCCTCCCCAAAGCTGGGGGGAACCCTGAGCCTTGGGGACCAGATCCAGGCAAGCTGGGGGCTGGACCTTAGGTTCCCCATCGCTGCCTCTAGGGGCTGTGTAGTGTGTGAGGCAGCTGCTGGCATTCCCTCAGTTGGTTTGTGGAGCGTTGAGTTTGTGGCCCCCAATATGCTATGGGGGGGTGTCACTTTCTGAGCCAGGCCATCAGTTGTCACTGACATTTTTTGAGCCAGTACTTATTTCAGCTGGATTTTTGAGGGGGTAGGTGGGTGTTCCCCTTAAATCCTTTTTGTTTTAAGCTGGATCTTTGTTTTCTTTTCTAATCAGAAATGTCAAGAAGATTCTTTGGGAGGCAGTTTTGTGTGTGCTGACCTTTAGGCATGGACCAGGCATCAGACAGTGGCAAGCATGTGTCTGTGCACAGTGCAGAGGAAGGGCAGGTGCATTTGGCTCTCCTGGCGTCTTGATAATTGCCATCCAAGGCAAAGCGCTGATGCAGCGTGGCGTAGCCCAGACTGACGTTTGCGACAAAGGAGTGTTCAGTCATATTAAAACTGGTTTTCTGGAGGTTGCACTGTGCACCAGGTTATTTCACTCTGCCCTGTAGAAATGGAGTTGCACAGCGTGAAGGCGGCATCGTTACGGATGGGCAGGTATTAAAATGTAGGGGACTGCGAATTTTAGAGTTGTTTCTGCTCTGAGAATCAGCCTTTCTCTGAAGAATGCAGCAAGCTGTGAGAGAGCCAGCTACAGCTATTTCTTAGGGCTCTCTAATTCCAATAATCTTTTCTGCTTCCAATGTGCTCTTATCTCCTTAAACATCTGTTTGTCCTTTAATTGAAATCCCCATGTATGCACATGCACAAAGCTTCACCAGAACTTCTCTGAACTAATGGAAACCATGCCATGAGACCTGCGAAGACTTGATAATAGCCATGACGGAGCCCCACAGGGTTCAGTTCACCTCTTTGCCAGGTCCGCTAAGCAACACTTTCTTGAAGAAGCCTCGTAAAGAGGAGGCGGCAGGAGCAGAGCAGCCCCAGGACTCATCTGCATCAGCGGTTCGCCTCACACTCACCCTCTTTGAGCCAGATCACAAACGTTGTCCAGAATTCTTCTACCCAGAGCTTCTAAAGAATACTCGGAAAGTGAAAGGTGTTTCCTCAGGTGACAAGGTGAGCGTCTAATAACGTACCACTTTTCAGCTAAGATTTCAGAGTGCTCACTCTTTTTTACCCATCTCCCAAGAGCATTGTATGTATTAAGGATGAGCAAACTGAGGCTCAGAGTGGTGAAATGGCTTGTCAATGATCACAGACCTACTTGGTGATAGAACTAGGAATAGAAACCAGGACTACTTACTGCTAAATATGGACTCTTACTACTGGACAATATTCTCTTGTTATTTTTGCCTTATTAGAATTTTCCTTGAAATGACTAAAACAGTGTTTGGAAAGCACAACAGATAATGTCATAATGATGATTTGATTCGATACAGACTGACTGCAGTGCTTTGTTGGTACCTGGATTGCTTGAAACATGAATATTCATAAAAGAACATTGAAAGTAGATCTCCTTAACAGCTTGTACAATGGGAGCCCCTAGACGGACTCATACTCTACATAGATATTTCCATTTGAGTATTCTCTGTTGGTACCTGCTTTTGTATATAAGTTGTTGTCAGTTAGCAGCTGAGGAATCTGCCAGCCAGTAGCGTGTAGGGAACTTTATACTTAAGAAGAGGTCTCACCAGTCAGTTTCAGCAGAAGCAAAACTTTCATTTTAAAGAATATAATTTAAATGTAAAGTGCTTCAAACTTAAAACTCACCTACATGCCAATTTTCTTCCACAATTTGATCTGAGGAAGTGGGTCTGGCCCACGAAAGCTCATCACCTAATAAACCATCTTGTTAGTCTTTAAAGTGCTACATAGTCCTGTTTTTTGTTTCAGCTAGACTAGACTAACACGGCTACATATCTATTACTATTCTACTTTTGTAAAGCATTTCTAGAGCTAACCAACAAAAAGTGCTTTGCAAGAGCTAGAATTGTTGTTAATGTTACCTGGAGAAATATTGACTGCAGTGCATAGCTTCAGTGCTGCTGCTGGTAACATTATGGTATTGCTTGGGAAAACTAACAAATTCCCGTCAGTTGCATAGTTGCTGTCCAGAACCATATAGGCGGTCAAGGGATGATTTCATATAGCTGCTTGAGAGAGCTTAGTGTAGCCGTAGTGTCATGCAGTGGAGCTATTTACATGTGAGGACAAACTGAAGAACAGAAGCTATGGGGAGGCAGAGTTGAGTGGGAACATAAGCTTCTGTATGAGTTGCAGCCAGGACTCTGGGATGCAATAAGTTGGAGAAGAGAACAAGAGCAAATTCCTTCTCCTTTCTAGCTACTAGAGGGAGAAAAGAGGGATGAGGAGACTGAGATTCATCAGATGCTAGCCAGCAGTAATGCAAATATGAAATCCATAAGCAGCACCCTGAGAGAGCACTCTGAAATGAATACCAGTACTCCCTTTCCCTTTTTCTCTGTGACTGTCCATGAAGGCTTGGGTTTCTCATGAAACCTCAATGAGGGGTGATGGCAGGTTTGCTATGCCATTTTGGCCTTACCGTCGATAATAATTTGACTTCTTGGCCTGTGTGTGTCTGGTTAAACTTTCAGTCTTTGTGTATTCTCTGTTGCCAGGACAAGAGGCTAGTTGTTTCTTACACTCTGAGAATCCCTAACATGGTGCTCTCTCTGTGCAAAGAGAGGCAGTAGTGTATCTGCTGAAAATAGCTCTTCAGTGTATTGAAGACTTTTTGTCTAAGCTTCTTTCCAGAGACTTTGCATGTGATGGAAGTAGCAGATTCAGCTTGGGACTTCTTAGTGAGACATGGTGATGTTCTGATATATTTGTGTCTGCTCATTTTTGCAGAAAAAAGACTTTGGAGATCCCTTCAATGATGAAGAAAAGGAAAGACACAAAATGGAAGCTCTTACCAGGAAGTTTGAAGAGAAATATGTATGTGTTTTATGCTCCTCCTACACTATCTATCAGAATGAGTAGTTCTGATGGTTTTGTTTCCATTCCAGACGCTTACTTCTCTACTAATCATATTTTATTAGGAAAAATAGGCCATTGGTTCTTACGCCCCATTTCTAGTCAGGTCCTTTATCTAGCTGTAAAATAACTTTTTCTGTTTGTCTCAGTCCTATCATCCATTAGTAAAGACAGATTCAGGGCAATAAGTGTAGGCCTCTCATTTTCACTTGTTAGTGATGTGTCATCAACTAATTCAGAGTATAAACTTATTTTTTTAAAGGAAATATAAGCACTTGTTTTGGCCTTTGTTTTTTGAGTAGAATCTTAATATGAAATTAGCATGGAAAAAAAAAGTGCTTCAAGTCTGCACACATGCATCTCTGATGTCTCTGCTGCTTGCAGGATTTTGCTAGGGTGGAACAGAGAGTTGAAAAGTAACCTATCTTGTCAGTTACAATGCCTTCTTTCCCCCACATGATGTGTAGGCCAGCAGGTCCCAGTAGTGAAACTGCTAATTTAATTACATTTCAATTTCATTGTGTTATTGCTTAGGAAAGCTTTGAGCATTGTTTAGAGGGTAGGTACTTCTACTATTTTCTGGAGAGAGATATTAAAAATGGAGACTGGAGAGTGGTAGCAGAGCATGAACCCCATTCTTTTCTCTAGCCAGAAGTTTAGGTAAGAATAGAGTTGCTATTCTGAATTGAAGACATTTTTTTAAATTTCTTTAACATGCTCTTCGCTCTATCATCCAGATGATGGTAAATAAATCATCATAATCATAAATAGCTGCTGCAACTCTCCATAAACAACTCTCCTGTCATATTCCTGTAGGTGAATACACTTTAGGTTCTAAAGTTCTCACCTAAAGGCTCACACAGGGCAAGTGAGAGTTTTATCAAATTTTGTTGAAGCTAAGCTTGCATTAAAAACAAAACAAAACTAGTCTTTATGGTGGTAAAGGCAACTTTCCAAATGGTAAACCATGTGTAAAATGATGCTGTGCTGTCATCTTAAATCTGTAGATCGCTTCAGAGCTCCTGTTGCTTTTCAGAACTTTGCCAAACTGTAACCAGAGTGGTGCCAATCTACTGAATCCTGTGTACAACAATGAAATGAATCAGAATTGGGTCAATTCATTATCATGGTGCTTGTGGGGAAGCTAATGGCACTTCCCTTGCGGATTTTTTGTGGGGCTAAGGCTTCAAATGTATCAGGCACTTATTAATTAGTCTAATGTGAAAGACGAAGGTTCCAAACTAAGCTGATGTCCCTGGTCTCTGTTAGGATCCTAGTGCTATTTCTTTTCCTGTCACCTGGACTCTCACTCTGTACAGTAGTAGGGATGTAAGAGAGTAGTCAAGTACTCGACTACTCTACTTGCATTCCCCCCACCTCTGGACCCGGGACAAGCCAGCTGCTCTGGGGGTGGCACAGCTGTGGCTCCGCTCTCTGCTAGTCCCATGTGCTGGGCTGGCCCCGCTCCTCTGGGAACCCTGCTCGTGCCCAGCAGGCAGGGAAAGGGCTGGGGCTCCCCGGCGCTGGACCAGGAGCCCAGACAGGTGGAGTGCAGCAGCCAGGTGAGCTCGGCTCTCCCAGGCTGGGCTTAAGGAGATGCAGGCTTGCCTCATTGGCTGGGCTGGTGGCGCTCCGTGGGCAGGTCTTCCGTGGTGAGCTGGGCCAGCGCTACCAGCAGCGCTGCGCAGAGCCCTGGGCTGGGTAGATGAGGGGCAACGCCTTGGGCTGGGTGCTCGGGGAGCCCGGCTGCGCCCTGTGGGCACTGGGAGGAGGTTCCAGCAGCCGAGCTGGTGTGGCTGGAGCAAGCCTAGGCTGAGCGCTGCGCACTGGTGGCAGCTGCTCACTGGGCTCGGGCCAGGACTGGAGCTCACCTGTTGCTGCGGCTTCGTCCCAGGTGGGCAGGCACTGTGTGGCTCGGCCTGGGTGCACCGCGGCCACGTGGACAGAGCAGGGCGAGCAGCCGAGGGGACTCCCACAGGTGCGCACAGCACTCGGGTTGCAGCCTGGCCTCCTCTGTCCGCCTGCCCTGGCCCTGCAATTCCTGGCACATCGGGCAGCCAGGGGTAGCCGCTCCCCTGAAATGGCTTCAGCAGTTCACTCTGCGAGGCTGGAGGTGAAAATAAGCAGGTCAGGCGCCCCTTGCTGACCCAGCACTGCTTTCCCAGAGCCCAGCCAGCCCTCCCGGGCCTGCCGCAGCCTTTCAGCTTTCCCTCCTGGCTGTTGGAAGTGCACAGCGGGCAGCACTTGCTGTAGTTTCTCCCCTTCCCCCCATCAGCCACCATGGCCCGGATGGAAAGGCAGGAGGGTAAATGAGATGCATTGGGAAGCCACGTCTCAAATCAAACCTACCCATGGGCTGCCCCTTGCCAGGCTTGCCCAGCGCATTTCACTGCCCTCGGGGCTGGTCATGGACAGGGGCTGGTGGACCCAGTGCGAGCTGGGACTGGGCCAGCCCGGGCTCAGTGCCAGTCCAGGAGCTACCCCTGCAGCGCCTCTGCAGTTTAAATGTATTAGGAGCTGGGCTTCCTGCGCATTTGACTCTTACTACATTTAAGCGGCAGTGCCGCAGCACGGGGTAGCTCCCAGAGGCTTCCAACCCTGTCAACTAATTGTGTAGTCAATAGAAATTCTATCGACTACAGGATTAGCTGATTACTTGTTTCTTAAAATCCCTCTACAGTATTGCTCTCCAGTGGTCAGGAACTTGAGTCTTCTGGCTATTGGGTGCCTGGTGTGGGTTTCTCTAGGAGTATGAGTGGGTAGGCATGAGGAAGATATTGATGAGACATTCAAAAAGAACTGTGGTATTAGAAAGTTTTTAGGGAGAGAAGTGGGAAAAAATAATGGTAGAGGCAGGGATGGGATGGTACTTACCAGAGATGGTTTATGTCAACTAAAATAATTGTTTTTATAGGCCTGGGAAAAACTAGTTATTCCGGTTTAAGGTCTTTTCTGGGGGTTTTTTGTATTTTTTTTTTTCCTATGTTTTGTTAAATGACACCATGTTACACTTAGTTTGAGTTATATATTCCATTGTGGTTACATAAAGCAGTAGATTCAGACAGTTGTGCAAATACAAAGTAAAATTGCAGCGGATATAAGTTTAATATATGTAATTATGTTAGTGAATATTGTAATGTATACATTTTGATTTGATATTTTCTCAAGGAAATTAAATGTCATGACTCATTTCCGTTTTAATATCGTATAAAGGACAAAATTGAAAACATTAACTATATGAAAACAACAGTACAAATGTGTAGGCTTGAAACACTAATCAATGAAAAGTGCACTGTGTTTCAGGCTACCAAGGAGACCAGCTTTGACATAGTAGATAGACCGAGCCTATTTCTCAGTTTTGAATAGCTGTATCTACTGCTTGAAAAGATTGTGTGCTTGCAGAACCCTCATGCAATTATTTTTCCCAGTTTTCTAGTTTAAATGGTGTGTAAGCCTGGTATTTACCAGCTCCCTGTCCTAAAGTAGTTTTTCTTGGGGAAATGGCCAACTCTGGGGAGAGAAGATAAACACAACAATAACACGGAAAAGAAGAAAGGGAGATGGAAAAAATGAGGATAACGATATAGGAGAAGGTAGAGACACTGAAAAGCAGGCAAGAAAAAATACAGCATGATCTGTCTTAAGAAAAGAACGTTTAACAAAAGCTGGATGTGCTGGTAAGAAAAGTTGGCCAGATAGATAGTGTCCTAGTTTAGGGCAACTGCACTTGTATTTTCCCTCAGTGGTCCAACAGAGGCTCCCATTTTTGGCTTTCATCTCCCCAGCCATTTCTTGGCGGAGACCTATGTTTTTCTCCATTCTGACTGGGATATGTCCAGGCTTCACGTTTCCTTACCTGCAATGTGTTTCCCTGCACAGACTGCCCAGGAACACCAGTTTGCCTTCTTTTCAGAGACCATTAACCAGTGTAATTGCTAGTTATAAGGTACCACAGAACTCTTCCTATTCAAGCCTGCTTTGGTCATAAGGTAAAAGCATTACAGAGAAAACATATTAAAACAACAAAAGAACCCACCATCTACCTGTGTGCTATTAAGCTTAACAGAATTAACTTCAATCTTATCTTGGCTTCTGGCAGGAACAGTCCTTCACACATCCCCCATCGATGGAGGATTCCTTGTGGTGACCAGTTAGTTCATCACAGCTTCAGCTCAGAACAAAGATGCTCATGGCATGTTGAGTTCATCCTTTATACATTTCAGGGGTCTTTAATTTCATGGGTAGTTTCTACAAGTAGGTAATAGTACGCAAGGGGACTCTCTCTCTCCCAATAGGTATCTTCAAAAGCTTGGCTTGAAGGGAGAATTTACATTCTCTTCACCTGGGTTCTTCCTAGAGAATCCACACTTTCCAAGAAGACTTTTTGAAGTACCTGCTACCTTCCAGAGATTGCATTAATCTTGTTGGTTTGTGAAAGCAGTTCTATACAATGCCACAATAGTACATAAACATTTTAATATCTAGAGTAATGAATTCCAAAGTGTTTAAACTCAATTCAGTAACGTTTAACTTACTTCAGTGAGGTTTGTCCAGATACTGTCAGACTGTCATAGATAATACCTGGTAAACACCACTCAAGAAATGGCATCCAAGTATATATTGAATAACTTATTCAATTAATAATTTCTGCAGCATCTGATGAGCTCTGTAGTGTGTCACATTCTTCAAAGGTATCTAGCTGATGAATACTGGTAAAATTTCTCAAATAATACATAAAACGGGTATTTTCTTCTGTTCAACCAGCTTTAGTATCAAATTGTATTGACAGTATGTTCAGTTAAATATATTGCACAATCAACATTACACAGATACTAGATCTTAAGGTCAGAATGGATCATAATGATAGTGTAGGTTGGAGGTTCCCAAACTTTTGCTGCATGCTCCTTATCCCCAGGAGATTTGTGTCTCATATGCACCCTCCTCTTTCTAAGAAATGGTATTTCTGTGGATTCCATGGGTTTGGGAATCCATCCTTGCTAGGATGTCCCACTCCTCCCCAACCCATGGACATCTCAGCAGGACACAGTCAGTTGGGATGTGTCCCCAACACACTACTTCCCCGAACCGCTTAACAGGCTCCTCTGGCCTTGGTGCAGTTCCTAGCAGGGATATGCAAGAGCTTGTGTGGATAGGGTGGAGATATCTCGAGATACATGAGTGAGCTGGAATGGGGCCCCTCCTGCACAGAGACAGATCATTCCTCCTTGCTCCTCCTCCCTCCCTCCCTTACTTTGCTAGCATTGCAGCAGCAGCCGGAGCTGGAGATTCAGTTTGAGAGGAATTCTTTATCAACAACATTTTGAAGAACCAATAAAAGTTCTTAATGAGTCATGTCTTTGTGCCCCGATAACCTGCTGAGGCATGCCTCAGTTTGAAAACCAGTGAGCTTGCGAACACGTGAGTGCTAACAGGGAGTTTAGAGAGGGAGTTCTCCAGGTAAAGGAGAAGCAGATACAGGACTCTTGAGGGAAGTGTGTGTTGTTATTGGGGCTTTCTTACTGTGTGCTGAGCTTGTGTTTGTTGGTGTGTGGTGGTGGGGTTTTTTTGGTTTTTTTTTTTTTCTCCTGTGTTTTTGAGTGAGGCTTTAGAGAGGGAGTTCTCCAGGTAGAGGAGAAGCAGATACAGGACTCTTGAGGGAAGTGTGTGTTGTTATTGGGTCTTTCTTGCTGTGTGCTGAGCTTGTGTTTGTGAGTGAGGGTTGGTGTGTGTTCTTTTGTGTTTGTTTGTTTTTTCCCCTGTGTTTGTGAGTGAGGCTTTTTTTTTTTTTTCCCCACTTCCCCTTTGCCTTCCCCCTCCCCTTCATGGAGTGTGTGCTGTGATTGGCTGGTGCTGTGATTGGCTGTGATTGGCAGGTGGAAACTGTTGGCTTCTAATTAAAGTTTGAATTCTAGAAGCCTCTGCTGATTGGCTGAGCCTTGGTAGGGGGAGGGACTTTCAGGCAGTCCAGGGCTTTATAAGGCTCCTTGGGCAAACGACCAAGGAGCTTGCGAACAGGTGAGTGCTAACAGGGAGTTTAGAGAGGGAGTTGGGAAGGGGGCGAGGTTCTCTTGCCTTTCTTTTTAAATCCCTTCTCCAGGACAGCAGGGATGGATGGTGATGGTTCTGCTGTTGTTACCTGCAGTGTGCCATGTTTGTCTTCCTCCCGGAAGAAAGAACAGATTTCATCTGCACTAAGTGCAAGCTGGTCGCCATTTTGGAAGAAAAATTAGAGGCTGGAGGCCCAAGTGTCGACCCTACGCTCGATCAGAGAGGATGAAGACTTCCTCGATAGAAGGCAGCGTTTAATCCTTCAAGCACGGCAGGCGGAAGAGCCGGAGAGGGCAGTACGTGACCAGGAAGAGAACTGGCAGCATGTAACTTCTAGAAGGGGAAAAAGGCCAGCATGGGAATCCTCCAATGCTATAGAGGTAAGCAGTCGCTTTCAGGCTCTCTCCACAGGCTCTGCGGTGCTGAATGCTTTGGAAGGGATCTCACAAGGAAGAAACCGGAAGGGAACACCATCTACTGGAAGGCATGGGATGCGTAGTCCTAGGGATGGGGGTTCCACGGCCACCACCCCCAAAAGAAAATGACGGGTGGTGGTGGTCGGGGACTCCCTCCTAAGAGGGACTGAGCCATCCCTCTGCCGTCCGGACCTGGAATCTCGAGAGGTATGCTGCTTACCGGGAGCTTGCATTCAGGGTGTGACTGAGAGGCTTACCAAACTGATCAAACCTTTGGATTGCTACCCCTTCCTGCTTCTCCACGTGGGAACTAACGATACAGCCAAGAATGACCTTGAGCGGGTTACTGCAGATTATGTAGCGCTGGGAAGAAGGATCCAAGAACTCGGAGCGCAAGTGGTGTTCTCGTCCATCCTCCCTGTTGAAGGGAAAGGACTGGGCAGGGATCGTCGAATTGAGGACGTAAATGCGTGGTTGCGCAGGTGGTGTCAGAGAGGGCTTTGGTTTCTTTGACCATGGGACTCTGTTCCGGGCACGAGGATTGTTAGGAAGAGATGGGATCCACCTAACCAAGAGAGGAAGGAGCATCTTTGCGGGCAGGCTTGCAAACCTAGTGAGGAGGGCTTTAAACTAGGTTCGTTGGGGGACGGTGACCAAAACCCTGAGGGGAGTGGGAAAGTCGGATACCGGGAAGAAATGCAGAGAGGAACGAGCAAGAAAGGAGGACCCCTGTTTCAAATGGAGAAGATAGGGCGATCAACTGGTTACCTGAGGTGTTTGTACACTAATGCGAGAAGCCTGGGCAAGAAACAGGAAGAACTGGAGGCCCTGGCCCAGTCCGAGAAATATGATTTAATTGGGATAACAGAGACTTGGTGGGATGACTCGCATGACTGGAGCGCTGTCATGGAAGGGTATAGACTGTTCAGGAAGAACAGGCAGGGGAGAAAAGGAGGGGGAGTTGCACTATATGTAAGAGAGCACTATGATTGCTCTGAACTCCAGTATAAAGAGGGAGAAAAACCTGTTGAGAGACTATGGGTTAAGTTTAAAGGAGCAAACAACAGCAGTGATGTTGTGGTTGGTGTCTGCTACAGGCCACTGAGTCAGGTGGATGAGGTAGATGAGGCTTTCTTTGGACAACTGAGAGAAGCTTTCAGATCGCAGGCCCTGGTTCTCGTGGGGGACTTTAATCACCCTGACATCTGTTGGGAAACCAATACGGCAGTACACAGGCAATCCAGGAAGTTTTTGGAGAATGTTGGGGATAACTTCTTGACGCAAGTGCTGAAGGATCCGACCAGGGCCGTGCGCAGCTTGACCTTCTGCTCACAAACAGGGAGGAACTAATAGGGAAGTGGAGGTAGGTGACAACCTGGGAAGCAGTGATCATGAGATGGTAGATTTCAGGATCCTGACCAAAGGAAGAAAAGAATAGTAAAATACACACCTTGGACTTCAAAAAAGCAGATTTTGACTCCTCAGAGATCTGATGGGCAGAATCCCTGGGATGCTAACATGAAGGGAAAGGAGTCCAGGACAGCTGGCAGTATTTTAAAGAAGCCTTATTGAAGGCACAGAAAGAAACCATCCTGACGAAGCAAGAGAGGCAAACATGGTAGGAGACCGGATTGGCTTATGGGGAAATCCTTGGTGAACTTAAGCACAAAAGGAAGCTTACAAAAGTGGAAACTTGGACAAATGACCAGGAGGGGTTTAAATGTATAGCTCCAGAATGTCGGGGGTTATCAGGAAGGCGAAAGCGCAAATGGAATTGCGACTGGCTAAGGATGTGAAGGATAACAAGAAAGGTTTCTACAGGCATGTTAACAAGAAGAAGGTGATCAGAGAGGGTGTGCGGCCCCTACTGGATGAAGGAGGTAACCTAGTGACAGATGATGTGGGGAAAGCTGAAGTATTCAATGCTTTCTTTGCCTCTGTATTCACGGACATGGTCGGCTCCTGGACTTCTGCGCTAAGTGACTTAAGATGGGATGGGGATGAAGATGGACAGCCCATGGTGGGTAAAGAACAGGTTAGGAACTATTTAGAAAAGCTAAACGTACACAAATCCATGGGTCCGGACTTAATGCATCCGAGGGTACTGAGGAGTTGGCAAATGTCATTGAGGAGCCTTTGGCCATTATCTTTGAAAAATCATGGAGATCGGGAGAAATCCCGGATGATTGGAAAAAGGCAAATGTAGTGCCCATCTTCAAAAAAGGTAACAAGGACGATCCAGGGAACTATAGGCTGGTCAGTCTTACCTCGGTTCTTGGAAAAATCATGGAAGGGATCCTTAAGGAATCCATTTTGAGGCACTTGGAAGAGAGGAAAGTGATTAGGAATAGTCAGCATGGATTCACAATGGGCAAGTCGTGCCTGACCAATCTGAGTAGCTTCTA
This sequence comes from Rafetus swinhoei, assembly GCA_019425775.1. Lineage (NCBI taxonomy): Eukaryota > Metazoa > Chordata > Testudines > Trionychidae > Rafetus > Rafetus swinhoei. The sequence goes on along the minus strand of CM033443.1, from coordinate 35,977,062 downwards.
TGATGAGGTAACTGGCTCTGTGGACGTGGGAAAGTCAGTGGATGTGATATACCTTGACTTTAGCAAGGCTTTTGATACGGTCTCCCACAATATTCTTGCCAGCAAGTTAAGGGAATGCGGATTGGATAAATGGACAGTAAGATGGATAGAAAGATGGCTAGAAGGCCGGGCCCAGTGGGTAGTGATCAACGGCTTGATGTCAGGTTGGTGGTCGGTTTCTAGCGGAGTGCCCCAAGGTTCGGTTCTAGGACCGGTTTTGTTCAATATCTTTATTAATGACCTGGATGAGGGGATGGATTGCACCCTCAGCAAGTTTGCGGATGACACTAAGCTAGGGGGAGAGGTAGATACGCTTGAGGGCAGAGATAGGGTCCAGAGTGATTTAGACAAATTGGAGGATTGGGCCACAAGAAATCTGATGAAGTTCAACAAGGATGAGTGCAGAGTCCTGCACTTGGGACGGAAGAATCCCAAGCACAGTTACAAGCTGGGGACCAACCAGTTAAGTAGTAGTGCTGCAGAAAAGGACCTGGGGGTTACAGTGGATGAGAAGCTGGATATGAGTCAACAGTGTGCCCTTGTAGCCAAGAAGGCTAATGGCATATTAGGTTGCATTAAGAGGAGCATTGCCAGCAGATCCAGAGATGTCATTATTCCCCTTTATTCGGCTCTGGTGAGGCCACATGTGGAGTATTGTGTCCAGTTCTGGGCCCCCCACTACAAAAAGGATGTGGAGGCATTGGAGAGGGTCCAGCGGAGGGCAACCAAAATGATTAGGGGGCTGGAGCATATGACTTACGAGAGGCTGAGGAGTTGGGTCTGTTTAGTCTGCAGAAGCGAAGAGCGAGGGGATTTGATAGCAGCCTTCAACTTCCTGAAGGAGGTTCCAAAGAGGATGGAGAGGCTGTTCTCAGTAGTGACAGATGGCAGAACAAGGAGCAATGGTCTCAAATTGTGGTGGGAGAGGTCCAGGTTGGATATTAGGAAAAACTATTTCACTAGAAGGGTAGTGAAGCACTGGAATGGGTTACCTAGGGAAGTAGTGGAGTCTCCATCCCTGGAGGTGTTTAAGTCTCGGCTTGACCAAGCCCTGGCTGGGTTGATTTAGTTGGGATTGGTCCTGCCTAGAGCAGGGGGCTGGACTTGATGACCTTCTGAGGTCTCTTCCAGCTCTATGGTTCTATGATTCTATGATCTAGGCTGACCTGCATAAAAAGTCCAGAGAATTTCACCTAGGAATTCCTGTATTTGGGCTTGGAACGCCTGATTGAACTAGAGCAAACCTTTTAGAAAGATGCCTAATCTTGGTTTGAAGACATGATGTGGTGGAGAAATCCCACCATTTTCTTTGCTAACTTGTTCCAGTGGTTCATCTGTTCTCTCAATAAAGTGCAAGGGTTTGGCTTTAGCGGTATGGCTTGGGGAGGTGGCCACGACCCTTAAAGTGCAGGGTTTTTATCACTTTGGGGTAGACTCATAGGGGTGTGGGTGCCTTAAGGACTAATACTTATGGACTTTCTCTGCCTTTCTAGTATTGCTGTTTCACTGATGTTGATGGAGAAATAAATTCAACTCTGTTTACATGATCATAGAGTAGCACCTCTTCCTGTTGGAGCAGGTCCATACTACTACTCATGTTTATGAGAACCCTGGGAGCCAGACCCTGCACTCACCCAGTGAGGCCCCTTCCTGGCTGAGTGAAAAGAGGGAGCGCTACCTTGCTCTAGACTGGAAAGAAGTGCCAGCCTCCCGTGTCAGGACCGGTCTCTGCATAAATTAAGAGAGGCGGATGTCATTTATCTCTGTCATTTCAGGGTGGCAAGAAACGCAGGAAGGACCGCATGCAAGACTTGATTGATATGGGGTATGGGTACGACGAATCTGATTCCTTCATTGATAATTCTGAAGCGGTGAGTAATGAATGAAGTGCTATAAATTCAGTTGCTTTTAGGGCTGCAGACGGGAGAGTGTTAGTGCAGTGCAGAGAAGCAGCATCCTGGAGCTTTGCAGAATTGAGAATGCCCAGCTCCCAGGCATCCTCTCACACAAGGAGACTTGTTAGTGGGGAGTGTGAGCATGTAGTCCAGCTACTATCTAACACGGGAACAGAATAACGTACACCATTAATAGATGGTTCTTTCGTTTCCAGTATGACGAGCTTGTTCCAGCTTCTCTAACTACAAAGCTTGGAGGCTTTTACATCAACTCAGGAACGCTGCAGTTCCGACAGGCATCCGAATCAGAGGATGACTTTATCAAAGAGAAAAAGAAGAAGTCTCCCAAGGTCAGAGATTCTGCTGTTAAGGGATATTTTTTGTCATTACATTTCAGTGCACAGACTGGATTTGCTGCAAGGGAAATAATGTTTTGAAAGTCTGGGTTGGGTTTCTGCCTTGGGGAGGTTTGGTTATGGTGATGTTAGGAGCTTTTACTCTGACCAGTGAGTTAAATCCTATCTTGTTGAGTAGTAGTCCCGAGAAAGCTGCCTGGCCCATGTAGAACAAGTGGGTGAGCTACACTGATTCTTAGAGGAGAAATGGCATCACCATTAGGAGTTGGTTAATCTTAGCAGGAAAGCCAAGGCCTGAGATGATCCTCCCCTCTTGCCCAAGTGGGGAGCCCTTCACATTGGTGCTGAACTGTGTTGGGAAGGGAGGGCTATGCTGGGGAAGCTTCCTGTAGGATTTAAACCTCCAGAGCTGTCAAACAGACACATTTCACCAGCACTAAGCTGACCTGAATATAAGGGAGGCAAGAAATTGAGCTTTGTTCATGCAGCGCTGGGCTTAGCTAGAGGAATCTCAGAAGAGCTGAAGGTAGTGTGTGCTAGTGCAGACATTAGCCGTTGTACTCTCTGTACGTGCTGTGGGTTAGTATCCAGCGGGGTTTGATTTGAGGTGTTCAGAGGCAGTTAGTGGCTGATTTGAAGTAGAGCTCAGAAATGCCTTCCTGTACAAGAAGTCGTCATTGTACAGCCCGCCCGCTCTGACTCTGGCTCGTGTTTAATCCCTAGAAGCGGAAGTTGAAAGAAGGAGGTGAAAAGATGAAGAAGAAGAAGAAAGATGACTCCTACGACAAGGAAAAAAAATCGAAAAAATCCAAGTTCCCCAAAGCTGGGTGAGAAGGAGCCCTTTGTATTCATGGGAATGATGGAAGTGCTAGATGCCAATCTGCTTCCTGCCTTTCTGAGGGCAGGTTGCATTTATTAGTGCTGTAATAGTGCTCAGAAGCCCCATTCAAGGCAGGAGCCTGTGTTGTGGGCATTGGATAAGCTCCTAGGAAGATGCTTCTCTGCCCCCAAAGAGTTTACAGTCCATATGGGCAAAAAGACAGATGTAGGTTTGGGCCCAGCATCCTAGCAATGGGGTGGGAGCAGTGAGGGGGACCTAGTTTATTAGCTGTGTCATATTTATTCATTATGGGGACAGGGATGGGTGAGGCGTAATGGCATGAGGGGATGAGTGTAGAGGAGGCAGGAAAAGAGAACAGTGGCTTTTGAGAAGGTCAGAAGATCAGGGAGGGAAGGATGGAGTGTGAGGCTAGACAGGTGTTAGCAGGCTGAGGCAAGCAGAGCTGAAATGCAAAGCAGTGTGCTGCTGCCATCTTTGGGAAGATGTTTGATCTCAAGTGCAAGGCATTTCTGCTTTTAAGCACTTGGCTCTTTTTAATCTCTCTCCTTTGAAACTGGGTTGTCATTGTTGGGTTACAAATGTAACAAGTTCTTTTTTATCAGTGTCAGCGTGCTAATGCTTCCTAACAGCTGCAGTTTTTACTCGCTTTGATTTCTGTATCTGCTGCCTTTATCTTGCTGGCTCTTTGCCTTATTCTCTTCCCCCACTTACTTCTCTCATCACTGTTCTGTGGCTGGCTTGTTGCCCTATCTCTTTGGCTTCTTCCCTCTTCGTTTTAATTACATTCCTGGATTTTCTTTATTTTTGCTGCTGTTTCATTTCTGGCAACATACAGTTATCCCAGTTCTGTCTGTCTCTCTCTAAAAGCTATCTGACCTGTCATGTTGAGTGCTTGGAGCCTTGAAAGTCAATCAAAAAAGGGAGTTTGATGTGGTGTTACCACTAGAAGGGACATATTTTAAATGTCAGACTTCCTCCAAATCGCTTGTCTCTTGGGTTAGGGTGCTCACGGTTTAGGGTTTTATCCATGCATTTCTAGTGTATCAGTTGCTGTGCTATCTGGACTGCATGCACCTGATTAAATAAAAGCAAGCCTTGATGGAACAGGCGATTTAAGCTCCATCCTACCTAATTTCATCAGCAAGAGAAGACTTGTGCATGAGCTAGGTTTTGCATAGTGTTAGGCCATATCATTGGTATAAAGGAATTCCATAACTGCCCTGCACCAAGAATCTCCTGTCCTCCCTGCACCTCTGAGACATAGCTCACTGGAGTTTCATTTGGGATGCTCGTGGTGAGTGGACCATAGATGGAAAAGTGGGCTCTAAGAGCATGAAGAATCTTAACATTAGGACTAAGACCTCAGAGTGGTGCTTGAATCTAACGGAGCATGTGTAGAGTGTAGAACAGTGCTGTGGTAGGCACTCTCAGCTCTTCCTTGCTGAAGATAGCTGGTGTAAATTGGACCAGCCCCATTTCCAATGGCAGGTCAGCTGTTTCCTCTGTGATACAGTAATATGTATGAAGATTGTCATTTAAAACATCTTCACTCCCCACTTAACTAGTGTTCCATGGGAAATACATTCATAAATAAATAAATCCATGCTAGTGGCAGTGATAAGAATGATGGGGCAAGTATGTATAAGAAATATAAAGGACTGTAAAATGAGAAGTGAACTTGTTACATGCTAGAACTAGTTTTAATAGGGAAATCTTTTTTTAAAGTATATTGAAAGAAAATATCCCCGAGTCATTATCAGCACTTGGTGCTGTACAAACCTGTACATTTTAAATAACAGTGCTACATTTCCTAGCAGTGGCCTTGAGAGGCAGTAGTTCCATGTTCTGGGGGAACTAGTGGTTGGGCAGAGAAGATCCTGGCTAAGTTTCACCTGGCGATAAGCATGTGTGGTTGATGCTCTGAGCTGATAGAGGTATTTCTTCTCCCCTTTCTTTGCAACATTCCCTTCCTTTTACGTGGCTTATTGTCATAAGGATGTTCTTGTTTTTCCCTTGCTTACAGTTTCACAGCTTTGAATGCCAGTAAGGAGAAGAAGAAGAAGAAATATTCTGGTGCTTTGAGTGTCAAAGAAATGCTGAAGAAATTCCAGAAGGAGAAGGAAGCTCAGAAGAAGAAGGATGAAGAACAGAGGATGGTGAAACCCTCACCAGCAGAAGCTCCAGCCCTGCGGGAAGTGGAGACTATGTCTGATCCTTTGCTATCGCTCTTTGGCCATGCCAGTGACAGTGACTTGCTTCAGGCTGCCACTGCTATGGACTCCCTGACTGATCTAGATCTGGAGCATCTCTTCAACGAATCTCCAGATGGGAGTCCTTTCAATGACATGGAAGATGGGAGTGACCCTCTTGGGATGGGCTTAGAACAGGAGTTCAAACAGCCTCCATCCCTCCCAGAAGGAGTACCAGCCACTCTTGAGAAACGCATCAAGGAACTGACTCAGGTACTGCAGCTAGGTTAGGCATAGGGTGCGCTGCCCAGCAAGTGGTGGATGGATTGTGCAGTTGGTGGAGGAGGACAGGCCTCTTCTGTGTCCTACGTAGGTGGGTCTGCAGCTCCACCCTCTGGTAGATCTCTATCAAATGGAGGCTTGGCTTTACTTCACATTGTTCCCCTTGTTTATGGAAGTGAGGGAATGTGTGTAGAGCTGGGGTAGTCCAGCTAGATGTCACCCCAGATTTTGCTACACTTTTCCTGCAATCAGTGCTTTGAGATGGCATTAAAATGCTGCTTTGGCCTTGCAGCTTTGCTCAAGTGTACTACATTCAGTAGCTAGTAAGCATAACCTCTATCCTTGCCTTGGAGCGGTAGAGACTTGTTGATCTAATAAATTAGTTCTAGCTCTAATTTCCATGACTGAGTGGGCTTATAATAGGTACTAAAGCTGAAAGCAAGTTACAGGATAATGGCTTCACAGTGCAGTGGTGGCATTACATTCAGCCTCTTGTACGCTATAACAAGCAGATGCCAGAAGTAAGTTTTAGCTACACTCGATGTCCTGTAGCATTGCAGAGCTCATATAGCCAAGGATGAGGATTCCTTAGCATTGTTAAAGTTACAGAGCCTTCACCTTTAAGAGGCATAGAGATGGATGCTTCAGTTGAGGCTTAACAATCTCTTAATATACTTTTGCTGGATCTTTGTTACTTGCAGAGATGTCTGAGATGGAAAGAAAGAACCCAGCTTGACTTTCAGATCCCATGGTTGTGGCACTGACCATTGGGGAGAGAAGGAAGAGAGTACTTTTAATTCTAGAGTACTGTGATATGGAGATTTTGAGAAGCAGTGAACGCTGAGTCTCTTGAGGACACAGTAGGGAACTGCATTTTTTTTAAAGAACCATGTGGTTTTTCTCTCAGCTTATGTAAGAGCTGTCTTATCCTTTGTTTGTGGAACCTATAGTCATAGTGACATTTTTATCTTGCTATTAACATTTAAATGTAGAGTTCAGGTCCTAATCACTGCTCTTACCCTAATGTAGAACAATGGAACTGCATTGTCTTAAAGCATGTGATCTTACATGTCTGTTGAGGCTGTTCCTCGCCATTAGCACATCCCACTTAGAATCCTGAACTCTTTACAGTGGTGGCGTGCTGTCAGCACTGAGGCATCACAGGACAGAAAGTTCAGCCAGGTGTTGCCACAGCAACGTGTGCCTGATAAACTGACATGGAACTGTTTATGGTGGTTGCCATTTGTAGTTCTTGCTGTTAATGGAAAACAGCTGAAACAGTCCTCCCTGGCGTGCATCTTAGCTAGTGTGAGTGATACAGTGCTCCCTTGATGCAGAGTTATTACTACATTGCTGCAAGTTAGTGTGATGGTGCCTTATTCCTGAATTGTTGTTGCTGGAACATTTCATAGTCTAGGGTCCCACATTCGTATTGCTCTGATTTTTTTACATGGGCTTTTGTATGTAATTCTTGTTACCCAGGAAATTTCCTGTACAGGATTCCATGGCTGGAACTGACCTTTTTGTACGTGTTGACCTAGCACATTTGGCTGGTCCTCTGTCAGGGGTTCCCGTTGCCTAGCTTACAAACTGGCCTAGTATGGAGTAGGAGAAACCACATTAGAAATAAGAGGCCCCTCTTCTTGCCAGGGGCAGTCCTTGTCTCACACTGCATATGCTACCCAAACTGTAAGTGCGAGTCTGACTGCTCCAGCATGAAATGAAATAGTGTGTCTTGGAGCAGTCTTCTGCTGAGGAATAAGGAGCTGCTGCTTGTTCTTACGGAAAGGCTGCTGATGAAACATACCAGGTGCACTAGTTGCTAAGGAATCATCTGTTTGGTCTAAAGGGACAGAGAGCGTGTCTCAATTTCACAGGTGCATTGAAATGAGAACTGTCATTGGCTAGTGAGTGAAGGGTTTTGTGGGACAGGAGTACAGACTTGCCAGATGTGTGTGTGGGAGGGAAATAGCCTTGAGAAAAAGTCCATGTATCTTATCTTTCCTCCAGCCCCACATTTGTGAATTCACACTGCACCTCATTGAGATGTGACAGTGAGAAGGGACTCCTCTGTGGCTAGTCATCAATAGGGTTACGGAGTTATGACATAAAAACAGCAAATCTGGGGCTTATGCAGCAGAGGAAGTGTCGCCTTTCATGGCACTTTGTACCTGCTTGCATTGCTTTTATTGCTGGTGGGCGTAGTCGCATTTAGCTGGGTTTGGTATTGAGCTGTGTTGGTTCCATTTCCCTTCAGTTCCTATAATCCTCCCCTGCTGGTAGGCCCATATGCATTGACTGACCTCTTCTAGTGCATCCATTCAGAAGAAGGCAGTGGCGGGTAGCCCAGAAATGCAGGGTTGCACTGGAGTAGTGTGTTTTTCAGATGTTCCTTGGAATGCTGCCCAGCACACACTGATCTACGCTAGAGCATCTCTCGGGAGAGCCACTTGCTTTCATTGTAGAAGTGAGAGGAGGCAGTGCTATATATGTAGGTCAGAGCTAGGGGGAGAGAGCTCCCCCTACTTTAAAGTAGAGAGGCCTGGGGCAGCTTGGGGGAAAGCAGAGCAGATCTCACTTGGTGTGGTTTATCTGGAGTATATTCCAGTGTAATAGATCAACACTCGTTCTCCATGTGGAGCTGGTGATTGCATCCCAACTGTGAATCTCAAGGTGTAGGGTTTATGGCAAAGCCACAGCTAGAAGATCCCTAGCCCAGCTAGCTGATTGGCTGGGAATTTGGGCAGTCCTTCCAGTTCCTGACGAGGGATGTAAGCGACTAGTCAACTACCCGATAAGCAGATGCTTATCGGATAGTCAAGTAGTGGTTCAGCTATTGCTTCCCTCCCTTGCTACCTCTATCAGAGAGAGGCATCAAGGTGGGGAGTAGGAGCTGGTGCTGGGGGGAGCCAGCTTAAAATCGGTTTCCCCTCAGTACCGTCTCTGCGGGGGGGGGCAGGGGAGGCAGAGGCATTCTGACTGCTGCACTTCTCCCTTTGAAATGTGCAAGGTGCACAGCGGGGAGCTAGCAGGTGTGGGGACCTAGGCAGTCCTGCTGCTCCTCTGCCTTTGAAATGTACAAGAGCTGCAGGCAGCTCTTATACATTTAAAAGGTAGAGGTACAGTGGGATAGCAAGTGCCCTCTTATTAACTAATTGAGTAGTTGATGGAAATGCCGTCGACTATTCGATTAGTCGATTAATTGAAATGTAACATCCCTATTCCTGACAAATGGGACACAATTCAAGCTGGTTCATGAAAGCTCATGACACTCTTAGTAGGTGTTACTTCTGCTTGGAGCCATGATACGTAACAGATGCAGAGTCTCATTGGGATGAAGTTGCTGGTAGAGTTTTATTACGTTATCCCTCAGGATGCTTTGAAAATGATTTGATTTCTTGTACCTCTTTGTATCTGTGTGTGAGCTAACAGTTCATATTGTCTACTGTGAACCCAGGCTGCCAGAGCTGCAGAAGGAGAAGGCAAACAGAGGTTCTTCACCCAGGATATTAATAACATCATATTGGAGTAAGTACTGCTCAGCCTCTCTTAGCTGTCATCATTAATGGGAAAGAAAAGGGAACTGACAACTTTGGGGAAAGGAAAAAAGTTGTACAGAACATACTCCATTGATATATCTAGCGGGAGGAGAACTCCTGGCTCTGTGGTTGAGGGGCATGGGTCAGGAGCTGCCCTCCATAAGCTTCTCCTAGATAAGTCAGGACTAACCCCAATGTCCTCCATAATTGGCCTTAAGTTGGAGTATTCAGACTATTTGGAATGGGTAGGGGAAATTTAGAGGTATGTCCGGTTATGTTGTTTCCATCTCTGGTTTGTGTTTGAGATAAGCTGTTGAATGTGCTGTGCTTAGAAAATTGAATCAAATCCTGATTTTATAACTGGAAATAAAATGACCTCTTCTAATTACCATAGCCTTTTTATGTGCAGGCTTTAGTGGTCCTGTTATACAGCTCTTTCTCCATGGGTGATGAAACATTTATGTTGCTTTGAGAAGCCATGTTAAAGTCACAGTCAATGGTCTGTCTGTCCTGTTCTTCAGCATAGAGCTGCAGACCCGTGAGCTGAATAGCCAGATCCGATCTGGGGTGTATGCTCACCTGGCCTCCTTCCTTCCTTGCAGCAAAGACACACTGGTCAAGCGTGCCCGCAGGCTTTATCTCTACACGAACAGGTGGGTGAGCTTAGAAGCACCGCACTATCTTTTAATTTACTTTTCAGAGCATGGCCATTCTTTAATATATGAGGCACTGTGTTCCTCTGAGCATATAATGGCCACCACATCTAGTGGTACATTTACAACACACTACTGCTGTATCTGAGCTATGGGATTGCTTGAATGGCAAGTTCAGTGTGAAACCTCACGGTATCTTGTCATGCTGTCTGCAGGGTGGCCGTCTGAAGGAACCTCTCCAGAAGCTAAAGGAAGCCATTGGCCGGGCAATGCCAGAACAGATGATTAAATATCAGGAGGAGTGTCAAGCGCATACCCAAGCCAAGTTTGCTAAGTAAGCTTTTCCTTCTCATTATCCATCTGTATCTTTTCTTAGCAGGGTCCCTGCACCTGCAGGTAGTTCTTGTGGCCTTTTCCTTTTATTTGGTTTCAGCCTAGATGGCGAATTGCTGAGGACACAAGGGTGCTCAAGTTACATCCTTGGCCCGTGTGCAGTGGTCTTGCTGTAGCATCACTGCAGAGTACCAGAGATTAGGGGGTTGTGCTGTAGCGGCATCAGATGCTTTAGAAGAAAACACAAGAAACCTTCTAATCTCTAGTTGTTAGAGATTGTCTTAAGATCTGAAGCATGAGGATTAATAGGGTATGTCTACACTAGCCCCCTAGTTCGAACTAGGGAGGCTAATGTAGGCATTCGAAGTTGCAAATCAAGCCGGGATTTAAATATCCGGCTGAGTTGCATCTTCCAACGATCGCCTTTTTTTTTTTTTGAAATTTACAAGTCGGACTAACTGCCGTGTCTACCGCGGCGGGGACCCGGTAGTTAATTAAAGCCCTAGTTCGAACTACCTGTTAAACCTCATTCCAGGAGGAATAACAGGTAGTTCGAACTGGGGCTTTAATTCAAACTACGGGTCCCTGCCACGTGTGACGTGGGCAATTAATCCCATTTGTAAATTTCAAAAAATGGCGACGGGGAAGATGCAAATCAGAGCGGGATATTTAAATCCCGGGCTTGATTTGCAACTTTGAATGCCTACATTAGCCTCCCTAGTTCGAACTAGGGAGCTAGCATAGACATACATACCCATAGCTCTTCCGTAGGTTATAAAGTTTCAGGGGGATAGCTGAGTTAGTCTGTAACTGGAAAAAACTTAAAAAACAACAAATAGTCTTGCAGCACCTTAGAGACTAACAAAACAATGTAGATGGTATCATAGTATTTGTTGTTTTTAAAGTTTTTCCATAGGTTATGTTAGCACTAATTATTCTAACTCCGTATGTTCTTGTGGTCCATCTCCAATTTGTTCCTGAATCATGCTACATTTTTGACCGGGGACATCTGTGGCCTTGGGTTCCACAGTTTACCGTTTCCCTTCTCTTCTCAGGATGCTGGAAGAGGAAAAGGATAAGGAGCAGAGAGACCGTGTGTGCTCTGATGAGGAAGATGATGAAGAGAAGGGAGGGAAGCGGATCATGGGACCTCGGAAGAAATTTCAGTGGAATGATGAAATCAGGTTTGGCTAGATGGAGCCCTTGACTGAATCTTTTCCTTTGTTCCATTCCAGGCCTTTGAGCTTGGAGTTAAGAGTACATGGTGTCTATTGTTTTATCTCTGGCTTTCAGTGTGTCAGACCCTAAATAGTGAATGCATCAGAATCTGCTCAGATGCTTGTGTTGCAGTCTTTTAAGGTGCCACTGAAACATTTGTAAGTCTCAGATCCTGCATGTATTCTAAAATCCTCCCACTTCCAGGCATAGCACTAGTTCTGTAGGAGACAATAAGGGGCTTCGATGGGCAGATGCCAAGATAGTGGCTACATGGGGAATCAAATATATTTAATAGTAGGGAGCCTTTCTTGGAAAGAAGGAGCTACACTGGGGACAAGAGGTCCTACAGACTGTAAAGTGACCAGATTGCTGATCATTGAAATGGCTAGAGCTGGTAAGAATGCAGCAGCTGGAAATCTAGAATCTGGCAAAGAAGAATATGGGAATGATGGCATGGTTGAAGGGGAAAATGATGAAGGGCATAGAGAAAACAGATCAACCTCTCCTTGTCTCTTTGTTCCGTACCCAGGGTCCAACATTAAATCCTTTAGAACATACACTTCACACAGCATCTAATCACCTTCTAGAACAAACTGCTGTGGTTTGGTATCAAGATAAACAGGTTTTATTTCATGGCCATTAAAAAAAGGTGAAATTATGGCAGCAGGTAACCACAGCTTGTGCTTCAGGGTGTTAAGTTGTGGGAGCTGGGAAGTATCTAGTTGGCAGCTGTATTATTGTGAAAGTGTTGCTTTTCTCTGAAGGATCACCTCTTGGGAACTTCTGGGTCTGGGACCCTCGATGGTCCATGGTCTGACCCAGAATTGCAGGAGCCTGATAAAATATTTGCTCAGCCCTGGTGAATTGAGTGCACTCTGGGAGAAACTGTGGGTAACCTGGTCTGACATCTACTTGTCCCTCAGGGAGCTGCTTTGCCACGTGGTGAAGATTAAACTGGATGGCTATGAGCTAGAGAAGAACAAGGCTCAGTCTCTAGAGGATTATGTGAAAACCTTTCTTGATGCAGAGGTCAAACCCCTCTGGCCAAAGGGCTGGATGCAGGCCAGGTGAGTCAGAGTGAGATTGTCAGATACTTTGAGCTCCTCTTGTTCCTTATCTCTAGGTCCCTACCAAATTCATGACCATGAAAACTGTATCCCAGACTGTGAAATCTGGTCTCTCACAGAAATCTGGCTTTTTGTGTGCTTCTACCTATTCCATACAGATTTCGCAGAGGAGACTAATGTTTCTCAAATTGGATGTCCTTTCCCAAAAGGGAGTTGCAAGATTATTTTAGGAGGGTCGCAGTATTGTCACTCTTCCTTCTATACTGACTCCAGAGCTGGGCAGCTGAAGAGCAGCAGCTGTTGGTCGTCAGGCACCCAGCTCGGAAGGCAGTGTCCCGCCAGCAGCAATGCAGAAGTAAGGATGGCAATACCATAGCATACATCCTTCTGCACTGCTGCCTTCAGAGCTAAGTGGCCAGATAATGGCAGCTACTGATTGAGGGCACAGCTCTCCAGGTAGCAGGTTTGCCTTCAGAGCTGGGCTCCTGCCACCAGCTGTGGCTCTCCAACTCTGAAGGCAGCACTGCTGCCAGCGGCAGCAGCACAGAAGTAAGGATAGCAATACCACAGCCCTCCCTACAGTAACCTTGCAAACACCCCACCTGCCCACACACATCTGTTTTGGGTCAGGATCTTTACAATTACAACACCGTGAAATTTCAGATTTAAATAGCTGAAATCATGAAATGTATAAAATCCTATGTCCATGAAATTGACCAAAAAGTAAATTTGGTAGGGCCCTACTTATCTCCGAGGATCTTGCAGTAGGTGGGACATGAGTGAGACCTCAGTCGTGTTCCCATCTCTCAGAAGAAAGGCAGCATCAGTGAGTCAGTTCCATAAGTGGGATTGAATCTGTGCTCTTCATTTTCGTCTGCTAGTCTGTTTCCTCCTCACATAGTCCAGTGAGGAAACCAGCATACAAGTGGGGAGCAGAGTCACTTTGGTGCCGCTGTCAGCTATCATCTTGCTTCTTTTGCTTAATAGCTTAAAAGAAGGGCAGTGGTAAACTCCTGCTGTGAGGGTTCTTCATCCTTTTGCCTGAAGTAAGTTGGTTTGAAAAGGAAAAGTAGGTCAATGCTTTTTATAATCATCATTGACAGGTCTAACTGGACACCTGCATGCCTACGTATTGCAGTTGTACCTGGAAGTGAGGTTCTCAAATGTGTAGACATTTGTAATGTACCATTCAGAAAACATGAGCTGGGCAGTGGGATTGGAAAATGGGTAAGGAGGATTCCAAAGGGCATTGCTGGATTTGGATACACAATTTGAGGTTTGTGTTTGTAAAACATCAGCCTTTATCTGAGAGTAACAGAAATAGTTCCATTGCCATATTCCAAATTCCTAATAAACGTTTAAACAATGAACATGTCAATATATAAACAAACATTTCCAGCAGTAGGAGGAGTAAGGTAACAATTGCAATTTCTGACTGAGTGCATGAGAAGTTAGATGTGAAATTTACTAGACAGTGACTATAAACAAAAATTGCTTTTCCCACTTGCTTTCTAAGCACTGAAGCAAAACAGTCTGAGTTCACAGGCTAATGGCAGACAAGCAGACAGACAGCAGCAGGCAGGGGAAAAGGACACTATAAATATTATAAACTGTATCAGAGGCACCAGTGCGGGGTGTGGTAGCCAGCTCCCTGTGTATACCAGATCCCACCTGTTCTCTCTCTCCCCCCTTTACCTCCCCCCGGCTGCTGCCTCTGATAGGCTCATCGATTAACCGTGTAAATGGCTACCCGTTCACATCCCTAATCATGGTACAGTAGAGATCTGTTTCCAGTGATCTCTGTCATTCTAGTGAGTAGGACTGGAGAGAACTGCTCACCGCTGTCTTTGCTTTCCAGGACTCTGTTCAAGGAGAGCAGGCGTGTGCATGGACACCTGACATCAATTCTGTGAGTATCTTGCAGCACTTGCCTTCCTCTGTAGTTACTGTTGTTCAGTGTGAGATTGGTGACCTGCAAATAAAGTTCTCGTTGTTCATGACTTACCTCTACATGAGGCCCCCAGTCTTGCTTGTTCAGCTCTCTCCAGATGTATTGGTTTTGCATGAGCGGAGAGCGCCTCTGGGAAGTAACATAGCTACTATTTGCATATGACTTGGCCTCCAACAATAGATTTGCTGGCATATGTTCACCTTGAGAGTCCCCCAGATAAGAACTTTAACCTGGGCTGGGCTTTCCGAGAGTTTAGTTCAACAGAAGGGGCAATACATATGCTACACCTGTGGAGGGAGCATGGAGATAGTTTGTGCTTGGTTCCATCAGTATCCCTTGGTCTGTATTAAATGCAGACTCTTTCTTCTTGTCTGGATGAAAGAGGGTCTGGGATAAGCATAGTAGTTAAGAGTTGTTGTAGGCAAGATGGAGGGATACCAGTTTACCAGGAAAACCATGTAGAGTCCAGCTGAAATGATGCCTGCCTTAATGTCTGAGAGGAACCTTAGTGACAGTTTATCTGAGGATGCTTCCATGGGACTCCAGGAGAAATCAGGTAGCATTTGTGGCTAGCGCAGGCTTCTCTCTGCAATCTGTTATCATCTGTTCCTCTAAGACTTCTGGAATGCATTCATTTCAGTACTGAAGCAACAGCTGCAGCAGGACATGGAGGCCAGTTGCTTTCAGTGATGGTTGAAAAAAAATTTCCACAGTGCTCCGTCTCCCCCACCACCACCTTTGTGCTCCCAGACAGAAGTTAGGGCCTTCTAGAGCAATAGCAAGCCTCATGTGGGTTTGAGTCCTAGCAACCTGAGAAGCTGCCTTTCTTAAGAATCTCAGCGGAGATAAGTTAGTGCACTCCTGTGAACAGCCCCCAATGCATGCCTTAATTGGATTGCTCCCCCAGGCAAGTTCAGTGAGCCCATATGTCTTCTGTCTTTCTCCAAACAGGTCCAAGAAGAAAGTTATGGCTCCTCCAAAAGTGAAGGTGAAAGTGAGTTTTGTTGTCTCCCTGCCTCTCAGTGGCTGTACTTACCAGTCTTGGGGTGGGGAGGGACAGTGTTGCTTGTGACATACATGGAGCTATCCCCATGTCAGAGAGGGAGGTTGTTTCCTAGTCTTCACAGGTCAAATCATAGAACCACAGAATCCTAGGGCTGGAAGAGCCCTCAGGCGGTCATCGAGTCCAGCCCTCTGCCCAAAGCAGGACCAACCCCAACTAAATCATCCCAGCCAGAGCTTTGTCAAGCCGAGACTTAAAAACCTCTAGGGCTGGAGATTCCACCACCTCCCTAGGTAATCCTGCCTTAATACCTGAGAGGATGCTGCCTCTGAGAATGATGGGGTGTAAACTCCAGATGTTCCTGGGCATTTGGATACTAAGGATGCAAACGGTCATTTAAAAAGTTAACTCGTTAAACATTGTTTAACCAGTTAACCATGGAGCAGCCCTCCACTTGTGTAGCGCCATGGACTGAGTGGGGCGGGGGACGGCAAGTCTGCCACACCATGGATGGGGACTGCTCCAGCCAGACCCGGCCAAAGTTAACCAGTTACTGGTAAGCATCATCCACCAAGGGTGATACTTACTGGGTAACCGGTTACCCTTTTACATCCCTGATACTAACTTGATTATGTATGGAACAGAGACGTAGCAAGCTTTGCAAAGGATGCAGCATCAGAACAGGTATAAAGGATCTTGCTTGACAACTCCTGGGGAACACAAATATACACACTCACTAAGTTTCCCCCTAACACTCTTCTCTGAGAAAGTGAAGCATTCAGCAGTGCTTGTAACTTGGGAGGAAAGCTGAAACCAGGCAAATCCTCCACCATCCATCTAGATTCCCCTAAGTCTGTGGGCCCCCAAAATCTGTAGACTTGTTTTACATTTTAACAAGACTCCTCTATTCCTGGTCTCCACTGAAATCCAGCAGTTTTCAAATCACTTGCCAGCTGTTGCTTCCATCTATTATAGCCTTAGAATAGGAAATAGTAATGGTTGGCAAATACTGACTTTCTAAAGGCTGTTTCTTCACCCCATGAGAGCTGAAAAGACAAGGAAACTCCAAGTGTTCTGGCAAAAGATTCTTTGGTGGCTGCATGGGGTGGGTGTTCCCTGGACTGGCACTCATCTGGGTAGTCTGTAGCAGGGCTGGGTGAGTAACTTGAATAAATTGTGCAAGTTTAAAAAGGCAACCACCTGTAGGTCTGTACATGTTGCTTATGGGATCTGTGGGCAAAGCAAGTGACTGAGCTGGGCCTTCCCCAACTTCTGCCATCTGAATAAACAGAATAGGCAGCCTGGTAAACTCCGTCTCGCCCTGGTGTCTCTCTCTTTGTGACTTTCTTGCAGGAATCCTCTAACAAGCCAGATAAGAAGATGCCAGTTCCTGTTCCACTGATCCACGCAAGTGGCACGGTTTCTCTGCCGTCAGAGCCCCAGGGAGTGGCCATTGGCATCAGCTCCCAGACTAGAGAACTCTTGTGTCTCAGCGTTGCTCAAGCATCTAGCAGCACTACCACCCCTGCTGCCTTCAGTATGGATGACTCCCTGGATGAGGACTTAATTCGTAACCCAACCTCCTCCCTGGAGGCTGTGTCTAAGGAATTGGCTGTGCTTAACAGCCGAGCCTGCGGGAGCCCGGACTTCACCCTCCCTGGACCCCCAAAGCCTCCTGCAGAGAAGATCTCGAATCTTGCAACTTCAGAGGAGAAACGAAACTTTGCCAAGTCTAGTTCTTCTCCCACCCCGCCCCCTGCTGGTTCTCTACAATCACCTCTCAATTTCCTGGCTGAGCAGGCCCTGGCATTGGGCCAGTCTGCTCAAGACAAAAAGGCAGAGAGTTACAAAGAGCTGTCCTGCCAAGTCTCCCCCAATAAAATCCTCCCTGATGCACACCAGTCCAAACAGAAGCACCACAGCCTGCAGCGAACGAGTCATGGGCCCCAGACGTCCACTCCCTTGCCAGTTGCCCAAGTGAAAGTCTTTCACTCAAGCAGCCAGCAGCAGAAAAGCTTCATGTCCTCAACCCCTTTTGTCAAACTGCAGAGCCCCAAGTCTGTCTCCCCTGTTCCCCCGCGCTCCCTCCTCCAGCCGGTCAAGCCATCGACCAAAGCTCAGGGCTTCCATTCCTCGGCTTCCTCTTCTGCGGGCAGCACTCCAGCGTCTAGCAGCTCCCACAAAAGTCCTGGCTCCTCTACAGCATCCCTAAGCTACACAGGAAAACATTCAACCAGCTCCAGCACATCAGGGCAGACCTACAAATCTCCCTTCATCCCCAGCTCCCTCTCCAAGCACGGGGCTTCTTCCAGCAGCTCCACGTCGGCAGTGTCGGCACACCAGAGCTCCTCTTCCGGGGGCTTGCTGTCAGGTGTGCAGACTCCCTCCCCAGGGCAGGCTCCCAGCCGGTCCTCCCCCAGCTCCATGGTCAAGAAAACCCCCATCTCCCAGAAGCTGACTCTAGTAGCGCCACCTGGTGGTCCAAATGGAGATTCTAGTGGCGGGACTCAGGGGGTAGCCAAGTTACTAACCTCCTCCATAAAGCCAGCTGTGGTTAGTAGCGCCGCATCTTCTACCTCTGTGCCGGTAAGTGTGCTGCTGGAACAGCCCGACCCATGTCACTGTGTGTCTCAATGTTTTGCTAAGATCTGCCTAAGTGAAAGCTTCAGACTAATTTCAGATATTTCTGTGTTATTGTAGCATCTAGGAACTTTTGTAATGGACCCCATTACGCTAAATCGGGGTGGGCAAAATACAGCCTGTGGGCCAGATCTGGCCCACCAAACGTTTGGATCTGGTCCACCGCTCAGTGGGCCCTTTGGGCTAACGTGTGTGACACTGTGGGGCATGCACTTCTTGGGGAGAAGGGGGATCTCCATGCGCTGTCCCTGCTCCCAGCCCAATCCTTGCCCACACCCTGGAATCCAGCCAATGGGAGCTGCAGTTATGGTGCTTGCAGGTGTATGCAGCATGTGGACACCTGCTGCTCCTCTTTTCCCCTCTCCTCTTCCCTGGGGCATTCCACACTACACAGTCACACACACACACTGGCCCCAGTATCTGGCTGCTTGGAGCGGTGTGTGGAGCCACGACAGTCAGGGAGCTGTGCTCCCAGCTTGGAGCTGCCTACCTGGCACCCACCTCCTCCTACATTCCAACTGCCTGCCCCACATCACAGTCCCCTCCTGCACCCAAGGCCTGTATACCTCCTCCTGTATTCCTGCTCCAGGTCACACCCCCCTCCTTCCTCCAAACTCCCTCCCAGACCCTGCACTCCTCTCCCAGGTCAGAATCTTCTCCTGCAACCAGAACTCCCACTTGTATCCTAATCCCCTAGCCCTAATCACAACCCCTTCTTTCACCCAAACTCCCTCCCAAACCCCACACCCTGTCCTGCACCCTAATCCTCTATTCCGAGCTCCCTCCTGCACCTGACCTTCATCCCAGACCCCAAACCCCCTCCATTAATGTATAAAAGTGTGGCCCATGACAACTTTCCAGACTCTTGGAGTGACCCCCATCAAAAATTATTGCCCATCCTTGCACTAGACACTGTACAAGCACTGAATATAGATGGTCATGCCTTAAGCTGTCTGTTTAGATTCAGGATGTGGCATTTGCTGCAGAATTCACCCTTTGCCACAATTTGGTGCTCCAGAATCTAAGCTTTCATTTTTTATTTATAAAGAACCAAAAGTTTTTAGTCCATTATGGGTTATGAAGAAAACCTTCTGAATTGTGACTTGTGTAATGTATTCAGTAATGTTTGCCTGAATTTGCAAGCAGCCTGAAAGAATAGCTCAAAGAAATGTCCATGTCCACTGTCTCATTGAGCTCTGTAGGATGTAAACTCGGACATCCAGCCAGATAAATTTCCAGGATGGATAAAAATAGTGATTTTTATTTAAAAAAAAAATCAACACAAGACACACATCTGATTTCCAATGTTCATATTGCTGATTCTTTACTTTCTTCTCATTTTACAATTTTAAATGGTCAACATCAGTGTTTTGTACCTGCTTCAACTTCCTGTTAGATTTTTAGATTTTACATAGAAGTTTTTATTAATGATGCTTGTCTCCACACACTTGCCAGTAATTTTTTTAGCAGGCTGGCCTGCATCCTGGCTCTGTCCCAGCTTGCGCCAGGTCTGGAACCTACCCTTGCTGCAGCTCTTCATTTAAAGTGTATTAGGAACCAGGTGAGCAGGCAGCCCAGCCCAGCTCAGTTCTGGCTTGCACTGGGTCCAGGAGCTCAGACCACCATCCCCATCCCCGGACAGGGGCTGCTGACACCCCGTGCTGCTGCCTCTGTATCAGAAGCAGCAGCACTGGGCGACAGGCAGCTGGTCTGTGAAGGGAGCTGCTTTTTAAACTGGCTCCCCTCACGGACCAGCTCCCTCCTGGCATCCCACCGATAAGAATTCATGAGGTTAATCAACTATTCTATCAACTGATATTTAACACCCCTAGTCTGAATAATTTGTCGTTTTTAATACTGAATCAAGCTTTACTTTGAAATATCAAACTGGAATAACCAATGCTAGGAAAAGTATTGTGTTGTCAATAAAAACTGCATCCGCACTTGACTGGCAAAGCCCTCCTAGCATACTAGTCAGTTCTACTGGCAAAACTCTAGTCGAGGTCTAAGAGAACTTTTTAAATAAAAATGCAATTTTAGACCCTAATGATTAATTTTAAGCATGTGGGTAGTTTTCCCCGAAATCAGTGGGACCTCACTGCCCAGAAGAAAGCTTATATATTCTAGATGCCTTCATGTAATGATCAACGTGAAGTCAGCCATTCATATCTACACTTTTTGCATAACACAGAATGGGCCGAGAGGGGGTCACAATGCAGTTAAAAGGGAGGACATTTTAAATGGACTGAAGAATTTGTTTTCACCATTTCTAATCAAGCTGTAGAACTCTAGTGGTACACATTACTAAACTCTTAGTCTGAGAAGGATTAATTGAAGAACAAGGCATGTGAACCAAGAATAGTCTGTTACGCTGATTGGATAAGGATATAAGGTTATTGGAAATGAGCTCCCATGCGTCAGGACATAAGCCAGCAAATGGCCTGGGGTAAGAAACTTCCCATGTGGCAACATTTGTGTAGGACCGTCCATCATGGAAGTGGTGCACCTTCTTCTGAAGGCTGCATTCGCAGCTGCAGACAGGATTCCAGACTAGATGGGCCACTTGGCTGGGCCAGTGTGGTGGTTCTGGTCCTAGAAACGGAACACTGGTTTGTTTGCATTATGGAGCTGGACTTCTGGTATCTGGCAGACAGATGTTCTATGTATGGGGGAGGAGGCTTTGGGTGTGGAGGGGGTCAGAGCTCCCCATGTCCAATGGGAAGGCTGATGAGGTACCGTTGTGTTTCCATTTTACTGATTTGTGCTGTTTCATCCCCAGAAAGGAACCAGTGGAGCTGTGCTGCTGACCAGTTCTCCTTCCTTAAGTGTACTGTCTCCATCCTACAAGTCCAGCAGTCCAAAGCTGCCAGGTGCCCTGAGCTCCACCCCGCTGGGGATTATTGCTCCCATCCATTCCTTCCCTCTTCACGTCATCTCCTTCAGCTCAGACTCCTCCCCCAAAGCAGGAGTATCCAAGGATGCAATTGTCACGGGACCTGCCCCAGGAACTTTCCACCATGGCCTCAGCCACAGTGAGTGCTTTCCCCGTGTGTGTTTCTCGTGCCTGTGCTTAGAATTGCAAGGCCCCCAGGACGGCACTGCGTTAGACCATTGCATATGAGCTTCTCATGTTGTTGCTTTGTGCTTGTAGTTCATGTGTTTGTGTCTTAAACCAGTGGTTTTGGAGGCCCTCGGGCATGTACCTGTAGCTAGCCATTCCTGGCCATTCCTGTCTTCCATTGTTCAGCAGAACTAGTATTGGAGGCAAAGCTACAAGCTCTAACAGCTGCAGCTCCTCTGCTTGTTTCCGTCCTCAGTGTACATTTGTTCTCTCCCCTCCCTCCCTCCTTTCTTTGTTTTTCTCTCTAGGTCTTCTGGCTGGCTTGCACTCCAGCCCGCACCATGCAGCACAACTCCCACACTCTGCCCTGTCCACCCATTTACCGCAGAGTTTGCCAGGTAACTTGTCAGATGGTCTTGTTTGTTGTGTGCCTTGTGAGTTGTCCTCCGCCTTGATGGATGCCTCGTCTCGGGGTGAAAACACCACCACCTTCGATGTTGTCTTTACTGGTGTAGTCTTTGCTGATGCTCCATTTCACTAGCCTCATGAGGTTTAGGGTCCTTAACATCCTTTGCATTTGCTGACCAGATGGTAGAAATCTTCCATTTCGGAAAGACTCCCCCCAGGTGCTTTGGGGGATTTCTGAGCATCTCAGGTGGTTTGGTTCTGTTCTTGGTGCATGATAAAGGGTCACGCCACCAGGATTAAGAGCTTTATGTTGTTTTGCATAACTTCTTAGTAGTGTCTTGGATTAAAAATGCTAATTGCATAGAGGATTGTCACCTTGTGGCTCGGCACCTTCTGCCTCACTACCTGCAGCAAGAAACACTGCTCCCATGCATATCATGCTAGTTAGCTGCCTCTCCTTCAGCCACAGCTGGTATTAGCCACTTAACTTTTTTGGGAGTAAGTTTGTGTGACCCCAGTTGGATACCTTCAGAACCAGCACAAACCATAGGAGATCTCTGAGGAGCTGGTGACTTTTCCTTCTCTGTCAGTTTCTAATTAGAACAATAGCTGCTGTTGTTTGTGTGGCACATGGTAAAGCCACCTAACAGCAGTAGCTTTTTCTGGGTCCGGGAAAAGGTGCTTATAGACTCAAGACCCAAATGTAGAGTGCTGTGCACACTTCCCCATGCAACACTGCAAGTGCAGCTCAGTCCTGACTGATGGCAGCTCCTGCTTTTTTAATCCTGGCCAATGCACCACATAGCTCTAGGCATGCAATTCAGTCCTGCTGCTGCATTTCACACTTGAGCAACGTGCCACATGTAAGGGTGAGGGAGGCAGTTTATTTTTGGTATGGCAAGGGCACTGGGCGTGGCTGACCCTATTGCCTACTAATGTAGCGTAGTATCATGTAATCTATCCTCAAGGAATGTGTTCCTCTGCAGAGCAAAGGATATGGGCACTGTGCATTAATAAGAACTCACAACATTCCTTTCCCCCACTACATCACCCCAGTGCTGCCTGAAATATGGTTTCGCTCCAGTCAATACGCCATAGAGAAATAGATGTGGAGCAGCAGAGAACAGGGCCTACCTGCAGTGACTAGGTGCATGAAACCAGTAAGTTGTGTTTGTGTAGATATGGAGATTAAAACCTTTTGCTTTATGTTGTGATGATAAAACTATATCTTCTAAGGAGCAAGATGGTTCTTGTTTTTTAATTAAGTCTTAGCAACACACAGAGTACATTTTCATACAAAGAGATCTCCTTCTCTTTATCAAAGGAGAATTGGTGACTTGATCATGTTCTTACACATAGCTACATGAAGAGAAGATTTCTGGTAGTAAGCCTTCAGCAGAAAGGCCTAATGAGATCCAGTGGCTAGAGCTGAAACTAGACACACTCCTACTAGTAATAGGGGGCACACCTTTTAATTGTGAGGAATTAACCACTGGTACAATTTACCTAGGGATATGGTGGATTCCTCATCACCTTGATGTCTTTAAATAAACATATATTCTCTAGCTCAACCAGAAGTTACGGTCTTGGTGCAGAAATCTCTTGGTAAAATGTTAATGGTTGTATGCAAGCAGTCAAAGTAGGTGATTGTAAGGGTTTTTTCAGGCTTTAAAATCTGTATGTGATGAAATAAACTATGGCTGACTATATGGAAATGTATCTCCTTTGTGTAGGAGAATTACACCTCCTAAGATTATGTTTCAGGGTAAGGGAGATGTAGCTAGCTGAAAGCTGGGTAGCCTGCAGTATGTTGGGATGTCCTGTGGGTGCTGGGAAATGAGGGCATCTTAAAGTGTGTGTAGTAGCTGTCCAAAATATCTGAGCAAATGGCATGCAGTGTGTTTGCCATGCTGCCATCAATTTGTTTGTTGATGGGATTGCACAAGGTATTTCTCTTCTACTGGTTGCTCTAACCTCACTTGCCTCTTGTTTTGAAAAAATCCATGTCACGAGTCAACTCTAGAACCAGCAAAACCATCTCTGCCTTGGAGTGAGAAGCACTAGTACAGTATAAACTGTTAGTCCTCCATGCCCAATACCACTTGTGCCATGCTATGCATTTCAGAGATACCAGTTCACACAGTCTAGTTTGATATTAGTGTAATTGTGATTAGAAACTTTCTGCTTTCTTCAGCTCTCTGGCTCTCTCCTCACTTCTCCTCTGTGATGTCCCTTCTCCTTGCTCTACTTTCTCCTGCTCCTCTCCCATACTTTTGGTGTTTCAACTTCTACTACTGGTGGTGCAATGAGTATCTTTGGGAGTGAGAGAAGTCCAAAAAGATTAATTCATGGCAGTTAGTGGATCTCTACAGCTTAAATGAATCTTTTCCTGTTTAAACTTCTCTTCAGACTCTCAACAACTACAATTTCCTTGTTCTCTGGGTAATCAGTAAAATTGTATATTTGTTAGCCATGGAAAAGGGCACTTGCTAGTTTGGTCTGATAAGGTGAGAATAGCTTGCTTGACTAGCCAACAGCTCCCTCCTCCCAGCTACCTGTATGTATTGCCCTTGGTGATGATTAGGCTGGAAGGTTTCCTGCTTCTTGAGACCGTGTAATATACAGGCACAATGAAGACCACTGCCAGTTACCACATGTCCATGAAAAAATCTCTTCCCCTAGTATCTTCTAGTCTGAATCCTTGGTGACTCAATAGCTTTAACGTGTGATGGGATCTTGGTGCCCGTAGCTGTGCACAGAACCCTACTGCTGACGTTGAAACCTTTTCCTTTTTTGTTTTGCTTCTCCTTCAGATGCATCTCAGCTTCATGGCAAAGGGTCCAACGTGCAGCAGCGAAAATTGTGACATCTGCATGAAGGGAAGCTATTTCAAGCCCAGGACAAACCAAGAGGAATGAGCCATGAAGACTGGATGCAGATGGCCCGTTTTCCACCTGCTCTTTGTTTTCTTTTCCTGACAGCAGCTGGAGAAACCTGAGTTGAGTGAAGAGCTCATTGGCACTTTTGATCAGTGGCGTCCAGAGAGGAGCCCTGCAGGAAGCAAGCCACCTTGTGCTGTACCCTGTGAGAGAAGCACTTACAGCACTGTTTCACTGCTCACGGTGCTCGCACAACGGTGGCACTGGCAAGCGCTAGAACTTGTGGGGAACCACTGCTGGGGCATCTTTCTTTCAAAAAGTCAAGCGCCCTGGTGGATTTCGCCCCACCTGTGTCTAAATCTGCCAAGTACCTCTGAATTCAGTTACCTCCTTGGTTCCCCAGGAGAGAGTCTCTGAAAGGTGCTTATTCCTGCTTTGGATTTACTTGGATAACTCAAGCACTGCAAGTGCATTTCAAAGACATGGACTCTTCTAATTTTTCAATTGTACTATAAAGCAGTGCTCAAGTTAGTGGGAGAACTTAGCACTTCCTTTATGGCGACTCTCATGAATCACCTGATATTCCCTTCTGAAGGAGGATGAAGACTCTTACAGAGACATTTCTAGATGCACTCATGGACATTGAAATGATTCTACATTTGTATTTCCTCTCCAGGGATTTTTTTTGTGTGCTCAGTTTTATCATTACCATTGAATGCATTGGATCGATTGGAACACTTCTCAGCATGTCACATGTATAGGAAGACGTAATTCCAGTGCCTTTTATGGTGGAGCAAGAATGGACTTAACACCCGTTTTGCCCCTTTTTTTGTGTGTGCGCCTCAGTTCTTTTTTTAATCTCTCTATTTAAGATGTATTCTCTTTTTATTTAATAGACCTTTTTATGGTTGCACATCAAAAGCTGCACTGTCTGGATTTAAATAGTGACTTGGCTACTTTAAATCCAGTACCAAATCCAGCAAGGCCACCAGTTCTTATCTGAGTTTGTGCAAGTGGGTTCCAGACCCTCCCCTAAAGCCATTCTTTACTAGGGTCTTCAAAAATGAGCTCTCTGGTGATCTAGATTAACAAAGGTCACTGATACTCCAGTGAATGTTGCTCCCCTTGATGACTTCTGCACTAAAACCACTTATTTGTCAGAGCTGCAGCAGTGGGGATCTACTAGGATCTGAGTGTGTATTTTTAGCTTTAGCCCTGTAAGCTGATCTCAGTCGGTCTGCGTGTCCCTTTTTGACATGCGTGCATAAGGGGCAGTTGGTAGTTCTGAGATTGTAAGCCCCATTGACTTGTAGTTGTGGTGTTGTGATCTCCTTCTTTTCAGGTCACCTTTTAACCAGGTCAAATTTATCTGGACTTCAGAGATAATAGCACTGCTCCATAAGTTACTCATTGGTATGTCACATAAAAGCTTGCAGAATTCCTTCCTGTGATTTGGGAAGGGGGGGGTACTGAAATCAAGTATGCCAGCAAATAGTAGCTCCAGTTTTCTGTATTTTAAGTAAGACCCAAGACGCATGTTTGGAAGTGGAACTGATAAAGGACTTCTCAAGATCACTTCACTGTTCATATTTTTTTTAAAAATGCAGCTCAGAATTCAAATTTGTTTACAAAAAAGAAAATATTTCTAAGTTGTAGCAAAAGAGCCAAAGACAGAATTTGCATTAAGATAAAGTACAGCAGTTATCGATGGACTCTGAACAGTGGATGTTGCATGGTTCCTATTTCAGGCCTGATCCTGAAAGGTGCTGGGCACCTTCAACTTCCACTGATGCCAGTGGCAGCTGAAAGGGCAGTCCAACACCTGGCAGGATCCCAGCCCTTAATGAGCAACGCAAGGTACTGGTTCCACTCCCTCTCTTTGCTTTCACTTCGGTGTTTCTGCTGGGATGCACCTTCGCATGTCGCAGCTGGAACGGAATGCCCTTGTTTTAGGAGTTTAGCGAAGCCTCTTGCCTCAGGGAATTGTGTATTCGGTGGAAATTCTGTGGGATTTTTTTTTCTTTACATGATGTAATGAACGAGTGAATGAATTAAACCGCCGTGGCAAGGCAGAAGTATGGAATGAGATCATAAGCCGTGGGGAGCAAAACATCTGGGATCTCTGCCTTGACTAGGCAACCTTTGCTATTTTCTTTAAGGTGGGGGCCGAGCCTCCCACCGGCACTTACTAAGTATGGCAGTTTCTGTTGTGTGTACGAGCTGCAATTTGCTTTATTTTTGTTGTGAGTGTGGGACTTTCTAGAGGACAATGATGGGGATGGTATGAAAACTGTCCATCTTGTACAGAGCAACTGAATAAATTGTTTCAAAGTTTCCAAAATGCTCTTTTCAGTCTCTTGGCTTCATTTCCAATGTAATTTAACTGGAAGATCATCTTAGTGACTATATTGCTGCCCCGATCACTCACTGGCTGACTAATTAGTCTGCATTTTGGTGGATGCTTTGTAAATGACCGCATCTTCTTGAAATACAGCTCTAACTCTTAAATTGTCATTGTAGTAGAATGATGCCTTCTTACTCAACAGACCTGTGTGTGTGTGTGTGTGTGTTACCTTTGCTGTGAGGGACCCTTCTTTTAGCTTAATAATGGTAAAACTCTCTCATTGACTTGAGTAGAAGCAGGGTTGGGTATAAAATAAATGTTTAGTGCTCTTACCATTGCAGACTAGCTCGAGGAAAGTGAGCGGAACTATGTTCTAGGTTCCAGTAAATTACAGCTGTGTAAATTTCTTAAAAGCAATGGAATTACACAAGTGGTATTTGGGACATTCTTAAAATCATACCCCAGTCTATGGGTATCGCCAAGGGCAGAATTTGGCCTGTAGAACCTGTATTACCCAGGAGGATACAGGAGGTAGGAAAAAAACAGGTTGCCTTTCAGATCCCAGACAGAGATTGCAGGAAAAGATCTTCCACTTTTAAACTGAGTAGGCTGGATTAGGAAATCCATGATGCAATAAACATGGAACCCCACAGTGCTCTCTTTCGCATCCTTTTTTCATAGCCGAGCTGCACGGTAAGGCAGAAAGTCCAAAGCTCAGTGTTGGGTGAAGGGTCATCTTTGATTCTGAAACTTTGGATTCCTTTAAGGCACTCAGTCGAAAGGAAGACATCGTTTTAAAAAGGAAAAATAAACTCCTGATGTAAGCCACCGCATTTTTATTTTGTACTATAAATAGAATTTCCCCACCTTTCCCATTTCCCTTACACAAATAAATGATACATGTAGCTGAACGTAACTTTAGTCAATAAAATATCAGTATGAGTGGCTTTTAACCATGAGGTAAGCATGGCCATTGAGAAGGCACCTCTGCATTGGGTTACAGGAGCATGCTTTACTACATAATATTGACATCTCTACATATTTCTGGTGATGTCCTATGAAAATACCTCCTTTATATCTAGGATTTACTGTATCTGATTATAATTCTTTTTGTTCCCCCTCCCCTTTGGCATTAGAGGCACTGAGGTGAAGGAAGTATGTCTGCAACCTTTGATGAAATCTTAGTATCAGGACTATGAATAAAAGTGTAAATTTCACTTTTTGCGCACTTAGCTGCCGTTCTCAGGGGAAGATACCATCATTCATTCCACTGTATACAATGAAAGTGTTTCTCTAGATTTTCATACATGTGGGTGGCTTACTAGGCTCCCTCTGCTGTTGGGGTGGTATTGACCTTTTGTCTCTTTCCAGTGTGCTCTTTGTACAGCTTTTTACCTGACTATGCGGTATCCTCGAGAGAGAAGTGCAGATTTGACAGAAAAACAAAAAAGAATGTGCTGAGATGTGCTAAATTTGAGAGCACATGTTAATCAGCAGCTTCAGACGTGAAGATCATTTTGTTCGTGTTTCTGTTTGAGTATCCAGGTAAGAGTGTCGTGTGGAAGAAAAGTTCATGCAATGCTGACAAATGCGTTTCCCACTTCTGCCGTGACAGTGCTCTTATGGAATGGATGCAGCAAGCAGCCTGGCTTCATAGCAGCCTCATGTTGGACCAGGCAAAGGCTATAGCATTTTGGAAGACACAAAGGATTTGCAGCGATTTGGAATTGTAACAAGTGGCGCAGCTCTGACCAAGCTGCTGTAAGGAGTTTCGATATAGAGTGGAGGGAACACTGTAATTACTTCTGTCCAGATACCAGTACCGCCAGCTCCTGGATGGATATCTCCTTGTTGAGGTAACGATCATACTGAGCCATGGTTAATTTTCCACTCTTTAAGGCATCCTCGATGGAAAATTCTTTGCCAGACTTTCTGTCTAGGATCACAGAGGACTCCCCATTAGGCCCCTTTATTGAGATCTCTTCCCAGTCACATTCCTGGTTCTTCAATTTGACAAACAAGCTCCATTCAATGAGGCCATGTTTATGAGCTTCCTCTGGAGACATCTCGTTGCCGTTGTCGGGGTCTATGACCACAATGGAGCGCCGCAAGTGGTTCTCTCTCTGCTCTCTCTTGATGGCCACTGTCTTGAGGCGGTTCTGAAGTTGCTCAATCTCTGCATCTTTTTCTCTAGATAATGTCTTCAGATCTTCCAGCTCTCGCTCCAAGGTCTGGAATCTGGTGTCAAGATTCACCCCGCTGTCAATCTGGGTCATGTTTCGTAAATCCCGAGCTTCCGTTGCTGTGAGCTCAATCTCTGACTGCAGCCTCCTTGTTTCCAGCAGAAGATTCTGCTTTTCTAGGTGGAGTTTGTGGTTTTCTTCCCTCAAGAAATCTAGCTCCTTGGAGGACTTGGAATTGTTGAACTCCACCTCAGACAGCCTGGCCTCAAGGCGGTCGATGTCTGCATCTAGCTCCCTTTTACGCCGGCTCTCCTCCTCCAGGTTGCTCTTCAGCTTTTGAATCTCATATTCGGTGTCCCCTTTATCCACTTGGATGCTCTCTGAAAAGACCACTTTCTCCTTGACCTCCATCTTTTCCAGCGTGAGGAGCTTCTTCCTCAGGGCTTCCAGCTCAGCCTGCAGGACTTGCCTTCTGTGCTTCTCTTCCTCCAGCTCTAGCTTAAGGAGAGAGTGTTCTTTCTCTTGCTGCGGGTCTTGCTGGAGGATTACTTTCTGTTTCACAGTCACTCTCTCCGTTGTCTCCCTCTCTTGCTGTTCCAGCTCATTCAGCCTGACTTTCAGCCTCTGCACCTCAAGTTCAGCCTCCCTGCGGGCCTGCCTCTCTTTCTCAAGTTCCTCCAGCTGGCGCTCCAGCTCAGATCTCCTCCGTTGCAGCTTGCGCAGCTCTTCTCGCAGGGAGTCCATCTGCTTCAGCTCACTCTCAATACTCTCAGAGAAGGAGTTGATCTCTGCTTTCAAGGTGGGATCTTGCTCAAACTTGACCACCTCCTGCTGGACCACTTTCTCCTTCACTTGTGAGAGTTCCTCCTCTTTCTGTCTGATCATCTTCTCTTGGAGCAGCCTCTCCCTCTCCAAGTCAACGTGCTTCTTTTGTTCCTCTGCAAGCTGAGCTCTCAGGGACTCCACTTCCTCCCTGGTCTTAGGGTCTTCCCGATATTGTAGTACCTCTTGGACGACCTCCTTCATCTGGACTTGAGGTTTGGTGTCTTTCAAGGTCTGAATCTCTTGCTTCAGCTGGTAGATCTCCACATCAGCTCTTTCAATCGCTCGAGTCTTGTCTACAATTTCTTCCCGGAGTCTCTGCAATTCCTTCTCGGTCTCAGGATCGGTCTTGTACTTAATGACCTCCTTGATGATTTCTTTCACCTCCACCTGGCCGCTTCTGTTCTTCAGGTAAACCAGCTCATTCTGGAAGCTCTTCAGCTCCTCTTCCCCACCTCGATACCGCCTCTCCTGCTCCACCAGCTCCATGCGAAGGTTGGCTACTTCATTTTCAGCCTTAGGATCTGGACGCACTATCTCACGTACTTTTTCCTGAACAACCACCTTAGCGTTTTCCTCCTCCAGGACCTGGATCTTTCTGAGCAGCTCAGCCTTCTCCCTCTCATTGGACCGGCTCTTGGACTTCTCGTCTTCATACTGGCGTCGGAGCTCGTTCACCTCCCTTTCTGTTGCCAGATCTTTCTCCACCTTCAGAACCTCCTTGACTGTGATCTTGCCCTCTGCAATGGCCCGCTCCCTCTCCAGTCGTTTCATCTTGTCCTGCAGAAAGCTGAGCTCCTCTTCTTGCTTCTGCCTTAGATAGCTCTCCCTTTCCTTGTTCTCCTGCAGCACCCGGAATTCTGTCTCCAGCTGGGGGTCATTCTGTAGCTTCACCACTTCCTTCTCAGTAACCTTCTCCTGCTCTTTGTTCTTCTCCTCAGACAGCACAGTGATTTGGTGGCGCAGGAGGGTGACCTCGCTTTCTCGGGCTCCTTCCTGCCTCCTGAGGTCCTCCAGTTCTTCTTTCAACTTCAGGATCTCCTCTGCTTGTGCCTTGTCCTGCTCGATACGCAGGACCTCCTTCACTCTATACTCCCGGCCCCCTTCCCTCTTCTCATGCTCTAGGGCTTGCAGCTTCAATTTTAGGGCCTCCAGCTCATCCTGTAGCACCTGGTTTTTGCGTTGCTCTTCTGTCAGGTTTTGCTGCATTTTGTGGAAGCTCTCATCTAGCTGAGGGTCAGGCACTTTCTTCAGCACTTCCTTCTTCAGCACAGTCTCCTGGGGCTTCTGCTTCTGCAGGTGGAGGATGTCATTCTGGATGGTTTTGATCTCCCCCTCTAGCTGCTGTCGACGTTGACTCTCGTCATCCAGCTCTTTCTTTATTTTCCAGGCTTCCTCCTGCGGCCTCTCAGGCTTGCTAGTCTGGATAGACTCCTGCATCACTTGTACCTCTGGCTGCTGTCAGTAGAATAAAGAGTGCATGGTAAGGACAACCTTTCTCATTAGCAGTCACCGCTTGTACCTATCTTCAGCATCTATAATGGTAACAGTACTATGGGAGAACTTGGACTGGTAATTGACTACTGCATATTAGCAAGTACATATCCCTTTGTTGAACTATTCCATAGGTTCTTAAACCACGGGGTCCCGACCACACCCACCCTTCTGCTATTCCATGGAAGATGTGTCTGGCTACGGGGGAAGGAGATCTGCTCATGAAAAAAGTTGAAAACAATTCAACCAATACATTCTAAAACTTGCATAAAGCTCTCCTGCACCGAATGGGTAAGGGAAGGAGGTTGTTGGATGGGTTTGATTTGGGTGGGCTCAAATGAGGTTCCTTCTACATAGTGATTTCCAGATGTAACATTAACTAGATATCCTTTTAGTTGGCATACAAATATATGCAAGTCTGCTTTAATAAATATTGTAGAATAAAATTGCTTAACATAAAGTTAATCTACTTTAGTATGCATAAACCTCCTTCATTGCGGTGCAGAAGATGTGACCATCCAAAGTCACCTAGCTACGGTGCATGGTTTGGAAAGCCAAGCTCCTAGTTTAATCTCTATGCCAACTCTGTTACTTAGTTACCTGCTTCAGGAGATTCTGCGCAAATTCCAGGTTCTGCAGTCTCTGTTTATTGACAGCACTAACTTCAGTGAATTTCGCAGCCAGAATTGCTTCCTGTGAACGAGACAGGCAAGGCAGTCAGAGAAGGAAATGGAACTAGAGCTGTTAATTGAGACTTTCTGAACAGAAAGAAAACAAATGGCCACATGCAGGAGAGGTAGGGAAGCCTGGCAATGTGCAACTGGATATTTCCTTGAAACCTTCCCTTTACAGTGATCTTACTGTGTTGTGGGTTCTAGTGCATTGGTTGCATGCACAGAAAAGGGGGTAACTTACCTGCAGCTAAGCGTTTTTGAGAGGTGTGGTCCTTACCTGTATTCCCTATAAGGGACACGTATGTGCACCATGGGTCTGAGTGTAGAACTTCTTGGAAGCAGTGTCCTTTGGCCCCCATATGCGCTGTAGCTCCCCTGGAGGGCATAATGGACGGGCCTCTCCAGTTTCCTTATTCTTTACCACAGTTACAAATTTTCTGGAGGGTGGGTAGTGGAATGCAGAGAGGGACCACGCATCTCAAAGAACCTCCTCTTACAGGTAAGTCACCTCCATTTCTTCCAAGAGTGATGGTCCCTATGCACGTTCTACCCACTGGCAGTTTAACAAGCAGGAGTCAAACAGATGGTGGGTGTGAGGATGCAGATATGAAGGCTGAATGTCGTACTGCTGTCCCCACGGCCATATTTGCAGTCAGTGACTGTTCCAGGGCACGGTGTCTCAGGAAGGTAAGCAAAGCTTTCCAAGTGGCTTCCCTACAGATATCTAACTGTGAGTGTCCCAGGGATGCAGCTGAAGTAGCGTGCTCCCTGGTGGAATGAGCTGGTATTCACTCTTCGGGTTGGGGGAGGACAGGGAAGGGGAATACCAGCTAGCAGGTAACAAAGATAATTCAAAATGGATCTCAGGTTGTAACTTTCTGTGTTAATACAGGTTGTTCTCTTGGTCGCTTTGCTATGGAAACAAATAGTCTAGTCACCTTTGTGACTCTTTATTCTTTGCAGATAAAAGGCCAAAGCTCTCCAGAGAATGCAGTTCTCTCCTCTCCCAAGGCATGTGGTTTAGGAAGATACACAGGTAAATGGATGACCGGACTAATAAACTCCCTTGGGCATGATAATGGGATGGGGGCATAGAGAGACCTAGAACGTAGTATCTGGTGGGCCCACTGAAAGCTCTCTGTTAGCTAGAACGTCAGCCAGAAGAATTAGCGATCGGAAATGCCACCGGGATGGACAGACGGGTCCCAGATCATGTGGCCAGTGGCTCAGAGGGAGTCTTAGTAAGAGATGATGGAACAAAAGGGAAGTTCCGTGGAGGTGTGCTCTAGCGGGACAGGAGGGCTGTGGCATCCCTCGTAAGGCTCCTTAATTTCTTCCCGCGGGGTCTGTAGCTCTGCTGCTGCCCTCTGCACTAGCTCGTGGTATTGCTGAAAATCGTCCGACAGAGATGGAGAAGATGGAGTGACTGCCTCATCTGGTGACCAATGACGAGCTTGCTCCCAGAACCGTCTGATCAGCTCATCTTCCTCCTCTGAGTGCTCCGGCAGAGCGGGCCACATAAAGCCAGGCAAGGGCTAGCAGGACGTGTGCACCAACCCTGGGTGTCTAGGGCAGAGCTCCCACCATGCCTAATATTGCTAATAAAATGGAGCCACTAGTGGAGGGGGGACCCCAGGGCCAACCCTAATCAGAAGGGAAGGCCAGATCCCTGATCACCAGTGGGACCAATGATTGTGCATCGAGGCTGACGGGAGAAATGGGGGAACAACTCCCTCTCCTTGTAGATTTTTCTTTTGGGGTAAGGCTGTCCTGGGATGTATATGGTCCCACTAGGAGCAGCCAACTTGGATGGGGGAAAGCAAATATGTCTTCCAGGTAGATGTGTGTCTCCAGCCCTCCTGGAGTACAAGGAGGGTCCCTTCCTGGAGCTGGAAGGGCTGGAGCCTCTCTGGTCACCATGGGCTGTTGGCTTCCTTCAGGGCCGCACTGCTGTCAGTACTGCCCAAGTTCCTCAAGTAGCTGGAAGAACCAGCATCTATACCTCATCTTCACCACAGGAGCCAGCGTCAGAACCATCGGCTCCAGACCCTTGCTGCCTCCTTTTGCCCAGAAGATTGAGTTGGACCTTAGACCTTAGCGCCCATGTGCATTGGCTCTCCTGATTGGATGGGGTTGGGGGAAGAGAGTTGCCTTTTTTGCAACTTACTTAGGAGGACAAGTCTCTAGGTATGAGAATGGCCCTTACTTCCCTGTGGAGTCTCTTTCCCCTGGGCAAGGGGAAATACCCACTAGCCTGCTATGCTACTATAAATGAACCTAGTGCAATTCTTTTACAGGACTGATGTGCTGCAAAGGTGCTAAGGATACCCAGGATTCTGACTCCGCTTGTGTGGCGCTAAGAAGGAACTGGAGTGCTGTCAAACTGCGCCGCCCTTTGTGCCTTTGGGAGCATGAGGAGAGCTACGGCACGCACGGCCCAGCAGGCTCCCAGTGCGTATCCCGCGTGACGTGCAAAGAGGGGCTGTCTCTGTAAGTACAATAGTTTCCCTTCCTGCCACCTGCTCCAGCAAATGCCTGTAACAGATAGGGCAACCCGGGAAGAGGCCAGTCTCGACTCAGGTGGGCATCGTCAGAGGCATGGTGCAATATGCGATGATGGAGGAACTAAGATAGCCAGACAATGGGTTATACGGGGCAAAGTAGCTTAAAAATGGCATGTCTCTGTGTAGTAGCTATAGCTTACACAGAGCATTGCAGCCCATAAAATCTGCCCCTCCAGCTGTAGTCTTGGGGGAGATTTTGTTGGGAACAAAGGACACAGCTCAGATACTGTTTCCTCGCCCTTCTCCAAAATCTCTGGGATGGGAGATAATGGATGAGGATGAATTCCCAACCCCGAATGAGGCTGGGGTCACAGATGTGAAAATCACCATCCATGTAATCACTAATCGCTCCTCAAAGCCATAACCCAGCCTTAGCTCCTCTCCACCCAGTCGCAGCCTTACCTCTTCTTTCACTTTAGCTGCTGGAGACTGGAGTCTGGGTCTCTTGTTCGTGTAGCCGTTCCGTCCGTTTTCCAGGTCGAGAATAGATCGTAGCTTCTCTGCTTCCAGTTCATAGTCCTGCAGGAGAGGGGTGATGTTAGAGAGGTGAGGATGCGTGTTCTCCTGACCACGCTCCCTCTCCTCCCCCCCCCCCCTCCCCCGGCTTGTGCATGGACCCAGCCTTTCACCTGCTAATTTAGGATGGTGGGATCTACAGCAGCAGCAGCGAGACCTTTCTGTCTCATTGCCTGTTGTATCCACCCTGCCAATGTTCTCCGTGGCTGCATCGTGACTTTCATATTAAGTGCTTTAAAGACTCTTGTCTTCAAGAAGGGAGAATTGACCCCTTTACATATGGAGAAACTGAGGCACGCGTGTTAACTGACTGGACAAAGGCTGTGGAGGGAGTTGCTATGAGAGCAGGGATGGGACTAAGCTGTCCTTGCCTCTCCCATCCTTTAGCTCTCTCCCCAGGCCACATTGGTTTCCTTTTGCAGCCATTGCTAGCCTATCCTCTCTTCGGGGTCAGGAAGGAATTTCCCCCGGCAGAGATTTGGGTGGGGTTCACCTTCCTCTGCAGCATGGGACACGAGCACTTGCATGGTTGAAGGTCGTGTAACTTTGAAGTCTTTAACCCACGAATTGAGGCCATCAGTAATTCACCCAGAGGCGAGGAATCTCTTTCATGCACGGGTGAGTGAGGGTCTGTGGCCTGCGATGTACAGGAGGTCAGCCTAGACGGTCATGCTGGTCCCTTAGTCTCTCATTGGAAGCACCTCTCGCGAGAGAATCCCACTCCTTACCTTCACTGCCTGCTGGTACTGCTGGGCATCAGCAGAGACCTTCTGTACCTCCTGCTCCTTTCTTGCAATATCGCCCAGCAGTGTCTATAAACAGACAAAGGGCCCAGGGGTTTGGCGCTTTGGAGGACTCCAGTTAAGGGCTCTCCTCCCACTTGGACATATGCCCCCGCAGGGCAAAATGCAGTAGTAGAGGCCCCGACTCCTTGGGGGTTCCAGCCCTGGAGCACCCACAGAAAAACAGTCGGAACTCAGCACCCACCAGCCACCACCCATCAGCTGATGGGGAGGGAGGAGCTTGGGGGAGGACAGAGAGCAGAGGGTGGGCAGGGCAGGGGAGGGAGGCAGAGAGGAGGGGTTCTGGGGGAAGGGCTGAAGTGGGGGTGAAGCCTCTGGGCAAAGCAGGGGTTGAGCATGCCCAGAGGGAAGGAGCAGCACTGGGCAGGCCTGTGGTCAGGACAGCGCTGGCTTTCAGACTGAGGTGCCTTGCCAGAGCCCTGTGTTGGCTCAGCAGGAACTCTTCATCAGCCAACCTAGTCACCTGCTGTGTCCTTACCCCCTGCTGTAGGTGCTGCTGGCCCCCCCACCCCCACCCCTCGCAGCAGGACTGGTGGGTGTTGGTGGCCGTGGCCTGGGAGGGTCCCTGCAGCATATGGGCCAGCAGAGAAGGAATTACCGTTTGGTTCTTCAGCTTCGTTTCCACTTGTTGGATGTTGTCCGTCTCCTGCGGCTCATAGTTCGGCACGTTACAAAGGAACTGGTTGACTTCGTTGTAGCCGGCGCGGTAGGTGGAATAGGATGATTTTGCTTTCTGCAGGGTCTGCGACCTGCAAGGGGAATAGGAGATGTAACACTTCCCAAGCTACTCCAGTGTCTGTCCGCTTCTCTGGCCCCATCCTCCCCGAAGACACAAACTTGGGGCCTGAGTTCTCGCCAGGACTCCCCTTCTGCAGGCCCTACACCGTATTTCCTAGGAGGTGTTTTCTGCAGGAGGGTATAAACCAGACTGCGGTTGTTTACTCCTTCCTGTCCCCAGAGGCCTAAGCGATGGCGCCTCTGAGGTCAGGGAGGAGGCTTGTGAAATTCAGCTCTAACCAAGCACTATACGCCGTTCACCTCTCTCCAGAGACCCTGCAGGGAGCAGCCCTGAAGATGTGCTGGAACCGGTGGCGACAGTGGACTAGAACTACCCATGGCATGGTGCTTGCCAGCCCCAAAGGTGTCTGTGTCCTGAGAAGCTTAGAGCGCAAAGATGTGCATGCAGCACAGCACAAACGTCAGTCACAGAGGGGGGAGCAGAGACCGGGCCGTTGCCTGGTTGGGTATCAGGGCAGTTGGCTGGTGAAGAGCAAGGGAAGTGCTTGGAGGGTTCGTCAGACCTCTAGCACAGCGCGAAGGCAGACGGGAAGAGGAGGGTGAGGGGCAGAGGAGAGGTGTGCGGGTGGAGTGTAGGGAGAGGGAGATGAGTCGGGACAAGTGTACCAAGCCCTGAAGGGGCTTGATCTTGATGTGGAGTGAAAATGAAGGCCGGTTTAGCGGGGAGACCAAGTCAAAAGCAGATGGGAGAGGCTGTGCTGGAGGGGAATTCATTCACCCTTTGTTCAGCCCTTGTGGACAAAATCGTTGTCACAACTCCAGTCTCCTCTATGAGACCATTTAACACCGGGGCTCCCCAGATCTTCCCTGCCGACACATGCTGAAGAACTGTCCGTTTCTCCTTCCCCGGGCCTTTAATGGCAAACTCTCATCAGCTCTGTGTACACCCCTGTTCACCCATCCCTGTGTCCTGGGGGGATCCGTTCTGCCCAAGTTGATTCCATTACTATCAGTCGTGTTCTGTTGTAAAAACCTATGTGCCAGGACACGAGGGGCTCTTTCTCCTAGCCTGTGCCTCCGGTGCGCGGTCCTGGCGCCTCACCTGTGGTCGATTTGCTTGCTGAGGTTGTTGAAGCGCTGGCTGAGTTTGTGGAGCTCAGCTTCCTGGCGCTCGATGTCGGGGCAGTGCTCCTGAAAGCGGCCGGCCAGGGAGCTGGAGCACGTCTTTGCTTGTTGCAAATTCTGCTCTGCCTCATTGAGCAGAGACCTCTTGGCCTGCAGCTCCCGCGCCCGTGGCCTGGAATGAGAGTAGGAGAATGATAGGGTTGCTAGATGGATACTACGGCTTTCACCATGTCTCTCTCTGACATAGAATCACAGGGCTGGAAGGAATCTCGAGAGGTCGCCCGGTCTGGTTCTCTGCCTTCACGGCAGGGCCAAGCACCAGCTAGACCATCCCTGATAGATGTCTATCCAGCCTGCTCTTAACTCTCTCCAGTGTTGGAGATTCCACAACCTCCCTGGGCAATTTATTCCAGTGTTTCACCACCCTGACAAAAGTTTTTCCTAATGTCCAACCTGAACCTCCCTTGCTGCAGTTTAAGCCCCTTGCTTCTTGTCCTCCGAGAATAGGAATGTGTCAGAAGAGCTAGTATAGTGGTGGGTAGGGTGCTTGCCCAACAGAATGGGGACGGGGGGTTAAGTTCCTGCTCTGCCTGATAGGGGATATGGACTTGAACCCAGGTCTTCCACATCCCAGCAATGTGGCCCGGCCACTCCGCTACTCCAAGCTTGGCTGAGGCTCTAGTTGTAAAGGTTGCTGGTCACTCATGAGCATCCCTGTGCACAACAGCCTGCTGCTCTACCCCTTTCACCCCTGAATTCTGTACTACCCCAGGCAATCGCACCCTGGCCATGACACAGCGGGGGAGGGGAAGGGGAGGCCCTGAGGCTGCCCTGGGACTAGGAGCTAGAGGTGGCTCCTCCGCTGTGCGGCCCTTTAGCCCTTCTGTTCTGAGTCCCAGGGGCGCCTCTAGTCCAGTGAGCAGTGCCCGGCGGGCATTAGAATTGTGGGTTGGTGCGTGCGGGGCACTCGCTGAAGGGATGCACATTGGGGGCAGTGAGGCAGGGGCCCTCCCTGTGCACGCGTACCTTGTGCTGATTATCCCTCATGATGCGATGAAATCTGAACAGAGACCACCCCCTGTCAAGCAACCTCCTGTCTCAGGACTGCGGACAACCCCCCCCCCCCCCACCCCGGAGGAAAATGGAACGGGCCCAAGCCTGCTCCGCCTTTGCTGAAACATCACAGCTGCATTTTGGCTGGTCCCTTGAGCAGACACCTGGGCCAGGTTTTCTAGCCTGTATCAGTTTATCGGGCAGGTGGCTAGGTTAGAGACTTGGCTAAAGGAACCCCTTACCAAGAGCTCCTCTTTCTTATGATCTAGGGCCTGCAGGTCCTCCGGCACAGTATCCTCTAACACCAGTTTGTTTTCATATGTAGACAGCAGGTCTCGGCCTTGCTGAAGGCTCTTCTCAAGGCGAGTGGCCACCTCCACCCTGTAAACACAGGAAGAGGGTCACTGCGCGCCCATGCCACTGCTGAAAAGCCTGGGTTCAGCCTGGCAGAAGCTATAACGTACTTTTCCCGGGCAGCACCGAGCAGCTGGACCACGTGGTCGTACTTCTTGTTCGTGTCCTCTACCTTGTTCCTCACCAAGGTGGCACTGCCAGCGCTGGGCATGGCATCAATAAAGGCCTCACACTCCTGGATCATCTTGGCTTTCTCCGGCTCGATGCAGCGGAGTTCGTTGGAGATATTCTGCAGTGAGAAGAAAGCCTCTGAACAGGACTCTAGCAACCGGAAGACAAATAAGGCAGCAGTTCCTGGCTGCCACGGGCAGGTAGGGAGAGTCACACTGAGGCAGGTCCCCTCTTCCAAATACGGGGGTAGGATTTTGTGCCAGGTGGGTCTGTCTGTTGGGATACTGTGATGTTCTTTGAGGACACTCAGGGACAAACAGCAGCCCATTGCTACAGCATGGCATTTCTTTGCAGCACCATGCTGTTGTGCAAAACGTTACTCATGCCTGCGTCACCTCACGCCCAATATTCCATCATCCACCCTATTTTAATGTCCAAGAGTGCGTCCCCTCCACTCGCCCTACCTCATCCCACTAGTATTCCCTACGTACAGTGAGACCCATACAGAACAGTCCCTAGCCATGTTATGGCCACTTCACCTGATTTCTGACACCATCACAGTGACAACAGAGATCTGAATTTTCAGCCAAAACGAGCAGAAGTCTTGTCTTTCAACGTGAGAAACTTTGCTTGGTTTGTATATTCATGGAATATGGCAGGGTTGTTAGTGGAAAAAGAGCCTCCACCTAATTGCATGCAAGCAATCAATGCTTTTGGGAGTTTGTGCATGATGAGCATGTGATGGGGTGTGGTCACAGTAGTTCCCTTGGGTCACAGTAGTTCCCCGGTGTGCTGGTCATGACACTGCACCTGCCTTCTTGCTCTCTGGGGCTCCCTATCACCCTGTCCTGCTGGGCCACATCCTCTGGTCTCCCTCAGACAAGGCACAGAGTTGGGGTAACAACCCCCCAGCAGAGCAATGCAGACACTGAACCACTTCAGCTCTGGGAGAATGCAGTTGTAGAGCACAGCACCCAGCAAACCAACCCCCAAAGGGGGGATCCAAACTTCAAATAAATCCATCTTCCTCTGTGTAAAAGTCTTGCACAGGGAAAGCTCATGAGGATGTTCACCACCTTTATTATTGAAAGAGAGAGATGCACAATGGTTGCTGCCCCCAGTAACCGTTATTTACGCTGGGCCTGATAGCAAACAAAAGTGTGTTTATTAAGTACGAATAGTAGGATTGAAGGGGTTGCAAGTGAAAACAGACCAATCAAAGTGAGTTACTACATTAAAAATAAAACACATAGCTAGTTCTAATTCATTAAACATCTGCTTCCAAGCAGATTCTTACCCTAAAGAGCTGTTCTTATTTCAGGCATAATCTTCAAGTTAGACACAAACTTTTTACTCTGGCATGGATCTCCTGCCCTCTTCGTATCCTGTTTGTTTCTCAGGCTAGCTGAAGATCAAGGGCTGATAGTCTTCCACTGCTTAAACAGACTCTTCCCCCAGGGTGGGAATCTTTTGTTTTACATCCCCCCCCTTCTTCCATGGAAATTTATCAGGTTCAAGATGGGTCCCAGTACCAGGTGATATGGTCACAGGCCTTATTAGTTCAATCACCTTTGGACTTACAGGACAAAGAAGTCTGTTTACAAGTTAAGTTGATCACCAAGTTGTTAAGGCTGCGGTCGCGGGGGGGCACCAGTAATGGCTCTCATTAGCACATTTAAAACTATAAACAGTCTCATACTTCATATTTCTAACTTCACATAAAAGAATGGTTACATGCTCCAAAATAGGATCTACTCACCCAGCAGACTGTAACCTTAAAATCGATCGGTCACATGAGGTATTTTGTCTAAAGCATCCGTGAGTTATGCATATTTATATTCATAAGCTAGTTTTCATTAAGTGTGGGGTGGGGCCGTCACAGAGCAATGGCAGCTAAAAATAGTGGCACTTTTGTACCTTTCCTTTTCTTTCTGAATACGTGGAGAGGGGATTTTGCGGCGCTGGGCTTGCAGCTCTGCATTGGCAGCCAAGAGCTTGATAGCTGAGCAAACAGGCATTCAAAGGACCCCTTTCTAGGTGGAGGGAGATTCCTTAGCTGGCTTTTCGGCTGGGGTGTTTTCTGGGCCAAGGTTGCTTTCATGGCTCTTGCTACCGTAATTAGCCTGTGAGGTGGGCAAATTACCTCCCCTGCCTTCCCCATCTCGGTTACCTTAAGTTCCTTTGAGCGCTCGGCACTGTCCTGCGCTGCCCGGCTCTGCTCCAGCGGGGGGCGTAGGTTTGCTGTTATCGCCTTCTCCTGCTTGTCCAGGTCGCTGTTCACTTTCTCCAGCCCTGCTAGCAGCTGGCGCACCTGTACAGAGGCAGCATCTAGAGAACCAAGGGATGTGGGGTTAGAGGCCGTGGGAAGCAGAGGCTGGACAGAGAGCGAGCGAGCTGAGGGACAGCCAGATCCCCAGCTCCCATTACTGCAATCCTGCCCCCAACCCCTGGATCTTGGGGCTAACAGAAATCTGCCTCCTAGCTGGGCGGCTCTAGTCCACTTCTTTATGCTGCTCCATGGCCTTCCTATGACCTTGTAGCACAGGACAAGCCTTCGTGGGAGGTGCTTCGCCACACACAGCTGACCTGCCTGACTCCCTGTTCCAGCATCTCCGCCCCTTTGTTCCCTGGAGAGGAAAATAAGCTGGGCTGCTCCTGGGCCCTGTTTTCCTGGACGAGAAGTGCCGGGAGCTGCCAGCTGTCCATAGAGCCGCTGCTAAGGAAGCAGCTGACCACAGACTCAGCTGTCTTCTTGCAGCAGGAAGAGAAGGACTCTCTTGCAGTTCCTGGCCAAGAACACATGGAGGACCTGTGACCCAGGAACGGAAGCCAGAGCCCGCTGCCACCAGTTCACGGCGAGCTACGAGGCAACGTCCTCCCTTAGGCTTGGGTGCTTCTGGCTGGAAGACTCGGCGAAGGCTTGT
This sequence comes from Rafetus swinhoei, assembly GCA_019425775.1. Taxonomy (NCBI): domain Eukaryota; kingdom Metazoa; phylum Chordata; order Testudines; family Trionychidae; genus Rafetus; species Rafetus swinhoei. The sequence continues at coordinate 35,934,943 of CM033443.1, read as the reverse complement.
TAAAGGGATGCCTGTGTGAAGACCCACCTCCAATGCCATCCGCCTTCAGTCCTTCACAGCGTTGCTGCAGTGCCGCCTTGCTGCTGGCTGTCTTCTGCTTAATGCTCTGGTACTGGGTGGCAATGCTAGAGAGAGACAAACGGTGCAGGAAGTGCGGTTAGGGCCCGTCCCTTCACCCTTTCAGTGACAGATGCTGCCAGTAACATCAGGACTGTCACCTGCGTGCTGACCAAGCTATTGCCCTGCCTTTTGGGGGACCATTGCGCCATAACCGAGGACTTTTCGCCGAGGTACAAGGGTGCCCCTCCCAGCAGCCCTGTCCCCATAGGCAGCATGTTCAGCTGCTGTCCGCTCTGGCCTCTCACCGAGGAAGCAGAGAAAGGGGCTGCCTTGAATTGCTCTTTGGCCACCCAGCTCTGGTGCTGGTGGATGGGCAGAGGAGGGCTGCTGGGCTCTGGAAAGAGCCCCTGTGAGTAGCAGGGTTGCAGACTAGGAGGGTGGTGAGGGAATATGACAGTCCTGCTAACTCCCGCTGTGTCGAAACAGCCCCCGGACCTGCCTGCTGGTCACGTGCCACCTGGCGCCTGCTGCGCAAAGGCTAAGAAGCTGCTGCAGCTCTATCAAGGAGGCCCAGCGTCACTGTCTCCCACTTCCACGGAGAGAGCAGCCTGGGCCCTGAGGGGCTATGCCCCGGCTTCCTGCTGCGGTTCTCTCTCGGGACAGGACAGGCTTGGGGTGCAGAAGAGTCAGATCCTGACTCGGCCTTGGTCAGACCCTGACCCCAGAGCATGGCCCAGTGAAGCGCTGCCCCCCTCCGTGGATTCATGTCCTTGATTCCCTGTTGCTTTGGTTCAGAATGAGCCCGGTGCCACCCCAGGGGTGTCCAGCTCAGCACCAAGGAGAAGGCCTAGTCCCACCCTTGTGTGGGGCCGGGGAACCTTCTCTGGGTTGGGGGTCGCATACAAGTGAGAAGCAAAAAACCAACCAAGCAACCCTCACTGAGGTGGCCCCGACTGAGGAGAAAGTCGCTCCCCTTGCGCACCAGAGCCTACGGGGGCCCAGGCTAGTAAATCTTGTGTGCTCCAACCCAGCAGTGGGGGGGCTGGAGCATCAGTGCAGGCTCCCCAATGCTGGGGGGGACCCAGAGTCTTGGGGGCCGGCGGGCCTGAGGTTCCCCACCCCTGCCCTAGCTCAGGCTATGCTGAAAAGGGGCCTGGCTGTACGTACCTGTCAGTGAGAGCTAGCGCCTCGGGGGCTGGGGGGGGAATCATGAAGCACACCCCGGGGACACGGACCTTGTTTCCGGAATTGTCCGTTACGTCCCAGATGTCACCGTTGTTGTTAGTCAGGGTGTATCGGGCTCCACGGGTAACCTGGCCCTAGGGCAGAAACCAGTCAGTTACCACCACCACCACCGTCACCACGCTGGCTAGTGCATGCCTTCCTGGGCCACGGGCCCGGTGGTGAACTCACAGCCCTACGGCTTTTCCCAGGCAGGCAGGCTCCCCCCGCCCCTGCGCCGGCCGGTGGGTAGCAGGGTCCTTGGAGAAAATGCAGCTGTTCCCTTTTGGGGGGTGTTCTGGCTCTTTGACCGCTTGCTGGTTCAAACGTAGCTGCTAAGACTGTCCCACCCCACCGCCATGCATTCAATCCTCAGGGTGCCTCTGTCCAGGCAGGGCTATGCTGAGCTTCCTGCAATGAACGCTAAATGACCTCCAGAGCGCCGCAGGGTCCTGCCCTTCCCTGGTCCCTCCCCTGCTTGCTAGCAGGAGAAAGCACCTGGGTCTGGCTGCTAATGTCATCCGGCTGGGGGCTGGGTTAGATGCAGAGCGCTCATCTTCAAGCGTTGCGTGTGGCTCATGTACACCTCTTTGGGACACCACTGCCCTTCATCCCCCCCAGCTTGCATCGCTTTACAGGGGCTGGTTCCACCCAGGAAATGTCAGGGAGGTGGGCGGTGAGGAGGCACAATGCAAATAAACTCCCTGAAAGGGGGTAGTTGGGGCTGGCAGGCTCCATCCCTGCTCTCCCTGCGGCTGCGGGTAATTTCCTTTCCTGGGCTGCAGGCTGGTGGCTGCGCTGTGGGTAATCTCCCTCCTGTGCGCTACTCCTCCAGCCTTGCTGCCCACGGCACTCAGCCAGGAGTAAGGGCCAAGGCTCAGGGTGCCCGGCAAAGGAAGGCAGAGAAGCGCTTGGGGGCTGAGTTAGCCCGTGTTTCGTTGTTATCCTGAACTGAGCTACCACCACCAAGAAGCTGTAGGAGAAAAGACCCTCCAGGCTAGCTGTGTCTGGCTGCTACTGTCCTCCCCCGACACATGTCCCCTCTCTTCCGGGCAGGGCCTACATGGACCAAGTTATATTTGAATCCCTAGGCACCAGGAAAACTTTCATTCTTAGCCAAGTCCCCATGGAAGGGGTGAGCCGGGTGGTGCCCCCGGAGCCCCAGGATCTGGTTGCTGGAGGGAAGGATTACCTCTTCGCCTGCGTAGTCACAGAGCGCCTCCACAGGGATGGGCTTGAGTGGGCTCTCCCGGCGGTACTTCAGAGGCAGCACCTGCTGGCTGTGCTTCTGCAGGGATGTCACCACTGCCTCGTACTTGTCCAAGGCTTTCTCCTGGTCCTGAGGGGAAATGAAAAACCACCAAGGTGGGAGGCTTAGAAATGTGCTGCTGTGGACCATGGGAACTAGAGGGCTGTGCATGGGGCGTGTTGGCCATGGAAGGGAGCCCTTTAGCGCCCGAATGGGCCACAGACACAGCTGCTGGGGCAGCCTGAAATGCTCCCTCAGGCCCTGCTTGGCAGAGCTGATCTGTAAAGCCTGGGCATCGTCCCCGCTACTAGGGCCCTTTAAACGAGAGGTTTTGTGTGGCATCTTCATGCTGCAAAATGTCAAGAGACGTGAGCGCAGTCTCCTCAGCTGTGACTCCCCTCCTCCCCCCGAGGCTGAGATGCGGTTGGAGGCCCCGTTGCTGCGAGCCTTTCCCATTTCCATAGACGAGGTGCTGCAGCTGCCCACAGGCCCCGCGTGGCGTTGGTGAGCAAATGGGAGGGGGAAATGTGCTCGCCTGCTCTTTGCTTCCTTGACGGGTGCATGCCATTGCGGCCGGCGAGCAGTGGACAAGAAATGCTTCTGTGTCAGTGGGGAAGGGGGCTGGGCTTTGAACTCGTCTTTGTGGGAGCGTTCACTGAGGGAACGTGTGATCGGTGAGGTGCGACAGCCGGATGCCTGGTGTTCTGGGACAGGGCCGCCTAGGGCAGGGGTACAGACAACGAGCCAAAATAGTGGTGGATACAGCGCAAAGAGACGAGGGAAAGAAGTGGTTGAGGGGGAAAAAAAAAAAAAAGCTTCCCCTTTAACAGCTCCATGTGGCTGCCCCTTTAACAGCGGCGCCCTGCCCAGACAAGGAAAAAAGGTCAGAACAGGGGAACGCAGAACAGCCCCGGGTGCGGGAGCCGCAGTTTTTCCTTGGAAGAGCCGCATGCGGCTCGCAAGATGCGGGTTGGCTACCCCTGGCCAAGGGGGAGAGTGGGGCGGGACCAGTACAATTCTCTAAGGACCTGTCCTTGGTGCTTACCCTTAGCACCAGCCCCCAACACTTGGGACCAGCATTGAAGCAGGGGCTGGAGACTTGGGGGTGTGGGGAAGGAGGAGGGCGACTGGTTGTCTGCACTAGGGTGGAGGCATGTCCCATTAGCACGTATGTTGGCTATGTAGCACTCTGGCCTGGGAGGACCCCAGCTGCTCCACTGGGCTTTTCCCTGAGTGGGTGGCTCTGTGGACTGAGGTTTCCCTCACGGGTGATTCGGCCAGGCCCTGTGACAGTCTAATGATGTTCCCAACTGAGCGAGTACTAGTGTGATGGGAGAATCCCAACAGGCCAGTCCTCTGCTCCCTCATCTCGCCAGGGGCTGTGCTAGCAGGCCGGAGAGCAGCCAGCACAGAACAACGAACAAGGGAATGCAGGGGGCCAGCCCAGCGCTCGCCCTGGGCAGAGACCAGGCAGCCCGCCAGGGGCCTGCAGACTTCTCGGCAGCACCTGCTCTGCTGGCACAAAGGTTCCTCCCACCACGCATGCCGGTGTCGTGCTGCTACTCACGTCCAGCTCCCTGAGAAGCGACTCCAGCTGGTATCTGTCCTTGAAGTCAGGGCTGTATTTCTGGTCCAGGTCTGTGTCCACCTTCTTCAACAGCTCCTGGGCATCCGCAGCATCCTTCTGGAACTGCAGGAGGGCCAAGCAAGACTCTTGTGTAGAGAGAGCCCTCGCTGGCAGAGAGATCAGACACCTGCACGGGCCCAGCACAGGTGGGTGCAGCATCCTCTTGTGGGGAGAGGGGGAGTGGGCAGGAGCAGGGGGGCTGCGCCAGGGCTGAGTGAGCCCCAGGGCAGCAGGGTGCATGTGGGGGGGTTCCTTGGCAGCCCCACACAACACTGCCTCTGCTCTGCTCTGTGCTGTTTGGGGGCACTTGAGTCTGGCCTTACATTTCATGTCTCCCCAGCGTGGGGCTGCGCCTGGAGCAGTCTTGCCAGAGGAGTCCCAAGTGCCCCGTAGAGGCAGAGAAGCAGAAGCTGCTCAGTGGTTCCCGCTCCCAAGGGGAAGACACCTGAGCACCCCTCCTGTGTGTTTCAGCATCCCAGTCCAGCTCACTCCTCTGGGGGCCGTCACGCCTCGGCCTCTGCTCCCGCTCCGCCCGTCCCCCCGTCAGAGCGTCTGCGTGGCTCCATGCAGCCCCGAGGCCACCAGGTTCTCCGGCAGGGAAGCCGTGAGGCCTGGTTCAGCCCCTGCCAGTGTATGGAGATGTCCCCCTGGGATTCCTCGAGCGCCGCCCTGCCCCACCCGAGGGACGCGGGGAGTGGCAGGACAGCTGAGGACTTGCTCTCTTCGTGGAGGTGAATCTCACCCTGCGCTGTCAGGGGCCTGGCAGTGGCCGCGTGGGGGAGGTGTGACGTGACGTGCGTGTCCGAGAGACGTCCCCCCTCAGGAACGGATGCCACCCCCTCACTTCCCATCTGCACTTGCTCTGGCTCCTCCCTCCCTCAGCTGCTTCTCATCTCAGCACCCTCTGCAATGTGTTTTCCCGTTCCCAGGGGAGCCCGGCACTCCCAGGCATGGAGGTGGGGAGGGCTCCGGGGACTACGCCGCTCCCTGGGGGGAGAGGGGAATTCAGAACACAGCGGTGACTGAGAGCGGAGCTTGGGGGGCGGGTCATGCTTGAGGGCGTCACAGCAGAAGCTCTGCTCTCTGGGGCTCTTATTCCGGGGTTATACAGAACGCCCGAGCCCCATGTTCACTAGTGCGTTATCCTCACCGCTCCCTTTGGAAGCACCGTCCTTTGGTTGGGGAGTGGGGAGGCACAGACATCAGGCCCAGCGCCTCCAAGGCCCTGCTGGAGTCAGTGGGAGTTGGGAGTCTCAAGTCCTCTGCGGATCTGGGCCTCTGTGACTTGCCCAAGCTCGGGCAGGAATTAAACCCAGCCTGCCCGTGCCCAAAGCCCTGAGCCAACCTCCTCCTTGCAGCTGGAGTCTCCGTCTCTGGACAGCTTCAGAGCGAGGCTGGTGCCTCTCTGGCTGAGGGGCCAAATGCAAGGTCGGAGGCTCAGGACGGGGTAACTGGGTGACGTTCTCTGGCCTGGGCTGTGCAGCCAGCCTGGATGATCAGTGATCCCTTTGGGCCTTGAAGTCTATGAAACTCTGAGTCTAGCATCCCGGCTCTTAGCGTTGGCAGATAGACACCGGAGCGCCCGGGGCTATTGCCAGCATTCAGAGATCGCTCAGAACCTGCTCCCCCAGGGCCCACCGAGAAGTAGGCGCCTTCCGAGCCCAGGGGGAGTGGTACCTTGTGGTAGTCCTCCATGAATTTCAGATGGCTCTCCTCACAGATCAGTAAGTTGAGATACTCCTTCCAGTCGGCATGGACAGCCTCCATGTGAGCCTACAACACAACAGCGACGTCACAAGGGGGGCAGCGGGCATGTGGCGGAGGCTTGCATCTGCCCCGGGGGTTAATATGCGCTCCAGGGAAGAATCCTGGGAGGGGGCATTCCCGATGACACAATCGTGAATGGGGTTTGAGCCGCAGGAGCAGCATGTTGGCCCATTTTCCTCTGGGGGCTGACGGCTTGAAAGCAACTCGCCTGTTTGCTATTGGCTAAGTTCTCTCGTGGTGTAACTCCACTGAAATCAACAGCGTTACTCCACCTAACCAAACCTGCTTGCTCCCAAGGGGAAATCGCCACCTTCTATCTCCCCGTGTCAGAGTGGAGAGGGCCAGAAGGTGGGACACGCTGGGCGGGGACAAAGGTGAAGAAACGTGTCCTGTTTTTCAACACCGATTTATTTTACCAGCTCTGCTTGTCAGGGAGAGCAGGAGAACAGGCCAGGTGGAGGTGGGGGTTTCTGGATCTCTGTTTCTCCGCTGTACCCGATTCATACAGTTAGAACAGCTGGGAGCCTTTGTGGTGGCACCTGGCAGCTCGGGAACCTGTGCAAAGCTGAGGAGCCGGGACAGGTTGAATGCCAGTCCAGGACGAGGGGGGCCCAGGCGTTCTCTGCATGGTGTCACCTCAGGGCGCTGGTCAGGGTCAAGCAGGCACTTGTGGTTCTCTCCAGGGCATGCAGGGAGAAGACAAACCCGTTCGCCTCTGGAGCTCTCACCTCAATGGGGTTCTTCCCGGGGGTGGCTTTGGGCCAGGAGCTGGTCTCCCTCCATGTGCAGCTTGTTGACAGTCTCCTCTTTCTCTTCCAGCTTGCGGCTGATGAAGTTCTAGACAGAGGCAGCGAGGGTGTCGGGCTCAGAAGGGAACGCATGGAGGTGACCTCAGGCAAACAGACGGGCACACAGGAACCCCGGCAACAGCAGGGGGAAGGGATCATGGCTTATGCCCCAGATTTTACCTGCCTTCAAATGAAGGGGTCTGACTCCTGGGGGTCCTCAGAACCAGAGCCTCCCCCAAGGCTGGGAAGCCCCAGCCCTGCCCTGCAGCACCTAGGCCCCTTCTTTTATTATAGAGGTTTGTAAAGTCTCCAAGGGGATTCTCTCCATGCTTCCACCCCGGTAAATCCAGCATGAGCGAGAGAAGAGACGAGACGTGCATCGTTGTTCTCTCGTTTGGGCGTTAGGGCCCGAGTCTGGACGTGTATTAACGCCAGTCTCTAGCGAGCATGCAGCACTTTGCATCCGTACAGCTCAAAGTACTGTGCAGTGGAGGGAAACTGAGGCACAAAGTGAGGCAACTGAGGCACAGAGCAGGGACATGAAGTCGCCCAGCCGGCCAGGGACAAAGCTAGAGTCCCAGTGCAGTGTTCCTTCCCTTAGGCAACACTGCCTCCACCTATGATGTAATACACGTGGCCAGTAGGAGAGAGCTGGTGAAGTGGGCAGGGTTATGAGAGCGGGGGAGGCTACCTCGTACTGGCGGCGCCGGCTGGGGTAGTCCAGGTTGCGGTCGCTCCAGTCGTAATGCTTTCTGTCCTTGGCCTGCTGGTCCAGCCAGTAGAGCTTGTTGGTGCAGCGCTGCATGTAATCCTGCAGCGAGTTCAAATCCTGCTGCCGCTGCTGGGACCCCGACTGTCAAAGCAGAGGGGTTATGGGGGGTCAGCGCTGGAGTTGGCGGAGCAGCCCAGGGAGGCACCGGCCTGCTCTGTGGCGGTTTGTGGGGGTTTCGCCCCCCCCCCCCCCAGCAATGAGCATCGCTGGGCAACGCATCCCCCTCCCAAACGTCCTTCCCTCACGCCCTCGCCCCAGCGCTCTGGCGCTTAGCCACCAGCTGCCAGTCTCCTCAGGCTCTTACCAGCAGCTTCTGGTACTTCAGCTGGAGGCTGCTCATGTATTCCTGCGAACAGAGGAGAGGAAAGCCCCGTGTGAGAAGAGCCCGAGCCCGAGCACGGCAGGGCAAATGGGGCTGGCTCTAGGGGGGAGCCTGGCAGGGGGCTGCCACTGGGAAGTTGGGCTCCGTGTGTGGAACTGAACTCTGGATACAGGACCCCCTGCAATTGGGGGGTTGGATACAGGGCTTGGTGGGGCCCATCTCGCGGCAGGCAGCTGTGGCTGTTGCTCTCCTTGTGCTCCTGGGAGTCTGCCCTTCCCCTGTGTGTGTCTCCCCTTGTCTGGTCTGAGGTCCCTTGGCTAGCTTGTCCTGTGTGCTGCAATCCCTTGTGTAGGAGGGGCTGGGCCGGAGCAGCAGGTATCACAGGTGGGGGGAGGAGGGGGCGCTTTGTATTCCCAAACCACCAGCCTGGCCCTGCCCACACTCCGCCCCCAGAACTCCTACAGGCATACGGGGGACGGCGTGTCGCTGCCCCTGCATGCCCCCTCCCCATGCTCCAGGGCCCACCCACCCTCCTTGTGGTGCTGTGTGGGGGCAGGGGGAGAGTGGCGTGGCTCTTGTGTAGGGCCAGGGCTAGGGCAGAGCTGGGGACTTGCCTCCCCCAGCCCTACCTTCCCGCACCGCCCATGGGCTGGGCAGGGCGGAGAGGGAGGAGGCTGGCACCGGGAACAGCAGCGTGGGGGGCAGAGAGAGAAGGGCCCTACCTTGTCCCGTTCCTTGCTGATGTGGGGCCCGATGGCCATCACCTCATTGTGGAAGATGTTGTGCTCTTCCACTTGGCTGTTGACTAGAGGCAGGTCGGTTCCGAAGCCCTGGCTGTTGAGTGTTTCCTGGCCCAGAGAGGTGGAGGTGAGTGACAAGCGCCCTGGGGAACACCTGCCCGCTCTGCTGGCTGTCTCTGACGAGTGCTACGGCAGAGACCTTGCCCCCTCCCAGCCCCCAGCTCCAGGTGCCGCCTTCTGCTTCATTGCGACAGGGGAGTGGGGTGGCATTGGGAAGCGGCAGGTGACTCTGCTGCCTGGCTGACCTCGGAGGAGCCTTGGCTCAGGCACCCAGTGTCACAGATGGGCAGGGATACCCCAGAGCAAGGGGCGCTGGCACGTCCAGGACGAGCGTCGCGCAGGGGCTGCCGCTGCAGGCCCTCGAGCAGGTGTGAACATGCCCCACCTGCAGCGATGGCAGGGTGGCCCGTTCCCAAGTGACAGCTGGTGGCCTGGGCATGGCATGAAGGACTGACCCCGCCCTGCCCAGGTACAGCGTGGCATGATTGACAAGCTGCATTCTGGAGGGCCACACTGGAGCAGAGGCGGGCACATCTGGGGAAGATCTGATCCAACAGAGCAGTCTCCGTCCTCCTAGAGGGCAGCTCTGGACTGCACCGTGAAGGGCCTCTTCTCCAGAGGCTGAGAGGGCTGCTGACAGTGCCTAGCCACATCAGTGGGAGGAGCAGCAGCCCAGGACTTCAAGGTGCCTGGGGACAAGGTGGGTGGCCGAGAAAACCAGTGCTGGGCGTTCTCCAAGCACGGTACACGCCTCCCTCATTGCAAGGGCCTCTTTGGAGGCAGCTGAGCCCAGGCGATGGGCAGAACTGCAAGCCCAGCAGGGCTGTCCCAATGCAAAGTGCCAATTCCACAAGCCATGCTGCGCCTGCCAGCTCAGGCTGGATTTGGGGATTTGCAAAGTGAAGCTGACACGGCAGTTTGAATAGCAGCAAAGTCAACAGCACGGAGAGACCCGTTGTCTCCTTTATTGTGCTGGATCTGGCTCATGAATAGAGCCGGCCTCCGAGGCCAGCCCTCGAGGGGCATGAAATCGTCCTTTCGTTCACGAGAAGTGACCCAAAGTCCCCGTGATCGTCTGAACAAAACGCGATTCCGTTCCCAGTCCCCGAGCAGCTGCGGAGGGTGGTTACAGCACGGAAGGTGCGGCTGCCCCACTCTGCTGCAGCACCTGTATATGCAAGGCTCTCAGCTGGGGTGAACTGGCACAACTCTCGGGGCCTCTGTGGATCGGTGCTGATTTACAACAGTTCAGGATCCGGCCCTTAGCTTTTCACGCTAGATGGATAGATGAGATGCTAGAATAAAAGACGATACCGGGGGCAGGACCAAGACCAAAGCTACCACAGGGCAAGACTACTTAGCTCTTATGTGGTGCTTTTTGTCTGTAGATTGCAAAGTATTTCCCAATGGAGACTCACGTCCTTATCCCCACTTTCCAGGTGGGAAAACCGAGGCACAGAGCTAGGAAATACCTCACCTGAGTTCAGCTGGCAGGCCAGTGACCGAGCCCAGGTCTCCTAAATCCCTGCCAAATGCTTTACTCACTAGGACGCACTGCCTCCAAAGGAGGTTTTGGTCACCCCCATTGGTCCCCACTCAATACCTTCTTCTGTGGGGTGTGCTCTGTGCAATGTTAAGCTGCCTTAAGGGTTCTAGTGAGAGCTCCTTGGTGTGTTCTTCCCCAGGGGCAGGAGGGGGGGAGAATTCATGTGGCAAATTTTTGGTGCAAGCCCCTGTCTCCAGAGCTGCCCTGCGGGTGGCTGCAGGCAGGCTCAGGTGTTTCGGGGCAGATGCCAGCCTCACTGTACCTGTTTCTCATCGATCACTGCGGACCAGTTGACCTGCGGCTCTACCTCCTGCGGCGTGAAGTTGTAGATCTGATCGCGTTTGGCACGCAGGTTGGCCACGCGCTCCTTCAGCTGCCGGATGCTGCAGCAAGGGAGAAGACAAGCCACATGGGCATCAAGGATGTGCCGTGTGGGCTGGCTTAGGCCAATCGCTTGGCTGGTACAGGGCCAGCACCATCAGTTCTGGGTCATCCTCCTTCCCCAAGTTCCCCTGGCATGTTGAGAGAGGAAGGGGGCATGGTCAGATGGGACTGCCATGTGATCCTTAGCGAGAGCTCTGGAACGTGGTTTTCCTTCGCACCAGAAAACCAGCAGCTGCTGCAGCAGCACAGGGCTGGCTCACTAAGTGCAGAACTAACCCAGGGGAAAAGGAGCACCAGTACATTTTTACCTTGCGTGGTCTCCCAGGGCTGACCCTACTTAACTTGAGAGCCCAGTTTGAGGCGGGGTAACTACAGACACACACAACCCCTCTTTGAGCCGCTCTGTCTGTGCTGTGACTAGAGCTGTGTGCGACTGAACCGGGGGGAAACATCTTTTTGGGTTGACCAGAAACAAACATTTTTTCAAAGATATTCAGCCAATCAACATTTCCAGCAACCTGCACTTATTTTTCCAAACATTTCGTTCAACCCTAAATGAAACATTTCTCTCCCCCCTCCCCCGCAGTTTTAACTTTCTTTTTAAAAAGTTAGTAAAAGCCAAAATGAAAAAGCGTGTTGAACTGAAAAATCAAAATGTTTCATTTCTAAAATGTCAAACCCAAACGTTCCAATTCTTTTCCGATTTTTTTGTACTGAAACAATTAGGCGAATTCCCCTCAAATCTGCAAAATGTTTCATTTGACCTGAAGATACATTTTTTGATTAAAAAAAACCCTTTCAGCCAAAAAATGGTGCGCAGCTCTAGCTATAATGTACAATGTCCTCATTGAGGGTTTCATAGAAATGCCAACTGGCCCTATGAGAATTTGACAAGTGCCTCTGTGAAGTGGGGCCTGACTAGGCAAGCAGCATGCATGCAGGTAGGAATTCAGAACAGGTTTGGCCCCCCACTGGACTCACTCTTCTGTGATCATGTCACCCTGGGGGTGTTTCATGTGCCGGGCAATTGCTGCGTCCCCATCCAGAACGTAGAGGAGTTTATCCGACTCGGTGAGTTTACTTGCTGTATGGTCCTTGTATTGAGCAGGCTGGCCGGCCTTGAGTTTGTGTAAGTCCTGTGGATGCAATGAGGAAAGGCTGGTGAATTGGCAGAAAGAGCCGCATGATGGCAAACTGCCCAACACATGGAGTTAGTAAATAAGGGCTGGTCGGGTAAATAAGGGCTGCGATGCGAGGTGCAGTGTGCAAAGAGGGGCACTCACGAAGAGGCTGCTAATCACGCACTGTCCTGCTCCCCAGCCACAGGTGCTCAGGAACAGGGCTGTAGGCTTCCTGGGAGGCCAAGGGCAGAGCTGAACCCCAAGCAGGAATTGTCTGTTTCCTTTTCCCTTGATGCTCCTGTCTCTTGCTTTGTCCTGATCTCACACGACTAGACCCCCTTCTGAGGAACCCTTTCGCTAGCGTCTACGGAAATACCAGGAGGTCATGTCATCTCCTGCACTCCACAGCAGGCCTCTTCTGAGAGCTGGGATCCAAGCCACAGGGAACCAGCGTCTGAGGGGTTAACCTCCTAGCTGCATGTTTCCCCCCTTCGTCTCTCTGCCGCTCTGCACTGGTGTTATGGAGTCAGTGTGGTAACCTGTTCCCCAGGCTAGAGCTTAAAAGCAGCAACCCATGCCAGCAGCAGCTCTGCTCTTGCCGAGGACATGGGACATGGTCCAATAGCAAAGGCCTCCAATTGTATGACCTGTCATCTTATTTTTTCTACAAAATCAAGCAGGACTAAACGTCTTTTGGGACGGTTAGTTTAAATGACCAGAGTTGGGGTTTTTCCAGAGAGGAGGGGGGAATGAAAGGGGTTAAAACTTCATCCTCCGTTGGGGAGATCTCCCACCCTTCGGCACTGGGATGGTTGTGAAGAACTGGATGGGGAAATGGAACTGAGTGTAAATAGTGAAACTGAGGCACTTAGTTTCACTGTCCCATGGGAGTGAAAAGCCAGTGGCAAACAAATGGCGCTGACAAAATCCTACAAACCCTTTGGACTTTGGTGATCTAAGGTGTTCTCGATCACAGGAGCAGGGGAGGCAGCAGGTGCGCGGGAAGGGAAGGCGGCTGCAAAAGAAGATCCTCAAGAGAAGGACGGGGCTGCGGGCTTGGCGTGGGCTGGGAAGCGAGGCGCGACATGGAACAGAAGGCAAGCTAATTGCACCTGGTGCATGGGATGGCTGGGTGGGGGCTGGATCCCGTCTGGGTGGCGTGGCGCGTTTCTGGAAGGTGAGCAACGCACAGATCCCTAGAGCGGCTGGAAGGGGACGGGGCAGTGCATGGAGGGAGAATGGGGAGGACCGATAGGGGACAGGTGCCTACAGAGGAAGGGGATGGAGCTGTGCTAAATGCGGTGGGGGAGGGCCAGCTGTTACTCACATTCTGCATCCGGGTGTCCGCTTCCACGATGTTCTTTTCCACCTGGTCGGCATTTTTCTGCAGCCGCTCGATGAGCTCGGACAGCTCCTTGCTGGAGATGCTGCAGGGAGAGAGGAGCAGAGGCACTGAGACGGGTGCCTGCAGGGGAGTGAAGGGGCAGCCCCATCCCCTGCCCGGCTGCCAGACCCCAGGCTCTCAGGAAAGGGCTTGCCCTGGGGGCGATGAGCCAGCCCTGCTGCCTGTGCCCAGTGGCCCTGACCCCAGCTGAAGGGCGGGAGAGGATGGCGCTGAGCTCAGCCTGCCAGGCCGTGCAGCTGCACATGACTCACTGCTGCCTGTCTCATCCTTTCCAGAAGGCTCAGCCGCCCTGCCAGGAGGCCAGGTTAGTATCTCGCACGCTGCAGGCCGGGGCCTCTTGCCCTTCCCCACCACGGCCAGGCCCGGCCTCAGGAGCTAGGGGCATAAGAGTGAGGAAGAGCAGAGCTGGGAGGGGGACTCGCTGACGGATCGTTGTGTGCACGTCCTCCATCTCTCATGGCAGAGGGTTACAGGCCAATGGGGTGAGTGTAAACCTCCCTGTTTACTGAGGCTGCTGGACACGGGGAGACCCCGCCACTCTCCCTGGCATTCTGCTTCCCCAATACAGCCTGTGCTGATCAGTCACCCCCAGCCAGGGGTCCCCACCATTCAGGCCTGAGCGGTGGGCTGCCGGCTGACCCGCATTCCCCTTCAAGCCAGCAGCTGCTCCGTGGGCAGCACCGACACGGGTGCATCAGTCTAGCAGACCCTGGGAGCTGCTCCGTGATCTCAGGACAGATTAGGTCGCAGCTCACCCCGGCCGGTGCCGATGGTCCCATGTCAGCAGCGACGGAGAGGGCACAGGGCTGGTGGGGCCGAGGCCTCACACCACAGTTTGAGGATGGGACGCAGGGATTCTCCCACCGGTGCAGAGCCGGAGGCAAAGGGTTACCATGGATTTCGGGGGGAGGGGAAGGACAGAGCATGGCTGAATTTTGGCTGCAGAACCTGCTGGACTGGCCCCACAGCCAGGAAGGAGAGCACAGCAGGGCAGGATGGGCAAAGGTGCAATTGGCATCCTCCTCTAATTACATCAGGGCCTTCCCAGTGCGGTCAAGGGGGAGGCCCTGGTGTAACTCCAAGTTAAAGCTGAGCTGCCCTTTCCCTCCCGAGCAGCTGTCCTGAGCCCTGAGAGCCCATCAGGGCCATCTGAGTATTCAGAGCACGGCTGGGGCATTTCCAGGAGAGACAGGTGCCCTGAGGGTGGAGAGGGCAGGGCAGCACCCCAGCTGCAGAGAGCTGGCTTGCGCCATTCCCAGCCAATTGGCATCAGGTGTGGATCTGACTCCTGGTGAGAACTGGAGGTTTCCCTCCAGCTGGTGGCTACAGCTGACTTGCCCCCTTCTCGCAGGTCCCTGAGCATCTAGCTGGGGGTGCTCCCATCAGGCCAGCGCAAGTGAGGCTGTGCCACCTGGACAGGGGAGCCAAAGGGAAGCTCCGCGTGAGCCATGCTCAGCATGTCGCAGCTGGAAGTTGCCTGCCCCTGGGCACGTCTTATACCCTGGCCTTGGGACTCATGCTGGAGGCTGCCTGGGAAGCGTGTCTGGGACGTGGTGTGATCCGTGGCCTGAAAGCTCTGTGGGGTCTGGATGAACCTCCCGTGCCTGAGGACCTGCCACTAGCCACCAGCAGGCTAAGGGCAAAGACTCCAGGTGCGCTCAGGCTCCCTGGCCAGCGCCGTGCATTTCACTGCAGCGTGTCAGCTGCCGGATTGGGCCGGCATGGGGGCACCAGCCTTGGCAGGCTGGGCTCCTCCTGCAGCAGCAATCTTGGCTGCTTAGCCGGAGGGCAACCACGCTGCAGGGAAAGCAGCTCCCGATCTAAGCCAGACAAAGGGGGACAGGCCCCCCAGCGCGGCGCTCTCCATGTGAGTGGCTGTCCCGGGAGCGCTCGTGGAGCAGGCCGGTTTGTCCCCGTAGGGCGGTGCGGCGGGGGAGCCTTCCTCCCCAGAGTAGCCGTGCTGACTTCAGTGCGACGGTGGGCACGGGCAGGATCAGGCCCCATTGCACCGTGCCCTGCGGGTTTATAAAGCAATGAAAGACTCCAAGCCCCATGCTCAGGCTGGGGCCCAGCTGCGATTCACAGAGAGGGGCGTCTTCCTTTCCACGCAGAGATCCTGGGCATCTAGATCCGGCTCCTTGTTTCTTGCTAGTGCCTGCTCAGCCACCGACTGTTCCCTCCGCCGCTGTGGGTTACGTGACCCAGGTGCCCCGCGGGGCCCGTGCCTGGTCGTCTGCCCCAGCGCAGGGCAGGCGTGGAAAGCTGCCCTTCCGTGCGGGGGGGTTTCACCCTCACTCGACGCCGGCGTGGGAGGCTGCGTCATGGGCAGAGCGAAGGCAGCTTAGGGCCCGCATCTTGTCTTGCTTTACAATGGCTGGCGGTGGAACGAGAGGAGATTTTGCCCCTTCCCATGCGAAGACACAAGGAGAGCCCTCGGCAGTATTTACTGGAGACTTCAGATCCCGGTCGCCCCATTGCAGGGGTCTGATGCTTTGAGCTGGCGCCGCACAGACCACCAGGCCCCTAAGATCGGCCACGTAACGATGGAGCAAAGCCCCTGCCAAGCGGACCCAGAGTCCCTGCTGCGAGCCCGCAGTTGGGCCTCAGTTTGTTGCCTCTCTCTCATCTGGAGGGTGGCAGGGGCTGGCTCGCCCGCTGACACAAGTTCCAACTTGCACCAGCCTCTGCAAGAATAACCCCGGCTGTGGAACGCCCTTGTCCCACGCTCCGGGCCTGGGGAGGGGTGACACGGAGCTGGCTCTACCGGCTCAGTCCCTGCAGGGAATGAGCTGTGGGTGGGAGTGGGAGCAGGGCAGGGCCGGCTTTCTGGCCGCTTTGCAGGCCTGTTGCGTCAGCGTCGCCAGAGCAAAGTGGCAGCTGTTGGAGAGTGAATTTCCCACCTCCGAGTGGGGGAGACGCCGTGATGACTTAGGACAGTCCCATCGGCTCTCTCCTCCAGCCGTTGGCAAGGGGGAAACTGGCGTGATCCCCTACCCCGTGCCATGGTGGCTGGCGACTCTGGTTTCTAAACTCGGCGCTCATTTCCTAGCAACGCATAGAGAAATCCCTGTGTGTCGCCACTGCCTGGCTCACAGCGGGGTCTTGAGGTGCTTCACAGATTGCAGCCCGAACCCCCCTTGCTCGCCCTGCAGGGAGAGCAGCACACGGGTGCACGTCAGCGTCAGTCGGAGGCAAAGAACCCGGCATCCAGCTGGAGCCGGCAGGTGTCATGAGCGGAGCTGGCACGTGGCCAAGACACCGGCTGCTGCACTTTGCAAAGCGCTGTTGAGCAATCCCAGCCCGGTTCGCAAGAGCCAGCGACGTGGCCTGGCCGCAGTCTAGGCCTGGCAGTCATGGGCACCGGAGTTCAAATCCTCTCTCTGAAATCCCTTTGCGGCCTGGCTTGAAGTAAGACACTTAAGCCTCTTGGCAGGAGACAGTTCTCCCTCCGGCCCCCAATAAAATGGGACTCAAGTGCAGGAGAAAAATTAACCTTGATATGGTGCTTTGCATCTATTAATTGCTCATTAAAATAATTACTAGTCAGACCAGGGTTCCCTATTTCCTCCACAGGGCAGGTAGAGCAGCGTAAAGTAACAACACTGGGGCGCCGGTCAGGCCGGCCCCGTAATCCCCCCTCTTACAGCACCTGACGTTTCCTCGGCTGGTCCCACCCCGGGCCTGGCTCAGCTCAGGAAGATGCAATGCGGCAAGACCAGAGCCTTAGGCAAGATGACCCAGGCAGGCGTCTCCGTGGGACATGGACCAAGCCTCTCTGACTTCAGAAGCAGCCTCCCGTCGGTCCCCACACTCGGAGGCCTGCTTGAGCAGTGCCCCTTCGCGCCGAGCTTAGCGGAGGGTTTGAATGCGCCATCCAGCTCCGTAGGTCAGGTCACCACTCTCCGCAGACTGCACGGCTCTCGGCCACACCATGCCCGGTGCCCGCGGGCAGATCTCCCAAGAGCCCCAATGACTGGAGGACGTGGTAGCTTTGAAGGTCTCTCTACAGCTGTGTGGTGTGAGCTGCAATGAGATCTAACCGGAGAGCTCTGCTCTCAGGCCCTGCCCATGGGTAGGGTTGCCAGGTGTCTGGTTTTCGCCTGGACTGTCCGTTATTCGGGTCCCCCGTCTGGTAGAAAAAACCAGAACAGTCTCGGTATTTCCTGTTTCCCGCGGATGGAAGCCTGGTGGGGACAATTTCCCCCAGCCGTGTCTGGCGAGGGAGTAAGGAGCGCGGGGCTATTTAAAGGCGCAGCGCCCCCCCCCCCTTTTTTTTGCTCAACAACTTTGGTCTCCCCCCGCCTTTTTTTTCTCTCAACAGAATTTTTTCCCAGTGTTTTTTTTGGGGGGGGGGGGGCGGTGTTTGGTATTTTTTGTTAAACCATCTGGCAAGCCTACCCATGGGCCACCAGAGACCTGAGTTCTGCCATCTTGGGTTGTGGCCAGCCCCTCGCTGACTGGCACGAGGGCTGAGCTGTGCACCACGTACTAGCCAGGTGTAGGTGGTATCTTTCAAAGGAGCAGAAAAATTCATCCTGCTACCCTCCCCAAACACTTTCCCCTCCTCCCCTGGAGTCCTGTCCCAGGCAGCAGGGTTCTTGTGACAGTGGACACACCTGCTAGCATTTCCGCTTTCTCGACACAGTGTTTGGCTCCTTCTTCCTTTATGGGAGCCAGGAAGCTTCTGTCAGTCACCAGATTGCTGCTCAGCGGTGCTGGTTGTTAGCTTAGTCTCAGCATCTGTCACTGTCTCTCTGTTTAGCCACTCTTAATTAACGAAGTCCTAGCAGTGTTGGGGCCTCTGAGAGCAGCAGCAAATGAAAGGGCTTTCAGAGAAGAATATAACCGTGCCAATCGCCTTTCCTAGCCCATCGCGTGTCCAACGCTGTTGTACAGGCCAGGCTAGAATGGGGTGCTCTTCCCACGTTTCAGGGGAGCTGCATGCACAAAATATCTACCCAGGCGTGAGCCTGACATGCAGGCAAAATGCTGCAATTGCTCAGGCACACGGGATGATCCTGGGCACAAACAGCCGTTGTGCTGCTAGGATTTGGGCACACAGATCACCTCCCGGGTGTTGAGAAGTCACACAGTTGCTATTGATTTCAATAGGCGCTAGCCCGAAGGGGCTTTTGAAATCCCAGCAGGCACCTCTGAGCATCTCTGGGCACCTCGAGACCTTTGAACATCTGGCCCCAACGCCACTTTTGAAAATGGGCCCCTTGGCATCGGATTCAGTTGAAATGATCACTGGTCCCAAAGCTCCCTAGTGTTTGTCACCTGCCTGCTTGGAGGTAAGTAATGCTGCTTGCTGGCGTGTCCTGCCTCTACAAGTCCTCCGTCTCCGGGGGGGCGCCTCTGCAGAGCCTCAAAACAGCACAGGGCACAGGCCCACACTGCTGTGGGGAAAGAGCATGTGGGCGAGGAGCGAGCCAAGGGATGACACAATCTGCCTTTTGCATCTCACGGGAGGGGTGGGGGCGGTTTTCCATCACAAGCCCAGCTTGGTTGGGGTGTCTCCACCTAACCGGGGAGAGAGAGCCCCTGCAGCGCGCCTGGTTTAGAAGCAGCCTCTTCAAACCTGCCTGCAGCCCAGCCTCTGACTTCACCTCCATGGAGCCCTCTCAGGGCACAGAGCTAATGAGGTTAAGAGGCTCTGCCTTCCACGTGCTGCAAACAGACGCTCCCCACGACCTCCCAGCAGCCTGAGAGGCAACTGAAGACATTGACCTTGTAGGTGAAAACACCCCGGGGCCTGATTTAGTGTAACAGGCCAAGAGGCTGGATTTAAACGCCGCTATAGGACTCTGTGCTGACACCATTGCAGAATTCTAGGGGTTAGAAAGGGAAACCGCGGACCAGCATGCCTAGCTCCGCCACTGAATCTCTCGCAGACCTTTGGCATGTCACTTGAGTCGGATCCGGGTAAGGCTCCTTACTTCGGTGCTGCAGCACCTTCCTCCACAAGGCAACCTGATTCCTCAGCGAATGACTTCGGTGAACCCAGCGTGAGCGAGTGACAAATCAGCCCGCTAGACTTTGCTGTGAAGCAATGTGACTGGTGAACATGGACGTATCTCTGTGGGGCGATGAGGATAAAACCTCTTCCCAGCTCCCGAGGGGCATTTCCGAGGGTTTGTTAATTAATGCTGGCTGCTGATAGTTAATAACACCTAGCTCTCAGAGCTGGAACCCTTCTCGTCGACAGGGATGTGCTTTGAGAGCCTAGGAGGAAGAGAAGAGTAAATGATCAGCTTCTAATTCTCCGCTTTGAAGACGAAAGGCTTGTTAAGACCGTGCCCACGCATGGTGGGCTGGGCGAAGGGTCTATTGCACTGTTGGGTGTTTGTATTTTCTAACAGGTCGCAGTTCTGAGTCTAAGAGGTTTTAAGCAATGTCTCCCGCATCTCTCCTTAGTTGACTCCACTGTCTGGCTCCTCGCGCTGCTTGCAGTACGCGATGTTTGTTCAGCCCGAGAGAGGGGGTGGAAATCTCCCCATAAGCCGAAAGGAAAGGACAAGTGGTGTTGGCCTGCTAGGATCCTGCATGGGGAGGCGAGCCCCGACAGAATATGAAGTAATGCAACTCCCGACAGGACAGACCAGCTCCTCCGCTGGCGTCCATCAGCAGAGCCCCAGTGAGTGCACTGATTTGCACCAGCTCAGGATCTGGCCCAGTGGGCCCCTGCATGGCGCACAAGGGGAGGCAGAGACGGTAATCACAGCCCCGTCCACGTGCACATGCAGCATCCTGGCCAGATTCTCCACCGCGCCTCGCACACTAATTCACCCCTGTGCAAAATGGGAACAAGCTGCTACCTGGTGGAGCGGCAGGATTTTATCCCCACGCGGCCCAGGCAGGAGTGAAAGCACAAGGGCAGCTTGGAATTGCAGCCGTCGGCTGCTGCTGACTAAATCGTGGCCTTTGCAAGGCGTGGCCATGTGGCTTGGGAGCGTTGCCGCGTTCCTGCCTGCCAAGCATCTCGCGAGTGCCATGGGGTGGCCAAGAGCCTGCCCTGCAAACTTTCCAAGGCTGCGGAAGTGGCCAGGTCTTTGCACACTCTCCCTTAGCAGCCCGGAGACTTGCCCTCCCCATCCTCTGCACGAGAAGCCATCAGCCGCTGCCATCTTGGACACAACGCCGATGCCTCTCAGCCGCCGGCGAGACCTCTGATGGAACAGAGGCCGGGCAGCGTCCGCCTGGCAGAGTCAGTCCGTGCCCCGGCCTCCGGAGGATGCTCTGGCTTTGCCATGTCCTGAAGCCGGCAGGGAAACCTTCCCTGGCCTCCCCAAGAGCAGACTCGGGCGTCCTCGCTGAGCCCTGGGCCTTCGGGAAAAGCGGTGAGTCTCGGAGCCGCCTGCTCTCTGCTGGAGACGCTCAGGCTTCTTTCACAACTCCAGCTGGAACGACAAACGGGCGCAGCGGCAATGGGAACCAGATGTGGCCCATGGTCGCCCTGGACAATGGGACGGTGCCGGCTTGGCTCGGCTTTCTTTTGTTCAGTTGGAGGCTGGACTGCGTCCCACGGGGGCCCCTCGCTGGGGGGCAGACGAGGCTGTTGGTTTATGGGCTGGAGCCGGGGTGAAGGAGGAGGTCCTGGCTCCGGGAGAGACCACCAAGAAAAGGGATGCGCTGACCTGGCTTTGCAGCCGCAGAGGGGTTCCGCTGGCCAGGCTCTGCCCTGCACGGCCTACGTAAAGGAGCCGGTTTGGACAGGGAAACTCAGCCCTCTCCGCAGTGAGCTGTCCAGTCCCACTCACGAGCCGCCTCCCCTGGGTCTGCTGGAGCGGCATGTCCCGCCCGGGGGCCGAGGCCTGTGCCCTGGGATTTACTCAGCTCTTGGCTTGCGGGGGAGTTTGTCTGCAAGGGCAGAGTGCCAGCCAGCAGCCTCCTGCCGGGAAACCACAGGAGCGGGCTTGCGTCCCGGACTGAGCTGTTTGCATGGG
Source organism: Rafetus swinhoei (assembly GCA_019425775.1). Taxonomy (NCBI): domain Eukaryota; kingdom Metazoa; phylum Chordata; order Testudines; family Trionychidae; genus Rafetus; species Rafetus swinhoei. The sequence goes on along the minus strand of CM033443.1, from coordinate 35,913,935 downwards.
GGGAGACCCTGCCCCAATGGTCTGCGGGGCCCATCTCGAAACATATCGATCCCCCCATATGCACCATCCCCACAGAGATCTGGTACCTCCTCACGGGCTCTGTGCCTCAGTATTGGGCGCCTGTGTCAGATGGCTCCAATGGAGTTCCCATGCACACACTTACCCCTTCCTGCCTTCATGACCCCATTTTAATGAACACAGCTTCCATGGGGCTGAGAGAGGGGCCAGCATGCCTCTCCTTCCCCCATGGCCACCTTCTCCTAAGGCTGGGCAGCCCAAGACCTGAGCCCTCTCCTAGAGACCCTTCTGTGGGGTCTTGGGGCTCTGGTGCAGTCCATTCCTCCTGGAAGAGGGGAGATCTGGGCACAGAGGAATGCCTTCCCATGTGCTCTAGTTGGGGGCACAACCTGGCCCCGAACAAGGACCTCCCTATAGGGGACTGGCACAGTTATGGCCACCGAGTCTGGAACCCAGAACCAGAGAGACTGCTCATGCCTCGACAACATGCCCGCACACGGCCGCCGTACGAGGGAGAGGAAAGCTACAGCGCGAGGCAATGAGACCAGGCCTCACAGGTTTTGACGAAGCACAGGGTGCTGGGATCGAGTTTCATCCCCCTCCGCCCACTCTGGGAGCGGCTGCACAGCTAACACAGCCTGCCCCAGGAATGGAGCTGGCTCCCGTATTAGGAAAGCAGGATAAGGGACCCTCTGAAGGTAGGGAGGTGGGGTGGGTTCTTGAGTGAACTAAGGGGTGCAGCATTGGCTGGGGGATCGCAGGGTTGTGGGCTTGAGTCCTACCCCCCCTCCATGCCCACCCTTGGAGTGGCTGGACAGGTGCCCCAGGGATGGAGCAGCAGAGTTAAGGCAGGCTTACTGGCCCTGCACCACCACTCCTGAAAGCATCTGGCATGGACAGCAATGGCTCCATGGCATCATGTGCTGCCCCTAGTCTACAGGCACCGACCCCACGGTTCTCCGTTGCTGCTCAATGGGAGCTGCAGGAGCGGTGTCGCCGGCAAGGACAGCAAATGAATGTTACAAAATGCACAGTCCAGTCAAAAACCAAACACAATGCACTTTGCAAGCAGTAAAAGGAGTAACAATCCCCCATGGCCGTGTTGGGTCGGGAGATGAGAGGGAAGGACAGTGTGTGTTTGTGAGAGTGACAGAGACATACAGTGTGTGACAGGGGTTTGCTTTGCCATGCTCCCTCCACCCCCTTCTCTCTGTGTGGAGGCTGGGTAGAGTAGTGGGGGGAGGAGGGACACCCTGACATCAGCACCCCCCACTTCTCCCTCCCACACCCTGCACAGCAAGCAGGAGTCTCCCAAGGGGCAGCTCCAAGGCAGAGGGCAGGAGCAGCATGACAGTGGGTGGAGGGGCAACTGAAGTGCCAGCACTCGATAGCTTTCCAGTGAAACCAGTCAGGATCACACATCAGAGGCTCCAAGATCTACTGGTAGATCCCAATCTACTGGCTGGTGACCACTGTTGAGGGGGGAACCATTGGGAACCCCTGGCGTCTTGGCTGGATTAGAACTGGGGAAATCTTCCTGTCTCATTGGTGCCCCGAGCCTCCCAGCCTAGTCTGAGAGATGCCATTTACTGCCAGCTGGTAACGTGAAAGGTCACTGGAACGGGGCTCCCAAGTGTATCTCCTCACCACCCAATAACCTCGCTGTCCCTTTGAGAAGGGGCCGTGTCTGTCTGGCGAAGGATTCTAGCCCTTTTGGCTTCTGAAATTAATGGGACGGCTCCCCCACAAAAAGGGTTTGTATGTGCAGCATCAGGGCCAAAATCTGCAGCATGCTCACGTGCATCAAATCAGCCAGGCCAACAGCCTTGCCTGACCGCTGGAAGGGGCGGGGCCTCAGGCAGAAAGGGCGGGGCTGGGCGGCAGCAATTTAAAGGGACTGGTGCTCCAGTTGCGGGTGGCCAGGAGCCCCAAGACCTTTTGTATTGGCGGGCCCCAGGGCAGTTATCTGCTATGCCCGCCCCAGTCGGCAGGCCTGTATTAAATCAACGCTTCATAGTTTGCATTCCTATGAAACACTTTCACCTGCCTCTCGAGCCGGTCGGAATTCTGTCGGCTGTTAGTGCCTTTGTCTAATCGCACAGGATTTCGAAGCAGAGTGTTCTCCTTTGACTGACGAAATGCCCCTAGTCCGAAGGTCAGGTATTTCCGGAATGCGCACATGTTCCCATGCTCTGATAGGAACCTGTGCTCCCGCTTTCCACCTGAGGACAGGTGCCAGGAAATCCCGTCGCGGGCTTTCAGTTTCTTCCTGAGTTTCCCTTTTTGAGCAATGCAGAAGCAGGCTTCGCAGGGATGGCCCCGTAGGTTGCTTTTGACCCCACGTCTGCTCTGAGCTACCAGTGAATGCGAGCCAGCTGAAATGGGAGCAGGCTGCTCTAATACCGGGAATGTCTTTCCCCTGGAAACTGGATCTGACTCTATAGGGGACTTGTCCCAAAATCAGCAGTGGGCAATAATTTTTGGTGGGAGACCACTCCAAGATTTTGGAAGGGTCTGTGGAGGAGGGGTGGGGTCTAGTTTGGAGGCTGGGTGCAGAAGGGTGCCATGGGGTAAGGGACTGGGGGACAGGAGAGGGTGTGGGATCTGAGAGGGAGTATGGGTGAAGGAGGGGGCTGTGACCTGGGGCAGAGGATTGGGGAGTAGGGCCGGGGTTGGGTGTAGGAGAGGATTCTGGCCTGGGAGAAGGGTGCAGGAGGGAGTTGTGACCTGGGGCAGGGGGGTGCAGAGGGTTTGGATGGTGACCTGGGGGGAAGAGTTGGGGTGCAGGAAGCTTGGGGTGCCAGAGGCAGGCTCTGGCTGGGATATGCTTACCTGTGTCTCCTGGCCAGCAGCTCTGTAGCACCCCCAAGGCAGGCCGGGCTCCCTGCCTGCTGCAGCCCCAGAGCATTGAAACCACAGGCTGCCCCCTCCACGTGGGTGCACAGGCCGGATCCGGTGGCTTGGTGGCCCAGATCTGGCCCGAGAGAGGTATCTTGCCCACCCCCAGCCAAAGGTTCCGGATTTTGGTGAGAAGATGCATCAGTTCAGTTTGAAATGGCTCTGTATTACCCTGTGCTAGCTGCGATGGGTGCTGACATTCATTCCTGCACTCTTGAGTTGGTAACTGTGTCTTCTTTTGTTATTAGTGGCAGGGATTTCTACTGCTGCCCGCTGGAGGAAAACCCCCCTTGACAGAAGATTAAAACACTTGGGAAGTTTTAGCCCTGAAAAAGGACTGGCTGTAAGGCGGATACATATGCCTGATAGCTCAGCTCCTGGCTGCTTTTCATCATGCCGGCTGACACAGGGCGCTGTGTGAAAGAGCACAAGTTCTACTGAAAGGGTACAGGTCAAGTTCAGCTCCAGCATAAGGGGCCGCCTCTCTGTTGACTTTCGGGGAATTACACGCTTGGCTCTGTCTTTATCTTCAGGACGCACACACCAGTAGCACTGACTTTCCACAAGGAGTTTTGATCTTGTTTCTATCTAGGCTACGCTCCCTAGAGGGTCCTACGCCTGCGAGTTTCTCTTCGCTGAGATTAGCATCGAGCATGGAGTCTCCTCCACCGTTCCCAGGCTTCAGAGCCTCGACACTGCTCCGGGTAGCTCTGCGGAGCGAGCCTTGCGAGCCCACGTCTGCCAACCCCGCTGCAGAGACTTGCTGCTGCTCACGGTACGGCTGGAGCCTTCGAGGCCTTGGCCAAGGGACTTCGGGCGGCCAGGGTGTTGTGGATGAGGAGAGACAATCCCTGCCCTACAGAGCTCCCTAGCTGGATAGAGCAGGGAGACCAGGGAGGTCTGGTTGTTCCTCTTTTACAGATGGGAAAGCAAGGCCTTGAGGAACTGAATAACTTGCCCAGTGTCAGCTAGTCTGGCCCAAGGCTGACCTGAGCCCTAGCCCAGTGCCTCTCACAAGAAACTCTCCCCTCAGGGTCTCACTGCAGCTATAGCACAGGAGGGGAGGGCTGCCCATTTGGGTATTGACTTGCCCACGTCTTGCATGAGGTGGGGAGGGGAGGAATATTTCTGAGGGAAGTAATGGACCAAATCTTTTCCTTGTTCCTCTCGGATAGCCAGCGAAGTAAAATACAACAGGTACAAGCTAGCCAGGCACATCGGCCTCTTCCTTGGGGGACTCGCCTGTCGGTGACTGGGACGAAAGCAATAGCAAACTCTGCGTGAAGCTGGTGTCTGAGGCATAGCTCATTAGTGTTGTGTTTATGGAGGAGAGCAGTTCAGAGCCTGCGGGGAAGGACAAGGAGATGGTGCCCAGGAACGGCGCAGCAGAAACGGTCCGGTGTTTGGACACGCAGCGGGGTCTGTTTGGGTTTCCGCTAGCCACAGACAGGCATGCAGCTAAAGGCCTTGCAGGGAGAGCGGAGCCTTTCGGCCCCGGTGAACGGACATGTTGCAGCGTGCGCTCCCCGAATGAAGGTTTGGCCATCATGGCTTCCCAGGACTTGATGCTGCTCCCGTCTTCCCAGTGAGCTGTCCCATTGGAGCGTCCCAGCAATGAGAGGGAGCCCTCCTGAGCCATGTCAGCGTAGAGCCGGTAAGGGACTCCCATCATGCAGCCTCCTCTGCAGCGAGGTGTGAGGTACCTGGGCTTGCTTCCCCGGGTGAGGTGGGAAGGCAGAACTCGCCACACCTCCAGTAACTTCACATGGCCTATCAGTGCTTTCTTGGAACAGGTCAGCTCTGTGCCCAGAGCTTGAGTCATCCTATGGTGGCCATGGCTGGGACTTACTGTAACGCTCATCTGTCCCCTTTGCGTCTTCATTATGGTTCCTGACGCCCCTTCGCTGATCCCTTAGCTTCCTCCTCTGCAGTTCCATTGCCATGGTGAAGGCCCTGGTGTTACGGGGCACATAGGCTGTGTGCTGTCCATGCTAAGCCACTCACAACTCCTTGGGGTCCTCCGCACTGTAGAAAGCTGCAGCTTCCACTCAGTTAGCCAGGGCACAGTGGGCTATTGGCCTCCCGTGTCTGACTTCAGGCCCGATTCTCTTCTCACACTGGGAGTAACTCGCCATGGAATCCCCCTGGCGGAAAGGGAGCGTCCGTGAGGGCAGAATCTGCCCCTCTCTGGTGAATCTCTCAGTACTAAGTAGCTGGGGTTCTGCTCTAGCTCTGCATGGCTTTGTTCTCTGTTCAGGCGACAGGATTTCACCGTGAAGACATCCCGGGTCAATGCATCGGCGTGAGCCCCATCCACAAGCGTAACACATTTGTCCTGACAGATGTTTCTGAGCAGGCTTCACTGCCTCAGATAAAATCCTCTCTCCAGCTGGCTAAACTCTGCACTGACTTACACCCCACGCCAAGCCACTGGGGCCAGATTCTCCTCTCACTTGCACCAGTGTGATGCTGGTGTAACACGGCTGATTGAACTGGAGTGACTCCTGACTTACACCACACGTGTGAGAGAGAGACTTCATTTCAGTGGCTGCGGGCTGCTCTGACCAGGCTGGGCTGAGCCTGCCCAAGTGGGTCTCCAGTTAACCGGTTACCCCTTTACATCGCTACAGGCCAGTGCATGTGTGTGTCCCTGTGAGACTGAGCCAGCCTCCTCCCACCCCAGCTGCAGCGCCTGGCTCTTGGCCTCAAGCTGTAAGAGTGTGGTGGTCCCTGGGGTCAGCCCAGAGGCAGGTTAGCACTCCAGGAGGTGCCCCGTTGCCAGCGACTCGCTCTTCTGGCTGGTTGTTCTCCACAGGAGGAGCTCAGACGAGTCCTGGTTACTTATTGAAACCCTGTTTAGTTATTTAATACTTGTGTCACCGTCATGCCTAGAAGCCTCAGTCAGTGACTTATTGCCTAGTACTGGGATGGCGGTTCTATTCCTACCCCTGCTGTTGGCCTGCTGGGTGACCTAGAGGAAGTCACCATGTTGCTCTGTGCCTCAGTTTCCCCATCTGTAAAATGGGGCTAGCTCCTTTTGTAAAATGCTCAAAAGAGTTACTCCACATGTACGCCAGGGTCACTGAAATGGGAGTTAGGCCCAGAGCCTTAGACAGGCCTGGGAGTCAGGGAGGCCTAGATGCTGGGTTGTTGTTTTTTTCATTCTAATAGTGATTCCTATTGTGTCCCTGAGCAAGTCACTTAACCTGTTCTCTCAGAGGTTTCCCCACATCTGTCATGGGGCTGGATGTTTCCCCACCTCGGAAGTATTCTGAGGATTAATTTTATCACTATCTGAGGATGGATTTTATCACTTGTTACCTATATGTACTAAAATAGTGCTTGGTCCGCATTCCAGCCTGACAACTGTAGCAGGTAGACACAATTGACAGTCTAGCACCTGCATGTGTTCCAGACTGCTGTACAGACAGAGTCCTGTGTCTGATGTGACTGCATGGTCATAGGATTCCCTTGGTTTTTAAACTTGGGGAATTATTTTCAGAATCAAAGGTTTCATTTAAAAAATAGTGCTTCCCTTTCTGCATGTGAAGGTAACCATCTGAGTGTAAAGCAATGCACTGACATCTGCAGCCAGCCTGAAAGAATAAGTCATAGCAAGGGAATTACCTGACACTGTGTTAACTCTGGAACCTAATGACAACTGTTGACATGTCAGTATTATTTAGCAGGCTCATTAAACTAAATGAGCATTACTGTCGCATTGAGCAGCAGTTATTGGGATGGGGTGCAGCAGGCAGCTAGCTGATCTCCAAATTGGCCAGAGCCGGGAGAGAGAAATTCAAACTCCCCCTTCTCAAAAGCTTTAACTTCCTCCCAGGAGCCAAAATCTAATGTGAATTCCTTGCTTTCTGTCCCCTTTCCTCCTTGCCAAAACTTCCAGCTCCTCCTACACAGCAACTTGTCCCATGCACTTATGTGTCTTAGCACATCAACTGTGGCACAGAGGAAAATGAATTAAATACCAAAATAAAGGGCACGGGATACTGCTTTAGTTGTGTAGGGCAGAGGAGGTAGAAGGGGGGAGAGGGGGTCTCTTCTAGCAGGCTGGTGTGCCAGCACAGTACACAGGGCCTTTCATAAAGATAAGATCAAGCGGGCGAAAGGTTTGAGCCAATGCCCAGTGTAGTCAATGGGAGTCTTTCTAATAATGTGGGGGAATGTTGGATGGCACTCTACATCCTGTCCTCGTACAGGCCTGCAATGCCATTGATTTCAATAGGGCCGCCCCCTGCACCAGAGCGAGCACCACCAGCCCCTTTCTGGTTTCCCTTCATTTTTTGACCATGAAAAACCCGGCTTTGAGCCACAAACGGGTCTTGTGTGCACCCCCACAGCGGCAGGTGCCCTGCGTCAGACCTCGGAGCGCCTCGGCGCTGGATGCTAGGTATGGAACATGAGGGCCGGCCCCCTCGGAGAGCCGGGCATCTTCCAGAACATGGCGCAATTTAAAATCGTGCGCTGCTGGAGAGCAACGCGCACACCCTTCCCCCACCCTGCCACCTGAGGGGGGCAGAGCAGGGCTGAGGTACACGGGCAAAGCACCATGAGGGAACCACCTCACCTGAGGAAGCGGGTTTGGCCCTCGAGAGCTCATGATACTATCTATCTGTCTATCTATCCCCATACACCCCCTCTATCTATCTGTCTATCTATCCCCATACACCCCCTCTATCTATCTATCTATCTATCTATCCCCATTCACCCCCTCTATCTATCTGTCTATTTTTGTTAGTCTCCAAGGTGCCACAGGCCTACTCGTTGTTTTGATGAGCCCTTGTCATACCTGGTTATTGGGCATGGCAGAGCCGGATGCTCGCATAACTTCCCTGGCCCGCTCTAGGACCGCGCACTAACCCTCACCCAACCAACCAGCCATCCCTGTCTGTGGAGGGAGCCCGTCCGTGCTGCCCCTCCCCGTTGCGAGGTTGGTTAAAATCATGAGCTTTTTAAACAGCGTCTTTTTCGTCAGGTTCTGAGTCTCTAGGGCACAGTTCAAGCCTCCCTCCACAACCATGATGGCTAAACGCGCTCAGCAGGACCCGGGGGCTGACGAGGGTTCGTTTGTGCCCGTTGAGATCAAAGCTGAGGGGATATTAGCAGGAACCCTCCTGGTGAGGCTGGTGCTAAAACTGTGGGAGCTGAGCTGGCATGTCACACCTGTGTCCCATCCCCCGAGCCCGGGCCGTTTAGCCTCACCCAGGCATCCTGCAGCCAGGCCCTCCCCGCCCACTGGCCTCCAGCAGAGGAGAGGGTGCTCCGCAGGCCGCAGGCGGCACACGCTTGAGCCCTCTCTTCAGCTACCCGCCTAGGCCGAACGCTCGAGGGACCACGTTGGCAGGGCCGAATGTCTCCATTGGCCGTGCCTGGCTCACATTTGCGATGGCTGTGAAGTCTGGCTTGTTCTCTGGCCTGAATGCTAAGAGCAGGTCAGACAAACACCTGTCAGGGATGATCTAGATCAGGGCTACTCAACATGTGGCCCGTGGGCCGCCTGCGGCCTGCTTGTTTGCGGCCCGCGGTGCGGTTTGGGTCTACGAAGGACTCAACATGCAGCCCGCGGGCGGGATCCGTTGAGCATGGCCTCCACTGGGAACACGCTTCATAATGGCAAGTCAATATACTGGTCTTCTGTTGATATGCGTTCTAGTAGGTCAATTCCTGTACTGGCATTGCTCATTAAAAGTGCTGTCATATGGGTAGAAATCGAGTAAATATTGCATTTTATTAATATCAGCAGAACTGACTTAAAGGGGGCCTGCATGTTGTGTACTCTTGCCTTAATCTTTGTATTCATGCCTGTCAGTGTGAAAAGTTATTTGCGTATATATTTGCATGTACATGCAACCACACTTAAGTTGCAGCCCTCGGCATGTGCTGTGAGTATCATCGTGGCCCCCAGGGCTTCCAAAGTTGAGTAGCCCTGAGCTAGATGGTGCTCGGTCCTGCCAAGAGGGCAGGGGACTGGACTTGATGACCTCTCGAGGTCCCTTCCAGCCCTAGGATTCCAAGAGGTGTGTGCGTGTTTACAGCCTGATTTGGGAAGAGCGGTTGTGCGACAGTGGGAGAGAAGTTCACAGTTTGGGTCACACCAGAATCCCTGCGTTACCCCCCCATCTGAAGAGAGGGTGATTGAGATTCAAACCTGGGCCTTCGAGCCCTGTCGTTCCCCGCCCAATCCCCCGGCCTTGCAATGGGACAATATCTAGCCCTTGATACTGTCTAACTGGAACGGTGCTTTCCTCCTCTCAGGGGGAGACATTTCTGGATCTCGCCAGCTCTGCCACTCGCTCCTGGGCTGAAGAGAGACTGATGGTTGGGTCAAGCAGCAATGTGTCCGTGAGCTGGGGGAATTCAGTGGGAAGCAGTCAGATTCAAGCTGCAGGCCTGGGCAGGTAGCTCAGCAATCAAAGTCTAAACCTGGGCAAACGGCACAGTGTGCTGCCAGCTGGTGTGAGCGGGAAGGGTGAGCCCAGCAGGAACGCCAGGAGATGGGAGAGTTACACAGTCTGGGATAAAATAAGAACCAATCACAATCTTCCCCCACAGCTTGAACTGGATTTTCAAAAGTTTAATTCCATTTCTGTCTTCTCCCCCTCGCCTCCCCCCCAAAAAACATTTTCCTGGCTCTTCACTTTATAGCTTTGATCTAGCTCAGCCTCAAAGTATAGCAGGAGAGCCTGTTTCTCTCCAACTTCCTGGCTGATTTGGACTACCAGAAACACTGATTCTCATAAGACAACTTCGTCTGTCACGGACATCCTTAGGATTTATGGAGCCCTACAAAGTACTTCGTACTGATGGCAGCTGGGAGGGGGGTGATCTTTTTTAGAGATGTGATTTTATTATCCTCTGCAACACACTAATGAAATATTTTTTAAAACAAATTTTAAACTAAGGTCCTGTTGACTAACACAGTGAATTCAGAAAGTGACAGTCTATACATGCGGTTGGCAAATGCCTGTTAAATGGCTTCCTTACCACGGGAATGGCTCTTTTACAAGTTCATGTTGTGTTAATAGCTCCAGTGGCTTTGTTACTTGTAACTTAACTAGTTCCTTTATGGAGGAAGCCAAGTCACAGACCAGGAATAGGAAGAAAAGCATGGGTGGACATTAAGACCCAGCGCTGCCCCAAATTTTCAGGGGCCCTATGCAGGTGCATATTCTGCATATGGGTAAGGATGACCCTGTCCTCTGTGGATTTCCAAGCCAGGTTTGCCTACCCCAGGCATTCGACTAGTGTGGAGAAGCTGCTGCAAAGCAGTCAAACTTCTCTGCTTTGCTGAATCGATCATAAGGTCTGAACCTTTGGAAAATCATCCGTCCCACATTCTGATTTGCAAGCTCAGATTGTGTTTGGAGGCTGGAAAGAGTCCAGGTTCCCGTCTCCTTGCTACCGTGAATTGTTCAGCCTTCCAGGCGGCCTAGCCTTGCCTGTCGGGAATTTTAGCATCGTTTCCATTTTGCATGGAGGAACACTGGACCTTCATCTGCCCCTCTTCCCCTTCAGCTTTCTGTGGCTTGAATACATTTGCTTGGTTATAATCTGAGATCTATAAAACGGAGGACAAGCCTGAAGCCTTTATGGAGGCTTAGAATCTAGCCTCTGTTGTATTCTGTACTTGGCAAGAGAACTTAGCTTGCTGCACGCTGCACCACTACTGAGCTATCAGCACAGACTTTGCCCAGTGTAGGGTTAATTGCAATAGAAAAGGAAAAATGTCACCTTGCCTCCCTCAGCCATAGAAGTAGCAATCAGCCTAGGAAAGCCCCAGAGGAATTTAACGGCCATTGTTGATTAGCTTGCAGACCCTGAGCTCTAGTATCCTGGCATCCCGAGAACAACACACTGTCTCCAAGTCCATCTCCTGTCCCTTCCACTCAGGCAGGTCCACTTCTCCCTTTGAGAGCCACTCCACTTGGCCCATGCTGCTCTTCATGCTGGCAGACCCCAATTGTCAGCAGCTGGGATGGAACCTGGGACCACTGGAGCTTAATGCGCGAGCCTTTCCCACATGCGCGAAAAGCCAGCTGGCTCTCCACTAAGGCTGCGGAGTAGACTCTATCTTCTCTCTGGGAGTGGACTCGGTGCCACCAGATGGGACCGTGCGCCCCACCCAGCCAGTGTGTCTGGGTTACGGGTGCATCATCAATTCAGGAGAAAAATAAAACCAGCAGAGAGAGGTTGTGCTTCATTTGCATTTCCAAAGCTAATCTCTGCTGCTGCCTTTCACTTGAGCACAAAGCAACAGCTTACTTTTCTCAGTGCCATTTCCACACACATTTGGGGACCCCCAGTTCAGCTATGTGGTTCTTTCCATCTCTGATTACCTGCCTGTGTGGGCAAATCGGGATCATGAGAGGTGCAAGTACTCTGATTTGCACCTGCAATTCATTTTTGCTGGCGTAACACCCCCCCCTTCCCCCCACCGCATGCCTGTTGGAAATATTAACCCCTCGCACTCCATTTTCTTGCTTGACTCTGCCTTGATTCCTTTTATATTATATTAATTAATATTATAACTTAGCACCTGGCGAGCCATGGCCTTTGGGTACCTCTGGGGGGTGAGGTGTAACTCACGCAGCCAAGAATGCGTTTTCCAGCTGGTTCCTTCCCATTCATCTTGAAGTGGGCGTGTTTGAGTTAATGAATGAGGGTGAGTATAACACAAACAGAGAGGGCTGTTCCAAGTCTCCACCCTAGATGCCTCGCCATAACAGACCCTTTAAAAAAGCAACCCACCCATGCAGACGCCGCGCTTGCTGGACCTCACCAGGGTTCCATAAAAGGCGGGTGTCAGGGGAACCCTTAACAATTCCAAGAACAGTCACTTTTCTGAACACAGCAAAAGAGTTTCCACTCAACTTTGCCGAGGAATCGGGCCAACTTCACTTTCAGTTTACTCGGGGGGTTTGTAACCAAGAATGGCATCTGCCGAACGCGTGGAAACTCTGAGCATGCCCAGGGATGCAGGTGGTGGGGGGAGAAAAGAGCTCCTGGAGGAGCAGGAGGTTGGCGAGAGAATGTAAGGAGAGTGAGCGTTGTTAGCAAAGAGGGGGACAGTGAGGGAGGAGAAAGTCCTGGAGGTGGGAGCAGAAGGTGGGGCTGATTGTGGAGAGTGGCAGGCATCCTGCAACAGGGAATGTTGGGGGGGGGGGGGGAATCCTAGTTGGGGAAGGAGTAATACAGCGGAGGTGGGGTTAGGTCCTGGCAAATGTCATTCATCTGTTGCCCCAAAATCAGCATTCCTAAAGAGGCTTGCCCTGCAGTAGAGGGCCTGATCATCACAGGGGACAGGATAAACTCTGGACCTGCTGGGAATCCCGGCACGTGGGCTGAGAAACTCCCCCAAAGGAGGGAGGGGGGACTGGGAAAGATTAGCTAAAAAGACCTCACGGAGGAAAGAGCCTCAGATCCAATCCAGCAAGCTGGTGTGGCTGGGGCTTCGTGCCATCTGTTCTCCTGGAGAAACCGTCTCCATCACTAGCCCAGCTGGGCCCATCCCTGGGTGGCAGCAACAGGTTGGCTCTCTACCCTCGCCAGCCCTTAGCACTCCTATTGGACAATCACCTGCCCCCATAGTGACTGGATGCCCCCTCCACAGACCTGTTTACCACAGGGTCCCAGTACGTCCTAACAGACACAGTTCATTGCTAATAGGTGCTGCTAGTCAGGCGCGTTGCCAAGGGCTTAGGGTCTGATCCCTTCAGCTCCTATTGAAATCAATGGGAGCTTAAAGGCACTCGGCCCCTCTCAGGATTGGGCCCTCAAAACTTCCCTCTGGGGGCCACCTCACGTTTGCAGCACTTGCCCCGGTAGCCCCGTGCAGCATTCGACTGGCCCTGCCTCTTGATTTCCCTCGCCCGCTGGCCAGAGCTGGCCCAGCGCCCCGGTGGGCGTCTCCCTTTGGCTCTGGTCTCCTGTGCATGGAATACATTAATGCTTGTTTATCAAATCAGCGGGGCTTGCTGTGTAAATGAGGACGCATCGAGACATGTTCTGCTGCCTTGGCGTTCGCCCTGTGGAGGGGGAGTAAATAAGGCGCATGGCAGCGCTGCGCGGAGGAAGGGGACGGGGAGGCCGAGCCGTGCGGCCGCTCCCCGGAGAGATTACACTCTGGAATGTGCCAACAACCCCGACCTGCACAATTTTTCAAAGCCAGGAAGCCAAAGGAAACAGCAGCGCCCGTTCGCCTGTCCTAGCCCGGTGCAGCCTCCGGAAAGCTGCTTGCTCGCTGCTGCGTGCCTGTGTCCTTGGCACCTCTCATGCCCTGCTAACACCTGTCTCCGGCCTCTACTCTGACGCCTGACAACAGAGTGGCTCCGTTCTGCTCTCTCCAAGGATCCCTTTGCTCCTTGTTTCTCTGCCACTTAGTAATGTGTGGTTACCCAGCTCTGGGAGAGCCTGAGTCCTGCAGGCTGGCAATGCCAAGAGCCCCGTAGGAAGGAACCCGGAGTACTCACCTCTTCTTCTGCACCGTGGGGCTGTATTTCCCTTTGTTTCTTTTCCTGAAGAGAGAGTTCATGGTGATTTCCCTGCTGCTAGCAGCTGCCTGAATGCAAAAGGCTGGCTGCCAGCTGGCGAAAGGAGGCTGCTGCTAGATCCTGCAGGTACAGTGCACGTCTGGGGAAGGAAGGGACAGGGAAACCAGCAGCCGCCTCCAGCCCTGCTCTCTGTGCCTGCTCCAGGGGTGTGAGTTCTCCCACTGAGCGGGGTAGGGCTCTCCCAGAGAAGGTGGTGCTTACCTACCGCACATGTCACTGACACAGGCGGAGCTACATGCACCTCCCCAGCCTGCTTTCGCCGGGAGCAGCACAGAGGTTACTCCAAGGGACCATGAGCAGTATCAGGCTCTGCATGTGTGTGCTGTGCGAGGGACAGCTGGGGCTTACTGCAGCCCCTCGCAGGAGGGAAGCATTCCAGCCTGTTACCAGAGGCAGGGAGCGACTGTCCAGCCGAATGTGCACATTAGCCGTGTAACTGATTATTTTTCCGTTCCTGGGGAACGCTGCAAAATTGGGAAAATAAGCTCTGTTTGCCAGGAGCTGGGAAGGGGTGACAGGGGTGGGATAACGTGATGATTCCCTCTTGCTGTTCATTCCCTCTGGGACACATGGCATTGGCCACCGTCGGAAGACAGGAGGCTGGGCTAGATGGACTATTGGCCTGATCCAGTGTGGCCATTCTCATTTCTTAATAAGTTACAGGTTGACTGAAATCTTTCACTCAACCCAAAACGAAACACTTCACTCTGATGCGGAGTTTAAATCAAAGGAAATCAAAGGAAATGTCAAAATGTGCCCACGAAAGCTCATGATCCTATCTATATATTTTTGTTAGTCTCAAAGGGCACAGCAGGGCTAAAGCCGAAATAAGCGACGCAGCTTCAGCTGCATCAATTACATAGCATAAGTCAAAATAGCTTATTTTGGCTTTTGGTGCTGGTTACATAGCAGTTAGAGCACTCTTCCTCTGACTCCCTTACACCTTGTAAAACGAGGGTTACAGGAGTCGGAGTAAGAAGTCCTCCAGCTCGCCATTATTTCCACATGATGTCGAAATAACTGACTGTAGTGTAGATGCAGATTATGTTATTTCAGAATCACCTCAGTTATTCCGAAATAACGCTGCTGTGTAGACCTGCCCTAAGGTGCTACAGGACCCTTGTTGTTTTTAAGCTCTCACACAGCGACCCCTCTGAGACTGAAAAACGAGGAAACTGATCACAGGGTCGTGCTTCCCCACAATGTGGCGTGTATATAATTGAGCAATTAGGAGCAACTCTTTTGTTTGGGTTTTGTGGCCATGTGAGACTAAACACATGGCTACAGAATTGTATAGCCCTCACCAGGGCCGAATCCAGCGCTAGTTATGTCCTGAGGGCAGGTCAGTGCAGGATTCGGCCGACTGATCCTGGTTTTCGACGTACGCTGTAACACTGCTGAAATCGGGGCAGTTCATCCCGCATGCACCAGTGAGCAGGAGCTCAGAATTAGGTCTATTCCCTGGGCACTGTGTAGGATGCAAGTGTTCAAACCGGTCAGGGCAGTTTGCTTGTAGGCAGAGCAGGCGAATGGTTAGAGCAGGGCACAGGGCTTGCTCTGGGTGATATCGCTCATTTGAGGCAGGGTGTAACGGGGGCAAATCGGCAATGGAGACATTTTCCAAAGAGGCAAGGGGTCTTTAGCTGCCTCTGTCCTTGGGCGTGAGACATGGGCAGAGGCAGCTTTGGAGAGGCACTGAGCAGGCATGGCACACTGAGTCCAGCTGGAGTTGCGGGCGCTTAGTTCCTCTGAAGATCAGGCCAATGTAGTGGCAAGTTGGACACCCACCAGGAGCAGAGTGGCTGAGAATCTGTCCTTATCCGGTCTGTTCCTCATGGCCTGGTTGTGGATGGGGGTAGCTGAGAGGGATCATAAAGTACAATGACACCACAACTCTCCACCCCCAAAATCTCATGGCAGTGAGCTCAGAGCCCGACTCTACAGACTCGGGCTTGTGGGGCTTACAAGACCGCACCAGAACCAGCCGTGTAGGCATTCAAGGGTGGGTTTCAGAACCTAAGTTACAGTTTGAGCTGGAACATCTACATGGCTATTTTTAGCACCATAGCTTGAGACTTGCCGCAGTGGCTTTGTTTTTCTGGGGGGTTTTGCCGTGTAGACGTACATAAAGGGCCCAATTCTCGTCCACTGTAGAAGCTCACGGGCCCGGCCCCAGCCCTAGTGTCAAATTCCTCATCAAACTTTCCAGGGGAGTCTTGAAAGAGTCCGCTCCTTTTCCCCAGCCTTGCCAATCATCTACGGCAGAGAGCTGCCGAAGGCAGCCCAGGCATTCTCCCCGCCTCTGTTTGTTGCTGGAGTATGTCAGAGCAGGGAGAAAGGGGATAATGAATGACTCTGCCAGGCAAAAGAAGGCTGGGTTGTTTAGCTATCAGCTCATTTCTCTGCAGGGAAACATGAGCTCCAAAGGGCTGCCTGTTGAGTTGAATTTAATTCTCATCCTTTTAAGAGAGCCCTGGGGTTCCTCCAGGATGTGCTGACAGGTGACTCTATGCTGTAGCAATGGTCTCTTTTAATGCTCCTGTTAATGAATGATTTAAACCCAGCTTGGCTGTGAGCCTGAAACCCACAGCTGATCCCTAACCCAGCGGCTGATGGAATGTGCGTAACCTTGGCACGCAGTCCCTGCGGTGCCCAGTGCTGGAAAAATGCAGCTTAAGGCTGTCCCATGGCTGCCCTCTCCGTGTGCAAGGTGTGGAGCTGTGCACCGAGGGGAGTCTCTGAGCAGTCTATTGCACCATTGCTCTTCCCGGTCTTTCACGTATCCCTCCTCCCAGCACTATTAGCTGCATAGTCCAGCTGGGCAACTGAGGCACGTGGAGACTAGGTGACTTGCCCAAGGACACAGAGCAAGTCCGTGGCGGAGCAAGGACTCAATCCCTTCCTCCAAAGTCCTTGGCTAGTGCCCTATCACTGGCCCGCCTGCCTCTCTGCACAGATCCCTCACATGCAAGGGAGCGTCAACTAACTCCATTGCACCATTTCCCCTTCTTCTCCGGACCCCAGAGTGGCCTCCAGGGGCCCAGGATCTGCAGGAGGCATGACCGGGAAAAGGGGCAGGTGAAGGAGGTGTGTCCAAATCCTCGAGTCTGCTGTGAAAATCTCAGCTAAATCACTGAACAAAAATTGGCCCAAGCCTCCAAGTCTTTGGCTGCTTTCAGTGGAAGTTAGGGGCCTACGAACCTGGGAAGAGCTGGGCCTAAGTCCCTTGTCCGTGGCCTGCCAGGCAGTCCGTGGGAGAGGGGGAAGGCAGGTCCCTTGCCAATGTGTTAGTAATGTTGTGTTTCTCATTAGAGCAGAGTAAATGCTGCGCCTTGGGGCCTATGACAATTTATACCAGCCAAGGATCTGCCTTCCCATCTTTCCCCCCGTAAGACACAGCATTGACCCCTACTGCTTGGTCAGGGAGCCCACAGCCTCCACGGGGCCCCACGCACAGGGGCCAGCTCTGTGCTCCCAGAAGGGGCGGGGCCTTGGGCAGAAGGGGAGGGGCTGGAGCAACCAGTCCTCAGCGGCACCTGAACCACAGCGCCCCCTTCCCCCCCGCAGACCTCTGAGCCGCCCGGAGCGTGCGGTGTGGCACTCCAGCAGCGATTTAAAGGGCCTAGGGCGGTGGCAATAAGAGCAGTGCTGGGCCCCTTTGAATCACTGGGCCCTTGGGCAATTGTCCCCCCCCCCACAGCAGGCCTGTGCTGAGTAAATAAACAGCAGCAGCTGCAATACCGAGCAGCGAAATGAGCATGCCAGATGCTGGTTTACTGCCCCCAGAGCTGCTGCTCGGGGTTCCTGACCCAGGTCCTTCCCAGCGCCCCAGCCTGTGCTGTCCTCTCCCATCCCCCCCGGGCTGCCAGTGACACAGCGCAGCTTGCAGCTGTGGCTAGCCAGGGAGAGAGCGTTTCATTAGCCAGCATTTTGCAGTGAAAGGGGGGATTTGAGGCGCTAACGGGAGGTGACGTCGCTCGCCCACCTGAGGGGAGCAGGACAAATAGCAGGAGGTGCTGCCATGCTAGGGATGGGGGTGGAAAGGAAAGAAATGATCCCTGGGGGGGGCGGGCAGGAGGAAACTAGACCCAAGCCACAAGGGATGCCGAGAAAGGAGCTGGGTCTGCAGTGGTGTCAATGAGATGAGAATCTGCTCTGAACGTTCAGTCCCGGACACTCAGGAAAACCTCATTGCCCCTTTGCAAACCCATCCCTCTGGCGCCGGCTCCACAATCCCCTGTGTGCTGAGGTTCCGTTTTCCGGCCTGGCCATTCGCTCCCCTCCTTGGAGCTGGGCAACCCGGAGGTGTTGGTTTCTCAGTCCGGATCGTCCACGTGAATCCCTCCGGGCACTGAGGGGCATCCCTGCGCTGGCGTGAGTCAGTGTAGCTCTGCAGCCGTCATTGCAGGAGCTCTAGGATTTACCTCAGCGAAGACGAGGCCCTGCTGTGCTAGGGGCTGTACAAACATAACACACGGCAGTCCCTGCCCCATGCTGGCCATCTGTGTTCAATTTGCTTATTTCCATTGCTGCCTTTCACCACTGGACCAACCATCAAATGCAGCACGGGGGTCTTAGGAACTGAGCTCTTACAGCCTCATTTCAGCAGGGACAACACTGGCTCCGTGCTGGCTGTGGTTGCAGATTTACCTTTAAGGCCACCAGCGTGGATTTTTATTCTAAATGGGTGTTGTTATACCCAGTTCTCTGAGGGATTCTGCTTCAACCCATCATCCCCGCCCTCTTAAATCTCTATCTACAGCCTCCGCTTGCTGCCTTTCCAACCCCTGCACAGAGGGCACAGTTCGTCCCTCCACCTGCTGCTCGTGAGCTCTCTGCCACCAGCTTGGTGCGAGGTTTCCAAGGCCGTTGGGACTTCTCCAGCTGCGGTCAAAGGGCAGTGAGATCAAGAGGCGGCAGAGACACCGAAGTGGTCCAAGGGACCGTGTTCTAGCCATTCCACAAGGGGGTGAGATGGAAAATGGACTAGGGTTGCAATGGGATGTTAGCATGGGGATGATGGGCACAGCCGGGACACCTGCGACTGGATAAACATGTCAAGGGATAGATTCCGATCCTGCTGTAAAACCCTTTTTATGCCAGGATAGCTGGTGAAATGCCCTCAGCACAGGGGGCCTCTTGAGCCAGCACAGAGATGTCCTCACAGCTCTACACCATCCCCATGCAGTCCCTAGCATAGGGACATGGCGGGGGGGAAGGGAGCTGACCAGTGCACTCTGGGTAGTCTGGGCCATTCAAAGCCAGCTGTGACAGGGTGTGCATACCCTGCATTGACCCAGGAGGACTTAATGCCCTGTGGAGGGAGGAAGTCCCACCCCCCCAGCCATACTGAGCATGCTCTAAGTGCTGGAATGGTATAAAAGGGAGCTGCTCAGCTCAGTCTGGGCTGGATGCTGGAGAAGAAGAACCTGCTGCAGGAGTGCCAGAGATACCCCAGCTAGAGACCTGGATGAACACATTGAGCTGCCAGAGGAGCCTCAGGAAGAGGCTGGTGCTGTGGAACCAGAGGCTATGTGGAGCACTGCAATGCTGTATCTGGTAGGCAGTGACCCAGGGAGGGTGTGTGAATGGTATCTCCCACCTGAGTGAGCTCAGCATGTGTGGTGCAATTCTCTGCTGAGTGAGTGATGGATTGCTCTGCCACTGACAGGGTTGTGGGTTGGGGCCCAGTGGAGCAGGGTGGTCCCCAGGCCCCTACTGGGGCTACTGACCCTAGCCATTGGGCTGTGCTGCCTCAGGACCGGGTGTACATACAGTGTGACACCAGCCTAGAGGAACCCTGAGGGATTGCTCTAATGTGTAATGGGGACCAGACAGGCCCTGAGCCAGGCCTGGAGTTAGAAAGACAGTGTATCCTGAAGCCATCTTAGCCTTCTCTTTGTACCACCTTGGGCTGTCTTTCCCCCCAGGAATGGAGCTGCCTCTTTGCAGAAGCTCTGGGGTCACCTTGAGCCCAAACAAGAGACAACTGGTTGGGGATGCCATGGTGAGGCCTTAGTTGCAGAGGAAGGAATGAGGCTGTGATGGACATGCACCCCAGCTGGGTCTGTCATGCATGTTATTGCAATGGGGCTGCAAATGCTCACTGTTCTGACTCCCAGGAAACAGTGAATAGCGTGTGATGCATTTGTAGCCAGCAAGTCGATCTCTTACTGGTGCAAACTCCAACCTCTTTAATACCCCTAGATGGTCTTGTCAGGCCTGTTTGTCATATGTCGCTAAAATCTAAACATCCCTTGGAATCATGGACATGTAAGACAGACCTTGAGGTGTCCTCTAGTCCATCCCCCTGAGCTCAGGCAGGACCAATTATGCCGAGACCGTTCCTGATAGGTGTTTGTCCAGCCTGTTCTGAAAACCTCCAGCAATGGGGATTCCACAACCTACCTTGGAAGCCTAGTCCACAGCTCAATTGGCCTTAGAGTTAGGAAGGTTTTTTTCATGTAGCTAACCTAAATCCCCCTTGCTGAAGAGAAAACCCGTTACTTCTCCCCACTCTTCTTTTTGCAAGACTAAACATGTCCAGTTATCTTACCCTTTCCTCTTAGGCCAGGTTTTCTACACTTATTTTTCTTGTTGTCTGCTGGACTTTCTAGTCTATATGCATATATAAATGCACGTTGTGTGTATGAAAAATAATGGTGCCTTATGATAACTCGGGTGGTTAACCATAGAGTTCCATAGGATGGCTGCTTTTTACTTCTGGATACTTGAGTACAATTAAGATGTGATACTTTTACTCAAAGGATACTTTGACTGATTTAGGTACATTTTTTTCAAAGTAGCAATACTTTTACTCAAGTAACTTTTAGGGGTACTTTTTCTACCACTGCTTTTAATACAGCCCGGAATGCCATTAGCCTTTTTAACAACTGCATCACGTAGATTGAATATCAGTCAATGGTGGTCCCCTATAATCTCCCGATCCTTTTTGGCAATACTGCCATCTGGCTAGTTACTCCCCATTTTGGACTTGTGCATTTGATTTTCCCTTCCTAAGGATAGTACTTTGCACTTGTGTCTCTTGAATATCACCCTGTTGATTCAGACCAAATTCTGCAATATGTTAAGGTCGTTTTGAATTCTGTGAGCTTTCCTTACCTGGAAAGATGATAAACCAAATTAAGGAATCCATTTGCAAAGATCTGGAAGATAATAAGGTGATAAATCAGCATGGATTTGTAAAGAACAAATCGTGTCAAACCAACCTGATAGCGTTCTTTAATAGGATAACAAGCCTTGTGGATAAAGGGGAAGGGGTAGATGTGGTATACCCAGACTTTAATAAAACATTATAGTCTTGCATGACCTCGTTAATAAACTAGGGACATATCATGTAGATGGGGCTACTATAAGGTGGGTGCCTAACTAGTTGGATAACCACTCCCAGAGTAGCTATCAATGGTTCACAAACCTTCTGGAAGGGCATTACAAGTGGGGTTCTGCAAGGATCAGTTTCAGAACCAATTCTGTTCAATATCTTCACCAACAATTTAGATAATGGTGTAGAGAGTATGCTTACAACATTTGTAGATGATACCAACCTAGTTGCAAGTGCTTTGGAGGATAGTTATATTTCAAAATGATTTAGACAAACTGGAGAAATGGTCTGAAGTAAATAGGATGAAATTCAACAAGAACAAATACAAAGTACTCCACTTAGGAAGGAACAATCCATTTCACATATACAAAATGGGAAACGACTGCCTAGGAAGGAGTACTGCCCAAAGGGATCTTGTGGTCATAGTGGACCACAAGCTAAATATGAACTGATAGTGACACTGATACAAAAAAGCAAACATCATTCTGGGGTCTATTAACAGGAATGTTGTATGCAAGACACAAAGTCATTCTTCTGCTCCACTCTGCATGGATTAGGCCTTAACTGGAGTACTGTATCAGTCTGCGTGCCACATTTCAGGAAAGATGTGGACAAATTGGAGACAGTATAGAGAAGAGCAACAAAAATGATTAAAGGTCTAGAAAACTTGACGTATGAGGGAAGATTGAAAGAACTGGGCTTGTTTAGTCTGGAAAAGAGAAGACTGAGAGGGGACATAGCAGCTTTCAGGTACTTAAAAGGTTGTTACACGGAGGAGGGAGAAAAAATACTTTCCTTAAGCTCTGAGGATAGGACAAGAATCAAAGGGCTTAAATTGCAGGAAGGGAGGTTTAGGTTGGACATTAGGAAAAATTTCCAGGTGATTACACACTGAAATTGCCTAGGAAGGTTGTAGAATCTCCATCACTGGAGATTTTTTTAAAAGCAGCTTAGATAAACATCTGTCAGGGATGGTGCTTGGCCCTGCTGTGACTGCAGGGACTGGACTTGATGACCTCTTGAGAGCCCTTCTAGTTCTACGATTCAATGATTCCCCAGAATGCCGCTACACCCATTCCAAACTCTCATTTCAAACTGTTTCATTCTTGCACTGTAAACAGAGTGGCGTGCCTGTTCCCCTGGGGGAGGCTTGAAGATGAATTTGTCCCCCTCTGACCAGTCCTGCCCACAAACTTTCAGGTGTTGGCTCCTGTGCTGTGTTATCTGCTTGTTCATTAAGTTGGGGCAGCCCAGTGCCAATGGGCCACTTCCTCCGCTTGTGTATCCGAGCCTAGCTCCTGCAAGCCACGTTACACCTGCGGAGGCTCTGGCCCAATGATTAGCGCTTGGGGAAGCAGCCTGTAGCGAAGTGCTGCGCCTCATTTGAATGGCTTGCAGAGACGGATTCCCAAGCTGGCTGGAGGGCCTGTGCTCTCGGTATCAGGATCACCCGTCAGTCGCCTCATTAGGACGAACCTCTTCAAGCACTTTGCTTTGTGCTGTGACTCATGAAGAAGGAAGGTGTCAGGAAAATGCCTTGACTTGCCCAGCCCTTGCCAGTGTGGAAATCGCTCCAGAGAGCCCATCCAGCCAAGTGCTCAGCAGAGGAAGGCAGACATTGTCAAGACCAAGCAGTGCAGTCCAGGGTTACTTCTAAACCTGGGTGAAGGTTACAGCTTTATCTGCTGTGCAATGCAGCTAGTGTCACTGTGCACGCCAGAGGGGCCTGCCTCAGCCACTAGGAATCTCAGCAATGCAGTGCAATAGCTTTACCTGGTACCTGGCTCTGTAGTGCACTGCAGACAGGAAGAGCCTCCACAATCAGTTGAGCTCAGAGGCTGCACAGGCAGAAGGTGGGACTCCTCCCTGCCTCCGTGCCCATGTGTTATCAGAAATCATCACCGGGGGTTGTGGTGGGAGCTCTCTC
The DNA here is from genome assembly GCA_019425775.1 of Rafetus swinhoei. Classification (NCBI taxonomy): domain Eukaryota; kingdom Metazoa; phylum Chordata; order Testudines; family Trionychidae; genus Rafetus; species Rafetus swinhoei. The sequence goes on along the minus strand of CM033443.1, from coordinate 35,891,185 downwards.
CGCTGACCAGCAGGGATGGGTTCTCCGTTTTGGTGTTAAAAAGGACTGGTGCTCGCTGTCAGAGCTTTCAGCCGCTGTCTCCGCTTGCCGGCACTCCCTTCAGCCAGCCTCACACCAGGGGTGCACAGCATGCAAGCCGGTGTAGGTCCCATGATGGGCTCAGGGAATCCACCTGGGGTGGAGTGGGCGGGTTGGTCCCGTGCAAGGCTGCTGCAGCTTCTCTTCAAAGCGGCCCAGGGGCTGCTAGCATGGGCCAGGAAGGGGGACAGACTCAGTGCTTCCTCACAGCAGAGCTGCCAGGAGAACATAAAGCTGCTAATCCCCACAGCATCCCTGAGAGAGAGTGGGGGGGAGATATCCCTAGGGGGTCAGTGGTTGCAAGTGCAGAGCACTTGTATCCCCCCACAAGCCGGGATCTGCACCAGGTAGGTGCCCCATCACCTCCTCCCTCCTGCCCAGACCCCACAACCCCACCCCCTAGCCTACTGCTATGCCCCACCACAACCTGATACCCCCAGCCCATTTCTGCACCCCACCTCCCGCCCAAACCATTCACACCACCCTGCTCCCCAGTAGCTCCCTCCCACACACCAAACCCCTCATTTTTGTGAGGTTTTTCTTTTCTCCTTCTTACTTGGGGGGGGCCAGATCAGTGAGCCCTCGACTGGTTTTTCTGTGGGATCAGTGGGTTCCGACCCTAGAAAGAGCAGGGGTGGGGATTCTGGGAACCTAACGTGTGTAGGCTGCTAGCGAGCCTGAGGGGAGTTTGCATCAGGCCTACCCTGGCAGGAAGTGGCATCAGGCGCCAGGTCCTCTGGACAAGAAGTACTGGAAGGAGTTGCTCTGCAAATGGGGCCTGGAGGCAGATGAAGGTAGCTGGCGGCTCAGGAGAAGAGCAGTGAGCTGGGACATATGGCCCTTCTCTGCATCACAGAGGGTCCCTGCTCTGGAACCCCGAGTATAGGGAGGCCCTGGGTTCCCTGACTGACCCCCAGTCCTCTGCTGGGGCCAGGATTATGGAACCTGGGTGGGAACTGGAGACCTGGTATGAGGCCACAGCTAGCTTAAAAGGGCTTTAGTGGCTGTGGGCCAGGGCCCCTGGCTAAGCCCCTGTGATCCTGGCCAGCCCTTGCTGGAGGAGGCTGAGGGAAAGGCTCAATGCACTGCCATTGCTCCTCTTCCCCAAGCCACATTGCCATGAGCGCCAGGAAACTGTCCCTGCGCTGTCCTTGCCTGGAGGCTCCACCCCCACAGCTCCCATTGGCCAGCAATTGTGGCCAATGAGAGCTGCAGGGGTGCGGCCTGCAGGCAAGAGCAAGGCCAAGAGGAGCCATGTGTTCTCTCCCCAGATGGGAGCTGCCCCAGGTAAACACCCTGCACCCCGACTGCCTGTCCCAGACCTCAGTCCCCTCCTAGGCCCCATACCCCCAACCCTGAGGCCCCTCCTGCACCCTAACTGCCACCAAGACCCTGCACCTGCACCCCAGCCTCTTGCCCTGAGCCCGTTCCTGCACTATAAACCCCTTAGTCTCAGCACTGAGCCCCCTGTGCGCCCCAAATGCTTCATCCTCAGCCCCAATCCAGAGCCCACACCCCCAGTTGGAGCCCTGCACTCACCCTCCTGTCTCAAACACAGCCCCCTCACACATACTGAACCCTTTATTTTTGTCCCCACCCCAGAGCCTGGGAGCCCCACAAAATCTAATAGCCCAGGTCCTCAGCAGAGTTAATGTGGCCCTGCATGAGGCTATTGGACAGCATGTTCATTGGATTCTGCAAGGGATGGGGCTATATGTGGCCTGGCCAGAGGGCTGAGTTGTGATGTGGGGAGGGGGGGGTTCTTGCCAGGGGATATGAGTGTCAGAGACACTGCTGTTATGCCTGGCTATGGGGGGAGGGGTGTATGTTGACTGGTGAGTGACAGCCCTTCTCTCCACAGAGACCCTGGCTTGAGAAGAGGAACATGGTCCAACCCAAAACTTCTGCCTAAGCCCTATGCTGAGCTGTATGGTAGGGTATGAGCAGCTGGCAGTGACTGGGTTTCCGAGGGAGGGGGGAGGGCATTTCTCCTCTAACTTAGCTGTGAGCGCCTCTCTCCCAACGATCTCACAGCACTTCTTCGAGGAAGGTTCGAATCCTCATTCTACTTGCTGTCTTTTGTGAAGTGCTGTGAGATCTACGGGGGGGTAGGGGAGTGGCTGTTGCTGCCCTAGACCCCTGCTGTCCCCACTGCCGTTCCAGCGCCCCGGCCCCTGCGTCCCACTGCTGTGATGGCAGGCGGGGTGGAGGAGTGTCTGCAACGCAGCTGCAGGCTGAGCGCCCGGTTCTGCAGCTCACACTGGTGTCCGTTCCCGTCTGACTCAGTTTCCCTCCAGTGTGGTATCCCGAGTCTGCCTGTGCCAGAGACCTCGGAGGGAGCGCTCAAGCCTCCAAATCCATGGTTGGGCAATACCATGCTCCTCAGGGGAAGCCTCCTCCTTGCAGCGAGTGGCCGGTTATATCCCAAAGCCAGGGGGCCTTGTGAGACGTACTGCGGCACAGCTAATCGCCCCTTCTCTAAAATCCCCCTGCTCTCATGGCAGCGGGCGCCAAACAGACTGGCTGATGCACTGCAGGACTAGGTATTGCCTCCATCAGTTGGCAATCTGTCGCCTTTACCTTCAGACAGTTCCCTTGGCTCTGAAAGGATCAGAAAGGCTCAGTAAGAGTACCAACAGGACCATCTCTGCCGCTGCATGGGGGTTGTTCCATCTCCCTCTCACCTACTGCCTGATCTGCCCAATCTTTTGAGTCTCCCTCCAAGGCAATTCCGGAACGCCTTCCATTTCGGCCACATTGGGTCCTTTAGTTGCTTTGGGCCCTTGAGTTTTGCTAAGTTGCCGCTGTTCACTTTCAAGCTGTTACCCACTTTCCCACTCTGATGGGGTTGCTATGTAAACTGCCCTGGCCTCTTGCCTTGCACTTGCTTTGGATCAAAGGTGCTAGAGAAATCAAGTCCTGTTTAGTGCTGCTTGTTAGAATATTTAATCCCAGCCTGGCTCTTGGGACTGTTGCTCACACCAGCCTTAGACAGGGCACTTGCCGGTGGTCACATCCCAACTTGTGGCTGGTTAAATCTCTTATCTTAAGCCTAAGCCAGTCCAGGGCCTTTTGAGTGGCTGGTGCGGAGTGTGTAGGCCCCAGAGGCACCTAAAACTCAGGCCACTGCTGGCATTTTAGTCTCTCCTGTGGTCACCTGGCAAGTCAGTAGTAAAGCTGTGACTAGAACCCAGAATCCCTGTCTCCATTCCTTGCTTTCTCTCTAGAGTGACCATGGTGCCTCATAGAGGATAGGCAGGAAGTTGCCCCACTCTGGCCCCCGTGTGCAAAGCCAAAAGCAGTTCCAGCAGCCCACCAGCGGCGGGTGGGTGGGGAGGATTCCCTCTGGTGCAGGACTTGCTTTGTGATGGGATTTCTGCCAGGACACAGCTGCTAAACTACAGGATGACGGGCGTGTTGGGGACCTGGACTGTAACCAGAGTGCACAATGCCATGGAGACTCTGGGCTCCTCTAAAGGAAGCTGGAGGCTGTGCAGTCACCCATAGAAGCTCAGCCAGAAGGGAAATCAAGGTGGGATGAAACCACCTTTGTCCCTACTCTCCTTCTCCGGTCAGCACCTCCTAACCTGCGAGTAAGTTGGCAGAATCTGGCAGGTGTGTGTCTCTGCTCTGGCCAACCTAGAAGCAGGAAAAACTCCACAGGGAAACCTGTGCTGTCTATCAAGAAACTGACTTGCCCCGCAGGTTGGGGAAGGGAATGAGGGATGTTTGCTCTGTTGTCCAGGATGGTTTGTCCTCCAGGAATCGATATAGGACTGAATGTTTCTGCTGTGAAAGGTGCCAGACCAAGGGCTTACCTGCATGGCAAGTCACTGCATGGCAAGCCGAGGGGTGGAAGTCCAACAGACCAGCTTGCTGCATGGTCGCATCCCATGTGAACACAGCTACAGTGGATTGATACTCCGAGTGCAGTTTGCACTGAAAATCCTGGAGCATAAACAAGTGTCCACATGAGACACTACTGTGCAGCAAATTGGTCTGTTTAGGTGCTCAGCCTGGCTGCCCACACAGCCACTTGCCCTATAGCTCTTACTTACCCCCCTTGCATGGATTCAGACAGCTTGGAGGTGAGCCAGGTGGACTCGCAGGTGCTCATACAAACTGGGCCTCCCAACTTCCTGTGTCGTGACACCAGCTTTGTGCAGAGGATGTTCGGGGAGAGCTGGTGCCCCAAGTGGAAAAATTCTCATTGGGACCACTCCTTCCCCCCTCTCCAATTCTTAGATAGCCACAAAACATGGCAGGTCCCTCACCTCTTTCCCTACCCATTCTTGGGTCACCTCCAATGTTCCCTCTAACTTTTTCCACCCATGTGCAGAATAAATTTTGTTATGGGCACTGAGGCATGTGCAGATGTGCACCCCTACTAGAAACCCATGCTGCCAGCTGTGGGTGTGCTGCTAATCAGCCGAGTGGCACCTGAATCTCTCCAGGAGGCCGTCCTAGTGCTTAGCGTACAGGGAACAGCGGTCACCTCTTTCCCTAACTGCCTCATTTCTTGCCCTCTCTCCTGGGTGACTTGTTTCTGATCTGCTCCACTGAATTGCCCTTTATGGACTGGCTGTTGGAGCGCAGGTGTCTTCAGGCCTGACGGCAGCTTCTTGCAGTGGAACATCCCTTTCTTTCTGGTTCTGTAGGCAGCCGCTCCCCCACACTGTCTAGGGCCACCCCTTTGTTTGTGTTTCCGGGAGAGTTTAGTTCTGATGCTCTGACTCCTGCTTCTTGATGGGCTGGATTTAAAAACGCCTCATGTCGCTGGGCAAGTGAATATTTTGAGGATGACAGCGATGTAGCAATGTTGACTTAACCTGGCTAAGGAGCACTTGTGCCTTTGCTGTTGAAGGGAAGGCGCAGGGAAGGGGAGAGGACACTTTTATGCAATGGAATTGTTTTCTTGGCATCCTCTCTCGATCTATATCCCACACCCTGCAGAGCCTGTCTGCTCCACCCTGAATTCCTACCTTTCAGCTGTCTGTAAATACCATCTCTCCTGCCTGCGACGCACTTCTCTGCTGAGAACTGGCACTGGGCATGTTGAAGGAGCAACCCCCATGTGGAAAGCTGTCTCTAGGCTCTCCAGCACAACATGATTTCATGTCACACATACCAGTTACCACTAAAAACACTGCCTCCTTTCTCTTGGCACAACATCACATCCCCACCCCCAGTAAAACTGAGGCTGTGGACTCCCAGCAGAGCCCCGGCTTGCAGCGATAGATGTGACTCCAGCAATGTGAGTCAGCCGGTTTGGGAAGCAGCACCAATTCGGACTTTCATCTGTTTTTCCAGCACTTCCATGGGGAGATGAGAAGCAAACTGTTTAACACTAGATAGATCGCTTTGGAGTCGGGACGATCCCAGCGTTCTTTCCTCCAGCCTGCATGGTCACTGCCCAAATCTTATTAGTGATGCACACATTGGTGTAAAGCCTGCTTTTGCCGCTCAAACATGAACTTTAGGGGCCATTCAGAGTCCGAGCAGAACTTTGTGTTTTCACACCTCTTTAAGGAGCTGAACTGGGACACCAACCCCAAATCAACAGGAGCACTGGAGGCATTCAGATTTGTACTGCGGTCTAGATTCAAATGTCATTGCTTAGGTCCATCTGACTAGTAAGAAGCAGGATTTAAATTAAAGGCCCGATTCTAATGCCTCTTAATTGTTGAGTGGAGTTGTGCTTTGTTAGTACTTTCACTGAGGCTGCTTATGCTGTCACCCTCAGTACAGTAATATTTAATGTAAAAGTAAGGATCTCAAAATCTAGTCCCATAGGCAGAAAATATTCTTGACCATCCAAGCAGAGCACTGGGGTAGAGGTGATTCAGAAACAGTGGTTTGACACGTTCTTCTTTCATGGAAAATACCTGACTGTGTGTGCGCACACTTTTTTGGATCAAAACTCCAAATATTTTGACTGGAAAGGCTGCTGTGGTGCTTTATGGGAGTTGTAATGCAGGTGCCTTCTATTCCCATGCTATTCTATAAGCTTGGCTGACCAATCTTACCACATCTCCCAAGATGCGCCAGAGGCTCTCCCCCCCTTGGTGAAGTAGCTGAATCACAAGTATCTGGCTGTGGTGCATTGTGGGAGATGTTGACTGGCTGGGGAGTCCAACACATGGAAGAGCACGGCCCCATGAGACAACCAAGCTGCACCTCTGACAAGGCATTTCAATGGCACATCTCAACTGAGTCACTTCCATTTTTGGCTGAAATACTTGAGGCCTTTGTATGTGACAATCACTTTTTTCAGGTTTTGAGCACTTTGTCTTTCAAGAAAATTGAAATTTTCTGCAGAAAGCAACTGTTTCTTATGACCATTGTTTGGTGTTGTCTACACTTACCACGTTAAAGCATTGCCGTGGCACCAGCCCTTAAAGTGGCAGCACGGTCGCACACCACTGTTGGGTGAGAACTCTCGGGCTGCTTTAAAAACCATCTTGACAAGGGTCGTAGCTCCCAGTACTGGGAGCGGGTCTGCACTGGCACTTGACAGCACTGAACCTAGATGCGCTCAGGTATGTGTGATTTTTCACACCCCTCAGCGAGCATTCAGTGCAGTAATTTGCCAATGCACATAAGCCCTTAGTCAAACCAACTTTCAACCAAAACTGGTTTGACAGAAAACTATCAACCCACCCTAACTGGAGTTTAACCAAGCAGCCCGCCTGCACTCATGGGTCACTCTCTCGAGTGGGATTCTGATTTTTGGACAATGTCTTGTGGGGAGATGCAATTCCTGGTCCACAGCCTCTGAACACTGTATATGAAACAGGAGCCCTGAAATGCCGGTGGGGCTGCATCCTCCTCTTTTTACGGTTTCCCAAACTTGCAGGAATGCTGCCATTCTAGTTCCAAACTTGTTCTTCGTGTGGAAACCAAGTTCTATTCAAGACTTTTTCTCTGAGGGGGGAAATAGCTGGCTGACCATCAAGGGAATCTAGGCAAATATGTCAGTGGAGACAGCAAAACTGTGGGGTATGACTAGAGGGCCAAACACCTTCATGGGAGACCTGCTCCAACCTTTGCATGAGTGAAACTATTTTCATGAGTAAACTAAATCTCCATCAATGGGTTATGTGGGATGAATCAGATGCCAACAGTACTTAATTTGTGCCTTGGGTGAGCTGGGGCACCTCTAGGCTTGGCAGTTCATAGCCTGGCACCTCTTGGCTTCCTGTGTGAATTATGAATCTTAAAAAAAAAAAAAAAAAAAAAAAGTTTGGCCCCAGCATCTCTTTAATTACAAGCAAAGTACAAGTCCCCAGGACTTCTCAGGACTCCTGTATACACACCATTCCTTCAGGGCAAGTGAGATAAAGGGCAGCTATCTTTACTGTATGCATCAATGACAACTGTCCATGCAGCGTCAAAGTGGTGCCCCTTCCAGCGGTGGGGTTAAATATTAAACAAACACTAAAAAAAACAAATGCTCATTCAAGCAAAACAAACCCAAGCTGGTGAAGCCAGCGCTATGAGTCATTTGGCATGAGAATGCATCGTGGAATAAATTAGATTCTCTCCTGCCTCAACGGCCCTGGTGCTTTACTCAGGAAAGGAAATTTGGCCCTATTGTTATCTTTGGCGCTGGGAGAGAACAGTGCATGTTCGTTTCATTAGTCATCTGCTTCCCTCAAGGGGGGTTAGGAAGTGTGGGTGGGAAGCCAAAGGGCATGTGGGTCTGGCCAATGCAAGAAGAGCAGCATGCAAGCTGGAAATGTGGCCTTGTTTAGACACACCTGAGGGAGGAGTGTCTAGCCCTTGCACCCATTGTTACAGTGATGGGTGGAGGTCTGCCCACTGCCACCGTTCCACCTCTGCTGCAACCTCACCTCCCCTTTGTTTGTTTCCTCTTGCCTTGGCAATGGCCTCCCCTGGTGTGCAGCCTCCTACACTCAGCTGGTTGTATTTCTTTATCAGAGTGCAGCCAAAAAACACCCATCCGCAGACAGTTCTAATGAACGCCTGGCTGTTTCTAAAACCAGTTCCTAATACCTTTCTTCCTCACACACCATGGACTTGTTCGACTAGTCTCCTCCCCACCCTTGGTATTATCCTGGTCAGCTAGCCCCCGCGTCTTCTCTGTCCATTGACACACGATCTCTGCTGATGCAAGAGCCTTCCCCTCAGCTCCTTCTGGCCGGGGAGCAGACCTCCTCTGTCCCTGGTCCCTTGCATAGCCCCTCCCTCTTCATCTCCCCTGAAATCTCAACTTCTTTCTCCCTCAGGATGGAAATAGCTTGTATGCTATCAGGGCCAGTTGTGAGGGGAAGTAATCAGTAAATCACGCACCATCTCTGGTGCCACTGCACGTTTGTTACATTTCAAGGGTTCAGAGCTTCAGATTGGTGGTGTTTTTTTTTTTTTTTTTTTTTTTTTTTTTCCCTATTCCTTTCCACCGGCTCAAAATCAGGTGGCTGGCCGTTCTTCCCAGCTGCGATGTGGAAGAACCAAAGGTCGGTGCTCTCCACCAAAGGAAAGAGCCAACATTTGGTTCTTTCACACCACCACTGAGTTAGGGTCAGCAGAAAATGCCACTTGCCTCTTGTACCTCAACTGGGCATGGAACAATATAAGTAACCAGCTCACAAAGGAAGACGTCCATGTGAGCTGACTCTCATACCAGTTGACAGTGGGACAATCCAAGCCATTTTTCACGTGCTGAACATAATGGCTGCACTGGGTCAGAACCATGGCCCATCTAGCCTAGTATCTTGTCTTCTGACAATGCCTGATGCCAAATGCTTCAGAAGGAATGAACAGAACACGGTAATCATCACGTGATCCATCCTGTTGTCCAGACTCAGCCTCTTCTGGCAGGAAGAGATTGAGGGGCACCTGGAGCACAGGTTTGTACCCTGACTGTCTTAGTTACTAGCCATCGAGGGCAGTTTCCATGAATGTATCTGATTCTTTTTTGAACCCTGTTAATCTTGGCCTTAGCAATGTATATTTCTATAAAGAAGTACTCCCTTTTGGCTTTTAAGCCTGCAGCCTATGAATTTCATTGGGTGTCCCCAGCTCTTTTGTTGTGAAGAGGTGGTAAACACTTCCTTATTCACTTTCTTCCTACCATGCCCCCAGCCCCCATGAGAAAATAAATGACTAAGTTGAACAGTTGCAGTCTTTTTAATCTCTTCTCCACTGAAGCTGTGCCATACCCCTAATCCCTTGTGTTGCCTTCGCTGGGATCTTTCCAATTCCAACACCTTTTTCGAGATGCAAACAGTAGTCAAGGTGCTGGCATACTGTGAATTTATATAATGACGTTATATTTTGTCTGTTCCCTTCCTAATGGCCCCTTACATTCTGTTAAGCACTTTGGCAGCTGCTGCCAGTTGAGCAGGTGTTTTCAGAGATCTTTATCCAAGATCATGAGTGGGAACACCTCATCTAGACGTCAGTGTCCACTACTTTGCAGCTATCAACACTGACCGGAATGCACAGTGAGTTGGTGACTGGCAGGTCCGAGCCCTCTTTAGAGGAGCAAAGATTTGAATGACCGGTCGGAGGAACAGGAATTCTATTATGAGGATTAGTCAGGCGTAGCCTAACTTATAAAGAAAGAAAATGATAGGTGAGAAGATCCTACAGCTCTTCTGAGCAGGAGGCCCTGTCCCTCAGAGCTTCTTCAGGTGCAGAGAGGCCAAATGGTTCTGGCAACCCCATTATTTCTAAACAGACTCAGGCAGATGCCAGGCTGCCCACTCCAGCAAGGCATGAGGCAGTAGCCTTCGGCTGTTGGAGATAATAGGCCAAAAATCCCTTTCAAGTCAATGGCAAAGCCCTTGCTGAGGGTACATCTGCACAGCAAGGAGTCCAGATGCCTGGGTTGACAAAGGTAGGTTCACACTGTGGCATGGACCTTAACCGTGGCGACATGACTAGGCCTCTGTTGCTGCAGGAGAGGGGATGGGATTCCTAGCCTGAGCTCCGGCCCAAGCCCCATCTACAACCATTACCTTTACTGCCATAGCGCCAGCCTGAGTCGCTCACCCCAGGCACCGACTCATTGCCCTGGGCTGCCACTTGCTGTGTAGCCGTACCCCGAGTTTGAGAAGAGCGGCCTCAGGCCTTTATTAAATACCACTGCAGTCCTGGGAAGCAGGATTCCTGCCCCAGTTGGCAATAATCCCGCAGAGCTGTTTGATGAGCGCGAAGGCTGTTGGTTTTTCTGGGGGGTGATGATCTCAGGCAGCCACGGAGACACCAATCCCAGCTCTGAACTGTAGTGGGGCATGAGAATCGGCCGTGAGAACGCCACCTGGAGCAAATGTTCCGCTCTGTTACACCCATGCATCCCTAGAGGCCTTGGGAGCTGTGTGAGTGTGTGTGAAAGGAGACTTTGGCCCCTAGGGCTGGAATCAAAGCCAGCTGGTGTTGATGGAAGTACAGACTCCCATAGGGTGAGGAAGGGATGGCTGGACCCCTGTTGAACTGGTACGTTTCTTTACAATGTGGCTGGGGGTGCTGCCATATTAAAATTCCACCTCCCCATGGATCTCCTCCTGGCACCGTGACCCTTCTCTGCGCCTTAGAGGGGTCCATCCCTCTCCCAAGCTGCTCAGCTGTGCACTCAGTACGATTTTTGGGACCAGTTTAGAAGCATTGCCAGTAGAAAAACCAGACGACTCCTTCCTCCCAGCGTGCCCTCCCCAGGGAGAGGTGAAGGAGTGTGGGGGCAGCCCCTTGGGATAAGATGGACAGCGCCTCCCAGCACGGGCTGGCCTGCGTTCCTGCCCAGCCTGAAGTGGCCGGCTGCGGGTTTCAGCTTGCCGGGACAGTTTGCAGGCTGCTGTTTGCAGTGGGTAATTAAAGCTCCTAGTTGCAGGTGGAGCAGGGAGTGTGGGCTTTGTGGCCAGTTTGCAATCCACCTGTTTGTCAGGTGCAGCCCGGGCCACCAGCCAGCCCGCGCCCTGAAGGTCGCGTCGATTCCCACCAGGCAGTAGTGGGAAGGGGTGACATGCTGCTTTGAGGGAACCACAATTGTCCTGGGGCTTTCAGGGCAGGGTGCAGGCAGTCACACCCCCTGCCCTGCCCTGGGGAGGGTGCACTATGTGCAGGAGTACTCGGGCGTGGTCCAGCTAGTAGGATTTGCTCCTCTGAAAGAGAAACCGGCTAAACGTGCTCCGGAGACTTCAGAGCCCGCCTCCCCTCCCTGGATGCTAAGGCGCTCAATGGCCTGGGATGCAAATGGAAGCTCATGCCCGCATCACTGGGCCTGCGGTCTGACTCATTCCATGGGACTGTCAACTGGAGGGTGAACAGGAATGCGCAGGCCTGGGGGGGCCACGCCCTGCCCTGTTAGGGGACTGGCCTCTGCCCAACATATCACATGACCGCAGGGGCAAGAGGGATCCTCTCTGACGGGTAAGAGCCAAGGGGAGCGCTTGACGAATTCCTCATTGGTGAAATATGTTCTTAATCAGCTTGTCATGGTATTGCAGAGGGAGTTGCCTCCCGTCAGCCAGGCTCTCTCGAAGGAATTTCGCTGGGCCCTGCTGCATCTTTAGTCGTTGAGCCAAAATCTGCTGGAGCACGCAGCTGGGGGAGGAGTCGGGCAGGGGTGGATAATGCAGGTGAAGTCTCCCTATGGTACCAGGCGCCCAGCTCTAGCTCTTGTCTGAACCGAGTGAATAAAACTTGCTCAGCAGAGGCTAACTCATGTGACTTGGAAAAAACTGGCATGTTTCTTTTCCAGTTGGCATGCGCGTAAGGTGCATAGTGCTACAGCCCCTCCAGCCAAAAGGGGACCCCCTCTAGGCCTGGCCTCCTGCTTAATGTTGGGCGGAGAATTCCACCCTGTGATTCCTGCCAGGATGGGAATGGAATTGTTCTTCCCTGCTGGAAGCGATGCTATTGAGACAAACAACTTGTGGCTCAATTAGATCTCTCTCTCTCTCTCTCTCTCTTTTTTTTTTTTAAAGGCCAGCTGCTATAAATCAGTGTAGTGTCACTGACGTCCAGGGAGCTGTGCTGACTCACCCAGCTGAGGATGGGGCCCAAAGAGGCCAAGCAGTGTTGAATTCGCTATGCCTGCAGCAAACATGAAATCCTCTTGAAGTCTCTGCACCTACCAGCACAAATCTAGGCCTGGCATCCAACCTAGAAAAAGAAGTAGAGACTTGTGTTCATGTATTGTGCAGCAGTGTATGGCAGGCAACTACCTCTTCTAAGTATAAACTAGAGCCACGAGCACTTGCCTTGTTAAAACAACAGCATTTCCCCTATTTTGCTTATGGGGAAACTGAGACATAAATGTGAAATAGTAAGGTTACCCTAGGCCCTCTGAGTACCCTGCTTAGTGCCCCATTTACTTCACTCCATGGTGTCTCCCTTCAGGGTAGTGCATTATGACATCCTCATGTTGCACCACAATGCTACAGTGCCAGTTTTCCAATGCCATGCTCATTGGGTGGTGTCCCCTCCCTTTCTCCCAGAGAACATCATTTTAGGGTAACTCTGGGCATACCCAGCATGGGCACATGTTCCTTGTGTAGTAAGCTGTGCAAGCCTTAAAAAAACCTGAGCTACACTTTGTATTCTTGCTGTCCATACCTACGAAATCTCTCTGTGTCAGATACTTGGCACAGACAGCCATGTCCTCAGCTGTTTTAAACAGATGTAGCTCTGCTGAGAAGTGATACACCACCTGAGGATCCAGGCCAGATAGCTATGTTACTGATCTGTATATTAAAACCAAACCAAACGCACACGCGCTTTGGGAGGGGAACAGAGCGACCTGTTTCTTTACTACCCCTCCAGTCTAAATTTTAGAACACGTCCGACACTGAAATTTTGGTTTTGTGGGAAAGCCCAGTGTGTCAATTTGTTTTCATTCCGAATCGGAGTCAAAACTTCCCATGAAACAAATTCTTGAAAAATGTTGATTTGGAACGAATGAAACATTCTGTTTTGATGTCAAATTGTTCCTTTTGCTAAGGTATACATGTCAAAACACTACTATGGATACAACATGTATACACAAACACCTATTAAAATACTTATTAATACAACATAGGCAAAACAAAATTAATTCCACTTAAAGTTGAAAGGCTTTTACCTTTATTAAAATGTTTGAACAACATTGAAATGAGTCAAAATGAATCATGGAGGCAGAAGGAGAGCCAGGCCTAGTGTGTTTGGTAGCTCTTCCTACCTGAAGGCCGGTTTGTATCAAATGCTCCCATTATGCTTGGACTAATTGGTCTCTTAGCTGGCAGTTAAATCGTATCAGGAATCCTGAAAGGGCTCTTAGATTGATCAGAACTCTGACTTGCAGGGCTGGCTTTTCCAGGGTAGGTAACGCTTCAGGCAGGCTGCCCCTATGCTACCCTGCAGCTACTCACATACTGTGATTATTCTGGGCATAGAGGTCCCTATGCTGGTTATCTGGGATGTCAAATGGACAGAGAGTGGGGAAATGGCGAGATCCATTGGTGTGCGGGGATTCATCCGTCTATGGTCGGTGGCAGGAGCAGAGCCCTGTGTCAGACTAGCAGAATCAGGCTCGCTCTAGCTCTATTGTCACAGCAGCAAATGAACACACAGCTACCTTACTGCTGTAAGTGGGAGGGGGGTGGGGAGGCTATGGAAAGACACACAAAAGACTGAATAGCGGAGAATGCTGAAAAGCTCTGCCTGAGGGAAACCTGGGAAGGCAGACGTCTGCCGTCCCTGCTTGTGTGGCTATTGATTGCTGCGTATGAAGAACCCCTGTTTCACGAATTACTGGAGGGGCCCAAGCTGCAGCAGGAAGCAGATTCGAAGGGCGTTCGCAAGTGAGCAGTAACAGTGCCCTGGCTCCCGTGTGCCACGCTGAGCAGCAAGGCTGCGTCTGCTCCGAGCGTGCAAGAAGCTGACCCTCCGCTTCCAGGGGGGGGCGAGTGCACAGAGATGGCAGGTTTCTCATCCTTTGCTCTTGTCAGGGCCACTCCCCTGATGAACAATCGCCTGGGCCAGGCCTCCAGGAACCAGTTCTGCCTGCTTGCTGCTCTCCAACCTCCCTCTCCATCCGCCTCTGTACAGAAAGCAAAAGGTTACACCCTCTGCAGGCTGGCAGCTGCAGGGCCAGATTTTGCTGCCTCTTTGCCCATCTTGGAAATGAAACTGTAACTGGTGGAGGAGAAACGAGGGAGTGGGGATCCCCGTTCCATAGAGAAACTTGGTACTGAACTCGCTTCCCCTGGGGTAAGAGCGTTTGAAGCCCATGCCTCACTCTGCAGTTGGTAGTTGCAGCCAGGAGAGCTGGGGACATAACTGTAAGCAAATGGGTACTGAAAAAGGGGCCGTATATCCTGCCCCTCAAAGCCAAAGGACGGAACTTAGGCAGGCTATCTTACACAGAGCCTGCTCCTGCCCAGAGCTCTCTAGCCTGGCCTCTGAGGCAGGGCGCACCTTGCGGGAGAGGAGCTGTAACTAGCACTGAAGTGAGAGCGAATTTTGCTGCAGCCAGAACATTCCAGCTGGTTCTGTGCCCTGCTCCCTCATTTCCCTGTTGGCGTTCAGCTTGTGCATGTAAAACAAAGGGATGAATTTGGGGCAGAGCTCCTCCTGCCTATGAAACTCATGGCTAAATATTTAATGACCCAGCAGGCGGATTGCATGGGGGAGAAGCTGGGAGGGAAGGAGGAGAGCCTTTATTGTTGACTGCAGCAGGAGCTGCTTCACCCAGCCCTCAGCAGGTTTGCAAGACCAGCCAAGAGACAGAGCCCTTTGTGGGCTGGGGCTCAGAGCACTTGGGCAAACCCTCCTTCCTGTGCTGCTGGTGAAAATCTCATTCCACTGGCCACACCCCAGAACCCTGCCCGGTCACATTTTTGCAACACAGCAGCAAGAGAGGGGCGTTTCCTACAGCAGCTCACACAGTGTGTAGGGGGACAGGACGGCCCATCCCAGATCTGCACAAAGAGGGGCGTGGGCGGGGCCAGTGGAAGAGACCCAAGGGAGCAGGTGTGTGTGCATGTGGGTGGGGGCTGTGCCTCACGGCACCTTCCTATCTAGCATCTGTGCCCCCCCCTTCCAGTTCTGCCTCTTACCGACTTCAGCATGAGCGTGGCTCTAGGACGGCAGGCCCCAGGGAGATCAAATGATGCAAGTCTCCCTTCTTTCCCAGGACAAGATGCGGTGCTTTTATTGTCAGGCACTATGGGCCCAATCACGGCACAGCTATGCTGGAGCTGTCCGACTATGCCAACTTCTACTAGCGGGTCGGTCTGGGCCTTCTTGCAGATGTAATGGGACATCGGGTGTTTTAAGGCCCGTCAAAATATGTGGTGACCCCTGGGTATCCCAGGGCACAGGGCACTGTGTGCTGGGAGACGAAACCGGCTCCTCTCTGTTCCCTGATGCTCTGTAGGATAAACCCTGCTCTACTTATCTTGCACTGTATTGCTAAAGAGTTTATTCTCCTCCCGCCTGCTGTTCTTCTCTTCTCCCGCAAGAGGGAGCACGTGCCACATTTGCTCTAGTGTCTCCCCACTTGTCTAGTCTGTACATGAAGGAGGCTGAGTTAAAGCAGCTATTGCAGGTAAGCAAGGCCCAGAGCAGTTCTGTAGCAGCAAAACTGCTACAGCCGGGGGCGAGTTGTTCTCTGCTTACATTTCAGTTGCAGGGACTGTCAGAAACCATGTGACAGGGCTTGAGAGAGGCAAGGAGCTCTCGAGCTTAGAGGACAGGAGGGGAAACACTAACTTGTGGGGGCTAGAGCCAGCCTCACCTCGGACCCACCTAACACACAGACAGTAATACACATGCCCGTGTGTCTGTGCATAGGTATCGCCGTGTCACTACTTACCCCTCTTGCTGATCCATGAAGCCACTTCCTTCTCTTCCTCCAGTCCTTGCCCACACACCACTGTGATGGGTTCGGTCACAGAGATCCCCTTGAGACGGTGGCTTGATGTGCTGAAATACCAGAGAGCCAACCTTCCTGGGTACCCTCCTTAGTCTGTCTTGCTGAGCCAGGCCCTCCAGCTTCCTCCAGCGCTGGCACAGAGATGGGGTCACAGCCCACAGCACAGGAATGCAGCCACTGAGATCAGCTCAGCTCTGGAAGGGCTCAGTCAAAGGGATTCACCTCGGCACTCAAGTGCACGGCCTCAGTGGGACCTGAACCCCAGGTAAACCCGTCTGACTGCGTAAAGTTTTATGCAGCGCAAGCTCATATTGTCCACCCTCCTTCTTACGTGGAGCAAGCGCTGCACGGCTGCCTCCCCCAGGGAACAGTTATTTACACTGGGTTTCTCAATACACAAAAGTGATTTTATTAAGTATAAAAAGTAGGAGTTAAGTGGTCACAAGCGAGAGCACACGGAGCAAAGTAAGTTTCTAAGCAAAATAAAACACACCAGCTAAATCTAATGCAAGGGACACTTGTTACATGCAGTCCCCTACCCTAGCCGTAGTTCTAATCATCGTTTTCCCAGGCTGGAACACCTCCCGGCCTGGGCCTGATCCTTCCGCGTGTTCCATCTTCGATGCTTCCAGCAGCCACTTTGGGTAGTGAGCAGGGCTGTCCTGACGTTCAGCAGCAGCCCCTATTGTTTGGCTTCCCACCTTTATATAAATTTCGCCAATGGTGGGAATCCTTTGTGTTTGTCTCACCTTCTGTGGAAAAGTACAAGGACCAAGATGGGTCCCAGCATCAGTGACTGAAACACGTTTCCTTGTGGGGACTCCTTCTTAGCCGCTCCTAAGAACAGGTCCATAGCAAAACCAAACCCATTTAAAGGCAGCCACCTCTTTCTACCAAAGAGCTATTCAGCAGTAGATCACAATCTGGAAGGTATTTATCTTGACAACACCTCTAAGAGGTAGGGCAGGGTTATTAGTCTCTTTGTGCCTCAGTTCCCTGTTGGCAAATGAGGATAAGGGACTTACTTGGGCGTCTGTTCCCTACCACCACCAGAGTGTTAGCCACTTGGGCACTCTCCTCTGGGCTAGGCCAGAAACCTTTGCCTTGCAGGACAGCCATCCGTGCCCCCTATCCAGCTCTGATCTTGGCTACTCATAGAACCACCTCCCCCTATCCAGCTCTGATCTTGGCTACTCATAGAACCACCAGGTCTGCTGGGCCCGAAGGAACAGAACACGCTTCGGTTGTAAGATTCCGGTCAGGCTCAGGGCTCCTGCTTAGCAGCTCTGATCTATATCTGGAGTGAACACAAGAGTATGTTGAGCATCAAAGATTCAAGTGACAGTAAGAACACTGCAAACAGCTGGTTACATGGAAAACGAGATCAGAGCTGCCTTCTAGAGGCTAAACTTAACTCACAGGTTGATTGCCTGTCTACAGAAACTTTTCACATGGCATTCTCAACCACGGTCAACTGCAATACCCGTTTCATGGAGGCAGACATACTGTCTACTTCCTAGGTGCAGGATGTTTTCTTTGGCTTCTAGAAACACCCCCAAAGGTCCTGGTCTTTACCAGGAATCTCAAACTCCCAGCCTGTGGGACAGGCCCAGCCAGAGCAATTGTACAATCTGGCCTGGGAGTCCTGGCGAGCCAGGGGTGGGGAAGGCTGTCTGTTACTTGGTGGGCGCACTCACTCCACTGTGCTGCACTTCCCATGGCTCCTGCCGAAAAGCGGGGGAGTGCGGGAGGGGTTCCAACCGCTGCCACCGCCCCACACCAGCCTCCTGCCCTTGGTAATCCTCAAAGACATGTCCTCAGGGATAGGGTGCCAAGGGGGGGGGGGAGAGGGCAGGGGTGGTGACAGGTGTGGGGTGGTGTAGGAGCGGGGTTTGGGGAACAGTAACAGACAGCCTCCTCTTCCCAGCTTGCTGGAACTCCCAGGCGGGATTGCAATTGTTCTGGCTGGGGATGGTCTGTGCGCTAGGAGTTTGAGACCCTGGTCTTTACTCAGACCAGGTAACCTGTCCTCCAAGCCCCTGTCCTGCGCTCCTTTTCCCTTGATGTAATGTCTTTTGGGGAACATTTGATTTCATATATAAATGGGCACGCACTGTGCTAGTTTCCATCCAAACAGATAGCTCCTTACCTCCCACCTGGAGGAGAACCTGTTCTTTCACCTTTGCTGGTGACTGACACCTTGACACGCGCACCTCTTACTGTGTCTTTGTGTGTGTGCATAGGCATGAACACACACACACACACACACACACACTAACTCCTTACATAATATCTATGCACATACTGGTTATCAGTATCATTGTGAGATGTGGCACCCGCTTCCCTGGGAGAGCTCTTGGGGAAACTACAATGTACACACCACATTGATGAGATTTCTGTAACCCCCCTTCCCCGCCCTCCTGGTGAGATGACAGTAAGAGATTCTGGAGTGACACTGCCCCCTGCAGGGGTGCAGTGGTGATGGGTGTCATGGCAATACTTAGCTATAGTTCAATTCTCCTTTCTGGCCTCACCCCCAGCCAGGCACCTCCTGCAGCCTCCTTCCCACCTTCAGAAAATGAGGTGATGAAAGGACAGGGGAGGGACAGAGGCTGGGAGATCTCCAAGCTGGAGGGTCAGTGTCCTTCTCTTGGGCAGCAGCCCTAGTGGCAGAGGGATCTCTCTGCTGCCCCAACACCTCTTGCCAGAGGAGCGGTGCTGCTAGCACCACTGGCTATAGGAGCAGAAAAAAGGATCTGTACGTTGCAACTCCTCACCCACGGGAGCTCCGTGCTGGAAGCCTCCGTGCGAGGATGCACTTCTCGTTGAGTATAAATGTCGTTAAATACAGTGACACCTATTAAAGGGGGCAGAGCTTGTCTGGAGCTTTACATGACTAATACCACTGCTTGCCATGAATTCCAGCGAGAGCTGCTTGCCAAAGGGTAACACCTCCCTGCTTACCCGCCTACACTGACACTGATTATCCACGTAGACTTACACTCTCTGCCAGCGATACCGCTTGGCCATGGCCGGCCGCCCACCTGCAATGCGCTGGAGCCTTGTCGACAGGCCCTGCTACCCAGGTGAGTCCACAGACTGAGTCCTACATCGTGGCTGAGAGCTGCTTTGCTGCCTGTGAAAACGCACACGTGGGTCCACTGCTTCGTTAGCGCAGCTTGTCCAGTGGCATCATCACTGTGTATGTGCCACTGCCGGACACAGGTTGTGGTGGGTGCCTCCCCTCTTGGTAACACCGGGCGGTAATGCTGGAAGGCCGTAGGGCTCGCCTTCCCATTGTACATGCCTGCTCAGAGCTGATTTTTAGAAAGGCTGTGGAAAGGTACAAACATCCCTACCCCTACAGGACAGCAGGACCACTCGCTTTGCATGGAACTTGCACACACAAGCTTCTTCAACGGGTACTTTCTGCTGCATTTCTGATCCAGCCCCCTGTGTATCCATAGGGCCCGTCGTGCGCAGCACTCGTGCTCTTGAATGCACGGGTGCTCATTCTTGCACGATTTGGACCTGACATAACCGTCCTAACTTGCCCTAAACTGTCACGGCAGCCAAAGGTGATTTGTGCCTGTGCAAGGAGTGGGACGCTCTTGCTGCGGCTGGTTCTGGCCGGGGGCTGTACCACTCCATGGGGAGCTGCAGAGGCAGGATTTCTTTCCGTGTGCCCAAGTGCAAATGGGGATATATTTCTCCCAGTGGGATTTTCCCACCTTGCAGAGCAATGCTGAGGGGCATGGCGTGGAGCGATGGCTCAGGGCACCTTCAGGAACACAGGAAGGTGACCGAGTCCCTCACTTTCCCCGAGTGTAGGCACTGCATTAGGAGCCAGCTCTTGTGTGGCTCCTCCCCCACAGACCTGCCGAAAGGTCAGCCAGGATCTGGCCTGCTAAGACCTGCAGGCTGGGGCCTTGCCAATTTTCCTTCCAACATCCCTTTCACTTAAATTTCCTCTAGCTTAAAACCCGCCCTCATGCCTCCGGCGAGGGCCTGACGTTCATTTATTCGGAAAACACCAGGCATGCCTACGGCACTTGAAAATCAACAAAAGGTTTGGGGGGGAGGGAGAGGCAGTTCTCGATGGACATGCCCAGTTAGCTATTTGCTCACTGCTGGTAAATTAACTAAACACAGTTGCCAGCTTTCCAAACATCTTGAGACTTGTGTTTGGGTCCCTCCCGCATAATTCCCACAGAACTGAAGAGCATCCCAAGGCCAGAGGGCAAGGGGCCCTGTGAAGGGGTAACCCTTGCAAAATGTCCAGTCCCCTTCTCCCTTTTTCCCAGAACCCCTAAGCCGTCCTTTCCGGTCATGGAACTTGTATGGATTAGGGTCAGTATATTTACCCCGGAGCGGAGTGTGAGGGGGGCCCGGGCCCACCCTCTCTCCAGGCCCCAGCCCAGGGCCCTAAGGTGGGGGATATCCTGGCTGATGGGGCTAGATGCCTCAACTCATCAGCCCGCAGGCGAGCCTCCTTCCGCCCGCCCTGGGCGGCTTCCTCACCCCTGCTCACCAGGTCACTCCTTCGGCCCCTTCTCTTAGGCCTGGTGACCCCTCGCCCGTCTCTCCTCCCATACCCCCTTGGTCGGGTTGGCCCTCCTTCTTTTGTAGGCCACCCACCGTCCCTCTCACGGGTCCTCCTGCGCTTGCGCCGGCGTCTCCTGTGTTCGCTCCTCCCCCTCCCTCGCAGGCCTCTCCCGACCCGCTCTCTAATGTGCCTGCGCCGGCATTCCTCGGGCTCCCTCCCGAGATGCCTGCTCTAGCGTCCCCCCACGCTGCTCACTCCTCCCCCGCCCTCACAGGCCTCTCCTGACCTGCTTCTCACTGCGTATGCGCTGGTGCTCCTGGGTTTCTCTCCGGGGGCACCTGCGCTAGCGTCCGTCACGCCACCATCTGCCCGGCATGTTCCGGTTGCTGCCGCTTCTTCTCCTGCTGGAGGGGAGGCCGGCCAGTCGCCGCCTGCCTCTGTGGACCGGTTTGGGGCCGTGCGGGGTTTCCTCACCCCGTCACAGGCCCCTTGAGAGCTGGTGGAACATTTCATGTAGCTGGAGCAGTTCTGCGTGTTGGATCTGTGTCCTGGAAGGTGTCATTGGAAAGCTAAGTACACACAGATCATGAACATCCTTGTGTGGCACAGGGATGGTAAACGCCCAAGGGACCCCAGGTAGGTGAGGGAAATGCGTAGAACCCTGTAAGATACCAAATTACATCTGCAGATCTCTGCATCCACATCAGTGGATGCCCACGGATGTAGAGAGGTTATCCACAGATTTGCAGAGCTCTAGAGACAAAATTCATATGCACATCTGTATCTGCAGAAATGAGCCGTGGATCTCTGCATCCACATCTGCACATGCAAAGACCCATGGAGATAAAGTGGATACCTGCGGACGTGCAGGGCTCTGGAAATGCTGGCACTGAAATGTGTTGAGCAGACCAGGCTGTGGAGTGGGTAAACAGGTTTCTACTAGACTAAGGACTGATGCCTCCGGTCTGGTGTCAGAACTGACCAGCAATCAGACACCGAGCATCCCTTCATTTGCACTGAAAGGGGCAGGAACAGATCAACGTGTATCTTAGCCAACACCAGTGGAGGAAGAAACTAGCATAGACCTTCCTTTACCGCCCGCCTCCATGTCACCTTTCTCACAGGTCCAGTGAACACTACGGTTGGGGTAACACTCAGAAAAATCCCTTTAAAAGGGTCACTGGACTACAAAAGCGGGGCAAGGACCCTCCCCCAATTACCTTTTCACCTACAACAACAAAGAAATCGAGCACTTTCCTTGGATAGAGACCTTGACTGGAGGGATGGTCGGTTGTATAGCTGAAAGAAGTGTGTGCTAAGAGTTACCTAATACCTCGACCAGAGCTTGCTAACGTCTTACAAGTGAAAACTGCTTTCTAGTGCTACCTGTTCATGACCATGTCAATCTTTATACCACGTATGTGCTCCTACTTGAAACCTTTTGTAATAAGCGTGTTTTACTTGGAACCCATCCAATGCCGTGTTCGAGTGGAGTGAGCAGTCCCTCCGATTCAAACCGATAAACTGCCTTTCCTCCCTTGACAGGAACAAACGAAACTTCTTGTTCCTGGGAATGGCCCAGGAAAGGGCTGGAGACAGAGTCTGCAGAGCACATGGCTTGGGGGAAAATCCAGGAGGGAGAGTTGTTGGGGTCATCTTGCCCCCAGTAGTGCTGGTGGCAATCAGAGAGAGTGACTGTGTTGCTGCAGGAGGCAAACTCATGTCTCGGTACTAGATCAGGGCTGCACAGCATACAGACACAGAGTGGGTGCATCCCAGTGTACCTCACTGGTCTGGATTGCACCCCTGAATGACACCCACCCTCAAACTGATGAGATTAAGTGGGACGCTCAGATTTACTTAAAAAATTAAAAGTAAATTCCTCACTTTGCTGGTGGTAGAGAAAAGCTTGCAAAGTTCCCAGGCAAACAACAGTAACTGAAACTATAGGTTAAACTTCTCGAGTCTGGCATTCTCTGGCCCGGCAACATCCGTGGTCCGGCATGATGTTAGAGAGCCGGATGTCTGCTTATCATGGGTGCGGCCAAATTTCTCGCAGTCCCATAAAGTTTGTTTACAGCCACGAGTCCTGTCTCTGTGTTCTGTGCTGTTATTTAGCTCTCATTTACCCCTAAATGTCTTTTCAAAGCCCAGCAAGCAGTGGAACTGTTGGTAATTCTCCTAGACCAGTGGTCACCAACCAGTAGATTGGGATCTACTGGTAGATCTTGGAGCCTCTGACAGGTGATCCTGACTGGTTTGGCCAGGAAGCTATCAAGTGCTGGCACTTCAGTTGCCCCTCCTATCATGCTGCTCCTGCCCTCTGCCTTGGAGCTGCCTCCCCTAGGAGTTTCCTGCTTGTTGTGCGGGTGTGGGAGGGAGGGGGGAGCGCTGATGTCCGGGTGTCCCTTCTCCCCCCACTTCTGTACCCCTACACAGGGAGAAGGGGATAGAGGGAACTTGGCAATGCAAATCTCTGTCATCTCCCAACCCAACACATATGTGGGTTGTTGTTGCTACTTCTTTCACTGCTTACGAAGTGGGGTATTTTGAGGTTTTGACTAGTCTGTGCATTTCATAATTTTCATTTCTCTCTTATGCTTAAATTTAATTCTTGGAGGAGTGAGTTCTAACATGCCTAACCTGTCGTGGCTGGAGTAATTACCCCTGTGGTAATTGCTGCTCCTGGAAGTGGCTGGCATGTCCCTGCAGCCCCTGAGAGAGGCACAGCAGAGGGTCTCCACATGTTGTTCTTGCCTGCAGACGCCGCTCCTGCAGCTCCCATTGATCAGTAACGGGGAACCGTGGTCAGTAGAAGCTGTGGACTCAATGCCCCGTAGATGAGGGGCAGCACATGGCGCCATGGACCCATTGCTGTATATGCCAGCTGCTTTCAGGAGTGGTGCAGGGCCAGGGAAGGAGTAAGCTGCCTTAACCCCACTGCTCCACCACCTGGAAGCTGTCTCAGTTAAACGGTGCCCATCCAGAGCCTGCTTCCTGAACCCCTGTCTCAGCCCTGAACCTCCTTCTACAGCCAACCTCCAGACCCGGACGTGAGTTCCCCTGCACTCAAACGCCTTCCCAGAGCTTGCACCCTGAAACCCCTCCTGGGCCTCCAATCCCCCACCCTGGGCCAAGCCCAGAGCCCCCCCCACACTCCAAACCCCTTGGCCCAAGACCAGAGCCTGCACCCCAACCCCCTACCCAGCCTGGTGAAAGTGAGTGAGGATGGGGGAGGCCTCAGGAAGAGGTGGAGCGGGGCAGGGCCTCAAAGAAGGGGCAGGAAGGAAGTGGGGCCAGGGTATTTGGGTGTGAGGTACATCTTACAGTGCACTTAAATTGAAAAAGTCATCTTGTGGTTAAAAAGGTTGGAGACCACCGACCTAGACAATATTGACCTTCCATGGTTTGGCAAATTCTCTGGTTGTAGCCCTGAGGGTGTGGGACTAGAAAGGTTCAATCTGTGTAGGGTTCTGGCATTTCCTCTGAGTAAATCTCGTAACTCTGGAAGGCCTGGGGCTGGCAATATCAAAAGGAGGACTCCCCCTTTCTGACTGGGGGGGGCAGAAGCAGTAAACCCAGTTCCTGTTTATAGTATTACTATGCTCACTGAGTACATACTGCTTGACTGGCTCTCTGGTAAGCCTTCAATTGCTTATTTAACCAAAGCAGCCGTCCTTTCGAAAGGCCTCACTAGCCATCAAATGGCACCGCCACACCGACTACTCATGCAGTGCGCACTTTTATTAACTCCAGCGGCCCAACTGCAGCCCCACAATAAACCCTGCTCTTTTCTGGCTCTCCTGAGCCAGAGCCTGGGCAGCCTTTGCTTTGACCCCCGAAAGCTGGTGATATATTTGTTAGTCTCTAAGGTGCCACAGGACTGCTGGTGTCTCTATTGCCCTGTGCTGCTCCAGTTGGAAACTCAAAGCTCCAGTGCAGGTGGGACGGGATCATTTCCCTTACAGTGCTCTGTGAAGCGGCCCTAGGATGGCACCAACCCGCAGCTTGCTGTACGCAACCCTGGCGGCCACAGGGCGAGGGGGAAGGACCTTCTTGCTTAATAAACAGGTTTCCTAGCTGTGCAGGATCTTTGAGATGCTCCCTGGTGAACAAGGCCTGGACTCTTCGGAGGCTGGATTAAGGGGAGGGGGGCTGCTCCAGGGCTTGCCCTTGTGCCAGGCTGAGCGAATCCGGAGTGGGACCGACAGAAACGCTTTGTGCGGCTCCCACGCTCCGCGGCCCCGGCTGTGCGGCGTGCGGGCCTCGAAGGCCAGGAGCTGCCTGCGGCTCTGGGCAGCCAGGGGTCCAGGGCGCGCCCGGCGGGAGGCGGCGCCCCTGCGCCTCGGCAGCCCGTGAGCCGCGCTGCCCTGCCGCTCCGGATTAAGGCGCGAGCCGCAACATCTGCCCGTGGCACCGGCGGGGCCGCAGCCCATCACATGGCCCGGACGGCGGGGATTAGCCGCGGGGGGCGCGCAGAGGCGGAGCGAGCGCGCCGGGCGCCAGGGCGCAGCCACATGGCCGCGGAGCGCTGCAGCGGGCGCCTCGCCCCGGCCGAGTGACCCCGGGCTGGGGAGAATGTCCTACCTGCGCCCCCCGGGCAGGGACCTGGAGCGCTTCGACGGGCTCTCGCTCATCTACTGGTAAGCGGGCAGCCGGGCTGGCCCTGCGCTGCCGCGGCGCGGAGCGTGGCCGGGCATCGCCAGCGGCGGTGGGTCCAGACCGAGAGAGCGCCCCGGCTCGGCCCCTGCGTGCCCGGGAAGGAGAGCAGGCGCATCCCGCTACCTCCCTTCTCCCTGCCACCCCGGGAGCCTGGAGCCTTTCCTCCTGGCGGCCACTGCTCCAGCCCCCTCCTCTGGGAGCTGGGCCACTGGAGGTGCCTTGGTGGGGGCGGGACTGAAGCAGAGAGAGGGGAAAAGCTTGGCCCGGGGTCCCGCGGAGTTGGGCACATCTCGCCAAAGTTCCCGGTTCTCTAGGTGCCGGCGCTGGGATGGCTGGAAGCAGTTTCTGTCGCTTTGCAGTTTGGTTCAGTCGTTCCAGGCACCCCCATTATACAGGTCGCTCCAGCGCCTCTGCTTGGCTCCCAGCCGCTAGCTCCAGGGCTCTCTAAACCAGCAGTGTGGGTTGGGGATGGCACCTGTGCACAACACAGCTGGGAAGGGACATCCCAGCCTTGTCCCCAGCAGAGTTGCAGCAGCAGAACTGAACTGGCTCCCTGCTCCGAGATTGTGACGCTAGAAGAGACTGAGTTTAAAAGATGAATTTCCCAGTGAGCTTCTGTGTGTGGTTTCTCGGCTGTTGGGGCTGGATCCCTAGCTTGGGAGCATAAAACCAGAGGTCTGGACACTCCAAGGGCTCAGTGCAATTCCAGGAACCTGCAGCAAGACACTGGCCAATCACTTCAGCTCAGTGTGACCGGGAGGAAGGGCAAACAGAACAAAAAGTGACACTTCAAATAAACCAGCAGCTGGTGGCGAGGAAAGGAAAAGGGTCTGACAGGCTCTGGAGCAGAGCCGCTGCTTTTTGAACAGTCCTTATTCCAGGATGATAACAGGCAGAAATGAACAAGGCTCCGAGGGGGTTTCTTCGGTGTGGGGAGTCGTTTGTCCTGCTCCCATTCAGATCTGGTAGCATTTCCCATCCATTTTGCCCAGCTATGAATAGCAGAACTAGGGATCAGGCCCTGAGCGTCTGCTGCATGAATCTGCCTGAGACCCTAGATGAAATGAGTGGGGGATCTAGGCAAAGGCAGATGCACACCTCACATCCACGTGCTGTTGCCAGCACCTCGCTGTGCAAAGCCCAGTGAAGTGAATGGAAGGTTATTTTGCATTGGGCTTGAGGAAGGGGACCTAGTAGCCTGGATGCTCAAGTCTTTCTCATTCCTTGAAATGCCGCCTGAGGTTGAGTTTTCTAGTTAATTTCCCAGGTGGGGCCAGCTTGAAGAAGTCAGGCACTGTACTCTGGTGGCTTCCTGCATTCCATATGCAAATTCTGTCACCATCGTCAATGGGGCATTTGCTGGAAAATTTGTGGGGCAGTTGGTGTCTTTCCAAGTAGGTCCATTGACATCAGAGGTGTTATGCCACCCTGCCACCCGCTTAACTCTGTCCCACTATCTTATTTACTTCTCTCAGGATGGTAAGTAGAAATAACCCAACTGTCGAGGAGCAGAAAAGTTAAGGGACTTGGCCTGAGACCCAGAATCAGTGTCAGAACCAAGGTTGGATCCAGGAATTCTTGATTTGCACCCTGGGGCTCAACTCGTGCAATTTGGGTACTGACAGGACATTTGATACTGAAAGTGCTTGTTCTATCTAAGTAATGATTTGATTCAATTGGCAGTAAATACACAACTATGTTTACAGCCTCAGAAAGGGAGACTATGATGTCACTGAAACCAATCGGAAATAAATGACAGGGGCCTGATTCATCCTTCAAGGGGTGAGTGTGGTTAAGAGCATCTCTGGCTTTTTGAGGTACATGCTTCCAGGAAGCAGAAAACCGGAGCAGAGGAAAGATGGCTAATAGCTAATTGCAGATATGGTACATAGACTCACCGGTGGGACCAGGAGTACTAGAACTCTTTTAATAGTGGGGGTTCTGAAAACCAGCCCCGTTCTGCTTGTCCATGCCCCCCCAGCTGGGGATGTGGGCAGTGCTGTGTTGCTGGGAGAGATAAGGGAGCCAACGCTGGAGACGGGCATGGAGGCCAGCAGCCGGGAAGCAGGACTGGCAGCCAGAACTCAAATTGGGGAATGGAGCCTGGGTGCAGAGCTGGTGGTCGTAGCCCCATGTAAAACCTGCAGCAATCTCCACATCTCTAGTTCCTGTGGCTATGTGTGGGACCCACTGTGCATTGGAGCCAATGGGAGTGTTCCCCTTGACTCGAATGAACCCAGTCTGGGCCCATAGCGGAACTGACTTTGCTGGCTGATGAATTCTGGATTCTGTGGTCCAGCAGCTAAGCTGGTGTGATCCTCTGTAGATCTGTTGCTTCAATGGAGTTATGATGGTCCCCCACTTGTATATCTGGCCTTGTATTTCTAGTGACATATGAGATGATGATTGATGTTCTGAGGGTTTTGCTTTTGAACACAATTTTTGAGCTTTCTGCACAAGGCTTTCTCTTCCCTTTCCTAGGAATAATTCACTTTTTATGTCCCTATAATCCCATACCGGTTCCATTATTTATCTTATAAAGAAGAACCTGGTAAGGGGAGACTAACTTCTTTAAATGCCTCAGAGAAATGTATGTTCTTTGGCTTAACATGTGAATGTTGAAGTAAAAGTAGCAAAGGTTTGTGTATCTTCTCCCTGTGATTATTAACAAATCCCTTCCAGGAGCAGTGGAGAATATTATAGGCAAGGAATATCTTCCATTTGCTCAGTTGCTTTTTCAACTGCAGGAAAAAATGACCTCCTGTAATAACTTAAAAGCCCAGAGATGCTTTCACAAGGGCGGTGAAATCTGGACTTAAATCCAGATCTCCAGTCATTGCTCATACTGAATATGTGCAAAAGGTGCATCGCAGCCCTACAGGGTGTGCTGTAAGAATAAACAATCCTTCGTTTTCAGGCCCACAGAAATGAGTGTGGTGCTTCCAGGACTCAGCAAAGGCATTGGGCTTTCCCTTAAGATCTTAGTGGTTCCTTTCAAAGCACATGCAGCGTCACCATCTGCTCCTGAATTTGGCTTCCTCGTGATTCCACTTGAAGCACCTAATACTCTTAGGGTATGTCTACACAGCAACGTTAGTCTGCGTCTATATAGCAGGCAGTTATTTTGAAATAATGTCGAAATACTGTCAAGCTGGAAGACTTCTGGTTCTGGACATCCAACAATCCAGTCATCTGAAGAAGTGGGCTGTGCCCACGAAAACTCGTGAGCCCATCAACATGTTTTGTTAGTCTTTAAAGTGCTACCAGACCATTTGTTGTCTTTTAAGTTTTTTTTGACTCCTGTAACCCTCATTATACGAGGAGTAAGGGAAGTTGGAGGAGGAGTGCTCTGTTTTGAAATAAGTGCTGTGTAGACACTCCCAATTTTGAAATAAGCT
The DNA here is from genome assembly GCA_019425775.1 of Rafetus swinhoei. Lineage (NCBI taxonomy): Eukaryota > Metazoa > Chordata > Testudines > Trionychidae > Rafetus > Rafetus swinhoei. The sequence goes on along the minus strand of CM033443.1, from coordinate 35,862,624 downwards.
ATTTAAAATAAGTTACGCAATTGATGTAGCTCAGTTTGTGTAGCTTATTTAAGCCGTGCTGTGTAGACGCACCCTTATAAGCGACACTCGTGTGTCTCCGCTGTTGACTAGGTTGCCGCTAGTGCTGGTACTCTGATTTTACATCTGTGCGGTGGAGAGAGAGGGGAATTTGGCCCAGCATCTCCGTCTTGGTGGGTATTGAAATACTTGTGAGTATTGGGAGGTCTCTAGATCACCGTCTGCTAGGTATGTGGGGTGGCTTCCAGCCCCTATATCCTCTTAGCCCTTGTCTATAAGAGCAAACGTTGTTGCAGCAATTGGCCATAAGCTGAGCTTTGGAACAATGATGGAAGCAAGAGCTCCCCCCCACCCCCATTCAGGGCCGGCCCGAGCCATTTTGGTGCCCCGGGCCCCGGGCGGGCGGCCCCGGGCGGGCAGCGCCACCCTGGGCGCACAGCGCATGCACGGGCCCGCCCCTGGGGCACACGGGCCTGCCTCCGGGCGCATGGCGCATGCGCTGCCTGGCCACTGGTGTCATCTCCGGTGGAGGCTGCAGTGCAAACAGGACTGAAGTATTTTTTATCAGGATGACCTGGTTGAGCGGACACTAAGCTGGGCTCCAGAAAACCTAAGTTCAGTTCCTGGCTTAGTCCCAGATTTCATGTGTGAAGTTGGACAAGTCCTTTAATTTTCCCTGCCTTGGATGGGTACAGGGAAGGTAAAATCCACTCACAATTGCGAGGCACTCCAGCTCTATGACAGTTAAAGAGGCAGGACGGTCCAGTGGCTAGGGTGCTAGCTGGAGAAATGGGTTCAGCTCCCTGGTCTGCCACAGACTTCCTGTGGGACTATGAACAAGTCACGTGGCCTCTGCGGGCCTCAGTTCCCTTTCTGTGAAATGGACGTAATAACCCTCCCGAGGTTTTGTGAGGATGAAGACATTGGAGACTGTGAGGTGCTCCAGTCCTATGATAAATGGGGGCCATCTGAGTATGTAAGGTAGCTAGAGGGCTGTATAAGTCACTAGACAGACATGCACACTCAGACTACCAGCCTATTCTGTGGGCATGGTACCAAAGTTACTCAGACTTCACTTGACTTCTTTTTCATGGGGTTGCAAATCAGGTGGGTGAAAACCTTCCTCTCCCCAGAAGTTTGCTCTCCTCTGCGGTAAACAAGTTCAGACTCACCCCTTCATCCGGAGAAAAGCTCTGTCGGATTTAGCTGCTGGCAGTTGTGGTGCAGCTGGAGAAAGCCCTCCATTTGGGAAAGGAGGGCGGGAGGAGAGGGGGGAGAAGGGAGTTTGTGCTGCAATCTGCCTAGCAGAAGCTGCTCTGTTTCTGCTACAGCGTGTGTCTGACTAGTCCCGCTGATGCATTGGGAAAATTGTCGGCTCGGGGAAAGCCAAGCTCCCTCTACGACCCCCAGTGCGTGAAAAGCTCCAAATGGGCTTGGTGGTATTCTGCTGGCCCTCCACTTCTCGTAGGATTTTGTTCAGAAGCAAGCTCTTCAGGGCAGCCAACAGATGGCAAGTGAGATAACGCTGCCCCATCCCGTCGATAAATATGGCCCAACTCTGCCACTGATTAAAAGATTAATTTGTTAGAGTGTCTGGAATGAATGAATAGATAAACTAAACTGACCCATAGCCTGGTACTTTTTGTACAGAGCCACCTGTTGGGAATTGATTCTCCGGCCACCTTGCCCCTGCACTGATGAATGAACAGAGCAAATTCTAAAATCTGTGCATTAGACAGGGATTAGTGTTTGAGGAGTGGGAGACAATGCCCTTCAGTTCATTTCCTGGCTCTGTTGCTGTGATCTTGGGCATTGCATTTCTTTTATCCATGACTCAGTTTTCTCATCTGTAAAATGGGTGTAATACTTTTGGTCTACTTGGGGGGGCACTGGGCCTAATCAATAGCCCATCGAAATCAGAGGATGTACATCTTAGGTGCAAATATCTTCCCACTTATTCTCTCCAACACTGAAGATAAAATAAATGAGAAATTCCATGTCCATCAAAGGGGATAACTTGCCTTATCTGGACAGACATTTTGCAGGGCTGTGCCATGTCATATTGTTTGTATTGAGCTAGTTTGGAAGGGCCTCAATCGTGGACTAGGGATGTAAAGTCCCTTGTAAATTGTTAACCAGTTGAACTATAGGTTGAATTAGTTAACCACCTGCTGTGCTGGGGGGGAGGGGCATGGAGAAGCCCCCCCACCTGCAGCATGGTGGGCCTGGCCAGACTGGGGCATCCCCCATGGTGTGGTGTGGCATGGAGGGCCCAGCTGGGCTGGAGCAGCTCCCCACCCGTGGCTAGGCGCGGTCGGCCCAGGTGGGTCAGGTGCTGATTAAAGGTTACCCCCGTAAGCATGCCAATAAGGCAGTGCTTACCAGTTAACCCATTAAACCTTTACATCCCTCTCATGGCCCAGGACTCCGTTGTGCTGGGAGCTGTCCAGACACAGGTCAGAAGGACTGTTCCTGCCCCAAGGAGCTTGCAGTCTAAGGCAAGAGCCGGTGGGGGATTGGATTCATTCAGGCGACAGAAGTGCACGGAGAGACAATGAGATGCTGCTGCTCAGCGTGACCAGGCAGTGATCGCGGGCCAAAGAGGGAACAGAAGGAGACCAATGAAAGGGCTTTGTCGGGGTAGCGCTCCCTGGCTAAAATACAGCCAGGGCCACAAGCCGTAAGATGGGGCAGCTGGGCTGGAGAAAGGAATCAAAGATGGGAAGCCAAAGGGGTTAAGGGCAATGCTGCTGATGGGGGCTGGGGGGGGGGAAGGGCTGTGTGGGGTGTGCACAGGAATGACTAAAAGGAGAAAGCAGAGCAGAAATGGGGAGGGAAAGAGTCGCTTTTGCTGCAGGGGTGATTGTGAATAAGAAGATTACTGGTCAGTGGCAACTGGACCGTTACTGAGCCCCTTGCTGGGGCAGGGGTTGGGGGAGAAGAGAAATGAAACTTGCTCAGCCGCAGGGGCAGGGGGCAGCTCTGAGGAAGGTCATAAGATCTATTGTGTTATTTGCGCTGCAGGCTCTGTCTGGCCACGGCTCAGTGAGGGTCCAGCAGCTAGCGCAGTGAGGTCCCATGCTTGCTGGTCCAGAAGCACTTCTGTCCGAGGGTAAAGGGATCCGGGATGGGTTTTTTCCTTCTCCAGCTGATGAAGGAAGTGTTGGAATAACCCATTAGCTTGGGTGGAACAAGGTGCCGTCCGCAGCCGATAGGCTGGCTTTCCACAGCAGAGAGCAGGTGGGAAGAGGCGTTGGTGGGCATAAAGAGAAATCAGCTAGTTTCTGCATGGGCATGTAAAGAAAAACTCACACAGCTGCCGGGGACTCACTCCGGCTGCCAAGATAGCTCCACTGACTTCAGTGGAATTGTTACCGATTTCGCCCCAATCCTACGAGTTACCATGCCTGGACAAGCGGACAAGCCCCGTTATATGGTTCCTCTCTTGGCGCCTCAGGCTACATGGGCCCTTTGGCTCCCTGAGGGTTCAGGCTGGAGGCCCACTCAATATAGGGCCTTACCCCAGTTCGTCGGGCAAAAGTGAGAAGAGGAGGCAACTCTCCCAGAAGGCAACCGGTCTCCGCTTTCCTGATTTGTTTTTATGGCAGCTTTGCTCAGAAGCCGAATTTTGACTAAAAAATAGGAAAAGAACTTTCCCAAGTCCCTCTGGTTTTCTTCCAACTAGCTCGAGGGCTCTTTACAGTGGGATGTAAAATCCCATTTGTTTATTTGGTTAAACATATAGTTTAATTGGTTAACCAATTAAAGCGGGGCCAGGCAGGGGGCTGCTCAGCCCAGCCTGCCCTACCCACCACTGGGCTTGAGTACCCCTTCCCCCCCGCCCCCCCCGCAGGCAGGGGCTGCTCAGGCGGGCCCTGTCTGAGGAGGTTTGCTGCGGCCGGAGGCTGCTCTCCCTGCAAAGTGCCCGAGCCCGCACTGGAGCAGTCTCTGTCCAAGCGGGTGTCCTGTGGGGCTGGAGCAGTCCCCTGCCCATGGTAGGCAGGAGCTGCTCCAGCCCCTACTGGTTAGCCTGTTAAACATTCACATCCCTAGTTTGACGCTTTTCACACGTCAAAATTTCAACAAAAAAGGTTGATGACGTGTGTGAATTTTTTTTTTTTTGGTCAGGGAGGAACCCACAAAATATCTTCAACAAAATATTCTTCATAATTTTTCTTTTCATATTTCCCCTCTCTGCAGTCAGATCTCCTCACTGGAGCCTGAGGGTCAGACCCGTGTCCCAAGGAAATCTGTGGGGTTTGTCCCACAGAATCAAATGAGCCCAGGATTTGGCCCACCGGATGATATTTAACATCCCTTTTTCTAGGCAGCTGCTTCTCTTTCCCTGCTGCTTCTCTTCCTTGTACAGTGAATTTTTCAGAGGCCTCTGCTTTCATTGAGACTTATCTCCCTTCAGTTTCCTGCTGCTGGCCTCCTATTTTCCCCAATTAATTTGCTGCCCACCAGGGGACCCAGACAGATTAACCCAGAGGGCAGAAAGTATTTGCCGGCTGGCAGACGGAGTCTAGACTGGATGCTTGGGGAGAGACGGGATCTTAGCTTTCAGTTCTTCCAGTCAGGACGGAACAACCTGCTTCTGTTAATAAGTTTATAACCAGTGAAATCCTGTGGCTGAGGGGATTCGGAAACCTAGGGGGACTTTTTAATCCTGTTAACCTTTAATACATCTGATTTGCTGACGGAGTAAGAGCTGATTGATTTTAGCTGGGGTATTTCATTTTCTTTAACATTATTTCGTATGTGCGCATGTGTGTGTATTAACTTGTTTACTTGAATGACTATGATATTTTTAGATACAGCTGAGTTTCTGCGGCATTTAAAATTGTTTTTTCTTCATAATTCAGGGCAAGAAGGAGTGTGTGTATGCAAATTTGCATGTCAATCTGTATGTGTTTGAGGATACATACCCACATACATGTAAACATGTCCATTGGATCGACGTCAAAATTAGATCTGTGGTTCTTGATTCTCTACTCTCTTACTTCATTGGCTTCAGTGGAGTTACACCTAGGGTTGCCAGATGGTTTCAACAAAAATACCGGACACATTTGACATTACATCACAGTCTACATTACATCTTATTTAGAAAATACTGGACATTTCTATTTTCTCATTTATATTTTCTCAATTTGTTTCCCGAACAGAAAGCTCAAATACTGGACTGTCCGGTTCAAAACCGGACACCTGGCAACCCTAGTTACACCATTGTAACACCGGAGTTGTACCCATGTAATAGCCTGGAGAATTGGGTACATGGAGTTTACTCTTTGCACAATGTGTGGTCTAGGGAACTCAGCGCCACAGGACTGAGGCAAATGGCTGAATATGAGTAAAAGAAATGTATGAATAGTAATAATAGCAGAAACATTGGAAAGAAACATTGCAAATCTATTAGCCATCTCGCTTCAAGGTAGAAACTGAACTAGTGTCAAGAAACCTTCCCAACCCATGGATATATTATTGCACTGTTGATGCACTGTGGGGACTTTACTGTCCTCTGATGCATTTGGCTTTCGTCATTTTCAGACAGGACAGTAATCTAGGTGGACCCTTGGTGTGATTTAGACTGGACAGTTTATATGTCTCTGTGCTACCTTGTCCTGGCCCACTGGCAGTGATGGGTTTTAGAGGAAGGGGAGAGAAGAAGCAAAAGCACCAACTCTCTGAAGTGTGGGGGACGCTCTGCCCCATGTCTGCACGGACCCGACCGTGGCTGGGACGTGGTATGGGTGAAGCTTTTGGGAAGGGGTCTTCAGAGGGTGGCCGTGCGCGTGTCCCTCTTTGGAAAAGCATGAGATAACGTGACAGTCCTGTCCCGTAAAGGGCAGTAGGGGAGCTGGGATGGGTAAGCTCTAAGGAATGCTAAAGAGCTGAGGGCAGATTTGGGCCAATAGGATGGAGGGGGTAATGGCTATAAAATTAAACCATCAACTCAACCTCAGAAGCTGTTCAAGGAAGGAAGCTAGAGCCTTTTGTTTGTCCACAATAGCCACTTAAACGAAGCAGATCCATTTCTAAACGGCTGAGAGATTAGACTCCAATTATATAAAGGCAGAGTTTCTGACTCTTCCTGAAATTACAGCAAGCTAGAATAGCGGATTAACCTTTTGCTTTGTGAGAGAAGGTTGGAGACAGAAGAGAAAGGATCCCGAATGCGAGGGCAATCCCAGTCAAACTGGACTGGAGGGCGGGGGCCATTGAGGAACAATAACTCGAGTAGCTTTGAAAGGAAAAAGAGCTTGTTAATGCTTCCAAAAATGAGAAATTTACATTCAGTTAATCTTGATCTCAAGTCAACACATCCGGTGATTTGGACTGAAGCAGATGTTGCTACATATGGTACTTTTAGAGTGCTTGTCTCACTTGGAGATATGGGTGCTACACAAACAACCTTGTTACAGTGGCGCTAGTGGATTGTTTGCCCTCTCTCCAAACTTTGCAAGAGAAATGCTCTTCCTCCTAAAAAATGTCCTGTTTCTATTTATCTCTTGCCAAGGGATGGTGTGAAGGTCAAAAATATAACTCGGCTCAGCAAAGAATTAGATCAGGACACAGAGGAAAGGTCCATCAATGGCTATTAGCCAAAATGTCTAGGCTCTGACTACCAGATGCTGGTACTGGACAACAGGGGTGAATCACTGGATAATTGCTCTGTTCTGTTCATTCCCTGTGGAGCAGCTGGCATTGGCCACTGTCAGAGGATGCTGAGCTACATGGCCCATTGGTCTGACCCAGGCTAGGTCTACACTATCGGGTTTTATCGGAAAAAGCTATGCAAATTGTGCTCCGCAATTTGCGTAGCTTTTTCTGGTTGTTTTTCAGGAAGAGGCTTTTCTGCCATTTGGCCCTGTCTGGATGGGGCCAAATGGTGGAAAAACCTTCTCTTTTGGAGGAGCCCTTATTCCTCGTGAAATGAGGAACACAGGGCTCCCCGAAAGAGCGCGTTTGCTCTTCCACAAAAAAAAAAGCGGAAGAGCAAACGCGTTCCCTGGATGCAGCAGGGTTTTTCTGAGATATGGGAATCAGATCATGGTCTTAAAAAGGTGATTTTTATTAACAAAACAAAGAAAACACACTTGGTGAACATTACTTGGTTGCTAGGTGTTACAGTGCAATTAAAAAGAAAGATTAAAACCACAGATAATTGCTTCCCTGGGATTCAGTTTCAAAGCAACAATGTAAAGGGAAGGGGAAGGGGAAGGGGTACATGTGCTCAGCACAGAGAAGTCCAACAAACCCCAAAATAAAAAAAATAACCTGATCATATCTGAGTAAACATTCCTTGTTCAACTCATATATCTGTTGTTCCAAGGTTTAGTCCTTCCCTAGGCATAGATATCGCTGGATCCTCATTGCCCGACTCCTTGGCTTAATTCATGTCTCCCAGCTCTCCTCTGGTCACATAAAGACAGCCACAGGCAGGTCATTGCTTCTAATTAAAAAACCCACGCTCTATTTTCATTGGGAAGCCAGGAGAGCCACCAACACTTCCTGCTTCCCTAGCATTCCTGGAGACTCTTTAAAACCCATTAGGATTCACAGTCTGTGGTTTAAACTCTTACAGGCAAGTTAGTTAACGGAATGGCTGGACTGTTCAGAAGAGGGTAGTACCCCTCCCATTCATCACAATACCAAAATGGGGAAGAGGAATTAGAAGAACTTTCTCTAGTCAATCTAGCAGATAAAGGCTTTAACAAGATCCAGGGCTGGAAGCTGAAACTGGACCAGTTCAGATTAGAAATAAGGTACAGACTTTTAACAGCGAAGAGAATTAAGTTTACCAAGGGCTGTGGTGGACTCTCCACCACTGAAAACTTTAAAATCAAGACTGGATCCCCTTCCCGCCCTAAAAAGCATGCCCTAGTTCATGCAGGGAAGTCCTCTGGCCCGTGTCAGGCAGGAGGTCAGACTGTAAGACCAGAAGAGATCATGATGAGTACTTAATCTCTGAACCCACGGATTTATTTTTAGGATAGTGTGGTGAATGCCACACAGTGTGTTGTAGTTCTGACTGAGCCGCAGCCTTTCACAGGGAAGGGAAGCAAGTCTCCTTGGGACACTTCCAAGAGAACTACTGCAAATGAACTACACCAGATGGAATGGCCATGGCCAAAGGCAGCAGCAAGGCATAGCTAAGCTGACCTCACATCTGCTGCAACCATTTGGTGTTCATTGCTCCTTCCCAGACTGGGCACATCACTTCAGGCCTGGTGAGACTCCTCTCTTGTAGGTGTTGTCTTAGTGATGGCTGCCATCTTGGCCAATACAGCAGGGATTGATGTGGAAGCCCCCAGAGCTAAAAGCCGGAGTTGCCACAGCTTGCGTTTAAGTGCTCTAGGAGCTGGAATAGATTCATGTCCCCTGTGAGAGAGGCACAGAAGGACTTAGTTTTAAGGTGTTTAGCTGGCTGACGGGGATCTTGGGATTTACCTCAAGCAGCTTGCATGCAGTACCAACAATGGCCCTGTCTTCCCTAGGATTTGAATGTGTTAAGTATGCCCCTAGTCCCTAGTGTAAGACATGGCCTGAGGAAACGCCAGTGTGGGTTGGAGGGTATTTGGAGTTAGAGCTGGTTTCTGGATCCAACACAATTCTCTCTCTCTGTGTGTGTAGGGGGGGAACCTGTAGGTATGGAGGAGAAAGTTGGAGGCCCACCTTTCCTCAGAGTTCACTTTCAACACTGATACCCCTTAAGAAGAAGGAACAAAGTGAAGTGAAAGATCCCTTGGCTTTTCCCAAGAGAGATCACTGGTGAGGGAGGATGCGTCCGGGTGGGAAGAAGAGAGGCTACGTGCGAGAGGGATGCAAAATTCTGCTCACTGTAACAAAATGGGACATTCCCCCAGGCAGGAAACCAGCTCCACCCCAGCAGGAGTCTGCTACTTGCTGCTTTACCAGATGCTCCTGTGTGCACTTGGGCTAAGTTGGGGCTAGTTTGCTGCTGGCAGACAGCTAAGAGAATGGGGCTGGTTCACAGTCTGCCTGCCCTGAACAGTATGTTCTGAATTCGTCCCCCTGCATAGTCCTAAGCAGGGCAAGAGAGAGAAGATTTCTTTATTTTACTGTGCATCCCAAGTGATCAGAGCAAATGTGGGAGAAGGTGAAATACAGCATCTATCCGAAAGGCTGCGAATCCAGAATTCCAGACCATGTGGGACTAGTTTTGTCCTTAGAAGGTTTTGCAAGGACCCATGCACAGCAGACTTGCCCTGTCAGTAACTTAAAGCTGCACTTCCCGTACGCTCCTTTCATTGCTGATCTGGAAAGACCACCCAGGACCAAGAGATCTGTTTTCAGACTGGCCGAATCCAGCTTCTGTATAGCCAATCTCCAAATAGCTGTGAATTTTTCTTCTCTTTGGGCTTTTTCTCTGCAGTGCTGTCAGTTGATAGGAGACCTGCCTGTGGTAAGGGCCGGCAGGATCAGGCCCTGAGCCCTCTGCCGAAGCAGAAATTGGCTTTGACAGTCATGTCTCTGACAAAGCTGGAAGAGGACATTACTCCTGATCTACTCCGGCTGGCTGTGAGGCTGGCCATTGGGAGACGAGGGAAGCAGGAATGTTGCTAGAGCGAGCAGGGCAGGCCAAAGTCATGATTTCTGGTGTCTCTAGAGAGCATGGGGTTATTTATGCTCTGGAGCCCATAAATCCTGGATTTCCCTGCACAGCTTCCTCAGGGAACAGAAATCGCCTGACCAGCTCTTGATTGAGTGGACTGCTATTCCCAGCCGAATGAGGCTGCTGGACCGTTATCAATGACACAACCCATTAGGCATAGTAATTGGCTTTACAATACATACACAGGCCGCCTGGTCCTTAGAGAGAATTTGACACTTTGCATCTAGGCCTGATTCTCATTTACACTAACCCCTTTTTCCACCACTTGGGCAGTGTAAAGGGGCCTTAAAGAGTAGTTTACTTGAGTGTAAATGAGAATCAAACCCATGGGGACCATGCTCCCAGTCCTCCTGGCCCTCGTGAGCAGCTGTGTGAGGGTCTGAGGCTTTTCTGTTGTGTCCAGCCCTCCCGGGGTGCTCTTCAGGGGAGACTGAGGCACAACGGGGGAGCAGGCACTGCTGTTTGGGATACTTGTTTAAACCCATGTCAGATCCCCAGCAGTATGGGCACGTCCTTATGATCGGCAGCTTTAACCCAGCAGTAAGCGAATTAACCCCTTTGCTACCGCTGCATGAAATGGCGTGTGCCTTGCAGTGGTTTCCTTGGGAGATGTCCATTATCGTGCGTGCTGGGCTGCACAGTGTTTTTCAGACGTCTCTGCCGCCTCGTTCTGTGCTGAAAGGGTTAATGTGTAACCGAAGGCCAGTCCCTGCCCATGGGGACTGATGCTTTGAAACCTGATGGTTCTGAAAGCAGCTGAATGCAAAGCCAAGTTCCTCCATTCCATAGCTTCCTTGATGTCGGTGGATTTACACCACGGAGGAAGTCGGCCTTCTCAAGGTTGGTCTTTGTCTCTGACTGGTTTTTAACAAAGTAGCTTGGACTAACTTGGATGGCGTGTGTCCTTATTTGCACCCCTGCCGGAGGATCTGCCCCACAGCCTCTCTCCTAGGTGGAAAGGTAGGGGGCAGGGGAAGGGCAGGCCAAGCCTAGTAGAAGATTAAAGCGGCACACGCGCAAACTGCAGCAGAGAATAGCCAAGATGAATGCTGTCTCTGCGAAGGTCGTGCAAATTTCCTTCCAGTGGCTAATGTGGGAATGCCGGGGGCCATGACCAGCCATGTCATCCTGTCCTGATGACTGTGCCACCTAATCTGATAACAGATTGGGTGATTAGAGAGCTGGATGATGCGAATAGCCGTAGTTATGGCAACAGAGAGAAAGGGCACAGCCCTTACTGGAGGTGCGTTTTTAGCCGCGGTGCTGCTGGGGCTTTCGGACTCAGCTCTCTGCACAGCAGGTGCTCTGTCGATGAAATGAACGACTGGCAATGATCACCAGTCATAATTTTATTCCCTCCGAATATGTTGCTTTTCTCCAACCTGTTTTGTTGCAGCAGCACGCCGTGCCTTGCAGCCGCCTGCCCCACGTGCGGATAAATCTGATCAGCTAAATTCCTCAGCTGTTCTTAGGTAATTGAGCATTTTCAGGAGGCATTGCAAGTTTAAAAGTCAGGACTTTGTTACTATGTCATGAGCTGGTGTTTGTCTCTGGGAACTGCTCCGCTGGCTGTCAGAAGCCCTATACTGCTGTCAGCTGCTGGAGATTCTCCATTGGCTAATGTGGTAGGGACCTGGTCTTTTGGCATTCTAACTGTGCTGTCTCTGTGAAGTTTCTAATGACCTGGCTGTGTCATAGTGACAGCAGGGAAATCCTGGGCAACCAAAGGTTTGTTGCATTTTAATCAGGTTAAATTTCACTTGGAACAATTTAATTAAGATACTTAGCTCATTTTTATTAATTCATCTGAAATTGTTCAGCGAATAACATTTATGAAAATATCTCAGAGTATGAGTTGCTTGCAGTATCTTTTCACCCACTCATGAGTGGACTGTGTATTTGGAATTTGTCACTGAATATTTGTGACTGATCACCTGTGTCAGATGGTTGCTATTTATTTCATGGGTGACAGTCCTAGTCTTTGTTCCAATTACTTCTGCTTCAGTCGTAATTTAATTCTGGTTTTTATCACAAAACACATGTAGGATCGCAAGTAAAAGAATTTCTGCCCTGACTCAGTATTTGCTTTCTACAGGCTGGAGCTCCCTGGTCCGGCACCCTCAGGACCTGAGTGGTCCTGAACCACAGAATTTGCTGGACCAGGGGAGGTCAAGGCTCCTCTTTGGGCGGTGGGCGTCCTTGGAGTCTGGGCTTCCTTCCCCGCTGCTGGCCCCATGCCGGGACTCTCAGGATCAGCCTCCTCGGGATGGGATTCCCCCCAGCCGCCACCGGCCCCTCTCCGTCGGGGTTCCTGGCTGGGCCGGGGCTTCCTGTAGGTCCCGCTTCTGCAGGGGTTCTGGGCCGGGGCTTCCCTCTGACCGCCAGAGGCCTGCTCCCACTGGGGATCCCCCCCTTGGCTGCCACTGGCCCCGCTTCCAGTGGGGTTCCTGGCTGGGGATTCTCTGCATCCACCGCTGGGGTTTCCGTCTGGGGCTGGTGATTCCTTTCAGCCACAGCAGGGGCTCCCCACGGCTGGACTCCCCACCCACTCCGGGACCAGCCCCTGCCAGCCCAGCTGGGGCTCCCCAGCAAGGACTCCCAGCTGATTCGTGCACCTCGCCTCTGGGGCTCCCTTTATTGTATCATCATCAACAGCCGCTTCTGCAGCACCTGGGCCCTTCCCAGCCCTTATGGGAGAACTGTAGAATATTAGGAAGGGTGAGACCAAAAGGCATGACTCCGGCCCCTTGTTTAACAGAGAACTCTGCCGCTGACATTGAATATTGCTTAACCATCCTACAGGATACTATAGGAGGGATCCAGGCCCATGGAGAAAATTTGGGGCTCAGGTACGTCATATTTGCTGGGCCCCCATCCTGTCTCATTTCACCCCTGTTACAGATGTTTTGGACAGGTCCTTGAGCTTGGTGTCCTTGTACAGCTGTCCCCTTCTCCCCTCCTCAGCCCTGAGGGATCTAGCTTTCTAGTATATTCTGTAGGGTGAGTGAAGCCACTACAGGTTGGATGTCTCTGGTCCGGCACCCTCGGGACCTCACCGGTCCCGAATGAGGGAATTTGCTGGACCAGAAGAGGTCCCCTGCTACCGACTGCCTAGTAGGGACGTTAAACATCGGTTAATTGCATTGTCGAATTCTTATTGGTTACTCGACTATTCTATAGCCCCTGCTGCATAACCGGGGCTCCGGTGCTGGTCCCAGCCCCAGTCCCGCTGGGCTCCGAGCCGCCAGCCCTCTTGCCGCTAGGGCTCCCAGCCAGGACTGTCTGGTCCAGGAACACCCATGATCCTGCTGGACCATGGATGTTGCCGGGTGAGGGCGTCCTGGTTTTGGGAAGCCCAACCTGTATCAAAAGGTGACCGCTTTGGTGCTTTGCCATTTGTGCATCCTAGAGCTTACCACCCCCACTCCCTTACCCCTGTCTGAGAGCCGACAAAAATCAGTGCCTTAGCTGATACAGCTCTACGACGTTAAAGACAAGGTGGAGAACTGGGCTACCTCTGCATCTGAATGGTGTTGAAATGGAAAGATTGCTCTTACCGGCGTGTGGCGGCGTGGGGTGGCATGGGGCTGGTGACTTTTGTGGTAACCCTGCACAGGAGAGTGGGGGTGACTTTTTGCGTATGGTGGGAGGAGTATCTTTCTATTTTAATGACACTAAGAAAAGATTCTGGGATCTGTAGCCTGTTGTAGGAACTGGGCCTAGACATTTACTTCAATTGTAAGCTTCACTGAGAAAGATAGGTGTACATTTGTAAACTCACTTACTAATGTTACTGGCCCAAGGTACGAAAGGGAGACAAGCAAACTGAATTCGTTCAAACAAAAATGCCTCTTGACACAGCTCCAGGACTGGGTGAAGACCATGCCTGGAAACGGTAACAGTGTGCAACCAGAAATCAGTAAACCAAAACCGGTGTGTCACAAACTAGGCCGTCACCCCCTCTGAGGCCTTAAAGACTTTGGGGAGACAAAGAGGTACTGAAGGGAGCTTCACCGTCGTGGCTGTCACCCCACCATCGCCTGTGACTGTGTGACTTTGTCATCCTCATCCTGAGAGAGGCTCTGAACAGATCAGGCCAGAGAGGGACCCGGATGATCTCTCTGCCTCTGCTGAGTCTCCAGCACCATCTAGGACAGTGGCGGGCGACCTGCGACCTGCACGCAGCCCATCAGGGTAATGCGCTGGCGGGCTGCAAGATGGTTTGTTTACATTGAGCATCTGCAGGCACGGCCCCCTGCAGCTCCCAGTGGCTGTGGCTTGCCACCGATCCTGGCCAATGGGATGTGTGGGAAGAGGCGGCCTTCATGTCCCTGCAACCTGCTGCTTCCCACGGCTCCCAGTGGCTATGAATGGCGAATCGCACCCACTGGGAGCTGGGGGGGAGGGTGGCATGTCTGTGGACACTCAATGTAAACAAATTGTCTCGTGGCTTGCCAGTGGATTACCTGGATGGGCCGTGGGTTGCCCACCATTGCTCTCCCTCCCTCATGGCTGCCCCCATACAGTCTGCTAAAATCCTGAGCTTTCGTCATCCTATCCTAAAAATGTCCTAACCAAACCAGGCCGAAGAAATAAGAGACCCAGCTGACGTTGCCACCTCTCCTACCTCTACCAACTTCCCTACGCTGTCTAAAATGAAATCAGACTGGAACATCAGCACCTGCTCCTCTCAACAAACCTTCTGCTCTCTGCCCCCCAAAAGATAGTGATCTGCCATTTTTAATAGCAGGGGATAGTCAGCAATATTTTTCCTTCTCAAAACTCTGGCTCAAAACCAGGGCTTTTTTTATTTTATTTTACAAACAAAGTCACGTTTTATACTTTACGTTGCAGACACTTTAACTGGTTTTCCTTTGTTTTTATTCAAATTGTTTAAATTTGTATTAGCATTAGCCATAATATTAAACACCCTAAACATCTCTGTGCCAAACCTTGTGTAATATTAATCCATATCTAAATAATATTAACACCGTTAGCCCGTGTATTCCAGCTGTACGAATACAACAAGCCTGGCGGTACGTGCTGTTAGAGTATTGTACTGTGACAGACCTTGAGGATCAGTGTTGGCGGGGAGCAGGCCAGCCAGTGAATTGGCAGCACAGTGCAGAGAACCAGGCTCTGAGGTCATGCAGTGAGGAAGCAAGATGGCTGACTCTGAAGCGACCGTCTGCTGGGTAGGGCAGCGGGGAGACAGTCAGGCCTGAACCTCTGACTAAGTAATCACCTCAGGTCAAGGCATGTCAGGCCACCGACTGGCTGAAGCCCTCAGTCGGTGGCTGGCAGCGTTTCTCTGTGTTGCTTCCCTTCTCCCTGGTCTGACTGTCATTGCTGGCTCCTGTGTCGTTTCTTTGGGTAGGTCACTCGCCTTGTGCCCTGCTGCTCACCTCTGCCCCTGTCCTTACTGCTGTGTGTTCAAGTGTTTTCTGTTCTCTCTGTGTCTGTCATACATCCCCCTCCTCTAACCAGCCAGCACTGAGAGCAGGATGTGGTCACCTGCCCATAAGCAAGGAGACCGAGTGTGTTCATTCCCAACCCAGGTAAATATAACCGAGCAATTCAGCCTTTTTTGGCCTCCTCATGTGGTAGGCCCTGAGCGAGCGCTCCTGCTTGATGTGCCTTTTTCCTCTTCCTACTGCTTGCTCCATAGAAGCAGGGAAGAAAGGAAGCTGGAAGATGAACAGAAACGAAGAGGTAAAGATTGTAGAGTCTCCCCCACCCGTAGCCTCAAGATTCTGGGGCAGGCAGAAGAAACTGCCTTTGGGACAAGGCAGTATCCTCAAACCTTTCTTCAGTTTCTCCCCTCTTGTGAGAAGTGGTGCACCCCAGTGAGTGGGGTATTGGACTGGAACTCCAAAGGACCTAAGGGGGTCTATCCCCAGCTCTGTTACTAGTCTGCTGTGTGACCTTGGGCATTTCACTTCGCCTTATGTGGGTCTCAGTCTCTCCATCTAAAATCCATGACTGCTGATGTTTCCTTCTTTGTAAAGTGCACAGAGAGCCCAAGATGAAAAGAGCTGTTGATAGCTATCGTAAAGCCGTGACGTTTGTGCGCAAGGTGTGCCTTTGGGTACCCGAGAGCCTTCTTTTCTCTTTGGACCTCTAGGGTGCACACTTATAGGGGAGGCGGGGGGGGGGGGGGGGTCCTTATGTCTATCAAGGCATTTTCCTTAGGGAAAGGGACAGCCATCTCTAGGTTCTGTTTTGGGGATTCACTTCAGGAACTAGACTCTCTAGTGATAACAGTTTACATCAAGAAGAGCGCACGTTTATTCTTAGTTGGACAACCTATTTGTTCCAGCGGTCTTTGTGTCAGTCTAGTAAGAGACTTGGAATGAGTGTTGGAGGCAGCTGAGCATGACCATGTCCAACTGTGACTTCCCACCAGAGAGAGGAATTCCTACCAATGGCTTATTGCCCAGGGCCCCAATGTTTTGGACCCTGGGAATCTGATTGTGTCTGCCGAGTTGGACAGTGAAATCTTCCTGTCCTGGAGAGGACAGGGTACAGTTTCTTCAGGCATCATTTCCCATGGAAAAAGCCTTATGTTGGCTAGGATCCAGAAGAATTGCTCGATTGGTTTGCAAGAGAAACTCCAGAAGAACTTTTAAAAAGTGCACTTCCAGAAGGAGAAATAGCAGAGGGGGAAGTGTACGTGATGGCATCTCTGCCTGTTTTGGTGGCGTTCAAGAAGGGATTTAAACTAGGGATGTGAAGGACTAGTCGACTATCCGGTAAGCAAATGCTTATTGGATGGTTGACAGGACAGTCGACTAGTTGCTTCCCCCCCTTGCTGCCTCTATCATATAGAGGCAGCAAGGGCAGGGGAAAGGAGGGGGTACAAGCTTGGGGCCAGACCCCGGGCTCAATGCGGCGCTGCTGCTTTGAAATGCCATGTGCAGCCCGAGGCCAGGTGGGGTGTTCCCAGGCTGCACGCGACGTTTCAAAGCGGCAACGCCGCGTGGAGCCCGGGATCAGCGGGGGGACTCCCCGGCTGACCCCGGGCTCCGTGCAGCGCTGCTGCTTTGAAATGCCACGGAGAGCCCGGCATCAGGCAAAATGCATCGACTATTCGATTAGTCAATTAGTCGATACTTAACATCCTTAATTGAAACTGGGCCCCTCAAATGCCCAAGTTGTGACATTATCCATTGGACCTTGCTCTCTTCAGCTGTGTATGGAGGTTGCCAGACAGGTCACCTCTGGCTCCGTTACAGCTGGCCTCCTCCACTCTCAGTGCTGCTTGGCTGTAGAATGGGGTGGTGGCAGAAATGGAGAGATGAATGACAAGGAGAAATAACTGACTGTTTACTTTACTTGTCATAGTCCTCCTCTTCCCAGTCCCTCTGTCCAGCTTGTTTGTGGAGCATGGGCTTTGCCATCTTCTTCTTCACACCCCTGCTTTTGGCAGTGATCAAAAACTGATGCTTAAGAGAGCAATGCAAAACCTTCCTCCATGTACGTAGCCAAATGTGCAGGGGGTTGAGCGCCTTCCCAAATGTTCAAGGAAGAGGTAGGGAAGCAATGTGGCTCTGGACTGTGTTTTCCTTAAATGACAGTCTTTTTTTGCCTTCTTGCTTCCTGGGAGGACAAGACAATTCGACTGACTGACTGCCTAGGATGGGGGAAGAGAACAGCTATAACCAGTAGGTAACTCTTTCTTTCTGTGTTTTCCTCTTGTCCCCCTGTTAACCCCTTTGTTTCTGTCCTTGTTTTGTGGAAAGTTTTGTTGAGAAACGCACAAACAGCTTCTTCTACGTTTCGCTCTAGTTTATTTTTTTCATGCTCCTCTTATAAAACACTTGTCATTTAAATAAAATAAAACAAAGCTGGCTGGTAGGTTTTCATTGAAGAACATTTTTTCATGGGAGTAAATAATTTTCATTGAAGCTTTGTGGGTTTTTTTTTTCTATGGGAAACAAAAGACTGGGTGTAAAGCTAAGCACCTGCTTACCCGCCTTCCTAAATTCTTCCTTAATTAATAAACTTGAGTCAGCCATCCCATTTTATTTAACTTTTTAAAATAATCTGTTTTCATTTACCTGTACAAAAGAAGACAATCAGGTATGTGTAAAAGAAATCAACCCCCCTTAATTAATAAAATGGTTACAGCTGAAAAATGATCACAGTCTATTTCTCTATTGCATCATTTACAGAAGTCAAGTACTTAAAAGGAAGAAAATGACTGCTTATGCAATCAACCACATTATTCTTAATGGGTATCAAGAAGCACACATTCCATCATACCACAAGGAGCTTAGTTATGATGTCAGCTGTTTCAGCTGGTTATTTGATAACTGAAACTCCTTGGGAGCGGGAAGGTATTAAATATACAAATTATATATGTATAATTTAATGCCACATAGTGATCAGTTCAAATACCAATTGACCTGCATAATGAATTGTGATTTCATGCCATCAGGAAGCAGTGTTTCCTAGTGGATAGAATATTGGGCAGGAACTCATGCGATTTGGGTTTTGGTTCCAGCTCTTGCCATAGGTCTGTTGGGTGACATTTATGTGCCTCAGTTTCCGCACTGTAAAACGGGGAAGGTGATATTGACTTCCTTTGTAAAGTGTTTTGATATCTACTGATGAAATATGTTAGGAATTACAATTGTCATGACTACACTTTTGCTTATTTTAAGCTACACATACATACATTATTCTCAAGGAATCACAATTATGGAAAAGTACATATGACAGTCAGTGACGACGTATATTTTCTGTTGATTGATAACACTTATCATGCAGAGCACTTTTCACAAATTGATCTCAAAGCACTTTACAAATGTGGGTAGGCTTTATCCTTCTCCCCTTACAGATGGGGAAACTGAGGCACAGTGGGGTCACATTACTTGCCCAGGGTCCCATATGCTGAGCCAGTGCATAGCTGAGAATAGAATCCTGGGGTCTTGATTTCTAGCTTGCTCTCTGAATCATAGAGGCATGTTTAATGTATCTACATTAAAAAAAATTAGAAACTGAAATAAGGATAACAGGAATAATATTATAAAAACACTTGAAAAAATTCCCTTGGATTTCAGGTTGGTGGAGTGTGATGAAACATGATTTTCTTTGGGTGGGAATATTTTGCTTGTTAAGCTGGCAGTGTAAGGTTAAGAGGGGCCTTTTTCTTTTCATTTCGTTGGCCTTTTAAACAGTTTGAAGGGGTTGGAAATGGCGTGATAACGTTATCATTACTCAGTGACTAACAGTTCAGGGCTTTTTTTTAACCAAGCTTTTTGTGTTTGGATCTGGATTTTTTTTTTTTTACTGCCTTCTTGAATGCTGAGGGATGAAATACTGGGAGATTAACTCCCCTGGTGTTTCAGTGAATGAATAGTGGAAGTATTTTAAGACTAACAGATCTGAAACTGGTATGCTGAGGTGCCCCCCAATCCCAAATAAAATTCATGGGATGGGTCCCAAATCCAGGCTTCAAAGACCCTTGGACTTTTGGTGCCTTGATCTTGGTAGGTAGGAAATTTGGGAACCAGCCACAACCATATCTCCCCTTTCCCATCCTAAATACCATGTTGTGTATGGTAGGGTTGCCAGGTGTCTGGTTTTGAACCGGACAGTCCAGCATTTGAGCTTTCTGTTCGGGAAACAAATTGAGAAAATAGAAATGTCCGGTATTTTCTAAATAAGATGAAATGTAGATTGTGATGTAATGTCAAGCGTGTCTGGTATTTTTGTTGAAACCATCTGGCAACCCTAGTGTAAGGGGGTTTCAATGGATGTTGTTGGAAACATCCTCCTCTGCACTGCTAAGGCCTGTTAACTTTACAAGTGATAGAACAGGAATCCTGCTTTAACTGGGTTTAGGGTTGCCAGATGGTAACCCCAAAAAGGGGACCAAAGTTGTTGAGCAAAAAAATTAAAAAAATAAAAAAACTAGCATGGTCCCTTTAAGAAATGCTTTTGAGGCATTTTGGCCCTAACAGGCTGCCGGGGGCCGGCTGTCATCTTGGCTTCCTGCTCCAGTTTAGACAGCTCCCCTGCGGAACCAGGTAAGCACCTGGTATTTTCGCCTCCTGGCTGGGAAAAAAATCAGAAAATACCGGACATTTTAGGTGTCCAGTATTTTCTGAATTTTTTTACAGGACAGGAGGCAAAAATACCGGACTGTCTGGGTTAGTGTTACCAGGTGCCTTAAAAAAAAATACCGGACCTGATCTCAGATGGAGTGCGGGGACTGGCTGGGAGGGGAGCGGGGCTGGCTAGGAGGAGGTGGGGGAGGGAGGGAACCGGCTGGAGGGAAGCAGGGCTGGCAGGGGGTGTCGGGGGCAGCGGGGCTGGCCAGGGAGATCGGGGTCGGGGCAGCAGGGCTGGCCGGGGAGATTGGGACGACCGCCGGCGGGAAGCAGGCTAGCCGGGAGAGAGGGGGTCGGGCAGCGGGGCTGGCCGGGAGACGGGAGGGGGAAACCGGCTGGTGGGAAGCAGGGCTGGCCGGGACGGGGTCAGGGGAGCGGAGCTGGCCGGGGGAGATCGGGAGGAGGAGGGGGGCAGAACTAGCTGGTGGGAAGCGGGGCTGGCTGGGGCGGAGGGACCGGGGGAGAGAATTGGCTGGCGGGAAGTGGGACTGACCAGGGCGCACACAGATACCGGGGCGCTGCCCGTCCCGCGCACGGTCCCCGGCAAAGCATGAGCGAGTCCAGCCCTGGGGAAACCATCCCGCCCCGGCCCCGCCTCCCCCCTCGCGTAGTTGTGTACTGCCTAGCTGATAGACACACTCACACAGAGTGAGCGTGTCTACCAGCCAGGAAATTCACAACTACGTACTGATACTCCTAATAATAATAATAAAACTTACCTAATTAGAAAATACCCGACATTTTATATGTCCGGTATTTTCTCCATTTTTCTCCTGGACAGAACCCTCAAATACTGGACTGTCTGGTTCAAAACCGGACACTTGGCAACCTTAGTCCGGGTCAGTACTGGACACCTGGCAACCCTAGCTGGGTTTGAAAAAGAACTAGGCCAGTTCATGGAAGCTAGGCCCATCAATGGCTATTAGTCAGGACAAGTAGGGAAGGTGTTTCCAGTCTTTGTTTGCCAGAAGCTGGGATAGGTGGCAGGGAATGCATCACTTGGTGATTCTCTGTTCTGTTCATTCCCTCTGGGGTACCTGGCATTGGCCACTATTAGAAGACAGGCTGCTGGGCTAGATGGGCCTTTGCTCTGACCCAGTATGGCTGTTCCTAAGTGCTTATGTCTGTGAAATTTTCTTTTTGTTTTCTTGTTGTGTGTGTTTGGTTTTTTGGTTGTTTTTTTCCCTTGGCTAAACTCTCCTAGGCCAGATTGGCATAACTCCATTGGCTCCAATAGTAGGACATATCTACTGACTTCAAAAGACCTTTGCCAACTATACCAGCAGAGAGTCTGGCCTGTGAACTACAGAAGGTTAATTTTATGCCACATTTTATTAGCAATGTTTTAGGGGGCTGCCTGCAACGTGTAAAACAAGTCGTGTAGTAAGTCTTAGCAGCAGGATAGAAATGCTCTATTATGATGATTTTGGAAGATTATTTGTGCATTAGTGGATTTGGAATCTGATTGTTACCATAACCGACAGGAGCATAAAAGGTCTAAAATATCCATTTACAAATGAGTTGTTGTAGCAGTCCTGCCTGAACCAGCCTCCACCATCCAGCCATGTGTTTTGCTGTCTGGGGAGGGAGAGCATTTTTGGAAGCATGGGCAAGGACTACAGAAGAGTAGAGGTCCAGTTGGTAGGGTGCTTGTGTGGTACTTTGTGGATCTTGGTTCAAATCTCTGCTCTGCCACAAAACATCATGTGTCACATGGTCTCTTTGTGGCTGTTCCCCACCTATAAAGTGGTGCTAACAGCATTACTTTATCTCACAGAGGTGTTGTGATGATAAATGTACTACAGTTTGGGAGGCACTCATACTTTAATAATGGGGCCCTATAAGTACCTAAGACATTTAGATAGCTGGAAACATTATTCAAACAGCCATCCCTTACTCCCAGATTCATTTTGACCACTCAAGCAAATCTGTAGTTACTACACCTGGTCAACATTTTCTGGGTTTTCATCTTTTTTGACAAAGTCTTTCATAACAAAATTAATGAGTCAACTCAAATGTTGGGAGGAGGGGGGTCATCCAGCTGGAGAACTGGATGGGAGGTGTTTTTTATTTTTTAAATATTATTTTTAAAAAAACAACCCTCTTTTTTAAATAGCAGTGACAACTTTTGAAAACAATCCACATTTGTGACCGTTTTCTTTTGACCTGCTGTCGTATTGACACCCGAAGTGTTTACTGGCTCTCCTGAAAGTTCTTTGTGGATATAGGACTTGCCTAGTCAGCAGGAAGTAACAGCATCATGAGCCTTTGGGTGACAAATCACTCAGCCCAGGTAGCAAATGCTGACTAGAATGTCCTCTGAACTATACTTGTGATGAGATGAGGATGTATAAGCCATTTGCTAAATAATTCCCAGTTTGCTTATGGCCATCAGAGCAGAGTACTGGAGAACCAGAAGCAGGAAAGGAAGGTACCAGACAAATGAACCCAACATACACATTTCTCTCTCTCGAGCTATGTCTACACTGCCAGGTTTTTTCAAATTAAGTTATTTCAAAATAATAATTCCCAAAATAACTATTTCAAAATAGCACATCCACCCTACAGGAAAGCCTCAAAATTAGTCAGAGGCAGGCTCCCTTAATGTGGATATGCTACCTTGACTTAGAACCCCAGGAAGCACTGGGGAGTAATTATTTGAATGACTCTGGGGAGTAGTTATTTTGAAATAGCGGCAGCTGAGCGTCCACACTAACCCTATTTCGATATAGCAATTTCGAAATAGGCATTATTCCTCATAGAAAGCGGGTTTAGTATTTCAAAATAATAAGCCTGTTATTTCGAAATAATTTCAAAATAACGGGTTTGCTGTGTGGACGCGCACCCCAACCCCGCTTATTGGCAGCCCCCCTCCCACACACTGAACTCCTCGTTTTTGGCCCCACTCCAGAGCATGGGGGGATCCATAAAATCTACTAACTCAGTCCCCCCTAGACTCTGGTGGGCAAGGGGAATGTGGATTGGTTTTTTTTGCTTCTCACTTTTGTGTGACCCCCAACTTATTTTTCTGTGGGTAAGCAGCCTGTGACCCAAAAAGTTTTCCCATCCCTGGTCTAATGGTTAAAACAAAAGATTTGGCATCCCATCAACTATTTCAAACTCTGCCATTAACATATTATATGACATTGGGTTAGTCACCATAACCTTTGTGACTCAGTTTCCCCAGCTGCACCTTGGGGATCACAATGCTGCCCTACCTCTGCAGATTGCTTTTAGAGCCTTGGATGAAAGAGACTATTCAAGGGCAAATTATCCTCGTACATGCTCAGCAGATATTAACACAGCCAAAGTTGATTTACTTGGTATTAACTGGGCAGAGCAACAGCCCGCATAAGATACTAAAGAGGGAAAAACTGTAAACAGCGCAGTATGTTATTACTTTCAAAGCTTTGCAGCAGATTTAAAGCCTTCAGGGACATTAGCAACATGTCCTGGCTTCAGTGCTGAAGGGCAGTGTTTATGCATTGGTTATTTAGGGGATATTCCAAACGCTAAACAATACAAAGCATGAAATAATTACAGCACTACTCTAATTATGGATGAGCAGCACTGCTTTGAGGAGGGGGAGGTGTATGTATGTGTGTGTGTAGATGTCTTTATTGCTTGATCAGGAAGGCACTTGCGATAGGCCACACTGGTTTTGTTTGGATTGCATAAGCTTTAATCTAAAGGTAGAGATGTTTTTAGTTGATCTGTGTTAATGTTGGGTGGGAATTAACATGCATACGAGAAGATCATGTGACCTCTCCCCCTGTTCCGTCGCTTTATCGGATTCCTGCCAAAGCAGAGTGGCTAGAGGCTGGGCTGGGCTGGACTCTCACAACCCAAGGATCGAGATGCCAGCGATCTCCGTCCTTTACAAAGGTGCCGTCATTATTAGCAGGTAATCCTCACGAGCAGTGAAACTGACGAGAAGTGTGGGGCTGGTTGGAAGAAGGGAAGGAAATTGCATGGTTGGGCTGGGGTGCGTCTGAGCCTCTTTGGGGGCAAATCCAAAATTCCTGTCTGTGCTCTAGATTTGTAATGCCAGTCTCATACCAACTGGGCAATGTTACCTTTCAGTTTGGGTTACGAGTCATTTTCCCGGGGCTGGAGGAAGGGAGGGTTCCTTTGGTTTCCACGGAAAAGTGATTCAGAAAGGAAGGGGGGGTTGTGTGTCTCTTCAGAAAGGGCTGAGACAGGGGATGCAGGCGGACAAGATCAGATGCATTGATGTTGTGAATAATGAGCTCTCCTGTGGATGCGTTTCCTCCCTGCAATCCTGCCAGTGCGTAGGAAGGGATTAAGGACAGAGAACTTTTTAGAAGTCCTGCACCTCTAGTGTGAGACCCTCTTGTGCTCAGGGATATTTGCTCTGAATTCTGGCCTCTCTGCTCCTTTGTTATGCATTTTGTGTGATCCGAAAATGTGTTCCCCCTCATGTTAATGCTCTGCGTGTTTGGCTTTTTGCTAACGTATTCCTTTGTTTGGGGGATCAGATTCAGGGAACATTTTGGGGGTAATCAGCTATTTCATGAAACCCCCTAACCTGACGTTACCTTTCAGGTTAAAAGTCATTTTCTTGTTTAATAACATGGTTTCTCCAGGCACTTATCCAAGAGGCTGCAAAATTCCGCATAGTAACTTTAATATGCTTAATTAAGACCATATTATGCTGAATTAAATTGGTATAGCTTCATTGAAGTCCATGGAGCTATTCTGACTTATGCTAGTTGATGTTTAGCTAAGTGCCTTGAAAATGTAATTTATTAAGTCTGATTAAAGTGCAACTGAAGTAGGAGGGATGAAGAGTTTTTGACTGGAATGTGAAATTGGATTGAAGACTTATTTTTGGTCTCTGAGATGTAGTTCTGAGGTGTGCTTCTGAACGGCAAGAAGGTACTTGGATTTAAAACTTGGCTGTCCCTATCGATTCAAATGGAAAAACACAGGGTTACTCTTCCCATAAAACTGGTTGGGTTTAGATCCGGTCAACAGGCTTTACTGTATCCACGTCTGTCTTTTTGCTCAGACCAGCCTACGTCAGTTCTGATGCTGAATCGTGAAACTCTCGTTTTTCCTCCACGGTGACCATTGGGAACAGGAGAATGTTCGGAGAAAGGCTGAACTGGAGAGGCCTGGGTATTGGGTTGTCATCTGGAATATGTGGACACTTTTGGCTGGGTTAGATTAAAGTCCATGCGCGCCCATGTTGTAGTGAAAGTACCCCAAAGGCCAGGAGGAGAGAAGGGACCATACTTTTAAGTAATTTGGAGCAGGGCTTGAGTAATCCAAATTAAAACCCTGTATTTCTGGGGCAAGTTGAATCTAATTCCAAAGCGCTCTGCAGCGCCAAGTCATCTGTAAATAAATAATTAAAGGCAGACATTTCAGAAGTCTTCAGCCTGGCTCTGCTCCCACTGAAGTCCATCCTGCCCCAAATGTCTCTCAGAAACCTTCATGGTAGAGCCTTGAGCTATGTAGGGCTTGGGGAGCCCAATCTCTTGTAGTGCAATTTATTGGTGGAGCATTGTCCGTGTCAGGGTCCTGGATGATGGCATGTCCATGTGACCTTATTTATGTCTATGCTGAAAGGCCTGGATCTCTACCTCTATGCCTGGGAGGAAGTCAGAGGCTCTGTGGAATATACCAGGCCGCTTGTCCCTTCCAACGTGTTTTGAAATTACCTTGTTAATATGTTTTACGTTTCTACTTAATATCGGGTCTCACTTATCAGCTTGTGTCTGGGGGTGGGAATTTCAGACTCTGGAGGTCTAGACCATCTGGCTTTTGACTAGAGATGGTCAGAATGTTTTCGCTGGAATGAAATTTCAGCAAAATTTGTCATTTCAGCCAAAACATTGTGCTGAGATGCATTGGTTTCTGGGTGTGCTTGTTGGGAAGCAGGTGGGATGAGAGAGAGACTCAAGACTTTATAGTCAGAAGAGACCATCAGGATCCTCTAGTTTGACTTCCTGCACATTGAGGTAGTGAACTTCCTCACTGTGATGGGAGGAAGGGGGAAGCGTGGAGATTTGATCGCAGTGGGTAGGACACTAGCCTGGGATGTGAGAGACTAGGTCCTTGCTCTGCCTATCCGGGCTGCTCTGGGATGAACAGCTCTGCTCCAGCTCTGGGAATTGTGCTTGGGTCTCCCAAACCCGTGTTATACCCACCTCACTAGAGCGTACGATTGTTTTCCCCAATGCGAAAGCATTTGAACACAAACATCAAAAGTCACCACCAAACGGAAGTGTTGTGCTCAAGTCAGCTCTGAGTAGGTCACTGCTCGTCCGTGCTAATTAGGTGTGTGTTTTAAAACCCTGGAGCTGAAATCTCATCCACCTCTCACCAAATCCCTTCTTATGAGTTGATTTAAACAAACAGTTGACAGGAAACTTATTGGACCATTGGTTCGAATTTGGGTCTAATTTTTACACTGATATATATCTGGAACCAACCCATTAGCTAGATTGGTGTTATTCCACGTGGATACAGGTGTCATTGAGAACACAAACTGGCCCATCGTATTTAGGGTTGGCAGATGGTTTCAACGAAAATACCAGACACACTTGACATTACATCACAATCTACATTCCATCTTATTTAGAAAATACCGGACATTTATATTTTCTCATTTATGTTTTCTCAATTTGTTTCCTGAACAGAAAGCTCAAATACTGGACTGTCCAGTTCAAAACCAGACATCTGGCAACCCTAATCATATTATGTGTGTGTGCATCTGTCTGTCCATTCACGTCTGTATGTATACGTTAGTTTATGTCTGTGTAATTTTGTAAGGTTTTATTTTTGCTCTCTGCCAGCATAGAATTGTAGAATCCTAGAATCTTAGAAGTGGAAGGGACCTTGAGGGGTCATCAGGTCCAGTCCCCTGCACTCATGGCAGGACCAAGCACCATCTAGTAGATATTTGTCTAGCCTGCTCTTAAATACCTCCACTGATGGAGATTCCACAATTTCCTGGGGTAATTTATTCCAGTGCTTACCCATTCTGACATTTAGGAAGTTTTTCCTAGTGTCCAACCTAAACCTCCTTTGCTGAAATTTAAGCCCATTGCATCTGGTCCTATCATGAGAAGTTAAGGAAAATAATTTTTCTCCCTCCTCCTTGTAACACCCTTTTAGGTACTTGAAAACTGCTATCATGTCCCCCTCTCAGTCTTCTCTTTTCTAAACTAAACAAACCCAATTATTTGCATGCACCTCATGCAGTGGAGGGTTTGTGTCTTTTGAAACTCTGTTTTTGGATGGTTTTGTGGGAAAAGATTGTCTTGATGGGGTGGGGTGAGATGGGGGTTTCTAGGTTTGTCTGTGTGTATTATTAGTTTTAGCTTCTTCAAACTGTATCTGGTTTCTCTTCCAGGACATTGATGGGACCCTATGGAATAGTTTTAGCTTCTTCAAACTGTATCTGGTTTCTCTTCCAGGACATTGATGGGACCCTATGGAATGGATCGAACAGCGCATTGCATTGATTTCTATGACTGTGCAAATGGGCTGGGTGAGTATTTTGTGTATGTGCAGCCATCACCTTGGGGTACTGGAGAAAATGCACCATCAAGTTGAGCTTCCAACCTCTTGAGTGGCTTTTCCTCATGCAGGTATAATACAGAAGGCTGTGTCTTCTCTTGAACAGCTTCTGGAGAGTGTAAGGCAGCTATACCCTTAAGTTAGTGCTGGTCTTGTGATTAATACACGGAAGTGGATAATGAGCCCTCGGTTTTAGTTCCCGTTCTGCCACAAATTTCCCAGGTCACCTTGGACAAATCACTTAGGCCCAAAATTTCTACAATGTCTACTAATTGTTTTGTTTACCTCCATTTTTGGCGGGCCAGTCAGAGACAACTTGATGTCCCCAGTGGGGCACCTGAATTAATATTTGTTAAATGTCAGTCTTTGTGTCTCCGTGCCTCAGTTTCTCCACTTGTATAACAGGGACAGAAATATTTCTCCACGGGAGCGGAGCTCTCTGGAGGAAAAGAATTGTGTAAGTTTATTGTTTGTGTTATATCATAACATCCAGTGACAGGTAATTGAAACTAGACAAATGCAGATGAATAACTTGCCCACTGGAACAACTTCCCACGGGATATGGCGGATTCTTCCTCACATGGAGACTGTAAACTGAGAAGGGATGTCTCTCCAGAAGATGCATCCTATTTCAGTCAGAAGTTATGAGTTGCTTTTGTTGCAAGGATCACTGGGAGAACTCCTCAGGGCTGGGCTTTGCAAGAATGCACACTAGGTGATCCTAACGGTTCCTTCTAGACCTAAAATCTCTGACTCTCTGGAAACAGCCAGGTTTTGGCATTGGGTGAATCAGACACGGGTTCAAGAGCTTCCTAAGAATGATCGTGTTTCATGGAGGTGACATTTCAGAGCAGTGAGGAGCAAATGACCTTCTGCCCTTAGGCCTTGAAGACAAATTGGAACACAATTCTGCCCCGAACACACAGCTGGTGCTGAGACAGAAGCTCCCCTTGGCTTCAGTGGGGACAGGGAGGCCAGCATAGAGTGAGTTTGAAACCCCACTCTCCTTGAGCGCCTGTCCGGCAATGGGGCTGCCACCAGGCTATTGCTAGGGCCCTACTGAATTCACAGCCTTGCGAAACATGTCACGGACCCTGAAATCCAGTGTCCTCCCGTGAAATCTGGCCTTTTGAGTGCTTTTAGCCTGTACTACAGATTTCATGGGGGAGACCAGCGTTTGCTGAGCCAAAAGGGAGTTGCAGAGGGATCACAAGGTTATTATAGGAGGGTGGCAATCTCGTGACCCTTATATCTGCGCTGCCTTCAGAGCTGGGCAGCTGGTGAGCGGCAGTTGTGATGCTGGCCGTCTGCCATCCTGCGCTGCTGCTTGTGGTAGCGCTGCCTTCAGATTCTGGCCAGCAGCTGCCACGCTCCAGCTGCCTAGCTGTGAAGGCAATGCTGCTGCCAGTAGCTGCACAGAAGTAAGGGTAGCAACACTGCAACCCCCCTGAATCACTGGAGGGGGGATCCCGCTGGACCGGCCCATCCCCATCCTCTACCTGCTGGGGTGAGCCCCACGGTAGCCAGACCGCTCCTCGTCTCCCTCCCCCAGACCAGTGGCTCTCAAACTGGAGCTGCCGTCCATGGCTCGAGCTCAGCCACCCCCTGCTTCCTCCTTCCTTCCCCTCGCAGCAGGGAGCCTGCGCTGGCACGCCAGCCTTGTCCCCCTCACCCACCGCAAGGTTGGAGTGCCAGCATTGACTTCCTGCTGGGGGTGGAAAAGAAAGCCCCGAGCCCGTCCCCAGCTGGGCGAATAGCAGCCCACGGACAGGCTGCCTAGAGGTTTTTCCCGCTGCTCCCATTGGCCAGAGTCCAGCCAATGGGAGCAGTGGGAGGCTGTGCCTGGGACATGGTGCCTGCGAGTGGTGCGGGGCACGAAAGCAAGTAAGTGTCCCCCTTACCCCTCATGCCCAGACTCCGCTGCCACCTTGATCCTGCACTGCCCCCCACCAAGACCCTACACCCCCAGCCTGCTCCTGCACCCTCGCTCCTGGCCAGGCACCCTACTCCCAGTCTGCTCCTGCACTTCAGTCCTCCCTGTCCTTCCCCCTCGCCCCATGGGATTGGAACATCAGAGGAGTGAAGTGTCTCAGTTGGGGGTCACATCAGTGAGGATTGGAGGTTTTTGGAGGGTTTTTTTTGCTTCTCACTTGTGTGATCCCCAACTGATTTTTCTGTGGGCCAGTGGCCCCAACCCATAAAAGGTTCCCCACCCTCCCATAAATAAAGAAAACATGGAAACCTTTTGTGGTGGACATAAATTAATATATTTTAATTTCTTTAAAATGAAGTTTGGTAAACTAACATGAGAAAGTTAAAACATGCTTCATCTGTTTAATAGTTTAAATTAAACCATTCTCCCTAGCTGCAGCACTAGCAAAATGGTTCCGATGTAATTATGGAGAGTTTTCATTAGCAACTGGTAGTCCGTGGAAAGGTTTGCATTGAGCCAGGTGGGCCCTGGGCCAAAAACTTTGAGAACCACTGTCCTAGACCCAGCCTGTCTGCACTGGGGAAAGTCAGAGCAGTGTCTCTTGACTGTGCAAGTTTCTGGTAATCCAGCCCTAGAGCCTGCCTGGGGCATATCAAAAGCATCTTTCTATCAAGAAACGCTTTTTGCTTTTCAGTTGAGCTGCAGCGGCAGCGACTATCTCCCCTTGCCACTTCTAAATTGCTGGGCCACTGGGCAATTGCCCTCTTTCCTCCCCATCCCCTGTCGGCAGGCCTGTCTGCACAGGAGCACAGAACCGCTGCTCTGGCCATGTACGCAGACATTATGTGAGCAGCGAACATGTCATGACTTTGAAGTGCTTTCTGACACCTGCTGTTTGTAAGGTAGGACAGAAACCCAAATTCTAGTCTAGTCTTGTGCTTATTATTTTCTGAAATGGAAAGAATAGTCCACCTGCAGCCTGGAACGCTGTCTTGGACTGAGGAGAATCACCTCAGTTGTTACGACTGGTGTGTGTAAGTGTGTGGGGAGGTATATTCTGCATAGGAGCATAATATCATCTAGACCAGAGCTACCCCGTACATAGAATAGTTCGGGGCTGGTACTGCAGGCCCCGTGCTTTTGAGGCCACTATGGCCGCCCCACCTGTTCTATGTATGGGAGGGACCCGGGGGATTACGGGAGCCTGGCATGGGGCAACAGCAGGGGTGCCCCCCCCAACATGGTGGTGGGATCTAGAGTGGCCCAGCAGCCCACTGGGCTCAACTTCTCAGTGGCAGTGGGAAGGGGAGCACCCCAGCCCCAGGGCGGTGAAGCGGGGCACAGCATGCTGGGAAGGTGGCACGGCAGGACGGAGCAGAGCAGGCTGCTGGGCCGCTCCGGACCCCATCACCATGGCGATGGGGGGGGACCTGTGCTGCTGCCGAGCCCAGCTTGGGAGAAGGTGTAATGGGGCAGAGCAGGGATGTGGCTTGGGGAACGGGCACGGTCTGCAGCAGGGGGGTTTGCTCTGGGTACCACTCTGTGGTGCTGGGGCCGGGGAGGGTTGCCCAGCCTCCCCTCCCCTCTTCGGGATGGCTCTGATACAGACAGATTCTCAGCTGGTATACTTAGCTAGAAAATATTCCCCACCCTGTTGAGTAAACAATTTTTTGTTCAAATTTCCATGGAAAATGTTGAGAGTGTTTTTCAAAACAAAACAAAACAAAACAAAACAGAAATCAAAGTATTTCAGCCAAAAAGGGAAATATGTTGATCCTGAAATGCTGCTGTTGGGCATCATGGGAGTTGTAGTTCTTGTGCCTCATGCTCCCATTCTTCTCAATGAGCTGGGCTTCTGGGTCAGACCACGTCTCCCATGATGCACTATGCATCTCTTGGTGAGAGGAGGCAGTGCCTGATGGCCATGGTACATCACAGCAGATTAAATCTGACTGAGGAGCCTGGCCTGTGGAAGAGAATGAGGAGCATGAGTCACTGGAATAATAATTCACATGAGGCACTATTTCCGAATCAAAATATTTTGGCTTTTGGTCACTTGTCAGTTGTTTTTCAACAACCAAAATAAATAAATAAATAGAAATAGACATTTTTAATGAAAATGTTTAGTCAAAAAAATCAATTTTCTGTTACAAAACAGCTTCTATGGCAAATTTTCAGCCAGCCCTTTGAGTCAGTTTATGCCAGTTTACACCAGGTGAGGGTCCGACCCATTTGTTTTGAAAGGATGAAGCTCTTGGCTAGGTTTGTGTGCTGGGTCACATGTGACACACCACAGAAGATGTGGCCTGAGCCAGTGGTTTTCAAACGATATGTCGTGACCCAGGACTGGGGGTGGAATGTCGGGCACTGGGTCTTGTTGCTGCAGGGGGAGCAGGTGAGCAGCAGGGATTCTAAGGCAGCTCCCTGCCTGTCCTGGCACCGCAGACTGTGCTGTGCCCCAGAAATGGCTGGCAGCAGGCCTGGCTCCTAGGTGGAGGGGGGAGTGCATAGGGCTCCATGCACTGTCCCTGCCTTAGCACTAGCTCCACACTCCCTTTGATTGGGAACCTGCTGCTGGCTGCTTCTGGGGGCAGCATGGTCTGTGGTGCAAGGATAGGCAGGAAGCTTCCTTAGCCCCCTGGTGCACCACTGACCGGGAGCTGCTCTAGGTAAGCCCCTCTTGCTCCAGCCCTGACACCCCCAAAGCTGGAGCCCCCTCCTCCACCCCAAACTTCTCATCCTCAGCCCCGCTCTGGAGCCCACACTCTAGTCAAATTATGTTGGGTCGCCGGCATCAATGATTTTCTTCAGCTGGGTCATGAGAAGAAAAAGTTTGGAAAGTACCGGCCTAAGCAGTGAGCTGGAGGCCAAAGTTGGCCGCTAGCATAAAGCAGGACTTTACAGCCCAGTGCTGCTGCAAATCCACATAATGGAGCTGGAGTCCCACACTTTGTGTTCTGTACAGTGCATGTGTTTTCTTAAAAAAAAAAAAAAAAAGACAAATCCATCTGAATCAGCGATGATGAAACTTTGCAACAGTCCTAGCCAATGAGAGAGAGGTGCTAAGAATTTCGGCTCCGCTGATGAAGTGGATCACACAATACATGGCATTTGAGCCCCCCTGAGAAACGTGTGCTCTGCTGTTACGTAGCTGTCTATGTTCAGCTGTCTGGGTTGATTGGTGGACGGTAGTGATGTCATCTCCAGTGAGGGAATAGCTCTGCTTCTGCGGAGCTTCTGCTCTGTAGATGGACAAGTTTGTTGAGCGCAGAGCATTTCTGTTATCCAGCCGCTAGGAAAGGTCCGCTTCACAGGTGAACAACCTCGCTTCCGCTGCCGAGCTTGCAGTGTGGGAATGGGTTAGCTTGGTCAGGGACTAGAAGCTCAGTCGAGTGGCTACCATTCATGAGCCTTTCATGTGCACCTAAGTTATAGAATCATAGAATACTAGGACTGGAAGGGACCTCGAGAGGTCATCGAGTCCAGTCTCCTGCCCTCATGGCAGGACCAAATACTGTCTAGACCATCCCTGATAGACATTTATCTAACCTACTCTTAAATATCTCCACAGATGGAGATTCCACAACCTCGCTGGGCAATTTATTCCAGTGTTTGACTACCCTGACAGTTAGGAACTTTTTCCTAATGTCCAACCTAAACCTCCCTTGCTGCAGTTTAAGCCCATTGCTTCTTGTTCTATCCTCAGAGGCCAAGATGAACAAGTTTTCTCCTCCTCCTTATGACACCCTTTTAGATATCTGAAAACTGCTATCATGTCCCCCCTCAATCTTCTCTTTTCTAAACTAAACAAACCCAATTCCTTCAGCCTTCCCTCATAGGTCATGTTCTCTAGACCTTTAGTCATTCTCTTTGCTCTTCTCTGGACCCTCTCCAATTTCTCCACATCTTTCTTGAAATGCGGTGCCCAAAACTGAACACAATACTCCAATTGAGGCCTAACCAGCTCAGAGGAGAGCGGAAGAATGACTTCTCGTGTCTTGCTCGCAACACACCTGTTAATGCATCCCAGAATCATGTTTGCTTTCTTTGCAACAGCATCACACTGCTGACTCATATTCAACTTGTGGTCCACTATAACCCCTAGATCCCTTTCTGCCGTACTCCTTCCCAGACCGTCGCTTCCCATTCTGTATGTATGAAACTGATTGTTCCATCCTAAGTGGAGCACTTTGCATTTGTCTTTATTAAACTTCATCCTATTTACCTCAGACCATTTCTCCAATTTTGAATTATGACCCTATCCTCCGGAGGAGTCGCAACCCCTCCCAGCTTGGTATCATCTGCAAACTTAATAAGTGTACTTTCTATACCGATATCTAAATCATTGATGAAGATATTGAAGAGAGCCGGTCCCAAAACAGACCCCTGCGGAACCCCACTTGTTATGCCTTTCCAGCAGGATTGTGAACCATTAATAACTACTCTCTGAGTACGGTTATCCAGCCAGTTATGCACCCACCTTATAGTAGCCCCATCTAAGTTGTATTTACCTAGTTTATTGATAAGAATATCATGCGAGACCGTATCAAACGCCTTACTAAAGTCTAGGTATACCATATCCACCGCTTTTCCCTTATCCACAAGACTCGTTATCCTATTAAAGAAAGCTATCAGATTGGTTTGACATGATTTGTTCTTTACAAATCCATGCTGGCTGTTCCTATCACCTTGCCACCTTCCAAGTTTACAGATGATTTCCTTAATTACTTGCTCCATTATCTTCCCTGGCACAGAAGTTAAACTAACTGGTCTGTAGTTTCCTGGGTTGTTCTTATTTCCTTTTATAGATGGGCACTATATTTGCCCTTTTCCAGTCTTCTGGAATCTCTCCTGTCTCCTATGATTTTCCAAAGATGATAGCTAGAGGCTCAGATACCTCTCTATCAGCTCCTTGAGTATTCTAGGATGCATTTCATCAGGCCCTGGTGACTTGCAGGCATCTAACTTTTCTAGGTGATTTTTAACTTGTTCTTTTTTTATTTTACTTTCTAAAACTACCCCTTCCCATTAGCATTCACTATGTTAGGCATTCCTACAGACTTCTCGGTGAAGACCGAAACAAAGAAGTCATTGAGCATCTCTGCCATTTCCAAGTTTCCTGTTACTGTTTCTCCCTCCTCACTGACCAGTGGGCCTACCCTATCCTTGGTCTTCCTCTTCATCTCTATGTTGCCTTATCACTTTCTAGTACTCTGTCCCTCCACCGACCCCTGCCCATCCATGTCCGGTGTTGCAATATGAGGCAGCTGGCAGTACTGAAGTGAGGGGATTCCGTTTCTGGTGTAGTCCTTAAGCTTTTCTTCCTGTTCTGTTGTGGGACGAGTGATGGATCATTTGGTATGTGACTTACAGCCAGGTAAACTCATCCGAGGCAAGCAACATCTTTTAAAAAAAATCACACTCTCGGCCCAGCAATGAGAGCAGTAAAGTCATCGCACGAGGACAATGTACAGTACTCAAGTTAGCTCTTGGCTCCTTCTGCCAGGCTCAGAATATGCTTTGGAAAGAGAGAAGAGTCTGGGAAGCATAGCCTTACCACCTAACCTAGTAATGGGCCAAATTCTGACTGTGGTGTAATCTCAGAGTAACTACATGGTGTGGCAGATGGAAAGCGGTGGGCTGCAGGAGTTTGGTGGGGGGCAGGCACACGGGTAGTTGGGTGTGTGGGTTTATATTCCCTGAGTAGGGTGGGAGAGACTGCTGCTCAGCCCTCAGGTCAGGCAGGCACCTGAAACTCATTAGGAGCCAGCCTGGAGTGCAGCCCAATGGGACACCCACCACCAGTTAAGGCCTGCTGGCGCACTGTAAAAGCCTTCCCATCCGGCAAAGCAGGGGAAGGAGAAGAGGGACGGACTGGAGAAGAGGAAACACTGAGTGGGGGCAGAAACTACAGGCAGCAAGCGGGAGGGGTTTTTGTCCAAGACGCCAGGGAGCAGGTACCGAGGGAGTGGCCCAGGGAGGGGCCGCTATTCAGTGGGGATAAGGGCAAGAGCCCCATTACAGGGACTGCCACAGAGAGCCCTGGGCTGGAACCCTCAACCCCCCATCCCCCGGCCGGTGGGCCGCCAACAGGGGAAAAAGACCTTTGGACCGTGGCGGAGTTTTATTCTCCAAACTAGAGACTGGTCTATGATGAAAATGGTTCATGAACGGGTTACCGTCAGTGAGAAAAGCAAGAGGCAGTGGTAGGATCATCACGAGCCTCTGAGGCACACAAAAAACTGCAGCCTTCTTCCGCAAAAGCTTATGCAATGAAGCGTGGAGTAGAATATCACCGTGTTTCATTTGCATAATTAATTAGGGGCCGTTTTTGCAGAAGAGGCTTTTGCGCAAAAAGGAGCTGTGTAGATGGTTCCTTTTTGTGCAAAAGCCCCCTCTTGCGCAAGAGCCATTCTTCCTCATTTTTTCAGGAAGAACAGCTCTTGCGCAAGAGGGGGGTTTTGCGCAAAAAGGAGCCGTCTACACAGCTCCTTTTTGTGCAAAAGCCTCTTGCGCAAAAACGGCTGCTAGTTAATTATGCAAATGAAGCACAGCGATCATAGAATCATAGAGCTGGAAGAGACCTTAGGAGGTCATCAAGTCCAGCCCCCCCTGCCCAAGGCAGGACCAATCCCAACTAAATCAACCCAGCCAGGGCTTTGTCAAGCTGAGACTTAAAAACCTCTGTGATTTTTCCAGTCTGGGGTGTGAGATATTCTACTCCGTGCTTCATTTACATAAGCTTTTGCGGAAGAAAGCTGCAGTATAGACATAGCCTAGGTTTGTTCTATGGCTTTAACTTGAAATCCACACAATCCCAAATGAAAGTCCAAATTGGCTCCTAAGTGGCTCCTAAGATTGTAACTTTTTATCGTACAATATATTTTAGAAATGTGCATCTGTCGGTCTATCAGTGAGTCCATTTGTTTAAGAGCTCCTAAATGATAAGAGCTAGGGCCACCAGATTTGGTATGCAGCTTCCTCTTATTATAGCTTAAAGCAAGGTCAGGGTTTGGTTGTGCCAGGACAATGGGATGTACGTGGAATGTGATTGTTTCTCATCAAACAGACAGGGAGGGGGGTGAGAGCAGGGACAGTTATACTCACAAATGACCACTGGGGGGCAGCAAGTGCTACAGCCCCGCGGAGCGGCCACTGGCCAGCAGCGTGGCTCCCGTGACATCGTCCTGCACTGGGGAGCAGCTGTTGGCTGCCGCTCTGCGCCCACAGCCCCGGGCAACCTCCTGGCAACTGTGCTGTGTGTCCCCTGCTGCTCTGAGCTAGCCCCAGGGAGAAGTGGGGGGAGGGTGGCCTGCACAGCCCTAGGGAGAAGCTGGCAGGTGGGTAGCATGACCCCCACTGTCCCGGGCTGACCCCTGGGAGAAGCCGGTAGGCAGTGTGGCCCCTGCAATCCTGGGATGGCCCCAGCCCTGGGCAATGCTGGGTAAGCCTTCTAGTTAGGAATAACTGTGAGAGGCAAGTGCTGGGTAAGCAGCATTTCTCAGAAACACTGTGATCCAATATCTACACCTTCACCTTCTTAGAACTGAGCTGAGTGTGGTTCACCTGTCCCACTCCCCAGGCCGAAAAGAGACTCCAAGAGCAACTGAGGCAGTAAGAGAAACAAAACTGAGCACTGTCAGCTTAGGCCTCTGCTCCACAGTGTCTGAAAAGCGGGAGGAAGGGAGGTTTGGGGGCTGGGATGGGCGCCATGCCTCAGCAGGCAGCAGGCACTCAGCTGTGAGCAGCAATACTAACAGTTAGGCCTCACATAGTACAGTTCATCTACAAAGCAGGGTACCCATTTCCACCTCTGTTCTACAGAAGGGGAGCTGGAGCCACTGATTGGCTTTGCCCAAGATCACAGCAGTTGCGGCAGGGCAAGGGCTGGAAGCCAAGCCTGTTGTTTCTGTTTGGTGCCTGATCCAATAGACCTCAGTGTCTGTTTGGCACCTAGTTGTTGAGCGTCATTGAAAGCCACTGGGGATCAGGACAGCTAGACTGAGGCTGAGTGACATTATGGTCCTGAGGAATGTTTCCAGCGGCACTGGAGGGAACAGAGTTAGGTGCAAAAGAGCAACTCCAAGGACTGAATTTTGAAATGTACCATGAAGAACTTCACACGAACGTGGTCTGAATCATTCTAAGCTCCACCCTGACCTGGAATTTCTTCCATAACCCTTTACTCTGCGAAAGAGAAACCATCAAGGACCCCAGTACCAAGTCCAGGACCTTTGCCAGAAAAGAAAGATTAAAGAGATTGAAAATAGGCTGGATTATCAGCCCCTAAGAATGACTTAATAAGCATTATACTGGGACACTGATGCCATCACAATTAAAGGGGCCCTGTCAATTTAATGTTGGTCCCAAATGTAAGCTGGGTTAAAACTAGTCTTTCTTTCTAAAACCTAAAAGGCTAATAGAGATGTCTCCACAAATTACAAAAGATCCCCTCTCAGCTGCACAGTTGGCTTTTAATGTAATGTTTCCTTGAAGCATTAATAAAAAGGCAGCAGCGTGGGGGAGAGGTCTCTGTGGTTCCACAGGAGCTAGTACGTGCAGGGAACCAGCTTAAAAGCCGACTCCCCATGCCCACTGGCTCCCAGGGAGCTGCCTCCCCGGCATGTAAATGTGTAACCGCTGCAAGTCTTCATAATGTGTATGCACATGCTCACCTCAGCACTGTCCTTGTGGGGAAGGAACTGTATTCAAAGTGCTGGTCCTTATTTAGTTGCTGGGTTGAAATGACTTTAAGAAGGCTATTGTGGTCTAATGGGGAAAATTCAGAGAAGGAACCTGGATAACCCACCTTTTTAGGATCATTTACTTGTGTTGCACTAGAGCTTAGCCAGGGCCAGGACTCTGTTTTGCTAGGGGCTGAAGAAACAGAAGAAAATGATGGTCCCCGCGACCCAGAGCTTACCAGGTAAAATTTAACCAATAGTCAATGAGGTGTATTCCCTGTTCAGCCCTTCCGTTGTGCCTGATGTGACGTAACCCTACAGGATGGACCATCTTCAGGCCCCGCCACTGAGCTACAGGCTTCAGGGAGCCTCTAGAGGGCGCTGTGGCGAGGAGGAGATGCAATTCCATGAGCCAGCAAGAGAGCTAGGTTTGGAGGGAGTCCTGGATCTGCCTCCCCCGTTGGGTACCACTTCTCACTGGCTCTTTCTCACTCTGCTCCATGCTTCTTGCCCTGGGCCCGTGCCTCTTCACCTGCCGGAGAGCAATAGGGGGCAGGTCTGTGGGGAGGACATTGTGCACAAGAGGGGGCAAGCAAGGGCCTGCTCCCCCAGTAATTGGTGGGGTACAGAACTCCGGCCTCAGGGTTGTGGCAGGAAGAGAGAACTCCTCTGGTCCCAGGGCCATTGCATGACACAGAACGTGCCCCTCCAACAGCCGTCCAATTCTTCATCCCGCCCATGGCCTTGTCCACAGGTAGGTGGGGAGAGGCTGGCATGGACCACATAAGCTCTATACTGGGGGGGAGTGGTGGTGGGCTGGCAGCCCCAGGCCATTTGAGTGGCAGTGATTAGTTGGTGCTGAGCAAGGGAGTCAGAGAAGGGTGTAGGCTAGTGGCTGGTCCATGGTCCCACAGAAAGGGAATCTTGGGAGCTGGGGTGGGAAAGAGGATGGGGATGGGAGTTAGCTGTTCAGAGCTTCAGGGGTGAGCCAGCCCTCCATGGGGTTCAGGATAAGTATGCAGTCTCCTCCCCATCCACATCTCTGTTAGCTGGCCTTGCCCCGCCCCCCCATGTCCTGTTTCTGTGTCTGGGAGGGCCTGCTTCTTCGGAAATCAGTGGCACTCTCTTGCCATTTCTCAGCTGACTTCTGCGGCAAAGCCCTTTGTGCATTTCTTTGCCATAATAACGCGAGTTTTGAGAGTGCTTTCCGTGTGGTAGGTTTGGGACCACAGCCCTTCATCTCTGTGGCTATCCTCCCCTCTCTCTGTATAGCACTACCCAGCTCAGCCCGTCATCCAAACACATCTGCCGCCTCTCCAGACGCTCCTCCATGTAAGGCCTCTGACTGTGCTCCGCACCTCAGATGACTTCTTGCTTGTCCATCTTTGATGTCAGATTTCTCACCTTCCTGTTTTGTCCTTGGCCACATATAGCCCTGAACTTTCCATTCCAGGCCTCCTTTGTGCCTGCCCCCACAAATGGGGCACTAGCGCTGGCGAGCAGCCTGACTCGTAAGCTTTTTACAACAGTAGGATCCTTTTGCATTGGTGTGGCTTATCTGGCCATGTCTTCCCTGCCCAGAAGATCGACGCTGAAGCGGTTCATCTTCCAGAGTTCGATTTAGTGGGTCTAGTAAAGACCCACTAAATCGAATGCTGAGGGCACCCCGGTCGATGCCGGAACTCCTTCTTTTCGCAAGGGGTAAGGGAAGTTGACAGGTGCGTTTCTCCCGTCAACCTACTGCTGTGAGGACAGCGCCAAAGCTCAGCTTCAGGTACGTCGACTCCAGCTCTATTTTTTTCACCCATATAGCTGGCATTGGTACCTTAAGTCGACCTTTGGCTCTAGTGTGGACCTGCCCAGAAATAAGGCTTGAGCTGTATCACAACTTGATGTGTCTGTGGGTGGCAGGAGATTCTTTTCTAGGGGTGTTTGGTGTTTGCAGTTTCTGTTGCGTTAGAAGTAATTGCATAGCACTATGGAAAAGTCTTCAGTCTCTTACTACCCAAGTTAGGATCAGTGTGCAGGGACTAGATCTTTCAAGTGTGAGAGATGGACCTAGACCTTCTCAATTCTTCAGATCTTTGCTTGTGTGTTTGTGTGTGTGTGTGTGTGTGTGTGTGTGTGTGTGTGTGCGAGCCAACACATGGGAGAGTGGGTGGCTTTGAGGGAGCTTGGGTAGAAGGCTGGTTTTTGCCAGCAATGGAGTTAAAGTAAATATTTTTCCTTATCAAAGTTTGAATGTGTTTGAGACTAATATTGTGAGTAATCACTGATTTTTAATAACCAGATCGGATTTTCGGCTGACATTTTTGGGGATAAAGGAGGATTTGTAGATACTTTAGCTATATTAAACCATTATTACAATTGATTCATGGACACACAGGAGAAATGAGTGGTTTCAGGTCTTTTCTTTCAGTACCTAAACAGAGGAACAGCTAGAATCTGCAGTCCTCAAATACACCTCTGTGTTCATTGTGTATGTGTGTGTTACACTATAGTTGTCATTTTCAGCAAATATACAATTTTACATGATTTTTATCCCATGTTTTGTCCCTGTTGTATTTCGAAATGATATTGTGTAGAAAGATGCATGGGTTACTGTTGGCGTCATCATTAGTATAAATGCCACACAAAGAGGTCTTAGAGCTCTCGATATTCAGAGGAGAGAGAATTATCTCCTCCAAGCCCGTTAATCACAACCCTTGGCCTTGGTAGAAAAGAAATTGTGTCCCCTTGGCTACTGGGGCTGTCAATGTAGTATAGCCATAGTTTTTCTGCTGGGCAGGAGGGGACTTTTGTCGACAAAAATGGGCTTTTGTCGACAAAACTATACCTGCGTCTACACTGCTGCCGCATTCTATCGACAGTAAATTGACAGAATGCGGCAGTTTTGTCGACGGCGGTAAACCTCATTCTACGAGGAATAACGCCTTTTTTCGATAGTACTCTGTTGAAAAAAGGCGCTATTGCATGCAAACTATGCTTTTTCGAAAGAGAGCATCTAGACTCTCTTTTGAAAAAGCGGCTTGCTTTGTCGACAGTACTGGTTGTAGTCTAGACGCTCTTTTTCGACAGAGGCTTTGTCGACAATATCTGTAGACAAAGCCTCTGTCGAAAAAGGCATGCAGTCTAGACGTACCCTAAGTGTTGAACAATCGCGAGCCACGCCCAGAAATCATGGTATGGGCTTAAAACAATGAGGTTCTCAGTTTTTGTTCACCTTTATTGATTTGGAACTTTTTGGGGTTGCTCTTTTGAGCTTTTCTACACAATTGTGAGGGGTAAGAGCTTTTGTTTAACAGCTGAGATTCTCATGTAATCATTTGACTCCAGAAGA
Source organism: Rafetus swinhoei (assembly GCA_019425775.1). Lineage (NCBI taxonomy): Eukaryota > Metazoa > Chordata > Testudines > Trionychidae > Rafetus > Rafetus swinhoei. The sequence goes on along the minus strand of CM033443.1, from coordinate 35,821,343 downwards.
GGGGCTCTGATGAAAAACACCTCTTATGGTGTTTTTCATAAGAAAACACATCCTTCATGATCACATCCTGCATAGAAGTTAATGAAAAATTGAAGCGGGTCAAAATGTCCTAAAATGAAATAATTTTTGCCCAGCTCTCTCCCATGTGTATGCACGTGGCTTCACTAGCGCCCCATTATTAGACTGAGAGAGGAATTAACAATAAAATGGCTAGAGCTAACAATACTTCTTTGGTAGACAGGCTAACCAGTTAAAGTTGCTGTACTTTCAAAGAGAAAATGTTCCCAGATTACTAAAATGGAAAGAAATTTCCAATATTCAGTTCATATTTCTTGCTGCCTGTGTTTAGTTTTTGCCTTTGCTCACATCTCTTAATGTGAACACACTGATCAGTTTCATCTCGGTTTCTAGTCAATTTCACTTTCAGGTTCCCTTTGCATTCCCCGGGCGCAATGCTGCAATGTTTGGGTTACAAACACTGTCTGTGGGACTTAAAAAAAAAAGTCACCGGAATTTTTAAAATCATAGAAATATTTGCAGTGCTTTTAGATTTTGTATGAACAGGCTTTACAAAAAATATAACATTGGATCGAATAACCTGAGAGTATCCCTTTAAAACAGTTAGGGTGCATCTACACAGCACCCTAAACTTGCACTATTTTGAAATTCAATAAAAATAATGCAAATTGTATATTTCGAAATTTGACGCATCTACACAGTGCCACATTTCGAAATAACATGCTATTTCAAACATCCCTTAACCCTCATGGAATGAGGGTTACAGGGATGCCGGAATAGCGTGTCTGCTATTTCGAGACTGATCTCGAAATAGCGGGCGCATGCAAAAGACACAGGGTAATTATTTCAGGATAATTCCAGTAACCCGAAATAGCCCCGCTGTGTAGACGTACCTTTATATATCGACTAGTGTGTGGTTAGGGTTAAGACAGGCAGCAGGCCGAGCTCTTTAATGGAGGCTGTGAAATGCAAATATGAAAAGGAATGTGAACCTTTTCTCTCTCGTGCTTTCCTCCATGCTATGCCCTATGTCTAGAAGCCCTTCCTAGCCCAGACACCTCCTGGAAACTTATGTCTTCTATGCACTGTTAATTCAAATGCCTCTTGGAAACTCATGTCTTCTACGAATCCTGCCAAAACTAACCCAGATCTGAGGAAAAAAACATATTCAGGAAATGCCCCCCCTCACTCTCCTATTGTTGTGCCTTGCATAGTGCTCTGCATGATGTTAATGCTTAACAAATAATAATAAACGAAACTAAGGTTGTCCAGTTTTCTTACTAATTAGAAACAGAAAGAGAAAAAGAAACAGCCTTCCCCTGGAAGAGAGGTTTATCTCTCTGTGCCCGCTGCCTGTGGTGGGAACAGCGTGCTAGGACAAGAGGATCACACCCTTCATAAAAGTTAATGAGAAATTGAAGTGGGTCACAGTGTCCTAAAATGAAATAATTTTGCCCAGCTCTCCCATGTGTACATTTGTCTCCACGTGGCTCAGAGCCCCGTTGTTAGAGTGAGAGAGGAATGAATTCACTGTGTTTATTTAACCCCGAACTTCCTAAGCGCTGCTCCATCCTCAAGGACCTGCCTTCCTTTCTCTGAATCCTTCAAGGTGCTTCCTTCCTCTGCATCCAGTCTTGGGCTGTCTTCAGCCCTGGCCTGTGTGAATTTCTGCAGGCACAACTCACATCTGCAGGCTCCCTGGCAGGGTGAAGTTCACCAAGCAGTGGAACCAGTAGTGCAAGGCCCCCTCCAAGCTCCGCACTACAGCTGGCGATTGATTCTCTCTCCACGACTGGGGGCAGTGGTCTCTGAGGAATGGTGGGCAGAGACCGTAGGAGATGTGGCGACTCAGGGCGTTTTGTAGGCATCTTCCACCGGCAGACTCCTTTGGAGCTCCACCTGCTCTGTCTTGGCTGAGCCGCTCGGGAGTGATGGTGGAAGGGACACCGCCTGCTGTCCCTCAGGGCATGTCCTCCCTGGGCTGCAGCTGAACTGTGCAGAGAGTCAAGTGATCCCATGATCCCAGTGATCCTGTGCAAGAGTCAAGCCCAGAGGATTCATCTGGCCCGGGCGCTCCCCACATTGCTGCCATGGTTCCGTCTCCAGAGCGGTGTGGCTCAGACCAGAACCTGCACCCTTCGCGGTAGCTTTTGTTATTTCTTGGAACTTCGAAAACACTCTTGGGCATCTCCCTGGGCAAAGCAAAGGAGATAAGTGATTTAAAATAATCTCTGAGCTGGGGCAGATAATCTCCAGTTAATTAATTAGGAGTGTTATTTACAAATGTCTGCTTCAGAAAGATGGTAAGGCAGCTGGTTCATATTTTATGTGGTTTTTGTTTTGCTGGTGGTTCAAGAGAACTCCCTGTCACCACTCCAGAATCATGATGTGTATCATCATTTCTCTGTCCCTCGGCTCCAGGGATTGACAGTAGATTGTTTTACAGTGCTCTAGAGTGTGCCAGTGTTTGATACACACGCAGACGCAATCCAAGCCTTAAGGAAGTTTACAATCGAATGTCAGACCTGATGTAAGGAGTGAAGAGTAGTAAGGAGTTAGGAATGAGTGCACTGGTGGAAGGACAGGGTAGCTTTAGTGCAGAGGTGACATTTTTAGATGTCAATGAATTTTTCACCGTTTTTCTTGTTTTTATGAGAACTGATTTATGTTTCAAACTTCAAAATTTGAAAAATTTGGAAGGGGAATTAACAAAACATTTCTAGGAAGTTTTTTCTCTTGTTCTGGTATGTCTAAGTAACAGCAAGAGAATGACTAAGTCACTCAGGGCATGTCTACACTAGGAAACTATTTCTAATCTTAACTGATGACACTGGTGATCCCGACTGCTGATCTGGTAAACAAGCAAACTGTTCACCGTAATCTCCCATATATGAGCAATTAAGTTGGCAATCAGCTAAAATCACTGTTCAGTTCATTTAAACTCGGCTATTATGTAAAACCAACTGTTTATTGCTGTACCACTGTATCATTGCTGTCTCACAATATTGCTGTTGTATTGTTGCTGTACACTATTTACAATGGGCATAGCATTGCTAAACTGTTTAACCATCACAGGTTAAAAATCAACAAACAAATTGCAGCAAAGAAGAACATAAAAAAAGAAGAGAAAAACAAATGGGGTTAAAAAAAAAAGAACGCACAAAAAATTCAGTTGCATCAAACTACAAATTGGGGAAAGAAATTCCCTGCTATTACCTGTCACGATTTGGATCAGTGACAATGCACCCTACCCCGAGGCACAGGTTATTCAAAATCATTTTGTTCAGTGTCTGGTTACCAACACTAAATCCTGACACAGCAATAATTAATAAAATTGGTCACTGTCCAGTCAGTGGGTTATCTGATAGACAGCATCCATAAAAAACAACTAAATCTATGTCAGCTACTGGTGTGTCACAAAGCAGTGCAACCAATGAACGAGAAAAGCTAGCCCTTCCTGGTTCCTGCCCAGCAAAGCTTATCCCAGAGGGTGACAACCAGCGCTAAGGGTAACCATAACATAAACGAACAGTACTAAGTAGTAACTAATTATAAAAAAATATTTATAAAGGCCTTATTTATAATGTCACTACTCCAAATTTTTGTTTACTTCTTTACGTACATAATCCTGTGGGACACACTGTAACGTGGCCTATGCCAATATTCTAAACCACTTAAAACACTCAGCCTACTATGAATAATAATAAAATTGGTAACTATAAGTGCCCTAATAGAAGTGCGGTGCTATCTGCAGTACCACAAGGGCCAAATCACAATATCAAATTAAAAAACCAGTTGTTATAAGGTTGGGTCATTCATACACATACGTACTATGCCCAAATACACTACAAATATATACACCATTTCCATATTCGTTATTTAAGAGGGCTTCTAAAACTCAATCAAAAAACTACATTCCTCAGTCATGGTCCATGGATCCGGCCTGCCAAGCGGGTAGATCTGGCCCGCGGATGCTTGCCAATCCTCTGCTCCCAGGCCAATCAGGGCTTGGGGGTGGGAGGGGCACACAAAGTCTCTCGCTCCCTGCCCCCGCACTGCAAGCACCATGTGCCCTTTGCAGGACGGGGGCGGGGAGCGAGAGACTTTGTGTGCTCCTCCCACCCCCAGGCCCTGATTGGCCTGAGGGTGGGGGAGCTCGCAAAATCTCCTCTTGACCTGCAAGGAGGCGGGTGCTTAGAGGGAACTGCCAGCTGTTCAGAACAGCTGGCAGTTCTCTCTAGGCGGGGGGGAGGGGACGGGGAGAAGGGGGCAAAGACTTCATGGGCTCCCCCACCCCCAGGCCAGTCGGGGTCTGGGGGACGGGGAGCACAGAAGTGTCCTGGCCCCACCTCTTCGGCCAGAGGCCCTGCCCCTTCCAGGGTGGCCCAGGGCCATTAAAAAAGTTAATGAAGTGGCCCCCTGTCTAAAATTATTGCCCACCCCTGCTTTTCCAGGACAATGGGTAAACATCCTCCCCAGAAAAAAACAAAAAGTGGGGGAATGTAGTAAGTTGAGAGTCGGTAACAAAATCATCAGGCTTGAAATCTAATAAGCAAGACTTTGGTTCAGTGAAACTGCAGGCAGGAAAAAGGCTTGGTTAAAGAGAAAGAGTATAAGCCAGGTCAAGGCTAAAGGTTGCCAAAAGGTACCAGGAACAGGTACCAAGTACGGGCTGCAAGCACATTCCAGAGGGCTTGTAACAGAACGTCTCACTGAAAAACATCTTGGTACCAACCGCCTCCCCACAAATAAAGTACATACCAACCTAGGTTCGGGCCTGGGTCAAAGTTAACAGCATGATGACTAGTAAGTTGACAGCATAGTAAATAGTAAGTAAACCCCCCTTCTGTGAGGTAAGAGGTGGTAACCAGGTAACAAATGGTGGCAACCTAATACGTCAGGAACTTTTGGGTTGTTTGTACCTGTGTATAAAAGTGCACCCCAAAGGGTAATCACCAATTGACCGGGTGGGAGGCCCTGGAAATCCAGGGCACTTAATGTATGTTAGTCCATTGCCACGGCTTACATAAGGTGCAGTGGCACACCAGCAAGTCTGTTTGCTTACAACTATTCGTGTATGTTGTTTGGCAATAAACCTGCTTGGGTGATTTTGATCCTTATCTAATTTGTGGTTTCTGGGGGCCCTCTTGAAAGTCTGTCGTGTTAGCTAATTGCTCTTGGTTAATGCGCTCGACGGAAGCATACGCATGCATGCACGCAGCCAAAGTTCAGCATCATTAACAAAGTAAAAAACCTGTCAAAATCTCATTGGAACAACCCCGAATCTTAACTGACCGGTGCCGTCGCTCAGTGTTGGGCTGACCCGGACTGAGGTTTCAGGTGTTGTGAGCCTAAGAGCCCCTCAGTGCTGACTGGCAAAGGCTTTGCTGTTCAGTCAGAGTAACTCCTAACAGGCCTGACAAACTGCGCCTGGCGCCCTGCGTTCATGGCGTCTGTCCATAAAGCAGGGCTGGGCAAAAGGCTGTGAGCAGGCCAGATCCGGCCCACCAAGCACTCTGATCTGGCCCCTGGGGAAGCGCAAGCCGGGGAGGCACAAGCCCTTTCAGTAGCTGCTATTTAAAGGGCCTGCACCTGCCGGGTGGCTGCTACCCGTGGCCTTGCAGCTGCCTGGAAGGCGCGAGCCCTTTAAATGGAAGCAATTGAAAGAGCTCTTGGCCTGCAGCTGTCCTGCAGCTCCCCTGCCCCCCAGGCCAATCAAGACCTGGGGGCGGAGGGAATGTGCAAAGTCTCCTCCCCCGCCGGGGCACATGGCACCAGAGGGAACCGCCAGCTGTTCAAAACAGCTGGCGGTTCTCTCTAGGCACTGCACGCCCCTGGCAGGGCGAGGATCGGGGGAGGGGGGCTAAGGATTCACGTGCTCTCCTGCCCCCAGGCCAATCAGGGTCGGTAGGGGGTGAAGTCTGCTGGCCCTTCCCCCCTTCCAGGCTGGCCTGAGACCACTTCAGAAATTCCTGAAGTGGCCTCACTTCAAAAAATATTGCTCTGCCATAAAAGATGTCATGTAAGATCTGTCTGTCCCCCCTCCCACGCGCGTCCTGTGCACATCTACTCCTCCCTCCCAGCATCTTCACAGTGCCACGAATCACCTGATTCGCGCTCTGTCCCGCTCCACCCACTCCCTCCCCGAGCTTGAACAGCTGTGAATCAGCTGATGCTTTGTGTTCCAGCTCTGGGACAGAGGGGCGGGAGGTGGGTCACAGCATGAATCTGGCGATTTGTGGCTCTCTAAAAGTGCTGGGAGGGAGGGAGGGGGAGGAGTAGGAAGTGCGGGGCTCTAGTGCGCAGGAGGTGCGGGGTGTAGACAGGGGGTCCATGGGCCTCAGGTTGCCCACCACTGATTAGTTAGATTTGCAAACCTCCATCTAGATCCTTTCGCATGGCATGAAGGTCACAGATCTGCCATAGAGCCTCCTTGGAAAAACTATTGATTTCAAAAAAGGGTCCCGCTGATTGGGATTTTTCAGAGGTGTTCGAGGAGGAAGCGTTGGACATAAGGAGCCCAGGAGGCTGCTTTCCCAGTGGAACTACAGTGTCCCCTGTGTGTGTGGGGGGGGGATAAGATTGAACCTTCCTTGGTGTATTACCTGCCTTCTGAATACCCCCCCGCCCCCATTCCTGCCTTGGATTCAGAGCAGTCAAAAGTCTGGTCAGTGGATCTCTGGGAAGATTTGTTAATTGAAGCCAGTGTTCTTAATCCCACGGTCCACACTCCCGAGCCTGAGATTTGGGATTTAATGAGCCCACAGCAAATCAGTTTCCTCTGCCTCTTCCTGCCAAGCAGCTTATGTAGTTCAGCACAGCCGTGTGTTATTTCAAAATATCACCAGCTCTTCCACATTCAGAGACAGACGTGTGTCGTGGGGTCTAGTCGCCGAGACGTCTCAAAGCTCTTACTCTGCTCTTCACATAGAAATCTCTCAAATGCAATGCAGGGATGCTTGGCTCCGATTTGGGGCTAAGCACTTGCTCTTATGTATGACATCAGTGGTATAAAGGGGCTGGAAGCCACATAGATCGCTTCCCCACCAAGGAATTCCCATGGTGGCCTGGAGGAATTTACTGAGAAAGCTCAGTTGGCATTGAGATGGCATGGCTTGCTTTAGGTGAGGTGATCTGAGCTGGCGTACACAGATGCAATGAAGAAAGAGCCGTGCCAGCCGGAATTATTGGGACGCTCCTGTGTGGAATTTTGCTGCCGGGGAATTCTCCAAGGCCCTACCAGGACACCAGCTGTACTCCCTCAATATGGCTAGAGTCCTGCATGCGAGGTGCCCAGCTTTTCAACGTGAAAACGTGGGACACTTCTGTGGCACTGCTGTGCCGGGTTGTGGAATACTCGTATGCCCTGCATTCTGGTTCCTGTCTCTGGTCTGCTCTGCCCAAGTCGCAAATGCTCCCTCTTTAAGCAGGATCTCTACTGCTTCTGCTAAGGTGCTTTATCTCTGTGATGCTGCCACTAGACGGTGCCCTGCAACATGTGCCGAACGGCGAACGTGAACAGGGACGTTTCTGTTCCCCGTGTTAAGTCCAGCGCTGGGTTGGGCACTTCTGTTGTGGCAGGAGTTGAAGATCTCTTCCCCCCCGACCTCCCACCCTGGGGGGGCTGAAGGTGCTATTGTCCTGTCCACAGAAAGTGATCAGAGACCTTAGGCCTAGGTGTTTGGCATTTATCCACCAGCAGAACTGGATTTAGATGACTTTGTCTAGGGGAAGTGATTTAATGGGGAGGTGTCTGGAGACATTTCTGAGCTCCAGGTTCCTTGGCTACTCTACTCCACGGCAATTGAGTTGCGTGTGCTCTGTTCATCACTTGTGGCTCAGGCTGTGTCCTTGGGCACCCAGGTCAGAAACTGTTGTTTCTGCTCTCTCACTGGATGACTCCCAAGCCCAGTCAGTTCACAGACTGGGCCCGCCAACCAGGCTACATGGTTGCAAGGCGTGCCCTCTCCCCAAACGTTTCTACAACCCACACACTGCTCCCACGCGGTTTTGGCAAGGAGAGGTGAATGAAAGAGCTGGTGAGTGCCGTAGAATCACAGAAAGGTGAGGCTGGAAGGGACTGAGAGGTGCCTATATATCCTGAGGCAGGATCAAGTAAAGCAAGACCCTCCCTGACAGGTGTTTGTCCAGCCAGTTCCTAAAAGCCTCCAGTGACGGAGGTTCCAAATCCTCCCTGGGTTGGAAGCTTGTTCCGATGCTTAATTAGTCTTAAAGTTTTTCCTAATGTCTAACCAAAATCTCTCTTGCTGCAGATTAAGCCCATTATTTCTTATTGCACCTTGAATGGACAGGGAGAACAATTGATCACAGTTCTATTTGTGTGTAGCGTATTTGAAATAAGGATGTTAAATATTGGTTAATTTACTAGTTGAGTAGTCGATGGAATTTCCAGCGGGGGCTCTTGTGCATTTCAAAGTGGAAGTGCCCACATGGAGCCTGGAGTTAGCGGGGGACTCAGAGTCCCCCACTGACTCCAGGCTCCATGTGCCTCTGCCGCTTTGAAATGCTGCACGGAGCTGGGGTCAGCTCGGGATTCCCCAGCTGATCCCGGGCTCCGCAAGGCATTTCCATGGAACCTGGGATCAGCTGGGGACTCCCCAGCTGACTCTAGTTTCCACGGAAATGCCTCATGGAGCCTGGGGTCAGCTAGGGAGTCCCCAGCTGACCCCGGGCTCCACACGGTGCTGCCACTTTGAAATGCTGCCACGGCGTGTCAAAGTGGCAGCGCCGAATGGAGCCCTTACTGGGGCAGCAAAGGGGGGGGGAAGCGACTAGTCGACTTGACTATCCGATAAGCATTTGCTTATTGGATACTCAACTAGTCCTTAACATCCTTAATTTGAAGACCCTTCTCATGTCTCCACTTTTCACAAGACTAAACTTGCCCAGGTTTTTTTAACCTTTCCTCTGAGGATAGATTTTCTAAACCTGTTGTCATTATTGTTTGCTCTCTTCTGGACTCTCTGCAATCCTTCCACATCTTTCCTAAAATGCCCCACCCAGAATTGGACACAGTACTCCAGCTGAGGCCTCATCCGAGCGGGACAACTATCACCTGTGTCGTACATACGACAATCCAGAATGAGATCAGCTTGGTTTTGCAACTTTTCTAGGTTATCAACTCGTATTCAATTTGTGATCCACTGTAACCCCCAGATCCTCATCAGCAGCACTACCACCTAAGCAGTTCTTCCCCACTTTGTAGTTGGGCATTTCCGTATTGACTTTCATCTTGTCAATTTCAGACCCCATCTTTATTTAATTGTTGGGGTAGCTAAATTCCCTCATTGCTAGCAGATCTTGTTTTGGATATTTCTGTTGTTTGTTCTAGAACTCCTTTGTCTACCTCCTCTTTCTGATTTGGTGGTCTGTAGTAAACCACTACCATGAAGTCATCCCTATTTTTTTACCTTTGATTGGTCTGCCTCTCACCATTTGGTCCTCAGAATAAGTGTGTATATATATACGTTTTCTAATGCAACATTACCTTTCTTTTTTCCTGCCTGTCCTTCCTGAACAAGCTATACCCTCTCATTCAATATTATTCCAGTCAAGAAATTTATCCTGCCAAGTCTCTCTGATGCCAATTAAGTTGTAATTTAGCATACATACTGAAACTTCTAGTTCTTCCTGTTTGGCATACTCTAAGCAAATTCCTCCATTGATTTCCCTCTTGTTGCTCCTATGATGCCATTGTAATTTTTATTCCCCCCCTCAAACATTTAGCCCCTCTGTTAAAGTCACCTATTTTATGCTTACCTGTGGGTAGCTCTTCCCCTTCTTGGTCAATTGGACCCTGTCACTTCCAAGCAGTCCTCCTTCCCAGAACAGCAACCCATAATCTAGGTGTCATGCCCTCCCCCAATGCTTTATGAAAATTGATTTATGAATATGAATATGCATAACTTGAAGATACTTCATGCAAAATGCATCCTGTAACCTATCAATTTTAAAGTTACAATCTGCTGAATGGAAATATCACATTTTTGTGCATGCATCATTCTTGTATGCGAAGTTAAAAATAGGAAGTGTGCATCTGTTTTTAATTCTAAATGTGCTAATGAGGACCATTAATGATATGTTAGGAACTTAATGGCTCAGTACTCGAACCAATGACCCATGAATGGTTTTATTTTTCCCAAATAAGCCCAAACTGTCGTTGGTCCTAGAAAGATGTGTGACCATGCCACCTGGTACTAGAATCTATCTTGAATCTGGTACTTTTCCATGGAGATGGGGAGACCAAACAAAGGGCTCCTGCCCTGGGGAAAAATCTATTTAAGGAATTGAGCTTCCCAGCCTGGAGGATAAGTGTCTCCTCCTCCTCCTCCTCAGCCATTGGGGTCTGCTCCTCACTTCCTGTTGCCAGTTCAGCACACTGTTTCTTGACCATGTTGGACAGGGGACCTGGGTTGGGATGGAGCACTGTCTACTGCCCAAGGTGGCCAACAGCCAGTCTCCTCCCTGCAGAACAGCCAGTTACTCCTCTGACTCGGGGTGCTGTTGTAATCATCTAGTTGGCTTGCATCCTCCATCCCAGATATTTCCACATGTGTCCCGTTGATGAAGCCTGCTAAGTGAATTTGCTGTTTATGTTTGAGAGAATGATTGCCGTGTTTGTGCGGAATTGTCCCAACATTGGTTGGCATTGTTGAAACCCTGGGGAAGTATCACTGTCCCAAATATTAATTATTTTTATGTGACTATGTCTTGGATTTACCTTGTGTGTAAATCAAAGGCTTCATCCTCCTGGAGAAATCTGTGGAATCAAGTTGGGGGTGAAGGGGAGATTGTATTTGACGTTGGTTGGCTGCTCTGGGAGCTGTCAATCTCCATGCCCTCCCCTCCCCCTGGTAGCGCTCTTCTGTGGAAGTTATGCCTGGCTCTAGCTGCTGTGTAATCGAGTAACTTTTCTTCCTAGGTATTAAGGTCATTGGTGGTGTCAGGGAGTTGACAAGAGAAGAATATGGTGTTTATGTAAAGAGGATCCTACCAGGGGGAGTGGCTTATGCTGATGGTGAGTGAGAAGCCATGGGCAGTCGAGTAGTGATACTATATTTGCTCACATCACGCAGTTATACTGAGCCTATTGCTGATGCTTCTTCCTAAACCTGCTTCTAGATCTTCTGGCAAACGATTTTCAGTGTCTAAGGCCGACCCTGCTCTCTTGGGTCTCAGAAGTTTAGATGATCACTCCACCCCATGCCCTGAGTCATATCCATGCTACACAGCTGATTCGCTGCAATGTAGGGTTCCGCTTTTAAAATCGGATAACATCCGTGTGCTGGCTCCAGTCCACAAAGAGACACTCGCTTGATTTTTGCTCGCTCTTCACTCAGGCGAACGTCCAGCGAGTCCCTCCTGAGTAAAAGGGAGCAGGAAATGGACAGAATTCTCAGAATTTGACCCTTTTGAACCAGAGCCAGCATTGTTTCTTCCCATCTGTTGATCCGCTAACAAATGGATCTAACAATCCCGACGTATAAACACTAGCATCCCCAGATTCAGAAGCAATTCTAGAGCCCTCAAGCCCTGCATGTTGTGATATGCCTTTATGCTTTCCAGGGAATTAAAGCAGAGTGCAGGAAATTAATCATCCCTTCAATGCTTCCTGGTTTCTTTGTTTAGGACGTTTGCAGCCAGGAGACCAGATCTTGGAGGTCAATGGAGATTCCCTGATTGGCGTCACAAGTGAGAGGTACCATAGCCAAACACATTCATTCCAGTTCCATGAAAACCAGTAGTGTGTACTGGGGAACAGCTGGCATGAAAAACGTTGCAGTGTTGCTGCGGTCCGTGATCTGTCCATAAACAATGGGCTTCTGGTTCCAGTGCTGTCCATCCAAGCTCCTTTCCTAGAACGGCATCCCTATAAAGCTCTTCTGTTAAGAAGAACTTCCTTGTAATGGAGCAAAGGACCCAAACTGTATTGGAAGGGACTTTAACCTTCACCCGGAATGCAAACTCAACCTGAACCCACCCACCCTCTGAGGTCAGAAGTGCAGATAACGTCATTGCCCCAGTATTTTTACTTTCCCACTTTGTGCAATAACCGTGCACCGGACCCTGTGCAAACACAGCACAAGTCGTCTGATTCTGGGCTGTGCCTCTTGTGTAAGATAGTAAAGGCATAGGTTGGATATTAGTTAAAACTATTTCACTAGGATGGTGGTGAAGCACTGGAATGGGTTCCCTAGGGAGGGGGAGGAATCTCCATCCCTAGAGGTTTTTAAGTCTCAGCTTGACAAAGCCCTGGCTGGGTTGATTTAGTTGGGATTGGTCCTGCCTAGGGCAGGGGGCTGGACTTGATGACGTCCTGAGGTCTCTTCCAGCCCTAGGATTATATGATTCTATGATTCTATAAACCAGCTATGAACCTCCAGGTTCTGGGCTGTTCCAGGAGTCTAAACAGCCCTGGGCATAAGTCAGGGTATCCCAGGGGGCTGCTGTACCTTGTGGTAGTTCTCCATGGCACACCATGAGCTGCTTCGCATCCCAGAACTGCTAGAGTGCTGAGCGCTCTGGACAGTCCCCCTCCTGCCTCTGGTAGGCCCCCATCCTCAAGCCCCATTTCCCAGCATGCCCCTCTGCTAGCAGCCAGGCAGGAGAACAGCCAGTGTGGCACTGTGTGCATGGACCCAACATGGCTCCTGCACTGGGGGGGTGGGGTTTCCCCTGTGGGCTGCAGTCTGCCCCATGTCTCTGTGTGCCAAGAGGGTCACAGCATAACTGAGATACTCGCAGTGCACGCATCAGGCATGGGAATTTTCTCAGAGAAAAGCTTGATGGTTAAAATGTCCAGGGGCGTGTGCTGTTCTTCAAACAGCTTAGTGAATTTGTGGCTGCCTCGGAGTTTTTCATTGTTACAGTGCTGCCCAAAACAGCTACATGGAGACTCAGAAAATAGCAGGCACTGGTCCCTTTTGCGTTAGGTGACAGAAAATCCCCATTAGATTTTAGCAGGACATGGCCCAGGGCACGTTGAAAAGTCTCGCTTCGTGTCCATCCTGTAGAGAGCAGGCGCATGCTCGGTGGGCTTGATACATGAGTGTGGTAGAGCTATATGTGTGGTGCTCTGAATCTGGCCATGCGTGAGGGAAGGAAGGTTCACTGTGTAGACGGTAGTGAGGAAATATTTGCTCTTAGGTTAGTGTTATTATTTGTGGGTCCCTAGCTCGTGCAGCAGTGAGGAAACTTGGTCTGTGATTTACCTCCCCTCCAGCTCTTCTGCCAGACAAGGGAATGGGGGGCGGGAGGGGACGGACCACCTGGAGATGTTCTGTCTGTCAGTGGCCCCTGCCAAAAAGCTGCCATGAGGTTTGCCCAATACCCGGCTCACTGTTGAGCTTGACATGGTGATGTGTGAGGCCTTTGACAAGTGACCGCTTGTCCACTTCTTGCACCTGATAGTCCTTCTTGTCTTTCTTCAGAGCTGTGGATATTCTCCGGACAGCCTCCGCCACCAGCCACATGCGCCTTCTCATAGCTCGAGACGACGATGCCAGGTGAAATTTCATTGTATTCCACCAGGGGGACATGGTGGGGGAATTTGTTTGCACTGTACGTATCTCTATCTATGATACTTGTGCGTGTGATATAAAATAAATAGGAAAGCGGTTGAGGTTTGTAGCTGTACTTGTATGACTGCTCTAAATGGGCCTTTGTTAGTCTTTCAGCAGAGCTTCCTGCATCGGAGACGCCTGAGGAGAACAAGTATTTGCCTTTTTTTATCTTCTCCCAATTACAACTTGGTGCAGGAATTATCAGCTTAAAATTAAAATCAAACGTCCCAAGGAAAATGGCCTAAATCACCAAACCGCTTGTTTTAAAGCCATCACTGAGGCAAAGCCACCTTCTCTCAGCTCCGGCACCTGCCCCCAGCCTAGGGGAAATGGGCTGGGCACTAGGTCCGTGGAGGGAGCTCTGCTCCACTCCTTGGGCCATTGGGCTCTGCCTCAGTCACTCCTACAGCTGCAGTCGGATTCATGGCCACGGCCTGGTCTTGGCCCCTCCCTGAAGGGAATGGCCTGGGGCATTGTGTGGTGGCAACCTCTCCTGTAAGTCCCCCCTGTCCAGGACAGAGTATCGGAAGCCCCTCCAGATCGGTGTTGCATGGTGCACTGATGCCTAATCGGATTCCTCAGATCCTGCCGTGGGACAGCTCTGGTTCTGTTACATCATAGGCCCTCTGAGCCCTTGAAGAGCACAGCAGGATTTGCCCTTTATCCTGTAAATTCATGTGCAGAAGAGGCATCCACCGTCCGAGTCCTGTAGGCAGGTCTGAGGAGCAGTCCTCCAGCTCCCCCGTGAGGAACCCTCTGCCCCCAGAGGGGAAGGCCAGCTTCTCCCCACGCGCCCCCTGCCAAGTGCTTCCCCAGAGCATCCTGCTTTCTGTGGCCATGGGGAGGAGCCTGGGGAGGGATGGGGAGGAGCTGCCCAGTTAGTTTGAAGCTGAGGGTGAGGCGTCCAAAGTACTGCGTCAGGAAAGGGGCTGAGAGGTGAGGCTGGATTTAAGGAGACAGGTCAGGTGTGGAGAGGTTGATCTACGAGCGATTGGCTTAAAGTTGGTAGCAAAAGCCACGTGAGTGGCTACAATCACCTAGAGAGAGGAGGAGTGGGCCAAGGACAGAGCCTTTCAGAACAGTTCCTATTCCTCATCTATATTTTCAGACTAACTTGGCTACCCCTGTGAAGCAATATTTTCCTGTCCTTCAAGATTTGAGTGTTCTCCTCTGTATCTTGGCAATGTGTTGACAAGCTGTAAGATTTCATTTTGCCCCACATAATTGTGAAAGGTGAAAGGTTCTCGTGTCCCAAATGTCATCAGGCCAAGAAGGAAACAGCACAACTCAAGGTCCTGGAGAAGTCCTCGAGATACCCCGCCTAGAGAGCCAGGAGATGTTCCTCAAATGTTGTCACTTATACAGCAGGCTGCTCAGTGGACGGGGCAGCCCAAGTGAATTGGAATCTCTCAGTTGAATGTGCCTTTTGCAAACAGGAGACTCAGCTGGCTACATGACCACTTTGGATTGTTGCATAGAACGGGACGTTCACCTTGAACACTGGCAAGGAGCCACCCGAATGGCGTCACTTGGGAATTAGGCACCAGTGTACTTGTTGGGACGACACATCTCTAATACCCTTCTGGGAGGGCTGAAGCCTGTCTGGCTGCATTTTAATGAGCGTGACAGCTCTTTTGTCTCTTTTTTGTGTGTGTAGAGAAGCAGAAAAGAGGTACTTTGTCAGCAGGCCAGAAGCCAAAGCCGGGATGACTGAATATCTCCTTAGTTGCTGATACGATAAGCTCTTATTGGATCTTAATAAATGAAATCTGTACAAATAGGCATTCTGGACAAAGGTTGGGTGGGAGAAGCGGAGAAGGCTAGTGTAGGTGGAGCCCTGGTTTTGGTTTGTTGCTGTTTCCAAGACAGAGCTGCACATCTTGGTTAATTTCTGCACTGAGCCCAGGGACTAAGCTACGGACTGTGTTGTGCCCAAGGAATCCAATTGCACCTGGGCTCTAGACAGAAGGTCTATAGGGAAAATGTAAAAAGGCCTGATGCTGCAATATGGAGATCAGGGGAGCTTTGTCCTAAAGGGAACTCCTCACCCCACTGAAGTCAATGTATGTGGGACAGGCTCTGCCAATTGACTTTTTTATGGGCACAGGATTGGAAGGCGAGAAGATGATAGATGCTTAAGAGTCAGTCTTCATCTGGGGAACACCAGGAAGGGGGGATGAGCGGTGGGGAGCTGGTATAAGTCTGACAGCTCAGCCAGCAGCTAATCCAAAGCCAAGAACTTCCCTGAGGTCAGCACCTGGCATGGACTTGAGCCATGGTGTTCAAAACCTGATCCACACTTTCTAGGTAGAGTTGTTTGCACCTGGATTTTCTGCCTGAGTCTGTCTGCTTTGACTTGATCCTCACAAGAGAGAAAATGCTGCCTTATGATGGAGGTGAAAGGATGTTAACCGCTAAGATTTCTCCAGTGGTTTTGAGCGTATATCTGTCTCTGCAGAGGAGAATTTGTATCTCAGATACGGCCTGCTTGCTGTATTGGAGGAGGAGTGGGGTGGGGGGTTCCATCCAAAATGTGGGAAATGACACTAACAGCTAGGAAGTTCGTCAGCTGGATCCTTTGGCTTTATTTGGCCGGTACCCTTGGATTCAAGGCTGTGAAAAAAGGCTAAGGCACGAAATCCCAGACCGAAAAACTTCATGGGATCTTACAAATGCCACGCTGCTCAAAGAGCTCAACTGCAAGCCCATGGAAATCGGGGGGGGGTGTCTTTCCATGGATTGAACCAGGCCTTTATTTTGTAAAGTAAGTTAGTGTTTGAAAGCGTCATTTCATTAATTAACCATGGACTGGTGTGGGGTCTGTGTGGGGTGGACTAGGACCAGAGAACCCCTGCTGCCGGCCTCAGGGTCCTAGCACACCCTATCCCAGAGAGGAGCAGAAGAGAAGTCCCCCAAGCAGCCTAGAGGGGTTGCGAGGAAGCAGCCAATCATGGTCAAGCAGCTTCACATAAAAGGAGCTGCAGGGCAGGACCAGACACACTCGGTTGCTGCCTGCTGCTGGAGGAGAGAGGACTGTGTTCCTAGCTGGGTGAAATTGCAGCAAGGCTATGGACAGCTCAGTGCTGGCAGGGGCTGGGGGAGCAACGGAAGCTCCTGACTGGCTGCTGGGCCTGAATAAATTAATTCAGAGAAAACACTCACGGAGAAATTTGCCAGGAGCTTGTGCAGATGATGTTCAGCCTCTAGAAATGTTTCCCTCTGTGCAATTAGCGAAGCAGCAGAGTCCGGTCGGGTTTGGATTTGCCAAGGAGGCTGCCTTGCCAAAGTATTTTATTTCTGGATTGCCGCATCTGTCACTGTTTTGATGGAGGTGACTGTGGGAGACTTTGTACTAAATGTCTTTTCCCTTCAGTTCATATCCTGGCTGAGCAATGCTCCGGACACCTGCACATTTTCTTCCTATTCCAGCAGAAAATTGCTGGCTCCGCCCTTCCCCTGTGCTGGCTCCGCCCTTCCCCTGTGCTGGCTCAGTTACTCTGGCCAGCCAGAAGAGGGAAATGAAGTCAAGGTTACACTCCCTTGCAGTCGACTCCCTTCCTGGAGCAGGTCAGAAACTGATGAATTGCCCTGTTTATTCCTACACAGCCAGATCAAATTCGTAGGGGGGCAGGCTCTCAGATGGCCCTTATGCAGGCACATAGCCAGGAGCTAGGCCTAGGCAATGAGCCAGACGTGGGGGCAAAGCTAACATTTGCAGGGCATGGTGGAGACACGTGGACAGGCCTGGGGGCTCCTCACACTGTGCTCTACATGATGAGCGCCATAGCCAGACCCAGCAGGGGAGAGCTCAGCGTGGCTCCTCTGGGCAGGTCAGAAGCAGGTGTTCCTCATAGTTACTGTGACAATCAGTTGGTTTCTAAGCCAATGCCCCCGGGGGCAAGTAATCTGCCATTACCCTTCTTCGTCTGCTTCAAGCTGCTCAGGCATGTTACTAATATCTTAAATTGCAGCAGATGTTTCTAAATATATTCATTTGTGTATGTGTGTGTGCGTGGGTGTGTATGTGCGTGCGTGGCTTTGTCTGAGGCAATGGCTCCTTCCCACATCTGTCCGCAGTGCCTCCAGCCACCTCGAGAAACAGATTGCTGTAAACCGATAGGACGCAGACCTCCATGGCTACCAAACTTGAAGCAATCTATTTGGTCTTGGTTATCTGCTAAATCTGCAAAAGGTTACCCAGAGGGAGAGCGGGGCAGTAATCAGTTTAAATTTTTTTTTTAAAGATTTGCAGAGATTTTGCTTACATAATCGTCTCACACAATGTTTAATACGTTGTGCCGGAGGGGGACGGCTTTTTATGCGGGCTTTTTATTTATTTATTTGATCCCATATTATCTTTTAGCGATGTCCTTGAGCTCGGAGGAGTAATCATCCTTCTATCCACTTTGCTGTCAGGAGCGTGTGCTGACGCAGATGCAGCCACGAGCCGTGGCGTGCTTGGCGTGCTGTCCCTTTAAACATCCGCTGTCGGGCTCTAAGAATGACTCAGCCAATCACTGGGGAGCACAGGGAGCCGGATTCTGGATTCCACTTGGGCTTTCTGACCCCGCTCTGGCAGAGTCCAGGGGCCTGAGAGAATGAGAGTTGGGCACAGAGGTTGTACCACCCGGAGGGCCCAATAAAATGGGCATTAGTCACGTGCCCACTTCTCAGAAGGTGGTCCTGTGCTTGGCCTTCATTAATCTAAGCAAGGGAGGAGCAGAATCACTGACCGCTTAGCTGATGCTACTGTTGCAATGGAAAACACATTTTGAGCCCCTCACACAATTACTTACTGTCCCGCTCTGGTATCGCGTCACAGGGCGCTTTCTCCGTCTGCTGGATGAGCCCAACCTGAGTGGAAAGCGAGGGCCACAAGGTGAAAGGCAGCAGGATGCTGCCAGCGGTGGGGGACGGAGGACGGTGGGGGTTGAGAGATTAGCTGAGCATGCCAGGGGAGGCCTGGCCATACACCGGGGAAGCTCAGGCGATTGTGGAGCTGGTGGAAGGAGCAGCTCCAACAACTCCGGGAGCAAGTTTTGCTCCTTGGAGAGCCCTGGCTGGAGATGCCCGTGAATGGGAGTGGAAGAAGGGAAGACAAACTGAAAAAGCGCAGCGTTGGGGTTGGACTTTCGAGTGCTGTTTTTGTGACTGGCTCTCACCAGCCTGAAAAGAGCCGGTGGCAATCAGGAGGTCACTGGAGACCACGCTGGTTCTTAGAGGGGCCTGGACAAGGGGAAATCGAGGCAGGATGCCACCGAGGTGGCCTTACCCACGAGGGAGTGCTCAGGAATTGGCAAAAGGCCATGGTCCGGTGGGTCTCAAGTACGTCAGCCACATCCAGGTTGATACGATGGAGTTAGAAGCCCTGGACTGTAAACTCCCAGGAGCAGGAACTGTGTGTGGTCTCTGTGTTGGGCCTATCCCAAAAGAGCCCTGATCTCATTGGAGGTTGTTGAGCTCTCCCATCATATTATTCATAAAACCCAGGTCCCCTGCGATTGGTTCTGCCCCCTGACTGGATGACTGAAGCATTTTAACGCTGGTGAATAATGAACAGGAGGGTTAGCTAGAAATTCACTCTTTGAGAATGCAAATCCTCCGGACTCCAGGAGTTGGGGCTCTAAGAATGACACTAAGTATCACAGGACTCCGTTAAATAGAACAGCAGGCGACATGGGGCAGCCGACAGTGAGTGTATGTGCCGATTGCTGCTTTAAGCGCGCATCAGGCTTTCAGGGCTCTGAATGTCTCACTCCTGGTGTCTCGGAGGCTTTATTTATAGAGCCAAGCTATTAATTCGAGGGCTTTACGGGGTGTCCCAATCTCTTCTTTTCCATCTGTGGAGCAGTGGGTGAAGTTCCCAGCCACTGGGCTCTCGTGAAACCTTTGACGTAGGACTCACCCTTTGTTCTCCCCGGAACACAAGGGCATCACAAAAAGGTATTATGGGATAAAACAACAATATTCTGCAGAAAGATTGGCCTCCTGCTGCTTAATCCGTAGCAAAGTCGGTCTGCAGCTGGCTGCTACTGTGCATCCCCGGTGATCCGACTCCACTCCAGGGGTCTGCACGAGTTTCAGGGCTCTGGAACAAGGCACTTCTATCATCCTGGTTTTTAGCACCCTTCGTCAGAAAGGATGGGGAGGAGGAGTTGGAGTGGTGTGCGTTATTAAAGGGAAAGTCCCCTATGTCAGCCCTCTGTTAATTAAATAAGGCTTACTTGGAATCTGGTAAGTGGTAATTATCTTTGTAGTAGAACTGGTCAAACGGTAACTAAAATGAAAACAATTGAAGATATATCTACTATTCTTAGAAAGTTGGCTAGAGTCCAGTTATTCATTAGTGAGTGTGTAGACAATCTGTGCACTTGCCAATCTCCCGAGCTTCATGAAGTTTAGCACAAAATCGTTTGCCTGAAGAGTCAGAAAATGCGTTACTAGCTGTTCCTTTTTTACCTGAGGGGGATGTAAGCATGTGCTGAAATGCTTTGCTGAGTTGAGGCCTTCGGTATCTGTTCTCCAAGCAGGGAGCCCAGACAATAACACGTGATTTAGGTGTTTTAGGTCATATGCAAATAGCAGCCAGTCAGAGTGGATGGTTTGCAAACAGTTTACAGGCTGAAAATTATTCAGCCAAATTATTGGGCACTTAGCCCTGGTCTACACTAGGGAGTTATTTCGAAATAATCCCCTTTATTTTGAAATAATAAGTGGAGCTTCCACACTACCAAGCCCGTTATTTCAAAATCTGGACTCCTGCTTTCCTCGGGGAATAACGCTTATTTCAAAATAGTTATTTCAAAATAGGGTTAGCGTGGTTGCTCCGCTGCTGCTATTTCGAAATAACTACTCCCCAGAGTCATTCAAAGTAATTACTCCCCAGTGCTTCCTGGGGCTCTAAGTTGAGGTAACACGTCCACAATAAAGGAGCCTGCCTCGGACTAATTTTGAGGCTCTCCCATAGTGGGGACATGCTATTTTGATTTTGTTATTTCAGGAGTTGTTATTTCAAACTTAGTTATTTCAAAATAATTTCCTAGTGTAGTCCTGCTTATACAGAGCTCAGGATTTGTTAATGGGAAAAAGGACTATGAATAGTTTGCCAGCTCTATATTCAGCATGTAACTACTGTGGAAATTGTGTTTTATTCTTTCTGAGGCTCTAAATACAGTTGAAGGGAGTATGTAAATACAGATGAGCTCAATTAACCAGCTTCTTATTGCTAAATAATCACTGGAAATTAACTCACATTTTTATGGCACTGATCAAAATTCAGCGCATTAGAACTTAACAGCCACAATTGTTATCTCAGAAAATAAGGGAGGCCGAGGGTGTATGCTCACCAGATCTCACCTGGCAGACCTGAAAAAACAACCCAGTTGTGCAAATAGCCATGTGTGCAAGTGAAGTTAATGGAAAACAATGGGGCTACTCTCCTGAGGAAGTTGCTTGTGCATAATTTTTTTTTTTTTTGCACAATCCAGTCCTGTGACTGCTGGTATTTAGTGATTTATGATCCGTTCAGTCAACAACTCGAGTAGTTAAAAGACTTCCAAGCAAATGGCTTGTCGAGGTGGTTGTTAGAGCTATGACTAAGCCCCCTCGGCTATGAGAATTAAGGCAATTCAAAACTGCTTTATAAGATTATGGGTGTGTATGTGGAGAATCTGACATTGTTTCATGTTGAGAGATTTTAGGGGCTTCACAACACTTCCAGCCTGGGGTTTTTGCACAGCAACAAATACAGTTTTGAGAGTTCACCTCTGTCACGTTCTCTCTTGAACTCTTCTTCATCAGACTAGCATTTTGCATGTTGGCGTCTCAAAGCTGGAAATGAAACAAAACAAAGAGCCCATTTCCCGGTTGCACTGCAAGACGGTCTCTTTGGAGAGAAAACTTACGTGATTTCAGGGATTTGTATTTATTTATTTATTTTGCGAAGGATTCATTTGCTCACAGTTGGAGCAATTTCCCAAATCTAATGGCTAAAGGCTCTGAGCCAGCCTTAGCAGGAACACGCCTGTCGTGGCCAATTCCAAATAGGCAGCAACAGTCGTGTACAAAGCCAATGTGACCTGGCAGGGTGTCTCCCCAGCTTCACAAGCGCTCACTGCCATCCTCAGTCTTCTTTTAAAAACAGGGTTATTTGTCCTGAGATCAGTGTCGAATAGACAAAACCAGCTCCTCAACTCACCCTTTGTCGTAGGGTCTCCCAGCCTCCCCCCTCCCAGGGGGTCTCTAGTAATCCTGCGTCTTGCAGCTTGCCTGTTCCAGCTCTGCTCCCCTGGAGACACCAGTCTGAGGGCTTCCTGCCTGAGCAGCTGCCCCCTTGTCCCAGGGACCCACCACCAAACGTAACTCCAGTCCCCTAGGGTTCCTCTCCCAAGACACAGCCTGCCCTCTGACAAGCCTTTCTAGCCCCAGGTGCAGCACTGCATCCTTTAATTGGCTCTGTTGGGCCTGCTTGCTCTGACACTCGGTGCTGGGCCCGGTCTACTCATAGGACCTGCTCCTCTGTGACCGCCACGCTACTGCTTAGGTTGTGATAGTTCAGAAGGGGAGCACTTTAAATGCAACCACCCAACTCCCAGGAAACCTGCAGCTCTAGCTGCACGAGGCTGTGAAGTTAGGCCTGGGATCGGAGCGACGCTGGGGCACATCTATGCAGCAGAGCAAGGTCTAACTGAAGTGTGGGGAGGCATACTCATGCTAGCTCTGACCTAGCCAGGGTTAGGACAGGAGCCGGCAAGACGCGGTAATATGGGTTTAGCATAAGCTAGCTGCCTGAGTACTTTGGGTATGTCATGGGGTTGTTTGTCCAGGCAGCAAGGAGAGCACTAATGGCTGTGTGAAGAGTCCTGCCCAAAAGAAGGAGGAGATAGCGAAACGGAAGGCACAGAGTCAGCGGCAGCCTCGCTTTCGCCGCGGCATAACTCAGCAGTGATACGGGATTACGCGCGAGCCTCGGAAAAGATGAAGGGTTTTACTGGAAATGATATTAAAGTGAGATTTGAAGCAATAGAGTTGATGGAAATTGATGCTGGATCAGATAGCGGCTGCGTGGTCAGGAGCCACCGCCTGAGGCAATGTTTTCTCATCAGTTGCCATGTAACTTTCCCATCTACCTGCCTTGATGTGTGCACTGGTCACCTCTGTGGGATTGACCCCACAGCCTCGTAGAGAGTCCTACTTTCCTTGGCTTGATATCTCAGTTTTCAGGCCAGTGCTTAACCAGGAGTATGGCCAGAGCGCCCAGTTGCTCTGTAACAACTGCTCTAGATGTACAGGTGGACTCAGAAGGTCCTATGGTCCTCCCCTGGCCACATAGCAGTGCCTCCAATGAGGATGGGAATGCAACATTACTTGATGGCAAGTTTCCAGGCCTGTCCCACCTCCGCAGCCACATAAGTACCAGTGAGCTGTTCAGGCTACAGGAACACCATAGGTGGAGAAAAGGGCAAGGAGGAAAGGAGAATAACAGGGGCCCGCTCTCTTTCTTGTACCATTGTCCACGTTTATTTTCTCTAGAAGTGGGTGTAAACCCCAAAGTGGAATCCAGATCTGAGCTGGAACTCCTCTGACGTCTGGAGATATTTGGGTCCAGGTTACCTCACACCAGAATTGTTGAGCAAAAAAAAGGACAGGTTAGGCTTTTTGGCCACATCAGCTTCGGACGGCTCCCCTGCACCTGGTGAGCACAGGGAGCTGGGGGCTGTTTGTAGGGGCGCTGGGGCGGCGTCGCGAGCTGCACTTTCAGGGGTGAAGAGCCGCATGCAGCTTGCGAGCCGCGGGTTGGCCACCCCTGCCTTAATTTAAATTCTTGACTTCACCCTTCCTCCTCTCCATGCATGAATTACAGAGGGGTAGTCGAAGGGGGGTGGTTTAAAAACATGTAATATAAGCAGAGCTCCGAGAATGATGATTTCACAATCTGTGGTGGCAGATTTGGCAGTTATTTGATTTCTTTGACTATTATGACAAGATCCACAAATGGCCAACGTGTATTTAAAATATTTTTGCTTAGTTACAGATCCCCCTAATTGTCCGTATTCAACTTGTGTGTCACATTAGGCTCCCCGCTGCAGATGAAATTAGTCTGGGCTAATCCACAAGAGGTATTTTGATCCAGTAGTAGAAGCCCAGGGCTCGGTGTCGGGACGCCTGCATTCTTGCCTCTTCCCTCACAATAGACAAATTCCTTAGCTACTCGGTGCTTTGATTTACCCATCTCTGTTATACCTGAGCACCTTAATTAATGCTGATGAAGTGCTTGGAGCCTGTGGGAGGAAAAGGGGCATAGAAGAGTGGAACAAAGGGGCCATCATTCAGCTACAAAAGCTAAGCAGATAATTCCCCTCTTGGAGGGAATTCGCTGCTGATGCTTCTGCACTGCATCCAGCCTCTGCCTCCAAGCCCCCCATGGGCAGGAGGGGGGATGCAAAAATCTGCTTTGTCACAAGAATCTTTTGCTGGTGTGGGGTCTATTATAGAGCCTTAGTCCCTGGCACAAGCTTGGAAACGGTTTTGACTAGAGCACAGGTGGTGGGCTCAATCCCAGCCCACTCAGGCAGTAGCTGGGCAGCCAACAGGGCTGCTCCAGGGATGGACCTGGCTCCCATATTAGGAAGGCAGAATAAAGGCGCTTCTGCTTGTAGGGAGCTGAAGTGGCTTAGGAGATAGGGCATTTGCCTATAGAGCACAGGGTGGTGGGCGTGGGTTCAAGTTTAAGTCCCACCTCCACCCGTCCTGGGAGTTGCCAACACAGGATAAGTGACCCCTTGAAGGTAGGGAGATGGTGTTGATTTGTCAGTTGACTAAGGGGCAACAGTCTCTGGAGCACAGGGTGGTGGGCTTGATCCTGCTAGGCAGGGATCTTACCTTGGGACTACCTGTGAGAATCAAGGAGTTGTGTCTGACTCCCCAAAGCCTCATCTCAGCACAGATGAGAATTAAGACCCTAAACTGGTTAGCACAGAGTCAGCATGGCTTGCAGTGTAAATCCATGCAGGAGTGCACTGGGAAATGAAGCAACTCTGCTGTGCCTTGTCTTTCAGGAGAGAGTTTTCTGAGCTGCTGGAAAAGTTTGGATCTCATAGCAACACAGAATCGGCACGGAGTTCTCCTGTTCATTATGGTGGGAGTGAGTATTGACCCTCTGGGCGCTGAATACTAACCTGCATCTTGGTGCTATGGGGCACAGTGCAGAAAATATCCACTCAGTCATGGATACTAAATAAGATACCCTGGCACGCCCACATCTTGAATGCTGCATACAGATGTGGCTGCCTCATCTCAAAAAAGATATTTTGGCATTGGAAAAGGTTCAGAAAAGGGCAACAAAAGTGCGTAGGGGTTTGGAACGGGTCCCATATGAAGAGAGACTAAAAAGACTTGGAATATTCAGCTTAGAAAAGAGGAGACTGAGGGGGAATATGAGAGAGGTCTATAAAATCACGACTCGTGTGGAAAAAGTAAATAAGGAAAAGTTATTTACTTATTCCCACAATATAAGAACTAGGGGTCACCAAATAAAATGAATAGACGGCAGGTTTAAAACAAAAGGAAGTTTTTCTTCACTCAGTGCACAGTCAACCTGTGGAACTCCTTGCCAGAGGATGTTGTAAAGACTAGGACTTTAACAGGGTTCAAAAAGGAGCTAGATAGATTCATGGAGATTAGGTCCATCAGTGTCTATTACCCAGGATGGGTAGGAATGGTGTCCCTTACCTCTGATTGTCTGGAAATGGATGACAGGAGAGGGACGACGTGATGATTACCTGTTGTGTTGCCTCCCTCTGGGGCATCTGGTATTGGCCACTGTTGGCAGACAGGATACTGGGCTAGATGGACCTTTGGTCTTGGACGTTCTTATGTAAGAGAAATTAAAACCGGATAGAGAATGACAACTTCCTTGGGGTGGGACAGGAGGGTTAGTTGGCATCTAACACTTCTCCAGCTCCCTTAACTCCACTTCAGTGTGCAACAACTCAGGAAAATACTGGGCTAGTAATTTACAATAATGTCTAGTTCTTCTAAAGCAGTTTCCAACAGCGGAGTCAAAGTGGTCTACCAAGAGGGGTGAGTACCACTGTTAAACGTGGTGAAACTGAGACAAGAGCAGCCAAGTGGCTTGCTCAATCCAGTGACCAGAACAGCAAGTCAGTGGCCAAGGTAGGACTAGAACCCAGCGCTCCTGGCCACTAGTTTAGTGGTCTGGTCACTGGATGGTCTTGCTGCTGCTTTTTGGGAAGACGCATGTGACACTGTAAGGCGGTGGTGGTTGTTGTTCATTGGAATTTGTGGTGAGAGGGTAAAACTTTGATAATTAATTTAGAAATATCATTAACTTCAGCGGTAGGTATTTTCTCCAGATAAAGAACCATGAACATTGATTTACTTTTTAACTGTGTAGCAGGGACGTGTGGGCAGGAGGTCGGGGAGAAAGGCTTTCATTCTCTGGACTGACTCTTGTTTTATTCTTCAGGTAGATATTTGGAAAGTACATCCTCGGGTTCTTCATCACGTTCCCAGAGTCCTCTGCTGCTGAGCCCTGCAAATTCCCATGGCCCGCTCATTGGAAACTCGGCACATTCCCCTCACGCAAGCTCACAGTACGTACCATATTACTCAAAACTAGAGCACCTTTGGAATTTTTCAACAAATCAGAATTTTTCAGCGAAAAGAGATTTGGCATCAACAAAACTCAACAAATCTCACAATGCTGGAAAAGCATGTTAGAAAACTCTGGAACGGTATGTTTTGTCTCACTGCTCTCTAAATGGAAAATTCTGTTTCCCGGTTCAAAATGACTTTTCAATGTGAAATGTAAGCAATTTAGATTTAGAAAGTTTTTTTTAAAGTTAGAAGTCCAAATGAAGCATTTTGAAATTTTATTTAAATTGCATGTTCCAACTGATCTAAGCCAAAAACATTTGGTACTTAGATTCATGACCTTTATTGAGATTTTGACTTTTTGTCACATTGTGGATGGTAAAAAAATTTCAAACTTTCAAAAATATGACTGGGATGGGAAAACGAGGCGTCAACTCTTAAGAGTCTACAGGCTTGTCTCTGTTTCTAGAACGTTTTTCTTATTGCAGTAGAGCTTATCTACCCTCAGAGGATTCCATTGCATTTGGCACTATGGCTAAACAAGTGTCAGATCTATGCAGTGCTGCAGTAGCCATGTTGGTACCAGGTGGGTGAGGTAATATGTTTTACTGGATGAACTTTCGTCGGTGGGAGAGACACGTTTTGAGCTAAACAGACCTGAAGAAGAGCTCTGTGTGTTTCGAAAGCTTGTCTCTCTCACCCACAGCCATGGTTCCATTAAAATATATTACCTCACCCACCTTCTCTCTCAAAGGAGTCTAGTGATTTTTGGGGTCACAGCTTGGAACACCTGAAAGGCCCTGATATTTTGTTAAAATGCAGAGCTCCCACTTTCTAAAAATCAGGCCCTTTTAAGAGGTCTGTCGTAGGTCTTGTCTGCACTAGGAAAAAGGCGTGCTGCTTGTGAGCTGCTTGGCATAGGAGACTCACTTCTTCATTACTTGTCTGTACAGTGCTGATCACAGTGGGCCCCAATTCTCAATTGGGGATCTTAAGAACCACCATAATACAAGTAAATAACAATGGTAACAGGAACAGCATTTATCCCCATCAGAATCAACTGCCCTCCCCTACCTACACGCCCCTGAAGCTTTACCCGTTGCTAGTCCTGAACTCAAATCAAACAGAGTTGTGAGGTTCCAAATGGTTTTGATAAGTGTTTTTCCTTACTCCCATTTTCGGGGAGAGAGGAGTGGAGGAGAAGAGGTTGGGAAAGGAGAGGGAGATTGCAGACTTAGGAACCAAACCAAAGGTAGCCCTTTTCATTCAGCACTGGTGGGGACTTGCTAGAACAGTCCTGTGTAATGACAGGTGTACCTGACGGCTCTGTAGCATAAAACAGACCACGGCTGTGTCTTCTGCTAACACGTCTGTTCCTTTGCAGCTGCTCCCTTGAGCCAGCGATTCAGTGCATCTCCATAGCAAAGTCCTCTGGGTTGGGGTTGACGATCAGTGGCGGATCTAACAGGCCTGAGGGGCCCATGATTTACGTTCACGAGCTGATGCCGGAAGGGGACTGTTACAGAGTAAGTCAAGAGCAGGGGGGGCTTCTGGGAGCTATGAAGCTGGAGCCTTTCCTGAAAGTGCCAGCTGTTCTGAAGGAGCCCTCCTGGGGATGGGTCAATGGTCTATGGCCATGGTGTCCAACTCAACCGGCCAAATAGCCGTAGTGGCTACTGCTTCACAACTGGTTGGACACTTCAGAACTGGTGTGGGGGAACAAGGGTGTATATTGCAGGAGAATACTTTGAGCAAAGTGTCGCTCTTTTT
Source organism: Rafetus swinhoei (assembly GCA_019425775.1). Classification (NCBI taxonomy): domain Eukaryota; kingdom Metazoa; phylum Chordata; order Testudines; family Trionychidae; genus Rafetus; species Rafetus swinhoei. The sequence goes on along the minus strand of CM033443.1, from coordinate 35,793,357 downwards.
TGATGCACCTAATCCTTGTGGATAAAGCTGTATGCTACACAGATGTCTCCCTCGTTCTTTAGGATGGGCGGCTTCGGCCCGGTGATCAGCTAATTGCCATCAATAAAGACTCGTTGGTGGGCTGCACCTATGAAGAGGCCAGAAAAGTACTTGCAAAAACCAAATTCAGGTAGGCACGCACCAGCTGCCCAGAATACATTCCTCGGGTGCCAAATGCATTTCCCATTGTTGTCAACAAAGCCAATAACTTGTGATAACTGCAGCGTGTGATGTAGCAGACCTGCGCGTTGTTCTAAGCTTAAGGTGCAAGAAGAACTTCCTGAGGTGTGAAGGTCTCCAATATAGGTAGTTTTGAGTGCATGGCACAGCTTACATCATACTCAGGAACAGCAGGAGACCTTCCCAACCTGCCAGTCTCTGTTCTGCAATGAGCATGTTCCATTACACACTCCTTCCCCAAGATCTGCAGCAGTACTCGAGACCTCATAAGAATCCTCTCTGATTCACACAGCTCTACTGTTGTTGCACGTTACACAGGCAATTAACAAGCTTAGCTCAAAGGAAAGACCCCAGAGCCATTCTCATGGACGTTCTGAAACCTTAAACCTGTCGTTTTTAAACACTAACAAAACATGGTTTTTTTCAGACATGAGGGAAACACAGAAGTGGCCTTTATTCCTGGAAGGGGACGGTTACATCCTGGACTGTTGGCTCATAACAGCATCCAGTCGCCACCTCCTAAGGCCATGGGCAATGGTCTGAGCTCTTGCCGGTTGAAAGTCCACGTGAGGTCGCCTGAAGTATGTTGAAGTTCTGTATAAGATCACAGAGGCCAATCCCATAATTTCCATCTCCGGTCAGATTCCTGTTTTTAGGGACTCTGTGATAATCTTTCCAGATTAGCTGTTTGGAAAGTCAGCAGAGTGGACTCCTGTGGCTCTGTTTGCTCTGACCAAGGATCGATCAATCGAAGTGACGTGTTTGAAGGTCTCTGAACTGCGATTTCATTTCCAGAAGTCAAAAGTGAAAAAGAGCATTTGATGACAGTAAATGAGTGAATATCTGCCCATAATCATCAAATTCAGCCCCATCAGTACCTGGGGTGTAACCTCCTAGCGTTGGTTGTGTTGTATTTCAGTGGTTCTCAGCCTTTCCCATCATACCATAGCCCCCTTCTCCTGTTCACATGCCATCCAGCTGGGACCCCTCTCCCATTACAGACCTAACCCCAGTAGGAGAGTCCCTGCTGCATTTGAGCCCAGCATGTTCTCATGGATAGCTCTGCTCTCCATCCATTGGGTAATACTACAGGTGCCCTTCAGATGATCCAAACTGCCTGCAAATTCATGGGTGGCTTGGATACTTAAGGTTTAAAACAAACCGCTGTTGCTAAAACACACTAGGCCATTCTTGATGTGATTCCATTGCTCTCACTAAAGTTACTTCAGTTCAGCCTCTGGTGTGTGCAATCAGCCAGGAGCTTCTCAGTTCCCACGGTAATGAGTGTGGGCGACAGGCACACAGAACCTTTGGAGGATCTGCGCCTCTGGAACTGTCACGGAGACAACCCTCCTTTGACTCCAAACCAGAACTCTTGTTGGGTCCATCACCATTGTTCGTGCTGTCTCTAGCCTAGTAGGTTCACATGGTGTTCACGCAAGTAGTGGTACAGTCTGATTCCTTAGGGACCATCTGGGACTGTCTCTCCCTATTTCCTCCCTCTTCCTTTGCTTTTCACTCCCACTGGCAGAGTGGGCTCCGCATTCTGTCCTCTGTGCTATTTTGTTTTGTTTTTTTAGACCAGACAAGAAAATCTCTTTCCTGTGCCTTCTCCATCACCGGACATTTGCCCCCCAGAACTCACCATATCTGGTAAGAAGGATGCTGACTCTTGTTTGTGTAAGTGGCCAAAGTATCTAGACCAGAGCTCCTCAATATTAGAGGTAGTGAAATGAAACTTTAAGTACCGACAGCAGTGGAGGTGGAGTTTAATAGTGTAATGACAGGTCTCAGCCCATTAGGATTGATTATAGGTAGTGGTGCAGTTAATGAAGGGCTCTCTTCAGTAAGCATTAGATACACCCATCTTAGCTTGTCTGTTAGAGCAGAGGTCTTTGCAGGGGTGACTGGGTGTCTAGGTCACTGGTTCTGTATTGGGGTGGTAGTGGTGGAGCGTCACTGCTGTTATCCAAAGGCCATGTGAAATGTGGTTTTGGGATCAGTCCAGTGGCCGGAAACCCTTACCACAATTAGCATTAATTGGCAGCCTTGCTGGTGGGACTGAACAGGTGCGTCTACACTGCATCCGTAGCTTGGAATAAGCTACGCCATTAGAGCTACGCAAATGGCGTAGCTTATTTTGAGTCAATTTCGAAATGGCTTATTTCGAAATTTGGTGGTGTCTACAAAGCACTTGTTTTGAAATAAATCGCTATTCGGAAACGTCCCTTACTCCTCGTGGAATGAGGTTTACACGGTCGTCGGAATAGCGAGCCCATTATATTTTGAAATAATGGGCGTGCTCAAAGGAAACGGAATAGCTATTTCGGGATACCTCCAGTATCCTGAAATAGCGCTGCTGTGTAGATGTAGCAGAAAGCTCTTGAAAACTGAATTGCTGTTAAACAAATAGATAAATCAGTGTTGCTCTCAATGCACAGGAACATGATTCTACAGTCATTAAGCCAAATTAGCTGCCTCCAACTATCCACAAAGTGGTAATTTTAATGTATGGGATAGACTAATAGCTCCAGGGACTATGTAAGTCTGTCATAATTGTCTCAGGATCTGAAGTTCACTTGTAGGAAGACACTAATCTTTCAAATGATATTTTCCTCTGTGCTTGCAAGCCATTACATACCTCTTGCTTTTACATGATTTTTTTTTCTTTGGAAGACTCTCTTCTGGCAGATGCACCATGAGCTTGAGACTTACTACTTAAGAGAAGAGCTGGTTGGAAACATTTCCAATTTTGAAAAATGTCAGTGGAAAAATTTTTTGGAGACACAAAACCAACACGGTTTTGATGCACACGCACCCACATTGTTTATGTTTGGACTGGCTCTTCTTAAGATCCCACTTTGCATCGTTCTGGCTCTATCTCTCTACACATTGAACACTTGAGGGCAATTTTCAAGCAAGCACAAAAATCAGCAAACTCAACTGAAGCACACCAATAACCCAAGGCGTGCATGAAAGTTGGGGTTTGCCAATGTGTGTTTGCCAGCCCCAGCCAGTGTGATGCTTTGTGTTTGTTTCAGGTTCATGCTAAAATGCACATACTCTGTTGTCTCCAGCAGAGAATGTGCATTAGCTGAAGATGTAGAAAGTTTTGAGAGAGAAGAAACTGAGGCTTCTGGCTTATCCTGAGGCATCTGTGGCTAAATAATACACTCCCAACTCAGTTAACTTTTTCTCCTTTTGAAACCCTACATTATACTCTCTTAGAGATGGTTATGTCTGATGAATAAGAAAAAGCAGACAAAGATAATAATATCCACAGGAGCACATCGGACCAGATGGGCTCCTGGTTCTCCTCCCCTAAGGAGTAAATGCTTTATCTGCCATATTGCCTGTTCTCGTCCATTTCTATGTCTTCACAATAGAATGAATGCTAAACTACTCTGCAATGCACAAAGCTATTTTAAGACAGACATTTGGAGGACAGGGTCATAATTCAAAATGATCTGGACAAACTAGAGAAATGGTGTAAGGTAAATAGGATGAAGTTTAATAAGGACAAATGCAAAGCACTCCACTTAGGAAGGAACAGTCCGTTTCACACATACAGAATGGGAAGTGACTGTCTAGGAAGGAGTACTGCAGAAAGGGATCTAGAGGTTGTAGTGGACCACAAGCTAAATGAGAGTCAACAGGGTGACACTGTTGCAAAAAAAAAAAAAAAAAGCAAACATGATTCCAGGATGCATTAGCAGGAGAGTTGTGAGCAAGACACGAGAAGTCATTCTTCGCTCTACTCTGCGCTGATTAGGCCTGAATTGGAGTATTGTGTCCGTTTCTGGGCAGCACGTGTCAAGAAAGATGTGGAAAAAGTGGAGAAGGTCCAGAGAAGAGCAACAAAAATGATGAAAGGTCTAGAAAACACGTGCTATGAGGGAAGACTGAAAGAATTGGGCTTGTTTAGTTTGGAAAGGAGAAGACTGAGAGGGGACATGATAGCAGTTTTCAAGTCTCTAAAAGGGTGTTACAAGGAGGAGGGAGAAAAATGGTTCTCCTTGGCCTCTGATGATAGGACAAGAAGCAATGGGCTTAAACTGCAGCAAGAGAGGTTTAGGATGGACATTAGGAAAAAAATCCTAACTGTCAGGGTGGTGAAAAACTGGAATAAATTGCCTAGGGAGGTTGTGGAATCTCCATCACTGGAGATATTTAAGAGCAGGTTAGACAGACATCTATCAGGGATGATTTAGATGGTGTTTGGTCCTGCCGTGAGGGCAGGGGACTGGACTTGATGATCTCTTGAGGTCCCTTCCAGTTCTAGTATTCTATGATTCATATGGAGTAAAGTTCCTTGGGAAATGAGGCCTTAATTAGCATGATGCTTTGAATGGATGATATAGAGAAATAGTCTGAATCAGGATAAATCACGTCCTTTTGGGGGGACAGGAGTTGAGTCTGAAATCTGAACAAGTTGCTGGGGCCTGTCGTTTGTTCACCGGTGTCGGGTGCCCTTCAGGATATCTGAGTGCTGTGGAGAGTTTATGAGCAAAGCCGCATGGAGCTAATCCCGATTAGCGTGGAGTTGAAGGGCAACGATCTGCCCTTGAACCTGCACAGCATGGGGCTGGGTGACCAATCCAGTGAACTCGGTTTATTACCTCAGGCCCTGCTTCCCAGCTGCTGGCATTAGTGGGACAGACGAATATCAGGATTAGGAGGATTACGCTTGTGGCAGCACCTCTGCTGCTTTGTCCCTGTGTTTCATAAAATGTTCTCCTCGCCTAAGAGTCCCACTGGATGGCGTTTTTTCAAACCTGCCTGAGTGCGCATGAGTCCCACTGATTCTTCAACAGGGCTTGTGCTCCTAAATCCCTTAGGTGCTTTGGAAAATCCCATCCCTGATTCAAAATGGCAGAAAGTTTCTTTAAGGTGAGCTGGGTATCAGCTTGTAGGAGGTCGTGCCTTCTCCTGCCCCTGCTGCCTTCTCCTGCCCTGACTGCTTCTCTGCAGCCTTGAACCTCCCTGGGCCCCTGTTGCTGGGCCTGGGGTTTATTCCGGGCTGAACTCCTCTGGCCCACCCTGCCTTCCCCCAGCACTGCTCTGTCCGAGGTACCACTGCTAGCAGGCAGCAAGGCCCTTCTCCCCCAAGAGCCGGAGCAAGAGTGAGCTCAACCTGGCCAGCCATCTCTTTATACAAACCTGCTGGGCTCTGATTGGCTGCCAAAAGTCATCTCCCAATTGGCTCCTGGGATCAGCCCTCCCCAGGTCTGTTTTAACCCTTTAGTCTCCAGTGTGGGGCAACCACCCCATCACACAGCTATTTAGTTAACCTGTACGCCAGTTTCCAGGCAGTGCAAAGATGAAGAAAAAAAGCCCATGGATGCTCGCCTGTGGACACCATCCTGTAGCACTGAAGTCTGTGAGAATTTTGTCACGGATTGATGTGAACAGGATCAGGTTTTATAAGCCCCTTTTGTTATAAGATTCAAAAAGCATCTTTTAAAGAAGTGGCGGCGTTTCACATTTTGAGAGTCCATCTGGGCCTCCCTGTAAATGAGCAGCAGTTTCTGCAATCCTTCCCTGGAGCGACCGGTGGGGGGTGTGTGTATGTGTGCTGCAGGATTGTGGGATTTTCCCAAGCCCAGGTCCCATCGAAAGTCAATGGGACTTGTGTTCCTGAGTCACTTGGGTACTTTTGGAAATGCCACTAGCAATGAAGAGCAGACTGTCATTGGCTGGGTCTCTTCCAGAGCCTCAGTCAGAGGCCCTCTGCCGCGTCCCTTCTCACAATGTCATTCCTATTGCTGTGGGCACAAGCAACTTCCTGCCTTCTCCACTGTGCACATGTGGCTCACCTTAAAAATACACCCTGACGGGACTATGCAGCCTGCCCCTCCTCCTGCCCCCGAGTGAAAGGGAGCAGGCGCTTTTCATAGCAGCAGTCCAGGGAGAAATCCTGCAACACGTTTTCTTGTGGGGTTTTAACCTGGGAATTCTCTCTTTAATGGGAGCTGGGAACCAGACTTCTCTGAGACCAGACTCAATCTAGCGCTCCTAGAAACACTACTTTGAAGCTGGGTTAGAACTCCCGGGCAATAGGGCCAGCGGTGACTTTTTAAACTGAAGCATACATTGAACAGGGGGGTCGTGGTCCAGACTGGATTGCATCCATATCTCCAAACTTCAGAGCCCTAGGCCTCAGATATAAACTTTGGCCAAGCTTGTCAGAAGTGACTTGTCATTTTAGTCGTCTTCATTTGTGATGCCCAAATGGAGACTTTTTATAGCACCCTGATTTTCAGAGAGCCCGTCCGCCGAAAATCCTGACCCCTCTCTGTTTGCAGCGTACTTAGGCCTGGGCTTAGTTTGGGATGCTTCTTGTCAGTGTATCTCCTCCCCTCCCCCATGCTGTTCCACTAACGATTGCTTAATGTTATTCAGCGCCTGTGTCACCTTCTAATCAGAGAGCGGCGCCGGGCAGCAAACCGAAAGTAGCCCTGGATCCCCATATTCGACTCAAGGATGGGAAATTCGAACTGGTAAGCTGAAAGGCTTCCTGCCTTGAAATTGTGATCTTTGTGCTCAGTAAAATGATGGAGAGGCTCCCACTCTGATTGGACAGAGCCGGCTACTTCGCCGCCTGTCCAGCTGCTGAATCGCGTTAAAAGAAGCTCAAACTACATAAGCATGTCTCTTATATTGCTTTTCCATGAAAGAAATTGCTGTAATTGAGGATGGTTAGGAGAAGACAGACCATGCAGGGGGGAGGGCAGGGAGTGGTAAATGGAAGGGGAAATCAGGTGAGGGGTGAGCAGTCATTTTTGATGGGGGGGGCATTCCAAGAATTTGGTAAGTGGTTGAGGGCCGCACTCTTCCATATTAATGGATGGAGTGCGGGGTTTGGGACAGAGGTTGGGTGCAGAAGGGACCCTGGGGTAAGGGACTGGGGTGCAGGAGAGGTGTGGGATCTGGGAGGGAGTTTGGGTGAAGGAGGGGGTTGTAACCTGGAGCAGAGTACTGGGGTGCAAGAGGGGGGTGTAGTGTCCAGAAAGGAGTTTGGGTGCAGAAGAGGATTCTGACCTGGGAGAGGAGTGTAGGAGGAGGTTCAGGGTCTGGGAGGGGGTTGTGACCTGGGGCAGGAGTGCAGGAGTGCGAGCAGGGATGTGGGTTGTGACTGGGGGTAGGGGATTGGGTGCAAGGTCTGGGACCTGGGGCAGAGGTGCAGGAAAGGATGCAGGGATTTGGGATGTGACTTGGGGGTTGGGGATTGGGATGCAGGGTATGGGGTGGGGGGTACAGGAGCAGAGATGCAGAGGGTTTGGGTTATGTGGGGCAGGGGTGCAGAAGGGGGGTCAGAGGGTTGGGAGAAGGGAGGGCCTGGGGTGCCATAGGCAAGCTTTCGCCGGGAGATGCTTAGCTGGGCAACTCTGTGAGCCCTGAGTGAGAGGGGTACTTGTCCTGCAAACAGGCAGCTCCCATTGGCTGGTTTCCGGCCAATGGGAGCTGCAAGATTGTGCTGAGGGAGGGGGACAGCATGCGAAGCCTCTTTCCCTCTCCCCCTAGGTTCATAGCGTTCAGGGAGCTGCTCTGGGGCGGTGCCTAGCTGAGGCTCCTGTGTGCTGGATCTGACCCACGGGCCATATTTTGCCAGCCTCTGGGTTACGTATTAAGATGTGTTCCATACTGTGACTGTCTGAGAACACCCCTGATATTAAGCTCCTGTGGCAGGCTCAGGGATTGAAACCTGCTCTCTAGCTCCAAAAGGGCTTTACTCATGGTTCTCTGCCTCAGATTGTTTTGTTGGCCACCATCTGATTCAGCATTCCCTGTGAACAGAGCAGCACCAATGTCCTGCTTGGAGACAGCTGCTTCTCTGCAGGGATAGGTGAGTTGCCTTTGGAAATAATGGGTCAAAAAATGTTGAAGGCCAGAGGAAAACCTAAACACAAAATAGAGCAGCAAAAGAAAGAACACTTTCTGTGTCTTCCCATCTTATGGGCAGCCAATCAGGATACGGGGGAAGATTCACTCCTGGTCTGGAAGCTAGAGATGAGCAAAATGCTTCAAAGCAAAAGTTTATCATTCCAAAATAGCCTTTTCTGATATTTTAAGAAATAGTTCATTTTTTAACTATATCAGAAATAAAAACAAAATAGCGTATTTGTTTTTCCCTTGCTGGCTTTCATACATGGCTGAAATCCTGTTTTCTTTTTTTATCATTAAAAAAAAATTGAAATTGGGAGGGAAAGTCCTCAAAAACCTTATTAAAATGAAAAATGGGAAACCCCAAACGGGAAAACAAACCTGATTAGTTTATATTTTACAAACCAGGTTTTGCCTTTTTCTACATAGTTGCTATGAGCAAAATAATCATCTTGTATTGTCTTGTGGGAGCATCACCCTGGCATGCCACGTCCCATTTGGGGCCGTTGTCGTTACCACAATATTGCGATAAAACGGCACTCCGTTTTTGTCCTTTCCTTGCGCAGCACCTGGCAGATTGAGACCCTGGTCCAGGAGTAGGGCCCTGAGATGCTACTTTGTACAAATAATAAGAGCCAGTAATAATGGCTGAGCTCCAAATCCCAGTGGTAGTGGTTTGATACAGACTTCATTGCACTTGTGAATGCATCTGGGATGCACTAACAGGTGTGTTGTGAGCAAGACACAGAAGCCATTCTTCCACTCCACTCTGCGCTGATTCGGCCTCGGTTGGAATATTGTGTCCAGTTCTGGGCACCACATTTTAGGAAAGATGTGGAGAAATTGAAGAAGGTCCAGAAAAGAGAAGAGCAACAAGAATGATTAAAGGTCTAGAAAACATGAGCTACGAGGGAAGGCTGAAGGAATTAGGCTTGTTTAGTTCAGAAAAGACAAGACTGAGAGGGGACATGATAGCAGTTTTCAGGTAGCTAAAGGATGTAACAGGGAGGAGGGGGGAAATTGTTCTCCTTGGCCTCTGATGATAGGACAAGAAGCAATGGGCTTAAACTGCAGCAAGGGAGGTTAGGTTGGACATTAGGAAAAACTTCCTAACTGTCAGGGTGGTTAAACACTGGAATAAATTGCCTAGTGGGGTTGTGGAATCTCCATCTCTGGAGATATTTAAGAGCAGTTTGGATGAACACTTGTCAGGGATGATCTAGATGGTGGTTTGCCCTGCTGTGAGGGCAGGGGACTTGACTTGATGACCTCTCAAGGTGCCTTCCAGTTCTTGTATTCTATGATGATTCTATGATAGGGTATTTTATTGTATGGTTGAATATGGCATCCCATGGGTCCCACTAAGGCTAAGTAATAGATTATTCTGTGAAGTGCAGCCCCAACCCACTAGCTGCTGACATTGGTAATAGCGTAACACACTTTAAAGAGATCATGCTTGTATTGAAAGGAGAAAGGTCACTGTTTGCAATTCCACACCCTCCAGAACTGTGCCTTACTGGTTCCTGCTGGGAGGGGGGTGTCTCCCTCGTTTGCTGGATCACCAGATGTGAGCGGGTATCTCTTGAAGATGGGAAGGGGGATTTTGGCTCCCCAGTCGATGGGAGTGCTGTGTTCAGAAGTGGAGGTTGTGGTGCACGCAGCAGATTGAACCGATTCTTACCACGGGGTGGTAGTGCGTGTACATCTGGGTGCTGGGTGAGCAGCTGGCTGACTCAGCAAAAGAAGCCTATGCACAGACCTCTGGTGCCTCTTGTCACATTTTTGTGAGCTGACTTTCATCTTCATGTTGTATTCATATGGCTTGTTCATGTAATCAAGAGCACCCTGCTGTTTGGTGCATGAGAGTCCATCTCAGCCTTGTCCATGCTACAGTTTCCACGGAGGAGTTTCTCCTGTAGCTCAAGAGGAGGAGACTTGTGTTTTTAGCTCTGGAGGACACACAGTGAATCCCCGGGGAGGGTCAGTACACAAGCACTCTTGGAGCTGCAGGGTAGGTGAAGGACCAGGACTGGGAGGGCTGAGCGAGAGGATCTCGATCTTGAAGAATGAGCCCCATGATGGAAAAGTTGGAGAACAATTGCAAGAGGGTTTTATCCAAAACAGGGCATGGCCTTATTTACTTAGTTCTGTAGTTTCCTCTCTTTGCTCGAGCCATCATTTGGTAGGAAACATTGGGGGTTTTGGTCAGTTAATCTTTGGCAATATGTCATTCATTTTTAAATGTGATGGTACATTCTCAAATCAATGCACTGGACTGTTCTTTTGTGTCTGCACTAAGGTCCAGTGGAATGGGGTGGTGGAATCTCCATCCCTAAAGGTGTTTAAGTCCCGGCTTGACAAAGCCCTGGCTGGGGGGATTTTAGTTGGGGTTGGTCCTGCTTTTAGCAGGGGGTTGGACATGATGACTCCCGAGGTCTCTTCCAACCCTGTGAGTCTATGATTCTATGACATGTTGAACTATGAGTATATTTGTTTCTTAGCTTGAATCTTTCCCAACTCTTCCGCACAAACATTGAGTTTGGGCTCCTGAGGACGGTGTCAGTGAAAGGCATTGGGGTCAGTGTGCCACTTGCTTTCCGGAGAGATTAAAAAAACGACAAACCTACTCTGCGAGAATCTGGTGCCTGCCTGTTTGCATAGAATAAATCAATAGCATCGGGTCACATGATCTAATCTGCACCTACATCATCTAGTGCTGGGATTCAGTCTGTTCCATCACATTTCCCCCCCCCCCCTTTTTTTTTCTAATCCAGTGCCTGACCGGGGCACATCGGGCTATTAATAGCCATGTGAGACACAGGTCAGGTAATGTGAGATACAGACACAGCACTCCAAACATTGATTACACTATTAGGATCACAGAGCACATCCGGTACAATTAGGTTCAAGTCCTAATCTGATTAATGAGCTGGAGGGATAATAGGCTTCTACCAAACTATAGGGACAAGACTTGTGAAAAAATCACAAACTATCGCTCCGTGGCTGAGTTTAGTTGGTCTGTGGTCAAGAAGTGTGTGTGTCATTCCTCCAAAAGTCGGAGCTGTAGAGAAAGCTTGGAATAGAATCTTGCACACATTTGAATTCTCCTGGCTTGGTTTTGTGTCCAGAGAGCCCCCCAAATCCTCCTACAGGAAGGTTATCGTCAGCACCAGTATTATACATCTATAGAGAGCTTTTGATTTAGAAAAGATGCCCACAAAGCTCTTTACTATCTATAGATCCAATCCTGGCCTCATTGAAGTCGTGTTGGTCTAAATTCCCAGTTACACTAACCTACGCCCATTTCAAGGCCCCTTTGTATTGCTAGAATGACGTAAGTGGGCTGTGGTGAAAACGGGTGTTTACACTTAAGCTGCTACCGCTGCAATACTGCAGCTGCGCTACTGTAGCACTTCAGGGTAGACGCTACCCAAGCTGATGGGACGGGGTTGCCTGTTGGTGTAGTTACTTCACCGCTCCGAAAAGGCAGTAGCTAAGTCTACAGAAGAATTCTTCCATCAGTCCAATGTTCGCTGCGCTGGAGGCTAGGTGTGAACTTTTCATACCCCAGAGAGGTGTAGCTAGGCCACTGTAAGTTCCAAGGTAGACCAGCTTGAAGTGAGAATTAGGCCCAACATAACAACATCTTAAATTGTGCTTGAAGGCCTGAAGTTCTGGATGTGGATTTAGATCCCTTTTTAAAAGTTTTAGTTAAAGCGTTTTGATAAACAAAACATTCCAATCCTCACCAAAGGATGGGGACTGGAACTGAGTGGTGAAGTCTAATTAACTTAAGATTCTTTGGGTTCCTTATTCACAACTATTTTATATCAAATATCAAAATATGCACAGCCCCGCCCACCGGTACTGTATTTCCTGCCAGACTGAAGTTTCCACTTCATGCACCTGACGAAGTGGGTTCGAAGTGAGTAGCCTCTGTTTGTCTGGCAATGAGTGACGGGGGAGGAATCACGTGAGGATTACCTTTTGTGTTCCCTCCCTCTGGGGCATTTGGTATTGTCCACTGTCGGCAGACAGGATACTGGCTGGATGGACCATTGGTCTGACCCAGTATGGCCGTTCTTATGATATGTTCCTTGCAATGTGTCAGATGCTGTATAGAAAGATACCAGACACCCCAAGAAAGATACCAGACACCAGCTGTATCTGGTTCTGTTGTGCTTTCTAGAGCTGATACATCTTCCTGGGCAAGACATGACTTTTCTGGGTGTAGAAGTGAGAGTTTGCTGCCACCTTATGGTGGATGAAGCAGTTGCCTTTTGAGTTTGGAATCCCAGGAAAATCAGGAACATAGCATGTCGGCAGAAAATTTTCAGCTAGAAAGGCACAATGCTTCTTGATTAGAATTCAGGAATGTATTTCCTCTTTGGTCTCGGGCTTTAACACAAAGTTGCTTCCTGTATAAATTGCTTAACACTCTTTGCCTTGCACTTTCAAAGCTGGGACAAGTTTCCGAGGGGCAGCCGTGTTAGTCTGTTTCAGCAGAAACGAGTAGTCCTGTCGCACCTTAAAGACTAACATGTATTTGGGCATTAGCTTTCACGGGCTGGGACCCACTTCGTCAGGTGCATGAAGTGAAAACTTCAGTCTGGCAGGGCTATATACACCCACGCAAAGATGGATGAGTTACGTTACTATGCAGAGGACCAGTGTTAATGAGGTAAATTCAGTCAGGGTGGATGTGGCCCACTCCTAACAGTTGATGAGAAAATGTGAACACTAAAAGAGGGAAAATTACTTTTTGGAGTGAGCTAACCCCTCCTAGTCTCTGTTCAGACCCAGCTTGATTGTGTCAAGTTTGCATCTGAATTCCAGCTCCGCAGTTTCACACTGAAGTCTGGGTTTGAAGTTTTTTGGCTGAGGCAGGGAAACTTTCAGGTCTGTTACTGAGTGTCCGGGGAGACTGAAGTGCTCTGCTACTGGTTTTTGTATGTTACCATTATTGATGTTTGATCTGTGCCCACTTATTCTTTTGCATAGAGACAGTTCGGTTTGGCCAACATACATGGCAGGGGGCATGGCTGGCACATGATGGCCTATATCACATTAATAGATGTGCGGGTGAACGAGCCCCTGATGGTGTTCTTTTAATGTAGGCTCTGGCCCTGACTCACTGCAGAATGGGACCATGCATTAGTCACCTAATCTGTGCCCCTCGGTCCTGTCCTCGATCAAACGGGAATAACACGGATTTTTTGCCTCGGTGCGACTGTGGTGAGGTTAGATTAATTCATGTTTGTGTCTTCTACATGGCCTGGGACTAATGTAGCTCTTGGGCTGGGGGGCATGTGAAGGATTACTTCAGTGCCTTCTGTGACTGCCGACGAAAGCAGTCAGACTTGTATTGTTTGCGTGCGCTAACCACGCAGAAGACTCACTCTGGAGAGGTACGAGGGAGAGCGTCAGTGGGACCCGAAAGGAACCTGAACTCCTAGGAGCACAACCTCAGCTGGCGGAATTGGCCATTGGTCGGGATGGAGCGGTGACTGTTTACACCAGCTGCGGATCTGTCTTGCGCTCTGTAGGGAATACGCATGGGAAGAAATCCAAGCTGACAGCCTGGGGGGGACACCCTAGAGATGCAGCATGGTTGCAAATCTAGGTAAGGAGGTGACATGGAGACTGAGGCCTGAGCTGCTCCATGAAACGTCTGAATTGCCTGAATAATGATGAACTCTCTGATAGAGCCAGCTCAAACTGCGCCCCCTCCAGCTCCTTCCAGAAGACTTGCATTCTGTGGGGGTGATTCTGAGGACTTGTTGCTTCTGTTTAAAGGTGCTGCAATATCTGGGTCTGGATGTGACCGAGGAGAAGAAGAGGCAGTTACGGCAGAGTCTGACCACAGATTCGCAGGGAACAGTGGCCTATGGAGGTGAGCAGGGTGCTGCTATGTGCAATCTGAGACAGAGGGTGCATTTCGTCCCTCAGAGAACTCCCTTGACTGCTCTGGGATGTGAGACATGCCATCTGTGAGGCGACAGCTAGTGTAAAGAAACAGACACAACAACCCCCTGCGTCTTGGCAGGGAGTTAGACTAGATGACCCTTGCGGTCCCTTCTGCCCCAATGGTTTGGTGCCCAGACGGGTTTTAACTCAGATGCAGTTTATTCAGTAACTAGTCACACACAGAAAATGGCTTCTGACTGACCCATGTATAATGGGAGTAGCAGAGAGAGCACAGGCCTGGTCTCCTCAAACCTTCAGCCTGCTTGAGACACCAGTGGCCAAAGGAAACTGCAAACGCAGAACGACGAACCTTTCCGTGGGCCAGCAGGAAATGGCTGTCCCCTAGGTTCGGCCAGGCCACGGTTTGTCTCTTCATTGAAGTTTGGCAGCGCTTCCAAGAAGTTTCTCTGAGGAAAATGCTAGGTTGTTTTTTTTAACCCTAAGCAATGCCTCCTGGAAAGCTGGCAGAGCAAACGGGCATATTGCATACGCACATGTCATTCAGCTTAGAGCGGTCTGGGTGGAGAGAGAGAGCCTTCTCTCAGTGGAAGCTGGTGGGGTTCACTATAATGTGAGTAGCAATGGAAATGAATTGTATCTTCTTCTCATGGATAAACGGTGGAGTGAACTGGCTGTGTAAACTCAGTTCCAGACTCTCTCCTCATGCTGTCACCACTCTCTCTTTTCCCTGATAGATTTTCTTCAAGCACTCAGGGATCTGCTGCAAGATGAGCTGGAGGAGGCTGGCCTTGAGGCCAGTTCTGTGCTCTTCACTCAACATGAAGTGGCCAGTTTATTGGATACGTCTGCTTTTCACTCTCTGGTCAGCCTTAGCCAAATACTGTTTCTTGCTTCTTTTCCTAGCCTATTGCACCCTGCTTCGGTTTGAAGGTTCCTCGCAGGGCTTGTGGCCACTTACCGGGAGATTGGCCCTGGCGGAGATTGAGCTTTTGGGATTTGATTTAGCGGGTCTAGTAAGGACTTGCTAAATCGACCGCTGATGACATCCCCTGTCAACTCTGGTACTCCACCAGGTTGTGAAGCGTAGGGGAAGCCAATGGGAGAGTTTCTCCTGTCGACCTCCCCCAGTGGGGACGCCATAGAAATTTGATCTAAGGTACAACATAGCTGGAGTTGCATATCTTAGGTCGACTTTGCCCCCTAGTTTATGCCTGGGATCAGATCAAAGACATTCTGGGTCTTACTGTGAGTTGATGTAATGGGAAAGGATATACTGTAAGATGATTTGGGATCAAGCAACTCTGTGTCCTAGATTCTTGGTCTGGATGACAGCTATAAACTGTGGAAGTAGCTAGTGACAGTGCTGTGTTTCTCCAAAAGGCAGAGAAGGCAAAGATTAGGCCATTGTTCACTGATACTTTAGTTACAGAAAAGAGAAATATAGGCTAGTATTTTATCCCTTAATCAGAAAGATTGAAGGATATCCCATAGAAGACCTGACTTCACATGCTAATGAATAAAGAAAACCTATGTAATCGTTTGAAGGAAGCTGCTAATGTCCACTTTCTAGTCATACAAAAGGAAAAGATACCATAGTAAAGCCATTCTAGCTATTGCATTGCCTAAAGGGGCCCCCTTATGTCATTTTGATGGTGATACAGAAGGACAATTAGCCATGGTGACTCCAATCCAGCTATTGTCACTTCAATAACACAGTGAGAATTAACCATTGTTCCAGCTGTCTCGCGACGGGGAGACGGAATTGTTTTGGAATACAAAACCACAAGTGGATTATTTATTGTGACACTTGATTTGTTTTGTAAAAACACAAACCGTCTTTGAAAATGATTTGGAATAATTTTGGTTGGGGTCTGTCGGAACTGTTCTTGCGTTGTCCCCACATGCTTGTGGTGAGCAAAAAGCCAAACTCACTCACCGTGTGCACCAATGCGTTCCAGACTTTGGACTCTGTCAGCTGTACTGATGGTGAGGAACTAGAACAGCTCCAGCTGGAAATGACAGATCTGCGGCAGGAAGTCCGAAGGCTGAAGGTGAGGCTTGTCTTTTGAGTGCGTTTTTCTGTCTCGAACATTTCGCCATAACTCAGTGCTTCAGTATTCAAATACAGTGGATGCAACAGTGTGACAATTACGCAGGTCTTCTGTGTGTATTACACCTTTGCATTGTTAAGCCTTTGTTGGCGGCGGCCACTGTTTTGCCTTCGGTTTAATACAGATTGTTATGGAGGAGGCAGAGCTATGATGCTGCCTGTCATGGAAACGCCATTTTTGTCCTTTCTCTGGTGTTTTCCTTAAAACGAAAGTTTAATGTGCTGAAAGGGCGCAGTTACTTTTCTGTGGAAAACTGTGAAAGAAAATAAATATCTTTTAAAATATTCCTAACACGAATCATTCAAATCTCATGCTAACCCCTTGCAATCCTGCCCTCCCCACCCCCGATCTAACCAAATATTGGCAGCTCAGCTGTTGAAAGCATCCTGGCAGCAAGGCGCGTTTGTGAGCTGCCTTGGCTGCAGCTCCTACAGAAGGCAGTTGCAGAGCTGGAGTGCATCGAAAAATATGGCTGCTGTAGAGGAGAGCTGCAAGTCCGTGGTTGCTGCTAGTGAATTAATTCAGGAAAGTCCGATTGCCTGTGTTACTCAGGAGATGGACTTGGGGATCGCAGTGCTCCCTTGTGGCTTTTTAATCTGAGTCCGTGCGCTGTCAGACATGATGCCTGATCAAGTGAAAATCTTCCTCCTAGTCTCTTCTGAAAGAGGTAGAAAGCAGCAAGAAGTCAATGGAAGATGAACTTCAGAGACTGAACCAGGTTTGTCTGGGGGTTCAGTAAGTGGGCTGCCCCAGGGAGAGAGGACAACCCCAGCCCTCTCTCACCGCAGAAGCTTGGGACAGGTGAGAAGCGCCTGTCCATGGCTGCTGCAGCTGGCATAGCTGGGGGAGGGGTGCATGTCCCCCAGCTAGGAGACAGACAGACAGACAAACTCTCTGAAATATATAGCAGATTGTTGTCCCTTTCTCCACCCCTGCCCCTTGCTGGCCCAACAGGCGGATAGCTGTCCCTGTCCCCATCTCTGGCCCATTGCTGCCCCCTGTGGTTATTCTGCAGTATAACTCCCTCTTACTCCTTTCCAATTTATGAGAAGCAATTGAATTCCAGGCCCGTCCCATTGCTTTGGCACAACCAAACCCGACCTTGTTTTATGTTATGATAAGAGGAAGCTGCCTACCAGATTTGGTGGTCCAAGCTCTTACTGTTTAGGAGGAGTTCTGGAAAAAACAGACTCACGGATGGGACAGTCAGGCGCACGTTTCTAAGAACATAAGCACGGCCATACTGGATCAGACCAAAGATCCATCTAACCCAGTATCCTGTCTGCCAACAGTAGCCAATACCAGATGCCCCAGAAGGAATGAACAGAACATGGAATTGTCAAGTGATTCCTGTTCTGTCATCCATTTCCAGACAAACAGAGGCTAGGGACACCATTCCTGTCCATCCTGGCTAATAGCCACTGATGGACTTATCCTTCATGAATTTATGTAGCTCTTTTTTTAACCCCATTAAAGTCCTATTCTTCACAACATCCTCTGGCAAGGAGTTCCACAAGTTGACTGTGCGCTGAGTGAAGAACAACATCCTTTTGTTTGTTTTAAACCTTCAGCCTATGAATATACTATAAAACTAAAATACTATACTAAAATATCTAGTAGGAGAATAGAAGATAGTTGGTGCACAGTACCATGGGAAAACCAGCCCAGGAACGGAGATCGGTTGGTATAATGTTGGGGGCTGGTGGGGATGTTAACAGATTCTCCCCACTGATTCCAGAAGGCGCTGGATTTCTTGTCTGAGAACCGCACCCTGCACAGCAAGCTGCAGGTGGCTGAGGTGGTGCAGCAGCAAGCCCACAGCGCAGAGCAGGACTACGAGGAAGTGATCCACCTGCTAGAGGCAGAAATCACTGAGCTGAAAACTCAGCTGGTAGGGAAGAAAACAAAGCATGTCTGCGAAGCAGAGGTAATGGGCCCCCAGGAGGGGCTGGCTGGGGACTCAGCGGGACTCAATGGGGACTCAGTGGGAAAGCCTCAGGCTCTTAGTTTTTAAACAGCATTTAATTTCTAGATTGGCTGTAAGTTGTGAAACAAGAGGCTAGCAGAGTCCCAAGGCGCATGTGCATATTTAATATGATTTCCAGAGACCAGGTCAAAAGGCGTCCTCCCCAGAGAGTAACACCCAGGCCAGCTCCTCTGCCAATCACCGTGGCTCCATTGACACTGCATGTGCCTCCACTGAGAACCTCACCCCCCCAATGCTAATCTCCGGCAAAAACTTGTAGCGGGCCCTGGAGATCAGTGACTGCATTAGCGGGCTGGCATGGGGAGCTGATTCCAGAATGGGGGGCCTGCCTTTGAGAGCACCCAGCCCCCAGGTGGTTCAGTCTAGGGACTGCTATCTTGAATGCACACACCCCTGCGCACACTCCCCCCCCAGCTGATCATAATGATCATTGGTCACGAAGAGAGCCACATGGGAGCCAAGTCAGACTGGGACCGGACTAAGGCTGGCTAAGGCGGAGTTCAGTGGGCATGAGATGTATCTTGGCTAGCTGCTCCGGTTTGGGAAGGGTAATTCCCGTATTTTAGCTAAATACTATTGCCACCTGCTCCACCCCTGCAAACAGTCTCTCTAGCAGAGCTTGCACCAATGGCAGAAGTGGGCTGGTACGGTCCGGCACGCTGAACCGGCGAGTTCTATTAGCTGGGACAGCACATGGAGGCTGTGTCTCCACTACCAGCTTATTTCGAAATAATAACTCCCAAAATAACTGGTTTGAAATAAGCGTATTCCTCGTCACAAGCAGGAGTTGCTATTTTGAAATAACGGGTCGGTAGTGCGGACGCTCGCCTTGTTATTTTGAAATAACTCCCCCATGTAGACGGGCCCGGAAAGACTCCCTGCCGGCCAGCCCCTCTCCTGGCTGCTGCATCTCTGTGTGCAGGGCTGGGCTCTGGGAGGCAGGGCTGGGAGCGCTAGAGCAGCCGGAGGAGTTACCGTTTTTTCTGCTTCTTTCCCCACTGCCCCTCCCAGCAGGGACAGGAGCAGAACTCCAGCCCCGCCCCAGCCCTGTGCACAGATGCAGCAGTTTGGTGGAGGGGCAGGGGGCAGGGCTGGAGTTCTGCGCCTGTCCCTGCTGGGAGGGGCAGTGGGGAAAGAAGCAGAAAAAACGGTAACTCCTCCTGCTGCTGTAGCGCTCCCAGCCCTGCCTCCCAGAGCCCCGCCTCGTACACAGAGATGCGGCAGCCAGGGGACGGGGAGGGGGGATGGCCGGCAGGGAGTCTTTCTGGGCACATCTACACTGGGGACATGCTGCTGTCCTGCCCCCAACTGCAACTCCTCCTGTGTCCTGCCCCCAGCTCGCCTGCCCCCAGGTAATGTGGGAGGAGAAGGGAGAGGAAAGGAGAAGGGGACGAACATGAGGGTCCTGAGCTGGGGCCGGGACGGAGTCATGTGGGCAAGTCCCGCCCCCTTAGCTGGTGTGCCCTCCCCCTCCTGTATTGCTAAGAACTTTTGTTTACTTGCACCACTGAGTTGCATCTAGGGATGTAAATAACCATTCAACCCAGTTAACTGGTTAAACGATTAAAATGATTTCGTTTAGCCGGTTAACCATTGGTGGGCCAGTGCAGGGCAGCCAGGGCAGGTGTCGTATGGGGCTGTGGGCAGGTATGGCGGGGCCGCGGTCCCACCTGCCCCCACTGGGGCTGTTGTGGTGCAGCTGGAGTCCAGGGCTGCTGCAGCACAGCCTGGGCTAGGGTCCCACCTGCCCCTGCCTGGGGCCGGGATCTGGGCTGCAGGCATGGCCGGGGCTGGTGCTACCGGGTCCTGCCTGCCCCTGCCTAGGGCCAGTGTGGCCCTGCCTGCTGCCGTGGCCTGCCTGAGTTCCCACCACCCAGCCCGATACAGCTGACCGTCCAGTTAACCAGTTATCTAGTAAGCAGTCTGGGAAGCCTAATTCTTACCGGGTAACCTGGTAACTGGTTAGCTTTGTACATCCTTAGTTGCATCATCCCTTTTTGTTCCCTAACTGGACCCAATTTTCACACCTCTGGGGGCCCATAGTCTGTCCATGCCCCTGTGCTTGTTCTTCAGCCCCGAGAACACTGCTGCTAGGAATGGAACCTCCCTGCCATGCTGGGGAAGCTCTGTGATTCCTGAGGACCTAGCTGCCCTGTGCCTCTTGTTTCAAGCCTGTCCTTAAGTTGGTGCCTCCAAGAGCCTAAGGCGGGCTGACACTGTCGCCCTTCTCTTCCCACCTCCTTCTTTCCGCCCTAGGGAGACATTCTGGAGCTGAAAAGTCGGCTCTCCCTGGCAGAGGGCCAGTTGCGGAAATCCGAAGTCACGCGGAAGCGCTTGGAAATCTGCAACAGGAAGCTGCTCCTGTTTGTGCAGGTGAAGTGTGGAAATGTGGCTGCGGTCGAAGGGAGCCGTGCTTAGCTGGTTTACGCTGCCTCTGTTATCATGGCTGTCTAACTCACTTCCTGTTCCAAATGTTAGATCCTTTCTTCTTCCATCGGATCCTGGAAAGACGTCCTCTGTTAGCATCAGGGGAACCTACTCAGTACAAACCTCCCTTGAACTTACACGTGTGGGGGCTTTGTATACCCAAGGGACTAAAATCTGCCCTCGTTTACTCCTGTGCAACCCCCAAAAAGCCCAGGGACGATAGGATAAGTATTCTGTGCACCATGTGCCCTAAGTTGGAGAATTGGAAAGTAACGTCCACTGGTTTGGGCAAGCTCCCAGGCTTGCCTCATGGCTTCAACCGAGATGATAAAGGTTGAGGATCACATCTCCAGTTCCTTCTTCCCACTGCATGGTCTGAGTCAGATCTGTTAGGCTACGTCTACACTGCAGAGTTTTTGCGCAAAAACTCACGGCGCATCCACACTACAAGTGCGTTTTTGCGCAAGAAAAAGTACAGTAGATCGTCAGAAGACAGGGCTTTTTGCACAAGAGTTATTCCTCTTTCTATGACGAATAAGTCTTTTTGCGCAAGAGCTCTTGCGCAAAAAGGCAGGTGTGGACGGACAACAGGGGTTTCTTGCTCAAGAAACCCCTATCAGAAAAAGCACAGGTGCTCTGCTGGCCATTCTGTGAACGGCCATCAGAGCTTTCTTGTGCAGGAGCGTCCATGGCAGTGTGGATGCTCTCTTGCGCAAAAGCACATGGCAGCGTGGACGCGCTCTTGTGCAATAACTTTTTGCAGAAGATTTCTTCTGCAAAAAGTTCTTGCACAAGAAGCCTGCAGTGTAGACGTAGCCATAGTGTTTTCATCTCTGATGCACCATTAAATATGTTGTAAATAATTTTTAGAATTTCAGTACTTTTTAGATGTTTTGTTGTAGTTTTAGTGATTACCGTAGATAGATGGGGGGTGGTTTCTCTACCCCTCATCCCCGGTACCCATGAGCAGGTACTGGACTACGCCCGGAATGCATTGCTTCAAACTCTGTGTCTCCTGCCCACGTTCCCTTCTCAGTCAGCGACAAACACCAGTGCTGCCTCAGCTGCATGGGGTAAGCCCAGACTGCATCCACGTGCAGTATCTGCCGGTCCTTCCCCCATACTTGGAAAGGCTGGGCCTCCTGCCTCCGGAAGTACTTCATGGAAGTCACTATGAGGCCTCAGTTTGGACCTAGGTGAGGAGACTGCACCTGTACACTGGAGGTTTGAGCCAAGGAGATGGAGCACACGTGAAAAGAGGTCCCACAAGCAAGGGGGTCTGGTGATCCCAGACAACGGGGGCTGTCCTCATTGGCGCCCTACAAGACGTGGGATCTGCGCGCTCTGGGGAAGTCTGCGAACCAGCCCCAGTTCCAGTAAAGAGAAGGTACCTTTGAACACCAGGGAGATGGAGAACAGCCTTTGAGCCCCAGAATGTCTCCGACTGAATGGAACCAAAATCACCACATTTGTTGGGACCCATTTCCTCCAGGGAGACTGTTTCTTCCCCGGGGATATGCCACCACTGCGAGACCCCTCACCTTCCTCCTTCCAGTATGTAGATTGGCCAGCCTCTGACAAAATGGAGCCCGCCTTCTCATCCTCTGATGAGTCAGACAATGGAGAGGGACCCCTGACATCATACCAGCCATGTGTACTCACGAAGGCCGACCCGACCCTGGCAACACTCTCTACTCTGACCACCTCAGAGCCACTGGTCCCCATGCCCCAGGAATTGCCTCAGCACCTTCCAGATCCAGCCAACTGGCCGTACTGGGGCTCTGCTGCCAATATCCAATATCGGCAGCAGAGCCTTCCCCCACCTCCCATTGAGGGCCCCTTCTAGCAGGAACTTGGAGATAGGGTCCCCTCAGTCCGTCTCTGAGAGTGCCACAGGAACCAGCGAGGTTCCCTTTCTGTTCCCCAGATGAGCCAATGATTTCAGCATCCCCTTCGCCTCTGGATGACTTGAGGCAATTCCCCACGTGACTGTACAGCCATGGGGGGACTCCACATTCCCCTAGGGTCCAGGATACCCAGAACCAAGAGTCGCATTGCCCACTAATGATGCCATTCTAGGAACAGGCCAGGGCAGTATGGCACACACCAGCCACACGCACATCTGTCCCCAAAGAGGCAGAAAAAGGCTGCCGTTCCTGCCAAGAGGGCTGTGTTTCTTTTCTCGCACTCCTCCCCCATCCCCAAAACTCCCTGGTGGTCCAAGCAATGACTCGCTGAGCCAGACAACGTCACCCCTGGCCCACCCCCTCCGATAAGGAAGGCAAGCACCGGGGCTTTGGGGGGCATAAGGCCTTTTCCTCAGCCTGTCTTTAATTCAGGATTTTGAAGGGTCAGGCGTTACTAGCCAATACCTGACTTCCTGGATTACATCCAACTGGAGGCATTTGCGGACTGACTCCCACCACAGAATGGGACTTGTTTCCAGGCCATCACTCAGCTGGTGCCCAGAACAGTGCTTCAATCTATCTGTGCACGTTAGCGGCTCCATCCACGACTGGGCATGCATTCAAGAGCAGGACCAAGGCACAGAGTGTGAATAATGGGGCTAGCAGGCAGGCTGAAGTCCAGCCTGAAAAGCTATTCCTTGAAAATAGCCCTTGCCTCTGATCTGTCTTAGTATCTGTATTAATTTACATAATGTCTGTCTATTTGCATAGCGTGCGGGTTTTGCTTCTGTTGCAAAAGGCCTTGAGATTCTAGCTTCAAGGGCAGTGAATAAATAGAAGCTGATTACTGTCATCCTAAATCTGATCCCCTAACAAAAAACGCACGGGGTTTGTTCTCTGGAAATATTCAATCCTGTAAATTTGAGCTCTTCTCCCCCCCCTTTTTTATTCCCCCCACAGAATGTGCACAAGGTCCTGAGCATGTCCACCCAGTTTCCGGATGAGACGAGGTGAGGGATGGCTCCTGGGAGCTGTGAATGTGTGTCTAAAATGACCTTGTTTTGGTCTTAGCTGGCTGATGTGTTTCCAGGGTGTCAGTCGCTGCTGTGGGTCCTCCTTTAGGTAACAAAGACAGTGCTTTTTTTGTGACGGTACTGCCCGGTACGCAGTACTGGCACCTCCAGTCAGAGCTCATCTGGAAAGAACGCACCTCTATACGCAAATGTCCGACCGTAGGTTGGGCTGCGTGTCTTAAAGGGGCCGCGTCTCTTAAAAGAGCAATGCCGCCCCTTCCCCCACCTCCCAGTTTTTTTTTTTAATTTTATTTTTTTGCTCAACAACTTTTCCCCTGGAGTACTGGCACCTTTTATATATATACTAGCCAATTAGCCCATCATAAGACGGGATTTTCAGGTCTCTCCTCCACGTCGGTCCTCTCTCCTGAGCCTCCGGTCTCTTGCTCCGTCTCTCTCTCTCTCCTCCTCGTACTGCCTCCCCCTCTCTCTCCCTCAGCTCTCCGCCTCCTGCCTCTCTCTCTGTCTCTCTCTCTCTCTCTTCTCCTCCCCCTCCTGCCTCTCACTCGGGGGACCGTGGAGCCCAAATGGCCGTTTGGGCGCCGCACTCCCCGTGCTGCATGAGGGGTGTGGAGCCCAAACGGTCGCTTGCGCCACTTGCTCCCACGCGGCGGCCTGGCTGAGCAGCACAGAAGTCAGCCGAGCGCCACGGCGGGAGGCAAAGGAGGGTGGGCGGTGACGTTCACGGCCAGGGGGCAGGGCCTGGCGCCACTGTCATGCCGCACGTCACCGCCCCACCCCCCTTCCCTTCCTGCTGTGGCGCTCGGCTGACTTCTGCGCCGCTCAGCCGGGCCGCCGTGGGGGAGTAAGCGGAGCAAGCGGCCGTTTGGGCCCCGCACTCCCCATGCAGCACGGGCCGCCCAGAGGGAACAACCAGCATTTCAGCAACAGCGCCACCCAGAGGGAATAGCCAGCATTTCAGCGTTACAGACTCACAGACACTGGGCTGCTATATATATGATATATGATATGATATGATGAGATATATATATATATATATATACAAAAAAAGCACTGAACAAAGATATTGAGTAAATGCAGCCACTTTGTGAATTAAAATAGAAAGCTCCTTTCGGAGTGACCTTTGTAAAGTCACTGAGGCCAAAGATGGGTTCCTGAGATTAGGTACCTAGGTAAGTGGCCTAATTATCAGAAGTCCAGAGTAAGTCTGAGGTGCAGATCTCGGCTCTGCAAAACGTGCCAATCATGAGCCTGTGTTTGGTGCTGGGCCCTTCTCTGTTACTAACATCTGTTACTGAAATGGGGAGTTCTGTTGTCTCTTATTCACCATTGTTGAAAGGAGTTTGGCAAATGAACCGAGGTGTATTTCTGACTCTGAAAGGTTACAGGCACATTCTCCATCCAGGTTTGTAGCCCTCCCCTGCAAACTGGACCGATCCTTTTTTTTTAATATCTGGTGGAAAAACCACATCAACCTTTGTGTTGATTTGGAAAACAAATGCATGAGAAATCTGATTGCTTAAAAAAATCAGCATTCCAGTGTTAATTGAGCAACCCTATAATAATAAATCAGTATTTCAACTTCAAATAATTCCAAGCCAACTATACATACAACATGGTGGGCTCTGAATTACCTGTTGCCACTCAGGAAAGCGAGCTCGGACTTTTCATGGCTAGTGCTCTGAAAACATCTGCTCACTGTGTAGTGGCAGTCTACTCCATAGTTAAAACGTGTGGCTGGTCCATGCCAGCGGACTTGTGTTCTGGGGCTTGGTGTTAGGGTCTGTTTAATTGAGGTGTATATGTGCGGGCTTGGGCTGGAGGATTCGGTGAAATGAGAGGGACTCAGAGAACTTGGACTGCAGCCCAAACCCAAATGTCCGCAGCACAGTTAAACCGACCCTTAGTCCTAGCTTCATGAGCCGAATGCAGCTGTCACAGGCCAGTTGCGGGTGTCTAATTATAGTGTAGACACATCCAAAAGCGGAAGTGGTGATGAGGCCACATCTGGAGCATTGTGTCCAGTTTTGGATCCTATGGAAAAGGATGTGGACAAATGGGAGAGAATCCAGCAGAGGAGAACGAAAATGGTTAGGGGACACATGACTTATGAGGAGAGTCTGAGGGATTTGGGCTTATTTAGTCTGCAGAAGAGAAGAGTGTGTGTGTGTGGAGGGGTGGGGAAGAGTTGATAGAAGCCTTCAGCTACCTGAAAGGGGGGTTGTAAAGAGGATGCAGCTTCAGTGATGACAGATGACAGAACAAGGAGCAGTGGTCTCAAGTTGCAGTGGGGGGAGGTCTAGGTTGGTTATTAGGAAAAACTGTTTCCCTAGGAGGGTGGGGAAGCACTGGAATGGGTTACCTAGAAGGGTGGTGGAATCGCCATCCCTAGAGGTTTTGAAGGCCCGGCTTGACATGACTGGGGTGATTTAGTGGGGGTTGGTCCTGCTTTGAGCAGGAGATTGAGCTAGATGGCCTCCTGAGGTCTCTGGAGAAAGGCTAACAAACTGGTAGGAACCATTGGAAAAAGGATAACATAACCACGAATATTTCAATGCCACATTTTAACTCCATGATACAGCTATGCCTTGAATCCTGCACGCAGGTCTGGTCGCCCCATTTGGAAAAAAAGCCATTAGACTTGCAAAAGGTGGTTGGAAAGGTAACATGAATGATTAGGGGCAGGGAGCAGCTTCCACACGAGGAGAGATGAAAAGACGGGGGCTGTTCAGCTTAGAAGAGAGGCGACGAAGGGGGAGCATGACACACCCTTGTAAAATCACAGATGGCGTGGAGACGGTGAATAGGGAAGGGTAATTGCCTCCTTCACAGAACACAAGAACAAGGGGTCACCCAATGAAATGAATAGGTAGCAAGCTTAAACATGAGGAAGGGCTTCCTCACACAGGGCACAGCCGGCCTGTGGAGCCCATTGCCAGGGGTGGTTGTGAAGGACAAAAGAATAATGGGGTTCAAAAAAGAAAGGAAGACAGGAGGCATCAATGGCCGTTAGCTGAGATGATCAGGGTTGCAACCCATGCCCTGGATGCCCCAAAGCTCTGACTGCCAGAAGCTGGGACTGGATGACTAGGTGGATCTCTCGATAATTGTCCCTGTCCGTTCATTCTGGCATAGGCCACTGAGACAGATGGGCTATTGGTCTCACCTGGTAGGGCCGGTCTTACATTTCCAAGGTGGGGATTTCCCATATCTTGAGACCATTGTTTGAAACTCTTTGCCGGTGTCCGTGCTTTAACTGTCTGATTACATCAGCACCACACCAGCACATCGGAAAGAGAAACTCCTGTGAAGCTGGCAGGGGGGGCTGAAATACACAGCATGTTGTGATTTCCTTGGGAGGGAATGTGGGGGAGGTTTCTCTCCTGTGTGGCTGGTCCGACCTTTTGCTGTGCTGCTCGTTTTATTATGGAAAGACTGACACTTCTTTTATTTTTAAGAGTCAACAGCCAAGCAGAGGAGGATAAAGCAGAAGCCGTCTCAGATGCATCTCTTCCATCTCCAGACCTCATGGACCTGTTGATATCAGAAGCTAAAGAGCTGTTGGAGCCCATGCTCGCTAACACCACAAAGGATGGTAAGTTTGGTATAATAACCCTTCGCAGTGATGTGGCAGCTGTAGAGGCCCAAATTCAGAGGAGAGTCTGGAGCTAAGGAAGTCCAGAGGGTCCTTATTGTTGGTATAACTTACACGTTCACCCCATCTCTGGTAAACCAGGGTAGATTCCCTTAAACTTACATAGTTTTTCCTCTGTTTACTGATGGGCGATTAATTTACACTTGACTCTCCCTATGGATCATCTCTGAATTTGGCCTACGGGGTCGGAGGGGAGGGAGTTTAAGCTGCTCCAGATCGGCGTAACTCCCAGGGTTTTCCCCAGGAACTGAAATTAGGGGGGTGTTCGAATTGACAGGTGGGGCGTTGGCGCCAGTGCGGGGGGAAACTGTGAGGGAAAAGGCGGGATGTGTGATAAATGCAAAGCACAATCTGAACTAGACGTACAAAATGTCGAGGTCTAAACTGGCTGTTCCCACTCGAGAGAGATATCGGAGTCACTGTGGATGGTTCCCTGAAAATATTCACTCACTGTGTAGCAGCGGCCAAAAAGGCTAATGGGATGTTGAGAACCATTAGGAAAGGGATAGATAAGACCAAGGATGGGCAAAATACCGCCCGCGGGCTGGATTCGGCCCGCCAAACCACCAGAGCTAGCCTGCCACTGTCCCACGGCCCAGCAGGCGCCTCAGGCAGGCTTTCTGTCTGCCATGCCCCCGCACGCCGCTCAAAGCAGCCAGCTGCAGGGGCCATGTGTTCCCTGCATGCCACGTGCCCCTGTGGGCCTTTGTGTACTGGCCCTGCCTCCAACACAGATTTGCAGCTCCCATTGGTGAGAAACAGGCCAATGGGAGCTGCCTGGGCCATGGTGGCTGTGGTGTGCAGAAAGGACATGGCCCCCACAGCCAGCCGCTTTGAGCACTGGGTGCATGCCTGAGGGGATGGGAAAGGAAGGGGAAAAAATAGTGTATTAGAGTGTTCATGTTACCTTCTCTATCAGCTTCTTGTAACATGAACACTCTAATTCACTGTTTTTTCCCTTCCTTCCCTCCCATCCCCTATTTATTTTGGAACTGGACTTTTAATACTCCATTCATCTGAAGAAGTGGGCTGTACCCACGAAAGCTCATGATACCATCTACATGTTTTGTTAGTCTTTAAGGTGCTGCCAGACTATTTGTTGTTTTTTAAGTTTTTCCAGACTAAGGACAGTTCCATTGCCCTTTACTCATGCAGTAACTTAGCATAGCAATATTTCAGGTGATTTGATTTGTAACCCAACACCAGCCAAAACCGACCACTTGGGCAACACAGCCATGTAACTAATTGGGGTGTGTGTGTGTGTGTGTGTGTGTGTGTGTGTGTGTGTGTGTGTGTACATGTGTACGTGTACATACACACAAAACCCTCTTTTGCGGTGTCTGGGGATATCCCTGATAATTCCTACCCAGGGACCTGGAAAAAAGGAGTTGAGTAGAAAAGCAACTAACAGAAGATGAACCGTGTCGTGGCATGAAGTTCTGTCAGCTATGATTCCCTTACCCTCACCTGTTTCTGGATAAGTAGGTGGAAGTCAGTCTAAGGGATTCTAACTCGGAGTATGGGTGTCCTCGTTAACTGTCTTACCTAGCAATTCTGAACGTAGCCAATAGCCCTATACCACTGCCAGTGAGCAGGCTGGGTCTGTGCTTTATGCAGGTACTGGCTGCATTGTACACTGCTGTTCTGGAACAAGTCATGGCGTTTTCTGAGCCTGCCTTAACTGGCGGCTGTGTTTCTGTGTCTGCAGCATTACCACACAACCGGGACGAGTGCCTGACTGCAGAGGGGAGCCTAAACCACGAGGAGTAAGTGTCAAGTCTGCCTGGGCCTCTAGTTTCGATGTCGTTCTGGTGGAACATCTCCGCCTTCAGAAGATCTCTGGCTACGTCCAGTGGTGGCAGATTGGGGATGCCTTTCGGGTTAAAAAGATGAAAAAGCTTCCTTTGAAAACATGGCTAAAACTGAACGTATCCCCTTTATCGCTGCATCCAGACAAGCCGTCCCACCTCAGACACCTTCCTGAAACCGAACACAACAGCCTCGCTCACTCACACTCTGAAATGTCGATCTGCCTGAGCCAAATCTCACCTCCTGATCTCAGGCAGCCTGAAACACTAGATCGGCTTAATTACAACCCATTACAGCCTGGGTAGTAGTCAGCCTCCTGGATTTTATGTCACATGTCTTAAGTTATGGAGTATTATAAAAGTTATGTTCTGGGGAGCCAGCGGGTGGTGGAGTAATGCCAAGGCGCTAGGAAAGAGGTGCTGGTCCAGGACTGGCTGTTGTAAGTATGAGCGCTAGAACAGCCATACTTACCAAAATGATTAGGGGGCTGGAGCATATGACCTGTGAGGAGAGGCCGAGGGAGTTGGGTCTGTTTAGTCTGCAGAAGCGAAGAGTGAGGGGGGATTTGATAGCAGCCTTCAACTTCCTGAAGGGAGGTTCCAAAGAGGACGGAGAGAGGCTGTTCTCAGTAGTGACAGATGGCAGAACAAGGAGCAGTGGTCTCAAGTTGTGGTGGGAGAGGTCCAGGTTGGATATTAGGAAAAACTATTTCACTAGGAGGGTAGTGAAGCACTGGAATGGGTTACTTAGGGAAGTAGTGGAGTCTGCATCCCTAGAGGTGTTTAAGTCTCGGCTTGACCAAGCCCTGGCTGGGTTGATTTAGTTGGGATTGGTCCTGCCTAGAGCAGGGGGCTGGACTTGATGACCTCCTGAGGTCTCTTCCAGCTCTATGGTTCTATGATTCTATGAACAGGAATAGGTAGACGTCAGGGAGTCCATGGACGGGCACAGATGTGGTAATAAAGAAAACACTGAGACAGCAGAGCTGAGAGGGGCCATATTCCTTCTTCCGTACTGTAGAGACCCAGCCTTCAGAGAATGCTGATGCTAGGGAAATGAGTTCCTTCCGAGCGGAGAGCAGAGCAAATGTTAGTGCCAGCTCCTGTTGTGTTTTAATAACCTGCCTCCCTTCAGGGCAGGTGGGGTTTTCTGGCTCCGGGACTCATCTGATTGACATCTTCTTAGATGATGATGATATGGTTTTGCATCATGAAAAGAGCCCTACTGAGGGTGTGAATATTACTTGCTCCAAGAACTGCATTTATAAACACACACATTGAATTCTGATACACTGCAGCTATTGCTCAGAAGAGCATGCTCAGCACGGTTTGTATTTAGCTACCAATTCTACAAGTCACTTACACCCTGCAGTGGGAATACTCCCACTCTGAAAGCTAAGCCTGTGCTTATGTACTTCATGGAATGAGGGCCTTATTTCTGAGAGATGTTTCAGTGTCTAAGGCGAAACCTTTAGCTGGCCATCTTAACTGCACCCTAAAAATTTGCTGACTGCTCGAAAAACAGATGCACTGGCAAATTTTACAGGGCAATTAAAGAGCCCTGCAGAATATGCAATCTTCCACTTTTTCATAAAGCATCCTTTTCTTTAACACATGCTAAAATGGAACATTGCTGGTTATGTATGTTGGTTTTATACTAAGTTACTCTCTGTGTCCTTCTCCCACATCTTTGTGAAATCTGCTTCTATTTCCAGCCATTTTCACCCGAAAACCACATGGCCCCCTCCTCTGAGCCCTAGCAAGAGTGATGAGCCACAGCCACCGAGACCAAGCAAGGAACCGCCTGAGAAGCCTACATAAATCTGAGATGCACTCGTTTGCATAACCATGTATATTCGTAACCCAGATCATCTGCTGGGAGACAGACAGAAGGCAGGATGGATGGTTCATTTTCCAGGCCGAACAGAAGATCCGTGAGTTTTGAGACACTGATTCTTCTGACTAGCCACCTAAGACTCCAGCAGCAAACCCACCCACATGGCTACCTCTGAATTATCATACCAGGCGGTTCTCTCTTGGTTCTGCAGCTTTATAGACAACAGGAAAGGCATCGCTGAGGGGTTGTGGACCTCATAAGACAGGCAGCCTTTAACGCTGGTGTTCTATACAGTAAAAGGAGCAAGGACTAACCCGTGACGGACACATCCTGAAAGGGATTTCTTTTGCGATTTCATATGGGAAAAACCAAAGTAAACTTAGTGGACTGTAGTGAAACCAACATACTCTGTAGTGTCTTTAGCTGCCTTGGGATACAGATCATGTGTTTTTGTAAAGCTTATTCCAGCTGCAATGCTTGAAGTGGAAAGAAGAAACCCGGAGGTAGCCGACAGTTGTCGATAACGTGGTACCCGTGAGCTGTGCTGAGCACAGAAACGACACCATGGAACAGGCATCAGTAAGGATAGCATGTAACGCTTGGAAACTAGGCCTGTGGGATTCAAGGTTTTATGCCGCTAGCAATGAACATGGTAGAGATTTGATATGAAAACACAGTCTGGTGAATAAAATGCAAACACTGCTTAAAGGGCGGTTTGATTTCTGGGCCAGTGAAGTGTGGAGATGGGTGGTTTGATTCTCTGGGATGAGTTTAACCTGCTTGGGCCAGCTGCTTCTTCATCCTTCCCTTATATAGCACAGAGGTTGGCAGCTAGTAGCAAGTTGTACTGAGACATCACATTATAAAGGGGCATGTTGTAGCTTTTACTCAGGAACTTCTGAGCACAGCTTCAAGTTTCCTTTTTGGGACTTAAAACCACACCGGTTCCACATAAAAGGAAGGCCTGTGCAAAATAACACTACCCTGTATACACTTATTTTTATGTGACTTTTTGTCCAAAAAATCCCAAAGCACTTTACAAACAATATACATGCAGAAATCAAATCACCATTAAAATGCAGCCAGCTCTGGGGTGGAGGAGAATAGCCAAGTAAACAGCCAGCCAGCCTGCTATAAGAGATAGGGGCCTTTCAGCAAAATGACTACTCAGTCCTTTCAGTTTCTAATACCTGGGATGCTCTCCTCATGGTAAGGTGTTTTAATGAAAATGAAAGAAGGTAAGAATCACACAAAAATATCACACTGCATGCTGGCCTGGGCAAAGAAAACACGTCAAAGCCCATGTTGCGTGGAAAGCACAGTATGGCCTAACCAAATAAGTGAAGAGGGAAGGAAATAGACGCTAACCTTGTACAATTAATTTCCTCCATCCAATACTCATAAAAATGTAAGACTATAACTGCTGCCCTCTGCCCCCCAACTTTCTCCAAGGAGAAGTGCCTTTCTGATTTTAGCTTCTGCAGACTATAAAGGATTCTGTACCCTCAGCATGTCAGCAGTCCATTTGGGAAAAGAAATTCTCCAGGTTCCTGTACCCAGTTGGGACCCTTTCGGGAAGACTTACATGCTTTTCAAAAGGGTCTGTGTTTTAGCTTGACACCATTGTTTTCTGGCAGTGTCTCATAGCATAAGTCATGCCCATTTTGAGATTGCTTCCCGCGTGGCCTCCTGTTAATAGGCTGGTTACTAGCCATGACCCTCTCAGAGAAACATTGAAAGCTAAGATCTGAGGAGGTCAACGCTGCCAGAATTGATGTCAATTTTTGCTAGGATAACAAAATGGGGGTTGTGCCTTACTCCGAGGCATGTGGTCTTAGCTGGGAGGCAGAAAGCAGAGCAGACACGCTGACATCTTTCCACAGCAACCAGGAAACAAAATGGGGAAGGCAAAAAAAAAAAAAAGAAAGAAAGAAAGAAAAATGGCATGTGCACAGAAGCCAGTTGAAAAGGCATCTAACTCAAATGCATCTTACTTTCACAGGGCCTGGTCTAGTGCTCCCATATAGCATCTAATTCTGCTTTCAGTTGTAATCGGCATGACAGTTGTAGGTTTCTCTGTAAAATGTATCAGTGTAGTAGCTAAACGATCTATTGGTGTCAGTGGCTGTTATGCCCATGTAACTGGGACCCCAAAATGTTCTAATGGGCAAGAGGGGGAACATTTATAATAATGATAAGGAAGGCCTACAATGCATTAGACTGCCACCCGTAATCAAAAGTAGTAAAAAAAGAACCAGGGTTAGATCCTCCACTCGAGGGGAGACTATACTGTCCCATTAAAGTAATGAAAACATAATCCGAGATTGCATTCAGTGCATTGCAGCCACGTAAACTTGCAATCATACAGTCACACAAAATAAAAATGGCTGGCGTTTGCCCTGGAAGGCTGTGGTTTAAATCTCACTGGTTTGGTATTTTTTTCTCACTATATCTGTGCATTTTTCCGTAACCATCCCAGAAGACGCAGTTCTTACTTGTTTTTGTTTTGCTTGTCCCTAATGAACAAAACAAAAAAGATCTGAGTACAAATATGTAACCGCTTCAAAAGACCAGGTTGCACAGTGGCACAATTTTGAAGGGTCAAGAGATCAAGAACGACTTGATATAACAGTCTATTATCGGATAGGGAAGGCAGTGTCATGAGGAATAATTTGGGTGAGCGGTTGGTGGGGAGTCAAGATCTGGAGTCTCTTCCCAGCTGTGACACCAATTCACTCTTTTACCTTTGGTAACTCACTTCACCCCTTTGGGCCTCAGTTTCTAAGCCAGTAAAATGGGGATAATTATACTGCCCTACCTTAGAGGGGTGTTGAGAAGCTACAGCATCAGTGTTTGTGAAGCACAGTCAGTGGGTTTGAGAGTCTAGAATGAGAGGCTCTCTAGAAAGGGGCATCACGATAACTTTATTTTTAACTCTGTACTCCCCCCACCCCCAAACGAATCATGTCAGGTGCGTTCCTAGTTGGGAAAGGTTCTGCTTCCTCCTAAGCCGTGTGAAACTGATTGCTGCCTTTTCATTAAATAAATCTAGAGAAAAAATTAGAAAGTTTATTGACTGAGAACCATTTCTCATCCCAAGCTAAATGTCCCTGAAAGATGCTTTGGAGTCAGCCGGCATTTCTCAGCCTCACGATGCTGGCTGATGTGCTGCAAAATGCCCGGCCATTGTGTGACACTGGTTGGATGGAAGCCCAATACTGGAGAATGGAAACTCGCTTCCAACCTGCTTTAAATACGGCTTTAACAATCAGGTGAACTGCAGTTTAATATTTAAAGAGGCTCTTTAATGTTTGAACAAGACTGATTTTTCTCTGGATCATCAGTAGGCACATGTGAAAGGAGGGTGGAAAAAGAGTTTAGTGTAACAATAGGATTGAGTTGTCCATAGAGTGCTACTTTTCAGCAATACGGGGAAATTCCTTCTACACAGGATTCTGAAAGTCTAACAAAAAACTTCCATGACGGGGTTCAGAAATTCTAGACTGCGCTACTTTCTGGAGGCATCCTTGATGCTGGCTGTTTCCCTGGGTATTCCCGGAGAAGGATGTTGGGGAAAGGCCATAGTACAAAAAGGTGGACACCAAGCAATGCGGCTATACTCAGTTCTGGAAGCCTGGGCAGAATGCAATGCAGCAGTGAGTCTTGGAGGCTCCTGGTTGTGGTCCCTGTCAGTCAACTTCCTCGCCCCCCAAATCCTTTGGTGTCAGCCCTCTGCAACTGACACAGAGTGACAACCTCCCCCTTAGCTAGCCTTAGCCTCCCTCCTTATTCACAAGCCTCAGTACTCCTGGCCCTATAGGGCACGTCTACACTGGGGAGTTATTTCGAAATAACAAGGCGAGTGTCCACACTACCAAGCCTGTTGTTTCGAAATCATGGGCTTGTTATTTCAAAATAAGCCCATTATTAACTCCTGCTTGTGAAGAGGAATAAGCTCATTTTAAAATAGTTATTGCGGGAGTTATTTCAAAATAACCTGGTAGTGTAGACACAGCCATATGGTTCTGGGTGATGTTGATACTGAATCCAGCTCCAGTTTGTCTTTCTTGGGTGATTCCTCCCTAGCCCAGTGCTTCTCCTTTTTGGGGTGTCCTCGGTCAGCTGCTCTGCCCCTCCCAGCCAGGCTTCAGGCTGGTTCCCAGCTGCTTCCTTCTGCAAGGGTCTGCTCGCCTCTAGGTCCTTGGGGCTGGAGCTCCAAAAACACACAGTGGTGTCCTTCTCCCTCGCTCCACTCCCCTTCCCTACCCTGGGAACACCCTGCCCAGCCTCACTCAGCCTCCACCAATCAGCGCTTCCTCTGCCTTCAGACAGTGTTTTAATGGGGCAGGGCTCTCTAAAACTCTAGGGGGTCACATTTATTTCTCAAAGAATACAGTCTATAGGCCCTGCCCTCATGCCACCCCTTCCTCTGAGCCCTCACCCCAACCCCACCTCTTCCCATTCCCACCCCATTGCTCCCCTGCCCCCCCACTGCTAAACAGCTGATCCGTGGGAGGCTCTGGGAGGAAGGGGGAGCTGATTGGAGGGGCTGCCGGTGGGTGCCTATGGCTAGGCCTGTCTGCAGTCAGACATGTTGCTAATTACAACACATACGCTCCTCAGCCTTGCTGGGCTCTGCAGCATTGGGCCAAAGGGGCCCAAAGACAGCTCTGGAGGGGTGGAGCGGCTGGGGCGGGGTAGGAGCAGATGTTCAGGCAAGGGAGGGCAGCTTTTTGGTGAGCTGGATGAAGTGTGGGGGGTTGGGTGGTGCACAGATGGTGGGGCCCTGGGGGTACAGTGGGTCAGGCTGCAGGTTGGTTCCAGGGGGACACAAGCCACAGTGTGATTTTTCCATTGCCTTGCGATGCTTTCTCTTGAGATTTTTGGTGGGTGCGGAAGGGCGAGGCGGCCCCAGCTCCAATCCTGCACCGCGCTTACCCTACAGCGCGGCTCCTGCCCTGTGGGGCTGGGCCCAGTGCCCTGCTCCTGGCTCGAGCATCTGGGGAGGGCAAGAGGTGGGTTGCAGTACTGCCCTGCTGCTCCCGTTGGCCTGCCCTCAGGGCCAGAGCTGCTGCCGGGGGGGTGCAGGGTGCACTTGCCCTCCAGCACCGACTCGCCCCGCCAGGCAGGAACAGGGGTGCGGGGCTGGCAGGGAGGAGGCTGAGTGCCCCCCCCCAAGGGCTAGGAGCAGGGCATCTCCAGACCCCCGCCGCACTCACGGGCTCGGGGCTAGAGGCGTGGCTCCGGGCAGGGGGCGGGGCCCTGCGGCACGGGGGGCGGGGCTCCGGGCAGGGGGCGGGGCCCTGCGGCACGGGGGGCGGGGCTCCGGGCAGGGGGCGGGGCCCTGCGGCGCGGGGGGCGGCGCTCCGGGCAGGGGGCGGGGCCCTGCGGCACGGGGGGCGGGGCGCGGGCGGCGCGGCGATTGAAGGGCTGGCGTGTGCCGGGGACCGGCAGAGCAGCCGCGGTAGCAGGAGGCCGGGCCGCTCTCCCCGCCATGGATCCGGGCCGGCTGCTGCGCGGCGCTGCGTGAGGGTGAGTGCGCCGGGTCCCAGCCCCCGCGGTGCCCCGGAGCCGAGCGGCGGCCCCCGCCCCGTGCTGGCCCGGCCCGGCCCGGCTCATCCCCCGAGTCCCCCCCTCCCCCGCCGCTTTGCCAGCCCCGGCTCCGCTGCAGCCCGCGGGATGGAGCTGCGGGTCCCGCCGCACCTGCCGCTTTCTGCCCGGTGAGCGCGGGGGGCCGGCTGCGGCTCGCGGGCTTGCAAGGTCCCTGCCCCAGGGCTGGGCTGCGGGCCCTAGAGCTGCCTGCTGTGGCTCCTCGCCTCCCCGGCTGGGCTGCGGGCCCCGCTGCCGGCCCCGCTGTGAGCTCGGCTCCTCCGGCCCCCTCCTGCCTGAGTGTCTGTCTGTGTCTGTCTGTCGCTCCAGTACCAGCCTTCCTGGCTGCTCTAGGCTCTGGCCCGCAGCACGGAGCTGGCTCCGCTCAGGCCAACCTTGCTGCTGCCCACGGGGCTTTGAACAGCCCCGCTGACCCTGGGGAGAGGGGCGCTTCTATTGGCCCCGCTTCTCTTGGGGAGAGCCGCACCCTAGACCCGCACCCTGCTCTTCCCCCTCACCTCGCTGCTGCTCTCCGCTGATCGGACCAGCAGCCTCAGCCCTGGGGCGAACTGCCTGGGACCGTGGGGAAGGCAGCACTTCCGTGGGGCTCAGCAAGCCCTTCTCCCCTGCAACCATGGAGTCTGGAAACTTCCCCTCCTTCCAGCCGGGGGCCCGCCCTGCAGCTGTGCTGCTGCTTCTCAGCCTGGCCTCCAGCCCCTTGTACAATCCACCTGGGCTCTCTCTTAACTCTGCTAATGTCCCCAAACGCTGGCCTCTATTACCCTGTCCCCTTACCTGCTCCCTGTGGGACCCTATGCAGCCTCCCACTGTGCTTAGGTCCTGAACTGTGACAACCCCGGCTGATCTGGTGCTGTCCCACCCACACCCTGTAGTAGTCCCAGGCCTGTTACAATGGGCAGGCGCAAACTGCTGTGTGGAAGTAGTTGAGTCTGTCCTCACTTGAACCAACTAGGATTTGATTTCTGCCCATGAGCTGCTCAAGATGTCACAGTAAGGCCGTGTCTAAACTAGATTCCTACCGCATCAGTTGCAAGGAGGCAGCCCTAAGGCATGGTATAACTGATGCTCCCTGGTAAGAACACCGGAGGCTTGTCTGTCCGGGGACTACTGCTTGTTCGGTTGTACCAGTGGACCATGGGTGGGATTTTTTTTCTTTTGCAGTTTTTTTTTTTTTTTTTTTCCTGGTGCAGGCACTGTGTGTGAGTAGGAGGGTGTGCATGTGCTGATGAGTACAGCTTGGGGAAGGGACTGTGGGTGGAATGAAGGAGACATGAAAAATGCCAGTCTTGCTGATGGGAGAAGTTGGGGGCGATCTTAGTTAGGGAGTCTCAGGGGAACAGAGAGAGCAGTGATGTTACTGGGGTGGTGATAACTGACAAGCCTGAAAACTCTTCTGTCTTGCAGTGAATCGCTTTACACTGTAAAATTCACGTAGGGAAAACAGACTGTGTGTGTGTTTGGCTTCTATTTCTGACTCCCATTTCTAACGTCTCTTGCCTTCTGGTTGTTCTAAAAGCTTGAAAACATTGCGTTCCCCCTTCGCGGTGTTATCCTTTCAAAGTCTCTTCCCTTCTGCCTGGGCTTGACAGGAACATGAAGCTATCATTAGCATGTCTGCCTAAGCCTGATACTAAACGTTTCTATATCCGTTTTTACATCCATTCTTACTCTGTGCTCGGCACCATGGTATCGGAGTATCTTCCAGTTGTGTATTAAGCAACATGATGGATGTGTTTGTTTTTTCCTCCACTCTCCAGGTACAACCTGCATGTGTTTGTTCAGAGATGTATTTTTGTAGGGTTTCTTTGGTTTTGGGTTTTTCTTTTTTTAATGTACACATGACATTGTTAGATTAGAGAAGGCAATACTGAAGAAGTGTGCTTTGCATTTAGATGTGGAATTCAGTAGATGGAATGCTAAGCTCTGAACTCGTGTGGGTCTTACAAAATGGCTTTTAAAACCTCTTTTCGAACAAAGGGCTTTCAGAAGTGTCCACAGCTCCATTTGGTGCTGTTGGGTCCCTGAAAATGAGGCCCCAAATATTTCTAACCTCAAAGACTGGCCCCACTAATTCCTATAAATGTATTAGTCTTAAGGTACAACAGGACAATGCATTTATTTGGGTATAAACTTTTGTGGGTCAAAACAGCTTTTGTCAGCTGCGTGGTGTGGAAATGCATGGCTTGATTCATTTATTTGCCTTCCATGCAGCTGACAAAAGTGGTTTTGACCTACGAAAGCTTATGCCCAAATAAATCTATTAGTCCTTAAGTAGGGATGTAAGACAGTAGTCAACTACTCAATAAGCCTAGGCTTATCGGGTAATTGAGTTGACTACTTGCATTCCCCACCCCCTTACTGCCTCTGTCAGAGGCAGCAAGGGGGGGGGGGGGAGTAGGAGTTGGTGCTGGGGGAAGCAGCTTAAAAGATTGCCGCCCCCCCCCCCCAGCACTGGCTCTGTGGTGCTGCCTGCCCTCTTCTCCCCCCCGCCCCCCCCATTGCTCCCTCTATCGGAGTCAGAAGTGGGGTGGGGACAGGGGAGGCTGCTCCAGCAGCAGCCCCTGTCTGCGGGGGCAACTCTCTTATGGGATCCACAGCAGACAGGGCCTGCTGCTGTAAAGCAACCCTTGATGGGGGAGGGGTGGGGAGTGTCCAATGGGGAACTAGGACCTCCCCATGGACCGGGGCTGCTGCTGGCTGGTCCGGCAGCCTGGCTCGTGCTGGGACCAAACCTGCTGTGGCTCCGATATTAAAATGCAGTAGGAGCTGGGAGGCAGACTGTCCGGCTCCTACTGCCTTTTATATTGCAGAGCTGCAGCGGGGTTAGGTCCCGGTGCGAGACGGGGACTGGAGCCGGTTGCCTTCCCCTATCGACTAATTGAGTAGTAAAATAACCTAATTTTAACTTCCCTCTCTGTAAGGTGCCACAGGACTCCTTGTTTTTACAGATGCAGATTTACCTGGCTTCCATGCTGAGACTTGCACACATTGATAAAGTGTACTTAGCTCAGGTCTTTGATGGGCACTTGTGCAGGGCTCACCCTGGCCTGGCTGTTCTCTGGGTTGATGCTGGCAGTGTCATGCTGGTAACACACATTGTATCCAGGCCTTGTGCACCATTAGGAATTGCTGTGTGTCTCCTGGATCGTTGGAAGGCCGTACAATGGTTGAGCCTTGCTCAAAGCTCCCATTCAGTCCCTTCTCCACCAATGCTGTGTCTTTGTGAACAGGAGGTGCCGGCAGAACAGCCCTGGGGGTGCGGTAGCTCAGTGCACCAGTCGCCGCCTGTCAGTTCCACGCTGAGCTTCACTCAGCTGTGCACTTGGCACGACACACAACTGAGTGTCATGGTGAATGCTGTCTGGCCCATGATCAACTTTGCCTTGGTTCATCTGCTAGCATGTCGAGCATGCTTCCCTAGAACCCTGCTGCCAGCTGGCCCGAGGCTGATGTGCAGGTGCTGCTGGTGGCCATCTGGGGAGCTGAGCTCTAGAAGCGGCCGCACTCTGTAAGGAACAGTGTACTGTGTAACTGGGGGTCCAGGCTACCAGCATTGATGGACTTGAGTCAGAACAGCAAAGGATGCTGGGAAAAGATTAAATATTGGGACTGGAGTTCCTTCCATTAGAGGCCAGGTCAACCACAGCAGGTCCAGCTGTGTGTGTGAAATGCATCTGTTCTCTAAGCTGGGCTGAAACGTTGCCCTTCCCCGCAGCCTCTCTGGGCTACTGAGAGCATGCAAGCTACTTGCAGTGGAGCGGTGGGAATACCACCTTTTGAACTGGGTGCACAGGAGGCATGAAGAGCTGGTTTGGGAGAGTCCCAAAATGTTGCCAGGATCTCTCTGGGAAATCCCAGAATCCAGACGCACTGTGGAAATGGCGGACAAGCTGGGAGGAGAAACCTGGGAATGCCGCTTTGAATTGGGTGTCAATGGGGGCTGATCGTCAGGCCTTATGGAAATCTTTTCTGTGGGTTGTTGTTAACACGGCTGCTCCTCTTCTCACAAGAGAACTGTCAAAGCTCCCCATGTGGGTGGAAGTGGTTGCTTCCCCCGCATTCTGCTAGCTTCCACCGCTCCACTTCTGTAGCATCACTTCTTTTTTTTATTGCATCCCTTCGTCTCCCAGTGGATGGATGAGAGTGTGGTGGTAGTGACCCTGCCATGTGTGTTTTGCTCAGTAGACCTGGAAGCAGGTGGATAGGATCCAGAGTGGAGGAATGGTTGGCAGATCTGAGATCTGGGGGGGGGGGGGGGGGGGGAAGAGATTCTGGAAAATCCTTTTGTTTGATGGAAAAGAGGATTCTGATCAAACACTCGGGCTCTGAGGTTCGCTTCTGGTCAAAGCCCAGCTTCAAGCAGGAGATGCCAGAGATTTCCAGAAGGTGAGGAAGGAGCGACTTGAGAACAGGTGTCTCCAGTGGGAGACCTTAAGATGTCCAAAAACATGATGCTAGAGTTGATCCGGTAACTGGCCCCTACCTAGTACAAAAGCGTTAATTGGGGCAGCATCACTGTTGCTCTTTCCCCTACTCTCCAGTAGCTTCCCAGGTATTCTCCTCTTCCCCCTGAATGGGGCAAGGAAAACAAGAACCTGACACGTGCTCTTCTGTCTGCAAAATACTCTGGCTTTCGTTACTGTAAACGTGACTCTGGCTTGATACTGCAGCTGGCCACTGTGTGTCTAATACAGTAGATTCCAGAACAAGTCAGACTCGTCAGACTCTTTATATCGATGGCTCAACTGTTTTGTCCTCCACAATGTTCCTCCAATGGCTAGCCAAATCCCAGCTAAACAATGAGAAATAACTGCAGGAAACCATTCAAACTAATTTTCCTCTCTCAGAAGAGCTCTTGAAAGCCCACCCGGAAACAAGTGTGTAAGTGATTTAGGAGCATAAGTCCCATCGACTTTTTCAGGTGCACTTGTGCTCTTACGATGTTGTTTCCTAGGAAATTTCCATACATGTGGCTGTGCTTCATGAACATCTTATCTTTGTACAGACAAGAGATAAAACCATCATGAGACAAATAATTGTAGGCTACAGCATTTTAGCTAGATTCAGAAGTACAGTCTCTTTCCCCAGGTCCCCCACCAGCTGTACTGCAAAGAGTGTAGCATAGTTCTAATTGGAGGGGCATGCTGGGCTAATGAGTAACAGTATCCCCAGGTGCAATTGCTTGCCTTTCAGTGCATAGGTTGCTGCTTATTCACTTCCCTGCTGGTTAAAGACCCCTCCCACACACTTCTTTTGCTTGTTCAAATTGCAGCAAGCAAATGTAGCAATTCCATTAGTTAACCCACAACAGCAGCTTGGTAACAGACCTTCCAGCTCTGCTCCACCACCATAATGTCTCCCAAGATTTATGCAAACCTGAGCTGGGAGTCCATCTGGGACTGACTTCATGAGCCACGGCAAAAGTGACTCACCTAGAATCACTGTGGAGATGTTGTTAACATGCCTCAGTGGGAATATAGTCCCTTTCCCTCAATGTCATGAACTTCTGGGGGGGGGGGGGAGGGGAGTGGCCATGGGCACTTGACTGGACCATTCTCTACACAGCTAGGCCCTTGCCCACGTGGTCCATTACGGCTTGCAACACTACCAAGTAGTATCCCTTAGTTAATGTATGCCTGGAAATGGGCCAGTAGTGGGCACGCAGGTCCCATCAATAGCTCCTGCGCCTTTGGGAAATCTGCGCCGAAAAGTTCCTTAACGAGCTCTGCTAGGCTATGTCTACGCTGCGGAGCCATTTGGGGATACCTCCGGCATCCTGCAATACCTATCCCGTGCCTTCAGAGCAAGCCCGTTCTATCGAACTATAACCGACTCGCTACTCCGACGTCCCTGTAAACCTCATTGCACGAGGGATAACGGGTGTTTCAGATTAGTGCTTTATTTCAGAACTTGGCGCTGTGTAGACTAGGGGTGTCATTTGCTTATCGGATAGTCTTTTGACTAGTTGATATCCCCCCCCCCTTGCTGCCTCAGAGAGAGGCAGCAAGGGGGGGGGAAGGGGTACTTCAAAGTGGCAGTGCTGCACAGCGACGCTGCCACTTTGAAACCCCAAGGCAGCCGCTGCACAGCTGATACACGGATAAGATGTGCGGCAGGCTGCCCCTTTAAAATGCCACCTCTGCGTGATTCGAAGGGGCAGCCCTGCAGCCCTACAGCCCCGGGTCGGCTGGGGACTCCCCTAGCTGATCCCTGGCTGCAGTGAGGCATTTCCATAGAACCTGGGGTCAGGTGGGGAGTCCCCAGCTGACGCCGGGTTCCTAGTGGCATGCAGCATAGCATGGACCCCAGGCTGCATGGCTTTGAAATGCACAAGAGCCCCCGCTGGGCGGGACTTATACATTTCGAAGGAGGAATGCAGAAGTGCCTATCGACTAGTTGATGGAAATTCCATCAACTAGTTGACTAGTCAACTAGAAGCGCATTTTAACATCCTTAGTGTAGACAGTGTCACATTTTGAAATCCTCTTGAAATAAGCTCGCTTTTTTCGAGGTAAGGGCTCTGTGTAGAAGCTCTCCTACATCGGTCATCTCCATGTGCCCCTTCAGTGCTGCCATCGGGGTAGTTCAGGGGCTGCAGTGTCAGTACTATTGTCAAACAAAAAAAGGATGGAGAAGTCTCCTCCTGTCTGAAGTTGTGCTCCCACTACAGGTTGAACCTCTCTGGTCCGGCAACATCTGTGGTCCAGCATGATTTTAGTCAGCTGGAAGTCCACTTACCATGGGCGTGGCCAAGTTTCTTCACAGTCCAATAAAGTTTGTTTCCAGCCACCTGTCCTGGCTCTGTGCTGTTCTTTAGCTCTAATTTACCCGTAAATGTCTTCTAAGAGCCCAGCAAGCAGTGGCACTGTTGGTGATGCTGCCAGACAATATTGACCTCCTGTGGTCCGGCAAAATCTCTAGTTTGGCACCGGAGAGGTCCCAAGGGTGCCGGATTAGAGAGGTTCAACCTGTAGTTTGTAGATCCTGGCCAGAGACCACGGTTAAGGTTTATCCAGTGACCATAGGCCTAAGTGGGACAGAGGTATGTGATGCAGCATGAAATCCCTCAACTGCTGCTCTCGGGCTGAGGTAGTCAGCAGGCACGTCCCACTGCTTTACCCTCTTTCCTTGGGGATCTCGGGCGCTGTTTGGAAACTCCGGCAGAAGCCTGTGGGAAAGCTGAGCATTCGTCCCGCATTCCTAGAGCTGTTCTGGAAATGGAAACTGCGCCAGCACCTTCTCCCTGGGAACGCCCCAGGGCTTCTGAGTGTGATGGCTTTTCCCACAGCCCCTCTAGGCTTCTAGACCTTCCAAACTGTTTCTCAAGCCACTGTTACTGCCCCTCTGGGGGCCTGTTCCCAGTAACTCCCTGTAATAGTGCGGTCCAAAACAACACCGCCACTGTGCTGCTGCCTTCTTGATGCCATTTTGCTGGTTCAGTTAGCAAGGGCTCATGTCTCTGGCATGGGCGCAAGACCGACTGCTCTTTTCTGGGCTGCTGCTTTCTCCCTGCAGGACTCTTTGCCCCTACGGGTTTCGTAGATGGGAGCCCGGTCAGTGAGTGCTAACCGGAGCACAGCTAACTTCCTGGGGCTGCTAGGATTCTTCCACTCGATTAGCTCTTACCTGTCCTACGCTTCTGGGTATCACAGTTACATAATCAAATTACAGCCTTCTGTTACTAGGTGCCCTGCCCTCCTCCTGGCTCAGGGACCTGTTATGTGATATCTGCCTCGCTCG
This sequence comes from Rafetus swinhoei, assembly GCA_019425775.1. Taxonomy (NCBI): domain Eukaryota; kingdom Metazoa; phylum Chordata; order Testudines; family Trionychidae; genus Rafetus; species Rafetus swinhoei. The sequence goes on along the minus strand of CM033443.1, from coordinate 35,749,210 downwards.
CTGGGGGCTCACTTGCCTTCACCCTGTTTGCTTGCTGCTGGTGTCGGATGCCCTGGGGCGTGTTGCCATGCTGTTGGGCCTGCCTCTATTCGATTTCAGTGCTGGTGCTGTTTCTCTAGGATCTAGTGTTGTATGGATTTAAAGAGTTAAGTGTTTCTCTAAACGTGAGACTCTCTAGCTACCAGCTAACACTAATCTTCATTCAGGTACTCAAATTATCTAGAGGTTTTGAACTGAGGGGCTGTTCTCTCTGTATCCTCCCCTGTTGCCCCCTCCCCAATATTGAGATCCCTAGATGTTCCCCTGCAGGAGGGCCAAGTGGCTTTCTTGTAGAAATCTTCCTGGAGCTGGTGGCTATATTGCCGCTTAGAGCCTTTTAGCTCCATTTCACCTCCAATCCTTGGCTTACAGTGGGGATTAGCTGTTCTGTGTCCTGACAGCTGAGTTCAATGCTGGGCGACAGCCTGTTCAGTGCCTGCTTGGCTCTGGAATTTGAGTGGGGTAGGAGCAGCGTGGAATAGACCTGGAGTCTCTCTTCTGTGGGCCTCCCGTTCTTAGACACTTGGTGTTAACAGCAGGGGAAGGACTCAAAGAGAGGAGGAACTCACACCACAAGCTTTTTCTACGGCTGTATGGATTCTCTTGGGTTGCTGTGTGTGTGTGTGTGTGTGTGAGAAACCCCTAGTGAAAGAGGTGGTGGAGGAATTCTGAGGGGAGCCACGAGGGGCAGCTTGGATAAAGGAAGGGCGGAGGTTTGTAACCGAGGCAACTATTTTCCTTCGTGTCACTGTAGCAGTTGGTGGTGTCACTTGTCAGCTGGTGTGATTCTTAGTTAAGTGGTAGGCAGTTCGGAAGCCCTCTGGCTTTTGTCTTCAGGGGGATTAAGAGGTGTCTTAAATCCTACGTGCCGGACTAAGAGCTGCAGCGCCAGATATCGGGTGGTGGTGGGCGACATGGAGAGCAGACAGAAGGGTAAGATCTTAGAATTCAGGCTGCTGAGTTGCCTACGGGCTTCCTTCTCCCAACGGTCAAACAGCTCCTTGCTGTAGCTCTGTCTCACCTGCTGAACTTGTGCTGCTGTTGGTAAGTTGCATTTGGGCTCTGCTGCAAATCCCACTTAATGGTGTTGAGAAGCAGGAACATACATGTCTATAAGGAAGACAGCGGGATCTAGTGGATACAGCCTTTACACTGAGACAAGGGAGACCTGGATCCTATACCTGACTGCTGGTCGGTGATCTCAAGCAAATCACCCCTCTATCCCCATTTTACAGTTAGGGAAACTGAGGCACAATTATACCACCTTCCTTTTGCACAGCACTTTGCGGTCTAGTGACCAAATGTGAAGTAGGATGATGCTTGTTAGATTTTTTTAACACTGAACACTTCATCTCTAACAGCCATGCTTCTCTTCCCATTGCAGGCATGCGGTAAAAATGGTGCAGAAGTACCAGTCCCCTGTTCGAGTCTACAAATACCCCTTTGAGCTCGTCATGGCGGTGAGTGATGTTGCATTTCTCCTCCTCTTACAGCTGAACTCTCGACAGCAGCCTCGGGCTTACGTGGCATCAGGTGGTGGGGCTGCAGGGCGAAGCCATGGGTTTGTTTAGAGCAGGGTGCCCAATCTAGGCCTGTGGGCCATACACGGCCCCTTGGAGCATTTCAGAAGGCCTGCAGCCTGCTTCAGCACAGAATACTAATAGCAGGTTCGTTAGCATTTTGTCATGTTTACATCATATTGACGCTGATGTGTAATTAGACCAAACGGTGCATACGAACTGAACTTAAAATCCCCCTTCTTGATTTATATTTTAAGGCTTATTGAATCTGTTTTGGGCCCCCACCAGGTTGTGCTTGGGCTTGTGTGACTGCTGTGTAATAAGATAGGGTATCTCTGATTTTTAGACGCCTTTTCTTCAGGGTCTAGACTCCTGCCATTGCGATCTTCTCAGCTCACTGCTATATTCCAGAAATAATCAAAATCTGCTTTGGTCCAAGTGTTTCAATCTAGTACAATGAGTTCATTAGATTATTTCTTGCCCGTGGGCATCAGAACCGCGTCAGGAAAAGGGGTGGGGGGGAACGTGCCATCTGTGCTGGTTAGATTTTTTTTTTTTTTTTTTTTTTTTTTTTTTTTTAAAACCCTGTTTGCTTCACTGAAGGGGCATGCGTGCATGGGTCACTGAGCAACCATCTGTAAGATGGAGCTGCAGCCTTCGCGGCTGATCCTGAAAGCCAGCGGGACTGGGGTTGGTAAAGGCTGCCCACTCCTGTGCCAGGGCGCACAGCCAGCTGGGCTTGGCTAAGCCCCGGTTCAAGGAACTATCTTTGGATATGCCCAACTTCCACACGTGCCATCAGACTTAGAAACCACTCCCGTTGTGAGGGGAATATTATTCATCCAGCGTCCATGAGCCAATTCTATAGGTGTGTCTGATCCTGGTCAAGCTGAGGTGAGGCCTGTATATGGGGCGGGGAGTGTGTAGATAAGTGTGACTAGAGCTGATTAAAAATGTGGGGGAGGGAATTGGATCTTGTGCATGCAGATTTTTTTCCATTGGAAGCTTGACACTTTTTTTTTTTCCATCTAAAATCCTGTACAAGAAAATCTTGCGATTCATAATCGCTATTTGCGGTTCTGTGTGTTCGTGGGTTGCCTGGCCTGGGTGAGGGGGGGAGACAAGGGCTGGGAGTCATGAGGAACTCGCCACAGCTGCTAGGCCCCATGGTGAGTTTGGGGGCCAGGAGCCATGGCTCCCAGTATTTGCAAATTTCACCATTCCTGGTGGATGCGTCCACCTCAAATGGTCTTTTTTGAACTACAGTTAACCCTAGCCAACCAGTTTTGTGCAATGCTGTTCCCGTTGGGATGGGAAAAGACAAGAGTCTAGTTCTGCAGGTGGGCGGCTTTTGCTACTGCTCCCGATGCGATGTTTGACTCAACTACCGATTTCTTTGGAGTGAGCTGAATGGCCCTTGGCTGAGCTTGTGCCTCCCTCTGGGAGACCACAGAGGGCAGCTGGTTGCTCAGCCTGGAGGCCCACATGTGCGTCCATCTTGTTCAGGGGCTGTGTAGCTGCTTGGGAGCCTTTCTGAGATGGAACATCGCCAGTATGTTCCATGTGCCCTTCCTACTAAACTAGGACCCTGGTGTAGTCCCCTTACTATAGGAGCCTCTAACTTTTACTGGGAGAATCCTTTGTGCTGCAATCTAGCTCTAGAGACTACAACTCCCATGAGCCCTTGGCGGCGGGGGGGGGGGGGAGTGGAAGGAGGTAAACTGTTGTACTCTTCCAGGCAGTGCAGGGGAGAGGGTTGGTGGGCTCCAGTTCGGAGAGAGGACCCAGATTGCTGTTGTGGAGCCTTTTCCTGTCCAGGAGCTGCTGCTGGAAGCTAGAGCCTGCTGGGGCTGTGATCTATCAGGCTGCTTCACGGGCTGTTAGTGATTATCCCTGGAGGTGAGAGACCCTGGTTGTGACTGAGAAGGGCCTGCATAGAAGGTACTGTGAGTAACTGGGGCTGTTTGGGGAAAGTGCTGCCTGGGACAGAGCACAGAAGACAGACTGACCCTGGGTCTGAAGAGAGCCAGAGTGATCTGCCCAGTGAACCAGAGCTGCTGGCATATGGTGGGGCCAGCTCCAGTGGCAGAGGGATTGTGTAGTTGTTGCTGCCTGGACCGACACATACACAACCTGCACAGGGCTGTCACTCTAGCCTCAGATCTTCAAGCACACCCATGTGAACACGCGTCTGGGAGTCAGATCCAGAGTGCTCACTCTGGGGTGGGTACATGGTGGCAGTGTAAATGCCAGTTAAGTTTCATTTATTTGTCCATTTGAATTGATTTTAGTCTGTTAAATCCTGTTTCTTTAGGTTGTTGAGTAAAGGTGTGTTGCATCTAACTGAACACATTAGAATTATCTTATTTAGAATTGTTTGAGTTAGATCGAGATTATGATTGGAATATGTTATTCCTGGAGGCTCCCAAGGCACACCATTCAGTGTGTACAGGGTCAGCCAGCAGGAGGCACTGCCATTACATATTCCTTTAGGAGCAAGGGGGTGGATAGGGCATCCCCAACTCGCCAATATCGCCACTGGGGTACTCAGGAATTCCTTTAATAAAAAAACATCAGGCACACAGGTGAATGTTGCCTGCTCCCAAGTAACCCAGGAGGATAGAGGGAGTTACACTGGCTTTTCCTAGTGGCTGGTTGAGATGGTGCATCCAAGGGGAAGCATTTTTGGGTTGGAGTGTCTTGTGGCTGGAAGGTGCATAGCATGCCCTGTTCACTAGCATGGTCTGCAGCCTTGGATTCCTACTGGCCCTGTTATACTTTTGGATTCCCCCTGGTGCCTTTCCTAAGTGTACAGCTTGGCATGTTGCTGTACAACTGGTCTGGGACGTGGCTCTCTGAAACTGCCCCTCATCCTGCCTCTTGCCCCAGCTGTGAAGACTGCCTGGCATGCTCGGGCAGTTGGCGCCTACGTTTTTTGACTGCACCATTATGGGGGTGAGGTGCTGTCAGAGCTGAGGAATTCTGGTTCCAGGAGGCTCCTTCCCAACCAGTCTCATTGTTGGCTGCTGGAGCTATTCTTTTCATTTGCTTTCTGACCTTGCTAATTGACGATCCCCCCCCCTCCCCGCCCCCGCTACCAGGGCCATGTGTGCTATGGACTTGGTAAAACCTGTCCCAGGCTAACAAAGCACATTGCTTGCCCTGGTGGGAGCTTTCTGTGTCTTCTCTTCGGTGCAGCCCCCCATGTAACCAACACTGAAGTGTTGTTTGAGAGAGGTGCGAACCGCAGCACTCGTGCCAGATGTGCATGTGCTTCTCGGTACCGTCGCGCAGCCTCGCTTAGGATCACCCTGGTGCCAGATGCTTGTCAGTAGATTGCCTGCTAATGCAGGATGGTTGCCTCTAGACAAATCCTCCGTAAGCTTGTTAGCAGGACTCCTGGGGGCCAGGGCTTGATGGGTTTATTTCTGAGTGGTTTCGTTGGGTAGACAGCAAGAGCAAAGAGCACAGAACTGCTCGCTCGCTGGGGGTTGAAGATTTCAGGAACTAAAAGCATCGAAGGTGCCTTGCATTCCCTCTGCAAAGGTAGTAGGTGCATTTTTAAGATGGGGAAACTGAGGAACAGGTGCCATTTTTTGCGCAAGTGTGAGGCCTTTAATCGGTACAGCCTTGCCTCCCCAAGGGAGTCAGTTGCCCAGCCAGGAGTGGAGCTAAGGTCTGTTTAGGCCCGGTGCCCTCCCTGTCGGGCCTCGCGTGCTGTCCGTGTGAAGGCTGAAGTCGCAGACGCTAGAGATGCTGACTCTCAAACCTAGTGACAGGGGCTCAGTCTGCGCAGTGCGGCTTATCTGATTAGCTGGATTTAGACGCGCTGCTCCGTTGGCGTGGGAGTCCGGGAGCATTGTGCACAGCTGTGAGGTGCTAAACTCTCGCTTGGTGGCCGCTCCGCAGGGAGAGTGGGAGTAACGTGAAACAAGCCTGCTCTTCAGCAAGGGGCTTTCCGCTCAGCCTCGCATGTCGCCATAAACCCGGCTTTGCTGTGCGCTTTGGCACTGGGAGGCCCCCCCACGGCCACGGGCGCATTTCCGGAATGCAGTGAATCCATGCAGGGATGGAAGGGTTGGCAGCAGGAGAGCCGAGTTCAACTCCTAGTTCCTTGACGTTGAGGTCCTGTGTGACGTTGGGCTTCCTATGGGTCTGCCTCCATTCTCCATCTGTAAAATGGGCATGATGGTGGTACGTGTCTCCTCAGGTTGTGAGCCTTGTGAGGTAAGGAGGGTACGGACGCTGCTCGGCACAATATAGGCTGTGGCTTATGTTGTCTGTACGACAAGACGTGCAGACAGGGAAGGGTTGTAGGTCTGTTATAAATACTGGACTGTAAAGTTGACCGCATTGCTGCATCCAAGTATTAAGGTTTGAGTCCCCAGTTGGCTAAAAGTGTAAGTCTAGCTGCAGATCTTAGTCTGGCAAAGAAAAGGTCCATGTTACACACAGCTCTGCTTCTGTAGCCTACATTTCCAAGCTTGGTCCCATTAGCAGGAGAGCATCCCCTTCCCTTCTCTCCCCCTCCCACAGCAAGGAGAGGGGGCTCAGAGCCCTCTAAGGCTGTTGCAATGCTGCAGCTAATGGGCGCGCTCTGTGCCGAGCGGCCGACGAGGACGGGCTGAGGAAGCGCAAGAGAGATGTTGGCCTGCAGGTGCTTGTTGCCCAAGGGCCGAGCGGGCAGTTGTGCAAATGACACACGGCAGATCTTGGCAGCCTGCGCATTTGCTGCTCCTCAGGCATTGCTGTGACGAAGACAATGACGCAGTTTTCAGAGTGTGTCTGAACTGGCCTCTCTGGCTCACGCTAGCCTGGAGTATCTGCGATGAGCAAGATGCGGAAACACGGGTTCCCAAACAACGGTCCCTGTGCGTTGCCAGGAGCTGAGCAACACAGGCTGCCAGCACAGCTCATGACACTGCTTAGTACAGATCAGTGCAGTGCTTCGAAATGGGTGTTACCATGGGAAACCGAGGCTTATGTTAATGATGTAATTAAAAATATAGAAATAGCCTTCGGAGTGCAGACCAATGATCTGGATACCTGGCATGGGCCATTTTTGGACACAGCAGGTTAGAGGGAGGTGGTCTCTCCTCTCTCCCACTCGCCAGCCTGCCCCTTTAGTTCCTGAATTATCCTTAATGTGACTCACCGAAGCTAGAGGGTCTTGAAATACCTCTGAGCCCACACAAATCCAGCTGTTCTACGACCTACTTCAACGTGACCTGATGGATCGAGGCCACGTTTCCACGTTGTGCTGATGCAGCACAAACGGCGCGACCTCCTCGTGCCCAGGTTTTTTCTCCTTGGACAGGCACCAAAAGTGACAGCCCTGGTTAGACATGCTGACTTGGCTGCTTTCGCTTGTCCAGTTTCTAGGCCCCGGCTGCAGTGTCCCTCCATTCTTAAGGAGAGCGAGAGAACAGTCATCAGTTGGAGCAGACAGCCTGTGCTGCATTCCTCTCTAGCTGGTGGTGTGGGCTGGCTCCCACGTACTGAATATGAAGTGCTTGATAAATGCTCTTTGCTGGTAAAAGCAAATGGGAGCAGCTATTTGATTCAGCTCAGGCTCTGAGAAACAGCTGCGGGTTGCATTTGTTCACTCTGGGCTTTTTTAATATGTATTTTTGGGGGAACGTCAAAATCTTTCTGCTACTGGTGCTAAGCATGTGGTGCGGAGTCACGTTGTAGCAGAGGCCTCTCTGGGCTTAGCAATATTTCACCTGAATAGCTGGGAGGCCCTAATCCCAGAACTATGTTCCTTTCGGGTGGATCCACCATCAAATTCATGTAAAGGTTTCCTTTCACTCCAGGAGTGCACACCATGAGAGTCAGCCCACACTCTCCCTTCCATCACCCCCTCTCTCTTCTTGCTTGGAGCCACCTTCCCCGTGTGATCGGACGATGTGGTCTCTTCACGCTGAGCAGGGTCATTGTAGGGCTGCACCAGGATGGGAGAGCTCTAAGGTTGTTTTTTCAGTGACACTTGTACTTTCATCACTACTGGACCCCAGTGCTCTGGTGTCGTTCCAGGGCTACTGTGCTGTTGGCGATGTTCTTATTCTTTGTAATCCAAGAGTGCCTAAACCTGTACGCGCTACATTGGGCAGAACAAGAAGATGGTCCCGGCCCTGAAGAACTCAATTGGCAAGGTAAAATTGAGGACCCTGGGCACTTGTGGGTATCCAGTATTTCAGGCAGGTCACTTTTTTTTCTTAAAGTAGGAGCATGATCCTTCTCTTACAAGTCCTGTGTGCTGTCAGTTTGCCTCCTCAGTGTGTGTGTGCCCCAGGATACATCCGGCAAGACCTCTGCCTTTATTCCATCACAGAATAACCCCTGCAGTTCGTTTCATCCTGTAGGCTTTTGCACTCTGTCCTTCTGCATCTGGCTAAGGAGGCGTACAGTCCACAAATGGCCAGACCGGAAGATGGGTATTGGTTACCTCCTGCCTGAAGGGAACCTCTCCAAATTGTCGCCTGCTGGGCACCTGCCTTAATTCCAGATCTTATGAGCATCATTTGCTCCTCTTAACTCCTCTGGTATTATCCATACATGCTCATAACCATTGTGAAGTGCAGTGAACGACTCTGAGTGGAGACGGCTCATGTTGCCCTTTGGTGAACTATTATGCAGAGATCCAACCCAGCGGATGCTTGTACAACTGTAGGTGCACCCCGTGTGTCTCCTGCCTGTTGGCATCAAGGGGTCCTTAGGCTGCAACCTGCTCCCTTGGTAGGTTGGTATTTAAAGCTTAAGCAAACCAAGGCAAATACTGCAGCATAGTGGTGTGACTGGCATGGTGTTGCCTGTGGGTGGGAGATGGAGCAGGCCAGTGACTTCCAGGATTAGTGGCATCCAGCTACAGGGCACATCAGGGTCCGGGAGGGTCTGCTGTGTTGCCCAGGGTAGAAGCATTGTAATATTCAGCTGGAGCTAACTGAATCCTTCCTTTCCCTGAGCCTGAAGGAATGAGGCAGATCACTGGCTCCCATCCAGAAGGTGCTAATGCTTGATCAGTGTTCGCAGCTCTGGAGTCCAGTGGCTCTCGTACAGGCAGCTTCATTGCTTGAGCAGAAATCCTCCAGAACGGTTTGTGTATTTTTGGAGGGTTTTCTACTCGGTAGAGTTCTGCCTCCTGCACCTTCCCCCTACCCATGTTTTCTGGTGTTACCCTGGGACAGACAAGAGACAGGGGCCTCTTATGCGGAACATAATGGAGATTCTTTATTCCATCGGCTGGACATGTACACGGCCCTTGGCGTTCTGCTAGGCTAACCCATAGATCCTGAGCTGCCATGTGTGTCCACGCAGGGTCCGCCGAAGTGCTGGCCTGGCTTAAGCAGACGGGACTGCTGGCAAGAGCACCCCTCTCTTAGGGCCATGTGTTGTGGCTGACCCTGCATCGGAACCCTAGAACCACAGGGACTGTGAGGGTTGTCTTGTCTAACCCCCTGCCAAAACGCAGGATTTGTGGTGTCTAAGCCCTCCAAGACGGATGGCTCCAGCCTCCTTTTGAAAACCTCCAGGGAAAGAAATTCCACCATCTCTCTAGCCACTTTGTTCCATGAGGGAGGGCCCCAGCTCTCCCTAATCGGTTACTCCCTCTCCTCCAGTTCTCCCTAATCAGTTACCACCTCCAAGCTAAACATAGCTACTAAAGAACAATGCAACAGCCCTCTCCTCTCCTCTGGTGGCGATACTGCTTTGGAGCTTTTTCAGCCCCAAACTTGCCACCACACCTCTGCTCCCCTTCTCTCTTCTCCTCCCCCACAAGGCTCTTCTGCCCTGGGGAGTTGTGTTGTGCTGTGCTGGAACACAACCTTGAGGAGTTGTGGTGACTTGGGCTGATCTACGCTGAGTCCCTATTGGTGCAGATGAGCCTCGATGTGCTTGCTAGGCCCCTAACTGGGTTCTGCAGGGAGGGGAGGTTCCTCTTCTCTCCTTCCCCATCTTGATCTGTGTGCTTGCTGTTTTAGAAACAGGCCCAGCTTTCTCTCGGCAGATGCCACGTGAGCACAGAACCGCTCTGGAGCAGCATTTGGCAGACATAGGCAGATGCCGTTCCTCGGAGCCGTTCACAAACGGCGCTGTGAGTGGGTGGGGAACGCCATCAGCAGGGCTCTGGAGGCAAGGCAGGCAGAGAACTAGCATGAAGTTAGGTGCCTAACCTCTCTTTGCCCAGCCTGCTGGAGGATCTGTCTCCTGACACCCGAGATCCAAACCAGTCACTTCAGCGGTAGCGTGTATAACGGCGAATGTGTGACGCATCCCTCTAGCCTTAGTGAGGCGACTGGCATGCAGAGAAACTGCCATCCTGGGAACTGTTATGCAACCCTGTGCTGACTTACAGTATAATCCCCTTCAGTTTCCTTGCATGTGCCGAGAGGATAATGTTCCCCTCAAGGATATGCTGCTGCGAGGCTCCATAACCTAATTCTGAGAGCGGCCTCGCCGGAAGAGGCAGGCACCGCTCAGGGCTCGGCAGGGTTTGGGCTGAAATGGCTGCCCATGTACAGCAGAGCTCCGCTGGTGAGGGGGTTTATTGCTTGCTGCGATCTGATGCTCGGGCAGCCGTCCTGTTAGGGCCCGAAATAAGTCCAGGCTTCTGAGGCACATCTGTTGTGTAATCTGTTTACAAGGTCACTCGTCTGAAGGGTGATGGAAACCCACAGAGGAGAAGCAGGAGTGTTTGTGTAAAGATCAGATGCCCTGGTATGTGCGCCCCATTCTCTGGGGCATACCGGAGAGCAGGAATGCGGTCTAGGGGGACAGGTGAGAGGCTACTCCAGGTATGGGAGGGTTGTATTAGGTCACATGTACCTTCTCTATACACCTTTATTCTATGAAGGGGTTGAGGGGAGAAGATGGAGGGCTGGGATGAGACTAGCGTGAGGTGGTGTAAGGGAGTGAACACGCGCCCTCTTTCAGAGGGAGTGTAAGGTTGACAGACGTGTTCATTTCCTTTTGCTGCGAGAGTTGTCTTGTGTGTGTGGATCCTCCCCTCTCCAAGGGTCTCTTGGTCTCCCTGGCGTAAACATGGCGCAGCCTCTGTTAGGAGCAGGCCAGCTGGAGTGAGAGCTAAACCCGGCTTCTCGCTAAGAGCCCAGCTCAGCAGAGGGAGAGCATGGGCAGCACAGGACACGGCCACCGGAGGAGGCAAAAACCCGGGGCCTCTCCTGGAAAGGAACTGGCACTGGGCAATGTTTGGCTGAACACGAGCTTTCTCTCTTGTACCTGGCTGACCCCTGTGGGGAGGAAGTGCGTTCCCTCAGAGACCCTATCCGTTCAAAAGTCTCAGGGGGGTAGCCGTGTTAGTCTGCAACTAAAAAAACGTAACGAATGGCCCTGTAGCGCCTTAAAGCAGGGGTGGGCAAAGGGGCCTCTGCGGGCCAGAACTGGCCCACCAAGCCAGTAGAGATCTGGGAATGGGGGAGCACCTGAAACCTCCTGCCCCACCAGGGGTGCGCAGCATGAGAAGGAATTGTCGACTGTCTTAAAACAGCCAGCGGTGCGCTCTAGCTAGTGATTCTCCCTAGGCGGGGGTGGGGAGCAAAGACTTCATGTGCTCCTCCCACCCCCAGGCCAAACAGGGTCTGTGGGCAGGGGAGCATAAGTCTCCTGGTCCTACCCCTTCCGCCTGAGGCCCTGCCTGTTCCAGGGTGACCCGGGGCCACTTCAGACATTTGTGAAGTGGCCCCCTTTTAAAAATTGTTGCCCACCCCTGCCTTTAGGGTTGCCAGATGGTTTAACAAATAATACTGAACACTTCTTCCCCAAACAAAAGGCCCCCCTCCAAAATGGGCGCTGCGCCTCTAAATGGTCCCTCACTCCCCTGCCAGATGCAGCAGGGGAAAATTGTCCCCACCGGGCTTCTGGCCGAGGGAAACAAGAAATACCGGACACTTCACATGTCCAGTATTTTCTGGGGTTTTTTAACTGGACGGCAGACCCGAATAACGGACAGTTTGGGTGAAAATTGGACACTTGGCACCCCTACCTGCCTTAGACTATCTATATTTTTTTTTTTTTTTTTTTTTTTCTCTCCCCTCCCTCCCCTCCTTTTTCTGCTCAATATTTGTACCTCTGGACCCCTTGCTCCATTCATCTGAAGAAGTGTGTTTGTGCCCATGAAAGCTCATGCTACTATCCAGTTCAGTCACTGTAAAATCAAAATGTCACTAGCCACGTTACCAATATAGATTGTTGGAACTGATTGCTTTTTTTTAAAGACATCCAGTTGACTTTTAATACTTCGCATAACATGGATCTCCTTCAGGGCCTAGATGCTACGCGTACTGCTGCTCTGCCAACTCCTAAAATAATGAAGTAATGCTAGTCCATTCCATTTTGTTTATAGGTCCAGTCTCTAGGCAGTACTGCTTCCAGGTTCTTGAACACTAGTGCATTATGCAATGCTGCCGGGGTGGAGTTCTCTGCTTGGACATTCGCAAAGAAATAGTTTAGAAAATACAGTTTTTCTTGAGGTTTGGTTATAGCTCATTTTCACAAAGCCTAAAGATTAAGTAACATTTGGTCTCAATGATGTCTCTCTTTCCTAAGTAAAGGTTGACTTGTTGCAATGAAATCCAAACAAAGGAGACATGATACTTCCTTAAGTCAAGCACTGTTCTGGTGCCAGAAGTGGGTAAAAAAACACTCCTGCTCTGCCTTCCCCTCCCTTCCCCCTGCGCACGGGAGTAGGTTACTCCAGTAACAACAAGCTTGGAAACAGTAGCCACTAACGCCATGCGGACACTAATGAGTCCCTGCTGCCTGTTTGAAGTAGGGACGCAGTTCTCATGGAGTAACTAAGATAACAGTCCTAACACATGTCCTAAATAAGCTTTACCTCCTGGTTTTGAGGAAAGATCCCTCAAAGTGTAAATGCTTGGCTAATCTCTACAGCAGGGCACCAGGGGGCAGAGACATGGAGCACTGTCCTGTGGCATTCTAGGTGTTTCTTATTCTGCTCCATCCCTGGGGCAGCTGGTGTTGGCTGCCTGGCCGGGCAGTGTACTCAAACCCCCAGCCCTGTCCTCCCTTGGCTACTCCAGAACCCACCCCTCTCCCTGCCTAATGCCAGAGCCTGCTCCATCTCCTGGGGAAACTGGTGTTGGCCCTCCAGTGGCTGCCTGGGTGGGCAACAGGACTCAAACCCACTACTCTGCACTCCCCAGGCGAGTGCCCTATCCCTTAGGCCACTCCAGAACCTACCCCAGCTCCCTATCTTGGGAGGGTTCTAAAGCACTACTGACAACTCTGGCTAGCTGTTAGCCCTTTCGTCACGGGAGCGAGATGTAGGGCTGTGCTACAGTGCCAGTGCCATGGAAGTTTTCCCCCCTCAGCAGCTAGACCCACCAGCACATTTCTCCTCCCGCCGGCAGCAATCACAGCTCCAAACGGGAAAGGAGGAGTCCTGATGTTAACCAGCAGTTGGCACGTCTTCCTGTCGCTCCATAGGGCTTAAGACTCGGACAAACCAGCACAGCAGAGGAGCCTGCACCGGACTTGATGTTCCCAGCCAAAGTACTTGAACAAGTTAACCTGCCTGCATTTGCTCTCCCAGTTGCTTGCTGCACCGAGCCTTCCATGAGGGTGTTTTCAAGGAGCAAGCCCCTTGGCGTTGTGGCTAGTCCAGTACCTGCACAGTTCCTTTTTGGGTCTGCCAGCAGTGCAAAGCGATTGAGTGCTGAACAGAATGAAATCCATGCAGAAGTGAGCAAGTCAGTCATCCCCCTCCTCCGCCTTCCAGAGTGACCCGCTGGGGCGGGGGCGGGGGCGGGACAGTCGCTGAGGAAAGTGATTCTTAACCAAAGCTTTGCTCACCTTGCGCCGGCACCTGCCAAGGCTGCACCCCACAATCCAGGCCACAGCCACTTCCAGCCATGCTCACTGTTCAGGGCTGACTTATACCAGATCAGGAGAAAATCCCTGAGCAACTGATCTGAGCAGCTGCAGCAGCTGTCGGGGCAATTCCGACCACTGAATACCCACTTGGCTAATCGGGTGTAATCTCGCCGTAACAGCGAAAGGACCCCTTGCTCTTGAAAGATGTCTGCAGTGGTTGCTAATTCAGGCCTAATCTGTTCTCTGGCTTTTGCTGTCTCAGGTTGTTGCACCAAATTTCCCACTAATCTATCTAGGGATGTAAAGGGTTAACCAGTTACCTGGTTACCATCACTCTTACCAGGTGATGCTTACTGCGTGAGCGGTTAACCAGCAGCTGGGCTGGTTAATAGGATCTCCATTAACCTGTTAACATTTTGAATGGGATTTTACATCCCTAGTTCTATCCCCCATAAAGCTCCCCTCCTGGTAGCAGCTGGGACCGAACCAATGCAGAACCTCATTGGTGGCCTGCAATGTCCTAGGCAGCATAGCTGTGATCTGAGCAGGGTTAAATAACTGCGTGTGAAGCACCCTTGCGGCTGGCAGGAGTCCTGCCTCGCGTTGCCGTCAGCCAAGCTGCAGCTAGTGACAGCAGCAGAGGGAAATATAAGCAAACACAATAGCAGGGGATAAAGAACAAAGTGTGTTGCGTGACACTAGCACTACATTAGCAGTGGGTGGAGACCAGTATGTTCAGGAGAATTAAATTCGCTTCCTTTGTACTTTTCTGAGTGAAGTGCCCTAGAAATGTAGGGCTGGAAGGGACCTTGGAAGGCCATCTAATCCATCCCAACATGCCCAGTTTTTAAAATCTTTCTTTGCAGGTCAGGTTTGCTAGCCCTTTTATCATTTTTGTGCCTGTCCTCTGGACTCTCTCCAGCTTGGCCATGTAGTCTCTAGCCGTGACCTCACCAGGGGCCAAGTGGAGCAGAATAGTTACCTCTTGTATCTTATATATGACACTCCTGCTAACACACCCTGGAATATTAGCCTGTGTTTGTGAGGCTGTTGTGGGGGGAAAAAAAATTGTATATTCTCATTCAATTTGTTCCATTGTAATCCCCAGGTCTTTTTTTTCAGCAGTAGTGTCACCTACCCAGTTATTCCCTTAATTGTCTGTGAGCTTTTTATATATGCTTTTCCCCTTATTAAGTGTAGTGTTTGTATTTCAGTATCTTTAAGGCTAGTTTATCAGGCAGGCTCTCTGCAGGTAGGGGCAGGTACCAGCAGGGGAAAGTGGAGCAGGTGTCAAGAACTAGCTGCTCTTTTTGCTTAGTCGATCTTTTTCTTAAGCTTTCAGCAAAACCCAAGGGAGCTGCAGCTTCTGTCGGAGTTGGCAGAGGTTTGAACTCGCCACGTGACTGTCACATGAAGGACACCGGCGCTGTTGCTGCTGGCTAGGGCTGCTCAGTCCATGTTCATCTGTTTCAGGCAGCCAGCTCCACAGGCTCATCTAAAGCAAGGCTGAACTTTTGACTTGCTACGTTGAGCCAGCTGCCGAAGGGTCGTGGGGCAAGTCGGAAATGAGGGCAGCTGCCGAGTAATCCTGCAGCCTAGTGGCCCAAGGGGTAGCTTGCAGCTTTTGTTGGCCCAGGGCTGAGCATCTGGTCCTGCAGAAGGGCTGGGCTAGGCTGCTTGCAGCAACTCTTGCCTGCGTGCTCTGGGGCAAAGTTCTGGGTTTGGGTATTACCCCCTGGTGGGATAAGAGGGTGAAACCAGTGACCTTGGGCCAGTGAAGGTCCTGAATTGGAAGGAAGGTAGGGGAAGCAGGAACTGTCAGCCCCGCCCACTTCTCCTGTAACGGAGAGGGTGTGTGGACAACAGCAGGGAGCAGGTAATGAGGGATGCCAGCTAACGCGATGACCCTAAACCAGGGCTGGGCAAGGTGTGGCCTGGGGGCCGGATCCAGCCTGCCTAATGCTTTTATCCGGCCCACGGGCTGCAGCTGGCTGCTTCCTATTTATAGCCTGCTGCCTGGGCATTTCCAGGTGATGGTGCAGGCAGCCAGATCCTATTTAAATTGCTCCTGGTTATGAAGCTGCCCCAGCAGAGGCCGTAGCTGCGAGCCCTTTAAATAGCCACAGAAACCTCAGGCAGCGCAGTAGCGGCAGGGCCTGGAGCTGCAAGCTTTTTGCTGTATTTTTAATTCACAGTCTCTGGCCCCAGACATGGCTGGAGGGAGATCCAGGCTCCTGCCTTTCCTTCTCAGGCCCTGCCCCTTGCAGGGTGGAGCCAGCCTGTAACTACCTACCAAAATTAAGTGCTCTCGCCCCCCCCTCGCCCCCCCCATGAAAATTATTGCTGGAAAGCCTGCAGCACCCCAAGCGGTTTGATCAAGAAGATGCCTTTGGCCCATGAGCCCGACTGTGCCATGGATGGGATTAGACCCTGGGTATCGACCGTTGCTCTGGGAAGGGCCGTAGGGGGAGGCCCTACAGGTGCGGGGAGACATGCGGACACCAAGAGACGACGTGGGGGCGCCACTCGATGAACACACCAGTTACAGGCAGGGGGTGAGTTAGGGACGTCTGAGCTTTGAGGGCTGGAATTCCACGCCGGCTGGTCTCTTCCCACTGGCGATGTGAGCTGCTGCCCGCCAGCCATGAATGCCATTCCAGCCCGAGAGCTGGGAGCCGGAGCGCTGGAATGTGTCCGCGGCAGCCTGTGCTATTTTAAGGGCGGGTGCTATTCCCAGCACCAGGCCACACGAGCAGGGCCAGGGAAGCCAGCCTCCCAGACGCGCGTGTGCACGCTGCTTTGGGCAGCGCAAGGGGCCTGCCCTGGGCTGGCAGGCTGCGTAGGGCACAGAATGGCAGCTGGGCCCGGCTCGCTGAGGGTCGTGTTATCTCCTTTCTGTGGCTGGCTGGGATGAGCGCTTCTGTGTGACACGCGGGAGGCTTCCACGTCCGTCCCCTGTGCCAGTGGGGAGATCCTGACACCTTAACCCCATAGCAGAGTCCAGCCTCCATTTAAACCAATCGCAAAGAAGCCCGAGGGGAGCTATGAGGCTGCTGCAGGAAGAACCCTTTCCACCTTCCTGTTTGTTTGCCCTGGGGATCTCAGCAGTGGAGGTCTGAGCCCTGGGGTCAGCCTGAAGGCCAGGCAAACTGGGCCCAGGGGGCTGTAGACAGAGGGCGAGGGGCAACTGGGCATGGGTGTTGCTGAGCAAAGGGAGTAGAGGGTTTGGGGCAGTGTGGCTGGGGGTGGGGGATGCAGGTGGGAGGAAAGCACAGGGGTTGGGATGAAGGGGGCACAGTGCAGCGGTTAGTGATAAAGGGGGCAGAGCATGGGCGTGCAGGGGTTGGGGAGCCAGGAGAAATGGGTGGTGTTTTGCCCACA
Organism: Rafetus swinhoei; assembly: GCA_019425775.1. Classification (NCBI taxonomy): domain Eukaryota; kingdom Metazoa; phylum Chordata; order Testudines; family Trionychidae; genus Rafetus; species Rafetus swinhoei. Next base: position 35,732,417 of record CM033443.1, on the reverse strand, counting down.
GGGGTCAGGGGCACCAACACATGTTCACCCAGGAACCCCCCCCAACGCTGGCCCTGCGAGCCTCTTTGTACAGTGCGTGCACCTGTTGGTTTAATATTTACAGTCACACCCCAGACATAATTCGGCACGTTCCACAAAACCTCAAGCAGGATGCTCCACTCCCCAAAGCAGGCCCGGCCAAAGGGTTTGTGGGGCCCAAGGCAGGACGCTGGGAGCGGGGCCCCGGGCCCAGCCAGTGTAGCAGCGCGGGGCCCTGAAAGTGCAGGGCCCAAGGCATTTGCCTTGCTCGCCTTGCCCTAGGGCCGGGCCTGCCCCAAAGAGCTTGTCGAACAGGCCGACATGTCGAGAGAAAGTAGGGGAGGGCGAGGAACTTGAATACACGCCAGCGTGGTTCACAGTAACCACGTGGCAGTGGGTTATTGGGATGTGCTCAGAGAAGCTTGGGGAAGGGGTGTCCCGGCCTTAGGAGGCAAAGCCCGGCAGTGAGGGCGTGACACGTCCGTGTGACAAAACTTGATGTGGTCAGATGTTTGTAATGGAGCAACATTGGGGGGGGTGTGGGGATTGGGTTTTACACTGTGTATTGTTCCAGTCTCTCCACTTAACACCTTTCAGCAGAGGCGCTCCAAGTGCTTCACAGAACTGAACAGGAGCAGAAACGTTCGCATACGTTTTAGAAAAACCCAGCCGCAGTGAAAACGCCTTCATACATCGTAAACCTCGCATTACCCATGCGACAGGGGACACTGGAGCACTGGGCTGGTGCAGGACTCGTTGCGGGGGAGGAAGCGAAGCTGCCTGCTCTAGCTTCACTGTGCAAGGGGAGCAAAAGTTGAGAGAGCCACGTGTGTACGAGGGCAGGCGTGTACGGGAGGAGTGTTCACCAGCGATTTTAAAAAATCATTTCCTTATTGTGGCAAGACTTAATTTAATTTCCTAGAATCAGCGGGCTGGCTCCTCAGCTGGTGGAAACGGAAGTCAATGGAATATATTGACTTAAAAGATGTGTTTGTTTTCTCTTGCACCCTCCCTCCCCCCATGCTAAATCCTTATGCGAAGGGGCAGTTTTGTTTGCCCTGCAGGGAGGAGAGAAGCTGACTGAAACTCAGACTGGCGAGCGGGGATTAGAAACACAGAAATGTAGGCTTGGAAGGGGCCTCCGTCGGTCATCTAGTCCAGTCCCCTGCACAGAGGCAGGATACCTAGACCAGTAGTGTCCAGCCATGTCCTGTTGCATTCCCCCTACCCCTTTACAAATAACGGATCTGTCCGCACCCCTCCCTTGCATTCCTGCAGAGACAAGGACAGAAGAGCTTGGGCTGACAGGGAGCTGGGGGGGAGCAGGGGCTAGAGATGGAGAGGGAATGGGGGCATCGCAGGGCCTGGAGCTGGACAAGTGGGACTGGCCAGTGCTCCCTCCCCCATCCTGCCACATCACTTGAATGCTCCTCTGTGCCCTCTAAGAGGGTCGTGCCCCACAATTTGGGGACCACTGATCTCAGTGGTCCCTGACAGGTGTGTGCCCAACTTGTTCTCAAACCTTCCGTGACCGAGATTCCAGAACCTGCCAGAGACTAGCTAAGCCCTGGTTTACTAAAGATTGGTGCATGGTTGTGCACCAGGCTCTAACTTAACCCCTCTGCATGAACTCCTCTTTTCTGAGATGGAGGGGATTTTCAGAGGCTTTTCTGAATGGTCTGGTGGCTGGAGCTCGGGGCTGGTCTGTGCCGTAAAGTTAGATATCACTCTCCCGAGAGATGTAGTTAAGCAGATACAAGGTCTGGTGTAAACACTATGGACTTAGATTGCCATCAATCCACCTCTCCAAAACGTGCTGTGACAGGAAAACCTTTTCCTTCTCTAAGTGTCTGTGCTACAGTGGTAGTGTGGTACAGCTGTAGCACTTCCAGTGTACACGTAGCCTTATTCTTCGTTGCGTTTCCTAGGCTTACGAGAAGCGCTTTCCCACGTGCCCAGAGATCCCGGTCTTCCTGGGCAGCGAGATCCTTCAGGAATCCCACAGCGACGATGGAGCCGTTCACATCACTGAGCGGAGCTGCAAGCTGAACGTGGATGCGCCGCGGCTGCTGAAGAAGGTATGAGCCTTGCGCGTCTCCAGGCTGCCTTGTGCTTGCAGGAGCTGTGGCAACTCCACGCCCACATCTCCTAATGGCTCCCGCGTGGTTCTGTTCTTCCTTTCTCAGATCGCGGGGGTAGAGTTCGTTTTTTTCGTACAGAAAAACACTGTGAACTGGAAAGAGCGGACGCTCCTCATCGAGGCCCACAACGAGACCTTTGCCAATCGCGTTGTCGTTCTAGAGACATGTAGCTACTCGGTAAGCGCCTAATTGCCCAAGCAGCCTTCCTCTGCCTCTGGACTGTGCAGTGAGCCAGGGCAGCTGAGTGACCATGGCGGGGGCCTTCTGCCGTGGGCTGACAGGTGGGGAAGGCTCTCTGAAGAGTTTTTGGATGCTGGGCCATAATCCAATGTGACTCGGAAGCCCATTGACCTGCCTGGAGGGACTCCCAGTTGGGGAGAGCTCAGAATCTGGCTTGTCTGGGGTTAGTGTGTGTGGGGGGGGGGGGGGGGCAGTACCTTGCCTTGGCTGGAGCATTAGGGCCTGGCATGAGATCAGAGAGCAAAGGGAGGAAGGTGGGGTTCTAGATTTGCTGCACAGGGTTCCCCTGGTTCTCTAGGCTTAGATTTTAACAGGAACATCTGGCCTGGGCTTGACTGTAGCAGTGTAGGGAGGAGCCCCAAATACTTATGATGGGAAGTTGAGGTGGGTGTATGGGAGGCAGCTGCAGCGGCTGAATTCTCATGCTGCTCCCAAAAGAGCGCCGTTCCTGGTTTCCCAATTGCGAGTTCTTTCTGTCCCCGGGGCTTCCATGTTGCTCCTGTGTTGATGATTTAGACAAAACTCTTGTGCGACTTCTCAGTGTCCTGAGAGGATTTCGTCCAGGGTGTTCCGCTTGTCCAACCTGCCTGCTGTATCCGTGCCTCTGCACCGCAGGCGGCCAACCACACTGAAAATAGCATCATGTATTTCGGGCAGTAACCCGATAGCTCCCCTGTTTCCTAAACAAAAGTCCAGATCCTGTTACTTACCTGCTCTGTTGGCACTTGCGCATTCGCGCGGCTTCTTGAAATCAAAAAAGCTTTCAATGGTGGTTGCTTTCAGCAAAGCAAGTAACTAACTCCTCCCAACCCTCTGATTTCACTGGGCCCCCAGGGCATTTGTGTGCTGTGGTGTTTGTGGAAATGAGCCTGGGTCAGATTCTTCCACTGCTGTCCTCTGTCTCAGCGGCTGACTCTGTGGAGATGCTGTTGGGTCCACTCAGCAGTGGTACAATCCCAGATTTCAGGTTACTAGGGGTTAACCGATGGGCTTCCAAGATGCGGCTGCTTTTTGGAAGGGAGGAACTAGTTGTCTGAATCCTGGAGATGCTCCTGATCTCTCTGAATTGTGGGAGGAGCATACAGGGAACAGGTTTTTCTCATGTTTCAACCTCAGCCACGTTCCTTGGAGAAATACGAACTTTCTTTCAGAGCTGCTTCCTGTTTTCCCTACAGGGACTCTGTCCTTGACCGATGGCTCTGTGCGTATGGGTGGGTTTTGGTATTCGGTGACTGGGCCTGCAGCCGTAATGCGTAAGGGGAAGGGCTGACCCTTTGACAAGGGAGCGAAGGGGTCAGAGCCATGTGGATGTTTAGCACATCCAGGGTCTTGGAGGAATAGAACGTAGGGAGCTGCCCCAAGAGGGAGGCTGGCCTGTGGTAAAGGTAGTGCTGAGACCTGGGAGACCTACGTTCAATTCCTTGCTCTGCCGCAGGCTTCCTGGGCGACTTGGGATGAGTCACTTAATCTCTGGATGTCTGTTTCCCAGCTGTTCAGCAGGGGAGGATAATTCCCCCTTTCCCCTCACTCTGCCTCGTCTGTTTAGCTTGTGACCTCTTGGGGCACGGCAGTGCCTGTCAGGCCTAGCAGCTGGAGCGGAGGTTGAACCCAGATGTGGGGAGTGGGCTGAGGGCAGTGCTAGAACTCAGATCAGAGTCTGGGGACAAGCCAAGTCAGCACCGTAGCTGGACTACAGGTGCAGGTCAAAGCTGGGCAGTCAGAGTTTGAGGGTCATGAGGCAGTATCAAGGCTGGAGTGGGTCAGTAACAGGGCTGGAGCGTGGTCGCTGGGGTAGCGCAAGGACAAGACCAGAACCAGCCTCAGGCAAGGCTGGGGCAGGACCAGGGTGAAGAGGAGGCTGGAGAGTCGGTTACACTGTGAGGCAACGTTGCCAGACTCGGTGGGAGGGGCAGCTGAGCAAGTAGCCCTGGTCTGGCTGCAGGTTTGCCTCATGCATACCGCAACTAGCACCAGAGGCTTGATTAAATGCTCTTGGGGCAGTTACAATGTTTTTTCCTTTGCCTTTTGGGGAGCCAAGCAGCAGAGGGGGAAGTAGTCTTGATTTCCGTGGGTGGGGGAGAATCCAGCCCTACTTTCAGTTGTGCTCCTCATGTGCCTTACGCTGCTGTCCGACTGAGCGTGGCTCTGAAAGATGTCCTGCTAGCGGCTGGACTACGTGCTGACAGGCCTGCTGGAAGTCCCCTGGGAGAGCGGACAGCCATGTTACTGCCTGGCGTGGAGGCCGGCTGCCTTGGTTTGCTCTGCGCTGTGTGACTCCAGGCCTGTCTCCGTCTGAGTTTAGGTGCACCCTGAGAATGAAGAGTGGACGTGCTTTGAACAGTCTGCGTCTCTTGACATCAAGTCGTTCTTTGGCTTCGAAAGCACGGTGGAGAAAATTGCCATGAAGCAGTACACTGCCAACATCAAGCGGGTGAGCGCTGGCTTCCCCCCCTCAAATGCAGCTTGAGCGTCCACAGCTGTGTAGAAAGGGGGAGGTAAAATGGCTGCTGGGGTCCACGGTTGCCATGGCAATGGGTGTGAAGGGTCAGGAGAGGTGACGTTCTCTAACAGGTAGCTCAAGGGAGTGGGGACGGGCAGGAGACCTAGGTTCTGTGCTCAGCTCTCCTCCCTTGCCGTTGCCTTGAATAAGTCCCTTAGCCTCACCGTTGCCTGAGTTTCATCCTCCGTAAAGGGAGAGGACGCAGCTCTACAGAGCAGCTGGGCCCTCCCCTGAGTCTCTCTGGTAGAGGGCAGCGATTAAGCCAGCATCCACTAAGGAAAACAATCTGTTCATATGGCCATCTCTATGCACAGGTTGGAAGGGGATTATTCTGGGTGAGGGCCGCATTCAGTGTGTGGTCCAGATTCCTTGGAGTCCTTCTGACAAGTGTCCCCATACGGGAAGGACAAGCCCCGGGAGCCGGTTCGCTTCATTCCACCAAAGACTCAGCTCTGACCAGATCTGGGCAGTGCAGCAGGGTTGTTTTGGGGGGATGTTAGTTTGATTTGATGGCCTTTTCCCTGGGTTTAGGGGCTCCGGGGAGCATGGCAGCCGACAGGTGAGATGTGAAGGGCTCACAGACCTTGTTTTCTTCCCTTCACCTGAACCCAAACCCTTCTGTTACCTCAGAAGTTCCCCCGAGTAACAACACCTTGCTCTTCTCTAGAGAATACCTTTCACGCTCCAGGTAAAACTCTCCCCAAGCCCTTACAGTCAGTCCGTTCGGTTCCCTCCTGCCTTGCTCTCATGCTGCTGCATGAGGGTGTTAAACAGGAACGTGCTCCTTCTTCCTTGGGCTAGGGAGACTCCCCCTTCCCGCTTACAGCTGGGACCCTGCTCTCTCCAAGCACCGGAAACCTTTGCCCACGTGGTTTTTCTCTCTAATGCAAGTCTTTGCTTCCAGGGGAAAGAGGTGATCGAGCATTACCTGAAGGAGCTGATCTCTCAGGGCATCACCTTCATCCCCCGTTGGACGCCTCCACCAGTGAGCCGACAAAAGGACAAGGGGGCCCTGGCTGTGGGGTGCAATCCTGGTACGGTGCCAGCAGAGTCCTGCACACAGGGAGCTACCAAAGAGCAGCCAGGCAGCTCCTGCCCTGCTGCAGAGATGGCTAGCCCTGACGGTATGTCCTTCCCAGGCAGCAGTATCAATGTGGACGTTCTGGGGAGGGATGGAAGCGACTAGTCGACTACCCGATAAGCACACGCTCGACTAGTCACTTCTCCACTCCCACTTGCTAGCTCTATCAGCAAGGGCGGGGGGGAAGCAGGAGACAGTGCTGGGGGGAGCCAGCTTTAAAAGCTGTTTTTCCCCAACACCGTCTCCATGGGTGGACAGGGAAGGCAAAGGCTAGCGGGGGGACCAGGTGCGAGCTGGGAATCAGCTGATTCCTGGCTGGTGCCTGGTCCCAGACACTGCACCTCTGCCTTTTAAATGTATTTGCTTCATTCCACCAAAGACCCGGCTCTTATCTGGGCAGTGCAGTGGGGTTCATTTAAAAGGCAGAGCCGCAGCGGGGTTAGCCCCAGGAACTAACCCTGCTGTGGCTCTGCAGTTCCCCCCCTTATCAACTAATTGAGTAGTCAATGGAAATTCCATCAATTACTCGATTAGCTGATTAAACGCCATGTAGCCTCCCTAGCTCTGGGTCTCATGTTGGGGTGTTTCTGCCACTTAACTCCCGAAGCTGCTGCAGGCTGCTCTGAGAGGGCGCCAGCCCCGTGGGAAAGTGGCTGCAGCAGCAGAAGGAAGTGAGCTGAGTGGTCATTGTGTCCTTGCAGTGGGCGCTTTTACCCAGGATTCCCGGTCCTTGCAATTGGGGCTGTATCTCCAGAAGCTTCCAGAACAGCCGCTCTGTTAGTGCCACTAGAGCAAGAAGCTGAGATCTGGGACTACTGGGTGCTGCTCCTTCCTGCCCTTCATCATGTGGCTTTTCTGTATCTTAATTTACCCATCTGTAAAATGGGTTGAATAGTTACCCACCGGCTAAGGAAGCTGGAAGGCACAGTTAGTATTGGTGAAGTGCTTTGAGACGAAAGGTCCTATAGAAGTGGAAAACGCCACTCAGCAGCGGGCTGAGATTATTGGCTTCCTTTTTTGTTCCTCGTATCTCTGGTCTTCAACTCCCAACTCTGTCCGACTCTCCCAGCTGCTCTCTCTGTTCCATCATGTGCCCAGCCCCCAGCTTGCCTGGAACTGTAATGTGGGCTCTGACGTTTAATTTTCCCTGGGGATGTTCAACACCCACTCCATCCCCTCCCAAATGCCCCCCCCCCCTTCACTGCTCTCCGTCCTCCCCAAGCCCCCAGTCAGATGTTTGGCGAGGGTGCCCTTGATCACCTGTGTCCGGTGGGTGCTGCGCACCCACTACTTTTTCCCAGGGGTGCTGCAGCTGCAGAGCACCCCCCAGAGAATGATTTGCAGCGAGGCTGCACGGGAGGCAGCTAATTTCTCCTGTAGAACTGAGGAGCAGCAGTCGGGGCAGCAGGGTCCTCTAAGCACGTGGCCCCCGGTGCACGATACTGTAGCCTATTGTATCCAGGGTCAGAAATATCCCGCCTGAAGTGGAGCTATCCCCAAAGGGTCCCTCCTGTCTCCACACGCCTCCCACACAGCTGCTGTGACGCTGCCCTTTTGGTACCACGTTCCCCATCCACCCGCTCCCAGCTGCGCATCTGCCTCCAGCGCTGCACGCTGGCAGGCGGGATCCCCTTGTCCTTTGTCTCTCCGCTCTGGAGGGGCCCTGCGCTGCGCTAGCCACACGGGACCAGCCTCCTGGCAAAGGTCCCCCTTGTGTGCGGAGCGGAGCAATTACGTTATTCGCTCTTCCCCCCAGTGGCTGTCCATGGAATTGCAGTTCAGCAGCTTCCAGCCTGACCCCAGGTCCCACTGAAATGCTGCCTGCCTCCCTGGAGCTCCTTTGACAACCCCAGCCAGAGTCCAGGGCAGCTTTGGGATGGCGGCAGGAATCGGAGGGCGGATTGGCACCGTTGAGTATGGGGTCGATGCCCCAGGCCAGTGGTGGGCAACCAGCAGCCCACGAGTCATTTTGTTTACCATTGTCCATGCACAGGGGGGCTGCCAGAATCTGCTGGTTCCCATCCACGTCATTTTTTCCCGACCGGTGTTACTCCAGCAACATGCACATACTGCAAAGGCCCATGAAGAAGGGGCGCGCTGATGGCACCCCACTCTGACTGGGAGAGCCATGCATGCCCTCTGCAGCCAGTCAGTGCACTGCTACGGTTCCTTTGGCGCCCACACACCTCCCTATCACTGGAGGCCATCTTGAGTAGGGTAGTTTTGTGGCCCACTGAGATGGAGGCCACTCAGGTGGCCCACTTGCTAGCCTAGCTTGCCCCTCGCTGCCCCATGGACTCCTCAGAATATTTCCCAGCCCTTCCAGAACCTGGACTGTTTATGAATGAGGCCAAGAGCGTTTGAGAATTCCCAGTGGAAATTTTGTGTGTGTTTGTGGGTGGGTGTGTGTGGAATGAGGCCAAGAGCGTTTGAAAATTCCCAGTGGAAAGTGTGTGTGTGTGTGTGTGAGAACTACTGCACAATTCCCTGTCCCTCACTCCTACCAGGGTGTGACTTCTCTCCTAAGCTGCTGGTTTTTTTCCCCCTCTCCAGCTGACAAACTGGATGCTGATTACATTGAACGGTACCTGGGACACCTCACGCCAATGCAGGAAAGCTGCCTGATCCGACTCCGCCAGTGGCTGCAAGAAATGCACAAAGGCAAGGTAGGCAGCTAGAGGCAGAGCTCCCTGTCTGGTGACAAGGAGGGAGCTCTCCAGTGAGCTGATGGCCGCTTGGAGGCAGCTTTACCTAATGGCCTGATCATGTAACTGGGATCCAGGAACCCCTGAGGTCTAATCCCAGTTCCGCTGCTGATTAGCAGCACGGCGTTGGCCAAATGCCTGCTCTGTGCCTAAGTTTCCCCATGTAAAATGAGATTGGCAATAACTCCAGTGTGCTGAGGGTTAATTGATTGTGAAGCGCTATGTCAAGACAGGTCTTTCCTGCTGAGTTTGAGGTGACTCATGCTGCTGCTACCAGAATATCATGCCACCTTTACTTCTTTGTTGTTGCCAGTGGTGGTGGTGTCTTCAGAGCTGGGTGCCTGGGCAGCAGCCGCTGCTACCTCTCTCCCACTGCCCAGCTTCAGACAACACTGCTGCCAACAGCAGTGAAGAAGTAAGGGTGGCGATACCACGACCCCCTTTTGGCTCAGTTGGGAAACACGGCGGAGAAATCGCACAGTTTTTGTGACTTGGTCAGGGCATAAAAAGCAAGTTTTTTTGTGTGGCTGTGTAACACGGCTATGACATTTTGTGTTTATGCCATGACCAACCCAAGAAAAACATGTGATTTCTCTGCAGTTTAAGTAGGCCCCTTGTTCTGTTTAGCAAGTGGCCTTGCTTCCCTTCAAAGTCTAGCTTGCTGCGTCTGTGGGGATAGAGTGAGGTAATCAGCTAGTCACGTTGCATAGATCCATTCAAAACCAACTCTCCTCGCCAGGCTTTTAGCAGACACTGCGCCAGCGGGGGTGACCTGCAGCCCGCGGACCACACGCAGCCCATTAGGGTTCTGCATGTGGCCCAGGAGACACTTTTGTTTCCCGTTGCCCCCACACAGCCTTACCAGGTTCTGCTGGTTTCCGTTCATGTCGTGGTTTTTCCTGTCAGTCTCACTGAAGTGACACGCACGTAAAGCAAGGGCACGTGAAAGCCGTGCGCTCTCTGCGCCCCATCGCAGCACTGCTACGGTTCAGCTGGCACAACCCGCAAATTCTAGCTACACCAGCGCAGTGAGCAGCACAACCCTGTCCCAGGAGATCGTCTTGGTGACGACAGTCTTACAGCTGCTGAGGTGGAGGTTCACTCACTGGCCTAGGGTGCCCATTGCTACACTACTCCCTAGGCATTATTATTCACCTCTCTGGTTTTTATCTAGTCCTTTTTCAGGTGGGCTTCATAAACCAACATGCCTCGGGGCTGCCTTCCCACTTGGAAGAGTTTTGTTTAACTCTTTTTTTTTAAAAGGAAATTCTGTATTGATGCAGAAACTTCCATGTTGAGGAGGAGGGTGTGTCTGTCGGCCTCGACTCAAGGAAGCGGCTCACACCCCAACCGAAGAGTTACAGCCTGAGTGAAGAGAACCCCCCCGGCCCATGGAGGGGCCAGAGTAGAGTGATTTGCAAGGGCAACCAGAGCTGATCCCAGCATTTGGGCATAGAGCCCAGGTCGGGTTTGGCTCCCACGGGCAGTACTGGAGAGTGTGAGCCAAATGTATCCCTGCCTCTACTCCATTGGCTAGAGCCCTGTTACACCGAGGATGAATTCAGCCTCACGTTTTAGTGGCGTACTACAGATGGCTGTGGGGAGCCTGAAAAGCTGGTTGGTTTGAGCTCCCTTCTTCCCCTCCAGACACAGCCAGAGAAGCAAGCCTGCTGGTGTTTCTGGACCGAGGTGCCCAGTCTGGGCTGTGCTCTTCAGGGTCAAACGCTCGTGGGCAGGAATCACGCCTGACTGCTTGACATTAGCAGCGGTGAATTCCTGATTGGGTCTGAGGCCCAAACCAAAGTGTCTCGTGCTACGAGAACAGCCGTCCTGGCTCAGCGCTGTGACATGCCGGGGGAGGGGACTCTCCCTAGCAGGCTGGACAATGGCGTATTGTGTTCCTGAGAGCAAGGAGGCAGGGGAGCCTTGTTAATTGCAGTGCTTGATTTGGCTCCTTCGGAGCAGGACTCGGCTTTGAGCAGAGCTGCCCAGTCTGCCCTGCTTTGGCCCCAGCAAGGTCGCACCAGGCCTACAGGATAGGTTATGAGAGGGGGCGGGGAACAAACAAAAAGCCAGGCCTTCCCGAAGATCCCCAGAGAGGCTCCAACTCCCCCTCGCCCTGAGTGATTAACCCGCACAGGGAGCGTGGGCAGTAGCAAACAGAGCGGGGGTGGATAGGTGGGGCCGGGAGCCCATTAAAACCAGGCAACGGAGGTAATAAGCTGCCTGCTCCATTGGTAAGCACTTGCGAGAGGCAGGGGGGCCTGGCGAGCAAACTGGGTTCGTGCCCAGTGCTACCGCTGGCTTCTGCGCATGCTGCTTTAAGGCCCTGGCAGCTGGGCGTGGGGCGTTCCCCTGGGGCAGACGTACAGGTGGGCTTGGGGCCGTAGTCACTGCTTTGGCTTGACAAGCCTTCTGGGCTCCCGCCAGCAGACCCGCATGGCCTCCTGTGTCTAATGCGCCGGCTGCCCAACATGCTGCCCGGGGCTGAGCGTGATGGAGCCGCCTTGGCGATCCCCCAGGACCCAGGTTTGGAGCGGGAGGGCACCGTGTAAATGCCTGTTTTTGTTTTTCTTGTAGTCAGAGGCTGGGGAATGGAAGCCGGAAAAGGTAAAATCTGGAGCATGTGAAAGCGTTGCCTTTAGGGATGGTCTAACCCGTGTGTGTGTGTGCAGGCGCGGGCGCCTTTCGGGCAGCTGGTTGCTGTGGTGGATCCAATCAGAGGGTGAAACCGACTTGGCCTTAGTGATGGCTGTAGATTGCCGTGCACACTTCTCGGAGGTCTTGTGTATTCCCCGGGCCCCGGAGAACCTCTGCAAGCCGAGTGGCTGGAACCGGCAAAGGGGATCTCCTCCGAAACCCCGTTTATTGCTTCCTCATCTGCTTCTGTAGAAATGCGAACGGCGTGTCAGGCGGGTTCAGAGTCAGAAGCTTGTCTCGGTGCATTGGCGCTCGCTCGGAGGAGGCTGATCTCTTGCTGGGACTCGTTCTTTAGCGCCAGAGGAAACACCTTGTCCCTGTCAGCTCTTCGGAGGCTCGCTGCCCAGCTCCGTCCCTGGGAGCTTGCCCCACCGGGCGTTTGTGTTCAAATGCAACGCTCTGATAGTCCAATTGCACTGTCCGTTCCCGGCTGCCCGAGCAGCAGCGAGTGCTTCGTGGAGTAAAGGCTCCCCTCGCTGGAAGGCCCACCAGCCAGAGAGCTGCAGGCTGTAAATGATGTGGAAACGCAGATCCCTACACGGTGCTGTGAGCAGCAGGCTGTGAAAGCAGCCGGTATTGGCACCCCAGCAGTAAGAACTGCAGCAGCCTCTTCATTTGCCTGCCTCCAGAAATGACGGCACCTGGAATTCTCTCGGCTCCCCAGCCGAATGCAGTCCCTGGGGTCGGGGAAATCTGTCCCGCTATCGGGCTTGATTTTCTGTGTAACAGTAGCCCTCAAAGCTCTGCCTCTGACCCAAATGGAAGCGCTCCCTGGGCCTTGCTATGTTAAGAACTGTGCCGCTGCTCTTACCTAGGCTTTCTGGTTATTGCTGGGACAGGCTTTCCACGGGCAAGCACGCTCTTGATGATCTATGTAGTGAGTAGGCGCTTGATTTATCTGTGTGACCAGCCAGGAAGGGGTTGTGGTAACCTTGGGCCTATGTGATACTGGAGAATGGCAAACATTGATGAAGTAACCACAGGGTGTTGCGTTCTCTTGGCAGGGGCGCAGAGAGCTCCCCTGGGTGTTCTGGCTGATTATTTCTGTAAGGGTTTGAACCAACCTGTGGATGGCAGCTTCCTTTCAGCACTGAAGCAGTGCAGTCAAACCCTGCTAGGAAAAAAAAAATCCGCTGTTTCTATCTTCGTGTGATGTAGGGATGTAAAATCCCGTTTCATTTGTTAATTAAATGGGGGTAGGTGGAGACGCAGCTCCAGGCTAGCTGCTTCCGGCCCTGCACAAGGCTGCAGACTCTCAGCCAGTGTGGGGTGGCAGATGGGCAGCTGCATGGGGCTGGTGTAGCCCCCTGCCTGCGGCGGGCCGCTCTCAGGTAATAGCTGTTACCTGGTATGCGTCACCTGTTAAGGCCGTTCACACCCCTAGTGTGATGCAGACAAGTTCTTGATTAAATTTTGAGATTTGGCATGGAACTGTGTCCACCCTGCGCCCCCGGAGCCCTGTAACCAAAATGTACAAATGTGATAGTCACAAAGGGTTAGAAACAATTTACCCCAGGTTTATATCTAAGCTACCTCCCGTGGGTTTGTCTGCACATTGTGCTAGTCCACCCTAGAGGTGTAAATTCTAATGCACACCACCATGCTACAGGCTAAGTGGCCCATGCAGATGCTGTTGCGTACGACTGTCTGACACTGGACTCCATTCAGATGGAGCCGTGGTGTGCAACACACTAGCCGCATGCGGCTATTGGGCCGGTGGAGTGTGGCTCGTTCGCTATAGCAGTGGCTACTGCTCCAGAACCGGTTGCATGCCGCGAATCTAGAGAACTTTTAGTGCATGCCAGCGGGGTCCAACGGGCCCACTAGGGCACAGCTCGTGAGCATGTATTAGAATGAGCACCTCATTAGTGCAGGCAAGCCCTACGTGTCTGCTGCAGCTTCATCTCCGTATGTGAGGCTGAGACGCCTGACTGCTTTGTGTCCAGCCCTCTTTCGACTGCCCCCTGCACGTCAGGAAGCTGATCAAAGCGCTCTTTGCCGCGAGCACGTGTGGTGTGGGTGTGACGGTACTGCCCGGACGGCTCATCTGGACCGGGGCCCCATTCCACTAACAGCTGTAGCAATGCCTGGGAAGAGACTCTTCCCCACTTTGAAGAGTTTACAGCAGTGGTGGGCAACCTGCGGCCTGCCTGCGACCCACTGGGGTTCCACCTGCAGCCTGTGCACCTGCCCGTCTACCTCTCCCCCACACCCATCTCACGCACTGGGGCCCTGCACTTCCTGCTCCTCCTCCCTCCCTGCACTTCTGGAGCGCCGCAAATCCACTGATTTATGCTTCCTCCCAGTGCTTGAACAACGGCAAACTGCTGATTCACCAGCTCAGGGAGGGTGGGGGAGGAGCAGGGATGGAGTGCAAATCAGGTCATTCGCGTGCTCCAAAAGGGCGGGGAGGGAGGGAGGAGGTGTAGGACGTGTGGGGCTCCGGGGCCTGCATGCACGAGGCCCATGGGGATGCGGGTTGTCGGGGGGGGGCTGCCGGTGGAACCCCAGGGAGCCGCATGTGGGCTGTAGGTTGCCCACGGCTGCTCTTGAAGGATTTGCGGGACGTCAGGCTGGCGAGTGTCTGGAGGATGCCCCGTGCGGAAGGGGCAAGCAAGGAAGAAAGCACCAAAACATCTGTGGGAGAAGTGAAAAAACGTGTGAGGCCGGTGTGATGAGCGGAAAGCTTGTGGGGGGGCCACGTGCTTAGACACGAGAGGGGCTAAAGGGGGGAAGAGGTCGCTGTTGTGGACAAAGGAGAGGGACAGAGAGGGGCGGGCATACTCCGACAGGGCCCACGTGGGGGTTCGGCTGACGTGACGAGAGCCTGCACAAGAGTGTGAGCTGTAGTGTCCCGGCTGAAGGGACTCTTGGAAGGGTGCTTGGTCTACTGATAGCGCAGCTGTGACCAGTCGCCGTAGGGCTAGTACAGGAGTTCTGTGGGCTGGCGTGTCGACTGAAGATGCTTTGCATGGGGCTGTGTGGCTCTCCTGTCTCTCTCGGGCTCGCCCTGCTCTCTGGGGAAGGAACGCTGCCGCTTTGTTCCTTCCGGGCGGGGCTGACGGCTGCTCGCTGCTGGTGGTGGCTGGCTGGGGGAATGTTCTGGAAGATTTCATATGCAGGGCGTGTTTAGGCCCAGGTAGGTGGCAGGGCCTCTTCTCTGAAGGGGATGTAACTTGTCATTTCCCTACCGTCCTGGCATCCGCCAGCTGCAGTTAGCTGGAGTAGACAAAAGGGACGTAGCAGGAGGAAAGAAAAGGCCACTTCAATCCGCCTCCATTCCTGTGAGGGGCTGGAATCTGCTTGTGGGTGTTTGTGGGGGCGGCGTGGGTAGCTGCGCAGTCCCAGTCCTTTGGAAAGAGCGTTTTCTCCTCTCTCTCAGATCCCCAGAGATGAGCATATCCTTCGATTCCTGAGGGCTCGCGACTTCAACCTCGACAAGGCTCGGGAAATGCTCTGCCAGTCGCTGACCTGGCGCAAGCAGTACCAGGTGGACTACATCCTGCAGACCTGGAGGCCTCCCCCCGCTGCTGGAGGAGTACTATGCCGGGGGGTGGCACTACCAGGACACAGGTAGGATGGTATCGCTGCACCACCAGTGCAGAGCTCAGTAGGGATGTAAAAGAGTAGTCGAATAGTGGACTACTCCTGTTTCCCCCTCCCCCTCCCCTTGTGTGAGGGGGGGAAGCAGGAGCTGGTGCTGGGGGGGGAGGGAGGCTGGCTTAAAAAACAGTTTGCCCCAGCACTGTCTCCATGGTGCTGGGGGCGGGGCGGACAGGGGGGAGGCAGAGGCGCAGAAGTCCCCACTCGCACCGGGTCCCGACTGCTGCGCCTCTGCGGCTCTTACTACATTTGAAAGGCAGAGGCGCAGTGGGGACAGCGTGCATCCTCTCCCCCTTGTGGACTAATCGAGTAGTGGATGGAAATTCCATCGACCCCCCTCGATTAGCTGATTAAGCAAAATGTTAACATCCCGGGAGCTGAGCGGACCTATAGCTCTGTAGAGCCAACTGGGCTGGCATGGTGCAGAATCCTAACATGGATATATCCTAACAGATCTGCATGTCTCGATTGCATTGACAGTTTCTCTGTGTACACGCAAATGAGGCTGAATCTGGCTGGCTTTAACGCTTCCCTTGACCGATATTTGCTTTAGGCGGCATTTTTACTTTGAATTTTAAGAGAATGTTTTGCTCTAGGTAAGCAACTCTGATAGTGGAACCTTTCCTACCAAAATCCCGCCCCAGAAGGGTCTGACCCAAAGGAGATTCAACCAACAGCCTCCCCCTGACGACTGGATTAAGGCCACAATGCATTTCACCCTGGCCATTGAACAGCCAACCCTCCTAGGCCGATGTTGGACTGGGGCATGGATTAAAAAAGACACTCTAGCTCATTTCCCTCAGGGCTGTTCCATCTCCCAGGCACCTGCCCTCATTACCTCTGACAGGAAGCTGAGGTCAGGCTGACCGACTGAATGCGACTTTGCTTCAGCCGTTCCCAGGCTCTGGGAGGCTTAGCATTAGTGTTTTCCCTGTAACCTTGGTCTTTCTTTGCTTTGAAGATGGTCGCCCCCTCTACATCCTTCGTCTCGGTCAGATGGACACGAAAGGGTTGGTGAAGGCCGTGGGAGAAGAGTCGCTGCTGCGACATGTAAGGGGTGCTTTCATTTCTTGCCTACGTAACGTCCTCTCCTGTGGTTTCTCTGAGAGACTTAGGTGAAGTGCAAATCACAGGAGCAGGGGAAGAAGGGATCCACTGACTAGCAGACAAAGGAATTGGTTCTAGTACCCCTTCAGTTGGCCTTGCGTATACCTCAGTGTTGAGAGGGGTTAGGTTCAGCATGCAGCTTATGGGCACTCTCTGGCCTGACGATTGGCCACATCTTGCCAGATAAAAATTTGGAGGCAAATTCTTCATGGTCTTCAACAGTGAGGCCATTGCAGAACCTGGTGCTTGTTGAGACAGTGGCTATTGGGGCTTGTTCAATGAACACTAAGTTACATCTAGGATGGATTCCCAGCTCATACAGATGTACCCAGGCTAGCTCTGCTCAAGGCAGCTTTTTAAAAATAGCAGTGTAGTCAGGATAGCAAAGCTGTGGCTTGGACAAGTGGCTTTAATATGTATTCGGGGGGTGGAGGGTGGTATCCAGGAAGATATATACATTGGCAGCTGGCCTGAGCCACTGCCCATGCTAGCCTGGCTATGCTGCTGTTTTTAGCGTGCTAGGCCAAGCAAATCTAGCACAGCTACGTCTCTTAGAATGAAGACACTCGTACTATAAAAACAGAGCCAGTTAGTGGCACAATTCACACCAGAGCACATGCTTCTTGCTTTGAGCAAAATTTAGAGCAGCAACTGGTCTTCTCCCCGGCATCTGAGCAGGAGAGAGAGAGGGGAGTGTGAGCGGGGAATCCGTTCCGACTCCATTTCAGGACGCCTCCGCAGCCCCCATGCTACTGGGCAGCTCTACGTTGCCCCTCTTGGATGGGGTACTTAGAGGCACACATGGCTGTGTAGCTGCTTCCACCTCACCCCCAACATACTTCCCAGCCCGGAGGGGGGCAGGGCCCATAGCACAAATGCACCAGCTGGAAGATCTCTGATCTCCCTGGAGACCGACAGCTGGACTGAGGCCCTTACCTCACCCGAATGATACAAAGTACCTGTCGCTGGGCTTGAGGATCTGGTCCACGGGGTCTTGTGGTCTTAACACACAGGCCGTGTCAGCTCAGCAGAGATGATTTTTCACTAGGGAACCTATCCAGAAATCTCGTTTCTGGCCCATGTAAGATGGCTGGTGTGTCCCTTTACTACAAAGGCTGTTTTGGCTCCTGCTTGCTGTTCATTTGACTTCCTCAGGAGTCCCCTCATCATGGAGTAGGAGATGGGGGGGGCTCCTCTTTGGATGGGTTGCCAAGGTAGCCCCCACCTGTGCTCTCTCATTTCAGGTTTTGTCAATTAATGAAGAGGGACAAAAGAGATGTGAGGAAAACACCAACCTGTTTGGCCGTCCCATCACGTTAGTATGCCTCTAGCTGTCTTAAGGCCCTGGTGCAGCGTGAGTCCCATGATGGAAGTAATGCTTCAGTGAAAGTTTTTAAAAGATAGCTTGGATTTTACTGAAATAAGTCACTGAAATTCTTAGGCTCAAGCCACGTACAGGAGTGTTGTGTTTTGTAGCAACCCTTACACCCAGGCAAGGCAGGGCGTGTGTGTGTGGTACCATATGTCCTGGGGCTAGTGGGGATGAACTGTGCAACTCGATGCAAAGGAAGACAAAGCTGTTTGTCCTGGATTATCCGGCTATTCCAGGTAGATCTTCTACCTGATGCCTTAGTGATCCCAGTCCAGCTAGTTGAAGCCTGTAGTTCTGGTTCTATTTGTTCAGCGTCAGGTTTTAAATTAATGCAAAATAACTTTTTAGTGCCCAGATTGTATCTTGGTGCATCTAAAAAAAGCCATTTGCTCTAGGGCCTAAGCCCCCTTACGCACCTCTAAACGGACAACCAGTGTTGCTCTTCCTTGGAGAGGGGGGATCCATTCCGAGTCTAGAGAGCCAGCCCACTGAAAATACCTTTGGATTCTGGCCATCTGCTGCTCATTTGCGGGGGGTGGGGGAGGATGGTAGTTGTTGCTCCACTGGTACTGCCCGTCGCCTCCTGGGCTTAATAAAAAGTGTATGAAAATGGGTTTTTTGTGTAACTCCTGTGTGCGTGCTGACTGGGCAGGTGGAGGAAGGTCTGTGTTGGTGCTGAAAGGGGCTGTCGCGCTGCAGTGGGGGCCTCTCCAATTCTTCTCTGCGTTTCAGATCCTGGACGTGTCTGGTGGACTTGGAAGGGCTGAACATGCGCCACCTGTGGCGGCCTGGAGTGAAGGCTCTCCTTCGGATCATTGAGGTTGTAGAGGACAATTACCCCGAGACACTCGGGAGGCTACTGATTGTGCGAGCACCACGGGTTTTCCCCGTGCTGTGGACTCTGGTAAGCGAAATCCTTGTGCGGTACCGTACGGCCAGGGTCCCAAGTGGCTAAAACTTCCAGTGCCGCGGAGGCTCTGCATCCCTGGAGCATTAGGGAGGGGGAATCTCTCAGGCAACCTGTCCTTGGGCTGGGCAGAGCTCGACACACGCTGCTCTTCCCAGAGCTCGTTGGTGGAGCCATAGGACTGCCATGGAGCAGTAGAGTCGTCTTATCACTTCTAGGCTCTGTCATCCTGCCAGCACTGCCCAGAGCTTGGGATCTGAGCCGCACAAGGCGGTGTGCTGCCCTGCCGCCAACCCACAGGCCAGCTCTGGGGACATACTCATAGCGATGTGCAGGAGTCTTGCAAATTAAAATGCTCCTGCAGTTGGCACCGGTGAGAATGGCAAAGAGAGTCTGCTTTTCAGTCCCACTCAAGAGAATGCTGGAGAGGAAAGCGATGGATGTGACTCTGTCTAGGGCAGTGTTTCTTAAATTGTGTTCCGCGGCACACTGGTGTGCCGTGAGGCAGTTGGAGGTGTGCCACGGAGAACAACAGAGTTCAAAATGGCTGCCCTTAAAGGGGCAGGCGACCTTTTTTCTTTTTTTTTTTTTTTTTTTTTCCCTCAATAACTTTCCCCCCGACCCTGTTTTTCTTTTTTGCTCAATAACTTTTCCTCCTGGCCTCTTTTTTTTTTTTTTTTTTTTTCTTCTTCTTCTTCTTCTTTTTTTTCCCCTCCACAAAAAATCCTTGGTGTTCCTCATAAAAATAAATAAAATTGTTTGGTGTTCCTCCATCTTAAAAAGTTTAAGAAACACTGGTCTAGAGCCTGCTGGCTGCATTGCCCACATAACAGAACTGACCAAACCCCACACCATTCTGGAATACCGCTGGGGCTGGGGGAGGTAACTCCTGAGGAGTTTTATCTAATGTGGGGAAACAGGAGGACGCAGTGACCGAATGGAAACATTTCTTATGTAACTTCTGCAAACCCGTTTTATGGGTCAGGCCCTTCCATGTCCCTGGGCCTCCAGTCCAAGGTGCGAGGCGTGTTTCTGGAATGCGGCAGGGTGTCCTCTCCCATCATGGTCCATGCCACAAGAACATCATCTTCTGTTCCCCTGTGTTTCAGGTTAGTCCCTTCATCAATGAGAACACCAGGCAGAAGTTCCTCATCTACAGTGGCAATAACTACCAAGGCCCGGGAGGGCTTGTGGACTATCTGGACAAAGACGTGATTCCTGATTTCCTGGGAGGAGACTGTGTGGTGAGTTTCCATTACGTTGGTGTAGGGTGAATCTGAGGTATGATGTCGTCTTGGGGCCACTACCTTCCCGACTCCCCTGGTTCTTCCACTCCTTCCCTTGGAGGAGTCGCCTTTCTGTCCTGGCAGTGCCCGAAGGCCCAGCCTGGGAACCCATGGTACTGAGATTTTCTTGCCTCACTGCTCGCCTGGAGGGAGGTGGCGTTGTACCGGGGAAGCCTTTATCAGGGAAATGGGTTGAGATGGGTTGTCCTTCCGCTCATACGAATACGTTGACCTTGAATGTTATGGAAAAAAGGAACTGGACCATTGGACATCCGAGAGCTCTGCCTCAGGAGTCAGTGTGGTTTTTCCTTGGGTTATTTGGGTCTCTGTCTTCATCTTGCTTTTAAAAAAAAAGGACCTCAAAGGTAGGGATGTTAAAATTAGATTAATCAACTAATTGGACAATCGATGGAATTTCATGGACTATTCGATTACTCGACAAGGGCGCTTCCTGCCTGGCTGTTGCTACATTTCAAAGGTGATAGTGCCCCATGGCGTTCAGCTTTTGAAATGTACAAGAGCCTCAGTGGGGACTCTTGTACATTTCAAAGGAGGAACGCCGCCCCTGCACTCCTGCCCTTCCCCCAGGGAGCTGGAGCTGTGGGGGGAACTAGCTTTTATGCTGGCTCCCCAGCTTCCCTCCTCTCCTCCCCCGCTGCCTCTTTCTGATAGAGGCAGCGGGGGAAGCGACTAGTCAACTAGTGTGTCAACTATCCGATAAGCTTTTGCTTATCGGATCGTCGACTACTCGATTAGTCGCTTACATCGCTACCCAAAGGAAGGGCTGAGCCACAGGCGAGGGCTTGGTGATGAGGTACCTATCCCATGCCATAGCATCAAAATGTGACTCTGCTGCTTCAGTTGTCAAAGGGCATCCGATTAGTACAGTGCTAAAAATATGTAGACTGGCTCCTATTGGATTAGGGAGATTATTAAAGGGACATGACCAGGCTAAAAGAAAAAGCCGACACATCACGTGGATAAGGCTCTGGGCTTGATTTTTATACGCTACAGGTAATGTGCCTTCAGTCCAAGCTTTACAGAATGAGAACTGTTTTCCTCTTTTTTGGTACCTGCCATTGCAGCCACTTTTTTGGAAGCTCGTTAAGTCCAGGTAATATTGTGGAGCAGGAGCGGCTTGAGGCGGGCTGCGGCAGCTGGCGCCCCAAGCGGAACGTGCGATCGACGCCCCCCGCCTGCACGGCTGTCAAGGGACTCACATCATCATCGGGCGCTCCATTGAAGGCAGCGCCCTAGGCGACAGCCGAGTCCGCCTATAGTCATGGGCCGCACCTGTTGTGGAGGCCATGTTATAAATTGCCCAGAAGCTTCTCAGTGAATTATGTTAAATTGAAATAATGAAAGACCTTAATGAACTTTTCATTGTTTATGCTGCTCATGTGCTGCACCCTATTCGGACAGTGAAAATATGAGACTGAGTTTCACTAAGTTCTAGTCCCATTTTGCTTTCGGGCTCGGTGGTGCTAGCACCATGGTACAATGCTTTGGTTCCACGCTCTGCCTGGGGCATTTCAAAGTAAGCCAGGGCTTTCCGTTCACACCTCCTGGTAACATTTCAACTAATAATAATACTGCATGGTGTGAAACTTGTCTTTTTAAAGAGCACTCTGAATTGGGGTCCCAACGTAACTGATGGGCTGTTTCCCTCGTAAAGAGCAGGGGCCATATCCTACTTGTGTAAAGCTAATGGAGCTCTGACGTTTTACACCTCCTCAGGATGCGTCCCCCTGATGTTTCCCAATAGGCAGCTGGGTTTGTTGTTTGGCTAGTTCCATGCACGTTCGTTTAGTAGACGTCCGAGGGCAGATGTCTCTGTGTCTGGCTCTTGCAGTGCAATGTCGCTGAAGGTGGACTCGTACCCAAGTCGCTTTATCAAACAGATGAAGAACCGGAGAACTCGGATCACATCCGGCTGTGGACCGAAACCATCTACCACTCTGCAAATGTTCTTAAAGGGGCGCCCCATGAGGTACAAACTAACCGTGTGCCACTCGGGGGAAGGCAGGGAGGCGGAGGCAAGGGGCTGCGGTGGAGCTTTGTTCTCCTTGTGACGGCCGGGATGGCGCAAGGAAGGGATCCCAGCGTGACAGTGCTGGGCATGTTCCAGCAGCATAGCGCTGTGCAAGGGAAGGCCGAGAGAAAACACTCAGCGTTTCCGAGACATGTGGAAGTTAAGAACAGTAACTTGAGGGTCAGGAAAGCATTTCCATAATCCCTGAGGTAACTTGTGCCGGTTCAGACTGTAGCACCTTCCTCTTGGAGAAATAAAGGCTCCATAAGCTCTCTGCCAGAGGTGGGCAATAAGTTTTGACCAGGGGCCACTTCAGAAATATTTGAAGTGGCTCCGGGCTACCCCAGAAGGGGTGGGGCCTCAGGCAGAAGGGGTGGGGCCAGGACACTTCCATGCTCCCCACCCACAGACCCTGATTGGTCTTGGGGTGAGGGAGTGCACAAAGTCTTTGGCCCCAGGAGAACCGCCAGCTGTTCTGAACAGCTGATGGTTCTGTCTAGGCACGTGTGCCCCTGGCGGGGGGAGGAGTCAATCAGGAGCCTGCTGCCCCCCAGGTCAATCAGGGCCTGGGGAGGGGGAACACATGAAGTCTCTCGCTCCCTGCCACTGCCCTGCGAGGGAGCACCGCGCTTAGGATACGTCTACACTGCAAGGCTATTTCGGGATACCAGAGGTATCCCAAAATAGCTACCTCGCATCTTTTGAACGCATCAGCTATTGCGAAATATAGCGGGCACGCTATGTCGGCATCCCTGTAAACCTCATTCCATGAGGGATAAGGGATGTCTCAAAATAGCCTATTTCGAAATAAGATTGAAATAAGATACGCAATTTGCACTACGCATATTGTACAACTTATTTCGAGTTTAGGGTGCAGTGTAGAAGCACCCTTAGAGTCACCCAACAGCTGAGCAGCAGCTGGCAGTTGACCTCAACTGCTGAGCCCCTTGCAGGATGGGAGGAGACTTCACACACTTCCCCGGCCCCCAAGCCTAAGGGCGAGGGAGCATGCAAAGTCTCCTCCCACCTGGCCTCTGTCCTGCAAGGAGTGTGTGACGCTTAGAAGCGCTGTGCCCCTCGCAGGGCGGGAGGAGACTTTGCACGCTTCCCCCCGCCCCCAGGCCATGAGGGCTTAGGGGTGGGGGGAGCATACTAAGTCTCCTCCCACCCTGCCAGGAGCGTGCGGCGCTTCTAAGTGCCATCTGCTCCTTGCAAGGCAGGAAGAGACTTTGTGTGCTTCCCCCCCCAGGTCCTGATAGGCCTGGGGCCGGGGGGAAGGGCAGGGCCTCCACGGGCTGGATCCACGTGGTTGGCGGGCTGGATCCAGCCGTCGGAGGCCCTTTTGCCCATCCCTGCTCTCCGCCAGTACCTTTGTTTCCTTTATTTATTCAGCCTCTGCCGTCGTGGGGCTGATCACGTGAGAGGCGCGTACATGAGTTGGGAATATCCCTGGTTCAGGTGCAATCCCAAAGGACAAAGCTGGGGACAGGAATCCTTTAATGGCAGGGGGATGCACCCGTTTCTCACCACGGATCGCGCTGACTCAGGCTGTTTGATTTTTTTTTTTTTTCCCCCCCACGCAACAGCCCGTTGGAACCCCACAAGTAGTCATCATAAAGCTGTCCTCAGCTGAGCCCCAGAAACCTTTGCTTTGGTGCCAGCTGTGCTCACTGGTGAGCGGGGAGGTACCGTGGGAACTGGCGCCGTACACTGAGGCACTCCTGATGCAGGAGAAGGTTGTGGCGAAATGGCTGAGCAGATCCCCAGCAGTGAAATCTGCAGGAGCCCCTGGGGCGCTGAGCAGTGGGCTCTGGCTGCCGGAGCCGGACAGCTTTGTGTGTGATTAGAAGGGGAGAAGGTGCCAACCTAACGCCTGCTTGTGTTGCCGCTTGTCTAGATCGTGGTGGAAATCCTGGAGGGGGAGTCTGTGATCACGTGGGACTTCGACATCCTGAAGGGAGATGTGGTGTTCTGCCTCTTTCATTCCAAGCGAGCCCCTGAGACCAGTCGCAGAGAGGCCGCCTCGTCGGGCGCGGCAGCGGCGGGAGACAACGTGCAGCTCATCGATAGGAGCTGGGTCCTGGGGGTGGATTACAGCCGCATGGAGTCCCCGCTGGTGTGCCGGGAAGGAGAGAGTATCCAGGTTGGACGGGCTGCCAAAACAGCCATGGCGCACTAGTGTGATGAACCCGGTAGTGGAGGGTGGATGAGACTTTTGAGCAAAGGGAATGGTGGTTTTCACTGATGTTTGCCTGTGAAACTTTCACAAATTCCTGACTCCCTGAGCAAAAACCAAGAGGACTGGAAATCCATCCATTGCAAGGGAATAGAGGCTCTTTCCACAGCCCTCTCTGCATATGACCTGGACTCTAGACTTGTTTCCTTTAGCACAGTCTGAAGTGTTCTATGCTATGGGCCACCCTGCCTGGAGTGGCTCAGGACTGAGCATGCCAAGCATGGTTCCCTCTAGGATGTGCGCCTGCACAGGCATGCACCAAAAATGTCAGTCCCGCCCACCTCCTCAGCAGAGCCATGCAGCTGCAGCCCCAGCTGCTCCTGGGGGCAGGGACATGTGGTGGAGGGCTGCCCCACACCAGGAACAGCTGGGCAGCCACCACACAGGAGCTGGAGCCTGCCCTGTGGTACTCAAAATAGCATCACGGCCCCAGCTGCGGTCCCGGCCCTAGCAGCTGCCACACAGCCGCGGCCCCAGCTGTCCCGTGGGCGGGGCCACATGGCGGGTGGCTGCCCCATGTCCTGGGACTGCTGCCAGGGCCATGGTGCAGCTGCTTCTGGGCCAGGGCGGCGGTGCTAAAAATAGCACCACAGCCTCACCAAGCTGCAGCCATCACACAGCCCAGGCGGAGCGTGGCAGTCCTGGGCTGCAGCGGGTCTGCTGGGGAGAGTCCCTGGCGGCAGTGGGGGTCAGCGTGGCAGGGGCAATGCTCCGGTGGTTAGGGCAGTGTGGTGGGGCAGAAGACTGCCCCGTGTGCTGCAGCTGGAGCCGGGCCACAGTGAGGCTGTGCACCCCGTGCACATGACGTCAGTATTGGTGCACAAGACAAAACTCTACTCCAGTCACAGATGGAAAATCTTAGAGGGAACACTGGTGCCCACCTCTGAGCAGACTGTCAAAAACCAGGGCAACCCCCCAAGTGACTGTCTGGTCTATAACTAGATTCCACCAACCCAGTGGCAAGTGTGAATGCCTACAGCACCATAACAGACCGTCCCCTTGGGCACTCCTGTCTATCTTGCGAAAGGTCAATATTCAGGTTACTCCCAGTCCCAAAGGACCTCTTGCGTACTGAAGGTCAGCTGGTCTTTGGATCTCAAACCAGACAATGCTTGTAGCCAACCCTGGAATAAACTCACTAAAAGCCTAGTAACTAGGAAGAAGAAGGGCAAAGAAGGTAAAGATGGATGCACAAGTGAGGTCCAACCTTAGATTCCAAAATAGAATAGCTGCGGCTACAGGCAATGCTTTATAGCTTGTAAGTCCCTTTGCGCTAATCCAAACTCAACAGCTGGGGACTCCTTGCTTGTGTTTAGAAATTCTTGCCTCTCGGTGCTCACACAGCAGAGAAATAACTGTTTCTCCTTCACGGGCGATTTCATTCTCTCCCCCCAACCTCCTAGCTGTGATGGAACAAGGCCAGTGAAGTCTTTGTTGTGCACAATGGCTTGTTTGATGTCTGTAAGCCGTCTTTTGTTAGGGGGGAGATAACATCTCTTGAGGTGAACTAGTACGTCAGTTGGTAACGCCTCTCTCCTGGCTGTGGGGATTTATTGCCTCACAAACTTTTTTTAGAGTCCTAGACCAAACATTTCATATTCCCTTATAACATGGGACAGAGTTACTATAAGTAGGGTTAATACAGGCCGCATCCGGCAAGCATTTCATACAATTGGAACACGTTGTTCTAACTTTAATATCTATTAACACACAGGGAAGCCAGCCTGGTTTCCAGCTAGGCATTTGTCAGCGTTGCCTGGGACTTCGGCATGAGCTTGTCCTTGGTCTGCCAGCATCACACTATGATCTATTAGCGACTGGTAAGCAGCGTTCCCTCTAAGCTGCGGGGCAGCACAGCTTCACAGGTGATTGATCAGCCCCACCAAGTCAGTCGGCTCCATGCACGGAGCCCTGAGCCTCTAGCTGGGTCGGTCTGATCAATCGCTGTGAAGCTGTGCAGCTTAGAGGGAACACTGCTGATAAGCAATAGGTCATGATCCAAAGCCCACTGAATGCCTGGGGCTTTGGATCCACAATGTGTTAACGGGGTGGTGTCTACGGTGGTTTCACTTGAGGGCCTGATGTTCGCTACCCTTTTATTTTTGACTTTCCCTTTGGCAATACAAACACTTTTTTGTGTTGAAAAGCTTCAGGGGGGAGCCGCGTTGGTCTGTAACAGGATAAACATAAAAAACAACAATTAGTCTGGTAGCACTTTATAGACTAACAAAACATGGTATCATGAGCTTCTTCAGATGTGACTGTTTTTTTCAGACACTTGATGGCGCTCTGTGCCCCTCTCTTACAGGGATCTCACGTGACTCGTTGGCCTGGCTTTTATGTTCTGCAGTGGAAAATGCACAGCCCTCTGCCCTGCTCTGGAACCAGCCTCCCTCGAGTAGATGATGTCCTGGCCTCTCTGCAAGTCTCCAGCCATAAGTGTAAACTCATGTACTACTTTGAGGTGCTGGCGTCCAAGGATTTCAGGTAGGAGCCGTGCTAGCGGAGTGGGGGTCACGTGTGGCTTGCAATAGAGGAGCAGGCTAGTGTGTGACTCTGGCGTGCCTAATATTTAAAATGTCAGCGGCACGGGTTCAAGTAGCTGGTCACCTTCCTTAGAGGGCAGCGGGAGCCCGGCCACATCCTCGGTCGCGATGGGAGGTGACCTTTGTGCGGGCTATGGCTCGACTATACATCCTCTGGAGGAATTACTCCTTGTCTTACTTCAAATGTCTTTAATAGGCATGCTAGCATCTTGAAGCGGTATGGAGCACTTGTTCCTTGGGAGGCCAGGGCTTAGGAGTAACTTTGCACACACTTTCCAGACCAT
This sequence comes from Rafetus swinhoei, assembly GCA_019425775.1. Lineage (NCBI taxonomy): Eukaryota > Metazoa > Chordata > Testudines > Trionychidae > Rafetus > Rafetus swinhoei. Next base: position 35,705,659 of record CM033443.1, on the reverse strand, counting down.
CGGGCAAAGGAACCAAGAGAGAGATCTGGGATTTGCAGGAGGATATCAGTCATGTGGCAACGGACCTGTCCGCTAAATAAGCGTGACACAGACGAGACCTGCAGAGTATCTGTACGTCTTGATCGTTTAAGGGGAAGAAACGAACACATTTCTCTGGTGCTACCCAGCAGAGAAGCTCTCAGTGCTTTACAGACAACCCTCAGACCAGGATGCTGGAGGCAGGGTGTGTGTGTGTGGATGTGTGTTTTTAGTTGAAGGCACGGAAGTGACTTGACTTATCCAAGACGTGCTGAGTCAGTGGCAGAGAATAGCAAAGAACCCTTCACGTTTTCTCTGCCCACACGCTGTACGCACAGCCCCAGAGAGCTCTTTCTATGCCCTGCTCCCAGGACAATTATTCTAACTGAGTCAACACCTCTGTTAGGTGGAAGGATTCTTGTATCCCTGGCTGTGACAATTTAATTCCTCTTCGTGGCACCTAAGTCCCGTGAATATCTTTACCATTGGAGAGACCACGGTGAGGATCCCACTTTGTGCGTCACTCTGGAAATAAAACTCCTTGGCTCTCAGACGTACCCGAGTTCTAATAAGCTGTTGCATGTGTAACAAACGGGTCTGTCTTCTTTCATCCTAGGGGGTCCATGTCAAGCTTGGAATCCTGCAACAGTGGCTTTTCCCAGCTTAGTGGAGCATCTTCCAACCAATCCCAGAGCAGCTCCCTCATTTCTAGATAGCGTGGCCTGAGCCTCCATTGACCTCTGCAATGTTACAGCCACGCTTGGGGAGGGAGGGGGGCAGCTCTGCGGACCAAACCAAAGAGGCTGCAGCGACTCTGCCTCAGGGCTGTGGGGGCCGTCCTTCGCCAGGCCACGAGTAGCAGCTGCGTGGACACAGAAGCTTCTGGAGCGCTCTTGGGAATCTAGATTCAGTAAGAGACATGAGGCTTTTCAATCTGCAAGCTGGGCTCCCTTGCAGATGCCTACTTACCAGCTGTGTTTAACAAACCTGTGTTTTAGGGTGATAATCACTTTGCATGAATCTGTGTATTGCTAAGGTAAAAGGGCTCTTTCAGATCAGTCCTATTTCTACATAGGATAGAAGAGACTAATGTGGCCTTATCTGTTATGACCTGTAGGACTAGATTTATTTACACGTAGCAAAATTAGTCTAGTTTTTTCTGGGCGCCTACAATACCAATGACACTCACGGTGCAGTGGGTGTTTTGGCAGCAGGAACTTGAAGCGAATTGTAAATAAATACCTTAATACGGGACAGTACATTTTGCCCGGGGGAAGGGAGGACATCCAAGGTAACCAAAGCCTGAAACCTCTCCCAATCCGATTGGCTGTTGTTTGGAAATACGTTTTCAACTTTTGAGTTTAAAAAAAAAATAGTATTTCCGACAGCATGTAGGCAGAGAGCCTACCTCTAGCAAGCAAGTCCTTTCATAAAGACGCCAACTAGTCTTTATTTTCTCCTCAGGTTTATGAGCAATAAATGAGTCTCTCTCTGACCCACCCAGACCGGGTGGGCATCGAATCACGTCATAAAGGGCTAAGAAAAGCAATATGTTCTTTTATCCTTAAAGGCACACGGTTTTATGGCAGCATTGTAGGAGCTGCTCCTTTAAAAACGGGCTAACTGGGAGAGCGAAGGATGCTCTCTTTTTTTAAAAGTACGCGTGCATGGGTATTTCAGCACTTAATCAACCATATTTATTCAAATTGTATCATAGCTCATTTTAAATTATTGTTTAATTTATTGATCATTTCCATGATATTTAACTATTTATTTATTGGACCGGCGCGCCTTTTTTAACTGTTTTTGGTTTTTAAAAGGGAACTTTTGGATCATCTTGAATCTCACAGACCTTTAGATTTCTACTCTCTGGGGCAGCTGGGCAGCTTAGCATTCAGGGCTGTAGCACTAAGGCAGCGCGTTCTCTCCTTTTCCACAGCGCGTGGGAGTAGCCCCACTCGCTTCAGCGTTATTCGTGTGAGTAAGGGCTTGCGGGAGCAGGGACTGAGTGTGTTGATATTATTGGGGGGGGCGGGGTAGGGGGGTGCATTGTAAAGAGCTGTAGAAGACGTGTTCATGTGCAATCTCTGCTGATTTACGTCACTGACGGACGTACTCCAAAAGGAGTAAGAACCCATTTCAGAGTTTACATGGCAGAAAAGAGGTTGCCTGGGCGAGGGGGGCAGCTCTGCGCTCCCAGAAGAGGTGGAGCCTCGAGTGGAAGGGGAGGGGCTGGTGGCAGCCACTCCTTAGCACAGCAGAGAGTGTGCTGTGTCCCACCCTCCCCCTGGTACCCCTCACAGCCACCAGGAGCATGCTGCAGCAGCAGTGCTCTGGCAGCGATTTAAAGGGCCCAGGGTTCTAGCCATCGCCACTGCTGAGGTACCGTGATGGCCAGGAGTCCTGGGTCTCTTTGAATCACAGGGCCCCAGAGGAGTTGTTCCACGAGGGAGGGCAAAGGGGCCTGGTTGCCTGTATTTCTTTTCCCCGTCAAGTACAGGGAAGTTGGAAAACCAGGTGTTCACTGTTGAGCTGCTCCTGGGCCATGTGTGTAAGTAACAGACACACAAGATATTTTTCAATGTGGAGTTTTATCGTCCCTGTTCTCCCTGCCTTCCTCTGCTTGGCTACATCTACACTGCAGGCGTCTTGCGCAAGAACTGCTTCGCGCAACAGTTTCTGCACAAAAATTCTTGCGCAAGAGCGCATCCACACGGCCATGTGCCTTTGCGCAAGAGTGTCCATGGCAGCGTGGACACTCTCTTGCGCAAGAAAGCTCTGATCGCCATTTTAGCCATAGGGGTTTCTTGCGCAAGAAACCCGTTGCCCTTCCACGCTGCCTTCTTGCACAAGCGGGTTTATTCCTTGTGGGGAGAGGAATAATTCTTGCGCAAGAAGCCCTCTTTTCTGATGCTTTACTGTAAATTTACTTGCGCAAGAATGCGCGTGCACTGTAGATGCTCCTAAAGTTTTTGCGCAAGAATGGCTGTTCTCACGCAAAAAAGCCTGCAGTGTAGATGTAGCCCTTGTGTCTAAGCACCGGGCATTGCCAGAACAGAGGGAAACCCATATTTGGTAACTGGAGCAATGCACGTGAGGAAGTTAGTGTATAAAGATGGACAGGGCTTGACGAATTGCGGCGAAAGCCGCTCGCCAGCCCCGCACTGCGCATGCGCAAGAGCCGCATTGCACATGTGCGTGCCGCCGGTAAACAGGGCGCCGGGCTGAAATCTACTCGCCACGGGCGAATAGATTCAATAGATTGTCGAGCCCTGAAGATGGAGGCTGCTTTTCACTGGGAGTTAGGCATCTAGTTCACACTGACTTTTAGTGGGAGTGTGAGGAGATAACAAATCGAGGGGCCCTTGAAAATCCCAATTGTCGCTCCATCTGTAACTAGTGAGGAGCAACATGGTGAGGACGGAGTGAAAAATCCCACTTTACCACTCCAGTGATCAGTGCAAACACCTGCCTAGTAAAATCTTTCCTAAATACATATCAGAGAACCTTCCAAGCATTTGTCAGGGCTTTATCTCCCGCACATGAATGAGGCTCTTGCCTTTCTGCCATTTTAATGATACCTCCCAGCCAAGTCCCAGTTGCATGCCATGAGGGAATGGAAAACAGGCTACGCCTGAGCGCGCTGGAAATCCAAGCCGGTGAGAGCGAGCGTATGTGCATGCACACACACAAAGTTGCTTTTACCACAACTGACTCACTTTCTAAAGACAGTTATTACTCAACCTACCATATAACTTTTAAATGGTTTTGATTTCCAGCACTTTCGAACAGAGAAGTCCAAGCCCTATCCTGTGACACGTTTCAGGAGGGCTGCTTGCTTCTTGGCTTGACAGCTATGTTTTGTCACACTTAGGCTATGTCTACACTGGCAGCTTCTTGCACAAAAAGTCTTCTACAAGCATGCCTCTACACTGCCATGTGCTTTTGTGCAAGAGCGTCTATGGCAGTGTGGACTCTCTCTTGCACAAGAAAGCTCTGCTGGCCATTTTAGCCATAGGGGTTTCTTGGGCAAGAAATCCATGTTGCCTGTCTACACTGCCCTCTTGCGCAAGAGGCCTTATTCCTCGTCGGGAGAGGAATAACTCTTCCGGAAGAAGCCCTGTGTTCTGACTCTAGACTGTAAATTTACTTGCACAAGAACGTGCGTGCAGTGTAGATACTCGGCACATTTTTGCGCAAGAACAGCCGTTCTTGTGCAAGAAGCTGCCAGTGTAGACATAGCCTTACTCTTTCTAAAAACAGTCCTTCAGCCAGTAAGAAGTACTGAAGAGGAAAGTATTAGCTTAGATGTTGTTATGCATCTGCACATTCAGAATTGAGATGGGAAACAAGCACCTTCAGTGGAGGGCATAAGGCTTGGGGAGGGCTCACTTCCTGTTCGCTGACTTTTTTTCCCCCGACAGCCTGAACCCCCCCAATTTCCTGTTGAGTGAGCACTGTGTCTGAGGCTGCACAGTTTAAAACTTGCTCTGTGAATTCCAGTTGTAGGACAGAGTAGAACTCCTCTGAAATGGGATTCTCCTCCCCGAACCTACGCGCTCATTTCCAGGCGTAATGCTCACTTTTTCAGAGCTTGCTCTAGCGGATGGTGACTGGTGGCCTGGGTTCTAGTTATGGCTCACAAGGAATCAAAGGGGAGCCATAAGGAAACCCTTCAGACATGATACTCAGACTGAGCTCCAAAGCAGCAGGTGGCTCTTTGACATGGCTCCTGCAGCTCTTTGCAGCACATGAAAAAATATGGTGTGATTTAATTATGATCCAATCAGGCTCAATGTTCCCTCTAATCTTTTACATTCATGTGTGGATTTTTCCATGTGCGGAATAAATGTCATGTGCACTCAGGCATGGGTGAATGTGCACCACCAATAGAATCATTAGCATCTGAATTTCTCCTGAGCACACGCGCACAACTTACAGGGAACACCGATCAGGATGCTTCCACTAGGTGGTTAACCAGTTGTAGTTGACATATTTGGGTCAGTCATTTTGAGATGTAAATAAAAATAAACTAATTTCCCCTGCCATAGTCTTTAAAGTTGACTGTATAGCTCTATAGTAAATGAAACCGTGCACTCGACTATTGCTCTTTTGAGTAAGGCTGATGGTTAATTTTGGCTCCTGAACCCCTGAGGTTTGAGGTGCCCTTTCAAAAGTGGCCTCCATATTTGACTGCCCACTGATAGACCCATGTAACTTAAGAAGTGCTGAGTATGTCACGTCAGGTGGCGCTCTGGCTGTGCCACACTTTTGGGCTTTAGTCTTTGTTGCTCCACCTGTAAATGGCACCTACCTCACGGGAGAATTGCAAGGTTGACATTTGTAAAAGATTGTGAAAGACAAGTGTTACGTGCCCATTTAAAAATCATATGGCCATATTTAAACCTTGACTCCTGTGTGTCTGCACCTATACCCCAACTTGCTGTGTACCCGCTGGTGTGCAGTGGGGCAAAATAAGAGGTAGAAAATGTGGTGGGCATTGAACTCTGGACACCAGACTAGACTTTTTTTTTTGCCATTCAAGGCAAAAGCCAGAACGTTCCACTAGAGTTCAGGGCATGTAGTTAACTATTCAACTGATGTTTAGTTTAAGAGGGCTGTTTTATTTTCCTGTATGGACCAACCTTCGCTTTGCAGAAGAGCTGAGAGAGACTTGAGCCCAAGTGACCTCACGCTGACTGAGGTAGCATTGGCGGATTTCCTTACCTGCAGCCCATGTATGGACAGAACCAAAGAGTTTGCTGGAGCACAAAACTCACAGTAACGAAGCACAGTTACATTTTTTCTCTTTTTGGGTCAGACAGAAAATTCCCGTTTGCTATTGATCTTGTCTCCATTTTCTTTCCTATTGTGGATAGTGAGTGAAAACCGTGTATTAAGATGATTTACCTAGTGAAATTCTGAGAGGGTGATCATTTCCTGTTAGAGGATTAGGCTACTATTTCAGACTTTTATATGTTCTTTGAGTAGCCTTTGTTTTGTATGGACAATCCCAGAACCTAGGTGTGCATTTGTCACGTGCCCCTTCTTAAAAAGTGGCAATTGCACCGCTGTTGCATACAGCCTTGCAAGTGAGTAAAACACTCATGCCTGCCCTAGTTCAAAGGTCATTTTAAATTGATCAATTTACAAATTAGTTGGGGAGAGAATGAGCCAGAATTGGCAGGTCCTACCTACTGAACTCAGGTGCTAAGTTGTCATGTGTTCAACATATCTGCTAAGGCCAGTTACATCTGCAAAGACAATGACCTTTTTGAAGCATATTTCACTTTCTCAGCCTCCTCAGGCTGAAGCAATTATACTGTGAGCCATTAAACAGAAAAAAGATACAGCCATGAGACTAGTTTTGCTGCCCAAGCCCACAAAGAGTTGAAGGGCATTTTTCAGAGCCGCCTGCATGGGGTTGGTTTTCTGTTCTCCCAGCACAGACTTGAGGAAAATGCTTCTAACTTATTCATGAATCATGTTAATGATCAGCATTGACTCTGAATCAATTTTAATGACACTAACACATCCATATCTGTATATATCTAAATGGGCATTATTTTTTTAGGTCAATGTACTATTTTCCCCACTCAACCTGCTCCTGTCTTAACTTTTTTACAAGGGTCTTGATTCTTGTCAGCAAAAAAAAAAAACCAACTTGTTCTGAAAATTCAGAGCATGCTATCGGATTACACAGGGTGCTTTGTGACATGTTACTGAGCAACAAAAATAAAGCAAAAGATGCAATTATGGCAAACTGGAAGTTAAGTTACCAGCTGTAACTTTTTGCTCTGCATAGTTCTGTAATTTAAAAATAAAATGAATGAACCAATAAATTTGTTTTTTAAATGTCTGTTTACATATTGCAGTTGTGGTTTCTGTCAGGTTGTCGGTTGCTGCTGTTATCTAAGTATACCATGGAGTAATGATGAAGCCTAGCAGTTAGGATTGCCAGGGGTCCAGTTTTCGCTCAGACTGTCCGTTATTCCAGTCTCCCGTCCAGTAAAAAAACAACAGAAAATACCGGCCATGTGAAATGGCCGGTATTTCCTGTTTCCCTCGGACGGAAGCCTGGCAGGGACAATTTTCCGCTGCTGTGTCTGGCAGGGACAGGGGAGTGAGGAGCACGGGGCCATTTAAAGGCACAGTGCCTTTTTTTCTTTGTTTTCTTGCTTAACAACTTTAGTCTCCTTCTCCCCCCCCCCCCCTTTTTTTTGGCTTAACTTTGGTATCCTCCCTTTTTTTTTCCTCAACAGAATTTTTTCCCAGTGTTTTTTTTTTTCCGGGGGGGGGTCGGTATTTTTTGTTAAACCATCTGGCAACCCTACTAGCAGTTGAGTTATTTTTTCCTTTGGGGTCAGAGGATGCTGCAAGATCTCATGGCTGCGCTTCCATTGTTACAAAGATTCTTGGGGATAAGATGGGCAGGAGCCCCAGTCAAAACCTGTCGATGACAGACCATTCCCTCTCTGGGGAGTAGAATACTGGCTTATTAAGAGTTCAAACAGTCTCAGTTTATTCAAGTGTTGAATCACCCGTAGCAAAATCAATTCTTAAATGTACAGACTGATCTGATTCTTCAAATGTGGCACAAAAACTCCACGAGCTCTGCATTGGTGGAGAGTCACAGTAAAAACGATCAAAGTGCATACAAAAGTTCATGGATTCAAGGTGCTGCTAAGCCCACCTTGCAGCAGTCAATGGCACATTGGAGGCTAGTTACTTTCCTCAAGAACCGAAAGCAAACTGCCATGTTTCTAAAAAGCCCTTTTATAGACAAAGTCTCATTTGCCTAGTAAACTCCTCCCCCTGAGATGTTGTCTAGCATAAGACAATATTAGAATCTACTTCACCTCTGTCTTGTGTGTCAAGCAATCTGCACTCAGAGGGCGAATGCAATTTCTACAGCAGTGAGTGAAGCCTGGTCGATGTTATGGAAACTACCGTGTTGGAACATGGCCGGGAACAAAGGAATTAAATCCTATTGTCTGTGTCACAGGCAGCATCACTTCAGCGTTCTGCCTCTGTGTGCGTTATTCTTCGCTTTCCCCCAGGGCCAGAGTGGGTCCCACTCCAGCTCAACTCACCTTTACTAAAAAGGGGAGCAGGGTCACTTCAGAGTCCTCTAGCCCCAGTGCAACAGCCCTACTTGCAGCAGCTAGCCAGCCGCACAAAACAGCTTGCGGCAGCCAAGTTCTACCCCTGGTGCGAGAACCCTTCCTGCCCACGCTGCAAGACATGACCACGTGCTAGCCACGCTGCTCCAGCACTGAACGTGCCATGGCATGAGAACTGGCGCAGAGGAAGAAAAGCCAGGGGCTAGTGCCTGTTGCACTTCCAATGACTTTTCTTACACTGTTTACTTCTCACTGCAGCTAATAAATCAGGCTTAGTTTAGTGGGCAGGGAATTCCTCATCCACACACACCTCATGCACGGAATACTGGCCAGCCACTGCCACAGAAGCAGTCCCTATCCTGAGCAGCAGGCCCATGAAGGGAACTGTGAGGCAGCTGCTGAGCTGAGGCCTTATTCACATATTCTGTGCCCTGTGTCCCTTCTTGCCGCTGTTCTGCACAAGTTACTAGCTTCTCAGACCAGGACGAAGCAGCCCTTGGAACGTGAAAGGCAGGACCACAGCTGGGGTGGTTCGAGGCTTTCCTCACCTGTCAAGTTAAATAAATGCTTGTCTCTCTGGCTGACTTTGATCCTGAGTGTCTTCTGCCTGGTCCTGCTCCCAGGAGGCAGAAGGGCACGTATGACTGGCTTCTCCATTCATTTCCTTCAGCGGATGGTACGCGTACTCCCCATTTTCACAGCGCAGCCCTGCCCGGCGGCTCAGAACCAGCCTCACGTTTCCTACCACACTGATCAAAAGCAGCAGCCCCAAGACTGAGGTGACGCCGATCCAGGTTCTCCTGCGAGAGGGGAAAGAATGATCCAGTCTCAGAAATGAAGCATTCTATGCCCTAATACAGCTGCAGCTTTCAGGCACCTGGCTGGCTGCCCCCGTGGCTGCAGCCTCCCGTCTCCCTGTTTCTCACATGGGCTCAAGTGGGTACTTTCAGCCTCTTCCCTCTATGATGTCTGGACTTTTCCCACAGCACTGACCTTGGTGCTCGTGCTCCTCCACCAAGAGCTGACTGTGGTAGGTAAACAATTGGGGCCGAGATGAGTGAGTGGCTGATAGGCCCCGCTCTTTCCAGCAATTACAAGAGTTAGGGATGCAAAACGGGATCCTGGGGGCCGCTCCGGCAGTGAACCGGGATCCTGCAGTACAGTGGGCATGGCCAGGCTGGAGCAGGCCCCCCGGCCTGCATTAGACATGGGCCAGATCAGCCCAGCTGGACCACCGGTTAACCACTTACTTGGTAAGCATCACCCGGTAACCAGTTAACACTTTACACATCCCTAATGAGAGTGCTCAACCCTGAGTCACTTGGTTTCATACCTAAGGCTAGGAGCTGGCCTCAGAGATCATGGATTCAGGGATTTTAGGAGAACTTTGTGACTCCAGGGGCCTTGGGCAGCCAGCCCTGTGCTTCTGTGATTTATTGTTTAGTGCAGAACAGAGTGTACTTGGAGTGCTCTTACTTCTCTCACAGGAGCCAGAATGTAGGGCTAGTTGTGGCTCCCTAGAGTACACCTGAGAGAAAGGCTTTAACGATGGAGGCCCACCATTAGCAGCGCAGCTGGTCTAGTCTCTCCACGTCCGTAATTAAAGCACCAAATGGTGCTGCGGCACCAGGATGTTATGCAATTCCACAATCAAAATTAACTAGCCCAGAGCTAGCAACCCCCAGCAACGTCAGGCAAAAACTAAGCCAAGGCAGGTCAAGCCACTGTTCACAGTGCGTGTTTGGTTCCTTAGGGCTCCACTTCCCTACAGGAGTTATTTGCAGTTCAAGAGCTAGCGTGGCTAGAAATTTTCAATCCATTCCCTGCAGGATAAGAAATTGCCTTCGGTTTAATGCAAATTCTGCAGTGCAGGGCAAGGGGACATGTGAGCGACCTTTCTCCACCCACCCCCTAGGGTGCAAACCTGGCTGCAGCGAGGCCAGAGGGGAACAAAGCTCTCATCTTACAGTTACGGATGATCAATGCTCTACCTCCAAGAGCGTAGCTAAAGTGAGGTTGGTTTGTGATTCATCTCCCTTCCCCAAACCAAGGGGCATGAGTATTATTGACAGGCTGGCTGTTGGCCACTAGGAGAGGAAGGGCAGGGCACAGGCCGGATACCGAGTGTCTCCCGGGGGGCCTCTCATGAAAGCCAACAGACAATGGTTGCCCTTGCCTTCCCCTCTAGACGTGTGCCAGAGCAGCAGCAGCAGGACCCCAGCTCTTGCATGCAGCCCCACAACTGGAGGAAAGCCCATTTGGACACGCTCCGCAGCCCTGGGGCAGCCTGAGCTGAGCACAGAGCTTCAGAGGCAAGCACGTGTGCTATAGACAACGCAGCAGGCAGCCTCCCAGCTCTGGTGCCAGCCTCCCCACACAAGGCTGAGGTGGGCTGTAAGGGACTGCCCAAGGGCAGACCCTGCTCTAGCACAGGTTCACATATAACCCACAGTGCACACTTACTCGGCAAGGAGGGATTTCTCGGTGCTCCTTGCCTGCAGCATGTGGAACGCCAGACAGCACCCAGCTGGAAGACAAGATGACGACAGGTGAAGGAAACCGGAGTGGGCGGGATGGAACTGCCTCACCCGAAGCAAACCCAAGTGAAGCGCAGGGAAAATCACTGGCTCGCCAAGATGGCGGCAGTTTGGGTCACGGCGCCAAGGCGCTAATGGGTGAGCAAGCGGGGCAAGCTTCAGGTCCTGCTGTCACACCAGTGTCGCACAGTAAAGCCGCTGCCCCGTGTAGCTGCAGAGAAGAACCAAGCAAAGCCGCAGCACGGGCCGTACCTGTGGCTAACTTGTCCTGCAGGCTGGACTTGTACGTGATATTACAGCTTCCCGTCTCCGGGTCACAAGGACAGCCGTGCTCGCAGTCACAGAGCTGCTGGCAGTTTGGCCCATACCTGCCTATGGGGCACTCTGAGGAATGAAGGTCAACTGATTACGAAGAAAGCAGGGATGTTCCCATTAGCACAAAGTGTGTTACCTCAGCCATGCATGTTCCACGAAAGCCGAGGCAATTACAATAATTGTTCAGAAACATTTAAACGAGCTTCATTTCCCTACCATATTTTTGCATAGTACCTGTCTATCTTAGGCACTTGGCTGGCCCCCAACCCCACAGCATCTGAGCACCCAGGGAACAATTTAAAGGCCATGATTTAGTGTGGCAGGACAGGCGTTTTATAAACTAAGGGACCAGCTCTGCAGAACACACTTGTAATGAGAACAAGGTGACAAAACTCAAATTAAATGGCACACAGCATGAGCGTGTCTACCAGCCAGGCAGTTGGCAACTAGGTACTGATACTGCTAATAATAATAATAAAAGTTACCTAATTAGAAAATACCGGACATTTTATGTGTCCAGTATTTTCTCAACTTGTGTCCCTGACAGAACCCTCAAATACCAGACTGTCCGGTTCAAAACCAGACACCAGGCAACCCTAGTCCGGCAGGTAAAAAAAAATTCAGGAGAGGATGGAGCATCCCAGGCAGACTTCAAAATGGCCACCTTAAAAGGGCAATGCCTGCTCTACTCTTAAAAGGGCAGCTTTTTTTTTTTTTTGCTGCTATTTTTTTTGGGGGGGGGGGAGGAGGCATGAGGGTTTCTCAAAAATCAAAAAGGGGGCATGACCCCAACAAGTTTGGGAACCACTGTGCTAGAGACAAAGTGTGGAGCAACAGAATTAAGGTTGCCCAAGCGTTTCTGTTTTAATAGGTCATGGGCATCTGTATTTACCTTTGTCAGATGTACAGCTTTCTGCCTGAAACTTGGGCCCATTTGTCAGGCCAGCTATGAATTAGGGGGGGAGTTCAGCTTTTTTGAAAGAGGCAGGCTCTTCCCCTAACAAAAGAGTCCCTTTTTTTTAAAAGCAGAATTTTGTAGGGATGTGAAAGGTTATCCGGTTAGCATCACCCTGGATGGGTGAGACTAACCAGTTCTGGTTAATTCGGTGGTGGGGGTGGGGCTGCAGGAGCTCCCCACCTGCTGTTGGCAGGGAGCTGCTTCAACCCCACAGGGCCCGCTGCAGACACAGACTGCTCCAGGTGTCTGCTGAAGCAGCCCCTGTCTGCGGCAGTCGGCCACAGTGAACTGATTAAATGTGAGCTAAGCTTCACGTTTAACCGGTTAAGCAGTTACATGGGATTTTACATCCCTAGGTAAAAGGCAGCCCCAAAGCACAGCTGTAAGCCTGGCCTTTCTGTGCACCCCGGGCCCAAATGCAGGGCTGGACTGAGCTCTGTGGTGCAGGGCTCATGACTTCTTTAGCCTGGACCCAGGGATGCATGACGTGGGACTCTAAACGCCTTTGCCCACACACAGCGCGACTGGGAAGAGATGTCACCTTGCTGACAGATGACTCCATGGTAACCCGCCGGGCAGGTGCAGGATCCGTGCACAGGGTCACAGGCGCCGCCGTTCTGACACAGGCACCTCTGGGTGCAGCCGTCCCCATAGGCACCGCTCGCACACACTGCAGTAGACAAGCGCAAACACCTCAGGGCTCGCACTCTCACTGGCCAGGCTGAGAGCAGCGGCAATGCCCCACCCGCATCTCTAGTCCCTGAATATTCATTACACAAGCACCCCATACCCAGCACCTCAGACAAGCCAATCTGCTGCTAGGCAACCTGCAAAGGGAATTAAAAGCAGTACCCTGCCCGGTGACAGAGCGGAGCAAACCTGCCTCAGCTGTGGAGCAGGGAGAGATCAGTTCATAGGGTAAGGTGCGGGGAGGGAGGGCCTCTGCTCTTTATGCCTCAGTTAAGTGTCATAACCCTAACTTCCCCTTTAATGAGCAACTGATCCCAGTGAGGAGTCCCCAGCTGGTGCCGCACAAGCCCCTTCTATTCCCTTTTGCGCTCCAGGGGCTGGCTCTGTCTCAGGCTACCAGCTGAGAACCTGTGGGCACGGGGTGGGCTGTCAGGCGAGCTGAGGAGCCCTGCAGCTCCGGGGCTGTCCACAGGAGGGGCCGGGGCAGGGGCAGACTTCCCAAGGGCTCTGGCAGGAGCAGTTAACTGGTGCCTGCAGAAGCCACAGGGCAGAGGTCGCCTCAGCTCCTGTTGGTGACTTGAGCCGCCCAAGGCCAGTGAGGAGTCGCTCACAGCGCGGCCAGAGCCTCAGCTCGCCGGGTGACTGCTGGCTTGGGCTGTTTAATAAAAGTCTTTAAAAAACAAACCAACCCTCCTGCTCTTCTAATCCCGTGTCCATCCAAGCCCCTTCCGCGCTCACACACAAGTCCCTTCCCCACGGCTGCTCTAATGCTGTAGAAAAACTCAAGGGTGTTTCCTGCCTTCCTCTGCTCTTCCCCTCCCCCCTTATATTTTAACATTAGAAATGTCTCGCCTACGCCAAGAACATCTCGGGAGGGCGTGCGGGCGGGGCGGTATCACCGTTATGAGGGAGGCGAAGCCTGAGAGGGGGAGCATTTATTCACCCGCCTTACAACTGGACTCCCATTTAATTACGGCCCTTGGTTTGGAGGCTGAACCCGCACTCCCCACTTCAGCTGAAAAGGGAGGAAGCGCCCAGCCTGCAGTTCTCAGACCTAGCTGACTGGGAACCATCGCGTGGAAATCTGGCTGCTTCTCAAAGGGGGGAGTGGGCAGGAAATGCAGACCATTATGTATCATAAAGAGGCAACAGGACAACACACCCCGTGGCCTCTCTTTGGAGGCTCACCCGTACGATGTTCTCTCGGAACAGTGTGGATTAGGGATGTGACAGGTTAACTGGTGGGGACTGGAGCAGCTCCAGGCCGAACACGGGCAGGGACAGCCCCACAGGAGACAGGGTGTGGGCCCTCCTCAGGTGCGCTGCAGGTAGGAGCTACTCCGGTTCGGCTGGAGCAGCCCTACTTGTGACTGAGCGGGAAAGGGGCACTCCAGCCCAACCTCCCCTTTAATCCGTTAACCGGCTAAACACGGCACTTACCCGGTTAACCAATTAAACAGGATTTTACATGACTAGTGTGGATGTCAGGGTCAATGGAATCACATTTCCCCACTGCTGCAAGCACGAGGCCGGCAGCGCCCGACAATGACGGATCACATGGCCCCCTCACAGTCACAGAGAACATGACTGACACACGTTGGACTTGCCTTCGCTGCAGTTGCTGCCGATCCAGCCAGCATCACAGAGGCACCCCACTGCAAAAGGAGGAAACACAATTCAGGGATCGCAGCTCAGACCCGCAGAGAGACCCGGATACTCCCACGCGGTGCTGCACCCAGATGGCAAGACAAGGGGTAACGCGCTCTCCTCCAGGAGAGTCGGGGACTGGACCAGCTGGGCTCATGCGCAGTGGCTGCCACATAAGGCTTGGCTCTCAGCAGAGCCAGGAGTGGGAGCAGCTCTCCGAGGGAAGCAGGCTTTGGTTCTCAGCAGAGCACTGAGGCCCAGGGGCACTGGGCTGTGGTGGGAGCCTGTGGGATGAATCACCCAGGAGCAGCAGAATGAAGGTCACTGGTGACGCTAACTAGCCAGGCTCCAGGGCAGTGTCTCGGCAGGGCAGGAGTGGTCTGACTGCCCTGCTGTTTGGTCATGGAACAAGCTCGGTGGTCCCTGCTAGGGATGGGAAAGGTTAACTGGTTATCCGATGGGGCCAGCCACAGACAGGAGCTGCGCCGGCCACCCAGAGCAGGCCCGGTCCGCGGCAAACCTGGGCGTGTCACAGGAAGGGGCTGCACCAACCGGGCTGGGGAAGACCCTGCCTCTGGCGGGGGGCGGGAGGGCACTCCATCCTGGCTGTGATGCCCCTCCTCCCCACTCCCTTTAATTGGTTAACCAATTAAACGGAATTTCACACCCTTCATTTATCCTGCAGGGATAAAGGGAAGGGGACATGGAGGGGCCCTGGAAGGAGAGATGCTCACATGAGGCTCTCTCTTCCATGGGCCAGATCCTCTCCCAGGGCACATCTACACTAGGAAATTATTTCGGAATAAGAAAATTCAAAATAACTCCTGAAATAACAAAATCGAAACAGCACGTCCCCACTATGGGGGAGCCTCAACATTCGTCGGAGGCAGCCTCCATTATTTTGGACGCGTTACCTCAGACTTAGAGCCCCAGGAAGCCCTGGGGGGGAGGGTAATTACTTCGAATGACTCTGGGAAGTCGTTATTTCGAAATAGTCCACACTGCCGCTATTTCGAAATAACTATTCGCAAATAAGCGTTATTCCCTGAGGAAAGCGGGGGTCCAGATTTCCAAATCACCAGACTGTTACAGTATTTCAAAGTAACAGCCTGAGTCATGTGGACGTTCCACGGACAGAGAGGGACCTGTTGCCATATGTGAAGTGGGAGGGGTTCCCCATCTCTAGTCAGGTGGCAGATGTGACCTATGTACCATAGCTTGGCCAATCTCTATAACCCAACAGCCGCACCCCACTGCCCGCCCACTGTCCCCTAACTGGCTGTGAGGCCATACTAGCCTGCAGCACTAGTGAACCCCCCCACCAGATGCAATGGATCTGCCCTGTGAAGAGGGGTGGCTTACATGCCGTGCAGATGCCGTGCTGGCTGCAGTTGGAAGGCCCGCAGTCCAGGATGCTGCAGTCTGCTCCTCTCCAGAAGTTGCCGGCGCAGTGGCACTCGCCCAGCACGCAGCGCCCATGCCCGCTGCAGTCCGGAGGCTCACAAGCAGGCTCATGGACACACATGACGGTCGAGACGCTCCGAGGGCAGCGCCACATGGCGTCGGACTTGCTGCGGACAAGAGGCAGAGCTGGGGTGTGAAAAATTCACCGTTCCTACAGCACGAGTGGAGGATGCAGACACTGGCAAAAACGGATCGCTGAGTCCTCTAGCAGGACCGTGCTGGTTCTTAGTAAGATGTATGGCGCTGTGGATCAGCTGCCAGCCACTTCATATCTCATCCCCACTTCAGTCACTCAGCCCCACTCACAGCCTGAGGACAGCGAGGTCTGTTAATACCAGTGCACTAGGGGAAATCAGGTAATTGCCGCAAATCCCAGTCATCACTCCCTCACAGAAAAACCGTCCCCGGCTTTTACTGAGGAAACGCCTAATGCTTCAGATGCTGATTATTCCCTCCTAGATACAAGGTGAGAAGGGCAGAGCTCCACATGCTAATTTAAAACAATAGTCCTTGTAGCTAGACACCACACTCCTGCCCGAAAGAGCCCAAGGGGAGGTGCTGGGCTGATAAGCACCACCAAAATGCAGCCACCTCTGGGGTGGGGGACAGCTGTTAGGTAGCCAGGTGGGGTACTTAGCACCTGGGCAAGAGGGGATGGAGAACTTTAGTTTAGGACCATCGCCTACTCTTATCTGAGTTCAGCCCTGCGACTCTGGAGTGCGTCTATGTAGAGGAGAGCTCCTCTGGCAACAAATGGGGAAGCTAAGGTGGCCCCATCATGTTAATCATATAGCACCTACCAGTGATCCGATGGGTAACTCGCAAGGGTTCCATTTAAAACCAGCGTGGCTGACCCTCCGCCATCTAGATTGATCGCATTCACGACATCGTGCTCCTTCAGAAAGTTGGCCATTTCCCAGAGATTGAGGCTGCAAAACAAAAGCCTTTTACTGGCAGCTTAGCCTCAAGGGAGCAAAGTAGCAGCCTCACTGAGAATCTGGAGGGACTCTGGGTTTGTTCAGCACCTTTTCCGGAAGCTTCGCCTTGGATCTAAACTCTGTTCAGGTTTAGGCCAGTCTTCTTATAAACGACACAAACATTTCCTTCCGCTGGTGGCCAGTGGCTAACACAGATATTTCGGCTTGGCAGAATTTGATATTTTTAATAGAATTTGGATGGATGTTTTATTTTTAAGCGTTTTAAATGTTTATCTATTTATATGTTCACAGTTGTTGGAAACTCTGTGGGAGAAGGGTCAGACACCAACAATGGAATGACAGCAGATACTGGGCTTCAAAAGGTTAAAGTCTTATAACCATTAAAGCACAAACTGTCACATGTCAAAAAATACAGAGTAAAGATCCTTAAATACAACTCAGTAACTTCTCAAGCAGCGTTTTCCTACCTTGCCTATCTGGAAACTTTGACTGTCAATGGAAATTTTTTTTGTCAGTCTGTGCCTATGGTGGAATTGTTGTTACTGACAGTAGCCAATAAAAATTGAATCCTGCCAGGCCCCTCACAGCAATGGCCCTGGAATTATAGAAGTGAAATGACTCCCCTTGGATTTTTGCACTACAGGAGCTACGACAGTGGAAACCCCCAGCCTGGGAGTGCTACACCAACGGCAAGAGTTCAAAAGTGAGCTCAAAGCCTCTGGGACACATCAACGTTTTCCCCTCCAGTTCTACTTCACGAACATGGCAGCACTGTGGGAAAGAGTCGAGGTGGCTATTTTCCCCTGTTGTGTTGACAGGTCCCTCACAGAGAAAAGACACAGTTTACTCTAGGAAAAGGGGACTAGAACCGCATAACACTGTCAGGGAAAGCTGGTGCAGGGCCTGAAATCAGAGAGTCCAGGGCCAGGAGGCACCACTGTGATCATCTAGCTCAGTGGTTCTCAAAACTTAATTGCTCCCCACTTTCTTTGTGCCTGCCATCGCGTATGTGCCGCCACACAAGTACACATAACAGTCTATGCTGTGGTAGTGCTGCGCTTGAATCGGTTTTGGCTTCTTTGTTTCTCACTTGAATTGACTGGGGTTTTCTTTTTTCCCCTACTGCACAAATGAGCCAACGTTTCACTGGAGTAAGAGCAAAAGCCAAACTGCGGCCGTGGTCCACGCTCACAATTAAATGTGCACACCAGGCGGTAGCAGATGAATTAATAAACACGGGGCAATGGCTTTGTATAGTACTATGCAAGGTTTACAGAAATCTGCCATAGTGCACAGTGCCATCTAGAGTCCCATATGTGGTACCGTCTGAGAGCCTGATATGTCTGGAGGAATCAGCTTTGCTAGTTATTCGTTGCTGTGGGTAAAGTGCACACTGTGTCTCTCCCCCTCACCCCACTTAAAACTCATGCCTTACCCCCCAGAATACAGTTTGAGAACCTCTGATACAGTCTGATCTCCTGTAGATGACAGGCCGGAGAACTTCCCCACAATAATTCCTAGAGCATCTCACTTCAAACACCACCCAATCTTGACTTTAAAATAGTCAGTGATGGAGCATCCACCACCGCCCTTGATAAATTGCGCCAAACTTTAATTACTCGCACTGTTCAAAAATTATGCCTTTATTTCCAGTATCCATTTGCCTAACGTCCACTTCCAGCCATTGGCTCAAGTTCTACCTTTCTGTGCTAGACTGTAGAGCCCTCTCCTAAATATTCGCTCCCCGTGTAGATACATGCAGACTCACCCCTTAACCTTCTCTCTGGTAAGCTCAATGGATTAAGCTCTTTGAGACTGTCATGATAAGGCAGGTTTTCTGACCCTTGAATCGTTCTCGTGGCTCTTCTCTGAGCCCGCTCCAATTTGTTGACGTTAGGTATGTTAAGATGTGGTTACATGGCTAATTGAGTAGTCGATAGAATTTTTATCGACTACTCGATCAGTCGATAAGGGAAGGCAGCCCGGTTCAGTCTCCTCTCGCGCCGGGTCCAGGACCTACCCCTGCTGAGGGCCTTACAACATTGACATGCAGAGCCGCAGCAGGGGTAGGGCCCAGACCCAGCAGGAGCTGGGACTGAGTCAGGCTGCCTGCCCAACCAGAGCAGCTTCTGTGCGTGGCTAGCCTGAGCCGCTGTGGACAGGGGCTGCTGCCGGAGCAGCCAGTGCCTGCGGTGGGCCCATGCTCACCACAGACAGAGGCTGCCACGTGTGATGTGGAGCAACCTCTGCCCATGGCAAGCCTGGGCCTGCCACAGGCAGAGGCTGCTTCATGGCAGCCTCTTCTGCCCCCTTCGCCCCACACTGCTGCTTCTGATGGGGGGGCAGGTGGCACCATGGAAACAATGCTGGGAGAAAAACAGCTTTTAAGTCGGCTTCCCCCAGTACTGGCTACTGTTCCCCCCACCTTCCCCCGGGGGGTGGGGGAGAACCGAGTAGTCGACTAGATTAACAAACAAGTCTAGGCTTATAGGTTAGTCGACTACTCACTTAGGGCATGTCTACACTGCACGGCTACTTCGCAATACCGGAGGTATCCTGACATAGCTACCTCGTGTCTATACAAGCCGCCCGTTATTTCAAAATATTTTTCGAAATAACGGGCGTGCTACTTCGGCATCCCGCTAACCCTTGTTCCACGAGGGTTAAGAGATGTCTTGAAAGAGCACGTTATTTCAAAATCTGGTGCTGTGTACACACACCAAATTTTAAAATAAGTTATTTCGAAATAGATTCGAAATACGATACGCAATTGCGTATTGTATTTCGAGTTTAGGGTGCTGTATAGACGCATCCTTACATCCCTAGTTGACATCCTTCTTGAACTGTGGGCACCAGAACTGGAACCAGGATTCCAGCAGCAGTTGCACCAGTGCTAAATACAGAGGTAAAACAACCTCTCCACTCCTAGTTGGAGTCCCCCGTTTCTAGATTGCACGATTCCATTAGCTCTTTTGGCCAGAGTCACGTTGGGAGTTCAGGTTCTGCTGATTATCCACCACAACCCTCAAATCTTTTTCAGATAAAGTACTTTAATCTTAAACTGACTCCATGTCAATTTGGCTGCCTCCATTTACTGTTCCAAGATATCCACAATGGGCCTCTCTTTAAGCCAGAGTTACACCAGGGCTGATCAGCTCCAACACTTTTAAATTCTCTCGGGTTTTATCCCCTGCTGCAGATGCCGGGCTCTCTGGTCTGGCAACATCCATGGACTGGATGTTGTTAGACCAAAGGGTCCCGGACTAAAGAGGCTCCACTTATAGTGGCTTTCGAAGGGAGAAGGGAGCATCAGGAACCCAGCTGGTTAAACAGGGCACTGCTAGCAGTAATGGAGCCCTGCAGGGCTGTTCCGTCTCTCACAGACTCAAGAGTGCCTGGCTTTGCCTCTTTATCACCACAAACTTTTATACGGTGCCTAAAGCTTACACCTGGCTTTACTGAACACGGGCGCTGATGCGGTTCTCTGCATCGACAGTGATACCAGATCAATCCCTTTGATCCTTTGCCTGCCCCATGAGTCTGCTAAAGAACCAGTCCTCGGCCTTACCCCCTGGCATCAGTCTGCCCATCCACATGGACC
Source organism: Rafetus swinhoei (assembly GCA_019425775.1). Taxonomy (NCBI): domain Eukaryota; kingdom Metazoa; phylum Chordata; order Testudines; family Trionychidae; genus Rafetus; species Rafetus swinhoei. The sequence continues at coordinate 35,685,368 of CM033443.1, read as the reverse complement.
AAGATCAGACGCCCGAACCGGTCATGTCCCACTGCTGTCCTGGCAGATGTTGTATTGATGAACTTGTCAAAGGTCCCTGCATAAGGAGAAAGGATATTTCACAGGAGGCAAAGGAGCTGGCTTTACAGACACCGAACAGTAGTTACTAACTGGACTCCAGCCTTCCCCATCTAACGTCACACAGGAACCAGGGATGAGAATGTCCATAGCACTCTGGTTATAAGAGACTGGCTGGCTTCAGGGGAGTGGGAGAAGAAGCCCATGGGTTCCGTTACAGCCCAAGCTGATGCCAACTGCTCGTGAGAGGAGTTTCTGGCTTCAATCTAGTTCTCCATGGAGAAGCATTCACACTAAAACAGGAACTCTTGCTGGCACCGGCAGGCCCAAGACTAACTGGGTACTATTATTGCTAGCACTCAACGTCTCTGGTCAGGGCCAGGGTTCCCTGCAAGCTGAACACTTGGGCAGCCACTCAGAAGAGATTCAAATGCTGCCCAGCTGATTAGCAGAGCACCCACAGCCAGCAGCATGTGTTTCTACTGACGGTGCACATCCGCACACGCCACGGTGCACGGAACATTATTCCGCAAAATTAGAAGCAACATTGGTCGGGGCCCTACGAATGTGGATCTGGAGGACACAGTCTTGACTCCAGGATCTAGGCTCCTGTTCTCTCACACTTCAAGGGGAGAGCTCCCACTGTTGTATGTTGTTATTGCAGCTATGGAGGTGGGGGGTAGGAAGAGATGGCATCAAGATACTGACTTATGGGCATGAGCTGGTAATACTCTGCTCCCCGCCTCCCACCACGACCAGCCATGAGCACCAGGGTGCTTTGCCTCATAACCCGGACAAAATAAGACTCTCTGCTTATCTCAGCAAGGCTTATTTTCAGCCCCACCATCAGCAGTGCTGGTGGCAGTGCTAGAGCAGACCCAGCACCAGCAATGGCACTTGAACCTTCATGCCGTTCAGCCCTACGCTGAGCAGCATTAGAGGGTGTGGTTTCTAGCACAGCAGGAGTGAGCCCATTGCTGGCCCTGGCTGAGGAACCGCACTGGCAGTAGCTACAGGGAGAGATGTTCATGATTCTGGTTCCATGACCAGGTGGCACATGCTGTCTCCACCCTTCCTTCCTCCCCAAGCCGCATGGGAAAGAATTTAGCCCCGCTTACGCATGTAGATGCACCACGGTTTGCAGACGCACCCTGGGCTGACAATGGGTTTGTCACGCACCAATGCAGACAAGATCTACAGCAATGAAACCAAACCATTTCTGAAGATGCCCATTTACAGCCCCCTCACAAGGGAGCCCATCGGCAGACCGGAGGCAGGAGCAGAGGATCTTTACCTGTGGTTTGAGTCGTGTCACACTCCGCTGTCTTACTCTGACCAACATACACTTCTCCATCCCTCAGCAGCCAGACTACGCCGCTCACCAGCTGCACAAACGGGTTCACTTGATCCAAGACATCCTCCTCAGACAAGTAACTAGGAGAGAGACCAGAGGAGTTGGACGATTCATCGAGGTGCCCAGAAATCTGTTAGTGATGCCAGACGAGTGCCTTGCCTACATAAGGACATCCATTGATGCAACAGGCAGCTCAGCCAGTGCTGAGAAAAACCATGACTATGAGGGGGAAACAAGACTAAACCATGTATTGCTCCATTGCAGAAGTGATGGGCTGAGCCTGGTTCACAGCAGATCTATACAACACAGCGGGTAATACCAAGTGACCACCAGCCCCCTGTGTACGCTAGAGTTCTTGCCATGGGTACCTCCAGGAGAGCCAAACCAGAGGAGAAATGGTGGGGAGATTATGGCAACACACCGTACTTTAGACCAAGGGTGGGCAAATACCAGCCCATGGCCCAGATCCATGGTTAGTCCAGGCAGGCTCCCACCGTTATATTTACCTGCGCCTCTACAAGTATGGGCACAAGCGATTGCAGCTCCCAGTGGCCACTTCCCGCTGCTCCTATTGGCTAGGAATGGCGATCTGTGGCCAACAGGAGCTGTGATCACCGGTAACTGTGGAGGTGTAGGTAAATATAGCAGTGACGCTACCGGTTAACTGGCTAACCTTTCACATCCCTAGTGGAAATCAACAAACTGTGGGTATTCAGGCCCTAAGGGACTCCCTGGCTAGTGATTTCAGATTCCAAGGCCAGAGGGATCCACTGTGATCATCCAGCCTAACCTGCCATTTAACACAGGCCAGAGAACCTTTCCAAAATGATTTGAGAGCAGATTTTTTGGGGGAAAACATCCAACTGAACTACAAAGCCCTGAATTGAAAAGGTGAAATCTTACTCTTCAATAGACCACAATGTATGTGGTGTTCCATGTTTAAAGAAGCCAGGGTGAGACTCGGAAAGCCTTCATAGTACTTAGCCACTCACCAGTTTTTTTAATAGCTGGGCTCTGTTTGCCTACAATTAATTAATAAAAGTGATAGTCGCAGAACTTTTGTGTACGCAATCCATGACAGACCAAGAGAGCAGAAATTAGTTCTCCGGGGGTATCAGTTATGCAGGCAATGGATAATGCCGAAATGCAAAAAACGATGAATGTTTGGAAGAGTCTGTAAATGTAACCCTGAACCTGCATGGTGTTATTCCAGAGAAACAGAGAACCCTTGCCACACAACTTAAAGATCTGTTTCCTCCTTCCAACAACGTAAAAGTTATTTTCAAAAAAATGAAGCAGCTATGTGAATACAAGGCAGCCCAGTGTTGAGGCTGGCAAGGTCCACTGAGCCCTAGAAAAATAATCAGGGCCTTCCCATAAAGCTGCTCTGATAGATCATACCACCAGTGCTTCTTTTCAATGAGACATGTCGTCAGAGATCAGGCAAACAGGGCTACTCTGTAACTTAAGGAGTTAAAACTCCTCATTGTTATAGTTGGGGGAAGACCCAGAAGCCAATTCCTAGAGGGGCACTTTCTGCCTTCATGTTCATCACAGAGCCTTTTGGGAGAAGAAAATGCCACAAAAAAGTGCCAGATCCTTACCCAAACACCATGGTGCCATCCTTCCTGATGCCAAACTGAGCATTCTGCACACCTCTGGCATTTCTCACGAGCCTCCCGTCGCTCACAATGTTCCCGAGGCATTCTCCGGTGACCATATCAAAGTAGCCACCATTTTGTGCCACAAGGCACTTGCCACGCCGTGCAGTTTCTGTCACAGTGGCCCGAAGGCTGGAATTGCAACCTCCCAAGCCACCGGGCTCTAACACGGAGAAGGTTCTCAGGGGATTGCTCACAAAGGTAAAGTGGCCATAGACTTCCCGTCGCGTCTCGCTCACTGGCGAGAAGTAAGACACGAATCCCCTCGTTGTGGTGATGGGGAGCTCAGCACTAGTGTTACTGGGCCAAGTTTCATGCGTTACGTTGCCATGCAGGACAGCTTGGCAGTCTCTGATGTACCTGTGATGGTGACGAGGGCCGTGGTAGGAAGGAGGATATGGCAATAACAAGTCGTCATTTAATGAATTCCTGAAAGGAAGAGAGGGGTGAGATTTGTGAAATCTAGTTTGTCAGCCAGCTCGTCTGGTTTACCCCTGTCTGTCTGAGCGACTTACAGGCCCACTGAGTACCTAGCAGTCTTTTTCATGGATTTAGCCTTCCTGAGAGGGAAGCCATTACCCCGTTACAGAGGAAACTGAGGCACAAGCTACATCCACACAAGCCGTAGCAGGAGCCCTCTCAGCCTGGGCTGACAGACTTGGGCTTGTGTGGCTCATGCTGGCACTCCGTAGCCCACAGCTTGAAGTTGCAGTTCGGACTCTGAAGCCTAAGGGAGGAATGGGCTTCAAAGTCCAAGTCACAACTTCCAAGTACTCTCTAAAGAGCTATTTTTAGAGCACCAAGGCAAACCCAAGTCTAGCAACCTGAGCTGGGAGGCTCACTCCTGCAGTGTACGGAGACTTACCCAGAAACACTAAGGCCTTGTTTACACTTAACTTTTGTTTTTTAACTGTGCTGGCATAATTAAAGAGCTAACCCTTTCCTCTCCCCCCACCCTTCGATCCATGCAAGTATGGTATTAAAGTACTTGTATTAGGACAGTTTATTCCAAATAGGCAAAGTGACCTAAGCAATACTGCTATAAAACACCTTACACTGGCATAACTACATCTACACTAGGGCTTTTGCTGATGTAAAGATGGTGGTTATAGATGTGTGGGGAGGGTTTTTTTTTTTTCTTTAACATAGTTACCACAGTAAAACTCCTGGGCTATGTCTACACTCTCGGCTTCTTGCGCGAGCAATATGCAAATGAGGCTAAGCGTGGAATATCGCCGAGCCTCATTTGCATACCTAATGAGCCACCATTTTTTTCAGAAGAGGCTCTTGCGCAGAAGGGCGTCTACACTGCCCCTTCTTGCGCAAAAAAACCTCTTGCGCAATGGCGTTCTTCCTGAAAAGTAATAGGTGTAACAGCATTGCGCAAGAGGTTTTCTTGTGCAAGAAGGGGCAGTGTAGCGCTCCTTCTTGCGCAAAGCCTCTTCTGAAAAAAATGGTGGCTCTTTAGGTATGCAAATGAGGCTCGGTGATATTCCACGCTTAGCCTCATTTGCATATTGCTCGCGCAAGAAGCCGCGAGTGTAGACATAGCCCTGACGTGCAGATCAGATTAAGTGCCTTCCCCAAGATCACACAGAAAATATGCGGTAGAGCAATGACTGGAACCTGTTTCAAGTCTCTAAGCTCCTACGTAATATGGAAACCAGCATTATCTCTAAAGTATATTGTGACTGATCCGAGGAAAGCCTATCTTCAATATATGAGACAATGAGGTCTGGTTTTCAGTACAGATCTTTGTCGTCATAACTCGGAGGGATGAAAAATCCACGTCCCGAAAGCCATAGTAATACCAACCTAACCGCCTGTGTAGGCAACACTTATGTCAGTGGGAGAGTTTCTCCTGCCAACATTGCTACTGCCTCTTTGGAAGGTGGATTAATTATGCATAGGGAGCCCAGCAAATCTTCAGCTATCTACTTTATACCCACAGATGTGAATGTGAATATCCTCAGCTCATTTTTGTGGATGCAGATACAAAATCTGTACCTAGAACCCTGCAAATTTGCGGATATCCACAGGTGTGGGTACAGATATCCACAACTCATTTTTGCAGGTACAGATGCGGATACAAACTAAGAGGATAGGATTGCAGCTGTGCCAATGCAGTGGTTTAAGTGCAGACATGTTCTTAAGACAGCGTTTTTCAAAGTGTGGGTCGCGACCTCCAGGGGGTCACGACCAACTTACGGGGGGGGCGGGGGTGTCGCAGCTGCTGGGGTCCTTCGTGCCACTTCCAGGGATTCCGGAAGTGCACTCCCCTCCCACAGCTGAGTAGAGTGCCAGGCACGCTGCAGGAGGGGGTGTCAGCCCCGGAGGAGGAGCACAGCGCTGGCGGCTTCCCTGCAGCACAGTGACTGCAGGAGGGGTGAGTCAAGCGCTTTTTTTTTTTGCTTAACAAGTTTCCTTGGCTCCCCGCCCCTTTTTTTTTTAACTTTTGGGGGTGTCACAAATTCAATGAGCATTTTAGGGGGTTGCAGTATCAAAAAGTTTGAGAACCCCTGCCTTAAGAAAAAACATGATATAAAAGAATTATACTAGGAGACATATATGGTTCACTGTTTCTTCAAACTCCCAAAACCCTGATCTATGTTTTAGAATAGCCGTAACAGGTGTTTAATTAGGCTTGGCTGATCACCAATGTTTATGGAGCATAATTTGGTTGAAATCATTCCTGAAAGGAGACTTGGTAGTAATCTACTACTGATATGACTAAAAAAGTAAAAACTTAAACAAGGAATAGTCCAGCAGCAGCATCAAAATGAACAAAACATGCAGATGGTATCATGAGCTTTCGTGGGTATTACCCACTTCTCGAATGTTTCTTTCCTGTCACATTCTTTCTTTTGTAGTGTAGACAAAATTCTTAGCTTCATCCAGACCACAACAGTCATAGTCTCATGTCCAGGAATCCTTATCTTTAATGGCTTCTCTGTCTCTTTTGTTTGCTTTGCTCATGTGGTGGCTCCACAAGCAGCTGTATTACATATTTTGTGCCCACACCTACACTAGTCAGGTTAAAGTGAAGCCATTTCAGAGCAGTCTGGACAAGGAGGGAATCTGAAAAATGTGCATTTCCCTGCAAAATGCAAGTCACGTGGGAGATGGGGCCTCCCACGGAGTAGAGCAGAGCAGATCATTCACTAGACCAGTGGTTCCCAAACTTTTCGGCATCACGCCCCCTTTTTGATTTTTGAAAAACCCTCACGCCCCTGCCAACAGCAAAACTTGAGGGGGGGGGGGGGGAAAAAGAGGAACTGACCAGGGCAGCAAAACTTGATGGGGGGGGAGAGAAGGGGGGGCTGGGTTGCCTCACGCCCCCGGAATTTCTTTTGCACTAGACCGTGTGAAAGGGGCAGCCGGGCGAGACCCCCCCCCGCTGCTGCTGCTGCTGCTGCTGCTGCCGCCGTGCACATGCCAGACGGGGGGAGGGGGGGGGCAAAGCAGAGAGAACTGCGTTTAAGTTGGCGCCCTGAGAGCACCGCGGGGGGGGGCAGTTTATTCGCGGGGAGGGCGGGGGCAGGGCCGGTTGCTAATGGGGGCAAAGGGAAAGCGGGGCGGGCTCCCCAGGGGCCGGGCCGGGCGGCTAGAGACTCACCCCGCCTCGCTGCCGCCGTGCGCCGCGCGGAGCCAGCTGAGCAGCGCCAAGGAGGCGGCGACAACCACCCCGGGCCGCCGGCTCGCCGCCCGCGTGGAGCCCGCCATATTGAGCCTGCTGGAGGGTCACGTGACTGTCAGGGGGTCCCGTCACGTGGCGAGAAGGGGGCGGGCTGGGGGCTGCGCGGCGCCCAGGGTCCGCCCGGCACGAGGCCCGCGGAGGGGGGAGGGGGTCCGCGCAGCTGCAGAGAGGCCACAGGGGGCGACGTTTCACAGCGAGGCTCCTTCGCGCCCCGCCCCCATGAGCCCCCCCCCTGCGTGCCCCCAAATCCCGCCAGCCCCCCAACCTGCCTGCACGTGACCCCCCCCCAGACTCGCTCCCTGTGTGGTGAGCCCGTGAGGGGACCCGTGTTCCCTGCCAGCCCAGCAGAAGGGTGCGGGGGAGCCGGTCCCGCGCTCCGTACGGGCGGTGCTCGGCAGAGCCCGGGGATGCGCAAGCCCGGCTCGTGGGGACCGCTCCGACTCTGCATTTTAAATGTGGTCAGGCCACGCTTACTACATTGAAAAGGCAGATCCACAGCGGGTAGAGCCGGGACCCAGCACGAGCCGGGTCCAGGAGACCCTGTTCACAGCGGCCTGAGCTGGCTGTGGGCAGAGGCTGCAGCCTTCCCTCTCCCCCTTCCTGCTGCTGCCTCTAATAAAGGCAGCAGCAGGGGGTGCGGGGCCAGCAGCACTGCCGATAGGGTACTGGGTGGGGGGAACCAGCTTTTAAGCCAGCTCCTCACAGCACCAGCTCCTGTTTCTCCCCCCCTCCCCCTTTGCTGCTTCTGATACAGAGGGCAGCAAGGGGGGGGGAAGCAAACAGTCAAGTACTTGACTCAACTACCTGATAAGTTTAGGCTTATCAAGTAGTGGAGTACTCCCTTATGTCCCTAATTCACAGTGCCCACAGCGAGGTTTGGTGTTTCTCCTGGTGGGTCACACATGCCTCAGTGCACAGAGAAAAGTATATTCTGCACATGGATGAAAAGAACTGCACATGAATGGAAAAAGATTACAGGGAGTATTGGCTGGGACCCTCACATCAGTTCCAACCAACAGGAGCCTTGCTGGGTCTCACAAATTCAGCTGTATTGTCCTGATATTTGGTGGGTTGTTGTTTTTTCCCACTCCCTGAAGCCCCTGGAATGCTTTGGTGCCAAATGGCCAGAGGACGCAGGGGGTGCATTGGGGTTTATGGGGTCCCCTGGGTCAGGTATCCAATGGGTGGCATAACAAATGAATAACAAAGATGTTAAGGTGGGAGATCCAGGGAAGAAGGCCTTAGAGATAGTTTGGACCATGCTGATGCAGGAAACAACAATGAACAAGCAGGGTTCAAAGCCAATGAACATAGTGGCTGAAGCTTAAAGAACAGGGTAATATCAGTGCCAGACAGCTCCAAAAGAGGGCGCAGGTCACATACGAAATGGCTAATATCCTGCTCACAGAATGACAGAGTCCATATCAGAAGAGAGTGGAAGGGTGAAATTAGAAAGCCATGTGCCTAGGTTTCAGCAGCCAGCTGGAGACAGACTCCCCTCACAGGGACTCCATTGGGGGGCTCCCAAATTTGAACCCCTGGATTTCATGATTGGGGGTCTGCTTAAAGCCCACACCCTGACTCCAGAGGCAGCTCAAATGCAACAGTTCAAGCTGCTTGCAGCTTTGCCTTTGGGACAGGGAGTTTGTTATAAAAAGAGGGAAGGACAGGGTGATTAAGAATAACAAACCGCTGATTATTTAGGCAATTGAAGGATCGTTAGAACATCATGAAAACATTGCCAGGTACTCCACTTAAAAGATAAGGAGGGAAAGTGTTGTGCTGCAGGGATCTGCATTTAGATCACTGCTGTTAAACTTTTCATAAATGTTCTTGAAAAAGGACTAAACAGCAACTACTACATAGCTGACTGCAAAGAGTTTCAAAGGGATCTCACAAAACTCCGTGATTGAAGATGGATGGATTTCAGTTTTGATATGTGCAAATTAATGCACACAAGAAAATATAATTCTAACTATAGATACAAAAATGATGGGGTCTAAATAGCTGTTACTACTCAAGAAAGAGATCTTGGAATCCTTGTGGATAGTTCCTTGAAAACATCTGCTCAAAGTGCAGTGACAGTTTAAAAACTAAAAAGCTAACTGAATACTGGGAATCATTAGGAAAAGGAACAGATAATAAGACAAAATACCATATTACCTCTATATAAAATCATTGTATGCCCACATCTTGAATACTGTATGGAGATCTGGTCACCCCAGCTGAAAAAAGATATATTGAATTTGGAAAAGGTACAGAAAGGGGAACAGAAATGATTAGGGATAAGGAACAGCTTCCATATGAAGAGAGATTAAAAAGACTGGGACTTTTCAGCTTGGAAAAGAAATGATTAAAGGGTGGGGGATATGTTAGAGGTCTAGAAACTCATGAAAGGTATAGAAAAATAGAATAAGGAAATGTTATTCATTCCTTCACTAACATAACACAAGGGCTGCGTCTAGACTGGCATGATTTTCCTCAAATGCTTTTAACGGAAAAGTTTTTCCGTTAAAAGCATTTATGAAAGAAGCATCTAGATTGGCATGGGCGCTTTTTGCGCAAAAGCACTTTTTGCGGAAAAGCGTCCATGCCAATCTAGACGCGGTTTTGTGCAAGAAAGCCCCGATCGCCATTTTTGCCATCGGGGCTTTTTTGCGCAAAACAGTTTTTAGCTGTCTACACTGGCCCTCTTGCGCAAATGTATTTGTGCAAGAGGGCTTTTTCCCGAACGGGAGCAGCATAGTATTTGCGCAAGAACACTGACAATCTTACATTAGCTCGTCAGTGTTCTTGCGCAAATTCAAGCGGCCAGTGTAGACAGCTGGCAAGTTTTTGCACAAAAGCAACTGCTTTTGCGGAAAAACTTGCCAGTCTAGACGCAGCCCAGAAGTTTACCCAATTAAATTTATGGGCAGCAGATGTAAAACAAACAAATTAAATTATTTTTTCACTGTCAACTTGTGGAACTCTTTGCCAGGAGATGGTGAAAAGGCCCAAACTATAACAGGGTTCCAATAAGAACAAAATAAGTTCAAGGAGTATAGGTCCGTTAATGACTACTAGTAAGGCTGGGCAGGGATGATATCCCTAGCTTTTGTTTGCCAGAAGCTGGGAAGGGGCGACAGGGGGACGGATCATGATGATTGTCTCTTCTGTTTATTCCTCCTGACATAGCCAATGTTGCCAGACAGGACACTGGGCTAGAAGGACCTTTGGTCTGACCCAGTATGGCCATTCTGATTCTGTTACATAGAGCTGAAATGTATCTGCCCCCCTCTGTAACCCACTAGATCCCACTTCCCTTCCAGAGCTGAGAGAGAGCCCAAGAGTCCTGACAGGGATTCTCTCTCTCCCCAGAGTTAGTAACTAAGTAAGAATATACATTAATATTTTAAGGCTAATTAGTGTTCCTTAAGTGACTTGCCATAAGATGTCAGAATATGTTAGTGTTAGAGATGAGTGAGTCTAATATTTATTTTTCTTTCTTTTATATAGGAATTAGATACAGTGCTCCTGCTAACTGCTAAGTTATCTGCCAAAAAAAGCAGAGTTTTCCAGTGCCTTAGTAGCCCTGGGATAGAGATGATGGGGGGTGGGGAAAGGGCGGAAGGAATTGGTTCCCACCCATTTGGTGCTTGGCTTGTACTGAGCATGCTCATTAACACTGCTGAAGCCACTGTCCTTAGTCTGCCTCCCCATGCTCTCACTCCCCCCCCCCCATCGCAGCCTGCACAGGTGTCCCCCCCAAATCTGAAATGGCGCCCCTGCTCCCCTGTTCAAAGTGACTGTATAAAGCAAGGGGACATACTGCAATGTATCTATCATAAGCCACAGTGGCTAAGAAGACATGTTCTGAACCGGGGAAATGAGAAAAGATTTGTGTCATGCACCCAGCCCAGGAAAAGATCTTTCTTCATTTCTATGTTCTATGAGGGGACAGGTTACAGAGGAGAAAGGACGTGTGTATGTGAAGGCAAGTGTCATCTGGGATTATCATAATGTGTCCTACAAGAATAATAGTGTAAATAAGCACAAATACTAAGAACAATGTCTGCAATTCCAGACATCCATATTCTATCACCAGGGCTGGATTAACTCTTCTGGGTGTCTGGGACCAGTAGATTTTGCCAGGCAGTAGCGCAGCAGGGTCGAGGCAGTTTCCTGCATGCTCTGCTTCCCTCCCTCCATGCTGCATCTCCACCCAGAATACCAATTCTGTAGCCAATGGGAGCTGTGGAGGTGGTGCTTGGGGACAGCAGTAAGTGGAGACCCCTGGCCCCCCACGTAGGAGCTGCTGCTAGAGGGGTGTGCCAGACACTTTGGGAGCCATGCTGCCCGAGGTAAGCACCACCTCCTGACCCTGTCCCACTCTCCAACTCTCTGCCTCAGCCCCGAGTCCACGCCCCACACCCAAGTTTCCTCCCAGAACCCACACCTCTCACCCCCTCTTACATCCCAACCCCCTACCCCAGCCCAGCCCCTGCACCCAAACTCCCTCCCAGAACCTGACCCCTGCACCCTCCTGCACCCCAGTCCCCTACCCCAATCAAAGTACCTCACTTTATTTTAACGTACGTCCTATTACTTATAATATAGGAGGAGCATGAAGAACAAACTAATGTAAAACAGCATGGGAGGAGATAAGAGGAAATATTCTTTTTCTTGAAAATGGAGCTACTCACAGGGCCCCACTAGCTCTTAATCTGCTACTGTTCCTGATCCAGTTCAAGACAATGAGAGCTTTACTCTTGTCTTTGATGGAAGCAGGATTAGGCTCCACCAGCACTTGCTGGTTTGGGTTAATTCACAAATAGCCTTTCTCCTTGTATGTCCAGCCCTTGGAAATACAAGGAAGGGAAGGATCCAGACATATATGTAGCGCCCCCTCTCCACCTGGTTACCTTCTTTAAAGCCAATCTCCTTACAGGTTTTGATGGATAGGTCTGGGTTCTTCTGGATCCCGCCACCCACTTAACTTTATTTTTTCTGATGGATTTATTTGGCGGTGCCTCCACCCCCCTCACTCCTTCCTGGCAGGGTCACCAGGGCAGCTTGGGAGAAAAATTCTAGCCAGGGTAATCCCCATGTATTTGCCAGATAGTTGGAGACTCCCAGAAAATAGCACAAACACATTCACTATAATAAACACAATTATATTGAACAGGAGACAAATAGAACAGAACAGGGTAAAACACTATTTTTAGGGTCACTGGTGCCCAGCAACTGTAAGATCAGTGTCCCGTTGAGTGCAGCGTACTTTGTTGGGGCCCTTGATGACTGTTGACCACAAAATTCTTCTCTGCAGTAGTTTAGCAGTGGGGCTGACTAGGTCAGTACAGCCCAAAGGACTCACACATGGGAGAAGGCAGTAAATCCCTCCATAGGTTTAATATGCTGCAGGTAATAAAATCCCCAAACAAATTCCCTGATTTACTAACTAAAAATTGGTGCACTCACACACTCCATGAATGAGCCTCAGGTTGAGAGATGACTCAGTCACTGCAAATGGGTGGCTCTCTTTTCGCAGGGATCCTCTTCAGGCAGGAATCAGGCTGCTTCGGTCCCAGAATTTCCCCTCACCGCAAAGGGGTGCAGGGCTCAAGGTGCAAACCACACAACTGCACCAAAATTCAAACTATAACCTCCTAGCCCAGCATTCAGACCCACACAGCAGCCCTGAACTCGCAGCTAGAGCAGAGCTGACCATGCGGTGACTCCTCTCACCCAGGGAGCTGGAGAGCCAACTCAGCCTGGCTGGGGAAGCCTCCCAGCAAACTCCACAAACTGGGAGTCAACAGTGGAGACATAAAACCCAGCTGAGGGATCCTGCCTTCAGGTCCCTAGAGGCTAGTTCTCAGGGGAACCCTGCATGCAGGCCTGGGGCTTACTAGCTCCCACACAGTAGTCCTCCCCTTGCCCTGGCTGGCTCCAGACTCCCCTCCAGGATGGCCTCTCCTTCCCCCTCCTGAATTCCCTGGGAGGGACATCTCACTCCCTATGGGTTGCCAGGCAGACTCTGACCCTGGTAGGGAGGGGGAGCCAAGGCAAACTCAGAGTGCCTCTCCCTGAGCTGCCAGCAGACAAGGCCCCGGGAATCTAAGTAATCTCCTTGAGGGTTACATATACATGATCCAAACATTTCTGAAACTCATAAGAGCTTTGGTTTTAAACGTTGGATAAAGATTGAGATGCATTTTTCATTGGTAATTCAGTCACTCCATGCTATAAACATCCTAGAGGCACCATCTCTTCTGAGTTTGAGATCTCTGATGTAGTCTCCAGAATACCCAGGCTAATATCCTGTCCCCACAGAAGTCAATGGGAGCTTTACCGCTGTCTTAAATGGGGGACAATCTCTTGCCTACTCTTCCCCCATCTCAAAGTGAACGGCATCTACTCGTCAGTCACAGACTCATGCAATGAAATCTTCATTCATTGGGAGGCTTGACTGGTGAGAAGTGGGGAAAAGTCCATTAAGAAATAACATGGACTGGTTCATTTTCTGGAGTAGGTTCATATTACTCATTGCTGCTCTTGACACACGTCCAGAACTAACTGCATCTGGAGGTTCCATAATACTTGGCACTGAAACAGTGATTTACATTCACTCAGCACTGTACTAACGCTAATGAAGTGCATGTGCCTTTGAATGGAGGGCCAGAGATACCTAGGGTGGGGTGTGTACTTCAGACTCCTGTAGATATATTGTGGGAAGAGTCTGAAGGCATATGCCTACTCATGGGCTTGGGCGGGAGCTCCTTAGCTTCCAAAACTTGTCCAAGGGAGCTGCCAGAAGTAGTCCTGGCAATCCAATCCCAGGTGCTCTCAAGCAGAACTGCACACGTGTGTGGTGCTAGTAGGAATTATGCTGCTGGAGGTGCTTATGTAACCCACACACCTCGTGTGGTTACCATGCAGTAGCACCTAGACCACAGCAACAGTTAAGACCAAGAGACTGCTACAGCAGGGGCTGGGAGCCAGCTGGCTTTTAGCTCAGAGGGTAGAGGCTCCTGTACTCCGCTTCCAAGGTCCCAGGTTCAAATCTGCCTGGTGGTGATTATACTAACGTGTGGATCAGGCCTGTCCCCACGGATGCTTCTTGTTTGTGGTGGGTAATTACAAATCCCATGTGGGCTTTTCATAAGGGAAAGGGGGTTTGCCTGGGTGTCAACTCCTGACCAAATTCCCCTGGTAATGACATTTGACAACCTGTCTACATCCCCCTCCCTATAATCTCATCTGGATGCAGCATGCTTCTTCACATCCAGTCCTAAACTGTGCTGTGTTGTGGCTGTGTGCTGTCCCCTGCACACAGACAGCTTGCAATGCTATGCAGGTCTGGGAGAATACCAATTAAATCAGTAAGCAACAATGACTGACATGGATTTTTACAACAGGCTTTCGTTATTTCAGAAGCACTGACAGTCTAGCCTTATGGATACTAAAGAGTAAAATCAATTTTTTATGACTACATTCTGCTCCCAGATCCACATGACAGAACTCAAATCCAAACCTCCACTTTCCCCCCAGGCATGCGTCTGCCACAGATGTCAGGAGAACTCTGTGATCATGGAGAGAAGAGACGGCTCTTGGCCCAGTCTGGCAGCACAAATTGCAACAATTTCTGGAGAAGGGATGTGATGAATCCACTTTTTACTCACTTGATATAAACTGCTAGCTCTAAATAGGGAAAGTTCACATTTTTATTGCAGAAACCCAAGCCTGTGACTGAGCAGCACTGAATGCATTTCTCCCTAAAACCGTGGTGGGTTTTTTTCAGATGACACACAGTGGAATCTCCCATTTCTTGTGAAATTGATTCGTTATCATTTGATGAAGAAGTATGTGTGTTTGTTGTGCCAGATTGATGGTGTCCTCAGCTAGCCATTGCCTTGCTGTTAGGAATTTGGTTTTGTAAACGACGGGATAGGTAACTACATTGCTGTCGCTTAGTAGGTGGCTTGAGGCAAACTGGGCATGTCCTGTGTAGTGGAGTTCAAGAGTAGACCAGACAGCTGCATAAGCAGCAGCAAGTGCATCACAAAATGTCAGTTGGTGAATCGACTGCACTATTGGCATTATTGTGCCAAGCACTTCCCATTCACAGTGCCAGAGCGGAGGTCGATATGGGTAGTTAGTCTCATTTGAGCCGGAAGTAAAGGAAAATACTGCATCTAGGTGAAACCGAAGGATGAATGTAGATTGCACTCTGTAATTACTTAAGCTGGAATTTCATCAAGACATTGTGATAACACTCCTCATCTTATGCACTGTTAATTCTTTAATGGCCATGGTTTTCCTTCTGACCCAGAAGACAATACCTCTGTGGGGATGATGCCTGTGAACAGCAGCAAGTGGAGACCCCGACCCCACACCCAGGAGCTGCTGCTAGAGGGGTGTGCCAGTCGCTTTGGGAGCCATGCTGCCTAAGGTAAGCACCACCTTCTAACCCCGTCCCACTCTCCAACCCTCTGCCCTAGCCCCGAGTCCACGCCCGGCAACCAAGTTTCCTCCCAGAACCCACACTCCTCACCTCCTCTTATATCCCAACCTCCTACCCCAGCCCAGACCCTAAAGGGTAATGAACGCCAGGTGTTCAAGAGTTGGGGAGGAAGTGAGTTACAAAGCCCAGGGCACTAAGGGGATGGCCTACTAGCTGCTCCCTCTCTCATAGCAAAGATACTTCAATTCAGGTGTTTCTGCTTGGTGGAAATAATCTGGAGAAAGGGCTAAACAGTGAGGTGGCAACATTTGCAGACGTTACTCAACTGCTCAAGATAGTTAAGACCAAAGCAGACTGTGAAGAGCTTCCAAAGGATCTCACAAAACTAGAAGCGTGGGCAACAAAATGGCAGATGCTTCAGAGGGGGTAGCCAAGTTAGTCTGTAACTGGAAAAACGTGAAAAACAATGACTAGTCTTGCAGCACAAAACATGTCGATGGTATCATGAACTTTCATGGGCACAGCCCACTTCTTCAGATGAATGGAGTTATTAAAGGTCCAGTTTAAAAATAGATAGGTGATGGGGGAGAGAGGGGGGAGAAGACAGAAAAAGAAGGGGGGAAAATGGGGAAAGAAATAGTCACTTAGAGTGTCTATGCTACATGAAGCTAATAAAGAAGGTGCAAATTGTTCTTAAGTACCCGTTGTTTGTTTTTTTTTAATGTTGATAAATGCAAAGTAATGCATTCTGGAAAACATGATCCCAACGACATATACAAAATGATGGGAACTACATTAGCTGTTATCACTCAAGTCTTCTGAGTCATTCTCTAAAAACATCCACTCACTGTGCAGTGGCAGTCAAAAAAGCAAACAGAATGTTAGGAATCATTACAAAAGGGATAGAGAATAATACAGAGAATATCTTATTGCCTCTATATAAATCCATGGTATGCCCACAGCTTGAATACTGCATTCAGATGTGATCATCTCCTCTCAAAAATAATATCTTGGCATTGGGAAAAGATCAGAGAAGGACAACAAAAATGATTAGGGGTTTAGAATGGCTGCCATATGAAGAGAGATTAAAAAGACTGGGACTTTTCAATTTAGAAAAGAGAAGACTAAGGGGGGATATCATAGAGATCTATAAAATCATGACTTGTGTAGAGAACGTGAATAAGGAAAAGTTATTTACTTGTTCTCATAACATAAGAACTAGGGGTCACCAAATGAAATTAATAGGAAACAGGTTTAAAACAAACAAAAGGATGTACAGGATGAACCTCTATAGTCCGGCACCCTTGGAGCCTGACCAGTTCTGAACTGGAAATTTTTTCAGACCATCGGAGGTCAGTATTGTCTAGCAGCACTTCCACTGCTTACTGGGCTGTTAGCAGGGCCGGCTCTAGGCACCAGCAAAACAAGCAGGTGCTTGGAGCGGCACATTGCCAGGGGTGGCATTCCAGCCCGCAAGAGGAGCAGGGTGGCGGGGAGCCTCCCGGAGGCCGCCCCAAGCTGGGAGCCCCACGCCCAGCTGCTCGGAGCCTGTGCCTGGCCCCAGGGCGCTGGGCGGGGTGGGGTGCTGGGAGGGCGGGGCACCTGGCCCCAGGGTGCTGGGAGGGCAGGACAGGGCGTGGTGGGGTGGGGCGCTGGGAGGGCAGGACGCCTGGCCCTGGTGCAGGGCAGCCATGGCTGGTGACGCTGAGCCCGGCAGGGCAGGCCACGGCCATGGTGGCTGCTCCCGGCTCACTGGAGCGGAATTCAGGGGCTTGGCGGGTGCTGGGGCTCAGCCACGGTGCATCCCCATCCCCCGTGCGGGGATCCCTGCGGAGGCCGCCCCGAGCTAGGAGCCCCGTGCCCAGCTGCTCGGAGCCTGCGCCTGTGGGCCTGGGGCGCTGGAAGCTCTGCGTGGGCAGCCCCGAGGCACGGCCCCTGCTGGGAGGGTGGCGTGGGAAAGCCACGGCTAGTGAGGCTGAGCCCGGAAGCCTCTTCTTCGCCTTTGTGAGTGCGGCCCCACCCCGGCTGGCCACCCCCCCTCCTGTGTGCCCTCCCTGCAACTCCTCCTTCCCGGCCCCCCCCGCCTGTGTTCTCTCCCCCGCAACTCCCTGACTGTGAACCCCCTTGCCCGGCTGTGCCCCAGCCTGTGTGCCCCTACCCACTATCCCCAATCCTCCCCGCTACCTGCCCCTCTCTTCGCCTCCCCAGCTCGGCCTCTGCCCAGCAACCCCACCTCCTGGCCCAATGCAACCCTGCTGAGACCCGTCTCCTCTTCTCCCCCCACCTCCCACCTGGATCCCCATCTCCTGTCTGGCTCTCTATACAATCCCCTCTCCCCCTACTCTCTGGGCCCTGATCCCCCCCCCGCACACACACACCTGCCCAGGAACCCAGCCCCCTTGTGCTGTGTCCTGACAACCTCACACCTGCCTGGGACCCAGGTGATTCTTCCTCTCCCTTTGTCTGAGGAAGGGGAACTCTGGTGTTCCCAGTGCCCGTGTTCCCAAGTCCCTTCCTGTCTGGGGCAGGAGAGCTTTATTAAAATTGGAATTGTGATCCCATTTAAATAGGCTTTGTTTTAAATAATATACCTTTAAAATTAAATTAAAAATTGTTATGGCCTAAATTTATCATAACCTATTTAAATAACTTATGAATTAAATTTAAAAATTAAATAGAACATGTCTCCTGTCAACTTTTAAAGAAATTCGACCAGTTCACTAGTGTAAGTACCCAGAACCACTGTTTACATCAGCAGTAGCTTCTTCTGCAGGTGAAGAGAGAATGTTTTTATCATTTTGGTTTATTCAGCTAGTTCAATCCAATGATTAGTTCATTCACCGTTGCGAAACCGAGAGTTGACGAATCAGAAAAACTTGTTTTCCTCTTCTCTCCGTAAAAAACTGGTTATGAGAGCGTTCTAACATCTTGAAGAACATGATGACTAGATTCGATCTGTTAAATTCACTATGGATATTTCCTTTGTTTAATAAATGAATTTTAGATGAAAAATGTGTTTGGATGCTTTTATGTTATGTGTCCTTCACATTTAAGGTAGTTTTATTTCATACAAAAATTAAATGCTGGTTTTGTTTGTTTTAAATAGAATTTCTATCCAGACAGAAGTAGATGCAAATCATATGTTTTTAAAAAAGTAGCCGCCACTTAGCAAATAATAAATGGGGTAAAACCTGTCTCTTCAGTGTTCCTATTACACACCATTTTGTAATAGAATAAAAATGTAAAAATTAAGAATATGATTACATCTAAGTTACACAATTATTGGGCATTTATTTAGTTGGTAGCTGTACTGAGTGTATTCTCCTGGTTAGTAAATAGAAGCACCAAATTTGGCATAAAGGTTATATTTAGTTGTAAATCAACATGTTTTAAAGGTTGCTAATCAATAAGACTCAACCATTCTTTAGGAAAATATTTTAAAAGTATAATTTAAATGATTAACTGCTCATTTAAACCTAGGTTTTCTGCTTGCCAGTTTAAATCATGATTAAAATTAGAGATTTAAATCAAAGCTATTTAAATCAATCCACCCTTCTTCAGAGGCTGTTTGGTCTGTCCCTGAACGAGAAAGCACAGGGCTGCGCTCATAGAATAGGTCCTAGGCTAGTGGGGTTTTGTTGTCTGGTGCCTGTCTTGTTCTGGACAGTTGAACTGGGGAGTTGAAACAAAAGTTCTCTTAATCCCTTTGAACTGTTTCATTGTATAGTGAGGCTGATTCTTGTCCATGGACACCAAGAGTTGGACAGCTTATGTGTTGGGGTTGGAGTCTGAGTGATTATAAGGCTTCTAATAATAAAATCCCTTTGCAGAGTGAGGAGTGGGACCGGGACTCCAGCACTAAGTGATGTGAACAGCTGCATGCTTTGGAAGTCTTTAATTGGCTTGCTGTGGATGAACCTGCCCTCCCATTGTCCTCGCGTGGGGGAGTCCCTGGCGCTTTCCTAGGAGATGAAAATGCCCTGGGGTTTGGGCTCCCCCTGAAGCGCATGCCCCACCCCCCAGGAAGCCACACAAGCTGCATTTGCACATGCACTCCCAGCAAGCCGTGCAAGCTGCATTTGTGCGCGGACCCACCCCGGACAAAAAAAAGGGGGGGGGGGGCGGCCAAAATTTTTTTTTGCTTGGGGCGGCAAGAAACCTAGAGCCGGCCCTGGCTATTAGAGGACACTTAGGGATAAATTAGAGCTAAATAACAGCACAGAACGTGAAGAGCTAAGATGAGTGGCTGTAAACAAACTTTATGGGACCGTGGAACACTAGGCCACACCCATGAAAAATGGACATCTGTCTAATTAAAATAATTCCAGATGATGGATGTTTCTGGACCAGAGAGTTCTGGACTAGAGCGGTACAACCTGTATTACTTCATCCAACTCACAGTCAACCTGCGGAACTCCTTGCCAGAGGATGTTGTGAAGGCCAGGACTTTAACAGGGTTCAAAGAAGAGCTAGATAAATTCATGGAGCATAGGTCCATCAATGGCTAATAGCCAGGATGGGTAGGAATGGTGTCCCTAGCCTCTGTTTGTCAGAGACTGGGAATGGGTGACAGGGGTGGGATCACTTGATGATTACCTGTTCTGTTCACTCCCTCTGGGGGAACCTAACATTGGCCACTGTGGGATGACAGGATACTGGGCTAGATGGACTTTTGGTTGGACCCAGTCTGGCCATTCTTATGTTCTTATTTTTTTTTTAACATCAACTGTAATGGAAGGCCACATCCTGTTGACATCTCTCCTGAGAGCAGAGAATGTGAAATGCAATGTGCTCTATCAGTGCTCCACCAGAAGAACTAAGGAACACAGCTATAGCAAATCCAATCTGTGTTTATTAACCTAGAATGCTACTTCTACAAAGCAAGTAAAGGGTTAGTAATTTAACAGACTGCTGAAGGCACAAATGTATAGAACTAGGGGTGCTAAGTTGCTGTCTGGCAGCTCGCAGGAGCCAATCGCTCATTTAACCAGCCATGTAACACAACACAGTTGTAATCCAGATGAGGAAACAAATGCAAGAAGCAATTTGCCTTATTGCTAAGCAGTGTAAATAACAACAGAAAGTAACTGTAGGATTCTATTGGCAGGAATGAGAGCAGATTGTAAAAAGGGAAAGAGGCCTCACCCCCATGGTTCTGTGTGTGTACAAGAGGTTGGGAAAGGAAACAGCCCTAAAAAACTTTATCTGACTTTTCCCGAACTAAAAAATCTCAGTAAGGTTCTGTTTGGATAAGACCTTTGAGCAAACATCCAGGAGTTTATTATCTCATTCACCATTAGTTATCTGTGATCAGCTGGACTAGGTAATAGAAATTCCATTGTGACAATGGACAAGGTAATAGAAATTCAATGTGAACTCCGGTCATCTGAAGAAGTGGGCTGTGCCCACGAAAGCTCATGATACCATCTACATGTTTTGTTAGTCTATAAAGTGCTATCAGACCATTTGTTGTTTTTCTCTGTACAGACTAACTCGGCTACCCCCTGAAGCTTCAGAAATTCCATTGTTACCTGTTACTACGTGGCAGATGAGATGGGGATTACTTCCAAGGGTAGCACCATATCAAACATCTTTCACTAAAACAACGAGAAGTCCAGTAGCACCTTAGAGACCAACAAATACATATATATAGTATCATGAGCTTTCGTGGGCAAAACCCACTTCCTCAGATGAGTGGAGAAAAAAGGGGGAATCTCCCAATTTATGACAGAAAAAGAAGGGAAAGGGGGAGAAAAAAAGTACCCGTCAGTTGTAGTGCCAGTGCTAATAAGGCTAATTGAGTAGGCTGTAAGTGTCCCATATTTAGCTTTTGATGTCATTTGAGTGTTGAATACTAATAAAATTAAATTAAAAAACCAACCTTTAACATTCAGCAATTAGGTAACAGAACAGTAACTTATTTTTTGTGCACCACTGGGGTCTGCATTGTGGTTTCCTTTCCCCAGTTCCCTGATCTAAGGACATATCTACACAGCAGCGTTATTTCAGAATAACGTCAGTTATTCCAAAATAACGTAGTGCGCATCTACACAGCAAGCCCGTTATTTCTAAATGAATTTGAAATAACAGGCTTCTTACTCCAACTTCTGTAAACCTCGTTGTATGAGGAGTAAGGGAAGTCAGGTGAGGAGTACCCTATTTTGAAATAAGAGCTGTGTAGACAACGCCAAAAGTTGAAATAAACTATTTCAACTTCAGCTACATAATTAGTGTAGCTCAGACTGTGTAGCCTATTTCAAGTTTAGCCCTGCTGCGTAGACATGCCCTAAGACACATGATCTGTTTGGTGTATCTTGATATTGTGAAAAGCAGGACTTTAACAAGGTTAAAAAAAGAACTAGATGAATTCATGGAGGTTAGGTCCATTAATATTTCATAGCCAGGATGGGTAGGAATGGTGTCCCTAGCCTCTCTTCGTCAGGGGCTGGAAATGGATGACAGGAGAGGGATCACTTGATGTTTCCCTGTTCTGTTCACTCCCTCTGGAGCATCTGGCATTGGCAACTGTTGGCAGACAGGATACTGGGCTAGATGAGGGCAGGGGACTGGACTCGATGACCTCTCGAGGTCCCTTCCAGTCCTAGTATTCTATGATTCTATGATTCTATGGACCTTTGGTCTGGCCCAGTGTGGCCGCTCTTATGTTCTTATGCATTGTGTGATGGATCTTATTCAGAACCTGGACAGCATGTCACACAAACCCAGTCTTCAAAATAGGTCTGACTGACAGGCTCATCTGAGCCATGAAAATATTACAACAGCAGAGAATGTAATGGATGTTGAGTGTGTTCAGCACCTTGCAGAACTGGGGCCCTAGGTAATAAATACCCAGGATAAACCAATTCACCCAACTCCACTGACTGTTGGAGAGGATGTGTTTGAAGTCAGTGAAGTTACACAAGAGAAGAATTGTGCCCTGCGTGTTCAGTTGTGACAGGAGCTGGTCAGAAGGAGAACATTCGGAACTCTTGTCTCTGCACTAACATTCGGAACTCTTGTCTCTTCACCGAGAAGTCTGATGAAGGAATGCCTAACATAGTGAATGCTAGTGGGAAGGGAGTAGGTTTAGAAGACAAAATAAAAAAAGAACAAGTTAAAAATCACTTAGAAAAGTTAGATGCCTCCAAGTCACCAGGGCCTGATGAAATGCATCCTAGAATACTCAAGGAGCTGATAGAGGAGGTATCTGAGTCTCTAGCTATCTATCATCTTTGGAAAATCATGGGAGACAGGAAAGATTCCAGAAGACTGGAAAAGGGCATATATAGTGCCCATCTATAAAAAGGGAAATAAGAACAACCCAGGAAACGACAGACCAGTTAGTTTAACTTCTGTGCCAGGGAAGATAATGGAGCAAGTAATTAAGGAAATCATCTGCAAACACTTGGAAGGTGGTAAGGTGATAGGGAACAGCCAGCATGGATTTGTAAAGAACAAATCATGTCAAACCAATCTGATAGCTTTCTTTGATAGGCTAATGAGTCTTGTGGATAAGGGAGAAGCAGTGGATGTGGCATACCTAGACTTTAGTAAGGCATTTGTTACGGTCTCGCATGATATTCTTATCAATAAACTAGGCAAATACAACTTAGATGGGGCTACTATAAGGTGGGTGCATAACTGGCTGGATAACCGTACCCAGAGAGTAGTTATTAGTGGTTCTCAATCCTGCTGGAAAGGTATAACAAGTGAGGTTCCGCAGGGGTCTGTTTTGGGACCGGTTCTGTTCAATATCTTCATCAATGATTTAGATATTGGCATAGAAAGTACTCTTATTAAGTTTGCAGATGATACCAAGCTGGGAGGGGTTGCAACTGCTTTGGAGGAAAGGGTCATAATTCAAAATGATCTGGACAAATTGGAGAAATGGTCTGAGGTAAATAGGATGAAGTTTAATAAGGACAAATGCAAAGTGCTCCACTTAGGAAGGAACAATCAGTTTCACACATACAGAATGGGAAGTGACTGTCCAGGAAGGAGTACAGCAGAAAGGGATCTAGGGGTAATAGTGGACCACAAGCTAAATATGAGTCAACAGTGTGATGCTGTTGCAAAAAAAGCAAATATGATTCTGGGATGCATTAACAGCTGTGTTGTGAGCAAGACACAAGAAGTCATTCTTCCACTCTACTCTGTGCTGGTTAGGCCTCAGTTGGAGTATTGTGTCCAGTTCTGGGCACCGCATTTTAAGAAAGATGTGGAGAAATTGGAGAGGGTCCAGAGAAGAGCAACAAGAATGATTAACGGTCTAGAGAACATGACCTATGAAGAAAGGCTGAAAGAATTGGGATTGTTTAGTTTAGAAAAGAGAAGATTGAGGGGGGACATGATAGCAGTTTTCAGGTATCTAAAAGGGTGTCACAAGGAGGAGGGAGAAAACTTGTTCATCTTGGCCTCTAAGGATAGAACAAGAAGCAATGGGCTTAAACTGCAACAAGGGAGATTTAGGTTGGACATTAGGAAAAAGTTCCTGTCAGGGTGGTCAAACACTGGAATAAATTGCCCAGGGAGGTTGTGGAATCTCCATCTCTGGAAATATTTAAGAGTAGGTTAGATAGACATCTATGAGGGATGTTCTAGACGGTACTGGTCCTGCCATGAGGGCAGGGGCTGGACTCGATGACCTCTCGAGGTCCCTTCGAGTCCTAGTATTCTATGATTCTATGATTCTAACCACTGACCCATTATAGGTTTGAAAACCTGCCAGTAAAAAAGCCCATCTTGCTGCCAAATTAGCACTAATCCAGGGGTGGCCAACCCGTTACAGACGAAAAGCCAAAATAGCAGTGGATACAGTGCAAAGAGCCGAGGGAAAAAATTGTCAAGCACAAAAAAAAAGTGCCCTTTTAAAAGGAGAGCATTGCCCTCTGAAGGTGGCCATTTTGAAGGTGGCCATTTTGAAGTCTGCACGCCACGACTCCAGCTCTGTCTCTTTCAGACAGAAACATGCTGCCCCTTTCAGAGCCGTGGGTGCAGGTGTGGGAGCTGCAATTTTTTCTTTGAAGAGCCGCATGCAGCTCACGAGCCTTGGGTTGGCCACCACTGCACTAGTCTGACTCAGCTGCCATAATGGAGTTGCTCTATGTGTTGCAAGGGTAGATTTTCTTTGTAAAGACGACTCCCTATTTCATGCTAGAACTGGAGCTCGTATTGCTCTGGGACTAATCAATCACAGATCTGCGTATGGGACAGTCCAAGCTGATCGTCTGTAACATATTGGCATTTTCAGTAGTAGTAGAGGAATCCTCCAAGGACTCCTACCGCCACACCTGTGGTATGAGAGGAACATCCATCTGTGGAGAAAGGTATTGAACATGGCTTACATGGTGCTATACAGGACGACCCGCATCCCCCTTCTTCATTCCTTATGCATTTGAAAGACCAAGGACACTTTCAACAAGACTGGGAGTCAGGCTTCCTCTGCTCCTTTCCCAGCTCAGCCACTGGATTGGGCCAGGTCTACATTAGGCCCAGCAGCTCAGCTTATGGTACGCAACTCCAGCTATGGAATATGTAGCTGGAGTCGGCTTATTTTAAGCTGAGGTTGGTGGCATCCCCACAGTAGGAGGCCAATGGGAGCAAATGCTCCCATCGGCTTCCCTTACTCCTCATGAAAGGAGGAGTACCAGATGCTGGCAGGGACACCCTCTGAGTTTGATTTAGTGAGTCTTAATTAGACACCCTAAATCAAACTCCAGAAGATCTATCACAGCAGTGGCAATCTTCCTTTTAGTTTAGACAAGGCCTCAGTGTTTGACCTTGGGCAAGCCAGCCGGGCTCTCTGTGGTCTAGTCTGCATAGCTGTAAGATGGGGACAATGCTACAGTCCTACCTCACGGGAATACTGTGGGGCTACATTCATGTTTATAAACTCCTTTGAGCCACAGAGAGAAATCCGTATAAAAGTGCAAAGTATTAAGAGTGTAAAATGCTCCACAACTCTGTGTGAATGGCTTTAGTCAATGTGCCTACGTGCATTTGATAAATGGACAGGATTTCTGAACAGGATATGGCCAGTTACAGGAAAAGCTAGCAGCCAAGAGAAGGATTAATATCGAAGTTTCTGGATGAGGAAAATAAAAGGCGTCATGTCTGGAGTCCTCAGTTATTAAGCACCCCCTACCTGTAGAATTAAAAAAATGTTCAGTTTATGGATGCTACTGAAGATCCTTCTCACTAGCCTTTAGACTATCTTAAAAATGCTGATTTGGACACAGTGGATGGTGTTTACTCCACTACTTCCAATATTTTTATCTACAGATCCAGGATTCAAGAAGCTCTTCAGATACACTTTACCTGATACTTGTGTAGAGAGGAGACAGAGATATCACTTTGCATACTCATTATTTGTCACCTACTACTCATATTGTGAGGATTGTCACCTAACTCCCCTATTTCTCCTCCCTAATGGAAGGGCTCCCCATCCAACCAAGAATTTGCACGGTGTCTTGGTGTGACTGCCTTATTCACACGAGGACTGGTGACATGTTTTGTGAACATTCTTGTGGAAGAAAAACGAAGTTACTTCTGCCCAATTTAAATCGCAGTGAAGCATGTGGTTATGGGAATGTTTCCATTGGCTTTACCTGCAAAGACCTTCTCTCTTCTTTTAACTCTTCGCAATAGTCGCTCTTGGTCCTTTACCCTGGACGGGTGTTCAAAATTCTCACCTGAGGAATGGAAAGATTCTTTGCATGAAAGATCTATAGACACAGGAGGATTATTGTTCTTCTCTAGCATCAAGCACATACAGGGTATGTCTACACAGCAAAGTTATTTCGGGATACCAGAGGTATCCCGAAATAGCTTCCCAGTGTCTTTTGAATGCATTTGCTATTTTGAAATATAGTGGAAATGCTTTTTCACCATCCCTGTAAAACAGGGCCGGCTCGAGCCATTCATGTGCCCTGGGCAGCGGGCGCGCGACGCATGAGTGGCTCCACTGATTGCAGCTCTAAGGGGCACCACGCAGCTCTAAGGGGGCACCATTGCAGCTCTAAGGGGCACCACGCAGCCCCCGTCCCCGGGCGCACGGTGCCTGATGGCAGCTCTAAGGGGCGCTGCGCGGCCCCCGTCCCCGGATGCACGGTGCCTGATGGCAGCTCTAAGGGGCGCCGGGTGGCCGGGTGGCCAGGTGCGCGGCGCCCCTTACAGCTGCCATCAGGCACCCCCTATAAGTTGGCACCCCGGGCAGCTGCCCGGCTAGCCCCCACCTTAATCCGGCCCTGCCTGTAAACCTCATTCTATGAGGAGTAAGGAATGGCTCGAAATAGTGCTTTATTTTGAAAGTTGTCGCTGTGTAGAAAACGCCAAATGACTAAATAAGCTATTTCGAAATAGACTTGAAATAAGCTATGCAAATTGTGTACCTTATTTCGAGTTTTGAGTGCTGTGTAGACACACCCACATTCTCTTTTCATTAACATTCCCCAAATCCTCAACTGGGCTTTGTAAGCCCTCTTATTTGAGGTGTCTTCAGAACACAGGCCTGGAGGAACAAATGCAGAAGGGCCCATTTCAAAGGATCCCTTTTAAAGACCTGATGAGGCCGCAGGCTGAATGCAAGATAGTTTGTTTGCATTGGCCTTGTGTATCATGGTGTGTTACATACAAATAAAATCATGGTTAAAGGTATTGAGAGATTATCCTGCTGAAATGTTTCCTGTATTCATGTTTCAGATTTTCAAAAGTGTTAATTATCCTAGGCATTAGAATGAGTAAAAAGAGCTTGATTTTCCTATGATTCCACCTGATTCTGTGATCTGATACAAAGTTCATTAGAGGCAATGGAAGTCCTTCCAATCCATTAGTTTTAGGTGAGGCCCTTGATGCTTTGTCCCCTTTGGAAGTCACTGCTATCTTGCTGGTAACATCACAATTGGTTGCTAAGCAGATGGTTATAATGTCACAAACAGAGGAATGTGACGTCTGGGTGAGGACTATACAGTGGGAATATGCGAATATTGAAGAAATCTGTACAAACCAACACAATTCTTGAGCTGACTACGACAGTGTTTCTGAGAGGTGTTGAACATGGAAAGGGATAAAGATTGTTCTTATTCCACTGGTGAGCTATGGAACACATTTCAGGCATAAAAATGGTTTGAGACGGAGAGCAATGCTATGAAGCATCAAGTCGATTTGCATTGCATGCCTCACGCTCTTGGATCAAAACCACTGCAACTTCTGATTTCAATGGACTAAGTCAAGAAATTCACTCACTGGGCTTCCCAAAGCATCCCTCCTCAGGCTTCTGCCATGTGAGAATGGTCTCCAGCCAGCTGGGTTTGTAGAAGTCAGAGAATCCAGCCATACCACAGAGCATAACTGAGGAGAGGAGGAAGAAAAGGACATGATAAACCCACAATTCAAACACTACAGCATCTTTATAAGATCAGCCTCTAGAAGGAAAGACACTCAAATATCCTTGACTCAGAGGATCCATAATCCTGCCATCCAGTCCTATTAGAAAGACAGCAATCTGACAACTTGTAAATTCCTTTGCCTTCAGAAGGGCACTCATACAAATAAGAGATTGGGGCAGGAGACAGATTAGGGAAATTATTAGATTAAATAGTTTAACTCCTGGCTAATGAAATATTTTTTTCTAATGTCTTTTACCATTTAGTTTTAAAAGTCCCAAACAGCATGTCTCCCATCACGAAAACCAAAAAATACCCTGTACCCCAAACTCAAAATTGGATGTCGAAAGACAGGCTTGTAAATCCATGGGGGAGGGGGCACCTCAACAAATTTCCAGATGTGCAAAACACACTAAAGTCATTGTATGCCGTGTTTCACAGCCATATTGGCTCCAGGACCAACTTTTGTTGATGAGAGAGATTAGCGTTCCAATTTACAAAGAGTTGATGAAGAAGAGCTAAAGTTTGTCTCTCCTGTCAACAGATGTTGGTCCAATAAAATATATTCCCTCACCCACCTTGTCTCATTAAATGCATTGTCAGACAGAAGTTCCCACTGGCTTCCATCTGATAGTTTATTTAATACTATAGACTAAGGGTACGTCTAGACTACACTCTAAAATCAAAATAAGATATGCAATTTTCGCCATGCAAATTGCGTATCTTATTTCAGTTTTATTTCAAAATAGGCTATTTTGAAATTTGGTGTGTCTACACAGCACCAAATTTTGAAATAAAGCACTATTTTGAGACATCTCTTATTCTTCGTGGGATGAGGTTTACAGGGATGCCGAAATAGCGCATCCGTTAGTTTGAAAATTATTTCGAAATAGTGGACGAGTTCCTTGGACACGGGGTAGTTATTTTGGGATACCTCTGGTATCCTGAAACAGCCTTGAAGTCTAGACATACATAAGAACATAAAAATGGCCATACTGGGTCAGACCAAAGGTCAATCCAGACCAGTACCCTGTCTGCCGACAGTGGCCAATGCCAGGTGTCCCAGAGGGAGTGAACTGAACAGGTACTGATCAAGCGATCTCTCTCCTGCCATCCATCTCCACCCTCTGACAAACAGAAGCTAGGGACACCGTTCCTTACCCATAGTGGCTAATAGCCATTAATGGACTTAACCTCCATGAATTTATCTAGTTCTTTTTTAAACCCTGTTATAGTCCTAGCCTTCTCAGACAAGGAGTTCCATAGATTGGCTATGTGCTGTGTGAAGAAGAACTTCCCCTTATTTGTGTTAAACCTGCTGCCCATTAGTTCCATTTGGTGGCCCCTAGTTCTTGTATTATGGGAACAAGTACAGTAAACTTCCGATAATCCGGCACCTTTGGGACCCAGGGGGTGCCGGATTTTTGGATATGCCGGAGTATCAGGAGGTACTCCGGAAGGGGGGCTGTGAGGGGCCTGGGAGGGGGGGTCGGCGGGGAACGGCGCGGCGTGGGGCAAACCCTCCACTGTTTTGCAGGGAGGTGGGGGAAGCCCCGCACAGCCGCTGGCGACAGGCCAGCTGGGGCTGCAAGCGACAGCGGTGACTTGGGGAAGCGGCGGGGCCGATCAGCTGGGGTGCTGCCGGGTTGGTCCCGCAGCACCACCCCTCACCTGAGCGCTGTGGGACCAACCCGGAAGCACCCCAGCTGCTCTGTCCCACAGCTTCCCCAAGTCCGCCGCTGCTGAAACTGATGAGCGGCGGACTTGGGGAAGCCGGGGGCAGAGCAGCTGGGGTGCTGCCCTGTTGGTCCTGCAGCCCCGCCCCTCACCCCCTGCTCGGCGCCCGGCAGCACCCCAGCTGCTCTGCCCCGCAGCTTCCCCAAGTCCGCCGCTCATCAGTTTCAGCAGCGGCAGCTGCGCGGAGCAGAGCAGCTGGGGTGCTGCCGAGCCAAGCAGGGGGTGAGGGGCGGGGCTGTGGGACCAACCCGGCAGCACCCCAGCTGCTCTGCTCTGTGCCTCTTCCCCAAGTCAGACACTGGTCAGTTTCAGCAGCGGCAGCAGCGGACTTGGGGAAGCAGCGCGGAGCAGCTCCAATTGTCTGGCTGGCTGGAGCACTTCCAGGTTCCAGTTGGTGCCGGACTATCGGGAGTGCCGGACCACTGGATGCCGGACAATTGGAGTTTTACTGTAAATAACTTTTCCTTATTCACTTTTTCCACACCACTCATGATTTTATATACCTCTATCATATCCCCCTCAGTCCTCTCTTTTCCAAGCTGAAAAGTTCCAGTCTTTTTAATCTCTCCTCACATGGGACCCATTCCGAACCCCTAATCATTTTAGTTGTCCTTCTCTGAACCTTTTCTAATGCCAGTATATCTTTTTTGAGATGAAGAGACCACATCTGTATGCAGTATTCAAGATGTGGGCATACCATGGATTTATATAAGGGCAATAAGATATTCTCCATCTTATTCTCTATCCCTTTTTTAATGATTCCTAACATCCTGTTTGCTTTTTTGACTGCTGCTGCACACTGCATGGACGTCTTCAGAGAACTATCCACAATGACTCCAAGATCTCTTTCCTGATTAGTTGTAGCTAAATTAGCCTCCGCCATATTGTATGTATAGTTGGGGTTATTTTTTCCAATGTGCATTACTTTACATTTATCAACATTAAATTTCATTTGCCATTTCATTTCCCAATCACTTAGTTTTGTGAGATCTTTTTGAAGTTCTTCACAGTCTGCTTCTGTCTTGACTATCTTAAACAGTTTAGTATCGTCTGCAAACTTTGCCACCTCACTGTTTACCCCTTTCTCCTGATCATTTATGAATAAGTTGAATAGGACTGGTTCTAGGACTGACCCTTGGGGAACACCACTAGTTACCCTTCTCCATTCTGAAAATTTACCATTTATTCCTATTCTTTGTTTCCTGTCTTTTAACCAGTTCTCAGTCCATGAAAGGATCTTCCCTCTTATCCCATGACAACTTAATTTATGTAAGAGCCTTTGGTGAGGGACCTTGTCAAAGGCTTTCTGGAAATCTAAGTACACTATATCTACTGGATCCCTCTTGTCCACATGTTTGTTGACCCATTCAAAGAACTCTAATAGATTAGTAAGACATGATTTCCCTTTACAGAAACGATGTTGACTTTTGCCCAACAAATTATGTTCTTCTATGTGTCTGACAATTTTATTCTTTACTATTGTTTCAACTAATTTGCCCAGTACTGACGTTAGACTTACCGGTCTGCAATTGCCGGGATTGCCTCTAGAGCCCTTTTTAAATATTGGTGTTACATTAGCTATCTTAAATCAGAAACTGATTTAAAGGATAGGTTACAAACCATAGTTAATAGTTCCGCAATTTCACATTTGAGTTCTTTCAGAACTCTTGGGTGAATGCCATCCGGTCCCGGTGGCTTGTTACTGTTAAGTTTATCAATTAATTCCAAAACCTCCTCTAATGACACTTCAGTCTGTGACAAGTTCTCAGATTTGTCACCTACAAAGGACGGGTAAGGTTTGGGAATCTCTGTAACATCCTCAGCTGTGAAGACTGAAGCAAAGAATTAATTTAGTTCCCCCTCAATGACTTTATCATCTTTAAGTCCTCCTTTTGTATCTCGATCGTCCAGGGGCCCCACTGGTTGTTTAGCAGGCTTCCTGCTTCTGATGTACTTAAAAAACATTTTATTATTCCTTTTTGAGTTTTTGGCTAGCTGTCCTTCAAACTCCTTTTTGGCTTTTCTTATTACATTTTTACACTTAATTTGGCAGTGTTTATGCTCCTTTCTATTTACCTCACTAGGATTTGACTTCCACTTTTTAAAAGATGCCTTTTTATCTCTCACTGCTTCTTTTACATGGTTGTTAAGCCAAGGTGGCTCTTTTTTAGTTCTTCTACTATTTTTTTAAATTTGGGGTACACATTTAAGTTGGGCCTCTATTATGGTATCTTTGAAAAGTGTCCATGCAGCTTGCAGGTATTTTACTTTAGTCACTGTACCTTTTAATTTCTGTTTAACTAACCTCCTCATTTTTGCATAGTTCCCCTTTTTGAAATTAAATGCCAGAGTGTTGGGCTGCTAAAGTGTTCTTCCCACCACAGGAATGTTTAATGTTATTATATTATGGTCATTGGGTCCAAGCAGTCCTGTTATAGTTACCTCTTGGACCAGATCCTGTGTGCCACTCAGGACTAAATTGAGAATTGCCGCTCCCCTTGTGGGATCCTGTACAGCTGCTCCAAGAAGCAGTCATTTAAGGTATCAAGAAATTTTGTCTCTGCATCTCGTCCTGAGGTGATGTGTACCCAGTCAATATGGGGATAGTTGAAATCCCCCACTATTATTGAGTTCTTCATTTTGATAGCCTCTCTAATCTCCCTTAGCATTTCATAGTCACTATTACTGTCCTGGTCAGCTGGTCGATAATAGATCCCTACTGTTATATTCTTATTAGAGCAGGGAATTACTATCCATAGCGATTCTATGGAACATGTTGATTCATTTAAGATTTTTACTTCATTTGATTCTAAATTTTCTTTCACATATAGTGCCACTCCCCCACCTGCATGACCTATACCTTAGATGCATAAATCCCAGAGTTGAAAATGCTGCCCTTCAGTTTATAGTCACTGCATATAACAGAAGGACATAAGCTTATTCTACTTCTGCATGTCATCCAGCTATGGTAAGGGAAGAAATGCAGACTGTAACATACTATTTAAATAACCATTCATGACACTTTATATGCAGTATGGTTCACTTCTTTAGCATAACTAATATTTTCTGTAACCTTAGGTTAATGTTTCATAACTGCTGGGATAAAAAACAGGTTTATCATCATATGTCACAATCTGCTCTGCTGTTGCTTCATTGTGATTAGGTTACATACTATTTTCCATAAAGAGGTCTCGAGAGGGAAACTGGAACCCATTGCTTTCGATCATCAGGTTTATTTTCATCATGCTAGCACAGAAAATATTCTTGTAATATTGGGATCTCTGGAACAGACGATCTGAGCATCCTTTCTGGGTACAGAAGAAAACCAGGCTATTGTATTGCATTTTAATACATTCATTGTTAAAAAAATCACATTGGAGTAGGGAGGTTGAGATCAGATAGCTGTGATTTGCAGCTGCAGATCTGATTTTGGATTTAAACACTGCGAGATAATTTAGCCTGGGCATCTTTACTAATGCAAAGGGGACAGAGAGGGCACACTTTTCTACAACCTGGAATGGTCTGGCCATTGGAAGTACAGAATGAGCATCAGTCCATTGGCACAAGAGAGATGATACTTTCAACCAGCATGTTGTCATGGCTATCACTTATAACACTGCTCTACAGCCAAAATGCTTCTGAAATAAATGTAGTCAAACTTTACTAATTCTGGGACACTGAGAACGAAAATGATGCTTAAAATTGTTGATTGGCTCTAGTTTTCAAGATATGCTATTGGGTCAGTATATACGACCCTTGACTTGGGAATGGCGGAGGATAAGTGAGTTATAAAGGGAAGGGATCTCAATTTAAACCAGAAATGACTAAAATACATCTTTGACTGGATCTATGAATAAATCTATGACTGGGTTTGGACAGTGCTTGCTTTTTAGGCAAAACAATGAATGATGCAATCTGAAGCTGGTATTGCATCATACATGATATGAATTGCATCATGTTATTCCTAGAAGTCACGGATGATGCAATCATTACGAAGCTTACATCACTCTGCTGAACAAATTGCCCTATATCAGCTCTAGAAATCACACAGTGTCGTGCTCTCTTATTTGTCAGTGTTTGATTTTGCAAAGGGACACATTTCTGTTTAGCCAAAGTGAGCAGAGATGCCTCGTACTTGTGTGAACAGTGCAGATAACTTCTGCTATGTTTGTGGTGACGTGACTTTTGCATCACAAAAGTGCAGTATAACCACTATGGTTAAGAAAGCCTATCACCTTTATTTTGGCTGCAAAATTGGAGATCAGGACAAGAGGTGGGCCCCACACATATGCTGCAACACTTGTGCAACAAATCTTTGCCAGTGGCTGAACAGGAAAAGGAAATCTATGCTTTTTGCAGTGCCAATGATTTGGAGAGAGCCAACAGATCATACCAGCAATTGTTACTTCTGCATGGTGCCTCCAGTTGGGAAAGGTGTGTCAAAGAAGAAAAAGTGGACTGTGCATTATCCAAACATTCCATCAGCTATACGCCCAGTACCCCACGGAGAAGGACTGCCAGTTCCTGATGCACCAGAATCATTCTCACTTGAGTCAGACGAGGAAGAGGAAGAGGATGAAACTTCTGGTCCTGAACCATCAATGTCACAGGACCCACATTTTCTCCCATCCTCCTCCTCTGAACCACACCTCATAACACAAGGTGAACTGAATGACCTTGTCAGGATTTGGAACTACCAAGAGTAAGGCAGAGCTGTTGGGCTCCAGACTACAGCAGTGGAATCTCCTGGCAGGTGATGTTAGGGTTTCCATGTTCCGTGACCGTCAAAAGGATCTTGTCCCATTCTTCTTCATGGAAGGTGATCTTGTAGCCTGCAACAACATCGATGGTGTGATGGCAGCCCTCGACATCGCTCACGATCCAGATGAGTGGAGACTGTTCATTGATTCATCGAAGACGAGTCTTAAAGCTGTTTTGCTGCATAATGGCAATGTTTTGCCATCAATTCCAGTTGGTCATGCAGTCCATGTGAAGGAAACCTATGACAACATGAAACAACTTTTGAGGTGCATAAACTATGGCCAACATCAGTGGCAGCTTTGTGGCGATTTGAAGGTTGTTGCTCTCTTGCTTGGTCTGCAGACTGGATACACAAAGTACTGCTGTTTTCTCTGCGAATGGGATAGTCGTGCAAGAGATTCCCACTACATCAAGATAGATTGGCCACTCCGACGGTCATTGGAGCCTGGGAGGAAAAGTGTTCAGCATCCACCACTTGTTGAATCAAGGAAGATTTTGTTACCACCCTTACACATCAAGCTGGGTCTGATGAAGAACTTTGTCAAGGCCATGGACAAAACACAAGCAGCTTTCAAGTACCTCCGTGGAAAATTTCCAAGGTTAAGTGAAGCTAAGATAAAGGAAGGTGTCTTTGTTGGTCCTCAGATTCGTGAACTTCTTTGAGATGATGCATTTGACCATGCACTGTGGCAAGGAAAAGACGGCATGGAAAGCCTTCCAGTTAGTGGCAATAAATTTTCTCGGAAACAACAAGGCAGACAACTACAGGTTGGTGGTGGAAAACCTCTTCAAGGCATACAAAAGCCTTGGTTGCAACATGTCACTAAAGATGCATTTTTTGCACTCTCATCTAGATTTTTTTCCACCGAACTGCGGAGCAGTGAGCGACGAGCACGGCGAGCGATTTCACCAGGACATTGCAACAATGGAGAAACACTATCAGGGCAAATGGAGCCCATCAATGCTTGCAGACTATTGCTGGACAGTGACAAGAGATGCTCCATTTAATGAATACAAGAGACAAGCCAAGAAGCGCCAAGTAGACACTGAATAGGACTAACCTATGTACATAATAGTTTTTTGCCTTTTGTTTCATAATAAATTTTATTTATATAACCCTTTTGCTGATTTTTAAAGTGTTACATTAACAGGACAGGTGAAATATTATCATGTAAAGCAACCATAAACACATGAAAAGACTTAGGTTTACAATTTATGATTAAAACTCTACTATCTACACAATATACATAGATGTAAAATGTAAAAACTTAAATATCTTGGAAACAGTAGCCAATCAGTTGTTTTAATTGTCATATTTGAATTCAGCACATCAAAATACATAATAAATAGCACATTTTATCTCTGAAGCAAACGACTTCTAAAAAATTGTAGACCAGTGTAATTATACCAAGACATGCATCAGTTGTCCTGAGCCTAATTACAGTTGTTTTAAATATTGTTATACTTGAGCAACCAAGAGCTTGTCTCCACTGAGGAATGGATTGATGCTGCAGGGATCGATTTAGAGGGTCTAATGAAGACCCACCAAATCAACCGCTAATCACTTTTCTGTCGACTCTGGTACTCCACTGGAACAAGGTTAGAAGAGGGACTCAACAGAAAGTTTCTTTTGTCAACGCAGCACAGTGTGGGCCCCACAGTAAGTAGAATTAAGCTGTGTTGACTTGAGTTACATTGGTAATGTAACTCCAATTGCATAGCTTAGTCCAAGTCTACACTAAAAGGGAAAGTCAAATCAAGATATGCGACTTGATTACGTAGCTGGAGTCAATGTACCTTGTTTCGAGTCTCCCTGCCATCCCCACATTGGGAGGCCTATGGGAGCAAACACTCCCAGGCTGCGTCTAGACTGGCAAGATTTTGCGCAAAAGCAGTCGCTTTTGCGCAAAAACTTGCCAGCTGTCTACACTGGCCGCTTGAATTTGCGCAAGAGCACTGACTTTGTAATGTACAAAATCAGTGCTTCTTGCAGAAATACAATGACGCTCCCGCTCGGGCAAAAGCCCTCTTGCACAAATGCTTTTGCGCAAGAGGGCCAGTGTAGACAACCCAGAACCGCTTTGCAAAAAAGCCCTGATGGCTAAAATGGCGATCGGGGCTTTCTTGCCTAAAACCGCGTCTGGGATTGCGCGGATGCTTTTGCGCAAAGCATCCATGCCAATCTGAGCTCTTTCATAAATACTTTTAACAGAAAAACTTTTCCGTTAAAAGCATTTGCGGAAAATCATGCCAGTCTAGACGCAGCCCCATTGTTTTTCCTTACTCCTCACAGAAGTAGGAGTACCGGCCATCAAAGCAGACCCCCTCTGAGTTTGATTTAGTGACTTTTAACTAGACTCACTAAATCGAACTCCGGAAGATCGATCGCAGCAGTGTCAATCTTCCATTTAGTGAAAACATGGACTGAGATCAGCCTGCCCCCGTAGTGTCGACCTACCCCAAGTCTTGAAAACTGAGGTGCTGAATGAATGATGGCTGTAATGGCAGTGGGGGCTGACCTGACCATCAGTAGCTGCTCTGCAAAGCCTGAGAAGAATATCCCCACTATGCAAATCCCCAGCACCAAGCGAAGATGCTTAAAGTAGACACTAAGGAGTAAAATTGCCTAATAATGGAAAGCTGAACTGTGAAGGCCGGGGGAAACATCAGATTAAAACATACAGGTGCATTCCCTGGTGCCTTATGCAGTACTCCAGAATTTAGGATAGCTGTGTTTGAAGGGCAACATCAGGCTACACACATTTGGTGGAATCTCATCCCTCTCTGCCACATGTTAAGCATCTTCTTGTCAGACATGATCCACTAAAATGATAAGCTGCCTCCCAGACCAATCAGAGTAGTGGCTGAGATGGGCAGCATGTGATTCCCCTGTTTGTCCCCAGACACACACAAATGAGTAACTGAAGCAGGTTGCCCTCATCATCCAAGTCTAACCCCACCATGAGTCTGTATTCCCCACTCATCTTCCTTCACCACTCCTGTGCTGTACCAGATGAGCCTCACTCAAGGTCCTCCTCTCTCTTGCCTCCATCCAGATTCTTCCACTTTAATAACGCTGGAATGAAAACGATATTGGCAGTATCCACCCCAGAACTAAACCAATATACTCTCCTATAGTCTTTCCATACTGGTTCTCCCTCCTTTCCCTCTTAGCTCTTTCCAAAGTCCATCAGAGCTTCTTTCCTAGAGAAACAGATGTTGAATTTTCTGCTTGCTGCTGAAGTCCAATGTAGCAATTGGGCATCTTAGTATATCTAGAAACCCTAACAATAAACTGTGTAGGACGATGTCTTCTGAACAAGTTTGACCTATTACCTCCACATATCTAGTATTTCCCTCATAGCTATATCTTGTATGTCCATTACCTTCCTGCTTTCTCCCCCCTCCTTCCCTATTTCTCTCTGGAGTCATTGCTCCTAACTGTCCCCCCCCCATCCTGTATATCCAGGTCAGCCCCCCTTACTTCCCCTTGCCACCTCTGTTGCAATTCTAACAGGAGAGCAAAGCCACAATCAACAAACACTTCAAGTCCACTCTGCCACATCCCCATGTTGTATCATGTATATTTCTCCTGTGATGGCTGCTAACCCTAATCTGGGCACTTACCGCATCTGCAAACAAAAAGTAGAAAAGCTGATGTGACAGGCAATAATCTGAGCATCCAGACATTGTCATGATTTTCCTACAGGCCTTGGTGACAATGCAGGAGCTGCCATTATCTTTCCTGTTGAACAAGCAGGACAACAGTCATGAATAGCTTAAGTGTCTGAAGACAAGACTCCAGTAACTAAATGTACAGGTGTATTCTCTTCTCAGTGTGTATGTGGAAGAGTGAAACTCCCACACGTCACTTAGAACATAAGAATGGCCATACTGGGTCAGACCAACAGTCCATCTAGTCCAGTATCCTGTCTTCCGACAGTGGCCAATGCCAGATGCTCCAGAGGGAGGGAACACAATAGGGATCATGTGATCCCTCTCCTGTATGTATTTTATGAATATGAATGCAGGTTAAAGAGTAGGGAAGGAGTGTCCCAGAGACTAGAAATGGTCAAAGATTATCTTTTGATAAGGAATAAAACTCACCAAGTTCCAAGCAAATATGCAAAGCATTTATCACTCATTTCCTCTGTAAAGCAATTGATGTTGTCAAATGTAGAGTATGCAAAAGAAGAGTCTGTTTGGTTCCACAAATGAGGAAGAATCCAAAAATGTAGTTCTAGGCTTGGTTCAAATTCTGAAAGCCAATCAAAGCAGAAAGTCCATAAATAATGAAGTGGCAGCAAGAGCAACACAGCGCTTTCCTAGTTATTCAACCTTTCTGCCTTCTGGCCTGCATTAACAATAGCAGAACATATGGTTAATAGCGTACTATGGAGGGTTTTCCCCATGGCATGGGGGATCAGATACACCCCCATATGCATCCCTTGAAAGATCTATGCTTCAGATGAGCCATTTCCTCTGAGATACTATACCACAGAATTATGCACTCTCTTTATGTCCAAATCGCTGGGTACAAGGTTAGTCCGTCAAGTCAGTCATGACCGGACACAATGACAGGAATGTATTTGGAAGGATTTTGAACTATTACTTTGGGGGATGCAATAAATCAAGTCTAGAAAAGTCTTCTGGTTTTTAACAAGAGTTAAAAGGCTATGCACCTGACAGTTTGGAGATGACACAGCTAGACAAGCCATGAAACAGGCAGTGGATTTAGCATGAGTGACTTTGAAGAGAACATTATCAGAACCTCAGTGAATTTCCCAGGGCCATACAATAAACCAGTACAAACCGTTCCCTTTCTAGCCATTAAACACCCTCCTTCCCCACGTATCTACTGGGATACAATACACAGGAGATGCCTCTCTGTCTCTGATAAGTGCCCTGTTCCTATGCAGAAGATATACCATGTGCTTTATAAGGCAAAACAGATGGGGGACACATTTCAGTATAAACACATCCGGCATAACAATAAATGCCCTTTTGCACCATCCCATTAGAATTGATGCCACTTCAATTTTACCTTTGAAATACTCTGGGTCACTGTGCCTAAAAGAAAGAGCTGCTTTTTCAGTCAGAGAAGACAGCTTCTTCACCAGCCTTTTGACTTGGTCCTGCTGAGATAGTAATTCACGTTCTGAGGCCCATTTCTCCAGGGCTCCTTTCAAATGAACTGCAGAAAGACAATGAGGTGTAGTGAATGATCACAGCCTTTAGGAGCTTGTGTATGTACATTAGTAACCTGATTGGACTTGTGACAACTTCCCCAGTTGGTCAGCGGATACTTTGCCAAGCAGTAGTATCACACTGTGAGTGAACTCTTCCTCTCTGTTGAATAGTCACTAGGATCCAGGAACCTATCGCTGCTACCTTGGGAGAAGATGGGAGAAAATAAAGCAGGGCCCTCGGATATCCTGGGGTGAAAAGCATGATGTTATTTGGCAGGTGACAGCAGGTGGCACTGTTGCACATAGTCTTGCATGGGTTGTGTATGTGTGCGAGCAAATGTTCAGTCTGGGGAGGACAAGCTGTGTTAGTCTTTGATAATGCAAGATTCTGTGTGGGGGCAGGTGTTTTTGGAGAGAGAGTTGAGGGAAAGTTTGCTTTCCAACATATGCTCTGTTTAGATCAACTGTTGCTCCTTGGAAACCAACCATTGGGAGTTGGTCTTAGATTCCTGGAAGGAGGGATTGCTCTGCATGCTGTTTGACCATCTCTGTTCCAGGACTCACTATAGCAGGTAAGTAAAACAAATCACTCTTAGACTATATCCAGGCTCCATGCCACTGGTTTTTTACTCCACTGTGAAAAGCCCAGACATCCCCTACCATACGATGGAGGAAGGTTACTAATGCCAGAGCAGGACACTGGTGATTAAAGATAGAGGCAACCCTGGCTGCTCAGACAGAGGGAGAAGGACCAACTGTGAATGCTCTTAACACGTTCAAGGATTTCTTGCTGCCAGAAGCTTTTAATCTGCCTCAGAGATAGGGCAGCCCAGACTCACACTTGTTCCTCTGGTGGGAGCAGTGTCAAGGGCCAGAAAAGACATGGTAATATAGGGGGTATTTGAGGGAATGAGATAAGGCCCCATTATCTGACTACAGCTTTAATGGCACTCTCATGCGACAGTGGTGGCTTCCTGGGTGCTGGTTACAGGCAGCACCATTCACCAAAAGAACTCTTGGTTTAGTTCTATTCCCCAAGCATCTCTCACGCCACATCCACCAGCAAGGCAGCAAATGGGGGAAGGGCAGCCGGTTGCAGCACCATCTTACTGGGCCGAATGGCGTGTGTACAGCTTCTGGACAAGTGACGGCCTGGGAGAAGCACCGGGACTCCCCAGCACCAGTGACAGGCACGAGAGAGGCTTTAGGTCCATGGCAGGCAGGAAGTGTTAATGTCTTGTGTGTGGAAGGCAGCATAGGTGCTGATTCTTATTTTTCCCTGGGGGTGCTCTGCTCCTGCTCCACTTGAGGCCCCACTTCCACGCCGCCCCCTCTGCTGAGGCCCTACCCTCACACTCCCTCTTCCCGCCTCTGGTCCAGTCCCCCACCCAGTCTCCCACCTGCCCGCCAATCGCTGCTCTCCACTCTCCCTGAAGTGTCCTGGGAGCAAGGCCACATGTGGCCTGCACAGCGGGCCCTGTCTCACAGGGGCCCTGAGGTGCCCAGGGGACCATGCGTCCCCCTCCGTCCCACGGACAAACAGGCAAGGGAAGTGTCTGGCCACACTGGTATCCCATGGGCAGGAGAGCGGCCTGGAGCAGCCTGGCCTTCCATGGGGGCTGCACACACACCTGCACCTGGCAGCGGGAGTGGGTGGTGCTTCGAGTGTGCAGGCATGCCTGTGTGCCGTGTGCGGCACTCCTCAGTCTGTGTGCAGCCGTGCGAGTGCCCTTGTCCTCAGACTGCTTCCAGCAGTGGCTGGTGGTGGAAGGGCGTCCCCCCCAGAGGTCCAACGTGTGTGTGGCCTCCCCAGAGCCTGTGAGCAGGATCTTCCTGGGGCTGCGTGGGGCAGACTGGCGCTGCATATGCTTCCATGTGCACAGAGTGCAGCATGATGTCCAGGCCGAGAGGGCCAAGCGACAATTACACCCCATCTCCTCTGCGCCTGCCTCCTCTGCCCTGTGTGTGTGAAAAACTGAGAGCACTCACCTGATGATCCCTCCCCTCCCTCAGAGGATGCCTAGGAGATATCCAGGCCCTGGGGTACCAGCTCAAGGGTGAGGGTGACAGTGCTGGCCGTCTCCTCCAGCTCATCCTCATGCTCTTCTTCCACCTGGCCAGGAAGCCCCGGGTGGGTGACGATAGGTGTCTCTAGCCCCAAGTCGACAACTAGGGGTGGCAAAGGGGCTGCACCACCCCCTAGGATGCAGTGGAGCTCGTCGGAGTAGGGGCAGGAATGGGGTCCTGCCCCGGAGCAAGAGCTGCGCTCCCTGACCCTGGCGTAGCCCTGCCGGAGCTCTTTGACCTTGCTCCTCACCTGCTCAGGGCTCCGGGGGTGGTGTCCTCTCGTGGCCAAGGCCTCGACCATCCGGCCATAGATGTCAGTATTTCGACGTCTGGAGTGGAGATCCTGCAGGGTCTCCTCCTCACCCCAGACATCTAGGAGGGCCAGGATCTCCGCCCCACGATGGGACATGCCTTTTGGTGCTCTTGGCAGGCTCCTGGGAGCCCTGTGCATGCTCCCTATGAGGGCCACTGGGATCTCGGGGGGGCTGAGGCTGGGCCATAACTCTGCAGCAGTGTGGCAGTCAGAGCCATGCAGTGAGTGCAGCTCCCAGCTTCCTGCCACAAGGCTTGTCCTGGGTGCCTGCAGCTTTATGAACTGGCAGGAGACAGGAACTATAGAGTTTTGATTAGTTTGGACAGTGGCCACCAGGCATAGGTGTGTGCAGCACATTTCATTAGGGTGTGCACTCAGGGAATTTTATTTTTTAAAGGCAAACATTTATTGAATACTCAATCATAAAGGACATTATTTTTATTCATCAAACAAACTAAAGAAACTAAAACTGAATTAAACTTATTTTTTTTTAAATTAACAACTAAACGTTACTTAAAAAATACAAACTTAAAAAATGAGACACAAAATACCAAATTTTTGCTGTAGTGATAACCAGGCGTATACAAAGATACAGTCAATTTTCATGATCTTTATCTTTAACCAGATA
Organism: Rafetus swinhoei; assembly: GCA_019425775.1. Taxonomy (NCBI): domain Eukaryota; kingdom Metazoa; phylum Chordata; order Testudines; family Trionychidae; genus Rafetus; species Rafetus swinhoei. The sequence goes on along the minus strand of CM033443.1, from coordinate 35,643,075 downwards.
ATGAGCTAACCCAAACTGACCAAAACAGATTAAGGTTTCTTCATCTTCCTGTCCTAGAGAATGAGACGTTGCTCACCAGGTGTTATGGACTTAAATTCCTCAATCACATCATTGTAATAAACTGAGGAAGCCAATTCTTGTTCAATGTACAAACTCATGAGTGAGTCGAGGCGCTGTTGGGACATTGTACTTCTTTGTTTGTTTTTTACATGTGCTAGTTTCGAAAAGTCTCTTTCACATGAACAGCTTGTAACAGGTAAGACTGCAAAGCATTGAATAGATTTGTAAAAGGCCTGGAACATGGAAGACTGATCTGATTCCTTTAGCCAATCAAGCCACTCTCTGGTGGTGTTCGTAGTGCTACCTTTAGGAACAGATCCGTCGTAACCCCGAAGCAATCCGACTTCAGCTTCCAACTCATCCAAGGACGCTTTAAATTTGTTGGCAATGATTCTCATATCGTCCCTGCCAATGTCTAAGCTCAGCAGTTTTCCCATTGCAGTCACAATTTTACAAGTCTCCTGTTCAAATCGCTGGTCAATGCTGGTAATCATTGAATCTAGGAGTGGGTAAAATGAAGTTATTCTCTCCTGCTCCTCTTTTGTATCTAAGTGATGCTGGGACTCAAATGCGTCATCAATACGAGTGGACGTTTTTCTCTTCTTAACTGTGGCAATCGATATATCATTCTCTACGCGCATTTTCACACTGTCATTGAAAATAGATTGAAAATATTCTGGGCCACTTCTCAACGCAGCCAAAGAGTTACGCAAGCTTTTCACCCCTGTCATTGCAGTAAGTAAGTTGAGATCTGGAGCTTGAAGAGCCTTACTCACTTTTACCACCATCTGGAGAATAGGGTGCATCATGTGAAGGGCAAAGATGAACTTGAATGAATTTAGTTCATGAATTTAGTGTGGAGAGGGCCGATAAAGAAAAGTTATTTATTAGTTCCCTAAATAGAAGAACTAGAGGACACCAAATGAAATTAATGGGTAGCAGGTTTAAAACTAATAAAAGAAAGTTCTTCTTCACACAGCGTGTAGTCAGCATGTGGAACTCCTTGCCAGAGGAGGCTGTGAAGGCTAGGACTATAACAGAGTTTAAAGAGAAGCTAGATAATTTCATGGAGGTTAGGTCCATAAAAGGCTATTAGCCAGGGATAAAATGGTGTCCTTGGCCTCTGTTTGACAGAGGCTGGAGAGGGATGGCAGGAGACAAAGCGCTTGATCATTGTCTTCGGTCCACCCCCTCTGGGGCACCTGGTGCTGGCCACTGTCAGCAGACAGGATGCTGGGCTGGATGGACCTTTGGTCTGACCCGGTACGGCCGTTCTTATGTTCTTATGTTCTTATGTTCTTAGTTCATGGATAAGGCCCCTGGCTTTTATTTTAGTGTCAGCAAGGTGAGTTGTTTCGATAATCTCTTGTAAAGCTTGTAAAATGGAGTAGTTTTGTTTTACAGCAGCCACTGCTTCTGCTCTGTATGCTCATCTTGTGTTTGATAGTGACTTCAAAGTCTTCAACTGGGATCCTACTTCTTGTGAAATCTTCTCCATTACTGCATGTTGCACAGGACTCCCCTCCATGAAGGCATAAAGAGTCTGAATAACACCAAAAAAATCAAAGACAGTTCTGTTTTGTTTACTTGAAGTGCATGCATTTACTAGGACGAGGTTCAAACAATGCGCATAGCAGTGTACATAGAGTATTTCACTGTTTCTTTCTTTACATTTCATTTGAACTCCCACATAGTAGATGCACCATCAAAACAGACAGACATCACTGATGACCCATCAATTTTAAGAATGCCAAGGACATCATTTAACTGGTCAAAAATAGACTGAGCATCAACTGTTAATAGTCTCTGAACAGACACAAAATGTTCAACTGGACTATGTTTTTCATTGTCAAAATACCGCACCACAATGGACATCTGTTCATGGTATCCACAGCCAGTAGTGTCGTCGGCAATTATTGAGACCATTTCTCCATTTAGTGAAGACACAATCTTTTGTTGCACAACGTTGTACAAGGCCACAGTTAAATCATTTTGGATGCAATTACTCAGATAGGTAGCATTTCGAGGAGATTGTTGCACATGTTTTGCCATTACGGGATCATATATTTGGAGCATATTGACAAGATTTAGAAATAAACCTTTCTCAAAACTGTCAGCTTTTTCATTGTGACCCCTGAACGGTCTCCTACCTTTTGCCAAACACAGAACAATGTCAATCAGTCGCTCCATTACACTTCGGTTATGGCACTGTTCTTCTTCTTGTTTAGACAGAAAAGCCTGCTTGCCCTCATCCAACAATACATCAATGGGTCTCCCTTCATTAAAACTTGACCATGAAGAACAGCTCAGCACATGAGATTTTGACAGTTGGTGGTTTTTAAAACATTTGTTAGCCCTATGCCAGTTTCTGAATCCCTTATCAATAAATGCTGGATCAGTGTGACCTTTGTTTGCTGCATCATTAGAGGAGAAGAAACGGCAGTAAAAGCAAAATTCTGTATCCTTTGATGGGCTATATTCTAACCACCTATACTTTTCAGACCAATCGGCCTGAAAACTTCTTTGTTTATTCCCTATTTTACTTCTAGGAAACATGCTCAATCTAGGCTGATAAGGACCTCTAGATAATCGAGACCGGCGTTCTAATCTATTTTTTGGAATATCACAGACTGGGTCATAAGATGGAATGTTTGATGGCTTTGAATAGAAACTACACTGACCTGAACTAAGAGACAAAGTCTGTTTCTGTTGGTCATTATTGGACGCACGCACTGGAACTGGTGGCGGCATTATCTTCATGTAAGTTCTTAACCAAGGAGGCCAAGGTATTTGCACTACTATCAGCACATTCATTATAATTCAGTTTGTCTGCTCCTTTTCTTATCTTAACAATGAACCAATCCATATTTTAAAATTAAAAGGGGGTATCATACGATTGAATTAAAACGTAAAGCCATGGGCTTGTTATACTATTTCAGTAGAGTACACGTGACAAAGATTACAAACACTGTAGACACTGCGCTGGGCACGCCTGACGTGGCCACTTATATAGGTCAAATAATTTTCTAGAATAGTAGTCGGAGGGGAAGGGGAGGACCAATGATAATGCAGTGCCGCAGTAGTGGGGAAGCATGCTGAGAGTGAACGCGGGTTTTCTATACATTTCTACAACATCTATATTACGCAATTCGGCGCTTATTGCATACTACAACAATCCATACTTTAAAACTAAAAGAGCGTATCATGCGATTAAATTAAAATGCAAAGCCACTTTTTTTTGAGACATTAGGGTGTGCCTGGGCACACCTGGCACACCCTGTACACACGCCTACGCCACCAGGGCACCTGTGTTATTTCCTGGAGGCCGCTTTTTTCGACAGAACGCTCTTTTCCACATCTACACATGCCTTTTTCTGAAAAAGCTTTTTCAGAAAAGGCATTCTTCCTTGTAGAAAGAGGTTTACCGCCGTTGGAAAACCCCCTCCATTCTTTTGACTTTTTGTCGAAAGAACGCAATAGCAGTGTGGACGCAAGTATTGTTTATCTGGAATAACAGCCGTTATTCTGGGAAAACATTGCAGTGTAGACATACCCTAATTTTCATTAGATTCCTTCTATAGGCTTCTAGTTGGGATCATCTTATGGTCTGAGACCTCCTACTGAGACACCATGGACCTCCTGATGAGACACTATGGTACTTTTCCACTAATGCGATCAACCAGTGGTTCTGTCCATTAATTATCAGAACATAGTACCACTGACGGATGGCACTCTCTGGCATATTTTGCCTTCCTGTGAACCTCTGCTCTTCATCTCATGCTCTGCAGAAAGAGTGTAGGTGTCAGTTCACGCACAGCCCTGAGTGGAGGAGGGCTAAGTTCGGAGGTGACATAAGACTGGCTGGTCATCAGAAAAACATTGTTAGTTATCTATCATTCTGTTAGGAGGATAAACGTTGTCGTAGTAACAATCCACAAGACCCTTGCCCCCCCACACACACATACCCAACCCCTCCAAAATATTCATCCTGCCAACAGCACTGCAGCTATTTCACACGTTACTGATTGAAAACAGATTAAAGCAAACAAACATGAAATCAGCAAGTGCAACATTGGTGTGCGTCTACACAGCCAAGTTATTTCAGAATAACAGCCATTATTCCGAAATAACTATGCAAGCAACTACCCAGCAATTTCGTTATTTCGAAATAATTTTGAAATAATGGGTGGCTTATTCTGACTTCTGTAAATCTCATTCTACGAAGAATAACACCTCTTCCAAAAAAGCTATTTCGAAATAAGGCATGTGTAGATGCTCCACTTCTGCTATTTCGAAATAGCCCCTCACCAGGGCCATTCTAAGTTATTCCTCCTGGGGCTCTAAATTGAGATAGCACATCTACATTAGGGAAGCCTGCCTTGGACTAATTTTGAGGCTTCCCTGCATCATAGACATGCTATTTCAAAATAAACTATTTCGGAATAACTATTCTGGAATATCTTATTCCGAAATAACTGTGCAGTGTAGAAATGCAAATACTATGGCTGGTTTGCTGCTGAGCTCTGTCCATGCCCAAATTATAAAACAGATTCGGATCTCACTCCTCAATAACTCTACTGACTTCTGTAGAATTAATCCTGATTTATGCTACTATGAAAGCAAAATCTGACCCAAAGTATGGACCAGATCCTAGTCTCCCTTGCAGAAGTTGGTTGGCACATTCCTACAGGCACACAGCAGAGATGTAGTCAGACAGGTTAGCCGCCTACCTGAAAATGCCTCCAGCATATTGGCAGCCTGGAGTAAGTCAGCACAGTTGGCTCTACAACTTCTCCTAGCCTCATCCTTCCTAACCATTGGCAAGTGGATGATAGCCAGAGTATTATGGGCTCCGAGTCCCAGCCACCAGCAATGGCAGGTCATGGGGAGGCATTGCAGCTCGATACAATACAGAGTACTAACAAGGCAGCTCCAATCTGCCTTAGCCCTAGAATCTGGGAAGCACATAGGTCATGTTCATCCACCTTTGGCTCATCTCTGTGGGTCTTGCCAGAGAAATACAATATCGAGCATCATTGAGTGGATGAAATATTCTTTCTTCTGCATATTTCACTCTATGTCCCCCCCAAACAACAAAAACATTCTATGCGTCACTTTTTAAAAATGACCCTCTGTGCTTCTCTGACAATATCAGCTCAATGCAAAAGGGCATCTGGAGCACTGCTGCTTTCTTTTAATTTGAGAAACTAGCCATTCCAAATAATTTAAACAGGTGTTAATGTATAAACAGAGAGACCTTTCATGGTGCTATTAGGAACTAAGGCTCGTTAATAAGAACAGTTATTTTAAAGAGGAGAGTTTCATATCAGGCTACTATGACATTTTAAAAAACAATTGAGTTACAGTACCTTGCAAAATATGAAATCCAAACACTCCGTCTAAATTGATGTCCCTTTGTTTATTTTCCAGGAAGACAGTTGCATTTTCTAGAGCAGAAATGATAATGCTCCTTGAATCAGCCTCACTTTTTGACAGATTGGACTTTAAGAGAAAGATCAGCAGCAAAAACACAGGGAACAGCATTTCTGCTTTGCTAGTTTGCTTGGAGAAGATTGTGCAACTCAGAGCTGTCAGGTGTTCACAACTGTTCCTATGTTGGGCGACTGGCATTTTTTCCCACTCAGATTAACTATTTAAGTGTGCTGTGGTATCAGTGTACAGATGCGGGGCCAGTTTAAGCAGTCACTCCGAAGCACATCTCGGGTTCCTTTTAATGTACTTGGAAATATTTTCCAATGGATCAAAATCTGGACTTGTTTTAACTCAGAGCAAATTCTTATTGCTTGAAACCCACAAAAAGGAATGAAGGTTTTGTCCTTGCGCGAGGAGATGGAGACGCAGTGAACAGTCTGTGCCGCTGACAACAGAAGACTGGGAGTATGTGCAGATTAAGGCATAGCTAACTAAGTGACTGTTTACAGCCTCACAATATGAGGGGCCACCAAACAAAACCTGACTCAATTTCAAATTTTATCCAAGTCAGTTGATAAATAATGGAGATATGGGAAAAAGAAGATTATCTCCAGATACAGACATTTTAGTTAAAATAGAAGATATATATATACAGGGCTTGACAAACCGTGGCGAAAACCACTCGCCAGCCCCACACTGCGCATGCGTGAGACCCGCACTGCGCATGCGCGAACCGCCGGTGAACGGGGCGACCAGCTGAAATCTACTTGCCACGGGCGAGGAGATAAGTGGATTTATATATATATATATACAAACACCCTTATGCTACCCTTAGCCATCACTAATTTTTCATTATTGCCAAGTAGGAGGCGGGGGCTGAAAGAAATTATCATTGCACTTGTAAAATTAGGATTTATACAGCTAAGTACAGGGGGAGGGATAGCTCAGTGGTTTGAGCATTTGCCTACTAAACCCAGCATTGTGAGCCCAATCCCTGGGGGGGGCCATTTAGGGATCTAGGGCAAATCTGTCAGGGAGGGTACTTGGTCCTGCTGTGAAGGCAGATAAGGGCAGCCTCTCCATATAGGTGAACTCAGCAGTCACCTAGGATGCCAAATTCAAGGAACAAAATACACTTCCTCCTGTCCTTGCCACAAATTTCATCCCATTATGTTGTTTCATTTGTTTCTTGCCAACTCCCAATATCCCCTCTCTCCCTGCCACTTCCCCTTCTCATAATGCCTGATGCGGTGCCGGCAACTAATTCGCTCTGACGGCAGTGCTGGAAACAGCTAGGGTCAAAAATTAAGCACGTAAGTTGTTATTTTTGTGTGTTTTTCCTGTGTGTGGTTTTTTCATCAAGTGCTCTATCATCAAGATTGCCCCATGGCATAAGGAGGAAAAAGAAAGCCCTCAGGAGCTGCGTATCATAAATGAAAGGCTGAGAAGGAAAAGGACGAAGCAAAACAACAGGGATCCTTCCTGAAATATCTTTTCTTTAATCCAAATAAAGAGGGAAGCAGTTCACAGCATCCAGATGAAGGAATTTTACTTGGAGAGGTTAGCTCATATCCTCATGTAAGCAGTTTGGAACAACAAGATGAAGGAATATTACTTCGAGATGAGGGTACCTCACATCCACAAAAAAGCAGTTTGGAAACTCAAGATAATGGAAACCTACTTCTAGATGAAGGCAGCTCACAGCATCAGACTGATATGGAAGTGGAGAAAATTTATTATCCTTCAGAGACAAATGCAGAAATCGAAGTAAATGAAGTAGAAGGAATAAAGAATGAGGAAGTTACAAACAAGTTAAACTATGGGGACCCAGCTTCATGGCCAAGATGTGATGACAGTGTGCAGCAAATTCTCGTGGAACATGGACCCAAACAAGTTAATAAATTTCCCTTCCCTAAGGATGGAAATAAAAGAAAATTCTCTGCTCAGCATTACAAGAGGAAACTCATTAATGGGGAAGAAATTAATCGAAACTGGTTACAATATTCAGTGTCGAAGGACTCTGTTTTGCTTTTGCTGCAAGTTGTTTAGAAATCAAGCAGTTGGTACATCACTTACAGAAAATGGTTCAAAGGACTGGAAAAACATATAATCAATTCTCTCTTCACATGAAAGAAGTAAAGAACATTTTGAATGTTTTCAAAATTGGAGAGAACTTGAATTACAATTGAAAAAAGGAAAAACTGTCGAAGAAAATTTACGTGTGATCAAGGGAAAAGAAGAATATTGGTGACAAATATTAGTGCGTCTGATTGCTTTAGTGAGAGTTCTCGGTGAGCAAAATATAGCATTCTGCGGCTGTGGTAGAAATGAAAAATTATACACTCCAGGTTATGGAAACTTTTAAAAATGTGTTGAATACCTAGCTTTGTTTGATCCAGTCATGAAGGAGCATCTATGTAAAATAACTGATCATGAAACACAGGTTCATTACTTAGGAAAAAATATGCAGAATGAACTGATTCAAATCCTAGCAAATGCCATTCAAAAGAAAATTTTAGAAGCTGTCCATTCTGCTAAATACTTTTCAATAATACTGGACTGTACAGCAGATGTGAGTAATGTTGAACAAATGACGATGATTATTTGTTTTGTGGATATGGAAAAGTCTGCAGATGAAGATAATGTTGAAGTGCTCATAAAGGAACATTTTTTAGGTTTCGTACCAATGAAGGAGATGACTGGAGCATTTATGACTGAAACTATTCTACAAGAACTTGAAGCAATGTCATTATCTATGGATAACTTACGTGGCCAAGACTATGATAATGGTAGTAATATGAAGGGCAAAGACAATGGTGTGCAAAGGAGAATCCTGGAAATCAATCCTAGAGCCTTTTTCGTTCCTTGCAGTGCGCATTCTTTGAATTTGGTTGTCAATAATGCTGCTAGATGCTGTTTGGAGGCAAGCAGTTTCTTTGACCTGGTGCAACATGTTTATGTGTTTTTCTCAGACTCAACACGCCGTTGGGAGATTCTGACTCACCATGTGAATTCTCTAACTGTGAAACCACCTAGTCAGACAAGTGGTGTCGCATTGATGCTTTGAAGCCTCTTCGCTATGAACTTGGCAACATTTATGATGCCCTAATTGAAATTTCTGATGATACTACATTTGGATCATCTGGCATTTCGGCACGTTCAGATGCAGAAGCTCTTGCAAATGGCCTTTCCAAGTTCAAATTTGTGACTTCACTCATTTTGTGGTATAATATCCTTTTCGAGATTAGCCTCATTAGTAAGCAGCTTCAGGAAAAGAACTTGGACATACACTCTGCTATTCAAAAACTGTAGCAAACTAAAAATATTCTGGAGGAATTCAGAAGTGATGAAGGGTTTGAAAGAACACTAATAGATTCTCTCGAGCTTGCTGAAGGAATAGACTTTCCGACTGAATTTGAACCAAAGCTAGTTTGCATTCGGCAGAAGAAACAGCAGTTTTTATATGAAGGACGAGACACTCCCATTCAGAATCCAAAACAAAGGTTCAAAGTGAATTTCTACTTTGCAGTCCTTGATACTGCTATTTACTCTGTTGACGAAAGATTTCAACAGATGCAGCAGCCAGAGTCAGTATTTGGTTTTCTATATGATATCCACAATTTGCAAAATAAAACAGCAAAACACGTAAAAGAATTCTGTATAAAACTGGAGTCGGCATTGTCTCATGAAAATTCAAAAGACATTGATGCTACAGATTTATGTAGAGAACTTCAGGCTTTTTCGAGACAACTTAAGAAACATTTCCCTCCTGAAGAAGTAATGAAGTTTGTTTGTGAAAATAAACTCAAAGACAGTTTTCCAAACATTTTTATAGCTCTAGGGATTCTTTTAACTTTGCCAGTTTCCATAGCTAGTGGGGAACGTAGCTTCTCCAAGTTAAAATTAATAAAAACATATCTGCGTTCAACAATGGTGCAAGAGAGACTTGTTGGACTTGCCACAATGTCAATAGAACATGAAATAGCTGGAAAACTGGATCTAAAAGAACTAGTGACTGAGTTTTCAAAACGTAAAGCAAGAAAAGTCATGTTTTAAGAGCACAGAGTGTTTTTTATTCGGAGTATTTTGTAATTACAGGTTAAAGTTCATTGAAGAGTTTTCTTAGTTCTTTCTATATTCGTGTGGTGGTAATGGCAGTTAAAGCAGGACAGCGTAATGGACTATTTTGGATTTGTAATAATAAAAATTATAATTAACATTTTTAATGCATTTTTATTTGAAATCGGACTGAAATATCATCTAGCTGTCGTGTACAAATCTATTCTGAAAATTTCTTGTCTCTATTTTAATCTGATCTCAGAAACATTGGTTGGACGGACAGACAAACCAAATAATTATGCCTGTTTAAATAAATACGCTTAAAAAACATTAAACGCAAAATAGGGGCAAAATGTTTCCCAGTTTACCAAAAACCTCAGCCTAGATCTGCCCTTGGGGTTTGGGGGTGGGGGCATCAATTGCATTGTTCGCCTAGGGCGCCAGTTGCTGGCAGCTAGTCTAGGGCTGCCCCTGAAGGCAGGGGACTGCGCTCAATGACCTTTCAAGGTCCCTTCCAGTTCTATGAGATAGATATGTCTCCATATTATAAGTCTGCTATCTGTCTCCAAAGGCAGCATTTTCTTAGCCAGCTGCTATAGTAGAATTCTGGCCATGCCTTCATAGTTTATTTAAACAAATTAATAATCTCGTTGCTGATAAAACTGGGGAAAATGTGAGGTTGAAGACGGCAGTGTTGTCAAGCAGATCTGTCAAGCTCATACTTGTATGGGACTCGTCCTAGGAGTGACTTCATGTAAACTGCCTTTCTTGGCTGGTAATAGCTGGAAGGCTGCCATCTTTAGTTTGTGGTCCAGCACGCTCAGTCATATAGTATCTTCACTCCTGTTTTTCATTTTCTGAAGTGTTAGTGTGTTTTCTTCTTTTGATCTGTACACACATACAATTGTGTATTTTAGTGCGCGCACACTGCTTTCTGCACTATCCATGCTTCCTATGATTGAGTTTGCAGGTGATCATCTTGGGTTGAGTGGATCTTGAGGAGGATTAATTTGTGTTGGCTTCCTCCATCGGTTTTGAGAACCCTCACTGTATTTTTAGCAGTTACCAAAGGAGGTTGTGGATTCCCCATTACTGGAGGTTTTCGAGACCAGCTTTGACTAACACCTGTCAAGGATGAATATGGCAAAAGAAAAATTTGAATAATTCATTATTTCAAATTAAATCAGAATAAACATTTGTAAATATATTTTATATATAGTCTGGATAAACTTTGTATTTCCCTAACAAAATTAATCAAACATTAATTTTGGGTAATTCTCCTTATTCATGGTGTAAAACAAATTATATATTCTCTTTTGTTTTTCTGTTAGAATATAGTTTTTGTTTTTATATATTCAATATCCTTTCTGTGAAAATAATACATTCATTTTTATAGTATGGGATCTCATACACTTGACATAGCTAAGGTTCTCAGAATGTCATAAACTGGCCCTGGTTGCAAGCTGGGTCACTGTTTGCAACAAAAACGGGCTATTTCCAGTGTCCCTCCAACTGGATTCTTTGGTCTGCTAAGACACTTTCTGCCATAGTATGAAGTGGCCTTAAGCATTCCCCTTGCATAGTGGGACTCTTTGCCAGCAGAAGGGGAAGGAGAGGAGCACACACTGGTGTTTGGATTGGGAGACAGAAAAGAGAGTGTGTGATGGACTCAGCTGACCCCCAACGGGTATAAGGTGTTGGGACCTTATTCCAATGATAGAAGTTGGAGTAGCAAAGGGCCAGAACAGCAACTGACTCACTCAGGCCACCATTCTGCCCTCAGGTGCTGAGGAAAATTTGCCCTTGCATCCAACCATTCTCCCCAGGATTTCCTTTCACCTTCACTGTGGCTGATACCACAGCTGTAGCTTGCAGTGATGTGCTCCATTATGCTTCCATGCAAACAGCTCTATTTTTATTATGCAGGGGTTGGGGGAAATCCAATCAAATTTCTGTCCAGTAAATGTGACTATCCTAGCAATCTCCCAACCAAACATTCACCATTTGCAACATGGCTTTGCTTCTGAGACCCGACATTAACAGAAGTATCATGAGCAAGACACAAGAAGTCATTCTTCCACTCTACTCTGCAATGATTAGGCCTCAACTGGAGTATTGTGTCCAGTTCTGGGCACCACGTTTCCAGAAAGATGTGGAGAAATTGGAGAGGGTCCAGAGAAGAGAAAAGAAAAGATTAAAGGTCTAGAAAACATGAGCTATGAGGCAAGGCTGAAGGAATTGGGCTTCTTTAGTCTGGAAAAGAGAAGACCGAGAGGGGACATGATAGCGGTTTTCAGATACCTAAAAGGGTATCACAGGGAGGAGGGGGGAAAATTGTTCTCCTTGGCCTCTGATGATAGGAAAAGAAGCAATGGGCTTAAACTGCAGCAAAGGAGGTTTAGGTTGGATACTAGGAAAAACTTCCTAACTGTCAGGATGGTGAAACACTAGAATAAATTGCCTAGGGAGGTTGTGGAATCTCCATCACTGAAGATATTAAAGAGCAGGTTAGACAGACATCTATCAGGGATGATCTAGAATGGTGCTTGGTCCTGCTTTGAGGGCAGGAGACTGGACTTGATGACCTTTTGAGGTCCCTTCCAGTTCTAGTATTCTATGATAAGCAGGCCTGCTGACAGGAATTCTGGGCCCCAGGGCAGCACAATCAATGGGCTCCCTATTCCCCTCCCTTGAATGGACCCACAAGCCAGAGAAACCCTAGCACCACTTCTCAACCAGAGGATCCCCTTGACAGTTGCATCCACCACTTGCCTGGAAGTGTCCCTCCCCTCCCCCTGCCCAGAGGACCCCAGGGACTGCATCTTTTTATTCTTATCAATAAACTAGGCAAATAGAACTTAGATGGGGCTACTATAAGGTGGGTGCATAACTGGCTGGATAACCGTACTGAGGGTATGTCTACACCAGCTCGTTAGTTCAAGGTAGGTAGGCAAATGACGGCAACCAGAGTTGCAAATGAAGCCCGGGATTTAAATATCCTGGGCTTCATTTGCATGTTCCTGGGGCGCCACCATTTTTAAATCCCCCTTAGTCCGAACTCCATGCCCGCTGCTACACGCAGCACGGAGTAGGTAGTTCGAATTAGAGTTCCACAAGGAGTACCGGTAGTTCGAATTAGGATCTCTAATTCGATCTACCTACTCCGTGCCGCGTGTAGCTGCGGGCACGGAGTTCGGACTAAGGAGGATTTAAAAATGGCGGCGCCCGGGAACATGCAAATGAAACCCAGGATATTTAAATCCCGGGCTTCATTTGCAACTCCGGTTGCCCTCATTTGCCTACCTAGCTTGAACTAATGAGCTACTGTAGACATACCCTCAGAGAGTACTTATTAATGGTTCACAATCCTGCTGTAAAGGTATAACTAGTGGGGTTCCGCAGGGGTCTGTTTTGGGACCGGCTCTGTTCAATATCTTCATCAACGATTTAGATATTGGCATAGAAAGTATGCTTATTAAGTTTGCAGATGATACCACGCTGGGAGAGGTTGCGACTGCTCTGGAGGATAGGGTCATAATTCAAAATGATCTGGACAAATTGGAGAAATGATCTGAGGTAAATAGGATGAAGTTTAATAAAGACAAATGTAAAGTGCTCCACTTAGGAAGGAACAATCAGTTTCACACATACAGAATGGGAAGTGACTGTCTAGGAAGGAGTACGGCAGAAAGGGATCTAGGGGTAATAGTGGACCACAAGCTGAATATGAGTCAGCAGTGTGATGCTGTTGCAAAAAAAGCAAACATGATTCTGGGATGCATTAACAGGTGTGTTGTGAGCAAGACACGAGAAGTCATTCTTCCGCTCTACTCTGCGCTGGTTAGGCCTCAGTTGGAGTATTGTGTCCAGTTCTGGGCACCGCATTTTAAGAAAGATGTGGAGAAATTGGAGAGGGTCCAGAGAAGAGCAACAAGAATGATTAAAGGTCTAGAGAACATGACCTATGAAGGAAGGCTGAAAGAATTGGGTTTGTTTAGTTTAGAAAAGAGAAGACTGAGGGGGGATATGATAGCCGTTTTCAGGTATCTAAAAGGGTGTCATAAGGAGGAGGGAGAAAACTTGTTCATCTTGGCCTCTGAGGATAGAACAAGAAGCAATGGGCTTAGACCGCAGCAAGGGAGGTTTAGGTTGGATATTAGGAAAAAGTTCCTAACTGTCAGGGTAGTCAAACACTGGAATAAATTGCCCAGGGAGGTTGTGGAATCTCCATCTCTGGAGATATTTAAGAGTAGGTTAGATAAATGTCTATCAGAGATGGTCTAGACAGTATTTGGTCCTGCCATGAGGGCAGGGGACTGGACTCAATGACCTCTCGAGGTCCCTTCCAGTCCTAGTATTCTATGATTCTATGATCTACATGGAGGAGCCCCATATGACCTACAGATGCACCTCTCCTCCCTTCCCCAGACCTGGCCCACAGTATTTCTAGAATCATAGACCTGGAAGAAACACCCTACAGACACACAGCATTACTTTCCAGTCTCTGTTTGTATCAATGCCTATGAAAGTTCTCCAGCTGCTTAATTGAAATAGAGCCATGTGCAAGATGATTCACTCTAGCCATTTCTCCAAACTGTATAGATTCGAGTGCTTCACCCTAAGTTAAGACCTTTCAGAGCTTTGATTTAGTACAGTGGTCTCCAACCTTTTTAAGCACAAGATCACTTTTTGAATTTAAGTGCAATCCAGGATCTACCTCAACCCAAATACCCTTGACCCACATCCTTTGTGCCCCTTCTCTGAGACCCCGCCCCTGCTCAGTCCTCCCTCCATCCCTTCCCTATCCTCCCTCTCTTTCATCAGGCAGGGGCAGAGGATTGGGGCACAGGCTCCGGTCTTGGGCTAAGGGATTTAGAGTGTGAGAGGGGCTCTGAGCTGAGCCTGGGGCAGGGGGTTGGGGTACAGGCTCTGTAAGGGAGTTTGGGTTCAGGGGCTCAGGACTAGGGCAGAAGCTTGGGGTGCAGGAGGGGGCTCAGGACTGGGGCAGGGGTTTGGAGCTGGCTCCAGCTGGGCACTGCTTACCTCAGGTGGCTCCTGGGTGGTGGTGCAGTGAGGCTAAGGCAGGCTCACTCCTTCCCTGGCCCTGTACCACTCTCCAAAGCAGCCAGCAAACTCCCTCCATCCCCAGACCTGTTGTGCCCCCCCCCCACATTTTATAGAGACAGAATACAGAGTGGGAGAGGGGGCACCCTGACATCAGTGCCCCCTCCTCTCTCTTCCCTGCTCTGCACAGCTTCTGGTGGTGGTGGGGAAGCTCTAAGGCAAAGGGCAGGAGATGTGCAGCAGTGGGGGGAGGGACACTTGAAATGCTGGCACTTTATAGCCTCTTGGCCAAACCAGTCAGGATCACCTGTCAGGGGCTCCAAGATCTACCAGTAGATCCCAAGCTACTGGTTGGTGTAGGGGAGCCTGGACAGCTCTCCCTTGACAATTATAATGTCTGCCTTGTCCACAGTGCGGATCTCTAAAAAGCAAAACCCAGGCCTGTCTCAACTCTGGCAAGCAGGTAAGGCTGGGGATGGGGTGGGTGGGGAGGAACTTTAAGAGCCAGGAATGTTTTGCACAATCATGCAAATTTAGCATGGTACAGCGAGACCATGCCAAGACGACTGGGAGCAACCTGGTATCGGAACATTCTGTCTCTGATAATTAAAAAAAAAATTCCAGATACAGCCATAAAACTGCTAACAAAGCACATAGTTTTGCAACATCCTAAGAAGCAGGATGTAACCCCAAATAAGGGCATTGGGCATTTTAGGTATCTTACACAATATGTAATCAATTGGTAAATATTATTAGAATGGCCAAGTGTCACTTTGCTATAAAATGGGCTTAATAAGAACAATAGATGGGAGGGAATGAGCAGGATTGACCCACAAGTCCTGCTTGTTGTAACTAGAAGTAGACCTTTCACACCAGTGACCCCAGGTGGGTGGGAATCAAAGGGACCACGACCTCCTGCCTGGTACTGTAGGTGGCATATGGGTGAAGTGTAAGTGAACTAGGCTTAATTATTGTATTATAATAATCTTCTATTAATTGCTTTTGCATTGTTCTGTGCTGTATTGCTTTAAAATTTATAGTATTTAATGTTTACATTGTATAGTAATTGTTTGTTTTTGAGGCTTGTAAAACTTAACAACTATATTAACTTTTTAAAGCTTGCAATAAATAAGAAAGTGGTTAAGTCTCTCTGGTGTGTCCTGGTTTCCCTCGGAACTAAAATAAATCGAACCACATGACAGTTGGTGACCACTGATTTAGTAGCTCCATTATGGGCTTTTTCCAGAATTTGTTAACAGTAAGTCTTGATGAAAAACCACACTTAGGAGACTTTTTTTTATTGTTGGTGTGTGATCCGACAATGTGCTTTCATCATATTACATCAACTCATTATATACTTTAGCCATTTCATTTTTCAGTGACTCTAGACCTTTTGAAATCTGAGAGTATTTACATTAATGCTCTGAAAAGATCTGTACACTTTTAAAAGACTATTACTCCTATCTGAGAATTTTATATATGCTGAAAGGGCTTTCATGTGATGAGAGGGCTTTTAATAAAAACCGTGCAGTTTATACTTCATTTACACCAAAAGACATGCCAAGGAAATACCTAAGCTTTACATATATTTTCAGAATTATAATTTCTTGTTTTTATATATTTGGTTTAATTTTAAGGAGAAAGAGGGTTATTTTATGGGGCAATTATATAAACACTCTAATATTAAAATTACAATGAGCTCAGTAAAAGCGACAAGGAGTTCTGTGGCACCTTATAGACTAACAGATGTATTGGAGCATAAGCTTACATGGGTAAAGACCCACTTCATCAGATGCATATAGTGGACATTTCCAGAGGCAGGTATAACTATGCAGGCTAGAGATAACAAGGATAATTCAGTCAGGGAGGGTGAGGCCTACTTCTAGCAGCTGACATGGAGGTGTGAACACTAAGACAGGAGAAACTGCTTTTGTACTTGGCTAGCCATTCACAGTCTTTGTTTAATCTTGAACTGATGGTATCAAATTTGCAGAATGAGCTCAGTGGCTTCTGGCTATAAGCACATATTGTTACTGGAAAGCAGACAAGAAAAAACCTGAAACAAATTCTCTCTCGTAACCATGCCACACAGCTACATCATAAACATCCAGGAACCCAGCCCTGCAATCAGCCTTGATGCCAACTCTACCCACATATCTTTACGAGCAAATTCATTACTGGAGCCAACCATATAAGCCACCAAATCAGAGGTTCATTTAACTACACATCCAGGAATGTAATCTATGCCATCAAATGCCAGCAATGCCCCACTGCAATATATATTCGACAAACTGGACAGTCTCTACGGGAAAGAATTAATGGACACAAATCAGATATCCGTAAAGGGAACATACAAAAACCTGTTGGGGAACACTTCAATCTGCCTGAGCATTCATTAACAGATCTTCAAGTGGCTGTTTTGTTACAGACCAATTCCACAAGCCAAATACACAGGGAAGGACTGGAACTACAATTCATTCACAAGGTTGATACTCATGCTGATGGTTTAAATAAAGATACCGGATGGCTGGGACATTATCAACCTACCAAACAATGAAGGTGCCAATGGTTCTTTGTACAGTATCTGGTGTTAGTACCCTTCCTCTCTAATTGCCTACTAATGGTTCTTATCTGCCTCTTTTGACTATCCAATCTTTAGGTGCTTATAGACTATTTGTTTTTCATGTTACATTCCAGCTCCGCTTTCCCCTTGAGATTTTTATACCCACTGCCTCTTCTTGTCCCCACCCCCCATTTATTTTAGTTCAGGACATCCAACACTCTGGTCATCTGAAGAAGTGGGCTGTCCCCACCAAAGCTCATGAGCCCATCTACGGCTATGTCTACACTGGCGTGATCTTGCGCCACAGCTATGCGAATGAGGCTAAGCATGGAATATCGCGGAGCCTCATTTGCATATCTAATGAGCTGCCATTTTTGCAGCAGATTATTCCTGAAAATAATCAGCGTAACAGCATTGCGCAAGAGGGTTTTTCTTGCGCAAGAAGGGGCAGTGTAGACGCTCCTTCTTGCGCAAGAGCCTCTTCCGCAAAAATGGCAGCTCATTAGATATGCAAATGAGGCTCGGCAATATTCCACGCTTAGCCTCATTTGCATAGCTCTGGCACAAGATCGCGCCGGTGTAGACATAGCCTACATGTTTTGTTAGTCTATAAGGTGCTACCAGACCATTTGTTGTCTTTTAAGTTTAGCTTGTTGCATCTTCACTGTTCCCCTTCCTATCCCACGGTGGGAGGGGTTATTTTCAAAGCAAAAAAATCCCCCGCTGCCTACCCAGCCCCCTCCCGCTCCTGTCCTCCCCTCAGCATCCCTTCCCCCTGGGCTCCAGGCCCCGCCCCAGCAGGCAGCCTCGCTCTGACTCCAAGATGGCGCCCGTAGTGAATACACCCTATCTCCTTCCTCGCGCGCTCTGAGCGGCCCCTGACCTTCCGCCTCCCCCTCCCCCACGTTAGCGTCACAACAAGATGGCGGCGCCCGCGCTGCTGCTGCTGTTGTTGCCGCTGGCGGCGGCGGGGCTGGCGCTGCTGTGGCTGCGGGGGCGGCGAGCGGGGGCGGCGCGGGGGCGGGTGTGCGTGGCGGTGCTGGGCGACCTGGGCCGCAGCCCCCGCATGCAGTACCACGCGCTGGCCCTGGCCCGCCACGGGCACGACGTCACCCTCCTGGGCTTCCTCAGTGAGTGAGGCCGGGCCCCGCCCCCGCCACGGGCTCACCCTGCGGGGCTGCCGGGGGGAGCGGCCCGGGCCGGCTCCCCGCAGCCCCAGCCTGTCCCCCCGGCCCCGGGGCTCATGTCTCCTGGCCCTGCCTCTCAGCCCGCCCTGCTATGGGGCGGCCCGTCTGGGGTCCCCCCCCCGCGAAGCTTGGCCCGCGAGCCCGCCCGAGCCCAAAGGCGGCCCCCGTCTTTCGTATGGAGCCGCGTAGCAGCAGACCCCTGTCCTCCCTGTGCGGAGCCATTGCGCGGACACAACTTGTAGCCCTGTCCGCACCCGCAGTGGCACAAAGGGGGCTGTAAAGCGGATAGCCGGGGGTTTGCAGGGCTTCACCAGTTAGCTTTGCTCCCCACCGTTAAGATTGATGTGCCTTCCCGGCTTGCTAGGGTGACAGGGGCCAACCTCATGTGCCGGCCCTAAGAGCGTCTCGCTCTCAGCACACTGCATCCTTGTGACCCAAGCATCCAAGTGTGGCCTGGGATGGTTACTGGTCCTAATATGGGTGCTGCTCACTGCAGCCTTTGCTCAGCTCAGAAGTGCAGCATCACCCACTGGGACCTGTTGTCCTGATGGGTCATACTACAGCTGCATATACTCATCTTGGTATTCTAGACCAGTGTTTCTCAACTTTTTTTTTTAAGAGTACCCCTTAAAAAAAAAAAAAAAAGGTACCCCCAGTACTTACAGTTTTCAGACACACAGGTTTTTTTTCTATCATTGCAACACATTTGTTTAAACAACTTCATCATAGCCAGGTGGGCAATCAAATTTTGGGGTGTAAAAAAGGACAAAAATAATAAAGTGCTATAAAACTTAAAACAGAAATTCAGTTTTCTCCAAATTTCAGTTGTGTTGACGTACCCCCCCGTCACATCTCTCGAGTACCCCTAAGGGTACTCATACTGCTGGTTGAGAAACACTGTTCTAGATGTTTCAGAGCTTAAAATGGTCCTGCCTGTTGTTCCCCCCCCCCATTCACTCTTACTTTACAAGTTTAATAACATGCTCTGTTACAGTAACAGTCTTGTATAAACAGATGGCTACTGAACAGTTTCTTTTTCTTTCAGGCACAAAGCCACACAGTGACATTTTGTGCAATGAAAAAATACACATTGTGTCAATTTCAGAACTTAAAGTGTTGCAAGGTATGTTCATAGAGTTAGATCATTTTTAGTTGTTCAGATGTATCAATATTTCACATTCTGTCTGTGGTCTGAAGATATTTACCATTATTGTTCAGTGAAAACCAGTTCTTAAGGTTTGAATTTAACTCCCAGCGTACAGTGAGTATCATTCTTTTAAAGAAGGGTGAAAAATTTATACGGTCATAAAGTTATTTTTTAAAATCTGGCTCATAATTAGAATATTAGTTTATCCTATGTGGAAGCTATATACATTTTCATCATGTTGAACAATCTAAGCACTCAGCTGAAAACTTGGACAATGCCTTTAAAGCAAATTAACTAAGCAAGTCCTTGGAAATAACAAGTTTATGCTGTGTGTGTGTGTACTAACATGTACTGTGGATTTTTCTTTTTTCTAAAACAAAGACCATAAAGTAATGTTGTTTTTTAAAGTGATGTCATAACTTTTTAAAAAAAATTCCTTCTATATGTTGACTGTAAATGAATTGCATATCGAGGATGTGCTATGTGAAATTATGACAAAGATTTCTGTCATTTTATAGTTGGTCCTAAGATTTTCCAGTATATTACAAAAGTTATTGCACAGGCAATACAACTGTTCTATACAATGCTGAAGATAGATCGGCCATCTTATATTCTTCTTCAGGTATATATATATATTTATAGATATGTATTTATGTGTGTTATTGTTTCACACTGTAGTAAATTTTCACAGCAACATCAAAATACAGTGACTATTCATTTTGATAAAACTACTAGTGCAGAATGAATAGTGGAAGTAAATTTATGCAAATATGAAATTTGCAAATATATTAATCAATCTTTGTATTTCACTTTTTTATTAATTTTTGAGCATTCAGACTTCATTGGGACAAACACTAGCAAAGTGAATTTAGAGCAGATGTGTGAGTATTTACCAAAAGCAAATTTCAATAGGGTATTTGAGAATGGATTTCAAATTCTAATCTAATGCACATTGCACAAATCATGACGTAAGCAAATGTAGAATTCAAAATGATCTATGTTTAATAATCTAATCAGAACAGAATATCACAATTTGTCTCATGTGAATTAC
Organism: Rafetus swinhoei; assembly: GCA_019425775.1. Classification (NCBI taxonomy): domain Eukaryota; kingdom Metazoa; phylum Chordata; order Testudines; family Trionychidae; genus Rafetus; species Rafetus swinhoei. The sequence continues at coordinate 35,622,511 of CM033443.1, read as the reverse complement.
AATTTTTATGTTCCTTTGTAAAAATCACAATTCATACTGTGGTGATTAATACAAATGCTGTGTTTTTCGGTCAAATATTTATTTAAAATTCATTCCCTTTAAATGTTAGAAAAAGGCCTAACTTTCCTGATGTGAATGAATAGTTCTGTTCTAAGTGGAATTAGTGTTGATTGCATATGTCAAATTCAAAGCATGAAGAGGTGAGTCTTTTATCCATAGAACAAATACAATATGAGTGAACAGCAGTATGAACTTCAGTGTGCTCCTTTCCCCCTCCAAAGTGCTTCAAACTTCACTTCGAGGTGCCATCTCTAGGGCTACGTCTAGACTACAAGGTTTTTGCGCAAAACCCCGCGGAGCGTCCACACCTTGAGCGCATTTTTGCACTAGAAAATCTACAATCAATCGACAGAACAGAGGACTTTTTGCAGTGTAGATATGTCTCCTTCTATGAGGCATAACTCCTTTTTGCGCTACAGCTCTTGTGCAAAAAGGCACGTGTGTAAGCTCTGCAGGGGTTTCTTGTGCAAAAAGAGCCTATCCAAAAAAGCACAGGTGCTCTGATGGCCATTCTGTGAATGGCCATTAGAGCTTTCTTGCACAAGAATGTCCATGCAGTGTGGATGCTCTCTTGTGCAAAAGCTCATTGCTTTTGCTGTGCGCTTTGAGGTCTGGACACGCTTTTGTACAAGAACTCTTCCGCAAAAGGCTTATTTCGCAAAAACCCTGCAGTGTAGGCAAAGCCTAGGAGTGAGAAAATAGCTCTGGTTCCATAACAATGAATGTGGATGTGTCTACTGATATTTAGAGATGGTTGTGGTTGTTGTGATGTGATTTATGACCACTAGGGACTGGAGTGAGATTAGCCAACTCTTTCCCCATACATTACTACTCAGTAATGTATGGGAATTTGCTTGATTCCTGTGACCAGTCATAACTTGGGGACCGTATTTGAACCAGTGACCTAGAGATTTTGTAAAGCAGTTTCAGTCCATTCCTTTCCTTTTCTGGCAGCTGATCTGCAGTTTGTCATTTGGTTATAATTTGTTGTTATTTTTGTTTTATTTATTAAACAGAATCCTCCAGGCCTGCCTAGTATAGCTGTTACCTGGATGGTTTGCCTTGTACGAAGAAGCAAACTGATCATTGATTGGCACAATTATGGTTATACTATAATGAGTCTGATCCATGGAAGAAATCACCCTATAGTACAAATTGCAGAGTGGTTTGTATAGAAGTCTTTATTTTTCTCTTAAAAATTGTATAGTGTTTACAGCATTCATACAGGTGGAAGGCAGCAGTGATTAGGATACCATTGACAAAGTGATGTTTCTTTAAAGAGGCACTTTATTTTTAGGCTCCATATTGACTTATATTGTTTTGGAGGTGTCCTGTAGAATTAAATAGAAAATGCCCTTTCTCTGGGTTATCCTACAAACCTAATTGAAAATTCTATCCTTGCTATACCTTTCTGTAAGATGGTTCCAGAAAGCTAAAGAAAATATTGTTCTCTTTTAAGTTTGAGAGTAATTCCTATTCCTGTTATTCTTTTTGTATTCTATAAGATTTTTCACAAAGGGTTAAAATGATTATGCCCTTTTGAGGAACGTTGTCCAGAAATAGGTAATTATTGTGTGTGTACGCACATACTAATGTTCACATGTGAAGTGTACACATAAAATTGTAAAAAGCCTGATGACTTAGGGCTGGTCTGCATTAGAAAATTAGATTGATTTAACTGTCAGTCTGGGGTGTGAAAAATCCACACGCCTGAGTGATGCAGATAACCCAAATTAGGTGTTGTCACCTCTCTGGTAGATAGATTACCTACACCGATTTAAGAATCCTTCCCATCAGCATAAACAGTGTCTACACTGAAGAGCTACTTCAGTGCACTGCTGTAGCATTTTAAGTGTAGACAGCCTTAAGAGACCTAATTATTTCTGAACTTAAGTGTCATCCATTGCATACTGTTAAGCTGCAACCATGCTTCTGAAATGCATGAGCTGCATATAAATCAAGTCAGTAGTAACCTGGGTCTGTTTAGATCGGCTGGAGTCATGATGATAAGATGTACATGGCTGTATCAATTCCTTATGTCCCATATCTCAAATTTGAATATACAGTAAAAGCTGTGTTACCTAGCTCTGTATCAGTCGGAAAGCTCTATAAACCAGCATTTCTGATCTTCATTGAAAGTTCTAGTCCAGTTAGTGTGGAATTGGCAAGGATCTCTATGTGGCTCCCCCATAGTGGCAACATGTCCCTGCTGCTCCTAGGTGGAGGAATGGCCACAGAGGCTCTGTGCTGCCCCCACCTCACACGCTTGCTCTGCAGCTCCCATTGTTTGAGAACTGTGGCCAATGGGAGCTGCAGGGATGGTGCCTATAGGCGGAGACAGCATGTAGAGCTGCCTAGCTACGCCTCTGCCTTTGAGCAGCATGGACATGTCACTGCTTGTGAGGACCTGCATAAGGTGAATCTCAACTGGATCTGGCACCCCCAAACCTCTCCCAGGCCCCAACCCTCTGTCCTGAGTTCCCTCCCATGCTCAGACTCTCTCCCTGAATCCTGCACCCCCTTCTGCCCTCTGAAACCTTCAGTCCCAGCCTGGAGCCCCTTCCTGCACCCCCGAGCCCACACTTCTAGCTGCCCACACCTTCCACACCCAACCAGTTGCCCTAGCCTGGATCCCCCTCCTGCATCCTGAACCCCTCATTTCTGGCTCCATCAAAGAACATGCAGCTCCCTCAACTCAGAGCCAGTACCCACTCCCACACTCATCCCCCTGCCTCAGCCTACACCAAACTATTAGTGAAGCAGAATATTTGACTAACCAGCACCTCTCCCCCTCCTTCAGCATGCTGGATAACAAAGCTTTTGCTATATTCTGCTTTTTGCCTGTTTTTTTATGACTAGATCAGAGGCAGCAGCACAGGGGTGGGGGTGTCAGGCAAGACCAGGGATCTGGCTTAAAGCTGAAATGGGGGGGAGGTGGCTGCCTCCCCAACCCCCCACTGGCAAATTTTCAGTGGTTACACATTTACCTGATAAATGCATTTTAACATCCCTACTGTATATACTGGGCTCTTTACTGAGTAATAGCAACATAGACATAATGTGCAAGTTAAGAAGTAATTGAGAAATTAATATTGCAAGATACAGCTCCTGATAATTTTAGGCAAAATTATGTTTAATTATATTAATTTTCATTCTATAGATTAGACATTGGTGAGAAACTGATATTCAGTGTCACAGTTTCATTAAATGGGAACGGCGTTTGGCTTATAACTGAAGTTTAATTTCTATCAGGTATGAAAAGTTTTTTGGACGCCTATCTGACTACAACTTCTGTGTGACTAATGCAATGAAAGAAGATCTACAGAAGAATTGTAACATCAAGTAAGTCAAAGATCTCACAACACAAATGATTGTGTATAGATTTTCACTTAAATCAGCTAGCTAGCCAGCCCTAATGCTTTTGGATTCATAGAAGTCTTACTGTATAATCAGGGATCCAAAAAGCTTCTTTCTGGCTAAGAACTAAGACTTGGAAAAGTGTATTTATCATGAAAGTACTGTTACTAATTCAGTGCTCCTGGTACTGGGAGGCCAAGAAACATAGAGTTGCTAGACATACATGTCACCAAACTTTTCTTACCTTTTTGTTTACTTTGTAAAACTTCTCAGTAGTTCCACAAAACTTAACTAAAGGTGAATATTTATCCCTCCTATGTAATTTGCTCTCCAAGAAATGTTAGTGACAGCTAGAAGGTAGGGATGTGACAGTGTATGTGTTTAACCTTCATGGTTACACTCAGCACAGCCCCCACCCTCCACCTCTGCTGCTGTATCAGAGGCAGCAGAGCGAGGTGGGGGGAGCAGGCTCCCCATGAGCATCTGCTCTTTTTAAGCAGGCTCCCTGCGAGCAGCAGCTCCCAGGGAGCTGCCTGCCCACCCACGGTACTGCCTCTGGGTCAGCAGCTCAGGGTGGGGTGAGGTAGGGAGGGGCAGATGGCTCTGCAGGAACTAATGCTTGTGGGGGAGATGACTTAAAAGCTGGTTGCCCAGGTGCACCGGTTCCTGCAGACCTGCCTCTCCCCCTGAGTGTAAACTTGTAACCACTGAAAATATCAGCGGTTATATGTTTACAAACCTCTCTCTTCCCCCCCCCCTTTTAACATTCCAATTAGAGAGGGGACCCACACAGGCATGGAAGTAAGCATGAAGTGATTGAGTGTTTTGGTAATAGTGGAAGTGAAGGATGAATCTTCTATTGAAATTTAACCACTGGAGGAAATTGGAATTCCCAACCTCAGAAGAACATAAGGATGAGTAATAAATAAAAGTACTTCCTGGTTAGAGAGAATTTTTTGTGTGATGAAGCAGCTAGGGTGTGAGCGCACCATAGATAAACACATTGGACCTTAAAAAAAGTTCACAATGAAAAGCATTAACAACTAAAATAGATACTTTTCTTTCTTGATAGATCAAGGCCCTCAATCCTGTCTTTAGCTTTTTGCATGTGATGAGTGGTCATACTGAAGTCAGTAGAACTAATCAGCTGTTTAATTGTTTACAGTTTAGGGGTGTTTTCAGAATAAGATGACTAATTGTTTTGTTCTATTGATACTTTTAATTGCCTTCTACATATATATTATTTGTTTCACCACAGAGCAATAACCCTATATGACAAGCCAGCTTCTTTTTTTAAGGAAACATCATTAGAACTTCAGCATAAATTGTACATGAAACTTGCTAAAGATTATGCTCCATTTAAAAGAGGGTACGTATAAGTAACAGATGCTCTAACAGTCTTTATTAACTGTACTAAGACAAGCCAGCATACTTAGTTTAGAAACTCAGTGCATGCTTCTTCCCCATTAACTGACTTCCGCTTATCTTGGCTATTGTTGATGTGATTCACAAGTACATGTGGAGTGGAAAAGGGTGTTTTTTTAAGGTGTCAAGTACCAAATAATTTTATCCCAAAAGTCACTGAACATTTATAGTCCAGAAAAACAAAAGGGTAGGCTAAGGGTAGGCTGTTTTTCTTAATGCAAATCCAGAGATGTGATCATGCTACCATTTTAATTACATTGCTCCTGGGGGAATTCTGCGCCAAAATTTAAAAATCCCGCACAAAAAAATAAAATTAAATTAAATTAAAAAAATGGTGTCATATTTTACAATTCTGCAAATTTTATTTCTCAAAATAACACTGCATAATCACATCAGTTTTAATTATTTTGGCAATTTATTTCACAATATTTGTCAGCAAGTATGTCTGTAACAATACACACACAGAGAAAAATTCCCTCAGGAGTAGAGTTAAAATAACTCCTGTGACAACCCAGTTCCTGTTTCTCTGCCCTCTCCCTCGTGCAGAGCCCAGATGGGGGGCCAGGCAACCACCAACCCCCCCTCCACAAAGCCCAGCCTCTACCCCAGATACCCATACACCCTCCCTCCAAAACCTAGCTACAGGGCCCACCCTAACTCAGACACCCACCCTTCTACATCTTAGCACCCGTGGCTCCAGAGGAAGGAACAACTTGATGCTTGATCCCAGGCTTGCTTGACACTTCCTGTGCATTGCCATCTCCTTCCCTTAGGGGAAACTGCAGCTGCTGGGAACCCTCCATCTTCCCCTAGAGCAGCGGTTCCCCACCTTTTCCAGATGGGGACTCATTTTGACAATTCAGGAAGACTTGGTGACCCAAGGCAATTCAAAGACAGGGGGAGGAGGGAGGATAGAGCCACCTGGGGGGACACTTGGTGACCCTTTTGAAATGTAATGGCGACCCATATTTGGGTCCCAACCCATAGGTTGGGAAACCCTGCCCTAGAGTCTTCTGTAGTCAAGCTGCACTCTGCCAGGTCCAGTGGTCCCTAATTGCTGCCATCAGCACAGCAGCCCATTCTTGTGGGGAAAGGAAATTCTGCGTGCACAACGAAGGATGTTAAGAAGCAAGTAATTGGCTAATTGGATAATCAATACAATGTGCACTGACTACGCGATTAGTTGATAAAGGGAGGTGTTCTGTCCTGGCTCGCATTGGGTCCAGGAGCTACTTTGACTGCGGCTCTGCAGTTTAAATGTAGTAGGAGCTGGGCATGTAGGTAGTCCATCTCCTATTACATTTAAACTAGAGAGTTGCAGTGGGGGTAGCTCCTGGAGCCAGCGCGAGCTGGGACTGAGCTGCCCAGCTCTTACTGCATTTAAAATGCAGAGCCGCACTGGGGGTAACTTCTGGAGCCAACACAAGCCCGGGACTGAGCAGTCCCAGCTCGCACCAGCTTCCGGGACCGCTGTCTGCCTACCCTGCCCCTCCCCCCGCGTACCACAGAGATGGTGCTGAGGGGAACTGGCTTTTAAGCCAGCTCCATCCAGCACCAGCTCCTGCTCTCCCCCTCCCCCCCTTGCTGCCTTTGCTGCAACCGCCCGGCTCTTACTACATTTAAAATGCAGAGCTGCAGTGGTCCCGGACCTGGTGGAGTTGGAACTCCTCGGTCCCAGCTCGTGCCAGGTCCATGAGATACCCCCCAGTGTGGCTCTACATTTTAAATGTAGTAAGAGCCAGGAGGATTTACTACATTTAATATGCAGAGCTGCAGCGGTCCCAGCTCTGTCCTGGCTTGTGCTGGTCCAGGACGTACCCCCGCTGTAGCTCTGCAGTTTAAATGTAGTAGGAGCTGGGCTGCCTGTGCAGCTGGACCAGCTCAAACCAGGACAGAGAGCCTTCTCTTATCGACTAATCATGTAGTCGATACAAATTGTATCCCAAAACCATAATGTGAACTATTATTCTCCAAGTACCATATTTAAGGCTATAAGCCTTAAATATCTCCCCAAATTAATCAGACAGGTTTGTAGTAACTTAACATTAAATCAACCTATAAAATATGTAATATAACGATTTTGCAACAAGTTGAAGGTTTGTCCCTCTCATGCGGTATTAATCTTTGAAGCAGCACCATCTTTCATGGAGGTGATATGAAGGTTCTGGGATTCCTAACCTGTGTTCCTCCATCTCTGGGCAAAATGGCTCGTCTGTTTCATAGTTGCTTTCAGTGAATTAGATCTGCTCACTTACCATATGTTTCTCTCAACTGATGAATACACTGGAGCCTCTGTGGCTTGAAGTAGACTTTGATATAAGGCCCTTATGTAGATATGGGGAGCTAGATTGAGGCTAAGGTGAGTCTTGCTGTAAAAAAACCCTCAGATATAGCTACTGAAACATCCCTTGCTAGACAGTCAAAGAAAGAAATTTGGCAATTGTCAAATTCCCGGTGAGCTAAATAATGACTGGTACTGGCTTCCTCATAAAAAGAGCCCCATTCATATAAATTTCAGATTTTTCAAAATCATGAGCTAATATTAAGATTTCTTCTCCAGCAGTTTGTGTGATGTTTGCCATAGTAAATATCATAGAGACAAGGAAGACGAGGTAATACATTTTCCTGGACCAATTTCTGTGTGTGAGTGTTTGTAGACAGAGACAGGCTTTTGAACCACAAAGATCTTTCTGAAGAATAAAAGATATTATGTCACCCATCTTGTCCCTCCAATACCCTGCGACTGACAGCTATACTGCATATTATAAATATCATGGCAGATGACTGTACAGTGAGAAATGGCTTAAAAACCCTGAGGACACTCAGTCCAGCTTGCTTTTTAAAATCCTTAGTGTAGAATGAATTGATTCCAGGTATATTTGATTGAACACAGTGTGGGCCATCATCTTCAAGGTAAATGAAGTACAGATTGGAGACATCCGTGGAAGTAGTATAGCTAGGATGTCAGTGAAAGCTAGGAAAAGAATCATCTGAGTCACATCATTGTGATACCCAGATGCTCACCACCAAAATGAAGGACTCCCCAGAGATGTTAAATGATGCATTTGGAGCCAGAATGTTGTGAAATTCATACCCTTTGGTACAGTATTTTATTATATTCATGCACATCCTTAGATAGTATATCTTGGAATTAATAATGATGCTCTCTAAATCCTATTTACAGAATAGACTCCATACATCAAGATGTTGAGAAGTCTGCATTTACAGAGCTAGATGTCAGAAATGGAAGTGTGACACAAGATAGAGAGAGACCAGCTCTTCTAATCAGCAGCACCAGCTGGACAGGTCTTGAATCAAATTGGTGTTTGTTGTTAAAATTCCTGTATAATAACTTTACATTAAACAGTTGATAGAAATTAGAACTGTTCCACCCTCCCCCACACATAAGCTTTGCTCTGATACAGGACATTACAGTCAGCAAAAACAAAGTTGTATACATTTCTTTTGATTAACAGGAAGAATTTGCAGATCAGCTATATGGACTCTCTCAGTGTCTGCATATGAGGACCATAATCCATTGAATTTTTTAGTTTAATTATGGAGTTATAAGGTAAATGTCGAGCTCCATGAACGATTAGAGAAACAAGTCCTATCATCGTCTAACATTAGAAGTATGCTTACTATGTTTGCATGGTGCTATAGAATGGCTCTAATAAGTTAAATGTTTTGTCTTTCATTTCCTGGTACATTTATTACATATATTAATGCACTGAGAGAATTATTTGTTTTGAAAAGGTATAAAGCTGGAACAAAATCTGCTGTGTTGCAATTGAGAATGGAAGTGTGCATCTTCCATTAGAATTAACTGGGCAAGAATGTCTAATAAAATTGAAATGATGTGCTTCTGAGATGCTGTTTGACTTCAGTTTTTGTGTAATTGTTGGAAAAGATTCTATTAAATGCAGGAATACAGGCTTTTATTAGTATTACATTTATAGTACCTATAACATTAAAACCATATTGAAAATGTCACTTCAGTGAAGATGAGGAAAGTCATGATTGCTATCCTTTAAAGAGAATACGTTTTTACAGCTAAAAATGCTAGCAATGTCACTAATACACCTTTCTTTTCCAGAGGATGAAGATTTTTCTATTCTTTTAAAAGCTTTAGAAGGTAAGTATCATGAAGTTTCCTTTGGCTATTTAAAGAGTCTTATTATGGATTTATTCTCAACAATTACTAAGTGCTTCTTTAAAGAACAGTGCCTTCAGCTATGTCTACACTGTAGCCTTCTTACTGAAAAGCTTATGCAAATGAAGCACGGAGTGGAATATCGCCGCAGTTCATTTGCATAATTAATTAGCAGCTGTTTTTGCGCAAGAGGCTTTTGTGCAAAAATGAGCTGTGTAGACGGTTCCTTTTTTCACAAAAAGCCCCCTCTTGTGCAAGAGCCGTTCTTCATTTTTTCAGGAAGAACGGCTCTTGCGCAAGAGGGGGTTTTTGCACAAAAAGGAGCTGTCTACGCAGCTCCTTTTTGCGCAAAAGCCTCTTGTGCAAAAACGGCTGCTGATTAATTATGCAATTGAAGCACGGTGATATTCCACTTCGCGCTTCATTTGCATAAGCTTTTCAGGAAGAAGGCTATAGTGTAGACGTAGCCTTCATGTGCAATGAAAATTCACAGGCATTTAAGGGACGGAGTAGTTTGTCGCAGTATAGGGGTTAAAAAAAAAACAAAAACTTAAGATCATAGTTATGTGCAGGATACAATTCAAATATTTATCATTAGGAAATCTATTTCCAACTACTTGATAAGGTGAGTTACAGCTTTAGTTTGTATGCAGCATGAAGTGGTATGGCTGCTACTGAGCTTCCTCTTGTGCCTAGGGTGCCTTTGCTTCTCCCGCAAAGGTTCCTTATACAGGTCTGGGTTTAGTCACAGTCATTCAAAGCCCCTGTCAAGGCTGTTCCCCACTCTGGCACTCTGAGTGAAGATGATGGGAGCCAGCAAGAGACCTTCAATATCTTGTCTGTGTAGGCTCTGCTTACAAACTCCCCGGAGTCACAGATTTACTGACTTTAGGGGGTAGTTGCCACTACCAAGTGCAACAAACCCCTTTCTTCTTGAACTCAGGAAGAAAAAACTTGGACTTCCTTCCCCAGGGGTACTTCAAGCTCCTCTGCCACCAGAGAGCTTGAAAAAAGAAACAAAAGCAAACAAACTGTGTCTTTGATAGCTGAGCTCTCAGGGTAGGCAGACACACAGACAGACCTCCTGTTTCTTTCCAGGACACAAGAATCAAATCATCACCATAAAAAAGGTGATTTTATTAACAAAACAAAAAGATATACTTGATAAAACATACTTGATTGCTTGCTGTTACAGAGCAACTGAGTAAGACGAATTAAAACACAAAGAACATCTCTGGGTATGCTCTTAGATAGTGAATGGGGGAGGGAAGGCACAGATTCACACAGAGAAGTTTAACCAAACAACCAAAACAAAAAACCCACCCTGATCACAACTAAATACACATTTTCCCTTGATTTACTCATGATCCCTTCCTGGTTCAGTCCACTTCCATGCCCTGAATTCCTTGTAGGCATGGTAATTCTGATTACTGCATGTTGTTCCCTCCAGCCCTTAACTTAGAAGTCACATAAAGGAAGAGCAGATCAGGTATCTATATGCAATTCAGATTTCAGCACTGTATCCCATTGGTTCTTCTGGCTCCCTGCCAGCACCCTTGCTAGCTACCTGAGTTTAACCCTTTATTCACCGAGTGCTGGCCAGCACTCCTGCCCATCACAGCCCCAAATTGAAGTCCCCTAACCAGACGTTTCTCCTACTACTCCCAGGCCTCTATGACAGGAGAGCTTTTGCAATCTTTCCCTAGCTTGTCCAGTGTCTCTCCTGCCTTAGCAGGCTATTCCTAGTCCTTCCTGTCTGGAGTCTTAATCCCAGATCCCAGGACGCTGCTGGAGCATGCTCAGTCCTAGCAGTCTCTGTTCTCCCTGGGGACCTCCCCTTCAGTCAGCCACCTTTTGTCCTTCATTGGGAATTACTTGATGTGAGATGCAATGGGTGAGTGCTTGTGGATTCAGATATCACTTGGTCACTCACTGAAAGGCTATCTCCTGTTCACACAGATGCAAAATGTGTACCTGTTCCACAATGTTAGGGCGGTCAGTGGGAGTTGCACATATTACTGGCCCTATTGCTCCCTGTGTACAGTGGGCTGTGAAACTGACATGCCTTAACTGCATCAGCCCAACAAGCCATTGATTTGGGGGAAGTTAGGCTCAGGTGGACTCATTCTGTAATCAGAGTTGGCTTAGATCCAAGTGCTCCAGCCCATGAGGCAAACCACCCTGTTACACAACGTATACACATAGAGACACAGACACACACTTTCAAATTCGTGGTGAGATGATTTCAAGAAAGAGAGAACCCCCATTAAGCAATTTGGATAGTCTGTTTGACTGGATTTTTTAACCTAACAAGAAGAAACAGCTGGAAATAGTCAAAGAATAATGTGGGGTTGCTGCAGATTTCATGAACTGTACATTTAAAAGCATAATATCCATATAGTTTGTTTATATAGTATAAAAAAGGAAATCTGTCAACATACATATTTTAAAAAACTCTGAGAAATCAGTTTTAATGAATTTTTTATTTTCGTAAAATGAAAATTCTTGCGCCCACTTCACAATCAGGGATTGTCTGCATGAGGAGGAGGCAACAGGATTTGCCCTAGCAGTGTTGTGGGTGACACACACCTGTGACTAAACCTTGCAGACTGATTTCTTTAAGTAGGCAGCATGTTTCAGAGAGGACTAGGTGATTCCTTATGAAGAGTTATTACTTTGCATAATGACTGTTATGAGAGGCTCAAATTAGAATCACAGTACCCAATGTCAATTTGCATGTTTGCTGGTAGTTTTTTTCTATTTGTCTGAAATAGAGTTCTCATTTGCATAGGATAATTATTCTTAAACGAGAGTGTGTGTATCTGGGCACACACAAAATAACTTTATTTGTTTTGCAGATTATGAAGAGTATGTCAATGTTGGAATCAAGCTTCCTTCTTTAATATGTGTGATAACAGGTACCACTTTTTCATTGTAATTTTCTGTTCCTTTTCAAAGCTGATACCAGAGGATTAATTTTTGTCATCCCTCTAGATTGACTTTTAAATAGATTTTTTTATCTTTATGAAGTAACAAAAGGAATAGAATATTTGTTTGGCACTGATTTAACACATCAGTGGTTGGAGCAAAAATCAAGAATGATGGTATGTTTGCATTTTAAAATAAAAGATGCTACAGCATACAAATCTAGCAATTGTATTGTATTCTGTAATTCCTTTGGACGTATTTTCAGAATTTGAATAGTGAAGAAATGCTGGTAAAACAACTTAAAATATGGGTTTAAATGGTATTTGGCTATAAATAGAGAGACATTTGTCTAGTACTTGCTAAGGAGACTTACTGGTTGAATGTGAGGTTTGTGCAAAATGCTGTAGGCTGTTCAACAAATGATATTTTTTCCTCCTAGTACAAAACTAATAACTTAGCATGAAGCTAGCAGGGCACTGTGCTGCTGGAGGGGGCCATCTTTCAGTGGATTTGTATCTGATAACGGTTTATTTACAATTTATCGCTATAACTTATGGTTGCCCTCAAAAGACCCATTCAGGTTCAATGTCATTATGCTAGGCCCTTATGAACACTGATGAAGATGCAGCCCCTTCTTCAAATACCTTACAATCTAGGAATACAAATGAGATGTGCTCTTCATCACTAGACTATAATGTATAGACAAACCCCCACTTTTGGTAATTACAGCAAAAACACTAATATATATTGTGTGTTTGTTTTCCATTTAAAAGGGAAAGGGCCTTTAAAAAAGCACTACAACAGACTGATAGACAAAATGCACTTTAAACACATCCAGATCTGTACACCGTGGCTTGAAGCTGAGGATTACCCTGTTCTGCTTGGTAAATAATGGATTACAGTTGTTGAAAAAGCTTTAAAGACTCAGGAACAATGTGTGAGTCTTAAGCAAAGGCTATGGATAGCTGTTGAGAATTTTGGGCAAAGATGGCATGGTATTTATCAGGTGATTTTTTTAACCAGGTAAAATCATGCATTTGGCACATTGGAAAAAACTTGTTAGTGTCAGTTTAAGGTAATTTTTATTTTTAAAACTGTTTAGTTAATAATGCCACTTTATACTTAATTTTAGATACATATTCCAATTGGGGTTATGCAAAGTAGTTGATGTCTAGGTTAATTTAGGGTTGTACAAATACAAATAAAACTACAATGGGTATCATTACTAATATATGTAATTATAATACAGTATTGAACATAGGCATGTTTACATTTTGGTTTATTTTCTCAAGGAAGTGATACATGTTACGACTCAGTTTTCAATATCACATAAAATATTGAAAACATTTTATTATATGAAAACAACAACACAGAGTTGTAAGCTCGAAGCACTAAACAATCAGAAGCATGCAGAGTTGCAGACCAACAGTCCAGCTCCGTTTGGCCATGCAGCATCTTGTAGCAGAAGATCAGCTTTGATGTAATGAATAGGGCATGCCTGTTTCTCAAATTTGAATAGATGTGTCACAAGTCTGAAAAAAATGATTTTGTATTTTCTGAATCCTGATGAAATTATTCTTCCCAGTTTCCTGGTTTAAACTTGGTTTAAGTTGGTATTTACCAGTGTTCTGTCCTGAACTAGTTTTTCCTGGGAAGTTGCCAGCCCTTATTTTGGAGAGTAGGTACAGGAATACCACAGTAAAATTAAATTGTTTGTTAAGAATAAAATATATAACTGTAATTTGTGCCTTTCTTATGACAGAGAAATTGTTTAATTTTTGAAACTGCAGTTCTCCTCCTATTCAGGTAACTAAGTATAGAATTCCATCTTGAAGGTATGGTAATAGATCTATGACCATACCACCCTGAACAAGCCTGATCTCTGTATTAAAAAGCCTCTGTTTGCCACCTTTTGATTTTTCAGATAGGCTAATATACTGGATTGATTTCTGTTCAATATAGTCTCAGGTTCTGTTCAGCAAGATCACATTGGAGAGTTTCTAGCTGAACTATTGAAAGTAGCTGAGGAGATGAAGAAAGAGAATGTTTATACTTCCTTAGCATTTTAGATAAATGAAGCTTAATAAAAGTATATAAGGATAAAATAATGGCAAAATACAAGTTCTGCCTGATTTAAGCCCCTTGAGTCTGCCACTGTCAGTTTATTTGACTGTAAAGCAGCACGTATATCTGTGGTGGTTTGTAAGTGATGAATATTCATCTCTGTCAACTTGGACTCCATAAATTGTCCATGTATTGTAAAGGCATTTGGATTGGAAGAGTCCCCTGTGGGTCATCTAATTCATCCCCCTACATTGTGGCAGGATCAATTTTAATGTTTTTATTACCATTTGTAATGCATGGGGCTAGAGTAAGTGTATAAAATCTGTTCTTTTTTTTCAATTTCACTTTTCCACTTAACATAAGCTAGTTAGTATGCTTCTAAATCGCAGCTATTCTAAAAATTAAAAAATTGTATGGCTTTTACTCACCTGAATTCTGACATAAATGATATTCCAAGTAGTTATGTTTAAATGGCACCAAAGGAAACTATTTTCCTCAGAAACTGTTAATGGTTAATAAATGGTGTATTTGCAGAATAACCTTGAGAGTTAATCACTTTCAGAAGAAACTTATTAAAGTCAGTTTTGTTTCCTTTATAATGTATAGGGTCAGCAGATTTGGGTGTCTGTCTCCACAAATCATCTAGTGGCTTGGATCTGCCTATGAAGGTGGTGGATATGTTTGGCTGTTGTTTGCCTGTATGTGCAGTACATTTCCAGTGGTAAGAGTTTGCTTATTTTGACATAGAATAAAATAACCCAAAAATATTTTTTAAAACAAATAGGATAGTTTGCTACAGAATCACAATATAACAATTGCTGCTGATATTGATTCTTAATTATGGCACAATTATATCATAGAATCATAGGGCTGGAAGAGACCTCAGGACGTCATTTAGTCCAGCCCCCTGCCCAAAGCAGGACGGATCCCAACTAAATCAAGCCAGCCAGGGCTTTGTCAAGCTGAGACTTAAAAACCTCTAGGGATGGAGATTCATAAGGTAAATAAAATAACTTATGACATGTAGAGGTCATTTTAAAAATGAACACTTGGATATCTTAGCATTGGAAAAAGTTAGAAAAGGCCAACGAACATGATTAAGGGTTTAAAGCAGTTGCCATATGAAGAGAGATTAAAAAGACTGGGACTTTTCATCTTAGAAAAGAGGAGACTAAAGGGAGATATGAGAGAGGTCTATAAAATCATGACTGGTATGGAGAAAGTGAATAAGGAAAAGTTATTTACTTGTTCTCATAACATAAGAACTAGAGGTCACCAAATGAAATTAATAGGTAGCAGGTTTATAACAAACAAAAGGAAGTTTTTCTTCACGTAGCACACAGTCAACTTGTGGAACTTCTTTCTAGAAGATGTTGTGAAGACCAGGGCTTAACAGGGTTCAAAAAAGAGCTAGATAAATTCATGGAGATTAGGTCCATCAATGCTTATTAGCCAGGATGGGTAGGAAAGGTGTCCCTAGTCTCTGTTTGTCAGAGGCTGGAAATGGGTGACAGGGAAGGGATCACCCTGTTGTTTTCATTTCTCTGGGGCACCTGGAATTGGCCACTGTTGGAAGACAGGATACTGGGCTAGATGGACCTTTGGACTGACACAATATGGCTGTTCTTATGTTCTTATATTCACTTTTTTGCTGTGGAAAAGTTAGGGTATTAATTGCAGTATCCTAGCCAGTTTGCCTGTTCTAAACTACTGGATTTGTTTCTCTGTACTGTTTGAGAGATGCTTCATTCCACTCTAGGACTGTCTGAACCTCAGAGATTGATGAAGTGTTACTGTATCCATTGTTTATAAAGTACCTGTACCTTTTGGGAGAAATATGGCTTTCATAATGTAAAGATACTTTGTCTTGTGCTATAACATTGCTGGTGACAGCAGCAGAGAATGTTCTGTGATATTATTGTTCATGACTGCAATATATAATGAACACTCTTTTTGTGTGATTTTTTTAATAGGATCGGTTTAATAAGCCTATAAAATACACTAGCTTACAGTATGATCTTGGTATCTTCAAGTGAAAAATGCACATTTCAAATTTTAAAGAGTTCCGCTTGGAAAAAAAAAATCCTCAAAATCACTGCACTGTATTATAGACTGCTGCAATTTAATCTATCCTGCTTCATGGGCAAATTCTGAGGAGAATAAAATCTGCTGTAATTTAGCCATTTTTCAGCCATCTCATTCTGTAATATATAACTTAGACTCTCACCCAGCTATCAAGTTACAATATGTAATTTTACACAATCTTATACATCACCAAAATTTGACCTACTGAGTCTAAGTCCAAAGTGGTGTAATTTGTATGCCATAGAGATGGAACAGAGGGGCTAGAATGTAAACCAGTAAATAGGCTGCAAATTAATGTAAACCATCCTTACTGTAAGTTGTACTATAGTACAGTAAGCTACATGTTGGTAAATGCACGGGTGCAGTGCAATGTAAGGGAGACTTAGAAAGCATTGTAATTGAACCTGTTACATGTGAAAGAAGACTTATTATTCTGTCCTAGCTTCCTTTAGATTCATTTAGACTCTGTGACTGTGCAAGACCTGTGTTTCGGAAGGGTTACATACAATAGAGCACTGCATACTGGTCATTATTGAAATGAATGGCTTCAGTTACAATGGGCTAACAAAGCCTGATGACTGCAGTTGTACATTACTCTGTGCTGGCGGACCAAATAATATGTCGCCACTGTATCCTTTTTATTCCTCCCCAAGAGGAGGAATTTCTAAGTTTGGTAATACACTTTGTGTAGCAGCAGTTCTGGATGGGCTTCTTATGCTTGGAGGGGAGGACTAATCTTTTTCTGTCATTTGCAGCCTATGCAAGGAATGGAATTTGTCTAGAGATCCAGGATCTCAACAACATGGGGGTTGTTATAGGGTTTACAAGCCTCACACTAAGCATGGGTAGAAGACATAGGAGAGTCTTCTCTGCTCACATGCAACCAGACTGACTACCCCAGCACAGCTGCTAGAACCACCCATCATAGAGGCATGCACCTACAACTGAGACTAATAGGGAAAACAAGTTGAGCTATTGAGGAAGGTGAACAGAAAGGAGAAAGGCCCGGGATGGTGGATGGGCATCAACGCCATGCCAGACTGCCTCCAAGAAACTGATTGGGAGACAAGAGAAGCCTGCAAACCCTGGAGTTTAAGGGCTGATTGGCTCAGTTTAGGTTAAATGGATGGACTGGGCTAATCTGATACGAATAGAGGGAGACCACTTAGGAGAAAAATCTCTCTAGTCTAGAGATTGTCCCCAGAGTATTTGATAGGACTACAATACATAAGGAATCTCTGCAAGTATTGAAGTGGAGGAGCCTTTTGTGCTGTTCTCACATTTTCTTCACTGGTTTTGTTCACAGTTTACACGAACTTGTGAAACATGATGAAAACGGCTTGATATTTAAGGACTCTAATGAACTCGCAGAACAGCTGAAGGTAAAGATATTAGAAGCTCAAATAATTTGTTTCCTTTTCCTTGTTAACAGGAAGGTACAGCTTTGCATGTATGGAGTGAGGAGATCATATATACTATTATGTTTTTTCTTCCTCTGTCCTCTCACATCATTTGCTTTTGGGTAGTGCTGCTTTTTGGGTTTATTTATTTCTATATATTGTAAGTCAATATTGAATAGTATTGAGTATTAATAATTATCTGCATGGATTTAACTTTAAATATGCATCTCAGGAAGAATTTGCTGCCTATAGTTACAGATTTTATTGGATACATTTATTTGTGTATGAATGTAAAGCAAGAAAGCACATTTTAAATATTTTATCATCTTGCGGTACCTAGAGATCTAGAAGGAGAGTCCACCTTACTGCTCCTCTCCTAGTAATCTATCCATTGAAGTTACAAGGGTTGGGAGAAGCTAGAAGTGTGATAATTAATTTCTGTGTTATTTCTTTAACCTTGCAGATGCTCTTTTTGGAATTTCCTACCCCTGAAAGCAAACTTCATATGTTCAGAAGAAATCTTCAGGAATCCAAGCAGCTGAGGTGGGATGAGAGCTGGGAACAGACTGTCCTTCCTGTGCTTAGAAACAATTCATGATTTCCAAAAAAATGGACAAAAGAATTTGCGCTTACGATTTTCACATTCCCAAGTTTGGTTATACATGATGGAAATGATGAATAAAGTCTTTATATTTGATCTGAGACAAGTTTTTGTACATGTCTCCATCCCAAAATAACCTTTCTAACACACACTTTCATCTGTGATTTGAACCAGTTACATGAATAATTCACTAAGGTCTGAGGCTGGTTTACCGTTGAACTTATACTTTACACTATATACTGATAGAGGACATGGTCCTTGCCTGAAGGAGCTTCAGTTTCCCTGTCTATCCAGACCCTTAATTTACTGCTACCATTTGGAATGAATGTATACAAGAGGGAAGAATTCAGACTGCGTTAGGAATCCTAAACTCAGAATATTTTGACTGTTGTCATTTCAGTTTTAAACATGAATGGGCAAGGGGCTGCTGGAGCCTGTGGTGCAATGGGCCCAGCTGGGCTGGAGCAGCCCTTCCCCCGCAATGTGGTGGGCCTGGCTGGGCTGGAGTAGGCCCCCCCCTTTTCATCCCTAATGGTATAATGGTTATATTTTCTGTTGCTGCAGTGAACACTTTTCTTCGGGTAATTACAGGTGGCTCTTTCACATGAACAGGAGGCACTCTTCATTTTGAACAAGAATATTTGCTCATAAGGAAACATTCTGTTTTAAATGTAACTTCAAAATAATTCATGTTCTTGGCTGTTCTTCACCAGGTAAATATTGAGTATCTCCTTGTACCTCTATATGGTCACAGAACCACTGAATCTTGTGAAGTCTGAGCTCTGGATGTGCATGCACAATATCTATCTTGCTGTTTGTACAGTACATAATGCCACATCAGCTTTCTGGATGTACACTTTAACATAGCTTTATTGTTGGTATTATCACTCATGCATGGTCGTGATGTTCACATGCTGTTTATTGTTATCTTATAAACAAACTGGGACTAACTAAACTTTAACAGTAACAAGTCACTGGGACCAGATGGCATTCACCCAAGAGCTCTAAAAGAACTCAAATGGGAAATTGCGGAACTATTAACTGTGGTTTGTAACCTGTTCTTTAAATCAGCTGCCATACCTAATGACTGGAAGATAACCAATGTGACGCCAACATTTGAAAAGGGCTCTAGAGGTGATCCTGGCAATTACTGACCAGTAAGTCTAATGTCAGTACCAGGCAAATTAGTTGAAACTATAGTAAAGAATAAAATTGTCAAACACATAGATGAACATGATGGCTGTGTCTACATTGGCACCCCTTTCCAGAAAAGGGATGCTAATGAGACACTTCAGAATTGCAAATCCTTTCAAGTAGGAATAAGAGATCTTCCGGAAAAGGGTTTATTTTCAAGTAGGAATAAGAGATCTTCCGGAAAAGGGTTTATTTTCCGCAAGATCGCGTCTAGACTGGCGCTTTTCTCCGGCAAAACCCCGAGCCGGAAAAAAGCGGCAGTTATGTAACAGAAATGCCGCGGGGGATATTTAAATCCCCCGCGGATTTGCAATTCCGAAGTATCTCATTAGCATCCCTTTTCCGGAAAGGGGTGCCAATGTAGACACAGCCAATTTGTTGGGCAAAAGTCAACATGGTTTCTGTAAAGGGAAATCGTGCCTTCCTAATCTGCTAGAGTTCTTTGAGGGAGTCAACAAACACGTGGACAGTGGGGATCCAGTGGATATAGTGTACTTAAAGTTCCAGAAAGCCTTTGACAAGGTCTCTCACCAAAGGCTCTTAAGTAAAGTAAGTTGTCATGGGATAAGAGGGAAGGTCCTTTCGTGGATTGATAACTGGTTAAGACAGGAAACAAAGGTGGAAATAAATGGTAAGTTTTCCGAGTGGAGAGAGGTAACTAGTGAGGTCCCCCAAGGGTCTGTCCTGGGAACCATCCTATTCCACTTATTTATAAATGATCTGGAGAAAAGGGTAAACAGTGAGGTGGCAAAACTTGCAGATGATACCAAACTGCTCAAGATAGTTAAGACCAAAGCAGACTCTGAAGGGCTTCAAAAAGATCTCACCAAACTAAGTGATCGGGCACCAAAATGGCAAATGAAATTTAATGTTGATAAATGTAAAGTAATGCACATTGGAAAAAATAATCCCAACTATACATACAATATGATGGGAACTAATTGTGCTATAACTACTCAAGAGAGAGATCTTGGAGTCATTGTGGATAGTTCTCTAAAAACATCCACTCAGTGCGCAGTGGCAGTCAAAAAAGCAAATAGAATGTTGGGAATCATTAAAAAATGTTGGGAATCATTAAAAAAGGGATAGAGAATAAGACAGAGAATATCGTATTTCCTCTACATAAAACCATGGTACGCCCACATCTTGAATACTGTGTACAGATGTGCCTGCCTCATCTCAAAAAAGATACATTGGCATTAGAAAAGGTTCAGAAAAGGGCAACAAAAATGATTAGGAGTTTGCAATGGGTTCCATATGAAGAGAGATTAAAAAGTCTTGGACTTTTCATCTTAGAAAAGAGGTGACTAAGGGGGCATATGATAGAGGTCTATAAAGTCATGACTGGTGTAGAAAAAGTGAATTAGGAAAAGTTATTTACTTATTCCCACAATATAAGAACCAGGGGTCACCAAATGAAATTAATAGGCAGCAGGTTTAAAACAAACAAAAGGAAGTTTTTCTTCACTCAGTGCACAGTCAACCTGTGGAACTCCTTGCCAGAGGATGTAGTGAAGGCTAGGACTTTAACCGGATTCAAAAAAGAGCTAGATAGATTCATGGAGGTTAGATTCATGGCTATTAGCCAGGATGGGTAGGAATGGTGTCCCTAGCCTCTGTTTCTCTGGAAGTGGGTGACAGGAGGGATCACGTGAGGATTACCTGTTGTGTTCCCTTCCTCTGGGGCATCTGGTATTGGCCAGTGTGGGCAGACAGGATACTGGGCTGGATGGACTGTTGGTCTGACCCAGTATGGCCATTGTTATGTTAACTTATATCCCACAATGCCACAACCTCAGGGTATCTAGGTCTACGTATATCTCTGCCCTGCCTTGCTTCTGGGAAATTAGATCAAAGCAAGAAGTGCCCCTACCTTGCCCCAAGTCTCTGGATAGCATACAGCACACCTAGAAATCAGGTAGTATTCTAAAGCTAGCGCATTTCATTCCCTACCACGTGCCCAGTGGCAACTGAGGAGATGGGAGCAGATTTTTAAATATTTTCTTGTAAAATTTTGTACAGCACCTAACCTAATGGGGTCTTGATTCTGCCTGGTTGAATTGTGCTATTGAAAGGCATTCTCTTAGAGGGGCTGCTGCTTTTGGACTTTGCTCCTTCCTTTGAATTCCACATAGCCCATGTTTGGTGACTTTTTAGGAATGGTTTGTCTTTTCCCCTGGGAGTGGGAGATTTGGGAGGCTGGGTACTGGAGAGAAACATATTGTTGGCACTTAAATTTTGTATGTGTTTCCATGTTTCCTGCTGAAAATATATTCTTTTGACCGTTTCCCATTAGCTGCAATGGGCTGACAGAGTACAGGTTGAAACTCTCTGGGCCACGGATGTTGCAGGACCAGAGAATCCTGGTTGAAGGCTGGTTCCTGGGAGCCCAGCAGGCTGACCAGGCTGTGGGAGCCTGGTGAGCGGCAGCGGGGCTGCCCAGTGGGACTTGGAGCTCGGCCTACAGCAGCAGGGCTGCCTGGCAGGGATCAGTGATGGGGGGAAGCTGGCCAGGAGGCTGGCAGCTGGGCCAAGGCTTGCTGGAGGTTGGTGGCAGGGGGGCCAGAAATGACCCTCCCTGGTCTGGCAAAATCCCTCATCCAGTACCAGTAGGGCCCCTAGGGTGCTGGCTCAGGGTGGTCTAACCTGTACTCCATCTGTCCATATTGTGTGGTGCAAAGGAAACGAGATCTTCCTCATGTCTGTATGTGACACAGAATTTTAAAGTAAGATACTTCCAAGATAGGCCTACCTCCTCCTCAGTCGTGTGAACCCTCCTTCCTCATCCTGAGTATGGCACAACCTCCATCTTCTCATGGGCTAAATGTCCTGCCTCTCCTGCACAGCCAGTTGGAACGCCTATTTCCCGTTGGCCTACCACAGCCAAGGCTCATTCCACTCCCAACCTACTCTAACCTTCCCTCCCACTCCCAACGGGAATCAATATGACGCACCTACAACAAAACAAATGGCTTTGACTCTCTGTTCAAACCCTGCCCTTCTATTCCCCAATCCCATCTGTTTGTTTGGCTCATCGGAGTGGTATGTCCAATATGGCTTGAAGCTCCAAGGTGCTGAACAGCCTGAAACTGAACTTCAATGAGAAATGAAACTGCCCAAGATTTCCCAAGAGGACAGTAGGCCTGATAGGATGGAGCCCTGCAGCTCGATTTAGTTCGTATACACAACAGTGTAAAATGGGAGTTAATTCCAATTTATATCAGAATCTGAACCCCTGATGTATACTTCAAATGCCAGGCAAACCTATGGCATTGTAATGCACTTATTGTAGCTATTCTATTATTCAAGTTGTGACAGGAAGACAAGCACAGTAAAGAGTCTAAATAAACAGATCATAGCTCAAAACCAAGAGCAAATATAAATAATTCTTTACGATAAAAACAGAGAAAATGTTCGTTGCTCTATTTCACCATGCCAGGAAAAGAGATTCATTATTTTTGGTCTCCCAAAACTTATTTCCAGTGTTTGCATATCACAATGCCAAAGACACAGTACAGTTTACTTCCATATGCCCTTGGAAGAATAACGTCTCAGTCTGCATGAGGCTTTGTTCCTGCAATGGAGCCCCACTAGAAGCTGTCAATTATAGGGTTGGGGTCTAAAACATTTACAATGTACAGAGCTTAAATTTGCTTTCTGAGTCTGCTTCTCAAGTACGTGTCCAGAATTCAAGGACTTTATGATAAAAAATGTCAAAATTTTTCTGCAAGTAATATTGGATTTACAAAGTCTCCACTAGTAATTTTAGCAGAGTTATGTTTGACTGCAGGTCAGATAGGAAAAGGTTCTTTGTGTGAGTAGGAACAACCTGCCATCCAATCCCAACTTTGCCTGGAGAGAGAAACAGAAATAAGAATAATCACACTTCTGCTTAGTAAAGCACAAAACATACTACAGTGTGCCAAATTGTGTAATAATGGCTCACTAACTGGCTATGAAAGCAAGACACACAAATATTCAGGGTAAGTATTTTTAAGATTTCTCTTAGATGCTTGTGCAATATATTTAGCATCTTTTTTATTAATGATCCACTTCTCAAGGACCACATGTCCAGCTTGTATTATGTAGACGTCTAGATTTTGAGGAAGCTATAAGAGAAAACCCAAACTCTCCTCCTTCCTCTACCCTCCAATTTAATTGAATCTGACCCTGGCCTGTCTATATTTAAATAACGACTATTGGTCAAAACCTCTGTTTTAAATGGCAGATGAAATGTTACCTATACAACATGAGAGCACTAGTTAACAGTCACCAAGCTTGCAGCTGGTTCTGAGGAGGCAATATAGCAAGTGTTAGTCTCATTAGAATGCAGTAAAAAGAGGCCCCATGCCTGACATCAGCTCTTCGGGAGTAGACTTGTGTTCCTATTCAGACCCCCTACAGGATTCAGCTGGTGGATTAGTACCTTACCTTCGGACAATGCCCACCACCAAAGCTTGCTGTCTTCGGCTCCGTAACAAGATAAAATAACTGGGAGGATGGCCAAACCTATCACGGAGTACGCTCAGCGCGACACTCACCAAGTTCAGTTTGGAAGAGGCGATAGGTGTCTGGATTACGAACTGTGAAGGCAATGTAGATCTCAGGTGGTTTTCCAGCAGTTCTGGAAGTGGAAAATTGCTGCAGGACACTGATGAGGGATAAAGTTATCTCAGGATCATACACCACATCTATGTAAAAAAGAAAGTGTATCGTATTAACACACACAAAGCAGAGTAAAATACACAGCAAAAGGAAAATGGATGCTCTGTCCAGTAATTTAGGGGGAAGCAGCATCAGCCCCTATGATCATCTCTAGACCAAAAGGAATGTACAGTAAATCCTCACTTAACACGTGCCCGCTTAACACGTTTTCGCGATAGCACGATTTTTTTTTTAGGGAACATTTTTCAAACAACACAACCCTGTCCCCGCAATAACACGATTTCCCCTAAGGCCGGCCAGTGGCCGGCAGCTGCGCGAGACTTCTCCTGCCTCCCTGCAAAGCGGCAGAGGTTTGCCGCTCACAGCGCTGTTCCCCGGTGACCCCCTCTGGCCGGACGCAAGGCATCTGGCCAGAGGGGGTCACCGGGAACTGTGCGGCGAGCGGCAAACCTCCACCGCTTTGTAAGGAGACAGAGGAAGCCCCGCGCAGCTGCCGGTGACTGGCCAGCTGGGGAAACCCAGCCGCCGGCTGCAAGCCCCCTCCCCTGTCCTTCCCTTCTCTTCTCCAGAGCCAAACACCTCCCCTCCCTGCTATAACCCAGTCCCTTTTCTCCCCCAACTTTATGTCCCGGTCCCAGCTGCTAACAAGTGCAGGCTGGAGCTGCGAGCGCATGTGTGCTTGAAACGCAACCCCCACCTTTTCCATTATTTTCAATGGGAAAATTGACCCCACATAACACGTTTTCACTTAGCACGATCTTTTTCTGAAACATATCTACCATGTTAAATGAGGAATTACTGTAGTTGTGACTGATTAGTGATTATACCCAGCTAGGGAGGAGATTGAGGGCAAGTCTACACTTAAAACACTGCTTTGGCAAAGCTGCTCTGTTGTAGCTCTTAACATGCTCCTGTGCCAATGGAAAAGCTTCTCCCGTGGGCATAGTTAATCCACCTTCCTGAAAGGCAGTGGCTGTGTTGATGGGAGAAGCTCTCCTGTTGACAACACTGTCTACGTGGGTGAATAGGTTGGTGTAACTGGATTTTTCTCATCCCTGAGCGAGGCAGTGATATTAACATGGGTCTGTAGTGTAGACCTGGCCTGAAAAGATAATAGAAAACAAGAAGAATTTGACAGGTTCTCCTTGGCCCTAGAGATAGGCCAGCCTGAAGCAGGAGTTCTGGCAAGGTTGAGTTTTTAGGAGATGATGTTGGATGGCAAAGACTATTTAAAGGCTTATTTTGCAAAGATGATGCCAGGAAGCAAAAGCCCTGGACCTATCAAAGGGCTAGCGTCCTCTCCTCAGGGAGAAGAAGAGTACAAGTCTGCAGAGAGGCTGGGACAAACGACGGGTGGAAAAGAATCAGGTTGAGGCTGTTCCATGTTACTCCTCGTGGACTTTCTATTAACATATTGGTCAGGTGAGGGGATAACACTGTGACCAGATAAAAGAGCCCTGATTGGGGTGGCATTTAAGTTAAAAGAACTATTTAAGTGGTGGCTGGTGGGGCCTGCAAGGGTGCATACCTCAGCTGAGAGGGAGTGGTGGTAGGGATGGACTATCACAATCTGTTTTAAAATTGCATTAATGTTGGTAGGTAAAGAGGGTAATGCAATGTATCACTTGTAGACCATTAGTTATAAACAGATGTTTATTCTTTATTTTAAGAATAAACATCTGTTTATAACTAATGGTCTACAAGTGATACATTGCAATTCTCCTCACACACCTTTGAGCATCTCAGCTGAACTCCTACGCAGCTTGATTAGTTCCCCCACACCCAAAATATGGGCTGAACTTCTGCCTTCTGCTACATCTGTGCAGTTCTGCATCTTGTCTAGAAGGACAAGTTTGTATGGTGCAAGGTGGGTGTACCTCTACATTGCACACACAGTGTGCTGTCCACTAGCCACGTGTACTCTGCTATCAAACACTGAAAGTTCTGTAGTTCACTTTGCCGTATCTGACATTGAAACTTGGGGTACATCAAAGTTCACTAGAGAATGTTTAGTGTGTGGTGGCAGGGACAGACAGTAAGTGTGTGGTGCAGATTTACACCTCTGCTTACTACATGCTATTTGTCAAGACAAGCCCTGAGTATTGTTAGATTTATTATTATTAGATTTACTATTAAACTCCTCAACATTATCAGATGAGCAAGTGCTAAAAAAGTAAAATTAATATATACTATCCTTGCTGAGAATGCCAGCCAGCAGCACTCTGGAAATGTAGAATGAATCTCCAATTTTACAACAGAAGAAGTGACAAAAGAGAAATGAATTGCTTTTCAAGGACGAGTGAACAACCGTTGAATACTGGGCTGAAGACAGCATGGTAAAATGAGGCAGAATTACATCCCTCACACTTCAGACTTTGTAGTTGACTCACCAGTTATCTTGACTGAATAAAGTCCAGGAATTATTATTTGTGCATTTTTCTCTCATTATGTCACCATTTGTGCTAGGAGATTATTTAGTGAGATGCAATCACATAGGTACTGTACCTGCTGCAATGACAACGTCAGCTTGAAGCTCTGAAAGTTGTTCCTTTGTGACGGAATCCCAGTCAAGTTCTGCAACTGTTATTTTTGGTCCTTGTAAATCCGTCACTTCTGCCCTCTGGCTCTGGGATTGCAGTCTGGCGTGATTCACAGTTTCAGACTCCAAAACAAAGCCATTTAGATGGACGTTTTCCTTCAGTTGTCCAAGAACACAGTGATGGCAGTCACTAAACACATATGCCTTGGGATGACAAGTTTTACAGATTGCAATTCCTGTGAGGCCAGTCCCACTTCCTAATTCCAAGATGGTCCTGAAGTTTAATGGATTAAAATAAGTATTTACACAAGAGTCTAAACAAGATTCAGTTACCAAATCAAAGCAAACAGAAGCGTATGCACCTCAGAGCAAAACTCGCGGTACGTTGTTTCAGTGATTCTTGAATAAACTATCCAAATTCCAGTCTTTGCTTCAAATAAGTACCAGGAATAAAAAATAACTAGGATTCAATTATAACAATAGAAATTAGAGAGTGAAAATATGTATAAAACTAAATTGGTCCTAGGGACCAATACAGGACTCTTCCTTATGGTATTATGTGTATATCCAGACCAAAATGTTCTCTCCTTAAATTTCATGCCCTAGGACAGGTCTACACTGCGGGGGGAAAAGTAGAGCTAAGCTACGCAATTAGAGTTATGTTAGTACAGGTGGGACCTCCCTGGTCCGGCACCCTCGAGACCTGACTGGTCCCGGATGCTGGCTGTAATGCTGAAAAGCTCCCAACTGTACCTCGTTGGACTGCCCTAAACAACTGCTGTATTCCTTAAGGAAAGAGTTTGGGTTGAAGGATAAAGAAATGACAGGATGAAGCCTAAGCACATGACAGGCTGAATATAGTCTGTTTGGCAGCGGGGCATTGGCTCCTGTCACTTACCAATGGAGCCAGAAAATTCTTCCATCAGATAGTCCCTAAATCTCCTCTTAGATTAAATCTCAACTATAACAAGCCAGTAACAGAAAGAGCAACAGTTAGCCCATCAATAAGAACATAAGCACACCCACACTGGGTCAGACCAAAGGTCTATCTAGCCCAGTATCCTGTCTCCCGACAGTGGCCAATACCAGATGCCCCAGAGGGAGGGAACACAACAGGAAATCATCACATGATCCCTCTCCTGTCAACCATCTCTAGATAAACAGAGGCTAGGGACACCATTCCTACCCATCCTGGCTAATAGCCATTGATGGACCTAACCTCCATGAATCTATCTAGCTTTTTTTTGAACCCTGTTAAAATCCTAGTCTTCACCACATCCTCTGGCAAGGAGTTCCACAGGTTGACTGTGTACTGAGTGAAGAAAAACTTCCTTTTGTTTGTTTTAAACCTGCTGCCTATTAATTTTTATTTTGTGACCCCTAGTTCTTATATTGTGGGAATAAGTAAATAACTTTTCCTTGTTCACTTTTCCCATACCAGTCATGATTTTATAGACCTCTATCATATCTCCTCTTAGTCTCCTCCTTTTTAAGATGAAAAGTCCAAGTCTTTTTAATCTCTCTTCATATAGGACCCGTTCCAAGCCCCCAGTCATTTTTGTTGCCCTTTTCTGAATCTTTTCCAATGCCTTCAATGGTTTGTTCTAAGAACAGAACTGAACGGCTAAAACAACAGATGAGGGTAGTCTAGTGACTGAAGCAGGACTCCTGGGTTCTATGCTCAACACTGCCAAAAACAAGTCAGTTAACCTCTTATTGCCTCAGCTTAACCATCAGCAACACTAGGAAAATGTGTCCTCCCCACACTCCACAGGGTGCTATGAGATTTAATTCACTGTCTGTGTCATGCTCTGAGATCCACAGATGAGTTGACAGAGGAATTTTAGAATTTCCTTATTTCTTGATGATTTAATGGTGTTTGGAGCAAGAGAAATTAGTACCCCTTCCCTGAGGCTTATGGAAACTTGAGTTGGGTTTTTATGTCTTGGATTTTAAAAATATGCCTTGCTACAGTTCTTGCTCATGTTAGGGGCATACACAGAATAATGTCAAACTACAGTCATGTAACTCATTTACACTAGGAATGCACACACTGACGTTAACGCCGTTCCCCCCAGTTGTCTAGATGTGCTTTCGTGTAACTAGCGCTCCATTACCTGTTACTGAAAATGGCAGAATTCTCTATTGCCCATTCAGCGAGATAAAGAGCAGCATCCCACGTGACTAGTCCTGTGGTTCCCTGTGAGATTATTGCCACTGTCTCCAGAAGTGTAACAGAGTCTCCTGTGGCCTAGAAGACACACACAGGGAAAGAAAGATGCATTGGTACATCCACCACATTTCACAATTTTAAATCAACATTAGTGTCTGGGAGAAGGTGAATATTTTACACCTGGGGTTTTGAGGGTTCATTTTTAAACCAATTATGGCTCAGTTTAAATGGTAAAAACTGACATATAACAATGGCGGTATCATTAGCTTTTACCAGTAAGTAGCTTTTATAACAGTTGGTGGATTCCTCTTTATTTAAAATGTCTGCTAGGACATCATACAATTCATCCAAGGGTTCGGTTGCTATGGACTCATGCTGTGGGAAAGAGAACAGAGATCAGCGAAGAACTTCAGATCTCCAGACATTATTAACAAAGCACAGACAATAAACAGTTAAAGACTAATTTGTGTTATAACAAGTGATCAGCTGAGCCTGGGCCAATATTGTGAAAAACATATTTTCAAGTTACTTTTAATAACTAGTCTAATGGAGAAAGAGTGCCAAGCAATATATAACCCCCACACTACCTTTTTAATGAGTTCAGCTATGAAGCATCTTCTGTACTTCACGGAAGGGGGATATTTCATGCACAAGGGGTGAAGAATAGTCTGAAATGAGAAAACAACACCTGCAGACCAAGCAGCGATCAGGTGAGGATTTTATGAGCAGCATTGAAGGAACCAAGGAGAAAAAGATAACTACCAATTTGCTTGGTTCACTTTGTGCCTCAGGAATGCTAGGTGATTGCAATTTGCAGCTAAGCTATTTGATACTCAGCTGGAAAATAAAATTCCATGTACATTCCTGCAGTGAGTTCTGGTACCTCCGGCTGTTCACAGATGCAAGCAAGCCACACATCTTGTACTTTAAAGCCAAACAAATATTTTAGGGTATTAGGGCATTATCCTAATAAATGTGTTAGTTTTTAAAGTACCATCAGACTCCTTGTTGTTTTTGTTGAAACAGACTAACATGGCTACCTCTCGGAAACCTTTCTTCTTCTTTGCCCTTCAAAACTCAACAGTCAAACTGAAAGGAAAATGAGTCCGAGTGGCTCTTTCCTCCCAGTTTTCTTCCATGCTCCACCCTTATAAAAAGTCAATAAACAGGAAGGCTCCATCTATAGTTGGAGTTGGGGGTGCCATTCCCAGCTTGAGTACACACACGCACGCTAGCTCCACGCTGGACTCGGGAAAGACACTCTTGTCACACAGGCCTACCCTTTGTTTTGAATCGATGCAATGTTCATTAAGAAAAGGTTAGTCATACTGGTCCTCCAGAAAATGAAAAGTTGGCAAGGTAGGTCATTATCCTAACAACAGTGTTATGGTGAATTAGGTGCCTTAATTCCCTTTGAATAGTTACAGTTCCCTTTCTGTAAGGTGGCCTAGGCTGTATTCTTCACTTGGCTAGGCATGATGGGCCTGTTCTTCCAAAGCTGTGCTCTTCTTACATGTGGGCATCTCAGCCAGGGGTTCCACATGTGGAAGGTGATTAAAATATAGTTTTATAGGCAAATTAAGTTTAATGTGGATAAGTGTAAAGTAATGCACGTTGGAAAAAATAACCCCAACTATACATATAATATGATGGGGGCTAATTTGGCTACGACAAATCAGGAAAGAGATCTTCGAGTTATCGTGGATAGT
This sequence comes from Rafetus swinhoei, assembly GCA_019425775.1. Taxonomy (NCBI): domain Eukaryota; kingdom Metazoa; phylum Chordata; order Testudines; family Trionychidae; genus Rafetus; species Rafetus swinhoei. Next base: position 35,592,158 of record CM033443.1, on the reverse strand, counting down.
TCTCTGAAAACGTCCACACAGTGTGCAAAAAGGCGTCAAAAAGGCAAATAGGATGTTAGGAATTATTAAGAAAGGGATAGAAAATAAGACACAGAATATCTTGCTGCCCGTATAAAACTATACGCCCACATCTTGAATACTGTGTACAGATGTGGTCTCCTCACCTCAAAAAGATATTTTGGCCTTGGAAAGGGTTCAGAAAAGGGCAACTAAAATGATCAGGGTTTGGAACAGGTCCCATATGAGGAGAGGCTAAAGCGACTGGGACTTTTCAGTTTGGAAAAGAGGAGACTGAGGGGATATGATAGAGGTATATAAAATCATGAGTGGTGTGGAGAGGGTGAATAAAGAAAAGTTATTCATTAGTTCCCATAATATAAGGACTAGAGGACACCAAATGAAATTAATGGGTAGCAGGTTTAAAACTAATAAGCGAAAGTTCTTCTTCACACAGCGCATAGTCAACCTGTGGAACTCCTTGCCAGAGGAGGCTGTCAAGGCTAGAACTATAACAGAGTTTAAAGAGAAGCTAGATAAATTCATGGAGGTTAGGTCCATAAAAGGCTATTAGCCAGGGGGCAGGAATGGTGTCCCTGGAGACGGATGGCACGAGACAAATCGTTTGATCATTGTCTTCGGTCCACCCCCTCCGGGGCACCTGGTGCTGGCCACTGTCGGCAGACAGGCTACTGGGCTAGATGGACCTTTGGTCTGACCCAGTACAGCCATTCTTATGTTCTTATAGGACTTGAATGCCCATTGTGCTCCAGAGTTGGGAACACACTTTTGTTCAGAAGGAGATGTCTGCTGTGACAATACGACAAAAATATGATACTAAAGACTATCTACTATCCTTTAGAAACCAAGTAGGGAGTAAACTGCAAACAGAAGTGACAGACAGAAAATGGGAATAACTGTTTTCCCAGGAGTTGTACCACACGGAAGCATGTAGTACCCTATTTCCAAATATGCATGAGGACACCTTATCAATCAACAGACAATATATTGTCCCAAATCTGTAAGAAAAATTAAAGTTAGTGTTTTCCTTGTATTTTTGGTTTGTTTTGTCATTCCCATTTTGAAAACTCCCCACCAGCTCTAAAAAGCCAAACCTTGATATTTATAAAAACAAGACAGATAAAACGAAGTTTTAATGCCACTGGTCTGAGGGCACAAGCCCAATAAAAGGAATTACTGCCTTTTTGGACATTCTAAGTAAGGGCAGCAGTGCCACAACCCCCTTCCCTCAATAACTTTGCGAACCCCACAACTCTTTTTTGGGTCAGGACCAGAACCATCCCATCCATAGGATGGTAGGGCCGTGGTGTTTGCATCAACCTGCAAGTCCCAGAGAGGCCTGGTGCGGGACAGCAGCAAGGGTCACCTCACCTCTTGCTTACCATGGTGGCAGGAGCTGATTGACCCGGCAGCCTGCTCCGCTCTGCCCTTCATCTCCCAGCCCATTGTACTCCGCTTCACCACAGTGGTGGGAAGTGGAGCACCCTGGGGCTGAGGCCAGGGTGCCCTGCTTCCTGCCACTGCGGTGAAGTGGAGCGCAGCAAGCTGGGGGATGGGCAGATGAGTGGATTAGGCTGCCTGATCGCTCCAGCCACTGTGGTGAGAGCAGGATGGAGGGTGCTTGTTGCTTCCCTGTCTCAGGCCCCCAGTAATCCCCCCAGCTCATGCTGCTCAGGCTTTGGGCAAGTGGTGCAATGGGGGTCAGGAGAAGGCAAAGCAGGGGCAGGAAGGGGCCTGTGATGGGGGGAAGCTGCCCAGGACTCAGCACCCCCCTAAGGACAGCCTGGTCAGGACCCCTAAAATGTCAACACCCTAACATTTCAGATGTAAATTCTTGAAATCATGAAATCTGCTACCTTTAAAATCCTATAACCATGAAATTGACGTACGTGGAATGTGAATTTGATGGGGCCCTACTCATGGTCTCAATCCAAGTCCTACTGGACAGAGTTCCCATCACAACCTACCCTACAGCTCTACATTTGTAGTGACATTCTTAGTGTAGCCTCAGAGGCAGCCAAGGACTGAATGGGAACGGAGAGTGAATGAACTCTCTCATCCTTAGAGATGGCCCCTTGTGTCAATGTTAAGACACACTGGTTGAGTATTCTGGAAAGTTGACATTGCTGGAGCCCTCCCTGTATTTCCTCTATGAATCAATAGAGAAATTTACCATCTGACACTTTGCATGAACACTACAGTCTCTGACCATTTTTTAAATGTCAACATAAATAAAACCATCCTTTTATTGTCTTACATCTCCCTTTGCTATGAAGGATAGTTATTTAACATGAATAAAAGGAAATCTGCTATTCTATTAGGCATACATGGTATTAGTATTAGAGCTGACACCCTAGTTTTTTAATACAGTACAATTTTAAAAGACTACAATGCACTGCATTTCAGTACACTAGATGGCATCGTATCTTTAGGATAGTTCCAGTCTGTTCAGTGATGTGTACTGAAATCCGATGATATTAAAATAACACATTTTACCTTCTGCAAAATATCCAGCAGTAGTTCAGTGCCTGATGAACTCTTTAATTTTTTTTCAAGTTCCTACACAAAAAGGAGGAAAAACTGTTGAGAAATATGCCAGAATACTCTTTTATGACAACATTTGAACACCACAAACTGGTGCAAACTACTTTAACAGAGTACAATAAATACTTCGTGATTTAATAAAAAAAAATGCCATCCAGATGGTAGGAAATAAAAATGCAGTATAGAGCCTTCTGTAAGCCATAATATTAACCCAGTCTGTTATGTGTTTAGCTGCTACTGCAATACAAATACTTAATAATTATTAATTGAATGAGGAAAATACACTGCAAAGGTGAAGACTGGGAGACTAATCAGTCAGCCCTCTCACACTAATGTACAAAGCCTCCACCCCAGCGAGATGATAAATACTGAATCTTCCCTTTTCCAAGAGGAGAGCTGAATATCTCTCCAGACACTGAAAATCTTGGCATTGGAGTAAGAACAAAATCTTACACTAAATCCCCAACATAAATGTATTGTATTCATTGTCTCGAACAGAAATCTGGTACCCTAGAGTGCTGTTTCAATATAACCTCAGTGGCCAGTTGTATTTCTCCAGTCTTTTTTCACTGATCCATTTGTAGCCACATCGGCTCACCTTATTAATTCCACTTAAAGTCCATGGGACCATTTGTGTAACTATTGCAAGTGAGGAGCTCGTCCTTCATTAGCGGCTGAAGAAGCGGATAAAATGGTTCACAGAGGAACATATTCATGCTGAACTCAACAATAGTAAAACTCACTAGGTAGTGATAGTAAAAAGATGCCCTGAATTGTTTCAAAATACTGCTGTCTCTAAGATGCAACTCCCCCAAGGGGGAAATTGTTCTGAGGAAAAAAAAGGTACTTTACTGCAAAAGGGTCAACGTCTACTGAGGCCAGCATCTGAAAAGTGACACTACAGTATACTGATATATGTTGCAACCAAAACACAGAGGTTGCAGGAAGAATGAATAGTGACATGTACTGTGTGAAACTGAGGCATTCTTACTTCTATACTAATAAACTCATAACAGAAGCTGCCAACGCACCATTCTGAACAGTCTACGGTGAACTGATTTTTTGAAATTAACTTTGCTCTAATACCAGATGCTATGAACAGATGAATTAGGCCACAAAGCATAGACATTTCAGGAAAGAAAAAAAATCCTCCAAATAATCGTTACTTCTCCTGTGGAATTAGCTTGTAAATGGGGCGGATTTTGTTGTAGAATGACTGTAGTCAGCAGTCTTTAGTTTTAATATTTGAAGTCTCTACTGAGGTATATGATATAAACTAGCCTGGTTTACACTAAAATCAATGGCGCAGCAATCGCTTTACGTTGGTTACGTATGCATGGGCTGAACAGGTCCGGAGTTTTGCATCTCCTCCTTCCCTATGTCAAATAACAGAAGTGGAAAGGAAGAATTCTTAAGACGTATCTGGATTTTTCCTGTCTCTCCGTTCTGATATAGATGGCAGAATAACATGAATTCTACGTTTGTGCCCTTTTGTGAGGATACCATACTTACCTTTTTCTGTCATCTGCAAAATAAAGGTAAGGAAAATATGAAAGTGCCCTGACAACTTTTCACTTCAAATTTTAATATCTGATGAGGCAGCTCCCAGGATTTGCTGGATGAATCTTTAGTCTGAATGCTGGTCTCACACTGTAAACTCCTATTTCCAGATAAGCCCGCTACTCACAGAGTTCACAAGCCAACTCATCTTTAGGTCCGTTACAGTGAATTAAGGGTTGATTTTAGGGATGTAATAGTATAGTCAATTAACTGATTAACCGCTAAGCAAAAGCGGATAGGTTAATGCTATAGACTACACGCATTTACCCCTCACTCCCGGGCCAGTACATTTTTTAGCAGGCTGTCCAGCAGCCTGGCTCACTCCTGACTTGCAATGGGTCTGGGACCTACACCGCTGCAGCTCTGCATTTAAAGTGTATTAGGAGCTGGGCAGGCAGGCAGCCCGGCTCAGTCCTGGCTCGCACCGGGTCCGGGACCTACCCCTGCTGTGGCTCTACATTTGAAGTGTATTAGGAGCTACATGGGGCAGGAAGCTAAGCTCATTTTCGGGTCACTCCAGGTCTGGAAGCTCAGATGTTCTCTAGACAGGGGCTGCTGCCACCCCAAGTTGCTGCCTCTTTATCAGAGGCAGCAGCACTGGGCAACAGGCAGCCAGTCCGCAAGGGGAGCTTGGCTCCTCAGGAGTGAGGGCAGAGTGCACTGGCTGCTTGCCCGGCCCCCAGGGACTATAGAATAGTCGACTAACCATTAAGAATTCATGAGGTTACTCGACTATTCAGTTAACTGATATTTAACAGCCCTGGTTGATTTAGTTCTCTGGGGCTCAGTACCTTCTGGCAAATAAGATCATTCAACTGTGATTAAACTTTAAATCTGTAAATATGGGGATATTCCAGATTATGCATTTTATAGTTACTATCAAATTTCAGATTCATATTTACAGTCATATATCTTGGAATTATTACTATTCCCAGTAAGTGACTCTGCAAAATTAATTGCTAACATATTTCAGATCACATTGTGTCTACGTCATTCAAAGGTGAGGCCTACATTTTTCCTAGAAATTGCCTATTACATCCTTTCTGAGTGTTTTGTTGAATCATAGAAAGCGAGTACATAGTTCACTAAAACAGTGTATTATAGTGCCTGTGAGCAAACACAACTATTCTGAATTTACCTGGCGATTGTGCTTTAGCCACAGATGAAATGAATTATTAAACAAACAAACAAAAACTAGGGTCAACCATTTGGCTTAGTTTTCCTGAAAACTATAATGGTGAGTCATAGATAATACCTGATAACAGGTGTCTGAAAATTACTGAATCACCTTAAAGTTAGAAACATTGGGTGGTTTGCACATGTTCCTGTCAATGTTTAAACAGCTTGAAGATGCAAGTCTGAAGAATTCCAAAATACTAAAAGGACCAACCACTGAAAGTAGGTAGCTAAAACACGTTATCATAAATGATTAATTAAAACTGAGCCAATCAAAAATAGAAGTTTAGTTTGGCAGTACTCTCTCTCGCATACAAAAGAAGGTTTAAAGACTGAAGAATTTATATAACACAATGTAGTAGTTGTTTGCAGGGCTCGCCGAGCCGCGGCGAGCTCGGCTCACCAGCCGCGCTGTCCGGCGTTCTGCACATGCGCAGATCACCCGAACCCGGCTCTTCCGGGATGTAATCTACTTGCCACGGGCGAGTAGATTACATAGATTGTCGAGCCCTGGTTGTTTGTATAAGTAAGTACTTCTGGTGTAGATGCTTCTTTGCTCAAGATATACCTCTAGGCTGCGTCTAGACTGGCAAGTTTTTCCGCAAAAGCAGCTGTTTTTGCGGAAAAACTTGCCAGCTGTCTACACTGGCCGCTTGAATTTGCGCAAGAACACTGATGATCTAATGTAAGATTGTCAGTGTTCTTGCGCAAATACTATGCTGCTTCCGTTCGGGAAAAAGCCCTCTTCCGCAAATGTATTTGCGCAAGAGGGCCAGTGTAGACAGCTCAGGACTGTTTTAAAACGGCGTCTAGATTGGCACGGACGCTTTTCCGCAAAGTGCTTTTGCAAAAGCGTCGTGCGCAATCTAGACGCTCTTTCGCAAATGCTTTTAACGGAAAAACGTTTCTGTTAAAAGCATTTGCGGAAAATCATGCCAGTCTAGACGTAGCCCTATAGTGAGTTGGCCTGCTTTTCCCAGGTACAAACAGTTCAATGTAATGAGCGTTCAGTGTGATCAACAGTGTTTGGAGTGAAGAGAAAAGCTGTTGATGACAGTTATGCAGTGTCTCAAGATCAATTCCTTCAGAATACTAAAATACTAGAAAAAAATACTCTCTTCGGAGAGAGATGCACATCTACCTAAGCTAGGAACTTATGAGCACCTCAGAATCTTTGATGTATCATACCTTTATAACACCTCTATAAGGTAGGGCAGCAGATCACCACTAAGTGATTTGATCAAGGTCACACAGGAAGTCTGCGGCAGAGCAGGAAATTGAATTCAGGCCACCCAAATCCTTGAGTAGAATCTTAATCCCTGGACCATCCTTCCTCTTTGCTAGGACAACAGCTGGGAATAGCTAGACTAGCACACCTTTAGAAAAACCCTTTTGTATGTCTATTTTCCAACCGCATAAACATCTCCACTGATAGAGGAACTAGGAGCGCTGGCTTGCAGGAATAATGGCACTTGACTGCATCCACAGGGCTTGTGTTCCGTGGTTTGCAGGGTCCCGCACCCCTGCCCGCAGAACGGTGTCTGCTTTTGAAAGCAGGGTCCCGTTTCAGAGATGCCAGGGCTCAGTGAAATCGCAGCCCAGCCGCTGCCCCGGAAGCAGGAGAAAGCGGCTTATTCTGCTGGCTGCGAATGTGTATATCGTGGAATCCCGCCCCCCGCAGCAACAGGCCAGGTGGGAGCGATGGGGGGGGGGCCAGGTGGGAGCGATGGGGGGGGGCCCTCCCAGCACCTCTGGCCCCATCGCCCGGGAGGCTCCCGGGCCAGGACGGGGCAGCCCCGGACCACGCGCCTGGGCCAGGCTGCGGCCCCTGCGCCTCGCCCCGGCTCCACTCACCGCCCAGGGGAAGGCGCCGAGCCGCCTGCCGGCCAGGAAGCCTCGCTGGAAGCGCAGCCCCAGCGCCCCGGCTCCCTCCGCCGCCGGCTCCATCGCTCCCCGGCCCGGCCCGCCGCCCCCGCACAGCAGCCGCGCCCCCGGCCTCGGGTGATCGCCGCGCCCGGGCTGAGGGGCGGGGAGCGCCGCGGCGGCCTAGGCCGCGAACCAGCTGGGATGGCACCAGTGTCCCGCCCCCGCGGTGGGGCTTGGCCTGGGGACGAGGGGGCTTGTGTCTCCGGATCCCCAGGGCACAGCCCGGAGCCAGCATAGCTCTGGGTCCTCACTGCAAGTTCCCGGGACCCGTCTGCCAGCCTGGCGCCTGCATCCCTGCGTGTTCCCGGGACCCGTCCGACAGCCTGGCGCCTGCATCCCTGCGTGTTCCCCGGGACCCGTCCGACAGCCTGGCGCCTGCATCCCTGCATGTTCCCTGGGACCCGTCTGACAGCCTGGCACCTGCATCCCTGCGTGTTCCCGGGACACGTATGAGAGCCTGGCGCCTGCATCCCTGCATGTTCCCGGGACCCGTCCGACAGCCTGGCGCCTGCATCCCTGCGTGTTCCCGGGACGCGTCTGCCAGCCTGGCGCCTGCATCCCTGCGTGTTCCCGGGACGCGTCTGCCAGCCTGGCGCCTGCATCCCTGCGTGTTCCCGGGACGCGTCTGCCAGCCTGGCGCCTGCATCCCTGCGTGTTCCCGGGACGCGTCTGCCAGCCTGGCGCCTGCATCCCTGCGTGTTCCCGGGACCCGTCTGCCAGCCTGGCGCCTGCATCCCTGCGTGTTCCCGGGACGCGTATGAGAGCCTGGCGCCTGCATCCCTGCGTGTTCCCGGGACGCGTATGAGAGCCTGACGCCTGCATCCCTGCGTGTTCCCGGGACACGTATGAGAGCCTGGCACCTGCATTCCTGCGTGTTCCCCGGGACCCGTCCGACAGCCTGGGGCCTGCATCCCTGCGTGTTCCCCGGGACCCGTCTGCCAGCCTGGCGCCTGCATCCCTGCGTGTTCCCCGGGACACGTATGAGAGCCTGGCGCCTGCATCCCTGCGTGTTCCCGGGACCCGTCTGACAGCCTGGCGCCTGCATCCCTGCATGTTCCCGGGACCCGTCTGCCAGCCTGGCGCCTGCATCCCTGCGTGTTCCCGGGACCCGTCCGCCAGCCTGGCGCCTGCATCCCTGCGTGTTCCCGGGACCCGTCCGCCAGCCTGGCGCCTGCATCCCTGCGTGTTCCCGGGACCCGTCCGACAGCCTGGCGCCTGCATCCCTGCGTGTTCCCGGGACCCGTCCGACAGCCTGGCGCCTGCATCCCTGCGTGTTCCCGGGACCCGTCCGACAGCCTGGCGCCTGCATCCCTGCGTGTTCCCCGGGATGCGTCCGACAGCCTGGCGCCTGCATCCCTGCGTGTTCCCCGGGACCCGTCCGACAGCCTGACGCCTGCATCCCTGCGTGTTCCCCGGGACCCGTCCGACAGCCTGGCGCCTGCATCCCTGCGTGTTCCCGGGACCCGTCTGACAGCCTGGCGCCTGCATCCCTGCGTGTTCCCGGGACCCGTCCGACAGCCTGGCGCCTGCATCCCTGCGTGTTCCCGGGACACGTGAAACCTGGCGCCTGCATCCTGCGTGTTCCCGGGACCCGCCTGACAGCCTGGCGCCTGCATCCCTGCGTGTTCCCGGGACCCGTCTGACAGCCTGGCGCCTGCATCCCTGCGTGTTCCCGGGACCCGTCTGACAGCCTGGCGCCTGCATCCCTGCGTGTTCCCGGGACCCGTCTGACAGCCTGGCGCCTGCATCCCTGCGTGTTCCCGGGACCCGTCTGACAGCCTGGCGCCTGCATCCCTGCGTGTTCCCGGGACCCGTCTGACAGCCTGGCGCCTGCATCCCTGCGTGTTCCCGGGATGCGTCTGCCAGCCTGGCGCCTGCATCCCTGCGTGTTCCCGGGACCCGTCTGACAGCCTGGCGCCTGCATCCCTGCGTGTTCCCGGGACACGTATGAGAGCCTGGCGCCTGCATCCCTGCGTGTTCCCGGGACCCGTCCGACAGCCTGGTGCCTGCATCCCTGTGTGTTCCCTGGGACGCGTCCGACAGCCTGGCGCCTGCATCCCTGCGTGTTCCCGGGACCCGTCCGACAGCCTGGCGCCTGCATCCCTGCGTGTTCCCGGGACACGTATGAGAGCCTGGCGCCTGCATCCCTGCGTGTTCCCGGGACCCGTCTGACAGCCTGGCGCCTGCATCCCTGCGTGTTCCCGGGACACGTATGAGAGCCTGGGGCCTGCATCCCTGCGTGTTCCCGGGACCCGTCCGACAGCCTGGCGCCTCCATCCCTGCGTGTTCCCGGGACACGTATGACAGCCTGGTGCCTGCATCCCTGCATGGGTCTTTGTCTTCTTGTTCCTGTGTCTCACATGACAGCCTGCCGCTTGCATGGTTTTGTGTCCTCTTGTTCCTCTGTCACGCATGATAGCTTGGTGCCTGCATTCTGAGTGGCTCTGTGTCCTCAGGTATGGCACCCATGTTTTCATGTCACAACTCACGGCTTAGCACCTACATCCCTGAATGGCTTGGTTTTCTTATTGCACAGTGCCCATGTTCCCATATTACACATCATGGCCTGAAGGCTGCATCCCTGCATCTGTTTCTGGGGTCCCATGTCATGGTATCCACATTACAGGCTGTTGCTTATGCCCCACATACTACCTCACAAAGTGAGCAATATCTGGATTCCACATAACAGCATCTGTGTCACAGCTGAGGGTCCTAGTCTCCCATCTGCCTTTCCATGTCTATGGAGTCTGAACTACTCCATGTGTCTGTATCTTCATGTTACATGTTACATTGATATCTCTCACCTAACCAGCTTGTCATGAAAAAGGCTGGAAATGATGAGGCAGACAAAAAGCGTGTTTGGTCCAGACTAGAGGTGGGTAATAATTTTTGAAGGGGGCCACTTCACAAATTTCTGAAGTGGTCTGGGCTGCCCTGGAAGGGGTGGGGCCTCGGGTGGAAGGGGCAGGGCCAGGACACTTCCTGTGCTCCTCTGCCCACTGACCTTGATTGGCCTGGGGGTGGGGGAGCACTTTGCCCCTGCACCCCAGCACCTAGAGAAAACCACCAGCTGTTTTAAGGACATAAGAATGGCCATACTGGATCAGACCAAAGGTCCATCGACCTAGTACCCTGTCTACCGACAGTGGCCAATGCCAGGTGTCCCAGAGGGAGTGAATAGAACATGTAATGATCAAGCGATCTCTCTCCTGCCATCCATATCCACCCTCTGACAAACAGAGGCTAGGGACACCATTCCTTACCCATACTGGCTAATAGCCATTAATGGACTTAACCTCCATGAATTTATCTAGTTCTCTTTTAAACCCTGTCATAGTCCTAGCCTTCACAACCTCCTCAGGCAAGGAGTTCCACAGATTGGCTATGTGCTTTGTGAAGAAGAACTTCCTTTTATTTGTTTTAACCCTGCTGCCCTTTAGTTCTTATATTATGGGATCAAGTAAATAACTTTTCCTTATTCACTTTCTCCACACCACAAATGATTTTATATACCTCTATCATATCCCCCCTCAGTCTCCTCTTTTCCAAGCTGAAAAGTCCCAGTCTCTTTAATCTCTCCTCATATGGGACCCATTCCAAACCCCTAATCATTTTAGTTGTCCTTCTCTGAACCTTTTCTAATGCCAGTATATCTTTTCTGAGATGAGGAGACCACATCTGTACGCAGTATTCAAGATGTGGGCGTACCATGGATTTATATAAGGGCAATAAGATATTCTCCGTCTTATTCTCTATCCCTTTTTAAATGATTCCTAACATCCTGCTTGCTTTTTCGACTGTTGCTGCACACTGCGTGGACGTCTTCAGAGAACTATCCACGATGACTCAAAGATCTCTTTCCTGATTAGTTGTAGCTAAATTAGCCTCTATCTTATTATATGTATAGTTGGGGTTATTTTTTCCAACGTGCATTACTTTACATTTATCCACATTAAATGTCATTTGCCATTTTGTTGCCCAGTCACTTAGTTTGGTGAGATCTTTTTGAAATTCTTCACAGTCTGCTTTGTCCTTAACTATTTTGAGCAGTTTAGTATCATCTGCAAACTTTGCCACCTCACTGTTTACCCCTTTCTCCAGATCATTTATGAATAAGTTGAATAGGATTGGTCCTAGGACTGACCCTTGGGGGACACCACTAGTTACCCCTCTCCATTCTGAAAATTTACCATTTATTCCTACCCTTTGTTTCCTGTCTTTTAACCAGTTCTCAGTCCATGAAAGGATCTTCCCTCTTATCCCATGACAACTTAATTTTTGTAAGAGCCTTTGGTGAGGACCTTGGCAAAAGCTTTCAGGAAATCTAAGTACACTATATCTACTGGATCCCCCTTGTCCACATGTTTGTTGACCCCTTCAAAGAACTCATGGGGTATGTCTACACAGCAAAGTTATTTCAAAATAACAGCCGTTATTTCGAAATAACTTCACTAGAGTCTACACAAGCCAACTGCTATTTCAAAATTAATTTGAAATAGCAGAGGGCTTATTTCGAAATTGATAAACCTCATTCCATGAGGAATAACACCAATTTCGAAAATGATATTTCGAAATAAGTGCTGTATAGACACTTATTTCAAAATAGGGGGCCTCCAGCCCTTCCCAAGGTGCCCTGGTGGCCACTCTGGCCACAACCAGGAAAACTCCTCTCCCCTCCCCGGAGCCCTTAAAGGGGTAGAGTCTGTTTGGCCACAGTGCCTGTGCCAGCTCCAGGCCTGACAGCCCAGAGCCAGCAGTCGCTGCCCCGACCCAGTTGCCTCAACATGAGCGAGGCAGCCAGTGCCAGCCAGCCCTCCACCGCTCCCCAGGAGCAGTCTGCAAGCTCCCAGGAGCCTGCCAGGGGCTGGAAAAGGCGGGCGCCTTCCTGGTCCAGTGCGGAAATCATGGACCTGATTGAGGTTTGGGGGGAATCCTCCAACGTCCATGATCTCCGCACTAGATGGAGGAATGTGGCCGTCTACAGGTGGATGGCTGCCAGCCTGGCCACCAAAGGCCACATGCAAAGCCAGGAGCAGGTGCACGTGAAAATAAAGGAGCTGCGGCAGGTCTATGCCAGGGGCACAGGGGGCAGCTCCTAACCAGGGGCAGACCCAGACTCCTGCCCCTATTTTGATGCCCTGGACCGCATCCTGGGGGGCCAGACGGTCCATGCCCCCAGGTGGTCATCGACCCTGGGACAGAGGGCCCTGGCCATGAGGAGGAGGAGGAGGAGGATGGCCAGGAGCCGCAGGAGCCTGGAGGGAACGTGCCGTGCCCCCAGGACGCCCGAGCCATCCCAGCGAGCCTGTTGCCGGTGTCATCTGAGGCCAGGGAGGTAACAACATGTGAGTGCCATCACTGTCCCCTTATGCGGTGGGGGGGTGAAAGGGAGAGGAGGAGAGGGAGACCACGGATCACACAGCAACCTGTGCTGTGCCACCCCTGGGCACGTGGCCACAGCTGGCTGCCACATAGGGGCCTGGCCTTTTACTCACACGTGTATGTATGAAGGTACATGACGTGCTCCTGACCCCGAGGTGGGACACTGCAAGATGCCCTCCCTCCACAAGCCCCCTCTACACAGAGGCAGGGGACATCTCTCCTCTCCCCCCCGCCCGCACTATATACAGCACAGGGGCATGGGTGCAATCCTGAGCCAGCTCCCACTCCCGGGGATAGCAGGATATGCCGAACATGGCCTGTGTGCAAGCACATTGGCTCCAATGATGCGGAGACCTGATGTCCTTGCCTTGCAGAGGGGGGCTGGGCTTCACCCACTGTGTCCCCAGGGATAACTGACCACTTCTCTTGTTTCTCCACAGCTGCAGCAGCTGAGAGTGCAGGGCGCACCACCCTGCCCAGGACATCCTCCCGCACCCAGGCCAGCAGGCTGACCCATAACCAGGAGGAGTACCAGCAGCAGCACCTGGGGATCCTGTGAGGCCAGCACCACACCCTGGACTCCAGGGTGCATGAAGACCTGCAGGTGCGGCAGGAGAGCTGGTGGGAGCTGCTTGACCAGGGCCGTGCCATCTCTGACCACCTGCAGACCCTGGTGCAGAGATTGCTGCCTCCTGCCGCTCCAGCCCCTGCTGCCACCCCAGCTACCGCTCCTCTTCCCACTCCTGCTCCCCCCTCCCGCTTCTTCCTCCCCATCCCACCCTCCATACCCACTCCCCCGGGGACACCCCGCACGCGCAGTGCTGGGAGACAGGTGGGCCAGCAAGACCCCAACCCTGAGCTTCTCCTCCCCTTCCTCCCTTGCCTCCCCCTTCCAGCTCCCTCTTCCCAGGTTTCCCCCTCCCCTCTCCCACCCTCTCGCCTCCCCCCCCCCAAGTTTTGTTCAATAAAAGAGTTTGTTTTTGTCAACACGTGTCTTTATTTACATGAAGAAGGGGGGTTAGGGAGGGGTCAGTGAAAGGATGTGAGGGTGAAATGAGGCACAAGCCCCCAATGGGGCACACCAGGAAGACTATAGTTCTCCTCTGGGTGGAAGCTCTCCTGCAGGGCCTCCCAGATACAGACAGCCCCCCGATGGGCCTCCCGGCTGGCAGCCGTGCAGGACTGCGTGTACAGGCCAGCCAAGTGGTTGGCCTCTGCCATCCAGCCTGGCAGGAAAGCCTTCCCCTTTCTCTTGCACAAATTATGCAGCACACAACACGCTGCCACCACGTGCAGAACATTCAGCTCGGAGAGGTCCAGTCAGGTGAGGAGGCATCTAAAACGGGCCTTCAACCGGCCGAACGCCCCCCCCTCCACCACTATGCGGGCCCTGCCGAGCTTGGCATTAAAGGCCTGTCAGGAGGGGTGAGGTGTCCCGTCTAGGGCTTCATCAGCCAGGCTTGTAGGGGATAGGCCGCATCCCCCACCAGGCACACAGGCATGTCCATGTCCCCAACCCTGATGTGGCGGTTGGGGGAAGAAAGTCCTGGTGTGCAGCCTTTGGCACACAGAGGAGTTGCGGTAAACCCGTGGATCGTGTGCTTTGCTGGACCAGCCCACGTTAATGTCCACGAAGTGGCCCCACTGGTCAGACACAGGCTGCAGGATGATGGAGAAGTATCCCTTCCGGTTTATGTACAGGGAGGCCTGGTGTTCCGGGGCACGGATGGTGATGTGTGTCCCGCAGTTGGGGAAGCCCAGGGCGCTAAACCCCTTGATCACCGCATTCACATCAATGAGGCGGATGACTCTGTGGAGCAGCACTCTGTTGATGGCCTTGACCACCTCCAGAGGGACACACAAAACCGAGAGTCACTGGGGTGCCAGGGTGGCTGAGAGTGCTCCTTCCCCCGCCACTGCCCTGCGCCCCCACTCCCCAGGAGCAATCCCCTCCCGCAATCCTGGCCACCGCAGGCAGTCTGTAGTGCGGGTGGGACAGAACAAACCCGCCCGGGAAGGGGGACTTGCACCACCTCCCCCCCTTTTCCCTAGGGCAGCCCATCCCCTCCCCTCCTAGGGCAACCCCCCCCCCCCCCCCCCCCCCCCCCCGGAACAGTGGCCGGAGATTGCCATACCTGCATAAGCACTGCTCCAACGGTGGATCTCCCCACGCCGAACTGGTTCGCCACGGATCGATAGCAATCCGGCATGGTGTGCTTCCAGAGGGCGATGGCCACACGCTTCTGGAGGGGAATGGTGGGCCTCATGTTCGTGTCCCGTCGCTGCAGAGCAGGGGCGAGCCACTCACAGAGCTCCAGGAAGGTGTCCTTCTTCATCCTAAAGTTCTGGGTCCATTGTTGTTCTCCCCAGCGCTCCAGGACGATGTGGTCCCACCAGTCGCTGCTGGTGTCTAGACGCCAGATGTGGCGGGGCACACTGGCATCCAGGAGCTGCAGCTGCTCCTTCACGTACCCCAGGAGGGTCCGGATGATGGCGTGGGGGTTGGGCTGCAGCAGATGCTGCAAGGCAGCCTGCAGAAAGCGCAGCCAGGCTTGCAACAACACATCCAAAAGCAGCACCAGAGTGCCCAAGGGCAGCTCTGGCTCCATGGTGCCGAGTGCTGTGGTGTCCTGAGTGAGGGCAATCAGAGCACGCAGAGAAAAAAATGCTTTGCTGTCCCTCAATGAGATAGGCAAGCAAGCAGGGAAACCTGAGAACTGGCTGTCCAGGGAGGTCCCTTTAAGCACAGGCCTCAGGCAGCAGCTGCACAAAGTAACTCCTGACCTGATGCCCTGCTGGAACTGGTTTCAGCTGGCCTTAAATGCGATTCAGCGTCCAATCAGTGTGGACGCGCTATTTGGAAATAGCAAAAAGCTACTTCGAAATGCATTTTTTGTGTAGACGCGTTATTTCGAAATAACTATTTCTAAATAAGATATTTCAAAATAACGCTGTAGTGTAGACGTACCCTAATAAATTAGTAAGACACGATTTCCCTTTACAGAAACCATGTTGACTTTTGCCCAACAAATTATGTTCTTCTATGTGTCTGACAATTTTATTCTTTATTATTGTTTCAACTAGTTTGCCCAGTACTGACATTAGACTTACCGGTCTGTAATTGCCGGGTTTGCCTCTAGAGCCCTTTTAAAATATTGGCGTTATATTAGCTATCTTCCAGTCATTGGGTACAGAAACTGATTTTAAACAGCTGGTGGTTCCCTCTAGGCACCCTGTGCTCCTGGTTGTGGGAGGAGACTTTGCACACTCCCTCAGCCCAATCAGAGCCCAGGGCCGGGGGAGCATGTAAAGTCTTTGCCCCCTGCCCCCACCCTGCAAGGGGTGCACAGTGCCTAGAGTGAACCACCAGCTGTTTAGAACAGCTGGCGATTCCTCTGGTGCTGCGTGCTGCTGGCACGGGAAAGGAGACTTCACATGCTCCCCTGCCCCCAGGTCTCATTGGCTTGAGGGTGAGGGAATGGTAGGGTGGCCTCAGGCCGAATCAACCTGCTTGGCGGGCCAGATCCAGCCTACAGAGGCTCTCTTGCCCTCCCCTGTTCCAGACAGTAAGAACTTGAAGAAGGATTTTGCACCAATAGGTGCAAGAATCTACATTGAAACAAACAGGATGAAGCTGTTAATCCATCATTGATAGCTTCTTTCTTTCTTTCTTTCTTTCTTTCATGTTCAGTCCTCTTTTCCTTTCTCTTCCTCCTTGGTCTTTTCTGAACCCTGATCATTTGTACAATAACAAATTCCCAAATAAGGAGAATGGTAATTTTATACTGAGTGCTGCTGTTTGGGTCATATAAATGCTCAAAGTCATTGCCATGTGTCAGGTCTCACCTCAGAACTGCTTGTTGGGATGAATTTCCAACCCTCAGCATTTTTTTAATAAAAGGAGACAGGAGTTTTGGGAGTGTCTCATTCGTGGGGGAAATTTTCAAGTGACCCAAAAAGAATTGCATCAATAGAAGGGACCACAGGATAATAGGGTTTCTCACAGATGACATCTTATTATTAGCTTGTCTCTGTATTGTTCAAACTACTACTTTTATTCTAGTTACTGTAAAGAATCTGTAATTGCCAGTATTTTGTCCTAAGAGTCTAGTCCTGCAAACACTTAAGCATGTGCATAAATTTATTCATGTGAGTAGTTTTGTTGAAGTCAGTTGGAATACTCCCATGCCAAAGGTTATGTACGTACTTTATACTTTGCAGGATCAGGGCCTAAGTCACTTTCACATTTTCCAAGATGGAACTGTTGTACTGAACAGTTCAATTCATATTTCCTTCCTTTTTTCAGTCTCATACATGCCAACAAAAAGCTGTCTTTCCTGAGTCCTTTAATCAGTCTAATGCTCTTTTAATTATCTTAGATATATACATTTCATATTTATGCTAAGAAACTACTCCTCTGAAATAATTAACATATTTTCCATATCCTTAATAATACTAAAAGTGTAGCTCTGTAGACATAGGAAAACTATAGTGGGCTAATAAATGAAAGCTAATGTGGCAAAAGGAGATACAGAAGAATAAGCTTGCATGAGAAGTTTGAGCATAGATGAATCCTTTTCCATCATTTTTGTTTTCTTTTCCATATGATTTTTTTTCAAGCAGGCATGCAGGGAAGGGGTGGTCTTGTGACCAAAGAACAAGGTTGTGCATCAGGTGCCTGGTTTACCTTTCCTGTCTCTGACTGAGACTTACTGTTCGACATAAGGTAAGTCACATCATCTCCCCATGTGCCCCTGTTTTTTCAGCTGTAAAATGAGGATTCTATTTTGTTCCGATTCTTATATCACCCTCATCACAGCAGTATCTCTGAATATTTTCCAGAAGTACATTAAGCAGCATAACTAACATCTGCTCATGTGTGGACCATTCTGTCTCTCACCTTCTTCCCATGGGGAAAATTGTGTGTGCAGTGTAGTGTTTAGTTAGTGGATTTAAAAAAATACATTACACATTCATCGTTTATATTAGCAAACGCAAGGTCAAAAAAGTATGCCTCGTACTTGGAGTGGAAGGAGGATGAAGTTTGGATAATAGTACCATGAGGCTCACTTCATTAATGTTTAGTGTTTTATTTTTCAATGTGAGATCCTCGGATAGGAGAAAGTGCTATAAAAGTGCAAAGTAATATAGGATAGGCTATTATTAAAATCCCTCGTTAAAACAAAAACTTCACAAAGGTCAGGCAGCTGCTGTGTTGTGGCTGCTGCTTGTCATGCTCACCAGTATCAGGCCCATATGCAAGAATTTCTGTGGGGGTGTGGGGCCTTTTTTGGTAAATGTGGACCACAAGGGTGTGAATGCACCCCCCGAGTCCCCCAAGTAAGTGGGGAAATCAGTCCCAGCCTTCTCCTGGCTGGCCAGAGCATGGGGAAGGGAGGCTCGGGCAGCATGCTGCTCCTGCTTTCCCCTGGCCAGCCAGAGCATGCTTATTTGGGGGAACCGGGGGAGGAGGGTGCTTTTAAATCCTTCTCACCCCCCACCCCACCCCCACGTACAGGCCTGAATATTGTCTCATTTTCCCCTTGTGCTCCACCATCTGTCCTCTGACTCCATTGTAAGCTATTTGGGGGCAGGGACCCTTTTTGTTCTGTTTGTAGAGTGTCTAGCACAATGAGCCCTGGTCTTTAACAGGCTGCTAGGCACTACCTCAGAGAAAATAATACTGTGAAACCTACATGCAAACAGCTTGGCCTCCCATCCTAAACACATGTGATCATTCATGTGACTTGTCCCAGTGGCGATTTGAATGGGGAGTTTGGTCCCAATTGCTGGAAAGGAAAAAGACCAGTTTCAGGGCCTTCCATTTCTTTCCAGTGAAACTGGCAGAGGCAGTCTCCTACAGCAGGGATTCTGAACCTTTCTCTTTCGGAGTCCCCTCACCCCCACCTCTCCAACATGCTGTAAAAGCTCCACAGCTCACATGTGGCACAACAATTGATTTTCTGCACATAACACACAGGGCCTGCCTTAGGGGGTAGCAAGCTGGGCAATTGTATGGGGCCCCATGCCACAGGAGCCCCTGTGAAGGTAAGCTGCTCAGGCTTTCTCTTCAGCCCCAGCTGGTGGGGCTCAGAGCCTTGGGTTTCAGCCCGAAGTAGTTGGGCTTCAGTTTTCTGACCTGGTCCCCAGCGAGTCTAATGCTGGCCCTGCTTGGCAGACCCCCTGAAATCTGCTCACAGCCCTCCAGGAAGTGCTGGACCCCCGTTTAGAACCACTGTCCTACAGCACTCTACACTAGTATTCTTTGGCAACTTGTCTGACAACTTTCTCAGGCAAGCCACCAAAGAATACCAATGGGAATCTGGGAATCTGTTCTCCTTATTCTGAAACAGCTGAAATGTAATTTTTTTCTTTCTACCCAATGGAAAGATAGTAGCAATTTTATTCTGTTTGTGGCTCTAATAATTGTATTGGGCTTCTATCTAGGAGCATATGGAGTTGAGAATAAATTCCCATCAGCGAAGTGACTTCAATTTGCACAAAACCATCTCCTATCCAGATTATAACAGAGCCCCTTTGGAGCCATTAATTTTGTATTATTAAAACTCCTCAGTGTGCGGGTTAAAAAGAAAGCTGGTTCATTGGTAAAACTCCAGTGGCTTTAGTGAAATGATCCCACTTAAAATTGGCTTGTTTTAGTTTTTCATAATAAGGAAAAAGAGGGTATCATCTGATAATCCTATATTGCTCTAGAGCAGTGTTTCCCAATTTTATTTGGCCACGGAACCCTTTTACATTCAAAAGAATCTTGTGAAACCCCTAATACCAGTCTTATATATGCAGCTGAAAAAGTAGACCACAAGTAAGGATAATAATAAAAAAAATGCTAAACAAGGTCATGATATGTAGATTAATCTATCATAGTCCATTTATATTTGTCATGGTTACATTTTTAAATACAAGAAATCACGCGACTATACTGAAGTAAAGTATTTGCAAGAGCACTGCCTGTACACTCCTATACAAGCAACTGGTTTGACAGCTGAAGCCTCGACTTTGTTTGACGCGCGCTAGTATATTCATATTCAATCACCCACGTGATCCACGCTTCCTGAGAGTGAGCACGGGGATTTACGGTGGTATATAACAGGTGATCGCACAACTGATTGACTGTGCGCGCAGCGCTGAGTAATGACATCATCGTCCCCACTCTCTGGCTAAGCTGGCATTACACAGGGACACTTATCATGGCACACACAAATGAAAATTGTTTTCAATAAAATTCATAAATGCTTAAATATTAATTATTATTTTTAAAATAATAAAATATTGTAATGGAATTTTCTCGCGGGAACCCTTATTTTCACATCACGGAACACCACTTGGGAAACATTGCTCTAGAGATCTTGAGATACCAAATGCATCTCTCAGCTTTACAATATTATTTAGAAGAGAGATGGGTCTTTGTAGTTTCTCTTTTTCTCTATAAAAGTACAGCAGGGGTTGTAATTGTTAGGAGAGGGTCCAGAATTTACAATGCTGGGTTAATATTGCAATAAAAGAGATTTTCCCCATCATTCTATGTTTATAAACATATTCTCTGTATATAATGTTGTTACATTGGAGCCATCAATGTGTGGCATTGTATTTGCGTTCTGTTATTTCATAGAATTTTAATTCCCTCTACAGAACTGAGTCTTAAGCTTACGTCAGGTTCCCTCTAATGCAAACAAATGAGTCTTTTAAGTAATCATCAATTTGCTTGTGACTAGCCAGGGGAGAGGAATAAAGTTTAGAAGGCAATCAAAGTAAAGCCTCTGTGATAGAGAGGCTAAAAAGTCACAGCTCTCAGAGTACATTGAGAAAGGGGAGAAAAAACGTTTTGACCATTATTTTTTAATGTCAGTGTTGCCATCTCAGAGGACTCAAAAATCACAAGCAAAAATCATGAGTTTTTTTTAAATAATATGCTATAGAACTCCTATTAAATAGCAAATTTTGAGGAGAAGGGTTATTTGTCCTTTTTTTTCTGAGTCTTCTGGCTGCATTTGGGTTAAGTTTTCAAACTTTTATCTGCATCTATCACTTACTCTTCTTTTAAAATTAAAGGTCTGATTTTGGCACAATCACTTGACTGCAGAAGCTGGGACTTTAAAAAAAATAATGAGACTCAAAATCACAAGAGTTGGCAACACTGTTATTTAGAAGCAAAACAGATGGTACACACATCCTTTTACCTCTCTCTGTCCACCCTTTGATTTCCTTTCTTTATATAACATATCAGCTCCACCAAGAGTTGCCTTTTTCTAGAAAAGATTCAAAATGGAGGACAAGTCATTCATGAAAGGGGTTTCTCCTCCAGGCAGGGTTATATGAATTAATTGGTGGAGTTATAATTTGTTTTTCTGTTTTTATTCTGTTTTTTTAAACTATTGGAGCACTCAAAGACCTAAGTCAGGATCACAGCCATGTGATAACGTTGTAGAAATATATAGGAAGACAGTTCATACCTCAAAGAGCTTGCAATCTAATTAGAAACAGGACACAAGTACTGTAGGTGCAACTAGCAATAGAGTGAAGACAATGAGGAAGGATGAAAGTAACAGAAATAAGATCATATGGTTTCTGTGATGAGATGCAGGGACTCCATCCTACCACAGCCACTAGAGCAGGGGTTCCCAACCTGGGGTACGTGTATCCCCAGAGGGTACGAGAAGCTTGTCAAGGGGGTACAGGGAATATTTGGTAAATAACTAGATTATCCTAATTGAAATATTCCAAAAGTAGTAGTGTTAGTGAAAAAAGTTGTGGATTCTAGAGTCTAGAATTGATTTCCTTTCATATTGAATAGGGGGTATGGGAAGGTTTACTAAAAGCCAAGGGGGTACAGGGACCGAAAAAGGTTGGGAACCCCTGCACTAGAGGCTAGCTGCCTCTTCAGCTGTTGCTAATTGTTGGGATAAGATGGCTTTGTGGGTGGGAAACAAGGGCAGATGTTAGAGATAGTGAGCATTACCAAGAGGCTACTAAGCAGTAGGTTGTGCGAAGTGTCATAGGGAATTAGACTTCTGCTGAAAGAAGACTGGAGCTCAGAGGAAGGAGTGGGGCAGGCAGGGGGTTAGGAAATAGTTCAGAGAAGTAGCAAGGAATTGTAAGGAAGGGGTTCTAGCTGCTTAAACACAGGGGCTATGTCTAGACTGCCACCTCTTGCTCAAGAGAATATGCAAATGAGGCAAATGGTGAATATTTCCGTGCCTCATTTGCATGCTTAATGAACCACCACTTTTGCACAAGGGGCTTTTACGCAAAAAGGAGCCATCTATATGGCTCCTTTTTGTGCAAAATCCCCCTCTTGTGCAAGAGCCGTTATTCCTGAAAAAAAGTGGCAGAACAGCTCTTGCACAAGAGGGGGGGTTTGCACAAAAAGGAGCCGTGTAGGCAGCTCCTTTGTGTGCAAAAGCCTCTTGCGCAAAAATGGTGGCTCATTAAGTATGTAAATGAGGCGTGGCGATATTCACCGCTTCACCTCATTTGCATATTCTCTTGCGCAAGAGGGGGCAGTATAGACGTAGCCCAGGGTCTCTGGACTGGAACTGAGAGCCGCAGATGGGCCTGGGTTCCCTTACCATCCTCCAGACCAGGGAATCGGAAAGCCTCCCTAAGGACAATCGGGCAAGGAATAAAGAGACTGGGTGGGGCCTAATGGAGGCCTGTGGGCCTTTGGAACTTGTACCTTTATCCCTGTTGGGGTAGCAATAAATGACCCAGCCAGGAGTCTGGAGTTGTGGAAAGAGGCCGACCATTGCCAAGCCAAGAAACTGTCTGGTGTGGTTAACTGAGATGGGGTTGCTGTCAGGCCAGGCCATGAGGGGATGTGCTGGCAGCAGTTACGGAAGTTGTCTGAGGCAGCTGACATGTACATCATTGCGCTAGCCCAGTGAAAATGGCAGTGTAGCTGTGGTAGCATGGGGTGTGTAAAGGGTACACTTTTCAGGGGCCTAGTGGCTCTAGGGGGCCTGGCCCAGCCTACAACCCCTATCACCACCAGGAAAAAATGGAGACTAAATTGTAGATCATGCCTGTGGATATTTATA
Organism: Rafetus swinhoei; assembly: GCA_019425775.1. Classification (NCBI taxonomy): domain Eukaryota; kingdom Metazoa; phylum Chordata; order Testudines; family Trionychidae; genus Rafetus; species Rafetus swinhoei. The sequence goes on along the minus strand of CM033443.1, from coordinate 35,569,497 downwards.
GAAATGTATTTCCCAGTAATGATTGTCCAGAGCTTGTGAGATTTGCTGGAGCCAATCAGAAGCAACGGTAGAGCTGTCTCAAGCAAAATTCTGAACAGTGCATTGCTGGGTCTGTTGACCTGCCCGGGTCCTTTGTGTGTGCAGTTAAACTGGTGAGTTTGAGACACAGAGAGAGAGAGAGAGAGAGAGAGATTTAGAGCAAACTTGCAGAGAAATTGGCTTGGGGGGGGTCTAATTCATGGGGTTGCAATGAAAAAGGCCCAGAAAATAAAGCTTGAAAATTAATTGGCCTAATTATAAATTATCTGCTGTCATGTTGGTCCATTAGAATAAAAAAAAAATCAAGATGTGGGCAGGATATAATCAGTCTTCCCTGTAAGCTCAGAAGTCATGTGGCCACTCAGGAGAGATTCAAATGCTGCCCAGCTGATTAGCTGAGCACCCACAGCTAGGTTTTGTTTCTAATGATGGTGCACATTAAAATTTTATTCTGTGCTTGGATGGAAAAGATTAGAGGGAACATTGGAGCTAATAGCTTTATAATGACCAAAAAGTTATAGAAAATAGTGAGGCTCTATTTGAAAATGTTATAAAAGCCCTTCCCCCAGCCTTGTGGGAGGGACGACTGGACCCATATCCAACTAATCACGGGGGACAAATAATGACTAAAGGGTCAGGGGGTGCAGGTCACAGGTTTAAAATGAGGGAACCGGATGGGGACACCGAGCAGAGAACCCCGGACAGTGCCCACTGCTCCTCAAAGCTGTCGATGGAGCCAGTGGATGCCACCCAGAGGAACTCTGCCCGGATATGTGAAACCAGGGAGGAACGGAAATAGGTCCCACAGTTGCAGAGCACCCCCTTGTCCAGCATCCTCCTCCTGGTATTGTAGATGGCAGCTTTTGCTAAGGCCAGGAGGAGGTTGATGAGGAGGTCTCGTGACTTTGTGGGGCCATGGATTAGGGTGTGCATAAATGAAAAGGTGTGGGGAAAAGTGCAGCCAGAACCTCAATAAGAGGTTCTGGAGGAGCCGGAATAGAGGCTGCAACCTGGCGCATTCTAGATATGCATGCGCCAGGTTGTTCTTCACGCTGCAGAAGGGGCAGGTGTCTGGGATAGGGGTGAACCGCGCCAGGTACATGCCCGTGCTCACGGCTCCATACAGGAGCCTCCAACTGATGTCCCCAATGGGCCGCGGGATTAAGGTGGAATATACGCTGGCCCATCGGGGTTCCCCACCCTCCACAGGTGTTAGATAGTCCCGCCACTTGCTGTCGGGGCGGGACACGAGGGTGAGGAAATGTAATATGTGGAGCATGAGCGTGTACAGATGGTCTCTTGGTGCAGTTCGGGAAACAGACAGGCTGCAAATCCTGTAGCCGGTTGGGTGTCCAGGGATGGGGAAGCCGGGGGGGCCCGTGGAACAGGAGGGTTTGCAGGAAGGGAGGGGCGGGGCGTACCTTCTCACAGGGACCACTTCAGGAAATCGAGAGCGGGCTGCGGCAAAGCCGCCTTCACTTCCTGGAGTAGGCGCAGAAGGGTTTGGGGGGTGGAGAGCCCCATGCGCTGAGCGAGCACCTGGGGATCCACCCAGCCCCCCCCCCGTCATAGTCCAGGAGGTCTCCGACCTTGGTGGTTTCTGCCAGGATCAGCCTCCGGCGCACCGAGGGAGATTCCGCCACCTGCATGCACAAGGCTGGATTGTGGAGCAGGGGCTCTGCAAGGAGATCTGCTCCCTCGGTGGCCACAATGGACCTGGTCGCTGAGAACAGCTTCCAGGTCTGGAGGAGTTCCTGGTAGAATTCCGGCAGCTCTGAGAAGTCTCGCGGAAGGCCCCGTGGGTGGATAAAAAAGAGCTGCCAGTCGTATCAGAGCCCTCGGAGGCGGCGGAGGAAGGTGCACGCCAAAGTGCTCCATGCTGGACTACCTGCACTAAAGAGGAGTCTCTGCAGGGCCTGGAGGCGGAAGGTCTGGACTTGGCTGTGCACGCAGACCAGGCCCTGGCCCCCCTCCTCCAGGGGAAGAGACAGAACCCCTGCAGAGACCCAGTGCACTCCTGACCAAAAGAACTCCAGAGTTGAGGTGGCTAAAATGCACCCCGTCCCCCCACTCCAGCCGCCAGCCAACCTTGACCGCTGGAGTCGTGTGGGTCTCCTGCAGGAAAACCGCCGAGTACCCCCCTCCCAAAGGAAGGAGAGCACCTGGCTCCTGCGGAGACCTGCCCTAGAGCCCTGGGCATTTAATGTTACAAAGATGGTGTACTCATGATGAGGGCTGGGGTGGATCCTCATGGGCAGGGTGATCGTCGGCCTCCAGCAGGCCCCGCAACAGGCCGCTCTCTGACCCAAAGGCGAGGAGAGCATCACGGAATTTGCAGGTCCACCGATAGGCCGCGATGTCCTGCCTCTTGGTCCCTCTCCCCTCCTGCAAAAGAACCCTCGTGGCCCCCAGGATGGAATGGAAATCCCCCCAGCGCTGAAGGGCCAGCTCCACCTTTCCCTTGGCCCCGTGTGTGTCCGCGAGGAATTGGTGGAGCTCGGCCCCCAGTGCTGAGGGGGTGCCGGACTTTTCCTCCATCTGGGCCCCATGATAAGCCTCGTGGGCCACGGAGATGGGCAAACAGGGATCTGGTCCCCAGCGCGGCACTAACAATGATGGCGCCGCGCTGCCCGTCCCCAATCCCGGCGAGGGAGGGGGCGGCAGAGGGAACATGGCCGCCCCTCATGGATTGGGGACCAAGGATACGAATACCACCCTCTGAGGGCTGCCCACAGCTAGTGGGAATGAGATGGCCCCCGTGGGGGTGGCAATGACAAAGGGACGTGGGGACGCTGCAGGGGGGAGGGAACAGGCATCACCGTAGGGACAGAAGTGGGGGGAGGACGGGGAGGGTGACGGGGAGTGGATATCGTGATAGGGGCAGGAGAGGGGGTGGCTCAGGGCCGGGCGGTGGGTCGGGAACAGAGTGGGGGATAATGATACCAATGGGAGAGAGGTCAGGAACGGGAGAGGACTTGGGGCTGGAAATAAGTTCGTAGAGGGCAGGGTCGGGACCAAGGACATGAATGGGGAGGAGGGGAGGATCGGGACAGGGAAGGGAACCAGCACTTTGGGCAGGGTCAGGGGGAAGATCCCCCGAGTCTGTGCCACCGGGCTGTGGCGCTCCCGAATGGGAACCGTGGGGGCAGGAGCAGGAAGGGGGCCCGCGCTGACGCCGGGCTCAGGTGGAGAAGCAGAAGCTACGACCACGGCGTCGGCCGGAGGGGTGTCGTTTGCTGGGCCCCCGACAGGAAGGGAAGATGGCCACCCCGCCTCATTGACGGGAGAGGGGGGGCCCCCGAGTTCAGGACCCGGCTGCTCGGTGCCAGCCGTCGCCCCCGAGGGCTTGGCAGCTTCAGTTCCAGCATCCGAGTCAGCCAGGCCAATGGGCAACACTAGGGGTGCCCCGAGTGTGAGGACGGGGTCAGCCATCTGGGGCATAGGGGTGGGGAGAGGAGGGGGTGGCGCAGCAGAGTCGCCGCCCAGACCGAGGCCCGCTGGCGGAGGGTCGTCCTCCCCCTGGGTGAGTGGGGTCAGACCCAGGGCCTCGATCTCCTAAAAAATGGAGCTAAGCTCCATTCCCTCAGTCCCAGAGCCTTCCCCGCCAGCCGCCAAGGCAACAATTACCTCGACGGTGGCAACCGGGGAGTCAGCTGGTACCGGGGCCGGGGGAGCTCCACCTGAGGCCTCCTCATGGATGGGCTCTGCAGGGGAGACGGCGTCGTCCCCCCTCGCTGCCATGGCTTCCTCGGCTGGCGCCTCCTGCTGACGCTCACTGGGGGCGTTCTCGGCAGCGCTGGCCCCCCTTGGGATTTTTCGGAGGGGGGTCCTTCCCACCCTCCTCGTCGGAGGGGGGAGATTGAGCCCGCGGACCACGGGCTCTGCGCTTCCCCCGAACGAGCATCCAGCCCTCCGAGGTGGAGGTGGAGGGCTGGTCAGCAGGGGCAAGGCCAGGGGGCGCAGATGGTTTTCGAGGGGGACAGGGAGGCAAGGGAGGGAGAGAGGGGGGTGGGGAAACCTCCTCCTGGGGGGAGCCCTCTCCCTCGCTCGGCAGCAACCACACCATCCTCTCCTCCTCGGGCCCCGCAGAGACAATGGAACGGAGGCGGGGCCCACCTGCTCGCCCAGGCACGCCGGAGGGGGTGCCTCTGACTCCCAAGCAGAACCATCAGTTGGAGGAGGGGCAGCTGCGGAGGCCGGACTACCGGGGGGCTGGCGGTGTTAGGGCCGGCACCCTCCTGGGCTCTGGGGGGCCCGGACGCCTCCTTCAACCGGGCCAAGGGGCAGTCCCTCCGGACATGCCCCATCGCCTGGCAGAGGAAGCATCGGGTCTCCCCCGTTGAATAATGGACCCGGTAGAGGGCCCCCTGGTAGGGCACCATGAAGGACCCCTCTAATGCCACCCTGCCACTTGCCTCCGGCAGCAGCTGTAGGTGTACCTGCCGGCGGAAGGACAGGATGTGGCGGAGGGCGGGGTTCTTACAGCCCAACGGGAGAGTTGTGGTCAGGATCCCCGCTGACCGAGTGGCAGATTGAGCTGCCACTGTTAGGGCCCTGGGAGGGGATGCAGTGGAGCAGGCAGGCCTGCATTCCCGCTGAGTGACAGTCTCTCTTTCTGTGACTGTAGGCCAACTGCCTGTGTTGGACGGCTCTCCACCCGTGTAAGGCAAGCCACCTGTTTGTTGCCCCACCCTGAACCAGGGCCTGGACCCAGTGACTGTTAACCCCTGAACTCTGTTGGCTTGCGGCCCTGCTCTGAGCCAGAACTTGTATCTAGCAATTGTCAGCTGGGCCTCTGGATTTAGTGACTGTGGGCATGGCCTGAGCAGAGACTGGAGCCCCATGCTGGTGGTACAGCTGATTTCCCAGGAGAGACTGAACAGGGATGTTGTGAGGTGGAGTGGCCACCCAAACCCAGAGAGGTGGGCTACAAGTCAGCAAACGTGTAGGACTCTCCGGCTGGGTGTTACGTTAAACACAAATAGCAAAGGGGGAAGCATTTTTCAGAAATTTAGAAAGTAATAGTAATTTCAGAATTAAAACGTTTCTCATGGCTCATGTATTCGGCCTGAAAAAATTATGCTTTGGCCCTGAACATGGGCGGTGGTGCCGTGGGCCAGCTGTGCTAAGCACACACCCGGGGGATTCAGACAGGTTTACCTTGGCATGGTTAGCCTGTGTAACTGCCCTTTGCTGCCCATGTGACACAGTCAGTTTTAATGTGCCAGGCTGGTGAGACTACAGGGATGTCTGCCCTAGCTGGGAATCACCCCCCTTGCTCATAGTGTGCCCCCAGCCTAACGGTGTGACCTGACTGTGTGGATAATTCAGGGGGTGTGTTCTGATCGTAGCAGCGTTCTGCTTCCAACTGTGCTGCTCAGCCTCACTGACCTGGCCAGCTGATTTCTCCTTAACATCCCTGCAGAGGTTGGTCTTGAGATAGGGCTTAAAGGAGGGGAGGGTATTGGCCAAGGGGATTACTTCAGAGAGACGGCAGCATGAAAGAATGGTAAGGTATCGTGGGAGAAGCAGACAAATGGGCATTCAAGGGGACATTGCTGCTGAAGCAGAGCAGCAAGGGGAAGGAGTGATATGCAAAGGGATGAAATAAATAGGGAGGGGCAGAAGTATGAAGGGCCTTGAAGGACTGAACAAGAACTTTTAATTTTGGGCTATTTATATATCTTGATTGTGTGGTTGGGATGGTTTCATTCTGGAGCAGCTGAGGAAACCAAGAACACTTGCGTGAGGCTGGCCAGAGACTTGTGAGAGGTGCTTAGCAGGAGTCAGAGTGGCAGGGCATGCTGGCAGCGTAGGACTGGTTTGGGGGCACAGGCAGGAGGGAAGTGTAGGGGTTAGAGGGGAAGGCAAAACAATTCAGGGATTAGTGGTAAAGGAGGCACAGGTTATGAGTGCAGGGGTTGGAGAGCCCAGCTGATCGTCGGCACAGCGCAGCGGCCATGTTTATTTTAATGAAGCGGGGATTATTTAAATCCCCGCTTCTTTGCCTATGCCGGGTAAACTAGTTTACATGGCTCCGTTGACGGAGCCATGTAGTCTAGACATACCCTGGGAAATCCCTTACCTATTCCTTGTGAATGCCTGTCGCCTTTCTAATGCAGTTTCCTGACTCTCTTCGAGCAGGTTTTCGTCAGCTTTGTTTACTTTCTTGAGGAATGAACATGTAGACTGACAGGTGCACTATCCAATAAGTTACAATGGCGTTCTTTCAAAAATCACAAGAACAGGCACCTGGGATCTCGCAGTGGGTTGCTTTTGGACCTGTTTAGCTGGCAGGCAGGGAAAATTTTTCTGTACATAGCAAAAGAATTCCAGGTAAAGTATTTGAGATCTAGTTCAGATAAACAGATCTTTAGGTTAGGCCCTTTCATAGGTTCCTGCTATTTTTAGCACCCTCCCCGTAGCTTGTATTGTTAATAGAAATCCAGTCCCTTCATTAGTCATTGAAATGTACCCACTTCTGAGAGAAAATATGGTACGGTTTAAAAAATAAGCAGCAACACTGCATGATTGTGTAGGACAGGAAGTGAAAGAAGAAAATTTGTGGAGGAGCTTTAGTAGGCAAGATGAAATTAATTTGGTTAATTTGTTCAGTATAGTGGACATAATACAGTGGTATGGCTAAAAATGCCCTGAAATAGATAACACACCAGTGGTTTTACATCAAAACTGAAAGATGACACCTCGTACTGCAGTGATTATAACATGGCTGAGGTATTTAGTTCAGTAAGAATTGCTGACTCACCATCATAACATCCTGTATAACCCTGGATTTTTCTTGGAGAGGTTCCTGAGTCTTGATCGAACCCAGAATTCCTTGTTCTGTGACTGAGATGGTAGCCCAAGGAGGTAGGACTGCAGGGCTATTGAGCGTTTTTATTTAAATTTACACTGTACAGCTATCAGTGCTTTAACAGTGATATTTAGAGAAACAGAACACTCAGCTGTTTAAAAAATGAATCTAGGTACTTTAACGAATCTGTAGGCAAAATTGGTGGAGAAAGAGTATAAACCAGTAGAGGGTGACTTGCAGCCCATCTAGCTTCTATGAGTGGCCCATATGAGACATTTTGTTTACTGTTGCTAACATGCAGGCTTGCCAGATTCTGCTGGTTTCTGTCTGTGTCATTTTTTCCCCCTAATGGTATTACTAAAGTGACATGCATGTAAAACAAAGGCACATGTAGTGAGGTGTGTGCTGATTGCACTCAACATTGACTGTGAGAGCCATGTGCTCTCTCTGCATCCAATCAAAGCGCTGCTACGGTTTGGCACGCCCTGCAAATTCTAGGTACGCAAGAGTAATTAGCAAAACTACCCTATCCCGGCAGACCATCTTGGTTAAGATTAATCTTGCAGCTCACTGAGATGAAGAGCCACTGATGTGGCCCACTCACTAACCTAGCGTGCCCATGCTTGGAATCAACGGTCCAGTGGCCTTCTGGGGTTGCATGTCACAAATGTGTTAATACTGAACACAGCCACTTGCGGTCAATTCACAGGCGGGTTAGTTGTCCTTGGAACTGAGATGGTCAAGATGCTACTAGGTGAAAATGACCAATGTCACCTTACAACAGAGTGTACTGCATGATGACAGCAAATGTAGAACTGGTGTCTGAAATGTGTGAACATTAAGCATTGTCCAAAACAGCTAAGTGATCCAGTGACTAGGGCACTAGTCTAGGATTTGGAAAACCTAAGTCCCAGTCTTTGCCATAGATTTCCTATTTGACTTTGAGCAAGTCACTTAGCTTCTCTGTGCCTCTGTCTACTCTCTGTACAAATGGAGACAATAGATCTTCCCTCCTTCACGCGGCATTGTGAGGTACTTGAACAAGGCAGTAGGGGCCAGTAGAGGGCAGACAATTGAAAGTATCAGAAAGGAATAACCTGTTTTTCAATCTGGGTCTTTAGTTTTTGTGAACCTAGTTTTGTGCCTACAGGGAATTGGGACCAGAGTATTGCACCTCAGTTCATTGATTAGTTTCTTGGAAATTCACTGCAGGTAAAAACTGAGCCCATCATAAATTGGGCCCACCAAAATGGAGTCCTGGTTCAAAATCAAACCAATAATTTTTAATTGCAATCACAGTCTAGTTAAAGGACTGCATACTTATTGATACTTAGAGACTGGCAACTAGTTGTTAGAGTTCCTGAATAACTCTTCTGAAGGCCTGAGATAATGGCCATTTTGTTTAGGTTTAATTTGCAGAGATCTTGTGGGGGAGTAAGGAAAGAGAGGAGGGGAAAAAGGGCTGGGTAATCTAAGGATGCAGGCCAAATACAGGATTCACTGGAAGACTAAGGTCATACTACTGGGAGATGTTCAGGACTTTGTTTTTCAAAGCTCGCTGCTCTTGAAAGAACCAGAGAGTTAAAGGTGACTGGGTAAGAAATTCCTTAAGCCCGTATTCCTTATTTGCCAGCCATGTTGTCCCTGAAGGGAGAGCAGATGAGATTTCCCACAGTACGGTAAAGTCTGAGGGAGTATAAATAAGCAAATAGGTGAGGGGCTTGAAAGGGCTGAGGCAGTAATTCTGGGGTTTGAGGTGGTTGCGGAGCCTCACATCCCAAAGAAGGGAGGCAGGCAGATCACCTCAAACTGTGCCTTAGAAACCCAGAACGAGGACCAGTGTCAAGGCTCTGCCCAGAACCAGTTGGCTTAGGAGCATTTGGGATGCATCAGTTGAGGCCGCTCCCAACAGACTGGCCACAGTGGGGGACAAGCCTTGTAACAGGAGAGGCAATGCTTGCACAGGGCATGTCTACGCTAGGAAATTATTTTGAAATAACTAAATTTGAAATAATAGCTCCCGGAATAACTTTTTCGAAATAAGCGTTATTCCCCGTGGAAAGCAGGAGTACAGATTTCGAAATATCGGGCTTGGTAGTATGGACGCTCCACTTATTTCGACATAAGGGGGGTTATTTTGAAATAACTCCCTAGTGTGACCAGGTCTCTCTCTCTCTCTCTGTCTCTCTGTCTCTCTCTCTCTCTCAGATTGTACAGATTTTTGTTGCACATGTTGACACCCTCTTGTTCACAAAATGCTATCCCGTTACTATCTTTGCTGTTTTGAGACCAAGGATTTTTTAGGACATGTATTGTGATGTATTGAACCAAAAGTGAAATGATCGTTTCGCATTAACATCCTGCCAGTTTCTGATAGCAAACATCCAGCAAGTAGAACCAAAAAAAGAACAAGATGCAGGTTTATTTTTTCAAATGCTCTATGTCTTCTTTCAAAATGAGAATGGCTCATAACGTTGTTGATGATAAAGGTGGCCTCTTCATTGCTTTGTGGTGATCCTTCTTTAGCCTGCAGGTGGGGTGAGAAAATACTTGTTAAATGGTCTGGAAGTTCTTTTTCATTCATTTCTAAAAGTCCTACAAAAATTCTCCCCTTTAAGCTTCTCTGAGGGTCTGTATTGTGTATGGTATGTTCCTACTTACAGATATCTCACTGCTGCCATTTGCAACTAATATATATAATAGAGGTAAACATGGTGCTGTGTTTTCATAAACTGTAAAATACATACCTCCAGACTGACCTTTTCAAAGCAAACTAAGGAGATTTAGACAACCTGCAATTCCCGTTAATTTCAATTAATACCATCCATGCTTTGCGCATCTCAGCTTCTGTCTATAATGAATCTATTTTAGATTAAAGGAAAGTAATAGGAGAGAACAGAAATTAAGTTTGCACAAGAGAGCACTGTGTGTGAGTCTCATCCAGTATGGACTGCAGCAACTCTGAAGACAGTATGTCAGCTGCAGTCTGCACACATGGATGGATTGTTGCTAGAGATGTAGAGGTGTGGTATGCAGGAAATGAGAGACAGGTTTATAATTGCACATCTCACAAGCAGAATGTCACTAACTGGCCCGTGGCTCATCTGGGCACTTCACACTGCACGGAAAAAGGCTCATGTCTTTCCCCTTCTCAGAAAACATGAATAACAGATGTTGTGATGTCAGTTATTGCTTATGTGGCTGTTCTCCCTGGCATGTGTAGCTTCCATGAATGTCAAAGACATTACCCTTCACTTCGCAATCCCCTACTAGTTAAAGCGCTGTTCCCACCATGATATCACAGGTGACTAAATCATGCTCATTTTGGAGGTTTAGAATCTCACTCAGTAGGTAAGATGTTTCTGAGGAGTCTGGTGGTTTCACATTTCACACCCGAAAAGACCAGTGGAAAACATATGCTCAGATTAAAAGAGAAACCTTGGCAACTGCATTTTGAGTGAGTGCATTTCACCAGTGTGCCTACAGATCATTGTAGCTTCTAACAGATTGCTGGAGCCATTTCTAGAGTCTTGTACCCAGAGACAGATGATATAGCTAACAAAACAGCTGTTAAGTTACTGTTAATTAGAAAGTGAAAATGCTTTCTGTGTGTGTGTGGGGTGTATTTTATTTCAAGTTATAGATGACATATATACAAAATAATATATCTTACTTTACACTTGACTGGGAATGGGTTTCCTTCATCCAAACATTTTGCGCTGAATGCATTAAGTAGAGAACAAACAAAATCAAGATGTTTCGTGTACTTGCACAATCTACTTTTCAAATGCAGGAAAGTAGGAATAGACCTCCTGTCTCAAGGAAACACCCCATCTAACTCAGAATTTTTTTTCTCTGACAGTGGCCAGTACAATATGCTTCAGAGAAAGATGCAAGGCACCATATAAAGAAAGAGTATGGAATAACCTGTCCATAGGAAAACTTCTTCCTAAGCCTAGGTGGTTATTTCCTGAATATATCTTCTTATCCACATAACTGTCTAATATTTTTTTTAAGCCTGCAAAGCGTCCAACTGTAATAGTATCTCTGTGCCACATATTATTTTATGCATTGGTAATAAAAAAGGGTATTTCTTCTCATCTATTTTAAACTTGGTGGTGTTGTAAAATTCTTTAAGCATTCCCTTGTTCTAATATTACAGGAAAAGGTCAACAGGATCTCCTAATCTCTTTTCTACACTGTTCATTATTTTAGATTTCTCAATATTGTTGCATTTTGTAGGCATCCGTGTTACTGCAACACTAAGGATGACTCTGACATTAGTATGCCCAGTTCAACTCTTACAACAACAGACTTCTGACCCGAATTGTTATCTGAATTTGATGCAGACTCTGTTTACTTTACATGTCAATGAACCGGTTCACAGCTAGCGGCAGTTTACATTTCACAAAAACCTGGGTGTTTAAAGGGCAGAACCAGCACATCCTGTATGTGTGCATTAACAGGCCTATAAATCACAACTTACATTCTCAGAATCTGGACTATCCCTGATATTCATTCACAGCATGAATTGTTGTGGGGATGTTAAACCTTCTGTGCTCCCACCCATTTTCCAATGGGGAAAGGGTGGAGGAAAAGAAGCTTTTTATAATGTAACTTCATTTAGCGTTTTTAGCTCTAATTTTCCACAGAACTTTGAGTACATTGATGACCCTGCTGTGGATGATTGTTTAAGATTAAAAATGAGAGGTGTTGGCCTTGTAGCCAAAATACTTGGCATGGTCCTTTTTATTTGGACCCCAAGGACAAGGGGCATGGCCCTTTGGGAGTCAATGAGAATAGTTTTATTGAACTCGGTGTGGATATGTAGTGCTGTCTAGCTTAGCATTGCATATGGGTGGAATTGATTAACATGGTTGAAGAGGATGCCGCACATGGTAAATGTGGCAAAAGATATGCTTGCTGGCAGCACAGGAAAGGAAGCAGAAATTGCCGTTCTCTTTCCTGTTTCAATCGGTTTAATGTGTGTGTGCGTGTAACCTTAATTTCATGCAAAATGTTGCACCATGTTAAGTGCTATCTCATTTTGATGAGGGGGTTGCATGTGATCCACAACTAAGCTTACTGGACCACAGTGCCATCATCAAGGCTTTTGAAATGGGCTCCTTTCACTGAGATACTTGCTTTGACATTCTACCTTCCAGACTGTCCAGAAAAAACATGAGTAGATATCTGTACAGATTTCATCTCCCAGACTCTGTATCTCTGAGCCCATTGGGTTTGGATTTGTGTTGCTGCACAAGAATAATGCTTATCAACTTATCCAGGTTTTATAAGAATAGCCATATTGGGTCAGAGCATCTGGTTCCTCTAGCCCAGCATCCTGTCTTCCAACAGTGGCCAATGCCAAATGCTTCAGAGTGAGTTGAAAAGGACAATCCATAGAACAATCCATACAGAGCATGGGGTTGCAAACCTGTCCATGTTGGCTAATAGCCACTGATAGACCGACCTATCCTCCAGGAATTTATTTAATTCATTATTTTTAACCAACCCCTTTATAGTTTTGACCTTCATAACATCCTCTGGCAATGAGTTCCACAGGTTGCCTGTGTATGTGAAAAAGTACTTTTTGTTTTTAACCTGCTGTCTATTAATTTTATTAGGTGCTCTGTAGTTCTTGTGTTATGTGAAGGAGTAATTGATGCTGCCTTATTCACTTTCTCCATGCTAGTCATTGTTTTATGATAGATCTCTATCATATCCATAGTCATCTCTTTTCCCCGTCTTTCAAGTTTCTTCTCCATAGGGAAGCTATTCTATACCCCTAGTCATTTTTGTTGGCCTTCTCTTTATCTTTTCCAATTTTAATATCTTTTTTGAGATGGGTTGACTAGAAAGGAGCCTGGTATTCAAGGTGTGAGCAGACTCTAGACTTAAACAAAGGCATTATGAGATTTTTCTGTTTTATCTATCTCTTTCTTAAATGACTTCTAACACGGTTAGCTTTTTTGACTACTACTGTATGCTGAGCAGATGTTTTCAAAGAGCTATCCACCAAGACTTCTCGATCTTTTTATTGAGCGGTGACGGCTAATTTAGGCTCCATCGTTCTGTGTGTGTAGTTGGGATTATGTTTTCAATATGCATTACTTTGCATTTATCAGCATTGAATTCCATCTGCTCTTTTGTTGCCCACTCACCCAGTTTTGTGAGATCCCTTTAACTCTTTGCAGTTCTTAGTAACTAGGACTTAACTATCCTTAGTAACTTTGTATGGCCTGTAAACTTAATCACCTCCCTATTCACCTCTTTTTCCAGATCACTTATGAATATGTGGTACAGCACTGGTCTCTGTGTTGTATGACAATTGTATATTCCCACCAAGGTGTTGTCAGTAGCCTCCCCAGGAATTGAAATTAGGGGGGGTGTTCGAATTTACAAGGGGGGTGTCAGGGCCGATAAGGGGTGACACCGGGAGGGTGAAGGTGGGCTGTATGGCACCATAGTTCACAAAACTGGGGAGGTGTTGGGGAAATTCAGGGGGGGTATACACCCCCATAGGGGAGGTGTAGAGAAATCCCTCACCATGTGATATGATATTATGTACCGATCCAACATCAGTATGAACAGACAGGGTCTGGAAAGACCCTGATTGACTTCAATGGATCAGGCTTACAATGACACTGCTGCCATGAAGAGGTTGAAATTAATCAAGAGCCTAAGAGTACACTGCAAAGAAAAACCCATGGCACCAAGTTGCAGAGCCCGGCTTAACCCCTTGACTTGGGCTGATGTGTGCTAAGAGAGAGAGGGCTGTAAGTGCCTGGTGCTTCGCTTTGGATGTCATTAGGTGGTTGAATGTAGTGGCCTAATTATATCAAAAGCTAAGTACTGGGCACTTACAGCCCACTCTATTAGCCTTGTTTAGCACGGACACTCTACTTGACAAGACTTTCCCCCCCCCCCTTTCCCTCCCCATCCCTTCTTTTTCTGCTGTTTTTGTACCTCTGGACCCATCACTCCAGTCATCTGAAGTGGGTTGTGCCCACGAAAGCTCATGATACCATCTTGTTAGTCTAAGGTGCTACAGGACTATTTGTTGTTCCTTCAGTTACAGACGAACACGGCTACCCCTCTGAGACTTTCAATTGGTGGTGTGAGAATTCAGGACTTGGAAGATCCAGCCTGAATTGTATTGTAATCCAAAATTGGATGTGGAAAACACCTGTGAAATCTGAGGTTATACTATTTGGAAGTGAGGGCAATTCTACCTCTAAGGGTCCGAGTGGCCACTGGACCCCAGGTACAGTAATTCCTCATTTAACACTATAGATGCATTTCTGAAAATGTTCGTGCTAAGTGAAAATGTGCTACGCGGGGTCAATTTTCCCATTAAAAATAATGGAAAAAATGGGGGTTGCGTTTCAGGTGGTGGTGGTGGCAAAGTCAATTTTTTGTTGGTGCTGGGTCGTCAATGTCAGCATTAGATATCTAGCAACACAAGATATCTAGCACCACAAGTCGCCGTGGTTTGTTAAAATACAAAGATAAACACGTGAGTGAGCGGAGAAGCATTGTGATCACGTGTATTCATCCGCTCATGCGTATTACCACTGTTTTCACCAACTGATTCCGCCGCATGAAGTAGTTCGCCACTTGATTATTTTCGTGTTATTTCGGGGACGGTTGTGTTATTCGAAAAAGTCCCCTAAAAATAAAATCATACTATTGCGAAAACGTGGTAAGCGGGCACGTGTTAAATGAGTAATTACTGTATTGTGACTTTTTAGAAGGCTCTAACAAAATGAAATTCAGTGGTTGTGTTTTGCCTTTACTCACCCTGAATCAGACCCCTCTGTGTTCTAGTTAATGCTACTGCACTCCCTTTTAAAATAACTAAACAAATATAAAACACAATTAAAATTCCTTGACATTTTCTATATAGCCATAAGAAAAATGGTCTTCATAATTGCTGGCTGAGCGAACCCTAAATAATCAAGTATTCTATAGATGTGTGCCGTTTACTAGAATGTTTCCATTGAGTGTAATAATGTTCACCTATATATTTCATCCAGCATAATCAATGTGTGTGTGTGTGAAATATGACTAAATTATGACTGCAAAATGATTGAACCAATGTTTTATTGAGATTTCAAAGAGTGCTTGTATATTTTAAAGGCGTGAATAAAACACGATTTGCAATGAATAACTTGGTTCCCCTTAAAATAAATTTCATATTTGCTGATTCTTTTTTTTTCAAGTGCACCAACATTGCATTGCATTCCTTACCACAGATAAATATTAATTAATCAGTAATGAAAGTTTAGGGATTTATGGCACAGTCTGTCTTGTTCCAGTCTGATATGAGACTGATTGCTGTCATAAAGTAGCTTGGAGGAAAAAGGTTACATTATGGAAGCTTAAGAGGAAAAGGATTTAGAAGTTTCCTTTTTTGCATTAGATGACTGTTAAATGGAGGCGCTTTTTCTGGGCCTCACTTAGCAATCTCAGACAATGTTCTAGGAACAGCTCATTATGATAATGTATTCTCCTGTCCCTCTCCTCCGGAACATGTGCAAAATGATCATCTGAAGAGAAGATAACTTTTTAATTGGATATTCCCCATTGTTAATAACAGTGGCGTTTGCTGATGTAGAATTTCTTGCGCCACTATAACTCTGGCCTCAGTGGAGTTATTCCTTATTGATGGGAGTGAGAGAGAGGCAAATCAGGACCAAAGAAGGCAGATGGCTTTGTTTCATGGAGAGACAAATAGAGACTTGTTTGCATAGCGACATAACGTGCTTTACAGGGATGTGATTTCTATAAGGAGGAGTAACGGTAGTCCGAATTAGGGGCTTTAGTTCGAACTACCTAGCCCGTGCCGCGTGTAGCCGCGGGCAGGGAGTTAGAACTACTGGGCATTTAAAAATGGCGGCGCCCGGGAACATGCAAATAAAGCCCGGGATATTTTAATCCCGGGCTTCATTTGCAAGTTCGAATGACTACATTAGCCACCCTAGTTCGAACTAGGGTGGCTAGTGTAGACATACCCTAACATACTAACACAATGCATGTTAATTGGTCCCTGATATGTGCTGTTTCAAATAGTTGTGCACTAGGGAGCACCAGCCCGGTCTGCAGACTTCACTTCATACACATTAGCGTTAGGGATGTGAATGGGTAACCGGATTATGCTTACTGGTACCCTGGGGAGCAGCCCTCTGCCTGCAGCTGCCTGTGGATGGAGGGCTGTTCCAGCCACGCACGGCTAGCTCCAGGAGCGAGCAACAGCCCCTGTGTGGGTGGCTGGAAGCCCAGTGGGGTGGGGAGCTGGAGGTGAGAGATCTTGCTAGTTGGTTAACTGGTTAAACATTAGGTCAAACTAACATTTAACTGATTAACGGGGCATTTGCATCCCTAATTAGCGTGCTTTAAAAATCACCTCCCCCCACCATAGAGTTCACTACCCTACTGCGCAGACCAGCCCTCAAGCAGCAGAACCTGATTCTCCACCATCTTGCACCTCGTGCAGCCCTTTCCTCCCATGTGACGTGGGTATAAAATGTTACTGGACCGGAGGAATAGCATCACCTGCCAGCTTCACGCTAGTGTAAATGGCCCAAGAGAGGGGGAGTTGGCTGTGTGGTACTCGGTTACTTGGTGTTAAATGGTTAAGGCCTGAGCTTCAGGCACAAGAACATCTGGCTGATGGAGGCCTGTGTAGCACAGCTGTCAATAATGTTCCTTTGCACTGATGCAGGACCTGTCACGCTAGTATCTTAAGTCACACAAGGCCTAATACATAAAGGGTCCTGATATCCACGATTACTGGTGCTGATTGGGGGTGGGGGAGAGGAGGACAGGGAAATCCACCTGGACTTCAGAGCTCAGCAAGTAGGGCTTTCCCTCCCTTTTAGAGCGGAAAGGGTTGCCTCATGGCAAGGGTGCCGTCCTGAGACTGGAAGTCAATTCTTTGCTTTGCCGTCCACAGCCTTCTAAGTCCCCTCGTGTCCCTGTGCCTCCGTTTGCTCCTAACCTAGAGCGGTGTGAATAGGATCAATGCCCTACTGGGGCGTGTCTACACTCGTGAGAAGACAGACGCTCCAGAGGTTGATCTTCCAGTGTTCCATTTAGGGGGTCTAATATGGACCTGTAAATCGAACGCTGAAGGCAGCCCCCGCCGACATCCGGTCTTCCTCCTTCAGTGAGGAGTAAGGGAAGCTGATGGGAGCTTATGCTCCCAGCAGCCTCCCGCTGAGTGGACGCCGCCTTATGTGTAGCTGTAGCTGTGTACCTTAAACCGACCTGCTTGGTCTAGTATAGACCAGGCCCCAGAGACTACAAGGTGCTCAGATATCTGATGCCCATTACCAGACTGAGTACCCGATACAGAGTGATGGCCATTTTGACTAATGGGAATGCTGAGTAAAAAAAATGAAATGGCCTATTCGAGGTCCCAGATGCAGTGTCAGCCCTGAGCTTTATTCATCCTCCTGTCCGTGTGTGCGCACGGTGCCAAGCATTGTAGTATCTGAGCCTGAGGCTTCTAACTCCCATCTCTGTCCCTCCAATGCTTTTTCCCCAGTGCAGCTACCCAAGCCCTAAAGAAAACTCTCACTTACCCTTTCTTTCGCTGGATGGCAGTGCAGGTCACCGACGAGATGAATATGAGCACGAGCACGGCTATGATGGCACTTAAAACGATAGCAGTGAGCCGGATGTTTGGCTCTCGCTGGGCAGTATCAATGAGCATTTTCTCTGTAAACGCTAGCGATCCATTATTTGGCTCTGGAGTGACGCCCAGGAGTTTACACATCAGTGGATAAATGTGAATACTGTCAAAGGGCTCAGCTAAGTAATTCCCTTTGAAATCCGGGCCAAAGGCTCTGAATATTGTCTTCATGTCCATATCCTCATTATCAAACCCATGGTCTCCTTTGTTAACGTACAGTATTAGCCTCTGAAAGAAAACATCAATTAATCTTAGCTTCAGCTAGTCCCTTGCGTCCCCAAGCCTTGCGTCAGTCCTAGCTTTCCGTACAGCAGTCACTTAGTCCTACCTGAAGATGCGTCTACTTCTGGGATGAAATACAGCTGCTGGGTAACAGCACACAACAATGTGAACAAACTTAAGAGGTAGTGAAAGATGAAAGAGGCTAATGGCATATTAGGGTGCATTAGGAGGAGCATTGCCAGCAGATCTAGAGAAGTGATTATTTCCCTTTATTCGGCTCTGATGAGGCCACATCTGGAGTATTGTGTCCAGTTCTGGGCCCCCCACTATAGAAAAGATGTGGATGCATTGGAGAGGGTCTAGCGGAGGGCAACCAAAATGATTAGGGGGCTGGAGCACATGACCTATGAGGAGAGGCTCGGGTTTGGGTTTGTTTAGTCTGCAGAAGAGAAGAGTGAGGGGGGATTTGACAGCAGCCTTCAACTTCCTGAAGGGAGGTTCCAAAGAGGATGGAGAGAGGCTGTTCTCAGTAGTGATGGATGGCAGAACAAGGAGCAATGGTCTCAAGTTAAAGTGTGGGAAGTCTAGGTTGGAGATTAGGAAAAACTATTTCACTAGGAGGGTAGGGAAGCACTGGGATGGGTTACCTACGGAGGTGGTGGAATCTCCATCCCTAGAGATTTTTAAGTCTTGGCCTGACAAAGCCCTGGCTGGGTTGATTTAGATGGGATTGGTCCTGCCTTGGGCAGGGGGCTGGACTTGATGACCTCCTGAGGTCTCTTCCAGCTCTATGATTCTATGAAAGAAAATACCCCAGGCAGCTGAAAATAAGGCGACTGAGGGAGGCGGAAGACAATTCCAGTAAGAAAAGTGTGAAGAACAGCCCTAGGTTCAAGAACATGCTTTGGAGTTTGCTAATTGATGCACTTGGTAGGCGTAACACTGAGCTGTGACAATTCCAGCTCCTCTCTCTTAGATATTGAATTCCAGGTAGCACCCCCAAAGTATACCCGGTGTCTTTGCTTGGTTAAAATATGCTGCCAAAATGTCAAACTCAGACAATGGTCAGAACACCTGACTCCCCTGTGGGTGGTGGAAGTAAGGCACACCTTATCCTGCCTTGTGCTGGCTACCCAGATCGTGGGTGGGTCAGCTCTCTCCATAAGTCTATGATGTTACCTTCTGTCTAGCTGCTGGCATGAGTAGAGCTTTTGCATTTTCCCCCACCACACACTGGCTTGCATGGCTATGCTGGTACAGCGGGGAAAGTATAGGTAGCAACCTTCCGCAGGGAAAGCATCTGCACAGCTGGAGAGCTGGGAGGCAGATTGTGACCCTGAAAGTCCCAATCTGCTTGCTGAAGTGCTCCTGGAGCAGCACCAAGATGCTTTGCCTCCTGCTGGGGGCTCAGGGGAAAGCCACAGACAAGCTCACTGGTGTTAATAGTAGGGGGTTGTGATAATGCAGGACATGCAATTGCCAAAAGTAACAGGGGCTGTAAGTGTCATTCCAGCAAAGCTTTGCACTCTGCTACTGGCTTTACCCTGATTCCTGAATCCATTTTCCCCACAGAAAGGGGGACTTCTTAGGAAAGTCTTAGGAAGGGAAGGTTTGCATTGTTAAAATACCTGCAGTGATCCATCGCAGAAAATGGGGATTGCTCCAAAAATGTTACAGTGCAATTTACCAGAACTGTACTATACAAAGATGTGCAATAGTCTAATCTAAATCTCCCCTCGGATTTAAATTCTAACCAGGAGTGGTCAGCAAGCCTTAGGAACTGCCTCACTGGCCACTGAGCATCCCAGAACGTAGCTGTAGGCTCATCAGTTTGGCTCAGATGAAGCTGACGATACCTTCTGAGGACAAAACTGGAAGGTACAGTGTAGACCAGGGTTTCCCAGCCTATGGGTCGGGACTGGGTCACCATTACATTTCAAAAGGGTCGCCTAGTGTCTCCCCAGGTGGCTCTGCCCCCTTGTTCCCCCCGGTTTGAATTGCCTTGGATCACCAAGTTTTCCTGAATTGTCAAAATGGGTCCCCATCTGGAAAAGGTTGGGAACCGCTGGTGGTAGACAAATATAAAGCATTTGTCTACCACTTTTAGGACAAGCTCCGTAGCTTTTTGTCTCCCCCAGATCTGTCCTGTAACTGTCAGCCCAACAGAGGGGGAAATACCCATATAAATATGGGCAAATGGATATTTGTTGCACAGCAATATCCATGTGAGGAAAATAATAGTGGTTTTGCCCAGTGATTACAGGAATCCCTATTTTGGCAATGAGGCAGAACTGCTATCTTAGTATGATTTCTTAGAGTCCTGGAGGGGATATTCCTTTCTAGCACTCTAAGGATTATTTTTCAATATCCAATGGAAACAAATTACCCACAATTCAGCCTCATTCTATAAATGGTAAACTGAGGCACAGAGCCATTAAGTGGGTATCCTAGGGTCTTTCTCACAGCAAGTCAGTAGGGATAAAATAGAATAGTATCTGAGACACCAGACTTCCACTGCCTTTTTTCTCTTCTCGCTGGACAGCCCCATCACATCTACTGTATCAGTTGTGCTGGGTTTCTAAATTAAAAAAACCCCAACAGAGTAAAAACTGGTGTGTTTTTTTGGCTGCTGTAGTTGAAGTTTAGTTCCAGTTTCCTTTCAGTTGCTCATAACTTTCTCAAACACACTTCATGCATGTCCGCCGTGGAAAGGAGAACTGGTGCATCCCCGAACATGCCATCGCTAAAATTCAAAGGTCCCCTTTCCCTAGAAAAAAAGCGAATGCTGGGCTGAAGCTTAAGAGTACAAGAGGACTGGCAACCCCACAAGAATAGACAAAGTCAGTACGGCTTGGAGAGATAAGTGAACTATAGCAGAAGTTAGAAGGGGGAGCAAGGAGGAATAAATACCAGAGGGGAAAGTCCATTAAATAAAATGGTTTCACTTAAGGTACAGAGGCCCAGTGCTGGCTGGCAGATAGGTATCCACTTGCTGCCACCTCCCAAGGAAGGAGCAAGAGGGTGAGGGAATAAGGAAGCAGGGTTTGAGGCACTCTCCGAAGAGCAACAGGGAACTCTCTGGAGGGACATCCACAAGAGACAGAGATGGTTCTGAGGCAGAGTTCTGTGTGGAATTAACAAAGAATGGGGCTGTAGCTTGAACTGAGCAATACTGAGGCCTCTGACAACTCTAAAGTGAAACCTTGTGTGGGGTTGGGGGAGAGAGAAAAAGTTGCCTGTGAAAGTCTGTTGCTAGCCAGGGGGCCCATTCCACAAGCACGCAGGCCCCTTGCTAAACAGACTATGAATAAAACTAACTGTGGTTTAAAATGGCTGAGAGTCCTCTTAAAAATGGTTTCCACAAGAACAATGAAGACTAAGTTTGGAAAGATGGGATGGTTAGTTTATAAAAGGAGCAGGCTAGGGACTATTTGGGACGTCTGAGCATTAAGAAATCAGGTGAGTTCCCACTTAATATCTTCATTAGCACTAGAAAAACAGAGTATTAATGAAGCTGGGGGAGGCATGGTGGGCAGGAGATAATGCAGAAGGGATGTGAATAGACTAGACATTGGACACAGTAAATAACGATGAGATTCAAGTTAGAAAAATGCAAATAAATACAATTGGGGAAAGATACCCCCAAACACACATGCTGCATGAGGAGAACCTGGAAAGCAATAAAGCCATTGGTATGACAGTGGGCTGTAGGTGAGATAAGTTTGGTGTGTAACATGGCAGTAAAATACAGTGATGGTTGTCACATTTAAGGGTTCCATATGCCATGCAGGGTGGGGGGGGAGAGTTTCTCTCTGTACAGTTCTTGGGAAAGCCACATCTAAAATACTACTTTTGATTGTGGACACCCTACAATCAGATGCTGAGAAACTGGAGGGGGTTCAGGGAAGGGCTGTGTGAGCATGGAGCTGGAGGATCACAAAGGAAGGAACACAAGAAGTAAATGTTGTATAAAGTAAGCGACAGGGTAAGCGACAGGATTGTTGGTGGGGACATGGTTGGCATGTGGAAATACAAAGAGAGAGAACTGGTTTAGGATGTGCAAATAAGGAGAGAGGGTGACCAGAGAATAGAATGTAAAATCAGAACGGGGGTGGGGAGTAATAGGTACCTATATAAGATAAAGTCCCAAACATTGGGATTCTACCTATAAAATCAAAACACCTGGGCTGCGTCTAGACCGGCAAGATTTTGCGCAAAAGCAGCTGCTTTTGCGCAAAAACTTGCCAGCTGTCTACACTGGCCGCTTGAATTTGCGCAAGAGCACTGACTTTGTAATGTACAAAATCAGTGCTTCTTGCGCAAATACTTTCACGCCCCGCTGAAAAAGCCCTCTTGCGCAAGAATACTTGCGCAAGAGGGCCAGTGTAGACAGCGAAGAACTGTTTTGTGCAAAAGCCCGATGGCTAAAATGGCGATCGGGGCTTTCTTTAAGAAAATCGTGTCTAGACTGGCCCCGGATGCTTTGCGCAAAAGCACTTTTTGCACAAAAGCATCCGTGCCAATCTAGACGCGCTTTTGCGGAAATACTTTTAACGGAAAAACTTTTCCATTAAAAGTATTTCCGCAAAATCATGCCAGTCTAGACGCAGCCCCCGTCACAAGAAGTCAGAAGTAATAGGGTGAAACTGACATTGAACTTCTAACAGTGAGATGTTAGGTTGTAGAATAGGGTTCCTAGCAAAGTTGTCCCATCACTTGGACAACTTCAAACCAAGCTGGACTAGAGGACTAGGTCTTTTTACTGTCAACTTCTTAAATTCTGTGTTTGGTATAAGGACTAGAACCTCCACTGAGGTCAATGCAGCTCTTTCAGTTTGCATCACAGAGGCCAGAACTCCGAAAGATCAGCCTCATGGGAATATTCTCCCACTCCACTCAGCCCAGGAGTGAAGGTGTCGGCCTTGGGAAATGGATGAGCTCAGCCAAGCTGTGCATATGTAGCATTTGCTCTTCCGAAGAACGTTCATGATACATTTTCAGCTGTTCTGAACTCAGCTATCAGTAACTGAGCCTCCTTTAACAACTGTCTCATTTAAATACGTTAAAAAGTCATAGAGCTATCCTAATGCACGTGCACCTCTGCATTTAAAAAACCTCAACTTTCAGTCTGCTCCACTGATCTTCAAAACTGCTTCACTTTTTAAGGTTCAGTGAGAGCTACTATGCCGTCAGGTTTGCAGCTGGTGGATCCAGTTTTTTTGGAGTTGCATGATCACAAAAATTGTAACTTATTCATAGGTGCATAAATCAAATCTAGCTCACCCAATGCCTCTCAAATGTTTCAGACAATTGCAAATTTGGACTATGACCAAGACAGATACGTTTCTGCATAAAATAGATTTAAGAAAATAATACAGTGAAGCAATGGAGGTATGCATGGTGAAAGTCTTAATTGATTTGCACTCTCAATCTGAGGCTTATGCAAAATGGGTCTTTTTTAAAGTAAGAACAACTAACTGACAAGTTGCAGAAGTCTGGCAATTCATCTGAAGCCAGATGGTGATGCAATTGGAATTTTAGTTGGTGGGAGTTTTGTCTGAGTGCGGATGAAGTCTTTGGCTCACAACAAGCGCAGTACTGAAGAGATGATATCCATGGGTGAAGATACTGTTTCTCTTCCCGAAAAGAATAATAGTTTAAAAACAAGCAATCCCCAAGTGCATGACAGTGGGATGAGAGAAAAACAAAATGCTAAAGACTGTATGGGTATGTCTACACTACAGCATTATTTCAAAATATCTAATTTCGAAATAGCTTATTTCGAAATAATGTGTCTACACACGAAATGCATTTCGAAATAGCATTTTTCTGTTTCGAAATAGCGTGTCCACACTGAGTGGACGTTGAACCACATTTAAGGCTGGTTGGAACCAGTTCCGGCAGGGCATCAGGTCAGAAGTTGCCTTTTGGCCAGGGCGGCCAGCAGGGCACCCTGGGAAGGGCTGGAGGCCCCCTATTTCGAAATAAACATCTACACAGCGCTTATTTCGAAATAGCAATTTCAAAATTGGCACTATTCCTCGTGAAATGAGGTTTACCAATTTCGAAATAAGCCCTCCGCTATTTTGAGTTAATTTCGAAATAACGGAATGGCTGTGTAGATGCTAGGATAGTTATTTCAAAATAACGGCTGTTATTTCGAAATAACTTTGCTGTGTAGACATACCCTATGTGACTGAGTTCTGTAAAGGATCATGTCCATTTGCTGTCTACATAGTTAATTGTGTAAACTTCCCCAGGAAACGAATTTGCTGTGAAAATCTATCAATTGCTTTGTGTCGTTAAACTGACAAACTTACAGGTGAACACAGTGTCTCACCAGAATCCTTACACCTGCCTGTATTTTGAGATTCAGCTTACTTACTCTTTCAGATGTACTATGTGAGGCATGGCATTCAGATGCCATAGCATATTAAAATGAAGATGGAAAGATGTACGGAACATATCACTCGTACTGGCCTTCACAGACTAAGATGCTGGCTGAATATAAAGTTTACTGGAACTCATTTAGGGCCTGAGCTGAAGCCCACTCAAATCAATATTGGGTCCTTAGGATTTTTTCTTAACCCTTCAGTCTCCCTTTTCGCCCTGTTTCTCCAAGTGAACATCTCAAAAAGAGCTGGCATTTAAAATCCCCTCTCCCCCCCATGACTTAATTGTCCATAAGGTTCTATTTGTCAGAGGTCATAAGGCAAACACATTATTCCAAATTCCAAACCAGAGCCCTCAAAGACTAAGTTAAATGTGTGGGGGTTCATGTGGCTTCATGGCTTTGTGTGATCATTGTTTTGTGGGACCATTAGATCATGTCATCTGATCTGTATAGCACAGACTGGGGTACTGACCTCAGTTGTTCTTATACTGAGCCCAATTTCCTGTGTGTGACTAAATTGGGGGGGGGGGAACCTCCAGCCTGGGGACTGGATGCGACCCTCTGAGGCCCCCATGTTGGGGAGCCTGCGCTGGTGCTCCTGCCCCCCTGCCACCCACCCACAGGGCTAGAGTGCACAAAATCTACTAGCCAGGGCCCCCCAGACTGTGGTGTGCAAGGGGAATGTGAGGAGTGTCTTTTTCCTTCTCAGTCAGAGGCTTCTCACTTTGCTTCTCACTTGTGTGCGGCCCCCGATTGATTTGTCTGTGGGTCGGCGGCCCCTGACCCAGAAAAGGTTCCCTATCTCTGGACTAATTCATGTCTTCCACAAAGGTCCCCAGACTTGACTGGAAGACATCAAATGATGGAGAATCCATCTCATCCCTTGGTAGCAGTGAAAATATTGTGAAAGTGGAATTGCTATTTTCCTGTAATTAATAGAGGAGAAAATAGTATGCACACATTTCTTGATAGAGGAGTTGCTCTAAGGACCGCAGTCATGGACCAGTACCCCATCACACTAAGCACTGTGTAAACATCAGATTAACAAAAAGAAGTCCCTGCCCCAAGAGGCTACAATCAGTACACTGAACTTAATACATCCTCATTAGAGGTTGGACCTCCCTGGTCTGGCGCCCTTGGGACCGGAGCTGTCCCAGATCAGGGAGTTTGCCAGACCAGGGGAGGTCAGTTCTCCACTGCTGACTGCTCCGTTCCTGGGCTCCTCTCCCTGGGGCACCCTGCCTCCCAGTCCTGCTGCCGCACAGTGTTTCCCAGGATTACTGGCTGGGGCTCTCCAGCACCGCTGGCCCTGCTGCTGCCGGGGGTTCCCCAGCCTGGGCCACCTGGCCATCCCGCCCTACTGCTGGGGCCACCCTGCTAACACTGGGGAATCTGCGGGTTCCCCTGGCCAGGGCTTCCCGCCTCCGCCAGCCCCGCTTCAGCTGGGGGTTCCCTGAGGAGGCTACCTGGTCACCCCGACCCTGCTGCCACAGGGAGTTTGCCAGGAATCCTGGCTGGGGCCACCGGGCTGCAGGCAGCTGGGCTGCATACAGGGGTTCCCCAGCCGGGGCTCCCCCGCCATGTGGCCTCGCTAATGCTGGGGGTTCCCCGGGTGGGGTAAGATGCTACCTGGCCCAGCCGGGGCTCCCCAGCACCTGCGTTGCTCTGGGGCTCTTTTTGTCCAGCAACATCTGTGGCCCTGCTGGACCACGGATGTTGCCGGACCAGAGAGACTTGGATTTGGGAGTTTCAACCTGTACCAGCACTAGAAACGTTTTTTTTTTTATGGAGCAAATCCAATCCCAATTACAGCTGATGAGCAACACTGTAAGGCGACTAGTCTGTTCAGTCTTCTAAAGGTTACTCTGTGACTGCCAAGAAACGTGACTGTGGCTTTAGATTCAATAATGAACTCACCGAATTAACACTGTAACCAGAGTCGCCATAAACAAGGATCGGTAAAACTCGTTCGTGTTTCGCATAGTGGAAATGTTCAGGAAACTCTTCTTTTTTATACACTTTTAGATGAGGATGAGCATTCTTCAGTGCCTGGTAAATTTCCTCCTGTTTTCCTGCCTTGGGGGATATCATCCCAAAGCCCCCATAGTCCAGTATGTCAAACTTGGTCAAGTTGCTGAATTTGATGTAGTTGGACAATAATATCTCCTGTACTGCAGGCTTCTTTTTTACTGTGGTCATTCCATGATCGGAAGTAATGATGACATTCAACTTCTCCTTCAAGCTGTGTTTCTCAATAGCTTCTACAAGGTAGCCAATGGTCCTATCAATCTGTTGAATAATAATCTTTCTGTCTTCTGTTTCAGGACCCTTTTTGTGCCCCACTTGATCAGGTTCTCCATAGTAAAGGGTGACAAAATCAAAGTTCTCTTTGGTAAACCAGCTCATAACCATGTCAATGTTCTCTCTCCACTCGGTCTCATTGCTGTCAGGGTGATCAAACGACTCTACGAGAGTTCTATGGACCGGCTGCCCCTTGTAAGTCGCACCACCGCCAGGATAATGGAATGAGGCTGTTTTTTTCCCCTGAAAAATTGAATAGATGGAAGGTGATATTTGTACTGTGTTAATAACAGGGCAAAATCTATAATGTCAATTACTTCTGACAGCTGTGTACTATACAAGTGTATTAAACAGATTTCAGAACATGAGAGCTAAATGTACTGTATGATCGGCATATAAAACTCAAGAAAAATGCAAATGAACATAGCTCTTACGACGAATACAAAGTGTAGCTCTTTAAAAATAACTGCACATAATTTGATGACATGTGGAAAAAGCTTGCAGTCTCATCTTAGTTCTTCAGGGATGGGTAGACTGGATGTACATATCCACTTTTACCCCTTCTTCCTCTCCACTTGTTTCCCAAACTCCCTCCTCCCCCCCCCAAAAAATCACTGATACACATATTATTGACATGTTAGTGGTAGACTCAGAACAAACAGGTCAAGTTATGAATAAATATGGAAAACAAATTATCTTCTATCAGACTCCCGCTATTCAGTTACCCCCATTCAAAAAAGGATTGAAGTCCTCTGGCAGTGCATCACGAAAGAAGCTGCAATGAGGAAGATTTCAGGCTGTACATCTGGAGGTGATTGATTGATTCCACAGTCAACCTGTGGAACTCCTTGCCAGAGGATGTTGTGAAGACCAGGACTTTAACTAGGTTCAAAAAATAACTAGATAAATTTGTGGAGGAGAGGTTCATCAATACTTATTAGCCAAGATGGGTAGGAATGGTATCCCTAGCTTCTGTTTGTCAGAGGCTGGAAATGGTGACAGGAGAAGGATCACATGATGATTCCTTGTTCTGTTCACTCCCTCTGGGCATCTGGCATTGGCCACTGTTGGAAGACAGGACACTGGGCTAGATGGACCTTTGGTCTGACCCTGTATGGCCATTCTTATGTTCTTATGTAAAAATGGTATGAAATACATCTTTAATGAATTATGTGCACTTCTGGATGGTAGAATATTAGTGTGTGCAATTCAAAGAAACTAGAAATATTGAAGAACAAAACAAGGAGGAAGCGAGAATTTGGTTTGGGTTGTGTGGGAACATTGACGTGGGCAAAGGGAGACTGGGAGTTAAGAATTATAATTAGGAAAAAGTTTGAACTGCTAACTTGGGGTCTGAATCCAGATCCAACTCATGTGAGGTTCAGAGAGACTTGCATCTTTGTTTGCCCTTTTATAATGATAAACTAGAGTCACATAGTTGCTTCCAGGAATGCCAACTCCAAATACTGAACATTCATGAATCAGGGTCCCAGCATCATGGGACTAAGTAATACAAATAAGTGATGTTGGGATGTTTTAAGTTGTCGTCTTGCTCTGAAGTGATTGGTGTTCATGTTTTCCAGCTTTCCTCTGCCACCTTGAGGGCCAGAAATTGAATCCTTAATGAAAGCAGGGACCATCATGAAATAACATGACACCAGGATTTGGGGCTTTAGGAAATACATAGGATAACATGAAAGAAATGATAAAATCATGAGAATTGGTGCTGTAGATATGAATATGGCACATCTGCAACCATATTACATAATGCCATGTTTCTCAAACTGTGGGTCCCAACCCCCCGGGGGGGCCGCGAGCAACTTAGAGGAGGGTCGCAGTATCACAAAGTTTGAGAACCCCGGACATAATGTATAAACTTAAACAACAAATAGTTCTGCAGCACCTTAGAGCAGGGGTGGGCAATAATTTTAGACGGGGAGCCACTCCAAGATTTTGGCAAGTGGTCGAGGGCCACACTCTTCCATGATATTAATGGAGGAGATGCGGGGTCTGGGATGGAGGTTGGGTGCAGAAGGGAGCGTGGGGTAAGGGATTGGGGTGCAGGAGGGGGACTGGAGTCTGGGAGAGAGTTTGGGTGAAGGAGGCGGTTGTGACCTAAGGCAGGGGACTGGAATGCAGGGGTTTGGGACGTGACCTAGGGTAGGAGGGGATTGTGATCTGGGGCAGGAGATTGGGGTGCCAGATCTTGGCAGGGGTATGGGTGTAAAAGGGGGACAGAGAGTTTGGGTATGTTGAATGGGAGGAGAGGTAGAGGGTTGGGGCGGGAAAGGGCTGCGGTGCCAGAAGCAGGCTGTGGCCAAGAGACTTACCTGCTAGCTGCCAAACTAGCTTGCCTGCCTGCAGAGCTCAGGTGTGCAGAGCAAAGGCTTGCAGAGCTTAAAATGTTTCCCAGCCTGCCTGCTTGCCTGCTTGCCTGCTTGCCTGGCCACGTGCTTCATTGAATAACTGAGCCCAGGGGAGGGGGCGCGGTTCTTCTTGGCTGTCTGTTATTCCAACAAGCAGCTCCCATTGGCTGCTTTCTGGTCAGGAACTGGCCAATAGGATTGTGCTGGGGCCGGGGCGGCTTCTGAAACTTCCCCCTTCCCCTCCAATTTTAAAACAGAAATGGAGCCCTGAAGCTGCGTTTCTGCCCAGTGCGCAGGGCTGTGGGGCAAGCAGGGGAGCCTGCCTGGGGCTCCCCACTGCCTCCGTGGGCCGGATCCGGTGACTTGGAGGGCCGGATCTGGCCCGCGGGCTGTATTTTGCCCAGGCCTGCCTTAGAGACTAACAAACCTGTAGATGGTATCATGAGCTTTCGTGGGCACAGCCCACTTCTTCAGATGACCGGAGTAAGGGGTCTTGGGGACAAATAAATATCAGAGAAAGAGAAGAGATGAGGAGGGAAGGAGAAGGAAAATGATAGAAAAACTATTGTCAATTAGAGTGTCTGTGCTAAATGAGGCTAATAGAGTGGGCTATAAGTACCCCACATATTGTATATTCTTTCTGTGCCCTCCTGCAGCCCGAGGGCATTGTGTGTCCAGGTTTTCAGCCACTGTGGTCGTGTGCTAATCTGTTCAGGTTTGAGTGTGGTGTTGATGGATTTGGCTTCTCTCTCTCTCGTTCTTCATGATACTTTTCTAGGTTTTTCCCTTTTCTCTTTCCAAGTGGTGTCTGTATTATCACTCACCATGGAAGCCATGTTGGGGCATTCTTAGAACCTGTCCTAAATGCGGCCTCTGATCAGGGTGCTGACAGCCTCTGGAGCCCCTGGGCAAGATGGGAAGGGGCTGGCTGTCTGCTCCCGGAAGGGGTGGGGCCTTGCATGGAATGGGAGGGACTGCCTCCCCAGCTATTAGAGCTGCTCCAGGGGCCATTTAAAGGGCTGGGGCTCCAGCTGTCACAGTTGGGAGCCCTGGGCCCTCTTGAATTTCTAAGCCCCAGGGCAATTTCTAAGCCCTTTTTCACCCCTCCCTCTCGGTGGACCTGTCTGTAATCCTCTTACTGTATTGGATGCTTTAGATGGGTAAGATCCCCTCATTCCAAAGTGCGTGCCTGGGGAAGATGTTCAGAATCCCCCAGGAAGAGTTTCTTGCAACAACAGAAGTCCTAAGCAGAGCAAACCAATCTCGGTTGTTCATTTCCATGACTCTGTTCCATAAAGGAGGACAAAGATGGTGCCAGCATTAAAAATTTGAATTTTCGTGACGATGATGATTTTCCCATCTTTTTTGAAGTTTATTGGATGACACCCTGGATTATTTCTAGTGATGCTCTTGGTGGGCATTCTGTTACAGACATGTAAGAAAATGCATTTTCCCACACCATAGGTGCTTGCAATATCAGTGGGCCGAATACAGACAAAGGAATGAGGAAGGAGGCACAAACAAGCAAAGGGTTTGTATGGGACATTTGGCCATTGTCTGGTTAGCTCCAGGGTAACTGGATTTCTCTTTTAAGTTTAAATTCAAGTGGGAGATGAATTTAAAGGATGCAAGTTGAGGCCTGGGAGCAGGGATGGATTCTGAGAGGTGAAGGTACTTTGCGTACATGGTGTTTTCTTATCTCCAGTAAAAACGGTCCCTTCACCTGAGAGGTGTGCAGTCTAATTTGAATAGATGCATTCTACACATGCTCCAAAATGCCCAGACTTTAGACCTCAACTCATTCCACTGAAATCAGTGGCAGGAGAGCCATTGACTTCAATGAGGGGAGATCAGGAGCAGAGTCAAGAAGGATCTGCAATAGAGGGCTTAGTGGAAGAAGTGGGTGTAAAGGAAGGATTGGAAGCGGCGAGAGGCCTGGCATATGGGAAGTGGCAGGATGGGGAAAGGAGCCAACCTCTTGTGCCAGGATCTGTGCATTGTCAGCGTTTCATTTATTATCCATAGGGCTATTGTCCAAATACGCTGGAGGCCTCGCCGCTATTAGGGTACCAGTCACTGATGGGCTTTGTGAGCATTAGCGTGAGTTTCAGCACTTTAAAAATGCTTTCCAGAGCTTAACTAATTAATCACACGAGCAGTCGATCAATAGAGTATTATCTCCGATTTACACACCCAGGCAGAGAAGTGAAATGTCAAGATCATGACCAAGAAATAGGATTAAAATGCAAGTGAGTCTCTTGCCTTTCAGTTCATCCAACTCCACTGGCCCATGTGGCCTCTTAAGCAGGTGTGGCCTTTTAGCGTGTTTTGTGTGCTGAGTAATAATGGCATGAAAGGGCTCCACACTTGTAAAACTAAACTGCAGCTCGCATTCTAGTCATGTGCACACAGACTGACTTCCTGGTACCTCTTCCAAACTTTTATCTCCTGCAGCCTATGCTCAGGCCCGGCCAAAGAGTCTGAGGGGCCTAAGGTGGCATGTTGTGGTTGGCTGCACCACGTGGTTGGGGTGGCTCCCAGCCAGGGCAGCGAGTGAGAAGCTGGGCAGGCGGGGGTGGGTGGGTGATGGGCAGCGTGGGACCCTGAAGGCATGGGGCCCAAGGCAACCACCTTGCCCTAAGGCCGGGCCTGCCTGTGCTCCTTGTTTCTCGACCCAGGCAGGTTACCACATAGCCATAATGGCTGCTTACGGAATGGAAGTCTCCTCAGCTGCAGGCAACTGAGAATCCCTGGCTGCTTCTTTGAATTGGGTTGAAGGTCTCCCAGAACTTAAGGGATCTGAGGTTGTAGGTTTCACACACCGAAAAGTCTGTCATGGACCACTGTTAGGGAAGAGGATGGCGAGGAACCTATGGCTTCTGGAAAAGTCCTCATCAAAAACTTGCATCCTTTGCAATTAGTTTGCCATCCCAAGGTGTCCTCTTTTCATAACCAAAAGATCCAGAAACATATGCCCCCCCTATTCTCCATTTAGTAATGCTGGTTGTCACCTGTGTAACTTCTTGAACACACTCGTGACACAGAAGTCAAATGGAGCTACATACTGAAGAACAGGATCACTGGTTTGCTATGAAAATTAAGATTAGCCATAAAATTTCAGCATCCCAAAAATGAGATGGTGGGAAGAGGCAGAAAATAAGGTTCTAATTATGCAGAAAATATCAACCAAAGGAGGAACAAAATGCAAGAGGCACATATTAAATAAGAACATTGCACTGGCAAAGGGCTTAGATTTCACTTTTACACACACCTAGCACACAAAGTATATTTTCATTGTTATATAATTAAGAACCTTTGATCTCTGCAATTGATCTGACATATTCCACTATGCTTCCGATTTTCCTACTTGCTTGCAAGTCCATTGGGCTGGTAATTTTCTAGTTGATTTTAAAGAACCCCTGTCCCAAAATATGAAAGAGGCTTTTGTCTCTTTGAATCAGAAAGTCGCAGTCTTTTACAAACTCTCAGATTGTACTGTAGAGGAGTCACAAAACAACCCTGTACATAATGCCAGATTCTGACATGATGCATGTCCTGGAAAATTGAGGAAATCAAGGTTCTTTTAAAGAAAGAAACATGTCTATTTAAAAGTGTCTTTCCATTGTATGCAGTGTTGATAGCTCATTTTTTAGGTGTAGCCTATAGGTTTAGGTACATAAGACATAGGTATGGATTAAGGCACGACTGGTAGCAGCACAACTGAAAGAAAATCATTGCAGCTCAAATTCTTCTCATTTGCACTCCTGTACATTGTGAGCAACACAACTGACTTCTGTGCAGTTGTTGCAGTTCTGTGGATGTAACTGAGTTTGGGCTGGTGATGGGGTGGATTAGACACCCTGCTGGAAGCCTCATGGTCCTGCCACACCCATCCCGGGAAAGCACAGTGGAGCTGAGTCCTCTGAGCAGTCTAGGGCTAGCCAATCAGAGAGAGTACAGGGAGCAGCCAATCAGGGCCCAGGAGGGCCACATTAAAAGACGCTGCGGAGCCTGACACAGGCAGCTCCTTTCTGGAGCCAGAGAAGTGCATATAGTGCTCCTGCCGTGCCAAAGGGAACTACAGTGCCCAGGGGTGCCAACAGTCTCCGTGGGCCCCTGGGCAAGGTATGTGTGGGGCCCTGGCTCTGTGCTGCCAGAAGGGGTGGGGCCTGGGTCACTAGTCCTGAGCATCACTCGGCACCCCAATGCCGCTTGGAGTGTGGTGCTGGGTTCCCTTCCAGCGCTGCCTGGAAGGCGCAGTGAGGTGCTCTGGCTGCTATTTAAAGCACCCAGGGCTCTGGTCGCCGCTCCCCAGTAGCTGTCGGGAGCCCCAGGCCCCTTTTGAATCACCTTTGCCTCTCCTTGTTGGCAGGCCTGGCAGCACCACAAACAGCTTGGTGCTAAGGGACCGCATCAGTTAGGGAGAGCTACTGTCTGGCTGCTGGGCCTAACCATAGAAGAGCTTGGTGAAGCAAATTTAAAACTAAACCAAGACCAATCAGCATATTGTCTTACCTACGCTTTGCATGCCCCTAGCGAGACATGGCTCAGCCTGGGTGTTTCCTGTTCTCGGAGTTACAGCTTGTTTGCTGCAGACCCTGGTTCCCAAGTCAGCCTCTCTTGCAGGTTGTCTCTGCCTCCTTAGCTTCCAATTGAGCTGACCATCTTCTCCTTCCTCTGCTGCTAGGGGCACCTCTTAAACTCCTCGGGCTCTCTTGATCTTAGTGGGAGGCTTCAAAGAGGAAAAACCTCCTAGTTTGGATGTTACCAGCCAGGTGGGTTCTTGCCCTAATTGGCCCAGCCATTTCAATTAACTCTCTTGAAGCAGGTTTACCTGAGAAGCTGCCATGGTTTTACCCTCCCTGGGCTCCTTAATGACGCCTCCCCCTTTTACAGTCTCCTTTGATTGAATTCTATGCATTTGGTGAGGCGGCAATATAAAATTGAATAGAGGAAAAACCAAGTGCAGTCAAACGCAATATTCCTAAAAACATAATACAGACACTTCCCTGGTAAATCTCAGAATTTGAGAACAAAATCTGTGCCTGTCTGGCAGCATAGGCCAGTAAACAAAACTACCACTGAGTTCCCCCCAAGCTGGCGTTGGTAGCCTGACACTCATTTTAGTGAACCATGTCAGAGAGCAAGTAGGGTTGCCAGGTGGCTGGTATTCAACTGGACAGTCCATTTTTTGTGCCCTCTGTCCAGTAAAAAAATTCAGAAAATACTGGACATGTGCTTTTCCAGCTGGGTGCCCGACAGAAGCCTGGTGGGGTTGGGGGAGTGGCTGGGGAGGCGGGGCTGCGATCGGCGCTGGGAGCCCTCAGCTCAGCTGGTTGCGTGCGGAAGCCTCGCCTCCCCAGCCACTCCCCCCGCCCCCGCCAGCGATCGGCGCTGGGGAGGTTCATGTAGTCAAAATATATGATGTAGACTGTTAATTGTTCATAATAAAGTTCCCATTCAGTGCTAAGCATAGTTGTAGTGGGGTTATTTTTTTTTTTTTGCTCGACAGATTTTTAGTAGGTGTGTTCAGTATTTATGGGGTGGGGGGTTCGACAGATTTTTAGCACATTTTTTGGGAAACCATCTGGCAACCCTAAGAGCAAGAAAGAGGGAGTATGGACTGAGGGATAAAATTAATACAAAGGGATCACCTGGACTTTTCCACTACTAGGGTGGGGAGCCAGGTTTCGTGACTGTTCCTGGGGCAGAGCATTGTTGAGCAGTTAGAGCAGGGGTCCTGGGTTCTGTCCCTGTGACCTTGAATAGGTTACTTGACATGTCTAGTGACTGAGTTTTCTGTGGTTGAAACACTGAGATTTTGAGTGGAAGTGGCAAGAAGGAGGCTGTAATGAGGATTCATTTCTCTCAGGGCTGTTGTAGATTCTCTCCTTCTGTGGAGAAGTTTTGGGAGGGGGAATCTACCCCTATAAATTAATTTATAGTATTTTGATTTAATGAAATGACTTTCAATCTAGCACTTTTCAGCACTTAATTTTTTTCTCCATTGACTTTAATTATAGATTATTAACCCAAGGGTCATAAATCTGAAAAAATTGTTTCTGGTGACATTTTTTCTACATTATTTAGGATTATGGAAAGGTCAAAAATAACTTCAAAGTTAAATTTAAAAAGAGAAACACCACAGGAGGCAGAAGATGCATCCTTGTTAGTTATAACATTAATAAAAGAGTATTACAGAAATAACAGAAGAAAGTATGATCAATACAGTGCCGGCTCAGAGCCAAATTCCAGGAGACTGTATGTCCTGCTTAGGACCAGAAAAATTAACTGAGAAAGCAATGGGTAAAATACTTTGGCTGAAACGTTTTTCACTGAAAAAGATACAGATTTGGGTTGGCCATCGTATTTTGCAAATTTGTGTCCAATTTAGTGAATTTTTTCACTCTCCTTCCCATGCAATTCTAAATCAATCAAAATGTGTTGCTTTCACACTGGCCGAATGAAATCTTTTTGGTTTTCAATTCAGAATGACTTTTTGTTTCAAAAGTTACTTAAATTTTATTTAAAAAATGAAACAAAATATTTCACTTCACCTTAAATTACACCCCCACTTTTTGCTTTGACACAAAATTTGAAAAATCCTTGTCAACCCAAAACAATCCCCCCCCCCCCAATCATTTTTCTTTTTGGATTATCAAGTACCCAAAAAATCAGCTATGCACACTGCGCTACTTTAGCTTGTTTATACTGGCTTCAGGAATTTGGCAGTGTTCAAAGACCCTGATTTGGGTGTCCTCACTAAGCTGGACTTTGTGTACACGCAACCCACACCCATGCTGGGTGTGGGGCACTGTCCCATCTAGTAGTGGCAGTGAGATCGCTTACTGAGAGAACAATGAGTCTACTCTACAGACAGCTGGCTTTTCGCTCAAGCGGTAGAGGCTCATGCAGTAAGCTTCAGAGGTCCTAGGTTCGGTTCTGCCTGTCAGCGATACATACACACACAGCAAGAGGCTGTTTCTGCCCAAAGAACTTAGTCTAAACAGATATGACCGGAGAAAAGGGTGGGAGGAGAAACAGAAGCACAGGGAGAGGAAGGGACTTGCCCCAGGTCACAACAGAGAAGGGTGTAGAACCCAGTACCCAGACTCCCAGTTCACTGCCCTGTCCACTACATCAGTGTTTCTCACGTGGTGAATCCTTTTATTCAAAACAAAAAGATTTTCACAGTCACCTCCCCTTCACATTCACTATAAAGGACGAGTGAAAACTGTTGTGATGCTGACATGGCTAATACATGTGTGTGTGTTTATTTTTGGAAGCTTACAAAGGGGTAGAAGCCTGCAAGGAGTGCAGGAGTCAGATTTTCTTTGCTTTTTATGGGAGTGCAGTTTTAACACCTCATGACCCATGAGGGTTGCCAATCCTCCCAGTTTCACCCGGAGTCTCCTGGAATTGGGCTAGATTTCCCAGCGGTGCAGTGGGGCTAAGGCAGGCTCCGTGCCAGCTCTAGGCTCATGCTGCTCCCAGAAGCAGCCTGCAAGTCCTTGCCTATGGCCCCTGGGAGGGACAAGCGGTCTCTGCGTACTGTCCTCACCTGTAGGCACCACTTCCGTATCATTCATTGGTCAGGAACTGCAGCCATTGGGAACTGTGGGGAGCAGTGTCTGCAGGCAGGGGAAGCACATGGAGCCCCTTGCTCCCCCTTTGGGCCCCAGGGGTGTGCCAGCCCTAGATCACACTGCCTCCCAACTCTCCTGAGTGGGCAAGAATCATGTGACTAACTGAGCCTCATATACATTTTTGCGAATGTTTTGCGTGCAGTTGTCTTCAGCCTAAGTAGCTGAACTTGCGTTGTGGCCAAATCCTTTTAAGGGGAATTCCTCACCTCCCTCATTCCAACAGTTTAATAAAGCACTATGAAAATATCATACTCAAATAAGTGGGTATTTACTGTTCTTTTCCCCATTTTACTAACATACTAAACTTTATTAGCAGCAATAAATTTACAATATTGTTGGTTTTATTGGGACCATCATTTTTGGTTACTGCTGCATTCCTTTATTACAACGATTACAGCTTTTACTGTTATGTTCATTCTTCATGAAAATGCTTATGCTTACAGCAGGATGACTTTGTGGTGTGTTTCCCCAGTACAAAGAGTTTGGGACTCTCCTACTTTTGCACTTCCCTTTTTTCATTCTGCTTTCAGTTCATAATCCATCACATTGAACCTTGAACATCGGTTTGGGCTTTATTGTTGTTCCACGTTAGTATCGAATTAGCATCAGCTCTCTCGCGGCATAAGGGCGAATTTCTTTATTTAAAAAAAAAAAAGGCAACATTTCCCACGAGCAACAGAAGTACCCAAACAGAAATATTGGAGGTGATGTCATTCAAGCAAGGACATGTAAGGGCATAGTGGAGCTTCATCCTCCTTAAATATTATGGTTTAATGCTCCAGCTGTTCATTCTACCATTCCATTGATTTTTTTTTTATTCTGGCCTTTTCAGCATACCTCTAGTGAAATAAATCTTTCCTCAAATTTCCCTTCAAGGTCCTTTAACAGTGGATCAATTTTATTAATTTTTTAAATCTTGTTTATTACTCTAAAACCTAATATTGATGACTTGACATTTGTCAACATTTAATTTAATTACCAACAGTCCCGACATACACAGATGGTTTAATATTTTAAAATGACAGTAGCCTATAATAACAGTTCTTTGCATTCATCCAGGCCCTGAGTTAGGCTAAAATAAGGATGAGGGACTTTGAGCTGGGTACCTCAAAATGTTCTTTGGTCACTAATGAGATGAGGTTCCAAAGATTCCTGTGAAGCTTGGAAATAGATCTTAACCATATACAGTTTTACAAATTGGGAAACTGAGGCATAGGATGTGTAAATGATCTCTTTGTGTATTTGTTGCTCCCTTGTGCCTTATTGTATTCAGCTTGTGTACCGTCTCTAGGCAGGGACCATCTCCTCTCCTGCTATTGTGTATTACCTAGCACATGTTCAAACCCCACCCACCCATCCCTATCTGTGCCCAATAAAAAATTGCCCGGAGTCAGTGGAGAGGAGAGAATGAATGGAAATACTGAGTGACAATCCTTTCTTCTAATCCAGGGGTGGGCAATAATTTTTTAATAATGAATAATAATTTGCTAATGGGTTAAGGGCTGCACTCTTCCATGATATTAATGGCAGTGGTGCGAGGTCTGGGATGGAGATTGGGTGCAGAAGGGAGATTGGAATTGGGGTGCAGGAAGGGGTATGGGATCTGAGAGGGAGTTAGGTGAAGCAGAGGGTTATGATGTAGGGCAGGGACTGGGGTGATGGGGTTTGTTGTGACCTAGGACAAGAGGGGGTTGTGATCTGAGGCAGGGGATTGGGGTGCAGGGTCTGAAAGTAGGTATCTGTGCAGCAGCAGCAGAGGGTTAGGAGGCAGAAAAGACAGCAGCAGAGGGTTAGGAGGCAGGCTGTGGCCGGGAGATGCTTATGTGGGTGACTCCCTGCCAGCAGCCCAGCAGGTTTCTCAGGCAGGCTCTCTGCCTTTCATGATGCCTTCCATGCCACATCAGGCTGCTCAGAGTAGCCAGTTGCAAGCTGGAGGGGAAGGGGGAAGGGGTACTTTGTGCACTGCCTGTTCTTCAAACAGGCCCCTCCCATTGGCCAGAAACCAGCCAATTTCTGGGGGCAGGGGCAGCATGAAAATACTCTTTCAGGGCTTGCAGCTGTTCACAGACAAACAGGGTCCCACAGCTGGCTTTTCTGAGGCTTCCACTGTGCCTGCACACTGCCCGGCCCTGTTCTAATCACTAGGAAACTTTTTTCATTGTTATAGTAATATGGCTGACTTAGAACAACGTTTCCTCAGATCCCGTCCCCTTTTACCCCTTCTCTACTTACGCTACATCGATGACATCTTTATGATCTGGACCCATGGCCAAGAAACACTGGATGTATTCCACAGAGACTTTAACAACCTACACCCCACCATCAATCTCAGCCTGGACCACCCAACACAAGAGATCCATTTCCTGGACACCACAGTACAAATCACCAATGGTAAATTAGATACCATTCTCTACAGAAAACCCACTGACTCATACAATTACCTACATGCCTCCAGCTCCCATCCAGAACACACCATATGATCCATCGTCTAAAGCCAAGCCCTTAGATACAACCGCATCTGCTCTAATCCCACTGACAGAGACCAGAAACTTCAGGATCTCTACCAAGCATTTATAAACCTCAGTTACCCACCTGGAGAAATAAAAAAACAAATGGAAAGAGCCAGACGAATACCCAGAAACCATCTACTTCAAGATAGACCCAAGAAAACCAACAATAGAACACCACTTGTCATCACCTCCAGCCCCCAACTTAAACCCATCCAACGCATTATCAATAAACTACAACCTATACTGGAACAGGATACTACACTCTGAGAGGCTCTGGGAGACAGACCCATAGTCTCATATAGACAACCACCTAACCTCAGGATGATTCTTACTAACAACCACAGGACATACCACACTAATACCAACCCTGGAACTTTCCCTTGCAACAAACCCCGTTGCCAGCTTTGTCCACATATTTACTCTGATGACATCATTATTGGACCTAACCATGTCAGTTACAAGATCAAGAATACATATTCCTGTTCATCCAGAAATATAATTTATGCCATCATGTGCCAACAGTGTCCGTCTGCTATGTATATTGGACAAACTTCTCAGACACTTTGCCAAAGAATCAATGCACACAAAACAGACATCAGACAGTTTCACAAAGAAAAAACAGTTTCTTGCCATTTCAACCAGACTGGGCATTGTCTCAATGACCTAACTATATGCATCCTGTTTCAAAGAGACTTTAACATCAGACTACAAAGGGAAGCCTCAGAACTGTCATTCATGCTTAAATTTGACACTTTACGAATGGGCCTTAACAAAGACGCTAATTATCTTACCCATTACAAAGATAGCTTCCCCAATTGTCACCCCTAATATCATTATCTCATAGACACTAACCTCCCCCCCCCCCCCCCCACACTCTCCCTCTGTTCTAAAATCTGATTTGTCAGTTTTATATGTGTTCACTTTTTTTTTTATTGTATCCCTTTGGTATATATGGTCATGCCAATTTTCTTCCACAAATTGATCTGAGGAAGTGGGTCTGGCCCACGAAAGCTCATCACCTAATAAACCATCTTGTTAGTCTTTACAGTGCTGCATAGTCCTGTCTTTTGTTCATTGTTGACATTGACTAGACCAAACTTCAGCAGGGAGATGGGTGACTCAGGGGATCAGAAATGAATTATTGAGTCTTTTGTCTCAAGGCTAAAAGCCTAAATTCATCTGAGACTGGTAATGGCCAAAGGCTGACTGTGCTTCACCTCTACTTATCCTGTGAAATGAGTTGGTCCAGTTGTTAGCACACAGGAGTACACATCGCGAACACAGCCTCTGCAGCTGACTACCAATTCACTTGGCAAAGACTGAATGGATCCTTGAGAGAGAAGATCTCTACAGCAAAGGATAAATGGGGACAAATCAGATGTTCAAAAAGGTAGCACACAGAAACCTGTTGGAGAACATTTTAACTTGCCTGGGCACTTAAGGGATCTCAAAGGTTCCATATTATTACAAGCCAATTTAAAAAAAACAGCTTGAAAGGGAAGCTTCAGAGCTTAATTTCATTTACAAGTTTGATACCAACAACAGAGGTTTAAACAAAGACCTTAACTAGGTTACCCACTTCATTCCACATCCCAATGACCCACTGAACCCGACACCAAAAAGAACAATCCACTTACATGATGCATCCATATCAATGCACTGTGCATAGAAACTCACTAGGAATACTGGAAGGAGCAGGCGCCAAAGTTAAGTCTTTGTAGTGCAGTGGTTCTCAGACTTTTTGGCCTGTGGCCCACCTTTCTGTGGACCACCAATTGCTAATGGAAACTTGCCGTTATATACATAATTATGCCTGAGCCATTTTGCTAGGGCTGCAGCTAGGCAGAAGAGTTTAATTTAACTAGCAAGAAAGGAAATATTAAATTATTAAGCAGATTGAGTGCTTTAACTCTCATGTTAGTTTATCAAACTTCAGTTTAAATAAACTAAAATATTAATTTGTCCAACACAAAGTTTCAATGTTGTCTTTCTTTATGTCAGGGTTGGGGAACCTTTTTTGAATCGGGGGCCACTGACCCACAGAAAAATCAGTTGGGGACCACACAATGAGAAGCGCAAAAAAACTCCAAACCCAACAACAAAAAAAACCCCTCCCAAATCCTGATGTGGCCTCAACTGAGACACCTCACCCCTCTGGCACTCCAGCCCTACAGGGTGAGGGGGAGGCACAGAGAGGACTGAGGGTCAGGGTTCACATGGGCTGTATTTACTCTTCTGGGGTTCCAGAGATAGTGGATTTTTTTTGGACCTCCTAGGCTCTGGAGTGGGGACAAAAATGAAGGGTTCAGTGTGTGGGACAGGGCTGCCAGTGAATGGGATAGGGATGGGGGTGCAAGATCTGGGCAGGATGTGGGGTTTATGAAAGGGGGAGGGTGGGAGGTAGGGTGCAGGAACAGGCTGGGGATAGGGTGTCTGGCCAGGAGGGAGGGTGCAGGAGCAAGCTGGAGGTGCAGGGTCTAGTTGTATGAGGAGGGTTGGGGTGCAGGTTCCAGGCACGAGGGGGGCGGTTACCTGGCTTCGCACCCTTGTTGCTCTCAGGCGCGGCTGCTCCCATTGGCCACAACTCTGGCCAATGGGAACAGCAGGGAAAGCCTCCAGACAGCATGTCACTGTGCTGCTGTTCCCCCAGCGGGAGGGGAGATGGCAGCGTGTGGAGCCACTTGCTCTGTCTCTGCAAGCTGGGTCTGGTAGGGAAGGTCTGAGCTTTTCCCTCCGAGCTGGAAGCTGGAGCTGGTGCTTTAGTTGTGCTGCAGCCATGAGTCTGGAGCACCAGCGCAGGCTCCCAGCTGTGGGGGCTCAGCTTGAGCTGCAGACCACCCTAAGGTGGCCACAGACCACTCGTGGTCTGCGGAC
This sequence comes from Rafetus swinhoei, assembly GCA_019425775.1. Classification (NCBI taxonomy): domain Eukaryota; kingdom Metazoa; phylum Chordata; order Testudines; family Trionychidae; genus Rafetus; species Rafetus swinhoei. The sequence continues at coordinate 35,527,632 of CM033443.1, read as the reverse complement.
TACAGTTTGAGAACCACTGCTATAGTGGCAACACTTAACTGCTGGTCAGTTTCAGTTCTGTAATGGACAGACAGTGTAACCCAGTGTGATATTTACTTCCTGATCAGAAGTAGAGAGAGGCAATCTCCCAGCTAAATGGATGCCAGGTCATCAGCATCCCAACACAACCTTCTCACCCTAATTCTCAACCATTTCCAGCAAGAATCTTTATTACACCTTGATTCACCAAGGCACTTAAGCATGTGCTTTACTGTAAGCACTCGTGTAGTCTCTCTGCAATGAGGAGAGACAAGAGTAGACAGGAGTAGATCTGGAAAGGACCTTGAGGGTGAGGATGAGAAGCGTGGGCTTGAATGAGAATGCTGAATTTAACAGAAATCTGTTCAGCCACATTAAATCATGGTGTATTTATAGAAAAGATGAATCTCTTTTCTGAACACATTCTATGGTTCAGGAGTCCCCAAATCTCTCTCTCCCTTTTTTTTGTTATGGTACTCTGAGGGCTCTTGTAACATTTGTGATGTGGTGCCACAGTAGAGGTGCACTGAATAATGGGACTCTTCCATAAAATGCAGTTGGGTGGATCAACCGTTGCTCTGATATTGTCCACCAAAAGCACACCAATTATCCTGTCTTATGACAGAATGTTGGCAACATCACTCCGACAGAGGGAACACATGTCATCTTTAATGCATCTGTCCCCACAAAACTTGCCATAATGGATTAGGGAGTACAATGGATTTCTTGATGATGAATTCTGTCTAAGACCATGTCACAGGCAGCCATGCAAGCGTAAGTAGGGTTTGAATCAATGCTTCCATTACAGCCAGCTGGAATGGGAAAGAAATCCTGGGTGTGTTTTATGTAAATACAGTTTGCCCCTGTTTCGCTTAGATGTGTTAGATATTCGGCTGTTACGATGGGGTTTTGCTCATTGTAATCCGGTTGGCTGGTGTTGAGCCACAAACTGTGTTAATACTAATTGCAATGTCTGTAATTATTGGGAGAATGCAAAAGACGAAACTCTTGCTTAACCTGGCACAAACTCTCAGTTTAAAGAATGAGATTCTGGGCGTGTGCATGCAAATACAGTTCACTCAGTTTGCTTAGGCCTGCTAGATATTCAACTGTTACAATGGTGTTTTGCCCATTTGTAACCAATCTGGTTGTTGTGGAGTCACAAACTGTGTTAACACTAAATGCAGGATTTGTGAGAGATGATCACCAGTGCTTGCAGTTATTGTGGGAATGCAGAAAAGTCAGACTGTGCTTATCTCCGTTCAAAAGAAGAGGCCCTGTCAGTGTAAATACACTTGGAAGGGCAGAGGCTTGTCTTCCAGAACCCCGTGAAATTAAGCTGGGGAGGGAGGACTCGGAGTCAGCAGGCGTGAGCTGTAAGACTGGTTCAACCTGTTTCTCCCCACTGTTTCAATGATAGAGCTAAAGAAAGACTCCATAAGGAGTCTATTTTAGTATTTAAATTTACTCCAGTGGTTGCTTGTGGACTCTCTTGTGGCTGGACTGTGCTTTGGGCCAAAAGCTGAAATCACTAAGTTTGACCCACAACAAGCCAACGGAAGATGCAATGAGCAGCCAGTAGAGTGGTGATGGAGAGGCATAAGGCACGGCCAGCAGAGTGGCGGCAGCGAGGGGCAACGAATGCCCAGCAGAGCGGTGCCAGCGAGAAGGCGGATGGTGAGTGACCAGCGGAGCGAATAAGATGCTTCTTTATCTCCCCCTTCCCACATCTCAGGATGGGAGGTGAACTCTGCAGATGCACCTCTGAACTCTGGTCTGCCCTGACCAAGGGCAGCAACTGTGAGTGGGGTGCAGAGAAGGATGGGGCATGTGAAGGGACAGGCCTTGTGAGCCTGAGAGGAAAAGGACATCACCCAAGCTTCTTGAGCTGGGATGTTGACTTGTGGGTTTGGTTATGAACTCTTTGTGGTGTTTTCCTAAATTAATGCCACGTTACTTCCCTGCCCTTTTATTAAAGGTTTCTTTTGTACACTCGGACTCCGTGCTGTCGAGTGGGGAAGCATTGCCTCTCAGAGGTGCCCAGGGGTGCTGTGTGAATTTCCCAGGTTACTGGGTGGGGGCTCGAGTCAGTTCTGTGTTGGATGGATGGAGGGGAACCCCTGGATATTGAACCTGGCCCTAGCTGTTGCTGGCGCTCCCTGGCAAAAGGGTTATACAAGTAAAATGTTGATGAATAGAGTTCTCCTGCTGAGTTAGTTGACCTGCCGCAATCAGGGTGGCTGTAATTGTAAACAACAGTTCTTCGGTTTGTGGAAGAATGCTTGCAGTCTTAACTGTGGAGTTACTAAGCGCTGGATGCCGCAATTTAACATTTGCCTGCTAGACAAGTGACAAGTCATCAATCCGGATGTCTGTAGTGTTCTTCCTTAAACAAATTTGCTGAACAATCACTTTACAAATTCCGAGGAAAGGGAAGGAACCCCCCCCAAAAAAGCTCAGATTATGAGTAATGAGGGGTGGAGAGGAACAAATATCCAAGGGTAATTGGCAATCAGACAAATGCAAGGAATCAGACACAAGTTGCAAACACCAGAGGAAATACAATGGGGTTGCATTGCGTAGGATTTTCTGCTGCAAAATAAAGATATTTAGGGCCATGTTATTAAAGCCTAACACAAAACAAGTGCCAGTCAAAAGCATGCGGAGCACTATGCTGTACAACCTAGGGATGTTAAATATCGGTTAATTGAATGGTCGATTAACCTCATGCATTCTTATCAGTTAGTTGACTATTCTATAGTCCCCAGGCAGCCCCTGTCCGGGAGGGGGGGAGCGCGGTTGAGCTCCTAGACCCGGCATGAGCAGGAACCGAGCCAGGCTGTCTGTCCGCCTCGCTCCTAAAACGCTTTATATGCAGAGCCACAGCAGGAGTAGGTCCAGGACCCAATGCAAGCTGGGACTGAGCCGGGCTGCTAGCCAGCCTGCTAAAAAATTTACTGGCAAGGGGCAGCAGGGGGCGGGGGCGGGGGATGCATGTAGTCTATAGCATTAACCTATAAGCTTTTGCTAATTGGTTAATTGACTATGCTATTACATCCCTAGTACAACCCTACTATTTCAAGCCCAAGCAATATTAGCTGGTAATATCCTGTGTGCATATGCAAATACTGCTAAACCCCACTGAAATCCATGGAAGAACTCCTGTTAATGTCAGTGGGCGCTTAAATTCCTTTTGATGTGCCACTAGTATTTAGCAACATGGAGTGACGCTGACACAGCCATTGCTTAGCAAACATAGTTTCAGTGTTGCTTGGCATAGGATGGTGCATGTCCCATTCAGGCAAAGAGATTAAGTTACGAAAATGAAACCCGAAGAGCAGGTATTACACAGTTTCAAGACTTTCTGCGGTACCTGGTTCTGAGCTGTGATCCATAATGGCAACACCCCGTTGTCCCACCACTCTGTCTTGTTCTGGGTTGCCTTATGAGAATACTTCTTCAGGGTCTCTGTGTTAAACATCATATTGTGGATCACTCCGTGATCTTCAATCCAGCGACCTGGTATGCAAAAGAGGATGAGACAAGCGATAAACACGGGAAATGTCTCGGAAAGGAAATAAATGAGTATGTCACATGGGTGTGATGCTGCAGAGTCTAGAAACACAATGCTGGCATTGAACAGATCTTTCCAGACAATCCAATTCAACTGTTCCAACTAACTAGGAAAAAGTATAAGAAAAAGATAAGGCAGATGTGGGATGTTGGACCATTATTGCTCTCGCAAAAAATCACCAAAGATAAAGCATTGAATGGCCTCAATTTCCAAAGGGTCAAATCTCAATCATATTGAATTTCATGGTAGAACTTCCCATTCATGTGAACAGAGCAGGATGTGGCCTAACGAGTTATGGCTAGTTAAGGCAGAACAATCACACTTTATTTTAAACTTCTGTTTTAGTGATTTTTATTTTTACCACAGTCTTATTTTTTATTAAAAGCCCATCCCCAGCCCTTTTCCTTCTCGCTGAAGGCATTGGTGGGTGGGATATCATTAAGGGATCTGGATTAAGGATGTTAAACTTAGATTAATCATATAGTCGATGTAATTTGCATCGACTATTCGATTAGTTGATAAGGGCGCCTCTGCCTTTGAAATGTAGCAAGAGCCCTACCAGGTCTTGATACATTTCGGAAGCGCCACAGAGAGCCCAGCCAGTGAGGGACTCAAGCAGATGGTCCTGTACTCCCTGCTTTTGAAATGTACAAGAGCCCGGGGAGGGCTCTTGTACATCTGAAAAGCAAAGCGCCACTAGGCGCGCGGGGCCAGCAGGGGACTGTTTGAGTCCCCAGCTTTTCCCAGGCTCCCCTCAGTGCTTCTGATTTTGAAATGTAGCAAGAGCAAACTCTGGATGCTTGGTGGCTCAATGTATCCGTGTTATCCTGACTAGATCTGCTGGGCTGGGTAGGGAAAAAGAGTGAGTGAGAGTTCACCCCATGCCTCATGAGAATTGGTTTGTGAATATGAAGATGCCTAGCTCGAAGACGCTTTAGACAACAAAATACCTTCTGTAACCTATTAATTTTAATGTTACAATCTGTTGAATGTATGCATTCTATTTTTGTGCATACATCATCCTTGTATGTGAAGTTAGAAATACGATGTGTGACTCTTTTTATAGCTCTAAATGTGTTCATGAGGGCCATTACTCATGCTGGGGAGGGAACCTAATAGTTCAGTTATCAACTCAACAACCTGTGAGTAGCCTTGCTTGTCCCGGGAGCCCAAACTGTGGTCCTAGAAAGACATGTCACGTGCCATCTTGTACTGGACTCCATCTTGGACCTGGTCATTTTCCAGGTTCAATGAACTGCTGAAGTGCTTCAGTGTCTGCGTTGCTTTGCAGAGGGATTGCAACCCCAGTTCTGTGCCCTGGCTGGGAGACTAGAGGAGCTGTGGGGAGCCTCAGAGAGCAGGAAGGTGGGTGACAGTGACATGATCAGCAAACCAGGGGACAACCCTAAGGGGACTTCTGTGATTCCTTTCTGTCACGCAGATATAAATTCTTCATCAAATATACTGTGTCATGAATAATTGTTACATTATCCCATCAGCTCAATAGCTGGTGGAATTCTGTTTCTCAAGTAAGAGTGCTGGATTTGTCTCACGTTTTCATTGTTTTGCCAGCCCTAATATGAAGCTCCATGTGCCCTGAAAAAAAAAAAATGGCGCTGATACATATTAACAAAGAAAAACCATCATCTCCAGTACCAGTGCACCGATGGGAAAGTTACAAATCAAACCTTTGGTGACTGTCTGTCCAGACTTAATTTTTTCCCTTCCTTTTATACGCTCCCCTTGGAATACAGTTCCCATGAGGTTTGAATTGTGCTGGAGGAGAGGAAGAGCTGAGCTCTCTGGCTGGGCCTGCAGAGCATGTGTGATTCTTAGGGCAAAAATGTGACTTGGGTTGCACAAGTCTTGGGGAGTAAGAAGACTTGGGGAGTAAGACGTCCCTGTTACGCTTTTCAAGGACTGTCCAGGAATAGTCCAGAATGGGTAGGTGTAAGGGGATGGGTGGGGTGTGAGGGCTTACAGGCCACTTATTCCCTTTGTGGAACAGGCAGGTGGGTCAAGGAGTGGGCAGAGTCTCAGATCTATCCCTTGCTTGCTGAGCAACATTGCCGAGTTTGTGAGGTAGGTGGTGTAGGGGGAGTGTTAATAAGTCACTGCTGACACAGGACAGCAGCGCCATGCTATCTATCTCTTCCTCATACTTCTGAAAAGCAAGAGAGATCTGTAGGCCCCTGTTCATTGGACTGATGCAGCTACCTGCCTCCCCTTACTATGGACTATGTTCTGGTAACAAACTCTCACCTTCAATACATTTGATAGGATTTATCATGTTGATAAACAGAGCAAAAGAACTGATCATCTTCTGACTTCCTTTTAATCCTGGATGAGCATCAGTGGCTAGATTCATGAGCCTGTTTCCCATGACCGGCGCTGCTGGCCACACAACCCGTGAGGAAAGCACAAGCAAATGCAGCATCCACTCTGTTCCACACAGCCACTTCTTTTGCATGTTCTAAAGGGGCACTGGCCTGCCTCTGTTTCTCCTTAGTGAACTGAGATGTAGCAAAGCAATGATGGATCACCAGCAGCTTGAGGAGATGCATAGCTGGTTGAGCAGTTCCTTGAAAGTGGCCCCGAGCTGTGATGTGGTGACTGATTGATTGCTTGTCACCGGCTATTTGCTTCCCCTTGGTTTGTGCTCTTCTACTGTAAAAATGTGTTAAGGCTGCCCTGCTTGCTTGCTTTGTGGTAGCTTGAGTCACATAGGGCCCGGTTTCTAAAGAAGGGCGCAATGCATTATCGTCCAGATTGAACATGATCCAGCTCTTCACTCGGGGGCCAGCATTTCTGCACATCGGCTCCTTTCAAACCCATTGCCAGATCCTATTCGCTTCTGTAGAGCCCTGTGTAGCCGCGGATCTATGTGGATGGTGGAGTGGCTATCTGCACAGGGCTCTCCCCCCCCCACTCCTCTTCTGGCCAGCCACCATGCAGGTTGGGAGCGCTAGGGCAGGCCCCTACAATGTTGGCAGGGAAAGGATGCAACAAATTCCATCCTATATCTTCCTATAGGCGGGGCCAAGTCCTGGCCCTGCCTGGTCCCCCCCCCCCCGCCTGACGAGCACTGCTCTGCAGAGCCCCTGGCCCTGCTTTTGTGCTGCCTGCCTCTTCCTTGCATGACCCTGCCCCCTTCTCTCTCACCTGTGCTCCCTCTCCTCCCCCCCCCGCCTTCCAGGTGGTTTACTGTGCGGATACAAGTAGAATCTGGATGTGGATCGGACGATGAGTTGAGGCTGGCAGATGTGGATCCCCGCTTTTGTATGCATGCAGGGCTCTACACTTTTGTTTTTGTTTTGCACAGAGCTGCTATGGGGTTGTTGGTATCACTTAGCTGCTAGTGACTATCATTGGTTCTAGACAATTAAGCTGTTTATATACGCGGTTAATAAGCCACCTCTTTCTGCTTACAACCCTGCCTCCAAAACCCATTCTCTGGCTGGGCATATGCTAGGATTTATTAGCTATTACGCCAGTTGCATAGCTCGCAGTGACTGTGAGGGAGCTCTCATGTAAATTCTGCTGCTCAGTCTGCCCTGTTCCACAGAGCTTGGCATGTTCTGCCCAAAGACGATTTCCAGGACCCATGCATGCAATATAATTTGCTCATGTGGCTCTTAGGTTGGCTCTCAGGATTCTTTCTATCTCCTGAATAAAGATTTTTTTTTAAATCACTTGCTGCTCTAGGACTTTCTTCCTTCACTACTAGTTTCACTTGACTATGGGATCTATTATGGATTGGGGATCACCAGCATTCATTGGTTCTTCCTTGTGTCGGTGATAGCACATTTTTCAATACAGTCTTCACCTGACGTTTTTTGATCTTCATTTAATTTCAGGGATTTTTCAGTTGCAAGGAACTGTTCATTCAGGAGTGTATATTTGAGTGGTTTTTACAGCCCTGTCTTACTAGGATCCCAACAACCATCTGCTATGGCTTTAATTGGATCCGCAAGAAGTAGCGTTAATGTTCCCTTGCTGGCATCTGCTGCAGCTATTGAGTTTGTTTTTCACTTGGATTTATTTTTTATTTTGAGGCCTCTCTGACATGCACAGTGGTTGTGTGCTGTTACTGGGTCATTCTGATAGGAGGATGCATCTTCTCCATGCTAGGTTTCTTGCTGGACTACACTGACTGAACTCAGAGTTAATTGCCTACTAGCTGATATTTGCTCCATGTTGGAAGATGTCATTTTGGATAACTTCCAACCTACTTAAAAATTGGCCATGGAGTGGAACTTCTTAAAGGTGGGAGCTGTGGTGAAACTAAATTCAGTGAGGGAACACGAGTGAAATGTGAGCTGGAGATGATCCGTTACATTCATGACCAGACTTACAGCACTTAGAACCTGAGCCAAAAACCACTGAAGTCAGTGTGCGTCCTTCAGTTAATTTCCAGGGACTTTGGATCAGGCCTTTAGATCTCAAAAGTGACAGGAGCTTTGCAGTTACCCTATGTTAATAGGCAGAGGCAGAGCAAGAAGAATCTGTCAGCCAAATAGAAATGGGCCACTGCTGTGAAGACTGGATTAAGAGGTGCATCACAGTTTCTCCAAAGCCTGGGGGTTTTCAAAGTTGGGTTTCTGGTTTGTGCCCAATTATGTCCATGCAGTCTTCATGGACCCAAATCCCTGATTAACATCAGTGGGAGAAGTGGATACCCACAAATTACAGGAATGGCCTTTTCCTGATGGCTATACATCAGCCATTTGGGAGCGGGAGGGGGGAAGGATAGTATCTTATCATCAGGCTGTTAGGGGTTGTAGTTTTATTATTTTTATTTATTAGGGGAAGGATGGTTTTATAACGAAAGCACTGGGCTGGGACTCAGGAGATCTAGGTTCAATTCCTGGGTGCTTGTGACTTAAGGTAAAATTTCTAAAAAGGTCTAAAGCCAGGTCTGCGTTAGGGGCAATGTTGAATTAAGAGAGGTGATTCCAGCTATGTGAATAGTGTAGCTGGAGTTGATGTATCTTAGTTCAACTTCCTGCAGCGTTCCCACTGTGGGGGGTTGATGGGAGAAACTCTGGCTGGGGAGGGGTATAGTGAGCAGCACAGAAACTCTCTTATCGATCTCCCCTTACTCTTCTCACTCCCCTGCCTTCTATGACAAGGTAGCTGGCTCTGTGGATATGGGGAAAGCCGTAGATGTGATTTACCTTGACTTTAGCAAAGCTTTTGATACAGTCCCCCACAGTATTCTTGCCAGCAAGTTAAAGAAGTATGGATTGGAAGAATAGACTACCAGGTGAATAGAAAGCTGGCTAGATAACCAAGGGGTTGTGATCAATGGCTCAAGGTGTAGTTGGCAGCCAGTATCAAGGCAGATGCCCCAAGCATCATTTCTGGGCTAGTTTTATTCGACATCTTCATTAATGATCTGGATGATGGGTTGTTTTGCACCCCAACCCATCTGCAACAAGTTTGCAGATGACACTAAGCTTGTGGGGAGAGGTAGATCTGTTGGAGGGGAGGGATAGGGTCTAGAGTGATCTAGACAAATGGGAGGATTGGGCCAAAAGAAATTTGATGAGATTCATCAAAGACAAGTGCAGAGTCCTTCACTTAGGCTGGAAGAATCCCAAGCACTGCTACAGGCTGGGGATTGACTGGCTAAGTGGCAGAACTTCAGATAAGGTCCTGGGGATTACAGTAGATAACAGGCTGAATATGAGTCAACTATGTGCCCTTGTAGCCAAAAAGGCTAACAGCATATTGTGGAGCATTGCCGGAAGATCAAGAGATGTGATTATTCCCCTCTGTTTGGCCTGGTGAGGCCACATCTGGAGCACTGCATCCAGTTTTGGGCCTCCCACTACACAAAGGATGTGGACGCATTGGAGAGTCAAGAGGAGGGCAACCAAACTGATTAGAGGTCTGGGGTATGTGATTTATAAGGAAGAGGCTGAGGAAATTGGGCTTACTTAGTCTGCAGAAGAGAAGAGCGAGGGGGTTGATAGCAGCTTTCACCTACCTGAAGCGGGGTTACAAAGAGTCTGGAGAGTGGTGGGAGGTGACAGAACAAGAAGCAATGGTCCAAGTTGCAGTGGGGGAGGTCTAGGTTGGCTATTAAGAAAATCTATTTCATGTTGAGGGTGGTGAAGCACTGGAATGGGTTATCCAGGGCGGTGGTGGAATCTCCATCCCTAGAGGTTTTTAAGTCCCAGCTTGAGAAAGCCCTGGCTGGGATGATTCAGTCGAGATTTGGTCCTGCTTTGAGCAGAGAGTCACACTAGATAACCTTCTGGGTCTCTTCCAACCCTAATCTTCTGTGATTCTTTGGAGATCCAGGCATAACTTAGGGAGATGCGTGGGTGGCTGAACACTTCAAGAGTTAAATCTTGTGCTGCAGAGATGCTGGGCTGCATGTAAAAAAGGGATGAGCAGAAGAGGGAGAGCAGGGGAACCTAATCGTATAAGAATGCTGCTGCCACACTAGACAGGCTCCTGACGATTCCTGCCATGGATCAGGAGAGGATTACTGAAGAACAAAGTGTCCTGTTAGCACAATGGGATCACACACAAACCCCATGGGTTCTTCTCAGATATGTCCATTCTCCTCTCACTCCCTACGATTTTGTACTTGTGCCCCTGAGAATAGGGGAGGGAACATGAAATATATCCCAGTGGGGAAAGCAATGCTTAGCCCTGAACCCTCCTTTCCAGCTTCCCCTGAAGCACATGGGGTCAAAAGCTTTGTATACTGTGCAAAGGCCTGCAAGGATCAAAGCCCCAATAGCCACAGTCCTACAGAGAGACTCTGTAGAAAGTCTTGCAAGCAGCTGCCGATCCTGCCCGGTATTGTTTGATAACCGGCCACTAGGTGCAGCCCTTGTTCTGCCTACGCCACCCTATGTGTGCGTACTGTGGAAGCAGAAAACCTGAAATTGAGAGGCGGAGGGGGGGGGGGGAAGTATATCCTAGAGGGGAAAATATTCCTCCACGCTTTTTTTTTTTTGCTGTAGTCTGCCTTATATATAATAACGTTCCCCTCTTCACCTGTCTACTTTCTTGTCGATTCAGCTCAATCTTGAAAGATGTAATTGACAAAATTATAATATCAGGCGTGATACTTTTGATAGCTTTTGTCCAAAACTCTGCTGCAATAGCTCCTTATTTCCAGTTGATTCATTGGGGGAGAAAATATATGCTACTCCATTAGAACTTTCCATTCACACACCATTTACTTGACAGGATTTTCTTAGCATCACAGCATAACTTATCCTTACTGCTATTCAATCATTTTGTAATAAAAACTGAGATTGCAAAAAATGTTCATTGTCATTACTGGTGACGGACCAGTAACTACTTCCCCACAGGCGGGGGGAGAATCAAGGATATATTGTATTTCAAATAAGGCTGGCCTGCAGAGAATTGTTTTTCAGCCGGGAGAAGTTTGGATGGAATCTCCATTGAAGAGGAGCGTGTCCGGCAATACTGCAGTCCTGGACCTGTAATCTGTTCTTTTGAACTGGACTCTCCTTCATTCGAGGAAATGAAACACTTACCATAATAACGTGCTGGGGCATATCCTTCTGACTGGGACTTTGGAACAAGAGACACCCTGCTTCAGGGGAGAAGCCAGCCTCTGATGGATGGGTTTAGTGAGAGAGCTTTCCTGAGGGAAAGCGTATCCCATAGAAGTCTGCTGCAGAGTTTCTTCCACCTTCCTCTGAAGCAGTTGGTCCAGGTCTGCTTGAATCTGACAGGACCTGACTACCTGTGCCCTCAGCCCTGCCCCCTCTGCTGTTCCTCATGGCCCCACCATCTTCCATTCTCCTAAACTCCCTCCTCTCAGCACCATCCTCGCTCCCCAGCCCGTGTAACACCTCAGGGACCCCAGAGCCAAGCCTCGGATAGAGGTACCCTAAGCAGGGGTGCCTCTGCTGGAGCTGTGGGATTCAAACTCCTGGCAGTGGGGCAGGGATTCATTCAAAGGGGAGCAGTAGCTGCGATTGTTCTGCTGCTGCCCAGGAGGTAGGAGTACCCAGGGGCTGCTGGCGGGCTGAGCCTGCTGCAGGGAGGGTTTGGTGTGTGTGTGGGGGTCTCCTCCCCCTTTCATGCCTTTGTGTGGGGTGGTCAGCAGTAGCCCCCCAGGCCTGCACACCCCCAGCTGTGTGGACCCATGGGTCAGAGTAGTACTAGACGCTCTGGGAGAGGTTGCAAAGCTACAAGGATGGGGCATTTGAACAAGCCACCACTGGCCCCTTGGTCCCTGAGGAAGGGCTGGCTTCCCCAATGAGTGGGTCAGGAGCTTCCATAGGGGGAGAAAAACATTGATTCTTTGGGCATAGATGCCTCCACCTGAGCCTGCAGCCAGTGACCTCTGTGCTCCTGGCCATAGCTTCCCAAACAAACCTCACGCCATGAAAACCGCTCAATACTGCATCCAGGGTCGGGTTTGGATTGGCTGTGGTAGAGCTGGGTTCAGGTCAGGTTTTAAAATTGGGTGTGAGCAGACCTGTACTAGACACTCCGCCGCGGTGACAATTTCTACATTCCAATGAGTGTCTCCCCACGAATCCATCCCAGATTTTACACTTAGGCCGGCGTTGAATGAAAAAGGACTTTGGAAATGTATAAACTTGAAAAACAAAAAGTGGTTATAGACTAACAAAACATGTAGATGGTATCGTGAGCTTTCGTGGGCACAGCCCGCTTCTTCAGACGACTGGAGTTTTGAGTTTAGGATGTGCAGACCCAAAATAAATAGCGGAGAAGGGAGAGGGGTGAAGGAAAAAAGGGAGAGGGGGGTGAAAAACAAGGAGCAGAGGTTATGAAAATATCAAAGGGAAAAACAGGAAGACAATGTAGTCAGTGCTGCATTGATCAGATGGGAACTCAGGTGTCATGCCCTGTACTGATGATCAGTGCCTTAGCTCAAGAAGATCCCCATTAGTGTAGGGCATCATGCTTGCAATTATAGAAAATTAGGAATTGAAGACACTTTTCTCCAGTCCAAAATAAGAAGATTGCTCTCATCTAGCAAAGGTTTCAAAGCACTGCACAGACATTGGCGAACTCACATTCCCTTTGTGAGATAAGTAAAAGAGAACAGAGCTGATAAATGGGAAATCAAGGCACACATAGATCAAGTGACTTGCCACAAACCAATCCGAGTTTTTGCCTGGATGAGGATTTCTGTATTGGCTACACAGTGGATCAATGGCAAAGCTGGGAATAAGAGCTAGGAAGCCTAAATCTTGTCTTGCCAATAAATTGCACTTTGCCACAGCATGAAAGTAATTTGTATTATATATAATTCATTGATCACAAATAAATACTAATTAGAGTAGTTCCTGCGTGATGTGCTCGCTTTCAGGGTGTTCTCTTTAGTGAACAGACTTCTATACTTTTGTAAAGCAATTAAATCTACTAGTAATGCTCAGTAAATAACAAACACAAATTAACAGCATGTTCTTGGGCTCCTGAACTTCAGAGCTGCAATTAAAAGTATTTAGTCATTTTCCCCTTTGCGCCTTTCTGAGCCTTGCACCCCAATAAAAATCAAGGTGTTTTCTTACTTTACTCCTTACTCATCACAGTAACGGATGCTTCCTTGGTGTGAGGTAACTGATAATCTGAGCCCTTGACCTGTGGCACTATGTTTTATCACTGTCACAATCTGCCGCCTCTCTAGGAAGTCCCAGGTTTAGTTTGCTGCTATTTGGGCTTTTGCATGCCTGAATCTAAGGGGGAGAATCAGCATGCTCATAGGACAGCTGCTGGCCATGTAAACCCCAGCATGGGGCTGCACCAACAGAAAACCCCTTTAGTGACTGGAGAGAGGCTGAAAGCAGCCATAACCTCTCTCCCACTGCAGGTGGCATATGATGAGAAGGGGACAAAGCCACAGTGGCTGAGGATGCTTTTGCTTAGTGCATCTCCTCACAGCATATGTCGGCAGAGTGGATTCCCATCTGTGAACCACACCTGCTCGTCTTTGTGTGGCAGTGCTGCCATCTTTCCTCTCCATATAAAATTCTCCCTCCCCTAAGTAGGGAGCCAGATTGCTGCAAACAGTTGACACTTCCCTGAGCCATTTTCATGACATGATGCACGATTTCTGTCCCACAAAGGGATGTTTGTTGCTACCTCAGACTGGCTAAAAACCTTGGAGAACATTATGTTCCTTGGGGAATACAGAGATCGAGTGCTGCAGGAAGCTGATGTTGGCTTCTTACGGTAAGTGGCGCTCTTCCCTACAAGTTGATACCAAACTGGTGCCCCAGGGTGGTTCTGGGATGTGCTATGGCTCCCGTAGTTGCCAACTTTCTGGCTGGACACCTAATCTCTTGTGGACACTTTTGCCAGAGTTCAGAGTATGAGCTCTGATGTCTTGGTCAAATTCCAACATGGGTTCATTCCATTCTGGTGTCATATAATTGCCCTGGCAGCTTAGTTGCTCACCTGGCATCCTCTTCTTCATTCTCTGACCTATGAGTTGTGCCTATTAACAGTTTTATTGTGTGGACATAGAACATAAGAACGGCCATACTGGGTCAGACCAAAGGTCCATCCAGCCCAGTATCCTGTCTGCTGACAGTGGCCAATGCCAGGTGCCCCAGAGGGAGTGAACCAAACAGGGAATGATGAAGTGATCTCTCTCCTGCCATCCATCTCCACCCTCTGACAAACAGAGGCTAGGGCAGTGTTTCTTAAATTCCGAGGCAGTTGGAGGTGTGCCACGGAGAACAGCAGAATTCAAAATGGCCACCCTTAAAGGGACAGGCGACCTTTTTTTTCTCCTTGATAACTTTCCCCCAACTCCTTTTTTCCTCAATAACTTCCCCCCCGACCCTTTTCCCCAGACTTTTTTTTTTTTGCTCAACCAAAAATCCTTAGTGTTCCTCATAAAAAAAATATTGTTTGGTGTTCCTCGGTCTTAAAAAGTTTAAAAAAACACTGGGCTAGGACACCACTCCTTACCCATCCTGGCTAATAGCCATTAATGGACTCTGTGTATTATCTGGCAATCGTCAGTTATTTGCTTAGCGCTGCAAAATCCCCGCCACCAAGGCGTTTACAGTCTAGAGTCCTGGTCGCCTCCGTTTTCCTGCAGAGGAGATGACAGTCCGGTAGCGGGTGAAGAGCTCTCTGCAGATAACTAGTTTATCAGCATGCAGAGGACTTTGGGCTTTGAAAGTGAGACGTGCATGTTTGTGGGGATTATTTGTGTCTCAGGAAAGGCTACTTTGGCCTTTTATAGGAGAAAATAATGGAACTAGTAGGGGCTTATACACCAGGAATCACTGTGGATTTTCAAGATCTTTTTATTGTCTAACTCGCTGGTAAGAATGATTGTTGATTAATAAAAAAATAGCATCTTTTTAGCACCCAGGCAGATCCTAGCTAAGGTCAATGCACAAGGGCCAGCACTAATAGGACCTGCCATAGGATTGGAGTCAAAATAAAATCTCTCTTCAGTCCTATTTTTGTCCCCTCTTTTTACAAATCTGAGGGGTCCCTATTATCAAATCTCTTAATTAGTAATTGATCCTAACGAGAGAGAATTTTAGGTGGTTTTATGCATCAGGAATATCCTCTGGGTCAAGGCCCTGCCAATATTTTAATTTTATTTTTTTCCCAGTCATAGATATTCTTTGTCACATTAGGGTCAGACGGGTCATGTTGTTGTCTGTTCATAATATGCATAGTAGTGGATTCTGATAAACTTTCCAGCATCATGATCTTATTGCAGAAATACAAGTAACTTACTCATTTACAAAAATTGGCAGCTGGGCAGAACTCCAAGTCTCTAGAAACTCCTATATAATATAAAAAAGGAAATTTGGATCCAAAAGAGAGCAAGACTAAATATGTTAGTTTTTGGATGACTTCTCTTCTGTTAAATTTCAGAGCAATTTTGTGTCTGCAACCCTAGATTGCTATGAAAATCTGCATCCACAATGAATGAAGATTATTGTAAATAACAATAAAGAAAGGTGTGCCTTAATCCTCAAAACTGATTAGAAAAACCTAAGCCTAAAAACTTCATTTCTCAGTCTTTTCTTCTGACTGTAGGTATAATTCTTCCCTCCTTTTGAGTCCATCCAGTATTAGCTGATCTGAATGAGGGCTGTATGGTTGTATTAATGAGGGCAGAATTTAGATTTGTAAGCAGTTTTGGATCGGGAACTGCTCTGTGTTCCTGAATGTTGCCTAGCACAGTGTGGTCAATGCTTAAATCCAGCCTGCAGGTGCAATGAAAATAGAGCTAATAGAAATCACAACTGGGCTTGATGTTTTGATCTTCCCTGTGGTGATATTCTGCCTTGCTTGAGAGAACTGCTGCATTTGGCTTACTGTGGTCATCCTGGGTCAGAAAAGATTTGTTCCCCAGGGATTGAATTAGAGAGAGAGAAAATGAAAATGAGAGGTTGGACGTTCTTACATATGGATAAAATCCCTCCTTCCCCGAGCTACCAATTCCTTAAACCTTATGAATGCAGGTGAAATGAACACATAAGTATTTTAGAAATGTGTGTCTGTCTCTCTGCGAGTCTGTTTGTTCAAGAACTCCTCCTGAACGTGAGTGTTATGGCCACCAAATTTGATATGCAGCTTTCTCATCTCCTAATTCAGCGTTCCTCACTTAGGGGAAAGTCGCTAGTGGGCTGCTCCACTTTGTTTATCTAAAGGCTCTGTAGCCACAGAGCCTTGTGGCTCTCATTCACTCCAGTTCACCATTTCTAGCCAAGGGGAGCTGCAGGAAACTGCATGGCCTGGGCCGTTGCTTCCTGCGGCTTCCCCTTGGTCGGAAACAGCAAAGTGGACCCAATGGGAGCCATGAAGCTCTGTGACTATGGAGCCTTCAGATAAACAAAGCGGAGTGGCACACCAGTGGCTTTCCCAAAGGGGATCTGTGGCCCACTTTGAGAAACACTGTCCTAACTAAATGCAAGGTTAGGGTTTGGTTGTGCCAGAAAAATAGGAAGTGTGGGGAATGGGACTGTGTTCCATAAAATGGAATGGGAGGTGCTGTTTGGAGGGATGTAATACTCACAGTGACCACTGGGGGCAGCAAGTGCAGGGGAGAGCTATACTGCAGAGTGTCCACTGGGGGGAGCCATACCACCAAGTGAGTGGTCAGCTGGGGATGGGGCTCATCATCTTGCCTGCCACCTCACCCGGTAAGTGGGTCCCCCTGCCCAGGAGACAGCCCCTGCCAGCCCCACTGCCCTGGGAGGGGCTAGGGGAAGGAGAAATGCCTGCCTCCCTCCTTCCCTGTCCCGGGAGGAACCATGGAGGAGGGAACCCCCACCTGCCCTCCCCCTGCCTGGGAGGGGCCGGAGGGGTGAAGGAGGAAGCCCCCGTGGTGCCTCCTGCACCCCCACACCCTAGCCTCCTGCCCTGAGCCCCTCACATCTGCAAGGCCTTGCCCTGATTCCTGCACCCCCCACAGACCTGGTGCCAGCCTCCTCCCTTGAAGCACCTGAGCAATGCTGGGTTAGTCTTCTAGTGAATACATCATGTAAAAGATGTTTAGCTTGTGCTAAAGAATGCTCCAAAAATAAAATTAAGGAAGTCTGCTGATAGAAGATACTATACAGTAATTCCTCATTTAACATGTGCCCGCTTAACACATTTTCACGATAGCACGATTTTTTTTTAGGGAACGTTTTTTGAATTACACGACCGTCCCCGGAATAACACGGTTTCCCCAGCTGGCCTGTCGCTGGTGGCTGTGCGGGGCTTCTCCCGCCTCCCTGCAAAGCGGCGGACGGTTTGCCACTCGCTGCGCCGTTCCCCACTGACTCCCCCTTGCCAGACACCTTGCCCCCTCTCTTCTGCCCCCGCTTGCAGGCCGGCAGCTGGGTTTCCCCAGCCGGCCCGTTGCCGGTGGCTGCATGGGGCTTCCCCCGCCTTCCTGCAAAGCGGCGCAGGGTTCGCCGCTCGCCACGCCGTTCCCCAGCGACCTCCCCTCGCCGACCCGTCACAGATGTATACTCCCAACCCAATCCCCCTCCCCTCTCCTCCCCTTTCCTTCCCCAGAGCCAAACACCTCCCCTCCCTGCTGTAACCCAGTCCCCTTTTTCCCCCAACCTTATGTCCCAGTCCCAACAGACACCACCGCTTGAAACGCATCCCGCACCTTTTCCATTATTTTCAATGGGAAAATTGACCCCGCATAACACGTTTTCACGTAACACGATCATTTTCTGAAACATATCTATAGTGTTAAATGAGGAATTACTGTATTTTGCTGTAGCTAACTCCAGAAGTAAATGCAGCTTCTGCATAGTGAAAATTCCTATGACTGATTCTGCAGGCATGCCCTCTCTAACAGCCTGTGTGGGCAGGAATGGCACCAGGAGGTGAGTTTTCCCGACACACTGAAACCTTACAATGCCAGTAAGACTGCACATAACACTGGCAGAACGGGACCTACCGGTGATGATTGTGAAATGCGATGGGGAAGTCATGGTCACGAAAGGAGGGGTGATGTACTTGGCTTTCACTCCCCGCTTCACGAGGAGATCCATGTTCGGGGTGTCGACATCCTGGTCGTAATTCCAACGGAATCCATCAAAAGAAACCAGAAGGAGTTTGTTTGAGCTGTTTTCCTTCTCATTCCTGCCAGTTGGACGGCAAGTGAATGGTTTTAAGAAGCCAAGCAGAAGCAAAAGACAGCTAAGTCTCTTCATGCTGAATAGCTCACAGCACAGAAATCGCATGCCCAGTTTTTTGCTCCTGCTTTTCTTCCTTTCTTATCTGTGGTGGATCAGAGCAAAGTTCAAGCCAGAGAAACCTGTTCAAAGCCATATCCTTGATAACATATAGATTTATTAAAGTAAAACCATCTGGGCTTTTCTGAAATGACTAGTGAGTCTGGAGTACTTCAGTGCACTGGGTGGCTGACTAAGGCTTTATAAAAGGGGGACTGATTTTCATGTTCAGCGCTTTCTGAAAACCAGGCCCTGTAGCGTGTCCTCTCAAACAGCGTGCAGGCAGGAGTGGTGCCGGGAGGAGCATTTTTTTGAACACAATTAAAAAAGTGAAGCCTTGTTCAATTTTTTTTTCAATGAAACCTGACAAAGCCTTTAAGCAGTTTGTATCTGACCAATGAGAATGCCGATGGCGCTGGCAGAAAGGGACCAATCAACGATGGGTGTGAAATGCAATGGGGAAGACCTTCTTAGACCTTCTAAGCACCATTTTGGGTACGTCTACACAGCAGCATTCTTTCGGAATAACTGACGTTATTTTGAAATAGCACAGTGCTCGTCTACACAGCAAGCCATTGTTTTGAAATAATGGCGAGCTGGAGGACATCTTACTCCGACTCCTCTAACCCACATTTCACGAGGAGTAAGGGAAGTCAAAAGAAGAGTGTTTTTCCTTCAACTTCCTGCTCTGTAGACAGCGCCAAAAGCCGATTTAAGCTGTTTCGACTTCAGCTGCGCAATTGACATAGCTGAAGTTGTGTACCCTAATTCGACTTTTACCCTGCTCTGTAGACGTACCCTTTGTGGCCTGGATTGGCCCTGGCGTGCTCTGTCTCAGTTCTGTGGTAACCTAACTACAATGCCAGGTTCTTTTTTGCACATTATTTATTACAAAACATAGTGCAAGTACTCTGCAACAGAAGTAAGTCTCCAAGCATAAACTCTCTCTCCGCTTTTGGTCCCACCAAGGAATACACTCACAAATAGCATGGGCAAATTTTAACAAGACCTTTGAGAATTTGATCCTTTGTTCTTGCCATTAGATTTGTGTGCTCAGACAATCCATACCTTCCAACATCTGACTAGCCACAGGGATAATATGCCAAGTGAGTCTTCAGGAGAGTCCAGCCAGGGAGGGACACCATAATGCTCAGAAGCTGAGAAGGTCAGTAATTAAAGCTGTGTCTGTTCTAGGAAAGGAGAGAGAAGAAAATTAAACTGTCAACAAAGAATAATGAGAAATCTTTGATGAAATTAGTGATGCAGAACAGATACTAAGTACTTTCTTCTTTCCTCCAGAGTCTAAAGTTTTAGCTGGGAAGGAGTTGGTGAGAAGCAAGTGTGTTGAGATTCTGAGCCCCACATAACTAGTCACAAGAGTCGAGAGAGAGAAAAGCTCAGACCTGGCGATAAAGATAAAATAAATGAACAGACCAGTGCGTTCTGGATATTTGGATAAACTAGACCCAGGAAACTCCATTATCTACAAGGCCATTGTTTCTTGCCACCAGAATATCTAGATCTTCGACTTTGGCAATAAGATTAATTTCATCATTGCTTTTCATCTGCCTGTTCTCCTGAACAGCTAATGAGCCTGCATTCTTATTTTTAAAAGGATCTCGAGGTGGAGAAGAGAAATGTGTTGGCAGAAATAAAAATTAGGGAGACCATGTTTACCAAGTCCTGTTAATAAACTCACCTAAATTGTAGATTTTTGCATAGGTAGGCAGAGGGGTGGGAGAATGAGAATCCAGAAGGCTTTGTAATGAAAATAAGACTTGCAGACAAGAAGTGCACATGCTCTGGAATACTTAATGTAGGTGAAGCAGCCAAACTGTGGCATTAAAAGCCTTCTGATGCTAAGAAAATATAGATAAACATTCAGCTAAAGGACAAGTCTTATAAATGGTGTTCCCTTTTCTCCTTCATCTCTCAGTTAAAACTAATAATTTTTAGGGCCATTGGCATGGAAACAGCATGTTTGTTTTTCAAAAGTTCATCTATTCGTTCTACTGCCACCACCCAAAACCTGTGATTCCAAATCATCCTTTTATCTATACCATTGAAACTGCAGTGAGGTCAGACCAGGGAGAGTTTGATCTGATTACTTCTGTTTGTGAGTGTGTGCTCAGTGGAAATGATTCTGATATCACAAGTGCAGGACTCTTATCTCTGTAGGATCTTGGTGCATCCAGATACCTGCTGAGCACTTCTCCGAATTATGAAGCGTGCCCATCAATAAATACTTATTTCTCTCATCTCGCCAGCCTGCAAGGACTTGGTGGACTCGGTTTGATCTGAATTTTCCTTTTTTGATGTTTTTGTGGGATGACGAGGTTGGAGAAGTGGGCTTTGCATTTTGCTCTGAAGATGCTGAGTCCTTTGATTACCCTGGTCTCTCCTGGGAGCTGCAGGTTCAGGGGCCAATTGCTGTGAAAAATCTCTTCCATGCTCAGGCTTCGCTGTTGATGTTGGCCATTTTGTAGTTTGCGTGGAAAGTAGCCATCAAAGGAAGTCATGGTCTTGCAGAGGCAGTTGAATTGAGGCCACTCCCATGGAGGGGTTTGGAGCTGAAAACAAAACATTGGGTTCCATGTTCAGTGTTCCATGGAGGGACCATGCAGGATCTGCACTAGGATGAATTGATAAACAGACAGTACAAAGGGTTAAAAAAGGAGAAAAGAGAATTTAGGCTAAAAATCAGCAAACCTTTGCAGGCTGAGAGATCTTTTAGGATAGGGATAGTTTTCCAAGGGATATGGTGAAGCTCTTATCTTCTGGGATGTTTAAAACAAAGCCCTCCACACATACCCTGGTGTGCAGTTGTGAACTGTCAGGATGGTGGACTTGACCCAATGGCTTATTTCAGTCTAAAAATAAGAGCTCAAGCGCCACAGCTATATAAGGCTATATGAGGTTTGCAAAATCCAGAGGGGCAAATGTACAAGATGTCTGGTGGCAACGCTACAAGAGAAAAGGGGAGCGTATCCCGGGAGGAAATGCAGGGGATTTTTTTTCTGGCATTTTCCTCTACCATAACAGCCATCCGATCATCAATTTGCTATAGAATGCTGCAATGTTTTTAATAGCAACGCTAAACATTAATAAGACGCTAAAGGAAATAGTTTCTGTTTGCCTTGCAGTTGTCTTGAGCCTCTGCAGATAAAGCCCATGTATTTATATCTCAACTGTTAAGAAAGTGCTGAGTCTGAAAATGCAGTAAAAATATGAATCATATTTTTCTTGACAGTCCAATGTCTGTTTACAACATGTTAATTAAAATATCGATATGCAATGGATAAGATCTGGAAAAGTAAAGCGATTAGCTTAGGAACGAAGCTGAGCGTCTTGAAAATGTGTATATTTAACAGCATGTTGTATGGATGTGAGACATGAGTGATAACGAAAGATTTGAAGAGAAGGATATTGGCGTTCGAGAGGAGTTGTTATAGAAAGATCCTGAGAATAGGATGGATGCAGAAGGTCACCAATGAGGAATTATATAGGAAGATACAGCCAAAAGAGAACCTACTGCAGAAGGTTATGCAATGGAAGTTACAGCTATTCGGGCATATCTGCAGAATGAACGATGAGCAAAAAGTTAAGACCTTGGTATTTGGCATAATGGATGGTCTGAATAGGAGAAGCAGACCCCACAGAAAATGGGGAGATTATATAGTAGATTGGTGCAGAGCTAGTCTGCAGAAGCTAAGCCACTCCGCACTGGACAGGGAAAGATGGAAGGAAATAGTGAAGGAGGCATCGGACACCAACGGGCGCTGAGCCCATGGCTGATGATGATGAAATATGAATGGGCTATAGATGAGGAAGGGATAGTTATTTATTTACCCTTATAAAAGTGAAACAAGAACAACCAAACCAATGCTCTGGGGGTCCTTGCAACATTTAAAAAAATATACTCAAACTAGAAGACTTACCCAGCATTGCCTTCTCCCTGGAGCCGGCCCGGGGTAGCTGGGACCAGTCTGGTTGCTGGCTGCTTCTTGACCGCAGGGGCTGCACAGAGTCTGGCAGCTGCTCCCTGAGGCAGGCCAGGGTAGCAGGGGCTGTGCTTCCAGCCAGCGGGGAGGGCACTTGCTATCCCCCTGTGGTCATTTGTGAGTATAACTGTCCCTCCTCTCACCCCCTCCCTTTGTGTTTGAGATGAAACAATCACATTCCAGGCATATCCCATTGTCCTGGCTCAACTGAACCCTGACATCACTTTAAGTTATGAGAAGCCGCCTACCAAATTTGTTAGTCCTAGATCTTATCATTTAGGAGGTGTTCTTGAACAAATGGACTCACACACTCAGTACAGTAACTATTCTATGCTGTACGGGTTCTTGTATGGTGCACCTTACTCCAGTATCAACAGCAACATCATTATGCTACCTTGCTGGGTAGAAGGGTCTCCTAACCTGGGTTTCTTTTCCTGAACATGGGGCTGCCAGTGCTGCTGTGAATCAGGCCAGTGCCCTGCTGCTAGCATGGATCTCTGGCTCCTCATCTCCAATTGATGGCCACCTTGACAGGTTGTTAAGGTTTTCTGCTGCAGCTCTTCACCAGCGGTGCTGTGAGCAGGGGAGTGACTCCCTGACCCTTAGGCTGGCTTTTTGCAGCAAAGTGTAGCGCAGCTGACCTCCTCCCACTGTTAACGGCTCCCAGAGAGCCATCGGGGGGCAGCCAGAGCAGAGCATTTCATTACCACCCCCTCCTCTCTGCCCACTCTATGTCCCCTCTGAGCCAGTTGTGGTGGTTCACTGCCAGCAGGCAATGCCCTGCTCCAGATAACTCAGTTAATAAGATGGATATGGAAGGAGGACAAGGTGACAGTAGTGGCTGCATGCTGTTTTGGTGTCAACTAGCCATGTACAGTGTGGCTGACCAACTCGCCTGGCCCCTGGCTCAGACAAAGAGGGGTGGCTCTGCACAACCAGAAGGGGCGGGACCTTGGGCAGAAGGGGCGGGACCTTGGGCAGAAGGGGCGGGAGTGCTCAATGCTGCACCTCCCCCAGGCAGCCCTCAGCATTGCTTGACGTACTCTGTGTGGGGCTCTGACAGTGACTGAAAGGGCCTGGGGTTCTGGCTGCTGTCGCTACTGCAGTAGGGGCAGCAGGGCCAAGAGCCCCCGGCCCTTTGGGATCACCGGGCCCCGGAGCAGCTGCTCCTTCTGCCCTTCCTCCCCGCGCTTTTGGCCAGTCTGCTCATAGATACAATACAGCTTGCTCCAGCTAGAGAGAGATCACTATGCTTCAAGTAGATGCCTTAGAAAAACGGTGATAAACTTTAGCAGCAGGTTCATGAGAATCCTTCATTTGAGTGAGTGCATGGGCAATACATGCTTAGTTACTTGTCTCAAGTTAGTGGCCTTAATAAAGTTTAAAATATAGTCTTGTCTCGCCCGTCCATTCAAGGAGCCTGCTAACTTCCTTAATATTAGTCGAATGCTAGCCATAAAACAACCTTAACTTTGAGCAATGACTGGATTTAAGGGCTCAAATGTCCCTTTTCACTGATCGTTGATTTATTTCAAAATAGCTGTGGCCACATAAAATCGTTAATGAAGTGATTGTATTTTTTCCTCTGAAGATACAGAGATGCAGCTGGTGGAAAGAAATCTCCTCATAGCCTCACCCTCCACAGCAAATCTGAACAGACTCTTAACAACTGGAATTGTCCAGTCATCTTGTTCTTTGCATAACTCAGCTATTTTTTTGTGGTTCAAAAGGGAGCGGGCTACATAAGGGGCTTCCTTAAAAACCATCTGGATTTAGAGCAGCAATGGAAGTTCTGTGTAAGAAGAATCGCCTAGTTGAGAGGGAAAACAAACTTGTAGGTTAAGCACAGGCATAGCTGTAAATACATATTCAGAGTGCAATAGACCATGAGATGTGAATGATCCCTATCTAAGCAAGCTGTAGGTATTCTCTCACTGCAAAATGTGTTTGAAATCTTGATGTGTGCAGAAATTAAATTTGCCTCTGGGCAGCTTTGGCTGGTGTGACTCAGCATTTATCCAACCGGGCATTCTAGGTATCATGATCCTTGGCAATTTTACAAGAGTTATATTTTGGAATGCATGAATAATTGTTGAACAATTTCTTCAGTATATTGGAAACATGCTTTATTTATTTTTCTCCCTCATTTAGCACATAAGTGATTAGAAACGCACCCCTTTCCACAACTCCTCACAACTCCATTATTGCACTGCAGGAAAAAATGAGGGTATCTGGCACCTTGCAGAAGAACTGTGGGAATGTGCCCCTGAACTGAAGATTTCATTGCTCTGCTGTCTTTCAACCAAACATTTTGCTTCAGGGACAAGGGAACGTACCAAAATGCTCAAGAAAGTCCTCGCAAAACTTGAAAATCTTCAGACAAAGCAGAGCTTCTTTAAGAGGTGAACTTCTCAGCTTTGGAACTTCCTGAGTTTGCCACCAGATTCCTCATGTAATCACATTTCTGTCCCTCAGATCCCATGATTAAGAACTCTCTGGAGAGCAACGGACAGTTCTCTAGAAATGGGTTCATAGCTTCAATTTGAATAATATACGGGAGCAGCCCTGGATTGGGGATGGGGGAGGAGGGGAACGCACTCTCAGCCAGCTCCTTTTACCTGCCTGGCTGCCTGCTGTTCAGTGCGCCAACCTTCAGGAGAGCCCCGAAAGCTTACTTTCACCTCTGAATATATGAGGAAACATTTAGAAACTCCTGAGCTGGTATAAATTACAAGAGGCCCATTGACATCAACTGACACATACCTTAGAGATTTGGAGAGTAAAACCACTCTTGAATAAAAACTCTAGAACTGATTGAAAACGAGTATGGATTTTTTTGGGGAGAGAGGGGGACCTTTCTATACAACTTTTTAAAAATTGTATATGAACATTTTTTGATTTTTTTTTTGGTAAAAATTTTCCATTTGACACCCAAACCTGACTATTTTTTCCTGAAAATCCAAACTGAAGAATGAAAATTCTTACCGAAAACCAAAGATTTGTACCAAAAAAGTATTAGATATTCAGTATTTTGGCCAAAGGGAAAAAGTGTGTTGTAGTTGAAAAATCCATTTTTGTTTCAATAAATAAATACATTTAAAAATAGTAACAACACTAAAAGGTGGTAATTTTTTTGGCCATCTCTACTACTGATTTCACACATACTTCAGTCACAAAAGGTGTGAGGCCTTTTCTGAGATCGCCTTCACAACTGACGGTGCTAAGGTTCTCCCAATGTTCAGCCCTCTTCCCCACCTATCTCTGGCCAGCTCTGCCTCCATCAGGAGATGTTGAAACAGATCAGCTTTTTGGCTCATGACAGAAGAAATACATGTCATATAAAGCAATGAAGATGCTCTTTCGATGGAGGCTATTGTCTTTTTGGGAGAGAAATATTGAAAGGAGTCAGTGGAGCTATGCCAGCTTGCAGTATCTCAGGTTTTGCTCTTAGATTGTATATCTCCAGGAAGAAATAACACCCATTATTTGGAAAATGAAATTAAAATAAAATCCTCAAACTCACTATTAAATCTTAAAACAAACACAACGAAGTGTGTGTGTGTGTGTGTGAGATTTCTTTTAATATTTTGCACAAGTTAATGCGTTTAATATGGACAGAGTAGTAATGTTAGAAAGACTGCAGTACATGAACAAGTACCCATTATTCATGCATGAAATGGAATAGTTGCAAATTAATGGTCAAAACATTTGATACACTACAATGTTGAAACTCCATTGCGTTCATTCATTGATTCTATTGATTTTTAGTGGTGTTTATAACTGGAGTAACAGCAAGAGTAAGGTCCTACTTACCTATTGCAATGTGCTTCCTGCAGCAACCTATAACTTCCACTTCCGAGTGTAACCTATGTGGGTCTGATTTCAGAAGTAAGGAGGGCTCTCAGCTCCTCTTGACTTCATGAGATGGACACGCTCACTTGTTCAGCAAATCAGGCCAACAGTATGCTCTGATTGAGGAATATTCTGTCTCAGGTATAGATGCTGCAGGAATGCATTTGGGGAATTGTATGTAGTCTCTCTTTGCAATATTAGTGATTCATGAGTGCAACCTACTTAAATTGACTGTGTAACCAAAGCTGTCATGTTGCTATTTTTTTTTAAATGCATCTTCTGGATGTATCTGAACTGAACGGTAGTTCTTAAAATGTAGTTCCTATTGGTAAATCATATTGCTAGGGCTACCTTTTTAGTGGGCATGTAACTGCATTTCATTCTTGTAGGCACTTCATTGTGTGAAATGGAAGCAGGTCTGCAGTGCTAAAGAACTTCTGACCTTGTTTACTTCAGGCTTGCACCCAAGTGTTCACTACAATTATCCACGACCTCCCGTTGGCTGACGACTGGGCATTATTGGCTCATTCAGTCAAGGATGCAGTGGAGCTTTTTGATTGTTTTGCTCACCGTCGTTGTGAGCCTCAAAAAAGACAGAGATTATGTTCCAGTCTGTTTGCAAAGAGCCCAAAACTCAGGTGATCACTGCTACTGATGCTGTCCTTAAGCTTGTTGATAAGTTTCATTACCTTGGAAGTGTTCTGCCCTCCAGCATAAACGCTGATGATGACTTTTCAGCTTAGAAAACAGAAGACTAAAGGGGGATATGATAGAGGTCTATAAAGTCATGACTGGTGTGGAAAAAGTTAATAAGGAAAAGTTATTTACTTATTCCCACAATATAAGAACTAGGGGTCACCAAATGAAATGAATAGGCAGCAGGTTTAAAACAAACAAAAGGAAGTTTTTCTTCACTCAGCAGGCAGTCAACCTCTGGAACTCCTTGCAGAGGAAGTGGTGAAGGCCAGGACCTGAACAGCGTTCAAAAAGAGCTAGATAAATTCATGGAAGTTAGGGCCATCAATGGCTATTAGCCAGGATGTGTAGGAATGGTGTCCCTAGCCTCTGTTTCTCTGGAGGTGGATGACAGGGGAGGGATCATGTGAGGATTACCTGTTGTGTTCCCTCCCTCTGGGGCATCTGGCATTGGCCACCATCGGCAGACAGGACACTGGGCTGGATGGACCGTTGGTCTGACCCAGTATGGCTGTTCTTACGTTCTTATGTATCTGCTCCACTAGCCAAAGCCTGCGCTGCCTTTGGAAGATTGACCAAACACTTATGGAATGACCATGGTGTTAGACTGATACCTTTTGTGACGTAGTTGGGGGCTGTCTACTCTAGTGGCCCTGGGCCCACTCTGTTGGGCATTCACTGGTTGCTGTGTGTGCTGTGGGTGACCCCTACTGGCCTCTGTCTGTAAGCACTGCCCAGCAGGGGGTCACCCCTGCGGGCTGTCATGTCACCTAGACAATGGCCCAACCGGTTCTCACCTGACCAGGGGAAGGGGTTTGAACAAAGGAAGGGGTGTGGCTACCTGGGGGATGTGTGTTCAGTGGTTTTGGAGAAGAGGCAGTCTTGGCTGGGCAATCATGAAGAGAAGAGACTAAGCTGAGTACTGGGGGTTCAGGGGCCTGTGGACCCTACCCCAATGGGTCTGAGGCTGCCTGCCCCCTTACTTCGATGCCCACATTGAACCCAGGCTGTACCTCGGAGAAGCAATAAATCCTCTCTATTCTACTGGCTGGCGGAGTCACATCTTGCTGCAGATGGGGGTGCAGGGTCGGGGGTTCCCCGACACGCTGTCACACTTTTGTGTAAAGTTTATCAGGCATTTGTCCTCCAGATCCCTGTGTATGGCTTGGAGTCAAGGACCATATCTCGCCACCATGTTTCGAAAGTTGATCAGTTCCATATGCCCTGCCTCAGGAAAGTCACCCATGGAATTGGTACAGGGAGGTCCTTAAGCAGTGTGGTGTCACAGGCATGGAAGCAATGCTTATGAACAAACAGTTTCTCTGGGTTGGTCATGTTATGAGGATGGATGATACACGGATACCAGAGATGATCTTCTACGTTGAGCTTGTTCACAGAAAGCACTCTGTTCGTGGTCAGTATAAGCATTCTAAAGATATCTTAAAGGCCAACGTGAAATCATGCAGCATATTTCCCAGTGACCTGGAAATCATAGATCAGGACAGATTGTTCCAGTGGCAAGCTATTGTACAGACTCTCAAACGCTGTGAGAGTCAACATATCCAGAGATAACGAGAAAAGTGTAGGATCCAAAAAGAATGTAAAACACCCACAGAGGGTGGATTTTTATATGACATCTGTACTCAGATTTGCTGATCCAGGATTGGTTTAGTCACTCACCAAAGGTGTCATAGAAGATGAGATCCATCAATCAACGACTCAGTCCGTGCATACATACTTCAACACAGGGTGGCTTTACATTCAGCCGGATTCTGCAGTCGTTATGTTGAACGGCATTTCCATTACTGTCAGTAAGCGAAAAGCCAAACACAGTTGACTTGGTCATTGGTTTGAATGACACCAGGCTTTGCTTCGCTGGAACTACTAGCATCAGGATGCAGAACTGAACCCTTCACGATATTTTTGTTTGAATCTCTCTCTTTTTTTAAATTTAAACTGGTAGGGCAGATGGAAAAAAGAACCCGCTCCAGCCTGCTCCATTATGAATTATCATTGCTAACCCACGGATGATTTTGGCTTACAAGATTTACTCTTTTTTTGGCCACCTTATCTGAAGAGGTGAGCATAACTTGGAGTAAAATTCATGGACCCTATTAAGACAGCAGGTACTGTGAAATCACTGATCTTCCTCTGAAAGCCCATTGTTCTACACGGGCCCGGACAATATGTAGATATTGAAAGATGCTTCCCAGTTGACTGGGGGAGAAAAAAATTTCTCTTCACATTTTAAGCCTACTGAAGTGCCCAGGCTTAACATAAGAGAGGCTAAAAACACAAACCAAAATGTTTCCCTTTAATATCTCTGACCGTAATCCATTATCCAAGGCCTTCATGCATACTACATCATCAGAGCAATGTTCTTTGATGACTACGGAGTTCTTTTATAAATTATTCATACATCTTTTTATATCACCTACTGTGCCACCAGCTGGGGACAAACAAATATTACAAACATGGCACCAATAAAAAAGAATGTATAATCAGCCTTTAAAAATTCTTTATGGTTTGCCAAGTCCCCACACATCACAGTAGAATGCTAACCACCACCAGAGCGCTCCAGTTTGAAGTATTCCTACAAATGCTGTTTTGGTTTTAATACTGTTTTCTAAATTGCAGCCCATTTTCAGCTTTCATTAATGTGATGGACTTCTTTGAACACAGTCAGATCACTTTTAAAAAAAACCCCATCAAATATCAGGCTTGTAAAGCTTATAACAGGTTTAACGCTTTTTACGGATTAAAAATGAAAAATGTTTGAAACATGGGAGGTGGGTGGGGATAGCTTCTGAAAGGACACATGGTTTTGAATTCAAGGCAGATACTCACACTGATGCTACTGCCCAAGGGAACTATATTTCCAAGTGTGGCGGATGAATGAATTCAGGAGAAGGATAGAGCCAATGATGGAGGGGCGTGAAAAAAGTATTCCAGAGAATTCCATTCCTACTTGCACAATATCGACTCATCACTTCTTTTTTTTTTAACTGAAATGGGTCCAGATCCAGGCTCCAGCTCTAGAGTGTACACTCTTTGCGGAAGGGGAAGCACTTTGCTGCAGTTTGCTGCTGATATTCCAGCAAGAACAGATTAAGGCTACCAGCATCCGCCAGATATATGGGACCTCAAATCTGCACGTGGACTGCTGTGGGGAACGGCACAGTCACATAACGTGGGGGCTCGTGAAATTCCCACAACATCTAGCCGATTTCATTTTGCCCTAGGCCTCTGCTGTGTTTTAAGTTTGTATGATGGCATTCTGGGATATCCGGTAGTGTACACTGCTCGATTCATTAGGCAGCGACGAACACATGTTCAAAGCTAGTAAATGGATGTAGGTTCAAATGGTTCAATTTCAGTTGTTGAATTCATCACGCTGGGGATTCTGGTTACAATGTTTAACTGCTATTCACGAAGGACCACACAAATTCCACCATCCTGCTGGTTCTTCACTTCCAGTTTGTACTCTCAGGTTGAGATTTTAAAAAGTATCCAAGGAAACTAGGGGGAACCCTGATATTGTAGCCCTGATGCTACCCTCTCAGTGCTCTATGACATGTAGGTTTGATTGTAGAATTCATAGTTTGTGCTGTAGGTGAGTAAATCATACAGTATTTTTTCTGTTCCTTGATAGGATGTTTTATGTAATCATAGCCATAGTTTACCCTATGGCTAATTAAGTTGTATATACAATTCAGAAATCATAAATTGAATAAGTTATACAAGTTAATTGATAAGTTACATAGGCTATTTGCATAAGGCTAGAGGGAGGAATTGCAAATGGTTCAATTAACTGTAATCTTAGCAGTTTCAAGGAGCTGCAGACTAAGAATCATTCAATGAAGATATTTACAAATAATTTGAATCTGAGAATTTTTGCAGTCAGCTTATGGACAACTGCAAATAGATTTTAAAAAAGTGAAAAAAAAATCACTGGTTAAATTTCTCCATAGTTTTTTAGGAAATAAATAATTTACAACAAATGGTCTGGTAGCACTTTATAGACTAACAAAACATGTAGTTGGTATCATGAGCTTTCATGGGCGGCTGTGCCCATGAAAGCTCATGATACCATCTACATGTTTTGTTAGTCTATAAAGTGCTACCAGACCATTTGTTGTTTTTTCTGTACAGACTAACTCGATTACCCCTGAAGCTTTATTTATTTCCTGTGCTACCAAATGCCAAAAGATTTGTAGCATTTTTATACTCATGTTTGTTTATGCCCTTTTCTTGGAAACAGTTTTATCCCTTATGACAACTCAAGTTTGATCGTGACATGTAAAGGCTAATCCACTTCCAAAGGCACCCATTGAGTTCAATAGTTGTTGGGTTGGGCTTTTTAACTTCCCTTCAGAATTCCCATGATCTAGATAATTTCATACAAACTTCAAATCACGCTGGTTCCTATTAACATTAATTAACAGTAAACACACCCAATCACTAAAGATATGTAGCTGGTTTTCTTCTATTCTTTATTCTACAACATTTTGTAAACTTTGAGTTGTTAATATAATGTTATACAATTCAACGCTAAAAGACTAAGACTTTACACTAACTTTTTTACAGTATTTGTATTATCACACAAAGCATCATAGTGTTGTATATCAATCAGTTCTAATATTCCTTTGGGAGCGCAGAGAGCCGTGCCTTGAAATGCCTCTTCCTGTCAAATACAGGTGTATTTCATATATTCCTGGGAGATTTTTTTATGAAGGAAATTGTGAGGATAATGCAGCTGTGAGCACATGCCAGTCAACATTAGATATTTCCTTTCTGTTCATAAAGCCAAGAAAGGAAGGGGGAGGCATTTTAAGTTGCCTTTCAATTGGGGGAAAAGAAGGAATGGGATGGGCATTCACAAGACTGATGGCAGTGTTAGATTGCTTTATGAAGGTAAAGACACACCTTGGTTGTTGTGTTGACTGACGTGGTACTTTACCGGAGACAAGGTGAGTGCACTAATATTTTATTGGACCAGCCTCTGTTGGTGAGACAGAAGTCTGTGAGGCTTTGTCTACACTTCTAAAACTGCGATAGCGCTTTCGAGTGAAAGTCTGGCCATGGCAGGGGTGCTATGAGAGAGCTCTCCCAGTGCTCTATGTAAACCACCTCCATGAGGGGAGTAGCTAACGCTCTGGGAGCCCAGCTCCCAGCACTGGGTGACCATTTACACTGGCACTTTACCACACTGTAACTTGCTGCACTGGAAAGGGAACTATTTTTTTACACCCCGAGCTAGAAAGTTGCAGCACAGTAAAGTGGCAGTGTAGAATTAACCTGAGTACACAGAACTATTCTTCAGGTCTGGGAAACATGTCCAGCGCATGGCCACTAAATAGAAGAAAAAAAAAGAGCGTTTATTATGTAGTTAATCTATATTTCAAGAGACTACTCATTGTGAAGTGGTCCATTAACAGCCTCCCAGTCATGGGGGATACGAAAGCTTAGGAGAAAAGAAAGATGGGATGTCAATTGTTAATGATACCATCCATAGGTTCCTGTGTGGAGTGGGAGGTGGTAACTAGGCATAAGTAGTCGAAGGGGGTTTTATTTCTGTATTGATGTAGGTTCTTGTGTGGTTTTTGGGTGGCCTGTTCCATTACGTGGTGATCTTCTCTGGTGGACTGTGCAGGCAGTTTGGTGAAGCAGTTTTAAGTGTGTTAAGGTTTATAAGGTTTTAAGGACTTTCTCCTCAAAGCAATTTCTGCGGTGTCTGAGTGCCTGGCTGTAGATGGTGTTTCTTGGGGTGTTTTGGGGAAGGAATTGGATCTGTGAAGATTAGGGTGGTGATCTCTGGGTTTCTTGTATATAATTGTCTGTAGGGTTCATAGGTGCCAACTACGTGGGCTGGAGCACCCAAGGAGAAATTTAATGGATGCAGAGGGTCCAAGCTTTCCCCTCTGCTACTCCCCTCAATGCCTCTTACCCACTGGTGGCCCTGTTGACCAATTCCTCCCTCCCCAGCAAGGGTGAAAGTAACTTAAATCTCTTACAGGTAATGCCCTATAAAAACCTGCTCCCCTTGCGGGGAGGACTTCAGATGGGTGAGGGGGAGTTGCAGGAGTTAGGGCAGGTGGCTGGAGATGTAAGGGGTACAGGAGTCAGGGTTAGGGTGTATGAGGGGCTCAGAGCTGGGGGTTGGTGTGTGGGGGCGCAGGAGGCAGGGCAGGGAGCTGAGGGTACGGGGAAAGTGTATGGGGGGGCTCTTGGGCTGGGTTACCTTCCTTAGCTGGGGCTAGACCACTACAGCTGGGCAGCCATAGCTGGACAGAGGCCAGGAAAGGATCGCCACAGCTGGCTCCTGGCCAATTTTGCCTTCCCTCCTACCCCTACCACAGCAGGACCAGGGCTGTCGCTAGCCCCTCCCATGGCCAGATGGGGGCTGGACTATGGAGCCTACCCCATGGGACCTACCCCAGGATTGGGGCCTGAGAAAGGCTGCTGCAGCCAGATGGGGACTGGGCCCCAACTGGAACTGTGTTGGCCAGATGGTGGCTGGGACTGGGCCAGAGCAGCTGGGACTGGGCCACTGGAGCCAGGCGGCCGTGGCTGGAGTCAGGCTTCTGGGTCCAGGCCGCTACAGCAGTAACCGGGGCTGGGACAGACCATGGGGCTTGCCCCCAGGAGCAGGGCACCCGGGTACAGACCGTGGTGGCCAAATCGGAGCCAGAGCTGGGCCACTATTGCCAGTTGGGAGCCATTGCAGCCAGCCCCTCCCAGTTCACTGGCTGGGAATTCCCCCACAGCGTGCCCCCAGCTGCCCCTTTAAACCTGCCTCCCTCCTGTGCTGAGCGCCCCAACTGGCTCTTGCCAGATAGCAGCTGGCTCTTATCAGAGCAGTGAACTGGAGTGCACGTAGGTTATGGAATCTCCATCTCTGGAGATATTTAAGAGCAGGCTAGACAGACACCTATTAGGGATTGTCTAGACAGTACTGGGTCCTGCCATGAGGGCAGGGGACTGGACTCGATGACCTCTCAAGGTCCCTTCCAGTCCTAGTAGTCTATGATTCTATGACCTTTCACCTCTGCTCCCCGGTGCTTCTGGAGTGCTATGAGAATTCTAGTAGACACAGAAGATGACACAGCTAATAATTCAGTTTAGAGGATACAGACTAACAAAACACCATATTTCTCTGCCCAAAATTGAATTGAAGCCTGCTAGGTTGACACTGCGGGAGACAGAAGTTTTTCTGCACAGCAACAGAGAAGTGTAACGCAAGCAGCAGTAATCATTCCCCTCATATTGTCTCAGCCCTTCCCCTGAAGGGATGTGATTTTAGTCAGTCTTAAAAGCTAGTAAATTTGTTGAGATGACCTCACCAATTATGAGCATGATCCACTAGCCATTGTGCATATTTGCTGTTGTTGAATTTAATGAGACAAGGACCTGAAGAAGAGCTCTGGGTAAGCTAGAAAGCTTGTTTGTCTCATCCACAGAAGCGAGTCCAATAAACGATATTACCTCACACCCGCCCCCTTGTGTCTTCAATATTGTGGGACCAGCATGGCTACAACACTGCGCACAGTTGTTTTCAATGGGAGTGTTGTGTGCACAATTACTGCAGGTTGTCTCCAGGGTAGCAAGTTTTGTCGTAAACTTCTGAACTATTTCTATATGCAGGTTGTAGCAATCTCAGCAATTTACAGTCACTGCAAACCTGAGTGAGTGGGGTTTTAATCAGTGCAGTAAAGTTGAAAAAAAATCCATATCCCATTGTTAATTCCCAGAGCTATCTAGTCCTCCTGACTCAGCATGTGCATGGGCAGAAAGAGATTAAAATGCAAGTATCACCCAGAAAGAGAGAGAAGACAACATTTAGGAGGATTATTCACAAGATGTCACAGCTAGGATTATCCTTTCCTGCTGTCCTCTGTCAGAAAAAGGATGTACAAACAGACTTGCTCAGTGAAACTGCTACCAAAGGCAGCAGATAGTTAACGTGTACAGAACTCTATAGTGTCTGATATTAGTTGGATTTTACCATGCCACCAATTTTAGTTTTAGTGATCAGTTTTAGTTACTTTAAGGGGGCAGAGGTCTACTCTTGCAAGTGAGAGTTTGCAGGATTAGGTAAACAGAGGAGCGTCTGGCAATAACTACATTGTATTGGGGGCTATTAAGACTGGCCATCAGATTGGGGGCCTGGTTAAAAGGAGTGTTTGTAATTTTCATTTTGTTGTGTTTTCCATTTGCCTTTTTGGCTTTGTTTCAGATTTCAAAAATGGAAATATAACTAAAAGTCTGGGTTTTTTTGTTTTTTGTTTTTTAAATCTCGGAGAAATGTTTTGATTCAAATGAAAATTAAGGGAATGTTTTAATTCCAAAATTTCCCACAATATCAAAACATTGTGGGACAAAGGTTGACCAATAACGTTTGATTTGAAATGTTTTGTAGGAGAAAAATGGTTCTTCATCCAGCTCTAACACTGGGTACATTTAATCTTAATGAGACTATTCATTTGAATCTGTGATCTGTCTGCACTACAGTCCGGGAGGTGGTTGCAAAAGGGGATGTCACACCGTAAGAGCCTGATTGGCAGTTGCGTAGCAGTGAAGGCACCGTGGTACTAAACACAGCATGGGCTAGAAATGTGAGAACGGACCCAAATTTCTGGGTGGGCTTCTTGTAGCCTGTGCCATTGTGTTGCCTCTGCTATTTTGAGCTCAACTGCCTAGATTAAAGCTAGCCCAGGTCTGACTACTTGACCTGTAATCACACCTCCGACTGCTGTGTAGACATACCCAGAGAAGGGGAGCTGACTCAGCCAGTCTATTTTGAAATTATGATACTGAACTAGACCTCTTAAAGCAATAAATAAGTACACCTTGATCCCTGCTATCTTCTTAGTTATATAAGCAAGATATACACACTTCCATAACCTTAAAAAAAAAGCCAGAAATTCCTATCATTCTGATCAAACTTTCATGCTTTTGATCATTGATTTTTTTGTTACTGTATTTAACTTAGGCCTACTTAGATATATAATTAAAATGATGTAATAGTTACTAAAATATTAAGATAATTATACAATGAATGTTACACAGTTAATATATAATATGCCATTCTCCACGACCATTCCTAGCTAAGTAGCACCATGTATTTATAGTCAGCCATGTCAAAATTACTAGCATAATTCTTGAAATTAATAAAGATCAAGTCCAGATCTTGTGATTTTTTTTCTTCTAGCCACATTCCTCTACATTGCTATTTTTCTGTATTTGCTGGATCATTTTGTTTTATAATGTACAGGGAATAAATGTGTCCCATATTTTAAAATGTCTTTTGACTTTAATACGTGACCTTAGTAGAATTCAGATGTACATATAATTAGCACATACCATGGCCACAAGGTTGGCTGCAATTGTACAATGGTCTTGGTCTATGACTAAGGTTCCCAGGAGGAGGTATGGTAAGATCAATAGTACATCATCGGAATAACCATTTCATGCTGCAAAGGAAACTCTTGGCCTCCCTGTGCATTCTTCAGAAACCAGGCACCATCCAGACAGAATGCTTCCTGCAGTAGTAGTCTTTTCAACATGCAGTGCAATTTGGCTTCAGATGTGTCTGAAACCCCACATCCTTGGGAGTTTGCTAGCCTCTGCCAGAAGGTGCAGGCTGTTCCTTTCAATACCAGGTGGGAGGAGCTTATTTTTGGTGGTGTATCATTTTCGGCTACATCTAGACTGCAGCGCTTTTCGGGGATACCAGAGGCATCCAAAAAAAAATTCAGAAAAGTGGACGTGTTCTTTTGCCATCCCTATAAACCTCATTTTATGAGGAATAAGGGATGTGCTGAAAAAGGAGTTTTTTTCAAAATTTGGTGCTGTATAGACATGCCAAATTTCAGAAAAGCTTCTTTCGGAAGAAAAGTGGAAAAATTACGCAAATTGCAGTTTGCAATTTGCATATCTTTTTCCGACTTTTCTTTGTAGTGTAGACATAGCCTCACTCTCAGGGTGTGTCTAGACTACATGGCTCCGTCGACGGAGCTATGTAGATGAGTGTACTCGGCAAAGGGAAATGAAGCGGCGATTTAAATAATCGCCGCTTCATTTACATCAAAATGGCTGCCGCGCTGTGCCGATCAGCTGATTGTTGGCACAGCGCTGTAGTCTAGACGGGGATTAGTCGACCCCAGAACCTTTTGTCGTCAGATCCTGTAAGCCTCGTTTCTTACTGATTCATTTCTTCTTTTTAACCACATTTTTCACAAGTTCCCTGGAATTTCTGGTAAGAAACAATTTTCTAGCAAATGATGCACCCACAACAGCTGGTGTCTAGAGCTAATCCACACATTTATGGCATCTGGTTTATTTAAAAATAGATGCAATATATATTTGATTAGCTGTTTAATCTTTGTAACATAGGTAGAACTAGATGTATATTAAAAACAATTCCAAATGAGCAGTTTATCTAAGTAGGCCTTTTCTGCTCCTGGAGTATCTATGAACAGATGATGATTTTCCCCAAATGTCTTATTCATTAAAATAAATTATTTATCTTTGTTACTGTGGTTTTGTTGAACACTTGCATAGGTGACTTGTGGTGCACCTTCCCCTCAGTACCCCTGCCAAAATTCTAATGCTAAATAGGGTGCCCCTCATGCCCCTTCCCCTCCCCCTACCTGTCCCCCTTCCCCTGCAGCATCAGTCACTTATAAACTCTTGATCGATTGACCAGCAGTTCTGTATGTGTTTTTCTTCATTTGAGCTGTTTGGATTAGTTGTGAGTGGTTAATTTTCATTGTGGTGGTGTTTCTACTTCTAGAGTGGATTGCACAACAAATATTTGCCCATGAAAATATAAAATTCAGCTTCCCCTGGAGAATCATACGGACTATTTAGGTTTGCACTTTTTGAAAACTTGTCTGCCCAGAATGGGAATACAATGAGATGTAGGAAAGACATAGCAAATTCATTTCAGAATTGAAGTGTGCCTACATGAAAACCTTCTATAAGAATCCACAAAGACAGAATACATAGAATATGGCTGGTGTTAAAAGCACTGATCTATACGAATGGCCATAGGAAAACCTAACCTGGTTGATTTTTATACAGAACTAGCACATGTATTAAAAGGACAATGTGTTTCAGATTAACTATGACCATGTCTGAGTCTGGTGTTCAGAAACACTGAACACTCATAACTTTAATTAATACTGATAGGGCTGCAGCTCTTACTGGCAACAGGTCAGGGTGGACATTCAGGAGGTGTCAAAAATGGTAAATGTTGTATTAAGAATTGGGCAGAAAATTATCCTGGAAATATGGGCCCATATTCAAATAACCTTACTTAGGGCAGCATGTATGTACATGATGAAGTCTGATTAACTTCAATGGGACTTAAGCTCATGTGTTCTCAGGTGTTGTGCTGACCAGGGATGACGTAAGCACCTACATAAATGCGTCCCTGAAAGAGAGCCACAAGGAATACTGCAATCATTCCTGAGCCTATGATCTCCGAATAGATCTAGCAAAGCTGGAAAAGTGACAGGACAGTGCAATGCCCATTGGTAAAGCCTGAGACATGGACATTTTTTCACATGAGAAGAAAGTTGTTCTCAGATTGGTGTTATTTGCCGTTTACTGTCTTCTAGGCACCCGTTTAAAGTGTCTTGGTTGGCCAATCAGGGAGCAGAAACAAGGAGGTATGATTCAGGTCTCTCTTCCCCACAAACAATGCATGGTGAGCTGTTCAAATGAACTCTGTGCTGACTGGGAAAATGTGTCCTCCAGACTGCTAGGAGAACCCTATAGAATCCTTAATCCATTCAAAGACAATCAAGATTCTGGGTCTAAAAATGAGTGGGGATGGTGGTTTTGTACCAAATTATATAAATAGTTGAGTCAACTGCATCATTAAAAAACCACACAAACTTCCATTGGGGGATCCCAGCACAGGTTTTAATCCTTGGAGGTTCAGCTCAGCTCTTCAGACCCGTGATGCCGATCAGTTGAATACTCATTGTGGTTCATTAATATGAGACCATAACAATTTCTCTTGGGAAGGAGAGCAGAATTTGGTGGGAGTGGGGGCAATCAGTGACTGTTGTACCAGTGTAAATGAACAGCATTATTCGGGTGCTTGACATCCAGTGAGGAATAAAAAGCAACAATCGGTGAACGCTCGAATCACCAGCTTACTTTTTTCATGCTCTGTTTAAAATAAATGAGGTAGGGGGAACAGAAATGGGAACAAACTGATAAGCAGAATTGCTTTTAAACAGAATGTGCCTTGGTATTTCCCAGGTCTTAAATGCGATAGCAAGTGCATGGGAATTTTAATTTTCTATTTGGTATCTGATTAGAAGGAATACCACAGGCACCATGCCCTTCCTCTCAGATTGATGTCCTGAATCCTGACGTTAAAGGCATGAACGATCCCACTCTGACATTTTAGAAAGGAAATATAAATGGATTTGCTCTAAATATTTAAAATTCACGGAATACTTTGTGACTGGTTAACGCCTGTGTTCCTTCTTCCCTATGAAAAAAACCTAACGCTTTAGGGCAGGGATTTTATATTAAATTGAACATATCAGAGGCCCATCGAGTCAGAAAGGAAATTATTTTTGAAATCTTGAATATTTTAATGTCATTCTATCATATGCAATTTGGATTATCACGTTACTAAGAGCCCATTGCTCTTTCCTCCTCTGGCGGTCTTTTCCTCTGTGTTGGTTTCTAGTTAGTGGTTGGAGGTGGGATTACATGCACAGCCTTGTTATTGGTAACACACTTGGTCCTAATGCCTAATTGTTTTCCTCTGTACTCAATAAGGGCCAGATTTTGTCCTGCTGCTCTGCCAAGGCGAAAAACATCCCTGTGCAGCATGAGGACACATCTGCTGACCCTGCAGCACAGAATGTGTTCTGGGTCGTGGTTTTCCAAGCAGAAAGAAATCTATAAAATGCTTTCTGTCTTGTTTCTTTTTTTTTCTTTTTTTCTTTCATGGAGAAACATAGATATTCCCTTCTTCTGTACAGCTGCTATTTCTCCTCATGTACTCTGACCCTTTAGGATCCCGGCTGCATTTTCCTGGCTCACAAAGACTTGACTCCTAGAATGCTAGAAAGGTTACTCCTTAATCATCATTCTTCTCATGCCTCAACTTTCTGCCTCTGCAACAATCCCAACAGCTGGCAATGTACCAGCCTGTCTGACTAACTTAGTCTGAAATGGCACAATCCCCAGGACGCCGGTTCTGGCTTTTCAATATAAGTCGATTGTCTCTCCTAATTGCTGGCCAGAGTAGAGCAGACTTATTAATGGAAGATTCCAACTGATCCTCTATATTTGTCTTCTCAGATGGGAGTCCAGCTGGGACCTTTGTGGCTAATAGACGGCAAATAGTGAGCTTCACTCTATCTGGGCCACTAGGTGTTGTGCTAAACACATCTTGGCTATGAGCAGCTCTTGCCATCTATTGCATTTTGGCTCAGTTCCCGCTGCAAATTGCACGTGTGACCATAATACATTGAAGGGACGGCCATATTGTAGGCAAGTTTCCTAATATGATAGTGTGTGTAGTATAAAGGGCCCTGAGTGTACCAGAAATGGGCCCCACACTTGGCCCTGCTTGGGCTGCTTTGCACTTCTTTGGTGGTGTGGAGCAGTCAAGAAATGGAGAGAACTGTTTCGTTGGCGATTCGCCTTCTGCGGGGGCAGGGGAGAGGGGCAGGATGTGTGGAGATGCTGAGGTGGCGCTATACCCCTCCCAGCCCACCTCAGTACAGGTGATGTTCTGAGGGCATAGGAGACATGGCCACCTCCCAGCTGCCAAGATGCTCCCTTGAGACCTGCAGGCTGCTCTAACTTACATTGGAGGTGGAGCCACCCCTGGCCTGCCCCAAGACTGGGAGAACGAAAAGGTGATTTAAAGCCACCTTGATTGTCTGATTCATTGTGGTCCCTCACTAAGGATGGCTTGGCCAGAGCAGACAGCCAGGCCCAGTGCATGGAAGTGAAGCAGGTAACAAGGTAACCCCAGGGTTTTTTTATTTGTCTTTGATAACACAGTAAGTACAATGTAGCACTGTTAATATCCCCCCCCAGTAAATGCAGGTGAGTGGCAGTGTCTGGAGTACCCCACTGATGCTAACTAGCTCAGAGGGGGGATAAATGGGGAAGTCTTTAATGACAACCGTTTTGCTCTTGCTCTTTATCTCTATCAATACATGGCCATGGTAGTTCACTCCCCCGCCACCAGTTGGACACTGTCGCTAATCTATTTTGTCCTTAGATTTTTACTTCCATGTAACCATTGCCAGCGCCATCATAAATTTAATTCAAGAATGAAACTTTTAATCATTTAGATGCAAACAATGTAATTCTAAATACACTTTAGCGGAGTTTACTCCACAGTCCCTCGTCTGTTAGATTTCTGGCTAAGTTGTACAAATGGTCCTTTTCTTTCATGCTAATGATCTAAAACTGAAATGTATTGAATCAGAGCAAGCGTTAATGTTTAATAAATCATGTCTTCTGAGGTTTTAGTTGAACTTCATGATAAATACTGGGCTTAAATCACAGTTTGTTAAATGCAGGCAGATGAGCAGGGTTATGCAGAGGGTAAGTGACCTGCTGGTTTCTCATAGCACTGTCCATAGGGGGCGCTCTTCTAGGAGCGTGCTGAATGGAGATGCATGGAGCGTGCCGTGTGTGGGATGGAGACACATGGCATGAATGCGGGAGAAGAAGAGCAAGTGCCCGAAAATATAACCCAGTTCAGCAACCTACAGAATGCTCCCTTGAGACCCGTAGACTGCTCTGAATTGCAGCAGAGGTGGAGCCAGTCATTTCTGCCATTGTGTTCAGAGCGTCCCAGCGTTTTTGGATTAGGTGCTTCATAAAACAAGCAAAAACCCGATCCCTGCCTATTATTGCGTGTACAACATCTAGGACCTTGGATTCTTGTTGCCTGGCTGAGGGTCCTTAGATAGAATCATAGAACACTAGAACTGGAAGGGACCTCGAGAGGTCATCGAGTCCAGTCCCCTGCCCTCATGGCAGGACTCAGTACCATTTAGACCATCCATGATAGATGTCTATTTAACCTGCTCCTAAATATCTCCAGAGATGGAGATTCCACAACCTCCCTAGGCAACTTATTCCAGGGTTTAACCACCCTGACAGTTAGGAAGATTTTCCTAATGTCCAACCTACACTTTCCTTGCTGCAGTTTAAGCCCATTGCTTCTTGTCCTATCCTCAGAGGCCAAGGAGAACAATTTTTCTCCCTCCTCCTTGTGACACCCTTTTAGATACC
This sequence comes from Rafetus swinhoei, assembly GCA_019425775.1. Taxonomy (NCBI): domain Eukaryota; kingdom Metazoa; phylum Chordata; order Testudines; family Trionychidae; genus Rafetus; species Rafetus swinhoei. Next base: position 35,485,510 of record CM033443.1, on the reverse strand, counting down.
TGAAAACTGCTATTATGTCCCCTCTCAGTCTTCTCCTTTCCAAACTAAACAAGCCCAATTCTTTCAGTCTTCCTTCATAGGTCATGATCTCTAGACCTTTAATCATTCTTGTTGCTCTTCTCTGGACCTTCTCCAATTTCTCCACATCTTTCTTGAAATGTGGTGCCCAGAACTGGACACAATACTCCCAGTGAGGCCTAATCAGCACAGAGTAGAGCAGAAGAATGACTTCTCATGGTGGTACTGCAATTGCCATAATCAATTGCGTGGGGCAATCACCAGCAGCCTGCATGGATTTACTGCGAACAAATGATGCCAACGCAGCTTGATTTCCGCCATTGATAAGGTAACTGGTTTGGTGGATAGGGAAAGGGAAAGGACATAATATACTTGCCTCTAGCAAGTCTGCTGACACAGTTCTACATGCCGTTCTGATAAGTAAGCTAGAGAAATGCTTGCACAGTGAAACTACCATTAAGTAAATACATAGCTGGTTAACCAATCGCAAACATTCCATTCATTAATGGAATGAAATCCAATTGGAAGGCGATCTCAAGTGGGGGTCCACAGGTATCTATTCTCGGTCTGCTGCTAATCTTTATTAATGACCATCTCGTCGTGTAGACATGGCCCAAGGGCTTGTATGCAGTGTAGTTGTAGGTGTGCTGGTCTCAGGACATTAGAGACAAGGCGGGGGAGGTAAAATCTTTTACTGGACCAACTTCTGTTGTTGAGAGAAGAAAGCTTTAAAGCCTCACAGAGTCCTAGGCACACACAAATTCCAGCCACTCATCTAGCTGGCCATCTGCACATGCAAATACACTGCTTGCCTCAGATGTGACAATTGCCTACATGGAGTTGGTGTTCTGGAGCCAGGTCCGCTCTGTTCCCAGTTAAGGTTATGGCGAGAGTGGGAGAATGACAATTCTTAGCATAGGAGGGTCTGGAACTGTAGGGATCTGACTTAAAATGGAGTCTTGCTCCTTTTTAAAGTGTGTGCCCTGTGGCTACTCCTCTTTCTGACTTGTAATCTAGTGCCCAAGTTGTGCAAATAGATGGTTATGGTGGTGAGAACTACTGGTATCTCTTGGCTTTCCGAGAGGGGCTAGACAAAAGGGTGAAAGACTCTGGCTGGAGGAAAGGAACTGGACTCTGGTTTCTTCCTTTGCCAAAGGCTGATGTGGTGATACCTGCTGGAGCCTCCTGGCCCTCAGTTTTCTAGTGGTAATAATGTAACTCTTCCTCAGCGTTAGCTTACTCTTTTAATTAAACCAATGTCCTTGCAATAATCAGGCCGCCTCTGCTCTCGCCTGTGAGTTATAAGGCTGTTCAGAGTTACCCAGGATTCAAATGATTTCAATGTTTTTCAACTCCACAGAGCTCTGCACAATGGCAAAACAAAGTGTGTTTATGAAGGGAACTTCCAAGGGCTGGGGTGGATGGGGACCGCCCCGGCTTGGGAGTAGGGAATGGAGCAGCTCCATAATTGGAGCTCTGACCCTGCACTTCATTGGGACTGCAGCCTCCATGTACCCCCAGCATGGAGGGGTGTGTGTAAGCCTTGTGGACTGGAGTAGTTACAAAGCCAGTTGCCATGTCTGCAGACACACATGCTCCACCCCTGATATGGGGCACTCAGCTTTGCAATGGACCAAACCCATTGGGAGCTCACCATCCCGCAGTCCAAATGGTGGCTGTCCTCCTGCTCGAGGGGCCTTTGCTGTCCTCCAACAGGAGAGGAATTCTGGACGTGCTAAGCTCAAGATGCTGGATTTTAGCTTCTGCTCCTACTCTCTGTTTGTTCTCCCATTTCTCTTCCATGGCTCCTTTAGCTTCATGGACTGCGAGTTGATACAGCATTGTAGAGCATTGGCTCTTTAGCTTGAGTTGTAGCACACGCTCCCTATTCTTCATTGGATGATGACTAAATAAAATGAGGCCAGTGCATTAAAACTTGACTCGACTTTGCAAGCTGTCACACCCTAGCTTGATTAATGGTGGTGGTCTTGATTAATTACGCATCCTTTCCCTAGAAACTAATGACTCCACGACTAAGTAAAAGTGTTTTCCTTAAAGTGAATATAGTTTTAGCATACTGCAGTTGTATAATCCAGAAGTACAGGGCAATTTCTGTCAGTGGGGCAGGCCGTTGTTTCTCCTAAAGCAGTATTGTGAGGGAGTGACAGGAGGGCCTGGCAGTGCAGGGGCTAAACAAAGCCTTTTTGCCCAACTAGACCCCCCCCCCCGCCGTTTTACCTGCAGCCAATACCAGGCCTGGAGGGAGGATAAAAGAGAGGAACTTGGCTCAGTTAGGGTATGTCTAGACTGCATTCCTCTGTCAGATTAGGGAGGTCGACATTGCAAATGAGGCAGGGATTTAAATATCCCGTGCCTAATTTCCATAAAAATGGCTGCCGCGTTTTGCCGACTCAGCACTTTGTCTGCAAAAAGCGGCAGTCTAGAGGGGGATCTGTTGAGAAAGAAAGCGTTTTTCGACAGATCCCTTATGCCTCCTGCAAGGAGGTTTACAGGATCTGTCGAAAAACGGCTTTCTTTCTCGACAGATCCCCCTTAGACTGCCGCTTTTTGCCGACAAAGTGCTGAGTCGGCAAAACGCAGCGGCCATTTTTATGCAAATTAGGCACGGGATATTTAAATCCCTGCCTCATTTGCAATGTCGACCTGACTAATCTGCATCCCTCTGCCGACAGAGGGATGCAGTCTAGACATACCCTTAGAGACTGACCAGCGAAGAGACAGGTGTTGGTTTTGCTGTCTGCAGGACCTGAGCCAGAGCTGTCTATTGGGTCAGCCACAGCAGCATGTAACCCTCCAACCCTTCCCCCTGGCGCAAAGGGGGAGAACCTATGAGGAACCCTCACTGAGGAAGGTGAAATTGGACTCTTGGGGCCACACACCAAACTTAAAAACTAGACTTAGATAAGAGGCTGGAATTCCTAGGCTTGGGGCCAAGCGCCCGGGGCCTACCCCCCTTTGCCACCAGCTAACTCAGGGACCTAACCACTAGGCCACCCTGCTGCCTAGGAGACTCCTATAAATTAGGAAAAAGCACAACAGAAATAATTCAAGAGTGATACCTGTGTCATTGTTTTTGAATGGTTCAAGTCATCCCCCAAGCTACAGAATTCCAATTGCTTTGGTATTGGATTGTATAGCGTTCCAATAGGCCTGAAAAAGGAGTTTCTGCTCCCCATGATACATTCAGCTTATGGGAAGGTTAATTGTGTATGAAATTCATAGCACCTCTGGTGGAATCTGCAGCAATCAATAGTCTGGGTGGCTTTTAAATTGTACCCATTGACCTGTCTTCATGAAGATACATTTTCCTGCTGGGGAAAAGAAGTCCTTCGATGTAATTCATGTTCAATCAGTTTCAACAGTAGAGTGGAAATGATGAGACTTCAGAACCCAGAGCTGACTCATATCAGATCCTTAGTTGGGACATTCCTTGCTGCTGATGTTAGAGTACCCAAAGTACATGAAGGGGAGAGGCATAAAGGGAGAGATGTTTTGTTTAGGGGGGTAACCTCAGGTCTTTCTGTTCCTTTCACTGTACCCCTGTTGACAACAGCTGATACACAGTGAACTATTGCCAAAAAGTGACCTGTGTCTAATGGAACCACAGAGTTCTGTGTTTAAGGCAGCGGTTCCTTCTGCTTACTCACTTTCTTGGTGTAAATAAAACCACCCTGGGTTATTTCATTTTCAGCGCTCACCAGAGCACTAAGCTAGTGTAACAGAAATCCACATGTGGTGCAGTCATGGGTATCACTCACGTAGGAAGCCGGCACCAGAATCCTAAATGTCCAGCTCCAAAAACACAGGCCTCAGCCACATGAGCTAAATGACTCCATTAGCTGGTGGTCATGAAAAGTCCTTTATCTTCTCCCTACTCACTGCATCCCCCACATGAAAGCTCAGAGCCTGTAGAGTAGTGATTCTCAGTGATCCCTCAGCCCACTCCTGCACCCAACCTCCTGCTCAGACTCCACACCCTCAGCTGCTCCTGCACCCATTTTGTCATCATGGGTGTATAGCTAATGGTCTGCAGAAAGGCTGGAGTTGAGTGGGGTGGCCAAAAATTGTGAGAACCACTGCTGTAGCTGAAAGCTAAATCCCTGCACCCATGTTGAAGCTAACTATGGATGTAATTATGTCACACAACCATCTTTGGCCAGCAGTGGGGTGAAAACATGGTAGCTGATTCCTTTATTATTTGTATTGTGGTAGTGTAACCACCACCAGGCAGAGTTGAACCTGGGACCTCAGTATAGGAGCCTCTAGCCTTTCAGCTAAACGCCAGCTGGCTCCCAGCCTCTGCTGTAGAGGTCTCTTGATTTTAGCTGTTGCTGTGGTTCGGTGTGTGGGTTACAGTAGCATCCATAGGTACCCGCCCATATCCGTGCTTGAGTGGGTTGGGAAGAAGACACACCCATAATGAGAGAAAGCCCCGGACATTTTCCAGTCTAAATAGACAAGAAAGACAGGAGATGGGCAGGGAGACAGTGGCCTGAGGCGCTTAAATGGCTGGTTCACTAACATGATTATCACGTTTATTTTCCCCATTCACACACTCAAACATTTGACAATGTTGTATAACATGGCTAGACCAAAACTGGTCTTACACAGCACGGTATTTGTAATATCAAGGGGCCTGGATGAAGTCAGGTTTGTAAAGAGCTTTCAGAGCCTCTTCTGACAGAAGCACTTTTAGTCTGAAGGCAAAAGAGGAAAATGGAGGAGGGCTGCGGCCATTTCCCCCATTGCCCATCCCGTGTGCAGGGGTTTACATTTGCACTAAGTTGTAAGGTGCTACTGTTCAGATTTGGTTGCATTTTCCACTCATGGCACACAGGTGTCACTGACAGGGGAGCTGACAGACTGGGTGGGCCCCTGGGTAAGGCCTGGGAGGTGGCTCTGCGCTCCCAGAAGGGGCAGGGCCTCAGGCAGAAGAGAGGGGGTCTGGGGGCAGCCAGCTCCCAGCAATGTCCAGAGCATGCTGTGCGATTTAAAGGGCCCCGGCTGACGTTGCTGCTACTGCAGCAGTGGTGTTAGCCGAAGTCCCAGGCCCTTTTGAATCACGGGGCTCTGGAGCAATTGCTCCTCCTTCCCCGCTTCCCCTCCCCACCTGCTCGGCAGGCCTGGTAACTGAGTATGCAAGAGGCAAGGCCCGCTGGCACATCAGACCAGTGTTGACTCCATCCCCGCCATAACATTTCTTCATCACTCCCCTGTGGTCATCACAAATGGACCCTTAATGCTTCTCCACCAAACTCTACAGTACAGGCTACCAGACATGGCTGTTAATCACAAGTACTTCAAAGAAAGCAATCTACTCACTCCGGGCGATAAAGAGGTAAGAAACATGCCAGCTGAGTTGTCTCATTAGTGCTTGTGTATTGAACATGTTACTCTGCTATGAAGCACAACCACAGGAAATATACTTAACCCCAAATGAGGCATGTACCGGAGAAGGATTCCCTTTTCTCTCCGGCTCTGAGAGAAAGAAAGAGGGCGGGGTAGGAAAGTAGAAGGGAAGGCTAGCTATCCAACTATTATTACTTTCTTCTCAGAGTTGACATATACAGGCTCATTATTACATTATGTTTTATTCAACAAAATAACTTTAATGTTGTAGCTTAAATTGAATTCGCTAAGACATCTTCATCTTGTGGCTAATGCATCTCAAGTATCTGCTTGGCATTTGCATTTTCCTCAGAGTGATAGCAGCAAAGCTCTGGAAACAGCAAAATTATATACAATCTGCAAAACAATGCAGTGGTAATGGGGTAATCGGCCTTCAGCGTAATTAAAGAAACATTCCCTCATCAGAGTGAGTCTGTCAGAGACTGATGGGCTCTCATTGTACAAATCATCCACTTAGTAAAAAAAATCTGATGAGTCGCATTTGAAATCAGTTTATGCAAATAGATTTGCTTATTGGATAGCAAAAACAAAAACAAAATTGCAAAAGTTTTAATATCCAGGTGATTAAACAACCCGGCTTCCTCCGGACCTAGTGAGGAATGTAATTGTTTTTGTCCAATGGGATCCTGCTCAATTTATCAAATAAGATCTTTCACAAGAGGGAAGAAGCGCACCCAAACGGACAGCGTGATAGTCCGGGGAAAATGCTGCAAATTGTAGTAAAACCACAGGAAAGTATCACACTCAGATCTGGGATAGGACACTGAGATTCTCGCCCACCCTTCCCCCAATCTATGCAGCCTCAGAGCAGACTCCCATGTAACAGGGACATGCCAGGGCTAGCATCAGCCGGTGTAAATCACTGCAGCTCTGTTGACTTTCATGGTCTTACGCTGTTTAGCTCAGCGGTTCTCAAACTTTTTGGGCTCCGGAGCCCTTTACATGCGTAAAAATTTATACGGAGCCCCAGCGGTCCACTGACTGTATGTGTTGTACCTATTGATGTTTCCAGTTTGTCAACCTTGCGGAGCCCCTGGAGATGTCTCGCAGAGCCCTGGGACTCCGCGGAGCACAGTTTGAGAAACACTGGTTTAGCTGAAGCTGAGGATCTGTCCCATAGGCCCTATTGTGCTGTCTCTTGTCTAGTCATTTATGCTGGGGCAGTGTAGGTATAAATGACTGCCATTCGATGGAAACCTTTTACTCCCTCTTTTCACTGGTGTAAATGACTGTGAAGATGAATGGTAAAGGAGGATCAGGACCCTACTTTCGAAGAGTCCACTGGATTAGGGAGATTCCCAAACCTGACTCAACCTTTGTAGGTGACAAATCTGAGAAATTGTCACAGATTGAAGTGTCATTAGAGAAGGTTTTGTAATTATTTGATAAACTGAAAAGTAACAAGTCACCGGACCGGATGGCATTCACCCAAGAGTTCTGAAAGAACTCAAATGTGAAATTGCGGAACTATTAACTATGGTTTGTAACTTATCCTTTAAGTTTAGCTTCTGTACCCAATGACTGGACGATAGCTAATATAACGCCAATATTTAAAAAGGGCTCTAGAGGCAATCCCGGCAATTACAGACCGGTAAGTCTAACATCAGCACTGGGCTAATTAGTTGAAACAATAGTAAAGAATAAAATTGTCAGACACATCGATGAACATAATTTGTTGGGCAAAAGTCAGCATGGTTTCTGTAAAGGGAAATCGTGTTTTAGTAATCTGCCAGAGTTCTTTGAAGGGGTCAACAAACATGTGGTTAAGGGGGATCCAGTAGATATAGTGTACTTAGATTTCCAGGAAGCCTTTGACAAGTGTACAGCGACAGTCAAAAAAGCAAACAGGATGTTAGGAATCATTAAAAAAGGGAGAGAGAATAAGACGGAGAATATCTTATTGTCTTTATATAAATCCATGGTACGCCCACATCTTGAATACTGTGTACAGATGTGGTCTCCTCATCTCAAAAAAGATATACTGGCATTAGAAAAGGTTCAGAGAAGGGCAACTAAAATGATTAGGGGTTTGGTACGGGTCCCATATGAGGCGAGATTAAAGAGACTAGGACTTTTCAGCTTGGAAAAGAGGAGGCTAAGGGGGGATATGATAGAGTCTATAAAATCATGAGTGGTGTGGAAAAAGTGAATAAGGAAAAGTTATTTACTTGTTCCCATAATATAAGAACTAGGGGTCACCAAATGAAATTAATGGGCAGCAGGTTTAAAACAAATAAAAGGAAGTTCTTCTTCACACAGCGCACAGTCAACCTGTGGAACTCCTTGCCAGAGGAGGTTGTGACGGCTAGGACTATAACAGGGTTTAAAAGAGAACTAGATAAATTCATGGAGGTTAAGTCCATTAATGGCTATTAGTCAGGACTGGTAAGTAATGGTGTCCCTAGCCTCTGTCAGAGCGTGGAGATGGATGGCAGGAGAGAGATTGCTTGATCATTTTTTGTTTGGTTCACTCCCTCTGGGGCACCTGGCATTGGCCACTGTCGGCAGACAGGATACTGAGCTGGATGGACCTTTGGTCTGACCCAGTATGGCCGTTCTTATGTTCTTAATTTGGCAACCATTGCCCTGGCTGATAGTAAACCAGAACGCTATTCCATTACTCCAGGCAAAATCAGGAATAACTCCTGATTGTATTTACATTAGTGTAAAAGTGGTCAGGGCTTATAGCTTCAATTTGTGCTCTTGCACATAATGGTGATGTATTGTAAGGCCTTGGGCCAAATGCTTGGCTGGTACCACTTAAGTCAATGGCCTGAAGGTTTGGCCCCGTCACTACACTTCCCATGTGGAGGAGAAAGCTAATTACAAAGTCAAGAGGGGCTTAGGACATGGAGGAATGTGGGACTGGGACCTCAGCATACGTCCACACTGCAATAAATGATCCCGCATGCAGCTATGGCTGGCTTGGGTAAGCTGACTGGGCTCTGAGGGCTATCAAACTGCAGTGCAGATGTTCAGCCCCCTGAGATCCTACAAGGGGCGGGGGTGTGAGTTTCAGAGCCTGGGCTACAGCCCAAGCCCCAAATGTCCACATGGTTATTTTCAGCCCCCAGCCTGAGTCCCATGAGTCTGACTTGGACGCCAAGACTCAGTGCTGTGGGTTTTAGACATACTGTAAGAGCCCCAGACTGTTATATCAATGGTGTTACTGCATACTGCTGAACAGCTGTGGTGTTCCTCCCCAGAGACAGTACATTTCAGTGAAGTGATTTAAAGTGCTTTGGGATGCCATATAGTTGGGACGGGGGAATATACACCCTGAAGGGGACCTTACAGCCCACTGAGGTCCCAAAAGGGAGGCCTGGACAACCAAGACTGACCTGGGTATATAAGGGTTAAATCTCAGGATTTCCAGCTGCTGGACCTGAGTCTGCTGTTGTTTACTCCTGTTTTATCCCAGTCTACCTGAACGGAGAGGCAGTGTGGTCTAGCAGCTAGGACATTGCCTTGCCACTTGGAAACAAGGGTTCTCTCCCTCACTTTGCTGGTGCCTCTGCTGTTTTCCCTCCCAGCCTTTGCCCGTCTGTCCTGTTCTTGAATTGAAATTCATCAGGGCAGGGACTGTTTTAGCGTCATTAAAAAAAAAAAAGGGCAGTAGTGCCCAGAGCATTGGATGCTTTTTGTACATATAGATCAAATCTAAGCAGGATGCTGTGTTTGTGCAGAGAGAAGGCACAACCTGGTGGTAGGCACTTGCAAGGACCCCCTGAAAACCAGAGCCAGCCTGCTGAGTGGTAGCTGTTCCATTCGGCTCTGTGCTGCCAGGGGTCTCAAAATGGCATCCTTTGTGCAGGGTGACCTTGCAAGGTTAGAGGTTGGGTTGGCTGCAGGGGCCTCCCTCGGGATAAACAATGCCACGGACAGGGACATGAATAACTTCAGGGAGGTTATATCCAGCGTTACGCCGGTGTCACAGAGAACAGTCGCCACCTATCCCCTGAAGAGTCCCTTTTTGCGATGCTGACCTGAGCTCTGGGTGAAAGAAGCATGAGGTGTTTACGCCCATGGTAACTAGATGCAGTTGAACTAATTAAAAAGGGCTTGGCTCTCAGCAATGTTTGAGACTAGAGAGGGGTTTAATGTAAGGGAGGCAGAAAAACTGCCCTGCTCATTTGCTGGGTTATAGTTCAAGGACTGTTAAGCTGCACAAAGAGAAGAGGACCTGATGTTTTGCTGCTTTGTTCTATTTTGTTTGCGTCAGAAAAACACCTGACTTTGAGAGGTGCCCCCCACTCGCTGCTTAATTTGGGACTCCTGCTGAGTTTCTGCCTGGTGATTACCCTCTAATCCTGCCATTGCCAGGTAGTACAACTTGATTGTATTTGCTGTACATAACTGAGCAGAAATGTACATATCTGAAAATTGCACTAAATTTGCAGGAACTGAATTTCAGTTGATTCAAGTAAAAGTGAAATTGACAATAATGACCAGGCTCTTTCATGCGCCAATAAACATTCAATAGTAAACTTTCAAAGTGGTGTGAAGCCTCATAATTCCCATTAGTGTTAATTGGAATTCCATAACTACATCCTTCAGGCACAATAACCTGGCAAATGAGGAAGACTCAAATAAAGAAATCCTTTCTTTTGTCTCTCACCATTATGAACTTTCTTCTTTCACTATTATGTCTTTGGAGAGAGTACATGTATATTGAAAAGAGTTTAAAAACAATTAAAATTATTCATCTGGCTATTAAATTGTGGACTTGAAAGTAGGCCAAGTATTCTGTTTATTTTAACAAGGATGAAATGTTAAAGCTAAGTGGTGGGAAAGTGACTGGGTATTCTAGTTCTGATTCTGCCACACATTTGCTTTGTAACTCTGGGCAAGTCAAGGGGTTGCAACTGCTTTGGAGGATAGGGTCATAATTCAAAATGATTTGGACAAACTGGAGAAATGGTCTGAGGTAAATAGGATGAAGTTTAATAAGGACAAATGCAAAGTGTGCCACTTAGGAACAATCAGTCTCACACATCCAGAATGGGAAGCGACTGTCTAGGAAGGAGTGTGCAGAAAGGGATCTAGGGGTCATAGTGGATCACAAGCTAAATATGAGTCAACAGTATGACGCTGTCGCAAAAAAAGCAAACATGATTCTGGGATGCATTAACAGGAGTGTTGTGAGCAAGACACGAGAAGTCATTCTTTCGCTCCACTCTGCACGGAGTAGGTCTGAATTGGAGTATTGTGTCCAGTTCTGGGCACCACATTTCAGAAATTGGAGAAGGTCCAGAGAAAAGCAACAAGAATGCTTAACGGTCTAGAGAACATGACCTATGAAGGAAGACTGAAAGAATTGGGCTTGTTTAGTTTGGAAAAGAGAAGATTGAGGGGGGACATGATAGCGGTTTTCAGGTATTTAAAAGGGTGTCACAAGGAGGAGGGAGAAAAATTGTTCTCCTTAGTCTCTGGGGACAGGACAAGAAGCAATGGGCTTAAACTGCAGCAAGGGAAGTTTAGGTTGGACATTAGGAAAAACTTCCGAACTGTCAGGGTGGTTAAACACTGGAATAAATTGCCTAGGGAGTCTGTGAAATCTCCATCACTAAAGATATTTAAGAGCAGGTTGGATAGACATTGGTCAGGGATGATCTGACGGTGCTTGGTCCTGCCGTGAGGGCAGGGGACTAGACTCGATGACCTCTCAAGGTCCCTTCCAGTTCTAGTGTTCTATGAAACAGGGAAATTGAGGCACAGAGGCTATCTGTGAAGTGAGGATACATATCCCAAGGGCTGACAGATATTTGGGAGGCCTACTGGAATTGTTGCTACTGCACAATGACAACTGGAAAGCTCCATCTGTCTTCAAAGTGGAAAGAATCTATAGCAGCCCATCCCATCTGTTTTTACTTTTGTTAGCAGCAACTGCATCTAAGTCAGGTGCCTGATATTGCCAGTCTTTTCTTCTTCTCCTCTTTTCTGCTACAGCAGAAGAGGATAGGGAAAGAGGATAGGGAGGTATCAACCACTAAGTACTCTCCAGAACTGAAACTCTGTTTCGCTGTGGCCTTCTCTATACTCAATGACATCTTAGAATTTTCTAGAGGTGCTACCACCACTGTAGCAGTAGAGGAGCATTTTAACCAGTTATTTGAGCATGTGCAGATGATGCAGTGATTAAAAGGATAATGGCCAACCTATAGCTGGACCTATATTTCTGTCTAGAGAAAACCTAGCACCAGTTATAGTCACTAATTAGTGTGCACATGGAATGATTCCCAATATGTATTTTGTGTGTTTGTGTAAGAAACGTGGGAAAAGCAGAAAAGCCTGCCTCCTCCAGTATACATCTGCTGCTTCCTCATTCTGCCTGAGCAGCACCATTGGGACATTAGCAGTAACCAGTCACTCATGGCTCTCTATCTTCCCAAGAATGCAAATAAATTAGAGGGGCCCTATGGCCTTGGTTGTAGAGCCATGGCCAGGTATAATGTTGGCCTTCACAGCATGCCCTGGCAATGAGTTCCACAGGTTGTCTGCGAGTGCTGTGAAGAATTACTTCCTTAGCCTTTAAATCTACTGCCCATGAATGTCATTAGGTAACTAATGAGGTAAAATCCTAGTGAAGATAAGGCAGAGTGTAGTTTGAACATGAATAAGGTGGTGGAGATAAGCCCTAGGTTCCTTCACAGTTAATTACTGTGGCCTCTAAGATCCCTGTCATATGAATCTTGAAATATTGATTTTCAAACTTTGATTTTCAAACTTTGTATCAAACAAATACAAAGTGATACTGACTTTATGCAGAAGCTTAGTAAATAACTGTTAATATCAGGGTCACATCTACAAGAAGGTTACAACACATCTAATTGATTTCAATAATTTATTCCCCTGAGAACTCTCTCACCTCTATGTCACTGTCTACCTAAATACCTTGCCCTCTCAAGTACAGATGGGCTAGAGTGACTACCCTCAAGTTTTCCTAACTGGATGGCTTGAAAAGAGGAATTTTATTTATTTTATTATTGTTTATTTCTGTGTCATACCTCTGAGTGTCCCTGAGGCTAGGTCAACATTACAGTCCTTTGTCGGAAAAAGGTACGCAAATTGTGCTCTGCAATTTGTGTAGCTTTTCCCCGATCACTTTTCCGGAAGAGGCTTTTCCGCCATTTGGCCCAGTCTAGACGGGACCAAATGGCGGGAAATCCTCCTATTTCGGTGGAGCTCTTATCCCTCGTAAAACAAGGAATACAGGGCTCCCCGAAAGAGTGTGTTTGCTTTTCCACACACAAAAAAAGTTGAAGAGAGTTCCTTACACATGGTGGAGTTTTTCTGGGATACTGGAGGTATCCAGTAGGAGAACACAGTAGGAGAACCAAAAAAGTGCCACTGTGGCTTAACAACCAAAAGAAAAAAGCAGTGAGAGATAAAAAGGCATTGTTTAAAAAGTGGAAGTTAAATCCTAGTGAGGAAAATAGAAAGGAGCATAAGCTCTGTCAAATTAAGTATAAAAATATAAAAAGAAAAGCCGAAAAGGGATTTGAAGAGCCGCTAGACAAAAAACTCAAAAAGTAATAGCAAAATGTTTTTTTTAAGTACATGAGAAGCAGGAAGCCTGCTAAACAACCAGTGGGGCCTCTGGACAATAGAGATGCTAAAGGAGCACTTAAAGACAATAAAGTCATTGTGGAGAATCGAAACAAATTCTTTGATTCCGTCTTCACGGCTAAGGGTATGTCTACATGACAGAGTTTTGTCGGAAAAACGGCTGTTTTTCCGACAAAACTTGAGGAATGTCCACACTGCAATTGCATTCTTCTACAAGAAAATCAAAAGAACAGAGGGGTGTTTCTAGCACTGGTAATCCTCATTCTATGAGGAAGAAGCCTGTTTGCAAAAGGGCTGAAAATGGATGACAGGAGAAGGGATCACATGAGGATTACCTGTTCTGTTCACTCCCTCTGGGGCATCTGGCATTGGCCATTGTCAGCAGACAGGATACTGGGCCAGATGGACCTTTGGTCTGACCCAGTATGGCTGTTCTTACGTTATGTATTTTTGTTTTTCTTCAGAAACAATGTTCAGACTGCAAAAATCACATTCTCAAAAGATAGCAGGTACTTTGCTTCCTCAACTGCGTCCCCTTGTGATACAGTGTTTAACTGCCTAATCACATACTTCAGATAACTGGAGTATTAGAAGTCCAGATTCAAGAATGATTTATTCTTGGATCTGTACTTCTAATACTCCAGTCATCTGAAGAAGTGGGTTGTGTGAAAGCTCATGATACCATCTACATGTTTTGTTAGTCTTTAAGGAGCTACCAGTCTATTTGTTGTTTAAGTTTTTCCTATTACAGACTAACTCGGCTACCCCCTGAAGCTTTTAATCACATAGGCTATGTCTACACTGGCAGCTTCTTGCGCAAGAACTGTTTTGAGGAAGAGTTCTTGTGCAAAAAGTCTTCCACAAGAGCACATCTACACTGCCATGTGCTTTTGCGCAAGAGCATCCATGGCAGTGTGGACTCTGTCTTGCGCAAGAAAGCTCTGATGGCCATTTTAACCACAGGGGCTTTTTGCGCAAGAAATTCATGTTGCTTGTCTACACTGCCCTCTTGTGGAAGAGCTCTTGTGCAAGAGGGCTTATTCCTCCTGGGGAGAGGAATAACTCTTCCAGAAGAAGCCCTGTTTTACAACGCTATACTGTAAATTTACTTGTGCAAGAACGAGCGTGCAGTGTAGACAGCAGGCAAGTTTTTGCGCAAGAAGCTGCCAGTGTAGACATAGCCATACTGTTCTTTTTTTTCCAACAAGACACTTTCTCATTCAGTGCACCAGATGGAGTTACTGTGGGGATGAAATTAGGGCTTGCAGTGAAAGGTGTTTTCAGTGGGTTGATCCCTACCCTTACTGCCTGCAGAAGTTGGATGGTAGGAAGTAAATGAGGCAGGGGATTGCAAGAATAGAAAAGATGGTTAAGAGAGTAAAATGCTGTTCTGGTGAACTGGATTTTATCTGTACCTGTGCCACACAGGTCCTGTGTGTTACTGGAGAAGCGTATTAAACCCAAAATTCCATGAGCAGTTTGTGGCCCCTTCTCATTTTTTGGGTGCCCATCCAACTGGAGATGCCCAGATAGAGCTGGGCAAAATTTTTCTACCAAAAACTTTTGACAAGAAAGAAGATTCAGTTCTCCTAGGAACCCACCCCTGCAATAAACCGCGGTGCCAACTCTGTCCACACATCTACACAAGCAACATCACCACATGCCCATCTCACATCAGCAGCTCATAACTGCACATCCTCTAAGGTGATCTATGTCATCAAGTGCTAGCAATGCACTGAACTGAACTTGTGAACTTATGTCCTCTGAACTTACATCCATTTCTCTCCACTGGTTTCTGTGTCTGTTTAAAAATCCAAATCACTATGGTCTGGCTATTTGTTTCCAGCCTGACATAGAATCATAGAATACTAGGACTGGAAGGGACTTCGAGAGGTCATCGAGTCCAATCCCCTGCCCTCATGGAAGAATCCAATACTGTATAGACCATCCCTGATAGACAATTTATCTAACCTGCTCTTAAATATCTCCAGAGATGGAGATTCCACATCCTCCCTAGGCAACTTAGCAGGAAGGGATAGCTCAGTGGTCTGAGTATTGGCTTGTTAAATGCAGGATTGTGAGCTCACTCCCTGATAGGGCCATTTAGGGATCTGGGGAAAATCTGTCAGGGATGGTACTTGGTACTGTGATGGCAAGGGACTGGACTCAATGACCTCTCAAGGTCCCTTCCAGTTCTAGGAGATAGGTATATCTCCATATATTAACTTATTCCAGTGTTTCACCAGCCTGACAGCTGGTAAGTTTTTCCTAATGTCCAACCTAAACCTGCCTTGCTGCAGTTTGAGCCTGTTGCTTCTTGTTCTATCCTCAGAGGCCCAGGAGAACAATTTTTCTCCCACCTCCTTGTGACACCCTTTTAGATACCTGAGAACCCCTGTCATGTCCCCTCTCAATCTTCTCTTTCAAAATTTTCATTTTCAAAATTTAAATGTGTTTAAAAGTGTTCAGTCATCAAAATGAAATGTTGGTCTTTTCCCTTTTCTTGTTCAAAACCATGAACAAACCAACAAACAAAAGCCAGACTTACCCTCTCCTAGATCTGATTGGCAAAAGTACAGCTAGAGCCTCTCTTACCCTTGCCAGACCCTTTGGTGAGAAGGGCCTCAGGCAAAACAGCCCCTGTCTGTCATGTGGGGGCAGCCAGCCTTCCCCCTTAGAAGCAGGTTAGCCTGATAGTCTGCCTAGAGGGGGAGAGAAGGGAGCCCAGCCTCTCTTCCTGGAGCTTCTTCCCCATTCTGTTTCTCACTCTAATTATAGCTATAGCTGCTACTGCAACTCACTCACTCTCTTTCTCTCCAGTTAACCAGGGAGGCTTTTAAAAGGTCTCCAGCAGGCCTGAAGTGGAGTCAGCTGGCCCTAATTGAATCAAGGTAGCCCTGTCTCAGCTGATCCCTAATCTGCTTGAGATAGTGCCTTACCAGCTGCTCCTAACTGGCCCACTCCTGGTTAACAAGGGAGTTCCTTCCCCCTCTGCTGCCCCCCCCCCCCTTGTCCGTCCCCCACTTCCTGATTGCATCCTGCTGACCTGACTTGTTACAGCACTAAGAGGAGCCACTGAAGTCAATGAGAGCTGTGGTCTGAACAAACAGTGGTATGTTTTGTTTGAATTTGAGGTCATACGCATCTCAAATTGGACATCAAAACTAGGGGATACTTTTGACATTGTGTGCCTGTGCCCCCATTTGCATCTGGGAAAAGGGGGATGAGATTAGCTCACCTCCTGGGGCTGTTGTAAGGCATGTTTGTGACACTTGCTGATGATTCAATGATGGGCACAATGGAAAAATCAAAAAAGAAATCACTAATTCTGTCTTCAGAGGAGGGAGTCTTGTGCGGTATGGCAGACTTGGGGCCAGCCACTGAACAAAGAGGGTGAAAGGAAATACTAAGTACCTACTTGTTCTGTGGGAACAGCCTATTCTGTGTGCTGAATGAAACAACTTCTGATCATGTAATTAAAGACTCTCATAATGCACATGCATAAGGAGCTAAATTAAGTTTGCACGGGCAAGCTGAGTTTCTTAAGCTGAGTGCTTGACTTGGCTGCTTTAATTTTCTTTGCGTGAAGATTGGTATATATATTTATTTTGCACAATCTTCTTGGTTCATGGGATGGATGTATAAGGCTAGTATAGTTTCAGTGTCGTTATGCAGTAACACAGTGAGATGTCTATGTTACTGATCATGTGTGTGTAATTCAGGATGTTGTTTGGTACTGAAGTCAATATATCAGGTAAGGAGGAGACTCCAGAGAGCATCTGGGACAATAAGTCATTCTTTTCCCACCTTGCCTCTATACAGAAGTAACCTCACACATGATAATTATAAGCACATCTCCCACCTCCAAAACTTCCTGTATGTCCTTCATTTAGTTTAGTCCCAAGCCTACCATGTTCCACCAAAGTGTAGTCTCTCTAATTTTTACTATAGAAAATTAACATCAGCAATAAAGGATCACATAACTGAGTCTACACTAAAGGAAGTTTCCTGCATGAATAACACTGTGCCCTTCATTTTGGTGGTTCCCTAAACATTTCACCCAATATTTGGTCAAGTTGAGAACTGTATCAAAAGATGGACAGGAGAAATCTGAGCCTGTTTTGTTGAGGGTGTGCGGGAGGTGAGACTAGGAAATTCCTTGGTAGTATGGCAGCTTAAAATAATCCAGATACTTCTGAAATCATCTCCTTGAAAATCCCCTTTCTATTGATATGTTAGAATCAAATCCTTGTACAGTTTAAAAAATGTTTTAAAGGGTTCTAGGATAAACTTTTTGCTTTATTAAATTTTGTACAAAGGCAAATGCCACCCATGTACTGTAACTGAAATATCCCATCTAGTCTGTCTAGCCACTCTTGCTCCAAATTAATGACTAATTACATCTGGTTTTCAATTTGATTTTAAGTTGAAACTTGTTAGGCATAATGAAGGCCCTATTTGCCAATGTACTACACACAGGCAGATCTTGGCAGTCTTAGCATTGCATTCCTCAAGACATTCAGCTACCTAAGTGTAATCAGTTTTAGGCACAAGTGGGATTTTCAAATTTGCTGAAACAGATTAGGTGCTTAGCTCCTTTTGATATCACTGGGAACTAGGGTGCTACTAGACATCCCACTCTATCTTCTGGAACCTAAATTCCTCAAAAAATCTGGCCCCAGGTATCTTATTGATGCAAGATACACAACTCCAGCTATGTAAATTGCATAACTGGAGTCCATGTACCTTGCACCAATTTTTGTGGGGCTGCCCCAGAATGGGAGGTTGATGGGAGAAATGCTCCTGTCGATTTCCCTTGCTCCTTGTGACAGAGAGGAGTACTGGCATTGACAAGGGTGCCCTCGGTGTTCAATTTAGTGGGTCTTTACTAGACCCCTTAAATTGAAACCCAGAGGATTGATTGTCAGAGCGTTGATCCTCTGGCAAGTGGAAAAGTGGCCTTAGTCAGCAACCTGGCTTGTGGCTGGTCTTCTCTGAGACCCACACGTTTGGGGAGTAATCTCCTACATGTTCCATTGAGGGTCAAAACCTGACTCCATGATGGAAAAGATACAAAAGAAACTGTGTGGGGAGAATTTGAAGAAGTGTTCCCACGTATGGGTGTGTCTACACAGGGAGGGTTTACTTGAAATAAGCTATGCAAATTGAGCTATGTTGATTGTGTAGCTTATTTTGAAATAGCGTTTACACGGCACTTATTTCAAAATACAGCACTCTTCCTCCTACTTCCCTTACTCCTCGTACAATGAGGGTTACAGGAGTCGGAGTAAGACGTCCTCCAGCTTGACAGTCAAAATAACTGCCTGCTGTTTAGACGCGGACTAAGTTATTTCGAAATAAGACTAGTTATTTTGAAATAATGTTGACATATAGACGTACCCTATGGGATGATCTGATTCCTAATCCCTCTGCTTCAGTTTATCCACAAGCAGAATGGGTCAAACACCTGCCACAGAGAATCCTTATGAAACCCTGATCTTAGGACTATGGCCTCTGTTTGTACAAATGGATCCATTTTGGAGGATACCTCTGCTCTTTCAGGGCCCTGTTGGCTTTAGAAGGGTCTGCAGTGGCTTGGAAGTCCACTTGCATGGAGCAGCTTTCAGGATCAGGAACCTTTCTGAGTGCAAAGCATTTTATGATGATTCTATTTGTGTGACTGTCTTTAACCAAAGTATCAGACCTAAGCAAGATCTTTGTGAAGCTCTAAATTGTGTCCCCTCAACCAAAAGAGGTTTGGTCCAATAAAAGGCATATTACTCCGCCTACTTTGTGTGTCTCATATTCTGGGACCAACATTGCTACAACCTTACAAAAAGCATAGCACCAGGTATTTATAGGTGATCTGAATTTGCTGTAGGGAGAAGAGAGAGGCATTCATTGATACTTTACCTTTGGCATTTTGACTGTCTGAAAATACTGAGTTGCCCATATGGGACTGTGGCGGGTTTAGGGGTGCGAGCACCGCTCCCCCACCTCCTACAGGAGGGGGAGGGGCTCGAACCCCCGCCTGTCTTTGCCCGCTATGCGGGTTGGGTGCGATCACCCCTCTGCCCCGAAGGACAGCGCGGGTTCAGCGGACCCGTCCGTGTGTCGCCCCTAACGGGGCTAGAGGTTCGGCCTAACTGTAGGCCTTGGGGTCCCGGCCCCGCTTTCGCCTTTTATCGCGCGGTTGCGCGTCCGTAGGGCACGGTCGTGACCCTAGTCCTCACGCTGCCCTCGTCATGGAGGGAGCCTTAGTCCCTGGGAGTGTTTGGGGGGAGGGGTATGTGGCGTGTGGGTATGGGGAGTGGGGAGTGGGGGACCCGGGCCCGCCCTCTCCTCCGGGTCCCGGCCCGAGGCCCTAAGTGGAGTTCGGCACCTACCGGCTGCTCTCCACGGCAGACGGGGCTACGGCCCGCAACTCGTCTGCCCATGGGCGCCAGAAAGGCCCTGCCCCGGGCGCCTTCCACTCCCCGCCCGCCGGCGTCCTCAGTGCGGCGTGCGGCGGGTCACTCACCCTGTTGGAGGCATCGGGTCCGTCCCCATGCGGTCCGCCAAGTGCCGCTGCTGTCGCTCTTCGTCGCCCGGGGGGCAGGAGGTCTGTTGCCTCGGGAAGCCAGGGTGGCTGCTTCCTCGCTCCCCCCCTCGTCGGCGTCCGCCTCCCGGCTTTAACGTCCCCGGGGGATGACGTGGGGGGGGAAGCCCCACCTCCCCGGCGCCTCCCCCGCCGGGTTCCTCCTGGCGTGCGCCCGGGGCTTCCCGCCCTGGTGCAAGCCGCAACTTCGCGGCAGGACGCCGCCCCGGGGCTCGCCCCCGGCCGCGCTTCCCCCGGCGCGCGCTCGGCTGCGCTGCCCGGCGTCCTGGCTCCGGTGGTGCCCAGCCGGCCCCGCTGCTGCCGGCCGCGGCCGCCGCTTTCCGCGCCGGAGGGGGAGAGTCTGCCCCGCTCTACATGCACAAATAGCAGCTTTATGGCCTATTTATTTCTGCTACTTCAGTTCTTTCATATACTGAAGTGTTCCTTGCCAAATGCCTGGGCCATGACAAGGTTATGAGCTGAAGGAACATATTCCCAAAGTGACCTGCAGGCTTGGTTTTTTTTTTTTTTTTGACAGGGAAGCAAAATATTTAGAGTTTTCCTTTTCAGTAGGGTGGATGAATGCATGGGCTACAGGTTAAGCCTAATCAGTGGATTTGCCAAGGCCTAACATTATTCAGTGTTCAGATCTGTGGTGAACGCTGAATTCTATACTAAGTACAAGGCATGTTAGGAAAGAGTGATTGATAGAAAAAAGATGTAATGAGACAGAAAAGCTAGGAGGAGAGAGAAATCCCTTACCTGTGTGTAGCTGTAGACTGTTTCTTGTTCAGTGGAAGGGGCAATGGATTGTCTGTCCCTGAATCTTCTCTGTATGTGATGCATTGTGTTTGGAGCTACACAGGAAATAGCAATTTGGGTCTTGTGAGCAGAAAGAGGCCATTTACATTAAGTGGGTGCTTAAAAAGGATGTGGCAATCTAAGCATGTCAGAGGAATAGATACTAGCTTGATGTGGTTAGGAGAGAAGAGCACTGTTTGGGAAGCACCCATTGAAATGAGCTTTTACTCCCCTGGATAATTGAGTTTGTTTTAATAAATGAGACTGTACTTGTATTAGTTTCTTTGCCCAGAATCATTGGTAGGGTAGAAATGATGAGGAACAAACCTGTGTTTAGATACAAAATAATCCTTTTGCGGAAGGTAAGGAATCCATTGAATGAGTGAGTGGTGCTTAACTGGATACAGTGTAACGTGGTGTATGGTTTTATCGAGGACCATACTATGTGTTTAAGGAAACTAGATTTTTGCTTTTTATATTTTGGAGATAACTGATTTCCCCCCCTTCTCTCCCCATTATAGGTTGTACACTTACCTACCAAACAATGTGCCATGGATTGCTGCTTTCTTCAGGCTGTTGTCTCTAATTTCCGGTGATTGTAGCTGCATTTGTACGCTTTGCATTGCAAACAAACCCTGGTGTTTCTGCCAATTGTCTTTTTCCTTTTTTTTTCTTTTCTTTTTTTTTATAACCCAACTTTCACCCCAGAAATGGGAGTCTATTTAGATAATGACAATCCATACTGCTGCTGCAAGGGAGAAGGAAAACCCTAAGTAACCTTATCCTTGAAATCATGAATCTGGCTGTTTCATGGCACTGACGATGCCTTTTTTCCTAACGAGGAATGCAGAGTATACAATGTTCTGCTGGCTGCTGTAGTGGACAGGCAAGTTTCTGGAACCGAGCAATGAGGCTGGATGGGAATTTTTTATTGACATGTTATTTCATTGGAAAATGCTGATTTGTTGAAAATGAGGGGAGAGTCCATCCCAGAGTAATTAATAGGAGAGTGGTGAGGACACTCACTTGGGAGCTGGGATGCTGAGGTTTTAGTCCCTGGTCCAAATGGGGCAAAGTAGGGACTTAATCATAGATCTCCCACATCCCAGGTAAGTGCCTGGCTATTGGCTATTTTGATGCCTGTCCTGCTCTTGTTTCTCCCCGCCCCAAAATACACTTCTCAAGGTCTTGACTTCATTCAGTATCAGAATGGAAACTGATGCCAAAAGTCTCAACTTTTCCCAAAATGTAATTCTTGGTTTTTGAACCATTCAAGTGAGCAGAGTGTACGGACCCCTGGGGATTCTAAGGAGACTAATTGAAGGTTCCCAGTGGACTCTGTTGGTACTTGGCGCCTGTGAAGCATCGCAGATTATCCACATCATACCGCCTGACGTCATTCCTCTCTGTCTCAGCCTAAATAATGATTTCTCCATTAAAAGATCCATTCTCATATTAGAAAGGGTCTTCAAAACTTGATTTGTAGTTGTGGCCTCAAAAGTGACCACAAAAATGATGCCACCTAACAATCTGATCTGGGCACAATTAATGTGTAATGTCCTAAACTTTACTGATCTGGGGGGAAGGGGGAACCCCACAAAACCCCAAGACTTTGCTAGCTAATAGCACAGAGCCAATGCAGCTACAAAAGGGATAGTCTATCATATATGCAAGTTGTGATGATATTGTCCTCGAAACTGAACGCACAGACCTTTTGACTGATGCTGTAAAAGAACATAATCTGGGGAAAATCATGCTGAATGAGTAACTTGTATCAACTTTTTTTTTTTTTTTTTAACAAGACCTCTTGTGATAATGAGTGATAAAAGCAGTTTGGTGATGTTTTGGAGGTGAGGGAAAAGAATATCTTCTAAAAAAGGAAAATTGAGCAGTTTCTAGCTTTTATGGTTGCAGAGCCAAGCTTGGTAGTGTGACCCAACCATATTCAAAAGGCTTACATCAGAAGGCAAATAAAATAAATGATTTTTAAAACAAGGTTGCACCTCTAAAATCTGGGATTCTCTGGTCCGGCAATATCTAGGGTCTGGCATGACCTTGGATGTTCTAGGACCAGAGAGTCCCACTGCGCTGCAGGGATGTGTGGGCCTGGGAGCCAGTGCGTGGCTCAGCTGGGCTGCTGGGGGCCAGTGCGCAGCTCAGCTAGGCTGGGCGGGGTGGGCAGGAAGCTGGTGTGTGGCTCAGCTGAGCTGTGGGAGATGGTGCAAGGCTCAGCTGGGCTGGGGAGGGACTGGGAGCTAGCACGTGGCTCAGCTGGGCTGTAGGGGGAGCCAGGAAGCAGGGAGATAGGGGTGACATGACCTCTCCTGGTCCGGAAAATTCCCTCATCCGGGAACAGTCAGGTCCTGAGGTTACTGGACCAGGGAGGTCCAACCTGTATTTTTTTTTTTTTTTAACTCCTGGTTTTTTTTAATGCATGGTATTGACAATACTATCTTTACTTACAGCTCCTCAAACCATAATTATCCTTATTCAGCAATGTGCCGTGTGTCTGGCTCCTAACAAAATACAGTCAGCATTCTTTGATTTGGGTAACAAAATAGAATGTTT
The DNA here is from genome assembly GCA_019425775.1 of Rafetus swinhoei. Lineage (NCBI taxonomy): Eukaryota > Metazoa > Chordata > Testudines > Trionychidae > Rafetus > Rafetus swinhoei. The sequence continues at coordinate 35,462,547 of CM033443.1, read as the reverse complement.
GTCTCCAAAGGCATACTTGGAGACTACTGGAAAAACCACCAGGTATGAATGATTTGGGCATTTCTTCTCCCCCCCTTCCCCACTTTTGTGAATAAAATTCACAGTAAATTTAATGTCTCCCCACCTATGGTAAGAATAAAAACTGAAAGAACTACTGGAAGGTTTGTTTTTTAGTATTATATTTTTCATGCCAGTTAAGCAAGATGTGAACAGAATATATGGCTTAAAACATACCACACATTTTAATAGCTGCTGATTTTCTTTGTTGTCCTGTATTCTATTGTACCTATTCTCCAAGAGCTAATTTCCTCAGCTACATTATCTCTGAGCAATGTCAAATCTCTCCCTATTAAAAATGCAAGATAGGAATATTTTTGCATGATTTTTTTTTTTAAGGGTAAAGAGCACCTTTTGTGAAGTGTGTTCAGGAAAAGCTGCCCCACATCTCCAAGCAAATGAGCAGAAACTACTAACCCATTCTAGTAGACACATAATTCAGCCATTTTCTCCTTATTCTTATGACTAGTGGGATGGACTGGTGAGATGGGGGAAACTAATTTCTCTCTTTCCGCATTCATTGATATGCAATACTTTTGTCCAGTTAACTTAGAACTAACTTCCTAGTACCTTAAAAGAAATACATTGTAGCGCTGAACTGTAAATGCTTTCCTGTTTAAAAAAGTCGCATGTTGCCACTGTTAATGTGGCTGATAGCGTCTTAACAAAAGTTTAGACAGTTGCCTCAAAGTCTGGAGACATCTGGGCTGTACATTTTCGGAATGACAGTACAGACAGCCTAAATCAAAGGTATGAAAAAAATACTATTTAACACCCTGACTTGTTATTCCTTTTTTTGTTTTGTGATGTAAGACACTCTGGCAGAAAGATGGACAAATCTTTGGATTTCTCTGGTAGGTAACTGTAACAAAGTAACAGTATTTTCTTGGGATCCCACTTGACAAGATGCTGATTCATGATTCATGCTTGCAGGTAACGCCTTAACTCCATATGTCCACAGGAAGTGGGAGTGGCCCATAAAAGAGAAGGTGTGAATGGAACCCTAGGAACAGCCAAACCTGGTGCCAAAACACAAACAAACCTACCTACCTTAGGTTGAAATCTGTTACGTTGTTACTGGTCTGTGAAGAACGCCGGGCCTCAGCATGGGAGTAAGATTTGAGTCTTCACAGTAACAATAGTTGGCGAAGACTGAAACCGCTGTTCGCTAAATGCAGCTTTAAATGATCTGCGTCCCAGGTTTAAAAAAATTGCAGAGCTGGGGCCGAGGTTGGTAGTGCATATCACAGCCATGAATACTGCCAGCCTGACATAAGCATGATAAACGTCGATTGCTTCAAATCTAGGAAATTCAGAGTTGTGAACTGTTTGGGATTCCTTTCAATTACACAATGTGTGTGTGTGTGTGTGCTGCTCAGCTGGGAAGCCTGCCGGGGGGGTGCAGGTGACTGCTGCGATGGGCCGGACACCTCTGACATGAAGCTATTTCTGGGGGGTGAAGGGGCTGGCAGGCCCACAGACAGTTTCAAAAGCTTTGTTTAAATTGACAGGTTCCTGGGTAATGTTTTGATTCTGTCGAATCAGCATTTTTAGAAGGCAAGCTGTTCTGGTAGGGGAATTCTTTAACTAGCTCCACCTAGTCACCATCCTGTCCTCCCTGCCCGTTCCTCATGTTCATTTTGTCCTTCCTCAAATTAGACTGTCTGCTCTCAGGAGCAAAGGCCATTATTATCTGGTGCTGCCCAGGGCTACCACAATGCATTGGGGTCCCTGTGCTTGATTGTATTAGGTGTTGCACAAACACACGACTAACGGACAGTCCTTGCCCCAAAGTCTGGTAGTTCAGCTGTGAGTGTAAAATGATATCCTGGATCCTGATTGGCAATAAATCCACACAAATAATGATAGACCCTGCGACATTACATATTCTTTATGGAAATATGCTTATGATAAATGTCATAACTGAGAGATGCTTGACGCAAGATATTTGTGTAAGGTATCATTGGAAAGGTTATGATTTACTGAACATGATTATGCTCATGTTCTGGTAGATGCTCCACATGGCTACTGATGCTGTAATGTTGCAGAGTCAGATGACCTGGTCACCTGATATGAACCTGCATCTTGGACTGCTGAATTGTTTCCCGGGGGTGGGGAGGAGAAGGCTCAGAGAAAGAATTCCTGATTTATGGAAATTCTATATAAAGGGGAGAAAAGCAATTGGGATCTTTAGCTTGCTTCACTTGTGCCTCCCCATGCCAAAGAGATACATGAAAACACCTGGAAACAAAAGGATAGTAACTGAAGAGGCAGGAGTGGGGGAAGAACTGCTGGATCTAGGCTAGAAGAACACATTTGGTGTGTGAAGGACTCTGCCTAAAACAATATCTAGGTGAGAAATTATTACTTGTAACCAGTTTCTTTAGTGATTCAAGCTTAGTTTCTGTGCTTTGTGCTATTTTCTTAGTAATCTGCTTTGTTCTGTTTGCTATTCCTTTAACCACTTAAAATACACCATTTAGTAGCTAACAAACTTCTTCCTTGTTTCTAATATAACCCATTTATGTAATTTCTAACTGGGTGTGGGAGAGAAAGCGATGCATATCTTCCTCCACATTCAGGGAGGAGGTGAATTTCTTAAACTTTTGGATTTGTATCTGGTGGAGTGGGGGGTGGGGTGAACACCTGGAGCTGAGAAAAGTCCAGCAAGTCCCTTAAGCTGAGCCTTCCCAGAGCTGATCTCAGTGTCTGTCCTTCTGCAGCAGGAGTGTGGCTCTGCCTGTGTGCTTGGCTGCAAGAGGCTTGTGAGGCTGGCCCAGCAAGACCAGGGAAAGGGAACCCAGGCTGGCAGAATAGGCTGATTCGGTGGCATCTCATTTCTTCAGGTGGCATTTCAGGGGGTCTGACCTATCACAGATCCCTGCCTCCATGTATGCTGGCATGCCAATGTGGCACTCACAGCTAGTCATTCCAAGTAGGCTTTAAAAACAATCCGTCCATACCGCCTATGCAAAGACACTTGCATGGAGATCTCTCGACATGGGGACCCTGCTGCTGGTGAGCTTCCTCAGTGTCTGTGTTTGGGTGTGCAATAGCTGGTCTTCTTTCAAGGCACTGCTTGTGCTGCTGCATGCCGTGCAGTGGGGGTGGATGGTGGTAAATGGAGGTGCTCTAAGACATGTCCTCGAGGACCAAAGAACACTTAGTGAGTTCAGTTTACAGCGCCGCACTTTTGTGATGTGCCCCCTCTGAAAGAAATTCAGAGAGCAGCGAGACAACCATAACATTGACTTGCTGCAGGTGAAACAGAGACTAGTGGGTGACTTTGCTGCCTTCAGAGGCCTGGATAGATTTTTGTGAATAAAACCCCGAGCAAAACATTTCTCTTCCATCCAAAAGGTGTTTTCGTCATTGTGCTGGTAGCACTCGTTGCTACATTATTGAGTGACTGTCGGGAAGCACTTCTCTATCGCCAGAGGGGTGGAAGCAAGAGTAGGTTCCACCAGCTGGTTTTACTGAGTCAGGGAGAAGGTATAAAACAAACATGACTGAGATAGGAGGAGCTGGGATTTGTTGAGAGTGCGCTTGCAGGACTGTGCTAATGGGGAGACCGAATGTTGGGTCAGTTAACTCTTGTTGGTTTTGCAACATTTGCAAATGAATTGCAAAATGCGTGAAGAGGGTGAGGAGTTAATTCCAACTGCAGCCCTGAGCCAGGCAGAGGGACCAAGCAGAAGGGGCTACATTGCTCAGTCTGGGCCTGCTGAGAGGCTGGCGGGAGCCAGAAGACCATCAGAACTGCTCTAAATTATTCTCGGGCTGCAAAGACCTTTTTGAACTTTTCTAGCAGCTGAGGGAGACAGCAATGGTTCACAAGTGACCCCTAATTCCCTCATCTCTGTACGCATTCTGCACAGGGGTTACCTGTGGGGGATAGGAGTTGTCGAGCTGGCTATGAGTATACACCAGAGGAGGAACAGGGACTTAAAGCTGCTTTGGGGCTAGTATATTTGGCATAGAAATCTGCTGATTAGCCTTGGTACAAAATACATCGGTGTGTTACACAGCAATAAAATCTTTTCTCTCTCTCTCTCTCTCTCTCTCTCTTTTTTTTTTTTATACAGTCATAGAATCATAGAACCATAGAGCTGGAAGAGACCTCAGAAGGTCATCAAGTCCAACCCCCTGCTCTAGGCAGGACCAATCCCAACTAAATCAACCCAGCCAGGGCTTGGTCAAGCCGAGACTTAAACACCTCCAGGGATGGAGATTCCACTACTTCCCTAGGTAACCCATTCCAGTGCTTCACTACCCTCCTAGTGAAATAGTTTTTCCTAATATCCAACCTGGACCTCTCCCACCACAATTTGAGACCATTGCTCCTTGTTCTGCCATCTGTCACTACTGAGACAGCCTCTCTCCATCCTCTTTGGAACCTCCCTTCAGGAAGTTGAAGGCTGCTATCAAATCCCCTCACTCTTCGCTTCTGCAGACTAAACAGACCCAACTCCTCAGCCTCTCCTCATAAGTCATATGCTCCAGCCCCTAATCATTTTGGTTGCCCTCCGCTGGACCCTCTCCAATGCCTCCACATCCTTTTTGTAGTGGGGGCCCAGAACTGGACACAATACTCCAGATGTGGCCTCACCAGAGCCGAATAAAGGGGAATAATGACATCTCTGGATCTGCTGGCAATGCTCCTCTTAATGCAACCTAATATGCCATTAGCCTTCTTGGCTACAAGGGCACACTGTTCACTCATATCCAGCTTCTCATCCACTGTAACCCCCAGGTCCTTTTCTGCAGAACTACTACTTAACTGGTTGGTCCCCAGCTTGTAACTGTGCTTGGGATTCTTCCGTCCCAAGTGCAGGACTCTGCACTCATCCTTGTTGAACATCATCAGATTTCTTGTGGCCCAATCCTCCAATTTGTCTAAGTCACTCTGGACCCTATCTCTGCCCTCAAGCGTATCTACCTCTCCCCCTAGCTTAGTGTCATCCACAAACTTGCTGAGGGTGCAATCCATCCCCTCATCCAGGTCATTAATAAAGATATTGAACAAAACCGGTCTTAGAACCGAACCTTGGGGCACTCCACTAGAAACCGACCACCATCCTGACATCGAGCCGTTGATCACTACCCGCTGGGCCCGGCCTTCTAGCCATTTTTTCTATCCATCTTACTGTCCATTTATCCAATCCGCATTCCCTTAACTTGCTGGCAAGAATGTTGTGGGAAACCGTATCAAAAGCCTTGCTAAAGTCAAGGTATATCACATCCACTGACTTTCCCATGTCCACAGAGCCAGTTACCTCATCATAGAAGCTGATCAGATTGGTCAGGCACGACTTGCCCTTTGTGAATCCATGCTGACTATTCCTAATCACTTTCCTCTCTTCCAAGTGTCTCAAAATGGATTCCTTAAGGATCCCTTCCATGATTTTTCCAGGAACCGAGGTAAGACTGACCGGCCTATAGTTCCCTGGATCGTCCTTCTTCCCTTTTTTGAAGATGGGCACTACATTTGCCTTTTTCCAATCATCCGGGATTTCTCCTGATCTCCACGACTTTTCAAAGATAATGACCAAAGGCTCCTCAATGACATTTGCCAACTCCCTCAGTACCCTCGGATGCATTAAGTCCTGACCCATGGATTTTTTTGTACGTTTAGCTTTCCTAAATAGTTCCTAACCTGTTCTTTACCCACCACGGGCTGTCCATCTTCATCCCATCTTGAGTCACTTAGCGCAGAAGTCCAGGAGCCGACCTTGTCCGTGAATACAGAGGCAAAGAAAGCATTGAGTACTTCAGCTTTCCCTACATCATCTGTCACTAGGTTACCTCCTTCATCCAGTAGGGGCACACCCTCTCTGATCACCTTCTTCTTGTTAACATGCCTGTAGAAACCTTTCTTGTTATCCTTCACATCCTTAGCCAGTCGCAATTCCATTTGCGCTTTTGCCTTCCTGATAACCCCGGCATTCTCGAGCTATACATTTAAACCCCTCCTGGTCATTTGTCCAAGTTTCCACTTTTGTAAGCTTCCTTTTTGTGCTTAAGTTCACCAAGGATTTCCCCCGTAAACCAATCCGGTCTCCTACCATGTTTGCCTCTCTTCTTCGCGTCGGGATGGTTTCTTTCTGTGCCTTCAATAAGGCTTCTTTAAAATGCTGCCAGCTGTCCTGGACTCCTTTCCCCTTCATGTTAGCATCCCAGGGGATTCTGCCCATCAGATCTCTGAGGGAGTCAAAATCTGCTTTTTTGAAGTCCAAGGTGTGTATTTTACTACTCTCTTTTCTTCCTTTGGTCAGGATCCTGAAATCTACCATCTCATGATCACTGCTTCCCAGGTTGTCACCTACCTCCACTTCCCCTATTAGTTCCTCTCTGTTTGTGAGCAGAAGGTCAAGTTGCGCACGGCCCCTGGTCGGATCCTTCAGCACTTGCGTCAAGAAGTTATCCCCAACATTCTCCAAAAACTTCCTGGATTGCCTGTGTACTGCCGTATTGGTTTCCCAACAGATGTCAGGGTGATTAAAGTCCCCACGAGAACCAGGGCCTGCGATCCGAAGCTTCTCTCAGTTGTCCGAAGAAAGCCTCATCTACCTCATCCACCTGATTCGGTGGCCTGTAGCAGACACCAACCACAACATCACTGCTGTTGTTTGCTCCTTTAAACTTAACCCATAGACTCTCAACAGGTTTTCTCCTCTTTATACTGGAGTTCAGAGCAATCATAGTGCTCTCTTACATATAGTGCAACTCCTCCTCCTTTTCTCCCCTGCCTGTTCTTCCTGAACAGTCTATACCCTTCCATGACAGCGCTCCAGTCATGCGAGTCATCCCACCAAGTCTCTGTTATCCCAATTAAATCATATTTCTTGACTGGGCCAGGGCCTCCAGTTCTTCCTGTTTGTTGCCCAGGCTTCTTGCATTAGTGTACAAACACCTCAGGTAACCAGTTGATCGCCCTATCTTCTCCATTCGAAACAGGGGTCCTCCTTTCTTGCTCGTTCCTCTCTGCATTTCTTCCCGGTATCCGACTTTCCCACTCCTCAGGGTTTTGGTCATCGTCCCCCGACGAACCTAGTTTAAAGCCCTCCTCACTAGGTTTGCAAGCCTGCCCGCAAAGATGCTCCTTCCTCTCTTGGTTAGGTGGATCCCATCTCTTCCTAACAATCCTCGTGCCCGGAACAGAGTCCCATGGTCGAAGAAACCAAAGCCCTCTCTGTGACACCACCTGTGCAACCACGCATTTACATCCTCAATTCGACGATCCCTGCCCAGTCCTTTCCCTTCAACAGGGAGGATGGACGAGAACACCACTTGCGCTCCGAGTTCTTGGATCCTTCTTCCCAGCGCTACATAATCCGCAGTAACCCGCCGAGGTCATTCTTGGTCAGACGTTAGTTCCCACGTGGAGAAGCAGGAAGGGGTAGCGATCCAAAGGTTTGATCAGTTTGGTAAGCCTCTCAGTCACATCCTGAATGCGAGCTCCCAGTAAGCAGCATACCTCTCGAGAATTCCAGGTCCGGACAGAGGGATGGCTCAGTCCTCTTAGGAGGGAGTCTCACCACCACCACCCATCATTTTCTTTTGGGGTGGTGGCCGTGAACCCCATCCCTAGGACTACGATCCCATGCCTTCCAGTAGATGGTGTTCCCTTCCGGTTTCTTCCTTGTGAGGTCCCTTCCAAAGCATTCAGCACCGCAGAGCCTGTGGAGAGAGCCTGAAAGTGATTACTTACTTCTATAGCATTGGGGGATTCCCATGCTGGCCTTTTTCCCCTTCTAGAAGTTACATGCTGCCAGTTCTCTTCCTGGTCATGTACTGCCCTCTCCGGCTCTTCCGCCTGCTGTGCTTGAAGGATTAAACGTTGCCTTCTATCAAGGAAGTCTTCATCCTCTCTGATCGAGCGTAGGGTCGACACTCTGGGCCTCCAGCCCTAATTTTTCTTCCAAAATGGCGACCAGCTTGCACTTAGTGCAGATGAAATCTGTTCTTTCTTCCGGGAGGAAGACAACATGGCACACTCCGTGCAGGTAACAACAGCAGAACCATCACCATCCATCCCTGCTGTCCTGGAGAAGGGAAAAGAGAAAGGCAAGAGAACCTCACGCCCTTCCCAACTCCTCTCTAAACTCCCTGTTAGCACTCACCTGTTTGCAAGCTCCTTGGTCGCTTGCCCAAGGAGCCTTATAAAGCCCTGGACTGCCTGAAAGTCCCTCCCCCTACCAAGGCTCAGCCAATCAGCAGAGGCTTCTAGAATTCAAACTTTAATTAGAAGCCAACAGTTTCCACCTGCCAATCACAGCACCAGCCAATCACAGCACACACTCCATGAAGGGGCTGGGGAGGGCAAAGGCAATTTTGTATTGTCTCGAATACAAAACAACACTTAACATATTCACACTACTTCCAATGGACTTGGTTCCCTAGTTTCCATTATACAAAAATCTGAAACTGGGATTTTGTTTCTTTGGGATGAGTGAATTGTACTTCATAGAAGTTGCCACTTTTTTAATTAACTATTGATTTGGAGGGTTGGTATACTGAGGTTAATCGGGTGTGACAAGAATAGATAACGTTGCTTGGCTTTTTCAAATTTGAGGTATATAAATCTGAGGCAGTGTATCCATAGATTAGAAATGGAATTTCCTGCTAGGAACAATCAATACAGCCCTGGAGCTAGGAATTCAAACTACACCTCAACTCTACTGTATAGGAGTTTTGTTATTCAAAAGGGTTTGTTTTTGTCTGTTTGTCTGTTTGTTTGTTTGTTTTCGGTGGCAAAAAGAGTTTAATCTTAAAACAGATTACATTAGCATGACCATGGATATGCATTAACACAACTCTTTCTCAAAGGAATGCAGACTCCATTTTTTCATTAAAGATTGTATTCCCAAAGTTAGCTGAAGCCTCCAGTCTACTTTTGAAGGAAGTACAGAGCCCTTCAAATATGAGTGGGACATTTCTTTGACATTCTGTTTTATGGAGCCAATTTACAATAAACCCATGTCTGCAGGGTCAGTCGCTTGTGGAGAGCTGCGACCAGAACCATTGCCCTTCAATGTCAAAACCACAGCATTGACAAGATGTGGTGAAGGAAACTTCCTCCTGTGGCTGATGGTAGTAGGTCTTTTATCCTTGCTGTCAGTCAGCATTCTGTTCTGCAGACAATCCAGTATGCTACATGCTTTGATGGATAACTCATTTGCCTAATTAATAGTTCCCTGTTTTGGGTCTCAATGCAGTGCTATTTAAGGTGAGGGGAATAAACTTAAAAAAATAAAGGGTACATGCACAAAATACTACTTGATCCTCTTCATATGTCTGAGTCATATGCCTTCTCCACTCCCACCCCATCCACTTTATTTCCTTCTGGTCCAGCACTTGTAACAACAGTTATCAAAATTTCCATGCAGGGTTAGGAAGTTGGTGATCTGGTGGACAGAAGGAGGTGGGAAGAAGGAAAATCAATTTGGAAAGGAAGAGGAGAAAAAAAGTTACAATGTTCAAATTAGTCAAATATGTCAGATGATTGAGGATTTGATTCTTTTGTTCTACCCCATCTTGAAAGACTAGTCAGATTTTTTAAAAGGCAGGAATTAGTATTACTTATGCTGCAGCCTTCTTTGGCATTTCACCAATTGCAAAAGCTGTTTATTGCTACTTCAAGCACCAGGAACATTATCCGTTAATTACCAAATGCTCCAAATGTACTCTCTTTAGTTTCATTATAAATGACTTGGATAATGCATGCTCTTTTAGCCATTTTTTATGAAATGGAAAGTCCTCAGCCTAAAGCAAATGACTGTTTGCTTTTGTGAAAAGTGACTAGTAACTTTTTGTGGATATGTCAGTTTTTATTAGCTTAACCGAAGACCCTTCCTCTGACTGAGAGAGCTAAGCCCTGTGAAAATTTAACCTCTTTTAGGCCCTTCAAGTTGGGTTTCAAAAACCAAGGCTTCCAAAATAACTACTGGTTGAATCTCTTTAGTCCAACACTCTTTGGTCCAGCAACATCCGTAGTCCGGAATGATTTTAGTCAGCTGGAAGTCCACTTAGCATGGGTGTGACCAAGTTTCCCACAGCCCCATAAAAGTTTGTTTATGGCCACCAGTCCTGGCTCTCGGTGTTCTGTGCTGTTATTTAGATCTAATTTACCCCCTAAATGTCTTCCAAGAGCCCGGTAAGCAGTGGAAGTGTTGGTAATACTGCTAGACAGTATTGACCTCCCACAGTTTGGCAAATTCTCTGGTTCAGCACCAGTTGGGTCCTGAGAGTGCTGTACTAGAGAGGTTCAATCTGTAGTCACTTTTGAAAGTCTTGGCCAATATGCTTGTACTGATTGACTAGGTGTATCTGTTTACTAACTTCATAATTAGTCATTCATAAAGAAGAGCAAAAATCTCAGAACACGTTCGACACCAAGATACCCAACTTTGTGTTAAGCTTTCTTACCTTTAAATACCTCACAGGTGAGCTGTGTTGTGTGTTATGTAACATAAGAACATAAGAACGGCCGTACCGGGTCAGACCAAAGGTCCATCTAGCCCAGTATCCTGTCTGCCGACAGTGGCCAGCACCAGGTGCCCCAGAGGGGGTGGACCGAAGACAATGATCAAGCGATTTGTCTCCTGCCATCCCTCTCCAGCCTCTGTCAAACAGAGGCCAAGGACACCATTTTATCCCCTGGCTAATAGCCTTTATGGACCTAACCTCCATGAAATTATCTAGCTTCTCTTTAAACTCTGTTATATTCCTAGCCTTCACAGCCTCCTCTGGCAAGGAGTTCCACATGCTGACTACACGCTGTGTGAAGAAGAACTTTCTTTTATTAGTTTTAAACCTGCTACCCATTAATTTCATTTGGTGTCCTCTAGTTCTTCTATTTAGGAACTAATAAATAACTTTTCTTTATCGGCCCTCTCCACACCACTCATGATTTTATACACCTCTATCATATCCCCTCAGTCTCCTCTTTTCTAAACTGAAAAGTCCCAGTCGCTTTAACCTCTCCTCATATGGGACCCGTTCCAAACCCCTAATCATTTTAGTTGCCCTTTTCTGAACCCTTTCCAAGGCCAAAATATCTTTTTGAGGTGAGGAGACCACATCTGTACACAGTATTCAAGATGTGGGCGTACCATAGTTTTATACAGGGGCAGTAAGATATTCTGGGTCTTATTTTCTATCCCTTTCTTAATAATACCTAGCATCCTATTTGCCTTTTTGACCGCCGCTGCACACTGTGTGGAAGTTTTCAGAGAACTGTCCACGATAACTCCAAGATCTCTTTCCTGATTTGTCGTAGTCAAATTAGCCCCCATCATACTGTACGTATAGTTGGGGTTATTTTTCCCGATGTGCATTACTTTACACTTATCCACATTAAATTTCATTTGCCATTTTGTTGCCCAATCACTCAGTTTGGTGAGATCTTCTTGGAGTCCCTCACAGTCTGCTTCTGTCTTGACTATCCTAAACAGTTTGGTATCATCTGCAAACTTTACCACATCACTGCTTACCCCTTTCTCCAGATCATTTATGAATAAGTTGAACAGGATTGGTCCTAGGACTGACCCTTGGGGGACACCACTAGTTACCCCTCTCCATTCTGAAAATATACCATTTATTCCTACCCTTTGTTTCCTGTCTTTTAACCAGTTCTCAATCCAAGAAAGGACCTTCCCTCTTATCCCATGGCCATGTAATTAACCATGATGAACTGGGTAGGATTTTTAAAGGAGCTGACATCTGAATAAGTTACTGCAGGATCAGCAGCAAAGTGTTGCCATTTGTCAAAGGGGAAAGTTTGTGCTAGCTTACAAATGATTGTGTTCTTCTAATGGCCCAGTTCAGTACTTCTAGTCAATGGGATTTGGGCACCTAACTTCCATGGGCCTTGAAAAATCACACACATTAATGTTAAATTCAAACCCAGACTTTATAAAGAATCAAGGTACTAACATTGCTAGGCGAAACGAAAATAGAGCTATGTGATAGGGCAGTGTTTCTTAAACTGTGTTCCACTGGTGTGCCACGAGGCAGTCGGAGGTGTGCTGTGGAGAACAGAATTCAAAATGGCCACCCTTAAAGGGGCAGATGACTTTTTTTTTTTTTTTTTGCTCAATAACTCCCCCCCACCTTTTTTTTTGTTGTTGTTATTGTTGCTTAACAAAAAATCCTTGGTGTTCCTCATTTAAAAAAAATTGTTTGGTGTTCCTCGGTCTTAAAAAGTTTAAGAAACACTGTGATAGAGTGACTTGTCCTGTGGACTGGAGAACCTGGGGCTAAGCCGGTCCTGATTATGGAATGGGGGCCATCTGAGAGGGATTATGTGTTCCTGTGTGAAAGGAGTCCAATGTAAGTGGTGATAGGGTCTCGCAGGAAGAGACAGCAGGGATCAAGAACACTCTTGGTGAGAGCTGTGATGACGGGCCTCCCCATGAGGGGAATGCATAGTGGTGAGGGTCACTATGACAATCTGGAAAAGAGCTTTTTAAAATCATCTTGTCAAAACCAAGTCTACAGTCCATTCTCGAGTATTTTGGCCACCTTGCGTTCAGAAACCAAGCAGAGAAATGAGATTCCCACCACTTTCCTTGAGAGGCTAATTATTCCAGTCTAATAGAGCTCACTGATAAACTATCTGATCTAAAGTCTGACTCCATTAATTGTATTAACATTGTACCATGAAGTCCTCAAGAAATCTTCTCCCTTCTCAGTGTTACAGCCTCCAGATAGTTGTAGGTTATCATTCCTCTGTCAGTTACTATTTAATCAGCGTATTAATCATAATCCGTTATTGCAGTTTCTTCTAAAGAAATCTCTCCAGCCTAATTCTAGTCCAAGTATTTGTGCTTATTAACCAAAGTGCATCTTCTGTATGAAGGGCTATGGCTTTTGCAAAATAAAGAAGCTGCAAATCAGCATGTGATCTCTACAGTATCCACACATTCCTATTCTTAGGCCAACCTGAAGATAGGTAGAGTCATCTTGTTACCTGACGGTTTATACACCATCTCCTTTTTGTCTTACTGTAATAGACTCAATAGGTTAGTGCTCAACTTCATGCATTGAGTAGATCCGTGACTTAGTAGATCCATTGAGTAGATCCGTTGAGTAGATCCGTGACTCACGTTATTCTTAGTGTACAGAATGAAGCATCTGTGTAAGTCATTGTAGGATCAGATGCAAAGTCTTAGTCTGGTGATACTTCTAGCTAAAGGGGAAGTAGGCGTTCCAGATTTTCACTCTGGGGACACAGTGATTTGGAAGGGAATATCCCACTATGGAATTTTTCTGTCTTGTTCCAAAAGAATCAAACTAAACTGCCCAATTAAGCCACACTCTGACCCCCTCAAAGGGTCGCCTATCTGTCCGCAAGTTTGTTTATCCCAGTTTGCAAATTCCTAGACCAGTGTTTGGAATGAATAACAGGTTATCTTTGCCATTTGGTAGAACACATTTGACTTGGGGTTCTAGTCCTGTTAATGGCATTAACTTTGCCCATGGCATTGGGGAAGCACTTGAAATTAATGGGATCTGAAGGTATTTGGTACCTTTAAAACTCAGGCCATTAAAATATCTCCTTGTTAACTCAGCAGGAGAGATCATGGGGAGCCTGTTCTGGTGCTCCAGCCCCCTGCTACCGCACTGCAGGGCTGAAGCACACAAAATTGATGAGGCTGGCCCTCCCCCCCCCTCCCCCCAGGCTCTGGTGGGCACGGGGAATGTGGGGAGTGTCTTTCTCCTCTTCTCGGGGCCATGTCAGTGAGTGGTGGGGTTTGTTTTTTTTTGCTTCTCCTGGGTGTGTAGCCCCTGGACGATTTTTTTTTGTGGGTCAGCGGCCTCTGACCCAAAAAACCGTTCCCCGGTCCTCGTGTAAACCATTGCTCATCTTGGAGAAATTTAACTACCATCTGGTGATTAAGAGGGAGTTAAGAACATTTCTTAAGACAAGAGGCCAGCTCACCAAATAAATAAGTTTTTGTTGGAATATGTGTATCTCTCCGATGTAAGGACCATCTGCTCATCTTTGTGGTGCACCCTAACCTGAAGATCAGGAGCAACCTTTCTCTAAAGTTAATGGAGTTATTCTTTTGTTTGCCCTGTGAATTGAGAGATGTAGCCATGAGTCTGCTCTGATATAACAGTCCCATGGCCAAAGGATGAACTCAGATGAGCTACCTGGCCAAGAAAACTGCACGTGCACTAATCAAGTACGGTCGATGATGGATGCTAATGACCTGACAGAGACTGTTTAAAGCAGAATTATTAGCTGTAATATCAACATTAACAAAAATGGTTCTACACTGGGGTCCTTTCAGGAAGCCCCATTGCTACACTAAAGGGATTCATTTGTCACACACGCTATTGGTGTTGTAGTTCAGGCTCTGAATTGGGCTTTCCAGGTCAAACAGAAAAGCAATCAGAGAGAATTTCTTCAAACAAGCCAGAAACCCTTTTTACGTCTTGTTTCTTGTCAAGAAATAATCACTTAAATAGCTAACCCTGAGAGAACCGAGTTTACAAATCCCAGAGCTCAGGTTCTCCCCCTCCAACCCAATACCCCGTTGAAGAATTAATTGATAGCTTGCTGAGAAGAACAATAATATGATGGTTGCCATTGTGGCATGGTAATCAACTACCACAGCCAGCACGATGCGGTGTAATGAAACCCAACAATAGAAGGTAATATTTCCAGAGCTTGCCTTTGCAAAGTGTACAGCTGTGAACCTCCCTATCACAGGGGAATTAGAAATGAAGGGTCGATTTAATATAACCTTTTCCCTTGCAGTAGTGGCCTTGAATATGTCAAGTATGCACACATTTCTAGACTTAGAATGATATAAAACTAGAACTGGAAGGGACCTCGAGAGATCATCAAGTCCAGTCCCCTGCCCTCATGGCAGGACTAAGCACTATCTAGACCGTCCCTGATAGAGGTCTGTCTAATCTGCTCCTGAATATCTTCAGTGATAGAGTTTCCACCACCGCCTTAGGCAATTTATTCCAGTGTTTAACTACCTTTACAGTTAGGAAGTTTTTCCTAACGTCCAACCTAAACCTCCCTGTCTTTAGGGTTAACAGGAACAAGTAGCTAGCTTCCAGTTCTGGGGAAAGCTGATTAGAGGGAAACAGGATCTATAGCTCACTCATGCCAGCATACCTTTTTAATATGGTGACTTACTTAACGTAAGGTGTAGCCCAAATAAAAAATCACTTTCATTTCCTTCCACAGATCCTTTGTCCTGCTCTGTACTCAGCAGGAAGTGACAGCAAAAATGGGAAAACCCATTCCAAACATTTCATAACTTTGGGCTTTAGAAGTCAGTCTCCATTAGAAGTTCTGATGGTCAGGCAGGAGGGAATTTCAATATCAACTGAACGGCCTAATACATGCAAAATACTTACCAGAAAGACATTGTTATCAATGGCCATCGCTCATGTCTTAAGAAATGTTCTTAATTAACTCCCTCTTAACTCATCTGGTGGTGGCTAAAGTTCTCCAGTATGGGCAAAGCTTGCTGTAGTTATCCATAAAGAGGTTAATGTTGATCAGTATCTAAACTTACCTGCTGTAGTGGATAGAACGCTAGATTAGGTGTCCAAAGACTGCTAGTTGCATCATAAAGGTACAGTCTGTTCTTGGCTATGACACTACCCAGATATCACCTTTCTGTGACTGTGTATCCCTGCCTATAAGATGAAGATAATGATGCCCACAAAGTGCATTTTAGATCAATGGATGAAAAGCAGTATGTGATATGAAACTGGGGTTGAGGACACAGAAAAAGAACTCCACATAGTAGAAGACATGATGGAAAGACTAGTTCTGGAGGAATGGATTGTAGTATCACTTAGTTTTCCTCTGGGAGAACATTTACACGAGACTGATCCTTATAATAACAAGTTACAGTCTTGCTGTCATTTCTTATCACAGTAGGCCAGACCCTCAAAGGTGTAAATCTGTCTCCTTCCATTGAAATCAGTCTGGGTATATCTAGACTACATGCCTCTGCCGACAGAGGCATGTAAAATAGGCTACCCGACATAGTCAATGAAGTGGGGATTTAAATATCCCCCGGCCTCATTAAAATAAAAATGGCCTTGTGCCTTGTGAAATGAGGTTTACAGGAGCAGTCGACAAAGGCTTCCCCTGTCGACCGATCCACGTCTTGACTGCCGTGCTGTGCCGACAATCAGCTGAGCCGGCACAGCACGGCGGCCATTTTTATTTTAATTAAGCTGGGGATATTTAAATCCCTGCTTCATTGACTATGTCGGGTAGCCTACTTTACATGCCTCTGTCGGCAGAGGCATGTAGTCTAGACATACCCACTCTGAGGACATGGCCCTTGGATTTCAGTAGGACTGCATGAGGCACTCCCCCCTTTGTGAGTAAGTGTGGTGGAATCAGTGTTGCTCTATTGTGTGTTATGTATGCAGAGAAGACATCGATGTGGGTTATTGTTGCCCAAAGCAACATAAGGCTGTGTTAGTGCTAAGTGTTTTGCAGCCAAATGGCTGTCCCCTCAGAACTTCACACATAAGCCTGGGTTACCTAGCTGTTCAGGGAACAATCAACCACGCATTCCCAAATGCTGTACACATGCTATCTCAGCCTCTTTTTAGTGAAAGCAGCTTCTCCCTACAGCTTCAAATGGAGGGTGGTTTCTGTGACATTTAATGACTTTCCTGTGTGCTTTGCATCATAAAGGTACAGCTGTTTAAATTATGGCAGCGAGTTACTAAAAAAAGGGAGAGCTTCTAACTACATGGGTAGTGTGCATGTATCTAGAATGAAGTAGACCAGTACAGTTTATGATTAAAATGTGTTCATTTTGTCCTCCAGATGTGACATGAGGATCACGTGGTTGAGTTGGTGGTTCAGGTTTTGATGAGGGATATTTATAGTCACCCGTGAAATGCAGAACTTCTGGTTACATGGTATTGTGAAGATGCCATTGGATGAGTGGCTTCTGTGGCCTAAGGCCAGGTTATGCTCCCCTTGCTGTCCATGACAATTCTTCAATGGGAGAGGGTGCTGTCCATCTAGGGATGGCCAGAGAACCTCACACTGCAAAACGATACCAGGAACTGAACATGCATATATTCTTCCTCCATTCTCTGACAGAATAAATCAAACCCTCAGAAAGTATGCTGAAACGCTCAGTATATAAATATGAATCCCCAGCAGAGTAGTGTTATAAGATTTAATTGGGGAGATCCCAATATCTTCCCCAGGGAAATAAAAAATAATTTTAGCTTTTAATTTTTTATTTTTTCAAAACCATTTTTAGTTTTTTTAAATGAAGATTTCAATTAAAATCTTAGAAAAATAAGATGAAAAATTAAGGGTTTTTTTTTTTTTAAATGGAAAACCAAAAATGTTACTTAAATTCTTGATTTTTTCTTGTTTTGGACAAAATCTAGAAATGTTAAATCAAAACAAATTTCATTTTCACTGAAAAGCAGTCTTTCAGTGGAAACATTTTGATTAGCTCTAATTTATTTTCAGACAAATATACTGAGGTTTGCTCTCCAGATTATACAATGGCCATGTTACTGAAACGCTTCATCTGATGTGAGGACGGAGAAGGGAAAACATTTTTGTAGTTTCAGGTCATCTGTTTTGAGAGAGATAAATTAATAACCACGTGGTGAAATATTGCTGTTGAGCTTTGGGATGTGGACAGCATGGATGCCACTGCAGGACTGCAAAAACAGCAAAGAGTCCAGTAGCAACTTAAAGTTGAACAATTTTATTAAGGTATAAGCTTTGTGAGTTAAGATGCAGCGATCAGATGGTAGAGATACAGAGATGAGTGTTATATCAATCTTAATTTAATTGGGCTGGATTCCTCTCACGCCTGGCTGGTGAGCTCCCTTCCCCAGTCAGATGTGAGAGGCCAGCACAGAATGCAAACACTTTCCCCTCACTCCCTTAGCGTCCAGGGAACAGGATGAAAAAACAGCCGCATCCCAGACCGCATGGCTGCAGCCCCCACTACGTGCCTGAAATGGTGCCCTTGGGGTAGCCGTGTTAGTCGGTATCTGCAAACAGAGTCCTGTGGCATCTTAGGGTACGTCTGACACAGCAGCGCTATTTTGGAATAACTAACGTTAGTCCTGAATAACCAAGAGCACGTCTACATTACAAACCTTTATTCCAAAATAATGTCGAGCTGGAGGACTTCTTACTCCAACTCCTGGTAACTCTTGTTTCATGAGGAGTAAGGGAAGTTGAAGGAAGAGTGTTCTTCCTTTGACTTCCTGCTGTGTAGACAGCGCCTAAAGCTGACTTAAGCTATTTCGACTTCAGCCACCCAATTGATGTAGAAGTTGCGTAGTTTAATTCGACTTTAGCCCTGCTGTGACGTACCTTTAGAGACTAACAGATTTATTAGGACATAAGCTTTTGTGGGTAAAACCCACTTCATCAGATGAATTGGAGTGGAAATTACAGAGGCAGGTGTGTGTGTGTATATATAAGAAAAGAAGGAAGTTACTTATCAAGTGTAGGGACAGTGTCAATAAAGCCAGTTAAGTCAGGGTGGATGTGGCTCATTCATAGCAGTTCATGAGCTGGTGTGAATACCAAGACAGGAAATCGCCTATTTAAATCCTTATCAGTCTTAATTTGATTATATTGAATTTTCAAATAAAATTGCAGCTCAGCAGTTTCACGTTGCAGCCTGGTTTGTTTTGTTTTGTTTTGTTGTTTTTTTGCTTGAGGATGGCAACTTTCAAGTCTGTAACTGTGTGTCCTGGAAGGTTAAAATGTTCTCCTGCAGGTTTCTGTAAGTTACCAACTATACCACTGTAAATTCTGGCTGGGATTTTCCAAAGCACTCAGCTGTGATGTCTCTCTTCTCCCATTGAAATTATTAGTAAAATACCCCATGACTTTCAGTGGGAACCGCATTGGGCCAATACTAAATGCCCTGGAAAAATCCCAACGTGAGTGACTGCAGTCAGAAGTGAAACAGTAGAATATATAGATATACAACAGGTCACTTTGATCATGCTAGCTCAAATAACAATATGAGGGATGCTGCTCCCAGGACCCTGGCTGTCCATTCAAGTGGCCTATGCTGCCACATTATTTGCTCTAGGTAACTCAGGTATGTCTAGATATGCTGCAGTGTACGCCTTGGACTGCATGTGCAGACATGCTTAGTTTCATAGCTTTTTGCAGTTGTGTTTTATAGCTGGATAAACGCAGGCAGGGGCTAAGTGAGATGCCAAGGTCACTTGGCGGGAGAGGGAGAGGAAAGCAGAGGTCATTTCTCTTAGTTCTGTGCTGCCCCTCCTGCTCTCTTATTTTGTCTCTGTTCTCCATGTAGACGAGATTGCTGTGGACTGTTGTGTAACACATTTCTGGTACCTCTGTTGTTGAGAATGGACAGCCAATCCACAAGGGATACTCCCATAAATCCACAGGGATACTCCCGTAAATCCACAGGACAATAGATGTTCACTATATTTAAAAAAATCAAAATCACTACGAATGAAACAAGAACAACCAACAACCCCGCTGCTGGCTGCAAATCACTGAAGTCAGCTTAAGCAAACATGCAGCATTTCCCTGGCTCAGAGAGCCCTGAAATAAATCAGTTACACTATTTTATGACACCCACTGTTGTTATAGCCCCTGGAGCGGCAATCAAGAAGCTGGGATTAAATCTCATTTTGTGAATAGAGGACAGACACAATATGAAGTGTTTTATTACAGGCAGAATTGGAACACTCCTATCCCAAGTTGTGACTGCTTCTAGACGCAGGCTTTCTCTGAGGGCAGGTCTACACTAACAGCTGCCGTTGATCTAATCTACGTGACTTCAGCTACGCAAATAGTGTAGTTGAAGTCTGTGTTCTTACCACGGCACCTTGTATGCAGTAAAGTTGGTGGGGGCTGCTCTCCCGTCGATGCCGGCTATTCTTCTCGTCCAGATGGATTGCTGGGAAAGCGCTCAGAGATCGATTTATCGCATCTAAGCAGACAATATAAATTGATAGCCGATGGATTGATCGCTGCAGCGTAGATCACTGGCCTAGCGGAGACAAGCCCTGAGTAACCTTGACCACCACCAGATAGGGCCTCATTTAGTGGTCCTTTCAGTCCAAGCGATTGTGCTACTGGAGCTTGGAAGGAAGAAGAAAAGTCAGAGATGCCCTGGTGGAGAACCTCTCCTTAATGTTAGGTGATGTCCCTGCTGGGAAGTGTCAACTGTTTCATTACCTCGCTGCATAAGGGAGGAGTGATTATCGGTATTGATCTGGGGCAGGGGCGGGGAAACTTTTTTGGGGTCAGGGGCCAATGAGTTGGGGGCTGTACACAAGTGAGAAGTAAAAAAAAAAACCCCTCACTGATGTGGCCCCCAACTAAGGAGAAAGACACTCCCCACATTCCCCTCCCACACCAGAGCCTAGCGGGGCCCAGCCTAATACATTTTGTGTGCTCCAGCCCTGCGGTGGGGCAGTGGGAGGGCTGGAGTGCCAGTGCAGGCTCCCCAATGCTGGGGGTGGGTCCTGAGCTTTGGCGGCCAGATCCAGGCAAGCTGAGGGCCTCATCCGGCCCCTGGGCCTGAGGTTCCCAACCCCTGATCTAGGCCCTGGGCTGAGCAATGCAAGAGAGGAAGTCAAGGAGCAGGCAAGCCTGGGGAAAATGCTTGGGTAGAATGTTGTCTGGCCTTTCAAGTTGTAGTGAACAGACCCAAACCCCAGGAGGGCAATAAGGTCTGAGCCAGTTCATCTTGTGTCGACTGCATTTGAAGTAGACTAGGGAAAGTTATCTGCTTGCAGCTGTGGAAATAAGCCTACTGCTCTGTTATAACTATTGTCAGGAAACCCAGTTCTCTCGTCTGAAAGTATCTTACCAATAATTGCTATTTTATGTACTTCTATATGTGGCACTGGTCTTCACTCACCAATTATCCTATCAATAATTGAAATATTTGTATAGATGGTTGGCGGTAGAAGTACAACAGATTTTCTGCATTTTTAACACAATAGTCGGCTTTTATTCCTTCACTATCTAGCTTCCAGCCATGAAGACAAAGTTCACTCACCTTGATACCTTCAATGTTCTTGCTCCCTTGTTACTTATTTTTTTGGCCTGCCCTATGATACAGTGAGCCTTCCAGAGTTTGTGTAATAAATTTCTGTGAAGAATTTCTCCTCAGTTTTAGGAGTTGGCCAGCAAACTCAAACACAGTTGTGAGATTCACTGGCAAAGTTCCACAGTAGCAGTTCAATTTAAAAAAAATATATATATATATTTGGTTTTGTTCTATACAACAGGGGTGGGGAACCTATGGCCCAGGAGCCATATCTGGCTCAGGGCTTCCCCCCCTCAACATCAGGGAGTTGGAACTGCAGCCCTGTGACCACCCCCTGCCCAAACACTGCACCTCTCTTTGCTCCTGCACCCTTCCACCCTTCCAAACTCACTAACCCTCAGCCCACTCCTGCACCCTCCCTCCTGCCCAGACCCTACATTCCACACCCCAAGCCCGCTTCCTGTCAGACCCCTTCCACACACTGACCCCCTCATTTTTTTGCCCCACCCCAGAGTGTACACACTCTTTTTTGTGCCCCACCCCGGAGGGTCCACAAAATCTACTAGCCTGGGCCCCCAAAGCTCTGGTGGGTGAAGAGAATGTGGTGGCTTTTTGTTTTTTGGGGGGTTTTGCGTGTGGCCCCCGACTGATTTTTCTGTGGGTCAGCGGCCCTCCCAACCCAAAAAAGTTCCCCATCCCTGCTCTCCAACATGCCAGTAGCAAAAGGGAAGGCAAAACATCATTTAATAATTTTACATTTTGTGGATTTGAATGCCTTGGGCCAAATTTCTGAGGGCAACAACAACTGGCTGCAAAACTTCCCCTTGTGGTCATTGGGAATACGAGTAACGTG
Source organism: Rafetus swinhoei (assembly GCA_019425775.1). Lineage (NCBI taxonomy): Eukaryota > Metazoa > Chordata > Testudines > Trionychidae > Rafetus > Rafetus swinhoei. The sequence goes on along the minus strand of CM033443.1, from coordinate 35,440,599 downwards.
ATCTGAAAATGTGTGTGACCATCATCCAATTGATGGCACTTATACTTGAAATCTTGTCCTAAGAATGACCAATACTAGCAATGTGCATTCACCAAAGTGGAGGCCCCTATAGGAAAGAAGGTGGCGTTTTTTTGTTTGTTTGTTTGTTTTTTGGTTTCTACTGAACAAAGTAGCTTTCATTAAAGAGAAAATTTCATCAGTGGCTGGCCCATGAAAAAAAATTAAAATACATGTGCAACTGCATTTTTAACATCATATCTTGTCAAGGTGAAATTTTTATTAAATAAATGAGCTGCTGCTTCTGAACTGTAGAGCTAGAGTCATGTTCTTCAGTATATGCTCTACAGTTGATACAAAGGATTTTGGCATTTCAGAAAGAGCCATATATAGTAAATCAAGTTCATAACCATCAAAGTAGGAAGAGTGCATCCATACCTTTATTACACACTACAGTTCCTCTCTGACATACCATAATACCTAGGGTATCTACAGGGTAATATATCTAGTAGTAAAATGTTCCTAGGAACTATTAGGGGTCTGGTTTCCTCTTTTTGTTTTTGGTGATTTTTTTTTTGGATATGGGTTTTTGGTTTTGCAAATACAATAAATAATTTGTCCAGAGTTTTCCATATGCAATACACTCTAGTTCTGAATATTTGAGGTTAGAGGTCTAATCACCTGGTAAATATCTATTCCTGTATGTGCCCATAATTCTTTGTAAGTGCTAAAATGTAAATTGCCACTAGTCACAGGCACGAAGTTGTACCCCTTAAAACACTGATGATCAGCAGAAGCCAAGCTGCAAATCATTCTCCTAGGCTTGGTCTACACTAGACCAGGCAGGTTGGCTTAAGGCATGCCATCCAGCTATGCAAAATGCATAGCTGGAATCGGCTTACCTTATGCAAAGCCACCGAGGTGTCTACGCTGCGGGAGGCCAAGAGGATCATGTGCTCCCATTTGCCTTCCTTACTCCTCCCAGAATGAAGAGTACAGGATGCCAGCAGGGGCTGCCCCCAGCATTCGATTTGGGGGTCTACACTAGACTCACTAATTTGAAAGCTAGAAGATCGCCCTTTGGAAGATCGATCTTTTCCATAGTGTAGACATGCCCCTACTTCCAATTGCAGCTCCCTCATATCATGAAAGCAAGAAAAGTCAGGGTGAATGTGCCCATTCTGCCATTGACTCACAGGGCCAAATGCAGCAGAGGGATAAGATAAAACAACTCCTTTGAAATTCAGTGGTACCTGCTTACTTCAGATTAGAATTTGGCCTGATGGGCATGGCTCTTACTGCAACCAATCATAAGTCACTGCAAGATGATAGCATCTGCTGACCAAGCACGGTGCAGTGTGTGGGGGTGGGAACAGATCATCTTTTGCGCCCCTTAAGTCAGACCCTTCCCGTTACTCAAATGCGGCAGTTTGTACCGTGATAAATTTAGCTTTTGAAAAGCTCGCTGAGGGGAAATGGTGTTCCTCAATCTATGAATCAGCAGGACACGTGCAAGCCGAAAGTGGAAACCAAGAGGCTGGCTGAAGTTAGAAAAGTAAGCACTTTCCGAAAGAGCTGGTGCAGCAGAACACCGCAGAAGCAAGGTACCGCTTCACTGAAACCATTTTTGTGAGCCTTTCCCCTGATTCTGTTTGTTTACTGCTTATGAAAAGCAATTTATAATTGTCATGGACACATTGATTTAGCAACACCTGTGGCCGAAGGGCACATCATGACAGCAAAACTAAATGGAACTAATTTAACTTAAAGCATACACCAAAGCAGTATGCTCTGCAGTCACTGAACAGGCGTTTCCAGTACAGTGAAACCCAAGTATTTGGTCTCCTTCATCATAGTCAGCAACTCAAGGATCTGACTGACTACCCAGTATTTGAAACGAAAATGAGGTGGGGTAGGATTACCGGCCCTGGAGGAGGTTATACCTCTTTCTGGATATTGCTATGCTCTTCCTATCAAAGGTGGCCTGAACTCTTTCTCCAAAAGATAATTCTAACAGTTTTGCCTTTATAATGCATTGCCCAGTATAAACTGGCATATCTCTTCAGTGTTCAGCCATGCAGGGATGCTGTAGGATTCCATGCAAAGATTTCCTCCTCTGCTTTTCTCCCCCTGAAACACCTTCCTTGCAAATTGCTCATTACTATTGCTGCTGGGTTTACACTGCAGCATAACTTGAAATAAGATATGCAATTTGAGCTACACAAATTGCGTATCTTATTTTGATATAGCTTGTTTCGACATTTGGCACTATTTACACAGCACCAAATTTTGAAATAAAGCGCTATTCCGAAACGTCCTTTACTCCTCGTAGAATGAGGTTTATAGGGATGTCGGGATAGCAAGCCTGAAATAATGGGCTTGCTGTGAAGACGTGGGATAGCTATTTCGGGATACTCTGGTATCCTGAAATAGCGTAGCCATAGTTAGAAACAGGCCCAGCAAAAAGAACTGGCTTTGGTCTCGCCTGCTCAAATGACGATGCCAGTGAAGCTGTGAGCACAGGCTAACCACGCCGGTATGTACCCCAAGTCTTGGGCACACTTGTATTACTGCAGGTTCGCTAGTGTTGGCATTCTGCGGGCAGTGCAGATGTACTCTGAGAACATTTTGCTCCAGTCCTGTCTAAAAAATGTGTTCTAGGAAGCAGCAGCAGAAGCCTCTCCAGCTGACTGCAGCTAGTGATTATGGGAACCAGATTCTTGAGAAACTGCTTTCTATAAACTACTTAAGGCTTTAAAATTCAAGGGGGACTTTTCAAGGGTAAGCTAGTTGGATGCCCAAATGCCATTGAAAGGCAACAGGAGTAGAGGCCTAAGCGAACTGTGCCTTTCAAAATCTCCCCTTGCACAAATGACGTGGTAACTAAGCATCCACTGAAGTAAATGGGAGTTTTGCCACTGGTACTTGAGGAGTTATGACTTAACCCTCTATGTATATTATGCAATGCGTGTATATATTACATACTTTTATAAACATGCCACAGAATATAGGGCCTTAGTTTCTTCTCTCTGATAGAGGTGTAAATAAGGTGTGACTTGACTAGTCAAGTGTGACGCCAATTAGGAAATCGGCTGTCTGGTTCCAACTTTGTGACTCACTTGATTCTGCTCCGTAATGGAAAAGGCTTTGACATTTTGGGAGCGTGGCACCAAGAGATGTGCACCCCATTATTCGTGTTATGAGATCACGACTCCATTGTGCTAAGTGTTGTACTTCTAGGTAGTGTCGGTAGTCAGAACTGCCAGTGGGGTGGTGTGGCAAACTAACTGCCCCATGGCCCATCGATTCAAAAGTGTCCAGGACTCCCAGCCAGAGCTCTGGGCCCTTTAAATTGCCTCTGGAACCCCAGGTGGCGTGCTCTGGGATGTGCTAAGAGCTGGCCAGGGGCTGGGGGAAATGGGGGCACACAGTGCTAAGGCAAGAGCAGGGCTGTCATGAGGGGGGCACAGGGCCTTAGGCAACCCTACACCCCCCTAAGCAACACAGCCAGAGGGATTGGGGAGGGGTCTGGAGTAGAATGACAGCAGGTGTTGCCCTCCGCCATATGGGTGGCTGGAAATGGAATGGCCCAGCAGCCTGCTCCACCCCGCTGTGCTGCCCTCTCTCTGGCCCACTGTGCCCTGCTTCTGTGTGGCAAGGAGGGGGGAACCAGAGTGCCCTGGGGCCCGTGCGCTCTGCTTCTTGCCGCCACAGAGAAGCCGAGAGCAGCGGGCTGGGAGAGGGCAGCGCGGCAGAGTGGAGCAGGCTGCTGGGCTGCTGTGGCTCCTGCTGCCCATGTGGTGAGTGTTGGGGGTTGACCTCTGCAGTCACCCTGCACCAAGCCCCCATAAGACCCTGGGTCCTTCCTTCCCTAGGACAGTTGGAGCGACCACTGCAGGGGTGCAAAAAGCAAATGTCCTCTCCCCCCCCATTGCACCCAAGGGATGCAGCCTCAGGGACTGGTGGGGCGGCTGTTGTGGGTGGCATCAGTGGTTGGCCCCACCCGCACTCCCCGCAGCAGCTGGAGCAGTGGGGAAGCAAAGCACAGTGGAGCAAGTACACTCAGTAAGTGAGCTCAGCTTCCCCGTGGCTCCTGCCATCGCGGGGAGTGTGGAGGGTCTCCAGTAATCCCTGAGGCCACATCCCTCGGGGGACATGGTGCCATGAGGGGGAAAGGGTGGGGCAATGGCGGGAAGGGGGATTCAGATTGGGGGATGAGAACGGACAGGCAGCCCCCTCCCACCTGGGCCCACCAGGACTCCTGGGCCAGATTACACAACTGCTCTGTGGATGACCCACAGGCTGGGCGTTTGAGACCCCTGAGACGGGGGAAGGAGCAGTATGGTTCAGGCAGCAGTAAGGGCCGCCCCTTCCTTCTGAGTCCCCGCCCCTTCCAGGCGTGCAGAGCCATCCCCCACCTTGTGCAGGGGCCCAGCAATTCTGTCAGCCCCCCTGTATGTAGTCCCTACCCTGAAATGCTTACGGTCTAAACAAACAAGACAGAGAAAAGGAAAAGTGTGGGTTTTTAAAAAAATTATAAATAGGTGGATTTCTTTCCACAAAACTTGTTTGGCTAAAAACAGATTTGGCAATGTCGAATTTTCTGTGTGCAGTTAGTTCAGTTTTGCCAAAATCTGTTTTTGAAAAAAACTGTAAAAAAAAAATTAATTTTGACATTTCCTAAATGAAAGTTTCAACTTTTTGGTTTGAAATGACTGTTTACAATTTTGTTTTAGGTTTTGGTTTTTTAAAAATCAAATACTTAAGAAGGTATTTACATGCCTTTTTTACAATTGTCAGAAAATTTAGTTCAGTCAGAAAGAGGCTAAGGAACCCAAACATCCATTACTCAGCCAGCCGAAGTTGTTATATATCTATGGTACAGATAAGGAACTGAGGCTATGTCTAGACTGCAGGCTTCTTGTGCAATAAGTTTTTGTCAGAAGAGATCTTCCACAAAAACTTCTGTGCAATAGCGTGTCCACACTGCAAAAGCGCATCGAAAAAGCGACTGTATGGACGCTCGCTCGCAAGTAAGCTCTGATTGCTATGCACAGAATGGCCACCAGGCCACTTGTGCTTTTTCCTCTTTCATCTTTTTGCGCAAAAAAAATCCCTTTTCCCCATCCACACACACCTTTTTGTGAAAGAGCTCTTTTGCAAAAAGGCGTTCTTCCTCGTAGAATGAGGAATACCTACGCTGGAAAAACCCCTCTGTTCTTTCGATATTTTTTTTTTTTTTGCACAAAAATGCGCCTGAGATGTGGATGCTTCACGATTTTTTTTTTTAAATGGCCGTTTTTCCGAAAAAACTCTGTAGTGTAGACATAGCCTGAGTTCTTGAGAACCAATTTACCTGAGACAGTGCAGGAAGCTCGAGACAAATGGAACAAAAAATGCTCTGAGTTCGCATTCAAAGCCTCAGCACCTTCCTTCTAAGACACTCACAGTCTCTTCCTTATTCGTAATCTGAGGAGATCTGTGTCGAGATATCGAGAACTGGTTAGTTGTAATTTTTTCTAAATATTCACTTGCGCTTTGCTTCTTAACCAAGTCTTCAGCTGGCTGGAAATCTCTTGAAGTACTTTTCAGTAATGTTTGTTTGTTTCTGGCCTTGTGTTATTGTCTTGTGAATAAAGGGGATGGGCCAAAGTTATCTCTGCTATAACTCTGGTCATGTCAATGGGACTACACCAGCCTTGAGGTCGGTTCTATAACTAGAATTCACCTTCCCTGCATCTCATGGTGTGTGTAGTGTTGCCAGATGGTTTAACCAAAAATACCGCCCCTGCCCCCAAAAAAAAAAAAAAACCCACCGGGGAAAAAATTCTGTTGAGGAGGAAAAAAAAGGGGAGACCAAAGCTGTTGAGCAAAAAAACCCCCAAAAAACAAAAAGGACCCTGAGAGTTGCTAAGCAAAAAAAATTAAAAAAAAAATAATAAAAAAAGCGTGACCCCTTTAAAAAATGCTTTTGAGGCTTTTTGGCCCTAACAGGCTGCCAGCGGCTGTCCGCCATCTTGTCTCCCTGTGAAACCCAGTAAGCACCCGGGATTTTCTCCTCCTGGCCAGGAAAAAGTCAGAAAATACCGGACATTTTAGGTGTCTGGTATTTTCTGAATTTTTTTACTGGACAGGAGGCTAAAATACCAGAAAGTCCGGGTCAATACTGGACACCTGACAACCCTAGGTGTGTGCATATGTGTCTTAGATCACCACATTGAAACCTCCGATCCAGTTGCTTGTCTCATTCCAGGGTCAGCCAGGGATCCACCGTCGATGTCTATTAAAGTTTTGAGCTATCTTTTTTCATAATTTCAGGTTCCATCACCGTCAGTCAGATCTTCAGCTGATGCAAATTGCGATAGTGCCGTTGATGTTGCTTACAGCCACTGAAGATCATGCCCATGAGCTGAATAAGGCATCTGGGAGACTAATCTATGACACGGATGCTTTCTTTTCTGTCACTTGTTGGTGTGCTCCCTCCCAAAACATTTGTGGTTCATCATTGTCTCTGCCCCTCTTGAGACAGATTTTTAACCTTTTCAGAAGCAGTTCCCTGTGCAGTAACTTGTGTGACTTCTCTATCAATGAATCATTAGAGTAGCATAATATTGCTGCCTTTCCTGAAGCCCCTCTCCTGTAAATGAAGTATACTTCCTTTCCTTTATCTTCCAGGCCTGCAATGGTACAGTGGTTTCCATTCACTGTCTAAGCAGAACAAATACGGCACACTTACAATTGGTTCCATTTCATAGAGAATGTTAGACTGATTTATTCAAATCAATTCATGTTAGCAACCGTAAAAGTGAGCATGAGAGCTTATAATTCTATTTCTTAGGAAAATACATGCTGACAGTTTAGAGCATTAGTTGATTAAAGGTAAGCCATTACACGGTGCAAAGACCCACAGTGCGAAAGGGGAAAGGAGCATTAGAATTGAAATGTCTTTCCTTTCCTCTGCCGCCCCCCATATGTCTTTAAAGATATTTATTTCACCTTGGCTACTTTTTTATAACATAAAATACCAGTAAAATAAGGGATACTAAGAATGAGCAATGGACGCATAAAAGGATCAAGAGTATTTTTTATCTGCAATACTAGATTCACATGAAAGCGGATGCGAACAGTAATGCGTTAACCTTTTTCTCCTACCCTGGAGTAGGATTTAAACACTAACCCTTTACACCATCCTATCTAATGGCAGGAGGAAGCAAACTAGGAGCGTGGCTCTAGCTCCTGTATTTTATTATTTGTAATCGGGGTGAAAAATGCTTGATACCTTGTTTTCTGCATTTCTGCAGTACTGGAAGAAATTGTTTATCCAGTGCCCTAGGCATTCCAGATGCATGCTGTGCAGCAGCGTAGTCATTGAGGGTACGTCTAGACTACAGGCTTTTGTCGACGGAGGCTTTGTCGACAGATACTGTTGACAAAGCTTCTGTCGACAAAGAGCATCTAGACTACAGCCAGTTCTGTCGACAAAGCAAGCCCCTTTGTCGACATGACAGTGTAGACGCAAAGGACACTGTAGATGCAATAATGCCTTCTGTCGACAGAACTCTGTCGACAAAAGGTGTTATTCCTTGTAGAATGAGGTTTACCGCTGTCGACAAAACTGCCGAGTTCTGTCGACATTATGTCGACAGAACTCGGCGGTAGTGTAGACGCAGGTATAGTTTTGTCGACAAAAGTCCACTTTTGTCGACAAAACCCTGTAGTCTAGACACACCCTGATAGCCAACAGAACGGAACCGCCACCAAACACACAGTCCCTCTCTTCCCCTTCCCTGGCTCTACTTCTGCATCTAACCCTGGAGGTCAGCTTCTTTCTGCATCACAACCACGTCAAGGATCTAGACTGCCACGTGCAGCCAACACAGTGGCTTTGTCAACAGTTTGGCCATTCTGGATGTGCGGCCCGTGAGGAGGGCAGTCTGGGAGAGATGGCGGAGATGAAAAAGACAGGCGGCTTATCTAATAAGGCTTACCAGGTCTTGGCTGCTCTTGGGTGTATTTGTTTTTTCTCCATATGGTGAGAAGGTTGCATCCTTCTCTTGAGGATGTGAGCATTGGCCTAGTAATTCACGCCACTGTCCCCTCCAGATGGAGTTACTCCAGTCCACTCTGCTGAGGGCTGCTCCTGAAGACCTCTGAAACGCCAGCGAGTTAAGCTGCTTATTTAGTGCTGTTTCCACAGAAGTTTCACCTTTGGCCTGTAGACTGTGCTGGCTTCCTCATCCTTTCTGGTTGAAATTAACAAAGCCTCTTTGTAATATTTACACTATCGTGGTGCCTGTAGGGGCCCTGACTTAGATCAGGGTCTCATTGTGCTGGCTGTTTTAAACAAATTTTACGTGTGAAGTGGTGGAGGGTGGGGAGGTAAGCAGGTGGCAAGGGGAGGAAAAAGCAGAGCAGGGAGAACAGCAGGAGTTGGATTGAGGTTGGGGAGGGTTGCAACAAAGGCAGGAATCAATTGAAGAATGTTCAGAATTCTCTGACGTCGATGTCCAAACATCTGTGCCACAGTGGCTTTTGTCTCTTCCTGCTTCTGAATCTCCGCCCATCCCCCCAGCTGCAAAACTAGATTCTTGTATGATACGTGAGAGAGGTGAGGCTGTCAGGTCATAATGCTCTGGATGAGGGTCTCTCCCCAAATGTGTGTAGGGAGAGGGGTAACCTCATTTCCCTGCCCCTCTTTTAGTGCCGTTGTAGCTACCACAGAGACAACTTTTTTGTTTTTGCTTGATGCTGTCAGTCCAGATTTGCTAGGATTTGCTTCGCTCTCCCCATTGGCAAGGCATTTTCAATAGTCAGGAAATTGTCTCCTCTCAGGGTGCGTCTACACTGTGGCGCTAGCTCGAAATAAGCTACGCAATTTGAGCTATGCAAATTGCGCAGCTTATTTCGAGAGAGCACCACATTTCAAAATAGACTATCTACACAGACCGCTATTCCAACAAGTCCCTTAATCCTTGTGGAATGAGGTTTACCAGGATATCAGACTAGCATGCCCGTTACTTCAAATGCATTTTGAAATAACGGGTGTTCTGTAAAGACACGGAAAATGCTATTGCAGGATACCGGACGTATCCCGAAATAGCGCCGCAGTGTAGACGTACCCTCAGTGTCCCAACGGAAGGTAAATTGGTGGATCTTCAAATTGCAAGTCCTATCTAGTTTTTCTAGGCTCTGAGTGATGGGGTGGATTGAGAGACTTGTCTGGAATGAAGAGAATGTGTGGGAGTTTTCTAAACTCTGACTGTGTATTGTAGCAGGTGTGTGTGTGCCTAGAAGAGTCAACAAATTAAGAAAAAAAATTTAAACAGTAATCCCTTTGACAAGACTTTCACACGTTTCCAGCAACAATGAGGATAGTTTCTAGTGCAGTGACATTAGGATCTGTTCCTGCTCTATCAAGAAGGATGAGGCACCTGGGAGGATGAGATATCAAAAAGAATTCGCTTACCGAGGGCTCTGTAGAGCCGTTTGTCAAACTGTTTTTGATTTGCCAGTTACTTTTCTTACCATTCTTTTTGCTTTACAGTTGCTCGTGGATGCACTAGAGAGTTTGGGATGTAACTCAGAGCTGTAAAATGGATTTTGGTGCAAAGATTCATGAGAACAGAACAAATCAGAGCCTCCAAGGTCTGAGCTCCTTCAGACAAGTAGCTTAGTAATACAAATAAGTTTATTTCAATGTGTGGCAGCTGTTGCTGCCACAAGTTCTGAAGCGTGGCGCTAGCATGAAATCTAATGTTGAATGAAATTTCAAGATCTGGGACTGCCAGTACCTTATTAGGGCTCAGACACAGATGGCAGGATATGAGAGGGTGGAGGACATATGGCCAGGAGTACAGAGCAGCAAAACAAAGCCAAAAAGACTTGGGGTACATCGCAGAGGATTTGAACCTTAATCTTGGGCAAAAAGATCATTTGTGCATGTGCTTATGCGCTGTTCCCCTGAGCTCCTTCCTACGAAGGAGCCAGACGAGCTATTGCATATGGTTAATACTCACTAAGTAGAGTTTCAGCAAGCCAGCCTTTCTCCTGGTCATTGTTGCTGCAATTTCTCCCAGCTGCAGCTGATCCAAGACTTTCAGATCATGGCCAAGTGGAGGAAATTGTCACAGAGAAAGTCACTTCGCAGCATTTTTTTAACCTGTTGTTGCAGTTATCCTGAAACATAATGAAGAAGCAGAGCATGAGGCCTGTACTGCAGAGAAGGGGCAGCCTTTGGTACAAGAGGTAACTAGCTAAAAGGTCGGAAAGTGGAATAAAGGCATTGCAAACATGAATAAATCCCCCGCGATCTGTGATGATTCAGACTTTTACAGTTTTTCGGTGCTTAAGCAGTGCTGTGTAAGGCCCGGCCAGGCTGCTCCACAGTTAACTCGTTAAACATAGTGTTTAACTGGTTAGCTTCTTAAACAGTTTGTATCCCTAAAAGCCACACCCCTCAATGACTCAGTTAAGCCAACCAACCGCAGTGCAGACAGTGTGAGATTAATGGGAAAATTCCCTCCGTTATCCTAGCTGCCACCTCTCAGGGAGTTGGGTTATTTATGTCACTGGGAATTGTCCTGTTGGTGTAGGTACCCTCTTCCCTGTAGCTCTGCAGTGATGAAGCCTTGCTGCTGTGCTTTAAGTGTCGACAACCCCTGGGTTGTCTGGTTTGTAAATATTTCCTTCTCGGACGGAGGTCCAAGTTCTGTGCTGATCTTCTGAGAAGCAGCTCAAAACGTGAACCGATCTTGGCACCTTCCAAATTCCAGATGACATGGGGGTCTCCAGACTAATTTTAGAGCAGCTGGAGGCTGACGCTCCAGAGTGCTATTCTCATGTCTAGATGTGATGGGAAGTTAACCCTTTGAGCTCTAGTTGCTCAACAGGCCTTTGGTTGCCAGAGACTACCTTGTGTCTGCTTCTGAGATCTGCAGGAGGCATTGTGGCCAGCAAAAGCCACATCACCTCCACCCAGCTCTAAAGACTCAATTTTAGCAATGTTAAATTAAAAGTGAACCTTTTAAAAGAAACTTTTTTGGTTTGTAAAATATGAACGGATGCCCTTCTAAGTCTTGGAGCAGATCAGTATGGTTGTAAATTAGTTCTTCATTAGAACTAATATTGCTTTCCTGTGTAATGAAGATACCATGTAGCACATGCTTTGAAATGAGCACACATTGTATATTGCCACACCTTCGGCCTGGCTTGCGCAAGAGTGAAAATGAATTTTTACACGAATTGACCTGAGCAGCTAGCACGTGTTGCAGATCTCAGGCTTCATGGCTAATTATGTTAAATTATAATCATGCTGCCTGCAGTGTTCCCTGTAAGCTGAGCGCTTGGGCAGCCATCCAGGAGAGATTCAGATGCTACCCAACTGATTAGCAGAGTGCCCACAGCATCCACAGCAGGCAGCATGTGTTTCTACTGGTGGTGCACATCCACACATACAGCAGTGCACATAACACAATTTATTCTACACATGGATGGCAAAAATTAGAAGGAGCATTGGCTGCCTGGATTTGGGCACTGTGGAGGAAATTTACCTCTGTAAAGAAACCCAACACACCCCTGTGCTCCATTTAAGTCCCAGAAAACAGGATTGAAGTCCTTATGTTGGGCAAATAAGGAGTTTATTAGGTTTGATGGCAGTTCTGAAAAGCCAGAAAGATCTTTTAGGTCTAATGACCTGTGCAGCTCAAAGCAAAAACCCAAATACTGGGTCAGGCATTTAAAAAAAATATTGTTAGTAAAGTAAAGGAAACTTTTAAACAAGATTATTTTGAACACAATTTGAAATCTTTTGTTTTGAAAGTGTCAAAATGATTTTTTTCCCTACACTGTTTGAAACTGACACAAATTCCCATAACATTTTGATGCAATTGAATCTGCATTTTTTTTTTTTTTTTTTTTTGCTTGGTGTATGTGTGTATGTGGTGGGGGTGGGGATGTCAGACATAAAGTTTTGCCAGTTCTAGTTGAATAAGCCCAATGCTGACCTATAGCAAATGAGAACATGAGAGTCTATCTGGCCCAGTATCCTGGGCTTGCTGGATAGCCTCTGATGCATTTGTTTAAACCCTTATGCTACAGGCGGATCCAAACGCCTTCCTATTTTAGGATAGTTTTAAATATGAACCTCATAGCTCAGCCCGATGGCCAGAACAATCCAAAGTGGTCTACAACAGTAGAACACTATCCCATATAAATGCTCAGTAACAGAATACTTACAAATCTCTTTGCTTCTTATTACATACTTGAACTGATCTGATCTCTGCTACTCTGAATAGGCAAAAAAACCGGAGAAGTCCTGTGGCACCTTATAGACAAACAGATTTATTGGAGCATAAGCTTTCATGGGCAAAGACCCACTGCATCTGACGAAGTCGGTCTTTGCCCACGAAAGCTTATGCTCCAATAAATCTGTTAGTCTATAAGGTGCCACAGGACTTCTTGTTGTTTTTGCAGATTCAGACTAACATGGCTACCCCTCTGATACTCTGAATAAGGCTTCTCTCAGAACATACTTAAGCATGTGCTTAAGTTTATGCTTATAATTAGGTACATTTCTGAGTAAGGGGCCTTGGACAGTAAGGGTGAGTCTATACAGCACCCTTAGCTTGAAATATGCTACTCAATTTGAGCTACTCAAATTGTGTAGCTTATTTTGAGTCCATTTCTAAATAGCTTATTTCATAATTTGTCTATACAGCACCAAATTTCAAAATAAACCGCTATTCTGAAACATCCCTTAATCCTCATGGAATGAGGTTCACAGGGATGTTGGAATAGCATGCCCATTATTTCGAAAGATATTTTGAAATAACGGGTGCATTGTCAAGATGCGGAATAGCTATTTCGGGATATCGGAAGTATCCTGAAATAGCATGACAGTGTAGACGTACCCTAATGTGGCAAGAGAAGCAATAACCTATCGATAGTTTACTATAATGTATAGACTTGAAAGTTTTGCCACTGCAAATGCAAGCAGAATTTTCCCCCAAAGGGCACAAGAACAGACAATAAAGTGCTATATTATAAATGCTTATCCAATTTACAGGACATGGTCAAATTATCTAGGAGCACAGCCCAGTAAGAAAGACTGGACCTAAAATATGTGCATCTGTGCCAAAAAGAGCTTCAACGTTTCCTCTGGTCTGTATAAACATGGAATTCTACTTGCTTAAATTCTTCCCTGCTGGCAGTGAACAGCTACAGGTTTCTGAATGAATAAGCGAAGTTTTAAGTCCTAAGGGAACCATCATTAATAGTCGTGAGCCATTAAAACAACGAATACTTGTTACCTTGCAAGGAAAGTTCGACTTTCTTGTTGATGGGTTTTTTGTTGCGGGAATAGATGCAACACCACCCTCCCTTTCCCACCAAGCTCATGCCCATGCAGCAGAAGTTGCTGAAATATTTGGCTATTTCAAATACTCTTTCAGGAGAGGGAGAGCTTTTAATTTTGTTTTGGGTGGTTTTTTCACTGTGGTGGTTTCTTGAAACAATCATCCCTTGGACTTTTTTTAATAATAAAAATTAAAAAATGACAGCTGGGGAAATATAGACCTAAAAGCAAGATTCTACTCTGCAGTACAGTGGTGTAAATCTGGAGAAATTCTACTGTATAGGAGGCCCCTGACTTGTGACCCCCCCGAGTTCTGACTTCCCTGCACTTACAACCATTTTTGTAAGTGCGGAAGGGGCCGGAAACCCCTGACTTATGTCCTCGCCCTGCATTTACGATGGTGCACGGTGCCTATCGTAAATGCGTGTTCTAGTTACGATGCCCCCGACTTGCAACGCTTCCCCCGGAACCAATTGCATTGCAAGTCTGGGGTCTCCTGTGTTTTTAAATATATATTAGTGTAACAGATTTTTTGGCTTGTGATCTTTTAATATAAAAGCCACTTTACAGATAAGAATTTGTATTTCCTCTAAAAGCAGAGGCTGAGATTATTGTAGTTACGTGGGCATTTGACATCTGAATCCTGTAGGAGGTTTTGATTCCCAATTCCCATTAACATTCAAACCTTTAGATTGCTTTGAAAATCTCAGCCGGAAGGCCACTGTACCCTTCCTATAGTCTTAGCTAGTCATTGTCCACATTTAATGGACGCTTTGATAAACTTACTAAAAGAAAGTTGCTTGATAGAACACTGTCCCAGATGGAGACAGTACATTCCACAGACATTGTTTTCTTAATGTGGCTGGACAGTTGAAAAGACCACAATTTCTTTCCACCATTCAATTTGCAACCACATTCAGTACCCAGACAAGTAATTTAGACACATTTGAACCTCTCTAGTCCAGCACCCTAGGTACCTGACTGGCCAAATGAAAGAATTTGCCAAACCATGGGAGATCAATATTGTCTAGCAGCATTACCAACACTTCCACTGCTTACTGAGCTCTTGGAAGATATTTAGGAGTAAATCAGAGCTAAATTGCAGTATGAAACGCTGAGAGCCAGGACTGGCGGCTCAAAATAAAACTTTCTGGGACCACAGAAAACTTGGGCACACCTGTAAGTGGACATCCGGCTAACTAAAATCATGCTGCACCATGGATGTTGCCAGAACAGAGAGGTTCAAACAATATTAAAACAAACCACCCCAGAATTGGTTAGAAACACTAATATATCACTGGAAAATAAAACAGGAATAATCTGACTCAAGACAATATGATTTGAAAGGGGGATTTCTTGTTAGTCAGCTGACCCTGTGGTACAGCTAAGGGCAGAGAAATTCCACCATTTTAATGGCATGGTAGCAGGAATATTAAAGGGTGGCCGAAAGGTCAGAGCAATGCAGGCTACTAGGGATGGGTAAACTTGTTTGGCTCAGCTTCAAATCTGTTGGAACATGGCAGATTGGAAAGGTTGATTCCAGATGCAATGATGTTGGACTCGCACCACACTTAGGAGCGATGGACAAAAACGGATGACAATGAACACAGTAGCACACACACTGATTGTTCCACAATAGCATTGGTGGGGGTAATGGAGGCTCTTCTCTGCCAAGCATGGAGCACATGCTTCCTTATAGCTAGGAAAACATGTTCCTGCATTGCTTGGGCGGTGGTTTGTAACTGGATCATCTTGGAGGTTGTTTGTGAACAGTAGTTTTCCAAAAGGTTCCCCGAGCCTTGAAGTCCACAAGGATCTCTCAGCCCTACCACTTTGTGGTCTAGAAAGGACCGCGAATGCTCCCTGAACCTTTGCATGCCTTTAACTCACTATGAAGCAGAATAAAGGTTGGTATCAGCTAGAGACTCAGGCGTGTCTTGTCAAATGTTCCTGGTCAGTCATGGCAGGTGCTGAAATGCAGATTGATAGACCATTCTGTGTAGTAAACAACAGCTGGCAGACTTCAAGAGTCTCTCACGGCATCACTGGCCAAATGCCCGAGAGGCGTAAACCTTGGCGTGTTTCTGATTATTTTTTCCCTATTGGCAATGGTTGTACTACAGTGTAAGTGAACCATGTGTTTAATTGCAGAATATAAGTGAGAATCTTTTCATCAGGGGCTGTCTGAAGTGACCATATATCTCCTGTCCTGTGGCTGAAGTCCTGCCGTGTTCTGCTAGCTATTGAATGGGAGCATTGATGAGTTTGATGAGTTCAAAAGAGTATAATGGTTCATGACACATATTAGCAGAGGAGTGTTCCTTCCACAGGCTCCCTTTTAGCATAAATCCAACTCCTGGGTGCAGGCAGTCATGAAGGCAGATACGATGCTATGATGTTGCTAGAAATGGGGAACAACATTCCTGGAGCCCATCCATGGAGGTGCACATCTTTTGTAGTGCCCAGACTGTGCTGCGCAGATGTCTTGTGCATCACCACAGGCGGGCAGGATGGGGCTGTGTCTACCCAGGTACATTGTCTGTTCTGCTTGAGAAGTTGGATGCCAGACACATAAGGCCTGCTTGTCAAAAATGCTAAGCCCCCAAAGGATCCCATTCTGTTTAAGTGCTGGGGTGGATGTTCGGCACTTCTGAAAATGAGGCCTGTGGAGTCTGATACAAGAACTGTACAAGTCACTTGGTGAAACAGATCATTTCTATCACATTGTCCCCACCATAGTACCCAGTAAGATGATGGGGAAACCTGAACACAAGATCTTCCAAGTTGCCTGGGGAGGCTGAAATGTATAAAGGGAAACACGCTAATGTTTTTCCACTCGGATTCACCAGGCCTCTCCATCCTCAAGGGAATCCTGTAGGAAGCTCTGCCCTCTAGGTCCCCCACTGAGATGCATCACGATAAACCCTTTAATCAAAATAATTTTATCTGTGCCATTTGAATGTGAGTGCCCCCTGCTAGTTCATAGCGAATGCTGTTTTGAGAGCTTGCATGCTCCCGCTTTCATGGTTCACACCACTGTGGAGACTAATTGCATCAACCGGCAAACAAAATGGTCTCTGCTCTGGAGAACACAAGGGATCATTTAATAGCCCAGCCAGGTCCACTGTTACCTCAAGAAACTAGAGAGGACGAGTCCAGAATTAATACTTGTGCCAACCAAAGCAAGGTGAACTGGCATGCGTGTGTGTGTGTGTGTGTGTGTGTGTGTGTGTGTGTGTGTGTGTACACACTGTGACAGACCCTGGGGAGCTGGCAACTACAGTTTGGTGGAGGGCAGACTTACTGTGAGCTGAATGAATAGTTTTCTGTTTCCTGAATAAACTGCCTGAGACTGCTGCCAGGCAATCAAGGCAGGCAGGCATCTGAGGCTAATTAAGAGCTTGCCCGAAGCAGCAGGCTAATCAGGCACCTGCAGCCAATTAAGGCTTCATGCACTACTTTAAAAGGTTCCTGCAGGTGAGGGAGGGGTAAAGCAAAGGACTGAGAGGAGAATGTGTGTTACTGGATAGCTGAGGACTGAGAAAGGAAAGTGTTTGTGCTGAAGCAGGCAAGATTTGCTCAGGTACTAGGGAGAAGGTACCATGCTCCAATAATAAGAAATTAGCAGTAGGGATATATTACCGACCACCTGACCAGGACAGCGATACTGACCTTGAAATGCTGAGGGAGATTAGAGAGGCTACCAAAATAAAGAACTCTATAATAATGGGGGACTTTAATTACCCCCATATTGACTGGATACATGTCACCTCAGGAAGAGAAGCAGAGATAAAATTTCTCAATGGCTTAAATGACTGCTTCTTGGAGCAGCTGGTACAGGAACCCACAAGGGGAGAGGCAATTCTCGATTTAGTGCTGAGTGGAGTGCAGGATCAGGTCCAGGAGATAACCGTTACAGGACCGCTTGGGAATAGTGACCATAATATAATAACATTCAACATTCCTGTGGTGGGAAGAACACCTCAGCAGTCCAGCACTCTGGCATTTAATTTCAAAAAGGGGAATTACACAAAAATGAGGAGGTTAGTTAAACAGAAATTAAAAGGCACAGTGACTAGAGCCAAATCCCTGTAAGCTGCATGGAAACTTTTTAAAGACACCATAATAGAGGCCCAACTTAAATGTATACCCCAAATTAAAAAACATAGCAAGAGACCTAAAAAAGAGTCACCGTGGCTTAACCACCATGTAAAAGAAGCAGTGAGGGACAAAAAGGCATCTTTTAAGAAGTGGAAGTCCAATCCTAGTGAGATAAATAGAAAGGAACATAAACACTGTCAAATCAAGTGTAAAAATGTAATAAGAAAAGCAAAAAAAGATTTTTGAGAACAGCTAGCCAAAAACTCAAAAGAAATAACAATTTTTTTAAGTACATTAGAAGCAGGAAGCCTGCTAAAAAAACCTGTGGGTCCCCTAGACGATCGAGATATAAAAGGAGCAATCAAGGACGATAAAGCCATTGCGGATAAACTAAATGATTTCTTTTCTTCAGTCTTCACGGCTGAGGATGTTAGGGAGATTCCCAAATCTGCTCCGTTCTTTGTGGGTGATGAATCTGAGGAACTGTCCCGGATTGAAGTGTCATTAGAGGAGGTTTTGGAACAAATAGAAAAACTTAATGTTAACAAATCTCTGGGACCGGATGGCATTCATCCAAGGGTTCTAAAAGAACTCAAATGGGAAATTGCTGAACTATTATCTGTGGTTTGTAACCGATCCTTTAAATCGGCTTCCGTACCTAATGACTGGAAGGTAGCCAACGTGACACCAATATTTAAAAAGGGCTCTAGAGGTGATCCTGGCTATTACAGACCGGTAAGTCTAACTTCAGTACCGGGCAAACTAGTCGAAACAATAGTAAAGAATAAAATTGTGAGGCATGTAGAAGAACATAATTTGTTGGACAAAAGTCAGCATGGTTTCTGTAAAGGGAAATCATGTCTTACTAATCTATTAGAGTTCTTTGAAGGGGTTAACAAACATGCGGACAAGGGGGATCAAGTAGATATAGTATACTTAGATTTTCAGAAAGCCTTTGACAAGGTCCCTCACCAAAGGCTCTTGTGTAAATTACATGGCCATGGAATAAGAGGGAAGGTCCTTTCTTGGGTTGAGAACTGGTTAAAAGACAGGAAACAAAGGGTAGGAATAAATGGTAAATTTTCAGAATGGAGAGGGGTAACTAGTGGTGTCCCCCAAGAGTCAGTCGTGGGACCAATCCTTTTCAACTTATTCATAAATGATCTGGAGAAAGGGGTAAGCAGTGAGGTGGTAAAGTTTGCGGATGATACCAAACTATTTAGGATAGTCAAGACAGAAGCAGACTGTGAGGGACTCCAAAAAGATCTCACCAAACTGAGCGATTGGGCAACAAAAAGGCAAATGAAATTTAATGTGGATAAGTGTAAAGTAATGCATGTAGGGAAAAATAACCCCAACTATACGTACAGTATGATGGGGGCTAATTTGGCTACGACAAATCAGGAAAGAGATCTTGGAGTTATCGTGGATAGTTCTCTAAAAACTTCTACACAGTGTGCAGCGGCGGTCAAAAAGGCAAACAGGATGCTAGGAATTATTAAGAAAGGGATAGAAAATAAGACACAGAATATCTTACTGCCCCTATATAAAACTATGGTACGCCCACATCTTGAATACTGTGTACAGATGTGGTCTCCTCACCTCAAAAAAGATATTTTGGCCTTGGAAAGGGTTCAGAAAAGGGCAACTAAAATGATTAGGGGTTTGGAACGGGTCCCATATGAAGAGAGGTTAAAGCGACTGGGACTTTTCAGTTTAGAAAAGAGGAGACTGAGGGGATATGATAGAGGTATATAAAATCATGAGTGGTGTGGAGAGGCGGATAAAGAAAAGTTATTTATTAGTTCCCATAATAGAAGAACTAGAGGACACCAAATGAAATTAATGGGTATCAGGTTTAAAACTAATAAAAGAAAGTTCTTCTTCACACAGCGTGTAGTCAACCTGTGGAACTCCTTGCCAGAGGAGGCTGTGAAGGCTAGGACTATAACAGAGTTTAAAGAGAAGCTAGATAATTTCATGGAGGTTAGGTCCATAAAAGGCTATTAGCCAGGGGATAAAATGGTGTCCCTGGCCTCTGTTTGTCAGAGGCTGGAGAAGGATGGCATGAGACAAATCACTTTGATCATTGTCTTTGGTCCACCCTCTCTGGGGCACCTGGTGCTGGCCACTGTCGGCAGACAGGCTAGTGGGCTAGATGGACCTTTGGTCTGACCCAGTACGGCCGTTCTTATGTTCTAAGGTACTAGGGGAGCATTTGGGGAAGTGGCCTGGGGAAAAAGCTGCTGTATTGGGGCTACAGGAAAAACTCCATCAGTTGCTGCTACCTAGGGTCCCTGGGCCAGAACTCAGTGTAGTGGGTGAGTCTGGGTTCCCCCCCAACCCCACCCCACTAAAGAGCCTGCTCCTGGAAAGGGAGGCCACTATTATGGAGGGGTCTCCTCCCAATCCTTTGACTTTGCCAATGATGAGGATAACTCAGTAAGCTGTGACCCTGGCCTCTGGAAAAGGTAAGAGGCAGTGTGGAGGGTCACAGTGAGCCTCTGTGGAATATAATAACCACCTAGAAGTGCAGGACCCATAGGACATGGCCAGAGCTTTGCTGCATCCTCCACCCACACAAACAAAATATGGAATAATATTCAGGAAACAGAAAACCATTCACAGTAAGTCTGCCCTCCACCAAAATACTTTAGGCTGTTTTCACACATGGCTATTTTAGGTCTTATCTTATGGCTTTCTGTGCTCAAAATTCTGACAAACTCTAACTGGCTGAATCAAGCTAAAGGATGGGAATGAAGACCACACCAGGGAGCAGGGCACTACCAAATGCTGCAGTGCTTCAAGCGTATGAATAATGGGAGTCTTTGTTATTTGAGACCCCTCTAGTCCAAAGGTTGGAAGTTGTCATATAAACAAGCTAGTAATAGAGATGTTCCTGTCATGTTCACTCTAAGCTATAAACAATACAATCAGTGTCTCCAATGTTTGTCAGTGAACATAAAACATTTTAACAAGGGATAATGAAATATTTACAAGCTTTTTAGAAGTGATTAGGAAAATGTGATGCAGAATTTAAAGTGGAAGCTAGTATAAGTAAACTAAGTATATAAAATTAATTTTTCATTTATGTTAATTCATTTTCAATCCTATCTCTAGACCATCTGTCCTCTGTTTAGCAGTAAGAGATGCCAAGCTACCTGCTAAACTTAAATGTTATGGTTGATTTTTTTCCATTCTCTGGACCAGTTTACACAAATGTAGGTCCACTGGCTTTGGTGGTGTTACTCTTATTTTAGTTGGGTACAAGCACTTGATGTACTGCGTGTCTTTGGATAGGTGCTTTGGGTTGCCCTGAACGTAGCCAATGGGAACGATGTCCGCAGCCAATGGGAGCTGTGATTCCCTGTACCTGCAGAGGCACTGAGGGACTAACTCTGGCAGACTGGTTCTGGCCTGTAGGCTGTTGTTTTCCCCACCTGCACTATAGAGCCTGTGTTGTTCACTGGAAGGTTCTACACTGAGCAGTTTTGTATCACATGGTGGCAAGAGCTGAGATCCACTGCGTTTCCTCAGTGTGTGTTCCACCAGACTCAACCCCACGCTGATCCAAGTGAGCAGTCATTATATGGCACTTCCTTCTTGATACTCCCTGTTGAGATATGGAGAGCCATGCGTGGATACAAAATTGTGTATCCGCATCTGCAAAAATGAGCCGCAATATCTGGATACCTGCAGCTGTAAAGAAGAGTTCTGCAAATTTGAAGAGTTCTAAATACAACATTTGTATCTGTATCCATAGCCACAAAAATGAGCTGGGGAGATCCGAATCTACCTCCACAAAAGGCAGCCATGGCCAGGAGAGCTGGGTGGAATTTTCAAAAGCACCCTGCATTAGCCCAACTCTACTTGCATTGCAATCAGTGGGGAGCCTCTCATTGCTTTCAACAGGAGCAACATCAGGCCAAGGCAAAGCTTTTGGAAAACCTCACTCACTGTGTCCCTGATTGCAAGCCTGCCCCTGACTTTCTTTAGGTGAAATTCACACCCATACAGAGGCCCACCATAAGGCCCATGTAACTCTTAAATGCTGATTTGAGGGCTGGGTAGAAAAGAACACAACATCAACACAATTAGCATAAGAAGAGATGCCCATTTAGCATCACTGAACAGTGGGGGAGGGGAACGGGTCAAACTAGGCCAAGCAGGGGAAGCCAGGTAGACTCCAGACCAGTCTTCCCTCATCTCCGACCTTCATGGAGTGCTGAAAAGCCCCTGCATTTGCAAGATTCTTTCTGCTAGCTGAACGCTTTCATTTGGAGCAATGTAGCGCAGTCCTACTTTTCTGTATTCCCGCACAATTACGAACACTGGTAACCCTATTTTAGCTTCCCTGGCATTTAATTTAAACACAACTAGTGTTGGGTCACAAATTAAGTTGATTACAATGAGCAAAATGCCACTCCATCTGCTGAATAGCTAACACATGTAAGCAAAGCAGGAGCAAACTGTATTTACATAGACACACCCAGGGTTTCTCGCCTGTTCCAGCTGGCTGTAATGGAAGCATTCTTTCAGATCCCACTTACACATAGACTCGGTGCTGCCCCCCCTTGGCTAAAGTGAATTTCACCCTTGAAACGTCAATAATTCAGCCTCTCAGTACTTTCATTTGCTCGTCTGTAAAATGGACATAATAGCACTTTGGTAGCACATAAGCTGTTCTGAGTGTTAGCAGGCATTTGGGAGCTGTTTTGAATAGACCTGGTGAAATTTTTTCAATGGACAATATAGGTGCAAAAGGCACCTATATTGTCAATTTTTTCAATGGACAATATAGTGCAAAAGGCAGCTAAAGACACTACGTACCTTTTTGCACAATGGTGGGGATTTGTGTTTTGGGGTTTTGCTTGTTTTTTCTCTAGCATTATTACTGTGTGTAATAGCTGCCACCTCAGCTAACGAGGAGGACATGGTAGCTGAATTGCTGTGTAAAGTGGAAGGGGGTTTTGCTAACGGCTGAGGCAAAAGTCGTGTACAATGCATAAAGACTCCTCTGCGTTGAAAGTCTAGTTCTGACACAGAGAAAAAGTTTTAAATCCGAGTCTTTGCTTGAAGAAAAGCAAGGAGAAAGTGGGTCTAAAAGTGAAATGCCCAAGACTGGCACTTGATGAGGAACTGCAAAATAATTTGCATATTCTTAATGTAATAAGTAAATGTAAAACCAGAATAAATCTTGTACAAAGCACCCAAGACCAACTGTGGAGCTGATAAATGAGGTTTCTTATGGTTATATGGAGCAAAAAGGATATCAGAGTAATTTATAGGTGCCAGGCATAGGGATCAACAATAATTACAAATAAATTTACAGCTGACAGGCTACAAGCAAAAGCACTTATTGTTTGCTATGGTGCCCATGAAATGTCACGAGAAGTCTGAATGGGGTGAAAAGGATGGAATGCTCTTGTTTTTAATGATGAGATATGAATCCCAATTACTCCATTCAGTGAAGGTACTGTTCTGAATACACTAGTGATTGCTCTGGATGACTCATTACAAATATCTCCATAGTGACTGGAGAAAGAGGTTAATAGGCCAGTATGCAAAAAGGAACCAGGGAGAGGTTAACTATTGTTCTTGAAACCTGGACATCTGTCGTAATGAGGTGTGCTTGTGTATCTCATTGGACACTTCCTGCTCTTGTGGTGGCATTTCAGTATGCATACTGAAGCCCTCTCTTACAGTCGGTGGATTCCCTGTTGTTCTAGTATTTGAATTACTCCTAGTGTGCAGCTTGATTTGCACGCAGGCGAGGTGGGGATGGGAATAAATGGGGAGCGTAATGTTGAAAAGCAAAGGAATGGCCAACAACCAATTTGCAGGAGAGGTGGAATCCTCTCACGGAGTGACGCTCTTCTTTCTACCCATCATGTGTATTGAAACCAGAATTGCTGGTGGCACACTGTAATGTAGAGAAAGAACTGGGGACTATCGCTTTCCATCACTGTAAATGGAGCTTAATCATTCCCAGTCAGCATGAGGCAAATTCTGGATGCAGGGACTTTCAGGTGCAGCAGGACTGGTATAGAGTCTGTGTGAAGGAATGTGGAGAGTGCAGCCTGGAATGGTTGTAGGGAGCCTGGGACCCTCCTCCTGCCCTGGATGGCATGCCCCAGGGGTGGGGACATGTGATGGGGAGCTAGGGCAAGTGGAGAGTCTGAGGCTCCTCACAGTGGCCTGGGATTTGTGGAAGGCTCTTACTGTGGCCCGGCTCCGGCTTCTGGCCTGGCCAGGGGATGGGACTCCATGGGGAAGAAGAGGACCAGGGGGCAGGGCCACAGTTCCAGCTTCAGTTGCCCCCTCCCACTTCTACCCAGATTCCAGTGCCCCTGTATTGGCCCCCAATTGCACACATGTTGGTATATTTATGCTGCTATGGTCCCTAGAGTGTAGGCATGGCCCATATCACTCCTTGCAATACTATCTTCATGGGCATTACTTTTGGCTAGGATACCAGTAAAAATAACTCCACACTTCTGTAAAGAAAGCTGTTTACATTATATGACCATACATCGTATTCTGTGGATCCCTTTACAGCAGTGTTTCTCAGAGTGGTCTGCGGACCCTTTCTGAGAAAGCTGCTCCCAGGCCATTCCAGTTTGTTTACTCACCAGCTCCACAGCCACGGAGCCTCGTGGCTCCCATTGCCTGTGGTTCACCATTGCAGCGGGAAGCAGCATGACCCGGGCTGCAGCTTCCCATGGCTCTGTGGCTGCGGAGCCGGTAAGTAAACAAACTGGAGTGGCCTGGTAGCAGCTTTCTCAGAGAGGGTCCACGGACCACTTTGAGAAACACTGCCTTACAGTTAGAGGCTCCTCAGGCTGGTCCAACTAGTCCACTCTAGGTCTTGATTAAAAGTAAATTTGGAATGTCAGTCTTGGTACTTTTCAGTTTGTTCTTGCTTACTGATTGCCTTAGTACAGTGCCTTTGAATACTTGATGTGATGATAAAATGGGCTAGGTAATATCTTTTATCGAACCAACCCCATTGGTGGGAGAGAGAAGCTTTTGAGCTACACAGAGTTCTTCAGAACTTCAACAGAAGTTTCTCCAATAAAAGGTATTTCCTCAACCTCCTTCTCTTTCCAATATCCTGGGACTAACACCGCAAAAGCAACACTGTAAACCACAACGATGTAAAAATTGAATTGTACAGTACTATAAACCCCAAGAACAGATAATGATTAGCCTGAGATCAGATGAGCTTTGGCAAAACTTCTGGGGCTATTTAGCTGTTCTATTCGTTGTCAATATTCTTGCAATTTTAGTGATGGTTCGAAGTCTAAATATCTTGGAAACCAAGTCACACAGTCTTTCCCATGGTTTCAAAACACCTTGCCTCTTAGATTTAGCTCTTCACTTTGGTTAACCTATTTGAAGTGGGCGCTAATACTGAGCAAGCTATGCCTATTGCATTATTTGATTGCACTTAGTCTTGTAAATAGAGCAGAAGGTGGGAGCATGATACTTGGAATCTGGAAATGCTCATTTGGTAGCAAGTGCTTTCTTTCAAAATGTAAGGTCAAATGCTGACACTTAAGGAAAAAAGTGTTGGAATTTCGCTAAAAGCACTAGCTATTAAACTATGTAGTCGAGGTTGAAGGTGACTCAGTAAAGTGAGACTGACAGTAACACTTATGCCAGGAGAACAGCTAGCTCGAATAAAAGGAACAAATAAATGTTGCTGTTGCAATGTCTCTTATCCTAGACTGGTCATTTTATCTATCCTCTGCCAGTAGTAATGACTTCATTTATTTAGGCCCTGATCCTGGTATGAAATCTCTGTGCAAGATCACTGCCCCAGTATAAAAGTTAACTCTAGACTGAGTGAACTGAAGTGGTGCTTCAAGACCCTAAGTAAGATCAGGGTGTCATAGTGTTAGGTGCTAGAGAAACGTAAGATACGTAACAAGAGACAATGTCAGCACGGAAGATCTGAACAAGTTGTGGAAAGAAATAGAAAATAGACAGCTGGTGCAAAAGGGGGGGAGGGGAAAAAAAGGAAATTCCTGGTTGTAAAGAAATTCAAAATTTGTTTAAATTTTTGTCACAAAACAAAACTTTCTGAAATATTTTATGAAATGGAATATTTGAAGGGAAAAAATCTGCTTTGGGAGAATTGAAACAAAATTTCCAGGTGCTGGATAGGTGGGTAGGTGGCCAGGAAAGCAACCAGCTTGCCAGTCTGGTTTCTGTCCAAAATTTTGATGGGCCTGATTCTTTGCCCTAGAATATTATAATGCTGCTGAATTGGCATTTTCCAATGGAAAATTGTTGTCAGAAAACCTTTTGACCAGCTCAGATAACAATCAATCAAAGTGAGCAATGGAAGAGTCTGAAAACAGTGTGTGTGTTCAAAATTATTTCTCTCTTAGTGTATTGGGTGAGGTTTGGCTTTGAGAAATTAAGTTATGCAGAACATTGAAGGAAGAGAGCAAGGACATGGAGGCAGGGGGTAAGTGTGGTAAGGGAAGGCAGGAGGTGCATTGCTAAGGCACAAGGAGCCTGTATTTAATGATGAAAATACCTTTATTTGAAAGCTGCATAACCCCACTATGAGAACCTGCTACAACAGAACCCTACCTTTCAAAATGGAGTATGACCTGAGCTCTGTGGCCAACAGTGGCAGAACAATTGCAGCTGCAGGAGGAGAGTGTGAAGAGCAGGTGGAATGAGGCTGGAGGAGGAGCGGTTGGGAGGCATTGAGGCAAGCAGGAGAAGAATAAGAATTTTTCCAACTCAGATGGGTAGACAGCATTTGGACACTGATGTCATCCCTGTCCAAAGAACCTTGCTTGTAGTGGCTGAATTTCTGAATGGTCTATCCCAGCAGTTTCTTTTTCTCTGACCTCAAGTGGCTGTCGCCTGGTGTCTCCAGAATAGAAGTGTCCTTTATGTAGTTCTGTGTTAGAGGGTTGCTGGGAAAAGGGGAAGGAGGAATAATCCCGGTTAGTTGCCAGCTCCTGCCTTACTTGCTGTAAATGCTTGTCTGTGCTTCTGCTGACAGAATTATTGTCCCTGCAGGTTATTTTTTTTCTGTCTAATTAATCTGGATGGGTGCACTGTACAAATGGTTAGGGAATGCAGTGAAGGTAGCGTAGTGTATGTTGGGAGATACAGTAAGTGTGTGTGTGGGTGCTCATTCTGGAAGTTGAGCAATTTTTTTTTAAAACGTTCATCCCGTTTGGCCTATCTCCATCTCTAATTATTGTACCAACCTACACAGCTGAAGCAGTCAGGTGTTACCATATTTCACAGAGGGGAAACTGGGTCCATTTATTTTGGGTGCCTCCATTTTTGCATGCTCAGCAGTTTCAGACAACTTGGGCCTGACGTTCAGAGGTGCTAAGTATCTGCAGTGCCAGTAGGGGTGTGAGTTCTCCCTACCTCTGAAGTAAGACCTGAGGGGTCTCAAGTTACAGATATGGATATTAACTGGGTACCTAAATATGGACTTAGGAACTTAACTTAGGCCCTCACTTGTAAAAATCATGGCCTTTGACTCCTAACATTCTGTGCAGAGCATCTCCAGATGTTTGTGGGTAGCTCCAGAGGGGCTTAATTCTTTTCTGCAGGATGTAAACAACTTTCACTCAGGCTACATCTAGACTGCAGGCTTCTTGCGCAAGAAGCTTTTATCGGAAGAGATCTTCTGCAAAAACTTCTTGCACAGGAGCGTGTCCACACTGCAAAAGTGCATCGAAAAAAGCGATGCGCTTTTGCGAAAGAGAGCATCCAGATGCATGCACACTCTCACGCAAGTAAGCTCTGATTGCTATGTACAGAATGGCCACCAGGCCACCTGTGCTTTTTCCTCTTTCCTCTTTTTGCGTACAAACCCCTTCTTCCCCATCTACACACACCTTTTTGTGAAAGAGCACTTTCGCAAAAAGGCGTTCTTCCTCATAGAATGAGGAATACTGTGCCGGAAAAAACCCTCTGTTCTTTTAATTTTTTTGCGCAAAAAAGCACTTGAGGTATGGACGCTCTGCGAGTTTTTAGGAAAAAGGCCGTTTTTCCGAAAAAACTCTGTAGTGTAAACATAGGTTAAGTCTATGGAAACTAGCACAGGGAGAACAGGGGTCTTTTTATTACTCAGGATTGTTGCCTCTGCTACTTTGA
This sequence comes from Rafetus swinhoei, assembly GCA_019425775.1. Lineage (NCBI taxonomy): Eukaryota > Metazoa > Chordata > Testudines > Trionychidae > Rafetus > Rafetus swinhoei. The sequence continues at coordinate 35,413,007 of CM033443.1, read as the reverse complement.
CTGTCAGATGACCAAGAAGGAGGCAGATGTTACGGCTTTTGCAAGTTAGTGGGAAAGGGACAGAACAGTTACGAACAGGGCAATGCTCAAATATGGGATACGAACTTCTGAAATTCACAGCAAATTTGCAAAGTAAGGGACGAGGCTGGAGGAAGAAACCTGCAGGGAGGTGGGCTGAAATGAATGTCGCATGGCATTAAACCCTCCATGGTTATTTTTTCACAGTTAATCATGTTCCGTGTCAATATGAGTGTATTAAAACAGTGCATTCCTCTGAGACCACGGAGAAGTTGGGTCTGCAGGGAGGTGCAGCAGATGACCCCCCAGTGTGCTGTGTTTTAAGGAAAGCTAATTTCCTTGGAGCAGGGCAAACATAAATACAAGGATTTTGGCAAAGCGAGCAGCAGGAGAAATGTGCATGCAACCAGGTTATTGCTGTCTATGAGGGAGACAGAGGAACAGAGAGAGAAGCTTGTGTGCAGTATGTTGTTGAAATTGCAGTGCTGAGGGAACAGTGCTGGCCAGCCCCCAGCAGAGGGCGGTAGAGAAATAGAAGTGGTATGTGTAAATCCTGTAAAGGCTTTTGAAACCCTAGTTAAATGTTGAAAAGAAGAGCCAGAGCGCATCACAGAGCTCTCAGAAGCCACAGCTCCTCCAGAGAGGCAGTTTCAGCAGGCCACATAAAAAAGTGCTCAGCATTTTAAAACAATGTCTAATCCGTCTGGCAGCCCAGAGGATGTGGTGAAGCAGCGAGGCAGAGATGGCAAGATGAGAAGGGAGGACCTGGAGGATTCCCAACCCGAGGGGAAGAGGCTGAAGCTGGGGAATGAAGGAAGAAACAGTGGGAAGGAAGGAGCAGCAGCAGCAGAAGAAATCATGCCATGTTTGGGCAGAGAAGAGCCTGCCACCCAAGCAGGTGGTGAAGGCAAAAGTGTAAGTGAGGATGTTTTCCTGGCTCTGACCTGGAAAAGGGATGGGGGGTTGAGGGCTGTGAGGATGTCTTAGTCAACTTCAGGGTGACAGAAGATTTCAACTGGTATCAAGTAGTGTAGGTGGAACTTGTCCCATCTCCCTGAGAGTGGAAGACAGTAACTGTTTAATTTTATCTCTTGGTTAGATTCCTTTAGGTGCTGGAATTTGTACCCTCGCCTGGATGTAGCATGTTTGACGCATGATTTTTGGGAAGGATATTCTCTGATAACACCTGCTGTCATCTTCCTACTACCCCTTAGGGATGGCAAAAGGAGGGTTTTAGGATGGGCATCTCAAGTTATCAGTCTGTGCATTTAAGTTACCTGTAGTCATTTTGGGGAATGTTGTTTTACAGTGCGGCATGGGGAAGAACCCCAAGGGACATAGGACAGTTTAAATGACAGCAACACATTGAAAATTCATCACGGTGAAAAAATGCATCTGTTGAGGCTTTGCAAAAAAACCCTCAAAAACCCCAAAACCCAAAAAACCCAGCCCCGTCTTGTTAGATCTGCCTGGTTGTCAGATCTTTATACGACTCTAAGTTTTTTCAGTTTTGTCTGACTGTCTGCTTACTTCAGGTGCTGTGGTTGACAGCAGGTGTTTGAGACATTGCAGAAAGTGTATATATTAAAAAGAGAAGGCAGATGGATTCCCACCCAGCTTAGAGATTTCCTCCTGTGATGGTCAGGCAAAGGTTTTTTGGAGGGAGGGTTGCATGAATTGTACATGTTTCCCCTGTGAAGATTTTTCCTATTTGAGTCACTGTCACAATTGGGAACCCAAGGCTGCTAGAGTTGACTTGATGGAAGTTTGTTGTTTTGTTTTCATTTTGAAGTGATCTCTCTTCACTAGTGTGTTCCTTTCTGGCATTGCCTTCCTGAATTAAGATGCTCTTCTCTGTCAGATAAGGAATCAATTGACTGTTCCACACTTCAGTGGGATTTACAATCTCGCTAATTTGGAAGGCAGAGCAGTTGGCCTGATTCATCCGGGAGGAGGGCTTATTTCTCTAAATGCAAGAGTTTGTCTGATTTGACAGATACAACTGGTTTGGAAAATCTAGCTGCATGCACGTGAGATTCTCCTTGTTTTATCAGCTGCACCTCGGACACAACACGGGATAAGATTGCATACTGTAATTATAGTGCATCATAAACACATTGCATGCTTAATGTTGTGTTGCCAAACTGTGTATTTCTGTAATCACTAACTGAAGATGTGTAACATACTGAGGTCAGCAAATTATCCAAACCAGGCAAAATCTGTGATATTCTTGGGAAAAAAACAGGAAAAAAAACCCATAGAAGGTTTATTATGAGCACATTATGTTATAGGATAATATTAGCTGAACACTCACGAAGAGAGTACAGTATTTGATACTTCTGATATGTATTTCTTGCTAATAGTATCTGTTTGCTTAGGAAAATTAACACAGACAAAAAGTTTTCTTTAAAGATCCTCCCTTTCCCTTTTTATGGCTGAACACAAACAACCAAAACAAAACGTGCAGCGTATTTTTCCCTTGAGTTTGAGTATCTTCTTTAAATTATCAGAAAAGAAAAGAGGAGCTCCTACAGGTCAAATTAATTTCATTTTGGTAATGAGCTTACTCAAATAAACAGTCTTATTGACCCTTTAAGCAACAGATGAAATGTGTGTTGGCTTTTAAACTGAAGATGAATGAAACTTTTTCTTCATAATTAGGGATTGCTAAATTCTAATCTTATACAGAGTTCTCTCATTTGTGCCTGTTTTCTTCCTGTGTAATGTAGGATCTAATCCTGCAGGCACTTAAGGTTTCTGTGCTCAATATTCCGATGCCTAACTGATTTAGGAGCCTAAAAGCCATTGACTTAAAATAAGATTGCAGTTTGTTTAAATCCCACTTGAAAATATTGAGGCTCCTTAATCCGTTAGGCATTGCAATGCTGAGTGCAGCAATACCTAAATACTTAAATGAAAAAGTCAGGCCTTAATACCCAGCACCATGCTTACAATTCCACTGGGTAAAATTTTCAAAAGGTGAGCTGTGCAATGTTGTAGCTACCATCCTGCTGGCCCAGGACATTAAACAAGGGTGGATGAGGTTATATCTTATATTGGATTGACTTCTGAGGCCAGGCCTACACTAAAAGGAAATGTCAAATCAAGATACGCAACTCCAACTATGTAGATACATAGCTGGAATTTGAGTTTCCCCACCGTCCCCACAGCACGAGACCGATGGGAGCAAATGCTTCCATCGGCTTCCCTTACTCCTCGTAGGAGCAGGGCGCCCTCTGAGTTTGATTTAGCGAGTCTTAACTAGACTCACTAAATGAAACTCCAGAAGATCGCAGCAGTGTTGATCTTCCATTGAGCGAAGACATGGCTTGAGAGCCTACATGCCTAATTCACTGTTAAAAGTATGTCTTAGGCTATGTCTACACCACACGTAAATAACGTAGCTGGAGTCAACGTACCTTAGGTTGAGGTTAGTGCTGTCTCCACAGTGGGAGGTCGATGGGAGAAATGCTAAATCAAATCCCAGAAGATTGATCACCAGAGTGTTGATCCACTGGTAAGTGGAGACATGGCCTTGGTCTCCAAAGTCTCTTAGGGCTTGATCTGTAAAGGTATTGAAGTGCTTGGCTCCCACAAATCTTGTCTCTAAACACTTTTGAAAACGTAACCTGTTGTATCAAAATAAACACTAAGCTTGCTCACAAGTCTTGCCAGGATTCGGCCCATACCTAGGAAGAAATCTTGACTCCTGTTTCCTGCTTTGATATTCTGATAAGCTTCCCATAGCCTCCTAGAAAAATGCTGTGGAGATGAATAGCTTTCTGATGGGTTTTGTATGAATTTTCAAGAATGTAATCGAACCCGTGTGCTCCAGTCCTGTATTCCGCCCGACTTTTCCAAAGGGGTATGTTAAAAACACTAAAGAAACAAATTAGTGCATTTTGTTGGTAAGCAGGTTGTACTTTTGCTAGAAGCAAATTGCTCTTATGCAGCAGGGAACATGTTAATCTCTCTTACCAACAAAATCTCCTTTTATTTTTATATTTTAACTTGTCCAGCAATTACTGGAAGTGACTGTGATGTTCTTAGTTGTTTGTCATTTTTGCAGAAAACAAGCCATGGGAAAAGACGGACTCCAATCCCCTTAGGAAGTATTGGAATGACTTCAGTTCAGTGTTTAGAAGAAGTTTTAATAGGCTTAGCAGTATGGGTAATCAATGCCTGCACTGGAAGAACATTCCCTAATAGTCCATAATGACTTCTATTTTAAAGAAGTACATTAAAAAAATTATAGTCTTTCACTCTTCATTGGACTGGTAGTAAAAAATCAGCACAATCAGGGTGCGATTTCTTTTTATTTATTTCATTATTGTTTGTCTGACTCAGCAGCCATTCTTTGGATTTAGAAGAAAAGACTTCTCGGGTCATCAAATCTAGCTCATTGTTCCACTTGGTATGAAATCCTGTATTATGAGGGACTGCGGAGACCATCTGTATTTCATGCTTGTGAAAGGATGAATAATGCTGGAGGGTATTTATTTGGCATTGTCTGTTGAACCACCGCTATTTAGAACTATGAGTTGGTTGCAGAAGGGCAGTTTTGCTATTAGCTCTGTTGGATAAAGTTGTTTTGTATTTGCCATTAAGATCAAACCTACATTTTGCAGAGGGTACCACTCTGTGATATCTGGAGTGGTTCTTTCCCCTCTTTTGTTGGGAACAGGCATTATTTTGTGGTGGTTCAGCCAATTTTGGCTTGTTAGCAAGATCCAATAGACCTCCTTATTCTTTTTCTTCTGGCATTTATTTACTTGTAATTTCTACATAATGAACAAATTGAATAATCTCAATGAATTGTGACAAAAGCCTTTAAAGAGGCTTAATAGCATTGTACAAATCTGTTCAAAGGCACTGGAATGAGTTCATCTCTACTGTAATAGCATTGCCTTCAGTGGAATGGCATTAAGTGTAACGTTCTGAAGTTATTTTGATGACACGCTTAGGCCTGTTTTCCTGCAGGTTTGTCTCTACCTTGTCATTGTTGAATGGTTGCACACAGAGTCGGGCAAACCATAGCCAGCAAACAATCTATCAAATGAATGTAGCGGCCCTTTGTTCTGTTAGGGCGAAATTAATCATTGTGCAAAAAGTGACTGAGCAGCCCAAGGGCCAGTGTGGGACTTAGGAGCCGCACAAGGCCTTCTGGATTTCTCCCTTATTGTGTTAGTTGCAAAGAGATCTATTTTGTATGAACTGCTTTATAATTTGAAATTTTCCATCTTCAATTAGTGATTAACTATTCAGCAAGATTATTGTGTAGACAGTGCACTCTATACACCTAAATTGCATGGTAGTGTTTCTGCTCCTTGGCTAAATGGCTTGCCAACTCCAGCTGGCCAAGTGAATACTTCTGGTAGGAATATGCAAATGCATATCCACACAAGTATTTACAACACTTCTTGCAAACCAAAAAATTACTCATCCAGTTGTTGGCAGAAAGTGGATGAAGGGAGGCAGTAATAAGTCAAAACAAATTCATGAGATTTAGTACAACAAGTACTTTTTTGTAGTGATCATGCAGCTACAGCTGTCCCTAAAATACTTTCTGATCTACAGGGTCACAAATCTAGAAGGTGGGTAATACAAATGAAAGTTCCCAAGTGCTGGAATTTCCACAACGGCTCTAATTTTCCTGATGTTTTCGGGCACTTACCAGGTAGCTCTTTTTTATCTTCTCATTCGCCCTGCAGAGGTCAATGATGCGGCATGCAGATGGAGGAGGAGGATTGGTGCACATGTTGGGGTAGAGCAGCCTCACCCAGAAAGAATCCTTAGCTTTTCCTTCCATCGTTTACACTTTTGCCAATGCCAGCATTTCCAGATCCTGCCTGGATGTGCTAAAAAACACCAGCCAAAAGAGATTTTTCTAGTCTGAGGAGGAATCTCAGGGAAGTGTGTTCCTCAGCATTTTCAGCCCATTTTTGCCAGCGGTTCAGATAGTTTGAAGAAAGTTGACTAAGCACCCCAACTTCAAAGTGCTTAGTTGAACTGAACTGTTTGAAGATTTCACATGGATAAGCTTCTGCCATCCTCTCCCTAAGGCATTTCTCCCCATTAAACATCTATTTCAAAACTGTGAGAGCATAAAACAGCAAGCACGCTCTTCATATCTTTCCTATGCCACTCTGGTCATGCACCTGCAATCTTAATTTCAACCCACCACCCTAAAAATACATGGCCAAAGTTATTTTAAACTTTCAAAAAATGAGAAGCTAAGAGTAAGGTGACTGACAGAGCTCTGTGCTAGGAACGCTACTAAGGGTGGATCCTCAGCTGACATCAGTGGAGCCCTGATAATTAACATGAGCTGTGGATCTGCCAAGGAGATCCTAACAAACTCATACTTGATTATAGCAGTTGCTAAGGAGGGAATCACAGCCTGGTGCCTTTAGGAGCTGTGTAGCTGGGGATGTCACAGCCTTATCCCTGTCCCTGGACATAAGCATCTTGATGCCATCTCTAATTACATGATCACATGCTGGGCCTGATTTACCACTGTGTTACTTAATAGATACAATGGAAATTCACAGAGCTGCTAAATTTTCTTGCTGCATTTTTTTTTATCAATAAATGCCTTTTAGATTTGGTAGGAGATGTTGGGGGAAAATGTGAAAACTGTTTTTTCATTCTTCTTGGATCCCCCAGACACCTGTGCCTACTTGTTCCCAAACCATAATTAACAACGTCACTCTGCCTATATCACTCCAAAACTTTTCAGTGGGTTCACAAACTTTTATCCTAAGTGGGGGGTGGGGAGGGGGGGGCTTGTGATGAATGCACCCTGATCGCTGTGTTAATCAAAGTCTGTGTTCACACAAGGGATGTTATAGTATAGTTGATTAACCAATTAACCGATAAGCAAAAGCTTATCAGTTAATGCTATAGACCACATGCATCCCCTCCCGCCAGTAAATTTTTTTAGCAGGCTGGCCAGCAGCCTGGCTCAGTCCTGGCTTGTGCTGGGTCCGGGACCTATCCCTGTTGCAGCTCTGCATTTAAAGTGCATTAGGAGCAGGTGGGCAGGCAGCCTGGCTCCGTTCTGGCTTGTGCTGGGTCCAGGAGCTCAGACCATCCCCCCGGACAGGGGCTGCTGCCACCCCGCGCTGCTGCCTCAGTATCAGAGGCAGCAACGCAGGGCGACAGGCAGCCAGTCCGTGAGGGGAGCTGCTTTTTTAAACTGGCTCCCCTTGCAAACCAGCTCCTGCCTGGCACCCCACGCTGCTGCCTCTGATACAGAGGCAGCAGCACGTAGTGGCAGGGTGCTCCTTGGGGGTGGGGCTGGAGTGCACTGGCTGCTGGCCCTGCTCCTGGGGACTATAGAATAGTTGAGTACCGATAAGAATTCATGAGGTTAATCGACTATTCAATTAACCGATATTTAACATCCCTTGTTCACACTCACTCAGAAGTTTGTGGGCAATGCAGCCACCAGTATGTCTCTGCATAACGCTATATTGATTTTGAATGCAATCTTAGATGTAACTGTGCACCAGCGTATGTTGTTTGGTTCTACTCTGCTTATGCCAAATGGTGCTCAGGAGAATTACTTGTTTAAAAAGTACCATCAACTTCACTTACACAACATACTGCACATTAAAGAAAGAGCCAAGTCTCCGCTCGTGTAAAATGGTCATGACTCTGCAGCACGTCTGTGGACCTGCCACAATTTTACATCAGCTGAAAATATGCTCTTCTAGATATGATCCCAAATCTGTGTAAATCAGCTGATACTCGCCCGTTGCCATAAATGGGCTTTGGATCCGACCCTGAGGGTACAATCCAGAGTAACCATGAACACTAGAGATCTATGCTGCAAAATTTAAGGCTCTGACCAGTGGGAGAGGTGGTGTATAGCTGCGCTGTCCAAGAGGTATTGTTTCTCAGAGTGTCACTGTTATTCCCTTCTGCTCCCATGCCAGGCAAGTAACTGATTTCACATCTTCTCCACCTGCTGCCTGGTTGGTGTAAAGGTTCAGTCCACTTCCTGCCCTCTTCCAACCCATTTATTTCCATAACTTGTGTGCAGATGCTGCTCTCTTTCCCACTTATTGATAGCCCCAGTCTGGGAGAGTCCACTATGGCTATGCAGTGGGTGGCCAAGCCTAGGAGGGCCTTATTCCTATACATGGTTGCATAGGACCTAGCTGAGTGTTACATCTGTAGCTGGTTCCTCTTGTCAGCTGCACCTGAAGGAAGCTGGTTCAAAAGAGACCGTGCTCACTCCATGGGCGCTGACAAAATTATTAGAGAGAAGAGAGCTTGTCATACAAGCACTCAGTCAGTAAGAGAGGAAGAAGGGTTTAGGGGTTATGGTACTAGGCCAGGGCTTGGAATATCTGAGTTCAGTTGGTGGCTCTGTCACAGCCTTCCTGTGGGACCTTAGTCAAATCACTTGAGCCTTGGTTCCCCAGCTGTAAAAGTGGGATAACAGCACTTCTTTACCTCACAGGGGAGTTGTGCAGATAAATGCATTAGGTTACGAGGTGCTCAGATACAATGGCAATTGTGGGGGAAGGGTGTGTAAGTCTCTAGTAGGGGTTCCAAGGTTTTGTTTTTGGCCAGCTGGCAGCATTGCGGCAGAAGGACAAATCATTTCTTGGATATATCCATTTATTGTGTGTATTGCGATAGCTCCTAAGGACCCCAAAAAAGACTGAGGTCCCATTGTGCCAAGTGTTGTACAGACACTTGAAGTAGCCAGCATTTCCTCACTCGTGCTCCCAGCCCTTTTTGGCCCGAGGTCTCTAGGCTCAAGCCCTGGGTCTGAATTTGCTATTATACCTATGTAAAAAGCATTTGATAGCCTGAGAAATGAATGGATGCCATATAAGTTCCTGATATAGTAAAGGTATGGTGGCCAATTAGACTTTGAAATAGTTTTAGTAGAGACAAATGAAACAAACATACAAGTTGATTCATGTGTATTCCAAGTGATAGGAAAAATGAGCGACTGTACTTGAGCAATAGTTTGTGGCCTAATATTTCAGGACTGCTTTATGACAGGCGTGCAGCAGAGGTCAGTTAAGGTTGTGCAGTCAAGGTTAAACTTTGGCAGTTTATGGCTTTTGAGTGCCAATCTATACAACTCTTACATGATGTTATTATGTAGCTTCGTCATACAGAATAAGTTTAGCGTAGAAATTTATTTAGTTTAATTATATATGTGTGTGTGTGTGTAATAGTAAATGCTCTGGACTGTGTTTGTGAATATTCTTTGGAGAAAGCATCACAGTGGTCAGAGACAGGAAAGACCTTAATAAATCAGCCAGGCCATCTCCTAGCTAATGAAGGATGGTTCCCTATAAGTACATTTCCCTTTATGTTGTCTAGTCTGATTTTAAAAATACCAAAAGACGGGGCTTTCACCGCTTCCCTTGGGAGGTTGCTCCGCAGTCTAATAAATCTTGCTGTCCTATTTTACATTTTGCAGTGCCATTTATTTTGAAGCTAAGGTACAACAGTCAGACAAAAGAATTTGAAAGCTTTTGTGCTAAAATTCTTACAGAAATGTATCAATATTTTTCAAGTGTGCAAAGCAAAACTCAAATAAGTTGACTTCGGACACATTTCTACTTTACCTGTACAGGCTGTTACAGACCAAGGAGACAAAATATCATTGATGGAGAGAGAAACTATTCCCAATTGCTTGAATTAGAATTCTATGGGACTGAAACCTGCCTGCCTTGGTTAAAAAGAAACTTCACCCAGGCTAGTTTGTTAGACCTCGCTGAGGGCTTGTGTACACTACGGAGAAGTTTGATGCAGTTGCAGTCAATCTTCCAGGGTTGGAATTAGTGGATCTAGTGAAGACCCACTAATTCAAACTGAGAGGGTGCTCCTGTCAGTGCTGGTAGTCCTGCTCCTCGTGAGGAGTAAGGGAAGTTGACAGGAGTGTTTGCGCCCATCGATCTCCTGCTGTGTGGACGGCACCAAAATGCCATTTAAGATACTTTGACTCTGGCTATGTAATTAATGTAGCTGGAGTTGTGTATCTTAAGTTGACATTCCCCTTTAGTGTGGGCCTGAGTCTTGAAAGCCAATAGACTTACATTTATGGGCATTTAAAAATAATGATTTTTTTTTCTCCACAGGTATATTAGAATTTTTTCCTATCAATTGGCAAGATAGCTACATTTACAAACTTAGTAAGCTAAACAATCAAGTAACTTTCAAAGTAATTGAGGGGCCCTGTGTAGAGCTTACATGATCCTCAGTAGAAGGCTGCCAGACATGTTGAATAGATCTATGTCTTTTTTAAAAACAAACAAACAAACAAACTACAAAATACAGGCACTTGTTACTGGAATGTGACTTTAAGGTTGACCTATTGGCTATGTCTACGCTGCACTGTAAACTCGAAATTCAAATTGCGTAGCTTATTTCAAGTTTATTTCAAAATAGTCTATTTCGAAATTTGGTGCTGTTTATACAGCACCAAATTTTGAAATAAAGCGCTGTTTTGAGACATCCCTTAACATTTGTGGAATGAGGGTTACCAGAGCTGAAATAGCGCACCCGTTATTTTGAAAAATATTTTGAAATAACGGGTGGCTTGTGAAGACGCGGGATATCCTGAAATAACTTTGATGTGTAGACATACCCATTAAGTACTCAAGACAGGTAACCTCAGAAGTTAAGGTTGCTTCTTGAATGCTAACTGGGTCATGATACAGGCCAACTTAAAGAACATTGCAGCAATACAAAAGGCTGATGGGAAGGAGAAAGAAGGCTGCAATCATCTATGCAGGGAAGTCACATGGAAAAGCTATGGACCAGCCAGAATTTTTGAGATGAGCACCCACATTGTAAAGTCTGAGAATCTCAGCTAGGAACAGTGCAGGAGAGCATCTCTCAAGGTAATATTCCAGAAAGAAAGGAAATAGGCCAAATCAAATTTTAAGTCCTGAAAAACAGGCTCATAAAAATGCAGCAAAAATGTATATAAAACAAAGGGCAAATCAATGAGAGAAGAGATGAGAAAATGTATGGATAACATCACTTAAAAAAAAACTGGAGCACTTTATCAACCCAGCAAGGTTCTGACTGGCAAACTTATACCAATCAGAGGGCCAGTTAAGGATAAACTAACAAGGGAAGACCTAAGAAGGGGGGAAAATCCCCAAAGAGAGCAACAGGTGTTTTATCACCTCTATTTGTCCCTGCCATAGAGAAAAAGTGATACAACACAGGGATTGTACATAGGAACATAAGAATGGCCATTCTGGGTCAGACCAAAGGTCCATTTAGCCCAATATCTTGTCTTCCAACAGTGGCCAATGCCCCAGAGGGAGAACAAAACAGGGAATCATCAAGTGGTCCCTCTCCTATCATCCATTTCCAGGTTCTGACAAACAGAGGCTAGGGACACCATTCCAACCCATCCTGGCTAGTAAGTATTGATGGACCTAACCTCCATGAATGTATCTAGTTCTTCTTTGAATCCTGTTAAAGTCCTGGTCTTCACCACATCCTCTGGCAAGGAGTTCCACAGGTTGACTGTGTGCTACATGAAGAAAAACTTCCTTTTGTTTGTTTTAAACCTGCTACCTATTAATTTCATTTGGTGACCCCTAGTTCTTGTTATGGGAACAAATAAATAACTTTTCCTTATGCACTTCTTCCATACCTGTCATGATTTTATAGACCTCTGTCATATCCCCCCATAGTCTCCTCTTTTCTAAGTTGAAAAGTCTCAGTCTTTTTAATCTCTTTTCAAATGGCACCCGTTCCAAATCCCTAAGGCTGTGTCACTGGCATGATTTTCCGGAAATGCTTTTAACGGAAAAGTTTTCTGTTAAAAGCATTTTCGGAAAAGAGCATCTAGATTGGCATGGACGCTTTTCCGCAAAAGCACTTTTTGCGGAAAAGCGTCCGTGCCAATCTAGATGCACTTTTGCGCAAAAAAACCCTGATCGCCATTTTCGCGATCGGGCCTTTTTTGCGCAAAATAAAACTGAGCTGTCTACACTGGCCCTTTTGCGCAAAAGTTTTGCGCAGAAGGGACTTTTGCCCGAACGGGAGCAGCATAGTATTTCCGCAAGAAGCACTGATTTCAGACAGTAGGAAGTCAGTGTTCTTGCAGAAATTCAAGCGGCCAGTGTAGACAGCTGGCAAGTTTTTCCGCAAAAGCAGCTGATTTTGCGGAAAAACTTGCCAGTCTAGACACAGCCTAATAGTTTTTGTTGCCCTTTCTAGAACCTTTTCTAATGCCAAGAGAGCCTTTTTGAGATGAAGTGACCACATCTGTTCACAGTATTCAAGATGTGAGTGTACCATGGATTTATATAGAGGCAGTAAGATATTCTCTGTCTTATTCTCTATCCCTTTTTAAAATGATTCCTAACATTCTGTTTGTTGTGATATGGCATAACAGTACACTAGAGGATCTAGAGTTTGCTGATGCCCTAGCCATACTGATGTGCAAGTAAAAACTGAAAGAAGGCAGGGTTAACAGACAGTTATAAGAGGAACAAACCCTGAAAATCTAATGAGAAGCCCAGCACTCCCAACTCAAGCATTATATCAGAATGCAAAGGAATACAAGAGGTGAGTCAACTGACATACCATGACACTTATGTACAAGCCACGGAGAGTGTCCAAAGGAAACAGTGTAAAAGGAGCAGCTGCACTGGGCATCTTAAACAGTATTTGCTCATTGAAAATCTACAATTTACAGTCCAAACTGAATCTTAAACTGAAATGTTATTTCAGCCCTTAGCATATGGATGTGAATACTGGAAATCAACCAACGCTCCATGTAAAATGCCTCTGAAAGCAAATGCCTTGGCATAGGTACTGGAACTAGGAATGCTGTACCCCTAGGCTTGAAATGACATCCATCATATACAGGGTTTGCTGTTGGGTTCAGTGCTTCTCAGCACTCCATGCCTCAGGTATTAAATGGAATGAATTTCTGGCACATCTTTATATTTGTGTTCACCAATCCCATATCTCCAGTTATCCAGAAGAAAAGATGGAAATATCTGTGTATTGAGAATGAAGCCAAAGCATTTGTTGTGGCAGGCATAACATTGGGCAGCAGATAGAACAGGAAAAAAGGGATTGATGGAAAGAATCCACTAAACAGTACTTAGGCCTGGTCCATGCTAGAAAATGAGATGGGTTAACTACATTGGTAGGGGTGTGAAATGCACAACCCTGAGCAACATAGTTAAGCCAACTTAAATCACCATGGAAACCAGTGGTGGGCAACCTGTGGCCTATGGGCTATATGAGGCCCATCAGGATTCTATCTGTCGCCCGTGAGACGTTTTATTTACCGTTGCCCATGCACAGAGTTGTCAGATTCCGATGATTTCTGCCCACGTAGGTTTTTTCCTACCGGGATTACTAAAATGACATGCACGTAAAGCAAGAGCACATGAAGTGAGGTGCGTGCTGATTGTGCATAATGTTGTCTGCGACAGCCATATAACCCAGTCAAAATGCTGCTATGGTTCAAACGGCACACCCCACAAATCGTAGGTATGCAAGCACAATAAGCAAAACCACCCTGTCCTGGGAGATTGCCTCGGTTACAACAATCTTGAGAGCCAGTCCTGCAACCCACTCGCTAGCCTAGTTTGCCCTTCACTGATGTAGACAGCGCTAAATTGACAGAAGGAGTCTTCCCTCCACTTGGCCATTGGCTCTTGGGAAGGTGGATTCTCTAGGGTGATGGGAGAAGTCCCCCTGTTGGCATAGGTAGTGTCTACACTGACATGCTACAAGAGCACGGTGGTGCATAGATGTTCTAGCAGACAACTTTGTGGACACTATATGAAGACCCAGCAAAATGCAGCATACTGTTTGATATGCAGCAAGGAAACATCCATATCTTTCAGAATTAGCAATTCCTGTAGGCTTTCATGAACTGTCCAACTGCAATCACATAACATTTTTAAGCTTGTGTGAAATTGGAAAAAATATATTGTGAAGTTTTCAGCAATTTCATTTTATCTATTTACATGCTTGCAACACTTCCCAAACACACTCAGCAATTTCTACTGCCAGAACATTCAAAAATTCAAGTTTTAGCGAAGAGCTCTTTGCAAGCGTTTTGCAAAAACAGGACCGGTTTTGAGGTCTCCGTGTACTGCAAAACAGTGGAAGAGAGTACATCTGAAGGGCATGAGAAAGAAAAGAGATTTTTCAGCAATTGGTCAGGAGACAGGGAGAGGACAGTATACATGAGGAGCTCATGTGCACTTGTCAAATCCTGCTGTCTGATTTTTTTCACAACTTTTTTCCATTGCTTTCCTTTTCTAGTATTGCTCTCCAGAAATCTAGTGTCCATACAAAGGCTTGCTTGCAAAATTAGTGTTTTTATGTAATATGCTGCACCTCTGCTTGCTTGGTTGGCCTTGAGAACAGACTCGGCTTTGCTGTATGGGTGGAGCTCCCGAGGACATTTATTGACAAGAGTTCTAAACACCCACTGCCTACATTTGGGACAAGCCATCCCTGAGGGACGATGAGGGACGAAGACGCAGATGGACCACGAAGACTGACGAGGGACCAGGTCAGGGGGAGCATTGGCTTCTTTTACTGGATGGACTATGCCTAATTTTTGTTTCAGGTAGACCACCCGACGGAAGAGGATGCAGGATGGACTGCACCACTGGGGGCCTGTTCCACTCATGGACTTTTGAATTGTGTTAGAGACAAAGGCTCTGTTTTCCTTTATGGGTGCCCCCAAGGACATTTATGGACTATGCTTTAAATACTCCCCCCCCCCCCAATCCGGAACAAGGCAGGTTACTCCTATCACTTTTACACCTTGTATGCTTGCTTGCTTCTCGCTGTAACCCACCCTTGACCCCTGGATTCACTGTGCCTTATCTTGTTACATTTGTCTTTGCTTTCAATTTGTTTTAAACATTCACTTAATAAAACTCTTCTATTTAAGAGGAGGTATTTTAGCTGCCAGTCCTTAAGGGCCTGACCCAAAACCTTTTGATGTCAATGGGAGTCTTTCCTGTCACTCAGTGGGCTTTGGATTAGGCTTCAAGGGCTCCTGCAAGGATGGTGTTGTAGGATTGTGTTTATTGTCTGAAAGTCTTCACTGCTAAATTGAAAGGCTGGAGTCCTAGACACCTAGGGCCAGATTTCTTAAAGGCACGTAGGCATTTAATGGATTTTCAAAAGCATGTAGGTGCCTAAAAATCACTATTAGGCACCTTGATGCTTTCTGAAAAATCCCCAAACTGTTGTCCCTTTTCAACCTAAGCAGCTGGTCAGAAGTCAGGGCCCTGGTGATGTTCCAGTTGGAACTGGAAATTAGTGACGTTTTATTTTTTTAATGCAGTCTTGTTTACGTACAAGAAATATAGCAAGTCCCTGCTCCTGTGAATGCAAGAGGAACCAAGAACAAAAGGAACAGTTTCTTATCTCCCAGTGTCTTTATTCAACAAAGACCCAAAAGCAATCTTTAGCTTTTTCCAGGAACACACCGTGATCACTGTCTACTTCTTGGCTTTCTTGCTTTCTCCCCAACTGCTCTCTCTTCCTGTCCTGTGCTTGGTTTGATTTCCTTCTCCCTCCCACCCTGGGTCACAATAACTAGTGGAACTCTGTGCCCACCTGGTGCTAGTTTCTGGGCAGATTCCATTAGGCCTTGTTTTAGGTATGTTCCCTTATGTGTTTCTTGCAGCCTTTCTGAAGTGAACGCCCGTTGGGTTGAATGAATCAGTTTTAACTTGATCCACACTGCGCTTTCACCTAGATCCCATCAAAATCTCTAAAAACCTGGCCTATGATGCCTACTGAGTGATCCCAAAGAGGAGGAGGTGGACTGTGGACGTAAGGAAGGAAGAAAAAGGTGGGGCTTATTTGTCGGTTGGAAAAAAACAGCTTTAATATTTAAAATAACTTCTAAAATTGTTGCTGCAGTTTGTGCTTTTTCAAGAGTAGCGCTATTTGTGTATTGATTTGGAGTGAATGTTATTCGATGGCAGTGCCACATCAGGTGCGTTTTAATATGGAAGGCAGAGCCACTACACAAACAGTGTCTTGGTGCCACTGAATATTCCAGAAGATGTATTTATTTAGGCTACAGTTTTTGAAGAAATCTAGAGCTGTTATGGACCCAAATCCATCATGTCTATATAAAAGTGAAGTATCTGAATCAAACACCCTTCACATTGCATTTCCTCTGTAGATCCAGGAACTTATTTTCTTGCAAGGGTCCAAGTTTTGCCATTTGATCCATGCAAATGTTTTTTAGCCCACAGTGCTGTATCAAAAGCAATATAGTCCATGGACTTCAGCCTAGCTATCTAGAATTTAGCATTTTATAGGCTATCAAATGATCTGCTCTTTTTGACAGCCATTAAGGGCACTTATGTGGCATTGCAGGGTGTGTTTGCTGCTATAATTGGTCTTCAGGAAAAAGCAGACCAGGTAGATAGCCCATTTTCTATTAAGGCATTTTGTGAGCTTCCAAAACCTGGTAGGGAGGGACCTTTTGGACCCTGAAAGCTTATAAATTATAAATTGTTGGCCTAATAAAAGGCCTCACTATCTCTCATATATCCTGCCTGCTGAACTGACTTGTAGACTTTGACAACACGGTAAATGGTCTGCTCAACAGTGCTGATGCACTGCAATGTCATTTAACTGCAAACAACTTAGAGGCACTTCCAAAGGGATTTCATGGCCAGTTTCCTTCATATCAGTTTCCAAACATTTATGAAAATTGCCATCTTCAATAACCATTTGTAAAAGACGGCAGATGAGCTAGACAAAACTGCAAACGTTATGCAGATGGTTACAAATCATTTTCTGGCTCACTGCAAGTATTTGCAAACGGCCGGGAGATACTTTGCAATACATAAATATATTCGTAGACAATTTTGTCAGCCTTCTTTTGATACTGATGGATAAATCAGAGGTACAATTTTAAAGGCTGCCGTTACAGTTTTCATAGAATCATAGGACAGGAAGGGACCTCACGGCAGGACCAAGCACCATCTAGATCATCCCCGGTAGATGTCTATCCAACCTGCTCTTAAATGTCTCTACTGAGGGAGATTCTACAACCTGTCTAGGCAATTTATTCCAGTGTTTCACCATCCTGACAGTTAGGAAGTTTTTCCTAATGTCCAACCTAAACCTCCCTTGCTGCAGTTTAAGCCCATTGCTGCTTGTCCTATCATCAGAGGCCAAGGAGAACAATTTTTCTCCCTTCTCCACAATGACCCCTGGATCCCTTTCTGCAGAACTCCTTCCTCTGCACTCATTTCCCATTTTGTGTATGTGCTACTGATTGTTTCTTTCTAAGGGAAGTATTTAACATTTGTCCTTATTGAATTTCATTCTATTTACCTCAGACTGTTTTTCCAGTTTGTCTAGATCATTTGAATTAATATTCTATCATCCAAAGCACTTGCAACCCCTTCTGGATGGTATCATCCGCACGCTTTATAAACATACTCTCTATGCCATTATTTAATCATTGATGAAGATATTCAACAGAACTGGTCCCCAAACTGATCTCTTCAGAACCCCACTCATTATGCCCCTCAAGCAGGACTGTGAACCATTGATAACTACTCTCTGGGAATGATTATCCAACCAGTTATGTACCCATCTTGTTTGCATTATTCTATCTAGGTTGCATTTCCCAAGATAGTTAATGAGAAGGTCATGTGAAACTGTATTAGAAGCCTTGCTGAAGTCTAGATTTACCACATCTACCACTTCCCCCCCATCCACAAAGCTTGTTATCCTATCAAAGAAGGCTATCAGGTTGGTTTGACATGATTTGTTCTTGACAAATCCATGCTAACTATTGCTTACCACCTTATTATCTTCTAGATGTCTGAAATGGATTCTTTAATTATTTGCTCCATTATCTTTCCTGGTAAGAAGTTAAGCTAACTGGTCGGTAATTCCCTGGGCTGTCCTTATTTCCACTTTTATAGATGGGCGCTATATTGCCAGTTTTATTAAAATGCTGGGAAATTAATTGGTTGTTTATATCAAATCCTAATTTTTTTCTTAGAAATGTAAAAGTGTCTGGAGCAATAGCATGAACAGTCATAAAATATTGTTTACAAATGCCTGTTGCCTTTTTACAGATTGTAGCCAATTGTATTCAACGGGAGAGGCTTCTAGGAGGCTAGATCAGAGGGATATACAGGAGCAAGGATGCCAACACTATGCATGAGGCTTTCATTAACTTCCATGTGTGTTTGGATCAGGCCCTTAATGAATAACCCAGTATTACTATACCTTCTATACAAGGATCTCCACTTTCTTTGGGACACGATTCATCAGGAAGTGCAAGGGCTCAGCTCTGTGATAAATCATCCCCCAGGTATCTCAGATAGTCAGTGGGTGCTTCTGTAAATTTTGACCCATGCACTCAATGGTACAGCTAGAAATACATCCCCTATCTCTTCTGAGTACTAGTTCTGTGCCTTCATGAAAAGCCCATCACAGGTAATATCTTTCCATTTGCAGAGGGAAAGAGAGCCTGATGTATATCATTTTTCTCTTCAGTCCCCAGGAGCACACTGCTTGCCTTATTATTAAGAGAATGACCTTAATCTCCTGTACCTGGTAAGATGGGAAAACTGACATCTCCCCGATAAGGATATTACTGGATTTCTTACTGTGATTTAGTTCCAGGTGCCCAAATGCACACCTTTAGCCCTGTCTTTTGCAGCCTTTATGCTCATCAAATGTAAAATGTAAAAACCTTTGGGGGCCTTGAAACAGCTTTAAAAAGTCCTGATACAGGAACGTGATTAAAAACAAACAAACCGTAATTAAACTGAATGCATTGGTGCACTTGGTAAAGAGGTTAACGGCATCTGAGAAAAACCAAATAAACAGAACATCTCACTGCAGGAAGCCTTTTCTAAATGGATTTTATTTTAGTCTCAGAAAAAGCTTCTTTAGAAACAAGGAAATAGATGATCTTGGGGTTTTAATATGTCTTTAATTGGGATGGCAAGGTGGTTCGGTAAACAAATAATCCAATCGGATAGATCCTTTGGGCTAACTGTTCAAAGTGTTTAAAAACAAGTATATGCACACACATTGCATATAAAAATGGGGATTGGTGTGAGCACCTCTTCAGAGTAGTTTCCTTCTGAGTCCCTGGCTGGGTCACAGGTAATATTTGTGGTGCTTGGTTTGATTGTGAATGCATTGATTTCTTATTAGAAGGAGCTATAACATAAGTGAACTTACTATAGTTAACAGTGAGCACAGGCTAAGTTATTGTCAGTATCAACTGAAAATGCCATGGTTTGCCTGTTTATTTCGGTGTCCAGAAACAATCTGTCCCAAGGCTACAAGAAGTCAAAAGCAGAGCTTGAATCTTGCATACACCACGGAAACATGGGAGTGTTTTAGATTGCAAGAAGAGGTTTATCCAATGAGCTCAGATGCAATTAGAGAATCCACTGATTGGTAAGCTGCCTAGGAGGAAAAGAGGAGTAAGCAAGACAGAATGGAAGGCTACTCACCTTTGTATATGCTGAAGATGCTTTCATTTTCTGCATTGCAGAGAAACCCTGGCAAATGGATTTTAGGAGTGTGGACTAATCAACTGCTTGGATAACTAGCATTTGTATTGTTTATGTCAAGTGAAATTCTTTTGCCTTATGGTACTCCCTCTATCTAGCTTATGGATAAAAGTAACATTCCCAAATCCTCAGACACCACTGAGAGTAGGTTTTTATTCTAACAAATTACCAGCGTGTCTCTCTGTTCTGTTGACATTTAGTGTTGCCAAAGCAGGGTGCGTATTTCGGATTTTAGTGCACAATCACTAAAAATTACTGACAACCATTAAAAGCTCATGTTAAAATAAGCTTTTGTGGGCACTTTGGAAAGAATACGTTTCTTTTTCCTAATGGGATAGTGCTATTTTTGCGACACGTTAATCAAGGTGGCAGCAAATATAACTGACAGACTGTGTCCATGACTTTGATTATCTACTTCAGCAGCTACCCCATGTGTTAATAGTTAAAAATATTCACCGATGGGGAGACCACATGGTACCACATTCAACATATTAATAGTGCAATGTAATAAATCCGTATAGCAAACACACAAAGCTGTGTATTCTTCCCCATTCTAAGAGGCATTCCCATTTCAATTTGATGTGCTTTGACTGACTGACTGACTCTGCAATGTGCTTAGTGATGCTTAAGCTGAAGGACACAGTATAAAAGTAAATTGCATTGTGTTGTATTTGGAGTTCAGTATACGGTAAATGGTAAACATTACTCTTAATGTAGTTTTGCTTTTCTCATAATAAAAGAGCAAGTGTAAAATAACTGGAGTCACCTTAACCTACTGACATTTAAAAAAATTTAATATTGGCAGAGATGAAACACAGTGTGTTGTGATGCCCCTTTGCCTTTCTGGGCGCTGAAGAAGTGAACCTTATTAAAGGGAGTGTCAAAAATGAAAGCGGTAGTCTGGTATTCGACATTTAGTAGAGGTTCCCTCATGGCTTCCAAGTCAAATGTAAGATGCTGGTTTTGACCTAGCAAGCCCATAAACAGCTTGGAATAGCCCTGCTACAGAGACCACCTCTCCCTTCATACCATACTGTTGCAGTTTGCGTCGGTGGAAGCTCCCAAGGGTGTTCTCTGAATTTGTAGAAAGGGAAACTGCTGACTGGAGATTCTCCACGAGGGTCATGTAGGCCTGAAATAGCTCCAAATGTCTTGATTTTTCCAAACATTTTATCCGCTGTTGCGCTTTTGCAGGCTTAGGCTGGAGGGGAGGGAGACGTTATTAACTATTGGCTATTGCAGGTGTGCTTTTGTTGACATGTAGGCTGATATATCTGCTGGAGTTGGTGGTTTTGTTATAAAAGTGATGATGACTGAATATTAAGACGACAACCAGGGCTGTCATAGCCTGGGAGAGAGACTTCTGGATGCAAAGAAATTAAAAAAAAAATCTCCATCAAGATCATTTGAACAATTGTAGAAATAGGACCTCTTAGCAAACAAAGAATTGTTTTCAAAGTTGGTTTTCTCTTCTGACAGGCCTTCATCAGGCTCAGGAAAATTTTCAAGAACAGAGTGTCGAGGAATGATCTTGGCAAATATTTTACAAAAATTATCCAGCATCTGATCAAAAGCCTAGTGAAATCAAAGGAAAGGTCCCTATTGATATCCATGGGCTTTGGAGCATTCCTTATCTGAACAAAAGTAATTGTGTATTGACTGCTTTACTTCCTGCTAGGCCAAATTCTGGTACCCTTTCTTATGCGATTTTCAACAGAACTAACTGAGTTCAGGTACCACACAAGTCAGGGTGCTGAACTAGGCCCTCCGACCGGGGGGGCAGAAGGGAAGGGGTAGTTGTCCTGGAACCTGGCAATTCAGAGGGGCCCAGGGCTTCTTGGGCAATCCAGAGAGGCCCACCTCTCTGTGGCAGTGACGGTGCTCAAAACCCCTAGCCCTTTAAATCACTGCCAGAGCACCATGCCATGGTCTCCGGGCAGCCCTAAGGGCTGGGAGAGGCACACCACATTCCAGGCGGTGCTGAGGGCTGCCTGGGGGTTGTTGTGGTACGCTTGGATGGCACTGAGGACTGGCTGCTCAAGGCCCCACCCCTTCTTCCCGATGCTCCGCCCCTTCCTGGAGCACAGAGCCGCCCCCCCACCTTGCCCAGGGGCCCACGAAGGCTGTTGGCTCCCCTGAGCAGAACTGGGCCCTTCGTGATGATGACCTCACTTCAACATTTCCTTGCAGTTACTTAAACAGGTCACTAGATGGCAGATGATAAATGCACAATATAAAGTAAAAAGCAAAAAGCTGGTTGTCTGGTGAGACTCCATTTACTTCAGGTGCTTCACCAGTACCTGAGGGAAACTTTAACTCTCACTATTAACTATGGAGAATTGCAGAGGATTGCTGTCTAGAGTAAATGCTGGAGATGAGTTACTTTAATATTATTTAGAAGTAACTACCAAAAGCTGTTAAATACTTGTCCAGTAGAAAGGAAGACACTGTCCTGTCCCACAGAGTAGCTGTTATTGAGGTGTATTCTCATCACCACATGAAAAGATTTGTGTGCATCTTCCATTACCATTACTGGACCATT
The DNA here is from genome assembly GCA_019425775.1 of Rafetus swinhoei. NCBI lineage: Eukaryota > Metazoa > Chordata > Testudines > Trionychidae > Rafetus > Rafetus swinhoei. Next base: position 35,390,888 of record CM033443.1, on the reverse strand, counting down.
TCTCTGTACCCTGAGCTAGTGTATATTGTGTAATCATATGGGATGCCCTGAAGGTAGGACAGTATAGTGGGTTCTGGAGTTGCCTAGTGCATAGGGTATTTGCCTGGAGAGCACAGCGTGGTCAGTTCAAATTCACTCTGCCCACCCAGGTAGCTGCTGGGGGGCCAACACCTCCAATCTCAGAGATACCCTCATGGTCTATGAAGAAGATGCTCTTATTTCAAAAGTTTCTTTTTTCTAATATTTGAATGAGAAAAGTTAATATTGGGATGTCTACAGTCCTAGGCTTGGTTTCTTGATAAAACAAAGAAGAATGGAGCTATATGAAGCGCAGACAGAGAAACATTTAATAGGCCAGAGGTTCACCAACTCTTCTACTATGTGAATCACTTAAAGAAATACTCTCATGGTTTGCTTCATAATTGCTGTCCCATTGCTGCTTTGTGCATTCTGCTAAGAAGTGCTGTGCACACCACTGTTATCCCAAGGAATATAACGGCCAGCCAGTCAATCCAGCGGCATAGATGGTGAAGCTGTCTAGAGTGTCTCAGGAGTGAGATGCTAACCTCAGGGCAGACTGCTAAGAACCAAAGCACAAACCCCAAATTGGTTGAGAGTTTTATACTTAGAATTCACTAACCAAAAATCAAGTGTTAACTCCTCAGGCACCATAACAGCCTAACCTCATGGTCACAAGACAGTTCCTTTGGGTACTCTGGTCTCTCTAGCCACCACGCAAGTATGCCTTTTTGATAGATGGTTTCTTACGCCAAAAAAAAAAAAAAAAAAAATCACGGTAATATTCAAGTTACTTCCAGTCCTAAAGGACTAGTCTCTTACCCAACATCCATTGCACTTTAGATATTGCACCAAATAAAACTCTAGTAGCCCCTCTTAGAAAAGAATGATCTAAAGTTTTATTAGCTAAGAAAAATAAATGAGTTGTTTACAAGGTTAAAACAGGTAAACACGCACACAAGTTGCAGTTTAGATTCCAAAAGGTGACAGAAGCTGCTGCAATATCGAAGCTCTATATGAACATTAGGGGTAACCCAGGCTAAGCAGTTTGGGATTCCTTGCTTATGCTTGGAAATCTTGGCCACCCAGGGTACGTCTACACTGCACACTTATTTAGAAATAAGCTATTCCGGAAGAAATATTCCAAAATAGCTTATTTTGAAATAGCACGTCTATACTACGGGGAAGTCTCAAAATTAGTCTGAGGCAGGTTTCCCTAATGTGGACACGCTACCTCGAATTAGAGCCCCAGGAGGCACTGGGGAGTAATTTGTTTGAATGGCCCTGGGGAGGAGCTATTTTGAAATAGCAGCAGTGGAGTGTCCACGCTACAGCTATTTTGAAATAGCTCTTTCAGAATAGGCATTATTCCTTATGGAATGAGGTTTACAGAAGTTGGGATAAGCCATCCATTGTTTTGAAATAACTGTGCTGTGTAGACGCACCCCCAATGTCCAAGCAGCATGGACCCTGAGCTCAAGTTAGTGGGATGAGTTGACACGCATGTCTCCTCTTAGGGGTTGGGCGGTGCAAGCAATGCAATTCACAAAGTCTTTGTTCTTTGATGTTTCATAATGGCTCATTTGGTTTCAATGGGCCTTCTCTGTGGGGAGGACCTAATGTCTTTTGCAGGCAGCCAGTATTGGACATTAATTAATACTCCTGTTTGATTTGCACAATGACAGGGGTTAACAATGCAGACACTTACTACCTTATAACATATAGCACAGATGTTATAAGTGAAATTATGAAGCCCTTCTAGAGTGCTGCATGCATTACGGTCTAAATGCATTCTTTACAATCTAAATGCATTCTTATAAACGTAACATCTATGTTAGGTAGGCCAGACTGCTTTCAGCTATGTCTCTGCCATTTCAGCTATGAATCTGTGCATGTCATGCCTAGGGGCACCTGGTTTGCTAGGAACCCCCTCTCCCCCCCCCCACAATGTTTTCTAGGCCTTCATCCAATTTGGTTTTAAATGTCCCAAACGGTGAGGCTTCCAACCGCTTGCCTTGGGAGGCTATTCTGAAGTTAAATAATTTTACCACTTTAGGAATCCTTTTGTTTATTATTCTCTAAGACTTCTTTTCTATCTTCCTTTGTACCATCCTAAGCAATGACTAACCCCTAATATCATTCTTCTGCATTCATAAAGCATGCAGTTTGCAGGCAAGGAAATTGCAGGTCCTTTGTTGTAACAAAATACAGCCGCTGAGTGGTTTAACACAATGTTATTGATTGTAAAGCTGTGGTCAATTGAGTAATTTTCAGTTAGTTACAATGGGAGTTAGATGCTAAAGGTCATTTCAGATTTTGCATATCACTGCGAAGAGGCAGAAGACAGAAGAGGACATGTCAGTTGCCTTGCCAGTGGCAGCTAGGAATGTAAAATGCCTGATGCTAGTTCCTGTGGAAGAGAAATATACCACTTGAGTTGAATACAAATTTAGCAATAAAGTCTCTTTGACGAGGTGGGTCTTTGCCCACAGCAGCTTATGCCCAAATAAATCTGTTAGTCTTTAAAGTGCCACAGGGCTTCCCTTTATTGTCAGGTGCACTGGTTATTTAGTAATTAGTTGCTCCATGTTTTGAAAGTTGTCGCAAGTATCCCTGGATGGTGAGTCCAGGTTTTTGTTAAAAGTTGCGAAGAAAAATGTGTTGTTTGTTCAATCCAAGTTGTTCATGGAGGAATCATCCTGAATATCGAGAAATATGAGCGTATTTAGTCAGATGAGACTTTCAAATGAAGAACTATTTTAGAAAAAGCAGCCCTTTTAATAACCTTATTGACTTGGGCCACTCTTAATTCTTGAGTTGTCTCAGAAGATGCTTCCATTTAAAGACATGTTGACCTATCAGCCACTTCCCTAGGAATGCTGTGCATTCTTTAAGCATCACACACATTTGTTGTAAAATGAATCAATTTTTTAGATTTTATGCTTTCCAGAGGACACTGAACCTTTTCCGTTTAAGCTAGCCTACAAACACCGAGCGAAAATAATCACAAATAGCATTAGTGAGGGTGATGAAGAGCCTTTGACATTACAAATAATATAAAGCATCAAAAAACAGTGGATGGAAAATGTATTAATAGAAAATGCACCGAATAGAGCTCTTCTCTGGACACTAGCCCGTTGCATCTGTCAAACACATGACAACTTTAGAGACACCTTACTGATCCTAGGAACAGTGTGAACCACATTTGGACGACTGACTTGAATAAATAAAGGACTGCACCAGTTGTCATTGCTGGCAAAGGATCCCTCTAATCACACTTGCACAAAAGCTAATTTTAAGCATGTCTTGCTGGTTGACAGCAATAAAAAAGGCTTTTGGATATTATGCACCCTTCCTTTTCTGGATGGAAAAGAAAATTATTTTTCGGCAGGCTGTTAACCTACTAAGTCCTTCATACATAGGACGTAACGATACCTCTTTGAGCAGTAGCAATGCTTGCATCTGAACAACCCAAACCAATAATTTTATTTAAAAAAAGACACCATAACACTGACACTACTGTAGTCTCCTCTGTTTTTATTGTAAAAAAGATTTTATGTCATGGAAGGATTTTCTTCTTCCCAAGCAAGCTTATTCAGAAGCAGGTCCCATCTGTTCTCAAGCCAAGACTTTAGGTGGGGGACATTTGTTGTGTTTAAGAGTTCTTTCTCCCACAAAATACTAGTGAAGAATGACGTCTGGATTGAGCAGGTAGATTGACTTTTGGTCCGTGAGTGAACCAGCCATACTTCTTAAAAATTCATGTCCCCTTCTGCAGCTCTTGGGACAAGGTTGCCCACCATCCAGAATTGTCCTGAAATCTCCAGAAATTAAAGATGACTCTTTAATTAAAGATTGTCATGCGATGGAATCTCCAGGAATACATCCTGCCAAAACTGGCAACCCTACCCCAGGAGTTCTTCTCTAACGACGTTTTCCTAAATGTGTCCAGTCCATTCTTAATAGTTTGGTTCATGCTGTGGTTTATTCCTGAGTCATTAGTTTTAGGTTCATTTTTTAGCTTAGTAGTGTGTAAATTGTCAGAGATTGTCAGAGATGCTTGAATGCAATGGGTGAAATTGTGGCTCTTTTGAAATCAACGATAAAACTTTCATAGACTTCCAAAGGGGCAGGCTCTCACCTAGTAAGCGGGATGGGAGCCTGCAGCTGGTGGATCAGTGATTTAACTGTGTTATGTCTGCTTTCCTCCAATGGGCAGCACACGATATGTATTGGTTACAGGTTTATCCCGTTTCCCATGCACATTCCAAATCACCAGCACCAGTAGGACATGAGAGTCTGTCGCTGCTCTGAAGAAGTCCAAGGGAGCAACTGCAATAGCAAAATTCGTTTGGCAATCTTGTGGATGACCAGGACATAATAGAAATATTGCTACAATTCAGTATAAAGACACATTCGAAGAGCTGTCCATAGGCACAGAACTGCAACAGTGGGAGAGTTGCAAGTCGCTTTTCAGGCACATTGGTAGAGTGGGTTGTGAGAAGCTACACAGTCACTGTTTGTATTTACTGCGGTCGGTCTTTAATGTGTATATACAAATCTTAATTGGATTTTTAGAATGGATTATTCTAGTTTTATACTGCAGCAGGAACCCTTCACCTATAATTGCGGTACGTGTTTTGACCAGGCTTTTCCTTGGTTTGAATTGATATAATACATATAAATTGCCTTGTACCATCATAGTGTAAATTTTTATTATCTCGTTTTACTAGTTGAAATGTACAGTGTATTCAATTCTAATTGTGTTACAATATTTCCAGTGAATTTTCTTTGTTTTCAAAATTAAACGCTTTAATCACACAAAAATAATTGGATTTAGTATGTATGATTCATAACTGTCACTAAGATGTGATTAAATTACATTTCCTTGAAGTGGACTATAACTAAATTGACTGTAAGTATTCTGATCAATACATGCATCGGAAAAGTAAAATCTGCTTTGAGACGCTGAGAGGTTTTTGTTTTGTTTTTGTTTGTTTAACTAAGATCTATATTTTAACTCAGGAAAAAATCCATTCACTTTCCCCAGCGGGTGAAATTGTTGACTGTGGTTGTGTTTAGAAACTGTCTCTGAGTAAAAAGTCCATATAAATGAATGGAATGTCACTTCAGCAATTAATCCCTTGTGCTTAATTTAAAACAGATAATGTTTTAAGAGCAGTGACTGTAAGAGCCAGATTAGAACAAGCTCAGCCCTAATAAATAAATGAAACGCTCCCATCACCTAATTCCATGCATGAGGCAGTTTCTGAATATCAAAAAGGACAGTTGTTTTTTCCACTTGTAAGTGCACAGTAGATCAGAACATTGCCCTGTCAGCAACTAATGTTCAAACCCACCTTTCGCATAGATTTTTAAGGTCAGCTGGGAATGTTCTGATTGTGTGGCATGACCCCATACAAAGCTCAGGCCAGAGACTTCCACTCGGTTATTTCTGCATCAAGCCCATAACTTCTGCTGGGAGTGAGAGCAAGAGCACCTCTTTTTTAGAGAGACCTGATACTGATTTAAAGACTTCAAGTTGTGGTGAATCCACCTGGTCCCTACCTCAGTTGTATTCCCCTTTAATCTCCCCCCCCCCCCCCACATTTGTGGAATGAATCTTGTTATGTGCATCCATATGGAAGTGAGGTATGACACCTCACCTTCGTGTTTGTGCACATAACAGCATTCATATGGTAGGGCGGGGCTGAGGGGTTTGGAGTGTGGGAGGGGGGCAGAGGGTTGGGGATGAGGTTTCTGGCTGGAGATGCAGGCTCTGGGTTGGGACCGAGGGCTGAGGGATTTGGGGTGCGGACTGTCCTGGGGCTATGGCAGGGAGAAAGGACTCCACCCAGCTCCTCTCTCTGCAGCAGCACCTGGGCTGTGGGGGAGAAGCGCTTCTCCCTCCTGGGGCTGAGTTGACACCGGGAGAGGGAGGGGTGCCCCTCCCAAAGCCATGGTAGGACCTGGTCGGGGCAGGCTGCAGGGGAGAGAGGTTCCCTTCCTCTGGCTGCACCAGAGTCTGGCCTGAGGCTGAGTTTGGCCTGGGGGAAGGAGGGCTCCCCTCCCCCAGTCATGTCAGATCCTGGCCACAAAGCTTCCCTAAGTGCCTGCTTAGAGCTTACTAGCTTGCTGCACAGGTTACAGGGTGCTCAGGTTGTGCCAATGGCTGATTACCTTCACTGCTAAAAATGTGCTTTATTTCCAGAGCTAGTTACATATTCCAGCTTCTGGACCCTCATGGTGTGATGCCCACACTAGCCTCTTTCTGCCAGCTGGGCATGTCCTCCTCAGGAGGCTGCCTCCAGCTGCAGAGGGGCAGTGCTGGGGACTGAGAGCCAGGGCTCTCCACTCCTCGGGGCTCCCCACCGAGCGTCCAGCTGTGCTCCCATCCCGCAGTGGAGGAGGGGGCAGCCACACGATGCAGCTGCCCAGGCCGTCTCGCCTTCATTGGAGAGATCCATGCCTGGAGTCCAGTCAGCTGCTGTGGTCCCCACGGGGAACAAGAAGCCAGGGTCCTAGGAAGCAGCAGGGTTCCCTGCATGGAGCCAGGGCCCCAGAGGCTCAACTCAGCCAGGAGCCTAGGTGGCAGCCTGGCTTGGAGCGGAGATGGGGCCGCCGCCCTGCTCGGGAGCCAACTTCCTTACAAAAGTCAAATTGCCACGACTTTCAGCTGCTGGTGTAAGGAGCGCAGCTCCGGCACGAGTCTGGGAGAGGTAGCCATGTTAGTCTGTTTCAGCAAAAATGAGGAGTCCTGTGACACCTTAAAGATTAACAAACACATCATTCAGGACACAGGCTTTCGTGGGCTGCGGGTCACTTTGTCATGAATCGGACATTTCATTTGGGCAGGGATTTATACATCCATCTAGAGATGGGAGTGTCACAGCAGGGCTAGTGAGGCTAAGTCACTTGATGGATGTGGCCCACTTCCAACAATTGATAAGAAGGTGAGAATACCTAAAAGGGAAAATTACTTGTTCAGACCTGTTCCAATGGTGTCAAGTTTGCTTGCGAGTTCCAGCTCCACAGTTTTACATTGCAATCGGGTTTTGAAGTTTTTTTGCTCAAATATGGCAACTTTCAAGTCTGTTACTGAGTGTCCAGAGAGCTGAAGTGCTCTGCTACTGGTTTTTTCGTGTTACTTTTCTTGATGTCTGATTTGTGTCCATTTATTCTTTTGCGCCGACACAGCCTTATTTGTCCAAGGTACATGGCAGAGGGGCTTTGCTGGAACGTGATGACATATAACACGTTTGTACATGTGCAGGTGAATGAGCCCCTGACGGTGTGGCTGATGTGGTTAGGTCCTATAATGGTATCACTAGGGTAAATGTGCGGACAGAGATGGCAATGGGGTTTGTTGCAGGGATTGTTCATGAGTTAGTATGTGTAGTGTGTAATTGCTGGTGAGTATTTGTTTCAGACTGAGGGACTGTCTCTATGCAAGGACTGGCCTGCCTCACAAGATTTGTGAAACCGAGGGATCATGATCTAGGAGAGGTTGTAGATCCTTGATGTGTTGTAGAGGTTTTAGTTAGGGGCGGTAGGTATTGGCCAGTGGCAATCTGTTGCTTTCTTTGTTGGATCTGTCCTGCCCTGGCTCTATCAATCTGTTTCTTCACTTCCCCACATAGGTATTATAGTTTTAAGAATGCTTGATAGAGATCCTGTAGGTGTTTATCGCTGCACACAGATGTGTGAAGCAAATGTGGTTGTATATTAGGGTTGTAGATAATAGATCGTGAGATGTGTTCTTGATGAAAGCTAGAGGTGTGTAGGTAAGTATAGTGGACAGCAGATTGCCTGTACAGGGTGGTGCTTATGTGTCTAACTACGCGAACGTAAAGCCTATGCCTCTTGTTGAGGTGGTTTTATGATGTTGGCAAAGCAAGAGAGTTACATCGTCGGGAGGAACATTTCACTGTGCCGCCACTGTTTTGTTGACAACAGTTGACTTTAGTTGACCAAATTTTGTAGTATAGAGAAGGCCTACGCATGTTTTCCAGACCTTGAATTGTTGTTGCTGCTCTTTTGTGAATTCTTTCTAATTTCTTCAACAACATTTTTGGGGCATGAACGCTGGAACTGGACATGTTTCAATAATGGGCACAGGTGAAAGTGGGCCTATTTAGGCCAGGCCAGTATGGAATACCAGCAAGAGCCAGCCACCGGTAGGAGCCCATACGTGGCTGATGTTAACGCGAAAGCACTGTCACAGCAGCACTTTAAGTCGCTTCTCCTTTTACTCCCTCCCCCCCCCCGATGCAGCCCTGCAGATAGGGTTGGGAACCCTAGGCCATTCAAATCATCACTGGAGTCTTGGCTGCCTCCTCAGGCTGGCTGGGGAAGTCTGCCCTCAACCCCGCCCTTCTACCCACAGCACTGCCCCTTCCAGAGACCCAGAACCCCTCCCCCCCATCTTGCCAGGGACCCTGACATACTGCTAAGTCCCGGCAGTTACTTTCACTCCTAGTAATGGGCTCACAGATGCCACATGCAGAGGTAATATCACCTCCCTACTCCTATCTGATATTCCTCTGCTTACACTGTGAATAGCTGCGTTTGTTCTCTTAATCATTACACTCTTAATCAGCCTGGAAACTCATGTTCATTTCTTTATCCACCATAATCCCTGCGTACTGTTCAGAGATACTGCTTTCCTGGGTAAAGTTCCTGACTTTTGCGTGACCTGTAATTTTTTATCCTAGATGTAGGATCTTGCGTTTGGCTATACTGAAAATGTATGTTCTTGGAGAAGGCCAGTTTACCAAGCAATTCACATGTTCTGTATAATTGACCTGGTTTTATCATTTGCCACTCTACCAATGGTTATGCCATCTGCAAACTTTACCAGCAAGAACCATATTCTCTTCCAGGTCATTGATGAAGATACTGACTAGAAGTAGTTCAAGAACCTGTGGGGACCCCACTAGAAATTCCCCAGTGCTGATGACTATTTATTTATTTATTTATTTATTTATTATTTCTCAGCCATTTTAAAATCAATTTTATACATGTTCCCTTCATTTTTGTACTATGCTAATTTCTTAATCTGAATACCATAATTTACCAACTCAAATGCCTTACAGAAACCCAAGTCCATGAGGAAAACAGTCATTTTTATCAATAAAATTTATAATCTCATAAAAAAGTCAGGTTTGTTTGAGTAGACCTATGTTCCATAAACCCCATGTTAATGTACACTAATTATGCTGACAATTTTTTTATTCACTTTTATTCCATATCATCTTGGATTAGCATCAGGCCAACCATCTGAATGGTTGACTTCCTCACCGTGGCCATGACTTTACATTGCATTTCATTGCATTGGTACCCAGAGATGTAAATTATGCTCATGCTCACATTGTGCTAGCTACTGTCTGTACAAATACTAAGCATAGCAAGGACTGACTTTCTGAGACCTCAAACCTTCCTACTTCCAGGGCCTTTTTACCCATTTTGGGGCCAACAGACAAATGGACTGGCATTTGTCCAGAAATAATATCTGCTGCTGAACGAGTTCATATAGACCACATTTATATTGGACAATTGATATCTATAGGACTAAATTGCTTCTTCCTGGGTATTACCTAGACTGGCTGTACATTTCATCAACAGTTTTGAAGACTGACTAATAACTAGTAATGCAATAATGTGACCCCCTGCTGAATGGCCTTCCAAGTGTACTGAAGTCTGCTTCACAGGGGGAAAAAATCCCACCCTTATGATTGCTAGGAACTGGAACCATTGTTGGAAGTCTCACCAGGTGAAGCAAAGATTGAATGAGCACAGAGATTAGTGAGGGACTGCCAGTGTATCAGGATCTGGTCCAATTTGGCTAAGCATCTGATAATTTGGCTTCTGATATGTACTTTTAAGCTTTCAAGTACCTAAAAGGGTGTTAGAAGGAGGAGGGAGTAACATTCTTCTCCTTAGCCGCTGATGAAAGGACAAGAAGCAATGGGCTGAAATTACAGCAAGGGAAGTTTAGACATTAGGAAAAACTTTCTATCCGGGTGGCTAAGCACTGGAATAAATTGCCTAGTGAGGTTGTGGGATCTGCATCATTGGCGATATTTAAGAGCAGGTTAGATAAACACCTGTCAGGGATTATATCAATCAGGAGTGGGCAATAATTTTTAAAGGGAGCCACTTTGCAAATGTCTGAAGTGGCTCCAGGCCACCCCGGAACGGGCGGGGCCTTGGGCGGAAGGGGCAGGGCCAGGAGACTTCTAGTGCTGCTGTCATGATAATGAGGGTTAGCCAGCAGTCTGGGAACTAAGGGGTTAACTATACCTAACCCAAGTAGAGTTGACCAATAGGAATGTAAGTAGGAATTTCAAACTGGGACAAAGGAATTTTTGGGTTTTTCCCTCCTTTGGTCTCTGGGGCGGTTTCTCTCCAGCTACTGAGGGAGAAAGACAGAATGTCTCCCTCCAAGAATAGACTCTTCATTCTCCTGTAAGTAGGGTAAAGTTTAGATAAATCCATTAGATTTTATTGTTTTATGGTTTGGGAAATGGGATCTGATGTCTGTGCATTTAAAATGGGTTTTTCTCTCTTTTGCAACTAAGTTTTGGCCCACGGCTTGTGACTTTTCCATCTAGTCATTATGCTTGCAACAGGAATATTGTGGTGATAATAAAAGTTCTTTCTCTTTTCTTTTATTAACCTGGTATTCATTAATTTTTGCGTCCTGGTTTTTACTTTAGGGGTGAGATTTCCCAAGTGATCTCTCTTCTGGTTTTCTTATCATTAGTTGGGTGGTAGCAGTGGAGTTTTTATCCCCACAATCTAGGTTGTTAAGATTTTGGGGGGATGTTTTTTACCAAAGCCTGGAAAGATAAGGTTTTGGGGTACTTTTGTGGGCCCCCACTTCTGCATTTATCGTGCCAGAGTGGGGAAGGAACCTTGACGGCTCCCCTGCCCACAGACCTTGATTGACCTAGGGTTGGGGGAGTGTGTGAAATCTTTGCCTCCTGCACCCGGTGTCCAGAGAGAATCACCAGCTGTTTTAAAACACCTGGCAGGTCCCTCTAGGTGCCACGGCAGGAGGAGACTTCGCATGCTCCCCCCCACCCCCAGGCTATTCAGGGCTTGGGGGTGGGGAGAACGCACAAAGTCTCTCACCCTTGGCCCCTGCCCCCGTGCGACGGCTAGAGAGAACCACTGGCTGTTTTAAAACAGCGGGCAGTTCCCTCTGGTGCTGCATGCCCCTGGTGGGGGGAGGAGATTTTGTGCACTCTCCCATCTCCAGTTCTAAATTGGCCTGGGGCGGGGGTTGGCAGGGTGGGCTGGATCCACCGGCTTGATGGGCTGCATCTGGCCCATGGAGTCTCTCTTGCCCACCCCTGACCTAGATGATGTTTGGTTCGGCTGTGAGGGCAGGGGGCTGGACTTGATGACCCCTTGAGGTCCCCTCCATTTCTAGTATTCTGTGTTTCTCTGTTTGAGAGGATGACGGACAGTGTCCTTATTCAATGTGTTATCTTTTTGGTTTTGAGGCCCGGCAGCTTGCAACCTGCTTCCCATGCAAATCAAGCTGACCCACAGAGTTTCAACAATTCCTCTGCTGAAACCTACTGAGCTGTAATTTGAAAGTTTCTCTCTCAGAATTTATTCTGTGCTTCTGAGATCACCACAACGTCCTCTCAGCACACCAGGGAAGGCAGTTCGAGTGCATGCTTTAAAATCAGTTTGACAGCTCCGCAGGATCCTGTGGAGCACTTACTGCACCAGGGCAGGGGACTGGGCTGCCTGGTCACTCAAAGAAGACAAAAATACGCGTGTGTTATACATCAGGAAACCTGCAGTCCCCACAACACCGGTGCCTTTCATCTGCAACGGGCTGAAAGATTTGTAAAGCACGTAAAGGTGTGCCATGTAACTTCCTGTATCACACACACACACGTACACACATACACACCCCTATTCTGTGAGGATGTCAGTAGCTCAGAGGCTATGGGCCTCTGCAGGAGAGGGCAGGTGAGTGAGGCTCTTCTAGCCTTAAACTCTGTGAGTGGGAGACCTTGTCTATACCAGTGGTATTCAATGTATGCATTGCGACCCAGAATTGAGCTGCAGAGTGTCAGGTACTGGGCCTCCTTGCTGTAGGGTGACCAGTGGGGATGCTTCCTGCCTGTCCTGGCACTGCGGACCACACTGCACCCCGGAAGTGGCCAACAGGTCTGGTTCCTAGGCGGGTGGGGAAGGCACGAGCTTCTGCACACTGCCACTGCCCTGAGCTCTGGCTCTGCACTCCCATTGGCTAAGAAGTGACCACTGGGAGCTGGAGGAGGTGGTGCTTGCGGGCAAGAGCAGCGCACAAAGCTGCTTGCCCACCTCTGCCTTGGAGCTGGACATGCTGCTGGCTGCTTCCAGGGTGGGCCACACTGCCAGAACAGGCAGGACACCTGTCTTAGCACGTCCACTGTGCTGCTGACCAGGAGCTGCTGGAGGTAATCTCTGGCCTCAATTCTCTGTACCCATCCTGAGCTTCAGCACAGAGAGCTCACAGAGCTACTCAAGCTGTGTCAAGGCTGTTCCCCACTCTGGCATGACAAATGCAAAAGTGGGGGCCCGCAAAAGCACCCCAAAACCTTATCTATCCAGACTTTTGTACAAAAACTTCCCCAAAAATCCTAATACTCGGATTTTGGAGAATAAAAACTGCTCTGATTCAGACAAAGGAGGGAAAAGATAAAAATTCCTTTGTCCCAGTTGGAAATCCCTACCTGCATTGTTATGGGCTGACCAAATACCTGGCTAGGTTAACCCCTTAGCTGTCAGGCTGGTAGTCAGCCCTCATGGTTATGACATGCTGCCACCTCCAGCAGCTGAGGAGGCTGTAGGAGAACTCGGCGGGAATCCCAAGTCCATTGTTCGTACAGTCGATAATGGTGCCCCCAGTGTGGACGTGATCTGTCAACAGAGGGAGCAAACATGAACACCCTCTGGCGATGTTTGTTTTGTCGACTTTTGGATATCAACATAAGTTTTATCGACAAAACTTGGCAGCGTAGACAAGGCCTAAGAATTGTCAGGTCAAGTAACCATGGGATGAATGGGTCATTAAAAGACCAGCTGAAAATTATCAATTTCAGTGAAGGATCTGGAAAAGCAATGGGAGCCCCAATGAGTGAACTGACATCTATCTGCAGGGGAAATTCAAGCATGTGAACTCAGCAAGAGTCAGCAGAAGGAGGAAGATGAACTCAGAGATGATCAGGGTTAAGATCTCAGCAGCTCTCACATGGAACTGACAGCAAGACAGAGGCAGAAATGATTCCATAGCAGCTTGACTGGTACTGGCCTGGCCAGTATGGACTGTATTTTAGCCTTTACTGCTTGATTTTGTCCTAAGGACTTCCTGATACTTTGCTCCAGTTGGCTAATAAATTCTACTCTGATTAGAAAAGAATGCTGAGGTGCATTGGAGCCTGAAGAGCGTGTGTAAAAAAAAAAAAAAAAAAAAAAAAAAATTAGACCAGGAGACTTAAGTTAGACTTGCTGGGCGGAGCTCATGGTCGGTCCGGCACAGTGAAGGAGTTGATCCCAGGAACTCTTTAAAAGTTGGGGCATAGCACAGAGTCTGTAGATCTGCCAGACCAGGGGAGCAGCTTTCACCTGTCTTCTAAAAATTTGGACAGTTTATTAACTCTCCTAGCAATTAATTGGTGGCCTTGAAAATGATTAACCCACATTCATTCAGCCTGGGTTTCATTCCTCTGAAATGGTTGACTGTGCTTTGGCGTCCGTGCTCATGGATTTGATCTTTTCGTTAAAAGAATAGAGGCCTGTGTTGCCTCTTTTTAGATTGAGATTTCAAGTTCAGTTCCTACAGATGACCCGAAGAGGGCTCACTCACTCTTTCCCCCTTCAGCTTGGTTGACTTATACATTCCTTCACCTCAGGGACACCTGTTCTCAAAATGGCTGGAGCTTAGCACAGCTTTTCAAGGACCAGTTGTATGAGGCTGGGCAAGCCACTTGAATTCTGAGTCTAGGTTTATTCATTTAAAAAAAAAGATATTGAAGTATGCAGGGAACTATTCACTTTAACTAAAGCTTAATTAAAATTTGTAAAGCACCCTAAATTCCTTGGGGTCAATGTAAATGAGAAGTAGTGGGGATGGTGATGTTAATGATAAAATTATGTTTCTTTCTAAGGTTTTACACAGTAAGCTACATCTAGAGGATGACTTGAAGTCATATTCGGTAGAACTTTCATTGGATAGTAGCACAGTCCTCAAAACGCCAGGTAAACTCCCCCACATCCAAAATAGGTTTTCCAGTACTACTGCGGTAGAATCTGACTTGCAAATATAACTATTTTTTCTTAGTTTAGGGCTGTGGGATGCAGTTGCTCTCCCTACAGAATTTATAAGCCAGATTCTGAGCACTTTTAGATGGAGACAGATCTGGAGAATGTCTGCTAAATTCAGTAACATCATTCCAAATTTGCCATAAAGTAAAAGACAGAATCTGCCCCCACAACCCCTGTGACTACTAATCTCCAAACCTTAAACCTTGTTACCATCTCTGAACCTTAACAGATGAGAGAAGTGAGCAAGTGCGTCTGCATTATTAAAGGCCCACTGGCACCTTCCAGAGAACTGGCAAAGAAATGTTTCCTTGAATGAATAAACAGCTCTGTCTGCTATATATTCCCTGTGCTGCTTTTTCTTTGTTCTTTTATTGTATGAGGTGTTTGCATGAAAATGAGAGTTTGAAGAGTTCTTCTGCTCCTGCTGCTTTTTCCCCACCTGAAGGCATAATCCTCACTTGGACATCGCAATTAGTTGCTGCGTGAAGGATTACAGTGTCAAAGTGAGGATTACGGCTTTGGCTTCTGAGTGAGCCCAGAGAGATAATGAATCATAATAATAAAACAAATAGGAAATTTTAAAAAGTATTTTAATTTAAAAAAAATTAAAAACAAAACAACCCCCCCCCCCCCCCCCCCCACACACACCACCATGCATGACCAGAAGGAGAAAGAAGCCAGAAGATGTCTTAGCAGAGTTGTTTCTAAATAATTTTTAAGAAAAGCTTTCCAGGAGGCATTGTCAGCAGCATGTCTTTTACCAGAACTATGGCAAATTTGGGACCAAGCTGTACCTGCCCACAGGGATGAGGGAATGGAACCCGAGGGAGCCAGGAGGTGACCTCATGGAGTTCTTGACAAATTTATGCCCGTGGGTTTGGAATTCCACATACAAAAACAGGGAGATTGCTTCCCAGCCTGATGCAGTTCCCAGGATCCACGGGAAAGGAGATCTCCATTACCTCAGAGGGGTGGTCCCACCACTATTCCCTTATGAGCCATTTTGTGATTGGGCAGGTAACATGAGTATCCCCAAACCCTGTCTGTCTGAGAGAGGGTGCTGGTAAGAGCTTGAGTTAGTACCAGTGGAAATGGCATTAGTTTAGCTGTGGATTTCCCTTCAGAATTCTCTACCTCAGAAAATAAGCAACAGACTACACATAAATATATCCACCTCAGCTCACTCTCCTCAGCAGGCTTAGAAGAGACAGACATCTTCCCGTGGCAGCTACTCTGGCAGCGGAGGGACTGAGCCAGGCAGCACTGGCCCCTGGCTATATCAGTCTGGTGAACAGACACATCAGAGGGTTGCGATAAAGCATAGACCAGAATACCACATGAAAATCGAAGAGGGGGGAGGGAGGGTTAAGCTGCATGCAGAGTCTCAGGCTTAAAAATGCATTTTATTTTATCTTCGCTTTTCTTTTCACAGCATGCTTGGCATTTATACTTCGGAGGGGTTAGGAAATAGAGTTTTATATGGGAAAGGGTTGGGGATGGGGTGGAAAGTGCAATACAAGGTTGAGGGATTTGAGGCAACATTATAGATGAGCAGATGTCAAACAATCCAAGATTGATAGATGGACCTCTTGAGCCATAGGCTCTCTGCATGTTATGTTTGGTCAGCATTAAGTTTTCAACTGAGGGATTTAGATAATGTTAAGGACCAAGTCTGATGTTCCTCTGTAAGAATGTTGAACTCTGCCAAAGCCTGGTTTGAGACCCACTGGAATCAATGGGAGTCAGTCCTATGGTGTGGAGTTTGGATCAGGCCCGGATAGCACATGGCAGACAGCCAAATAAAACCCAGGGTGCTGAGGAAAATGATTCCTGAGCAGGCCAGAAAGGGATACATTTGGTGAACAAATTGTTCATTGTAAAGTGTTTGCTCAGCTCTACCAGTCACCTGGGTGTTGAAGATGGATTGGTTTTAATCCTTATTTATTTGTATAGTGGTAGCACCAAGGAGCTCCAGTCACAAACCCAGACCCACTGGTGCTAAGGCACTGTGCAAACACAGAACAAAAAGATATCCCCTAACCCAAAGTGCTTTTATAATTGAAATATATATTAAAAGACGGCTGTTGGAGGCAGGCATATGGGGGAATACAAAGAAACAATGAGACAAATAAAAGCTATTTTTGAACATGCAGGTGCTATAGAAATCTTTCATATTAGTGAGAGGATAGTCTTCATCACAGTCCAAGGGTCTAAGCCTACATGGTACTGAGTACCAATGGGGACACTGCATCATTGAGGAATTAGCAGTCCTGACTAGGAGGCAAAATGTTCAGTAAGTGCAATGAAAGGATGTCTGATTATGCAAATATAGGGATAGGTCTGATCCCAAAATAACACCAGGAGCTTTGATACCCAAAGCAAGTACTGAGAGCATTATGAAACTACCTTCAATTAGGGAACAAATCAATGTTGCTCTTAGCCTGTCCTTCCTCTGGTTGTTTCGTGATCGGCAGAAATCTCTAGGGATTAAGTTTTCCTGTTTGTATCTTTTCAGTTGGTGTTTTTTTCTCCTCCTCCTCCTTTGAATGGGGGATGCAGTGTATACCAGCCAGCACAGTTCCTTAGGGTTTTGGTTTCACCTCTAAGCCTTCTTCAGTTGCTAGAAGAAAGAACACTTCTGATTAAGGAACTGACTGACTTACCTCAGGGGCTGAGTCACCTGTGAGATGCATGAATCCTTGTCTTTCCAAGTAATTAAGGAGTGTGAATTCTGACCTTGGTTTTATGTGGTAGGTGTCTGCTTTCTGCTGCTTTGCTTTATTTCAATAAATACTAGACAACAGTTTAGCTTCTCAGTGAGGGTTATGAAGAGCTGCAGTGGGAAGGAAAAATACCTAGTATTACGTGCTCTGTAGCGAAGGAGAATTAAGCTTTTTGGGGGTTGTTAGTCCAATCTTTCATCTTCTTCTCTGGGTTAAATAAACATACCGGCTAGAGGATTTTCTATTGGAACAAGGCAGGTTTTGGCCAGTTTGGCTGACTGAATCCCAAAATATCAATAGCCTTTACATTTGACAATGAATCACTAAAAAGTAACAAAGCAATGGCGCTATTTAGTAAACAAAATCATTTTCAACGGTAAAGAAAAAGTGTGAGGAAGTAGTGTAATCAATAGAGAACGTCCTCCTTCAAACAGGAGCACCACCTTCCTCCTTGAAAAGTTACAAGATTATCTTAAAAATCATGACAAATAAAAAACAACAATGTTGGGTTCCTTTCCTTTGTCTTCT
This sequence comes from Rafetus swinhoei, assembly GCA_019425775.1. NCBI lineage: Eukaryota > Metazoa > Chordata > Testudines > Trionychidae > Rafetus > Rafetus swinhoei. Next base: position 35,373,288 of record CM033443.1, on the reverse strand, counting down.
GGATTTTAAACCTTTCGGTTATACTCAATCTTATTTTCAAGCTTTTCTTTGGATACCAAGGGGACTAGAAACTTTCAGTGAGCAAGGCTGGAATAATCCCACCCACAATAAATAATTTACCCTGGTGTTTCTCAGCTATTTCAGGTTGGCAAAACCCTTGTTTGACCATTTTCAAGACCCCATTTTATAGTAAATGTAAGAGTGAAAAATGTATCAGTGCTAAGATCATATAATTTGGAAGGGCAGGGAGCCTGCTAATGGTCGGACAATGGTGAGGGAGGAGTGTGTGAAGGGGAAATAAAATATTCCTTGCTTTAGATTGTAATTGTTGATGCCATATAATCCCCAGATTGCCTTTCATGACTACTTAATTGAGAAAAGTGTATTTCATTTAAAGAACATGGATTGTATATAGAGCCAAGTAGCAGCAAATGCAAAGCAACAATTTAAAATACAAATTATGCCTTCCAAGTTGTATGAAAATATCAGCGAGGTTGAAATTTTATCATTATTTGGAGAAGAACCGAGGGAAAGCCTATATCACATTAGAGTACAAGAGAGATTAAAAATGCAGGATCTGGTTCAAATGGTCCTTATACACATGAAACACCCATGTAAAATCAGTGGAAGGTCTACTTGATTAGGAATGGTAAGATCAGGCTTTGTAATGATGGATGACTTTGCATGTCCTTTGTATTAATAACCTGTATTAAAGTTACAAGTCTGACTTTTTTTGCAATCTAAGCTTTCCGTGCTGGAGTTGAATGTGTGGTTTCAGCAACTGCAGTTCGTTCAATGGATTATAAACAAGCATCTTAAAAATAATAATACTTGTATTGTCCTTTTCATCAGCTGCCTCCAAAGCACTTTACAAAGGTGCTTTACCTGCATTTTGAATTTGGGGAAACTGAGGCACACTGAGGCGTCATGACTTGCACCAATCAGGCCAGCAGCAGATCTGGGAATAGAATCCCAGTCTCTCAAATCTCAGTCCAGTGATTGCTACACATGCTTTCAGTTGCACTTCCAATTTCCTGTTCAGCAGGATTCCAAGTCTTCTGTAGTATTTGGGCTTTGTAACCTTCCAAGTAAAAGCAACTGGAGCATTATCTGTGAGTTCACATGACTTTCTGAATAAGCACAAGTGATAAAATATTATTGCCCCTGTTTTGAATGTGCTGTTCCATTAGCCATAATGTTGCAATAGATAAACTTTGCAAATTACATTTTGCATGTTCAAGTTCATTAGTGATAACATGAGTGGTTTTGTTGCTGACTACAAAATTCTTTGCTATGTGTAAGGTTCTTTGGAAAAGAGATTATTAAGGGGGGCTATAACAGAGGTCTATAAAATCATGATTGGTATGGAAAAAGTGAATAAGGAAATATTATTTACTCCTTCCCATAACACAAGAACTAGGGGTCCCCAAATGAAATGAATAGGCAGCAGGTTTAATACAAACAAAAGGAAGAATTTCTTCACACTGCACACAGTCAACCTGTGGAACTCCCTGCCAGAGGATCTTGTGAAAGTCAAGACTATACAAGGGCTCAAAAAAAAAAAAAACCTAGATAAAGTAACAGAGGATAGGTCCATCATTGACTACTAGCCAAGATGGGTAGGGATAGGTCCATCATTGACTACTAGCTAAGATGGATAGGGATAGGGATAGCATCTGTTTGTCACGGCTGAGAATGGGCAACAGGGGATGGATCACTTGATGATTACATGTTCTGTTCATTGCTTTTGGGGCGACTGGCATTGGTCACGGTCGGAAGACAGGATACCAGGCTAGGTGGACCTTTGGTCTGACCAAATATGGGAATTTTAATGTTGTTATGAATGAATTAACAGTTTGGTTTACCACTCAGATTAGACAATGACATCTTTCCTCTCTTCTTCGGTGCATCTTTAAGGATAAAATTTGTTTTACATAGAGTGAAATATTATTATTATTTATTATTAAAGTTATTGCAATATCACAGCAGAGTAATTATGACCCAGAGTAGAATATAACAAATGTAGGCATTGATCCTGCAATTGATTGTTCACCTGCACTCTGTCAGTGGTAGGATTGGTATCTCAGAAGCCTCAGGGATGAGAAAAGGCTGCATACATCTGTTTCACAAAGAGAATAGCTCAGATTCTTCTTCTGCCATCAAATCAAACACATTAATATAACATTTTCCCTTTTACCAAGAGAGAAAAGCATGCATTTCAAATAAAAATGCAGTGCTTGGAAGGTAAAAGTCTCTGGTTGAAATACACAAGCAAGCAGTCCAACTCCCTCCCCTGCTTTTTAAAAAACTATCTCATCAAGAAAAAAGTGAAAACAATGCAAATGGAGGAAGAAATCTCAGAAGGAAATGTGTCACCAGCAAAACATTCCTCTTTCCATTGCAGTTAAAATCCTTTATTGTATGGCATTGCCCTTCCAAATAAAATAATCCTTGGTCCTCTGGGTTTAGCCTCAGAGCATACCCTAAATGCTAGCAGGCATCGGGGATGGAACGAGGGGTGCTGCTGCCACACCCCGTGGCTTGAAAGGGTTGCTATCCTAGATAGGGTTTCCAATTAAGTTCAGTGACTCTTAGCACCTCCCTATACAAATTGTTCCAGTGCCCCTGCTTGTGGTAACCCTTCCCCCCCCCAGTCCATTGCTTTTTAGAACGTTACATCATAATTCTCCATGCAAAGTGCAAAGCATCTTTGTTACAAGGTGAAAGTCCATTGAAAGCTTCCAAAGTATCAGACGTAGATTTTCAAAAGTGGCTAGTGAGTTTTGGGTGTCAATGTAAGACCCCTCAAAGGGCTTATTTTCCCCAGGGAGTGCACTATACCCACCTTTTGAAAATCAGGCCCCTTTCAGATATTTAAACTAGAGTTCTGAAACATTTGGAATCACTAGTAACTTTTGAAAATCTTGGCCTCACAGTGTCAGTGTTTCCTAGAGTTGCTGTGTCTAGGTCCATATTTCCTCTGTTCTGTCTGTGTTCACTCTGTCTGTGGCAGTCAGTGCACGGTCTCTTCTCAGTATTTTGATCATGGAACTTAATTTTTCCTATAATTTCTCCACTGACAGCGCACTGGTCTGACCATGTTGTCACAGTACTGGGATAATGGCAACTCTGACCCCTTTCCTGGCCGCCTTCAGGTAACCCATTGAGGTCGCAAGCCTCCAGCAGTCAGCCTGTTTCACCCAGTGTCACACACCTTGCTCACAGACACTGTGGGAGGTTTCAAAGTCTTTCCAGAAGGGCTTTGCCATCTTGGTTAAAGTCTCATGTCAGCTCTTCGGAGTGAGTCAGAGCCAAGACTCCTCTACATCAGACTTCCCACTTGAAACAATTCTCTGTCCTTTATCTGCAGGGCTCCTTGAACCTGGTCCAAAATAGTATTTGAAATCCCTCCTAGGGGTGGGTTTTATTGCAATTTTGTTTCCCTTTCTAGAGATGTGCAGTAGTTACCCTTTAGTTCCTGATACTTCATTGGTGCTGAGTGACTTCCCCTCAGTCACTACATTGCTTGTTTTGTTTCAAGAAAGACGTTAACCCATTTATCCCTGTGGGTAACAATACAAGGTGAGGGAAAACAGAGTCATACATATTTTTTTCATAAAAATAAATGACACGCTTCCCAGCTTTCCACACCTAGTAAAAAGGCAATATCCTCATCTTGCTAAAATCACAAACTTTGATTCAGAAAAGCACTTGAGTGTGTGTTTAAAGTAAGTCCTATTCAGTATAGAATTTAACATGTGCTTAATTGTAAACATATGCATACAGTCCCATAGAAGCAAATGGAATTTAAGGGTGGATGTAAACACCTGCTTATAAAGTGCTTTGTTGAATTGGTTCCATAATGCTGTGCATGCTTCGAAGATCAAATTCCTCGTCTTCCTAGGGCCTGGACACATCACCAGAGAAACTAATAGCAACATAAACCAAATTCTAGGCCAATCCTTACTAGCTTGGGCTGTTCCTGTTGGACTTCTCTGTTTCAGTCCCTACTGTGATACTGGCAGACCAGGTGCCAGCACAAATCAGGTGCCAGTTCATACCAAGGTCTCCATGTCACGAATGAACGCTGATGACCATGGCTTGCATGACTTCAAGTGGCGTTGAAGGACATTGGGGGAACCCCTGGTGGATAGGGAGGCATTTTTTTATCCTCAATTAGCCGGACTTCCTGGATTAGCTCTCACATAAAAGACAATGTTTGTAGCTAAGGTGCCGTTGACCTGGGAGAAGTGACTGGGAGGATCCTGAATTTAGCTGTGATCCTTCATATAACAGGCCATCACAAAAGTATGCTCCCCTGGTGGCAGGATGTATTGGAGTACCCAAGGGGACTGCCTATTTAGGCTGTTCTGCTGTCTGATGAGTTTATACTTGATGATAGGTGAAATCCTAGTATAGAATTCCCAGCCAGTTTGGAGTGTTTGCCTTGGTTCTCAACACATTTTCCTTGAGATGGAAACCCACCCTCTTAAGTCACTGCAGGCTGTGTTACACCTGTGTCCCTCTGCCTCAAGTTGCATGTACAGCATGTAACATGAGAGAACTCCACGCTTGTAAAACTAAACAGACTTTTTATGAAGAGAACTATGGACAGCAAAGCCTCATCGGCAGCTAGCCCTCAGCCACATGCACACAGACTGACATCCTGGGTCTTCTCCGAACCCTTCCCTCCAGCAACCTGTGCTCTTCTCTCCAAGAGCCAGGCAGGAACTGGTTGTTACACCTAAATGAGTCCTCTCCCACATATCTTGTTTGCTGGGTGGGGTTGTAATAAACCGCACTTCCACAAGGAGGGCCTGATCGAAAGACCCTGGGTGTCAGTGGAAAGATTGCTGTTGACTTGAATAAGATGCCACAGGTACTGACTTTCAAAATTGCCAGGGGTGCCTGATCCTGGCTCTGCACCAGGCCGCACCCCCAGTTCACCCCTTTCATTTTCAAAAGGGAGCGTGATCGGTACAGTGCCCGAACGTGAGTATGCAAATGGAGCCCGGGATATTTAAATCCCGGGCTCATTTGCACTTTTGAAGTGCCTAATCTACATCCCTCTGTCAGCAGAGGGATGTAGTTTAGACACACCCTGGCTATGTCTACACTGGCAGCTTCTTGCGCAAGAACAGCCGTTCTTGCGCAAAAACTTGCCTGCTGTCTACACTGCACGCGCAAGAGCTCTTCCACAAGAGGGCAGTGTAGACAGGCAACATGAATTTCTTGCGCAAGAAGTCCCTATGGTTAAAATGGCCATCAAAGCTTTCTTGTGCAAGAGAGCGTCCACACTGCCATGGATGCTCTTGCACAAAAGCACATGCCAGTGTAGACGTGCTCTTGTGGAAGACTTTTTGCACAAGAACTCTTCCACAAAACAGTTCTTGTGCGAGTAGCTGCCAGTGTAGATGTAGCCAGGCCTGTGTCTGGTGTTTATATGAAAAAAGATATTTTCAGCAATTAGCTCTGCTGACAGCGGGGAGCTTTTTCAGCAGATCCTGTATTCCTCACAGTCTAGACGTAGCCTGGGAGAGGATGATCTTTGGTAAGTGACTCTAATACCTTCAGCAAAGCTAATTGCTGAAAATAACTTTTGGGAAAAATAATGTGTATGTAGTGCATGTGAAAGCAAACAGACACAATATGGGCAGCAGCACTGCATTATCTGCTTCTCCAGCCACCACATGGACATTTTGGGTACACAGAAAAGGAATCTTTGGTGTGACTGACGACAGGTCTACAATTAAAACACTTCAGTGGTTAATAAAGCTTGAGTGCTTTACTGAAGGTGTAGTTAATCCACCCCCATGTGGGATTATGGGAGGAGCCCTCCTGTTGACGTAGGACTAGCTACACTGGGGGATTAAGTCAATATAACTGCATTGCTCAGGGGTATGGATATTTCACGCTTGCACTGATGGATGTTTATAGTGTAGACATAGCCTCAGAATACCAGTAGTTCCTATTGTGGTGCTTTCTTTTGCTTGGAGGAGAGAGCTTGGAGGAGAGAGCTATGTACTGTAGATTTGAAATCCCTAAACTATAGAGAGCCATATTCATTCCCTAGTGAAATGATATTGCAGTCAGGGACCTTAAACCAAGGCTGAATTTTAGCGGGGTGTTGCAATTAGCACCAGTATGGTCCAAATGCTCTTCTAGGATCCTCTGATATTCTTTCCTTATGTGGCCAGAACTTCAACTCATTGGAAGGGCAAAAGACTCCCAGAATCTTTGTTGTGCGAATTTAAATGACCAATATTGCTTTAAGAGTTCTTATTTTTCAGCCCCTGTAGTTTTATCATGGCAGAATGCTGCTTTGAGATTTACTGTTTATTTCCTCAGGTTTAATATTGCAGCAGAAAGCTTCAGTTGACATTCAGCAGTGTTATTAAGCAAATGTCTGAGCATAAGGCATGATTTGTTTTTCTTGTGAGTGACATGACCATCCTTTCCATTAAATCAGAATGCAAATACTATCTTGGGATCTAATATTCTCCGATGTTTCTACTGTTGAGCAGGGAAGTCACTCTGGATTACAGTTGTTTTGCATTCATAGACTGGTGGCTTCTAAAATCTCTCGGTAGCTATTTAATTTCAGTTTCACACTCAGAATAATAGGCATATTGGGTCTGACCCAGATCCTAGAGAAAGCAGTGGTAAGGTTCCTATAATTGTCATTAGCCAGAGGAAGTTACAAGCACTCTGTAAATAACAGATCATCTCAAATGTTGAATATTGAGGTTTAAAATATAACGTTTCTTTTGTGATGGGACAAAGAGGCCTAATCGTTATTGGGTCCCCATTGTGCTTGGGATCCTGTAAATCAGAGGTCAGTGCAGGTTCAATTTCTGTAGTTTGGCAGCATCTGTTGTCTGGCATTCCTGTGGGTGCTCCCGGGCTGGAGCACTCCTGGGGAAAAGCTGGCTCCACGCTTGGCAACTCCTCCCCCACTCTCCCACCGCAAATCGCTCATTTGCAGACTCAAGCTCCGGGAGGGAAGAAAGGACAGTGGGACGCTTGGGGGAAGAGGCAGGGTGCCTGTGGAGTCCCGTGGCCAGTGGCAGGGGCCAGGAGTTCAGCTTGGTGGCTGGGGGCCGTGGCGAGTTGGCAAAGCCAAGTACACAGCCTGGCATTTGCAAGGCTGCACTCCCAGCCCCCAGCTCTGCAGCTGCCCTGCCTCTCCTCCTGAGGTTCCCTCCCATCCATTCCCACTCATCCAGCCCCTCTGCTGCCACCGGGGTGGAGCCCTGCAGCCAGTGGCAGCAGGGGGGCTGGCATTAACTTCCCTGGTCTGGCAGATGCCCTGGTTTGTGACTGGGCAGGTCCTAAAGGTGCTAGACCAGGGAGGTATAACCTGTATGGACCAATCTAGTCTGACCTTCTGTGAATTGCTGACCACTAAATTCCCCCTAATTTCCCTTGTACTGAGCCCTAGTAACACTTGTTTTGGCTTGAGCATATTTTCCAGAAATGTGCTTAGTCTTGGCATGAAGGTGTCAAGTGATGGAGAACTCACCACATTCCCAGGCAGTTTGTTTCACTGGTTAATCTCCCTCATTGTAAACAAACCTGCTCCTTATTTCTAATTCAAATTTGTCTGGCTTCCGCTCCCAGCTCTAAGTTGCTCACTGTAAGGCTTTCCCTCCAATTGTGAATCATTTTGATGGCTTTTTTCTGCATGCTGTTCATTTGTTCAACATTTTCAACACCCTTTTAAAAATGGAGACTTGTACGCAGTATTCCACTGTGTGTTTTGCTGGTAGTGAACACAGGGGTGAAACCACCTTGCTCCTCCTACTCCTCTGCGCATACATCGAGTTGGGGTGTGTGCCCCACCCTGGCCCCGCAAGGCCTGAATTAGCCAGATGGCCCCAGTCAGCTAACTAGGCTGCAAACAGGGTAGCTTTAGGCTGGAGTCTGCTAATTAGCAAGAGGATCACTTCTGTAGGACCTGGTGGAGCCAGTATAAGCCAGGAGGCTGGCAACAGACAGGGCAGTTACTCCTGGAATGAGGGAGGAATGCGGGAAGGCTGCAGAGACACATGGCTTAAAGCGGAAGGAAGGAAGGAAGGAAGGAAGGAAGGAACTGGCAAACCCTGTGGAGTGGGAGAAGCCAGGAGTAGCTGAGGATTGGCAGCAACGTGCCAGCCTTTGGCTGATGTGTCCCTGAGCCAGAACTGGGTCTTGAGGAGGGGCCTGGGCTCCCCTACCAGCCGCTTCAGGAGTGGCCATGTAAGTCAGTGAAGCAGATGACTGCCTGGGACTACTGGAGAGCAGGAACTTTGATGCCCTGTGCTCTGGAAGGGGAAACCACACCAGTGACCTGGCTGGAAGGCTGAGTCACGAAGGGGTCAGCTGCAGTTCTGAGAGCAAGAGGGGGTGGCAGATGAGAAACTGATGGGCTGTAACTGCTGGAAGGGGCACTAGCCCTTACTGAGCTAATCCCTAGACCCACTAGCAGGTAGTGCCACCCAGCGGAGGGGATAGCAAACCTCCTGCCACATGCTATTGTAGGATCCCATTATCGCCTTTTGCCACAACATCATGCTGGGAGCACATGTTGTGTTGCTTGTCCACCGTGAGCCCTAAGCCTTCTCAGATAGGGTTGCCAGATGGTTTCAGAAAAAATACCAAACAACGCCCCCCCTCCAAAAAAAAAAAACCCACACGCCAGGAAAAAGTTTGTTGAGAAAAAAAAAAGTGGCCCCTTTAAAAACCATGTGATGAGGCTTTTTGGCCCTAACAAGCTGCCAGCGGCCGGCCACCATCTTGCCTCCCTGCACCGGGCTGGACAGCTCCCCGGTAAGCACTAGGGTTGCCAGGCTGCCTCCATATTGAGCCGGCCAGCCCTGGATTTTTGCCTCTGTGACGGACCGGGGCGGGTCTGGGCGCAGCTGAGGGTGTCTGCTCAGGGCAAATGGCTCAAATTTGGGGCTCTCTATAGCCCCCAGACTGGAGACCTTCCCAAATAGGCCACAAATCAGTCCCACAGAGCGCTTCAGCTGCCTGCCTGGCCAGCCAGAAGTCTCACGAGCAACACCCCAGCAATATCCATGCCCCAAATGGCCCCGGGCCTCATACACAGGTGAGGGGTTTTAGAACCCAATCTCACCTTCCCCGAACAAGTTCTGTCCGGTTCCAAGAAACCAGCCACAGATCCCAGGTCAATTTACACTCTGGACCTTACCCACAAATCACACTGAGCCAATCCTTTAGAATCTAAAATCTAAAGTAACAGAGGGGTAGCGGTGTTAGTCTGAATCTGCAAAAAGCGGCGAGGAGTCCTGTGGCACCTTATAGACTAACTGAAGTGTTGGAGCATAAGCTTTCGTGGGCAAAGACCCACTTCGTCAGATGCATGTAGTGGAAATTTTGCCACAAGTGGTACCTGCCTCTGGAAATTTCCACTACATGCATCTGACGAAGTGGGTCTTTGCCCACGAAAGCTTATGCTCCAACACTTCTGTTAGTCTATAAGGTGCCACAGGACTCCTCGCCGCTTTTTTAAAATCTAAAGGTTTATTACTAAAAAAAAAAGAAAAGCATGAACATAACATAAGAACATAAGAACGGCCGTACTGGGTCAGACCAAAGGTCCGGCTAGCCCAGTAGTCTGTCTGCCGACAGTGGCCAGCACCAGGTGCCCCACAGAGGGTGGACCGAAGACAATGATCAAGCAATTCGTCTCCTTCCATCCCTCTCCAGCCTCTGACAAACAGAGGCCAGGGACACCATTTCTATCCCCTGGCTAATAGCCTTTTATGGACCTAACCTCCATGAAATTATCTAGCTTCTCTTTAAACTCTGTTATAGCCCTAGCCTTCACAGCCTCCTCTGGCAAGGAGTTCCACAGGTTGACTACACGCTGTGTGAAGAAGAACTTTCTTTTATTAGTTTTAAACCTGCTACCCATTAATTTCATTTGGTGTCCTCTAGTTCTTCTATTATGGGAACTAATAAATAACTTTTCTTTATCCGCCCTCTCCACACCACTCATGATTTTATATACCTCTATCATATCCCCCCTCAGTCTCCTTTTTTCTAAACTGAAAAGTCCCAGTCGCTTTAACCTCTTTTCATATGGGACCCGTTCCAAACCCCTAATCATTTTAGTTGCCCTTTTCTGAACCCTTTCCAAGGCCAAAATATCTTTTTTGAGGTGAGGAGACCACATCTGTACACAATATTCAAGATGTGGGCGTACCATAGTTTTATACAGGGGCAGTAAGATATTCTGGGTCTTATTTTCTATCCCTTTCTTAATAATTCCTAGCATCCTATTTGCCTTTTGACCGCCGCTGCACACTGTGTGGAAGTTTTCAGAGAACTGTCCACGATAACTCCAAGATCTCTTTCCTGATTTGTCATAGCCAAATTAGCCCCCATCACACTGTACGTATAGTTGGGATTATTTTTCCCAATGTGCATTACTTTACACTCATCCACATTAAATTTCATTTGCCATTTTGTTGCCCAATCACTCAGTTTGGTGAGATCTTTTTGGAGTCCCTCACAGTCTGCTTCTGTCTTGACTATCCTAAACAGTTTGGTATCATCCGCAAACTTTACCACCTCACTGCTTACCCCTTTCTCCAGATCATTTATGAATAAATGAGAGTAAGGTTGTTAAAATATCATACATTACATGCATCGAATCTCCCAATTCTCGATGCAGGCTTGCAGCAGAGATGTTATAACTGCTGGTTTAAAAGTCTTTGGTGTACATCCTACATCAGGATGGGTCCATAGTTCTTTCCGGCTCCTCGATCCCTGCACTCTTGCCTCTGGGATGAAGAGCTGAGCTGAGCACCAAGATGGAGTCGGCCACATGGCATATTTATATCCCCTCCTCCTCTTCCAAGCTGGAGAGAGTCACATGGCCAGTGGCCAGGTGTGTCTTTGGCCTCCAGAGGTCCATTGTTCCCTGGAGCTTTGCTCATTAGCATGTCCATGGGCAAACATTCCCGGCCCATTGCTCTGCCTCAGACAGAGAATCTTTCAGCATCAACACAGAGTACATATTTATAACTTCACACACAGACATTATACAGGTATATGAAGAGCATATTCAGAATCCATAGGCAATAAGTTTTTTGTTTGACACCTCACGTGGCCCCCTTTGTATCAACTTTTGGGGCAACCCCCCCCCCCCATGGGTGCATCAGTGATCTGGCTGCTCCCCTAAAATCCAAAGTTTTTTACCGGACAGAAGGCGAAAATAACGGACTGTCCAGTTCAATACTGGACACCTGGCTACCCTATTCTCAGAGTCTCTTGCAGGGGGCTGTGTTAAAACCCACGTTGCTGGTATGGGTCTTGCTTACCAAGAGACCCTACTGACTCTGTATGACAGCCCTCCCCCTTGTGACATTCCCTAAGAAGACTGAGTCTGTGCCCGAAGGAGCTTGCTGTTGAAGAGCAAGATGTTTAAGCCTGTTCCCATGGGAGTCAATGGTAAAACTCCATTGGCTGCAGTAGAAGCAGAGTCAGGCCAATGCCAAGTGCTTTTGAAAGTCTCTCCCCGATACTTGACCTTAAAACTACTTTTTATGTAAATAGGGGGAAAGAACTAAAATGCTGTGAGTTATCTAAGGGCCTGAACCTGAGGAGAGCTGAGCATTGTCGGCTCCCCTTCAAGTAAATAGAGCGAGGATCCTTGTGGGATCAGACCCTAAATGATCACAATGTGACTGAGAGGCACTAGCAAGTAGCAAAATGCAAATAGGTGCTGAACAACATCCAGCTCTATCAAGGCATCTTTTTCTACTGTACTGTTGCTACTGCCTTAGGATTTGTTGGAATAATGGCTGTCCCTTGTGTTCAGCTCTATGGCTACGTCTAGACTGCATCCCTCTGTCGACAGAGGGGATGCAAATCAAGCACATCGAAATTGCTAGTGAAGCAGGGATGTAAATATCCTGTGCTTCATTAGCATAAACATGGCCGCCACTTTTTTTCGAAATGGAGTTTTTTCGGAAAAAAACAGCAGCCTAGACGCAGATCTGTCGAAAATAAACCCTTTTTCGACAGATCCTGCACTCCTCAAATGAGGTTTACGGGATCTGTCGAAAAAGGGTTTATTTTCAACAGATCCACATCTAGACTGCCGGTTTTTTTTGAAAAAACTCCATTTTGAAAAAAAGCGGCAGCCATGTTTATGCTAATGAAGCATGGGATACTTAAATCCCTGCTTCATTAGCAATTTTCGATGTGCCTAATCTACATCTCTCTGTCGACAGAAAGGTGTAGCCTAGACACACTCTATGAAGTGATGAACATAGAATTATAGAATCATAGGCTTGGAAGCGATTTCAGGAGGTCGTCAAGTCCAGTCCCAACCCCTAAAGCAGGACCAACCCCTCAAACAATCATCTTCTCCGATCTAATAAAAATATCAAGCTATTTCCAGAGCTGAAAGGCTTCCCTGTTCACCTCTCTGTCCCCAGTTCCTCCCTTACCAACATTTTTATGAAGGAGTAGAGTTAGGGTAAGTAAGTGCATTAAAAATGTTTGCAAATAGACCTGAACTCAAACCTGCTTTTGTGAAATGGACTGTGAATTTGTTAGGTGAAGTTTTGCTTTTGCTAATAACAGCTAAAAGTAATTGCAGGTGAAGTAGATAGTTCTTAAAGACCTGATCGTTAAAGTTAAAGCTCCTTTTTTACTGCTTTGGCCACTTTAAAGCAGGCGAGCTAACTTTTAATACACTAGTACAATGTAAAGGGGCTTTAACATGAATGTAAATCAATGGAACCCCATAAAAGGTCCTTTTACAGCTCCTGAACAGTGAATGAAGAGAATGGGGCTGGAGGAATCTGTCTACCTTGATCTGCCGTTAGGCAGTTTAACAACCCTGGATTATGCGCAGTGTGCAAGTTCACCTGCATCTCTTGCGGGCTGGGTTGGAGCTTTTCCTCCAACCCTGTTGTTGTTTAGCACTTTCTATTCTTACGGACGGGCAAATGTTAATAAATCATGCATGGAACTATGCTTTCATTGCAATCAATCTTAATAGGATTTATTGCTATGTAACCACATGGTAATATGTTCCCTCTTTGTACTTTAATGACACTTGTATGATCCAGAAGTAATTACTGCTCGTTTATTCTTTGCTATGATTTAGAAGTCAAGCATGGGGCTTGCCTGCATAGGGAAATTGCTGCTCATTAAGGGTACATCTAAACTGCACACTTATTTCAAAATAAGCTATTCCAGAATAGTTATTCCAATATAGCTTATTTCAAAATAGCATGTCTACACTGCAGGGAAGCCTCAAAATTAGTCCAAGGCAGGCTTCCCTAATGTAGACGTGCAACCTCAATTTAGAGCTCCACGAGGCGCTGGGGAGGAACAACTTAGAATGGCCCTGGTGAGGGGCTATTTCGAAATAACAGCAGTGGAGCGTCTACACACGCCTTATTTTGAAATAGCTATTTCAGAATGGGCGTTATTCCTCGTAGAATGAGGTTTACAGATTTCGGAATAAGCTGTCCATTATTTCAAAATGATTTCCAAATAATGCAATGGCTGTGTAGATGCTCACATTGTTATTTCGAAATAACGCTAGTTATCTTGAAATAACGGTGCAGTGTAGACACCCTAAGATATAGTGTGGAGTAGCAAGTGTACTTTTAAAATTCTCATTCTAATTCCCCCCTGTGGGTACTCTAAAAGTGTGCAGAGAACTTTTGCGTGTGCATTAGTGTAATACACTCTAAAAGCATGCAAAGCTAAACTACCTAAGTGCACTCTTCGGGTGCAGTAAGTGTTCACATGGGAATTAGTGTGGAATAGGTAGGACACTTTAAATTTACATCCTATCTTAGTGAGTGCTAACTTCCCCATATAGAAAAGCCCTTGATCCTTTGACCGGTACTAAGTGCCCAGCAAGTATCATTTTACATGCATAATGTAATGGCTGGGTAATTAGTCAATAATAAACTAATAAAGAAATGGTAATGAGACTTTTGACCACGGAATTTAAATTGTCCATAAGCCGTGTTGCAACAGAATAGCCATTGTGCTTAGCTTTGGTATGGGGAGACAGGTCATTTTTCCTATTTACCTTCTAACAGAGGGCTTACAAATTTTCTGTAGGATTCTCTCTGGCGGTGGTGTTAAATACCTGTTAGTTTAATTTAATCTCTTCAGGACCTGCCAAATCACTTTTAAATGAAAATGTAATGCTGCCTGGAGCTGATTTATCTCAGAGGATTGACTATTTATTACAACTTAAATCTTATGTGGATCCCTGGGACCTGGATTGAGGCCATTAACTCATTTAACATAGGCCAGTGAACACAAGGTAAAAGCTTTCTATGCCAACCAGTACTGGAAATAAACCTTTGGGTAAAATGCTTTTCTCCCATTGTTGCTCAGAGCATCATTCACAATAGAAGAATCTTTTTGCTCGTATTTAGCTGAAAGCAAAGGTGAAGAGGAAAAAACTTACTACTGAATAATAATAATAGACAATGACATTGGAGCATTTCTGGGTAGGGCTACATGGTACTAACCATGACTGCTTTAAAAACAAAGCAAAAGAATGAATAATGCCATTGTGTACTGCCTCTAAATACTGAGGCGGTAGCAATAGTCAGTGGTCTGGAAGTGCCCCCACCACTGCTGGTATATCCAGAAGAGGGGGGATTTGTAATTCCCAGTATTTCTGCGAAAGTAGCTTTTGGATAAAATATACTCAACAGAAGGTTGTAACTGTTGAGAAATGCAAAAGCGATAATTTCTTTTTAAATGGGAACTTATATTTTCTATGTTGGAGAAGTTTGGCAAACTGATTAAAGAATCGTATTTCCATCTTAGTTTTTCATCTCGGCCCTTTTCCATGCTGTCGTTTGATCAAAGAAATTGTCTTATGATGCACTACTTTAAATAAATGCTGATAGTTAAGGGCAGTGGTTGTCTATGTGATTTAGATTTATATACCTACAGTCAAGGCATTTTGGCATAAATCTGTAGTAGACTTTGGTGATTTTGGTGTCTCAGTTTTGAGACATCTTAAGATAGCCTGTCTTTTTTTTCCCCCCAGACAAATAGGTTTCCACATCCTGTTTCTGGAACTTTTTGTTCAGAAACTTAGGAATGCATAAAAATGTTTAAACCAATCTTCTGAAGTTCAGAAAAGTCTAGATAAGTTCATATTGTAGCTGAACTAGCTCACCCATACACCCTCCCGCTCCATGGACATTACCTTGCTTTAATCTCTAGTGTTGTTTCCTTTGGAACTTGGCTGTTTCCAGGTCCAAAAGGAGGGTCTGCTCTTGGGAGGTGTAGGTTTTCAGCACCTCTAAGGACCAGGCCATACATTTCAGATTTAAAGCTGTAGAAAAGCTCTGCGTAGCTTGAAAGCTAGTCTCTCTCACCAACAGAAGTTAGTTTCATAAAAAAATATGTTCTTACCTACTTTGTAGTTTTAAAATCTAGTTGATTCAGTCTGAGCCGAAGTTCTGGAAATAGCTTACATTTTCTCTTTCTTGTGTAATAAACTACCCGGGGGTAAATATTTTTCGCTGTCTTAGTAGGCTATTGAGCTAAATTACTCATAGGTTATGCAAAGCATAGAGAAGGGTCAGCGAATGGACAGCACAAGCACATTTCACCTCTGCTGCAAAAGAACAGTCTGATCTATTAAAATGGAAAGCTCACCCAGACTTGCATCCATTCATATGATGACTTGACCCTCACCAGGGGATAGATGATTTATTTCAGAATTCAGCCTACTTAAGTCTTTTTCTTGTGGCTAACAAATGACGTGATCTTTATAAGTGATTATGTTGCCGCAACTGTCTTATTATGGCCAGGGGACCATCCTTCAGCCTTTGAAAGGGCATGTTGTGTGCTCTGATGGAATCACTGCAACCTCTGTCTGGCCGGGAGAGTGCAGAGCCTTGTCTTCATCTCATCCCCCCCCCCCCCCCCCCGTAAGGCCCCGTTTTCGGGCAAGACCAGCAGGGGAGGGTGGTTCTTTCCAGTTGATTGGCTGGCCTCCATGTGGGAATGTATAGGGAGGCAGAAGATTCACTGCATCCACCAGCCCCGAAGCAGCCCAAAGCTTCTAACAAGAATTTGATTACCCCCTTCAACTCCTCATGGGCAGTGATTCTGCCCCCCACCGTCTGTAGTCCAAAGGCTGCACAGGCTGAGACAAGTCAATGTAGTGGTAGGTTTGTGTGTGTGAACAAATTCTTGCTATAATAGGGTATGTCTACACAGCAAAGTTATTTTGAAATAATAGCCGTTATTTTTAAATAACTTTATCAGCGTCTACACAGCCAAACCACTATTTCGAAATTAAATCAAAATAGCGGAGGGCTTATTTCGAAATTGGTAAACCTCATTCCACGAGAAATAGCACCAATTTCGAAATTGCTATTTTGAAATAAGTGCTGTGTAGATGCTTATTTCGAAATAGGGGGCCTCCAGCCCTTCCCAGGGTGCCCTGGTGGCCACTCTGGGCACAACCAAGAAAACTCCTCTCCCACCCCCCCCTCTGGAGCCCTTAAAGGGGTAGACCCTGGCCACAGTGCCGCTCCCCAGGACCAGTCTGCCAGCTCCCAGGAGCCTGCCAGGGACCGGAAAAGGTGGGTGCCTGCCTGGTCCAGTGCGGAGATCAGGGACCTAATTCAGGTTTGGGGGGATGCCTCCAACGTCCATGATCTCCGCACTAAACAGAGGAATGCAACCGTCTACAGGCGGACGTGAAGCTTGCTGCCTCCTGCCGCTTCAGCCCCTGCTGCCTCCCCAGCTAGCTCTCCTCCTCCCACTCCTTCTCCCCCTCCCACTTCTTCCTCCCCACCTTCCCCACACCCCCAGGGACACCGAGGCCCCCACACCCACGGTGCTGGGAGACAGTTGGGCTGGCGAGACCCACAACTCTGAGCCCTGAGCTTCTCCTCCCCCTTCCTCCCCTTGCCTCCCCCTGCCAGCTCCCTCCTCCCAGGTTTCCCCCTCCCCTCTCCCATCCTCCCTCCTCCCCTCTCCCATCTTCTTTCTGCAGTCTCACCTCAGTTTCATTCCCCCCGCCCCACCCCAGTTTTGTTCAATAAAGAGGCTTTGTTGTAATGAACACATGTGTCTTTTATAGTACAGCAGGAAGGGAGGTTAGGGACGGGTAAGTGGAAGGACATGAGGGAGGAATGAGGCACAAGCCCCCAGTGGGGCACACCAGGGGGACTGTTACTGCCTGCAGAACGTGCTGCCAGGCTCACAGCAACACGTCCAGGAGAAGCACCAGAGTGCCCAGGGGTGGCTCTGGCTCCATGCTGCAGAGTTCTGTGGTGTCCCAAGTGAGGGCAACCAGAGCACGCAGAGAAAAAAAAATTCTTTGCTGTCCCTCAGCGAGGTAGGCAAGCAAGCAGGGAAACCTTAGGACCGGATGTCCGGGGAGAGGGGGTCCCTTTAAGCACAGGTCTCAGATAGCCTCAGGCAGCAGCCACACAAGGTAACTCCTGACCTGATGCCCTGCCAGAATCGGTTCCGGCCAGCCTTAAATGCGATTCAGTGTCCAATCAGCGTGGACGTGCTATTTTGAAATAGCAAAACGCTATTTCGAAATGCATTTTGTGTCTAGACGTGTTATTTCAAAATAAGATATTTCAAAATAACTGTTTTGAAATTAGATATTTCGAAATAACACTGTAGTGTAGACATACCCATACAGTGGAGACTCTTTTCTAGTTGGCATCTCACCAGAGGTTTGCACTAGACAGCAGAAATCTCACCCATGTACTCACCACTTACTACCCAGAAAGTAACACCTGTAAGAACACGAAGGAGGAGAAATCTGGGCTCCTAGTCAGTGGGCGTGAGGGTGCTTAGGATCTCTTGTGGGCAGAGCCCCTGTTCTGAACAACATATTACGGTGTCAGCATAAGCACTGGCGTTTTCACTCAAGCTTTATGTTTCCGACTTGGCATTGCTAGCAGGCTCATGAATTTCCTTATTTAAATGTATCCAATAATCATCAATCTGAAGGCTCAAAAGCCATTGATTTAATACTGGGTGAAAGGACAAACATTGAGTTGATGATAAACTCTGACTGATAATTTTCTTGAAAGGGATATTCTGCTTCTCACATTCCCATGCTGGTCTAGAAGGTGAAAACAGCAAGAGCCTGGACCAGTGAAGGTCTAGTTTAGTTCTAAATTTCCCTAGCATGCAAGCTGCCTCTTATCCCCACCTGAATTACAGTGTGGGCCAACACTTTTGATCTTGGTCTGTGGTGCTGATGAATTTCAGGTGGAAAAGAGTCAAGGAAGGGAAACCTTAACCACAAGCATCACTCAGTGGAGCTCTTAAGTGTCTTCCATTGTAACTCTCAGCCTTCGTTGGCCCCTGAGGGATCCTTTGTCTAAGGAAGCTGAAGAGGAAAATTCTTGGGAGATCCTTGCTGAAAAGCAAGGCCTGCAGGTGGCTGGATGAACTAGTGCACAAAGATTCTGGATGCCTGCTAACTATTGTAAGCTGTGGCTTTTTGATGTGGGAATGGTCCCGTCAATGCGACCACTTCTATCATGGGACTCTGAGGGAGAGATGGAAGGGAATGAGAATGAAGCTGACGTGAGCAGAGGCAGTGTCTTGCTGGAGAAAGGTGATTACATAATACTCTGCTATTTCCCTTGTGCCGCTTGCATGCGAAAAGGAAAACACTAGGCTGAAGTGGGAGAATGCTTACACTGTGGTATGCAATTGTTGCCCCAACTTGAACAGTGCAGAACGGTGTTCCCTGGGATCCGGTTACATCACTCTGATACAATGGTGTCTCCCCCGACCTTCCCCTTCCTTGTCTTCATGATTAACAGCAATGGGAGATGCTCATAATTATTTTATCACAGCACCCAATTATTGACTAAAATGCTAGATGCTGTACAAACAGATTTTTGAGCTGAACGTTTTCACACACTGTGATGGTCTTTCTCCTTCTAGCCTGCCCCTAGTCTTCTGTTCCTGCCTTCTTTGGGTCTGCCCTATCTTTGCTATACTTTGAGAAGAGAGACCTCCGAACAGGTCCTTTTAAGGGTCCTCATTTTGTTCCATCCCCTGACAACTCTCTATGGATGCATCTACACAGCACCATAAACTCAAAATAAGATACGCCATTTGCATTATGCAAATTGTGTAACTTATTTCGAGTCTATTTTGAAATTTGAAATTTGGTGCTATCTACACAGCAGCCAGTTTCGAAATAAAGTGCTATTTCGAGCCATCCCTTACTCCTCGTACAATGAGGTTTACAGGGATGGCGAAATAGTGCATCTGCTATATTTCGAAATAGTGGACGCATACCCTATGAGGGTAGGAAACACAAGCCCCTCGAAAGGTGAAGAGAACCCCAAGTTTCTTTTTTCCCTCACAGCCATGTAGTACCCAGAGCACTCGGTTATCCATTCTTAAGGCCCCTTTACTGCTGGAATACATTTTGCCCGTGCTCTAGGGCTCTGCAACCAGTATATATTGTATACCTCAAAGTCAATGTGATTTGGTGTCAGCAGTTGTTGGGAAGGTGCTGTAGACACTTTACCTCACCTCATTGCACCCCTCACATGAGGCCCCAGAACTCCAGGCAAAGAGAACTTCCAAACAGGGTGTTGGTGGAGGTTGCTGAGGAACCAGCGGAGCTCAGCTGGAAGGTTGTGGTTGAGGATGGTAAGAACAGACAGGGCCTGTTTTGGAAGCTGTGTGTGTGTCCATCCCTTAGATACATATTTAAGAAAGGTACTTCAGGAAAAGCCTGTTTTATTTTGTGTTAATTCTGATATACCATAGTGGAGAATACACATTAAAGAAGTTAACTAGCAATGGCTCAAAAAAGTTGCCAAGGGCAGAAAACACTCGTTCTCCTTCTCTTTGGGAGGACACTCTTGATTCCAAGAGGTTGACATTTTTTATAGTCCTTTAAATATATGCCTTCTGCATCCATGTTAAGCACTGGTTGCAGGACATGACAACTGCAGCTCAGCTCCCTTTTTATAGGAGAATTCATTGCTATAAAATCCGATGACATCATGTTTGCTTAATGTTTTTATGATCCTCTAGAGGAAAAAA
The DNA here is from genome assembly GCA_019425775.1 of Rafetus swinhoei. Classification (NCBI taxonomy): domain Eukaryota; kingdom Metazoa; phylum Chordata; order Testudines; family Trionychidae; genus Rafetus; species Rafetus swinhoei. Next base: position 35,353,221 of record CM033443.1, on the reverse strand, counting down.
ATATAGCCTGTTATAATATTCCCACCACACAAATCTGGGGGAGTTGATGTCTCATATACAGTATGACCTAGTACTTTGTAAAACATTCAATCATCTCTATAAAGGCCTCATCTATAAAAAGGGGGACAAAACCACTACACAAGCTCTTTCTATATAAAGCTCCAAACGTTCGTGGGATGAAGATGAAATAGTTTGGTTCCTGGCCAGCTGTTAGCTAGACTGTACACAATACATGTTCCACATACGTGATAACGACACTGGCTGTGCATTTCCAAAACACCTACGTGAATTGGGACCTTGGTCATTTTTGAAAATAAGGCCTTAGATACTTAAGCGTATATCTCCTTGAAAGTTAATGGGACTTAAGTCACTTGAGCACTTCTGGAAAATGTTATGGAATATGTGGCTTTTATGCACTGTGTGGCTAGCACGTTATTTTGTACCTTCCCAAAATATCAGTAGAGGTCTTACACTGGTCCTCCTTTCATAGTGATTAACCTCTTTCTTGCTTCCCCTAATCTCCAGTGGAATTTGTCAATGGATTACATTGATGCTGAGTAGAAGTCAAATTTAGGTAATTTAAATGATTCATAGGTTCTGGAAAGCATGTTTTTAAATATAAGAATCCCTCTTCAGGGACTATCACTTAGAAATTCCCAATCACAATCAATTCAATAAAAAATAAAGACTGCAGCTTTTAGTTCAACCACCAGTTATTTGGCTCAGAGCAGGAATTAACAGGAAGAATTCCGTGGCCTGTTCCCTGAAAGAGATAAAGAGATTAGACTGGATGACTCTAAGTGCCCCTTCTGATCTTAAAAACTACAGTACTTAACTTCCTACTCATCCTGAAGCAAAGGGCAGCAACCAAATCAAAGTATGAGCCAACCCGCTGATCGCCATAAAATCACCTATTTGCATTTGCTGTGCACGAAATTATGCTTTTTCCTTCCCTGGGGCTGGGGTTGGGGGGAGAGGGGAAATAGGACAAAGGGTAAATTTGCTCATAACTTAATTTCTTCAGAATGATTTTTGTCCAGAGAAAATTTTAAAGTTTAAACTGAAAAGAGAAATTAATTGATGCGGTCTAAAGCTGACATACTGTTGATATGTTAGTCCTTTAGGCTACCCAGAAAACATGCACAATGTTGGAGTTTTATAGGCACCTATAACTCAAAATATATTGCTTTTCTGACAGTACTGATGCAAGGGAATTAAAGGCTAACGTTGCAGTAGACATTACATAACTGAAGTGTTTCCAGTTATATCTTTTCTGAACATTAAATCAAGCCTGCTCTTGTGGAAAAATAAATAGGTAATCCTTCTGCATATATCTTTTGAGATGAGTAACTGTGTACGATGAACATAGTTGTGGTTGCCAATTTTGGGGACAATTTATGTCTTCAAGTCAGCTGCACAGCTGTGGGCACCTGCATGGCCCCACAATATGCCAACGTCTGTATGGCTGACCTCAAACAACGTTTCCTCAGCTCTTGCCCCCAGGACCCTTATTCTACTGTTGCTACATTGACAACATCTTCATCATATGGACCCACAGGAAAGAGACCCTTGAAGAATTCCAAGGGGATTTCAACAACTTCTACCCCACCATCAACCTTAGCCTGGACCAGTCCACACAAGAAATAAACTTCCTTGACACTACAATACAATTAAATGACTTTTCTACCACCTTATCCTGGAGACCTACCAACCATTATACTTACCTACGTGCCTCTAGCTTCCATCCAAGATACATTTCCCAATCAACTGTTTACAGCCGGGCCCTAAGATACAACCGGATTTGCTCCAATCCCACAGACAGAGACAAAAACCTACAGGATCTCTATCAGGCATTCTTAAAACTTAAATACCCACCCAGGGAAATGAAAAAACAGATTGGCAGAGCCAGATGAGTACCCAGGCATCAACTTCAAGAGAGGCCCAACAAACAGAATAACAAAACACCAATAGTCATCACCTACAGCCCCCAACTTAAACCCTTCCAGCGCATCATTAACAATCTACATCCTCCCCTGGAAAATGATCCCTCACTCCCACAGGCCTTGGGGGACAGGGCAATCCTCACCTACAAACAACCCCAACCTGAAACAAATTCGCAGCACACCACACAGCACACCTCCATCATACTCACCCAGGAACCCATCCCTGCAATCAACTCCAGTGCCAACTCTGTCCACACATCTATACAAGCAACATTATCACAGGACCTAACCACATAAACCACCACATCAGAGGCTCATACAAGTGTACATACAATAATGTGATCTATGCCATCAAGTGCCAGCAATGTCCCTCTGCCATGTATTTTGGCCAAACTGGACAGTCCCTACAACAAAGGATTAACGGACACAAATTGGATATTTGAAATGATAACACACAGAAACCTGCTGGGGAACATTTTAACTTGCTCAGGCACTCATTAATGAATGTAGAAGTGACTGTACGTGTATAAAGCAATTTAAAAAACCAGCTGGAGAGAGAAACTGTGGAACTTGCCTTCATATGTAAATTTGACACATTTAACCAGAGTTAGAACAGAGACATGAACTGGATGGGCCGTTATGTTCAACATCCAAATGACATCAAAAGCTAAGTATTGCACACTTACAGCCTATTAGCCTCATTTCGCATGGACACTCTAAGGGTGGGTACGTCTAGACTACATGCCTCCGTCGACGGAGGCATGTAGATTAGACAGATCGGCATAGGAAATGAGTCGCGATTTAAATAATCGTGGCTTCATTTAAATTAATGAGCAGCTGCTCTGCCGATCAGCTGTTTGTCGGCAGATCGGGCAGTCTGACGCGCCGTCGACAAGGAAGCCTTTGTCGATTGGGCGCAGGTAAACCTGATTTCACGAGGCATACCTGCGCCGGTCGACAAAAGCTTCCTTTGTCGACCGCGCGCGCCCAGACTGTCCTGATCTGCCGACAAACAGCTGATCGGGCAGAGCGGGCAGCCATTTAATTTAAATGAAGCCACGATTATTTAAATCGCGCTTCATTTCCTATGCCGATCTGTCATCTACATGCCTCCGACGGAGGCATGTAGTCTAGACGTACCCTAAATGACAAGATTTTTTTCCTTTTTCCCTCCCCATCTCCCCCCTTTTTCTGCTATTTATTTTGTAACTATGGATCCTTTGCTCCATTCATCTGAAGAAGTGGGTTGTGCCCACAAAAGCTTATGATGCTATCTATATTTTTTGTTAGTCTCTAAGATGCTGCAGGACCATTCATTGTTTTTTAATTTTTTATAGTTACAGACTAACATGGTACCCCTCTGAGACTTTTAGGTGTAAATGGCAGGCCAGTGCACGAAGTTTTCCCTTTCCATGAGAATTTTTGAGAGTTTGGGAAATTCTCTCACGTGCATAAGTTCTTTGCTTAATAATGATGATATCCTGAATCAAGGACTAAAACTGCCTGGGACCTATCTCAAGTTGTGTTCTCTTGTCTAAACACCTAGGGTATGTCCACACTACAGCATTATTTCGAAATATCTTATTTTGAAATAGTTAATTTGAAATAAGTTATTCGAAATAACGCATCTACACACAAAATGCGTTTCGAAATAGCGTTTTTCTATTTTGAAATAGCGCATCCACACTGAGTGGATGTTGAATCACATTTAAGGCTGGCGGGAACCAGGTCCAGCAGGGCATCAGGTCAGGAGTTACTTTGTTTGGCTGCTGCCTGAGGCTATCTGAGGCCTGTGCTTAAAAGGACCCCTCCCTTGGCAGCCAGTTCTCAGCTTTCCCTGCTTGCTTGCCTACTTCGATGAGGGACAGCAAAGCATTTTCTCTCTGCGTGCTCTGGTTGCCCTCACTCGGGACACCACAGAACTCTGCAACATGGAGCCAGAGCCACCCCTGGGCACTCTGGTGCTTCTTGTGGACATGTTGCTGTGAGCCTGGCTGCACTTTCTGCAGGCTGCCATCCAGGAGGTCCATTGGGGGGCTGTCAGTATCCAGGAGGCCCTGCGGGAGAGCTTCCACCCAGAGGAGCACTAAGAGCTTCCCTAGTCTGCCCCACTGGGGGCTTGTGCCTCATTCCTCCCTCATGTCCTTCCACTTACCCCTCCCTAACCCCCATTCCTGATGTCAAATAAAATATATGTATTTTCATGAACACAAACCCTTATTTAACAAAACTGGGGGGAAAATGAAACTCTGGTGAGACTGGGGAAAGGAGGCAGGAGAGGGGAGAAGAGAGGGTGGGAGAGGGGAGGGGGAAACCCGGGAGGAGGGAGCTGAAAGGGGGAAGGTAGGGGAAGAAGTGGGAGGGGAAGCTCAGGGCTCAGGGTTGGGGGTCTTGCCAGACCAACTTGATTTTCATGCAAACCTGCTCCTGGGTTCGCATGTGGCCTTTGGTGGCCAGGCTGGCAGCTATCTTGCCATAGACGGCCGCATTCCTCCATCTAGTGCGGAGATCATGGACGTTGGGGGCATCCCCCCAAACCTGAATAAGGTCCATGATCTCCACCCTGGACCAGGAAGGCGCCCGCCTTCTCCAGGCCTTGGCAGGCTCCTAGGAGCTGGCAGACTGCTCCTGGGGAGTGGTGGAGGGCTGGCTGCCAGTGGCTTGCTGGCTCATGTTTTGGGGCCACTGGGTCAGGGGCAGTGACTGCTGGCTCTGGGCTGGCAGGCTTGGAGCTGGCACAGGCACTGTGGACAGAGTCAACCCCTTTAAGGGCTCCGGGGAGGGGGAGGGAGAGGAATGTTCTTGGTTGAGGCTGGAGTGGCCATCAGGGCACCCTGGGAAGGCTGGAGGCCCCCTATTTCGATATAAGTGTCTACACAGCACTTATTTTGAAATAGCTATTTCGAATTTGGCGTTATTCCTCGTGGAATGAGGTTTACCAAATTTGAAATAAGCGTTCCGCTATTTCGAATTAATTTCGAAATAGCGGTTTGGCTGTGTAGATGCTAGTTATTTCAAAATAACGGCTGTGATTTCGAAATAACTTTGCCGTGTAGACATACCCCTAGAGTAGAGTTTTTTGAGGGTGCGTTGCCTGACTTGTTGCAAAGCCCTGCTCAGAACTACTGTCAAACTAGAGCATTAGAACAGTGGTTCTCAAACTTCTATGCACCGTGATCCTCTAATGACAATAAAAATTACAACATGATCCTAGGATGTGGGACTGGAGCCCCACTTAAGCACCCCGTCCACAGATGTAGTGGGAACCCAAAGTTCAACCCTCAGTGCAGGGCAGGTTTGGGCAAAGCTGAAGCCCAGGGCTTCAGCCCCATGCAGTGGGGCAGGTCCCAGTGAGTCTAACTCCAACCCCGTTGAGCCTATTAAAACAGGGTCCCAACTCCAGTGTGGGGTTTAGCTCAGTCTTCTGGATCTAGGTGGAGCTTTTCTTTCCCACAGGGAGCTTGCACCCCCTTCTTCCAAGAACCCAGTTGACAATCTTTCCCCTGAGCAGCTGTGAAGGGAGAGTAGTGGGCTGAGCTATGATTAATCCCCTTGTTCACCAGGGAGCAGACTCTGATCTCTAGTCATGCTTTGGGACACTTGCATTCACTGCTAATCCCAGACTGAAAGAACTAGGCAAACTGCTCCTCCAAACGCTCCTCCTGGAAATTCATATAGCGCCAGGTAGGATGCCTGGAGACCAGATCCCAGCTTCAAGCTATGAATGCATGAGACACTCACAGGAGTGTGGGAGATGGCTTCTCTGAGCCAAGGGACCTTTTGTGGGAGGTGCTGAGCAATTCCAAAGATGCACCAGCAGCCCATTAAAATCAGTGTGAGTGGATCTCCTCTAGGAAGTGCCCCTACCTTGCAGGGTTCAATGGTAAGGGTGAACGTCTGAAAATAAATGGGGCACAGGCCTTGTTTGGGCCTTTGGCCCCAGATGAATAGCACAGAAAAGGTGTGCAGTGAATCTCAGTTCTGGACATGTTGCGACCTCTACAGTCATTATGTGCAGAGGATGCCTGAGAAAGTGGGTTACAGTATAAAACTCTCATATTTTTAAAACTTGTGTAGTGCCTAAGCAGACTCTAAGGCTACGTCTAGACTACAAGGCTCTTTCGAAAGAGAGCATCTAGACTGCAACCACTTCTTTCGAAAAAGCGAGCCGCTTTTTGAAAAGAGAGCACTCAGGCAGTCTGGATGCTCTCTTTCAAAAAAGCACTGTTTGCATTCAAGAACACCTTTTTTAGAAAGAGCACTTTCAAAAAAAGGCGTTCTTCCTTGTAAAATGAGGTTTACCGTGGTCAAAAAAACTGCCGTGTTCTTTTGATTTAATTTCGAAAGAACGCGGCGGCAGACTAGACACACCCTAAGTGAGGTTTATCTCTGTGGATGAGAGGAGTGTTTTGTTTGCATTTGGTGGGGTGAGATAAAACAAAAACAAGGAGTTGCACACAGCTCTAACTCTGTCAGGCAAGGCTTGCAAAAAGTGTTTGAATTCATGGTAATGCTGTGTCCTTTCAAGTCTGTGTTGTATCTTCCTACCCGCTGTGTTTAATTACAGAAGCCACCGCTACCATTAAGGGGGGATGGAGGGAAAAGAAACACCCGTTTGCTTTTTCACCGGTGCACCATATCGTACCAATTTTAATCAAAACCAAAACATTCTTGGTTGGCGAGGGATGATTTTGGAAGATTTTCCCTGAAATGACAGATCTTTACTCCCCGCTACAAACAGATTCTGTGCCCAGCTGTCTGCTGGCAGTCCCGTAGGATCATGTCTGAGTACTGAAGCCCTGCTGTCAAGTTACCTTTCTGAAAATGAAATCATTAAAATTTTAAACATACTGATTTTAATTCTCTTTAGGAAGCTTGAAACAGAAATGTATCGTTACTGAATATTTCTCCCTCTGATGTACCTGTATAACGATCTCCTGCCTCTCTGGCATGGAACCCAAAGCTGTAAAGCTCTACCAATGGAGCCAAACGAATAGCTGTATTTGAGGGACTTAGTAGTAGGCTCTTTACCTGTATGGGAACTTGAGAGTTGAGAGAGGGACATGTAGATGTGTCCCTTCCTTGTGCATATGCTCAGGGGTAACTAAAGGAGATTTGGTCCTAAGAGGTATAAGAAAGCAAAAGAGGCTTGCTGAGGGGTCATTATCAATGAGAATTTATGCTCAAGAGGGGGTGTGATAGACTTGGACAGTTGGTTATTCTAGGATTTCTCATGAGTGCTGCTTGAAGTTTTTGCTTTTAAAAATTAGAGCACTAAAACTCTTGACTTTTTGGGGAAAAATTAAAGAGATAGGTGAACCTTGAATGGCTGACTAATCCAGCCAGGCTTGGATTACAACCTGGAAATCTGACTGCCTGGCATACGTCTATATATGAAACTCTTCAGGTTGCAAAAAATGGGAGGAAATATTGCTCCACTTTTCAGAGTCTTTCAGTTCCATTCTATAAGTGAATAAAGTGAGAGTTAGGGGTGGTAGTTTATGCTGAACTGATTTGCTGATTCCTTTAGGGATAAAAACATGAAGCATTGCAAGGGCTTTGTCACCAAGTGCAGTGGATCATCATTAAAAATGTTCCAATTTTGTCTTTGTATCTAGATGTTGTTACCCCTTCCCGATACTCAGAATAGGAGATGTTAAAAGGATACTGTGCTGGTAACACTGTGTAGTTATAAAGGCAGCTGAAATCTTGATTAAAGGGCAACCCCAGTATATGAGAAGAAAGCAGGTCAAATGTTTGACCCATCCATGATGACAATGATCTCTATGCAAGCTTCCTTTGACTTCACATTGCTCTGAAACTCGAGTCCCATTCTCTTGCCCTTCAGCATGTGTTCTGTCTTATGGGAGGAGGCTCATCTATTTGTGTCTTGCTTACTTCCCTTGGGGTCCCAATTCTTTCTCTCGAGTGTAGCGAAAACATAAACCTCATAATGCCAACATGCTTGTCAAAATTGTCATAATGAGACAGGGGAATGAAAAAAAAATCCAAACAGGCAAGGTAGGTAACGCCTATTTATCAGGAGGATGTGAAGCTATTTCATCCCTGTATTAAGAGTGAGGGATATTTCTAATATTTGAAAGTGGCTTTGATGCTTGCCTTACAATTTAAGAGTAGTCTCATCTGTTACCTAAAACCTGCAGCATTAATTTGATGTCAGATTGTCAGCCAGTCTGAGCACAAGTTATGCAGTGTGGACGTGAAGGAAAAATACTGTGTGGTGAGTGAATCTAGGGCACTATTTCAGGAAATGATATAAAAACAAACATGTTTGCTCTCAGTCACATGTAACGAGAGAAGAATTTGGTTTTAGTTCTAGTTAATGGCGTTTGCACTTAACCTGAGATTTATTCCTCCATGCTGCCATTTCATCTTTTTAATGGGATGGAAGAAATGGCCCAGATAAAAGTAGAGCCAGTCTATGGGCTAGACTCTAGGCCAGGTCCCCAGCCGTCACAGGTATAGTTCCACTATTGTAGTGCCTTTCTCATTGGGTTATCAGTGAGGCTGATCCACCCTTTGTGGCTTTTTCAGAATACAGCAGCAGGACTGCTCATGGGTTCGAGACACTGGGATCACATTCAGCTTGTATCATGTTCTTTACACTGGCTGCCTATTCAGTTTAAATTAGCCCTTTGGGTAAATCATTAATCCTGAATTTGAATGAATCATAGAATCATAGAGCTGGAAGAGACCTCAGGACGTCATCAAGTCTAGCCCCCTGCCCAAGGCAGGACCAATCCCAACTAAATCAACCCAGCCAGGGCTTTGTCAAGCCGAGACTTAAAAACCTCTAGGGATGGAGATTCCTCCACCTCTCTAGGTAACCCACTCCAGTGCTTCACCACCCTCCTTGAGACCATTGCTCCTTGTTCTGCCATCCATCACTACGGTGAACAGCCTTTCTCCATCCTCTTTGGAATCTCCCTTCAAGAAGTTGAAGGCTTCTATTAAATCCCCCTCACTCTTCTCTTCTGCAATCTAAACAAACCTAAATCCCTGAGCCTCTACTCATAGGCCATGTGCTCCAGTCCCCTAATCATTTTGGTTGCCCTCTGCTGGACCCTCTCCAATGTGTCCACATCCTTTCTATAGTGGGGGGCCCAGAACTGGACACAGTACTCGAGATGTGTCCTCATCAGAGCTGAATAAAGGGGAATAATCACATCTCTAGATCTGCTGGTAATGCTCCTCCTAATGCACCCTAATATGCCATGAGCCTTCTTGGCTACAAGGGCACACTGTTGACTCATATCCAGCTTCTTATCCACTGTAATCCCCAGGTCCTTTTCCGTAGAACTGCTACTTAGCCAGTTGGTCCCCAGCCTGTAACAATGCTTGGGATTCTTCCGTCCCAAGTGCAGGACTCTGCACTTGTCCTTGTTGAATGGCTCTGGTTCCATTTGAGACTTCCCGCTGGAGCCTCCACCAGATACCACTTAGGGCTTAGGGGCTCTGCTATCATGTCCAAAGTCAGTCAACAATCCCACTTTGGCTGTGATTACAAATGCCTTGACAAACAGAAGTTTCTGTTAGTTCTACTGAAGACTGGAGATCACTCACTGCATTTTGGTGCTTTATCAAGCCAACATTTCTGAGGATCCATCCATCACTGTTCTTGGTTAGGTACTGCTCAGGAGCCCACGTGCACATAGATACAATTGTAGACTTTTCAAAATGTTTCTACAATTGCATTAGCTAGTTCAGCAGAGAGATGTACTGGTTTGGTGTTTTAGTGTTGAGAAGGAATGGTTGTGTGTGCCGTGTTGAAATTCTCTTGTTAAGCTTCACTTAATTGGTGGTTCACTTTTATTTAGAGATGGCAATTATGCTGTAAACTTCTATTTTCAGTGTCTTGTAACTTTTAAAAAAATACCTCTTGGGCTGCTTTTTCTTAGCCAAGAAATAGGTTTGTTTTTTTTTAATGAAAAGTTGGATGAAAATCCATTCATCTGCTTTAGAGTCAGCCAGGCTTGAAGAACAAGGTTATTCGACAGCTGAAAAAAAATGTTCAGAATAATTTTTTTATAGAACCCAACACTCACATAATTCAAACATGGTTTGGTTTTAAAAGTTCAGTACTGTTGGACATGCTACATTCCATGAGACACGGAAGCTTTGCTAGGCTGGGAAACATCAGCTGAGGAATAGTTGAAATGAAAGTTGCATGCAGTATATACACAAGTGTGCCATTTTCCTTGAGGGACATGTTCTTTCCGATTCTCCTCATTCCTGAGGACTAGCACCCTGAAATAAGGTATTAGTCAGTGTGAGTAATGGGACTGCAATTTGGCCCCTTGTGGTCTGAGTGTCCAGGGTGAAACTCACCTCTGTGCAGAAAGCCAGCACCAGGCTACTGATGCACCACTTACGTCCCACGTAGCCAAGGAAAATAGGGCTCAAAACTAGAGTGGAATCATCCCGCTGGACATATGAATTTGCAGATATCAACTCACTGAAATAAATGCTCTGATGTTTAGTGCATTGATCCCACATGGCAGTGAATGTGCCTCTCTGTCTGATTCTGTAATAGGGATGGGACGCTAACATAACACTGGGGCATTGGAGGTTGGAGCAGCACTGCCCGTTGCTAAGGATTTGGCTGGCTGGGCACTAAGTGATGCTAAGTTGGAGAGCTCTCCATCAAAGCTGCTTTGGGTTTGCTAAGCAGTAATAGGTTATTTTGGGGTGCAAGGCAGGTGGTCAGTAGGTAGTAGTCCCTTTGCTGTCAGGTAGCAAAGAATAGAGGCCCTTAACCTCTGCTCTTTAATGCATAGTCTCTCAAAGAAGGAAATCAGGTTGGTTTGGCATGATTTGTTCTTAGTAAACCCCCATGCTGATGGTGAGCGATTTCCCTTTTATCCTCCAGGTATATGCAAACTGGATACTTTATACATCGCTTGTTTCTCCGCAGGTAGTGGGGGCAGGGTGACGGGTCTATAGTTTCTTGTTTTCCCTCTTTTTTTAAAAGATGGGCATGATGAAAGTCAGTGTGGCTCTGTGTCTGGACAGAGCCCTAATATTCAAGAGAGCTGAGAGGTGCTTGCCATGAATGCCAGAACTTCGAATGTTTAAATATATTCACCCCCTCTCCTTTGTAATGTTACTCTAGTCGGCTGTGTCTACATTGGCACCCTTTTTCGGAAAAGGGATGCTAATGAGACACAAGCGCAAATCAGCGGGATTTAAATATCCCCGCGGTATTTGTAGCTGCTTTTTCGGCTCGGGGCTTTGCCGGCAAAGCGCCAGTCTGAGACGGGGATCTTGCGGAAAATAAACCCTTTTCCGCAAGATCTCTTGCCTACTTTCAAGGCCTTGAAAGTAGGCATAAGAGATCTTGCGGAAAAGGGTTTATTTTCCGCAAGATCCTCGTCAGACTGGCGCTTTGCCGGCAAAGCCCAGCCGAAAAAGCAGCTGTAATAATACCGCGGGGATATTTAAATCCCCGCGATTTGTATTGCGCTGTGTCTCATTAGCATCCCTTTTCCGAAAAAGGGTGCCAATGTAGACACAGCCGTCTAGTATAGTATATTTATTGCAGGCATACATGTAATGCGAGAACTGTGTTTGCATTCTCAGGAACATGCCTCAATTTGCAAAGACTTTCTTCAAACAAAGCACTTTGTCAAAATCGTTAGCACTTGAAAGAGAAAAGGAGGCAGCTTAATAAAGCCAACATGACTTCAGTGGGATGGAAAGTGATATCTTCTTCAATCACAGGAAAGAAACTCCCACGTTGGCTAGTGACTTTTTTCAATTTGAAACATAACACGCACGTCACTTTTTAATGGTTGGTGTAATGTATTCATAACTGTGTGTGAAAATGAAACCTAAGTGTTACTATGATCTGTTAAACATTAGGGCTGCGTCTAGACTGGCATGATTTTGTGCAAATGCTTTTAACGGAAAAGTTTTTCCGTTAAAAGCATTTGCGGAAAAGAGTGTCTAGATTGGCACGGATGCTTTTGCGCAAATGCACTTTTGCACAAAAACATCCGTGGCCAATCTAGACGCGGTTTTGCGCAAAAAAGCCCCGATCGCCATTTTAGCCATCTGGGCTTTTTTGCACAAAACAGTTCTTCGCTGTCTACACTGGCCCTCTTGTGCAAGTATTCTTGCACAAGAGGGCTTTTTCCCAGCGGAGCATGAAGTATTTGCGCAAGAAGCACTGATTTTGTACATTACAAAGTCAGTGTTCTTATGCAAATTCAAGCGACCAGTGTAGACAGCTGGCAAGTTTTTGCGCAAAAGCAGCTGCTTTTGCGCAAAAACTTGCCAGTCTAGGCACAGCCTAGGTATTCAGGAAAGCACTTCAAGTGGCTAAGTTTAATTGGCTTCAATGTGATTTTGGTAGGTTCTTAAGTTTTTAGCTGAGCGGGATGCAAGGTTCCCTCTAAGTTGCGCGGCAGCACGGCCCTGCAGCTGCTTAATGAGTCCCTTCCCCCCAGCCAGGCAGCTCTGTGTGCAGCAGCGCTGAGCCCCTGGGCAGGGCTCATTAAGCAGCTGTGGAGCCGTGATGCCACCCAGCTCAGAGGGAACCTTGGCAGGGAGCTTTGCAGAAATCAGGACCTAAATAAAGAGAGAGATGTGCAAATCGCACTACATATGCATTGTTCTCTTATGTCTTATCGACTTTAACACCAGAAGGGACCATCATGATCATCTAGTCTGACCTCCTGCACATCGCAGGCCACAGAACCTCACCCTCCCACTCCTGCAATAGGCCTGCCACCTCTGGCTGAGTGACTGAAGGACTCAAATCATGAGTTAGAGAGCTCAGGTTACCGAGAATGTACCATTTACACCAGCTGAAACCTTCAAGTGACCCATGCCCCATGTTGCAGAGGAAAGATCTCTGCCAGTTGACCCAGGGGAAAATTCCTTCCTGACCAAAATATGGTGATCGGTTAGAGAAAGTAGGCAAGACCCACCAACCAGATAGCTGGGAAATAATTATTTGTAATAACTCCGAGCCTTCCCTGTCTAGTGTCTAGTCACCGGGCATTAGAATTAGTTGCTGCTAGCAATCATCATTTGAAACACTCACATCTAACAGTTCAGTTATGTCATTCTACAGGAGCCAGAGCTCCTGGGTCTTGCGATCTCTTCCTCAGCTTTGGCTGTCTGAAGCATTTCAGTGAGTTGGCTGTTCGGCACCACTGGGATGTTGAAAGGTTTGCACCTGAACAGTCATCAGTTTCCTGCTGGATAAAATCTTCCCCACCGAGCTGTCTTCCATAGCATCAGGTTCTTCCGTCTTCCTCCAGAATCTTGGTCTGTAAAAACACGTCTGCTTTATTTCCATCTCCTCTTCCCCTCTTCATCAAATGACTGACTTTGATAACAATTTTTTCCTTTGGTAATAGAATCTGAGATGTTAGAGAGCTAGAAAAGACCTCTTCGCTAAACTACTCTGTGTCCTAAGCAGAACAGGAACATTTTCTGTTGTGCATTTATTAATGCTTTGTTCAGCCTATTTTAAATGTCCCTAGTGATGGAGCTTCTGTCAGTTCCTACAAGGAGGCAATTTCTCAGCCTAATGTGTGTCACCGGTGCAAAGTTTTCCTTTCCATTTAGGCTACGTGGTCCTGCATTAATTTTATCCCATTTTCCCTAGTAAACTCCTTGTGCTGCTCTAAGAGATTCCTTCCCTGTGTTAGTTATACCCTTCTGATGTTTGACCATGTCTCCTAGTCATCATTTAGCCAAAGCTGTGCATATGTAACTCTTTTTAAATCTTTCCGCCTAAATTAGTCTCTTCTGGTGTGCCATTAATCCAGTAATATTGTTTAAAAACAGGGAAAACTTGAGATGAATATCAACTTGGCTTGTGAGTCACCGGTTTGCCTTGCCTGATTGAGTTCTTGGGTCTTGATGTGGTAATGCGTGGTTGTGCCTCGGACTTCTACAGACTCCAAAGTTCTAAACTGTAGCAACTTTCTGTCCAGAGCCTGCCACATTCCCCTCTCTTGTTCAGCAAGAGATTGAGGACCAGCAAATTCCCCAAGGTGCCTCCTGCTCTTGCCAATCTTGTAAACATTAAGCAGAACATCACATTTGGATTCCTGCATGATAACACACCGTATTCTTATTAGGCACTTAGGCCTGGATGGATCCTCAACTGCTATGAGAATTGGCATAGCTTCGGTGAAGTCAATGTTGCTATAATTGACATAAGCTGAAGATCTGGCCTCTAGTCCTTGTGTACAAGTCCTTCTTCTAACCGTCTTGAGGCTGGAGTTAGTTTGCACATTCACCAGGTTACCAACCCACGGCCTTATCGATGAAATGGCGATGTGGAGAGTGGAATGGATTGCAATGTTGTGTGGACTATCAGTAGTGGAGCACGACCTTAATACCATTGGGATCCTTATCTCAGACTTGAGAATCTGAATTTAAATGAAACTTGCATGGCAACAGGTTTTCTTATCTTGAGTTTTGGGTGCTTACTGCTTCCAACTGAGCTGGAAATAGCACAGAAATAATCCCTGACAGTATTTTGGCACTTCCTCTGGTCCCAGCTGGAAACAGCAAGTACACAGCAACACAAAAATAAGGAAAAGATTTTTTCTGTGTCTCTAGTCTTTTTTTTTTTTTTTTTTATTTGCAACTTGTGTTAATGTTTAGATTCATCTTCATCTGAACTGGTTTGCCCTTCCCTAATGATTGGGCCAGATCCTTGGTGACTGTAGAATCTATTTGCACTACTTTAGGGGTGTAAACAGACAGTAAATCAGACACAATGCACTCGGGGATTCATCCTGGTGGTTTTTATTGTAGTTTAGAGTGTCAGAAAGTTGCATTCCACTATATTTAAACTGCATCAGTGTTTCTTTACCTATCACCTTTGTGCACACCAGCTTTTGGAATCTTTTTGATTCCCATCACTTTTTTATTCAACTCATGTTGCGTTCCCTCTGCGTCTGCCTTATTAAAATCCAATATCTCATGCTGCTACCTTTTGAACTTGAGTCCTAATGCATCTCAGATTTCATTATATTTAGGGCAGTTGGTTTCTTAATGTTCAATAACTTCCATGCTCTCTATCAAATCCTGTTTATTTCCGGTTTCCCAATAATTCCTGCACTGCAGCTGGTTAGCAAACCTCACAGAAAAAGATTGTGCTAGTTTCAGAAGCATGCCTGAGCCATTGTGCACTTCTGATGTCCTAGTACTTATTAAGAATCCCATTGCAGACTTTTCCTTTCCCTCCCGCCTCATCCCCCAATTTTATTCAGTTTTGATTTGGGCTTCCACTAGACCATAGGTTCCCAAACTGGGGGGTGTGCTCTCCTGGGGGGGGCATGAAGAAATTCCTGGGGGGGTGCGAGGTGACCCAGGCTCCCCCCCATCAAGTTTTGCTGCCCTGTTCAGTTCCATTTTTCCTTTTTTTTTTTTTTCCTCAACAAGTTTTGCTGCTATTTGGAGAAGGGGGGATGGTGGAGGGTTTTTCAAAAATCAAAAAGGGGGGCGTGATGCCAAAAAGTTTGGGAACCACTGCACTAGACACACCAACAGTTTCTGGCCCGCCGTGCATGACTGTCCCGAGATTTGGAGCCATTTTGAATAGCTGCTATTTTACTGTCTTTCATTTCAGTCAAAAATGACTGGACTGCTGCAAGTCACTACTCTTCTTAGAAAGAAACATCACCTTTCTTGAGCTATTTTCCAAAGTGGTGCTGTAAAATGCCATGCTGGCCAAGAGCTGAAGAAGGGAAAGAGGAGCACCACAGGTTTTTGCTTGAATCTTCTATGCCTGTTAATATTTGACCTACTCTGGTTGGTCTTGTGCTGCTGGCTAGAGAGGAGGCAGAGAGCCTTTCCCTAGCTAGGCTGTTGCACAGAAGGCCTGCACTCCCCGATCATGGGAGTTGGGAGTGATCATAGTGCCAGATGTGTTCAGAGCCCTTAAGGGGACACAAGGTGCAGTTGGGCAATAGGCATGGTTGTCTCCCACTGCTCTGAATGCACCAAGCAACACCTGGAAGACTGAATTGGGGAAAACCACAATTTTTTTCCAAAGGTCTGTAGCAGTGGTCGGTAACCTGCGGGGGCCACATGTGGCCTCTCGGGGTTCTGTGTGTGGCCCATGAGACATTTTGTGCACTCGTGTCCATGTGCAAGATTACCAGATTCTGCTGGTTTCCATCTGCATTGTTTGTTTCCCACTGGCATTACTAAAGTGAAATGCCTGGGAAGAAAGGGCACGTGAAGTGAGGTGTGTTCTGATGGCACACAACACTGACTGCAAGAGCTGTGTGCGCCCTCTGCATCCCATCAAAGCACATTCTAGGTACGCAAGCACAGTTAGCAAAACGACCCTGTCCTGGGAGACTGTCTTGGGTACGACAATCTTGCGGCCCACTGCGTTGGCGGGCCATTCACGTGGCCCACTCCTTAGCTTAGGTTGCCCATCTCTGGTCTGTAGCCATGGCTGCTGGTGAGTTTGTTTCTTGCAGTTCCCTGGATGTGTTATGCTATCTCTGGCTTCCAACTAGCTTAATGTGCTCCGCCATCACAGGCTGTGTGATGTACCTTCCCTTCTTCCCCCACGATTATCCTGATAGGCACCTTGATTTATCCCTTGGCTTGTACATTTCTTGTATTTCTGCAGCTTGCTAGTGTGCTTCCTTTACACGTGCTAAGTGTTTCTCTCTGCTGCATGCACAGTTCCTTTCTCCAGACAGAGGTGCACCCCAGTGATTGGAAGGCAGTTGTGTTTATTTAACGACAGGGACAGCAGTGCAGAAATCATTGAGATGTGCCAGGCTGCACTTACTGTACTCTGGTTTGGCTACAGTGAAATCTGAATGTCTTCTGTGAGAACTGCAATTAGCAAACCTCAGTTGTTCTCTCTCCTCTCTATGGAAGAGGTGCAGTGAGGTCAGTGGCATTAAAAGTTTCCCCCGGACAATATACCTCAAATGGTGAGTTGGGTGAACCAGCCCGGGGAATGAGAGAGTAGCTCGTTCAGACATTGGCCACTCTCCTGACACTAGCAAAAATGGTTTTGGTAGCTGCTCTTCCTGCCATATGGACACTTTGTTAGTGAGTTTGCTGCTCCAATTACCAGTGAGCAAAGTAACCAAACAGCAGTGAGAGGGTAGCAGTGCGTAATTTGTGCCAGAGCTGAGCCCTGGTATCTCTTGGCTTGCTGCATCTCTTAAAAACAATTGCTTGAGGACCAATACCTCATTGTGTGAGCCAGGATACCTTTCCTTACAAATTAGGCACTGCATGGTAGCATCTCAATTTTTAAAAGTATTTTCTTGCCGGGGAAATCTTTGCCTTTTGGAATTGGGCCTCTCTGCATTTTGGTAGAAGATTCAAAAGCACTGGTTTCAAAGTTCAGAAGATATTAGTTGGGTATACATTAACAGTGAGGAACACACCAATGCCTAGTCATTGAGACACTATACAAAATATTCATGTTATAGCTTGAAAAGCATTTGTTGTCTGGGATGCGAGAAGAGTTAAATCAGGGCTATTCAACTTTGGAAGCCCCGTGGGCCACAGTGAAACTCACAGAACATGCTGAGGGCTGCAACTTGTGGTTGCATATACATGCAAATATGCATTCATATATATGCAAATAGCTTCTTTCTCACTGATGGGCATGAATACAAAGATTAAGGAAAGACTACACAACACGCAGGCCCCATTTAAGCCAGTTCTGCTGATATTAATAAAGTGCAATATTTACCCGATTTCCACCCATATGACATCACTTTTAATAAGCAATGACAGTCCAGGAATTTAACCACTAAAATGCATATCAACAGAAGACCATTATATTGCCTACTTTTTTGTTTTGGCTCCCACCTGCAGGCTGTGTGTTGAGCCCCACATAGACCTAAACCACACCGTGGGCCGCAAACAAACGGGCCATGGGCCGCGTGTTGAGTGGCTTTGAGTTAAATGGTCTCATAGATAGGTATATGTGAATAGAAAAAAATACATTCACCAGTGAATCAGCTTTTCACCCTATACTAGAGTTCTTAGGGGACTATAAGGACAACTCCCTATAAACACACCACTTTAAACAGTATGTTGAATTCCACTGAGTTCAGTGTAGCTGAGTTTACACCAGATGAGGATCTGGCTCTATTGGGAGAAACAGTAAGAGCTCTGGGTTGCTCTTCATTGGTGTTAATTGCATCTGTGTGCACAGTCAGGTACTGCAATTTGCCATACCCAACATCAGCATGAGATTAGCATTTTCACTTTCATTTATTCTTGAAACTGGTTCAATCTAATCTGATCTCGCAGGTCCTCTGCTATGTTGGTTACAGCCTGATTAAATTCCAACTGTTCTTAGAACTGGGTCAGTAGCTGACATAATCTGCTGTTTTTGTATAGGTCTCCAGGGCAATGTGTTAGCAAAAGTAACCCACAAGCTGGTACGGCACAAGTTCCGATTCAACGTGTGCACTGGGTGTTTCTACGCAAAGCCTTTCCGAGGGTGTACAAAATTATTTTGACTGCTGCTTCTCCTGCATTTTGCTTTGCTGCCTACATGCCTTCGTTGATATGCAGAGCCGTTGCCTAGACTTTTGTCACATGAAAAAAGATATTAACGTTGTTGAAACATCCAATTTTATGCTCTAATGCTAGGCGGGTGTGTGTTCTTCAGCTGGCTCTCGTTTTGGCTTTTTGATTTGTAACAAAATGTTTGTGGGCTGAGTGTAACTCTTATGCCATTAATAAAAGTATTATGCATGGATTAGAGGAGAATGAGCACCGCTGGCATGTAAAACCTTATATAAATGCATGTATCGGTCACATTTTCGTACATACAGGATTTGAGGAGGAAATACTGTACATAAAGTGACAAGGTGAACAAGGCTTTTATCCTATGGGGATTTCACTTCAGGACATAATTAAACTTGCCAAAAACATTAATTTCAGTGGAAAAAAAGGTGTAGCTTAATTCTTCATAAATGGAGAGAGCCTCTTAAATTTCATAGAACAAAATGAGGCAAATTAGCAGGTATGGTGATGGGTTAATTCAGTCTTTAACTTCTGGAGTCTTGGGTTTATCTGTCTGGTTAATGAAAGTACGTCATTAAACAGATTTCCCACATCCCCAACTCATAAAATGTAATACAGTCAGCAAGCTCTATGAAAGGGCTTGCTGTAGCAAGGGTGGCTGCTGGTCTGAACTGAAATGCATTGGGCGGAGCTATCCTGGGCCTGACTTTAGGTTTAGCCTCTGCCATCTCACCTCTCTTTCAGTAAAGTGATTTTGGTCTTGTCTATGAACACAAGTTGTAACATTCAAGTTGCATAGCTTCCCTCTGGTGGATGTGGTTATGCTGGTATAAAAGTGCTTGTACTGGTATAATTTATTCCTGACCAGGAAAAGGATAAACTTTACTGGTATAAGGCCATGTCTTCACTTGCCATGCTGGAGATCTATCTTCTGGTGTTTGATTTAGCGAGTCTAGTTAAGATCCACTAAATCAAATGCTCAGGGTGGCTCTGGTCAATGCCAGTACTCCTGAAAGTCGCAAGGAGTAAGGGAAGCCGACAGGAGTTTTTGCTCCTGTTGGCCTCCTGCTGTGAAGATGGTGACAAGCTCCGCTTAAGGTGAGCCGACTCCAGCTATGTGTTTTGTGTCACTGGAATTGCGCACCTTAACCTGACCTTCCAGGTCTACCGTAGACTAAGGATGTAAAAGACTAGTCAACTAGTTGATTATTCAATAAGCATTTGCTTATCGGATAGTATTTTGACTAGTTGACTAGTCAGTATCCCCCCCCCTTTGCCCACGCGGTTTTTCAAAGGAGCAGACACTGTACAACTGATCTGCGGATCAGCTGTGTGGCGGCTGCCCCTTTAAAATGGCCCCTGTGTGCCTTTCAAAGGGGCAGCCACCTCCCCACGGCATTTCCCCAGAACCTGGGATCAGCTGGGGACTCCCAGCTGATCCCAGGTTCAGCCCGGGTCCCCAGCTGACCCCGGGCTCCTAGTGACATGCAGTGTAGCATGGAGCCCAGGGTCAGTGGGGGACTCTGAGTCCCTCACTGACCGCGGGCTTCATGGCTTTGAAATGCACAAGAGCCCCCGCTGGGGACTCTTGTGCATTTCATAGCGGGCACCCGCGTGCAGCCTGGAGTCAGGACTTCCCGCTGGCCCCGGGCTGTATGTGGAGTTCCGCATTCCTCCTTTGAAATGTACAAGAGCTTGTACATTTCAAAGGAGGAAAGCGGAAGTGCCTATCGACTAGTGAGCTAGTCAGTTAACCGCATTTTAACATCCTTAGTGTAGACCTGGCCTAAGGCACCTTTATGCTGATTGCCATGGTCTAGCACTGTAACTGCCATTTTCCTGAAATAAATGCAGAAAAATGTCATCCCTGGGAGTCGTCCATTCCTCCATTTTGTCCCTGAGTGTGACCGTCATCCCAGCCTGAGCTAGTGCTTGATTTCTGGCTTTCTTTATGAGGCGCAGGAAACCTGATGATTTTAGGCATGGAACATAATTACTTGAACTGGATTTTACCCAGGACACTGTGGTTAACACGCCTACACTAAAACAGAATGCCCTGGATGAGAGCTGCAGAGACTACAAAAATGAGGAGGAGGAGGAAGAGGCACTTGAGTTGTGTCTCATCCAAAAGATGCTACTTTTAGCATCAGCAAGATGCATCTGTGCACAGCATGTTTTGGCTAAAGTTACGCCTGCAGTGGAACCGGAGGTGTGATTTGTACTGTGTGGAGTCATACTTGTGCTAGCTTGCTTAACAGTAGCAGACAGGACAGGGTAGCAGGGGCTTTGGAGGGGGCTGTCAAAGCCCGTCTGGCTCTCTCCCACGTCCATACTCGGGTTGCTACCCCACACTGCCACCTCCTCGCTATTGTTTCTAGTGAGCTAGCTAGAGGAAAGTTAGCATAGATATTGCTGCATGAGGTAGCAAATCCCTGCTCCCATGACAGTGAGGAGGATGAAGCCGAAGGTACATTGGGAGGTCAGGCACATGGTGTGAGTTAGAGCCACTGTTAAAAACTTAGGCCATGAACTTTCGAACCTAGTGACTAGTGCTACTGAAGCCAATAGGAGTTCTTGGGAGGTCCAAAGAGCTGGGCCACAACAGTGAAGGGACTGGGATGAGCAGGGTGAAGGGTGGATCTGGCCATTTTAATCCACCTTCCTCCCCCGGAGAAGTTACACAGGGAACTATTCCCATTATAGGGACTGTCTATAGGCACGTTATATCGCTTTAATTGGACCCAGTATTGTTAAAGCGATACACCAGTCCCAGGCTATGTTTCCAGTAGAAAGGCTGGTGCTATGTTGTAGACTCTTTCTAAAGCAGTGGAAGAGTTAGTAAATCTACCTCTCTGAGAGGTGGTAGCTAGTGGGGTCAACAGCCACTGAGAGCCCCAGAGTAAGGTGTGTGTATACATGTGTGTCCCTGGGGCGTGGGGGTGGGGTGGCTCCACCCCTCAGAAGGGGCGGGGCCAAGGGCAGCCCTTTCCCAGACCTGAAGAAGGGCGCAATGTCAGCTCAAAGCTTGTCTCTCACCAACAAAAGTTAGTCCAATAAAAGAGATGACTTCAGCCATCCATGCTGATAGAATTAAAGCAAGATTTTGCAGGGGGAAGATCATGTGTGTTGAGGTAAGGAGCTCACACTGATCACAGAGTTCTGTTTTTTCCCTCTCTTTTTTTTCTCTCCTCTAGAACTTTTATTTTGCTCTGTCTCCTTCCAGGTATTATCATGCCATTAATTTTAACAGCTGGAAAGCCTGTTGGAAGGAAGGCCAAATTCAGCTAGAATCATACTGGTGTAAAATTCAGAGTAATCCTTTTGAAGTCAAGCATGTTACTGTGGATGTACATTGTGCAGAACAGGACTCCTGTGTTCTATTCTCGGCTCCATTACTGACTTGCTGTGTGAGCTGTGGCAAGTCACATAAACTCTCTATGCCTCAGCTCATCCATATGCTAAGTATTCTCCATCTCAGAGGGGTGCTTAGAGGGTTAGTTAATGTTTGTGAAGTGCTCCAAGATCCTTGGATAAAAGATATTAGGCAGGTGCAAAGGATTAGCTGCTTTGGACCCAATTCAGCAGCGTACATAAGTGCTTTACTGAAAAAGGATGGACCTAAGTATATGCATAACATTCCGTACGTGCTTAAGTGCAGTGTAGTGAATGCAGGCTGTGATGCAGGTGATATCCTGTATCTTCATCTCCAGATTATGTATTACTATTGATGACCTGAGAATTCCCATTTATCACTTTGAGGTTGACAAATTCTTGTCCCAAGATGAAACCCAGTAGGATTCAAATGTATTATATATAGCTAGGAACCCTAATGTGCACAGTTGCAGTGCTCACACTACAGGAACTAGTCTGTGTTTATCAACTAGCACATTTACCCAGTGTTGCTTGGATCATTGGGGATGGCTCAGGAGAGGGGGCTGGAAATGTAGGGGGTGCAGGAGTCAGGGCAGGGACTGGGGGATGTTGGGGTCTCAGGGCAGCGGGCTGGAGGTGTGGGAGGTGCAGGAGTTGGAGCAGGGCTTGGGGATGTTGGGGTCTCAGGGCAGCGGGCTGGAGGTGTGGGAGGTGCAGGAGTCGGAGCAGGGCTTGGGGATGTAGGGGTCTCAGGGCAGGGGGCTGGTGTAGGGGTGCAGGAGTTAATGGGGCAAAACTGCATAGCTGGTGGCTCCCCGGGACTGGTTGGGGCAAGAGGGGTGGCTAGCAACGTCCAGAGCTCTGCCCACCCAGTCTGCTACCCTCTTACCTGTGGGCCCTCCCCCCTGTGGTCATTCTGTAGTATAAGTGTGTCTGCTAACAGATCTCTCCCTTTGCATTTGATGAGAAACAGTTGTATTCCAGGCACACCCCATTGTCCTGGTACAGCCAAACCCTGGCCTGGCTTTAAGTTATGGTAAGAGGAAGCTGTGTGCCGAATTTGGTGGTCCTAGCTCTTACCACTTAGGAGGAGTTCTTGAATGAACAGACAGCTGCACAGACAACTGCACAGACAGAGAAACTCTCTCAGATATGTAGTAGATAGTTTTATTAATACATTTAGCACAGTCACAAAAGCTTCAACTCAGCGCTGAATACCATGAAGGTGAGGCAGTGTATGTTATAAAGGCAAGTGAGCCCTACTTTAGTCCTACCATTCACTCCATAGGAGGCGGGATCAGTGATATGGAATGCTATAAGCAAACAGAATGTAAGAGATTAAGAAAGGGATAGTCTCTGTCTTATCCTCTATCTTAATGCCACTATATAAATCCGTGGAACACCCACACCTTGAATACTGCATGCAGATGTCATCTCTTCTAAAAAAAAAGGCATCTTGGTATTGGAAAAATTTCAGAAAAGGGCAACAAAATTATCAGGGGTTTGGAACGGCTGCCACACGAGGAGAGATTAATAGAACTGGGACTTTTCAGCTTGGAAAAGAGATGACAAGGGGAGATATGACAGAGGTCTATAAAATCATGACTGGTATGGAGAAAGTGACTAAAGAAGAGTTATTTACTCCTTCCCATAACACAAGATTGAGGGGTCACCAAATTAAATTAATAGGCAGCAGTTTTAAAAAAACCAAAAGGCAGTATTTCTTCACACAAGGCACAGTCAACCTGTGGAACTCTTTGTCAGAAGACGCTGTAAAGACAAAGACACTGTAACAGAGTTAAAAAAAGAACCAAATAAATTCATGGAGGATAGATCCATCAGTGGCAATTAGACAGGATGGACAGGAATGGTGTCACTAGTCTCTGTTTGTCAGAAGTTGGGAATGGGCGACAGGGGATGAATCACTTGATGATTCCCTGTTCTGTTCATTCTCTTTGTGGCATCTGGCATTGACCACTGTCTGAAGACAGGACACTGTGTTAGATGGACCTTTGGTCTTACCCAGCATGGCTGTGTTTTGTAGGCCCACATGAAGATATGGCATCTCTGCTTGTAATTCTGGTTAGCTCATTGAGTTCCTACCTGTAAGGCAGGAGGAACTCAATGAGCCTTGGGGTTGAACTTGAGAGGCTAACCTGACTTGAAAGCAGCATTGCCACGTTCTCACAACCTGAGTTAGCTAACTCAGGTTCAGTCACCTGAGTTAAGAATGCACCGTACCCTGTAACAGTGGGAGTAGGAAGGCTAGAAGAACTAGGAGAGAGAAGCACTCAAATTAATCAGGTGCTTTTAGATTAACCGGGTGTTAGTTTAGCTATGGGCAAGGAACAAGTGTAAAGGGAAAGTTCCCTTTCATTTTGAACATGGTTTTTATGTGTGGAAAAGAATAAACTGAACATGATATTCCAGAAATGGAGAGAAATGCCAACAAGCCCCGTGTTAAAAGTGCTTGGCATCTCTTGGCAGACGACTATCAATATAGCTTTAAATTGAGATTTGCAAATCTACATTTAATTAGTTATTGGACTGAATGCTAAATAAACACCAACTAATTAATAAACATGGAATTTATTGATATATAATAGATATGCCTAAAATTAATGTCTAGCAAACCTGAGTAAACCAGTTTTAAATCAGTTTCTTATCTAACCTACAAGAATTCTTCTTACAATTACAACCCATGTATGTAGGTGCCTTGATTTAGACAATTGCCTTAATGATTCCTAATGTTGTTTTAACAAATTCACCAATATTGCACATATCTGTGCATTTCATTTATTATACAATTGCAAGTGTAATATATGCATAGAACAAGCACTTACCCTTGGAATTCATTTAGCAAGGTACCTGTTTGTTATATACAGCAAATGAACCCACAGGCAATAAATTCAAGAATTTTTTAATTTACCAACCCACTGAACATTTTGCTTAAAAATCCTGGTTCGTAAGGAAATTGAAAATATCACAGGCTGAGACAGAAAGTCGCAGCACTCTGTCCTCCCCACTGCCTATGATGTGTTGCTTTGCAGAACATGATGCCAATCAGTTGTCAGTCTGTGCTTTAAAAATCCTGCCCCAAAATTAAAGGTCAGTGTGTGATTCAATAAAATGCACTTTCAGCTTCCACAGGGTTCGGAAAATTGAGCGCTGATTAAGAGTTGCTGAAGTCAATGAACAAAAGTCAATTTTAAAAATATTGCTGCACTAAGGATCTCCAGTTCAGCGTGCTCTCGCCATTTTGTGTGTCTGAGTGGCAAAGAACTAGCTTGCATCTGTAGATTAAAAACATACATTGATTCTTGGGAACAGTGTCCCGTTGATGGGCAGCAAGGGCTGTTGTCTGAGCTGGGAGGCATAGTCAGTGGCAGTTGTGACTCCTTTCCCCCCACTTAAACACTTTACAATAGCAGGGCCAGAAATACATAGTGATATATTCAGCATCCAAAAACAGATGTAAAGAAGCAAAAGTACACTGATATCGGAGAGCAGAAGAAAGCTATGGAAAAGGCTCAGCAGATCAGAAACTTCTCAGAAGCATTTTGCATTATGCACACAGCATGTGAGCATCCATTCATTTGTACCAGGGCTACCAAGAGCTGTCTGCTAGAGATAGGGGTTTTGGCAAAAGGGACTTCCTCAGCTTTTTTGGAAAAGGTCTCATACTTTCCCTGACATTCTCTTCCTAGACCTGAGGTAAAAAGCTGCCAATAATTAGAAGGGGTTAAATCTGGAAAAGTCTAGCGGTTATTTGTGTTTTGGAGTTTTTATTGTTTGTTTACTTGAGTGGGAGATTACCCAGGGAAGGAGCAAAAACTTGTACTGTACGTTCCAAGGGCTTCTATTATTCCTTATGGAGAGTTTCTCCCTGAGTTTTAATTGTGCTCTCATAAGGTATGAACATCTTTTCCTTTCTAGTTAATTTTTTTTTCTTTCCAAGCTCTCTCAGCTTGAAACATTTTCCCCTCTTCCTTGTTTAATTTGAGAGCGGATTTATTGCTCCCTCAAGTGAGGGTAGCATTGCACTGAATAAGTCAAGAGACTAAATCAAGTGCAGCTCTGATTCAGCAAAGTGCTTTGAACTGACGTCCCATGGAAGTAAGTGATGAAGTGAGTTGGTGAATAAGGAGGCTTCAGCTGGTGTACTGTGGCCATGACTGGCCACTGCGCTTTAGGAAAGAGGTGGACAAATTGGAGGGAGTCCAGAAAAGAGCAGTAAAAGTTTAGAAAACCTGATAGGTGAGGGCCGGCTAAAGAAGAACTCCACGTATTTAGTCTGGAGGTGGGGGAAGAAAGACTGTGGTGGGGAATATGTTAAGGACTCTTACAAGAGGACTGATGGATTTGTTCTCTATGACCACAGGAGGGAGGAGAAGAAGTAACGGGCTTAGTCTGTAGCAAGGTAGATTTAGATTAGCTCTCAGGAAACCTTTCTGAATATAAGGGTAATTTTAAGCTCTGGAATGAGCTTTGTAAGGAGGCTGTGAAATCCCCATTACTGGACATTTTAAAGAACAGGTTTGCTGTCAGGGTCTAGGGCAAGGGTGGGCAATCATTTTTGAAGGGGGCCACTTCACAAATTTCGGAAGTGGCTGGGGTCAATCTGGAAGGGGCGGGCCCTTGGGCAGAAGGGGCAGGGTTGAGAGCTACCTTGCTGGGAGCTTTGCTTGGCCTGGGGTCCCTGCTCCTTGACTTCTGGCCAATGGAAGGGACCTGGAGCAGAGAGGAGGGTGCTGGGGGCTTTTTGAATAGAAGCAGCTGAAAGGGCTCACGCCTCCCAGGCAGCTCCCAGGCAACGGGCCAGTGGGACTGAGAGCCACAAGCCCTTTCAGCTGATTCTGTTTAAAGGGCTTGCGCCTGTTGGGTGGCTGCCAGGTAACGCAGCTGCCCAGGAAGCGTGAGCCCTTTAAATAGAAGCAGTTGAAAGGGCTCACGCATCTCTGGCTCCCAGGCAACGCGCTACAGGGTGGGGGCCTGGAAGTGCCTCGTGGGCCAGATCCGGCCCACTGAGAGGCTTTTACCCACTCCTGGTCTAGGGTTCCTTGGCTCTGGCACAGTGCAGGGGACTGGACCTGACAACTTCTCAAAACCCCTTCCAGTGCTACATTTCTGTGCCTCAGTACAAGGCGAGTGTACATGTTTCTATAGTGTTTTAATAGCGTTTCATACTCTGCACTGGTTCAAATCACTGGACAAGGAGCAAAGCATATTAGCGTCAGCCCAGGTGCACGTGGTTCAAAACATTCGGCCTTTAAGAAATTAGTCCCTGTCAGAAGAATATTTTTCCCCTATGGGCAAAATCCCCAAATATTACATCTTCAGAGTGTAGGTACTTTACCAAGGTACAATTCATCACTAAAGTGACAATACTTTAATGATGTATTACTAATGCATCTCTGAAGTGCTTTCACGCTGCTGATGTATTGCTGATCATAAACCATTGATGGGGCAGGAGTCTTGGAGACTGACATCCTGTAAGGTTTTTTTTTTTTTTCTGCCTTGCTGCTCTTTTCAAGCCTTTGAAATCATTTTTATGGGGGTCAGAAAGAATGACAAATGAGATTTCTGCCCCATTGTGTACATTTGTGCAGTGAGTACATGTACATTCTGCATTCCCAATGTGCTGCAAGGGCTTTTCTGAGATCTGTTGAACCCTTTGCCCAGCAGTGGAGAAGAAAGATAAGTTTGCTATGGAAACTCCTGACTTTTGATGACAGAGCCCCAAGCTATCTGGAGACTCTATATATTAGCCTTTAAATAGTGCAGAAGCTCTTAATAAAAGGTTTAGCTGCTGCAAGCCCAGGACTTTGTGCAGCTATAAAAGTTTACAAGCTTACTTACACTTTGTAATGTACCTCGTAGACACTGAATTTCATGAGCGGTACTGACCTTGACACAGCAATAAACAGGGCCGCATGCCAACATTCCAGTGATTCCTGCTATTAAGTACCACAGTAGAAAAACGATATGCATTCTGATCTCACACAGCCCATGCAAACTTTGCTCTTCTCATCAGCGCGCAATTTCTATGTTTTCGTTACAGTATAACACCGTTTGGAGTCTCCCCCAATAGAGATGAAACAGGAGGCAGCCCAGTCATTTACATGTTGAAAGGGAGACGCAATGACCCTCTGATACCTCTGCCTCCAAATTCAAAAGTGTTTCAAATACAACTAAGGTGCTTCACAAATTTGCAGTGCAGAGCCAAGGGGAAAAAAAATCCATGTTCTGATTAGTTTTGTAGTAATCTACCCCCCAAACTGCTCCCAGGCAGAATTTCAAATCCAGGCTGCATTTGGTAAAACCCTAACCCAAAATTAATGCCCTCTGCCACATGGAAAAGTGACTGAGATTACAAGTTTCAAATGATGGATGCTCCTATGGCTCTAACATAATCTCATTGTTACTTTGTGCTCCATTTGTTGTACCCACCTGCTGTCTCTCATCATATATAAACTCTTTGTGGAAAGGACCAACTCTTCGTTTCTTTGTGTGTACAGTGCTCCAAGGGTTTGGAGGTGGGCCTGTGGCCAACACCACAATTCAGTTAATTAATAGCATGTGTATAGGATTGCCTCCAATTGAAAAAGAGCCTTATTTGGTGGCCACTGAAGAATTAGGTGACCTTAGGTGGTGGCAGAAAGACAAAGTGGTCTGGATGCAGTTATAGACTCTCAATATCTTGTAAATCACCTTGGCTAGAAAAAAATGCCATATATTGTTAATCTGAGATCCCCAGCCTTTATCAGAGAAGGTAAAAGGAGATCTCCCCACCAGAAGCACCTTGGCTTCTACAACCCTCTGAACTCTCTTGCTGTTAATAGGAATATAATTGAGACAAAGGCTGAAACCACATGCAGTAACCAATTTTATCCCAATGTATGACTAACACACATTTAGTAACACCTGGGAGATTTTTTTATTAGCTCTCTCAACTAATTTATACTTGATCAACCTTAGAAGCCTCCAAGAAGTCCTAAGTATTTCAGCTTGCTACATTGTTCTTGTAGTTCTCAGGCCAAATTGTGATTCTTACATTGTTGCTTAACCTAGTGTAACTCCACTGCCTTAGGTGACCCTGTTCACGTCTGTAATGTTAAACATATGCTTAAATGCTCTGCTGGATTTGGGCCAGCATTCCCAGTACCTTGCAGGGCTGAGCCCTGACTGCCAACTTATGCAGGTAGGGGGAAGCTTTTTAATCAGCATTGCAATTGTAACTGGTCCCCATTCCAATTCACCCATCCATCTGATAGCTCTCAGTCTGAGTACCATTGGTTATGCATCTTCTTTTGTTATGTTACGTACGTTGCTGGTAGCATTATGCCCATCTTCATGCTACTGCTAGTCACGCACAGCCAGTTCCTAAAGGGGGATTAGAAATGCAAGACAAATGAGTGGTGAGTATGTGTATTATTAATGTATCTCATGAATACTGTAGATAAATTGTCATTGAGAGCTCTAAGAGCCTGGCTCAGGTGTCTGTACGCAGTGTCTGGAATAGTCAAGTCGAGGAATGGACTCTGTAGTGACATATTTTGGCAATCAAAGATGAGCTTAGTTCACCTGGGAACGGCAGATCCAGAGGAAAATGACAGGAGTCTATGACCAGCAGCCTCTGAACAGCTGCTGTTTGTCCGCAGCAACTGCATGGTGAGTTGCTCAGACTTTGCCTGGAGATAAAATTGGATTTTCTAAAAAACCGTAAAAACAAAACCCAGTTCTTAAGCCGCTAAACCCCAATTATGGCTGGGCCAGTGACGAGTGTGATTATGAGGTGGGGACAGCCCACAGGGAGGCTTTCTTCTAGAACAGCTCCGCCAAGGAGACATTTTGTCTCATCTCCAGGCTAGTGCTGATGCTCGCCTGCCCAAAGGAGGTGAAGAAGGGTACGTCCAGCCAGGGCGGGCCTATGTCTTTTGCTGCTCAGAAGAGAAAATATATTTGGTGCCCTCCTCTCTCGCCCTGAGCTGCTGTGTGTGGGGGGAAGCCAACTGAAGCACTTGAGTGATGGGTCCTTCTCCACTTTTCCCCCAGATGTCAGTTTGGTGCCCGAGGTTGACCTTTACAATAGTTCATCTCTACTACTGGCCTTTGGCCCATTGGGCCTACTTCCTTCTGCCCCTGGCCATGAAGAAAGGCTGCTCAGTCTTTCAGTCACAGGCCTGTTGGACATGAAGCACATTAGGTGCCTTAGCACATTAAGATGCAGCATGTTGGGATTTTTGGCAGGGTCACTAGGACCCCTCACAGGGTCTTGTAGCTCAACTTTTGAAAGAGACTTGTGGCAGTAGGTGCTTCGGTTTTTGGGTACCCAATTTTAAACATCCAAAAGAGGCCTACAGAAACCCTCGGCAGCACCAACAGCCATGCCTTCAGCCTTCTCTAAGACGGAGGACCGACACGTAATATAGATGTCTGCCTGTTCTGCGGTTCCCTAATCACACTGCTGGCAGAAAGTCACGGGCAGGCCTTCAGAAGACAAGTATATTTGCCAGTCTGCCCCCAAGGAAAAGACACATCTGCCTTGGTTTGTGCTTTTAGCTTAGCTTCCTGACATGTGCTCAGGCCAGTTCACCTTGGCACTTAATAATGAGAGGTACAGCATGTCATACTATTCTTTGTATTTCATGGACCTTCCGTATGCAAGCTAATGTCAATCTAAAGGCTGAGTGCCTGCAGAGACTTTTTTTAAACTTTACTCAATTTTAATTGTGCAAATCCCTTGGTATCAAGAACATCTGGCCCTACAACATGCAAACATTCTCCTCTTGTCTCCATGGTACCGGAGGTTCAGTAGACACGTTTTGCTGTATGCTTTCCTAAGCACCAGATTAATTACACAGTTCAGAGTGGATGGACTTCTTAAGAACTAGCTTCATTAGAATGTATCTCCTTGAAGCTTAGCAAAGTAAAATATACTTATTTGTATGTTAATAAGTTAACCTGAGCCCCTCGGAGTATGTAAAATAAGCTTCAAATATTTCTTAACTCTCTGCTATGAAAATATACATTATTTAAACTCATTCATGTCACTGCTTCTATTTCAGTAGCTCCCCACACCCTGGCATCCAGCAGGTGAGTCTCACATCTCTGTGGAGTCGCCCCAGTCTTCTTTTGTAAAATGAAAATTTAAATTGCATTCACTTAGTTGCACGGGGACCAGGTTTAACTTTCCTTTCTCATCCCCACAGGATGTGTATGTATCACTAAAGTTAATGTGAGGAGCAAAGCATTAGTTGGTGGTATTAACCACCTAGCATTTCTGGATCATCGCCATGGCTCTAGAAAAGAGCAATATTTGGACCGTTAATGGTCATTTTAGGATAGTGCTTGTATTTCGGATGCTGTTCTTATTTAAAGTCCTCCGTTTTCATTCTGCCTTGAGAGGGAGAAGAACAACTAGAGGAAACCTTGATGTTCTTACTTTTAACCCAGACTCATCTCCCACTGGCTTTATTGGGAACTCTGAGATGAACGATTGTCCTGTTAGCATTAATCTGCACAATAATAGTGGGCAAATTTTTATGAACATTTTTTTCATGGAAAAGTGCAGTTTTGGTGTCACCAAAACATTGCACAAATTCACGTGGATTTGGCCAGATTGTTTTAGTTGAAAAAAAAAAATGAAGAAAATCCTGAAAACTGTATTTTGTTTCAATGTCTTGGTTCAAAATGACTTGGTTATGAAATTTCCTTTAATTGTGTATATACATTAAAATGCTCAGTTTAAAACATTTTCTTCAACCCCAAAGCTCTCATCAATTTTTGGCTAAAAATATTAATAAACTTGGTTTTTGGTTCGAATTTAATTAAAAAAAAAAGTTGGAAATGTTAGTGAACTGAAAATTCCATTATTTGTACAGCTCATGATGTACGCACGTAAGTCATGTTATCAGCCTTTTCTTGGATCAGCTGATTCCCCATTGCATCTCAGTGGCCATGGAGCATTTCCAAAACTTAAAGCTGACTATAGCACATTTAAACACAAAAAGAGTTCCACATGCGTTAGTAAGGTGTTTTATGGGTCCAAAGTAAATTTTTTTAGGCGGGTTGCAACAGGTCTGTGTGACATGAGATGAGCAGTTGTAATCACAAAGATAAACCCAGATTAATTGAGTTTCCTCAGAATGTTGTATCCCTTCTGAGTAACAAATTTTATGTGCTTTTTTGGGGGATGCATTTGAACTGAAGAGATATGACCTGTAATGGGAAAAAAGGTTTGTGCTTACCCATATAAACTGAATTTGCAGGTGGGATGCATATCTGAACTGCATGCTCTATGCCTCTGAGAATTTAAAGCTCTGATGTTAAGTAAGGATGCTACTCTTCATAGATGTTCATATAAGTGGCTGTGTTTTACAGCCTCCAGTGTTCCATATGAATACAGGACAAAAGTTATCTCTTGTGTAACCCTTGTTGCTTCAGTGGGGTCACTGCAGAGAAAGTTGGCTCAGCAGATCTACAAAACAAAGGGAAGGTGGTGTCCATAAGCATGTAGCTCTATTAAAGTCAATAGAATAACAAGGTTGAATTTAAAAAAACAACAGATAGTCTGGTAGCACTTTAAAGACTAACAAAACATGTAGATGGGATCATGAGCTTTTGTGGGCACAGCCCACTTCTTCAGATGACCGGCTTATCTGAAGAAGTGGGCTGTGCCGCCGGTCATCTGAAGAAGTAGGCTGTGCCCATGAAAGCTCATGATACTATCTACATGTTTTGTTAGTCTTTAAAGTGCTACCTGACTATTTGTGGGTTTTTAAGTTTATTCTGTACAGACTAACTCGGCTACCCTCTGAAGCTTTTGAAGGTTGAATTTGTCCTTCAAAGTTTAATTCTTGTCTCATGTGACCATGCTGATTACTATAGTCTCACGGTTTCCTTGTGCTCTGTCTGTCGGTTTCCCCTGCTCTTGCATATTATGCTTACATTTGTGAACTCTGTGGGGGTAGAAGGGTGGGTTTGTACAGTGCCTTGCACAGCGGGCTCCCCGGCTATGGCTAGAGTTCCTGGTCACTCCAAGAAGACTGTATCTACAATTCCTAATATAATAACAGTGGTGGGACCTACACCGCTGACATCAATGATTGCTTTGCCAACGACTTCAATCAGCATGGGGTCAAAGTAGACAGAGACTACAATCAAAAAATGTTTTATTACTGACTTGGGACATGCTTTATTTTTTAAAAAGATGGCTACACTAAAGCTGTTCAATTCAACCTTTCTTTCTCAAAGTGGACCCTGCCACCTCCCACTCATCTGCACTAAATCATAGCAGAGAAGCAGTTATGCTGCGAAACCAGCACGGAGTCCGGCAGCACCGTAAGAAAATAGGCTTTAAGGTGCCCCCGGATTTCTTGTTGGTTTTGCTAAAGTAGACTGACGTGGCTGCCTCTGCAGTCGGTTGTGCTGTGGTTAAGGTGGAGAGTTGCTTGCTGTTTAAAAGATGGCTCTTGCATGTGCTGTAAAATTCCTACGCAGCCTCAGGCTGCCTTGACATGTGCTGTGTGTCCTAGGATAGCTGTGTGCCACGAGTGATCCAAATTGAGGGTCACGTGAGCAAACAGTGCCCAAGATTCAGCCCTGCCCACCAAATTATGGTGACAAAATCACCTTTTGCTCACGACACTGTTTGGGTCACAGCCCCTGTAATCATCCCCAAAATGATATCATCCTGTGGGATTTAGCTCAGCTAGTGCATGGCACACATTGCCCCTTAGGTGAAGTCTACTACTCCCCATGGGTAGACTGCAAGGGAGGATGTTCTGTGGCAAGCCAGCGGGTTTGCACAGGTAATTTGCTGTCACGCTAGTGCAGCACAATGTGACGTGGTTTGGCTACTAACGCTGAGCGTGCTCGTAGAGATTGAACCCTACATGGGGCAGCTTCCCTAGACTGTAGCTGGTGCACCCTCTTTGCTTCCAGCCTCCACGGGCTCATTTGGCAGCGTTTGTCCGGAGGTTGAAGTTTCTGGTCTGAGGGATATTTTCAAGTGCTCTACAAGTGCTCTGGTTTGTAGATGACCAATCCTGTCAAAGGAAATGGCATGACGTGAGCAGGGAGAAGATGTACGATTAGTTTAAACTGTTAAGGTGATGTAATCATGACTCATGCACTTGGCACGTTTTTCTGAGCAAAAAAACCTGAGAGTAATCAAAAGAAAGCAAGTCACCAGGTCAGGGAGTTCTTGATACCCTGCTGCAGACTGTGAGATGAGTTGATAAGTGCTGCTCTGCAGAGCGGCAGCGGGGATTGCTCCAAGAGCCGACTTGAGCGGACTCCGGAGCCGCCCGCGCTGTGGCTCTGCATTTTAAACGGAGTAAGCGCCACTGGGCTCTTACTCCATTTAAAATGCAGAGGTGCAGTGATCAGCGTGAGCCAGGACTGCTTGGTCCCGGCTCCCACTGAGTCCAGCAGCCCCTGTCCATGGCCAGCCCTGACTGCTGCAAACAGGGGTTGCTTGGCAGCAACAGCCCTGGTCCACCGGGGGGGGGGGGCCCAGCAGCGTCCCCTAACTGCCCCCCCGCTGCCTCTGATAGAGGCAGTGGGGTGGGGCAGGCAGCATCCTGGAGACAGAGCTGCTCCTGTACCCCCCCTTGCTGCCTCGCATAAAGGCAACGGGGGAGGAGGGGTAGGACTGCTCGAGTCCCTGCTCACCCTGTGCTCCTTGTGGCACTTCTGCTTTTTAAATGTACATGAGCCCCACAGGGCTCTGGTACGTTTCAAAAGCAGAAATGCCCACAGCAGGAACCGGTGTGAGTGGGGCCTCAAGCAGTCCCCGTTCATGACGGTTCCATGCTGTGCCTCTTTCTCCCCCGCCCACCGCGGAGACGGTGCTGGGCGGGGAACCAGCTTAAAGCCGGTTCCCCCCTCCGCACCGGCTCCTGCTCCCCCCCTTTTTGCCTCTTTCTGATAGAGGCAGTGGGGGAGGGGGAAGGAGTGACTACTCGAGTTGCTACTCGACTATCGGATAAGCATTTGAGGAATCGAAGCAGCGAGGGGGATTGCAGGGGGTGGTTATTATGGGATGCAGAAAGATATAGGAATAGGACCCCTTAGGACTTTGGCATAGCTACCGAGGGGCTAGAACAGCCCCCAAACTTGAACACGGAGGTTAGGGTTGCCTAATAGTGCATCTAGTCTCACTTAAACCTCTGAAAACCAGGGAAGGCAGAGTTAAGCCACACTCCACCTCCACGCTCCACCGATCCACACACATGCTGGCATTCTGCCCTTACAGGCCCTATGGATCATGTGGGAACGGAGCCCAGGAGCTCGGTAGGACACGCGTCTAACACCTCGTTGAGGCTAAGGCAAACCTTGGGTTTAGGGGAGGCCTCACAAACAGGAGCTACCTCCACTCAGCTTAAAGTCAAATGCTGAGGCTTCGTTACACAAATTACTCCACACCAGCAAAACGGTATCACCCCTAAGGTTGTAAGCGGCTAGTGGACTATCCGATAAGCAAATGCAGGGGAGCACCGTCTCCATGGTGGGAAGGAGAGGCAGAGGCACAGCAGGGAAATGGTGCGATTTCCCCCCCACCCCTCCATGGACAAGGGCTGTTGCCACCAAGCAACCCCAGTTCGCGGCAGCCAGAGCTCGCCACAGCCAGGGGCTGTTGTCTGAGCAGCCCCTGCCCATAGCAATCGTGGCCACTGCAGTGGCTGTTCCTGCACCAGCCCCTGTTCACTGTGAACAGGGGCTGCTGGACTCAGCGCGAGCCGGGACCAAGCAGTTCCGGCTCACGCTGATTGCTGCACCTCTGCATTTTAAATGGAGTAAGAGTCCAGCAACTCTTACTCCATTTAAAATGCAGAGCCGCAGCACAGGTGGGTCCAGAGCCTGCACGAGCCAGGACTGCTCAGTCCTGGCTCGAGTCAGCTCCTGGAGCTACCCCCGCTGCAGCTGTGCAGAGCAGCACTTATTGACTAATCGTATAGCTGATATCAATTGTATCGCAAGATAATCGCATTTTATCAATTGTATTAGCAAGATAATCGCATTTTAGCATCCTTAATCACACCTTCATGTTTTCCCTGAGGATTCCTTCAGAAATGCTTCCTTCTTACCATGGCTAAGCCTAAGAGATGGCTGTGGTGTTTGCCACTGGTCTGCTGACTCTCCTCATGACAAGAAGAGCCCAATGCACCGATACCGGAACAACCTACATAATTCAGGGCTGAAATCAGGCTCGTTCAATCCCTCAAGGTACATGTGCACCTCTCCTTATAGTGACAACCCTTCACCCCTGCTCCAACTCCCAGCTCTGTGAATGCAACTGGAGCACATACAGATAAACGCTGGAATTCAAATCTGCAGAACACAACAAGCAATGTCGCTTTCTCTTAGTCTTTCATGTGGCACCGTTCGCACTGAATGGGTGCTAGTGGCTATTGCTAGCTCCCAGGGGACAGAGCTGAGGCTACATTTGAGAGCTGGCTTGTGAACGTTAACTCTTAATCTCCAGGTTTTCAGAGGCATGAGTTTGGTTGAACTCCACATTTTGGATGGGCACGGGGCACTGCTGGATAATCTTAACTCCTTGTTAACAGTTTTGGGGCTGTTAATGGTTTAAATTTACAGTCTTTCGGTATCATGTTAAAGGAATAGGTTAGAAGCTAAATATCTATTTATCCTTGATATGCCAAACTAGTGGCAATTAGAACAGATCCCTGACCTCGACTGCACCAAACTTAATGCTTTCAGTTTGCTTCTGGTGTGTCTATGGCTGATGGTTTGGGCTTTGACTTCAGTGCAATCCCTTTTCTGTGTTTTGACAATGGTGTGTGAAAGACACATGACTCAGGATCAGGCTGTCAGATCGGAGTTAGCAAACAGAAGCCATGTATTTACTGGATTACTTTCTCAACTTAATTAAATGACCAGAATATTAAGAAACCAGTAACAGGGATAATATGTGCAAGAAGATCACTCAAGTAAAACAATTCCATCAGCACTTGAAAGAACAGCCTGCTGGCAGTGGGGGTGTTTGTTTACTAATTGGATTAACTACAGCTTAGTAGCAATTGCTTATTTGCTCACCACTTTCTTGAGTCTAATATTCATCTAATGCCTCATCCATGTCCATTAATGCCAATAGCAAGTTTCCCTTTGGCTTTAGAGGGAATTGGGTTAGTCTGTTGGCTTGTAAGAGCTTTGTGGATTGTTTTTTTTTCTTTAGATCTCTTCCTCTCCCCCCCCCCCCAAAGTAACTATCAAATAATGTTGTAATAGATCTCACTTCTCTTCATTCATATTTCAAAGATGCCCTCTACAAACAACAACTAGAAGGTAGGTTGAAAATTTGATAGTCCTATAGTGGATTTCAAAATCTGACAAAAGGGTTGACATACTTTCATGGTACCTGCATTTTCAGGTTTCAGATTCAAGAAAAAAAAAAGGGTTTAAATTATTCAACAATGAATGAAAATCTGTGCTTTTGTGTTTGAACAATTACCTTATTACTCCTCTCTTTTGTCTCCAGATTACTTATTGTTCTATTGAGTGAAATGTATTTTCTGTGCATGATTTTAAAAGATACATTAAGTAATTCACTGGGTCAATCGATTTCCTTAATAGCACCATGGACAGGGTCCACAGAAAAGTAACATTATAGACCTCAAGTATCAGAGGGGTAGCCGTGTTAGTCTGAATCTGCAAAAGCAGCGAGGAGTCCTGTGGCACCTTATAGACTAACTGAAGTGTTGGAGCATAAGCTTTCGTGGGCAAAGACCCACTTCGTCAGATGCATGTAGTGGAAATTTCCAGAGGCAGGTATAAATATGCAGGCCAGAATCAGGCTGGAGATGACGAGGTGGATCCAATCAGGGAGGATGAGGCCCACTTCTAGTAGCTGATCTGGAGGTGTGAATTCCAAGAGAGGAGAAGCTGCTTTTGTAGTTAGCGAGCCATTCACAGTCTTTGTTTAATCCTGAGTTGATTGTGTCAAACTTGAAGATGAACTGTAGCTCAGCAGTTTCTCTTTGAAGTCTGGTCCTGAAGTATTTTTGCTGCAGGATGGCTACCTTTAGATCTGCAATTGTGTGTCCAGGGAGATTGAAGTGTTCCCCTACAGGTTTTTGTATGTTGCCATTCCTAATATCTGATTTGTGTCCATTGATTCTTTTACGTAGGGACTGTCCAGTTTGGCCGATGTATATAGCAGTGGGGCATTGTTGGCACATGATGGCATATATTACGTTAGTAGATATGCAGGAGAATGAACCAGTGACAGTATGGCTGATCTGGTTAGGTCCTGTGATGGTGTTGCTGGTGTATATATGTGGGCAGAGTTGGCACCGAGGTTTGTTGCATGGATTGGTTCCTGAGTTAGAGTTATTATGGTGCGGTGTGTTGTTGCTGGTGAGAATATGCTTCAGGTTGGCGGGTTGTCTGTGGGCAAGGACTGGCCTGCCTCCCAAGGCCTGTGAAAGTGAGGGATCATTGTCCAGGATGGGTTGTAGATCACTAATGATGCGTTGGAGAGGTTTTAGCTGAGGACTGTAGGTGATGGCCAGTGGTGTTCTGTTGGTTTCTTTCTTGGGCTTGTCCCGTAGCAGGAGGCTTCTGGGTACACGTCTGGCTCTGTCAATCTGTCTCCTCACTTCCTCGTGTGGGTATCGTAGTTTACAGAATGCTTGTTGAAGATCTTGTAGGTGTAGGTCTCTGTCTGAGGGGTTGGAGCATATGTGGTTGTACCTCAGTGCTTAGCTGTAAACAATGGATCGTGTGGTGTGTCTGGGATGGAAGCTGGAGGCATGCAGGTAAGCATAGCAGTCGGTAGGCTTTCGGTATAGGGTGGTATTGATGTGACCGTCACTTATTTGCACCATGGTGTCCAGGAAATGGACCTCCCGTGTAGACTGGTCCATGCTGAGGTTGATGATGGGGTGGAAGCTGTTGAAATCGTGGTGAAGTTCTTCCAGAGTCTCCTTCCCATGGGTCCAGATGATGAAGATGTCATCGATGTAGCGTAGGTAGAGAAGGGGCGTAAGTGGACGAGAGCTGAGGAAGCGTTGTTCCAGGTCAGCCATAAAAATGTTGGCGTATTGTGGGGCCTTGCGGGTGCCCATAGCAGTGCCACTGGTCTGGAGGTATATATTGTCACCAAATCTGAAATAGTTGTGTGTGAGGATAAATTCACAGAGTTCAGCCACCAGTTGTGCTGTGGCATCATCAGGGATACTGTTCCTGACAGCTTGTACTCCATCTGCATGTGGGATGTTTGTGTAGAGAGCCTCTACATCCATGGTGGATAGGATGGTGTTTTCTGGAAGATCACCAATGCATTGTAGTTTTCTCAGGAAATCTGTAGTGTCACGGAGGTAACTGGGAGTGCTGGTGGCTTAGGGTCTGAGTAGAGAGTCCACATAGCCAGACAGTCCTTCAGTGAGAGTGCCAATGCCCGAGATGATGGGGCGTCCGGGATTTCCAGGTTTGTGGATCTTGGGTAATAGATAGAACAACCCTGGTCGGGGCTCTAAGGGTGTGTCGATTTGTTCCTGTGCTTGTGTAGGGAGTGTCCTGAGCAGATGGTGCAGTTTCTTAGTGTATTCCTTAGTGGGATGTGAGGAAAGAGGCCTGTAGAATTTGGTATTGGAGAGTTGTCTGGCAGCCTCCTTTAGGTAGTCAGGCCTGTTCATGATGACAACAGCACCTCCTTTGTCAGCCTCTTTGATTATAATGTCAGAGTTGTTCCTGAGGCTGTGGATGGCATTGCGTTCTGCACGACTGAGGTTACCAGGCAAGCGATGCTGTTTTTCCACAATTTCTGCCTGAGCACGTCGGCAGAAGCATTCTATGTAGAGGTCCAGACTGTCATTTCGGCCCTCAGGAGGAGTCCATGTAGAGTTCTTCTTCTTGTGCTGTTATAGACCTCTGCCCCAAAGAACTTACAATCTGCATTTTTAGAGCTCCTGTGCATGGTCTAGGATGTCTCTCTGTCTCACTTATTACAGCTTAAAAGATAAATGTAAGATGGGTAGATTCTGGGTCCTTTCCACTCTGTTGGCATAGCTCAGACAACAGAAAAGAGCAGAAACTGAGCACATCCCCTTGGCTGAGGCTTCCCAGAGCCTTCATAGCCGATTGCTTTCCTGCTGTCCACGTGGGCCCGGGTGAAATGACAAATTGGAAGTGAGGGGGGGATGCCAGGAGCAAGGAGAAGGAGTAGCGGACAGATCATGCTGAACTCTTGTGACACATGGCGCCTTGGGAACCTTTGCTGGCTGCTGAAACCAGGGTCAGACAGAGAACTGGTAACTAACTCTGATGACTCCTCTTACTCCCATCTCTCTACTTCAAACGTATAGAGCTGAGAGAGCAATAGGTCTGTTGGTGGGGAAGAGGGGCAAAGGGGACAATTGCCCCAGGGCCCAGCACTTCAAAAGGCCTGGGGCTCCTGGTTGCCACCGCTGCTGGAGCCCTGAGCCCGTTAAGTCACCACTGGAGCACCACGCTCTGCATGGCAATGATGGCTGGGAGGAGGGGCATAGAGTGTGC
The DNA here is from genome assembly GCA_019425775.1 of Rafetus swinhoei. Taxonomy (NCBI): domain Eukaryota; kingdom Metazoa; phylum Chordata; order Testudines; family Trionychidae; genus Rafetus; species Rafetus swinhoei. Next base: position 35,312,869 of record CM033443.1, on the reverse strand, counting down.
TATGTGGCACGGAGAGCTGGCTTCACCCAGCCCCGCCTCTTCCTCCCAAGGCCCCTCCCCTTTCAGGAGTGCAGAGCTGAGCTCTCCCTTCCCCCCACCCAGGGGCTCGCAAAGGCTATTGGCTTCCCTGGAGAATAGAAAGCACAGCCTAGTCTCCATTAATGGGGTTATCCTGCTTCCATTATATTCTAGCCAGCAGAGAATACCTGCATCATTGGTACAGTGTGCTAAATCCTAGATCTAGGATCTATTAAATCAATTGGAGTTGAAAGTGCTTTCACACTCACCCAGCAGATGTTCGGCCTCCTGCAAGAATCCAGTCTGCATTACCAGTCATGAAACTATTTCCCATAGTCTTGCTTCCTGTCCTATAAGGAAACATCCTCTCCTTAATGAGAAACATTCCCATCTCCTGCTCATCTCAAATGCATCATCTTTTCTTTATCCATTTCTCCCCCCTCCCCATGGTTTGGTATCCTACCTAAAGACCAGTGCAAGCCATGGTTCTTTACCCTGTCTGTCCTTTCTGAACTCAGCTGTTCATTCTGTAGAATTGAGGGTGTGCAGGGGGAAGTTTGGTGCTTTGCATTTATTCATACTTGAAATCTAAATTGTATTTCTTATTCTGGACACCTTGTATCTCCCTAACTTGTATCCTTCCTCTCCTTTGATCTATATCATTAATGAGTTCATGTACTCTACGTAGCATTTAGATTTTCTCTCTTCTTCCTTGAGTTTTACATTTCCTAAGACTATTAGTTGAATTTTTTTCCCTTGTCCCTCTGAGGTGGCCTCTTTTATTTATTTATTTTCTCTCTTGTGCTTTGGTTTTTATTTTTGGGATTTATGTGTGAGTGATTATTTTCCCACCTACTTGATCAAGTTGTTGTCTTCCCCCAAGCAATTCTACCTGGCATATAGCCAGCGTTCAAAAAGGAAAACAGAACAAGGAGAGGAGCCACTTGCAAAAGAATTTTAAATGGAAAAGAAATCACTGGGAAAAAAAAAGGTCTCCTGCAGCATTTTCTAGCACAAGAAGGAAAAGAGCAGAACATGCGCAAAATATTGATCTTAGTTTGGAAAACCTGCTGTGAAGTAAAGTAGATTTCAGTATATTCAAGGAAGAGTGATGTGACCCGGTTGGACTAAAATGAGCCCTCTAGCTCTTTATCCAGAATTTCAAATAACCCTTCTTTTATGTTTATAATAAAAATGAAATAGGAGAACTCCCCCTCTCTATTCCTGAGAGTATTTCTGTGCCGCACTAAGAAACCAAGTCCAGTTGCAAACCTCTCATGAGAGCTCTTGTTTGTGAGAGTCCTGTCCAATATGCTCTGAATTCTGTGTCTAGCTGGAATTCACCAGTTTACATCACAAAAAAAAGCATTAAGCCACACGTGTCTGTCATGGGGCTAAGGCAGAGGAGCAACCAAAGTGATCCCTTCCACTGTTCACATCAAAATTCCCTACCCTGAAAGCAATAGGCAAGACGTGAATGTCACACTCTCGTGCACAGTGAAGACAGGTGCTTTCACAGAGCTGCTGTTATATCACACAGCATTAAATGGAACATGGAAGTGTTCAGTCAGAGATACCTCTCTTCTGGACCGTTACACAAGTGTCCAAAGAATAAAGAATGACATACACGTAGTAAGAGAATATAGTTCATAATGTAAATAGACAAGTCAGATAAAGGAGGGAAAGAAGAAGGTTTATTATCTTCATTTTACAGGGGGGAAATACAGAGATTAAGTGATGTGCCCAAAGTCTCTTCAGAAATCCCATTGCATAGCTAGGAATTTAACCCAGAGCTCTCAAATTGCTAATCTGCAGCTTTAACCAAAAGGCCAGCCTTCATGTGCCATCTAAAGAAGGGATAAGATGCCAGGCATTGACTTTAGCAGTATGGCTCATCTACATGAAACAGTTTTAAGTAACCATGAAGAGGGGCATGTGCTGAAGGGTAATTGTGTCTTTTCCTCTTTGGGACACTATTGGGTTAGGTGGATTCTGGTGCTGTGCAGCATGATTAAGCTTTGCAAGGACCAGACCAGCTGATGTGGTCCACTCCTCCCAGCAAGGAGCAGGCCTAAACATTGGTGCACGCTGAGCAGATCTCTGCTCAGCTGGCTTCACAGTAAGGATCTGCACAAGCCCATCCCAAACTTCCTACAGACTGATGTACCTTTTCACAGTCTCTTACTCCAGCCTAAAACTAGATGCCATAGTTGGGCCCTTTCTGAATTTTGCTGTTGTCTGGTGCAGCAGGGGGACTCCAGGCCTCTACTGTCCATTATTTTGACATGGGCAGAGGCACTGTCTTCCATTACACCTTCTATTTGCCAAGATAACGAAACCAGCATGAGTGAGATTCTGGAGGGTTTTTTTCCCACCATCTCATTCATTCCCTATCTTTTCTCTGCTGTTCCCATTCCACATTTGCACAGTCAACCTGTGGAACTCCTTGCCAAAGGATATGGTGAAGGCTAAGACTTTAACAGGGTTCAAAAAAGAGCTAGATAGATTCATGGAGGTTAGGTCCATCAATGGCTATTAGCCAGGATGCGTAGGAATGGTGTCCCTAGCCTCTGTTTGTCTGGCAATGAGTGACAGGGGAGGAATCACGTGAGGATTACCTGTTGTGTTCCCTCCCTCTGGGGCATCTGGCATTGGCCACTGTTGGAAGACAGGATACTGGGCTAGATGGACCTTTGGTCTGACCCAGTATGGCCTCTCTTATTTTCTTATATTCTTTTCATCAAGAGGCAGCCATGGGAACAAAGCTGATACTGCAACTCTGGAGGGATGCAGCCATGATAGGAAGCTGAAAATTGCCTCTCCAGAGAAGCAGTGTTGTCTAATGGTTGGAACAGGGCATGGAGCATTGGCACTCCTGGCTTTCTGGGTGATTCACTTTCACCTCTGTGTGCCTCAGTTCATTCATTTGTCATTGGGCTCTAATGATACCTGGCTCCCTCACAAGGTGATATGTGCTGGTGGAGAGGAAGGACTGGTCCCGGGGCTGGAATGAAAATGTGGGACCTGACTGATCCAGGTTCAATTCCCTGTCCTGCTGCAGACTCCTGGTCTAACTCTGGATGAATTGCTTACTTGCTCTGTACCTCAGTTTCACATCTCAAAAATGGAGATAACAGCAGTGCTCTGTTTCTTAGGTGGTGTGAGCATAAATGCATTAAAGATTGTGAGGTTCCAGTAATGGGGGCCTGGGTAAATACTTGAGTGATGAGGTTAAATTGATGGTTTTAAAGGGTTTGGGGTTCCTCTGATAAATGTTGCAACATTGAGTCCAAGGTCCTCTCTCATTTGTGGGTTTCATAATAGTGAGCACTTGCCAATACTCACATAGTTTCTGTGGTATCATACTCTTTCTGATCTACATATGAATGAAATGCTGGCTTTTCCTATATTGCTGAGTGAGAACATGCACAAATGTTGATTCTTCTATGGTGACCACTCCAACCCATTATACCTGTAAATGTGGAGAATCTGCTGGAAGATAGTCAGCATCTTCCAAAGAGTAATACTCCCAAAAGAAGGATGTAGCAGGGAAGGAAAGCCTTTGTAGATTGCACTAGTAGTTATCTGGCATGTCATTTAACCAGAATTTCCTTTTGTTCTCTTGTCTCACTCCAGACGCTATGTTCCTTCTCACCAATCAGTATATTCATGCATGCTACAATTAGGAAGATGGGACATGCCGTTCAGAAATATTGATCCCAGTGCTTTATTATAAAGTTAGATATGTTTAATTTCTTGTCAGTGTCATTGTGCCAGAAAAATCAATTCACCACTGTCTCTTTTCCATTATTCAATCTTCTAATGAGCTAGCTTGGAGTCTACTCAAAATCAAATTTTTGTGATAAATCACGGTAGAGTTGGAGAGTCCATGAACACAGTTTTGTAAGGGGGCAGTGACTCAAGTCTTTTTAAGAAGGGGAACCAAATTTCCTCTGATTAATACTCAACACCTGCCTACGCTAATCATTTTTATCTGTGCTGGGATTTTTTCCCCCCATAGTTCAATTAAAAAGGTGCATGAGGCATTTGATTTTTGATCAACCAAGGCCATCTGGATAAGTAAACCCTTCCCCAGATCTACACTGCTAAATATATGGTTTTGTTTCCTGTCCTCAGGAGTAAGGCTCACAGACTCATTGTGTATTTTACTGGAGCAAAGGGTGACTGGTTACAAAGGAAAACATCTTCCATGCAATATTCTTCCATAAAAGCCAAAACTTTATTGCCAAGCAGAATAAGCTCTCTGGGACTGTTTTTTCTTTTGATTTATTTGGACACTGCCTACCAGAAAGTCATTTTGATCTTCCAGCATGGTTTCTAAGTGCTGACCTACAAGAAGAAATAAGATATGGGCAAGATGCAAGTATATTTATCACACCCATCTGTATGTAGGTTTTTCAGTGTAAACTACTGATGTTACATATCTCCCTCTACAGGCTTAGTCCATAATAGAATGTGGGCTTATGTTACCAGCTAATGGTATGTTAGTTCAACAATACAGGTTCAAGCATTAATTAGAATGGAAGAATCCAATTTTAATCTCTACTAATAACATATAGCATTGGAAATGGCTTTTATAGTGGCAGATATAGACTATACCTCTTTTGGGGAGTTCCAAAAAGGAAACTAGTACTATATATTAAAATTAATATTGCTGAAACAATGGCTAGTCAGTTTGTATATTTGCTAATGTTACTTATTACCTTCTCCAGTTTCTCCACATTATTCTCAAGCAGTTTCACAATGCACTAATAATTAGTACACTAACTTCATAATGAATACATATTCCTAATAATTTAATTCCACTTGCCAGTAGTACTATTAGCCCTGACATCTTCAGATTTAATTTAGACCTCCATTGGTTTTGAATGGTTACTGAATAAATAATACTATTGCAAATGGAATCTTCAGACAATTTAATTGCAAAACTCTAGCAAGTCTCTCGAGTATGGGCAAACTAAATTTTTTCAAAGGCTTATTACTTGGCCAAATTTGGGTGGATGTTCCAGGAGGTGGTAAAAGACATCACCCTTATACAAAGGCCATCCTCTGCTAAATTTCAAGCAGCTGCCCCAAAGCACTAGAGATTTTTAAAGAAAAGGTCACCAGAACTTTTTTGCATGGTCAAAACAAAATATTTTTTCATACTCTCATTCTCAGAAACAGCTGACCCTTTTTTACTTCATTTTTTTGAAGATGAGCAGCCTGAGAGAGATACCTGACTTGGAAATTTTCAGCCCAAACAGTTAGTCTGGCAAAACTATAAGCAACTGACCTCAAACCTTACATTGGGAAGTTTGTCAGACAATCTCAATAATACAGAGTGGTACCAGCCTTGCCCATAATAATGAGGAAAAAGCATGGAGAAATACTAACCTACTGCAGAGAATTGATGGAAAAAATGTACTTGGCTTGCTATAAAAAAAGACACTATTACAACTTTTTGCTGAATTAATCAGTAGAGCTGATTTAAATTTTTCTTAAAAAACCAAACCAAAACAGAAAACCAGACACCTTTTTTACCTTTAGTATAGTTTCCCCTGGTTGGTTTGCTTTCTGTTACACAATTAGCCAAGGAAAATGTTAGTTTTATTTCTGGCCTCAGAATATACTGTTGTGCATTAAAATATTGGCATGTCTTTGAGATATTATGAATGGTTTTACCATACTGATAGATAAAATAACCCAATAAATCTCATTTCTCCACGTTGTCCTAATAAAATTCTAATAACGATTTGTATAAGTTATGGCATAATTGATTTGCAAACCATGACTTTGCACTGTTCAGCAGTGAGAGGATTTTTATTCAGAAATGAATTATAAAATAATGTTATGATGAGAGGGGTTGGTAACTTCCTGGGCCACAGACCCCTTTGAACTATGCATTCATACCCAGTCTTAATTACCATACCTGTCAGGGTAAATAAATCACAGACCACCCAGCATAAGACAAAAGGGGTCGCCACACAGGTATTTTGGACTGAGTGGGCAGAGTGTTGTTGACTATTGTTTGTGTAAGGCAGGTTGTGAGTAAAGGAAGGCAGAACACAAAGAATCATAGACTCATAGGACACTAGAATTGGAAGGGATCTCGAGAGGTCATCAAATCCAGTCCCCTGTCCTCATGGCAGGACCAAGTACTGTCTACATCATCCCTGAGAGGTATCTGTCTAACCTGCTCTTAAATATCTCCAGTGATGGAGATTCCACAACCCTCTTAGGCAATTTATTCCAGTGTTTCCCCACCCTGACGGGCAAGAAGTTTTTCCTGATGTCCAACGTAAACCTCCCTTGCAGCAATTTAAGCCCATCGCTTCTTGTCCTATCTTTGAGGCCAAAGAGAACAATTTTTCTCCCTCCTCCTTATAAAACCCTTTTAGATACTTGAAAACTTCTAGCATGTCCCCTTTCAGTCTTCTCTTTTCTAAACTAAACAAGCCCAGTTCTTTCAGTGTTCCCTCATAGCTCATGTTTTCTAGACCTTTAATCATTTTTATTGTTCTTCTCTGGACCTTCTCCAGTTTCTCCACATCTTTCTTGAAATGTGGTGCCCAGAACTGGACACAATACTCCAGTTGAGGCCTAATCAGTGCAAAGTAGAGTAGAAGAATGACTTCTTGTGTCTTGCTCACAACACTCCCATTAATGCATCCCAGAATCATGTTTGCTTTTTTTGCTACAGCATCAAACTGTTGATCATATTTAACTTGTGGTCCACTATGACCCCTAGATCCCTTTCAGCAGTACTCCTTCCTAGACAATCACTTCCCATTCTGTATGTATGAAACTGATTGTTCCTTCCTAAGTGGAGCACTTTGCATTTGTCTTTATTAAACTTCATCCTGTTTACCTCAGACAATTTCTCTAGTTTTTCCAGATCATTTTGAATTTTGACCCTATCCTCCAAAGCACTTGCAACACCTCCCAGCTTGGTATCACCTGCAAACTTAATAATTGTACTCTCTATGCCATCATCTAAATCATTGATGAAGATATTGAACAGAACGGGCCCCAAAACAGACCCCTGCGGATCCCCACTTCTTATGCCCTTCCAGCATGATTGTAAACCATTAATAACTACTCTCTAGTTGTAGAAGAAGGAGAGAGCCACATGACAAGCAGGAAAAAGCAAAAAGGTAAAAGCATGATGTCTGATCCTGGAAGAAATCTGGAAAGATATTTTTGAGTCCAGGTGCATAGGGCTTAACTCATGCTGCATCTTGTGAGGGCTGTATTTTAAAGAAGCCATATTGAGGGCACAGGAACATACCATGCCGATGTGCAGAAAGAATAGCAAATATGGCAGGAGACCAATTTGGCTTAACAGAGAAATCTTTGGTGAGCTTAAACACAAAAAGGAAGCTTATAAGAAGTGGAAATTTGGAGAGATGACAGGAAGGGGAATAGAAATATTGCTTGAGCATGCTGGGGCATAATCAGGAAGGCCAAAGTGCAACTGGAGTTGCAGCTAGCAAGGCATGTGAAGGTCAACATGAAGCATTTCTACAGGCATGACAGCCACAAGAAGAAAGTCAGGAAAGTATGGGACTCTTACTGAATGGGGGAGATAACCTACTGACAAATGTGGAAAAAACGGTGCTTTTTTTAGGGCTTTTTTTTTTGTCTCGGTGTTCACAAACAAGGCCAGCTCCAAGACTGCTGCACTGGGCAGCACAGTAGGAGGTGGAAGTGAGCTGCCCTCAGAGGTAAAAGGACAGTTAAGGACTGGTAAGAAAAACTGGACAAGCACAAATCCATGCAGCTGGATGCAGTGCATCCCTGGGTGCTGACGTAGTTGCTTGATGTGATTGAAGTGTTTTTGGCTGTTATCTTTGAACACTCATGGCAATTGGGGGAGGTTCCAAATGACTGGAAAAAAGGCAAATGTAGTGTCCATCTTTTTAAAACGGAAGGAGGATCCAGGAAACTACAGACCAGTCAGCCTCACTTTAGTCCACAGAAAAATCATGGAGCAAGTCCTCAAGGAATCCATTTTGAAGCATTGGGAGGAGAGGAAAGTGATCAGGAAAAGTCAACATGTATTCACCAAGGGCAAGTCATGCCTGACCAACCAGACTGCCTTCTATGATGAGATAACTGGCTCTGTGGATATGGGGGAAGTGGTGGACATGGTATACCTAGACTTTAGCAGAACTTTTGAGATGATCTCCTGGAGTATTCCTGATGGGAAGTTAAAGTAGTATGGATTGGATAAATAGACTATAAGGCTGATAAGAACCTAGTTAGATTGTCAGGCTTACTGGCTAGCGATCAATAGCGCAGTGTCTAGTTGGCAGCTGGTATCATAGGTCAGTCCGGTGGCCAGTTTTATTCAACATCTTCATTAATGACCTGGATGAGGGGATGGATTGCACTCTCAGCATGTTCGCAGATGATACTAAGCTGGGGGAGAGGTAGATACGTTGGAGTGTAGGGATAGGGTCCAGAGTGAGCTAGAGAAATTGGAGAATTGGGCCAAGAGAAATCCAATGAGGTTCAACAAGGACAAATGCAGAGTTCTGCACTCAGGATGGAAGAATCCCATGCACTGCTACAGGCTAAGGGACAGTTCTGCAAAAAAGAACCTGGATATTTCAGTAGAAGGGAAGCTGGATACAAGTCATCAGTGTGCCCTTTTTTGCCAAGAAGGCATATTCGGCTGCATTAGTGGGAACACTAGCAGCAGATTGAGAGAAGTGATTATTCACGTCTTCACTGGTGGTGAGGCCACATCTGGAATATTGCATCCAGTTTTGGAGGCCCCTCTATAGAAAGAATGTGGACCAATTGGAGAGAGTCCAGCGGAGGGCAACAAAAATGGTTAAGGGGCTGGGGCACATGACTTAGGAGGAGAGGATGAGGGAACTGCGCTTCTTTAGTCTGCAAAAGAGAAGAATGAGGGAGGGAGTTGCTAGCAGCCTTCAGCTACCTGAAGGGGGGCTGCAAAGAGGATGGAGAGAGGCTGTTCTCAGTGTTGCGAAATAACAAGAACAAGAAGCAATGCTCTCAAAATGCAGTGGGGGAGGTCTAGGTTGGATATTAGGAAAAAACTACTTCACTAGGAGGGTGGGTGAAGCACTGGAATGGTTTACCTAGGGAGGTGGTGGACTCTCCATCCTTACGCCCCGGCTGGAATGATTTAGTTGGGGTTAGTCCTACTTTGAGCAAGAGGTTGAACTAGATAACTCCCGAGGTTTCTTCCAACGTAATCTATGATTCAAACAAATACAGAACACCGTTCTGTGATATATTTGGCCAGCTTGAAGGCTAAGCCACTATACTGTAGCTTATCTCCATTGACCAACCATCTGTATCTTTTGCATTTTTAGCATTAGTTTTCTTTAATTTTGTTTGATATGCACTGTAGATGCATGTGTGGTGTTGGAAGTGTTTCATAGTTTGTACCCCAGCCAAATAGCTCTTCTAGCCACATGGGAAATACTGCATAAATGCCGCTCATTGACTTTTTATGTGACAGGAATTGGTATGGGTTGTCTGGCAGTACTGACAAACAAGACAAAAAGAGCAATGCTTTCGGCAGAAATAAAATCTCTGAAATATATTGGACGCATACAGAAAAAGCCTTCAGCGTGCTATAAAACCTAGCTATAAATGCATTTCAGGAACTAGGAGGAGGTTTAGCAATACTATTTCTATCAACTTATAAAAGTTTACAGTGCTGCAGAATTTAACTTACTGTATATAAAACAGGGCACATAACAAATTTAGACTCATAAAGATACATATATAATATTCTCATAGCGCCCTGGCATTTTACATTCATGCTTACGGGGCCTATAATGTGTCAGAATTGTTTTATAAATCAGGAAGGGCTATTCTATGGCTATGTTGACCCCACACTCTGCTGTTATCCCAATATTACCGTTATTAAAATGAAAGATAAGTCTTGAATGATTGTAGTTCATAGATTTTTGTTGGTAAGGAAAGAAAAGATCATCCTGACCATCTACTCTGACCACCTGCATAAGCCAGGCCCTAATATTTTCCCTAGTTTTTCCTGTATCGAGCTGGACGTCTTCTCAAAAGCATCACTCCCTTGTGATATTGTCGGTAAAGTAGGAAATACAGATACAGGTTACCCTTGCCCAAAGAGTACTGTTGAGGTTTGTGTCTATATATATTGCAAAAACCAAGACTTTAACAGGGTTCAAAAAAGAGCTAGATAAATTCATGGAGGGTAGGTCCATCAATGCTTATTAGCCAGGATGCGTAGGAATAGTATCCCTAGTCTGTGTTTGTGAGAGGCTGGGAATAGGTGACAGGGAGGGATCACTCGATGATTACCTACTCTGTTCATTCCCTCTGGGGCACCTGGCACTGTGGGAAGAAAGGATACTGGGCTAGATGGACCTTTGGTCTGACCCAGTATGGCCGTTCTTATGTTCTGTGTTCATTTTACTGCTGGAATATTGGTGTTTATAGTGTATATTAAGGATGTATACTAGGAGTATAAGAGCTATGAATCACAAATACCTAAACAAAATACCTGTAGAATGTGGCTCATTTTTAGAATATATAATTCTGAAGTATGTTATTTCTTCAAAGGCTACATATGGTCAGAAAAGTGGTTAAGTAAAAATGCCAGTCTAACTAAAAAGACTAGCTCCCTGTGAGGGTGTTCTGAGTTGTCACTGCTTGCTTTACTGGGGAGAAAAATAACCCTGAAGTTTTTAGCCCTCTTCATTCCTGCTGGCCTGGTACAAACAGTAGAGCTTTTGGATGGCTGACTAATGGATTGTAAACTGGATTTTGTTAAATCTGAAATAAGCTCTCTGAGGCAGGGTCTATCTTCTTGTTCTGTGTTTGAATGGCATCTAGCACAATGGAGTACTGTCCATGTCTGGCATTCCTGGATGCTACCACAATACAAGTCTACTATGTATTTTGGAGAGTTTGTCAGCTTGATGAAGAACTCCTAAATGGTAAGAGCTAGGACCATTAAGTTCAGCATACAGCTTCCTCTGATTGTAACTTAATGCAGTGTAAGGGTTTGGTTGTGTCAGGAAAATGGGATGTTCCTGGAATGGGATTGCTTCGCCTATAACCGAACAGAAAAGACAGCATTGCTAAATCAAGTACCATCCTCAAAATTGACATAACTGAGGGAATGTTGAAAGAGAATGAACAAAGATGAGCCAGAAAAATAGGATGGATCTGGTATAGGATTGCTTCAATCAATTTTGCAGAAAAGAGATAAAACTGAGAAATTTGGATTAGTGCTTTGTTTTGGCACAGCAAAATCAATGCTTAAGGTTTGAAAACTAGAAGAAAAGGTTATTGGAAACCAAATTGCCTATAGCCCTTTTTTGTTAAAACATAGTGAATGATAAGAGTTTATAGGGATGAGGAAAATAAGTACAGCCTCTCCCCGAGTTACGAACGAGTTACGGACCAAACACTTGGCCGTAACTCGATCTGTTCATAACTCGGACCCCATTGAGTTACATAGTGACCGCGCTGTTCATGAGCGTGGGTTGCATTCGTGACTCGGGGACCAGCTTTACGACCGCTCCATGGGAGCTTTGATCGTAAATGCGAACGGTCGTAACTCGACCATTCGCAACTCAGGGACCGGCTGTACACTAGATGGAATTCCCATTTAAAAATTACTACACACAATTCAATAGAAAAATGTTAACAATCTCTTTTAAAGAAATCTGAAATAAAAATTCACTTCATAAAAATAACACTGTATATTTGAAAATTTAAAGAAAGCATGTACGTTCTCTTTTTATTTTAAAAAAACTTAATTGAGTTAGAACTTGTGTGATGCCGGGTACATCTGCTAGTACTACATAATAATTATATCGTAGATGTTGATGAACTACAAAGAATCCAGCTTGAATCTCAGATCCCTGCTGGCTTTCCCAAAGCTGCCAGTTAGAAATAGCATTTCTTTGTGTTTATCTCCATAACAGACTTAATCAGAAACTCTCTCTGAGGCTATGTCTATACAGCAGCGTTATTTCGGAATAACTAACATTATTCCAAAATAACATCATCTGTGTCTACATAGCAAGCAGTTATTTTGACATAATGTTGAAATAATAGCGAGCCAGAGGACTTCTTACTCCGACTCCTGTAACCCTCATTTTATGAAGAGTAAGAGAAGTTGAAGGAAGAGTTTCTACCTTGGACTTCCTGCTGTGTAGCCAGCGCCAAAAGCCGAAATAAGCTATTTCGATTTAAGCTGTGCAATTGATGTAGCTCAAGTTGTGTAGCTTATTTTGGCTTTAGCCCTGCTGTGTAGATGTGCCCAAAATGCCCCAAGCCATGCCTCTGTTGTCTATCCTGCTATTTGTAGAAATGCAGTGTCTCGCTGCCTTCCTGTAGCAGCAGCAGAGAAAAACTTGGGGCATGGGGAAAGATACTGGTGGAGGGGAGGGGAGGCAGCAGGAAAGGTTACAGCAGCTCCCCACTGCAAGGGTGCATCTACACTGCACCCTAGCTCTAATTAAGCTATGCAATTTGAGCTACTCCAATTGCGTAGCTTATTTTGAGTTAATTTAGAAATAAACCGCTATTCCAAAACGTCCCTTAATCCTCGTGGAACGAGGTTTACAGGGATGTAAGAATAGCGAGCCCGTTCATATTCTGAAATAACGGGCTTGCTTAAAAGATGTGGAGTAGCTATTTTGGGATACCTCTGGTATCCCAAAATAGCACCATAGTCTAGACTTGCCCCAAGAGACTGCTTGCTGCTTCCCCCTACTGGAGCCCTTTCTTGATGCAGTGAAGTCACACTGAAATGTGTTGCAAATTTTTGTTGTTATTTTTTTTTTTGGCCACATTCTTCATTGCGGGGAGGGTATTTAAAAAAGTAAAATAACTGTTTCTGTTTTCAAATGTCCTTTAACTTTATTTAAAAAAAATAAACTTCAAAAAATGCCCAATCAAATCGTTTCATTTGGCTCAAACCATCTTTCTTTCAACTGGTTGTCCTTAAAATGGACTTGCAGCCTGTTTTAGAAGAAATTTTCATTTTCAGTTTGACCCAAAAGTAATCTTTTGGAATTGCCAAGAAATTGAAAACTCCATGATTCACCCAGCTCTGGCTTTGAAGGCTCAGATTTAGCCACAGTGGGGCTTAGGGAGGGCTGCAGCAACAAAGGGGAGTGTCTTATACTGATTGCCAGGTATCCAGTTAAATGGGTTCCAATCCCCATTTTTGCATTAATAGAGCAGCACAGTTGTGGTATAGAGAGGGCTCAGGATCTGGCCCTCTTTACAAATTATTTATTTAGCCATCTAAGACTATGTCTAGATTGCACTGTTAAATCAGAAAAAGATATGCAATTTGCGGTACGCAAATTGTGTATCTTTTTTCGATTTACTTTCAAAAGAGGCTCTTTCAAAATTTGGTGCATCTACACGGTGCCAAATTGCGAAAGAAGGTGCTCTTTCAAGCCATCCCTTATTCCCCATAGAACAAGGTTTGCAGGGATGGTGAAAGAGCACGTCCACTCTTTTGAAATATTTTTCTCTGGTATCCCAAAAAGCAATGAAGTCTAAACATAGCCTATGAGACTTAAGGCATTTCTGACAACTATCTACTTGTACCCCTTAAAGTGAAAATGCATAATGTCTGTAATTTAATTGTTAAAAGACAGCAGGTTAGTCAAAGGAGAGTGAGTCATTGTTGCAATAACTGCTTCTCTTCTGCGTTTACATCCAGCAGATAAAATCAGCATCAGTCATTTGGCACAACCAAAATCCTGTAAATAAGAGACTGTTTCCATATTAATGTCCCCTGTTTTAAGAGTAAACAACCTCACTTAGACTTGGTGTTTAGTATCAGGAGACAGTTATCTATGACTTTATTCTGTTCCACTGGCCTTATTTCACAACTGCATGTGGAGCGGGAAAGAGCTCTGGAAACGTTATTGAACGTGAAACTGCAGCAAATGTTTCCCCAAGTTCTGGGCTTGTTCCCTTCCCATGAATTTGGTGTTTTTCAATAAAAATGGAGGGGTTGGCTCTTCCTTAAGACAATGGGTGCAGTGTCTATTCCCACTGGACACATATTTTCTCGCTTTGAGTAGAGCCTTTTGAAAGTTATGGGGCTACATACAGAGTAAGGTTATTCTCAGTACAACCAAGGGTATTAGAAATTGGTCTATAGTGTCTTTGTCTTTTGCCCATTTAATATCAAATGGGCACAGAACCATGCTGGGATAACATGGTTGCAGAGATGAAGGCACGATCTTGTGCTTGAAGCTGTGACCGGTACTTAGATCTTGTTTGCTGGTGTGTGTGTTGCAGACTGACACACCTTGGAAAGTCTTTCTGTGACCCAGTAACTGCATCATGAAATGCAGAATACTTATTTGTCATTATGGCTTATAAATGCCACTTGTGATGTGAGTCCAGTTTGACTACGTGTGGTACAATACAGATCCTGCCCCAGAGAGCTTGCAGTCTAAACAGGAAAGGTCATGGTAGTGAACTGTGTCACGAGGATCAAACAGACTGACATCTGTAGATGGAAAGCCCTATAGAAGTACAAAGTACAGCTGTTAACTAAAGAAACCAGCACTCTATTGGTTTTTATATAGATAGCTGTGTTTTATGTTGTCAGGCATGGGTACTTTGGTTTGTAGAGAAGCACTGCATAATTTTGTTGTCTTTATTTTAATTTCTTTTTGTTCCTCTTTGAAACTCCAGATATTGAATTTTTCACCCCAATGGGACTTGCATTTCTAAGCGGTTTAGGCTCTTTCGAAAATGTTACCTTGTCCAACAGGCGGTCATATCTTCAACTTTTCTGAAAAAGTTTTCCATTCTAAACATCTATGTCTGATCCACTGATATTGTGCATATTAAAATGGTTGTGTTCATATTTTTTATATAAGAGAGCACCCGCCATCTGAGCTTTTTATTTTAACAAACATTAATTCTCCTCCCCAAACCACCACTGTGCTGTTGAACACAATGCTAGTCTCTATATTTTTCAGAGGTATATAATAAGGCACAAAGAAGCCAACGGGGTTGCTCAGGTTTCCCTACAGAAATGGGAATAGAATGGAGGTTTCTTGATCACCTGCTCTCTGATCTGATTACTGCCTTCTGTGTCTATCGATTGCGTTAATATTACCTTGTATGCCCATGCTGTGTATGTTGCACATTTTATATGAATTTTGCTGCCTGGGAAGGAAGGTTCTTTATCAGATACTGCTGAATTCCTTAACATAGAAATGGCCTAATAACAGTGAAGAAGGATTTGCTGGTTTCATTACAAGAGAGACAGCAAGAACTTGCTGAACTTAACTTAATGAACTAGAATGATGGAAATAACCCTTTGATTGGGTTTATTAGTCACAAGAGTTGCTCTGAACTCAGCCTCTGTTTCTCAGTCAGCGTTCAGTTCTGTTAGTCTTACAAGCATGTTTTAGCCTTATTGCCCCTGGCTGTATTTTAATTGAAGCTCATAATTTTTTAAGACATATGTGTCTTTGCAGATATCAGACTAATAGATTTGAAGGTCTTCTACTTGCTTTCTAACTGTCTTCAAATCTTATGGGGACTGGTGAGTACAAAACTGAAGCAAAATGTTTCTCGCCTGGGGGTTGGAAATGTTTAGGGGCTCTGTATTAATTGCTTACCAGAATTGTCTAGAGAGTGACTTATTATTATTGCTCCATAGAGTAAATTGGAAGATGGAACAATTTGAAAGCAGAAGAGAATTCAGTGACGGACCCTTACAAAGCATGTTCAGCTTAGACTATGCTAATTAATATTTCTGATTAATATTTCAATTTAGCTACAACTAATCAGGAAAGAGATCTTGGAGTCATTTTGGATAGTTCTCTGAAGACGTCCATGCAGTATGCAGCAGCAGTCAAAAAAGCAAACAGGATGTTAGGAATCATTTAAAAAGGGATAAAGAATAAGACAGAGAATATCTTACTGCCCTTATATAAATCCATGGTACGCCCACATCTTGAATACTGAATACAGATGTGGTTTCCTCATCTCAAAAAAGATATACTGGCATTAGAAAAGGTTTAGAGAAGAAAAACTAAAATGATTAGGGGTTTGGAACGGGTCCCATATGAGGAGAGATTAAAGAGACTGGGACTTTTCAGCTTGGAAAAGAGGAGGGGGAAGGGAGATATGATAGAGGTATATAAAATCATGAGTGGTGTGGAGAAAGTGAATAAGGAAAAGTTATTTACTTGTTCCCATAATATAAGAACTAGGGCCACCAAGTGAAACTAATGGGTAGCAGGTTTAAAACAAATAAAAGGAAGTTTTTCTTCACACAGCGCATAGTCAATCTGTAGAACTCCTTGCCCAAGGAGGCTGTGAAGGCTAGGACTCTAACAGGGTTTAAAAGAGAACTAGATAAATTCATGGCGGTTAAGTCCATTAATGGCTATTAGCCAGTATGGGTAAGGAATGGTGTCCCTAGCCTCTATTTGTCAGAGGGTGGAGATGGATGGCAGGAGAGAGATTGCTTGATCATTACCTGTTCAATTCACTCCCTCTGGGACACCTGGCATTGGCCACTGTCGGCAGACAGGGTGCTGAGCTGGATGGACCTTTGGTCTGATCCAGTATGGCCATTCTTATGTTCTTATGTTCTTGTCAGCCACAAATGATTCATTAACAACAAAACTAGTATAATGTAGGTACCAGGAGCCATCTGCAAGTTCAGAGTAGGAAATTTCCTTAAGGGAGGTCTAAGAAAGAGGAATGAAAATGCAGTATTAATAATGAGATCTCAAATTGATTTGCATTGGCATTTGAAAACTGAAGTGAGTAAGACCAGGAAGATAAGAAAGGTGGTCCCTTGCGAACTAATTTGCCAGCTATTTGAGGATGGAGGCACATAAAAATGGCCATATTCTGTCAGACCAAAGGTCCATGTAGCCCAGTATTCTGTCTTTTGACAGTGGCTAGTGCCAGGTGCCCTACGGAGTATGAACACAAGTAACTACCAAGTGAGCCATTCCCTGTTGCTTCCCCTCCTCCCCCACTTCTGACAAACAGAGGCTAGGGACACCATTCCTACCCATCCTGGCTAATAGCCATTAATAGACCTATCCTCCATGAATGTATCTAGGTCTTTTTTAAACTCTGTTATAGACTTAGGGTGCATCTACACTGCACCGTTATTTCGAGATGACTAGTGTTATTTTGAAATAACAATGTGAGCATCTACACAGTCATTTCGTTATTTCAAAATAATTTTGAAATAATGGATGGCTTGTTCCAAAATCTGTAAACCTCATTCTACGAGGAATAACACCCATTTCAAAATAGCTATTTCAAAATACAGCGTGTATAGACACTCTCCTGCTGCTATTTTGAAATAGCCCCTTACCAGGGCCATTCTAAGTTATTCCTTCCCAGTGCCTCCTGGGGCTCTAAATGGAGAGAGCATGTCTACATTAGGGAAGCCTGCCTTGGACTAATTTTGAGGCTTCCTTGTAGTGAAGACGTGCTATTTCAGAATAACTGTTCCAGAATAGCTTATTTCGAAATAAGCATGCAGTGTAGACGTGCCCTTAATCTTCCCAACATCTTCTGGCAAGGAGTTCCATAGGTTGATTGTGTGTTGTATGAAGAAATAATTCCTTTTGTTTGTTTTTAAACTGATGCCTATTAATTTCATTTGATGACCTCTAGTTCTTGTGGTATGAGGCATAAATAGCACTTCCTTCTCTACTTTCTCTACATCAGTCATGATTTTATAGACTTTAATCCTATCCCCCTTAGTCATCTTTTTTCCAGGCTGCAAAGTCCCAGTCTTATTAATCTCTCATATGGAAGCCATTGAAAAGTATTAAAATACTTACTAGTTACTACTTATGGGCCTCAGCGAATAGCTATATTGCCCACAAGTGAGGACCCACTTCCCAGCAATTACATTTATTACTGAAAAAGTTATCTCAAGGACTGTCTCAAGGAGGAGGAGGGAGAAGAACAGATTACTATTAAAATAGGGAAAAGGGATAAAAGGAAACATGAAGGGAGCAAAAAGCTGCTAAAGTATGCTATGGAGACTCTGATTCTCCATGCTCAATGTGTTATAAGCAAAGCATCTATATCTCCAGATGGATTCGCAGCACCAGATTTACAGATCTGCACATCGGATGCTCTGGTTTGTTAGAGAGAAAAGGGTACTATCTTTTATTGCACAAACTTCTGTTGGTGGGAGCTTACACAGTACTGCTCTTCAGGACCTGAAGAATTGTGTATAATCGTGCAAGATGGTTTATCTCACCAAGAGAAGTTTTCTGCAATAAAAGTTATCACACCCCCTTTCTATTCTAATACCCTGGGACCAACGTGGTCACCAAACACGGTCTCTGATATGTTGGCATGTTCTAGCTAGCCAGCCGGGGGAGGGGACACTTCTTTTTGGCACCCTGAGGAAACTGCAAATTCATTTTAGGAAATAGGGAGTTTTGGGATGTCTTGACATTTGCTTGAAATTATATCAATACCAAATTAGTCACAGGCTTAGCGTCTTAAGGCATCTCTGGTTTTATTTTCAAAAGTGCGGAGCAATTGGTAGCTCCTCTTGACTTCAACGTGTCTTGTGGGTGTTCAGCTCCATCATGTCAACAGCACAATTAGGCTACATCTACACTGGCAGCTTCTTGCGCAAAAACTCTTCTGCGGAAGAGTTCTTGTGCAAAAACTCTTCCACAAGAGAGCTCTACACTGCCATGTGCTTTTGCACAAGAGCTCCATGGCAGTGTAGACGCTCTCTTCCACAAGAAAGCTCTGATGGTCATTTTAACCATAGGGGCTTCTTGCGCAAGAAATTCACGTTGCCTGTCTACACTGCCCTCTTCTGGAAGAGCTCTTGCGCAAGAGGGCTTATTCCTCGTGGGGAGAGGAATAACTCTTCCAGAAGAAGCCCTGTTTTACAACGCTATACTGTAAATTTACTTCTGGAAGAATGCTCGTGCAGTGTAGACAGCCGGCAAGTTTTTGCGGAAGAACGGCTGTTCTTCCGCAAGAAGCTGCCAGTGTAGACATAGCCTTAAGGAAACCAACAGGATAACTCATTTCAGGCACAGGAAGGGGAATTACAGTCCCATTTTTAGATGATCTAAGATTGGTGTGATCTCCACTAGTACGCAGGAAAATTTAGGTGCTGGAATTATTTTTTCTTATAATCCTTTCATTCAGGCATAAGCTACATTTTTGATGGAGTAACATCTTCCTGTAAAAGTATATCTGAGCAGCTTCTTGGCTGTGACTAGTAGGAACTCATTCACCAAGATTCTCAGATTTAAAAAAAAAAATGCAAAAAACGTATTGATCCTTTTAAATTTCACAACATGAAGTCATGATGCAAACATGCAATCTAGACACTGAGCATGCCCCAGAGGTTACTGGAGAATATTTTTATTTCTGATCCTCATAAAAAATTTGGATGCACAATGCTGTCCCAAGAGTTATGAATGCATACCCTAAACTAAACTAAATCTGCTATCATTTCAGTAACATATGATGCTTATTATAAGCTATTTTGTGGGATTTTCAAACCACTCAGCATTGCTCTATATCTGCTAGTGACACAAAATGCAAACCTCACTTTGCACCATGCAGAGTGAAACTTGTAGATTAGTCCCCACTGTAAGGCTTTCTATCTGCTCCAGAAATTCCTAGACTCATTTAAACTACATGGATCTATCTGTGTCAACAGTGTTTCCTGTGCTGCGTATGTGCTTTAATGGTTATCTTAAAAAGAAATTGGATGAGAAACTCTGTGTAGAACAGTGATGCCTTTGAACTCTCAGGTAAAACCATTGTTCAGATGGGTTTTTATTCCCAGCACTTCTTTAATTTATGCATTTTACTGTCAGAGCTGAAGTGAAAAACAGCAGCCAACTGGTAGAAAGAAGGGTTTTTTGGGTTTTTTTGGCTCTTGACCATGAAAAATGGTGTTTTACTCTTTGATTGTTGAGTAAAGCGCGTATCTTTTGTGGCAAATAAAGCTTGAAACATACTGTCAACAGAATGGTATCTAAACCTAGTAGTACCAGATATTTTCTCTTATTGCTAATGTACTGCCAAAGGTCGGTGTCTTAAATTAAGTCCTGACTAGATTAAATTATCCTTATGTTCTAAAGTCACATTAACACTCCCAGCTGAATAACCGTTCCAGTCAACAATTGTTGCTTCCTGTTTATGTGTTAAGAAAGCAAAACAAAATACTCCTATGTGTTAGTTATGTCAGGAAGTACACAGAAAGTTTGCTTGCTATGGTGGAATGCTATGAAATTGTTGGTCCGATAAAAAACGTTACCTCACCACCTTGTGTCTCACAGAATTGATAACTCCAAAATGTTCTGTGTGCATCTCCCATGAAGAAAGGCTCATGGGGATAAACAGTACAGTCAGCCTCTTTCAGAGGAGGAAAAAGGTAAGGGAGGAATCTAACTAATGCCTTCATGAGGTCCAAATATTATTCCATTATTACCCCAGCTTGGATTTGAATGAGTCAGAAAACAGTAAAATCAAAATGCAGTGATTTCAGCATCTGAGACTGGTTCCCTCAACACCATCAGCTAAAAATCCAAAGATTTTTTTTTTCAGTGGCCAGAAGGGACCATTCAAATCTAGTCTGACTGCCTGATGAGTGAGGTAATTTCATCTGGTGATTCCTGCCATGGAGGAGACTACTAACACCTGCTATGAATGTGAGGGCTGTTGAAGCCACAAGCTCATGGCTGAAACACAGTATATCATTAAAAAAAGATGTAGAGACTTATAGGATGTTGTAGATGCTCTGTCAATCATTAATTTCTTTCACTGTTGACCGTCTAGACCTTATTTCCAATCTGAATGTTTCTACCTTCATCTATCAACCAGTTGGTCTTATTCTGCCCTTGTTGGCATGATATCACTTAATATAGTGTACCATGTCTTTTAACGGTCTGTCATGTATTTATGTCCATGCTGCCATATGGAAATTGAATGGTGCCTTAAGGTCTTAGGATCAAGACGGTAGTGGCTTTTGAATGACTACTTGCCAAAGATGGAAGGCAGCTCTTTTCATAGGAATTTCTCTCTGCTTGAATTGAAACATTGACTCTCTGCATTTATACACAATTTAAGAACATAATTCACATTTGATAAAAAGATCTTTTCAAAATATTTCCAATTTATGTTCTGAACATCCCAGAGTGACCTTTTCTAAAATTTACCATCCTTGGCAGAATGTGTCTCTTGCCCACCAGGTACAATTTACTTGGATTTTCCTAACTTTCTACTGACATTTTTATCAACTACCGTACGATGCGTGTGAGCCAGAGTCTCCTAAATGTTATGATACAAATGGTCAGTCTTCACTCAAGCTACATTCCCTTGGGAGGCTCGCCACAGATCAGCTTTTTAAAAATTCGTATTGGATTTGTAATTTATTCTTGTTCATTGATTTTTGTATAGTGAAGGCTAATACAGAGGAAAGAGGGATCAGTGGTTATGGTCCCAGCCTAGGATACAGGAAATGTATAATCAAGTCCCTGCTTTGCCATAGATGAACCTTGGGCCCTCACTGTCTCAGCTTCTTATCTGTAAAGTATGTTAATAATACTTTGCTGTCTCTCAAAGGTATTGTGAAGCTACATACATTAACAAGACTATGAGGCACTCAGGTACTATGGTAACAGATGCTATACGATAGGTGTGTGTCCACTGCATGCTAATATGGGCAGATTTTATGGTTCCTATTCAGTTTCTCTGTAAGCAAATCTCCCATTAGCTTCAATGGGAATTGAGTGACTTTAAGTCCTCCTTGTGTCGCCCTACCAGACTGGTCTTTGTAAGCAATTTGACTGGAGATGCGTAGTGCAAAAAGAATGAAAGTACTTGCCAGAATTGGCAAGAAGGGCAAGTTATGTGAAGAAGTTGTAGCTGTCTTGGTCCTAGGTTAGTTGAGAAACAAGGTGGCTGAGGTAATATTTTAAGTTGGTCCAATACAAGAGATTGCCTGTCTCGGGTAGACTCTTTCAGAAGGGGGCTGTCTGCTGGCTTTGGGTGGGTGATGATTTGGGATAACTGCAGATTTCATCTCCTACACTCTTGCTGTGTTAGTGCTCACCCACAATCTATCTGGATTCCTGCCAGATTTCACCTTTGTTTTGCTATTTGTTTTCAAGCACTGTGTCAGACCCTGAGTTAACGTAAACCAGCCAGGTACCACTGAATTCAGCAGAACGGTGCTGACGTATACCAGAGGAGCTACCGCCTGCTTCCGCTTATTGATTGTTGGCATTTCCTGAGCATGACAGTTCTGCTCCACTTGTACCACGCCTGTATATGCATTTTATTTTACTGCATGGCTACTTACTTTCCCCCTCTCCCCCATCCTAAAATTGACAATAAAAGAAGAAAAAAGCCACCAGGATTTCTACTTAATGTTTGTTAGAGAAATACTTAGGAAATGAAGATTAATAGTTAGTCAAATGGAACAGATTCTCCTTGCAGGATAACTTTTTTTTTTAATGCACACAAAATTCTACTGGCTGGAGTAGTTAATCACGGCGGAAGCTCCTGTGCTTCTGCTGACTGGTCTGGTCCGATCCTCTTTCCTCACTGCCTCCTTGCTGACTGGTAGCAGAAATTGACCAAGGACATTTCCAAAGAGCATCTGAACAGCCTTCCCAACCCACCAGTTCTTTCATGCAGCAGTGCCTGTAAGTCTGACCTTGGTGGACCCAGGTGGATTTTTTCCAGCTTGGAAAATGCTTCCCTGTTTCCAGGACAGTCTCCTCCACTGCGAATCTGAAAGCAGCACTGTGTCCAGGAGGAGAAGGCAGAAAATCCCTCATCACTTGTGTTGCTCTCTCCTTCACTGTAACGGTGCTGGAGGTAAAGGCACAAGTGGGTTTGAATCATTGAGGTGAGCAAGGCTCCTTAGCAGTTGATATGAAAACGTCTGACTCAGTACTCCTAGGGAGTGGGGCTTTGCACCCATTTTCCCATTGTGCTTCCCTTCACCCTTGCTTTCCCCCATGCTCTTGAGAGAGTTGCACAGAACTTGCCGTGTTTGCAAGACTTCCTTGAGCCATGCTGCGAACAGACCAGTCAAGCGTAGCTGCATTATTACTTGAGCAGGGACAATTTGCTGGGATGCTGAGGTTCTGCTGAGGTAATCATGGCAATCGCTAGGGCACAGGCCCCAAAGGCTGGGGGGGAGGGGGAAGGGGAAGGTGGTGGAGAAAGTAACCAGAAGACAAATGATTGACCTGTGATGTGCACAATTGAGCCCAGGCATTGGGACAGATTTTTGGCTTGCATCAGTGGCCATTATGGCAGGGAAGCTCACTGGATAATTGCATTCTTCACAGTAAACATCTGTCTGACTTTAAACACTTATCCAAGTGAGCTGGAAGCAAAAGAGAGAGGAAGTTCAAGGGTACAAACAGAAGAAAACAAATGAACTCACTTCTCCAGACTGTTCTCAAATGGTTCCATGTGACGTCGTGGCTCTTGAGCTGAGCCAGGGGGAACAGGCAGGTTTGCATTCCAGGAGTTCTGTGTAAACCCCACGTGTGCATTTATTTTGCTTATTCAGACCCTGAGTTTTGTTGAGAGCGATTTCATGATCTTACCGTTTGCAGCAGAACTCAGGGCTTTGCCTGTCAGTTTCCACTCTGCAGCAGCTGTCCGTGCTGTGGAGGCTGGTGCTGTCTTGGGGCTGCTTGTTCATTTCCAAAATGCAACGGGTCCTGCTCCCTCAAGTGGGAGGTGACAAAAGGCCCCCCGGGCAACTGCCTCTTGCAGGCTTCTCTGCCCTGTCCCTGAAGCAGCCCTCCCGTGCTTGTCTCTTTACAGAGCCTCGCTGCTTCGCCAGCAGTGACATCCTGCTCCAGTCCCAGGCTAGTAACAGGGACCAAATGCTCTAGAGTGGCGAGTCTGCTCTCCTTTTGTGCTGTTCCTCTGTGGTGCAAAGGAGACTCATCATACCAGAAAATGCTCCGGTGCACACAGCACCCGTGATGGCTCTCAGGGTACAGTTACTGCTCGGTATTTTTGGCTGTGTCTTCACAGTTAGTTTTCTGGCTGTGAACTCACGCTGCTCGTTGGCACTAGTCCTAGTGCCGACAAGGCAGACAGACGTGGGTTTTATCTTGGTGTACCCAGGTGAGGTCACCTTTCTACTCCACCGCCCAGCGTGTAAGAGTGTGAATTCCTGCAAAGCAAAGGGCTGCCTAAAGGAATGAAGGTGCGGGAGCGGGTTAGGAGAGGGGAGGGTGACCACAAGTCCTGTTTTTAAAGGGGCAGTGCTGTATTTAAGCCCCTCCCCCCATATGTGTACCAAATTTTCCTGAAAAAAGGCGAATTGTCCCGTATTTGTCTCCCCTCTATCAGTACTGGCAGATCCTGCTGCTGCCCAGATCCCTGCTCACCACCAGCAGTGAGTTCCGGGCCTCTGGTGGCTGATGATGGGGGAGGGCTTGCAAGGGTGGTGGTGGGGCAAGGATGCAGCGTTTCGGATTAGCTGCTCCCCATGCTAGTCCATCAGCGCAGCCTCTGCTGCATGTCAGCTCTCAGCCAGCAGGGCCCCACCTCATTTCTGGCCTGCACTGGCTGCATACTGGGTCAGACCAAAGGTCCATCCAGCCCAGTGTCCTGTCTGCTGATAGTGGCCAATACCAGATGTTCCAGAGGGAGGGAACACAACAGGGAATCATCATGTCATCCCTCTCCTGTCATCCATCTCCAGACAAACAGAGGTTAGGGACACCATTCCTACGCATCCTGGCAACTAGCCATTCATGGACCTAACCTGCATGAATGTATCTAGCTCTTTTTTGAACCTTGTTAACATCCTGGTCTACACAACATCCTCCGGCAAGGAGTTCCACAGGTTGACTGTGTGCTGAGTGAAAAAAACCTTCCTTTTGTTTATTTTAAACCTGTGAGCAGCAGTGGCTAGTGAGTGCAAGCAGGTACCAAGTGGCAGCTGATTATGTGTTGCCTCTGCTAACCACCCGTCAGCCCTTTACATACTCCCTGTCTCACTATCCTCTCCCTGCTTTGCCCATTCGCTCCCCCACTGCTCCTCTATACACTCACCTGCAGGGCATGTCCCCTCCCATGGTGGGATCACTCAGCTCACCAACAGCCTGACTGGCGGCTCCTTCCTCCCCCCACTGCCACCGGCTGGGCCCAGGGCACTAGCCAGGAGAAGCGGCTCCTTGCTTGTGCCAAAGCCCCGCACCGCACTGGCATGGGAAAGCCTCTCTGACCCTCAGCTAAGCTCTACAGTGGCTGAGGGAAGCATTTTCAAGCCTGTTCATACCCCAAACCTGGAGGATCCCCAGCACCATCTTCACCCCCTACCCACCACCCTAGGTCCTGCTCCCAGAGCGTGGGGATGCTTTTACCTCAGGCACCCTCTTCTGCTGAGCCATCTCTCTGGGTGGGTTCGCTGAAGCCCCTGTGGTCAGGTTGGGTCCTGATGCACATGGCAAGAGGTGGCTGGGTTAATGTCGGTGGCCGGCAGCAGCCTGGAAGTATTAGCTGCCTTTCAACACTGTGTGGGCAGGAAGGGATGGGAGCTACCTTCAGCCGTAGGGTTCTGGGGAGAAATGAGCAAAGACATGGGCCAGGACATCCCTTCCCTCTGTTCCAGTGGCTAGAAGGAGCTCCTGTCGCTTCCCTCCCACTCAGTGCCAAAAGGCTGCTGCTGGCCACATCCTGGTGTGAACGCTGGTAGAAATCTGGGGAGGAGGGTATGTGACCTTGCATATGCCCCCATGTGTTGCCTGGGGAAGACATGGTACCAGGAGTGGCGAGTCCATCCCGGGGACCAGTTTGGCAGGAAGGGCATAGAGCACTGGGCAGGAAGTGGTCAGTTTGTCTCTGTATGAGGGAGTGTGTCTCCTTGTGTGTGTTGGAGATAAGGGGGTATGCTTGAATACAAGTAATTTTGCCAGGGGTCCCATGTTCAGCATAGGGAAATATGGTTACCCTATGGAAAGGTGAAATGAGAGAACACTATTTTGCAAATAAACCTCCCCAAATTAAACATTCCTATGCGTGAAGGATAGATATTTAGGAGGTGGTTTTCTCTGCATGGCTTTTCAGTCGTGTGTATGTTTCCTAGTGGATCGGGGAACAAGGTGGATAAGATTGAGTGTTCGGTTACAACGTTTTGGTTTTTGTACTGAACACCTTAAAACATTTTTTTTACTGGTGACATTCCCCATTAAGGCTGGCTCATTTCACAGTCATCACTTAGAAGGCGGTAGCAGTGCTGAGGGAGAATAGATGCTGCCTCTGCTGAGCTTGCTTGGTGGACAGTATATTTATGTTTCTGTTACTGCTAATTAAGCACCCAACATGAGGGCAAGAAGTGGGACTTTCTAAAGCTCCTACATGACTAAAGTGCACAATCGCCATTAATTTTTTTCCAGAAATACTCAGTGTAAAACTTTAAATGACTTAGAAGCTTAGGCTCCTAAGTCACTTAGGTATTTTTGAAAATTATAGCATTGCGCTTGGATGTTTTTAAAAAAATTCTACCCTAAATACATTTTAAAAGTGACCTTAACTGTCGATGGAGTCTGCTTTTAAAGAAAGGCAGTGTGTGATCCAGAGAAGAGGACACTGGACTGGGGGCTAACAGATCCAGATTCTATTTCCATCTCTGCCACTCGCTCATGGTGTGAGCTCTTCACTAGGGATGTTAGATATCGTGTAATTTATTAATTGCATAAAATTTTAGTGGTTACATGACTATTCAATAGGCCCTGGGGGCGGAGCCAGCAGCCAGTGCAGTCTGGCCCCACTCCTGGGAAGCCCCCTGCCACCCTGTGCTGCTGCCTCTGTATCAGAGGCAGCAACGTGGGGTGGCAGGCGGGAGCAGGTCTGCGAGGGGAGCCAATTTAAAAAACAGCTTCCCTCGCGGATTGTCTGCCTGCCAGGCTTATCGGTTGATCGTTTACTCAACTATATGGTAACATCCTTACTGTTCACTGCTCTATGCCTGTTTCCCTAGTTAAATAGGGCTAATGATGCTTACCTTTCTTGACAAAATGTGATTTGTTGAGTTCTGCTAGAGAAAAACATTATATAAAAGAGATTGTTGTAGAAGATCTGGAAACTTTAGAAATCAAAAGAAATGACAACTCAGATTATTACCAATTTGTCTTTTTTCATGCCAATTAATGATTTAGATAATTGCTTAAAGCAGGGGCGGGCAAATACTGGCCTGTAGGCCGTATCCAGTCCACCAGCATTAGTCCCTGGCAGGCTGCCACCACTATATTTACCTGCGCTTCTGCAGATATAGGTGATTGCAGCTCCTGTTGGCTGCAAATCGCCATTCCTGGCTGATGGGAGCTGCAGGAAGCAGTGTCCCAGACTTGTGCCACTTCCCACAGCTCCCATTGGCTGGGAACGGTGATCCACGCCCAACAAGAGCTGTGATCGCTGGTACCTCCACAGACATAGGTAAATATAGAAGTGGAAGATGGTACGAAGCTGGGAGGGGTTGCAAGTGCTTTGGAGGATAGGGTCAAAATTCACAATGATCTGGACAAACTAGAAAAATGGTCTGAGGTAAATAGGGCAAAGTTCAATAAGGTCAAATGCTAAGTACTCCAGTTAGGGAGGAACAATCCGTTTCACACATACAGAATGGGAAGTGACTGTCTAGGAAGGAATACTGCAGAAAGGAGTCTAGGGGACATAGTGGACCATAAGCTAAATATGAGTCAACAGTGGGACTGTAATAGGTCCACCCGCTGGTGAGTGCCCTACTGCAGCCAAGTGGCGCTGTGCAGGGTCCCGGCCTGGTTGTCTAGTCGCCCTCAAAGTCCTGGAACCAGGGCCTGACTAGCCCTGTTCACAGTGCTAGTGAGTCTCTGCTTTTGTCTGGTCTTTGGCCACTGGGTCTGGGTCTTAGCCAGATCTAGGTTTAGCTCACACTGGGAGCTAGCCATAGTGCTGATCTCCCAGTCAGGGTATAGACCTGGCTGGGTCAAGCTCCTGAAGGGAACTGCCAGGCCCCAGCCCTGCAGCTTCTTTTATACCCCTCTGTTGGGTCCTGATTGGCTGCCGCAGAGACAGCTACTCTAAAGTGTCTGGAGGACCTCTTCTCTGCTCCTTCTGCTGGGATGGGGTGCGGCAAGGCCGCTAGCCTCCTGTAGGGGGTATTGGGGCCTAATCCAGCCTATCACAGGGACACTTACAAAAAAACCAGACATGATTCTGGGATTCATTAACAAGAATGTTGTAAACAGGACACTAGAAGTAATTCTTTGGCTCTAATCTGAGCTGATTAGGGCTCAACTGGAGTACTGGGTCCAGTTCTGGGCACCACATTTCAGGAAAGATGTGGAGAAATTGGAGAAGGTCCAGAGAAGAGCAACAAGAATGATGAAAGGTCTAGAAAACATGACCAATGGGGGAAAATGGAAAGAATTGGATTTTTAATTTGGAAAACAGAAGACTGTGAGGGGACACCGTAGAAGCTTTTAATTACCTAAAACGGTGTCACAAGGAGGAGGGAGAAAAATTATTCTCCTTGACCTCTGATGATAGGACAAGAAGCAATGGGCTTAAGATGAAGCAAGGGAAGTTTAGGCTGGACATTAGGAAAAACTTCCTGTCAGGTTGGTTCAGCACTGGAATAAATTGCCTAGGGAGGTTGTGGAATCTCCATCACTGGAGATATTTAAGAACAGGCTAGATAAACATCTTCCAGGGATGACCTAGAGGTGCTTGGTCCTGCCGTGAGGGCAGGGGACTGGACTTGATGACCTCTTGAGGTTCCTTCCAGCTCTGGTGTTCTGGGCTCTATAGCATCTGTCCTGAGCCCACATGTAGTTAGCTGTTAAAGTCCCATTACATGCCAGCAGACAAATATGGGTACAGAACTGTACTTGCTCAAGAAAAATGATGTCTGTGATCAGGAGGTTTGATTGGGGCTGGCACTTGAAAAATCAGTACAATCATTTGAAAAAACCCTCAAATCTCAAGTCCCTTGATTTTTATTTTGTTTTAAAGAACCACCCCTCCCAAAGCATTTAATGTTCCACTTTACATGTTTCACCCCGGTGCATTGTTTCTACAGTCACAATAGGTCCCCCACCCCTTCACCATGATCACAACACCAGATCCTGCCACGATTCCATGTGGCCATTGAGGAGACTTCTTCCAATATTAAAACCGTTGTGTGCATTGCCTCATCGGGGAAATGGCACTCTTCATAAAGTACAGCCTGCCCGTCGGTAACCGTATATCACTGGAGAGACAATAATGCTGGCACAATATATTACACAGCAACGTGGGATTATGAGAGATGCAGCTAGACACCTGGGGGAAAGAGTTTGTTTTATTTCAGCCTCCAAAAAGTAATATAATTCGGGGACTGTAGAGCCTTTATTACAGAGCACTTGCATGGCACCAGGGTGTGCAAGTAACTACATGCAAGCAACACACAGGGTCTCCCCTTTCAAGAAGCTAAGAGCTCAAGGAAGCAGTGAGCAGATAAGAGATGGGCAGAGACTACAAAGGTGAGGAAGAAATTGCATAGGTTTGTTGTTCTGCTATTTCTACAGACACCCCTCCTCCCCCATATGGGCACCATCATTTTAGGGAAGTGAGTGTGGGGATGGGGACTGAAGTCAGTAGCCGCTTTTGGAGTGATTGTGATGGGATCCCTGTGGTACCTGGAACTGGGGGAACCTCTCTCAATGCCGTGGCAGTGACAAACAGCAAATCCCTCCAGGCAGTGGTAGCACTCAGCCGTCAGCATGTGGAGCCTCAAACCTAGCTTAACTGCATGCGGGCTCCCTGAACCACACATGAAATTAATAGAGAGGGGTGCCAGACCCTCAGCCCAGCCTTGCACCCCAGAAATATACAGTGGACGCTACTCAAGTCTCCCTTAGGCAGTGTGAGCTCATTCATTAGGATGTCTCTCCAAGGAAGGGTAGCGGACACGCAACACTCCTTGTTAACCTGACCTCGTCAACCAAAACCGTACAGTTGTAGATACAATATAAAACGGACGTATTCACTACAGAAAGATGGATCTCTCTGCAGGCCAAAATCGGAGCTGATTACATAAGAAATAAAAATAACTTTTCAGTCTATATTCTATAAATGAAGTAGGTCTTGAATCAAGCCGTTTCTCATACTCTTGGATGTTACGAGCAGCTTGCAGTTCTCAATACTCAGGCTGGATTCTCTTCCTAGCTTGGGACCACCCTTCCTTAGTCTTTGTCCTCCAGATGTTACGCCAGGTGTTGAGATGGGAGAGGCAGAAAGCCTAATGAGGCCACTGTCCCTCTTTTATACTTTCTCCCAGTTGCTAGAAAGATCTTTTCTGTGCCGTGGGGTGTAGGTTGCCCTCATATGTGAGCCTCCGAGGAGACTGCGGGAGGGCTGGTGGGAGAGTGGTTTCTCCTTAATGGCCCATCAACACATTTCTGGCTGGTCCTCATGTACATCTTCTGTCCCAGGTGCCCCTTTGCTGCCATTGGTTGTGGGCAGTTCTCAATCTTGCAACATATTTCAGTCACACGCTCAAAGTGATAGTTCACAGGTTCACATTCAATGATAGGACATACAATTAAACAAGACATTAATGGTCAGCTGATCAGAACTTTGTAAATGACCTCCCAAGACATACTGGTACAAAACATATAGTCCTGTCACAGGGGTAAATATAGGGGCCCAGGCTGCCATTTGGATGTTCACTGTAATGATAGATGTTCCACTGTAATCTCTAATGTTAGATGTGAAGGAAGAAAAGCTAGTGGTGTAGCAAGCCAGGTCAATTAGTGGGTGCCCAAGAACTGGGGCCATATAGAAGACGGTCCTGAGATGAATGAAGGAGGGGGGAAAGGGGTGTGTGTACATTGTAAAGGACGTCAGTGTAGAAATAGAAGGTAAATAATGAACTTCTGCAGCTCCTGAGTTATTGTAGGGCTTATCTATATGGGACACTACTGCATGGCAGGTTGGGGTGTGAATTTACAGTGCACTAGTTTGCCATGCAGTCATGTCCTATGTGGGCACCACTACAGTGCAGTAAAATTCCCAGATGGCCATTTGGCTTTTTATGCTTTACAAATAGTGGCATGCTAAATTGGATAGTGCACTGTACCAGTGGCCACATGGACATTACTGAGCAGCAAATGAGTGCACCGTAGATTCACATCTTGGCTTGAAACACAGTAATTTCCCTTGTGGACAAGCTGGTAAAACAGCACATGGGACACACCGACCTACTGCCAATAGGACAGCTTTGCTCAGCGTTCCATAGCTGTAAGAGTCTTCTGCCACTCTGCTGCACAGCCTCTAAAATGTTTGCATGTATACCAGTATCCTGCTGGGGTAGAGAGTGGAGAAGAGGAGGTTCAGTGCTAACCTGGAAGTCAAGGAGTGTTTGCTCATGGACATCTAGTACTCATGGGTCTGTTTTGGTTTTTTGTGTGTGTGCCTTAACATTTCACCAGACCTACAGAAAGTAGCATCACTGTGTCATGTACAGGCTGAAGGACTCCATGCTTGTCAGTGGAATTCACCTTGCAGAAAAGAATCCCTTGCAGGACAGTTGGAGTCGTAATGGTCAGTCTTTGTTCTGCAGATATGTTTCCAGGTGTTGACTCGTGAGGGGAGTGAGGCCAAGCTCCTCTTCCAGCTTCTTCCAGCTTGCTGGAATGATCCATTGCCATGACACGAGTCTCCCCTCCCATTTTTCCTTCTTCCACCCCCCTTCTCCCCTATTTTGGTCCTGGACATCCAACACTCTGGTCATCTCAAGAAGTCTCAATACATTGCTGTCATCTGAAGAAGTGGGCTGTGCCCACGAAAGCTTTTGATACCATCTACATGTAACACGGCTACATCTCTATTACTAACAGAACATACACATAGCAAAACTTCATAACTCTACATATGATGGTTGCACATAAAATTTAACAGGATATTTGGTCAACAGATTAAGGCTTTTAAAATACCTCACAAGGCATACTTTGTCCAAAACCTATCATAGTTATATCACTATGGTAAATATGAGGGTGTCAGGATGTGGCTTTAGAGTACAGAGTGTCACACCTGTACAGCTACAACGTGAGTTGCCAAATGATGAACCCCATTGGTTTCTAGCTTCTTGATTTGGAAAAGAGTTAAGTTGTTGGCAATGTACAACATTTTCAAAAGTGCTTGAATGATTCATGAGTCTTATTCTATTTTCAAAAATGACTTAGGCGCCTAACTCCCATTGACTTTCAATGAGTTGTAAGTTCCTAAATCTCTTTGCCACATTTGTCAAATTTACCCCATAACTCCTCTCCTGAAAGATGATGGAAATATCCAGCGCTTGACCTTGAGTAAAGCCTTTTAAATTCAAATAAGAAACAAAGAGTTAGTGTACATCATCTTAGCTCAAGGAAGCATTAAGTGACTGAGCTAAGGGAAGACAGTTGTCGTTAGGGATTAAACTAACATGAGCCACATCTTGTAACAAATCAGTTCATACTATTAGATTTGTCATAAATGTATGATGAATGGTAATTCCCTGATCTAATATCAAACCTTTGGGAGCAATATGTTTGAATGATGTCATTGCGTAATGTTTGAAGCTGCTAATATGATTATCTTGAATCAGTGCAGAAACCTGAGACTCGAGGAGATTACATAATAAGTTAGCTACACTTGTTCTTACAGGGTGTCCACTCTGAAACAGAGCTCAGTGTTTTGCAGCTGAAATCTGTCCTGTCTTTTAAACTGTGCTACATTTGTGTTAGTAAGAATTGTTATGGCAATATCATAATGTGACTGTTAAATGGTTTTCCAGTTGCAAGTCTGCAAAGCATGACTAGAAAGGGAAGAAATGCCATAATTTACATTCAGTGGTCTCTGTAGTTATGCTTCACACAGGGACGGCAGGTATACTAGGCGGGTGAACGCATGGCCTTCCCAAAGTTCCACGCATGGCCCCACCATACTCCGCCCCCAGAACGCCTATTGTAGGTGTTCTGGGGGCAGATTATTGCTGTCTCCAGTGCCTGCCTTCCCTGTGCTCTGAGGGCTGGAGAGGCTGGGGCCATGCCGTCTCCTTCCTTCCAGGTGCTCTGGGGCTGAGGAAGCTGGTGCCGTGTGCCTTCCTTACTCTCCATGATGCTGGAGGGGTGGGTAGGGCCACGTGTCACCCCCACCTCCCCATGTTGCTGGGGAATTGGGCCTGGGAAAAAGGGGCAGGGTTGGGGGCAGGGCTGGGAGAGGGCTTCACCCACCACCCATGGTCACAATACACTTGCAGGAGGCTTTTGGAGCAGGGGTGGGCTGCTCCTTTCTGCTTGCTACTGTTCATTAAAGTAGAGCTGCTTTGGAATTTTTAGCAAGCTTACTTAAAAGCAAGACTGTCCATTAGATGGAAGGTTTCAACAAATCTCCTAATTTTAAAAAAATAAGAAAATTTTGCCACTTGTCAGGATGATGTTTTCAAAACAACAACAAAAAACCAAAAACAAACCCCACGCAAAAAAACACCCACCTGTTTTCTGGTTCAAAACTTTTCATTTTAAAATTTTAACTAGGTAGATTGCAATTTAAGCAAAACATTTCCAAATGATCAAAAGAGAATGTTTTGATGTGAACTGAAGAAATATGCTGGCTTCTTGCTTTGTAAAAACATTCAAGATTTGACTTTTCATTCCAGTGGGAGGCGGTGTAAATTTTTGGCCTCCAATCTTATAATTTCATGCTTCGTTCTTTTTAAAAGTAAATATCTAAAATACTTTGCTAAAATTTCTCTGTTATAGAAATGTTAACCAACCATGCATCTGCCAGTCTGGGAGAGGGGCAGAAGGTGGCGGATATATGATAACTGGAGAGGAGACAGCTATGAGACGTTTGCATTAAGATGTGGTCCACCCTATGTTTGGGTTTGGGAATCCCTCCTTTAAATCAACACAGAAAATCCAGCTAAGGAAATGTGCAGACCGATAAAAATGGGCTTGCTTATTTCCAGCCTTATGATGTTCATATTGCTTAAGCACCCTGATTCTCTGTAGTTTAGTCAATAAGACACGCTGCATTATTCTTTCTCAGAAACTGAGGTTAATGCATATTGGAAAAAAATCCAAAAGCTTGTTCTTCAAATGTCATGGTGGTGAAGAACCATAGAAAGTGTCACTTATTCCATCACTGAATAAAGAGCTTTATTAGAATAAAGAAATCTTCCAAGGTGGGTATTCTTACAGGGCTTCTGCCAGGATTCTTCACCATCCCTGTCCAGCTTGACTTTCTGCTACAGACTTTCCAGCGATGTGAAAAGTGAATTAGAGATGGCTGGGTTGACTGGTGTACTTCTGTACAGCCCAAATGCAAATTTATAGGTTTCCTTTCTGTTCAGACTCAACTAGGCAGCCCAGACCTAGATGCAGATTTAGAGTGGACACCAGTTTGGTGGATATCTCACATGTATATGCTTACAAAATTTCCAATGTTTCTGTGTCCATAGCAATCTATCTCCTCTAGCACACCACAATCCTTCCAGGTGGCGATGTGTGTACTCATCACCATGGCTGCAGGGGGTAGGGAAAACAGGCCCTGTGCCCCTCTGCCTCTTTGGGGTCTGAAGTTCAATCCATTAACATCCCAAATCTAGAAAGGGTTTTCTTGGACATAGCTAGCTTGACTCAGTCCTAGTGGATTAGTGGCGACTGACTCACCAGTGGAAGGTGGGGGAAGGAAGAGCGGCCAGTCTCAGCCCTTCTGAACACACAGGCAGGATTAGAGGTTTGTAGGCCTCACTCCCATCAAATGGCAAAGGTCTGGTGGTCCCACAGAAGGGAGAAACTGCTTCAGTTAGCAGTGTGAAACAGAAATGGTGGGAATCTCATGAGAAACATTTCCCATAGCCTTTTAACTGAATGAAATCAGGTGGTATTACAAAGAATTGTAAGTGTGGTGTGTGTTAGTTATTGTATTAAATGGTAGTTGACTTTGTAAGGGGCTTTCAGAAATATTAAGGAACCCCTCCCACATAGATAGCTCTCGGCAGTGGACTTGACCTCTTTCAGGGGACAAAGGTTCAAATCTTTTAAGGGGACATGGTCTAGACCACTGCCCCATCAGGTGTGAGGAGGGATAGCTGGCCCCTTATAAAGGTCAGTGAGGAAGTTCAGTGGAGAGGAAGTGAGGGAAAACTCTGACAGGAGCCCTTGGTGGATTGGGGGAAGGAACTGCAGGGGCAGTGGAGGCTGCTGTAGAAATGTCTCAAAGAAGAGCAAGAACAAGGCTGAAGGACAGAATGAGAGCAGTGGATAACACACCAAGCCCAAATACGGTGAAAGGCCGTGTGTTTATTGTGAGGACACGGTATAAAGCTGTAAAAGGTTAGATGAGGTGGAGAATGTTCTGTTCCTAATGCCTGCGATAGAGAAAATAACAAAGTCTGGAAGATAGAGGCCTGGATTGGCAAGACTAGGACCTGCAGCCAGAAGGGAGCCCTCTGGAAACTGGAACCCCCAACTGTTACATTGTCTACTGTATAGTTGCTTGTTACAGGAGGGAAACAGAGAGAGGCCTAGACGAGTCAAGGCCATTCTATGTGGTGTTGAAAAGCATGTTTTAAGCTGTAGGTTGACCATGAAAAATCAAAACTCTGTTTTATTCAGAAATTGTGTTGGGAGTGATTCTGTGCCTGCACGTATCTGCTGGAAATTCCGGAGCTGGATAGGTGGCAGGGGACTCTGGCAATATAGTTCCTCCTAGCTCCACAAAAGTGAAATCTGTAATAATTCTGTGACCATCTGTAGAACAGTTCATGCAAGGATCTTGCGGAGTTTTGCAGACAGAAATTTCCCTGCTTTCATAATGCCTTGTGAGGCAGGCAAGTCTTACCGCTATTTTAGAGGGGCCAACTGAGAGACTAAAGAGTGTGTGTCTACAGCTCCTAATGCAGTGGGGTCCTGGTCCACAGCTTGGAATCCTCGTATTTGTATTTCTGCTATAATACAAATAATAAATAGTCATTCAGTAATTTGCCCAGAGAGCCACTTCGGCTCAGCAGGGAAAGCGAGTCGAGTCTAGAACTCCAAACTATGAATCGCCATCGGTCTAACTGCTAGGAATGGCGCTGAATGTTTGTTGTGTGTTTATCAGCACCAGTGAAAAGCACTCAAGTCTCTTATGCTTGAATCTTCAGTAGTGGGTGGAATGCACGTTGTGTTTACATGGAATGTTTGTCTTCAGCTGACTCACGGCTTTACAAATACTGCAGCACTCCAGGGTGGTCCAAACAAAACCATAATCTCTCCCTGGCATTTCCTACTCTAGTAAAAACATGCAGCTGGATTTTATCCCTGCCAGTGACAAGGAGGAAGATCAGCAGCTGGCATCCATGCTTTTCGGGGGGCTTGATGGCTGCCGGAAAAGGGCAGGGAAGCCCCTTAATGGTGCCCTAATTTATACTCCTGCTTCAGTGGCCAACGTGGAGGTTTGGGGAGATCCAGAACCGCGAGGGTGCAAATGCCCCTCTGATCTCTTCTCTTGTTCCTTTGTCCTGCGCCTGTTCCCCCTCTACTCAGGTTTTCTGAATAGCCCACTGCACCAGGTCTTACACCTGCCCTGTGAGCCCTAATTGCCAGCCTAGCTGGTGCAAAAGACCCATATGAGAATAATTAACGCAGAGCCTACAATGAAATAACACCTTACGACCCACACAGGAGGGCGAAATGACCACAACTCCTTTAACCCACTAACTAGCATCACTAGCTGGGAGATCTCTCTTTGTCAGCATGCAAAAAATAATCTAGCAGCTAGTAATAATTTCAGATAAGTCTATGTTAGTTATTCTATTGCACTGACTGGACCTTGAATAGTCATCCTTGTGCAGCTTCGGGCATTATATTTACACCATGACATTAATAAAAAACCATTCTGAAAGCATTAAACCACATTCTAATTTGTCAATAGAAGAAAAATGGTAAAGTTTTAGTGGGTGATTCTTCAAAGCACAAACGGCAACGAGGTGGTGTT
Organism: Rafetus swinhoei; assembly: GCA_019425775.1. NCBI lineage: Eukaryota > Metazoa > Chordata > Testudines > Trionychidae > Rafetus > Rafetus swinhoei. The sequence goes on along the minus strand of CM033443.1, from coordinate 35,275,831 downwards.
TCTACAAAGCTCTCCTTTAAGCTATTTGCCTGACATGTTGTGCATCCAAATAGTGCTCTCAGGTCCAGTATTTATATAAAGGAAGCAAAATATTAAAACCTACTTTCATATGTTGAGATGTTGTAGGATTTGGTAAAGGCAAAATACCCTTAATAAAGTCAAAGAGCAGGCTTTGTATGTGAGCATAAGCTTCTTTTGGCTGTACCAATGCAGTGATACACAAGATTCTTGGATGTAAGATATTTTAGATAATTGATTACCAGATATGTTGGATTGATTTTTTTTTTGTTTTGGATCTGAAACAACATACTCCATCTTCTTTTCCTCTGCCTAACTAGCCACAAAATTGTATTTATCTGCAAACTGCAGAAGAATTTGTTTGCCATTTGAAGTTTCCGTTACACAGCATGGGTTACTTTGTGCTATACAATACCAAATATTCCCCCTTCCCCCAGTGGAGTTCTTTAAAGAAATCCGTAGGAAATGACAGCTTTTACCTCAAAGCTAAGTATTGTCTCTCAGTTACCAATGCATCAAAAAGGAAAGGGAGGAGGGGAGATGGGGTAAAATACATTGTTAGGAATGAGGTCATCAATAGAATAGATTAAGAAAGTGGCCTACATTTTTTTAAAGCTGACGTTGAGCTAGCTTGAAAACGTGTGTGATCTGCTCTATCAAAGAGAGATGTTCACAGAAAGAAACTTCCCATACCTCACACACATCCATTCACCTTCCAAGTATTTTTCTCAGCGTTCATTAATTCCCAAAGCTATTTGTGTTTGAACCACCCTTGCAACTTTCTTCCTCGGTGTGCTACTATACCGAGGTTATCATAATGCAGGCTATGAGAGAGCCGTTATTTCCATAGCAACAGACTATGATATCTTAAGCACAGCAGAATGACTTCATTCACTCCGCTGCAGGATCAAACAAGAGGAGACGCAAAGAGGAGGGGGTGAAATTTGTTGAGTGCTCTTCTCTTTGCCCAACCTCTTTTATTGTAAATTAATATAATGTGTACCCCAACAACAACAGCAGCCATTTTTGTATTGGGAAACCCAAACTTTTTCACTAGCGACAAAACGTGTAACTTGGGGATTGATTATTAATAATTTGTATGGCAATATTATCTAGAGGCCCCATTTGAGTTGAGACCCCGTTATGCTAGGTGCTGTATGTACAATTAGGAAGAGATGATCCAACCCCAGATATCCTACAATCTCTTAACATGCGACACAAAGAGAGGATGGGAAAATTGAAGCGCAAAGAGGAAGTGACACAGCTGGCCAGAGGCAAGCCCAGGAATAGAATCCCTTTTGGCTGGCCCACACTTCCTTTTGACAAGTATTTGACAGGTTTATCTTTTCTGTGTACTAAATCGTAAGTGTTTTCTCTCCCTCACGTTTAATTCATTCTAGAGCATTATTGAAAAAAAATCTAGATTGAATTTTAAGTGTGAGTAACAGACTGGCCTTCTTAATTTTTATGTGATTTAAAAAAAAATGCTACTGTAAAATGTGTCCTTGGTTTAAAGTGTAGAGGAAAATCTTTTAATTACAACTATACTTGAAATGTCTTATGTTTAAATACTTTGAAATCTAAAATCCAGAGCTGGTTAGGAAATGACTTTTCTTTTTCCCTTGAAACAAATCAACAAAGACTATTATGTTTTTTTAGCAACTGAAATTCAAACCAGTTTCCTATTTGGGATAGTCTATTTTTCAATGGAAGCCCAAAACCTTGTGATGAAAACAGAATTTGTTCACAAACATTTCCATTCAATCATAAAGTCCCTCTCACCAATAAAAATGTCCATAAAAAGAAATCCCCAGGGATGGCAAAATTGCGACCACACCCATTAGGAAGAAAGAGTTGATTTTGATTTTTTTTACATCGCTAGTGTGAGCTACACAGTGTATCCAATAGTTGGGCCACTATCCAGTCCTGCTGACAAGATGGGGGGAAGGGAGCAGTTGCTGCCAGAGCCCTGCATAACACAGTCTGGGTGGCGCTGAGGAATGGCTGGGAGAGGGAAGCCCCCATCTCTGCGTCTTCTGCCCAAAGTGCTGCCCTGGTCCAGAGACAAGGCACCCCCAACTTTGCCTGGGCTTGGAGAAGTCTGTCACCAGTCTCTAGCCTAGGACATGGGAGATTCATGATAAATTTTACTGTGTGACACTAGGCAAGTCACTTAGCTTCTCTGTGCCTTAGTTCCCCAACTGCACAAAAGAAAAGGGGGTGAGTTAATGTATTTATCCTCACGATGCCCATCCTCCGGTGAAGCAATATAAAGACTGTGAAGTCCTTTGAGATCAACTGATAAAAAGCCTTATAAAAGGGCTAGGCATTCTTACTCTGCTGTTCAGCTGCATATCAGAGCACTTAAACTGCAAGCTGGTCTTATGTAGCATTTTTCATCGGCACTCAAAGCGCTTCACAAAGGTCATTTTCTTTAACCCCATTTTACAGATGGGCAAACTGAGGCCCAGACTGCTGCAGTGACGTGTCTAGCAACTGATCAATGGTAGTACAAGGAACAGAACCTAGGTCTTCTGTGCCACAATGCTCCTGTCTCAAGTGGGAAGGGCCCTGGAAGTGGTGGAGAATGCATCACAGCTATAAACACATTATAGAGAGCACCAGTTTGTTACAGTATAACAGATTTCTGAATTCAGGTTTTAAGTGTGCATGATTTTGACAAATAATGCCATCTTATTTTAAGCATTTTACAATTATTATTGTTTTTAAATGTTCACAATAGTGCAAAATTATGGGGTTTTAGGATTTGTTTCCCATTTTTTAAAACACTTTTTAATTCACAGTTGCAGGAAGTTATGGGAGCGTGTGTCACGCAATGATTATTTCATAACACTGAGATTCAGAAAGGTAAACCTTTATGGCCATTAAAACACAAATTGTGTGGTTTTGACCAGTAATGTTGCCAAAGAAACTATCCTTAAATGCTTAAGCTCTTGTGCAGCATTTTTTTTTAAAATTTAGATTAATGATGGAAATATTTTTGTCACTTTGTGTGTGGATGGTACAATCAACATTTATTGACACTTAGTGATACAAATCAAATGCTTCCAAAGCAAGGAGTGTTATGTGAGTTGTTTTAAGAAACAGTCAGTAGTTTAATTAATATTGAAACTGAAACAGTCAGTTTAGTTAGGAGATCAAGAGTAACAGGGATGTTGCGTGAGAGAGAGAGACTGCAGGGAAAAGGCTGAGTTACCTCAAGTGTGTCATTTTCAGGTCTGTACTTTAAATGCAGGATCGATTGGTGTTGACAATACAAAAGGGCCACTGTTCCCTGATTGTGAAAGGTGAGCTAACCACTGTGGCATTCTTCCAGTGCGAGTGCGAGGAAGGAGAGGAAATAGATCCCCAGGGTTCAGTGGCTTTAGGAGGTCTGTGTGCGTTGTGATGATTCACTGATGAAAGCTGTGAGAAGTTGCTGAAACATGGTTTTGTAGAGGGTAGTGTCACAGATGGCACAATGAAGTCCAGCCATCCTTTCAATCCATTTATCAACAAACCAAACATTCCTGCGTCAGGACAGGTGAAACAGTAAATACGGGGCCAAGGAAGCTCATCTCTTGATCAGTGCAGATCACTGAGCATTTGCCAGCTCATGATTTAACATATGACTGAACTTTGGTAATTACCTTATCAAGGATTTTTGAAGGTGGTGGTTTTTTAAAAATCAAATCTATTGCCTCCAATACATCCCTTTTTAAGGAGCGAGAAGCAAGCAGAATAAACTTATCAATACAATATACTGGACTTACGAAGGCAAAACCTAAAGGAGAGGAAAACTGGTATTGAAATTTGTGGATATAGATTCTTAGGTAGAATATTATGTCCTATAGAACAATAGGGGTGTTGTCTATACTTTTTGACACATGTAATGATTTCTTTCCAAATGTCACATCCTTGAGACATCTGCTCCAGATTCCTCCCTGTGAATTTGGAACAATGCAAGTTCTGATTGCCATTAGAGGACACACTAGGTTTCAACAGAGCATGCTGGATCTAGGCTTTGTGAGTTTTGACAAATACTCTTGATGCATGTCACACTGCGTACGTCTACACTGCGGTGCTATTTTGGGAAACTTTTGGTATCCTGAAATAGCTATTCTGCATCTTGTTATTTCAAAATAACAGGCTTGCTATTCTGACATCACTTTATCATTCCACGAGGATTAAGGGATGTTCTGGAATAGTGCTGTATTTCTAAATTAATTTTGAAATAAGCTATTTCGAAATACACTCAAAATAGGCTATCCAGTTTGTGTCGCTCAAATTGCGTAGCTTATTTCGAGCTACAGGTGCAGTATAGACTCATCCACTGTGTGGAATGGTTCATATTGTTTCTCTGCTGCCAGGTATCTTAGCCAGATCATTTTTAGGAATGCCCAGACCCTGATTTTGGGTCATGGTTCATGAGCAGAGCTCTCAGCTTCTGATCTGAGGTTTCCTTCTCAAAGGATATCCCCGTATCTTTACATAATTTTTTAAATTCTTTTGAGTCAAGTACGATTGTGATCACTCATCTTTAGCCCTTAAAACTCTCAATATCAAATTTAAACTGGTAACAATGTTGGGTTCTGATCTTTAAGCCCAGTTGACCTGTGACATCAATCCTGTTGACTAAGTGAATTGTCGTGGTCTCTGGAATAGCTCACAGCTGAGAGTGCCAATCTTACATCAGACCATTGGAAAACAGGGCAGACATCCCAAACCAGTGACGTGTTCTATAGATTCCATCAAGTCAGTAACAAATGTGAACTCCTGGCTCACTACACCCGGCTTCCCATGGAGGCACAGTCAGTTCCCTTATAGGCTGAAGAGCCTCTTACCACCCAGACCATCTAGGCTTAGTTCTAACTTCAGTGCATCCTCATGTGGATGAACTGTTTCTCTAAATGCAAAAAGGTTTGGGTCAGATGTATCATGGTCTTTGGTGCTATAGTAAGCATCCTTAGCAGGGGTGGATTAACTCTTCAGGGGTCCTGGGGCTGTTAGATTTTGTGGGGCCCCTAGGTTCTGGGTGGAGCCAAAATAGAGGGGTTCAGAGTGTGGGAGAGGGCTGCGGGTTGAGGTGAGGGAGGGCTATGGAAGGGAGTGAGGGCCAGTGTTCCCTGTAATTTTTTCCATCCATGTGCAGAATACATTTGGTTATTTTCACCGAGGCATGTGTACAACACACGCTGCTGACTCTGGGTGCTCTGCTAATCATCTGGAGAGCATTTGAATTTCTCCTGGGAGGCCGCCCAAGTGCTCAGCTTACAGGGAATACTGGGAGGGCTCCAACTGGGGTGCAGGCTCTGGGGCGGGGCTGGGGATGAGGAGTTTGTTGTGTAGGGCTCCAGGCTGAGGCCAAAAGTTTATGGAGTGCAAGAGGGGCAGGAAGTTGGGGTACAGGGTTTAGGTGGAAGTTTGGGTGCTGGAGGGCTCAGAGTTGGTGTGCAGGGTCTAGGAGTGACTTGGGTTGTGGGAGGTGGCTCAGAGCTGGGGTAGGAGTTGGGGTGCAGACGGTTTACCTGGGATAGCTCCCCTTTGGGATTCCTGGACAATGGGAGCTGTGGAGGTGGAACCTGCAGGTGAGGGCACTGTGGGACAGAGCTCATAGAATCCTAGAACCGGAAGAGACCTCGAGAGGTCATCGAGTCCAATCCCTTGCCCTCACAGCAGGACCAAGCACCGTCAGATCATCCCTGACTGATGTCTATCCAACCCGCTCTTAAATATCTTTAGTGATGGAGATTCCACAACCTCCCTAGGCAATTTATTCCAGTGTTTAACCACCCTGACAGTTAGGAAGTTTTTCCTAATGTCCAACCTAAACCTCCTTTGCTGCAATTTAAGCCCATTGCTTCTTGTCCTATCCTTGAAGGCCAAGGAGAACAATTTTTCTCCCTACTCTTTGTGACACTTTTTTAGATACCTGAAAACCGCTATCATGTCCCCTCTCAATCTTCTCTTTTACAAACTAAACAAGCCCAATTCTTTCAGTCTTCCCTCATAGCTCATGTTTTCTAGGCCTTTAATCATTTTTGTTGCTCTTCTCTGGACATCCTCCAATTTCACCACATCTTTCTTGAAGTGTGGTGCCCAGAACTGGACTCCAACTGAGGCCTAATCAGTGCAGAGCAGAGCAGAGCAGAGCAGAAGAATGGTTTCTCGTGTCTTGCTCACAATGCTCCTCTTAATGCATCCCAGAATCATGTTTGCTTTTTTTGCTACAGCGTCAAACTGTTGATCATATTTATCTTGTGGTCCACTATGACCCCTAGATCCCTTTCAGCAGTACTCCTTCCTAGACAATCACTTCCCATTCTGTATGTGTGAAACGGATTGTTCCTTCCTAAGTGGAGTACTTTGCATTTGTCCTTATTAAACGTCTTCCTGTTTACCTCAGACCATATCTCTAGTTTGTCCAGATCATTTTGAATTTTGACCCTATCCTCCAAAGCACTTGCAACCCCTCTCAGCTTGGTATCATCTGCATATTTAATAATCGTACTCTCTATGCCATCATCTATTGATGAAGATACCGAACGGAACCGGTCTCAAAACAGACCCCTGTGAAGCCCCACTTGTTATGCCCTTCCAGCAGGATTGTGAATGGTTAATAGCTACTCTCTGAGAATGGTTATCCAGCCAGTTATGCATCCACCTTATAGTAGCCCCGTCTAGTTTATATTTCCCACGTTTATGGATAAGAAGGTCATGTGAGACCGTGTCAAATACTTTACAAAAGTCTAGGTGATGTGGCTCCATCCCAGTGTGGGTGAATGAGTGTGTGGAGAATGGAGGAACAGCAGGATGCCGAGCTACCTTCCCCCACCAGTCAGGGCCAAATAACACACCAGGGGCTTTAGAACCTGCAGCCCAGGGCCTCAGGCTAAGGGGGCCTCGTGAAAAGATCTGGACTTTTGGCAGCCAGGAGCTCTTTTGCAGGGCCCTCCTTAATCCGGGGCCCTGCTATGCAGCTCCTAAAGCCCCCCTTTTTAATCCGGCCCTGGTCCTTAGGCTCTTTGGTTATTTCAAAGTACTGCTGCAAGTCAAGGGCTATGCTTCCCTTCTGACTTTCCATCCTCTTTTCTTTGCTCTCTGGGGTACACCATCTTCACTAACACTTGAAATTATGCTGGAAATGCACAGAGTCGTCTATGTAGAATTTAACTTCTCCCATCTAGCCTCCTTCCTTACAGTTTGTCAGTCTGGGATTGTGAAGCAAAGTTTCATTAGTGAAAATTTGCCTTATTTATAACACAGTCTGATGGATCAGGTTTGACTAAATCCCGGGTTTGACCTCCATACAATTATTTGGTTTTAGAGAGTATGGTCTGATTTAGCTGTTTGAGACCTTTATTTCTCCTGCGTATACTTGTGTGTGTTATCAAAACAAGAGAGCTGTAAACTCCGAAAGCGACAGAATGGGGCCTAAGAGTCCATCTGAGAATTAGAAGCTCCTAACATTAAATCCCATTCAGTTCCAGACTCTCTAGCAGCCCCTTGTGAATGGAAATGTCTCATCCCAGTCCATTTCGCACAGCCACTTAAGAAACAGGGCTCTATTTTTGCGGGCACAGACTTCCTAGTTTCTGGGGATTTTTTTAAATGTCTCTGCTAATGTCTTCTTTATTTAAAGATCATATAAAATGAAATTATTAATCACATTCTGCAGTAGGCACAACCTTCAAAATGTAAGACAATAGCTTGGGCTGTTACTAAGCTTTTTAAAGCTCTTAGAGGTTTATGGATGAAAAGCACATCTCTCTAAGAGCTAGGTATTAATTATGATTATTATTGCTATTTATTATTCACCTATGTAGCTCACCCTGCCTTTCAAATGTAATATCTTACTGGCTAGATTGGTGCCCATGTCTGACTATAGAGATCACCGTTATTACTAATTTATTCAGACACACATGTCTGCATTAAAACTTTGCTTTCCCATCCCTTCTTATCTCCAGTTCGCTTGTTTATTCATCTGTTGTCTCTTGTCCAAAATCTAGACTGTGAGTCCTCTGAAGCGGGATTGTCTTGGTGTAATAACCCTTTTAATACATTTTATAAGGAGTAAGGGTTATTTCGAAAGAAGGGTTTTTTTTTCAAAATAACCCCGTCTAGACAGCAGGTTTTTTTTTAAATAGGGTATTTTGAAAAAGTGGCCAGATGCCATTATACCAATGAAGCGCGGGAAATTCTAATCCACGCTTCATTTGCAATTTTGTTCAGTTGCATTTGCATTCCTCTCTCGAAAGAGGAATGAAATGTAGACATACCCGAACTGAGTAGTTGTAAATCTATGCAGCAGCAGGAGCCCTGATTGGGGAAAGACCTAAGCCAGACTGAGTGGCTTTGGATGGGAAGAAGTTTGCTTGGTGTGTTGCTAACAATATTGGGATCATCAAAAGTCCAGCTGAACAAATGTTTGTGGTTTTTGTTTGGTTCAGGGGCCAACATGAATGAAAGGTTTTATTTGACCCAAAACACAATTTTCCTTTGGTTTTGTTTTTTGTGTTTTGGGGTGATTTTCACCTTTTGTAAAAGCTAAATTTCAAAACAAAATACTCTTTAGAGAGAAACAGTCACAAGGAAACTTTTTGTGAAATGGTTGAAATGAAGCATGTTGGCTTTTCAAGAACTTCAAAATTTGACACACATTCATGAATTGTTTTGGTGCCATAAAAATGTACTTTGGGGAAATTGTTTATTTGCCAAAAAATTCCACCTGGCTCTTATGACAAGCCCTCCCCTCAACACCACGGCTGAGTTAGCTCCCCTTCTGGGCCTGACAGAGTGTAACTAAGAGCTTGTCTATGTAGCGACATCTCAGGAGCATTAATCCAAATGAACTAAATATGGTTTAAATCTCCTCTGTGGACACTGCTATTCAGAATGGCCTTAATTTGGTTTAGCTGAATTTGCTTTGGAAGTGAATTGCTACCTTTGAACTTCAGCCAAGGCCCAGAGTTGGGGTAACCACCCCACAGCAGAGTAACATAGACACTGATAACAGGCTCAGTTCTGGAAGGGCTCAGCTATAAGGCCAGCCACAGTTTGGGCTTGCAGGACAAACAAAGCCATTTACAGATCATTGCCTTGAGCACTGGGCCATTAAGCTAATGGCTCACACAAGATATTCTAGATTTCACTTCATATTTCTGACTTCACACACAAGAATGATACATGCACAGAAATAGAATATAGACATTCATCAGACTGTAACTTTAAAAATGTCACATGATGTGTTTTGCCTAAAGCATCTTCAGGTTATGCATATTCATATTCATAAGCCAATTTTCATAAAGCATAAAAGCCAGTTTTCATAAAGCATAAAGGGGATCCCAGGACACCACCTTCCTGCCTGCCTTGTTTAAAACTCCCTTAACATCTAACCTGATCCTGTTCCTATCCCAGGGTATGCCTACACAGCAGTGTTATTCTGAAACAACAAAGAGCATGTCTATACTGCAAGCCTTTATTTCTAAATAATGGTGAGCTGGAGGACTTCTTACTCTGACTCTTGTAACCCTCGTTTTACAAGGAGTAAGGTAAGTTGAAGGAAGAGTGTTCTTCCTTCAACTTCCTGCTGTATAGACAGCGCCAAAAGCCAAATTAAGCTATTTTGACTTAAGCTACGCAATTGATGTAGCTGAAGTTGAGTAACTTAATTCGACTTGTGCCCTGTAGTGTAGACGTGCCCCCAGTCTTGTCCAAACCTTGTCCCAGCCCTTGTCGGCCTTGTCCATGTCATTTTCGAACCCTGTCCCGGCCCCAACCCAATTCCCGATGCACTCCAGCCCTGTAGCCATATCCTTATTGGTAACCTTTGCTCTAATCCACTCACCTGCATGCTCCCAGAATCCTCTTAGAGGAGCATGCACTGATCCAGCTTTGTACTTATGTGATTCCAAAAGAGGTTAGGATGAATTTTTCAGTTTAATTTAAAAAAAATCAGATACACAGGCACATGAGTGCTGTCTGTCAAAGTGCAGGATTTCTGTGTTGATTATGTACCATAACATTGTTTCTGACTTTTTAAACAATGATGATAATCTCTCTCTCTCTCTGTTTAGTAATTTGCAAATCCTTATCACTGTTGTACTGATGTCTGTAATTTTCCACTGATGTTCTGTCTTGTTCTGCGCTTAGCTGGAGACTTCATTCAGTTGAGGGCAGCTTGGAGGCTATATTAATGTATATGTACTTAGCCCATTAATTCATTCAAGTTTTATACAAGTTGGGTCACATATTGTCTGTCCTTTGGCAAAAGACCGGGCCTGGATGATAGAATGAGAATGTGTGTTTCTGTGACATGCACTCAATTGGAGGGGGCTGTGTAGGTATCCCCCAGTTGTGCCAGCAGAGCTTTTGGGACTGTGTGCTAACTCTAAGGCCGTGTCTACACTAGGAAACAATTTTGAAATTAGTAAATTCGACTTAATAGCTCCCGATTTAACAAAATCGAATTAGCATGTCCACAGTGTGGGGAAGCCTCAAAATGGCTCCAAGGCAGGCTCTGTTAATGTGGAGGCGCTACTTCAGACTTAGGCTACGTCTAGACTGCATTCCTCTCTCAAAAGAGGAATGCAAATGAAGGACAGGACATCGAAAATGCAAATGAAGCGTGAATTTACAACTCTCACACTTCATTTGCATAATTGCATCCAAGTGCTTTTTCGAAAAAGGGTTTTTCAGAAAAAAACCCCCCCGCAGTCTAGACGGGGTTCTTTAAAAAACAACAACCCTTTTTCAAAAGAAACCATAAACCTCATTTTTTCAGGAGTAAGTATTCTTTCAAAAAAGGGTTTTTTTCCCCCAAAAGAACCCCGTCTAGACTGCATTTTTTTCCTGAAAAACCCTTTTTCAAAAAAAGCACTGGGACACAGTTGTGCAAATGAAGTGCGAGATTTGTAAATTCGCACTTCTTTTGCATTTTCGATATTAATATCCTTCATTTGCATTCCTCTTTCAAGAGAGGAATGCAGTCTAGACGTAGCCTTAGCGCCCCAGAAAGCACTGGGGAGTAATTGGTTCGAATTACTCTGGGGAGTAGTTATTTTGAAATATCAGCACTGGAACGTTCACAGTACCATTATTTCAAAATAACTATTTCGGAATTAGTGTTACTCCTGATGAAAAGTAGGAGTACAGATTTCAAAGTAAATGGCCCGTTATTTCAAAATAATGGGCTTTGTAGTTCGGATGCTCGGCTTATAAATTTGACCTTGGTGGGGGGTTATTTCTAAATAAAGTCCTAGGGTAGTCCAGGGCTCATACAGAACTAGTTTTTGCAAGACGTTTTCTTTCAACTGAACTAACATTGGAGGAGAAAAACCTATGAGTTTAAATGACAGTACAGAAAAAAGTGGTACTTGTATTTAGGGTTCTCAGGTGTCCAGTATTGACCCAGACAGTCCGGTATTTTCGCCTCCTGTCTGGTAAAAAAAATTCAGAAAATACCGGACTTCTAACATGTCCGGTATTTTCTGGGTTTTTTCCCCTGCCCGAAGGTGAAAATACCGGACACCTGGCAACCCTATGACACACTCAACCCTAACCCAGCCCCCGGCACCTGCCCCTGGGACTCCTTGTCCCCGGACTTACTTGGTTCCACAGGGAAGCTGCTTTCTGGCTCGACCAAGAAAACAAGATGGCTGCTGGCAAAAAGCTTAAAGACCTGAAGGAAGGGGAAGCAATGCCTTCCCTGGGTCTTAGTGCTCAACCTCTCCCTATCCCTATTCTGACTCTGTACACACTTAAAGGGGCCATGCTGTTTTAAATTTTTTTTTTCTTAATAACTCTCAGGGTCTTTTTTGCTTCTTGCTCAACAACTTTGGTCTCCCTCTTTTTTTCCCTCAACAGAATTTTTTCCCCAGTGTTTTTTTATTTTGGGGGGGGGGGGGTGTTCGGTATTTTTGGTTAAACCATCTGGCAACCCTACTTGTATTTATTTGTCATGAACTCAGTAGATAGTTGGAGAGGTTTAAAAACATTTTGCTTCGTAGTGTTCATCTTGCCTTTTAGCCAGTCACAGACCAAACAGTAATACTTGGATATGAGCTAATATAACAACAGCAATTTCACATGGAATGCTGCTCCTGTCTGTGAATCTAAAATGAAGCTCTCTGTGGAGCTGAGCTGTTTCCAGTAGGAGGTTTGTGGAATTCAGTACTTGATCAGACATGCCCATTTATTAAACACTACTCATCCACCTCTTCTCTAACCCTTGTGTCCAGTAGGAATGACAGACCCTTACCATTTAAATGTAGGCCAAAAGGGTAGGAGAAAGTTGGTTTAAAATAATGAAATGGCTCGGTGCTACACCTACTGTTGGACAGCTCCCCAATGACCATGATTAAGCTGCTTGAACTTGGTGATCTGACTGCCTCCTGCCTGATCTGCCTTGTGAGCCTTGAATGAGGCCGATAGCCCATAAGGAAATGGGAAACTTTCTGGTGGCTACAGTAAGTGCTGGATCAGGCCCTAAATGTGCCTTCTAGTGCATTGAAATTTCAGCCTCTGACTGTATAAACAGGGATCCAGTGGAGCTGGAGCAGTACAAGCTCATGTTATGGGAAGGAGTTAGCAACTACGCACCTTGATGTATTTACATCTGTCAGAGGGACACAGAGGAACACGCTGGAATGGACAGACACAATCAGACCCCTGCAAGCAGTCCTTTTACAATCCTCTCTCCTGTGACAAGTGCCAGTGGGAAGAGGAGAGGACTATTGCGTCTAGCTCATTAGACAGAGCCACCGGTCAAAAGCATTTGGAGTTTATACTTCTTAAGGCATATTTATGGCCCCAAAAGCTTCAAATAAACAAATTATTTTTCTGATTTAAAAAAACCCATTCCCAGTTAGTGCAGAGGATTGTAGCCCAGGAACTCTATAAACTATCATGGTTGATAAATGATTGTTTATATGGTATTGCCAAGGGGCATTCCAGATTGTTAATGTGATGGCAGTTTGGAGAGGAAATTGTATTGTATATGTGTAGGATACACACTTGCTAACTATGGAATACACCTGTTCAGTTCCTGTATCTCTTCTGCTTTTAGTCATGCTGACTTTCCTTCTAGCAGGCATTTCCTCAATCGCTTTTTCAAACTCCCCAAACTCTTTAAAGCTAATTGAACATAACTAGCACGGTTCTTGCTGCCTCCTGCAATTTTTAGCCTCTTTTATGGTCAGCTGTTTCCCTGGCTCTGTGAGGATGATCTGCACCTCAGTATCCACCCTGCTTAGTTCCTCTTGCACTTCCTGTGATGGTCTCTGCACCCTCATTGGCTTTCTTTGTCACTCGTCTTCCTGCTACATTTCCAGTACTCCCAGCATTTGGTTGCTCCTGCAGCCGTTCTGTGATCATCTGCTGCTGCGGTGCTGATGCATTTACAATTAGTCCAGAAATAATGTCACCTGTAAACAAAAGGTGGGATTTTGTTGTTTGCCATTAGTGTCCCAGGAAAACGTTGTCGTTTTGTGGTAGACCTTTGATAAATGGTTAGGCAAGGTGGCTTCTATTCGAGCCAAGATGTTTTGAGTTCATCGAGCCAAGATGCTTTGAGTTCATTTAATCTGTTCATCTATTCGAACAAGAAGATGGTCTTAGATTACTTCTCTTTGTATGTCCAACCTCCTCTTTCACCACTTAAAATCCCCAGTCCAGTGGAAGTGTGTAGTGTGTTAAGCAGACTTTCCAAAGACTTGCTGCTTGTCTCAGCCAAGAACTCTGCTACACTGTGATTTACATGTAAGCTGATGATAAAATGGGGGCAAACAAAAACCCACCATGTTTTGGTCAAAATGTTAGAATCTGGTTGAAATTTGAAACCCAGCATTGATTGGAAAATGAGAAGGGGGGAAATAAAAATGTGGAGCAACTCTTCTCATCACCAGAGATGAGCAAATATTTGGCTTTTTTGGTTCACTGGCCTAAATCAGTGTGTAAATGGAAGATTCAAGTTATTGTTTGGTAAAGACATTTTTTTTTTTTAGCAAAAAACCCCATACGATCCCTCCTGCACACATCTGACTCCCTCTAAATCACAGAAGAGCAATTCAGGGCATAATGCTGAAATAAACATTTATTTAAAGATGCTGTGCCTCACTGGCCATTTATTTCACTATATTTAATTGGCAGCTAATGAGAGTACTGACCCACAACAGTTCTGCAGTGTGGTAAGTGCATATAATATCTGCATTATTGGATTTATTTACCTATCCATGCCAAGAAATGACGTCATCAGTGTAGTTTTCGTATAAAATTAAAACTCTGGACATTCTTGGCCATGTTCAAATTCTGTAATGTTTCCCCCCAGAAGCTCTGGGAAGCAGACATTTAATTTTTGCCTAGTAAGTCTAACCGGTGAGATTTCTGTCGGCTTACGTGAGATATGCAGATGAAGCCAATGATACGTTTCAAGTGGCGAAGCTGGATTTATTTTGGAGGTTCGTTGGATAAAGATCTGTACAGAATCACAAAAGAGGAAAAATGAAGCTATCTGTAGAAGTGCAGGTTGTACCTCCCTTAACCGGGACTCCGTGATCTGGCAACATCCCAGGAACAGGGAGATCTGGCGGAGGGGGCAGGTGCCCATAGGGGGCATCGGTGACTCAGGTGGGAGCTCAGTGTCGGTGGTGGGGAAGGGCAGCTCTGGCCCCAGCCCTAGCCACAGAGCTCCAGCCATGGTCCCGTTCTGGTTCCAGCAGCCTGGGAACTCCTGCCCCAGCCCCAGCTGTGGAGCCAGGTGGCTGTGGAGCTCCAGCTGCGGCACTCAGGCCCTGGCAGCAGCAGGGCCGGTGGCATCTAGAGAGCCCTGTGGGGCTGGGGCAGTAGCGGGGGCAGGCTGGAGCCCTATCCCAGTGGTAGCACGGGCCATGAAGGGAAGGGGACGTTCCCTGGTCCAGCAAATCCCCACGTTTGGCACCAGTGAGGTCCAACCTGCAATTAGTGATCTTCTTTAATGACACATGCTGAGTCTGTGCTCCCACGTACTGGAATTAGTGGGGCTAGGGGCGCTACCGCACCCCCTGGCTTGAAGTGGGTTCCATTATATGTAAAGGGTTTACAGTTTGGTTCAATATCCCTTATCACTCCCCTCCCCCATACAAATTGTTCCAGCCCCCCTACCTGTGCTAACTGACCCGCAGATTTCCATCGTCTTCACTATGTTAATTTAGATCTCTGTACCTGTTTAGGTGCCATGTGCTCGGTTGGGTTTCAATGAGCAATAGTAATTGTCGGAGAAAGCCACGCTGGTGTATTCAATTTGGTGTGCCTGTGCGCTCAAACCACCACACCACAGATGCTGTTTTGCTTCAAGGGGTGAGAACTGGATTTACTTGAGACGAACGTTAGTTTTTATCTCTCAGACGGGGGACTTGTATTGATGGTTCTAGCATGTGAACGCCATGCCCCTGCTAAGAGGGACAGAATGGTGTTAATGTCCTGGTATTTAATAAACTTCACCCCAAGGGGCGGTTGTACTGGGATGGAGTATCATGGAGGGTGATTCGCTGTTGACACAGGTGCTGTAGAACTGAATCATTTATATTTTTGTCTCATTAATTACATAGCTGCAATCAGGGCCCTGTCGTGCTAGGCACTGGACATACCCATAGGAAGGGACAGCCCCTACCCCAAAGAGCTGACAGACAAAAATGTGCAGATAGGCCCAGGGAAGGAAAATGGTTTGCCCAGTCACATAGCTGATGAGTGGCAGAATCAATCTGCGGCACAGTGGCCTAGGCACTAGACCTTAAGCCAGGGGTAGGAAACCTAAGCCAGGGGTGGGGAACTTGAAGCCTGGGGGCCAGATGTGGCCCCTGGCTTGCCTGGATCTGGCCCCTGAGGCTCAGGGCTCCTCCCCCCAGCATTTGGGAGCCTGCGCTGGTGGTCCAGCCTCTCTGCTGCCCCCCCTCCAAAGGCCTGGAGCACCCAAAATCTACTACTAGCCTGGGCCTCCCTATGGAATGTGGGGAGTGTCTTTCTCCTTCTCAGTCAGGGGCCACATCAGTGAGGTGGGTTTTGTTTGTTTGTTTGTTTCTCACTTGTGTGCAGTCCCCAACTACTTTTTCTGTGTGTGAGCAGCTCCTGACCCAAAAAGGTTCCCCATCCCTGCCCCCTTGCCTTAAGCCAAAGCCCTCATGTCAGAGGATCCCAGCCCCCGCCTCTCAAAGAAATAAAGCACATTGCTCTGCAGGATTATTCACTTTTTATTCATTTTTTTGAAGGGCTTGTTTCTCAGAGTGTTTGTTTCTCTGTTGATCTGAAAGGTCCATTTTCAGTTAGTAAAAAGCAGCTTCCCCTGAGTAAACTGCTTTTAGCTACAGAGAACTTAATAATTCATGGTGCTTGGTCTTGGTTTCATGTAGCAGAGTCCCTGATTCCAGCCTGTGTGTTAATGAGTGTCAACTATTATGACTAGAATGTTAAATTCAAAGCCCTTGGAACAGTAACTTATTTTGTATTTTCCAGCATCCATTTCTTTGGATGCTTTTTTGCATGCACCATGAAAGAAAACGGTCACAGGCAAACTCTTGAAACTGCCTCCAAATGCTGCAACTTAGGTCTAGATCTAGAGATCAGAGTTGCGGTTTTCAGAACTGCTTACGGGATCTGGACAAGCAATTCCTACCCATTTTAATGGAAACTCTGGATCAAATCCATGAGGCAGTTTTAAAAATAGCAGCCTGAAGGCAAAATTTTCAAAAGTGGCTGAAGTACTTCAGGGTTGAAGGCCAGATTTGTAAAGATATTTAGACTTTCAAAAAACAGCTAATATGTACAGACCTTGTCCTAATTCTTAGTACAAATGTGGGTGTTTGAAATCCTGAATGCTTTCTAACCAAAAATTCAAAGGACAAACTTTTTAGAGACCCGATTCCTACAGAAACTACATTTAGCAAAGTCCAGCTGTCATGCATCTGTAAGCTCAGACTTTTTGAACACCTCTCTTCCATCTCATTTTAGTGCAAAAATACATTTCCCATTAGTTCTTCTTACCACACAAGGAGACATTCTCTCAGGGAAAGGTGGAGGTCCTGGATCAGAAAGAAAAATAGATTGGAGAAACCCAGCACAAATGAGTAAGAGCCATGCACTGATTCAAAGGTTAGAAACACCTTGAAGATGGGAAACGCTTTAATGTGCAGGAGCTGTGCTCTTGTGGTGGAGAACAGAGAACTTCGCAGCACCAGGAAACTGTTCTGTATGCAAAATGTGAACAATTGTGTTCATTGTATTGGGCACAAGTTTTTCTAGTTTCTCGCCTGTGGCATGGGGCTTGGACTTTGTTTATTTTCAACACAGTATTTTGCTGAACAAAGAATAAAGGGTGCAGGAAGGGGATGGGAGTACAAAGCTATACACATCACTCTTCATTGTGCTCTCTAAAAATAAAAGAGCTGGCTTTCAAGATTCAGTTATTATTCATCAGGCCACAGAACATGGATCAACCTGGGGCGGAAAATTCAGTGGTGAGGTGTTGGTTGTTAGCCTTAATTGAATTGCAATTGCAGTGATCAAAGACTAAGTGGGAAGAGCAAGATATGAACACAGGAAGGCACAGGTGGGGATTGAAGTTTCTTTTCTCTAGGTTTCTGTCCACATCACAATGACTGGAGGGTTATATTGAACCAGAATAATAGGACCACGGCACAATTAGGGATGGATCTATTTAGTTTTAGAGGGGAAAAATTTCTACAGAGGATGCTTCAATGACTAAGTTACAAGCCCGGATCATGGAAGAACTGGGCTCAATTCCCTGCTCTGACACAGACGCCGAATGACAATGGGCAAGTCACTTAGACTCTCTGTGCCCCATCTATAATGGCACATCCCTGTCTCCTGGAGGCATTGTGAGGGACACTCTATTAGACTGTGAGGTTCTCAGATATTAAGGTAATGGGGGCCAGACAAGTGTGTTAGAAAGAAAACGCATTCCCAAAGATTCCTCTAATATCTTTAGAATCAAATCTTTTTCTAAAAGTGCTGGACTGTTTCTTTGGCCTGCCATTTATGCGTCTGAGGGTAAGTCTATACTGCAAGCTTCTTTCGAAAGAAGCTTTTTTTGGATGAGATCTTCCGAAAAATCTTCTTCCGAAAGAGAGCATCCACACTTCAAAAGCACATCGAAAAAGCGATCACACTCACTGGACGCTCTCTCGCATGTAAGCTGTGATTACTATGGACGGACTGGCCACCAGGGCACGTGTGCTTTTTCCTGGAGGCCTCTTCTTTCGAAAAAACTCCCTCTTTTGCATCCACACACGACTTTTTCCGAAAGAGCTCTTTCGGAAAAGGTGTTCTTCCTCGTAGAATGATGTTTACCAATGTCGGAAAAACCCCTCTGTTCTTTCGATTTTCTTTCAAAAGAACGCAATAGCAGTGTGGACGTAAGTGAAGTTTTTTCGGAAAAACAGCTGTTTTACCAAAAAAAACCCTGCAGTCTAGATGCACCCTAATTTTCCACAAGTATCAGCAAACCTGTTGCATGATTTGAAAAGCCAACCCTTTATTTAAATGCCCATAAGGAAGCTATGTTAGTGCAAGGTGCTTTAGACAAGTTGGCCCTAGAGCAGGGGTGGCCAACCCATTCTGGGCAAAGAGCCAAGATAGCAGTGGATCCAGCGCAAAAAGCTGGGGCAAAGTTGTTGAGAAAAAAAAAAGCTCTGCCCCTTTAAGAAAACACATTTAAATGCATTTAGAGGTTTTTTGGCCACATTAGGCTCCCACTGGCTGACACCATCTTTAATTCTACATCTTTCATGGCCACGCTGGACGGCTCCCCTGCCCAGGTCAGCACAGGGAGCCAGGAGGAGAGGGCCGTTTTTGGGGGCACGGAGGTGGCTTATGAGACACGGGGGGGGGCTTCGCAAGCTGTACCCTGGGGCGGGGGGGAAAGAGCCGCATGCGGCTCGCGAGCCTCGGGTTGGCCACAGCTGCCCTAGAGAGCTGTCCCTGGAGTATTTTCTCCCTGCTTCTCTTTTGGCAGAAACCATACTTTTTTCATGCCCTTTCGTCATCCTCACTTCATTTTCTTTGCTTCAACTTCTCGGTCCATTCCACTATATTTCTCTCTATTTCCCTTCCTATTTAATCTGTCTCCATCCACCCATGGAGTAGTCTCTAAACAGCTCCCAAGCAATCACAAGTAAGTTAGTCTCTCTTCCTTCCCAGGCAGTAACAGCCTGCTTACTGCATGTTCTTTATTGCTTTCACCAACTTCTCAGCTATCCTGACCCATAAGTGTTACTAGTGCTCTTGGATGAACTTTCGTCTCCTAGTGTTTCACTAGCAGAAGTTCCATGTCAGTGTTACAAGTCACCAATCACACAGTGAGAGCCAGCACAGGTCTCAGAAGTTCTAGTTCAGCACCGGGGAATAAAGGCAGCCTGGCCACTATTGGTGTGTTGGTTTTGTTTTTCTTTCAATTGGTGAGCAAAGAGCCCCCAAAATTGTAAAGCGACACGCTACGCCACTATTTTTATCCATTTCCGTCAGCCAAGGTGGTGCCCTTCTCAATCCCTGTCGTCAGCCTGCCCCTGCAAAAGACTAGCCATTAATAAATTAGATTAAAAATCCTACAGGGTGAAGGCCTGGTGACATGCAATCCTCACTGAGTGAATTTAATAGCCTATGTTGTCATATGTCAGGGAAAGAGCTTTTTGTTGGCACTGTTGCAAAGTGTAGCGGACACGCCACAGAAATAAAAGGAATAATGAATATTATGGTTGCTTCCTCCTTTACAGCAAAATAAAAACCTACCAGATTCAATGGTCCACGAATGGTTTGAATTTTCCTGCCTGTCCGTTTAGTTTCTATTTCATTTGGTGCTCAGTGGTGCTGCTGAGATCAGGACATTGATGGACCAAGTGTTGTTCAAACACAGAAAAGAGACAGATCCTCACCCAGGAGAGCAGAACATTTGCACAGACCAAAGGTGAGAGAAGGGAAGTTCTTTTGGCCCCATTTTACAGGCAGAGATGTGAAGAACAGACGGCCCTATTTTCAAAGGTGTTTAGGCCTCTAAAAGTGCAGATAAAGATTACTGTAAATTCCATTGGGCACCCAGCCCCTATTGAAAGTCATCAGGAGTTAGACCCCTTCCTCAGATATGGCACTTTTGTAAATGCCAGTAAGCACCTAGCTACATCTTCAGAGGTTTAAATAGCTTTGAAGATGTGGCCTCAAGATATTAGATGTGTAGCCTTGGGCAAGACGCAGTTGATAGAGCCAGGGCTTGAACCTATAGCTTCTGTATCCAAGTCTAGTACCCCAACATAAGACCAAGCTGTTTCTTCACTATACTCTCTGTTCAAAAATCATTTGTCCTTCAGACCTGTGGTGTACATAAAGTGTGACCCAAATTCATCTTAGTGCGTCGCACTCCACTGACAAAATGGCTGAGTCTGAGCAGAATCTAATTAAAAGTGAGTAACCCTTACATTGGCACTGTCTCTCTGCACAAAGATCTCCTGTTGATGAGCAAACTAAGTGCACTGACCCCGTCTTTATGCATGTGTCCCGAAAGATGTCTCATTGGCTCTCACTCAAATGAGTGAGGGATAGTGGGATCAGGACCTACGTCGGGCATACAAAAGTCACCCCTGCCCTTGCAGGTCCTGCCACTCAGGAATTCCCTAGAGATGCAGTCCCCAAGAATTGTGTAGGGCAGTGAGTGAAATTGGAGGGGGGAATTTATGCAGCTAAAAACGTAAGTTCTGATCCAGCAGAGATTTAGGCATGTTTGGATCTATATTCGAGTGGGACCACTCCCAGGAATAAAGCTACGTACAGAGATACATTGGTCCCTTACCTAAGAATTTTGGACCGTGTTATGGGGGATGTTTTTACATTTATATTTTTGGAATAATACTTGATAATATATAATAATACCCTTTTAAAAAGGGGGTTACAAACTCCACAGTGAGGCCAAGACAGAAAAAAGGGCAGGAGCAGTCCTGGGCAGTGAAGGGGCACTGATCGGCAGCAGGCAAAGAAACTACTGAAGGGTTGAGTCTTCCCATCCCTTCCTCTTGACTTTACCCAAGAGGGAAGTAGAACCAGTGGCAGGGGCTCCAGAGGGTAGCAGGCATCATCCCTAGGAATTGAGGCAAGGGCTTTAACTCAAATATGGCCAATCCCCAAACTGAAATGGCAGGAAGTGACCCAAGGGAAGGTGAGCTGGGGCAGGTCAAACCCAGGCCATTCCTTGCTGCTGCACATGCAGAGCCTGGTGCTAGGAAGTGGTGGAACAGGTGAGGGCCTGGGTCCTCCTACCCCATGCCAAACCTTGACTTTTGGCCACAAACCAGGCAGAGCAAGAGGTTAACAGCACAGCAGCTGCTCCAATAAAACAATGGACCTCATCCTCAGCACCTGGGAGCTATAGACCTTTGATACTGACTGAATGTGGAGGCCCAGACCGTTACATCTGCTGAATGACCAAACCACACCCCTACAAAATGATAAAACAATGATTCACCAGCATAATCAGTTCCCATGGATAACACCGCATTCTCATTTGTACAAGCCCCTTAACTGAGATTAGACAACTAAGGGCGGTTCTGGAAGTTCTTTCACTGGCGGCTTTCAAAAGGAGGCTGGATAAGCCGTCAGTCTTGGATGGTTTAGTCACAAATCCTGCATCTTTGCAGGGGGTTAGACAAGATGAACCATGTGGTCCCTTTTAATCCTATATTTTTACATCAAAACAGTTCTCTTTGTGGCATAAGGAACTGAAAGAAAGCTCAGTCAGATAGTTCCAATATTCAGGAATAAAGAAATAGATAAATCACTGTCAGAACTAGTTTCATAATTACCGAAATTATCTCTTCTGTCCTGGGATGTCAGGCATTGTTCCCATCATTGCACTCACAAAGTATATATTATTTTTGATTAGTGAATCATCTCACTGTTGCAGGAAAACAGTGGAATGTAAAATCCTGATAGAATAAATATTCTTGAGTAGAAGTAAAGATTTAAAGGATAGTCTAGTGATTAGGACTGGGACTTATGAGCCCTGGGGCTCAGTTCCCTGCTGTGACTGAAAACTTCCTGTGTTATATGAGCGTATCGCTTAAGGTCAGTTTTTCAAAAGTGACTTTTAGTGCCAGATTTTTAAAGGTCTCTAGGCACCTAAAGATGCAAGTAGGCATCTTAGATGCTTTTGAAAATCACACCAGAATCCTAGAACTGGAAGGGACCTCAAGTGGTTTTCTGCTCTAGTTCCCTGTACTGAGGTGTGACTAAGTGTTACCTAGCCCAGTGTTTCTCAACCTTTTTTTCTATAACGTACCCCTTTAAAACAATTATAAGAACCCTCAGTACCTACAGTTTTCAGACCCACACATTTTTTTCTACCATTGCAACACATTTGTTTAAACAACTTAATCGTAGCCGGGCGGGCGATGAAATTTTGGGGTGTAAAAAGTACAAAAATAATGAAGTGCTGTAAAACTTAACACACAAATTCAGTTTTCTCCAAATTTCAGTTGTGTTGACGTACTCCCCAGACTTCTCTCGAGTACCCCTAAGGGTACTCGTACCGATGGTTGAGAAACACTGATCTAGCCCAACCCTTATAGGCGTTTCTCTAATCTGTCCTTAAAACCCTCCAGTGACAGAGAATCCACGCCCTCACTAGTTAAACTGTTCCAGTGCTTAACTATCCTGACAGGAAGATTTACCTAATGTCTCCCTTGCTGCAATTTAAGCCCATTATTTCTTGCCCTGAACTCAGTGGATAAGAGGAACAATTTATTTATAACAACCTTTTTTGTACTTTCAGTCTGTTCTCATGCCCCTCTTCAGTCTTCTCCTCTCCAGAGTAGACAAGCCCATTTTTTTCCGTATTTCCTCCAAGGTCATGTTTTCTAGATTTGCGTTTTTTTAAAACATTTTGTTTCTTTCTGCTGGACTTTCTCCAGTTTCTCCCCATTTTTCCTGAAGTGTGATGCCCAGAGCTGAGCAGAGTGAAAGACTTACTTCTTGTATCTTGCTTATCAGACTTACACTAATACATCCCAGAAAGATGCTCTTTTTTTGTGCAATCATGTTATACTGTGGACTCATGTTTAGTTTTTGATCTACTATAAACCTGGGATCCTTTTCTGCACCACTCCTTCAAAGAGAATAATTTGTGTGTGCAATTGATGCATTCCCTCCTCAGTGTAGTACTTTCCGATTTGTCCTTAATGAATTTCATCCTATTTATTTCAGACCATTTCCCCAGTATGTCATGATCATTTTGAATTCTAATCCTTTCCTCCAATGCACTTGCAATCCCTCCAAGCTTGGCATCATCTGCAGACTTCATAATTGGATTCTCTGTTTGCCACTTTTCCAAATAATTTATAGAGATAGAGTGGCACAGGACCCAGGACAGATCCCTGCAGGGCTCCACTCGATATGCCCTTCCTGCTTCAGTTGGTTTCTACTATTTTTAAAGGTATTTGGACATGGGCAGTTTGGCTTCTAAGTCTCATTGGAAGGCAAAGGTACATTGGCACATAACTGCCTAAGTCACTTGTGAAAACGCAGCTTCGGCATCTATAAACATTTTACCCTTAATATCTTGTACCTCAGTTCACCCTGAGTAACATAGGAATAATAGCACTTCAATAGCTCACAGGGGTATTGTGAGAATAAATACATTCAAGAGTGTGAGGTGCTCAGATATGACGGTAATTAGGGCCAGCTCTGACAGATCTCATGATCACATGAGTGGCTTTCAAAATTCTGGAAATAAAAAAGCAAAAATAATGATTTGGTTGCAGCTTTTACACCACTAATGTGCCATTAACTCATACTTTGATTTACCTATTTTGAAAATGGAATGTAATTGGAGGATACAACCTGCGCTGATCCTCTTTAGAGCGCCACAACTCATTCACTAAAAGCAGACTGTGTAAAACTGAAAAATTGCATTTGGAAAGGCAGTTTTCCAGCACAAAGCAGGGTTAAGTGCCACCAATATTGAGAGAATATGGCCATTATTTGGGGTCGGGAAGGAATTTTCCTCCAGGGTAGATTGACAGAGGCCCTGGAGGTTTTTCGCCTTCCTCTGTAGCATGGGCAGGGGCGGATATAGGGGGAGGGCGAGCGAGGCGGCCGCCCCAGGCCCCGCGCTTCAAGAAGCCCCGCGCATGCGCCATGGCGCCACCGCGCATGCGCCGTGGCAAAGGGGGGCCCCGCGAAATTGGACTGCCCTGGGCCCCGCAAAATGATCATCTGCCCCCTGAGCATGGGGCACGGGTCACTTGCTGGAGGATTCTCTGCACCTTGGGTCTTTAAACCATTGTTTGAGGACTTCAATATCTGAGATATAGGCGAGAGGATTATTCCAGGAGTGGGTGGGTGAGATTCTGTGGCCTGCATTGTGCAGGGGGTCAGACTAGATGATCATAATGGTCCCTTCTGACCTTAAAGTCTATGAGTCTATGAGTCTATTATCCCCAATTGAATAAAATAATTAACAGATGGGGAAGGGATACGTGACTTATTTAAATTTACAACAGAGTCATGTTTTGGATTCCAGAGATCTTGAATTTCAGCCTTTTGCTCAGAAAACTAAGTCATGCTAAAAATCATGAATCTAGTTCCTGAAACACCTGATTTGGGGGGAACATGCTAGAATAAATGCAGTGGTCTGGGAGTTATTTCCATTTTCAGTAAATTAATTCTCCCACCATGAAATAAAAAAGATCAGAGCATGACGTTAAGTCTCATTATATACTTTCAATTACCATGAGAAAATTGTTTTATTTTTAAGTTTTTGAGAGATGACATGATTTGAATGACAGGTGTTTATCACTTGTCATCCTTGAAGCAGAGTGTAACAGGGGTATTTCCAATGGGGATGAAGTTTATCACACCTGGGTTTTTTTGGAACTCAACAAGGCCCTACAGAAGATGACAATTTTAAACCAAGAACAGTGCTTTGATCTCACTTTTGGTAACATGGGGCTTTATAAAAGGTGCATAAAGAAAACTATTGTGACTAAGAGCTATAAATACTGGTTGAGGGCCAAGTGGCTTGGGAAAGTGGTTTATTACTGAGCAAACCACTCTCCGTATATATGTGTGCCTGTGTGAGAGATTATGTATGATGGGGTGTGTGTACATATATATATATATATATATATATAAACCTGATTTCTTCACACATCAATCCAAAACTGATGCACATCTCCACTGATTTCAAAGGAATTGTGCCTGATTTATGCTAGTATAAGTAAGAGGTGAATGAAACCAAATACGTATGCAATGAAAAAGAAAAATATCACCTGATTTAGCTCAGATAATAGTTTTTCAGGCTGATAGAATCCAAAATGAGCTGTATGAGAAATGGCACCAGTAATACAATTTGAGTTAAACAGGACCTAACTAATGCTATGCAAAACAATTACAGTTTTAAAAACACGGCAGGACTCTTTAATGCTTTTCTGTCCTCTAACTTGACTCTAGAGACTTAAAATTTGTATGCTAAAGCTTTCATCTTAAGCATTTCTCTGGGTGAAGTGAATTACACCTAATTTGGCAACATTTCTTGCTTCTCTCATTTCTTCACTACCTTGGACTCAGTTTAAGGTAAGAGGTGGAATATGTTAGATTGCTAATAATGCTTTCAGCTTTTCAGGGAGCAACGTAATGTTAAGATTCACCTTGGGCATAAAATGAAAGGGGTTAGGAAATGTGAGAAGATTCCTAAGAACACACATTCAGAAACAAGTATCTTCTGTTGATAGACTTCTATATGTTGTGTTAGGAATTATGGGTTCTACATGTATATTGTCTCTTTACAATGTAATACTCACTAGAAAAGATTAATAACATTGAGCAAAATAAACCCTGTACTGTGTTCGAAGCTGGATTTTAATTACGCACAGTAATTTGATGGTGTATTTTTAACTTCAATGGACAGAGATGGTACTTACATTTTTCAGCTGCTGCTGGTCAAAACAGAAAGATGACATTGCCACCTCATTGATTCATACTGTCTCTCTTTCTGTCATAGCTGTAGCAGCTACTATAGTTAGGGGTAAAATGTAACATCCATTATAACTGCTGTTTTTCAGTTACCCATAGCTTTCTTGCACCAATTTCTTTGGAGCACATCTACATTATGGGAAGATCGATGCTACCACAGTCAGTCTTTCAAGGTTCGATTTAGCAGGCCTAGTGAAGACACGCTAAATCAAACTCCAAGGGAGCCCCCGTGGGCACCGGTACGCCTGTTCCTCACGAGGAGGAAGGTAAGCCGATGGGAGCATTTGCTCTCCTCGACCTCCCCCTGCATGGATGGCGATTTAAGATACGTCCACTCCAGCTACGTAATTAGCATAGCTGGAGTTGTGTATCTTAGGTCAACCTTTCGCTCCAGCATAGACCAGACCTTGGAGTTGAAATGTCCCATGTTTAGTGTCCCCACAAAAGGGAATATTTCTGAGAAAGTTTCAGTGAAATTCATTTGATCACTTCTGAGTTTTGTTGGTGATTTAAAAAAACCCCCAACAACCTCAAAACATCCCACTCTGGACAAAACTTCTTATGGGAAATCTGACTGGTTTTACTTCTAAATGAGATCTAAATAACAAGCCCCGTTCAGACACAGTTGGGAGAGCTCGGTTAAGTAACTTGCAGATATCTAATATGTTCCCATGAAACATATTTTATCTCCTTCTCCTGCTCAAAAGGTAGATTGTTTGAGTTGGATTTAGAAGACTTTTTAGAAAATACTAAGGAAGGAGAAAGCTTCGTGTGAGTTGAAATCAAACAGAAATGTTATAAACATATAATCAGCTCTATTGGCCATGTTTAGAATTACAGAGATGTCATTTCCTATCTAAAAATCTTTTTGTAAGGGTAACAGCTGTCCCTTAGCCAGCTCTGTTTGTACATTTGTTGAAATGTACTGTGTGTGTTGTTCCTATCAATGCTGTGGAAAAACAGAAAGAAGTAAAAAATAGTGATAATATAAGACTTTAATTGGCTCAGTCTCCCAAAATGTCAGCATAAAATCAGTTAAAATCAGTTATTATGACAATTGCAACATGGGCTATGAAATGTGAGGCTTTTTCCAATGGCTGTGTTCTTATAGGCCCCAATCCTCTTCTGCAAGCTGAAACTCACAATTTCTTTGAGTTCCTAGTCAATATTTTCAAAATACAGTGAAATAAAAGTTGCTTGTCTATGCTACATCTGTAAAATAGATTTTCTTTTAACTGCTGGAGGACAGAAAGCCCACTCGGACATAAAGTATATTTATTGACCTCATTAGGAACAAATTGATATGGATTGTATTTTAATCAAAAGATCATTTTTGCATTTTAGGGAAAAAGTGTGTGTGGTGTACTTACATACATGTTTGACTTGTACGTACTTCTTGTTCATACAGAATAGATAAGGGACACCTGAAAATTACCTATTTGATCTAACTAGCTCTGTATTTTTATATCATACTCAATGGTGAGGGAGAAAGGCCTTGTGGTTAAAATACTGCAGTGTAATTCATATTCTGGGTTTGAATCTTGTTTCTGCTGCATACTTTGTATGTAACTTTGTGTAGGTCCCTTAGGGGAGGGGTTTGCAAACTTTGAGTTGTGGCTTGTAAGGGTAAGGCATTAGCTGGCCACAAGATGCGTTGTTTACCTGAGCATCCACAGGCATGGCTGCTCGCAGCTCCCAGTGGCTGCAGTACACCATTCCCAGCCAATGGGAGCTGCACCATTCTCGACCAATGGGAGCTGCACCATTCCCAGCCAATGGGAGCTGCAGGAAGCGGTGCAGGCTGGGTCACCACATCACAAGGCACGTTTTCCAACCCTTTAATCATTCTTATGGTTTATCTCTAAACCCTCTTCAATTTGTCAAGATCTTTTGTGCACCGTAAGCCCCAGAACTAGACATTTTCTAGATGCTATCTCACCAGTGCCAAATATAGCGATAAAATAACCGCTGTATGTATACTAAAGATTCCCTTGCTTATGCATCTGAGGACTGCATTTGTTGTGTTCCCCATTTATAATTACACTAGATTTACCCAGCATTGCTTGGGTCCTTAACTCAGATAAGGTTTGATTTTCCTTCATTTAAATCATTGCTCTGGGATGGGGATGGGGATGCGGGGTTCAGTATTCAGGCTGCCTGGAGAGAGAGGACAACCCCAGCCTTCTCTCACTGCAGTAGTTTGGGGCAGGTGAGAAGCCCCTGTCCATGGCCGCTGCAGTGGGCCTACTGGGAGAAGGATGCATGTTCCCCAGCTGGGGGACAGACAGACTAACTGACATACAAACAGACAAACTCTCTGAAATATATAGTACATAGCTGTCCTTTTCTCCGCCCTTACCAGCCCAAGGAGTTATAGCTGCCTTAGTCCCCATCTCTGCCCCGCTGTGGTCATTCTACAGTACAACTCCCTCTCCATTTTATGAGAAAGAGGCACATCCCATTGTCTTGGCACAACCAAACCCTGACCTTGATAAGAGGAAGCTGCCTACCAAATTTGGTGGTCCTTGCTCTTACTGTTTAGGAGGAGTTCTTGAGCAAACGTACTCAGACAGACAGATGCACATTTCTGAAATATATAGCGAGATTTTGGGACCTATCCGTTAGCTAGTTTTTATGCTGGGAGGAACAGCCATGGCTAGCTATGCCTGTGTTTTGTGTCTGCTGGGCTGTCCGATGCTTCTCTTACACTGTGCAGAAAATCTTGTCAAATTGCCACGTCCCCTCGAGCAGTTTGGGTTCAGGCACCACGTTGTGCAGTTACACGTTTTGTTCTGCTATAAAAAGCCACACAAAACGCTTCAGAGGTTGGCAGAATAGGAAGTGATTCAGAGAGAGGGCTGAAGTGACCTGCGAAGACCAAGCAGCCTCGACAGGAAAATACATCGGGCATTTTGAATTTGAAAGGGATGTGGATAATGGGGATTCTTGCCGATTGTTTGCCCGGGGGAGAGAGGGGAATGGGAAGAAACAGGTGTTAATCACAAGCTAATGAGAAGCTGTCAGGAAAGGCTTTCTCAATGGATGATCTTCAGCTCCCATGTTTGACTTGGGCAACTATGACCTTGGGAGTAATTCATTCCTGGGAAGAGGCAAGATTTGCGCCAGCATCCACCCTCTAGGGCTTATGGGGGCAGCTGGGTGGGGATTGCAAGCAGCTAATTGCCATTGCTGCAGGAAGTGGTGTGGTCCAGTGGCCAGAGGAACCCAGGAACTTGTTCCTGCCACAGACCTGCTGAGGGACTAGGGTAAGTCACGTAAACCCCTTTGTGCCTCTAGTTCCCAAGCTGTAAAATGAGGATAATAATAAAGTGCTTTGAGCTCAGTGGAAGGGAAGCGCCAGCTAAATGCTATGTACTAGTGTTCAGACTTTCCATTTTTGCGGAAGAGGATGTAACCCAGGGCTGAGGGTATTGCTTGGCGGAAGTGCGGCTGTTGAGTGCTGCCATGTAACCAGAGCCTGAACTCATGTCTTGGCAGCAAACAGAAGGCAGAATTTATTCACCTTTTTAAAAAAGCATTAATGCGTAACGGTCTCTAACTAGGGCCAGACTCACCACTCACACTGGAGAGAAGTCAGCAAGGGCTGCAGTGCAACAGGACCAGCTGTGAGTCCTTCTGGGGCTCCCTGGGAGTGAGTTCGCAAACAGCAATCCCACCCCCCAACTTCCTGTTAGAGGGGGCAGTGTAACCTCCCCTCAGCATGACCAGAACCCCATCCCCAGTCTGCTCCCTTTCTGGTGTCTAACCCACCCAACCCAACAGGATTGTGCCAATAGAGGCAAGGGGGAACAAGAATCCTCTTGGGTCAGCTTCCACACTCAGTTACTCTCTCACACCTGTACATGAATTAGGACTTTGAAATGAATGTTATATTAAAAAGGGGCCAGATTCTGCCCTCTGATGTATACACACCATTCCCAATTGACTTCTGTGAGTGTTTCTTATGCACATTGCCAAATTCTGCTTTCAATATGAGCTTTTCCAGTCACTTTCATAGCTATTTCACCTCCTCAGATTGTATCACGGTATAAATTACAGGGAAGGAGACAGCCAGACCTCATGCTTCTGCTGCCATAAACCTGGTTTATAGATGAATTATTGAAACTGACAAGAAGTCTGGCCAAGACTGAGTCATCCTAGCTGAAAATGTTGGCTTAAGTCAGGAAACATGTTTTGGCTTTAGTTTAGACAAGGACAGTATGGACGATGGGTTATCCATCATCGGTACCCCACTAGACAGTGTTAATGGTAGAGTTGGTACACCTTCTGAGTTTTGAGTGCCACTACTTTTCTTGGATGTTGAAAGAAATAGCTTTTCAGTGCTATTAAATAACCCGCAATTCTAATTGAGACCAATCTAAATGACAGGTGTTCAGTGTACCTGATAATTAGGTTCTGTGTGTTTCAAGCAGGGTACACAATTTTGAGGCAACTAGAGTTTTAGCCTAAAAGCATTTCCTTTTTGGCCGTGTTTGTATTCACTTTCTCTAGACATTTGCAGAAACTCAGGGAAGGCAAATTTTTAAATAGAAAGCTGTCTCTAAAAGTTATGTTTTTCTATTCAGGGAACAGAAATGATATTCAGTGACTTACATTCTTAATCACAGATAAGGAACACAGAATATTTTTATTTTGAATAGCCAGCAATAGATTGAACAAAGAATCACAAATAATGTTTATGGAATATTTTAAGTTAACAAAGATTTCAAGAGGAAAGTCACCTACAAATATCCATGATGATTTATTTGCTTTTCATAAATTTCTAGAGTAAGTAAACAGAACAAGAGCAATGTAGATATATAGGAAATTTGAAACTCGTATATTATAGCAAAACGCACTTATCCCTAAATTACTTACTTTAAATAACACGAGGAGAGAATAAATTCTTTCCCACACTTTCCACACTTACAAAGATTGGAGTGTGTCAAGTAGAGCTAAGTGAATTGTATTCATAATGAATAATTTATTTGAATTTCAATTCATTTCCTGCTCATGGAATATCCACAAGTAGATTGCAACCTTCTCATCACAATTTCTCATTCAAAATTGTTCAAAGTAGCTTGTAGCTAAGTTTGTTCTCCCTGTGTCCTACTAATAGATTCTTGGAGTGAAAACTTGGCTCCGTTGACATAAATGGCTAAGCTTCCCTGGATTTCAATTGGGCCATGATTTCATAGAGTCAAAATTCTAGTTAAGTTGCTTAGCTTCAGCTGATTGCATGATATTCCCCTTTTGATCCCTGTTGGGCAAATCGTTGTGTGTACTTGGATCTGGACTTCTATATTACCAACTGACCTGAATTACATTTCAGGTCTTTCTCTCACAGACCACTGTTAGAGAGTTGCTGTGTGCTCCAGGGTGGCAGTACTGCCTAATGGTGATACTCAATGGTGTTACACCAGAAGCAAGAATCCAAGGGCCTCCTTACCTTGCAGCTATAACTTAAGGGCAATGTTCTCACTGGTGAGAGTCCAAAGGTCACCTGGCCGTGCATGGGTCCTTGTGTCACTTTCTACTCTTGTTCCAGTCCCTCTGAAGTAGTCATGACCTGTCTCTGGAATCTCTTCCCCTGGCAACAGCAAGTCATTGCCTCCAGCTCCCAGGGCTTCCAGTGGCTTGGCTGTGAGGCTCAGTCCTGGTGGCTTCCTGTCAGGAGGCTACTGCAACCACCAGCCCTCCTTCTCCTCCTCCCTTGTGAGAGCGCACACCACTGCCAGCATGCCCAACGGACGCGAGATGGGTAATGGCTTCCTACATCCAGAATAGCTCCTTAACCCTTGCCAGTGCAGGGAGGTTGCAAAAACTCTAGGTGTTTACGTAAATGGAGATATACCTATCTCACAGAGCTGGAAGGGACCTTGAGAGGTCATTGAGTCCAGTCCCCTGCCCTCATAGCAGGACCAAGTACCATCCCTGACAGATTTGCCCCAGATCTCTAGGTGACTCCCTCAAGGATTGAATTTACAACCCTGGGTTTAGGAGGCCAATGCTCAAACCACTAAGCTATCCCTCCCTCTGCCATGAGAGCAAGGGACTGGACCTGGGGACCTCTCAAGGTTTCTTCCAGTTCTGTTATTCTGTGATTCCATGAGAATGGGTTTCCCACGTGCATGCTTGTGACTACCATTCCATTGTATAGGTATTAGTGGAATGGGAAAATGGTGAAAACATAGCTGTAGTGAACTCGTGTTTCACTTTAAATGAATGTTTACAGCAACTATTTTGCTTTTTTTGCCCATTTTTAGTATTTGTAGTATTCTGATGGTTACTATTGTTTTCAGACTCTCAGTGAGAGACCTTGATCTTACAACAACTCCAAATGGAGCAAAGCACTCAAGTATTTGCTTATCATCTGTACATTCGTAGTCCTAGCATCGGTGCAGGAAGTAGAGATGTTGCAGCATCCCAGGTTTTGCACCTGGCATTCCCATGCGCAGTGGCTGGCCCCGCTGCCAGCTCCACCACCTCTGGATCCTGGCCTCCAGGCGGCCCCTCCAAGATCTTGCTGACTTTGCTGACCCTGAGGTCCTGTTGGCCCAGCAGGCTCTGCAGCCTGCCATCCCCAGGGTCCACTCCACCAGCTCTGGAGGCCCCAGAGCCTCTTGGGGTCCCACCGCCAGCCCAGAGCGCCACAGCTGCCTCTTGCTGAGGCTCAGGTCACCTTCTCTCCCAGGCCGGATGTACCGGATGCCATTTGGGGCAGTGGTGGCCGTTCCGACCGGTCCAGGAGAGTTGCAAGCCCAGCGCCACTGAATCGTAGTGAAATTCCATTTCATCTCCTCAGGACAAAACAGCCATTTCTGAATTTTTTGTGAAATTAAGTGACACTTGAACCTCTTAAATCTGGCAACCCTAGGAAACGTCGTCTGCTGGCTTAAAGAATTTTCCAGGCCCGCGAAGGCACTGCGGGCTCTGGGAAGAAGGGGAAAGGGGGTAGGGTACTTATGCGGTGCCCTGCCCCTGGAGGCACATGAGGCTGTGGGCCCCATGCTGCTCCCTGGCCCTGACCCCACTGCTATGAGAGCAGCCAGGAAGAGCCTCAGGAGAAGCACATCGCTGCACTGCCATTCCCCCAGTGGGGGGAGGGAGGCGAGCAGCAGCACACGGAGCCACTTCCTCCTCCCCCTCCCAGGGTTCAGATCCACGACACCCACTATATGGAGGTTCTGGTGTCTTGCAAAAATATTTGGTTCTGATCTTACTTGTCGAACTGTTTGGACTCATCATTTTGATATTTACCTATAATAGAAACAATAAAATCCAAAGACAGCACTTCAGCCTTATTGCAACAAATCATTTCGGCCTTATTGAAATGTTTCAGTAAAGTGGAAACAAAATAGCTTGACATTTCAACATCAGAGCAGTGATTTATTTTCCAACGGAAAACAGTCCATCAGGAAATTGTCAGCCAGCTCTCATATTTTTTTATTTTCCTTTGTATGTTTTTTCTTTTCAGGATGGTGGGATAATTGTTGCATCTGTTTTCTTTATATTATTAGACCCTGATCCAATAATGATTTGGAAATAATACACACACACGGTGAGCATGGTGTGGGTAAATGAATCTAGGTGAATGGTCAGAAGTTAGGAGAGAAACATGAACACTAAAATTGTTGTCCAGATTGTTTTAATTTTTTTTTAATATGGATCTCCTAAGAATTAGGCCCTTAAGCATTAGGTTGCACCTCTGTAATAAAATGAGAAATATGAAGAAGTTATATGGAATGGAAGGAAACAGATGAAAAAACCTGCAGAAATTCTACAAACCTTTACCTACCATGCAAACAGCAATAGAGCAGCCAAATAATTAAGATGCATATGCCACATGGTATTAAGCAGCCTTTTGTGAACTGTTAATTAAGATTTAATCTGTCACATATTTTATTCTTGCTGAATTAGAAGATTAGTGTTAATTTCTGGCTGTGTTTCCCTATTCCCTATTTCAGGAAATCAATGTATCTGAACATAATTTAGTGAGCATAGGCTGCCATGATAATAAAAATAGAATACAGAGACATTTTGACATTTTGGGTAATGTGGTGAGTTCAGGGCAAGTGGGATGATATAGTCCTTGTTTTCTCTTTTGGATAACTTAAAATACAGTATCCAAAGTTATCTAATCCTGTTGCGTGTTAAAGTGGTACCGTGGTTGTTAATGCCAAAAAGAGAGAATGCAAAACTCTCTCGAGAGAGTTTATTCTAGCACATGCCCCATCAAGGCAAGTGGTATGTCAAAGCAGTTGCAGGCTACTTTTGTCCATGTAGGGGCAAAATTAATTAGGGCGGGGTGGGCAATAAACGGCCCCAAGGTCAGATGTGGTTAACCATGATTAACCCCTGGTGGGCCGCCAGCACTTTATTTACCTACACATCCACAAGTACGGTTGCTTGCAGATCTCAGTGGCCATGGATTACCGTTCCTGGCCAATGAGAGCTGCGGGAAGTGGTGTGGACCTCTTCCTGCAGCTCCTGTTGGCCGGGAATGGGGATCTGTGGCCGAAGGGGGCTGTACCTGCAGATCTGCAGGTAAATAAAGCACCGGGTGGCCCACCAAGGGCTAATTCTGGTGAACCGCCTCTGGCTTATTGCCCACCCCGGGATGAGGGCCCATCAAGCAAAGTTTCAAAATTCCACTGGCATGGTTATTTGGTACGTAGGCCAAGCAGAAGTAGAAGCCCACATGGAAAGTTTACATCTAACAAGTCTTAACATCATCATCTTTCTTTCTCTCTTCCTTTCCCCCCTCCCCACCTTATTTGGCTTTTTCTGGCTTGTCATACAGTTGTGCTATTGTTGCTATATGGCAGAGTTTCTCAAAGTGGTCCATGGCCCCACTCTGAGAAAGCTGTTCCTGGGCCACTTTGGTTTGCTTACTTACCAAAGTTCACCATTTGCAGCCAAGAGGAGCTGCGGGAAGCAGCGTGACCCGGGCTGCTGCTTCCTGCGACTTCCCTTGGCTGCAAACAGCAAACTGCAGCCAATGGGAGCTCTGAGGTAAGTAAACAAATGAGAACGGCCCGGTAGCAGCTTTCTCAGACTGGGTCCGTGGAGCACTTGGAGAAACACTAGTATATGGCAGAAGCACACCACTGTTTCTGCCACGTGCAGGTTCACTTTGCTAGACATCCCCTGTGTCTGTCATTCCAGTCATCCAAGCAAAGA
Organism: Rafetus swinhoei; assembly: GCA_019425775.1. Lineage (NCBI taxonomy): Eukaryota > Metazoa > Chordata > Testudines > Trionychidae > Rafetus > Rafetus swinhoei. Next base: position 35,240,629 of record CM033443.1, on the reverse strand, counting down.
GATTTACAAAACATTAAGAAAGGGATATGACAAAAAATCAACTGAAGCCGATCCATTGATTTGCTCTGGACACTGAATCAATCCCTAGATCTGTATAACCTCAATGGGTCCCCATGCAGCAAGATAGAACGCATTCCACTAAAATCAGTGGGGTTACTCTCTTGCTTAAAGTTTGATACTTCCGTTCCCGGCCAATGGGAGCTGTGGGAAGTGGTGTCCTGGTCTACACCACTTCCTGCAGCTGCGTTGGGGCTATTCTGCTCTTCCATCTGACCAAACTATTGGGGTATCCTCTCTTTCTATAAAGGAGGATGCTCTTTTTTCCTACACTGAACAAGAAAAAAAGGGAGAGGTGTTGCCCTACCTCAGTTTACTTTCAGAGGAAAGTTTTACAAAGAGAGTGAGGCAGGGTGACAGCCAAATCATTGCTGTCATTATGTTAGAGTGAAATTGAATAATGTCCCTTATGAAAGAAATTTTCCACTTTTACTCTTTTCTGACTCACACCTTCATTCTTAAAAAAACTCTTTTGAGTAATTATTCTTGCCAGTTCAAACCTATCTTTAAGATGTCTCAGCAGGGGATAAAATAAGAATCTCTGAATATTTTGTTCCCAATAATAAGTAACTAGCTGTTATATGGAGTTTTTAATCTGCAGAGCACAAAGAATTTGACAAAGGAACAGAATCACTGGTCTTTGCAGATGGGGAAACCGAGGCACAGAACAGTGGTGTCACATAGACGGTCCAGTCATAAGACTTTCTATCTACTTCTAAAGCCTTTATGTGTTACCAGTTGTGGACTGGTGGATAAAAGTATAGCAGTATCGCCACGCTTTACACCCATGATTTGAGACACTGCAATTGCCCAATTTTAACTATTTGCATAAAAAAGTAGAATCCTAAAACATGCCTAGAATTATGATGCTTAGGACAGTCCATAAGGCAGCAATCAAGAGCAGTGTGTTTAGAACGGTTAAGTGTGTTCATACTGCGGTCTCGAAATCTAGTTGTTAGTGTCAGTCTGGTCCAGAGAGGTGCAGAGCAGTATGAAAATGCACAGACCATGTATGTTAGCTTCCATAGTGGAGATGTTTTGTTACATGTATTTACAGAAGCTATGTCTAGGCTGCAGGCTTCTTTCAGAAGAAGCTTTTCCAGAAGCGATGTTCCAAAAAAAGTCTTCTGAAAGTGCGCCCACACTGCCAAAGAGCATAGAAAAAGCGATCTGCTTTTTCAACAGATAGCATCCACACTGAATGGACACTATCTCACATTTAAACTGTGATTACTATGGATGGAGTGTCCCCCAGGGCACCTGTGCTTTTTCCGCTTTCCTCTTCTTCCAAAAGAACTCCCTCCTCCCCGTCCACACGTGCCTTTTTGTGAAAGAGCTCTTTCGGAAAAAGGCTTCTTCCTCGCAGAAAGAGGATTACCAATGATGGAAAAACCCTCAGTTCTCCCAAAAACCTCTGTAGTGTAGACACACCCTGACTGCAGAATAACGACTCATGACAATTTGAGATATGAGAGAGATTTTCCTCCACATTGTGCCATAGGCATCAGCTGGGGTCAGGAAGAAATGTCTCTTCCTAGGTCAGGATTGCATATTTGGTGTCTTATAAATGTTTTAAGCCCTTCTACTTAAGCATCTGGTATTAGCCACAAAAGACACTGAACTAATGGTTGCTCTGTTCCTTTATCAAAGGTATGAACTGCCATAATATGCACAAAAAATAAGCAGTAGGCTTAAGATCTCCTAGATGTCAGTATGCTATGCACATTTTAGACACCGGAAATGCAGAATTCATACCCCTTGAGTCGCATAGAAAAGGAAAGGCTGAGGAGGTCTTATTCTTAATGGGTTCTACAATGAAATCAAATCAGATCCAATTTTAGCATTATGACATTGATCCAGAGCCTGTTTAAAATCAATGGAAAAATCCCACTGACCTTGCTGGGCTTTGGATCAGGCCCTAACAGTGCAAAACTTAGAAATTCTATAGGGCAACGGAGAACTGACTCAGGAGTAGGAGCAGTCAAGGATTTTTATGACTCAGCAAATGCTTTTGAATGGAAGAGCTCATAAAACACCGATTCCATATTCCCCCTGCCCCAAGTGTCCCATTACAATGTATTTCCCCATGGTTTTCCACTCAGCGAGAGGTAAGGAACACTGGTCAGGAAGAGAAACCCACTGTGCTGCTATGAAAATACCCTCCATGGGTATGAGTATCAAAGGGGTAGCCATGTTAGTCTGAATCTGCATCAACAACGAGAAGTCCTGTGGCACCTTATAGACTCACAGATTTATTGGAGCAAAAGCTTTCGTGGGCGAAGATCCACTTTGTCAGATGCATGTGACATCTGACAAAGACATCCAGACATGCATCTGACAAAGTGGGTCTTTGACCACGAAAGCTTATGCTCCAATAAATCTGTTAGTCTATAAGGTGCCACAGGACTTCTCGTTGTTTATACAAGGGTATGGTGGTTGTGGTGAATATAGTAAGATACCCAGGGCAGGGATGGTAGGTATAAATGGCCTGGGTGATACCTCCGAAGGAGTCCACAAAGCTGAGTAATGTGAATATGGGACCACGCTCATGCAGAAGGATTTAGGGATTTTTCTTTCTAGTTCACAATCTGTCTAGTTTCATTGATCTCAGTATTGGTTATATTCCCGCATTTTGCAGGAGTGTCGTATAATGAAGGCCGTCTCCTAGTTGCTCTCTCCTCCTCTTCTACGTAGCAGGGAAGATGTGACAGAGCATGGAATATACATAGTCTGGATGCTTGTGTGTGTCTATTTGATAAGTAGTATGCATTTGAATCTGGCGGAAAAGCTCTGTCAATGAGGTAAGAGATGTATTTGATCCTGAGCAGTGGCTGCTCTTGTCCCAGACCAAAGAGTCTTCTCCAGTCCTTTCAGTTTGCCAACTCCAAATATTCAAAACTATTGGCTCAGGTGTCTTCAAAGCCATGACACATTCATAGCAAGGGCACAGGGAAGGAAAATTCAGTAGCAAATTCTCTTGCTTTCTGCTTATCTTGACTCATGGCTAAGGATCAGACAAGAGCAGAACCACCCGTCCTGTTAACATGGAGGAACTTCAGCATCAGACCCTCCTCTTCTCTGGGCTTGCTGACATTGTGCATGGCAAACAAGGGGTGGGAATCTCCAATGCCCTGGCTTGCTACACATTACAGGTTTTGTGTGTGCTCTGACATGCTGCTTACTGCTCTCTAGGGAAGGGACAGGGACATATCTCTTCCTTCTCTCACTTTGTAGCTCGCTGCTAGATCCTGCACTAAGCTCCAATGAATATGGAGCGGGGAAACGGCACCGAGAGCAATGAAGGAAGAGATGGAGAAGACGATACTGCTGCTCAGAAGGCACGAGAATGAGCCACGAGAATCTAAGGGGCAAAACTGTAGGGAAATCCTTTAACCTTGCACTCTTCTTCACTACATAAGAGCAAAATTTAGTATGGGGGATGGAGACTTTGAAATCATTTGCTTCCCCTCCCTTCACTTATTTCATGTGTATCTTGAAGTGATTTTTGAAGATAAGGCGGGTAGAGGAGGAAGATGTCCTAGATGTTAATTTATTTTAGCTGAAAGATGAATTCACACCAATCAACTTCAATGGGGTTTTATCCTAACCCACCACAAGGTTTCACCTAACTCATACCAATGGCAATCAAAAATATTTTTCTGTGAATTTGTTCCAAGGTAACTATTTTTTTTAAAAAAAATCCGGTTCTAACAATCCAGTCTGTAGATAATTGCTGCTGTATCCATTAACTTTCTTTATCAAATGATCTTTAAAAAAGCCCATCCTATATGGTATTACACACTTCAATTCCTCCTTATGCCATTAAAAGTGCTTTAAGCTCCTATTGTGGATCTAAAATGGTATAATTGTTCTAATCCTCCTGAAGTACTCTCAAATCTTTCATCCTATTAAAGTAGTTAAATTGTCCTTGTTCAAGAGTAAGAGCAATTCAAAGTAGTCTTGAAATAATATATAGCATTTTTATCAGTATAACAGGCTTTCAGACATGATTTCCTCTGTCTTACAAATACCTGCTCTGCAGAAAGTAAGTCTTGCAGAGCGCTCTGAATTTTGCAGAATTCTGTTGTATATTTCAATTTGTGTCCAACATATCCTTTTAAAAGTCTAGATTTTGATGCTGCTATCCTAGAGGTCTAGCACCATACTCCATAAATAGTCAAGGAACAAGGTATCTGAATTGGGCCACACATCAATTGTTTTCCTTTCACCTTTATCAATGTTTTTCACTTGCTGCAAAATTCTGCCCCCTTTGTGGGTACTGTCTCTTTATTGCTTTCATTCTTAGACAATCTTCCCTTTTTACCGATCCATTGCTTGTCCATTGTATATTGCTTTGCTTTTAGACCTTGCTACTTGAAAGGCATGAATCCCACTTTTAAACTACGTTGCTGCTTCCTTAACCTGTTCATGCCTGTTCCATGTTATTTCAAACCTAAGTGCTAACCAGGGACTGCTAATCGTGTTACTTGGTTTGAGCAGCATACACTCTGTGCATTTACTGTAGCAATTTAGATCAGAGCACTTGAAACACTTTACACACAGGCTATAAACTGTGGTCCCTAGTCAGGCAGAACACTCATTGAACTATATGAGAGTTTTGACAGAGGTGTGCAAGCTTTAGATAATTACCTTCACAACATCCCCATAAAGTAGGCAAGTACTGCCATTCTCATCTTACAAATGGGAGAAACCAAGGCATTTTCTCAGTCCCCCAGTATATCAGAGACAAGGACAGGATCGAGAATGCTGGAGTTCTGATTATCTGCATCTCTTCCTGGATCATACCACCTCCTTTATTCTGCTGCCATTACATTAACTGATACTTTATTCTGCAAACAGCTTCGTTTGAACTACTCTTAGAGCAAACTTCTGCTCCTCATCAGAAGTAAGGGTTGCAGAATCTGGCCTGATAGTGGGTAAGACTTCTCCATCAGAGACATGCAGGGGGGGGCTGACGGTGTCTGCAGGCCTCCGGGCAAGGTGTGTGTGTGGCGCCTGGCTCTACTTCCTCAGAAGGGGTGGGACCTCAAGCAGAAGGGGCAGGGCTGAGGCCAACAACAACCCTCAGCACTGCCCAGAGTGCAGTGCTGGGCTCCTACCTCAGCCTTCATAGCCAGGCAGTGCATGCAGAGAGGCGGTCTGGTGGCAATTTATAGAGTCCAGGGCTCTGGCTGACATCATGGCCACAGTAGCCCCTTTGAATTCCTGAACCCTAGGGCAACTTCTCCCTTTGCCTCTTCTACCTGCCAGCAGACCTGGAGAGATGCCACAAAGTGTCAGTCTCTTATTTGTCATCTAAGCCGCAGAGACAGTTTCTAAAGATTTGTCCTGTGTTGCCGTTACTTGATGATTCATCAGGCTACTGCTTCGTGCATTCAAAAAGAGGCTGTGCAGGTTGTAACGCTGATACCCAAAAGTTAGAGGGTGCTGTTGTTTGGCTCATCCATCATACCAGAAAATGCTCTTGTGTTGGCAAACTATCTGGGGCATATGCAGTGACTCAGTGGGTGCAGTGGGGCTGGAAGGAACACCACCAGAGAGAACCCTTTGTGCTCAGCACCCATCAGCCAGCCACCTATCGGCTGTTTGGCTGCTGAAGTGCGGGGGGAGGGTGAGAAGAGGAAGAGTGAGGGTGGGGCCCTTAGGGAAGGGGCAGTGTGGGGGCAGAGCCTTGAGGTAGAGTGCCTACTCAGAAACAAGAAAGTTGGTGTTTGTGGCACAACTGGGCAACAATTCTTCAGTTTTTGACATTTTCTGTTACATTGCTGTTGATAATTTGCTTTCCCTTGGAACATTACCCAAAGACAGGGTAGGCCCATTGCTCAATGAGGAGAGAGAAACAATAACAGGAAACTTGGAAATGGCAGAGGTGCTTAATGCCTTCTTTGCTTCGGTCTTCACCAAGAAGTCTGATGATGAAGGAATGCCTAACATAGGAAATGCTAGTGGGAATGGGGTAGGTTTAGAAGATAAAATAAAAAAAGAACAAGTTAAAAATTACTTAGAAAAGTTAGATGCCTGCATGTCACCAAGGCCTGATGAAATGCATCCTAGAATACTCAAGGAATTGATAGAGGAGGTATCTGAGCCTTTAGCTATCATCTTTGAAAAATCATGGAAGACAGGAGAGATTCCAGAAGACTGGAAAAGGACAAATATAGTGCCCATCTACACAAAAGGAAATAAAAACAACCCAGGAAACTACAGACCAGTCAGTTTAACTTCTGTGCCAGGAAAGTTAATGGAGCAAGTAATTAAGAAATTCCTCTACAAACATCTGACAGAAAAAAAGGTGATAGGTAACAGCCAGCATAGATTTGTAAAGAACAAATCAGGTCAAACCAATCTTATAGCTTTCTTTGATAGGCTAACCAGACTTGTGGATAAGGGAGAAGCGATGGACATGGTATACCTAGACATTAGTAAGGCATTTCATACAGTCTCGCATGATCTTTTTATCAATAAACTAGGCAAATACAACTTAGATGGGGCTACTTACTATAAGGTGGGTGCATAACTGGCTGGATAACCATTCTCAGAGAGTAGTTGTTAACGGTTCACAATCCTGTTGGAAGGGCATAACAAGTGGAGTTCCGCAGGGGTCTATTTTGGGACCAGTTCTGTTCAATATCTTCATCAACGATTTAGATATTGGCATAGAGAGTACGCTTATTAAGTTTGCAGATGATAACAAGATGGGAGGGGTTGCAACTGCTTTGGAGGATAGGGTCATAATTCAAAATGATCTGGACAAACTGGAGAAATGGTCTGAGGTAAACAGGATGACGTTTAATAAGGACAAATGCAAACTACTTCACTTAGGAAGGAACAATCAGTTTCATACATACAGAATGGGAAGTGACTGTCTAGGATGCAGTACTTCAGAAAAGGATCCAGGGGTCATAGTGGACCACAACATGAGTCAACAATGTTATACTGTTGCAAAAAAAGCAAACATGATTCTGGGGTGCATTAACAGGAGTGCTGCGAGCAAGATGCGATAAGTCATTCTTCCGCTCTACTCTGCACCGATTAGTCTTCAACTGGAGTACTGTGTCCAGTTCTGGGCACCACACTTCAAGAAAGTTTTGGAGAAACTGGAGAAGGTCCAGAGAAGAGCAACAAGAACGATTAAAGGTCTAGAGAACATGTGCTATGAGGGAAGACTGAAAGAACTGGGCTTGTTTAGTTTGGAAAAGAGAAGACTGAGGGGGGACATGATAGTGGTTTTCAAGTATCTGAAAGGGTGTCACAAAGAACAAGGCGACAAATTGTTCTCCTTGGCCTCTAAGGATATGACAAGAAGCAATGGGCTTAAACTGCAGCAAGGGAGGTTTAGGTTGGACATTAGGAAAAACTTCCTAACTGTCAGGGTGGTGAAACACTGGAGTAAGTTGCCTAGGGAGGTTGTGGAATCTCCATTTCTGGAGATATTTAAAGCCGGTTAGATAGACAGCTATCAGTGATAGTCTAGACCAGGGCTACTCAACACGCGGTCTGTGGGCTGCATGCAGCCCACGGCCCATTTGTGGCCCGCGATGCAATTTGGGTTTACGCGGGGCTCAACACATGGGCCGCAGGTGGGATCCTTTGAACATGGCCTCCACTGGGAACACACTTCACAACGGCGAGCGTCTCCCAGTCAGGGAGAGCATTGAAAGACGCAAGCAGATGGGCTGGCTGGAACAGACGGGTACAGGGTGTCGGCATTTCTAGCCCCCAGGGAGGAGGTGCCGGGAGCACCGGGACATTGTGGGAAGTGCTGGCTGCTTAGCCTTGTGGGCAGAGCCTGAGAAGTGCTGACTGGCTCACACTGGCCACGTTTAGGTCCAGTACCGTGGCTTAAGGCTTAATCTTTGTATTTCTGCCTGTCAGTGTGAAAACTATTTGCATATATTTACATATATATTTGCATGTAAATGCAACCACACTTAAATTGCAGAGAGGCTGTTCTCAGTAGATGGATGGCAGAACAAGGAGCAATGGTCTTAAATTACAGTGGGGGAAGTCTAGGTTGGATATTAGGAAAAATTATTTCCCTAGGACGGTGGTGAAGCACTGGAATGGGTTACCTAGGGAGGTGGTGGAATCTCCATCCCTAGAGGTTTTTAAGACCCAGCCAAGGCTTTGTCAAGCTGGGACTTAAAAACCTCTAGGGATGGAGATTCCACCATCTCCTTACGTAACCCATCTCAGTGCTTTACCACCCTGCTAGTGAAATAGATTTTCCTGGTATCCAACCTAGACCTCCTCCACTGTAATTTGAGACCATTGCTCCTTGTTCTGCCATCCGTCACTACTGAGAACAGCCTTTCTCCATCCTCTTTGGAACCTCTCTTCAGGAAGTTGAAGGCTGCTATCAAATCCCCCCTCACTCTTCTCTTCTGTAGACTAAATAAGCCCAAATCCTTCAGCCTCTCCTCGTAAGTCAAGTGCTCCAGCCCCCTAATAATTTTTGTTGCCCTCTGCTGGACCATCTCCAGTGCATCCACATCCTTTCTGTAATGGGGAGGGGGGGAGGGATGAGCAGAATTGGATGCAATACTCCACATGTGGCCTCCCCAGTACCCAATAATCACTTCCCCAGATCTGCTGGCAGTGCTCCACCTAATTTCATACCAATATGCCGTTAGCCTTCTTGGTTACAAGGGCACACTGTTGACTTATATCCAGCTTCTTATCCACTATAATCCCCAGGTCCTTTTCTGCAGAATTGCTGCTTAGCCAGTCAGTCCCCAGCCTGTAGCAGTGCTTGGGATTCTTCTGTCCCAATGTTTAAGCACCTTTGATATATGATTTTTCTCAACTAGAGGCCCGATCCAGAAGCCTGTGAATGAAAATGGAGTTTTTCTGCTGATTACAATGTTGCTTGGATCAGACCCTAACTATGAAATTTGCTGCTGCATGAAACTTTCCCTCTTGTGAGACTTGTGCAACATTTGTTGTGTCAGCCACTGGGTAGGCAATTGGTTTTGAGATTTTTTTTAAAGAAGGATTTATATTCATAGGATATTTCTCGCCCTGTGATCACAGCAAGAGTGTAATACTCAGACTCTGAAGTTGACATTTTGATTGTATTTGTGACAAGGGAGATTTAAAGAAAAAAAGCAGAAAAAGATTTCTGCCAAGGCCACATAGATCAGCGATGGTCAGCCTGCGGTCAGTGAAACCCTGCCTCTCTTCAGACTAAGAGTTCCAAAGGGGTCAGCACCTCCATTTGAAGTTTTTAAGGGGGTTCCAAATGAAAAGTAAGTGGAAAACCATGGACATGGATGACTGAATTGGAAACTTGTCCAGTTCCTTTGGTCAGAAAGAATTAAATCCCACCCATTCCTTCCATAACCATATCGAATCTATCCTCAAACTCATCTAATGGTGCTACCATTATCTCACTGGACAGACTGTTCTGATTGTCTTATGAAACATTTTAAATTAATAAACCCAGTTATATGTATCCCATTACTTTTTCTCTCACTTCTTGTGACCAAGATGACTACTATCTAGTCCTCGTCATTTTATTACCTCAAATATTTCTACTCAATCATTTCTAGGACCCTGGTCTTCCTGGGTTCATTTACACAGCAGCGTTATTTTGGAATAACTGACGTTATTTCAAAATAACAAAATTTGTGTCTACACAGCAGCCATTATTTTGAAATAATGTCGAGATGGAGGACTTCTTACTCCGACTCCTGTAACCCTCATTTCATGAGGAGTAAGGGAAGTTGAAGGAATAGTGTTCTTCCTTCAACTTCCTGCTGTGTAGACAGCTCCAAAAGCCAAATTAAGCTATTTCGACTTCAGCTATGCAATTAACACAGCTCAAGTTGCGTATCTTAATTCAACTTTTGCCCTGCTGTGTAGACATGCCCCCTGAGTTCTCAATCACACTCTTAATAGTGCTACAGATAATGCAGAACGGCACTTCCCTACCTCAAGGGGGTATTGTGAAGATACACACATAAAAGATTATAAGGCATAAATGCCAGAGTAATAGGAGAAAGTTTAAGTAACTTAAGGATAGAAGTTATTTGTAAATCTGAGGTAGGATTTTCTACAGACATGAAGAGTTAGATGCCAAATTTCTGTTGAATATTCCATCCTTAGAATTCAGACTTAACCCCGCTGCAGCCGGGTTATACTGATGACTCAGAATCCCAGGGTATGTCTACACAGCAAAGTTATTTCGAAATAACAGCCGTTATTTCAAAATAACTTTCCTAGCATCTACACAAGCCAACTGCTATTTCAAAATTAATTTGAAATAGCGGAGGGCTTATTTCAAAATTGGTAAACCTCATTCCACGAGGAATAGCAACAATTTCGAAATTGCTATTTCGAAATAAGCGCTGTGTAGACACTTATTTCGAAATAGGGGGCCTCCAGCCCTTCCCAGGGTGCCCTGCTGGCCACAATGTAACTTCTGACCTGCTGCCCTGCCGGAACCAGTTCTGGCTGGCCTTAAATGTGATTCAGCGTCCAATCAGTGTGGACGTGCTATTTCGAAATGGCAAAAAGCTATTTCGAAATGCATTTTGTGTGTAGACGCATTATTTCGAAATAAGATATTTTGAAAGAACCATTTTAAAATTAAATATTTCAAAATAATGCTGTAGTGTAGACATATCCCCAGTGTAACCTCCTGAACTTTCTCTCTGAGCTAAACTGTCTCCAGAGTTTCCCTTTTGGACCATCTGACTCTATCGTCCTACTTCACTTTTTCCTCCAGAGAACCATTCCTACCACCCTTACATCACCGGTGGTTTTAACATGCCACACCAATTTTCTAACATACGCTAATGGGATTAACAGAAGACCTTTGTTACAGGGCTATATAAAGAAAGTAGGAAGAGGTGAGACATGTTGCTGAGACAGAACACAGGGATATTTCCAGATGGCGATGTGGGGGCACCAAAAAAAGTAGCTTGGTTGAGACAATGAACTTTATAATAGAGCAGGTTTGTGTTGCTTAACGATACTGAGCTTAACTTATGCGTAGACCAGTGTTCTCAAAGTGGGCTGCAGACTTACTTTGAGAAACACTGACGTAGACCCTATGGAATGACACTTTTTTGCAGTGATAATAAATAGTGTCTGTGTCCTGCTTAACTTTTACTTCGGGATTTTTCTCTTTACTTTCTTCCTTCAGACAAAAACTTGGGTAATTGGAACTGGAGGATGATTTGGTGTTACCTGCTGCTGGGCTTCTCGGAGAGAAGAAAATTGAACTCTGGCCTTAGAGATAGCTGAGCTATGTGTAGGAAACATGAGGATCAAAAGGGTAGAAGACAGTGTGTAGGATACTGGAAGCTGTTTGTTTCCTGTGTAGGTATTGGGCAAAAGCCAGATACAATAACCTTATAACTCAAGAGTATTACACCTTGGCGATACTAATACAGCTTCAATTTACTGGTGAAAGATTGTTTGCAAAAAGATTAAAAAGCAAGGAAAATCCATATCAGCAGGAACTATACAATATGGACTCTTGCAAATAAACTTATCAGTTATTTGGGAACAAATACATTCCTGAATACTTCTTGTAAATGGATCCCATAAATTATATAAGTAAAAAGTACTAGAAATCTATCAAAAGGTAGAGATAGCAAATGATAGGTTTAAAAGTGACAAAAATAGGGTCTCAGGTGAACGAAAATAGCATCCAAATCAATATCCTGAATGAAGTTTTAAGTTCCCTTTGATGGAAAGCTTTTGCAAGAAGGATTAAAGGAGGAATTAAAGGGCATGTTGACAATTGTCCAGTGGCAAAATTGTTGAATGTGACTAAATCAGTGCATTAAGTAAAAGGATAAACTTATAAACATGATGAAATATACTAGCAGATGCATTTTGAAGAAATACGTGAAATGTGCAGTGGTTTGCAGGGAATGATGAATGCACAGAACCATTGAATTGTAGGGCTGGAAGGGAAGCCCCCTGCAGTCCTCTTACAGAGCTGTATGCAAGCTCAAAAGCTTATCTGTTACCAATAGAAGCTGGTCCAGTAAAAGACTCTACCTCACCACCTTGTCCCTCTAAAGTTAGTTTTGTGATTTGCTGGACCTGACCCATATATAATTCCTCATCTGAAAAAAAACCCCTTTAAAATACTCACTAGCTAAGTGACTATTAGGTTACTGTCATACAGATGGTAAACTGAGGTCCGGAGAGGACTAAATAATTTTGGTAAATCAGTACCAGAGCCAGGTAAAGAACCTCAAAGTGCTGACTCTTACTTATACTGCCTTATTTGTGAGCGATCAACAATACGAGAACAAGACTGCCATGTCTTTTAATAATGTGTAAATGAATAGGTGAAGAATAATGTGGAGGAAGCGAAATGCTCAGGACTATTTGCTTGAGCTTTGAGAGGTAGAATCAAAATCAGTTTTTTAGGTCAAAATGAAATCTCTTACGTACTGTTGCATAGTTAAGGCGGATTGCGCAACGAAATTCAAGCTCAGGAATGTGTTGTGTGAAGTTAATCTCCTTTAATGGACAACATAATATGAAAGCCATCAGCAACACATGTAGAGCTCAGGATTCCACCCAGAACCCTTGTTAAATCACACAAGTTATTCAACAGTCAAAGCTTTTAATGGGTCTTTACTCACATCAAGAGCATAGGGTTTAAGAAACATGCTGAGCATCAGAATTGCTACACAGTTTGGATGGGAGTACATAATTTTAGATAGCAAGAATCTGACTAACAATGGAGATGCTAAAATTAAACAGTAAAGCAGCATATATAGTATGGGACACTAAATGTCTTAAAATATCTCTATTGCTACAGGAAAATTAAGCCTAGATGTTTAACCTAATAGGCTAACAACTAAAGTTTTTTCTACATTGCTGAGGCTGGACTGATAAATCACACTATGCATTCTCTGAAATCAAATAATTGGAGTCAACAAAATTCAACAACTCAGTAGCAACATTTGAAATACACTCAACTCTCCAGCCTGCCCCATGCTGTCTCAGCTGGTGATGGAACTACAACTACGCAGAAAGCTGAAGTACTTCAAAAGTAGCTGACTCTTGTTACCAGAGTAGCTGACATGGAAACAACTAACAAGCCTCTGCCACCCAAAGACTTATCGAAACCCAAAATGACCGTTGAAAGTGGACAGAGCTTTGAACCTGGCCGAGAGCTAGCCCTCAGAAAGGCTGTGTCTGTCACAGCCAATAACAAAATAACTCAACTCTAGCAATTTACTGAGGCCCGGGGAGCAAACTGCCTCGCCGGACCTCTGGGTAAGGTGGGGAGGAGGCAGCTCTGTGCTTCTCTCCGGGAAGGTGTGGTGCTGGGGGCAGCCGGCCCTCATTGCTATCTGGAATGTGCCGTGAGATGACCCCACCTCCCCAGGCAGCCCTAAAACCTGCCCAGAGTGCATTGTGCAGCACACTGGTGGCAATTTAAAGGGCCCGGGGCTCTCGGCCACTGACACTCCCACTGTGGCCGCCAGGAGCCCCGGGCCATTTTGGAATGCTGGGTCCTGGGGCAACTATCTCTTTTGTTCCCCTCCCCCACAATTGGTGGGCCTGACTGAGGCTGGAACTTAAGTGTCATGAAGTTGACCATACCTCTGCTCAGTAGAGGCCTACTCCAAAGCCTAAATCAATAGGAATCTTTCCACTGATTTCGGTGGACCATGATCCAGTCCCTAGCTTATCAGGCTCTTTGCCTTAATCTTGATCTTAATCACTCTGAGTTTTCTGATGTAGCAAATGAGATTTCATCACTTCTCTGCTTCTACTCACCAGACGAGCTTCTGTCATATCAGACTGAGAACAAATTGACTCTTCATAGGTATCCACATCAGCAAGGAAGTTCTTGTAACAGGTTCTCAGGAAGTATAGCTGACATGAGCCTATCAAAGAGAGAACCACCACAGTTGTGCCCTAGGATAAATGACTTCAGCATAGTTCTTCAGCACAAAGACTAGGGTTTCACCTTGGTTTTCGCTGGTCAAGAAGAAATTGGCTCACCAGGCCAGCAAGGGGGATTATGCCATAATTCTACAGCCTTGCTAATTTTTCTCACCTGTTTGTCAATCATGATAGCTCACTGGTCCAGATACCAAGCTGATAAGACAAGTAATATATCAGAAATTAGTTTTGATAACTTTCCCTCTGCACTCTACCAAATAGATCTCTTCTTCCTTCTGCCTAGTTCATACCTGTGTAATTGCAATGGTTTCAGTGGAGTTACACGTGGTTTACTTCAGAGAAAGAGGAACATCAGGCCCTTGGTCTTTTTTAGTAACAACCACAAATCAGAGGTTTGGAACTTCAGCAAGTAGGAATTTAAAATCCCCTTCAGCACCCTCAGAAGCTGAAGCTAACTCTAAATTGTTAGTAGAGAGGATTAAATATTGGGTTTCGGTTCTGTTCTTGTCTCAGGGCCAAATCCATCCCTGGTGTTGTGACTTTGACTTCAGTAGAATTAAGCAAGGGATGAATTTAGTGCTTGTATCTTTATTGATTGGTCTTGAACAAGACAGTGTACCAGAGCTATAGTAGATGTATGAGAAATAAAGCCTTGACGTGTGTGGTTATTTTGAGTGCTGCTGTATTTAGAGGTGTAGCAGGCATGAAGCCAAATGTCTAGTGCTTCCAGCACCTAATGTGTTTCTCCATAGGAGCACGCTCAGGCGTGTGTTGTGCTAGCTGGAATGCATTACCCCTGTGGGGTAGGGGTGAATAGACTAACAGAGGGAAAAGATGGCTTTGTGGGTGAGGCATAACACTGGGTTCAGGAAACCTGAGTTTAAGTCCTAATTCTGCCACCAACACACTGAGACAACTTGGACAACTCATTTAATCTGTCTTCCTTCTCCGTATGTACAACAGGGATGATGATATTTCCATTCTTCCAGCCAATCTATCTCGGTTCTTAGATTGTACATTACTTGGAGTAGGACCTATTTCTTTTTATGTGCGTTTTCAGCATTGAGCTCAAAAAGGCCACAGTCTTGGTTGGGGTTTCTATCTGCTACCATGAGACATATCTAGCTCTTATATAAAAAATGTTCATAAGTGGATTTCAAGGCACTTCATAAAGGAGGTCAGTACCATTCGCCCAGTTTTATAGAATGGGAAAACTCAGGTGTGGCAAGACCTGCCCAAGGTAGAGCTGGAAATACAGCCCAGATTTCCTGAATCTCACTCCAGGACAAATAGTACATAGAAATAACAACAAAAGCAAACTCAGAGTTTCTTGTCCTATAATTGCAGCCTGGGACCTGAATTCCAAATTAGATGACTCCCTCATATTTGCTAAAACCTAAATATCATATTGTCACTGAATTTCCATAAATCACTTCAATATTTTGAATAACGCATTTATGCAACCTAATTCACTTTGTCTCCAGTCTGATTAATCCCAGGCTTTTTAGCATTGCCTTGCAATCAAGATCCTTAAAACATGGAATTATCCTGGTTGAACTTTGTATCACTTTCTATTATCAGTCCTGTGAAAAAGTAACATGGAATGTAGTATTTTAAATGCCATTGTGATTGCTGCTTCTGATTAGTTTGCCTCCCAGCCTTTTTTAACTTATAGTATAATGCTGGTTGGCTTTTAGGTTTTAATACCACAGCCATGACTTCAGCTTAATGAATTGACAAGGATTTATCCCTAACAGCCTCTGCTTGCTAATATTATGGTCCCAAGCACAAGAAAGAGTTTTAGAGAAGGACCCGTTCACCTGAGTTGAAGTAATAATTTCTCACAAGAGGAGCGTCAGTATGAAAAATACAGCTGACCATTTGAGCTAACGGTGGACCTTCATTAGCTAGTAGCTGTAGTAGGCTATCACCATACTATGTGGGCCAGTTACTAAAGGGGCTCATATAACACACAGTGATTCAGTGGGTCCCACTCCTACCCAGCAGATTTGAGAACAGTAGATTTACACTCTATAGGCTCCACTAGCCCCAGCCTGCTGAAAACAGTCTTTCCCTGCAGCACACAGTGATTGCTGTATTATTCTGTGTGGTGCTGGGCTCTCCATAGCACCCCCGCTCACTCCCAAACAACTGGAAAATGTTTCTACTCCATTGGCGGCTTTGCCTATCCATATTGGGGTGACAAGATTGGCCTCCAAATCTTTCATCCAATCAATACGCTCCATTGTTAATATACAATTAGCATGCCACACCAAATCTTTTTTCCTTTATCAATCAATATTTTCCATTTTCTGGTTCGTTACCCTTAAGAATCCACATACTTTTGAATAAGTTTACTTTGTTCCATATATTGTTCCAAATGTTGCTGTGCTTCTAGTTTTGGAATCAGCCATAAATTGCAATATCCTATTGTGATTCACATTCCTTATTAGATCCAATCCCTTAAACAGAGAACAATGCAGATACCAAGATCTGCTGATGCGTAACAGGTATGTTTCCCAGCTGGAGAATTTTTCATTTAGAGAACTTGGCATATTTTATATTTTAAACCAGTGCATATATCGAGAGAGAGTTGTTAGAGATGGTTTTGTCAGCTCACGCTGACAGTATTTCAGGTTTCTTTCAATCAGCAGATTATTTATGATACAAGATCAGATGCACAGTTCTTAGCTTTTTGCCTCAGTAGCGTGTACATAACATATTGAATGCTGCTGGAAAAGTCATTTTAGAAACTAAACAGACAAATAAGCCTCAGGGGGAAAACCCCATCAGTGGTAGAGATCATATCCTGTTATTCCAAGATTTCTCTGTTGCGGTATCTTTATATTAACACTAATGAACAGATTTTCTGCACCTGCATTTGGATTCATTGGACCAAGTAACAATTCATGACCCGCTGGTCACGCTGGGAGTTAGCTCAGCTCGGTGCTGGAGCGCCCTCTTCTGACCAGTGTCTCACCTGCTGTTACCTACTGTCATTCTCCACCACCTTGTATCAGGACCCATGTCCCTCCCAGACAGCAGAGCCTTTCCCTCAGGGTACTGCCCTGCCATAGTGCCCCCACACTCTGGGGTTGTCCCCCTCAGGGTACCAAACCCCCTATTCTCACCTTGCCTCAGTGACCCACTCAGTTATGAAACTGCAGTCAGAAATGGCCATTCATCATGGACAAGAGGGCGTGGACCTGCTGCCTTCGCCTGCCCTGGCTGCCTCCCTGAAGGCCTAGTACCCCTCACGCCCCTGTTGCTGGGCCTCAGCCTGGGACTACTCAGGCCAGAGAGCCCTGGGTTCACCCTGCCTTTCTCCAGCGCAGCTCTGTCCATAGTGCCACATTAGCAGGCAACTAGGTCTCTCTTCTTCCAGAGCTGGAGCAAGAGTGTGTGCTCTGCACCAGGAGCCTTTCTTATAAGGGTCTAGCTGGGCCCTGATTGGCTGTTGCTAGCCTCATTCTAATTGGCTAATGATCTACTGATCATTATCACACAAAAGGCACACCCTTATACTGCTAAGTTATCTTTCCCATGTTATTTGTGTGGTGTTGGGGGATCTGTTTTTCTCATTATCTTCTTGATCCTCACAAATTATTATTGTGAAAAGGAAAATGGAAAGCTTGTCACCATAAAAACCAATTAACCTATCTTTTGGGTGACATCTTATTTACATAGCACATTACATTCCGCCCACTGGGCCCACCCCCATGTCACCAGGTGGGAGAGCTTCTGATGTTTCCAAAGAAACAAGCTTTTGGTCAGCTACTGTCTTCCTTTTTCTCTTCTTTGTCTTTCGGTGATCCTTTCAGGCAAGTAAACTTGTGACGCAATGACGTTAATGACTTGCTTAAGAGCTGAGAGTAGATATCTATTTTTGCTGAAGTGACTTGACCATTTCATAGCCTTTCCTTTGGTTCAAAAGGAGAGTGGCCATAGACACATTAATCAGTAACACAGGGTCTTTGATACTCAGCTGGAAAAGCTGCTTGATTTAGTGGCTGAGGTTTTTTTTCTGTTTTTCTGGATCATAGTTTTACAGAGTTGGAGCCAGACTTCTGTTGACACCATTGGATATCATTCTGAAATAAAAAGCTTCTCCTGACATTTGCGCTAATGTTTTTTCCCCACCACAAACTGTTTGTAATGAGGGCTACTGTGATGAATTTGATGTGCCTATCCTTTGTCTCATGGTATGATCTCACTATTATAAACAAGAATCCTACCAGAAGACGTCATTATATACAGAGAAAGAGAGTGTATGTTGCATATGTTTATATGGTGGCAGGGCAAGCACTTCTGCATAATTTTTGGACACAGATGTGCTAACTTGAACCTCAGTGCCACTATATTCATGAATGAAAGTGTTTTATGAGAACAGGAAACAATTTCATGAATGTTCACACTAGTGCGAGTAACAGAGCTCCTGAACCTGATAGGACTGAAAGTTCATTAATACGGTTTTTCACTATTCCTCTAGTTCCTAGAGAGAAAGTATACATAGCAAAAGGGCACATCAGTAACCCTGTGGGGAGCCTTTCATTTGGTATAAGTAGATAAAACCATGGTACGGTATGCCTGCATCTTGAATGCTGCGTACAGATGTGATCGCCTCATCTCAATAAAAGATACATTGGCATTGGAAAAGGTTCAGAGAAGGGCAACAAAATGATTAGGGGTTTGGAATGGGTCCCATATGAAGAGAGATTAAAAAGACCTGGACTTTTCAGCTTAGAGAAGAGGAGACTAAGAGGAGGATATGATAGAGGTCTATACAATCATGACTGGTGTGGAAAAAGTGAATAAGGAATAGTTATTTACTTGTTCCCATAATATAAGAACTAGGGGTCACCAAACAAAATTAATAGGCAGCAGGTTTAAAACGAACAAAAGGAAGTTTTTCTTCATGCAGTGAACAGTCAACCTGTGGAACTCCTTGCCAGAAGATGTTGTGAAGACTAGGACTTTAACATGGTTTAACAAAGAGCTAGATAAATTCATGGAGGATAAGTCCATCAATGGCTATTAGCCAGGATGGGTAGGAATTGTATCCCTAGCCCCTGTTTGTCTGGAAATGGATGACAGTAGAGGGGTCACATGATCTAATAACACAATAGCGAAACACTTTTAAACACAACAAGTACACAGATGTAGAAGTGGATAGAGAAATCTCTCCTGAATCTTGGATTACAAAGTGAAACTTCAAGGTTCCTTCATGAAATAAGTTAAAGGGCCTTTTTTGTTGAGAAAAGATAGCTCATTAGATAACGCTTCACTGCTGGGGACAATGGTTGCTGGGAAGTAATGCATTGACTGGTTATATTGTGCATGAAGTGGCACTAATCACTTTGTCACTGCAATCTATGGAAATGAACTACACGGTAATTTTTATTGCAGATGAGTCAAATTCTGTTCTCTGCTGTATAATCCTACATCCAGAGAAACTGTATTGATTTGACTGGAGTTATTCCAAGTTTACCGTGGAGTAACTGGAAGGAGAATTTTGCCCATGATATCTGTGTGACATCATTGGAACTGTTTGAGAATTATGTAGTTGCAAATTCACTTTTACAGCAGAGTCAAGGACAAATATATAATTACAGTCACTCACACAGAAGCACAAAAGATGCTGTGCCAGTCCATGGGCTCCAGCTATAGAAGGAATGTCTGCCTGGTTACCAGGCCGTTATGACATAATTCATGCCACTTAATTGAATGTTTTGCCAATGATGTGATTTACAACATACACAAAGTCAAGGTTTCTATTCTTCAAGCAAGTGCCTTAAGATAGTGAACCAGTTTGCAGATGCAGAATCACATTGTCCTTCTCGTGCTTTTTTTCTGTACTGTTTTTCCCCATTGTTCCTCTGCTAGTTAAGCACAAAACACTTATTCATAACATAACTGTCAGTCTTCCAGATGAAAAAAAGAACTCTCTCGTAGTTGTCAAGCAAATTATCAAGTTTGGGATCATGCCGAGCACTCTGATAAAACAGGAAATAATTTGCTATTACTTAAAATCAGCCTCATTGCACTTGCAGTGAATTTTAATACTGCAGAAAAATAGGTTCAAAATGCTGTTGACAGTTTTTATTTGGAGGAGGGGGTACCCATCACCTGAGATTTCCAAACCTGTTGAAAGGATTTGGATGCTCAATCCCAATATCAATTGATGAATACTGGGTGTCCAAATCCCTAGGTGAAGAATGAAACAATCTGATCTACAGCCCATTAAAGTCAGTTGAATTGATGAATCTTTAAGTCCCACCTGTAACCTGCAGTGAAGGATTGATGTTATATGTTGGGTTTTGTTTTATGTTTAACACAAATAAAAAATGTGAAAGCAAGCACTTAAGAAAAATCGTGTAACCCCTTTCTAAAGGGAGTGCTCTTTATTATTCTCTAGCTAAGGTTATGTCCAACATTTCACTATAATTAACTATTTTTCAGAGATGGTTTTATACCTTGAACATTAAAGTCACTTTGAACTGAGGCCGAAAACATGTTCTGGATGAAGGACCAGTATTTTCCCCCTTTCCTTTTTAAATACCGTGTCTGAGAAGAAATCTGGGTGTTTGTGATAAGGGTGCAGAAAATGGAATTTGGTGATTTTAGAAGCGTCTCTAGAGGAAGTTCCGAATCTACTTCAATTAAAAAAAAAGTTGATCCATATAAATGTGTACGTTTCCAGTGGTCTCTGGATGCCTTCACATCACATAACTAAAGTGTCATTTAGAAATGGTTACAATGTTCCGTAGAGTTTCAAAATCATGACTGGGGAACTCTCTTCCAGCAGCCATCTGTGGTGATTTCTTCTAGCCCAGGCCCCTCCAAAGCTTCAGACTCATACGTGAGGAATCCTTCCTCATATGCGAGAACAGCAAGGTGGCACTAAAGCTGGGATTCTGCATGGGAGCTGAATTTCACTGGGGGTTGGGTGGGGGACTCCCTTGGTTCCCAACCTTAGCTCCTGAAAGTTATCCCAACCAAGGGCATGTTTGGTTGAAAAGCTTGTATGGAGGTTCGGGGCAATGTGGAAATGTTTGCGAAAAGTGCCAGCAAAGTTTTTCACTTTTAAAAAAATAACACCTCCTTTAGAAAATCTTCCAATCAGTGGGATTTTTCTCTTTTCCTCTAAGCCCCGCTCTTCTTCCCTGTGTATTTTCCATCTTTGATTGTATCCTCCTCCTTCCAGGCAGGCGTCAGTTTCCTTACAGATCACTTCTGCTTTCCCCTATGCTTTATATAATAATAAACAATACAATAAAATTATGTTAGCACCTGAGAATTGGTTACAAAGCAGGAGTGAAATTCTGGTCTCACTGAAGTCCATGGGATCTTTGCAATTGATTTCTATCAAGCTAGGATTTTGTGGGAATCCATTGTGCTCTACACAAACACACAATAAAAAGTTGGTTCCTGCCCAAAAGAGCTTGCAGCCTATGTTCAAATAATTCTTATTTTACATCATATTGATCACTGAATACAATTCCAGCCCCGTGTTTCATATTTCATCATTATTCTAAAGCAGTACCACAGATGAATGGATTTGCAATGTTTGAGTACAGTACATAGGAGCAGACCACAGCCTTGCTGTATCTGAATCCTTCTAAAGTGCAAAGAGCCTCAAAATGCATACATAAATAGCTGTTTGAGATTTGGGGCCTGCTATCTTTGATTTGCACAAATGTAAATCGCTATGCAAGGTGTAAGGCAGTGGAGAATCTGGCCCATAGTATTGACACGTGAAAGTTTTAAATACATGCAAAGTGATAGGCAGCTTTACGGGAGACAATGTGGTTTTAATAGAGCATGGGTTTGGGAATCAGAAGACCTGGTTTCTGTTCTTTGCTCTACCAATGACCTATCATGTGACTTTCTAAGCTTGTGTCTCTCCGTGACTCAGTTTCCTCTCCCACCCTTTGTCTGCATCATCTGCGTTGTCCATTTACATTGTCTCGGACAGCCTGTTTTGTATAGTGCCTAAGAGAATGGGGCCCAATCCTGGCTGGGGCAAATAGCTGCTACTTTAATATAAATTATAGTAATAATAATGGAAGTGACTGCAGTGGACTGGATAACTACTGTGTGCTATTCTTCAAAATGCAGCTGCTGACATGCATTAGATGTGAACATTGAATAAGAAATTTTTAGTGATAATTTACTGTAAAAGACCACATTAGAAAATTGATTCCCCCCCATTGTATGAGCTAAGATATCAGTTTAGGTACTTTTTATGGGGTAGTCAGCTAATGGCTCAATTACTGCTCCAGGGCTGCATTTTTGTTCTGTAGAGAAGCTATTATTGAACTTGAAAAAAACAATGTTGGGATAGGAGGGGGAATATTAAAAAAGTTGTGCTTCAGTTTTGGTAGGATAAGGCCATTGTTCAGCCCATATTGTTATTACATTTGTGTTGCTTTATTACATTATATCGATTTCCCCACCCCCACCTCCAAGAACATTACAATTCCAATCCATGGCAGCTACAAAAGAAATAAAGCAGAAGAGAACATTGGTGCCTATTAAATTATGAAACTAAAAGAAACAATAGTCCACAGCAGAAGAAACGCTATTAAAAAGCCTCAAACATCTTTTCAAGTGACCTTTAGACAGCAGCTGACTGGTGTGGCACCTGCTTATCTTTCTCTACTTTGGTATGGATACAAAAAGAAGCTTACGGCTGAGCCTAATGCAGGCACTGTCTGTTCTTGAAAATTAAGAGAGGTTGATAATAAAGTTTATTTATAAAAATGGAAGAGTTTGCTAAATATAACTCAGGTTTTCACTAGGGAAGACCAAAGAAGTTTTGATAAATAAAAGCCAACCCAAAACTTCAGCCATAATGGGCAACACAACTTCTTTTAGGGTGCAAAGTAGTTTGGACTGCTTTCTTTTAAAAGACTATAATGGGGCTAAGCCCTGAGGCCAGAGAAGGGTCATAAAGAAGTCCTCCCTGCAGGCTAGAATGGCTATGGAGAAACCAGCCAATCAGGAGCTAGGAGGGACTACAAAAGGAACTGCAGGACTAACAGGCAGCTCAGTTGCAGCCCAGAGCTAGAAGGGATTAAGTCAAGGATGGCTGACGGGCAGAACCAGGGACAGCTCCCAGTGGAGAGCTGCTGAGAGACTGATGAACTTGAAGGTTGCCCTGAGCTAAGGGCAAGGGCGTTGTCTCCAAGAGGGGAAACCCTGGAGGCATTACTGTCTTTCAGAGTAAGGGTATGTCTACACTATAGTGCTATTTCGAATTAACTTATTTCAAATTAAGCTAAATCGAAATAACGCATCTAGACACAAAAACGAATTTGAAATAGTGTTTTTCTAATTCGAAATAGCGCGTCCACATTGAGTGGACCCTGAATCGAAGGTAAGGCTGGCCGGAACCAGTGTGAAAAGGGCATCAGGGTTGGACTTAGTGTGTGGGGCTGCTGCCTCAGGCTAGCTGAGGTCTGTGCTTAAAGGGACCCGACCCCCCATCCCGGACAGACAGTTCTCGGGTTTCTCTGCTTGCTGGTCTACCTCGCTGAAGGACAGCAAAGCATTTGTGTCTCGGAGTGCTCTGCTTGCCCTCACTCGGGACACCACGGCACTCTGCAACATGGAACCAGACCTGCCCCCGGGGACTCTGCTGCATCTCGTGGACAAGTTTCCAGCAGCCTGGCTGCACCGTCTGCAGGCTGCCATCCGGGAGGACCTTGGAGGGGCTGTCAGGATCCAGGGGGCCCTGTGGGAGAGCTTCTACCCTGAGGGCGCTAACAGTCTCCCCGGTCTGCCCCACTGGGGGTTTGTGCCCCATTCCTCCCTCTCGTCCTTCCACTTACCCTTCCCTAGCCCCCCCTTCCTGATGTCAAATAAAAGACACGTATTTTCAAAAATATAACCTGTCTTTATTTAACACAACTGGGGAGGGGGAATGAAACTCTGGGGAGACGGGGAAAGGAGGCGGGAGAGGGCAGGAGAGAGAGGGTGGGAGAGGGGGAGGAGGAGGGAGCTGGAAGGGGAAGCAAGGAGAAGAAGGGGAGGAAGCTTAGCGCTCAGGGCTGGGAGTCTCGCCGGGCCAACCGCCTCCCAGCACGGCAGGGGAGGAAGCCTTGGAGTCCCTGGGGGGATGGGGAGGAGGGTGTGGAGGTTGAGGTGGGGGGTGTGGAGGTTGAGGAGGAAGAGCTGGGAGGGGGGGCAGGAGTGGGAGGAGGAACAGTAGTTGGGGTGGCAGCAGGCGCAGGACTGGCACAGGGCAGCATGCTCTGCAGCAGGGCCTGCAGGTTACAGTTCATCGCTCGGTCCTCAGCAAGCTGCTCCTGGCGGCGCTGCAGGTCTTCCAGCATCCAGGCCTGGATGGTGTGGTGCAGGGCCCCCAGGTGCTGGTCCCGGTACTCCTGCCGCGTGCTGGTGGTCCGGAGCAGGCCGCAGGTGCGGGAGCATGTCCCGGGCAGGGTGGTGCGCCCTGCATGAGCAGCTGGTGCAGCTGTAGAGAAAGAAGAGAAGTGGTCAGTTCTCTCTGGGGACACAGTGGATGATGCCCAGCCCCCCCCGTGATGTGAGGGTGACCGTGCCCTGCAACGTCAGAGCCGATGTGCTTGCACAGAGGCCATGGTCAGGATGTCTGGCTCTCCCCAGGACTGGGAGCTGCCCCAAGACCGCACCCATGCCCCTGTGCCATGTATAGTGTGGCCGGGGGTAGATGTCCCCTGCCTCTGTGTAGAGGGGGCGTGTAAAGGGAGAGCGTCCTGCTGGGTCCCGCCCCGGGGTCAGGAGCGTGTCAGATCTCTTCACGCACGCATGTGCCTATTGGGCCATGGCCCCTGGGTGTCACGCAGCTGGAGCCACCTGCCCAAGGGTGGCATGGCACATGCTCGCACGTGCACAGGTGGCTGCGTGATCCGTGGGAGGCATGGGCCACGCGCGCAGTCCCTGGTCTCCCTCTCCGCCTCCTCCCCCTCCCCCCCGGGTAGGGGACAGTGCTGGCACTTACCTGGTATGGCCTCCCTGGACATCCCTGCCGACTCCGGTGCCGGGACAGCTGGCGGTGGCCCCTCTGGTGTGCCTGGGTCAGGGCCCTCCGGTCCTGGATCGCTGCCTCCCGGGCTGGCACAGACCGCCCCGCCCTCCCAGGAGTCGGTTGAGGCCGGGGAAGTAGGAGCGGGGAAGTGGTGGCCCTGGCATACGCCTGCCACAGCTCTTTCACCTTCATGCACACCTGCTCTTGGATGTGCCTCTGGCCCTTTCTGGCCATGGTGGCCGCTATGCGGCCATAGACAGCTGCGTTCCTCCGCCTAGTGCGGAGATCATGGAAGTTGGCAGCCTCCCCCCAAACCTCAATGAGGTCCATGATCTCCGCACTAGTCCATGAGGGCGCGTGCCGTCTACGGCCCCTGGCTGGCCCCTGGGGACTGGGGGACTGGGTGGGGGAGAGCTGGCTGCCACTGGCTGCCATCCTGTGGCCACTGGCTGAGGGTCTGCAGCTGCTGGCAGGCCTGGCTCTTGGACGTGCCCAATGGCCAGAGTCTTCCCCTTTAAGGGCCCTGGGGCTGGGGGAGAAGAGAGGAGTTTTCCTGGTTTGGCCCAGAGTGGCCACCAGGGGAAACTGAGAAGGGCTGGAGGCCCCCTAATTCGAAATAAGTGTCTACACAGCACTTATTTCGAATTAGCTATTTCGAATTTGGTGTTATTCCTCGTAGAATGAGGTTTACCAAATTCGAAATAAGGACTCCGCTATTTGGAATTAAATTCGAAATAGCGGTTTGTATGTGTAGACAGCTATTAAAGTTGTCTAAAGTTCATTCTAACTCTGTAGTGTAGACATACCCTGAGGCAACAAACTGAGGGAATGGCATCAAACTGAGATGCATTCGACAGAGGGCCCTGGGACAGCCCCTGTTGGAGGTGTACCCCGGGAGGGGTTTGTGATCATACAGCGCGTGACTTGGCCGGAGGGCTGAGTAGCCGCAAGGCTTTTAAAACTGAGGTAGTGCAGGAACCCACACTCGGCCAAACAGGGCCGCTTGCATGAGGTGAGTGTGGATCCTGTAACAAAGACATTAGATTTTTAATGGTCTCTTTCATTCTTAATTTGCACCGGAAGTCAATGCAGCAAAGTGTTTGGCGGGTGTGTGGGTGCTTTACTGCAATATGTCTGACTTGACTTCCAGATTATTTTTTGCAAATTCAAGAGTTTTAGGTTAGTATCCACACTCAAACCACCCCTACAAATCTTTTGTGTTTCTCTCATTGTTAGCAAGGTCCCAATGTGTAGCTCTAGTGGCACTTCTCAGATAAGATTGAGGCCTATGGGCTTAAACTTCTTCCCCTCTCCCCTCCCCCAAGAGCCATCATTACTACTTCAATTAAGATTTTTAAACAGCAAAATTGTCCTTATCTGTTCCCATTAACACCAGAAAAACCTGCAACCAACTTAGGCAAAAGGAACAAAAATGTGCTTTTGGGTGGATATTTCTCCAAAGCTGATATTAGCAATCATGAAACTGGGCAGAGATATCCGGGTGGCCATTTTATTGTTCCACAGGAAACTGTGAAGGCCCAGTCCAGCTGCATGTTCTTCACTTCCAGCATGTGAGTGGTCTCATTGAAATCAAAATGTGTCTATAGGGTCTCACACAAGGGGGTTCTGCTCCATGACTGGGGCTACCAGATGCTCTAGTAATACAAATAATAAATGTATGATAACAATTTAATAAAACTATCAACAGGACTCATTCGCCTAACTTGTTTAAGCTCTTTTATAAATTCTATACTAAGTGTTTTGCTAGGGCAAGACGCATATATACTAGTGATACACAGGCTTAGATTAATAAGTCTGTTTCTATTTTTTTTTTTTTTTTTGGTTTAGACCGTGTAAGGCAATCCAGCCCTGTAAAAGACAAATAGCCACAAAATTGTCATTTCAGAGCCATTTTTTGGCTTTTGCCTTTGGCCATCAAGGACCAGTTTAAATCTAAGTTTGTCACTTGTACTGACATTAAATAATAACAGTGCACCTGATTCTGCAACTAGCCTCAATGACTTCTCAACTCAGGGTGCAGAACTAGTACCATAAGGTTCCTCTGAGCATTAATAGGCTCAAACTTCTATTAAGCCAGATGCGTAGCACATCACATGAGAGAGACGGCCAGGGATAAACTACCACCCAATGCCATTTTAAACAGTAGGTACGCTCCACATTGTTGACAGATGCTTAACTATTCGCTGCTACTGTTACCACATTCCTTTAGGAAGGCAGAAAACATCTTGTTCCCCTCTCTGGCATGTCTGAGCTACAAAATTAAGTCGATCTAGCTTGTTGCAGTGGCAACGGTCGGTGGACATAATTACATTCTTGTGCATGACTCTTTGTGTTGGCGGCACAACTCCTCACCAGGAGCACTTGCACTGATTTAACTGTCAGTGTGGGGTCTTATGCGATGGCTTATGACAGCAGTACCAACATAACTACATTAACTAAGTGCTATGGCTCTTGTGGTCGTGGAGTTAAGCTTGTGAAGAAGGGAGTTGTATCAGCAGGAGCAATGGTTTAGTGGAAGAACACACACAGTTAGGCTGATGTAAGCTTAGCCCTGGTTTACACTGCATCATTAGGCCAGGTCTACATTAGACATGGCAGTTCAGGTTAAGGTATGCCACTTAGCAAAAACTCCCGTCGGCTTCCCTTACTCCTCGCGACTGCGAGGAGTACAGACGCCAGCTGGAGCTGCCCTCTGCATTTGACTTATGGGTCTATGCTAGACCCGCTAAATTGAATGCCAGAATATCGATCTCTGGTGCGGCAAGTGAAGATATGCCCTTAGATTGATTTAAGGCAGCTTAAATCAACCTAACTGTGTGTCTGCACTAAAATGTCATTCCTGCTGATGTAAGTTGACTCTTATGCCGACTTAACTCCCCCTTTGTGAGAAGCATAGCACTTAGTTCCACCAAGTTTGATGCAGTATCGACACAATATTGCTTATGTTGACTGGTGCTGGCTTTCAGAAGCTGTCCCACAATGCCCCTCCCCCCGACAGTTACACTGATGCAAGCTTTTCCTTCCAATCCCCCAGCTGACTTACAGCATTCATTCACTTTCCCACACATCTATAAATGTATACAGTTTAAAAAGTGTTCTGAAAATGCTCAACAGTATGACATTGACATTGGAAAAGGTTCAGAAAAGGGCAACAAAAATGATTAGGGGTTTGGAACGGGTCCCATATGAAGAGAGATTAAAAAGACTTGGACTTTTCAGCTAAGAAAAGAGGAGACTAAGGGGGGATATGGTAGAGGTCTATAAAGTCATGACTGGTGTGGAAAAAGTAACTAAGGAAAAGTTGACAAGGAGTCCTGTGGCACCTTATAGACTAACAGATGTATTGGAGGATATGCTTTCGTGGGCAAAGTTATTTACTTGTGCCCATAATATAAGAACTAGGGGTCACCAAATGAAACGAATAGGTAGCAAGTTTAAAACAAACAAAAGGAAGTTTTTCTTCATGCAGAGCACAGTCAACCTGTGGAACTCCTTGCCAGAGGATGTTGTGAAGACTAGGACTTTAACAGCATTCAAAAAGAGCTAGATAAATTCATGGAGGTTAGGTCCATCAATGGCTTTTAGCCAGGGTTGGTATAAATGGTGTCCCTATTTGTCTGGAAATGGATGACAGGAGAGAGATCATGTGATGATTACCTGTTGTGTTCCCTCCCTCTGGGGGTATCTGGCATTGGCCACTATTGGCAGACAGGATACTGGTCTAGATGGACCTTTGGTCTGACCCAGTATGGCCATTCTTATGACATATAGCACAAATGGTATGTCTTTCAAAACAAATAGGGAGAATGACTCCTATTATTGAACCTGCCCCCTCCCGGAAGACAAGAGCTTCACAGGTGCATTATTTTAACTAATTTAATTTCTGTTGATTCTCCCTTTTGAGACAGAGTTCTGTGTCTGGTCATAGTAAAATATACTGAGGCTAAAACTGCATATTTTATATAGAGGCAATGCCACATACTTGAATCATTGACAGGGGGATAGGAAAACAAGCTGAAAGTACAATTGATCTAACTCTGCTCCTATTGCCATCAATGGGAAAACTGGACTTGAGTGGCAGCAATTAAAGGTCAGTGCTTAGTGCTTTTGAAAACCCCATTTTCACTGGCTACAGTGAAACCTGTACAAGAAGCCATGCTAATTACGCGCCCTTTAAAGGTGATGTGCACAGACTGGAATAGAACTGAACAGAATAGGAATCTGAATAGAACTGGCTATGGCCAATGCCTGATGGTTTTATGAAGAAAATGCAGCCTACAGGTATTTGGGGCTCCATATCATGCCCACTCCCAAAAGCATCTCTTGGTTGTCTCAACCATAGTAACCTCTTTGGCCAGCACCACTCAGTCTTACTGTGGCTCTGGTTGGCTGTGTGCCCCAGTGACCAAGGTGGGAATGTAAGTACCTGGAGTTGCATCAACTCCACTCCAGATTTACTTTCTTCCAGCAAGTCCTCTCTCCTCAGGATGAAACTCAGAGTGCAGCTCTATTCCCCCTTTACTAGAAGGCTACCTCCATTAAAGAGCATAGTGTAGCATGTGCACATGAACTATGCTACATGGTGCAATTTAATCTTCTGTAGTCCGGCACAACTGCTTTCTCTTCTTATTGTAGTGCATCTCTGTTGACTTCATTAACACAGTTTGGGTCAATAACAAAATACCGTACCACCCCCCGGTCTCTAAATCTGTGTGCTTTCACTGTAAATTCTGTGTGATCATTTTTTTCACATATGTAAACTTATTTTGAAAAAAGCAGCTATTAATGGTGTTGGGCATAAAATGGTGATGTACTAAGTATAGCTGTTCAAAAGAGTAGATTTTTTTTTAAAAATTAGAAGTTGAAAGAAATAAAATATATTTGAAAAATTATCAGGTGCTGAATACCCTGCACTTCCATTGATTCAATACAATCTCTCAATTTGTCCACCCTCCACTAGTCCAACCCCAGAACTGAATCAAGAGGCCAAGCATGTATCTATAAAAAAAGCAGAGTTTAGCATCTGTCAGGGCAGAGCTAGACACCATGCAAGTTGGACCTGCAGATTATCAGGGATCACTTCTGCAAATTATTGTCTCTGCTTTTTCAAACCAATATGTTAAAATAATATTACTCCTTTTTGTAAGGGCACCTTGTTCAATGCCCAAGAAAGTCGAAGAAAAGTCCCATTGACCTCAGTGGACTTTGAACTAAGCCCCAATGGAGCTGATACAAGAGCTACAGCATGCAAGAACTGTACAGAAAGTAAATACTCATTGTGATTCCATAAGGTTATATTTTAAATTAACCTGGAAATTTTTCTTTATTGTCTTCCTTCATCATGCCAGAGGCTCTGCTTGTTTGTGTGTAATGTTCTTGCTCAGTTTATTCGATGAACTGACCCCTATGGTGAAGTTTTAGGCTCTCTTGGCTTGTTTGTTTTTTCATTGTAGTGAATAAAATAAAAAGAATACAGATTGCCTACGGCTATTCTCATCATAAAAAGTCTCCCTCATAGCGTGCAACAAAACAAAAGCAAATAGGCTAGGTCAATGGGGCTGCATTTCCAGTGGAGATCCATCTCTACATCTGTTTTTGTTACCTGGCTTACTGATTACCTGAAGCCTTCCTTTGCCTGCATTTCATCAAACTCAAGATTTCTGTTGCTCTTAAAATCAGGAGAACAAAAACCTAGGCTGACAGATCTAAGTTACCTGTCTGAGCACGACAACCTTGGCTCAGAAGATAATGGGCTAGATTATCAGTGGGTGTAAATCAGCACACCTACATTGATTTCACTGGAGCTAGGCCAGTAGACACCATCTGAGGTTGTGGTCTAATAACTATTGAGATTGATGGGATTAAGTAATCAGGTTTGCACTGGAAGAACAGTGTTAAATGTATCCCTGGCATTGTGCCATTGATTTCAGCAGTTACTCCTGGGATGAATCAGTGCCCTCTTATGTATAAATCACAGTTTTCTTGTTCTGCATGCATGCCTGGTGCATGGTGCTAACAAACATTGTGCTCTTGCTCCTCACAGAGATGTCTGACACCTACAATTCCCACTGCAGTCAATGAGGCCAATAGCTTAGAAGCTGCAGATACTCAGCAACTCAGGATCTGGCCATTAATTGTCATGATCATCTAATGTTCAGTTCTACTCTGAAAAGATGATTCAGAGGATAGGGGGGTAGGAGATTGACATGGCAGGGCTCTATCTTCAATGTGTCTCAGTAACTCCATACTCAGTTTCCTATAACAGGTTTTTTTATTCAACTTCTTTAGCGGAAGTTTCCTTGATCACTGAATTGATCGGCGTATTAGCTCATTGGAGTCAAGGGAAACATTCCCATCAAATGTAACAATCTTTGGATTTCTCTAAATGAGAGAGAGAAACAATGGAAGGTGAATGACTCCCTGTGATGAAGTAGTCTGCTCCTCAAAGGTAAGGATACTTAGGGGGTCAGGTCACCCCATCACATGACCCTTTAGGATTCTGGAAGGTCTAAAAAGCAGACACAGAGAGATGCCCATCCCATCACACTGACTGGAGATAGAGATAGAGAAGAAGTGGTACTTAGGAGGCAATCCCATCACTGTCTCTTTAAGGGCCCTGGGCAGGAGCCTTGCAGCGAGGGCAGGACAAACTTTCCCTCAACCTCACAACCAACTGTGGATGATTCAGGGGAAGGGGATCAGCATCAGTGCTGCCTCCTCCCTCACAGGAGGGCAGGCAGCAGCAGGAGAGGACCGGCTCACCGAGCCTGAGGACTAGTGGGGTGGTGGAAAGCAGGGAGGAGGCAGTAGCTGAGGGAAAAGCTGACTAAGGACACCCCTCAGTTAGAACCTTCAGTCTGAGGCCTGCTTGCTTGCAGCATTGGTGGGTGAAGGAGAAAGGCCCAGCAGTCCCCTGTACTTGGGGAGAGGGGTTCCCCTGTACTTGGAAACCACAAGTCCAGGTATGTCTGGGGGCCTTGCTGAATCTTCAGGCCAGGCTGAACAATTCCCCTGCTGTGACCTCACTGAATTTTAGCTCCTTTGCTGGAGAGTGACTGTGGATAAGTTTTTTCACAGCCCGCCTGGCTGTTGGTTATTTTCCTTGTGAAGCCATTATCTTCTTGAATCCCCAATTTACAGTATGTTTTAATGACAACTGTATAACACGATTCTCATAACTCCATATGCATATACATTTATTATGCCATATTCATTTAGGGATCAAGAAATGACTTTCAGCATTTTATAACCTTTCTCCTGACACCTCACATGGAATGCAGTTATATACAGATGAGGAATATGGGGGCTTACAAGATGCTCCCCCAAGGTATAGAACATCACAGATTTAATTTTGTAGTGTAAACAGGCCCTGAGTTTCAGCTGCACAAGATCAAGCCCATAGATTGAGATTTTCCAAGGGCGCTGAAAGCAATTGGGCATCAATTTGTATTTCATTTCAAAGGGATTGTGTGCTGACCCCCCCTTAGTCCCTTTCAAAATTCCAGACAAAAGATTATATAAATATGATAAAAATGATAAAACTGGTGTTTGATATTCCTGCATTCAATGCATCAGAAAGTCAAAGGAACAGCTTTTACAATCCTTTTTCTTGCAACGTAGACAGTTTTGGTGTTTGAAAAAGACTGTGAAAATCTTGATACTGCCCTCGGAGTGTTAGAAGATGTATCCTAAAAGCAAATCCTTGAATAGGAGCTGAAAAAATTCTATGCCCCCACTAATGAGTGTAGGGTGATGCAATTGCTGTTTTTTAATTAGGGTGCAGATTAGAGTATTGATTGTTTACTTTGTGAGGGCATTGTGATTTGTTATAGGCCATTATGTCTTATTTTTTATGTAAGCATTTAGATTGTGACAGGCAATATTATACAGTTTAAAATGTATGGGCTTAATTAGTTGCTTTGCATGATTTAACAGGTCCCCTCCTGCTACATTTCAAACAAGTAGTACATGTGGATTAAATATGCAAAATAGCTGTGGGTGTCAGAGATTTAACTGACAGCTCAATACAAATTTGTGTAGAGAGAATCATTCTCAGAGAGGCACACGGAGAGTTCCCTCTTTTTCTGGGAAGGGCTCGGTGAAGGCAAGAGGGAGAGAGCCACAAGGAGCAAAACTGCGGGCCAAAATAGGGCCTGTAAGAAGCAGGGAGATCCCCAAGGCAAGTTGCTGGAGTCCCTTGCAATGCCATACTCTGGCTTGAGGGGAAGCTAGGTAAGTGAATTAGCAGCTTACAGTAGGGTTGATGAGGCTACCTGTGATAAGACTGGACTTCACCCAGGAATCCTCTTCCACACTTACGTTCCTAAGAACAAAAGTCTAGCTTTCTGTGAGAAGGCTCTGTTTTCATAATTAGGCCCAATTCATTGTGCTCACCACATGGAAAACGCCTGTTAAAGGCAATGGAGAAATGAACACACAAGGCCTGCAGCATCCAGACCTAATGCTCAGGAATAATTCATTGCTGAACGGTAGAGAAAAACCTCATCATGTAGAAAGGTACAGCGCTCTATGGGCAGTGTGCATAATACATTATCGAGAATTGAGCCATTCTGAGTGACTACCAGTGCACTGAAAACCATTTTTCAGCTTTATTCTGTGGAAACCATAAAGAGCTCTGTAACATCTTCATGTGATACCTCATCTAAAGGGACAGCAAGACGACAATAGAGGATGAAATGTGCTCTGCTGCATGAATGTTTACCAAAATGCTTGGTAATAACTGTCACTTAAGCTGCCATATTTTTTGGATACTTCTTTGCCCGGTAGCCATTCCCACTGACATGTGTCTCTAAGGAGCTGGTGTATTAATGGGAAAATTGTGATGAATGTGTTGTCTGCATCCAGGTTAGGGACAACACCCGAGGCTTTAGAAAATGTGTTAAAAATCGAAGAAGTTACAGTACAGTGTGTCATTTTCTTTTCACGCTATAGGCAGATTACTACCCATTAGAAACAGAATTGGGGAAGAGCAAAATCAGTGCCGGAATAGAATTGGGGTTTGAGGGGAAATTTACTTAGGGTAAGATCCTGGCCCCATTTTAGTTAATGGCAAACCTCCCTTGGGCCTAGTCTACACTTAGGACTATTCTACACTTCAATGTCCCCTAGGGAAGGTTTAGCTTATGCTGGCAGCACTGGTATAATTAAGACGGTTTTTGGAACGCCATGCTAGCAAAAGTACTCTTTTGCTGGTATAGGATTTGTCTACAGGGGAGGTGGGAGGTTGCCAATGTAACTAGGTCAGTTCAGGTTGTAGGGATTTTTAGGAGTTAATTAACGGTTGTGGATCCGACAAAGTGCTGAGTGAATGGAGGTATGTACCTACAAAATTTAAAAGCTTCAGGGGGTAGCCGAGTTAGTCTGTACAGGATAATCTTAAAAAAACAACAAATAGTCTGGAAGTACTTTAAAGACTAACAAAACATGTAGATGGTATCATGAGCTTTTGTGGGCACAGCCCACTTCTTCAAGTAGACTTTCTGAATATCAGTTACAATCACTCTTAAGAACTGTTCTTAATGCATAGAGCTAGAGTCTCACCTGGCATAAATTCCATAAATCAAGGAAACTACACTAATTTGCATCTGAGGATCTAGCCCATAACGTACAAAGAAAATGCACTAGTGACATTAAGTTAGTGACATATAATATATTCCTCAAGTTATGCCACCTTTTGATTTTGAGAAAAGAATTCTAAGGGAAGCGCAAGTCCCATGATGAGGTGCTACATTTACTCAACCCTACGTCCTGTAATTTACAGGACTGGGCAACTTACGAATCCTTGGATATACAATAAAAACGCATGTCACATTTTTCCATGGCACAGCTTCTGTAGCCCCTGACTTTGGGAATTTAAGAAGTTAAAATTTATAATAAATTAGGTCTTTTTAGGTCACCAGAGTGTCTTTCCATAGAGTGGAGATGATCACCTTGGTTATTGCACCATCATTTTATAATAGGATGTAATTAACATATTTGACCATGGGTTACTGCAGTGGTAGCCCTTATTTGCAGAGCAGAGAATGTGCCTTGATACTGTAATCAGTTTTGAAACAAATGCACAACTTATTCATATGATTGTTATGATATTTACTTTCAAAGCTCTCAAATATTTAGGGCCATCTAAAAGGATAGAGAAAGCTTTTCTGTCAAACTCTAATTGTGTATCAGAATCAGCAGGATTTTATCCTAATCAGCTACAAAATCCTGCTTTCATAGTTTGTTCCTATTGATCTCAAGTGCAGTCAACCAATATGTAGGAGAATTTGGCTCAGGGACTAGTCCTGTAGACATGAATGTCTTCCGAGAAAGGCCATGAGAGCCAATAGACTGGACTGAATGTTGGAAGATTGGCTTCTGTTCTGAGCTATGCCACCAACTCCTTGTGTATCCCAGGTGAGTCACAACCTCACTGTGCCTGTTTCCCCATATGTAAAATAGAAAATGCTACCCACCACTGTAAAGAAATTTGAGAGCTACAGATATGTGCAGCTTCCCTCAGTTCAGAGGATTTCTGGTAAATAGTGTTTGAAGTACAATGGGAAGTCAGCAATACAAATAAGTTTAATCATTTCTCTTTGATTTTGGTTTTTGATAACTGTCACTGTGCACATTTCCATTGTTCAGCAGCATTTTCTATTTTTTTAATCGCTCATGAATAGCAAATTTTAAGGCCTAAGCTCAGCCCTGGTGCACACAGGCATAAACTGAATTTAAGTCAGTTGTATGTGGGACAAACTTGGCCCTAAATAAACTGAGGATGCTCACAGTTCCAGGTTCTCCCACCCACGTCCTACATAAATGAGAGGGAATCATTTATCCTTTTGTGCCTCTGTTCCCAATCTTCTGCTTGCAGGTTGCATCCCTTCTTTTGCCCTTGGACTTGCTAGATTACTGAGACTTCAAACTTTTCAAGGCAGGGACTGACTGTCTCTTAGTGTATTGACAGCAACTAGCAAAATTGCTGCCCTAATCTCAGCTGGACCTTTTAGGAACTACTGTAAATGCATATTAAATAATAGCAAAATTAGATAAATGATATTGAGAGACAACTCAACTAGGTTTTGATGACAAAATTAAGAGTCAGTGATCTTTTTTGTCAAGGTTGTACGCTGCTCTTGGCAGCATGGTACCCAATACTCAGTTTTGGTTTGAATTTTGGATCTAAATAAACCCAGCAAAAACAAAGTGAGAATTCAGAGAGAGGTGCTGAGTTTTGCTGTGTTTTTATCAAAGCCACAGAGCTTCAGCTAGTTTTCATGCAAAATCATAAACTGGTCCTGTACCCGTGGAAGGTTTGGAACCATCCTGGCCTCAGTTCAGGTTTGTAATGAAACACAAACCCAAGAATTTCACTCTGTTCCAAGTCTGAGAATATTTTTCAATGTGCTATTCAAACCACTGTTTCCGAAGCAGTGGTCCATTCCTATTTACTTTCCGTGGGTGAGCAGTCCCCTTGACTGCAGTGTCACAGACGTATCAGTA
This sequence comes from Rafetus swinhoei, assembly GCA_019425775.1. NCBI lineage: Eukaryota > Metazoa > Chordata > Testudines > Trionychidae > Rafetus > Rafetus swinhoei. The sequence goes on along the minus strand of CM033443.1, from coordinate 35,204,127 downwards.
AAATAGAGAGCTCAGCATGGGGTAGTCAGTGTTTTAATATGAATTCCCTTTCCTAGCTGAAGTGTTTCTAGTACTCATGATAACTGCTGCACTCCTCCTTTTTGTTTAAAGGTGGAGAACTTCACTGAAGTACTATTCACAGAAAAGGCGTTTACTCACTCAATATGGTCAATTCACAACATTTCCACTTGATTTCTCTAGGCTCATATTTAACGTGAAACGTTCTTGCCTATGGGCTAAATTGGTTATGAACAATCAAAGAACGCCATTTTCTGACTGAAGTGGCTTTTAGAACAATCAGGGATTTTCATGCTTTGATGGGGAATGTAGTAAAATGGGCATTTAATTTGAGGAATCCTTATTGCTTTAACAAGGAAAAGGCATTTTAACAATTACATCGATTTCGCTGATGGAATGAAAGGCCTCTCTACAAGTTAAATCATAACCAGTGTGGTGTAAGGCATGGGCTGGATTGTTATGGGAGATTAATGGTGAATAGAAGAAACATTTTTGACACAGAGAGTAACATTTACATCTGTTAAATCACACAAGTGAGAAATCAAACAAATTGGTTAATGAAATCCTTTCACATGATATTGGAAGAGGCTGAAGAGGTGTTCCATGCATCTGTCTGACTAGGAATGGAACCAAGGCATCAATTCAGCAGTCCATCCCTGTAAAGCAAGAGCACTTACGCGTGTCCTTTAGGCATGTGTTTAAGTCCATTGAATTCATTAGAGTTTCATGATATGCTTTGATGGGTTGGGGCCCAAGGCCGAGATCCTCTAAAGTATTTGGGTGCCTAACTCCCATTGGTTTCAATGGCAGTTAAAAGCCCAAATGCCTTTGAGGATATGGACCTAACTGGCTATATTTTCTATTAGAAAAACCCAATCAGATTTTTAATTAAAATAAGAGTGTTAACCTAAATTTCACTTGTTTGACCCCCTTGGGACCTGATCCTGATCTTGTATATGCAGTATAAATCAGGAATAATTCTGCTGCATTTAGAGGAGTTATGGAGAAGAAAAACTAGAACAAAATCAAGCCTTTTGTATATTTTATTGTTTTAAATATTGATGATGAAAAGACACCATGACTGTATAATCAGTAAACACAGAAAGGAGTCCTGTGGCACATAAAGACTAACAGATTTATTTGGGCATAAGCTTTTGTGGGTTAAAAAAAGCACTTCATCATATGCATGTCTCAATCTTTAAGGTGCCACAGGACTCCTTGTTTTTGCAGATACAGACTAACACGGCTACCCTTCTGAGACTTGTATTAGTCTATTTCATTTAGACTATTGAATCCAACTAGTTGAAACATAGCAGAAGCACCAAACCTCTATGTGTATGTATTTTACAGGTTGATGCAGAAGTGATTATGGTAGAACTTCATATTTACAAAGACCTCGGGAATGAAAGTTGTTTGTAACTCTGAGTGGCACCTTAGAAACTAACCAAAACCCACTTTATCAGATGAATTGGAGTAAAAGTAACATATATATATATATATATATATATCTCAGCAGAAGAAGTATCTGTCAATTGTAGGATTTGTGCTAATGAGGCTTATTAAGAGAGCTGGGTGTATCCCATACATAGCTTTTGATGTGGAAATGCAGATGTTAATGGTGGAATAAATTGGCTTTATAATGTGCCAACCAGTTAATGTCTAGGCCCAGGGCGATGGTGTCAAATCTGTAGATAAATTCCAGTTCTGCAAGCTCTCTCTGTAATTTGTTAGTGAAATTCCTTTGTAGAAGAATGGCTACTTTTAAATCCACAATTGAGTGACCAGGTAGATTAAAATGTTCCCCTACAGGTTTATGTGTGTCACCATTTCTGATGTCTGACTTGTGTCCATTTATCTTTTGTCATAGAGACAGTCTGGTTTGGCCAATATACATGGCAGAGGGGCATTGCTGACACTTGATGGCATAGATCACATGAGGGCACGTGCAGTTGTATGAGCCTCTGATATCGTCACTTACGTGGTGAGGTCCTGTGATAATGTTGCTTGTATGGATGTGTGGACAGAGTTGGAATCGGGGTTGATTGGAAGGGTGGTTTCCTCAGTGAGTATGATGGAGGTGTGCTGTGTAGTTATTGGAAGGAATTTGTTTGATGTTAGGGGGTTGTCTGTAGGTGTGGATTGGCCTGTCCCCCAAGGCCTGTGAGAGTGAGGGGTCATTTTCCAGGATAGGTTGTAGATTGTCAATGATGCTCTGGAGGAGTTTAAGATGGAGTCTGTAGGTGGTGACCAGTGGTATTCTGTTGATTTCCATGTTGTGCCTGTCTTGAAGCAGGTGACTTGTGAGCACTTGTCTGGCTCTGTCAATCTGGTTCCTCACTTCCCCAGGTGGATATTTAAGTTTTAAGAATGCCCAAGAAAGATCTTGTAGGTGTTTTTCTCTATGGGATTGGAGCAAAACCAGTTGTCTCTTAGGGCCTGGCTGTAGACAATCGATCATGTGATGTGTCCTGGATGAAATCTATAGGCATGTAGGTAAGAAGTTTCCAACTAACACAGATACCCCTCTGAGATTTTGAAACTCTGAAATGTTCATGTTTTTTCTTTCAAAAGTTTACAACTGCACATTGACTTACCAGAGCTTTGAAACTTTACTATGAAGAAAAAAAATGCTGCTTTCCCTTTAATTTTGTACTAGTTTACATTTAACACATTATTATATTTGTGCTTTTTTTTTAGTCTCTGCTGCTGTCTAATTGCGCACTTCCAGTTCTAAATAGATGTGTGGTTGACTGGTCAGTTCATAACTCTGGGGTTCAGAACTCCGAGGTTCTACAGTACAGATTATAGTCAGGGGTACCATATTGAAATATATAACAATAATGTAGTCTGCCTGCTTAATTGTGTTGAATTCCTAGTCCATAGCATAAAAATGAGCAGCGTGAATACCCTTCTTCTTTGCTAGCAGCTGGAAATTGTATGGACCAAATAGGAGGCGGACAACATTATTCATTCACCTGGTTTGTTATGCACAACATTGTGTGAACTTCCATTGCACCTCTATGCTAAAGCTATTCTGTGCCTAGGTATCAAGTATCAGAGGGTATCAAGTATCAGATCCGTGTTAGTCTGGATCTGCAAAAGCGACAAAGAGTCCTGTAGCACCTTATAGACTAACAGATGTATTGGAGCATAAGCTTTCGTGGGCAAAGACCCACTTCGTCAGATGGAAGGATGAAGTGGGTCTTTGCCCACGAAAGCTTATGCTCCAATACATCTGTTAGTCTATAAGGTGCTACAGGACTCCTTGTCGCTTGTGTCTAGGTAGGGGATTTTAGTCTGCTCTTTGGACTCACTCAGAAGGAACTACATTTCTTTTTAGGAGTGTGATGATTTTTTATGCTCTTTAAGGCAGTGGTGCCTTGCACAATGGCACGAGGAAGACTGACCTTGGTAGGCACTATTGAAAAGCAAATAAAAAAGGAAGGTAGCTTTATAGGGATGGATCGTGGGCTACATTCCAAGTGCAAAGTGATCTCCCTCCCGGCATGTATGGATCCTCTGAGGCAATGAAGTAGTTCCAATTCCACTGCCTGTGTTTGTTAGCTTGGAGAAAGGGAAAATGGTATTTGGATCCCAGATCCTTATCTGCCATATCTGTTGGCAGCCAATAAAAGTTAGAGCGCATTTCATTGTGCAGGAGGGACTAACCCACTGTGCAGTTGGCCAAGATTAGGTAGGAATAATGGTTCCTTAAAGCAGCTTTTACAAACAGGCGCACACACATGGCCCTGGGATGAGCTGTGTTTGTCTGGGCCATGCCCATTAGAGAAAGTGTCTATGGGTTTACCCGTTCAAAGGCTTTGGACAGATGGATAAAAAATATTAACAGTCTAAGGCTCTGATCCAGTGAAGTAAAGGCTATTTACAACTTTAGAATAAGTCAAGGTTGTTGAAGCATCCACCCTGTAGCCAGATTACATCATTTAAGAGACAAAGAGGGTCAGAAACGTGTCACACCATGTCTCTCAGTAGTCTGGGACAGGAATAAGAGTCACAAGTTGGGTGGATTTCATTCCCTCCTCCAGCCACGTCTGCATGGAGACCATTTTAACACCTGGCCAAGTACAAAATAGTGAAATTTCAAGGGCAGGTTAAGTAGTTTAATAATAGGCATAACTCATACTTGCTTACACTGGGAAATTTAAAGGCCTAGATCCATTTAAAAGAATGAGAAACAAATGCTGGCATCAGTAATCAATAATAATTATACACAGTAATTATGTTGGGCTTGTGCACAGGGTATAAAATTTTAATGAGGGGAATGGAGTGGCTTTTACAAATTGTGAAAAATAATATTGTCCTGCTGTTCAAATGCAGCTGAGTAAAACACCGAATGTAAGCTCTCCTCCGCTCTCTGAGCACTAACAGGTTTTTGTTTGTTCCAGGAGCTGCCTTACAGTCTGTGGTCACAAAGCGGATCTGGTTGTTAGCGCCGCAAAGCCTGTCCTTTTGGGGCACATCCCAATTTTTAATTGAGCCTCAGCATGTGTCTGCTTTGCACACCGAGTCCGGGCTCTGACTGAGCTTGCAGACCAAACCTCCTTCCAGCCACACACACATCCGTCTGATTTGGTTCAGCAAACAGTCAGGCCCAGATTAACTCTTCTGGGGGCCCAGGGCTATTCGATTTTGTATGTTCCCCTGGGTGCCAGGGTGTGGCCAAAAGTGAGGGATTCAGCATGTGGGAGGGGATTCTGGGGTAAGGTAGGAGGATAGGGGCAGGGTCTGGAGTGGGGCCGGAGGTGAGGCATTTACAGGGCAGGAGGGGGGTACAGGCTGCAGCCAAGAGGTCTGGCATGCAGGAGGGGACACAGGACAGGAGGTAGGGTTGGGGTTCTAAGCAGGAGTTAGGGTGAGGAAGGGGTCTCAGGGTTGGGGTTGAGGGGGTTGGGGTGTGAGATCTAGGAGGGAGATAGAGACAGTGTGGGAGGTTCAGGACTAGAGTGCGGGGCATTTACCTGAGGCAACTGCCCCGCACTCTAGTTTGGTGGGGAAGCGAACAGATGGCTCTATACAGCTCATGTTTGCCGGTATGCACTGCCCCTTGCAGCGTCCATTGGCCACAATTCCCAGCCAATGGGAGTTGTGGGGCCGAAGCCTGTAGGTGAGGGATGCGTAGTGACAGACAGAGCTTCCGGGTGCTCAGGGTGACTTGGGAGGGTGTGGGGATGGGAGAGGAGGAACAGCAGCTCCCACAGTCGTCTCCCACCCACCCCCTGCTAGACAGGGTTGGAACATGGGGGCTTTAGTGGCTTTCACCCCGAGCTAAGGGGTATCCCTTAGCCCAGAGCCATGGGTTGCAGGCCCTAAAGCCTCTTTCTTAATCCAGCCCCTCACTCAAGACCTGGATCTTAGGACTTTGTTAGAAGGGTGTGTTGGAGTCCAAATCCTGTGTGATTTGGGTCCAAGCCTTGTCATTTGCAGTGTGGCTGCAGCTCATGCCACAGTCCCAAGTCTGAAGATCTGCATAGTGCAGTGTGGAAGTGTTAGAGTGGCTGAGACCTGGGACCAGCAATTGAACCCCCAGGTTTACAACGCCGCGTGCATGCACGGAAACACCGATTCCACAAACTTGGGCTCCCTAGCCCCTGGTTGACAATGCAGCATTAGACGCGCTCCAAGAGGGGTGAGAAGACTGTAATGAGCAACTTTTCCTTTTCCTTTTTCTGTTAAAGAAAAGTTCATGATTGAATGGGGGAAGGGACTTACGGCCTCTCAGTCTATAATACCTTTGATTTATGGAGACACCGTGGTTTGGTACATAGGGCACTGAACTGTGAGTCAGGAAACCTGGATTCTGTTCACATTGTGTGACCTCAGGTAAGTCATTTCCCCCATCTTTGTCTGTCATGTCTAGTTAGATTATAAACTCTTCCAGTGGGGACTCGCTCTGGCTGTTTGTTTGTACAGTATCGAACACTGTGGCATCCTCATTTCAAGAGGAACCGAAAGGCCCTTCTTTAAGGTTACTGATAATCCATGTTTCCTCATTTTCAGCTAATGTATTAAAGTTGCACCCTACTGTAACACAACAGTTGTGAATTCAGGTGGGATAGCTAAAATGTTGGAGACACTGAACTCGAAAGGGAATATAATATAATCTGGTTTACATCAAATTACACATTTGGAAAAACAAAACAAAGCACTGAGTAACAAGTACTCCATAATATTTTATCTTAAGGTGGTTGTACTCTGAGCAGCATGAAGTGATCATTAGTTGTTAAAACATTTTTCTGTCTATTTGGTCAGCTGTTTGTTAGTAGGCTATGGAGAAAACTTGACTCTCACTCCGTCTTGGAGAAGATTCAGCATGCCTGGAACCTTCTAATCAGTGCTGCCAACTCTCAAGGTTTTATTGTGGGTTTGGCACTATTTATTGTTCGTTTTTCTTAAAGCCCCGGCTGCTGCAGTGAAGAGGCTGCATGACAAATCTAAGCTCTATCTTACATTTTTAAGTGAGTTTCTGGCTCTCATAATTGAAATTGTTTGAAATGGTGAGGAAAATGAACCAGAAGATTCAGTCTTTGAGAAGCCTGACTCATGATATTTGAACATTAGTGTTGCCCATACTGCTGTACAGATCTACCCAACCACTCCGATGAGGCACCTGCACTCATACATGCAAAGAATATTTTAACAAATAAATACATACAATGGACCAAATCCTCTTGGTAGCATAAATGGGTGTCGCTCCAGTGTAGAGCTACGCTGACCTGAGCTAAGTACCTGTCCATAAATGACAACGTGAAGATGGTGGAAATGTATTCCTCTGCTTTCTCCATTTTAATTAATTTTATTCCCTTCTTTTCGGTTTCTTTCTTTCTCTTTTGTCTCATTTTGATGTATTGAAGAGATATAAAGTAGTGACCATTGCCCCTCATTGCTTAAAAAAATAATAACTTCTTGCGGTATTATGTGTCAGACATGTTAATGAAGACAGAAGCCTTTTGAATTGTATTCTGCAGTGAACCTATGTTTGTGAATCTCAGTGTATGTATCTATCCATCAGCCTCACATATATATGAGACTATCTCTATCACCTAGAATATATACTCCTATGAACTCTGTCAGGAACTGCCAAAAATACAGTGAGAGACAATATTTAGATTTATAAAATATAAGCCAAGCTGTCTGTGCTTGTTCAGTTGGAGTGGCACAGGTCATTGGCAAAAAACCTGATCTTTTCAGCATGAAAATGTCATTTATTTGCAAAATAGAGTTTCACTTCAGGACAAGAGGGAAGTCATAATATTGTTCTGTGGGCATGTTTGGATTCTTTGGCAATATCCATCTCTTGCCTGAAAGAAGACATTTTAAACATGTAAAATATATCAGGTTTCTAGGTAAGTGAAAGTTACACCAAAACACCACAAAATCAGAAAAAGTAAGTGCTTATAGTTCCAACTGATCTCTACCTCACTTAGGAATGTGGGGAAACCCTTATGTATGTTTAATGTTTGTAATGTAAAATGACACTCTGGGTACCTTTCATAACAGGGATGGTTCTCCCTCCTATATAAAATATGGTTTTGGCATTTCATTATGTTGTTACGTTTAATAAGAATTAAATATACCCTGTAATGATCTTGGTTGCACAGAATAGTAATAATATGTACTGTGAAATACCAAACTAAATACAGAAGCAAATGTAAATTGGGATTCTGCTCTCATTTACATTGTTATGAACCCCATTTACTTCAGTTCAATTACTCCAGATTTACACTGGTGTAAATGAAAGCACAATACGGCCCTATTTCCGCCTCTGATAACAGATTGTGACAATATGGGAGAATACATAAACTGTATTGTGCTTGGACAGAGAATTGGACTGAGGTCACAGAATAATGGAATAATGTATTTAAGCAGAGGAAGTTGGATCCCACACTTTCTGGTCCTTGAGATTGACCTGATCCCCTTTCTTCTGTTGTGGGGGAGTCCCCAGTTTGCATAAAAGCAGCATAGTTCTGTCTCTCCTTCGTAGGAGCCATATTGGGAACATGCTTAAGGGAGGAAGTGTGGCTGGAATGCTGTTAATTTCAAGACCATTGAAGTGTTCATCTGCTGAAAACAGATGTAAGAAATGAAATAATGATTTCAGTCCAATTACTTTGAGGCTAAGTCTCCATATTCCCTTCATTGCTATCATTAGTGACTGTATTGGCCTAACTGGCAGCAATTCTTTGGACAGAAGGAACTAAGATATTGAACAATATCATCTGACACCTAGCAGTGGGCCCTCCAGAAGACAGATGAGGAATACTCAGAATATAGTAGCATTGCTGTTTTGAGCTGAATAAAAATCTAAATTGCTGTTGGGCCTGGTTCTCCACAGCCTTTTACTTGATGCAGCCATTTCCAGTGGCAGAAGAGAGATGTAAAACACTGTCACCCCAGAATGGTAATATTTTACACCTAGTGGACAGTGGTGTAAATGGAGACACGGGCTTTAAGGAAGAGAAGAATCAACTTCTTCCCATAAAGGGAGCAAAGAAAACATGAACCGAAAGATCTTGTATTTACATCAGATAAAACCACTCATCATAGTGTCTTTCAAGGACTCAACTCTCACAGGTTAGCTATAGTCAAGGTATGATCACCAGGATCTTCACTTTTAATATAGAAAGGGATGCATTCCCTCCTGCTCCACAGGGTCCTAAAGCCCAGGTGCCAGCCAAAGCTGGGACGTCTATAGAGCGAAGAAACAACCCCAGGAATTTGAGTCCAGTGCTTAATTTGTCTCAGGGCTCAAGGCTTGGCACTTCACAGCCCTCGCTACCTGTGGGCTTGCTGCACCAGTTATGAATGTAAACAATTGCTGAAGCACTGCCTTGGTCAGCTGGCATGGGCCAGCCATAGGTTTTGCTTTGCTGTCTAATCTACTGTAATGTCTCTTGATACTGGGCAGTGAAAGCTACACTCTCTTCTTACAGAAATCTTTCCCCTCATTTGTGCTTTCATCTGTCAGAAACACCAGTTCTCTGGGGCCAGAGATCATGCCTTCATGTGTGTTTGTGCTTTGCTTAAAGCAACGAGGCCTTGGTCTTGATTGGTGCTGCTATAATATAGATACTGAATAAGCAGAGCCCTAGAAAAACAAAATGTAATGGCACATAATTAAGGTGTGACATCTATTGCTTTGTGGTATGTGGAGCAGTAAACTGCTGATGAGATGTTGTAGATACCAAATGAAGCTGAGTTGTTTAATCACTCTCATAGTCTACTACAAAGCAATTGAGAGAGTTATTGCTGTTTTATATCCAGTCCAAACTCAAAAAGAAGAAATGTTGTGCATCTTGTGCTCTTGAGGCCTTGAAAGGGGATGGTACTGGTTTTTTCTCTTATCATGCGCTAGAGCCTACACCTTCAGGGGGGCTGGTTAAAAGGTGTGGGTGACTGTTGACCTGTGTGGTCCATAAGTCCTGTTCTTCCAGACAGGTTACAATCCTTGTCCTTGTCCCTGTTTGACTCAGGGACAAGCAGCTCAGGCCAAAGATGGAATTCTGTAACACCATTCCTACATGGGAAAATTGGTTTGGGTTCCTCGCTGGGCTTCTTGGTTCGTACTCTGGGATCACCACAAAACTGAGACCCCTTGGCATGTAAGAACCGAGGGCTGCTGTGAGCTGGGTGGGATTTCACAAACAAGCTGTATGTGTGTGGGATGTGTTTGGATGGAGCTAGCTAGGTCCCTCTCACTTTCCATTTCACATTGCAAAACCGATGGTTGACCCTGCAGAGATGGGGGCAGGTTTAAATAGTGATTCACTAATCAAGGACCAGTCGTTTATTTACATGATCCTAGGAGTGCCTTGTGTGGAAAAGGAGTCAGGTGACTGGATACAGTTTCCATTACCAAGCCCCCAAAGGAGTCAGTACTCTAAATTAATGTACATCTGGTAAAATCAGTGCAGATTCTAATGTATTCTCAGTTCATGAGATTTTTAATTGACTGTCTACATATGACTAAAGGATCTGTTTCTGTCTCTAAATTTCCATTCCATGGTCAAGGGACCAGAAACTGATGTAGGCTAGCAGTAAATCATCATTTCCAGGAGGCATAGGCAGACTTATGCTTGAGAAATGTGTGAGACAATGCTCCCCAGCCCTTTGCAAGGTGCTGTTTATTAAGTCGGAAGTTTGTCCCATGTGGGAAGAAACAACAGAACAGAAGGTTGGTGCTTTGCCATTGAAGTGCTCAAAACCATATGGAATCATGTGAGATACATGATTTGTGTGTATATGGTGATGGGCATTAAGCACTGGCCAAAAAGAGGATGTTTTGACCCTCCCTCCAAATATAGTAGTAATATGCATATTCTTCACTGGAATTTGTATTATAGAAATATGGGTATGGCTATATTGTAGAGATATAGGTCATTGAGCATTATAGCTATCGCAGGTTCAGGGTTAATACCTCACCACTACCTGCTATATTATAGTTTTGTCCACATGTGAATAATTTTGGACTGCAGTTATATTGAGTTTGATATTACAAGGTTCCTGAAATTGAGGCTGACTACAAAGATCCAAGCATTTTCTAGAGTTTTTTTATTCTCACCTCAAAAGTTTGTATGATCAGCAATGAAAATTTTTGCACATACAGGTTGTACCTCCAAAATCCAGCACTCTTTGGTCCGGCAGGACCACAGATGCTCCTGGACCAGTAAGCTTGGGAGCCTAAGGGCAGGAGGGCCAACTGGGCTGGGAATCAGGGTCAGCAGCCTGGCTGAGGACAGCATGGGACCGGGGCCAGAGCCCTGCAGCTGCCTCCAGCTAGGGTGTGGGGCTGAGGCTGGAGTCCCGTGGCAGCACAGGGGCGTAGTCCCCATGGCAAGCCCCAGGAGCACAGGGGTGGGGCTGGAGCTCTGTGGCTTCTCCTGGTGGTGCAGGGCCGGATTGTGCGGGGCTGGGTTTGGAGCCCTGCAGCTTCCTGCAGCTTCCCCTGGCTGTCAAGGGCTGGGTCTGAGGCTGTGAGGGGACAGGGTAAGAGCCCCAGTCCCATGGTTGCCCCTGGCTGCGAGGGACCAGAGGTCCGTGGCAAGAGGCGGAGCCTGTGCTGCCCAGTGAGTCAGCAAGCAGCCTAGCCAGGTTGTGGGGTGGGCCAGGCAGGATTGGTTTCCTGCTGGGACAGTTTGCCAGCAGCAGCTGATAAACTTGAGGGCTGGTGGCAGGAGACCTCCCCTGGTCCAGCAAATTCTCTTGTTCGGGATTGGTCAGGTCCGGACAATGCTGGACTAGGGAACTCCAACTTGTATCTGATACTCTGACTAGTGAGAAACAGATGGGTATTTTTTGGGGGGAGGAGAGGGGAGAGGGGAGGTTGGTTCTGGAAAGGATTTATTTCCAGGAAACCCAGATTCTAACCTAGCAGTGTGCTGCAGAGCAGCTACTGTATGTCCAGACCAAAAGTGACACCTTGGACATGATAGATTTGCACTTTGTGAATCTCCACACTGCACCAAAAATTGTGTTCTTGTTCTGGAACTATCATAGAATAGCTTAGTGAAGCTTTGATAGAAACACAGGAGAGCATAGTTCATTATCATTTAAATGAGGATTTCTAGTCATAATTATATCTTTAGTCATATTAAAGCATTTTTCACTGAACACGCATCCCTTGTTTTAAGGGAACTCCCAAGTGCAAAATGTCAAGATCCACTTTTAATACCTGAAAACATCACGTGAAAGTATGAGGAAGAAGTGTAAGATTTCAGAAATAAATGTCAGAGTCATTGCCATTGTACGTGAACATATTCCAAAAAGGAAAAAAAAATCAAAGAAAAAATTCATTTTAGGTAGAACAGAAATCTTTGGTTTTGTTTTTTTAAACTTTTCAGCAAGTCAAAAAGTGTGTTTCTTAAATTCATGTCAACTATTTAAAAAGGGTTTTTACTATTTCTAATAAAACTGAAAGAAATTTTGAAACAAAGTTGTTCAAACTCAAAATGAAATTTTTCAATTTTTCAATGTCAAAGCAATTGGTGCTGGCTTTTTCCTGGTTGACTATTTTGTTTTTTACATGAATAATTTGGCAAAAATCAAAACAAATATATGAAATGTTTAACTGTAGCAGAATCTGCCTCTTTTTCTAAAAACGGAAGAAAAAATAACCATTTTTTTTGCCCCAGTCTAGTAAAAAGGTCTGAGCTCTCTACCTTGATTTGCTATGTAACTTTAGGCAGGTCTCTTTGGACCAGAACATTAGTTGGGTTAACCTGCATTGCTTTGCTGATTTCAGCTAAGTTATGCTGATTTTAAGGCCTGATTGGAGTGTAATCTAATACCTCTCCATGTAGGGTTGCCAGATACCTCCACAAAAAATTCCCAAACAGGCAGGGAAAAATTGGTTGAGCAAAAAAAAAAAAAAAAAAGGTTGCTGTGCCTTTAAATTACCGCGCTCCTCACTCCCCCCACCCTTGCAGATGCTGCCAGCCTTCCATCTGAGGAAAACAGAAAATACCGGACATTTTACATGTCCGGTATTCTCTTTTTTTACCGGACGGAAGGCCAAAATACTGAACTATCCGGGCGAAAACCGGACACCTGGCAACCCTATCTCCGTGCTTTAGTCTGCCAATCTGTATAATGAGTATAACAATATGTAACTACTTCACAAGGGCATTTTAAGTCTTAATTTATTAGTGAACATAAAGCTCCTATAGATTCTGGGGCAGGGAGTAGTACAATAATGATTTTTTAGCAATTCCATAGTAAGATGGCTGGGATGTTTCTGCAAAGATCCAACAATGGTTTAAATAACATAACATATGGAGAGATATACCTATCTCATAGAATGGGAAGGGACCTTGAGAGGTCATCAAGTCCAGTCCCCTGCCCTCATGGCAGGACCAAGTACTTGAGAGATTTGCCCTAGCTCCCTAAGTAGCCCTCTCAGGGATTGAACTCACACACCTAGGTTTAGCAGGCCAATGTTCAAACCACTGAGCTCTCCCTCCCCAAATCTTGAGGGTAAATTGTTCATTTCTCCCTCTCCACTCCTACATTGACTATTGCTGAGCTTCTGTAGGTAACAGTTTCAAACAGATTCAGTTCAGTTTCAAACCCCAGGACTAAAATAAAGCCCTCCAGAAATTTAATAGTCACAAAAATATCATGGATTTTAATGGCTGCTTCCATGAATAAATCATGTGAAGCTCTCCATTCACTGAACCAGTTGCAGGCATTGTACAGCAAATATTAGTCTTCTGTCATTTATAATATTCACTTGTTGAACTAGCAAGGGATTAACTAGTAAGAAGAAACCTTATTATCACCCCCCTTATGTCAGAAAACTCAAGGTAATGTTTCCTAAGAAGAGAGGAAACCTCTGAAGTTATTAGTCATCTTTCAAAAAGTAATTGGACTTATTCTTTCTGTTAAATTGAGAGAATTAATTTTCTCACAGAACTTGAAGAAGATTGGAGTTCTTTTAAACTCAAATTGTCATCAGTGGGACATGATGATTACTGCCAGAAAGTGCAAAAATGAACTAAGGTTTTCATATTCTTGGAGCAATTCATTGTTCCATAGTCACAAAGAAATAAATAGCCATTTTTTTTTCTTTCTAGTCCTGATTTCTGGAGCAGTTTATTTCCCCTTGTACAGTCTCTGAAAGTCAGGTTAAATTGTTAACGTTATATACAATTTAAGAAAAAGCTAAGCAGATACCTGAGCCAAACGGAATCCATTTTGAGGCACTTGGAGGAGAGGAAAGTGATTAGGAATAGTCAGCATGGATTCACAAAGGGCAAGTCGTGCCTGACCAATCTGATTAGCTTCTATGATGAGGTAACTGGCTCTGTGGACATGGGAAAGTCAGTGGATGTGATATACCTTGACTTTAGCAAGGCTTTTGATACGGTCTCCCACAATATTCTTGCCAGCAAGTTAAGGGAATGTGGATTGGATAAATGGACAGTAAGATGGATAGAAAACTGGCTAGAAGGCCGGGCCCAACGGGTAGTGATCAACGGCTCGATGTCAGGATGGCGGTCGGTTTCTAGCGGAGTGCCCCAAGGTTCGGTTCTAGGACCGGTTTTGTTCAATATCTTTATTAATGACCTGGATGAGGGGATGGATTGCACCCTCAGCAAGTTTGCAGATGACACTAAGCTAGGGGGGAGAGGTAGATACGCTGGAGGGCAGGGATAGAGTCCAGAGTGACTTAGACAAATTGGAGGATTGGGCCACAAGAAGTCTGATGAGGTTCAACAAGGACAAGTGCAGAGTCCTGCACTTGGGATGGAAGAATCCCAAGCATTGTTACAGGCTGGGGACCAACCAGCTAAGTAGTAGTTCTGCTGCTGTAACCTGGGGGGTTACAGTGGTTGAGAAGCTGGATATGAGTCAACAGTGTGCCCTTGTAGCCAAGAAGGCTAATGGCATATTAGGTTGCATTAAGAGGAGCATTGCCAGCAGATCCAGAGATGTCATTATTCCCCTTTATTCGGCTCTGGTGAGGTCACATCTGGAGTATTGTGTTCAGTTCTGGGCCCCCCATTACAAAAAGGATGTGGACGCATTGGAGAGGGTCCAGCGGAGGGCAACCAAAATGATTAGGGGGCTGGAGCATATGACCTGTGAGGAGAGGCCGAGGGAGTTGGGTCTGTTTAGTCTGCAGAAGCGAAGAGTGAGGGGGGATTTGATAGCAGCCTTCAACTTCCTGAAGGGAGGTTCCAAAGAGGATGGAGAAAGGCTGTTCTCAGTAGTGACGGATGGCAGAACAAGGAGCAATGGTCTCAAGTTGTGGTGGGAGAGGTCCAGGTTGGATATTAGGAAAAACTATTTCACTAGGAGAGTGGTGAAACACTGAATGGGTTACCTAGGAAGTAGTGGAGTCTCCATCCCTAGAGGTGTTTAAGTCTCAGCTTGACAAAGCCCTGGCTGGGTTGATTTAGTTGGGATTGGTCCTGCCTAGAGCAGGGGGCTGGACTTGATGACCTCCTGAGGTCTCTTTCAGCTCTATGGTTCTATGAGTCTATGATTCTTAAAAAAAACCCACGATTTTTTGAAAAACATGATGGAGGAAGCCTATTCTTTCAAACAGGGGCCTTGCCACATACATGCAAAGAAAATTCATCAGACCATAACAAACTCCAATTCTGTCAACTCTGATTTCACAAAGCTGAAATGACTTTGTGCCAACTCTGTGCCACAGTTCTCTCTCAGCTTTGACCAGAATTGAAAGTTTTAAGCTTACTCTGTAAAAAATAATAAAATCAGTAGTTCATTGTTTTTCTATTTCATGTAGGATAAAATTTCTCCTTTGTTATAACTCTGTCTTTGGCGCTAAATGTTGTCTTCGACTGAATATTGCAAATACATTATGATATCACTCATTATATGTGGGGTCTGGAGGTATTCAGGTTGTCTGCAGCTGGCAGATTGAGTTAGTGTGGTTTGTTTTTCTGAAAGGGTTTGTTTTTCTACATTAGCCCCCTAGTTCGAACTAGGGAAGCTAATGAGGGTGACTGAAATTGCTAATGAAGTGCGGGATTTAAATATCACGCGCTTGATTAGCATATTCCCGGCCGGTCGCCATTTTGGAAACTGACTAGCCCGAAGTTACTGCCCGCGTCTACACACGGCAGAGAAGCGCAATTCCGAGATAAACCCCTTAGTTCGAATTAACAATTTAACCTCATGGAATGTCCCCTGCCCTCATGGCAGGAGGAGGTTCAACTGTTAATTCGAACTAAGGGGTTTATCTCGTAATCACGCTTCTCTGCCGCGTGTAGACGCGGGCAGTTACTCCGGGCTAGTCAGTTTCAAAATGGCGATCAAGTCGAATATGCTAATCAAGTGCAGGATATTTAAATCCCGCACTTCATTAGCAATTTCGGTCGCCCTCATTAGCCTCCCTAATTTGAACTAGGGGGCTAGTGTAGATGTACCCCAAGATATTCCTCTAACAGGAACAGGGGATGAGATTAGGGGATTGGAAATTATCAAGATACAACAGTGTCAAGCGTCCTCACTCTAAAATGAAGAAATGAAACATCGATATTCAAAAGATGTAAATACTGAGGCATCTAAGTGATGTTAATAATAATTATAGTGATAAGCAGGAGCAGTCAGCAGATGTGATACTCTTCAATAGTCATAGCAGCAACAACCTCAGTAATCACCAGGCTGGCACTTTTATACAGTGTTCAGTAAATCTAAAAATGTGCAGGGTACGCTGACCAAGCTTCCAATGAATTAGAGGGAATGTACGTATGAAAAGCAGTGTTTTGCATTTGCCCCTCTGCCTTGCAAGTGAGAAGCAGCTGACAGAACATAGCTGGTTGTTGGACCTGAGAGAGAAGCTGTCTGACATTCTCTCCCATTCCATAGAGATCCATACTAAATTAAGCCTGTCAAATTGTCAAAAGAAAAAAAATTCCCTAGCAAGACCAGCTCTAATAGCAATAAGGATGAAAGCACTAAATGTAATTTGCTAGGAGGCAGAGGATCAGGTTACTTTATTATTATGAATATTCAGATTGCCATTGGATACTTGTGAAAACATCTGAGGATCCCAAAGTTCTTAACTAATATTAACCCACACATTTATTTAGTTACTGACTGTTGCACATTTATTACACTTTTATTAACAATTATTAGTGATTTATTACTGCACATATATTTAGCAATGTGTACTAGAAAGTGTGTTATTTACTCTTCACTATTTGTTATTTTCCTGTTTAAAATGTTTCAGTCATGGAGCAGCAACAATATATTGGGCCTTGTTAGCGTGGATTTTAGTGGCACATAAACCTCATGTTGGTTCTCTGCACGAGGATGAATTTCCACTTACTCTTATTGCTAGAACCCTGTGTGGATACAAGATTTATATCTGCATCTGCATCTGCATCTATGATAGGAAAAATGAGCTGCGGATGAGGATACCTGAGGATATAAAGCAGATATCTGTGGATATGCAGGGCTCTACTTATTGCATTCCATCCTGAAGTCCCATCATTCCTAACTGACTTAGGGTATGTATACACTTGCACCCTAGTTCGAACTAGGGATGCAAATGTAGGCGACTGAAATTGCTAATGAAGCAGGGATTTAAATACTCCTCAGGAGTAACGTTAGTTCAAACCAAGGGGTTTGGTTCGAACTAACGCGTTCCAGCGCACACTTTCACTTTCCGAAAAAGCTGTTGAGCGGAGTAACGCGCCGGCGAGATCATGCTAATGAAGCATGGGATATTTAAATCCCCACTTCATTAACAATTTTGGTCGCCTACATTTGCATCCCTAGTTCGAACTAGGGTGCAAATGTAGACGTACCCCCTTACAGTTGAGTGGTGGCATGTTGTTAAATTTTACTAAAAAGCACTGAAGCCCATACCCTTCTTTCTCATACACTGGTGTAAATCTGCAATAACCCCACTAATGGCAAAGGTGGTAATCTAGGTATTCACTCACAGATAAATGTAAGTCCCTGTGTTTGAAAAATAAAGCCACTGTACTCTAGTTTATTTGTGGCAAATCATAGGTGGTGTAAATTGCAGTCAATAGCTCTGTTGCATGGGTGGCAGAACCTTTTTTGGGTTGGGGGCTGCTGACCCACAGAAAAATCAGTCGGGGGCCACACACAAGTGAGAAGCAAAGGAAAAAAACACAAACACAAACACAAACAAAAAAAACCCCTCATTGGATGTGGCCCCCGACTGAGAAGGAGAGAGAGAAACTCCCCACATTCCCCTCACGCACCAGAACCTAGGGATCCTGGGCTAGTAAATTTTGTGTGCTCCAGCCCTACATTGGTGGGGAGGGGAGCTGGAGCACCAGAGTGGGCTCTCCAATGCTGCCTGAGCCTCGGGGGGCCAGATCCAGGCAAGCCAAGGGCCGCATCTGGCCCTCAGGCCTTAGGTTTCCCACCCTTGGTCTAGAGCTATGCTAATTTATATCACCTAAGAATGTAGCCCTATAAGTCTTGAGTTCTGAAGCTTTGCTTGGGGAAAGTTTCCCTCCTAATAACTTCCTTGACAACTTTTTGAGCCTATATATTAGTTTGAAGAGTTTGCATAACACAGTACTCTAGACGTTCCTCCCTGAGAGAGAAAGACGGTGCCAGGAGTTGTGCATCTAGAAACATTTTAAAATCTTTTTCCCTAGCCAAAGTTAGTCAAGGAGCTTATCTTTGCTCATGGTGTTCACACCTGACAATGTTCATTCAGAGCTCACCACTTTCTTAGGTTGGATACCCCATTACCTTTCTCTTCATACTTTACACATCTGGTTTTCAGCTCAAAATTCAGTGGCTGTCATGAGAATTTATTTTTAAAGAGGGTTTTTAATATACATTTCCCCTGGAAATGCCAAATAAAATCACAGAAGAAGCAAAGCATTGGTTTTATGCAAGGAAAGGGGTCAGGCTGCATGATATTAGTGTTGGTAACCACATTTTGGTCTTGACTGATTTAATCCAGATTGTTACATTGCCTTGGAAACAAAAGTTCTTGACTGTGACTAGTTGTCCAGTTTTGTGGATTGTTCTTCTGTTGTCATTCAAATCCTACATCTTTCATATACTTTATATATGAAACCCGTATATAATGAATACAGTGAAACACCACTTACAGTCTCAGAGTTAGTAACTTTAAAAACAATGAACAGTCCTGTGGTACCTTAGAGTACATCTACACTACAGGATAAGGCCAAATTAAGATATGCAACTTCAGCTACGTTAATTGTGTAGCTGAAGTCAAAGTACCTTAACTCGACTTTTGGCGCTGTCCACACTGCAGGAAGTTGAAGGGAGAACACTCTTCCTTCAACTTCCCTTACTCCTCGTGAAAGCAGGACTACCAGCATTGACTGGAGCACCCCTCTCAGTTCGAATTGTCTATCTTCACTAGACCCGCTAATTCGAACCCTGGAAGATTGACACTGGCAGCTTTGATCTTCTCTGTAGTGTAGACACTCTCTTAGAAGCAAATGTATTAGGTCATGAGCTTTCATGGGTAAAACTCACTTTATCAGTGCAGATTATGTGTCTCAGATTCTTTACATTCACTGAAAAGTAAAAACTACAATTCTGGTTCTAGTGACCCTCATTATAGGAAAGCATCCCTATTACAGAAAAGCATTTGCATATCTAACACCCATTGAAGTCAATGGGATGAAAGCTGATGTTTAAAATTAAACATCTGCTTATGTCCTTTCCTGAGTGAGGACTACTGTGAGGGATTCTCTCTATGAAATGCAAATAACTTCCTTAGCAAAGGTTTCATTACATATACTAAGTAATCTGTATCTCTTCCAGGAAACCACTTGTTAGTTGTTTAGTTGCAGCAACTCTTCAGTTGTTAAACATAAAAGTAGAAATCTTTCTTTTGGAACCCTGTTAGACTTCAGTACCTCCATAAAAATCAAAATACTAATGATTACTGCGTATAAACCTACCCGCACCCAAAGCTGTTTACTTGTAAGTTACTGTCCTTCTTTCTCTGGAGGTTTATAAGCAGTAATAAAAAAACTTCTAAGTGGCGTATTTGGTAGCTGTGACGTTAATTTCGAGAAATAAGAAGAGCTATAACTTAAGTACACTCCTTGGTACCAGCATTATCAAACTTCCATTGCTAGGCACTTATCTTATCTCCTGGCAACAGTGAGTTCTGTCCAGAAGAATTTCTTTCCAAAATCTGTTTTTGTTAAAAAAGAGAAAATTAGCATTATTTATTTTTCTAGCCCAAAGAGCTATTTTTCTTAATTATTTCCCACAGTTTATTAGTCATACAGTTTAAGGCCAAAAGGGACCTGGTAGCCCCGCTTCTTGTATATCATAGGACACCACTACTGCTGGACCCCTGGGCAAGGTGTATGTGTAGGGGAAGGGTGCTGGCTTCATCCTCCTGGAAGGGGCGGGGCCTTAGGCAAAAGGGGCTGTGCTGGGGCATAGCCTCCCTCTACTTGACCTTCAGTGACATGCCAATGCGATTTAAAGCGCCCAGGGCTTTAGCTGCTGTTGTAGTTGCAGCAGCCAGAAATCCTGGACCCTTTTGTATCACCAGATCCTGAGGAAGTTGCCCTCTTTGACCCTCCCCCTCCCCTGTTGGCAGACCTGGCTACACTAGACTCACAACCAAAGCACCGCAGCCCGCAGGAGACTATACAACTGTGTGCCACAAAGATTAGGAGGGACCAACGTGCACTAATGTCCAAGGCCCCAGCACTGGCAGGAAAATGACTCCCTGAGAGAGACCCAAATAATCCCGGCAAGTGGGTACCCAGGCACTGCAGAGGAAGGTGGAAAATGCCCAAGGTCACTGATCTGACAGAAAATTCCTTCCTGACCTCACATAGGGTGATTGGTTAGACCTAGAGCATGTGCATAAGAACCAGCCAGCCAAGCACCTGGGAGAGAGAATGCTTGGTGCCCCCCCCTCCCCCAGAGCACTAGGCCTCCCCACCCAATAGCCTGTCTTGGTGAGGACCATTGTTGATGCTTCAGAAGAAGGCGATAAAAACAGAAAACAACTGATGGGAGGAAGGAATAAAATCCCTTCCTGTTGCCTGCAAGTGACTGTCAGAAACTCTGAACTGTGAGCTTTTGGGAACATCACACATAAAGTGGATGTGAGCCCTAGGACTCCTGAGCCAAAAAGAAAGGGTGGAAGATAAATAGTCTTCGCCTACTTTGTATATATTTCTGTACAGTAGCAATTGTCTGGGGCACTGCTGAGTGCTTTGGAAAAAATGATTAGTGAAGTACCAGCATGACCCACTTTTGATATTCTTTGGAGAATATAATTTAATATCCAGCATAAAAGCTTCGGGGTTCATGTTCTGGTTGTAGTTGTGGTAAATTACTACCTCGTTTGTAGAAAATGGAGAGAGGTGTTAAAGAAACAATGCAGCTGAAGTGTCTGTCAGGCGTTAACACATCGGTTTACTTGATCAGAATTTAAATATGGTAGAGTGTGTTTCTAGGAAAACATGTTTTGGAAGAAAGATTCTGAGACATTCACGTTGCCTAGCACTGACTTTTTTCATTGGTGACTACACCTCAATTGCTTTGTTAGGGACATCAGAAATAGTGAAGCAGGGGAGCATCCAGAGTGGCACATTGCTGAGATTTAGTTGTTATTCATATCCATTTGTATCATGGGAGGACCTAGAAGTCCTATTTAGGACTGGGCCTCATTGTGCCATGTGCAGCACCTATATATAATCAGAGACCGTCTCTGACCCAATCAGTTTACTGTTAGAAAAGAACAGGTGATCCAAAGATGGATGGGGTAGACGGGCTCTTCTATCGCAGATACTTGTTCTGCCTTGGGCCACCCCCCCAACTTTGTGATCCGAGCGACCAACAGATTAACCACAGGATCAACTTTTATTTTACTATGTGAAAACACTTGCCAATTACATCACTCTTTCAGCTCTAATTTAGTAACGTGAACACCCATATAATGCATAATCGTAATCATGGGATGAATATAATGACACCTGCCCCTGCTTACTGTTTTACATCTTTTTTTGTTGATGTCGGTAATTTTCACACCACAAAAATCCTTGCACCAGTAACTTACGAGGGGGGGGGGGAAGGGTATGTAACCGTGAATGTGTATTTCAGAGTGAATGGGAACAGGTAGAGGGGGCAAGGAGAATAGCACTGTTAACACTTAGAGCATTCATTGAAAGTTACATCCCTGCTACAGCTTCATGAGTATTTATCCCAAGCAAAAAGGAAAGGAGAAACCAAAGCATGTCTGTAAAACAATAGAAGCAGTGTCTGCCTGGGCCCAGGCCCGTTACCATGGTCGCAACTACCAAGACCCCTTATTTAACTCATACCCACCCCAACATTTACAATCCAAATAGACAATGAGGAGAGTAAGAGATGGAGTACAACAGTGTGGCAAAAGATGTCCAAGGACCAGTGGCATAGCCACTAGTGGGTCTGAGTGGGCTGTGGCCCAGCCACTTAGCATCCAGGCCCATCTGAATCTGAGCAGGGGTGTACTGCTGCCACAGCAACCCGGGGTGTCCCTCAGGTGCCTGAAATCCAGGACAGAGCTATGCGCCCACCCTTTAGAAAGCTACACTTCGGCACCTTTGCCTTGCCATTTTCTGAGCTGCAGGTCGGAGGGTCCCTGCCACCAGGACGGCTAGGGGTGCCCGGCTGCAGGGAGCATATGCTGGCACACAGCAGCCACACACAATGAAGTGGTGAAGGACCGCACCGCAAACACACATTAGCGCCCCAGCTGTCCTGCTGCCCCACCCCCTCTGCCCAGTCGTGCCATTCGGCTAGTAACTTGGAGGTGGGGGAAAGGATTATGAAGAGGTGGTGGGGACACACGGAGCGCGGGGCTTGGGCCCTGCCTCATGCAGCGTTAGCGGTTTGTGCTCAACTCAGTGAGGGGTAGCCAATGCATCTCCCTCTGCCACCGAGGGGAAATGGTTGGGCTCCCGCTGGCAGTTGCTGTGAGGGGAGCGGGTTAGCAGGCACACGGGGGAGCTACTGGGTTAGTAATGTGCCGTGCCCTGTCTGGCCCCTGTGAGTATGGGGTGAAAAGGCATCATGGCTCCCTCCAGGAGAAGTGAGCTGAGCCCAGCGGAGAAGCAGCAGCTGGCGGTGATTGCCCAACACCAACCATGCATGTCCCCAGCTCAGCCGGGGAAGCAGGGCTAGGAAGACGGAGTGGCCTCTGCGGAGAGGCTGAGCTAGTACAGTCTGTCATTGCCTGAAAGTCAGGGCCCACCCAAATTCCCACTCCTAGCTCTGCCACTGCCCAGGACAGAGGAATATAAAGTAACAATCTCAAAAGCACCTTGTACCCCTGAAGGCTGAGGGGGCTTGGGGAATTAAGGAAAGTTTATCCAGAGAGATGTAATGACTTTTTAAAAGGTTGCACAAGCAGCCTGAGACAGAGCTGAGAAATGGACTGTTATTTCCTGAACCCAGTCTAGCACCTTAACCATACAGCTAACCTTTCTCAATGAGTAAGTCACTTCTTGGGCCCTTGCCTATAATAAAGCCATTTTTCTGATACTGCATGCCCTTCCCCCTTATTGCCCATAAATGCCATGTAACTGAGATATAGCATCAAAGAAGACACTTTGTAGAAAAGCAATTGTGTAACTCCTGTGTCTATTGATTACCCCATTCCTTTTTTTTCCCACCCAGTTATAACTTCTTAAGTGTTTTGTAAGTTAATCTTGCCAGTTTCTCACGCCAGCGAATTTAGTGACAGTGTTGGTAAGGTTATGCAGTTTTCAATGAAGAAAAACTTTCTAGAGGTGGTGATAGCATGTTTAAAAAAACAGCTTTAGTGCCATGCATGCAGGTTGGCTGCATCCATTGCTAGAACTTGCGTGTATAAAACTAAGTTATTAGTGCAGATCAAGGTCAATTTTTCTTCCAAAGTATGTGATCTAATTTCATATTAAATAAAGGTATGCTGTGTCGGACTGATGTCCGACTGGAACATAGGAATTGTTACACTAGAACTGAGAGAAGTCATTGGGACCATCATCGTATCTCAGACGCTTTATAAAATCCGTTGGTTCTGAGGAAGGTGCAAAAAAGTGTATTAATTAGTTATGGCTTCCTTCTGGGAAAGTTAGAGAGAGGTTTATGTCCATGAAAGTATTTATAGCTTTTGCAAAACACTTGATGTCTTCTTGCTGTTATTGATTAAATCCTTAGAATTCAAGTATGAATGTTTTCATTATGCACATAAATGGCTGTTTACTCTTTTTATCCTTCTAAACTGTTGGGGTGAAATCCAGGTGTCACTGAAGTGGATGAGATCAGGATTCCCAGATGAACAGTGCATTGTGTGGAAAAGTAGCCATTGCTTTAATAAGGAATATAATTATTACTGTATGCAGCTGCTTTGGTAATCCTGAAAACTTCTGCAGGATTTAACAGGGATCAAAGGTAAAGTTATTGAAGATATATTACGTGAAACCTTATCCTCTGAGGCTTCTTGATTTATACACATGGGGCCAAACGTGGTCTTGGTTACCCTCCATTAAATGAATTATCCGGGAATTACATTAATGTAACCAAGATCAGAATTTGGCCCAGATAGACTCTTACTTCTGCAGTAAATAGTAACATAGTCACACTATATATTGAGGTTCCATTCATAAATAGTTTATAAAAGGCTAATAAATAAGTAGATGTTGTAATAATTGGTTAATCAATTGTGATAGATTGTTGTACAGTCAAAGTCAATAGGTTGCTTATAACAATGCCTTCTACATGCTTATAATCATCTATAACACTGCTTCCTAATCATGTCTGTAATGTGCTTCTAAAATCTATTACTCATTTGTAAATCATTTATAAATGAGTCCTTAATAGAAAGTGTGACCGGAGACACTACCTTTGATTTCTTCTCTTAAAAATTAGTCAGTCTGGGGCCATAGGGACTGCTGGTGCACATTGATACAGGATGGAAATCCAACATGGAGCAGCTAGGCGTTGAGCAGAATTTGGTCACTTGAGGCCCAATCCAAAGCCTATGGAAGAAGTGGGCTGTGCCCACAAAAGCTCATGATATCATCTACATGTTTTGTTAGTCTATAAAGTGCTACCAGATCATTTGCTTGCTGGTTTTTTTCATTGAAGTCAATGGGAGTCTTTCTGATGGCTACCATGGAGCTGAGACCAGGTTGTTGGATTCCAGGTCACTTGGAAATGTCAGAGGCATCTTTTTTATGTTCATGTAGATACATTCCCTGCCGTAGCAATAGCCTCTATGTCCAGTGTGCTTTGAACCATACATATTTTTCCACTCTTAGCCAGAATAGTTTATATTAGGGGCATTTTTGATGAAGTAAAAACTTTGATGTTCTATGATCAAGTTTTCAGGGCAAGACAGCGGTGTGGATTGTTTTCTTTTTCCTGGTGTTGCCCACATTATGCAGTCTTATGCCAGATGTGAATCTGGTCTTATATCACTACAGCGTTAGAACATAAGAACGGCAATACTGGGTCAGACCAAAGGTCCATCTAGCCCCATATCTTGTCTTCCAACAGTGGCCAAGGCCAGATTCCCCAGAGGAAGTGAACAGAAACAGGTAATCATCAAATGATCCCTCTTCTGTCATCCATTTCTAGCCCCTGAAAAACAGAGGCTAGCGACACTACTCCTCATTCCTACTCATTTTGGCTAATAAGTATTAACCTAACCTCCATGAATTTATCTAGTTCTTTTTTTTGAACCCTGTTAAAGTCTTGTTCTTCACAACCTCCTCTGGCAAGGAGTTCCACAGGTTGACTGTGTGCTGCATGAAGAAAAGTGTCCTTTTGTTTGTTTTAAACCTGTTATCTATTAATTTCACTTGGTGACACCTAGTTCTTATGTTATGGGAGCCTCATATAAATGTGACTGAAACAAGAGTATTATTTATTACTACAATTAATAAAATCAGATTGTGAAAATTAAGGCATAGTCCTGAAACTCCTATGATTTGAAAATACTTATGTATGTAGAATACAGTAGATTATAATATAATACAGGTTGAACCTCTGAAAATTAATATTTTCTAGTCTGGCAATATCTGTCATCTGGCAAGACCATGAATGCTCCTGGACCAGAGAGCCCAGGAGCCTAATGATAGGAGGGCCAGCAGCCCAGATGGGTGCAGCAGGGCCAGAGAACCCCAGTAGTAGAATGCAATACAACAAAACGTGTGTGTATTTATATACTATAAGAGGGAGCTGAACTATATTGGTTTTGAATGAATTTATATTATGAAAGATCAATCCATAGAGAGTCCCATGTATCATTTTAAAGCAGAGCTGCTAGGGTGAGTGTGAATTGTGCATCTATTTATGTTTTAATTCCTGAAGTGATTATTATTTTCCTGCTCTTGGTAGTATCCTATTTCACAACTCCTAGCACGCTTACACATTGACAGATGAAACGGTGTCATGTTTTGTCACCTGCTCCATAAATCATATGTCACATCAGAAGCCCTAATGCATTGTGTGTCAAGTAGCCAAAGCCATTAAAGTCCTATCTGCTCTCACTATTGATCTGCCATCCTTGGAAACACTTTGATCCCCTTGATTAAAAAAAATGTTGCCAGCCATACCTCTGAGCAGTTTGATAAATCCCTGGTTTTGATTTAAATTGAGAAATGGCAGCAGGACATGAATTTTACAAGGCCCTGACAAAAAGTGCTGACTTCTCCTTGTAAGGTGAATTAGCTAATTGATTAAGTCCAGTCAGTCAGTAAAATCAGATGAAAGGGCAAGTTAGGCCTCTTCTTCTGTCTCTCCAGTACACACACACCTATTAGATGAGCTACTCAGGACCAAGAACAATGATGAACTGCTGGAGTCAGAACTGCTGCGTAGCTGGATTCCAGTTTATAACTGTGTTTATAGGGCACTCTGCCCTTCCCCCTTCTTTGGAGGGGTTTCAGATTTCAGTCACGACTCAATGACCCTGTTGAATAGGCCATATGAGATGCAACTCTCAGAAGCTTATCCCCCAATATATTGGTTAGTCTTTAAGATTCCAGAGGACTCCTTGTTTTTGCTCCAACAGGCTAACACAGCTACTTCTCTGAAACATATAAGCTGTGGTGCAGCATATTACAAAGGAAGAAAAGAGAACCTTGGAGTGTTATTACTCAAACTGTAGCTTTTCAGGGGCCTACCTTCATTCTTTGCCATGCTTTCTTGGATTTTCAGGATTGGTATAAGAGTTGCTGCCAAAAAAATTATAAATCATAGTGCCAGATTTTTGGCAGTGAAGTCCAATTGACTTCAATGGAGCAATTCTAATTTCAACCAGCTGAAGATCTGGCCCAGTATATAGCCCCTTGGATTGCAACACCCAGTAAAATTATAAACATACATTATTGGAATGCAGTCACCTGTACAGACAAGTACAGCATAAGTGCATTTGGACGGACTGACAAGAGTAGCAGATGAAGCTATGGTAGCCAATGATTCTTCTTATGTGAAGTGGCACGTGGGATATTTAGGGATGGACTCTGCTATTCTTACCTGCACTGCGACTCGTTGACTTTAATGGGACTGCTTCTAGAGAATCAGGACCTTAGGAACAGAAACTCTGGTCTAGATTTTCCAAACTGACTAGTGATTGCTGGTGCCTTCATTTTTGAAAGCCCAACTTAAGACACTTTTACAGTGATTTTCAGAGGGTGGATTCCCCCATACTGTGGAACCTCCTTTTCTTCTTCGAGGAGTGTCCCTGTGGGTGCTCCACCTTAGGTGTTTTGGCACTGCAGCGTGCCTGGCCGGAAGATTTTACTAGCAGTGGCCTTGACAGCTAGCTCGCACATGTGCAGAAGCGCTACACGCGC
The DNA here is from genome assembly GCA_019425775.1 of Rafetus swinhoei. NCBI lineage: Eukaryota > Metazoa > Chordata > Testudines > Trionychidae > Rafetus > Rafetus swinhoei. The sequence continues at coordinate 35,176,792 of CM033443.1, read as the reverse complement.
TAGGTGGCTAATGCGCATGCGCAAGATACGATCACCTCAGTTCCTTCTCTGCCACCAGTGTTGTCGATTGGAACCTGTAGTGCGCTCTGCAGACTTCTCCTCAGAGAGACAGCTAGTCTTTTTTATTATATTTTTATTATATTTTTATTATACTTTTACAATCCTTCAAAAAAAAAAAAGACGACGACCGGAGACAGGCGTGGATTCCGCGCCCTGTGCTTCCCCTCAGGGGACTCCTCTCTCCTGCGCTGAGCAGTTTCTTTCCCTCAGCTTCAGCTCCAGCCTCCTCACATAAGGCTGGGAGAGAATTTTTCCAGAGGTTTAAATTTTTTTTCTTAATCTTTTTCGCAGCGTTTTCCCAAGCGGGGGCTATGTTTTAAACACTGTTTCTCCTCACAGACTGTCAATCACACTGCCAGACTAGCACTCTCAGTGCATACATTTGTCTGGACAATTACAGAGAAGTTTACTGCCATCAGTGAAAATTTGGCAGCTGGGGCCAGGAGAGCCGGAGGGTTTTCAGCTCAACCTGATCTCTCTTAAACGCTCCCTCAGACCAGCGTCGGACCCTGGTCACCCCGCATCCCCGCTATTACTGTCACCAGTGGCAATGTCGCAGCTGAGCAGCACAGAGCTACAACAGCATCGTCGGTCCCACCGGCACCAACCAGTGCTGTACATAAGGGCAGTGCAGGGACCAGAGAGCTGTTACCACCCCCAGCACCTGCACCATCCCCTATTCTTTACCACCTGTGCCTCCTTTTTGCCCTTATACATCCACAGACGACTCTATGATCTCTTCAGTGCCCATGGCATCGTTTGGCACTGATTTCTCCCCCCATTCCAAGGGGTTTTCCATGTCTCTGCCTGGCACTTCCATACCTCCGTTATCTGGTGAGGAGGATCAGGCTTCTATCATGCCCTCAACTCCTCCCAGACACTCTACACCGAGGTACAAACTCCCTCGCTCACAACCGGCCTTACCACACTGGCAACCTGCCCATTGGCTACCACCACCTATGCCAGTGCCTCCCACGTGGCCCTACTGGGACTCCTGAGCACCTTACAGGGCTCAGCAGCAACAGCATCACCATGTTGCTCAGCTTCGCTCCAGGCCTACATCCACTGTGTCCCTTGACGCTCAAGGGACCAGACAGACTTCGATCAGCCACTAAGGGTACGTCTACACTAGCCCCCTAGTTCGAACTAGGGAGGCTAATGAGGGCGACCGAAATTGCAAATGAAGCGCGGGATTTAAATATCCCGCGCTTCATTCGAGCGTCGCCATTTTGGAAATTGACTAGCCCGAATAACTGCCCCACGTCTACGCGGCAGTGAAATGGGAGTTCAAAGTAAAGCCCTTAATTCGAATTAGCTGTTAAACCTCATTCCAGGAGGAATAACTGCTAATTCGAATTAGGGCTTTACTTCAAACTCCCGTTTCACTGCCACGTGTAGATGTGGAGTTTGAAGTAAAGCCCTAATTCGAATTAGCAGTTATTCCTCCTGGAATGAGGTTTAACAGCTAATTCGAATTAAGGGCTTTACTTTGAACTCCCATTTCACTGCCGCGTGTAGACGCGGGCAGTTATTCCGGGCTAGTCAATTTCCAAAATGGCGACCGCCCGGGAACATGCTAATGAAGCGCGGGATATTTAAATCCCGTGCTTCATTTGCAATTTCGGTCGCCCTCATTAGCCTCCCTAGTTCGAAGTAGGGGGATAGTGTAGACATACCCTAAGTGAGGAGGAATCCACTACTTCCTCTCACCCACTTACACAGACATCTCCTCCCTCCCCAGGAGACACACTCATGTCTCCGCAAGCCCTATCCAGGGACAATTTCAAGGCTTTCCAAGAACTTTTCAAGAGGGTAGCTGAGGTCCTCGAGGTCTCGTTAACCACACTGCCAGAGACCCAGCATAAACTTACGAGCATCCTCCAGACCTCTCCATCCACGAGGCTCGCTCTCCTCATGGTCCCAGCCAAGCAACTTTGGCAAACACCTGCAACCATTCACCCAGTGGGCAAGAAGGCGGATACGAAATACTAAGTGGCTCCTCAGGGTGCTGAGTTTTTATTCTCCCCTAACTGCATAGTAATTGAGGCAGTGAATCAGAGGAGCAAGCAGAACATCACCAAATCCACCCCTCCTGATAAGGAATGGAAACGTCTGGACATAATGGGCAGATGGTCATACTCCTCTGCCTTCCTACAGTTACGTATGGCTAATTACACTGTGATGCTGGCAAAATGCACTCATCACATATGTGAGCAAATCGCAGATTTTATTCAATTCCTCCCAGAGGAAAAAATAGAACAAATGAGAGCGAACGCCAACGAGGGTCTCTTGATTGCCAGAACAGCTCTCCAAGCTGCTTTGGACGCAGCTGACAAAGCTTCACGAGCCCTTGCCATCTCTGTGGTGATGAGAAGAGCCTTCTGGAGCCACCTCTCTGGTTTCCCAAAGGAGGTACAGACGAAGGTGTTAGACCTTCCCTTCAAGGGTCCTATGCTCTTTGCTGATGGCACAGATGCTTTTTTACACTCCCTCAAAGACTCTAGGGCCACACTTAAAATGCTGGGCATCTGGGCTCCTGCACCAAAACACAAACAAAACAAACCTTACTTTCAGAGATACAGACCTTCTCTCTTTGGTCATTGTCAAAGACAATACGACCCTAGAAAGCACCAGTGTCAGGGGAGAAGGCGACAGCCAGCCGACCAACCCAATCCATCTCAGTCTTCTAACTCTAGGCAAATATTTTGAAGGTTTGGTCGACAGCCATCAGATTTGTCTTCCCTCACCCGAGCCTCCTATCACCCTATTATCCAACTACAGATTAGCACCGTTTTACTATCAGTGGTGCCTCATAACAACAGACAAATGTGTTCTGGACGTGATAAACTTTGGGTACTGCATCCCCTTCCTATCTCCTACCAAAACCCACCCACCCACCCTGTCCCCCTTCAGGGACCCATCTCATGGCTATTCTCTGTCAAGAGATCAACCACTTGCTCCATATCAATAGAGTGGAAAGAGTCCCACAATAATATCTAAACACCAGCTTCTACTCCCTGTATTTTCTCACAGAGAAGAAGTCAGAGAGCTGGTGACCCATTCTCAATCGCAGAGCTCTCAACAGATATGTCCTGTACCAATGCTTCAAGATGGTTATCCTCTCCACCATCACACCCTCCCTCAACAAAGATGACTGGCTGGCAACTCTTGACCTCCAAGACATGTACTTCCATGTGCCCATACACCCTGCGCACAGGAGGTACCTAAGATTCACAGCAGAGGGACAACATTTCCAGTACACGGTACTACCTTTCGGGCTATCCATGGCACCAAGGATCCTTCCCAAAGTCTTGGCAGTTGTGGCGGCCCCCACAGAGCCTGCGTCAAGTGTTTCGGTGAAGCTCATCTATCTGAGGCCTGTAAGCAAAGGCTTCAAGCCACGCACTAAATGAGAGAGAGTTCTGTCTTAAGATCATCTTAATGGAGATGGTCTGGTACGGGTGTCCGATTCGGCACTGGCGACCCAAAGCGCACCGGCTTCAGTGTGGGAGGCACCTAGACACCTGAGCGCCTCTCCGGTGCCACGCAGGCCACAGCACTGGTCTGAGTCCCCGGTGCCACAGAAGAGGGGACCTAGCTGGGGCAGGTCTCCTTCGAGTCATGTGTCCTCTGTGAACGCCCTGGTGGGCCATGTAGCACTGGCAGGTTTGGTACCTGGACCATCGCGGTTAGGGTGACACTGCTCCAGCTCGTGCAGAGATCCCGGTCCAGCAGTGGATCTCCCGGAGCCTTCCACTCCGGACACTTTTGAGGTAGCAAGAGACTTGATTGAGTTAACATCGTCCCCGACTGCGGCACTGGGCCTGGCAAAGGAGCGGGATGCTGTGCCTCATCAGCAGCACCCTATGCTCCAGCCCTGGGAGGCGAGAGAGCACCACCACTTCATGACGGCACTGTTCACCTCAATATCGGTACCGGGTACGGCACTGCCCTGGTGTCGGCACTGCCTCTTCCCCCTGTCTCTCCTCCAACACTGGCACCTGCACTCGCACCAAAGTCAGCACCGGCCCAGCTGCCGCATCCTCTTGATCCAGTGCCAAGTGGCCTGGTACCACCCTCAGCCATGCCTCCACCTCCCCCCTTGGCACCAGGGGAAGCCTGAATCCATGGCATGGCATGCCCATGGTGAGGGCTGCCAACTGCCACTGTACCGCTCTGGTCAACGTCAAAGTACTCGACTGACTTGGAGGCAGAATCGGTTTGGTCTTCGTGGGGTTCCAGATCAAGGTCACTGATCCTACTCCCACCATCGGTCCCACCACCGCAGTATATCAGCGCACCCTGTTCAGCCTGGGTACTGGGAATGCAACAGTCCTGGCCCCCTCAGCTTCAGGCGCCTGTGCAGTGGCCCTTTTAGACTTCCTGGGCCTATCACCAAGGCCAGGGGGTGGGTCTTTCTGGGCTAGGGTCAGCTTACTCGGGATCCAGGGCTCCTCCGTCGGCAACCCCACTAACCCGCTCCCCGACGTGGGGGCAGTCACTTCCTCCGGGGCAAGCCTCGCCTTTATCACCAATGGAGAGGGTCCCATTTGCTGCCCAGTGCCCTATGGTGGCTTCATCGGTGGTTTCTCAGGCCCCACCGCAGGCACCTGAGTTAGGGGTTGCATGCATGAAGGGGTCGTCGTCCTTTTCGCCCAATGGAACCTCCCAATATAGTGTTCTTCAAGGATAAGGTCAGATTACGCCCCCACCCAGCATTTCTTCCAAAGATGGTTTCTCATTTCTATGCCTCCCAGGACATTTTCCTCCCAGTAATTTATCCTAAGCTCCATGCCTTGGGCAAAGAACAGGCGCTACACACACTAGATGTCAGGAGAGCTTTGGAATTTTATTTAGACAGGACAAGGTCCTTCCACAAGTCCTCCACCCCCCCCCAGGATAGCGGAATTGTTGAAAGGGCAGCCAGTTTCCACACAGAGGATCTCTTTGTGGATCACTTCCTGTATTAAACAGTGCTATGAGTTGGCCGGGGTGCCACCTCTGCTGCTTACAGTCCACTCCACTAGGGCTCAGGACTCCTCTACGGCCTTCGTAGCTCAGGTCCCTATCCTGGACATTTGCAGGGTGACCACGTGGTCTTCTATCCACACCTTTGCCAAACATTATGCTCTGGCTCATCAAGCTAGGGGAGGATGCAGCCCTGTGTAGGGTTGCCCTATGCTCAGTTGAAGGTTTGAACTCTGACCCCGCCTCCTAGAGTTTCTGCTTTGGCGTCACCTACATGGAACGGACATGAGCAATCACTCAAAGAAGAAGAACCAGTTACTGACTTTCATAACTGTTGTTCTTCGAGATGTGTTGCTCATGTCCATTCCAAATCCCGCTTGCCTCCCCTTCTTGGGAGTGGTCCGGTAAGAAGGAACCAAGGGGGTGGAGGACCAGCAAGCGTATATATTGGCTGATATATCGGCGCCACTCCAGGGGGCTCCCCTGCTGGCCCAACAGGTACTGCTAAAGGAAAATCTTCTGACGATGCACACGTGCAACACACACACACTTATGTGGAATGGACATGAGCAACACATCTCGAAGAACAACAGTTACGAAAGTAAGTAACCGTTTTATCTGCAGTAGGTAAGACCTGACAGACTTCCTACTTGGCTTTCAGACCTTAAATAAAGAGAAAGGAGTCTCTTTGTTTTGACCACATGGGTTTTGTGTAGGTCTGTTAGGTACAATTGGGGACTGTGTAGAACCATGCTGGCCCTGAGAGTGCCATGGAAAAGCTTCTGCTTCCCGGCGGCACGGTGTCTTCTGGATCTTCCAGCATGCTTCACAGAATGCATCATGCTCTCCTTTGCATGCTAGGCAGATCCAATGGCCATTATAGAGGGAAGGTGGGGCCATATCCCTGTCTCCTTTGGATTTCCATGTGTGCCTAGGGGAGCAATGAAAGAGCAGTCCCTGCCTGTTCCTACATGTGGGACTGCAATTGTACTCAGCCTTTAGGAAGACCATGCAATGGGATGGTAGGGAAGTTCTTGGATCCCTGTCTCATGGCCTAGACATCCATATATTGAGGGCAAGGCAGAACCTAGCCCTTAATATTAATTTTCTGTCCTTAGATTTATTAAAAGTGCCTATCCGAGTTGTAAACGCCCACACACTTCACATGGTATTTATCGCTCCTCCTTTGATCAGTGCATAATGTACAGGACTTGACTCTGCTGGTGTAATTTAGTGTCCTCAGTAGCCTGCTCATTCAATCTGCTTGATGCTTTTGTGGATGGCGATAGACCTTAAGTTGAAATAGCTGCTGTCTCAACGTTTTCAGTCATGGGTGGTACCCATGTCATTCCTCATATGGTGGGCCAAAGGAGATCTTTACACTCGCATGCAAAGCTGCGAGAGACTCATTTTTAATCAGTGGAACACAGCACTGTCTGCATGGAGGATCGTTATTTAAAGACTGTTTCTGAGTGTAATCAAAAGCTGCTATCATAAAACTAACACAAATTTATGAATGGGTTGACAGGGACACTATCAGCTCACTGATGAAAAAGGGGTTAAACTCGGCTCAGCTTCCTCCTCCTGTAGCATGGGCATTTAGGAGGAGGATGTGAGGTTGGCTGTGTGAAAGATGAAGGGAAGAGAATGCTTTCGGTAGGTCAGACTCCATGCTCAGGATCACAGAACTGAGGTCAAGCCCAAGTGGAATGGTGGTGTTTCCTTTTTTTCCTGCTGTAAATACACACTGATTCCTTGATAGAAATATTATCATTGATGAAAAGTTGGAAACTGGTTCTTTTTTCTCTGCTGAGTCATTCCACCAGCTCACACTATGAGACAATGTCCTACACTCCATTAATATTCATGGCATAGGAACAGACAGTAAGGCCTGAAAAGATCATTTGCTTCTGTATTAGGAAGAAAACACTATTGGACATGGAGAACTGAAATGTAAGTCAACAGTTATGTTCTTCTTGTCCTTAGTAATAAATTGCACCTTGCTGGTTAATTTTTTGAATGTAGCTTTTCCCATTTGTACTTCCATCTGTGTGGTGTTTGATTTTTTAAAATTGATTTTACTTCTGCTGCTTTCATTTTTTGGTTACTTTTTTGGATCACACACCCACTGCTACATCCTAACTTGACTTTTTTCCATAGGAATTGTTCAACAAGGACATTAATACTAATGATGGGCTGGCAGTAGCAAGATTATAATTGAAATCTGTTGCAATCTTCTAGATTGTCCCTGCAGTGCTTCATTCCCACCTTCCAATCTCTGAAACAAATAGGGCTCCTACAGACAACAGACTTCTTCACTAAATCCCAATTACTCTCACAGCAATTCTATCCTGTGCACTGAATGAATAGATTGCCTCATAATGCTTATACAGAAGGGGGTGATTTAAGGTTATATGGGCAATATTCAATATGTCATTTCCTAATTTAAGAGGGCTTGACTTTGCAAACCTTTAATCCTTTTTCATTCTTAACTTTGCATTTCCTAATATTTGAGTGGTTTCATTTACTAGGGATACAAGAAGTAATTTTTGTTTGTGATTTATGCATAAGTCCCATAAAGGAAGCACTAGACATGCTGGGTATTGATTTGTAAGGTCAGTTTTCTTACAGAGCCAAGCATTTTATTATCACTAGAATTTGGTTGCGGCATTGGGAAAGTGGACATTATCAATAGTGCTCAATAAATAATACTTCTTCACCAAGAATACTTAAAACAAAAAGATTTTCTCATTTTGTTAATTCATGAATATTTCAACAATTCAAAACCAGAAAATAGTGTAAAATGGCTGTTAAGGAGACATCAATATTCAATCAATGGCATTATTGACCCAGCAAGTAATTTGCTTTTATTATCAAAGTGGTCCTGAAACTAGTCCATGCATCTCCAGGGTCTACAGGTGGGGCTTGCTAGAAAATAAGTATTTTTATTGATAATTTTCTAAGGAAGTGAATCTCATTAATTTTCTTCAAAAATCAATTTTATAAAAGTTGTTTCAATGAAATAAAAAAAATAGTTTTATTTTGACTAAAAAAATTGTAGTTTCTTTTTTTTCACTCTTTCTCTCCCTTTTTTTCTCTATGAAAAAGGAAGGTTGAGTATGAAATAACAAGAGAAAGAAGAGAGAGAGAAGAAAACACAAACCCCTAAATCTTTATAATTTTGCATAAAAAGGAATGACAAAATTGATTAAATCCCATTTGTTGTCAGACTCTTTGAGGTCTCAGTTCCTCAGCCATTACCACATTTCTCTCCTTCCCACTGGGATTTTTCCAGGCTATATGGTTTTCCAGGCTTACGTTGTGTTAGTCCCAGAGAACTATTTATCACCCTCCTTTTTACAGAAAATGTTTACATACTTGAAGACTGCTATTGTGATCCCCCTCTATTGTATCTTTTGCAAACTAAGCAAACCCATGTTTTTAATCTTTCCTCATAGGTCAAATTTTTCAGACCTTTAGTCATTTTTATTGTGTTCCTCCTAGTTTGTCCACACTTTTTCCAAAGTGCAGCACCTGGAACTGTACAAATAATTCAGTTGAGGCTTTGTCAATGCAGAGTGGAAGAATTACTTCTGTCTTGCTTACAACATTCCTGCTAATACATCCTAGAATGATAACCTTTTTGGCAACAGTATTACATTGTTGACTTATAGTTAGTTTGTGATCCACTGTGGCCCACGGACCTCTTTCCACAGTGCTTTTTCCAGGTCAAGTTGTTTCCCATTTTGTATGCGTGCAATTGATGATTCTTTCCTAAGTGTAATATTTTGGATTTGTTCTTATTGAATTTCATCTTACTTATTTCAGACCATTCCTCCACTTTGTCAAGATAATTTTGAATTCTAATCCTGTCCTCCAAAGTGTTTACAACCAGTGTTCCCTCTATTTTTTTCTATTTCTGAGTGGAATGAATTTTCTTATGTGCACCAATGTGGACGGGATGTCTGACACATTCCCTTCATATTCATGCAGATAAAAAAATCACGTGGCAGGAGTCGGGCTAAGGGGTTCTGAGTGTGAGGGGTCAGGGCTAGAACAGAGGGTTGAGGTGCAATGGCTCTTTCTGTTGTGCTGCTGGGATTTGCATTTAGACTAGTACTGTTATTAAATGTTCTTGAAAAGGGGGTAAACAGCGAGGTGGCAAAATTTGCATACTACAAAATTCCTCAAAATAGTTAAATCCAAAGCTGACTGCAAAGAGTTACAAAGGGATCTCACCAAACTGGGTGATTGGGCAACACAAGGGCAGATGGAATTAAGTGTTGATAAATGCAAAGTAATGCACATGGGAAAATATAATCCCAACTCTACATACAAAAATGAAGGGGTCTAAATTAGGTGATACCACTCAAGAAAGAGATCTTAGAATCATTGCGGATAGCTCTCTGAAAATGTCTGCTCAATGTGCAGTAGCAGTCTAAAAGCTAAAAAACTAACAGAATATTGGGAATCATAAGGAAAGGAATAAATAAGACAGAAAATATACTGCCTCTATATAAAGTCATGGTATGCTCACGCCTTGAATACTGTATGCAGATCTGGTCACATCATCTAAAAAAGATATGCTGGATTTGGAAAAGGTACCGAAAGGGCAACAGAAAGGATTAGGGGGTAAGGAACAGCTTCCACATGAGGAGAGATTAACAAGACTGGGAGGCCCCTAGTGTATATTAAAATTTCAAGGCTAACCAGTGTCCCTTACGTGACTTGTCAGAACAGGTTGGCATTAGAGCTGAGTGATTATTTAATTTTCTTTCTTTTAAATAGGAATTAGATACAGTGCTTAAGTCAGCTAATAGCTAAGTAATTTCCCCCAAAACTAAAGTTTTTAAGTGCTGACCATCTCCTGCAAAGAGGTGATGTGTGTGTGGAGGAGGGTGGATGGGGGCAGTTCCCCCAATTTGTTGCTTGGCTTGTCCTGAGCATGCTCAGTAACGCTGCTGAAGCTGCTGTCCTCATTCTGCCCCTCCCATGCTCTCACTCTTCCCCCGGACCCATCATGGTATGCACAGGTACCCCCCCCCCCCATCAAAATCTGAGATGGTGCCCCGGTGGCTGGTCTTTAAATCAGTGCACCGAGGGGAGTGCGCAAGGAGTCTTCCCCTCCACTCACTTACACAATCCATAGTAAAGGCTGGTCACTATTGTGATTCCTGTGATAAAGGGAGTTTGTGGATTCTGCTCTCCAGACAACCCTCAAGTGGCCACCCAGTGCCACAAAGGGTACGTCTAGACTATACATCCCTTTTTCGGTAAAGGAATGTAAATTAGGCACGTCGATATTGCAAATGAAGCCGGGATTTAAATATCCTGTGCTTCATTTGCATAATGGCAGCTGCCGCTTTTTTTCAAAATGGCGCTTTTTCGAAACCCCCCCCCGGCAGTTTAGATGAGGATCTTTTGAAAATAACACCCTTTTTCGAAAGATCCTGTAAGCCTCATTTTTTGAGTACAGGATCTTTCGAAAAAGGGTTTATTTTCTAAAGATTCCCGTCTAAACTGCCGGGTTTTTTTCGAAAAAACCCTGTTTTGAAAAAAAGCGGCAGCCGCCATTATGCAAATGAAGCACGGGATATTTAAATCCCGGCTTCATTTGCAGTATCGATGTGCCTAATTTACGTCCCTTTACCGAAAAAGGGATTTAGTCTAGACACAGCCAAATGGACCTAGAGCACATGACCTTGACCTGGCTCTGCAGCAGCCCATGGAACACACTGGGCATTTTGGGAAGAGCAAGTCCTGTCGTCACAAAGGATGGCACAACTCATCTTGACAAAGGATGACATAACACCTGTTTTGTGCATAAGGGATCTTGGGACAGGATTTTTGTCTGCCAGGGCATCCCTTGCGGCAGGCTGTCTGCACCACCCACAATGCAGGACTGTGCCTTTAAACTATAATCTCTCTCCATTTCAGCAACTAGGCACTTCACAATCAATGCTTAGTTTGCATTTTTGCAAATGTGACTGAGCATCAGGTTCAGAATCATCTGCAGAGACCACTAATGAGTTAGAATCAGGGAGTCAAAAATTACTCCCAAGCTTCAGGGTATCCCAGTTAGCAAACATAGCTGACTGTACTCATTTATTTCATCAGCACCACTTTGCATAAACATGATAAATGACACAATATATTCCTTGCAAAAAACAACTCATTGTACAACCTGAAAGTTGAGATATGAAGCATTCACTGTTTTTTAAAAAATCAGATAAAAGTGACTGTTCAGCTTTATCTGGGCTTCTATGTGCTTTTCTCTTACGAGAGAATTCATGTTTAGATCATTATTAATTCTTTGTCAAATGCGGCAATATATTACATAGTAACTAAATGTAAATCTTTACCATACATTATGATATATAGATTAGCAGATTCCAAACCCTGAAGGGACTATGTAATCTGATTTCTTATGTAGCACATGCTGTAGAGCTTGATCAGAATAATTCTTGTTCGAAGTAGGCTATATCTTTGTGGGACAAACACTCTATAGTGATTAAAAAATTGCCAGTGCTATGACGGAAAATCCATCGCAACCATTAGTTAAAGTGTTCGAATGGTTAATTACTCTCACTGTTAATAATTTATTTAATATTTCCAGCTATAAAAATTATTCCCATCACCATATGAAGTGACTCTGTGCAAGTTTTAAATGACTTTCCCCCGCTGCAAGACATGATATGGACAGAATTATGAACAACGATCACTAGAAGACCAGGCCCGAGAACTCAAGGTCGTTGGGCTTACAGTTTAGTTCAGCTTCTCTTGGCTCTCACAGACACCTGTACTCCTTTCAGGGGTCCGATTTGTCTTACATACCCCCAAGTTACACCTCATTTAAAATCTACAACTATAACTGAGAAGCCCTGAGACAGAGACAGTGAATTCTGCTCTACAGCCTTAGGCAGTCTGGGAGGCGGGAGCTGTTAGCAGCTGGCTGCTGGCTGAGAGGAGCATGAGGTGTGTGGGCAGGAGGCAGAGAGAAGTTGGGCTGCTAGCAGCAGAAAGCCGTTGGGGGAAGAGAGGAACCAGGCAGTGGAGGTGATACTGGGCCATACTTAGGCATACGTGAACCATTTAATTTTCTTCCAGGTAGGGTCAGAAATTAGGATGCCCCTAAAAATGTCTTCATTGTGCAAGAGAAGTGGTAAGTGGAGTCTTAATGTGGCTCTACAGCATGGTGTTACATTTCATTCCTCTCCCTCCTGCCTTTAGACTCCCTAAATCATGACTTTTTGTATGAACTCTGAAAGGATTCAAAGACCAAGTGTGTGCAGCTGCATGCAGTATGGGTCTGTGGAGTGGGTAATACATGGTGGCTGCAGCTGTTGACAATCCTCAGTCAGTAATGCTACAGAAAAGAGTTTTCACTTCAATTTCACTGTATTTTGTTTGATAGAAAATCCCCTTCAAGTTCCACCTGTCTCAGAGCCTGTTCCCTCTTTTCATAGCAGATTTCACGGCTAAGGTCAGACAGCACATCCGCCCCCGAGTGTTCTAGGTGGTAGTTCTTAAGCACGCCTTTGAAGTCTGATAAACCAATTCAGAGCATCAAATCACTGTCCCCTGCCCTTCCATGCCCCCCATTTCGAGCCTGGGTGATCAGCGTTTTCTGGAGACTCTCGTCCAGGAATTCCCACTGGGCCCCCACATTTCCTGTCCTCTGCATTATTTTGGGCTTTCCCTGCAGTGGACTTTCTTCAAAATATGATCACCTGGGAACATAAAGAGCTCTGCTTCAGATTGAGTCCCACATTCTGCAGAGATAAAATTGGTCCCCCAAATTTTCAGGTGGCCCACGTAATCGCATATTTCGCATATGCCTAAGAACAGCCCTTGTTAAGTTTGGGGGATCACTGTGTGAAGGCAAAAGAAGCAGCTGCAATTGTGGAGATTAAAAAAAAGCAGTCATATTTCAGGTGCTGTCTTCAAGAAGCGAAATGCTCCATCCAACCTTCAAGAGATTTTGGGGACAGAGAGACTCACTTATACAATGTCCTGTAAGACAGTGATTCTCAACCAGGTGTATGTGTACCCCGTGGGTACGCAGAGATGTTTCGGGAAGAACATCAGTTCACCTAGATATTTGCCTAATTTTACAACAGACTACATAAAAAGCACTAGCAAAGTCAGTACAAACTAAAATTGTATACAATGATTTGTTTATACTGCTTTATATGCAAATACTGAAATGCAAGTGTGGTATTTTTATTCCCATTGATTTATTTTATTTTAAAATTTATTTTATAATTATATGGAAAATAAGAAAAAGCAATTTTTCAATAACAGAGTGTTGTGACACTGGGAGGTATGATTGAACCTATGACCTTGGGTGCTAAATCCATGTGCCTATAGCGTGTGAGCTAAAAGCCAACTTTGCTCTGGCAGAAGCCACATGAGAGGAGACCCAATTGCACAAAGTCCCTTAGAGTGTAAGGATGGCCCAGGGTTTAACCTTAGAGAGGGGAGTTGATCATCAAGGAAAACTGATTCCTTTTTTTCAAGCTTTCATACTTGACTTGTTCTTGATGCTTCAGCTAGTTCTAAATAAATAATCTATTTTTTAATCTTTAATGATTTTTGTTTTATACTTATATGGCCCTCATCAACATATTATCTGAGTACCGAGAATGATTTGAGCTAAATGGCCTAGAGTCTAATATAACTGTTTCAGCAGCTTCTCCAATGACCTATTAGCTGGGAACAGAACCCAAAACTTTGAAGTCCCAGACCAGGGTATTTAGCTCAGGACTGTTTTTCTTTTTTAAGTACATTTCAACATTTGAGATGATCCCTAGCTGAGATGCCTGAGGCTTGGCATTATCTTAAATTTAATTTGATTTGCCCCAGACTGTGACACAGCAAAACTTTCCAATGCAATCAAAAGTGAAGCTACACACAGTAAAGAAAAAAATCATATTGCTGTCTTTAAACATTCATAAATTTTAAAATTGAATCATTTAATTTCATTGAAGCGAGGGTCAGGAATTAAGATGCCCCTAAAATGTCATCATTGCGCAGGCGTGATCGCATTAAATTTTTCTCTCCCTCTCGACAGCAGTGAAGTGGTAAGTGGAGTCTTAATGTGGCTCTACAGCATGGCATTACATTTCATTCCTCTCCCTCTTCCCTTTAAACTCCCTAAATCATGTCTCTGTGTCACCTCTGAAAGGATTCAAAGACCAAGAGTGTGCAGCTGCATGCAGTATGGGTCTGTGGAGTGTGTAATACATGGTGGCTGCAGCTGTTGACAATCCTCAGTCGGTAATAGCTGCAGAAAAGAGTTTTTACTTCAATTTCACTGTATTTTGTTTGATAGAAAATCCCCTTCAAGTTCCACCTGTCTCAGGGCCTGTTCCCTCTTTTCATAGCAGATTTCACAGCTAAGGTCAGACAGCACAACCCCACACGTTCTAGGTGACCTTTCTTAGGGATTCTTTTGAATTCTGATAAACCAATTCAGAGCACCATATCACTGTCCCTGCCCTTCCACGCCCCCACTTCTGGCCTGGGTCATCAGCGTTCTCTCTGGAGAATCCTGTTCAGGAATTCTTACATAGTCATGCTGGGTCTCCACATGTCCTGCCCTCTGCATTACTTTGGGTTTTCCCTGCAGTGGGCATTCTTCAAAATATGATCAACCGGTTTAAGGGCTTGATATTCAGTTGCCTGAAGATACATAATTTTGCACGTGCGCATCCCCCGTCTGCATCAGGTGCACAGGCCCATTACTGGGGTGGGGGGCAGGGGACAGCTGCACAGGGGCCCAGCATTTCAAAGAGGCCTGGAGTTCCTGTCCTCTGCCAGTGCTACTTCAGAAGCACTGGGCCCCTTTAAATTGTCACGGGAGTGCTGCTCTGCCACTCTGCATGGCTTTGAGAGTGGGGGGAGGCCCAGCACTGTGGTCCGGATGGCACTAAGAACTGACTCCCCTAGGCCCTGCTGCTTCCGCCCTGCTGCTTCCAGGGGCATGGAGTCGGGCCCCCCCTCCCACCTTGCCCCAAGGCCTGCGGTAGCTGTGAACTCCACTGAGGGTGCACAAAAAGCTCTGCATGCGTCAGAATGATTCCCACACTCCACAGAGGTAAAATTCACTCATCCTTAACAGCATTGCTTCGGCTTCCTAGGCTTCACATTGTACTAAATCCACTTCTTGCGTTGTGGTGTGAGTCTGCATGCATGCCGCCTATGGAAATACTGTTATGCTTTTTGAAAACCAACCATCTATTTCTTTTTTGAAAGAAACATTTTCTTCCTCATTCTCTGGTGGTTTGTTTTAGCATAATAGTTTGGCCAGGACTGTGTATATGTGTGCTTTTCATCTCGGCTATGTATGGCCCATCCAAACTTAGGAAGGCATTTCATTCCTGAGCAAATAGCAGTCCAGCTGGGCATTTTAAATATACCTAGGGTCACTGAACCAAACTCTTGGAATATGTGCAAAAATATATCCTGAGATGTATACAGTAGAGCACTGAAAATGAAACCTGGGACTTCTCGGAGGCAAAATTTCACTTTTATTTTTGGGTCCCAGCAAAGAAGCTAAAATAACCCCCCCCCCCTCAGATTTAACATTAATAAGAGACTCTCCTCTAAGTGTATTATGCATAATAAAATACAGCAACGAGGAGCTAATATAATAGCTTGCTTGTCAATGTTTCCCTGAGAGCAGGCAATACATTGACAGGGGTTAGTAGGTTATTTTCCCTCGTGTAATGCTCAGATAACGCTGCTTCACTTTAGTGGATTATCTGTCCCACATGGTGATAGGTTACTGAGCTTTTAGGAGAGAATTTCTCCTGAGCTGTCAGTTTCTGCTTGCTTCACTATGTCCATTTAGTCAGCAGAAGCAGGAGTTTAGAGGGTTTGCTGGCAGGTGGGTCTAGTTAAGTAGATAATTAGAAATTACACAACCTGCTAATGAGGAAAAAGAGCTCAGCTAAATGACCTATAAGTAAGGACTGTGCCATTGTCTATATAATGGGAGAGAGAGTACTTCATTTTACTTGTTTACGATTGTAGTTCTGCTGTGGGGAGTACTGCTCTCCAGTGCCCGAAGGAGCTCACCAGCATATATGCACTTTTGTATGCTTGGTGCAGTCAAGTGTGTTGTGAGCAGGGAGCCCGAGGATTTGAGAACCTTTGTGAAGCGATCTGACCTTCTACTGATGCTCTTCATAAAATAAATAATCTGGGTTCTTTCTTACATGAAGACTTCTTTCTGTGCAAGACAAGCATTTCCTGTTTGTAGGAGAAGTACTAGGGCATGGGGTTTTGCTGCCGCTACCCTTAGCCTCCATACAAACGCTTCATTTTGTGTCTTCTCCTGTCTCATTCATTCACTTGCAAACGTAACTTCTACGTAGTTCTTCAATTATCTATTTTGTTATCTACCCACTGTTCTATATTGAAAGGTAATTCTTGTTTTAAACGAGGACAAATTGGAATCTCTTTGTCAATAAAAACACTTCAGAATGTTCTGCCCAAATTAGGGATGGTAGAGTTTAACCGATAAGCTGATGCTTACTGGTTAATGTTATCAGTTAAACTCAGCCAGCCACCGGTGGGTGGCTTTGCTGTGGCAAGGCAGGAAAGCCTTCTCCCTGGGAGCTGGGTAGGCCAGGGCTGCTGGTTCTGTTCCCAGGGAGGTGGCTTTCTGCAGCAGCAAAACCTCCTCCCTGGGAGTCAGGCGGGCAAGAGCTGCTGACTCCATTCCCAGGAAGGAGGCTTCACTGCAGCAGCAAAGCCACCTCCCTGGGAGCAAAGCTGACAGGGGCTGGTGGCCCTGCTCTTGGGGAGGCCTTGCTGGGGGCCTTGAACCTTCCATCCTCGGGAGCAGCCACCAGCTTCTGGAGCCGTCAGGACAGAAGCAGCTGGGCAGCAACCACATGGCCCACCCTGGCCATATGCCTGATCTGGAGCCAAGCCACAGTGCAACCCCAGAGCAAGTTTTTTTAGTAGTTACACAGTCCCCTGATTAAATGATTTTTTACATCCCTAGCCCAAATTAATTTCCATTTTCCCATCTAGTTCTATTTAAAGCAAGTTAATCTTAGTTTTTCTTCTTAAGAACCAGCTTCTTATGCATTTATTCATAATCACTAGCATTATGTAGCATTGAAAGCAAAAGGACTACTCCAATAGTAAAGTTACTGTCCAATATGAGCAAAGGTATCAGAACACAGCCCTAAATGTGCATGATCACGTTCAGCGTCCTCTCCCCTTTTGGTAATAATCAAATGGTCTAAAGGCACTCCAGAGTGCATCTCCTTATCTCCCCTTGAATGGGACACTGTGTGTCACCCTCACGAAAGCCTTTATGTTTGTTTTGTAGCACAGATAGAGGTGTGCTCAGGCCCCAGCATTCACCACTGACTCCGATGCTAAGCACGCCAGTGTTTGGGGATGGCTTGTGTGGCTTTAAGGATTTTTAAAAAGGCAACTAGCTAGAGGCATTTAAAGAGGAAGCTGAGGTGTTCAGTAAGAGTTGTAAAGAAACGCAAAAAGTCTCGTTCTTCTGATTCTGAGCAGGGAACATAAGCATGATATAGAAACCAATATTATCCCTAGAACTTTCTCTGCTTTTTTTACGGAGTTCCTCAATTAGACAGCAAAATCCACTTGTTCCCCAGCAAGGCCATCATCTGCAAAGGATGATCGGCCCAGTACAGGCCTTTTGTAGACGTTTACATGTATGTGTTTATGTCAAGGAGCCCAAGTAGAGAGTCAATTATTGCTGCTACTTCAGAAGAACTTAGCACTGCAGCTCCCATTGACTGTTCAGACACCATGGATAAGCACTTCCAATTTTGAGTGAGGTATGAATAAGTTCTGAGGGTAGATTCTTGGTCTTGAAAGTGTAATTTGGGTTCTACTGATATTGAGATATGAAACATAGGACCCATCTGTATCCATGCAATGCCCCACTCTATGTCCTGTTAGTAATTTCTGAATTGCAAATGCTCAGGTTCTTGTAAAAATATTTCTGTGTGTACTTCTATTGTTCAAATGTTAGTATATCTCATGCTTCACGGTGTAGAATCGTAGGACTGGAAAGGATCGCGAGAGGTTATCTAGTTCAGTCCCCTGCACGCCTGGCAGGAGTAGGTGTCATGCACTGTAGAGGTGAAGAAGGAACTTTTCTTCCATGTGCAGCATTGCATAATTGGCTGAGAGTTTGCACACA
Source organism: Rafetus swinhoei (assembly GCA_019425775.1). Taxonomy (NCBI): domain Eukaryota; kingdom Metazoa; phylum Chordata; order Testudines; family Trionychidae; genus Rafetus; species Rafetus swinhoei. The sequence goes on along the minus strand of CM033443.1, from coordinate 35,158,563 downwards.
ACTTGCAGGCAGTACTGGACAGATGGACTGTTAGACAGATGAGCTGATCCAGGAGATCAGATTCTCTGTTCTTATTAATTCCCCACACATTTGTTTTCCTTCAGCATCAACCATCTTTAAAGACAGTTGAAGATGTGGGTAAGCCTTGGACTTCTCTTGAAAGGTGCACGTTCCCATTCGGTGGTACACCAGGGTTGCCCATTTTGTTGAAACCAGTAACTGGTGAATATGATAGGAATATTGTATTTGTGGGCAGTCTTGATAAAATGTAGGCCTATAAAGTACAAATGACCTGACTTTTTCCCACCCTGGCTGCTGGCTTCTCCCCATGTCAGCCCAGAGCAGGAGGAGGGTCTGCACCCCCCTGCCACTAGCTGCCAGCTTCTTCCCAGTGCCAGCTGGGAAGTACACACCGTAGCTGCTGGCTTTGCCCACACACCCCAGCCACAAGCTTTGCTGTGGGGCCAGCCCAGTGGTGGCAGGTCCATGCAGGTCTCCAGCAGGTACTCCCGGGCCTGGCCCAGGGGCAGGGAGGGGAGCTGCGCAGACCTCCCATTGGTACTTCTCAGACCTATCTCAAGAGTGGGGAGAGGGACTGTTCAGGTCAGCCATTGATGTTTCCCAGGGCTGGCCTGGGCCAGTGGGGGCGACGCAGTAGCCAGTAGCTTCTCCCTGGAGCAGGCCAGGGTACTGGATGTTGCTAGCCACTGGCTTCCTCCTGGGGTGCTTGCTGCCACTCTGTTGTCATTCCACAGTTTAACCCACTCCTACCAGACCCCTCTCTTTCCATTTTATGAGAAACAATTGAATTCCAGGCACACCCCATTGTTGTGGTATTTAACCAAAACTTTTTGCTACTTGGGGCCTTCGTAGAGGACTTCTACACTGGCCTGAAAAAAACAAACAAACCAGGGAGACTTGGCGAATAACCCATCACACTGATCTGTACCGGCGGTTGCCAGGGCTCTGTGCATTGTGTCTTTCAGTTTAGAATGGCAGATTCTACAGACAGGTTTTTATTGTTGTTGCTCTTGGCCAGACTAAGGGTATGTCTAGACTACATGGCTCCATCGACGGAGCCATGTAAACTAGTTTACCCGGCATAGGCAAAGAAGCGGGGATGTAAATAATCCCCGCTTCATTAAAATAAACATGGCTGCCGCGCTGTGCCGACGATCAGCTGATCCGGCACAGCGCGGCAGTCTAGACGCAGATCTGTCGGCTGGGGAAATCTTTGCCGGCCGATCCTGTAAACCTCGTTTCACAAGGCATAAGGGATCGGTCGGCAAAGGCTTCCCCAGCCGACCGATCCACATCTAGACTACCGCTCTGTGCCGGATCAGCTGATCGTCGGCACAGCGCGGCGACCATGTTTATTTTAATGAAGCGGGGATTATTTACATCCCCGCTTCTTTGCCTATGCTGGGTAAACTAGTTTACATGGCTCCGTCGACGGAGCCATGTAGTCTAGACATAGCCCAAGAGTCTTCAAATATACAAGGACTGTTATAAAAAGGATGATTATCAGTTGTGCTCCATGCCCACTGAAAGTAGGACAAGAAGTAATGGGCTTATTCCTCAGCAAGGCAAAGCTAGGATTTTTTCTAACTATAAGGACAGTTAAGCTCTGGGACAGGTTCCAAGGGGGCTGTGGAATCCCATTGCTGAAGGTTGTTAAGAGCAGGTGGGACAAACAGGTATGGTCATGGTCAGGTATAATCTAGGTCCTGCCTGAGAACAGGGAGCTGCAGCGGGCAATGACTTCTCAACCTGCTTTCCAGCCTTCCCTATCTGTGCATAGGTAATGCAGTGAAGAGACCATGACAGACCTTGAAATGCTATTGTCAAGAAGGTATATGCATTAGGATGTCAACGGTAGTCAAGTACACAATTAACTGATAAGTCTGGGCTTCTTGGTCAATCCTATTGACCATACACATTCCCCCACCCCCTTGCGCCTCTGAGAGGGGATGGGTACAAGTGCCGTGGGAAGCCAGCTTTTAAGCCGGTTCCCCATGAGCACTGGATCTGCGGAGCCACCTGCCTCCTTCCCTCCCCCCAGCACTGCTGCCTCTGTTAGGGTGGCAGTAGTGCAGAGAGAGAGGGAGGCAGGTTGGAGCTGCTACACGCAGGAAATCAGCTTTCAAGCCAGCTCCCCTCGCTTATTGGCTCACGTGAGCCGCTTCCCCGCCTCCCCCACACTGCCAGTTCTCTATCAGAGGCAGCAGCGCAGGGGCAGGGGGACAAGCGGGAGGCGGTATGTGTAGGGAACTGGCTAGTAAGCCGGCTCTCCTCGCTTGCCAGCTCTGTGGAGCTGCCTGTCCACCCAGCACTGCTGCCTCTGATAGAGGAAGCAGCTTGGGGGAAGGGGGAGGGCAGGGGAGGCTGCCAAAGATCAGCCTCTGTCCCCCACAGGCCCAGGCTCACTGCGGACAGAGGCTGCTCCCTGGGATGGAAGGGGGCTCCCCGGGAGTGCGGCTGGGAGCGCACTGGCTGCTAGCCCCACACCCAGGGACTATTGAATAATCATGTAACCAAAAATATTTTGTGCAGTTACATGACTATTTAATTAATCACTTATCTAACATCCCTAATATGCATTCACTGAGTTTTGTGGACAATCTTATCATCTCTTGTAATGCAGAGATCTGTAGTGGATCATTCACATGGGAAATACTACGTACCCAGAAATAAAAATATTTCAAGCTTAGGGATAAATATCATAAGAAAATTGAGAGCTTTATTAACTCGAGTAGAAACCTTTACTAGCGTGGCAAATGCTAAGCCTTTGAAAACTATTCAGTGTCTTTATTTTAGCACTTTTAAATGCTTAAGGCAGAAGACCTACTTAGTGAGGAATGTGAGTTTGTGGTTAAGTCACTGGGATGGAGTTCAAGAGAACTATGTTGAGTTCTGGCTATTCCATACAGACTGTACTCCTCATCAGCCTTGATGGATCTGAGTTCTAGTTCAGTCAGGCTGTGCCTTGTATCACCTGTTCTGTCATTACCAAGGAATGGGAGTGTCTCAATCTTATGCTGTGCTGGCGGAATTTTTTTCCCCCCAAATGATGAGGTTAATACATTATATACAGGCTGCACATTTCAGAGTCAATCAGTTATATATCCAAGTTCCTTAGGAGGTTTTGAAAATCATATCCATAGTGTTCTTCTTTGAGTGATGTCCCCGAGGGTGCTCCACAGTCGGGCTCGCCCGGCACCACAGATCGGAGACTTTGAGAGCAGTGATCGGGCGGGCTGCGCATACGCGAGCGGAGAGTGGAGCTCCTACCTTTGAAGTAGCACATGCAGCCCACTTCTCCTCAGTTCTTTCTTCTCCGCCCTCGGCCACAGATGGAGCTCAATTCTCTCCTCCTCAGCGTGCTCTGCAAGACCAAGTAGAACCACTTTATCAGCATAGATAGTCCTGGGGCAATCAGGACTCCCTTCTCTTTACATAGAAAACAAAAAAACCAACCAAACAAAAGAGCCACCACTGCCAGCTTTTACTGCTATGCAGTGGCAAGCCTCGGCGAGTTGTGGCAAGCTTAAAAAAAAAAAGAAACAGGAACCAGTGACCCACGAGTAGTCAGCACTGCTTGTACAATTACAGCTAGCTTCTGGGAGACATGCCAGACTCTCCTAAGGAGAAAAGATGCAGCAAATGCCGAGAATTTATGCCAGCCTCTGATGCCCACACTGAATGTACACACTGTTTGGGGGACACATATGTACCTCAGAAATGTGTCCATTGCCGTAGCTCTCCTCACAAGAAGAGCTCGCAAAGAAAGGGAGCTCACAGCGTGCACGCAGTCTATGGATAGAGCTCTAGACTCCCATAATTATCAAGGGGGCAATAAGGGCTCAAGTGCAACTTTTACTCAGGGCAAGCATCCAAGCCCTTCTCCTCAGAGAACACGCTCGGAAACTATACCCTCACCAGCCCACTCTCTGCCCCCAAGAATTATCAAAGAAGATGAGCCAGGCACTTGAAGCATGGCAAAGTCTTGAGCCTCCTCAATAATAGGCTCAAAGACACGCTCGAAACAGCCCTCAGACCACTTTCAATACAGAGTCCTCCTGTTTGGACTCTCCTCTGCCCCCAGAGTCCTTTCCAAGACCCTTGCGGTAGCTGCAGCGTATCTAAGATGCAATGGAATCACGATATTCCCTTATCTAGACAACTGTCTTATCCAAGGTCCCTCACAATGGACTATCAGAGACATGATCACATTCACAAAGACCATGCTTCAGTCATTAGGCTTCATTATCAATGAGCAGAAATCCATACTATGCCCCACACAATCTTTGGAGTTCATAGGGGCTCGTATAGACTGCACAACAGCTCGAGCCTATCTCCCCAATCACTGGTTCAACAATATAAGAAACCTCGTTATGATCATTACCACCAGCCCAAGGGTATCCATCATAATGTGCTTCAAACTTATGGGGCACATGTCGGCTACCACATATGTGGTCCTGCATGCCAAGCTGCGCTTCCGGTGTTTCCAACACTGGATCTCTTAAGCGTACACACCAGCCAGCCATCAGATCCACAGGCGCGTTTCGCCTCCCCCAAAAGTTCTCACCTCCCTACAATGGTGGACACAGGCACACAACTTCTGCAACAGGGTGCCTTTCCACCGGGACCAGCCGTCCAAACAAATTATGATGGACGCCTCACTGATGGGATGGGGGGCACACTTCCAACAACAGTTTGTGCAAGGGAAATGGTCCAAAGACGAATCCAGATTACATATAAATCTGCTCGAGCTTTGAGCATCCTCAACGCATGCAAGCACTTCCTCCCTTCAGAGTGTATTCTCACCAACAATATGACAACTACTTTTTAAATCAACCTCCAAGGGGGTGTGAGATCCCAGTCGCTATGTGCAGAGGCGATCAGGCTTTGGAATTGGTGTATCTGCCACAATATTACCATCTCAGCAGAGTACCTGCCTGGAGACAAGAACATTATGGCAGATACTCTCAGCCGCAACTTCCTCACAGAACACAAGTGGGAACTACACGACCAGATCACCCACGAGCTGTTCCACCGATGGGGGCAACCGCAGAGAGATCTCTTCACCATCAGACAGAACTCCAAATGCCCCCAGTACTGCTCAAGAGCGGAGATAGAACGTGGCTCCCTTGGCGATATGATGCTTCTCACTTGGGGCACCTACCTATTATACGCGTTCCCACCCATTCCTCTCATTCCCAGAGTCCTCTGGAAGATACAGATGAATGGGGCCTGAGTGATCTTGATAGCCTCAGCCTGGCCCCGACAGACATGGTTCACATGCCTTTATCACTTGTCTCTACGACCTCCCTACCCGCTCCCGAAACACCCAGACCTACTCTCCCAGAACCAGGGGTCAATAATTCATCCCCAACACAAATGCTGCACCTGAAGGTATGGTACCTATCTGGTTCTCGGAAGCAGAGCAACAGTGCTCCCAACAAGTTAAAAAATGTCCTGTTGCATAGCAGAAGACAAGCGACATGCAAGACTAACCTATACAAGTGGCACCGGTTCACACAGTGATGCTCACAGGGCAATCAAACCATCCAGGGTACTGCTCCACCAAGTAATGGAATATATCATGCTCCTGAAACAACAACATTTGTCAATTTGCTCAGTCTGGGTGCACATGGCTGCCATTACGGCCTTGCACCCTCCCATTGATGGATTCTCCATATTTGCACACCCCATCTCTAAAAGATTCTGGAAGGGTCTACAGAACCTTCACCCACCTCGAAAACCCATTCCCCCTACGTGGGATTTAGAATTGATCCTATACTCACTCACAAGACCATCCTTTGAACCAATGGCAACCACACCACTTACCTTTCTTATTGTTCCTTCTGGTGATCACTTCTGCAAGGTGGGTCAGCAAACTTGCAGCTCTCACGGCCTCGCCTCCATACACGACTTTTCACAAACACAAGGTCATTCTCCAGCCACACCGATCCTTCTTACCCAAAGTGGCCTCAGAATTCCATATCAATGAACCGATAATCCTTCCCACTTTCTATCCAAAACCACGTTGTTCCAGAGAAGAAGTCATACATACCCTGGACATCAGAAGGGCAATTGCCTTCTATCTGGATAGGATTCAATCCTTTCGATCATCCCAGAGATTGCTGGTATCCCTGGACGAAAGGTCCCAGGGAAAACCACTGTCTTCCCAGCGCATATCAAAGCTCATAACATCATGCATTACTACATGCTACTCGCTCCAGAATAGGGCATTACCAATGAATCCAAAGGCCCACTCTACCAGAGCAATGGCGACATCAGCTGCTTTCCTAAAGGGAGTCTCACTCCAGGAAATACGCAGAGCAGCGACATGGTCATCTAATCACACCTTCATAAAGCATTACGGTATTCCACCGTGCTCCGCAACAGACACTGCAGTAGCCACCGTGGTTCTCCCCTCAATCTGTAGCAATGGATTGAAGCCCACCATCCATCTGAATGGGCACTGCTACACAGTCACCAACTGTGGAGCACCCACGGGGACATCACTCAAAGAAGAAAGAGAAGTTACTCACTTCATGCAGTAACGATTGTTCTTCGAGATGTGTGTCCTCACGGGTGCTCCACAACCTGCCCTTCTCCCCACTTCTTTGGGCAATAACAGCAGCCCACGAGGGTGTCAAAGGAGAAGGGGGCTGTGATCGCTACTTCAAAGGCAGGAGCACCACTCTCTGCTCGTGCATGAGCAGCCTGCCCGATCACTGCTCTCAAAGACTCCGATCTGTGGTGCTGGGACGAGCCTGACACCAACTATGGAGCACTCACGGGGACACACATCTCGAAGAACAATTGTTACTGCGCCAAATGATACCCAGATTTGTAATCTGACTCATTGTTTGGATGCTACCATTTAACCAGTGTATAGCTAGCTGCATGTCATCTGGCAAAAACCTACTCTTGCGGGAAGTGCCATTGGATTGCTGGTCACTGATTTGTTTTTATTTATTGGTAGCTATTTTTAATAGTGATGCATTTGACATTACATTGTCCGTAAGGAGGATGCCTTTATAAATCAAAGCCAACAAATACAAACCTCAGTGCTGACCTGAACTTAACACTAAAATGTATTTTGGAATCTTAATTTAAAAACTGGTTAATATGTCTGAAAATGCAGCCTCACGTGTGCTACTGATCATTTTGGCCTGCACTTGAAGCAAAAATGTTTACTATGGGCATGTCTATACTAGGAAAATATTTTGAAAAAACGTAAATTCGACTTATATATATATATATATATATATAGCATGTCCCCCCTACAGGGAATCCTCAAAATTAGTCCGAGGCAGGCTCTGTTAAAATGTGGATGCATTACCGCATCTTAGAGCCCCAGGAAGCACTGGGAACACTTGTGAAAGTTTCCCTTTGTCTCAGTTAGTGGGAATAATAATACCACCTTCCTTCCACTTGTGTGTTTTCTCTGTTTAGATGGCAAAGTGTGTGTGTGTGTGTTCGTGTGCATGCCCATCACTTACGACAATGGGTTCCTGATCTCGGGGAACCTTTATGTGTTGCCATATGCTGTGTTGAGAGTTTTTGTCCCTCATCTGATTTCTATCAAAGTGCAAGTAAAAAAAAATTAGGCATTTCAATAATAATTTTAATGTTTACCTTACTCTGAAAATACAGCAACTTTAGGGGAATTTAAATTAGCTTGACTCTTCTGTAGTCATTTATTTCACAGGTGGGTGGGTAACTCTAAATATTTGATGAATCGGGAACACATCTCCCTATCCACGGCTATTTAACTTTCCTGTAATGGAAGCAGATTTTCTCATTAGAAACAAGTTAAGCAGATCTAAATGTAGTTTCCACAACTGTGCATAGCATTGCCTTTATTTCATGATAAGTAGAATCTATGTTACTTTTAGTTGAAAATAAAAGGCATTTCTTATGCGTTTCCCAACACTTTTTTTTGTTAGTACTGAATCTTGGAGTCTTTGACCCATGTAAGACTATAATTGAACCAAACTAATCTACACCTTAGGGCAATGTAATTTTATTGATCCCTCCTATACATTATTATTGTTGCTTAATGAGAAACTAATGCAATTTCTAATAAAGCCACATGGCACAGGATAGAAGAACTGAAGTTTTATTTCCCTTGTGACAAAATATACTCTCTTCAATTAAAATCCAGGAAGTAAAATTAATGCAAATGTAAAACTTTGCAAGAATCAGTGTCAAGGCTACAACATTTTATTATGTATATAAATTGCTTGGATAATGAGATCGAGAGCTGGATATTGAAATGCATGGACAATCTACAAACTCATCAGACTATTTATACACTGAAATCCAGGTAGGCAAAATAAAGAATTGCATCTTTTTGCTACTTCTAGCTGATAAATTCTATTCCAACTAGAATATTTATTCTAAGTCTGGATGCTAAAAACTCACATTGAAAACTGCTTAGCAGACAGCAGTTGAATAAACTGACTAGGGCAAACCCAATTGGATGAAATATTTGTGGGTAAAATGCTTTGTTGCCTGACTCTGTAATAGAGTTTTATTGCCCTGCTGTCTTGTAGTGTGCTTTTGACATGTTTGGTGAATTCATACTTGAGATTCATACTTGAGTCACTTTCTTGATTCTAGCTTGGTCTCACAAAATATTTTCTTCTTTGATCTCATCTCTGTTACAATTCTTCATGTGCAGAAGCATGTAAAAAAAGTACTGCTCTTCTAGAATGGCACAAACACTCTCAGTGATTACAATAGACATCTATTAGATTAGGTAGCCACCAAATAAATAATAAATAAATAAAATAATGGGATAGAGAATAGGTTAGTTTACTAAACAGGAAACTTGCTCTTTGCAAAGGATGTCCTGTGAATCTGATTTAGTCTTCGGTTATTAGCAGGGCTCACCGAATCGCGGTGAGCCCCGCTCGCCAGCTGCGCTGTCCAGTGATCTGCGCATGCACAGATCGTTCTGCGCATGCGCAGATCGCCCGAACCCAGCTCTTCCGGGTTACAATCTACTCGCCACGGGCGAGTAGATTGTATTATTTGTCGAGCCCTGGTTATTAGGAAAAGGGGACAGGAAACTTAAGTTATCCATAAACCTTAATGAGGAAAACCCCTCATAGCTAGGCTCTGATTGTTCACTTCTGATCTCCCTGTGTGACAGAAGGAGTCTCTGCTGTTCAGCTACCTTATGTCCTGCCTGTCACAAATAGGACCGAGTGACTCAATTCGGAGAGCTGCTTTTATATCTCTTTGCCACACGGTTGCATAACTTCCTTTGGACAGTTGGAGAAGGAGGCAACAAACCAGGAGGAGCTCTTCCTGACACCCTTCATATATCTATTTAAACCTCATATGACTTTTCAGCATCCAGTGAATGGTGGCAAACTCACAGCTGCCCCACTGGTAGAGATAAGATCCTTCTCAAGACAGACTCTTCCTCCTTAAAAATGGTAGCCTGGCTGTGGATACACATTGGCATTACTAATATTAGTACTTGCCAGGATTAGGAAGAGGGCACGATGTACAGCAGGACTGGGCAATAATTTTTGATGGGGGGGCATTCCAAAATGTTGGTAAGTGATCAAGAACCATGCTTTTCTATGGAGGGGGTACAGGGTGTTGGATGGAGGTTGTGTGCAGAAGGGAGTCTGGGGTAAGAGACTGGGGCACAGGAGAGAGTGTGGGGGCTGAGAGGGAGTTTGGGTGAAGGAGGGGGTTGTGATCTGGGGCAGGGCTTGGGGTGCAGGGTCCAGGAGGAGGTATGGGTGCAGGAGAAGATTCTGGCCTCTGGAAGGTGTGTATGAGGGGGTGAAGGGTCTGGGAGGAAGTTGTGACCTAGGATTGTAGAGGAGGGTGCAGAAAGTTTGGATGGTGACCTGGGGCAGGAGGGAGTGGTGACCTGGAGCAGGCAGTTGGGGGAAGGGTGGGGCTATGGTGTCAGAGGTAGGCTGCAGCCAGAAGGCTCCCAGCCCAGAGCCCTGCAGGACCCTTAAACAGGCTGCCAGCCTGCCTCAGCCCCAGGCTGCTCAAAATGGCTGGCTGCTTCCTGTGGCTTTCTGCTCCAGGCATCGGGGGGGGGACGGGGGAATTCACACACTGCCTCTGCCCCAAGCAAAATCTCTCAGCTGCCTTTGGCCAATTTCCATGATGTCTACCCCTCCCCCTGGTGCCCAGAACAAGGAGCCCCAGGGAGCAGCCAACTGCTTAAAGCAGCATGGGGCAGTTCTGAAGTGGCTGGCTGCTCTGTGCATGAGGGTCCTGGTGGGGAGGCCCGGGGGCTGGATTGGACGGCCCATGGGCTGGATCCAGCATCTTGGTGGGCTGGATTAAACCACGGACCATATCTTGCCCATCCCTCATGTACAGCCATGGTTCTGGATTGGTCGTTCAACCTTGCAGCTGTTAAGTAGTTTTATTTCAATCTGCCCAAATTATCATTACATGTTATTTGTATTATAGCACCTAAGAGCCCCAGTCACGGTGAAGATCCCATTGTGCTAGGTGATGTACAAAGAGAACAAAAGGCAGTCACTACCCCAGAGACCTCACAGTGCCATGAGTACAGACCACAATAACCTTCCATGACTTCTCAAGGTCTCCACTCGTTAACTCACGTTTTACGGATGCATAAGGGAAATGGTCTCCTGTGTGCGAGACAAGAATTCTTCTTATCTATTGGGGTGAGATGAGCTTAGTCAGTCTCGTTCATGATTTAAAAACGCATCAGTACTCCTCATTAGCCTGTTCTGTCATTACCAAGAATGGGAGGGGCTTCATCTGATGTTGTGCTGGCAGAATGTCATCTGGCATAAACCTACTCTTGCGAGAAGTGCCATTTGACTGCTGGTGACTGATTTGATGTTATTTATTGGTAGCTATTTTTAATACAATGATGCATTTGACGTTACATTGTCCATAAGGAGGATGCTTTTATAAATCAAAGCCAATATGTCTACACTAGGAAAATATTTTGAAAAAACTTAAATTCGACTTATATTTGTCAGCTGAAGAAGTGGGTTGTGCCCACGAAAGCGCATGATAATATATATATATATATATATATATATATATATATGTCCTCCCCCCTATGGGGAAACCTCAAAATTAGTCCGAGGCAGGCTTTGTTAATGTGGACACACTATCTTGACTTTGAGCCCCAGGAAGCACTGGGGATTAGCTCAAATTACTCTGGCGAGTAGCTATTTCAAATTAGCGGCACCGGAGCATCCACACTAACACTATGTAGTTTTTTCGAAATTAGCATTTTTCCTGAGGGAAGAAGGAGTACAGATTTCTAAATAAATGGCCCATTATTTTGAAATAATGGGCTTGGTAGTGTAGACGCTCAGCTTATAAATTTGACCTAAGGGGGGTTATTTCAAAATAACACCCTAGTGTAGACCAGGGCTATGACACGGATGCTCTCAAGGTATTTCAACCTCAGTGGAAAAAAAGATTTATAAGGAATCGGAAGGGAGGAGGGAGAGGAGGGAGGGGAAAAGCCAGGACAAAGAAGTCAGGAAGAGGTGAAAAGTATGCTTAAGCTGGGAGCAAAACTTGGGAGAGCTTACTTTTAATGTAGTAGCTGCAATGTCAACAACATGGCTTTCGTGAGCACCTGAGAAAACTGCAGAATGTGCAGAAGCGATAAGAGCATATGTTGCCACACTCTTGTTTTCTAATTTTATTTTTATTAGCACACTTAATGTGTTTGGAATTGCTTGTGCCCATTTTTCTGCTGACTTCACTATATTTTGGAATGGCACGCTCCTTTCAGGCATAATGACAAGGACCCCCATTGTGGATCAGTTTAGAGAAAATGTGATGACTCTCAAACTAAGTGTAGAGAGCTTTATCACATACTAGTTTAAATTACTGCCATGGAGTGATAATTATTCCCTTTATGAAAAGAATCCCAAGTGTAATTCAAAATGAATTCCTCCTCTACATTGGCATTTTTTGCGGAAAAGGATGCTAATGAGACACTTGAATGCAAATCGGGATTTAAATATCCTCGCGGCATTTGCATGAACATAGCCCGGCTGCTGGTTTGCCGAGAAAGCGCCAGTTTAGACGCCGATCTTGCAGAAAATAAACCCTTTTCCAGAAGATCTCTTATTCCTACTTGAAAGTAGGCAAGAGATCTTCCGAAAAGGGTTTATTTTCCTTTGACTGGCGCTTTTCTCCGCAAAACCCCGAGCCGAAAAAAGCGGCAGTTATGTTCATAAAATGCCGCGGGGGATATTTAAATCCCCCGCGGATTTGCAATTCCGAAGTGTCTCATTAGCATCCCTTTTCCGCAAAAGGGTGCCAATGTAGACGTAGCCAGGGTGTAACACTAATGTGAGGAAGAGGGAGAAACCAGTAGCAAATTGCAGATGAGATGACCTGCTAAGTACTGCATTCTTTTCCTCTTGCCTAGATTTTTAAATCTGTAGCTGACCAAGTTAATAGACTAAACATTTGGAACCCAAAATAATGACTGCTGAACTTCTGCAAGAATAAGAGATAAAGATTTAACAGAAACAAGTTGGTAACTTTTTCTCTGTTTATTTGATTTCTTTTTTTTTTTCTAGTTTAATAATCCTATGGAGTCCATGGAGGCCATCTCCAAATAAGCCCCGATATTGCAAACTAATACCAATCGTTCAGTAAGGAAGAGCTGCCCACCAAAGGAGAAACATGGAGAAGGGGGGAGGTGGGGTCACATGTCCTGCCCAATTGCATTATTTCTTGAATAATGAACACTTATTATCAGTTTGATTTCACAATTGTTTTTGTAGTGATGTTAGGCAGTTAGAACGTGGCTCAAAGACTACAGAAGCCACCTGGAGTTATTTGAGGTTTGGATCCAGCCCTTTCTTGGTAAGATGCTATCAGATTCCTCAGGATTTCATAGTATGCTGAAATGTATTATTATTTTTGCAAGACTAAACATACTTTGGAATACTAATAAAAGCATGTATAGTAATTAACAATTTTAAGCCAATTATTTTTGAAATACCAGTAGCTTTGATTGTATGGTGTATGGCATAAAATTAACTATTGATTGATGCTCAGCTCAAACATTGTCAGATGAGTTGAGTCCACTGATTACAGTGTCAAAATATGTTATAGAAGAACTGGCTGACACAGAAGAAGTTACTCATATTTTGGCAAAGGAAAGCATTGAGTTTGATTCAGGTTGTATTCATGAGAGTTTATAAATCCTGAAAATATTACACATGGTTATTCATCTGAAAAGACAGACTATAAGGGTGATACTCCTTAGTTGTCATTTGTTACTGTCTTGTTTACAATGGTTCAGTCAGGCAGTGAAAATGCTAACTTGTGATTTAGATGACCAATCGTACGCCAGTAGGAATAAAAAGTGAACTGCTGAAATGAACAGTTTGCAAATAACCAATACAATGAAATATTATTTTTGGATAATACCGATGGGTAACCTTCAGAAATCACTGTTCCAACAAATTGTATTTGCAGTAAGTAACTTGACTATGTTTAGAAGTGTGGAGAAATCCATACACACTTTATGTACCTTTCTAGTGTGATGGCCAGCAGCCTCATCATTTGATTTGTACCCAGTCACTCCTTCAAGTTTTTCCTTTGTGATCTTCCTCTGCCACTAGGAAAACGGGCATACTCTGTGGATGGAGTTTTCTTAGGGGTAAAGCACAGGATGGGAGTTGGCAAACCTTGTCTGTGCTCTTGAGAGACCTTGAAGAAAATGCTGCCCTCACTTGTTCCCATCTGAGAAATGGGGACAATACTATTTATCGACTTCACAGGGGTATTCTGGATTTAATCCTTTTTTTGTAAAGTGCTTTGGATAAAAAGAACTATAAAGATGCAGAAAGCTTATATTACACTGCTAACCTCAGGATGTGCTACTACATTCTTCTTGTAAGGCTCTTTTTGCTCAAGCTGTTGCTGTCTTTGCAGTGATGTCATGGATGTTGGCACAAGACCATTCAATCACAGTGACACTTTTAATGCTCTTCCGAGAAATGGCTGATTAAATATTGCTTTTATAACAGCATAGTTCCTGCCCTTCTCCTCGGGACCAAAGGCATTATTGGCAACAATATGTCTGGTTTCTTAGAGTAAATTCACTTTTAAACTCCATGTTCTCTCTGGGACCCGACTGTAGCTCTGCCTCTTAAAGAAGATAATAATATCATGAGAAAAGATGGATGGTCCTGTGGTTAAAATTTTGGATGGGGATTTAGTATATCCTGCTTCCATTTCTGCAAATTTGCTCTGTAATCTCAGACAAATCACTTATAAGTATCTCTTTATATAACTGAAGAAAGCATGTGGCACTCAGGAATTGTAATGAGACTGAGTTCAAGAAAACATACAGACCGGATTATGCCACCCGTGTTGCGATTTACCAGTGAATTCTGGTTTCCCCAAAAGAACAAAAGCACGTCTGTGAGGTCTGTCAATCCCTTCATAACTTGGCAGCCAATGGCAGGTGAGGCCTTGCTCTTCGCACATCAGATTCTTTCAGCCCATTGAAATATGAGCCAGTTGACAATCTTTTCATCCGCCTCCCAATCTTCACAGGACTGTCAGTTGATACGCTGACTGGCCTGACGGTACTAACGGATGATGATTGGTTTGGTCCCCCTCCATGATCAGTGAGTGTGAGAATTCTTCCCCATTTCTGCGAGTAATTAGAGTAGTGATGACAAATGATTGAATGCTGCGTGAAGGACAATAATAAAAAAAAATAAGTACAGAGTCGATGTAAATTGAGATGGCAATTCACTGAGATGATTTAGTCCTAGTAAATGGGTTGAGGAAGGAGGAGAGTGATGAGAAGTGGTAGAATAACTGGAGGTAATATAATTTACTCGTGTAGTGATTACTGCTGACAGCGATGCTGTGAGGGGCTGGTGCCAAGCTGCCTGTGCCGAATGATTGGTAGCAGTTCGCTGTCTCTTCCTGCCACCCCTCTGTTGTTGTAGGCTCACTACATCACAGCTCTTTATCCCTCTGCTTTTGTTGGTATTCCTTTCAGCTGTCAAGGTCTCTAAAAACTGTCTCTGAATGGGGCTTGCCAGCAACATTTCTCTTACCAGTCAGAGTGATCAACGGTGTCCTCTGGGGAGGAAAACCCTCTGACACTTGCTTTGTTCTTCAGCGATGGTGTCTGGCTTCCTATCTCAATTACCAGTCTATTAATTGTTTAACAATCTTATTCCTCACCCTGGGCCCTTCTTATGTGGCAGGCTCTGTGCACAGTAGTCAGTGGAGTAGTCAATAGCCCAGCTGCTTGTGATGTTTACTTGTTCACACTACTAGCTTCCTGTTTTCTTTTCCACTCATCATGTTCTCAAGGTAAGGATCACAAACCTGTTTTGGAGGTTGCAACCATCCTCTTTCTGTTGGTAGAAGAGGGACCCCCAGAACACTTCTCAGTTGTAACTTTGGGACATAGTGTGGAAAAGATTAAGAAGCACTGAGAAGATGCAAAGTCCCACCCAAAGACTCAAGACAGTAGCCACTCACAATACCATTGTTAGCTTAATGTATCTTTCTCCTTCCCTAATGATCAAAGGGCATTAACACATTTCAAAAGTAGGACATGTAAATAACCTAAATACATTCAGCATTTACTAAAGGCAAATTACATGCATTACAGCCTTCATTATTACAGCAGATGAGGGTTTGCTGTGTTGGTGTTTGACTTGAGGACCTTTGAAAGGGGCAGAACTAAAACAAGTGGGAAGAGACCTCATTCTTAGGGCGGGTTTTAATCACAGCACTAGATACAAAAGCATTCAAGCCATTTCACAATCCAACTGGATGTGATTGTTCATCTTTTTAACGTGTCCTCCTGTCTAGTAAGTAACAGCCCCGTGAAAGCGGGGAAGAAAGATCCATTACCATAGAGAACATAAGAACAGCCGTACTGGGTCAGACCAAAGGTCCATCTAGCCCAGTAGCCTGTCTGCCAACAGTGGCCAGCACCAGGTGCCCCACAGAGGGTGGACCGAAGACAATGATCAAGCGATTTGTCTCCTGCCATCCTTCTCCAGCCTCTGACAAACAGAGGCCAGGGACACCATTTCTATCCCCTGGCTAATAGCCTTTTATGGACCTAACCTCCATGAAATTATCTAGCTTCTCTTTAAACTCTGTTATAGTCCTAGCCTTCACAGCCTCCTCTGGCAAGGAGTTCCACAGGTTGACTACACACTGTGTGAAGAAGAACTTTCTTTTATTAGTTTTAAACCTGCTACCCATTAATTTCATTTGGTGTCCTCTAGTTCTTCTATTATGGGAACTAATAAATAACTTTTCTTTATCCGCCCTCTCCACACCACTCATGATTTTATATACCTCTATCATATCCCCCCTCAGTGTTCTCTTTTCTAAACTGAAAAGTCCCAGTTGCAGAAAAGTCCCAGAGACTGAAAAGTCCCAGAGACTCTCGTAAGTCTCTCTCGCTGCTTTGAATTGTAGTTGTAGTAAGGCTGTTAAGAGGCGGGTAACCGACCAATTGTGTAGTCGATACAATTTGTATTGATGACATGATCAGTTGATAAGGGAAGGCTCTTTGTCCCGGCTCACACCCGTCCACGAGCTACCCCCGCTGTGCCTCTGCAGTTTAAATGTAGTGGGAGCCGGGCTGATTGTACGCTGGGCTCCTAGTACATTTAAACTTCAGAGCTGCAGCAGGTAGCTCCTGGAGCACCGCAAGCCGGGAAGCAGGAAGCGGGGGGCGGAGAAGTGAGTTGTCGAGTAGTCAGCTCAACTACCCAATAAGCTTATTGGGTAATCGACTACTCAACTACTCGCTGACATCCTAAGTAAGGCTCTTACTACATTTAAAACGCAGAGACACAGCAGTCCCAGACCAGCACGAGCAAGGACTGACCCAGGCTTGCTCAGTCTTGGCTCACTCCGGGTCCAGCAGTCTCTGCCTATGGCAGCCGGGGCACCGTGAACAGGGCCTGCTGCCGAGCAGCCTCTGCCCGTGGCTAGCCACGGGCCGCCATGGGCAGAGGCTGCTTCACAGCAACTTCCCCTACCCCCTTCCCCCACCCTGTTGCCTCTGATAGAGGCAGCAACGTGGTGGGGAGAGCAGGCGGCACTGCGGAGGCAGAGTGGGGGAAGCTTTTAAGAAGCAGCAAGGGGGAGAAGAGGAGAAGCGAGTAGTCAACTCGACTACCCGATAAGCTTAGGCTTACTGGGTACTCAACTACTCGCTTACATCCTAAGTTGTAGAGCTCTTTATTTATTGTAGGGAAGCTCTCAAGCCTTCTGGGCTGTGTGCGCTGCTTTTCTGTTGTAGATCGATTTTATTGTAGTGACAGAGTAGGAAGTCAGTGCTTTGGTCTGGGTAATGCCTCAGGTGTCGTGTTTTGCCTTTTTCACTTGCTACAGAAAAGTCATGCCTGCATTTAGCTAGTCAGAGATTCTGCCAAGGAGACTAAGGTCAGGTTTACACTACAGCCCTGTACTGGTATAACTATGAAAAATCCACCCCCCTGAGTGATGTAGTTATACCGCCCAGCATTAGGTAGCCAGGAGAGTTTCTCCCATCAGCATAGCTATTGCCTCTTGGGGATGAGGATTAAATATACAGAAGCTGTATACCCCTCATGCCCTGCTCTCCTGTTGGCATAGTCATGTCCTCACTAATGCACTGCAGTGGCGCAGCTATGCTGCTGTAGTGCTGTATCATAATACAACCTTTACGGGACTTAGGGGACTGATCCCCGTTCACTAAGTCCCCAGTTTCCTTGGAAAATTATAGCCTAGAGGCCAACCTACTATATATTCGAGAGAGTTTGTGCCTCTGTCTGGTCTGTCTGTGCATCTGTGTGTCTGTGTGTTCAAGAATTCCTAAACAGTAAGAGGTAGGCCCACCAAATTTGGTAGGCAGCTTCTTCTTATCATGATTTAAAGCAAGGCTAGGGTTTAATTGTGCCAGGACAATGGACCGTGCCTGGAATGCGACTGTTTATCATAAAATGGAAAGGGAGGGGTTTGCTACTGTATAATAACTACAGTGGGGCACCAAGGACCAGAGATGGGGACCAGGTCAGCAATAACCTATTTTGGCAGCAGGTGGCAGGGCTGGAGAAAGGGATGACAGGTATCTTCTGGGGAAAGTTTGTCTGTCTCTCCTCTAGCCAAGGAACATCGTGAGAGAGGCCTGGGGTTGTCCTCTCTCCCTGGGACTATGTGAACCCCTCATCCCCAGCCCCACCCCAGAGGAATGA
Organism: Rafetus swinhoei; assembly: GCA_019425775.1. Classification (NCBI taxonomy): domain Eukaryota; kingdom Metazoa; phylum Chordata; order Testudines; family Trionychidae; genus Rafetus; species Rafetus swinhoei. The sequence continues at coordinate 35,140,312 of CM033443.1, read as the reverse complement.
TTTAAATTGAAAACAAAAATTATTTCAGTCAAGGACCCAAGCAACGCTGGGTAAAATCTCTAGTAAGAATATAGATTATTTTACACTCAAAGGTTCCCCGGCTTGCTTTGTTGTGTTTAACATCTCCTTTTTCCCTTGCTTTGCTTCTAATATGAAATACCATAAACTAAGCACACTGCATTCTCTATATAACAACGTGAAGCCCCATTCCGGCTGTTGTGTGTATAGGGGTCAACTTGGGTTGACTTTGATAAATCTCCTTGAGCTTGGAGGGCCCAGCCACCTACTCTGCAAGGCACTGCAGGATCAAGTCTATGTAGACACTGCAGCCTTGCATGATTCTACTCACCCCCATGCTTTTGGGTAGGGGCTGTTTGCAAGCAAATAGAATAGCACTCGTTTTATTTTTGTCTCGTCAGTTACCTGGAAGGACAGGCTTTGTGCCTGGACTAGCCAATTGTCTTTGTTTTGCAAGGCTGAATGCTGTGTAGGAGAGACAACCAGCCTCTAGCACCGCTTCTATTCAGATAGGAGAGCACTCAGTAAAATACCTTTGCTAATAATGGCACAGATGAATGTGGGAGCAGGCAGGGAATAAATCAGGCCTCAGCATACGATGGAGCTTGAAGTTGGCGTATCCCAGCAGTCCCCAGGCCCAGCCAAAGAGTTTGCAGGGACCCAGTCTGCATGGCTGAGCTGCACAGCTGCGCAGCTCCCAGTCAGGGCAGCTGGGTGGGCGGGGCTGGGAGCTGGGCAGCGCGGCGGGGCCCTAGGCAACCACCTCGCTCACCTTGCCCAAAGGCTGGGCCTGGCGGTACCTAAGTGCATGTATTACCACCCTGTTAGTCGGTCCTTAGCAACCATGCATCCGTAGGTGGTACTCTCCCTCCTGTCGTACTTCGGTGGTCCATACTGTCAGTGTCAGCGTCATCTGGTCAGGGTTATCACAGTCATCCCATCCTTGCACTGCAACTGCCTCTCAATTGTTCAGAGCAGTGGGTGGGTGGAACCAGAGGCTGCTGCAAAGGGAGGGGCAGCTGGCAAGGAGTGGTAGGGAGAGAACTCTTGAGCCGTTGCTGGAGAGCTCACGGTGACACAGGGATCAGAAACCGTGGCTGTTAGGAGCTGATGCAGAGACAGCAGAGAAAGCAGATCTGAGGTGGGAGGAAAACTGGCAGAAAGGAGCAGGTGGCAGCTTTGCAGGGAGGATGGAGGAAAATAGCCAGGACATGTCACTATTGGACCCAGGGTTCCTAGATTCTTACATAAATACGTTTGACAGAAGGTTGCACATGCTAATGACTATGACCACTCTCTTCCCTTGCTCTGCTGTGACTGTGGCTGATTGGTACGACCACAGATCTGGGAACTGGAGCCATGCCCGCTTAATAAGTGCAAAGTATTGGTGCTGTGGCTGGTGGAGCATGTGAGATGTATGAGCACATGCAAGCACTGGCTGATGCAGCTGCGACCTTAGCTTGAGGAACAGGAGGGAAAGATTGGGAACCAATCAGGTAGACAGCAGAGAGCAGAGCATAAGTTCTATTTAACATTTCCATTGGAGCTCTCTGGAAAGGAGAGACAGCAAACTGCACCTTGGCATGGTTGCCAGGTTGTCATGAAGGCTGTTTAAAATCTAAATCTGATAGCAGATCGTGCAAGAGAGGTTTTTTTTCAGGAGCATTTCTCTCCTACGAGTAATAAAGTCAGTTTGGACATGTTCACATGGAGAATTTACACCTGCCGTGTGTGTAAATTTCAGCGATATTACTCTAATATAGTCCTCTGACCTTTTTGAATGAATAAATCTGCTATGTATCGTATTGCTGTGTTGCGTGGTTCAAAGACTTCACTGAAGGAGCACCTCTCACTGATTAGCCACGATAAAGGGACAGATTTCCTGTCCCCAGGGCTATGTATTAAATCTGCTTAACCGTCTTCATATGGCCAAGGAGGAAAATGTATTCATCGATCAATCATTACATGACATGTTGATCCATATTTTGGCACCTGTATAAGGCTGCGATAACATCTGCATTAATAGCTGAGACATAAGGTGGAGATATGGCTTCTGTTCCCACCTCTGCCACGACTTGCCTTGTTCCCCCTGACGTGTCAGCGGACCAGTCTGTGCCTGCGTTTCTGCATCTATGAAATGGAGGTGGCGATGACCTACCATGCAGGGGAATTGTTGGTTAATTCATGAATTTTTGTGACGTACAGTCACATCTTTGATTAAGAGTTATATGTATTTCTAATTAGAAGATTTACCCAGCCTTGCTTGGGTCCGTCAGGGCAGGGGGCTACTAGTGTGGGTGATGCAGGAGTCAGGGCAGGGACTTGGGGATGGTTTTTTTTCTTTTTTTCTTTGGCAGCACAAAGATTGTGAAGGGCACAGCAAATCACACTGACAGGGATAGCACTGATAACACTGGGATCCAAACAATTCTGTGAACAGCACCAGCAGGATATCCAGCTGCAATACACACTTGCAACTACCATTCTCAACCTGCTGAGAGTGTGATTAATCCTTCTTTTCCCCAAGTCTCTGAGATCAGGGTATGGTTTCATAACCCAAGCCAAAAGGAAGTCTTCAATAGGAACAGCTACCTCATTTATGACAATGGCATTTGGTGGGCACAGTATTTCATCCTGTCCATAAGGGTAAAGTCCAGACTGGGGTAACCCTGTCATTGTGCACTTGGCTAGTGCAGCCCGTGTTGGCATCCATGAATCAAGCTCTGGTTGACAAGGTGGTTCTGCAGAGGAGGGAGTTGGGGATGTTGAGGGCTCAGGGCAAAGGGCTTGGCATGTGAGGGGTGCAGGAATCAGGTTTGGGGGCATGAAGAGTGACTCAGGGCAGGGGGGCTCAGAGGGGGGTGCAGGAGTCTGGGTTGGGCGGTGAGGACAAGGGGTGGGAGTGCAGGAGTGAGGGCAGGGGTTGGGAGGTGTGGAGGGCTGTCAGGTAAAAATCCCAGATTTCAGTGTAATAGCTAATAGCATCCTTACCCATGAGAAAAAACTCACTCCAGACACAAACCTATTCCCTCTCAAGTATCCCAGTTAAGTCTGTCACAATTCTGACTGAGCAAAAAAGGATAGTCTAGCCCAGTGTTCCTCAACACCAGTCCATAGACACGCCCTTGGTTCCTTAGATCTCCCTGACATGGGTTAGAAAGGAAGGAAGTTCCTTCCTGGCTGGGAAAGAGCTGGTCTCCCAGACTGGAAGGGTGAGCCAGTAGGTATAGCACTAGCCTAGGGCTTAGTACATCCAGGTTCAATTCCCTACTATGCTATAAGGTTTGTATCTTTGTGGGCAAGTTGCTTAGTTAGGAGTCAGATGAGGGTGGAGAGGCAAAAATGTGATGGTACTTTGTGATAGGTCATCTCTGGCCTGAAGAACTTTACCTGAAATAAGGAGTAGGGTGATAAAGTACGATTTGTAACAATTTATCTCAGTGCATCAGGTTTAGCTGGTGTATTTTGTTTATTTTAACTTGGTAACTTACTTTGATCTGTCTGTCTTCACTTGCAAGCACTTAAATCCTACTTTTTATACTTCACTTTTGTTTGTTATCAAACCCAGCGTAAATAATTGTTACCTGGTTGGGGGGTGGGGCAACAGCTGTGCATATTTCTCTTTTATTAATAAAAAAAGAGCAAACGTTTTCTCTGTGTAAAACGTTTATACAGAGTAAGATGGATTCATTTGGGGTTTTGGTCCCTTTGGGGCTTTGCTTCTGAGTGCTGTCAAGTCCCTGTACCTGAGCCCTCCCAAATCTGAGCTGTTATCAGTGCCTCTGTCACTCTGCTGGGGGCTGTTACCCCACCTCTCTGCCTTTGGTAGGGGAGATCAGAGCTTCTGGCTTAGCAGGACAGGGAGATGGGGAGCCCCGTTAGGCAGGTAGGTGAGCTCAATGGTATGATCATCCCATTAGGTGACAGTCTTATAGGGATCTCTGTGACCCAACCTGTCACATACTCATCCAAGTTTTACCTACAAAATTAGTTTCACACTCATGAGATGCCACTTACAATAGATTGTGTAGATGTTCATAACATGATCAAGCGTTTTCTCTTGGCTCATTGGGCTGAGTTCCCCTTCACGGGTGCCTGTGGGGAGAAGGGATACAGGGAAGGTGACTCAGAGGAAATGGGGAGAGGGCATATGGGGGCACCTCATTTAGCAATTAAAATTTTGGCAGGAGTATAGGGAGACAGTGCATCTCCTTAGTGCTACCATGAATCACCTATGAATGCGTCCTACCTCACCTGGATGTTGTGCAGATCATTGTAAAGACGGATATGCACTCAGGGGCAACCATAAGAACCTCCAATATATTCCATTTTTCAAGTGTTCACTGAGTCTGCCAGGGATTCTAACTGCAATGTAGGTTTTTGATGCTGATGTCAGTCAATTGGGAATTCTCTGTGGCTATGTCTACACTGCAACGCTATTTCGGGATACCGAAGTATCCTGAAATAGCTATTCCGTGTTTTAACAGTAAGTCCGTTTTTTCATGTTCACTATTCCGACGTTCCTGTAAACCTCATTCCATGAGAAGTAAGGGACGATTTGGAATAGCGGGTTATTTTGAAATTTGGTGCTGTGTAGACAGTGCCAAATTGCAAATTAAGTTATTTTGAAATAAGACAGAAATAAGATATGCAATTTGCGTAGCTCAAATGTGTATCTTATTTTGGCCTACGGTTCAGTGTAGATGCACCCTCTGTGTCTTTGTTGCTGTTGTAGCTAGTAGAGGAAAACATAAAAACACTGTGGATAAATCTTACTCTCACCATGTTTGCGACCAGTTGTAGAAAGGGAAAGAATGGAAGTGCATTAAGAACTTCTTCTCTTAAACTTCCCAGCCTACAAAGTGTCAGCCAAGCGTTGAAATATTTGTGCTTTTCCCAATAAAGCCTTTAAATAATGGTTTAATGTTTATAATAGGCATGATCCTAGCCCTTCATACAGTGAAGTGTCTGGGGGTATTTTCTTCTGCTGTGGAACATTGTGATCATAGTGATCACTTCCAATGGAAGGGAAAATAATGTAGTATCACTGGTCCTCCCTAGATTCTGCAGAAAATCACCAGAGTCTTCATGAAAAAGAGGTCTGTATTTGTATGGGAGATTTTACACCCTTCCCCCTGCCACACACTGAGATAGGTTATCTTGGTAATTTTAATGAGTATTCAGAAGAGTTCAAATTCAGATTAATATTGTGTATTGTTAGTTTCAGTTTCATTACTCTTATTTGAAACAAAGACTGACTTGAACATGTGATCGGTACTGAAACCAAAGCTGATCAGCACTGCTCTAAAACATGTTTGTGTTCAGACATCTCCTCAAATCAGGCTTATTCTACCAAATGACAGCAATGTTGTCACTGTCTGCCTGTCCCCTGGACTCCATTAATGTTCACTCCTATCATCTTTGGAGTAGAAGACTATTTGCCGTATAGTATTTTAGATGAGATTGCCAAGTTCAGCAGTTTCTCTCAGTCTACTAAATGTTATGACTTACAGAAAGAAGGGGAAAAGTAAGTGACATTAAATAAGGATTAAAGGCTTATTTTTCAAGGCTTAGTGATCTGCATGACAAGTTTGTTTTCTGCTGTTGTAAATGGAAGAATACCTCAGGAGGTGGTTTGTGTTTTTCAGTTATTTTGTTTTTGAAACAACACTTTGCAAGCTATTAAAGTCTACAGTTTGTTTCTCTGTTTTTCTGTAATTAATAGTAGCATATCACACATATTTGTCAGTTCTCTTAAATACCCAAAATAGGGATGTCAATATGTAGTTGACTATATAATTAACCAATCAGCCTAGGTTTATCGGTTAATCTTGTGGACTATACACATTTCCCTCCCTCCCCCACTTTCTGCCTCAATATCAGAGGCAGCAAGTGTGTGTGTGTGGGGGGGGGGGAGCAGGAGCTAGTGCTGGGAGGAGCCAGCTAAAATGAGGCAGCAGTGCAGGGGGGTGGCAGGGGAGGCAGCCGCGAAGCAACCTCTGACCGTGGTGGGCCTGGGCTCACCACAGACAGAGGCTGCTCCGTGGGAGGCCCCCCTGCAGGCCAGGGCTGCTGCCAGACCTGCCTCTGTTCTCAAGCAGGCCGGGCCATTGAGGACAGAGGCTGCTTTGCGGCAGCCTCCCTCGCCCCCTGCCGACCATCCCCTTTTCCCCCACTGGGAGCTGGTTTTTAAACTGGCTCCCCTTGTGAACTGGCTCCCACCTGGCTCCCCGTGCTGCTGCCTCTGATATAGAGGCAGCAATGTCGGGTGGCAGGGGGCTCCCTGAGAGTGGGGCTGGAGCACATTGGCTGTGGCCTCCGCTCCCAGAGACTATAGAATACTTGAGTAACTGATAAAAATTCATGTGGTTACTCGACTATTCAATTACCCGATATCTAACATCCCTAACCCAAAACCATTTTTAGGAGAGAAACTGCTTTTCTATGTTTCTGATTTTAATATAAGGCCTTACCCAATGCTTTTTGAAAACTATGGGAATTTTAATTCCATGGACTTCAGTGAGCAATTGATGGGGTTCATAATGTTTGGCATTTTCAGTGGCTGTCTGAGTTCGTAGGCAAGTCTAGCTGCTCTTGTGCAGCAATAAATATCAATGTTGTCTTAGACATTAATGCAAGCATCTTGGCCTATATCTCCTTAAAATGGACACTCCCCCCAAATGATACGTTTGATGGAAACCTGTATTTTTTAAGTTCTAAAAAGTATTTCATTCCCCAATATTAAGCTTGCTGAAGGGTGGCCCTTTGAGCTATTGTGTTTATTATGCTAAAATGCAATACTTTCAGAAATGGTATTTGATTCAAAACAATAGTTCATGGCTGCTTTGGTATCTGTGCTGATGTACAGTAAGTGGTATTAATTACTTTGGTGCTTTCCCTTCCTCCCCCAAATCCTGATCTAAAATAACCCAAGTCCTCTGACCTCTAGGGTACAGCACAAGGTGCTTCTATCAACGTTGACTAATCTTGCAACATGTGATGTTGATTTTGAATCGCCCGATTTGGGAATCATGTTATTGTGAGAAGCTTAGCTTCTCCTTCAAGGAATGTCCCTGCAGATGCTCCAGGCTAGGTGTTCGTGCACCCTGCACCACTAATTAAAGTATTTCAGAGCAGCGTCCTGTAGACCATTCAGGCGAGTTGCCTAGGCCGTGCTCCTTTGGTGCCTTGATATCACACACGTGCAGCCGGCGGCCTTTCCTTCCAGGTCCTCCCCAGCCAGAGATGGAGTCCTGCAGTGTTCGTTAGCAGTGTAGTTGTTTTTTCTCCTAGTTCTTTAGATAGTATTTCTAGTGTGTTCCTCTAAAAAAGAATCCTTTGAAATGTCCCCTTCTTGTTATAATTTAGATAGGATGCCTGACTCGCCAGGTTTTAAATGGTGTACCTCATGCAGTGATGCTATTTCCATCTCAGATGGGCACTTGCAATGGGGAAGCCCATATCCCCCACAAGTGTGTCCACTGCAGTAAGCTCCAAGCAAGAGCTCACAGGGCCGGGGGCCTGCACCTCACACTTAACTTGTTTGAAAAATCCCTTCATCTGGCTTCGGACCCAGGTCTCCTGAACCCATGAGGGAACAGAAAACTTTAAAAAAAGCATGGCTTTTCAAGACCACAAAAAGTCCCTCCTGCAAAAGGGAGCTCTCCGAGCACTTCAGTGCTGATTCTACCTACCACGCTGCATTTCAGCACCTATGATGTTCCAGGCAACTCCAGCACCACCTGCACAGTCATTAGACCAGGTGTGCACCATGCTGAAGCTAAAGGCTTCACACTGTCGGCCTCACATAATGTGGCACCCTCTGGCTTCGGTATTGCCGCACCGACAGTAGAGGCACCGCTCCCGGCACCTGCCACTAACGATGCGCTGCCCATTGGCAATGCAGAGGCACCAGCTATCTCCTCATCGCACTGGCATCAGTCAAACCTGCGGCACCTCAATTGACCTCGGTGCAGCATTTCATGGCTCGGACAACCCCGGTCCTGCAATTCACTTATCAGAGACTTCATAGTCTCTTCAACTTTTAATTCTCCCTTCCTCAGCACCAACCTCTTACCACAGGGCTACTCAACTTTGGAAGCCCTGGGGGACACAATGATATTCACAGCACATGCCAAGGGCCACAACTTAAGTGCGGTTGCATGTACATGCAAATATATATGAAAATATATGCAAATAGATTCTTTCACGGTGACGGGCTTGAATACAAAATTAAGGCAAGACTATATAACACACAGGCCCCATTTAAGTCAGTTCTGCTGATATTAATAAAATGCAATATGTACCCGATTTCCACCCATATGACAGCACTTTTAATGAGCAATGACAATCCAGGAATTTAACTACTAAAATGCATATCAACAGAAGACCATTATATTGACTACTTTTTTGTTTTAGCTCCCACCCGTGGGCCTCAAACAAACAGGCCACAGGCCGCATGTTGAGCAGCCCTGTGTTACCAGTTACTCCACCACCACACCATCACCTCTCGCCTATCAATTTTTCCAGTGAGGAAGACGAGGATGTGGAGGTAGTCTTCTCACCACAAAACTCTCCGCCCACTGAGCCATTCATTTTCTCGGCACATTCTTGATCCAGATGAGCCAAAGTCAGAGATTTCTCCCACTGGTATGGACAGACATGGGGACCCCACTACAGACACCCGTCTAAGAAGCACAGCACTGTATCACATTAAAAAACAGAGATTTAAGATGGTGACCCTCGCTACTATTATTCCAATGCTGGAGCAGGGAAACTAGTTTTCGTCCCTTGACTTACAAGACACATATTTTCACATTTCTTTCATATGGCTCACAAATGTTTTCTCCAGTTTCTTAGGTCCCAACCATTACCAATACAATGTCCTACTTTTTGGCCTCTCTACTGCCCCAAGAGTTTTTTCCAAAATCCTAGCAGTAGCTATAGTTTATCTCAATAAGCAAGGTGTTATTATTTTTCCTTAGCTTGATGATTGTCTCCTGAAAGCACACGGCAGACACGACTCCCACTGGAGTACTTCTACCATCATCAGATGTTTCAACACCCTCACTCTGCAGATAAATGAAACAAAATCAACACTTACTCCAACACAAACCATGCAATTCATAGGAGTTCAACAAGGCACAATAACTGCTACAGCTTCTCCCGCTCAACAGATTCCAATGAATCAAGACCTTGCCAACAAGCTGCAACTCAGCCCTCAGATCACGGCCCACAACTGCCTCTAACTATTGGTCCCATGGCTATATGCAATGCACACATATTTATTCACCGACTTCCGGGATGGCTCAGCACGGTGTACAGACCAAATGTGCACCCTCTTTCCAAGTCCCCCTCTAGCCCTCTGCCAATAAAACATTCTCTGACACTTACCACAAACCTTTCCTCAAGGGTCTTATTCATGACTCCAGAACCCTTAGTGATCATTATCACAGATTCCTCTCTTACAGGATGGGGAGCACATGTAGCACATCATACCACTCAGGGACTGTGGTCCAGCACAGGAAGAGCATTGCACATAAACATTTTAGTACTCTGTATGGTTTGATACGCCTGCAACTGATTCCTGTCCCTTATTGCCAACAAACATATCAGAATCTACACAGGACATGTAGCTTGCATTGTTTTATACAAACAGGCAAGGCAGGGCCTGCTCTCACACGCTCTGCATGGAGTCTATGACCTCATGGAATTGGTGCCTCAAATACAGTATAACCAAAACTGCTTTTCACCTCCCAGTAGCTCTCAACACCACTGCAGACAGTCTCAGCAGAGCACTTCCCACACAGCACGAACTGGAGACCAGCGATGAAGTTATCACCTCCATCTTCGATCAATGGGGTCATCCCATGATAGACCTTGGTGCCAGCCACCGCAACAAAAAGTGCCAACTCTTCTGCTCCAGAGCGGAGATGGGCAAAGGATTTCTTGGAGATGTCCTTGTAATCAAATGGGACTCTGACCTACTATGTGCATTCCCATCCATTCCTCTCCTCAACAAAGTAATGGAGAAAATACAGAGGGACAGGGCTGTTGTCACACTCAGAGCTCCCTCATGGTCCAGACAATCCTGGGGTACCCCTTTATCACCAGAATGTCGGTCTTCCTGCCAAACACCCTCCCACCCACCTCCAACCTTTTATATCAGCCGGTAATGCAGACACAGCCCCCCCAACCTACACATGTTCCACCTCATGGCACGGTACCTCAATGGTTCTCTGCTCAAGAGTTAGAATGCTCAGAACCTATCAACTAGTACTACTCCATAGCAGAGCTCAGACCACTCACAAAACCTAGATGCAAAAATGGAAAAGGTTTTCCATGCTTATGAGAGACTTTTTTCTTTCCCCCTCCCTTTATTGTGGACAGAGAGCCAGTGTAGACGCTGCTGTTTGTTTTGTTGACAGAACTGGCTTCCACCAGTATCCCACAATACCTGCCGTGGTCACGCTGCTCAGTGTTTTGATCTCTGCTGCCCTGCAGGCATGCACCTCTCCCATTTCAAAGCTGTGGGAACTATCTGACAACTCAGTGAGCTGCTGCATTTGGGGAACAAACCAAGATCAAATCACTGGAATGCTCCTATTCTGCCCTGCACCAGAGTGCTACCTTTAGCCACCAGAGTGCTGTGGCAGGAGGTCAGGCTGCTATGCTGCTTTGACATACCTCAGCACAGAGAGCTCACAAAGCTATTCATGATGCTGCTCCCAGCAGCTGAGGAAGGTGTGGGAGAACTCCAGGGGAATCCCAAGATGTGCAGGGATCAGCTCTGTCTTCTCCACAACACTGCACTGTGGGATCCATACCCACAGTGCATTGCTCAATGATGGGGCCCCCATTGTGGACATGATCTGTCAACAGAAGGAGCAAGTGTAAACACCCTCTGGCGGTGTTTGTTTTGTCGGCTTTTGGGTGTCAATGTAAGTTTTGTTAACAAAACCTGGTAGTGTAGACCAGCAGTGAGCAACCCGTGGGTCGCAACCCCCTTGAGGGTCGCAGCTGTCTTCTGGTGGGGGGGTCGCAGTCCCAGGCTGGCCGCCATTTTTTTCCTGGCTCAGCATACATGCAGCGGGGGTGGGGGGAGCGGCAGGTGAGCGGAGCAGCATTTAAAGGGGCCGTGCTTTTTTTTTCTTAATCAAAATTTTCCCGGGGGTCACTGAATGGGGTTAGGGTGATCCTGACTGTAAGAAATTCACCCAGTAACTGCTGAAACGTATGGTGAGAGAAACTTTGCTTTGAAATTACCCTGCGAACTTTAACGTCTCATTACTTATATTCTCTTAAAATCTCTTTGTAGTTAATAAATGTGTTTTACTGTTTAATCTAGCCTCTTTGAATTGATGTGTTTGGAGAAGTCCATCCACGATAACGGGATGCAGCATATCATTTCTATTAATAAAATGCTTGACTTTATATGAGCTTGTATTGTCCAGGAGTGGGCTGGGGCAGTAAAAGACCTACATTTCTGGGGAAAGTCTGGGATTGGGAGTTGGTGGGGTCACCTGGCTAGGTAACTCAGGCTGATAAAAGTCTGAGTGTTGCTGGCAGTTTCCACAGACATAGGGAGAGACTTGCATGGTAGAAGCTGTGAGCAGTCCAGGAGTGGAAGTAGCAGTGGCAAACAGCATAAAGGACATCTCAAGTTAGAGGGCAGGGATGACACAACTACTCACTAGACGAGATTATAACCTGAGTTTGTCACATTGACACATGGTTCGGAACACATGAGGATGGCAATACTGGTCTATTGGGGAGGTACGCAGTTAGTTAGATGGAGAACCAGGCTTGTTTGGTGGTTGTGGAGTTTGCGGTTAGTTGGTTTTTGTAACATAGCTCAAGGGCTTCTTGTGGACAGGATGGGAAGTCTCATTTTTTGACACCAGTACCAACTTCACCAGCTCATATATTTTCCAATCTGCCTTTCATCCAAGTTTTCCCATTAAGACTAACAGCACTATTTGTATTCTCTTAAAATGAATTCTGAAAACATCCATCCCTTGGTGCAAATGGCACCTACTCTTTAAAACGGACACACGAGCATGTCTTGTGATTCTTCTTTTGTGATTCTTTAAACTGTTCCTCCTCCTTATACACTCTGGTATCATGTCTTATCATTTATATATATGCTGTCTAAAGTGTATAGTAAGTAATGGCATTACAGCAAAGTTGGGGAAAATACAGGCCTGTGGGCCTGATCCGGTCTACCTGGCCAGCCTCCACTCCGCTATATTTACCTGCACCTCCACAGGTACAGGGGATCGCAGCTCCCATTGGCCGTGGATTGCTGTTCCCAGCCAATGGGAGCTGCAGTCGCCTGTACCTGAGGAGGTGCAGGTAATTACAGTGTCAGCATCTCACCAGGGGCTAACCCTGGTAAACTGCTGCCATTTTATTGCCCATCTCTGCAACAGAGGAACAGGGATTCTGCCCTGTTCTGCCACACTTCAAGACCATGCAACCTCTTGTAGGTTGGGCAAAATATCTAATGTAAGTACTCCACTCATTCATGCAGGACTGAGACCGTTTCCCAAATTAGAGATGACTTGTTATGTGAGACAGTTTATCTTAATTTTTCATGAGGTGTCAGAGATAACTACTCCCCTCTCCTCCCCCTCCCCCCGAACTATATATAATTAGAAGTTGGCAACACTTGCTGAGCAAGGAACTGGCTCCCATTTGAGAATTGTTCACAAAGTCAAACTTTAGTGAGTTTTAAAGAGTTATGATTCTTTGTAGGGGGAAAAAAAGTTGCTGATGTTCAGCAAAATGGTGACTGCTAATATTTTAACTGCCTATGCAGTATCCAGGATGTAGGGCATTCTCAAAGTTGTTTGTTAAGACAGACAACATGATAACGAAATGGAGAAAATGCAGAGGATGTCCATTTGCCCATAAGTGTATGATTAAGACTAGAAGTGTCTGAATGGGTGAATAGGCTTGGGTGAAATTACTAAATGAAGCATGGAATTTTAAACATATTATAAAGTTTATATAAAGATAACATTCATGTGTATTAACAGATTTATTGGAGCATAAGCTTTCATGGGCAAAGACCCACTTCGTCAGATGCATCATGCATCTGACGAAGTGGGTCTTTGCCCACTAAAGCTTATGCTCCAATAAATCTGTTAGTCTATAAGGTGCCACAGGACCTTTCATTGTTTTTGCAGACTCAGACTAACATGGCTACCCCTCTGATACTATTCATGTATATTATAATTATATCATGTACATTTTCATACACATTTCCCCACTCTATTTTTTATTTTTGTGGGGAAAGAAAAATAGAATTTCCAACATATCATGAAAGTATTGGTTTAATTTGTGGAGTTGCTTACTGAAAACATGAAAATCTTAGCTTGAAAATTCATCCTTGTGCTGTTCCATCTGGACTTGCAAAGCAAAGGGATTTGAAAAATCATGCAGATATAAGGCTATTTAGATATCCAAATGTTTTGATATTTGTCCATCACCAAGTAAAACAAAGGTCAGATTCACGCACACTTGCAAAATGATGCAGAAAAGATGCATAGTTTTATGGGATGGGAATTCCTAGTTTTAATGAATGCCTGAAACTAACTTGGAAAAGACCATTTGGAGTGGAGAATAGATAAAGATAACAAGAAACAGACATTTCTTGCTTTGGTGTGTAGTTACTGCAGTAAGACAACATGCTGGAATGGAGATTATTTTGGTTTCCAGAGCACCATACTTTGCTGCAATGCAGCCACATTTCAAAAGCTCTCACAGTATAAAACAAATATTGTAAGAAAATCAAGGAAAAGATTACAGAAGTGCAGTGGGTCTAACTATATTTTTGAGTTGCACCAGTGTAAATTGGAGTACTTCCACTGACGTCAATGGAATTGCACAGATATAACCCCCCAGGGTACCAGGCATTAGAAAGCAGGTTCAGTTGATTTAACCTAAAATGGATTTATCTAACTGAGGGTTTTAGGAACTTAAATGACTGATGCTTTGAATACAGGATGCAAACTCTACTAAACACTTTCTCATCCTCAGATTATGAATTATTTAGACAGCACTATCAATTGAGCACTATATTAGCTAGCTACACTATATACAGCTGTGAAATGAAGGCTAAGATATGGCAGGGGATGTTTTGTTGCTGTTCAGGCACAGCACGTTGGCTGTGTTTGTCTCAAGTGAGATCCCGCTCCTCTGCCTGTACCCAGGCATCTATCCAGCAGGGAAAGGGTTCAGTCTGTTGGCTCAATGGAATGGCCATCTTGACAACTTGACAAAGTTGAATATAAAGGCAGGTGGCAATGGCTTTTCATCTGAGAGAGCGAGCTGTAAAGCAGGAACCCAAAGTGCAGCCTAGGAGAGGGAGGAAGTCTGAAGTTGGAGTAAGAGAACAAGGACAGCAAGGCTGGGACAAAGATTTTTGGCTGGGGACTTTTTTTGAAATTATGTCGGGAGTTTGTGTTAATCTGCTCCAGAAGGGATAACTTTAGATGGGCTGCTATTGATGCGCTGAGTGTTCATTCTCATTGTAGAGGCATTGCTGGGTCCAGTGGGTATTTTCTTATTGTAAGTATAAGGAATATATCTGGAACGAATAATCTCTTTCTTGTGGGAACGCACATTTTGAGTGTATTTATGTTGTCATATAGCCACCCATCCAGTTCTGCAGGGTTTAGCAGCCACTGCAAAGTGCTGAAAGCTGGAATGTCATTACCTCAGCAATGCTGTTCAACCTTCTCATTGCTTCTGTCCTTGGAGCTCCAGTGTTGTTAGTACTAGCAGCAGGTAGAGCAGCCTGCTAATCATAAAGACAGACCACAGGTCTAGTTTGGTGACAAAGGCCCATGGCCAGGTTTATTGCCTTCAAAGCAAAGTATTTGTATCCTGACTCCATGATTACAGGTACACTAACACATGAGTGCCTAGTGGCTAGGAGTGGAAGTCTCTGCTGTCCTCTCAGCCACATGAAGGGTTTAGGCAAGATACCCAATATTGTTTATACCGGGTGTTTGTATCAGACTATACAACTTATGTACCACCTTATGTGTTTCCTGGCATCTGTTTGTTACCTCCCCTTGTCCCTGATACGTTGAACAAAATAATCCTATTCTTTATTCTGTCAAACCATCTTCTGACCTTGTACTAGGTTGGGGTGTGTCCGTACTAGCCTTCTGAAATGTATTTATGTAAATATCTAGTATGTTATCTAGTATGTTATTATTTTGCCAAGGCCTGACCTTCACACCCTTTGGTTCAGGCCTCATGTCTTGCACCAGGCCCTCACTTTCTCTCTCACAGCAGCAAACAGTATAACTACATAATGTCACTGTATTATAAAGTGTTACCAAAGAATGAAAGTTAGGAAAACACGAATGATGTGGACTCCATGGTTGATGTTTCTGAAGCCAACTGCAGTATTTAACAGGCCTGTGCCAAGAAAAGTGATTCCATTTTGTGGTGGGTTTTGAAATTGGGTCTCATTCTTATTCATAACAAAACCTCCCAATATAAACATTCTCAATGAAAGAGAACGGAGCTGTAGACCCTGGAATTCCTGGTCGCTTGTCCCACAGCCACAGATGTTGGAGATCCTGGAGTCTCTAACTCTGAAGCACTTCAGTAAATTGACTATTGAGCTGACAGAAAACCAGAAGGGTTTTGAAACCTGGCTGACCAGCAGACTTCTGTCAGACCCCACCTGGGTTGCATCTGGACTTTTTCAAAATAGAGCCATGAAACAGTTCAATTCCAATGGAAAAAAATATGTTTTCTTGGGAGTTTTTCTAAACAGCTCTAAAATTAAGCCATATAACTTGCATGGAGGCTAATAGGAGTTGTGTAGCTAAATCTACTTGTTGTCTTTTAAAATCATGACCTGTACTTATAATTGCTGCTATTAATATTAATGAGAGCCCACACGAATGATAAGAATCAGCCCAATGCGACATCAGTATTAGAAGCTTCTGTAAGTGTTTTTCTGAAGGTTATTGTATTTTAAGTGCCGAGCCCAAGTAATTTAAAATGCATCATTTTAGTGTATTAAGTCGAGATTGTCTCCTTGATCTTCTGACATCTCTTAATTAATGGGTTTTTTGAGTTCATTCTTGTAAGCCCATTTTATGATTTCTCTAGGGAAGTGGATCACTGCAGAAATAATTCTACTAAAATGAGCATTATCTTACTGAAATACGTAGCTTGGGGAGAGGTAGAGGGATATAAGTAACCCAGGGGAGGGAGAGACAAAAGCTAATTGGGTAATGCCTACATAGCTAGCACGCTATGCACTACTCCAAGTTTTCAGTAAATTAATGGGAAAATGTTTTAAGTGATTGTGCTCATTATAGTTTTTTTGTTTTTACATCCACTCTCAATCACTTATTTCAGCCTGAGAGAGGCCATCAGAGTGCGTTCTGATCCTCTTCAGCCAACAGAGAAACTGCTTCAAATATCTTTGGAGTGGAGACTTCTGAAATTACGGCATTTGGAATCCAGGTGTATGCTGCCCATAGCTGATACAATCTGTATGAGGAGCAAAACAGAGCCTACAGAAGTCTTTACAATTTATGAAGTGATTTCAAAGTAACCTTTATCTCTCTTTCTAATAAGTTTCTGAAAGTCTAATACAGCCTGAGTAGGATCTATTTTTGTGTATTTCAGTGATTACAGGTACCCATTCACCTTTAAACTACAAGCAAATGCTAAAACGAAAATCAACAGAATGGGGAAGGTGGAAGAGAGGCAGCAATCTAGAACAGTCTTGAAACCGCTGTTATCACAAGTAAACAGGGGCAAATCAACTCTGATTTCAAATCCAAACTTGTCAGAACCTTTGCTCAGAAATAGAATAGAACCTGAATCCAGTCTTTTTTAACCCTTTAAAAAAGATTGACTACTTTCCCTACTATTACTTGTAGTTTCTACATCCTTCTTCTCCTGATTCAAGATGAGATCAAGAGAGGAAAGTGTCAAATGCTCTGAGAAAGAGACTTTTGTGTTATGCAAGAGGATAAGCAAATCAAGCCTGTGGGCATAATTGATGTTCTGAACCTTGTAGGGTTTGCCCAGCATCGGTCACTACATGCAGCATGTAGTTTTGGATGTTACATACAAGGTTCTGAGTTTCTCTCTCTTGAGATAGAGATATATATATATATATATATAGAGATAGAGAGAGAGAGAGAGAGAGAGAGAGAGAGAGAATTATGGGCTTTAACCAACACTTAACCCTTTACCTGTACATTAAGGCTACGTCTACATGAGGAGTAATGGATGTTTCAAATAGCGGGTTATTTTGAAATCACAGAATAAACTATTTCGAAATAAGATCGAAATAAGATATTCAATTTGCATAGCTCAAATTGCGTATCTTATTTCAACCAGTGTAGACACATCCTAGCAGTGTTTTCCTCAAGACTTTCAGAAAAGTTGGCATAAATTCATTGGAATATGGAGGAATTTATTTAGATATTTTTCTGAGGTACTTTTTTAAAATTGTGGGATAAGATTTCAAAGAAGGGAACATGTGGAGTGAAAATAAGAATGCTGGAGGCTGTCACCTTTTAGCGTTGACGAGGTAATTTGTAATTTAGAATCTGTGATGTTTGTGGTAGTTACCTACAATCCTTTGCTATCTCAGGAAAACCAGTGAGCTATTTATGTTAGTGAAGACTACTTGTGTTAATAATATTTACAGGGTTGGGCCCAGTATTTTGAAGATGTCCTTGCTATGGCTTTGTAACCCTGCTAGGAGAATAGAGGCCGGTGTCCCCCTCTTGCAACTGATCTAGTCCATCAAAAGATGAGTGACCTCTGTGAAGAGTTAGCCTGGGTGAATCTGCACAAAGGTCTGAAAAAAACAGGCTAACCTTTGTTGGGTGTATGAAGCCACACTGCAGAGTTATTCCTGAGCTACACATGCTGTGCTGCCTCCGAGTATGTTGCTAGGATTTTGGTGGGTATATCCCTGGGTCCTTTGTGCTGCAGGAAGCTGAGCCTCTCTGTGATGCTTTCCTGTGGAACTGTGGGAAAACTTGTCTGTCCTAGGCACAAGCAGGAATTTTGGGAAGACACTGGAGAACTATCCAGGGGTGCCATTTCAGATTTTGGTGGGGGTGTGGGGGAATCCTGTGCATGGGAGGGGAGTAAGAGCATGGGAGGCAGACTGAGGACAGCTGCTTTAGCAGTGTTACTGAGCATGCTCAGAACAAACCAAGCACCAAATGGGAAGGGGGGAACCAACCCCCCCCGCACACACACATCATCTCTATCCAGGGGCTACCAAGGCACTGGAAAACTCTGCCTTTTTTGGCAGACAACTTAGCAGTTAGCTGGCAGGAGCACTGTATCTAACTCCTATATATAAGAAAGAAAATTAAATAAATATTAGACTCACTCATTACTTTATTGAAAATGTCTCATTTTGAAAATTTTGTGTATTGCCACTTAAAAAAAAATTGAAATGGAAACAAAATATTTTGATTGACCGTAATATTTTTTTTCAAATGATCTGTTCATGATACTTTTTGAGACATTGTCATTTTGTCCCAATTTTGAATGAGAACATTTTTTGTTGCCTTGAAAATTTTCAAGGGGGGGGGGAGTGTTTCTTGACCAAATTGACTCAACATTACCCAGGGGAGTCAAAAGCAGACCAAACATAGCTATTAGGTAGGTGGGCTACTCTTATGATAAGGTAATGGTCTAAATCTTAATAGATGTCAGTAGAATTCCTGACTTTATTAATTGGGAGAGGTGATTTAATGTCTGTCTTAGCTCTCTACCTGTAAAATGAGAATGATCATTCCTGTGGGTCTTGTGAAAATAAAACCAGTCCTATGTATGTGATGTTTTCATAAAAGGTGAATGGACACTTTTCTATATAGATCTCAGAACTGCATACTGGGAAGTCTAACAACTATGGCATGTTGCATCTGCAGGTGAATACTTATCTAACTGGATGTATGGGGGAAAAGATGTCAAACTACTGATTATGAGATTTTTAATCTTCAAAGAACAAAATGAGACTTAAAATGAAATTTCTGCGAGAACAACTTAAATGTCATGCAGGTGTCTCCACAACTGGGTTATGGTCCTTTTCTGCCTGAGATTATACATGTGCCAATAGTGCTGCTGATTTCAGATGAAGGGAAAAGAAAAGAGAATATTTACTCCAAGTGCAATTCTACAGTTATTCTGTGCTGAGACTGTTGATTTGAATGTGAGTTTTACATGGAGAACAGCAAACTCTGGGGTCAAGATTTTCCAGAATGACTAAAGTTTTTTGGTGCCCAAATTGAGGCCTGATTTTCAGAGGGTGTGTTCTCAGTACTTGTTAACGTGGCTCCTGTAACACTCCTTTTCCCTACCCCCATAAAAATGGAGCACTGAAAATCACTCGTTGCTTTTGAATATGCTGGTCTATTTTGAGAACTATCTGGAAAGAACTACACCCAAAACATGTAGCACACAGAACAAAATATTTAATTCCTCTTACAAAACCCATGAACAACGGTTCATATTGTTGAATGTTGTACACCGGCATTTAACAATTAATATATATGCATGCTTATACTATAGAGCACTTCTGTAAAAAGTAAGATGTTTGACTAATTCTTCAGGTATTTGGCTGCTTTTTCAAATGGAAAGTGAACTCTTGCTCTAAAAGTGGAGCCAGAGGTCTGTCAAGATCTAAGTAGACAACAAGAAATTGATGTTATACTTGTAGTAGAGAAAGCTATTTTACTCCTAGATTAGAAATTGTGAGGGGTTGAATAACTCTGGAACCTACAGTTCTTGTAGCATGCTTTTCTTTCTAAACTAATTTGTTCAAAATGGATGGCATTGGATAGGGAATTCCTACAGATAATGTGTTAGTAATGAATATTGCTCCAGTCAGTAGAGAGAATTTTTAATTAAAAACAAATACTTCTAATCTAAATAGCCAAAATAAATTGTGTGTGTTTGGGGGGGGAGGGGCGGGGAGGAAGGGAGGATGTTACCCTGAATCAAGGCCAATATTAAAAACTTCAGAGCAGTTATTTATTTCATAAGAACCAGCCATCAAATAGTACAAATAGGCATTTGAGGAATTCATGACCACTTCTTTTATTAACGTATTGTCAAAGCATCTGCAGGTTGTACAGAAATTGGAAAAACGGAGGCTTTTCCTTTTTGAGTCCTCAAGACATGGCATTTCAAAATCAGTCTCCTTAGAAGATAGAGCCTGTGACAAGGCGTTTGCCCTGAACTAGCCTTTTAAGGGCAAAATCCCAGCCCTCTGTGAGGGCTGAGAGTGAAGTCCCAGCTGAGACAGTTCTTGCCAATGAGGGCCCAGCTGGGGGCTATATAAAGAAGGACTCTTGGGCTATGTCTACACTCACGGCTTCTTGCGTGAGAAATATGCAAATGAGGCTAAGCGTGGAATATCACCGAGCCTCATTTGCATACCTAATGAGCCGCCATTTTTGCGGAAGAGGCTCTTGCGCCAGAAGGAGCTGTCTACACTGCCCCTTCTTGCGCAACAAAAACCCTCTTGCGCAATGCCGCTATGCTGATTATTTTCAGGAATAATGGCATTGCGCAAGAGGGTTTTTGTTGCAAGAAGGGGCAGTGTAGACAGCTCCTTCTGGCACAAGAGCCCCTTCTGCAAAAATGGTGGCTCATTAGGTATGCAAATGAGGCTCGTCGATATTCCACGCTTAGCCTCATTTGCATATTTCTCGCACAAGAAGCCATGAGTGTAGACATAGCCCCCAAGGGAGAGGGAGAACTGACTGCTGCTCTGGACAGAAAGCAGTAGGGACCTGACTGCTAGGGAAGCAGGAGGCTTCCTGGAGGTAGAGCTGTGCTGGAGAAGGAAGGCAGGGCTTGGGAAGCGCTAGCCAAGCAAGCTCCCAGGCTGCAGGGCCGGAAGCAGCCAGGTTAGGCAAAGGCAGCAGGTCCACCCCCTTTGCCAGTGATGAGTGGCCATTATAGACTGCAGTGGGCTAGATGAAGACTGGCAGTGGGTCCCTGATAGGGTTGCCAGGTGTCCGGTTTTGAACTGGACAGTCCAGTATTTGAGCTTTCTGTTTGGGAAACAAATTGAGAAAATATAAATGTCCAGTATTTTCTAAATGAAATGTAATGTAGATTGTGATGTAATGTCAAGTGTGTCCAGTATTTTTGTTGAAACCATCTGGCAACCCTAGACTGAGGCAAGGTGGGTACAGGGGAACTGGGTGTTTCCTGGGAGGAGAACAAGGCGACCCTTGGGAGAGGAGGACCCTGGAGTGCAAGCAGGATAAACACCAACCCCCAGAAGGGGGGCTCAGATACTGGAGTGGGCACTGCCGGAGGGCAGTGTCCTGAAGAGGACGCTGAGGTCCATGAATGACACGCGTCTGGACTAGAGAGGGCAGCGAGAACATGGGGAGACACCAGCTAGAGGGAGGCGTCCAGCAAGTCAACAAGCTAATTCCCAGAGCAACCAATTGGAGGTACCATGGTGGTGAGCTTGCCCCGTAACAGAGCCTTACCACATATAGTTGGAAGATTAGACGGAGCGAGCAGTATTCTACCAGATGTGAAACGTCAGGTCAGAGGGACGGAAAAAGGAATGGAAGAGAGGTACAGGAAACCCCCGAAATGTGACTGCCCGAGTTGCAACCCCCTGCACTTACAACCATTTTTGTAAGTGTGGAAGGGGCCGAAAACCCCCACCTATCGTAAATGAGGGTTTGAGTTATGACGCCCCCGACTTGTGATGCTTTCCCAGGAACTGATCACATTGCAAGTTGGGGGCCGCCTGTATATAAGCCTCAGACTGAGGAGATCTCTGTTCCCAGGGTAACAGGGAGGGGCTGGTCTAGAACCAGCAGAGGCAGTCAGGGGCAGTTGAACACCTGGGGACTCATAAAACGAGGTGTACGGAGGCTTCCAAAAGACGGGGCTTCCATGTAGACGGGCCAAATATTGGAAAAGTGTCTTCCAGAAAAAGAATCGGAAGAAGATACGCAAATGCAAGTGCAATTTGCATACCTTCTTCCGAACCACACTCCCCCCCCACACACAGTGTAGCTGTACCCTAGGAGGATGAACCAGGGAAAAGGAAGGTGTGGGGAAGTAGCCCAGGGGTCTTGGAGCTGTCATGTGGAAGGTGTTGGGGACTCACATTGGCAGCTGCTATTACCGGGGTTCCCCCAACACCCACTTCCCCATTTCTACTTGGGGGGGAGGGGCGGAAAGGACCGTGGAGTTTATTTTCCGCTTTTATTATACGCGGTCTAATGAAGAAAAAAGCTCAACAAACAGCAAACTAATGCCCGATGCATGGTGCCTAAAACTGAGGGCTGCTGTGAGCCTCTGAGGCAAGCAAATCCGCCTGAAAACCGCCTTAAACCCTGAGTTTAAGTAGGGTAAAAGCTTTGTCACAAAGCATAATTGACTTCATTCTCTCTCTCTCTCACACACACTCTATGTGCCTTAATATAATTTTGCATGCCCCTTCATTCCCCTATGAATCTCAATGTGCTACATTCACTGAGGGCAAATCTCATTCCTGTACAGATGACTGGCCTTTGCACTAATCAAGTCCTGTTCATGTTTTCAGAATAAGCCCTGTTTGAATAAGCAGTTTCAACTCCTGTGGAAGATTGAACTGGAGTTCTTCTGGCTTGCACTAGGGATAAATGTCATTGTGTGTTTGTTGAACAAGTTTCAGAGGGGTAGCCGAGTTAGTCTGTACAGGATAAACTTAAAAAACGACAAATAGTCTGGTAGCACTTTAAAGACTAATAAAACATGTAGTATCATGAGCTTTCGTGGGCACAGCCCACTTCTTCAGATGTGGTCATCTGAAGAAGTGGGCTGTGCCCACGAAAGCTCATGTTACCATCTACATGTTTTGTTAGTCTTTAAAGTGCTACCAGACTATTCGTTGTTTTTTAAGTTTAGAGCAACACTTGTTCAACATGAAGTGCCTGGAAAGTAACAATGAGGAAAATGAGTAACCAAAAACTTCCAGAAGAAACTTCAAATGTGATGCAGTATCCCAGGAACTCTTGTGGGGGTGTTTCAATATTTATGTTAGGACTGTGTATGGACCATGTATATGGGTGGACATTTTTACATGGATATTAGAATAGGGCTTTGATCTTTTTACATTCAGCATTTGTTTTCATTCAGAATATGCCACTCCTAGCTACATTATCGGAGCTCCTCACAACAAACATGAACGAATGTGATGCTGTTGCAAAGAAAGCAAACATGATTCTGGGATGCATTAATAGGTGTGTTGTGAGCAAGACACGAGAAGTCATTCTTCCGCTCTACTCTGCACTGGTTAGGCCTCAGTTGGAGTATTGTGTCCAGTTCTGGGCACGCATTTCAAGAAAGGTGTGGAGAAATTGGAGAGGGTCCAGAGAAGAGCGAGAATGATTAAAGGTCTAGAGAACATGACCTATGAGGAAGACTGAAGGAATTGGGTTTGTTTAGTTTAGAAAAGAGAAGATTGAGGGGGGACATGATAGCAGTTTTCAGATATCTAAAAGGGCCATAAGGAGGAGGGAGAAAACTTGTTCATCTTGGCCTCTGAGGATAGAACAAGAAGCAATGGGCTTAAACTGCAGCAAGGGAGGTTTAGGTTGGACATTAGGAAAAAGTTTCTAACTGTCAGGGTAGTCAAACACTGGAATAAATTGCCCAGAGAGGTTGTGGAATCTCCATCGCTGGAGATATTTAAGAGTAGGTTAGATAAATGTCTATCAGGGATGGTCTAGACAGTATTTGGTCCTGACATGAGGGCAGGGGACTGGACTCGATGACCTCTCGAGGTCCCTTCCAGTCCTAGTATTCTATGATTCTATGAATGTAGTTCTTACACCTGTGTGTGGCAGGGAAGTATATATGGCTTTTTACATGTAGGAATACTGAGGTGCACAGAGGGACAATGGCCTGCAACAGCCATCCTGGGTGACTGTGACGGGGCAGAAGCGCCCCGCACTCCGACCCACCCAGGGGCCATATGTCTGGCGGCCCTCCGTGCGGAGACGGGACCCACCGAGTCGGGCAGCCCGCGGCCAGCCGCCCGAGCAGTCCCGCCGCAAGCCGCGCGGCAGTGCGCCAGGTGTTCCCGGGCTGCCGCGGCCGCAAGACGCCTGGGCCAGCCGGGGAAGCCCGGTGACGTCACGGGGCGTGTGGCATCACCCCGCAGCCGCAACGCCGGGCCGGAAGCGGACCCACGCCGGGCCGGGCGGAGCCCTGCCGGCGAATGGCGGCGCGGGGATTTAAACCCCGGCTGGCAGCGTTACCGGGGAACACGGAAAGCGTCCTCCCCCGAGAGAGGACGACCAATGGGCCCCAAGCCGAGGAGATAAGCCCCGACGCGGCGGGCCAAACCCAGGTGGGGAGAGGAAGCAGCCCAGGGCGGGCACAGGGAGCCTGCGGGCTGGAGAGTTAAGGCAGTCGCCCCGCCAGCCGGACTGGACAACCTTACTGTCCGAGTCCTTAGGGCCCTGGGCTGGGGTCCGTGAGAGGGGGCGGGCCCGGACCCCCATCTCCCCATTGTGGGAGGCAAACCGACCTCTGGTGTGAAAGAGGCCGGCGCATCGGCCAGTACAGGAACTTAAGACGCTGAGAAGCGGTTGGTGGGGTGACAGGAGCACGGGATAAGGGGACTGGCAAGTGCGGCTGCACCCGGAACGAGGACGGTCCGGGGAGGGGACGTTTACAGTGACCCTGGGCAAAACTGGACTAGAATCCATGAGCGAGGCCATAACTCCAAGACCATCCACCCTCTACCTGAGTCTGAAAGAAATGCACTCATAGGGTGCCCTTATCTGTCTGTAAACCTATAACTTGTTTAGAGAAAATTCATTCTAATAGGAGTATTTCATAATGGAAAAAGGCACTACTCTGTTCTACAGTATGTTTACATGAAATCCTGTGTCATGTTTCGTGAAACCCTGTTATCCATAGTGCCATCCTCTAAATGAACAATACCACTATAAGTAAAAGCGCACACACAGTATTCTACATGGGGTGAGACATTTATAAATGACAGCAGCTGTAACTGGCTGGATCCTGCTGCTCTGCTGTTGGAATGCGTTTTACTTCAGAGTTTCTTGAAAAATGTTATTCTCCTATGACACTGTATAAATCAGCAGAAAATGCCGTAGTCCATTGTTTATTTTAATGCTGCATGTAATATGACAGCAAATGGCACATCAGTTCTTGCTCTTTAGATCCCGTGTATCTTGTTTTCGTTTACATGGTGTTCATTATAGAACATTTAAATGTATATAACGTGAGTATTTTGAGCTAGTAAACATTGGTTGATCATGGAGATTCCAAGGTTGTTATGGTATATCTCTCAGGGCATTTGTTTTTGCTGAGGTGAACTGGGATGGGAAAACAAATTACAGCTGCAAAAGGGAGACTAGCCATCACAAAAATGCAGAGCTACATCTCCATTTTCCTAGTAGCCAAAAATGTTCAATAATTTTTTTTTTAGAACTTCAATGGTTTTTGGAAATTTATAGGTTTTAATGAAAAATACCTATACCCCACACAGAATTCATGGTCAAAACCAGAGTGAGTAATACACACAGAGGGACAGATACCTCCCCAGGATAGCCAAAAGCTTGGTGGCTATTTGGATGATCCTGTTTAAGTCCTTGCTCTGAATAAGGGCGAACAGGGACTTGAACATGACTCTCCTACACACTAGTGAGTGTGCTAACTGCTAGGTTATTGCCTATTCTGGGGTCCCTGTATCAGAAAGGCTATGTCTCACTACAGAGTTTTTTCAGAAAAATGGCCATTTTTCCAAAAAAAACTTGCAGAGCATTCACACCTCAGGCATATTTTTTGCACAAAAATATCAAAAGAAGAGAGGGTTTTTTCCAGCATAGGTATTCCTCATTCTACCAGGAAGAATGCCTTTTTGCTAAAGAGCTCTTTTGCAAAAAGATGTGTGTGGACGGGGAAGAGGGTTTTTTGTGAAAAAAGAGGAAAAAGCACAGGTGCCCTGGTGACCATTCTGTGCATAGCAATCAGAGCTTACTTTTGAGAGAGCATCCATGCAGTCTGGACACTCTCTTTTGCAAAAGCGCATCGCTTTTTCGATGCGCTTTTGCAGTGTGGATGCACTCTTGTGCAAGAAGTTTTTGTGGAAGATCTCTTCCGATAAAAGCGTCTTGCGCAAGAAGCCTGCAGTCTAGACATAGCCAAAGTGAAAAGAAAAATTTGAAACATCAATATTTTTCTCAGAGGGAATTAGGATTTTCTGGCCACCCTTTCTGTATAGCCCTAAATCTCAATTGCAGAGAAAAGGCTTTGTTGACTTGGCTTTGATTGTTAAGAGATACTTACATCATTGTTTTGGATCATTGTCTTCCAGTAATAGGCTATAAACATATTATTTAATTTAGAATAGAAGCTTAATTACTTATTGATTATTATTCAGGAATAAAGTAGACTAAAGTTTCCAATGAATGACATTTCCAGCCATTAAGAGCATTCATAATACATGATTCAAAAATCTTCAGCTAAATATCTATATTTAAAGTACAAGATAATTCACAATATTCTGATTGCTATTCTGGAGGCTAACGTCATATTGCCACTTTCATATTGGAGCACTGCAAAAAGCTCACTTCTCAGTGTACTGTACAGCACAAAGCTACTGGGAAATATGAAATACTGTGATTTTTCATTACAATGTTCCTTCCTTGAACGTTGAAGATTTCAGATTTAAAGATGTGTGCTTTTTTTTTTTGTCTATTTCTTCTCAGCATGCAATGCTGAAAAAGAAATGTATTCTGTGTTCTGAAGAATAGCTAATGGCCTGAGCTGGAGTGTTTAACTGCAGGTACAGGCTTGTAGGAAGTCCTTCCTGATCCGTTTCAAGGATTCTGCAAAGGAGGCGATAAATGTCGTTTCTCTATTTTCTGATTTCAAAGGTTGGAATGAGGTCTGCTGAAGGTGATGAAGAAAAGGCTGAAGTTGAAGCTCAAGAAACAAAACTCAATTGTTAGGGAACACAAATAGAAATAGAAGAAAAGGCTGTGGTTGCGGAGAGAGCATGGCTGACATGCACCCCACAGCAAATATTTATTTAAAAACTAAATAATTTAAAACTGAGACACATGCCAGAAAGGGTTAAGCAGCTTGCAGAAATAAATGATCCGAATTCAACCTTTTTGGATATATTGGTAGATAATGTTTGTGTTTGCATGTAGATTTAGAGGTTAACAATGTAATCAAATGGTTCCAGACTACATTGTATTCCTCTCTCTCTCTGAAGTGTATAGCAAATCATCTGTGTATGGCAGAAGGCAATTGCCGTATGTTAATCCATATAGCTAATTACCGGTGATGCTTGGGAGATAGGTCTATTTGGAAGTCTGCAGGATTGCCTACTGTTCATCCAGGACAGAATGGTTAACAGGCTGACAGGAAACTGTATAAAAGGCCTTTGGGACCTGATCCTTTTTATTTCAGATCTGTTTAAGGTTTCATGTAAGGAAAACCTAGCCGAGGGCTACTCAACTTTGGAAGCCCCGGGGGCCACAGTGATACAGCACATGCCGAGGACCACAATTTAAGTGTGGTTGTATATACATGCAAATATATATGCAAATATATGCAAATAGCCTCTTTCACACTGACTGGCATGAATACAAAACACTTCCCACAATGCCCTGGCACTCCCGGCACCTCCTCCCTGGGGGCTAGAAACGCTGACACCCTGTACCTGTCTGTTCCAACCAGCCTTTCCACTTGCGTCTTTCAATGCTCACCCCGCCTGGGAGATGCCTCGCTGTTGTGGAGAGTGTTCCCAGTGAAGGCTATGTTCAAAGGATCCCACCTGCGAGTCGTGTGTTGAGTCCCGTGTAAAACCTAACCGCACAGCGAGCCCGGCCACATGCGGCCCACGGGCCACGTGTTGAGTAGCCCTGGCCTAGGCCATAAGAGTTGAGATTCCAGTCCTAAACTTGAACACCCTGAATATGATTATGGACATCAGACTAAATTCTAAAAGCATTTTTTCCAATTACAAAGCTCACTATCTTTACTATGAATCTGATTTAAGAACTGTACCCATATTGGCATGTATTGACCTTTTCACAAATACTCTTTTTTTGAAAATATATTTGTTTAATTAATAAGGATAGGCTGTAAGCATGTGTTTGAGGTAAGATCTGAAATATTCCTTAACTGGGAGATAATGTGTCTGATGGTTTGGGTTTGATAGAAATTTCTTACATGGAACAAGATGTTCAGTGATCCTCATAATATTTGACATGGATATCTGGGTGGAGGCCCAAGGCCAGGATGCTTTAGGGGAAGGTGTTGTTGGCTTCCGGGTAACCAGTAAGGTGTCATAGAGGCTCTTTTGTGCTGGCTTGGTAAATCTAAGTATTGGAAGAACCACCATTTTGAGGGGTTGCCTGCCCCATTCTTTGTAGTCTTGCCTAAATTGGGTAACTGTAGTTGGCTTCCCTGGGACTGCGGTCACATACATTCTTAGAAGTGGGAGGAGTTCCAAAATCTGAGAAGGTTAGACAATGCATTTCTCATCTTACGGGAAATTGCAACATTTTGAAATTTCCTTTCGTACTGAATTGGGACAAGATTCAAACATTTTGAAAATGATTGTGGATCAGAAATAATTTCATTTCAATAATGTTGAAATGTTTGTTATAATGTAGAGACATAATTCTAAAATACTGTATATGTAATTACAAGTTGAACAATGTTTTAAAGCCAAAACGGAATATCATTTCCATTACAATAGTGTCCATTTTTTCTGCTGAAAATTTCATTAAAATCCATACTTTCCTGCAGAATGTTTCAATTTCAGAGAAACAGCCTTTTCCAAAAGAAAACAGTTCTTTTAATCTTGCTTGACCAGTTGTACTAAAAATGTAATTTACTGACCGCCCTGCAGCAGAAGTGACATATTGCCAAATAATGAATTAACCTAGCCAGCCAACATATTATAGCAGCTGAGGAGCCCTTTTAATTCCACCTTCTTCCCCTTCCCCAATATATCTGACTTACCTGTGTTTAGAAGCTGGTGAGAATAGAGGTTACAAGGAGCCTCGTTTTTCTTTTGCGCCCCGCACACTAATTAGATGCAAAACCCAGTGTCTGCAGTGGTGACTCCCTCCTGACTCCTTCACAGTGACTAGAAGCAGGGATTTGGAGCAATCAAATTTTTTAATTGCTCCACTCCAGCTCCGCTTCGGCACCAATAGTGACTGCTCCAGCTCCGCTCCGACTCCGCTCCATTCTCCGACTCAAATTAATTTTTAACTAAATAAAGTGCATGCCGTAATTTTGAAAAAACATTATTTTTATTCAGAGTTTTAAAACAATTTAAATGTCATCAACAATGATACAAACTAGAATAATTCATAATTCAATCTGTAAAAAATTATTGCAGCAATCAAGTCATCTTTCATAGCCTGCCGCAGATCATTTAAAATTAACTCTAAAGCCGAAAACAGTCGCTCTGCCCTAGCTTGAGTTGTTGGCACGCTCGAAGGAATTCTACAGGAAGCCTGAATGCAGTGTGGGTAGCTGTGAATGGCCTCAAAAACAGACTTAACTTTTAGCCTACCAATAGACTCCATCGCCTCACAACCTTCCCGAAAGTTTCTCTCGAATAATGCTTCATTACAATTATGAATCGTAGAAACTCACTGGCGTTTTTCTTGTTTATCCAATTCCTTTTCGAAGTTGTCATCTTCTGATGCTTGAATTATCTCCATTTCCCTGTGATGGTTAAAGACGTCTCAGGGATGGACGCTCGAACAAGTTCAGAGTGGAGATGGAAGTTTGAGAACAGCCTGCTATTTCTGAAGGATGTGAACTTTCCGAAACTGCAAATTCGATTGTTGATGACTCCTTTTGTTGTGTTTCGTTTTCTTCAACCTCTTTCGCTGAGTTCAAATGTAGCAATAGATTTTGTTTTTCAAGTAGTCGAGCAATATCAAGGAGCCCTTCCTTTCCCTTTCCCTTGAGGTAAGAAGAATCCGATACCGTGGGTCAACATAAACTCCAGCAAGGAAATGAATATTGTCAAAAAGCTTCTCTTCACGTTTCTGCATGGAGGATAGAATTCCTTCTGCAATTTGTCCACCATTTTCTTGCAAGAATTTTGACCGTTTTTGCCATTCCTTCATTAAAACACCCGGGGTTACATCAACAGCTTGAAGATTCATGGTTGTTTGGTTTGGCTTTGCCAAGAGGTCTCACAGGTTCTTCACTTCGTCCCATTCAGCTTTTGTTAACTTGAGTTCTCTTGTTCCAGCAGCAGCCACTTGTTCACAGTAAGATTGAAAATCGAGAAGATGATCAATCATAGCAAATGTTGAACCCCAGCGAGTCACAGTATCCAATGATTGAGGTACCCCATGTAGATCAAGCAGAACACTTCAAATACTTGGGGTTCGTAGTTTGACAACGACTTGTCGAATTTTTGCCAGAAATTTCTTTGCATGTTCTTTGTTCAGTCCATCCCAGATTGCCAACTGAAGAGTGTGAATACCACATCTCATCAGTTGGACTTTTAAGTCGTCCTCATGAAGCCATGTTGGAAGTATGAGGCTAGGCTCATTAACCCATTGCGCAGCAGCATCCATGTTGAGTTCGATTTCATCCATTCCTTTAGTTCCTTCATCAGGCAAAATAGCTTCAGTTCTGTCCACATCTCTGTTCTCAGAGGTAGAAATGGTTTCATTGTCCTCACTGAAATTTTTGACGGCACACGTCATGTTTGCTGCATTGTCAACGCAGATGCTCAGCACTTGCATTTCACTGATCCCAAATTTTTCTAAAATATCTTTTACTTGACTTTTCACGTAGGAAGAATTGTGATGCCCTTCAGTGTTGATTATGTCCAAGGTTTTTACCACAGCTTTATCTTTTCCTTCTTCGTAGCACTGAGCATTGATTGCAAGGAAATTTCTGTTTCCACGGGTTGCCGCATCCATTTTCAGGTAGCACAATTTCTGCTCCAAAGCTTTCTTGAGCTCTTCACGACCAGACTCAGCTGTGCTGACAACTAAATGACGAACCGCATCGTGCTCCGTCAAAACGCCAAGCTGCCGGCCCATTTCACCTGCAATTTTTTGGAATCCTTTGTTCTTTAACCTGAAGGTAGTGAGCGGTGTTGAACTCAAGCAAACCATTTCCATCAGCCCTTCACGAAAAGTACTGGCATCCATGGTGACTGTAACCTTTGAGGACTTCAAATATGAGTCAAGTTTTGTTTGCTCAATTTTGGGTTTCTTTTCAGATGAAGCTCTGCAAAAAATCTTTTCTCCAGGAGTTTTCAAAGAGCCAGATGAACATCGTTTAGCCGCGTCAGCTTTCTGTTTTGCCTCATCTTCCTGGTCCTTTTTTGTAACCAGAGCCGCATAGTTTTCAGGATGGTTACGTTTTACATGCCGCCAAAGGTTGAAACTTTTCATGGCACTTGCTTCACTTGTCTTGAAGCTACATGGTTTGAGCTCGCCATTCACTTCCTTTTCCACCTTGCACATTGCCGATTTCTTTGCTTTTCCCAAAAGCCCAAATTTGGGCTTTTCAAATTCAAAAGTAAAGACATCGTTGAGATCCTTTTCTGTAAATCGGCTATCAATCATGGGGGGCAGATTTGATTTTTTTTGTTGAAGCCATGTCCAAATCTTCTTGTGCTTCTACCACATCCAAATGTTTCTTGTTATGACCTTCGAAAAGCAATGAACAAAAGCATTACATTTTTTTATAATGTACCTGCTTGTGATATCTTAACCACTTAAGGTACTTCGAATTTATTTTGGATTTTCTGGACAAAAATGATCGCATTTTCTTTTTACACAAAATTATTATTAAAGTATATTTTAATATTTTAACATGTTTTTTTGCAGTTTTAATGAAGTAAGAAGTATTTTTAATATACATAATTAATATAAATTTTTATTTATAAATTGCAAGTTAGTTTTTCTTATGAAATGTTGTGGTAAAAATATTCGAAATATTTTCCAAGTTTTTAATTAAAATCTCAAAAACACTTTAATATAGATATATCAATGAAATTTGGTATGAGCCGTAGCGTTAGTACGTGCTATCACTGTTCTACAACATTAATTGTTGGGAAGTAACGAGGCTACACGTTACAAGGTTGAAAATAAACACATAGTAATCTAACTATCTAAATAATCTATGTGAGTACGTACTTGCCTAAACTTGGCACAAGGGTGGGAGCAGTCTGCAGTGTTGCCGGATGTCTGATAATTATCTGATTCTTTAATAAAACATATCTCCACAAAACTTTGTAATTTTGTATCTGTACATTAAATCTTGATTTCGGCCGAAGTGAGAATAACTGTGACATATTACATAAAGTGGTAAAGTAAATGTTAATATCAATTGTTATACAATCTGAAACTTGTTGGCACCTTTAGGACTTTCTTGCTAAAATATCATTCATTTTGGATTGAAAATGAAAAAAAAAAAAAAACTGGAGCAGTGGAGCAGTCAAGATTTTCTGTGCTCCGGCTCCGCTCCAGCTCTGGGCAAAAACCTGCAGCTCCACTGCTCTGCGCTCCAGTTCCGGGCTCCACTCCAAAGCCCTGACTAGAAGTGCTGATTGTCCTTTTCTCGGGAAGCCTCATGGGTGGCTCATGGGTGGCATGGGTGGCTTTTTCCAGTTGTGTGGATGGGTGTGTACAACTGACTCATCTGCACCTCACCGATATTACCCAAGCCTTCTTAACCTTCATATTTAATTAATATACATGGACCTACCTTAAGGCCCTGTGAGAACATTCACTAATGCAGCCTACAGTTGCTTGCCTGTGGTAGACGTTGAGCACCTTATATCAGCTTTTTGCCATCTACTCTGGTTCCTTCTTGCCTCCAGGTGCCATTTGAGGTGTTGACAGGATTTGTGTTCCAGCTGTCTAAGAAACCTGTCTCTCTGCAGGGGAAAGGCCCAATCCAGCAGGCTGTTACGGTGCAGCAAATCATTTCTGGCATGTGCTGAATTTCCATTCAACTATGATTAAAGCCCATGCTTAACTAAATAGCCCATGCATAGAGCCTTTGCCTGTTATGAAAGTGGTGATCAGCCAGGCCATTCAAGCTAAAAGATACCACATTGAAAGTTTAAGATCCTACTAGCAAAGCACATTCAGTGGAGGGCACTTGGTTCTGTAATTTACTCCTCCTAGTAGTCCAACTGTGTTGAGATTTTCCAGAGGTTTGCTGAGCCGTAGAGTGTGGCTCACCTGGGTGGCCACTGGAGAAGAGCTGGGACAACCCTTCTCTCCCTCTCCCTGCCCCATCTCTTCGCCCAGCTGAGGTGGGCTGGGGAAATAGTGGGGCCAGCACCGGCAGCAGGGATCCGCCCTGCCCTCCCCAGCAGTGGGGGTAGGGGAGAAGCAGAGCGACCCCACTATTTTGCTCCCTCGGCCACTGCATTGTTCTGCTCCCCTGCCTCCTCTCCCAGAGTGGTGCGGCCGGGAGGAGCAAAGTAGCGGGGCCACCTTGCTCTGCTTCTTCCCCAGCCACTGCTGGTAAATGCAGGGAGCTGGACACTGCTATATGCACGAGCCCCTGCCCTGCTAGCCCCCTGCTGGCCAACCCCTGCCCCCCATGGTGCGTGGGTGCACACAACCCCTCAAACCCTCTGTGTGTCACTCCAGCATACAAGCCTGAGCACTCTTTTGCCTGAGCACTGAAGCGGGGCGTGTAATTGAACTGTGGGGGAAGTGGGGAATCTCTTGTTTGACTTTGATTCATATGATTTGTTACATTAAATGTGCATATTTGAATATTTGAATACTGTGTACAGATGTGGTCTCCTCACCTCAAAAAAGATATTTTGGCCTTGGAAAGGGTTCAGAAAAGGGCAACTAAAATGATTAGGGGTTTGGAACGGGTCCCATATGAAGAGAGGTTAAAGCGACTGGGACTTTCAGTTTAGAAAAGAGGAGACTGAGGGGGGATATGATAGAGGTATATAAAATCATGAGTGGTGTGGAGAGGGCCAGCACCGGCAGCAGGGATCCGCCCTGCCCTCCCCAGCAGTGGGGGTAGGGGAGAAGCGGAGCGACCCCGCTATTTAATGTGGATTTAATGTGAAATTTAATGTGGATAAGTGTAAAGTAATGCACATCGGGAAAAATAACCCCAACTATACGTACAGTATGATGGGGGCTAATTTGGCTACGACAAATCAGGAAAGAGATCTTGGAGTTATCGTGGACAGTTCTCTGAAAACTTCCACACAGTGTGCAGCGCGGTCAAAAGGCAAATAGGATGCTAGGTATTATTAAGAAAGGGATAGAAAATAAGACCCAGAATATCTTACTGCCCCTGTATAAAACTATGGTACGCCCACATCTTGAATACTGTGTACAGATGTGGTCTCCTCACCTCAAAAAGATATTTTGGCCTTGGAAAGGGTTCAGAAAAGGGCAACTAAAATGATTAGGGGTTTGGAACGGGTCCCATATGAGGAGAGGTTAAGCGACTGGGACTTTTCAGTTTAGAAAGAGGAGACTGAGGGGGATATGATAGAGGTGTATAAAATCATGAGTGGTGTGGAGAGGGCCGATAAAGAAAAGTTATTTATTAGCTCCTAAATAGAAGAACTAGAGGACACCAAATGAAATTAATGGGTAGCAGGTTTAAAACTAATAAAAGAAAGTTCTTCTTCACACAGCGTGTAGTCAGCATGTGGAACTCCTTGCCAGAGGAGGCTGTGAAGGCTAGGAATATAACAGAGTTTAAAGAGAAGCTAGATAATTTCATGGAGGTTAGGTCCATAAAAGGCTATTAGCCAGGGGATAAAATGGTGTCCTTGGCCTCTGTTTGACAGAGGCTGGAGAGGATGGCAGGAGACAAATCGCTTGATCATTGTCTTCGGTCCACCCCCTCTGGGGCACCTGGTGCTGGCCACTGTCGGCAGACAGGATACTGGGCTAGATGGACCTTTGGTCTGACCCGGTACGGCCGTTCTTATGTTCTTATGTTATGTTCTTATGACTATAACAGAGTTTAAAGAGAAGCTAGATAATTTCATGGTGGTTAGGTCCATAAAAGGCTATTAGCCAGGGGATAGAAATGGTGTCCCTGGCCTCTGTTTGTCAGAGGCTGGAGAAGGATGGCAGGAGACAAATCGCTTGATCATTGTCTTCAGTCCACCCTCTGTGGGGCACCTGGTGCTGGTCACTGTCGGCAGACAGGCTACTGGGCTAGATGGACCTTTGGTCTGACCCGGTACGGCCGTTCTTATGTTCTTATGTTCTTATATGCCCATAACCTGGTAATGAGACGCATTTTATAGTGAAACAAACACTAAATCTGTCCAGTTAAATGACTAGATGAAACCCAACATAACTTTTCATGAATTGTCATAGTCGAAAGAATTCGTATCGACTCCACGATTAGTCGTAAGGCCAGCTATGCCGAGCCAGGGCGGGGGTAGCTCCAGGAGCCACCTGCGCTGCAGCTCTGCATTTTAAAAGTAGTAACAGCCACCGGGCTCTTATTGCATTTAAAATGCAGAGGCGCAGCGTCCGGGTGAGCCGGGACTGCTCAGTCCCAGCTTGCGCTGAGTCCAGCAGCCCATTTGCAACAGACAGCCCTGGTGCCGGAGCAGCCTCTGCTCACAGAGGCCAGGACTGGCAGCGGGCAGGGGAAGCAGCCCCTGCCTGCAGCCAGCCCTGGCCACCGCAAACAGAGCCTGCTCCGGCACCAGCCCCTCCTCGCGGCAGACAGGGCTGGCCGTGGACAGGGTCTGCTGCGGGAGTAGCCCCTGCCCGCAGCCAGCCCTGGCCTCCACGAACAGGCTCTGTACAAACGTAGAGTAAATTACAGATCCTGCAAATTGAACTAGAAGTCTACGAAACTATCAGGCTAAGCTGGGTAGGGAGAAGGAGCAGGTGTCAAGGAGTCTAGCTAGTAAAGATAGCAGATAGGTTAAGAAATGTGCCCTGTAAAAGGTCGTAAGGTTAAGAAATGTGCCCTGTAAAAGATAGTAACTGCAGCCATACCACCTGACTAGCCATTAGCGGATGGCTGCTCATGATATGCTTAATGGAAGAGGAAACTGAGGGGGACAAGGAAATGGTTTTTAAAGATTTATTTGGGAACTGGTCCCCTATGTAAAGGAAGAGAGCATGATGGTGCTCGTAGGAGACACAAAGAGTGGCTGTAAAATCTTGACAGAAGATAGAAGATCAAGGTTAAATTGCCTTCAAAGGGCATTGGAGGCAAAAATATGAAGTTCTGCATACAGATCGTTTTGTGGTAATTCTACAGAAGCAGGTCCTATGATAAAATGTTACCTTTTCCTCGGAGAATCAGCATGAGAAAAGGTATAGTTATATTTATGTAATGTGTTCACTTTCCATGAACACATAAGGAATCCAATTGTACTCATACAAGTATGTATGGAAAGGGAATTTTATTCTTATACAACCGAGTATTTCCATGAGATGGGTGAACCCTTGACAAACAAAGGGGAGGAGCAAACCAAAAGGTGAAGGGCTATCACGCAAGGTCTGTGCAACGCAAACCATCCACCTGCTTTCTAGGGTCGACAAATGCTCTTCTGCTTCCCAGCTCAAGAGGATCGATGGCATTTTTTTCACTTCTTCCTAGCAGTTGATAAAGTCACACTCTGTTCCGCATAAGCTTCTATGCACGTTAATCAGCAAAATGTTTAATCTTGTAATTGGCCATACTTCTGAATACAGTATCTGTTGCTGTGGAAGCACTTCATTTTGTTTGAGAGCTCATCAGATTCCCTCTAACATTTTGTAAGTTGCAAAATAACTTGTCTAGCAATACAAAGGTGACAGTGATTATCCACTGCAGTGCTGCTACCTTCCATGTCAGCCAGTGGAGCTGAGTTAATGCTGCAAGCGCTTACTAATAGAAACAAAGTGCTTTTCATCAGTAGATTGTCAAGTGCCTTACAAAGTGCCTAACTCTCATGAATTCCATTTTACAGACCTGGAAACTGAAGCTTTGAGATGGCATTTGCTTTGCCTGCCTTTGCTCACCTAGTGAATGAGATAATTAGTGCTAATTGGTATGAGCAGTGAATTTAAGGGAATAATCAAGGATATTGGTAGAAAGTGAGATTAAAACTCTGAAATCTGACATTATTACGCCTTCCCTCCCCCCCCCCCCCAAAAAAAAGCTGATGATAAATATCTAATTAAGGAACAGAAAAAAATACCATGTGTGCAAGTAAAACTGTTAACCCTTTTAAACTTTTACTTAAGAAATAACTTCAGTGATTTTCTTTCAAGCTATCTATTGACCAAGGACTCTCTTCACAATTATTTTTTCTGATAATTTTGGCAAAGTGAATACATTTCTGAAAAATATAAGATGACTTACAACTTATAAGTCTCAGACAACTTACAAGTAAATAAAAAGAAAAGAAGGCTGAACTTACTTAATACACTATTCCCTATGAATAAGTCATTCCTCTTTCTTAGCCATTGTATTTCCGAAACAAGTTGAAAATCATTTTGAAACTAATGTCCCTTTAAACTGTCACAAGATTTAGAACTGATTTTTGCATAGTAAAGTATCAGAAGCACAAACATCTGCTAAAGCCTCACAAAATAATCTGGGGTTTTCCTAATAAAAAATGTGAGTTAATGTATTTTTTTTAATTATAATAGCATGGTGATGACTTAAATCCCCCTTTTATGTTGCTTTCTTTGAACATAAAATTGAAATTTCAAGCAATAGATTGACAGATTTCATGAATAACAGTATAGAGTAAAAGCTTTGTTATCTAGCACTTGAGTATCTGGAAAACTCGGTTAACCGGCTTTGGCCCCAGCCACCATAACCAACCCTTTTCAGATGTGCACGCCCTGCTCTCACATGTCCAGACAGCCAGCTTGATGCCTTTGGCCATTGTGGGGCTTCTGACAGCTGGCACTGCCAGCTGCCTTTGTCCTTAGGCACCTCCTTTCCCCTCAGCCTGCCTGGAGCTGTTGGGAACCGGCTCTGCCAGAGAACTCCCGGGAGGCTGGCTCACTCCTCTGTCTGACACATAGGATGGTTCTGTAGCTTGGGGGAAAGGGGAAGAGTCACCATGCATTGCCAAGAGGGTGGGGGTTGGTTGATTAACCGGCAACCCATGAGTACTGGATAACAAAGCTTTTACTATATTATTTTTTAAATTTCTTGGTAATCTCAAGAGAATAAACTCTCACTTCTTCCTTCAGGTGCACTAGTTGTTCTAATAATACAGTTACATAGACATAAACACAGTTAAATACACTCTGAGTACGTCTACTCTAGCCCTCTAGATCGATCTAGGGAGGCTAATGAGGGCGACGGAAATTGCAAATCAAGCCCGGGATTTAAATATCCCGTGCTTGATTTGCATGTTTCCTGCCGGTCGCCATTTTAGAAATTGACTAGCCCGAAGTAACTGCCCGCGTCTACACGCAGCAGTGAAACTGGATTCCGATTTAAAGCCCTAACTCGAATTAGCTGGTATTCCTCCTGCAATGAGGTTTACCAGCTAATTCGATTTAGGGGCTTTAAATCAGAATCTAGGGGGCTAGTGTAGACGTACCCTTAGATTACTTACAAAATCTGTGTCAAGTTGGCTGGACCATAGTCTTGCCAACAGGGACATCTTCAAAATGTGAACAGCAGCAAAGTTAGTAGCAGAGAGGGTGGCTGAAAGTAAGTGGTTGCAACGTTTTAGGGAAAGATTTTGGCTGTACTGAAATAGTAGCTTTGTATACTTGGTCCTTGGAGTACAGGTAAACTGGTTGAAGTTCTTTTTTGTGTGGCTATGAGGTGTTTTACAATTACAGCAATGTAGCATCTAGGGTAGGCCAGGCTGGAGAGGTTATTTTCTAGCAAAAGTTCTCCTGGCTGGCTTGCATCTGAGAATATGGCCAGTTTGTGCTGTTGTCTGAATATGGGTAAGTTTGGAAGGCCAGAGAGGAAAATTCATTGTGTAGTCTCCCCACTCCACTGCTGATGGTGGTGTTGCCTAAGCAAAAAATATGTATATTCTTGATCGTGCACCATGAAATACATGCAATGACCTGGAAGTAACAAGACTTTTCGAGGAAAGCTCACATTGGAACGTACTCTTCAGCAAGAATTCTAAAAGGTCTTCCTATTTCTGTGCCTCATGTGATCCCAGCACTTCTGGATTTCCCCTTTCCTTACTCCCCCAGAATTAACAACAGCTGAGTTTCTGGTTTCTCATTGAAGAATGCTAGTTCCTGGATAGCGCTTAGCATCTAACTTTCCCTATGCAGGTCTCAAAGTCTTACAAAGGGGGAAAAGTATTATGTCCCTTACCCAGATACGGAAACTAAGGCACTGAGAAATGCAATGACACTGACAAGTAAACATAAGAACATAAGAACATAAGAACGGCCGTACCGGGTCAGACCAAAGGTCCATCTAGCCCAGTATCCTGTCTGCCGACAGTGGCCAGCACCAGGTGCCCCAGAGGTGGACCGAAGACAATGATCAAGCGCTTTGTCTCCTGCCATCCTCTCCAGCCTCTGTCAAACAGAGGCCAAGGACACCATTTATCCCTGGCTAATAGCCTTTTATGGACCTAACCTCCATGAAATTATCTAGCTTCTCTTTAAACTCTGTTATAGTCCTAGCCTTCACAGCCTCCTCTGGCAAGGAGTTCCACATGCTGACTACACGCTGTGTGAAGAAGAACTTTCTTTTATTAGTTTTAAACCTGCTACCCATTAATTTCATTTGGTGTCCTCTAGTTCTTCTATTTAGGGAACTAATAAATAACTTTTCTTTATCGGCCCTCTCCACACCACTCATGATTTTATACACCTCTATCATATCCCCCTCCAGTCTCCTCTTTTCTAAACTGAAAAGTCCCAGTCGCTTTAACCTCTCCTCATATGGGACCCGTTCCAAACCCTAATCATTTTAGTTGCCCTTTTCTGAACCCTTTCCAAGGCCAAAATATCTTTTTGAGGTGAGAGACCACATCTGTACACAGTATTCAAGATGTGGGCGTACCATAGTTTTATACAGGGGCAGTAAGATATTCCGGGTCTTATTTTCTATCCCTTTCTTAATAATACCTAGCATCCTATTTGCCTTTTTGACCGCCGCTGCATGTGTGGAAGTTTTCAGAGAACTGTCACGATAACTCCAAGATCTCTTTCCTGATTTGTCGTAGCCAAATTAGCCCCCATCATACTGTACGTATAGTTGGGGTTATTTTTCCCAATGTGCATTACTTTACACTTATCCACATTAAATTTCATTTGCCATTTTGTTGCCCAATCACTCAGTTTGGTGAGATCTTCTTGGAGTCCCTTACAGTCTGCTTCTGTCTTGACTATCCTAAACAGTTTGGTATCATCCATAAACTTTACCACCTCACTGCTTACCCCTTTCTCCAGATCATTTATGAATAAGTTGAACAGGATTGGTCCTAGGACTGACCCTTGGGGACACCACTAGTTACCCCTCTCCACTCTGAAAATTTACCATTTATTCCTACCCTTTGTTTCCTGTCTTTTAACCAGTTCTCAATCCAAGAAAGGACCTTCCCTCTTATCCCATGGCCATGTAATTTACACAAGAGCCTTTGGTGAGGACCTTGTCAAAGAGCTTTCTGGAAATCTAAGTATACTATATCTACTGGATCCCCCTGTCCGCATGTTTGTTAACCCCTTCAAAGAACTCTAATAGATTAGTAAGACAGGATTTCCCTTTACAGAACCCATGTTGACTTTTGTCAACAAATTATGTTCTTCTACATGCTTCACAATTTTATTCTTTACTATTGTTTCGACTAATTTGCCCGGTACTGAAGTTAGACTTACCGGTCTGTAATTGCCGGATCGCCTCTAGAGCCCTTTTTAAATATTGGTGTCACGTTGGCTACCTTCCAGTCATTAGGTACGGAAGCCGATTTAAGGGATAGGTTACAAACCACAGATAATAGTTCAGCAATTTCCCATTTGAGTTCTTTTAGAACCCTTGGATGAATGCCATCCGGTCGGAGATTTGTTAACATTAAGTTTTCTATTTGTTCCAAAACCTCCTCTAATGACACTTCAATCCGGGACAGTTCCTCAGATTCATTACCCACAAAGGGCGGTGCAGATTTGGGAATCTCCCAACATCCTCAGCCGTGAAGACTGAAGCAAAGAAATCATTTAGTTTCTCCATAATGGCTTTATCGTCCTTGATTGCGCCTTTATAGTTCGATCGTCTAGGGACCCACAGGTTTTTAGCAGGCTTCCTGCTTCTAATGTACTTAAAAAACATTTTGTTATTTCTTTTTGAGTTTTGGCTAGCTGTTCCTCAAAATCTTCTTTTTGCTTTTCTTATTACATTTTACACTTGATTTGACAGTGTTTATGTTCCTTTCTATTTATCTCACTAGGATTGGACTTCCACTTCTTAAAAGATGCCTTTTTGTCCCTCACTGCTTCTTTTACATGGTGGTTAAGCCACAGTGACTCTTTTTAGGTCTCTTGCTATGTTTTTAATTTGGGGTATACATTTAAGTTGGGCCTCTATTATGGTGTCTTTAAAAGTTTCCATGCAGCTTGCAGGGATTTGGCTCTAGTCACTGTGCCTTTTAATTTCTGTTTAACTAACCTCCTCATTTTGTGTAATTCCCTTTTTGAAATTAAATGCCAGGGTGCTGGTCTGCTGAGGTGTTCTTCCCACCACAGGAATGTTGAATGTTATTATATTATGGTCACTATTCCCAAGCGGTCCTGTAAGTTATTTCCTGGACCTGATCCTGCGCTCCACTCAGGACTAAATCGAGAATTGCCTCTCCTTGTGGGTTCCTGCACTAGCTGCTCCAAGAAGCAGTCATTTAAGCCATTGAGAAATTTTATCTCCTTCTCTTCCTGAGGTGACATGTATCCAGTCAATATGGGGTAATTAAAATCCCCATTATTATAGAGTTCTTTGTTTTGGTAGCCTCTCTAATCTCCCTCAGCATTTCAATGTCAGTATCCCTGTCCTGGTCAGGTGGTCGGTAATATATCCCTACTGCTAATTTCTTATTTTTGGAGCATGGAATTACTATCCATAGCGATTCTATTGAACATGTTGATTCATTTAATATTTTTATTTCATTTGATTCTACATTATCTTTCACATACAGTGCCACTCCGCCACCCACCCGGCCTGCTCTATCCTTTCGATATATTTTATATCCCGGTATGATTGTGTCCACAGATTTTCCTCATTCCACCAGGTTTCAGTGATGCCTATTATGTCAATCTCCTCATTTAATACTAGGTACTCTAGTTCACCCATCTTATTAGTCAGACTCCTAGCATTTGTGTAGAAGCACTTTAAAAATTTGCCACTGCTTGTTGTCTGCCCTTCCCTGATGCATTGGATTCCTTTGTGCGGTTGTTTGTCTGCTCTGGCCCATGGTTTGCCCTCTCCCCTCCTCTCTTTCTGACTACAGCTTAGAGAATCTCTATCAATGGATTCTCCTCTAAGAGAAGTCTCCCTCCGATTTACGTGCATCTCCACACCAATCGGCTTTCCCCATCTCTCAGTTTAAAAACTGCTCTCTGCCTTTTTAATGTTTAGTGCCAGCAGTCTGGTTCCACCCTGGTTTAGGTGGAGCCCATCCTTCCTGTATAGGCTCCCCTCTCCCAAAAGTGTCCCCAGTTCCTAATAAATCCAAACCCCTCTTCCCTACACCATCGTCTCATCCACGCATTGAGATTCTGAATCTCTGCCTGCCTACCTGGCCCTGCGCGTGGAACTGGAAGCATTTCGAGAACGCCACCATAGAGGTCCTGGATTTCAGTCTCTTTCCTAGCAGCCTAAATTTGGCCTCCAGGACATCTCTCCTACCCTTCCCTACGTCATTGGTACCTACATGTACCACGACCACCGGCTCCTCCCCAGCACTACACATAAGTCTATCTAGATGCCTCGAGAGATCCGCAACCTTCGCACCAGGCAGGCAAGTGACCATACGGTTCTCCCGGTCATCACAAACCCAACTATCTATGTTTCTAACGATCGAATCACCCACTACTAACACCTGCCTCTTCCGAACTGGCATTCCCTCCCCCTCAGAGGTATCCTCAGTGCGAGAGGATACCGCAACATCCTCTGGGAGGAGGGTCCCAACTACGGGATGGTTTCCCTCTGCTCCCATTGAATGCTCTGTTCCCTTGAGACTTTCATCCTCCTTAAGAGCACTGGGGCTCTCAGACTGGAGGTGGGACAGTACTACAGTGTCCCAGAAAGTCTCATCCACAAATCTCTCTCTACCTCCCTTAGCTCCTCCAGTTCAGCCACCCTGGCCTCCAAAGCCCGAACTCGGTCTCTGAGGTCAGGAGCTCCTTGCAACGGGTGCACACATCGCCACCCGCCCACAGGGCAGGTAATCATACATGTTACACTCGCGCAATAAACAGGATAGCCCCACTCTGCTGCTGGGCTTCTGTCTCCATTTTCTAATGAACAAGTTTAAGTATAAACTGGGATTCTTTTTAAACCTCTGGAATATAGATTACGATAAGAGTTATGTTTTAAAGAAGGCCAGAAGTCACTAGTGCCCTCTAAACTCCCTCTCCAAACTCCCTGTTAGCAATTCCTGTTATAAGCTCCTGGTCGCTGAGTCACAGGCTTATATAGCTCTGGTAGCCCCTCCCCTGACTGAGGCTTAGCCAATTAACAGAGGCTTCTAGATTTCAAACCTTTTAGAAGCTCCTTCAAGCAAACAAACAATCAAACCAACCAACCAACCAGATAAACACAAGCTCAGCACACAGCAAATAACTCCCCCACACACAAACACACACTCCAGACAGCCACTTACCACAAGGGTCCTGTTTTTACTCCTCTTTCACCTGGAGAACTCCCTCTCCAAACTCCCTGTTAGCAATTCCTGTTCGCAAGCTCCCTGGTCGCTGAGTCATATAGAACTAGGGGCCACCAAATGAAATTAATGGGCAGCAGGTTTAAACAAATCAAAGGAAGTTCTTCCTCACACAGCGCACAGTCAACCTGTGGAACTCCTTGCCTGAGGAGGTTGTGAAGGCTAGGACTATAACAGGGTTTAAAAGAGAACTAGATAAATTCATGGAAGTTAAGTCCAATTCATGGAAGTTAAGTCCATTAGCCAGGATGGGTAAGGAATGGTGTCCCTAGCCTCTGTTTGTCAGAGGGTGGAGGTGGAT
This sequence comes from Rafetus swinhoei, assembly GCA_019425775.1. Classification (NCBI taxonomy): domain Eukaryota; kingdom Metazoa; phylum Chordata; order Testudines; family Trionychidae; genus Rafetus; species Rafetus swinhoei. The sequence goes on along the minus strand of CM033443.1, from coordinate 35,096,084 downwards.
GGCAGGAGAGAGATCGCTTGATCATTACCTGTTCGATTCACTCCCTCTGAGGCACCTAGCATTGGCCACTGTCGGCAGACAGGATACTGGGCTGGATGGACCTTTGGTCTGACCCAGTATGGCCATTCTTATGTGATAGAATGGGGAGTAGAATCCATGTTCCTTGGGTAAAAGTCTGTTTATCCCGTGCCTTAGCGATATCAATTCATCTTCTCGGAATTACTTGACTGCAAGTAGTTCAAAGAATTCCCCTGATGAGTCTCCCAGTCAGTGCCCTATTCTCTGGCCAAGGTTTCTCCATTTATTACTTAATGTTCATCTTCATCTTTGGCAAAGCGTATAGGACCTATATTAAATGGATGGTGACCTTGGGTGAAAAGGTGTATCCTTATCCCCTGGAATCCCCAATGCAGACTTTAATTAAAAAGCAGGAACACTTCCCCCCCCCCCCTTTTTCTTTTTTTAATTGCATCCTGCATTTTCTGTGCAACCGATAACATGTTCAAATGGTGCACTGGTAAAAAGAGAGAGTTATTGTATCTGTATCACGTTGTTCTGTGCTCTTTCTTCTCTCTGTTTTAGAGGTCAAAGCGCTTGTGGTGTCTTGGCAGGCTTAATGCTATAAAAGATTACGTTGTTGCCATTATAAAGGAAATATTTCCTGTTACAGAGTTTATTGCTAAAATGCAACTATAGAAGTGTATAATAATTCATTATGAATGTTCTTTTTATGAGTTGCTGGAATTAGTGATGCAGGTGGTAGGAGTGATGTAGGTGGTAGGTCCCGAACGAAAATATTTTAACCATGTTAAATTAAAGTAGGTGTCCAAAAAAAGGGGGATCTGATTTCATAATCTTTGTATGCTGTCCCTCAATGCTGGTATAACAGGACAAGTATAACGTGCCCTTATTTATTTCTTGGACACAGCAAAACAACTTGGTTTTGCACCAGAGAAGGCATGATAAAACCCAAGGAGAAGCAGTAAAAAACACAATCATCTCCCCACCCTCACTCGTTGGTTTTCACAGAATTATTCCATTGGTGCTAACTTCATTCCACCTTCCCCTGCTTTCCACCCCACACACAACCTTGAATTAACTCACCAAAGCAATGAGTGTACTGAGACTGTAGGAACTGACTAATGTAGGGAACAGAGAGGTACATGGAGAGGGAGACTTTGATCTGCATTCAGTCAAGCTGCTTGAAAAGTGTTTAATTTCCTTTTAAAAAAAGAGAAACAAAGAAAATAAAAGCTGAGGGCAAAAATGAAAAAAGAAGAGCTTGTTAAAAGAAAAGTTTGCCTGAGGGGTGTTTGGGATTTTTTCATTTTGAGTTAACTAGGTCAATATGGGGGCTGAGTTATTCTTCCAGAAAATGCACTTGTGACACTTAAAGTAATGAGTTTTTAGATTCTCCTCCTCTAAGCCAGTTAAATTTCTTGCCTATCTCTAAATGAGGCACAGAGGGGTAGCCGAGATAGTCTGTAATTTTAAAAACGAGCAGTCCTGTGGCACCTTCGAGACTATCATGAGCTTTCATGAGTAAAACCCACTTCATCGGATGAGCTGGAGTGGAAGTGGGTTTTACCCAGGAAAGCTTATGATATAATAGATCTGTTAGGGTACGGCTAGACTGCAGGGTTTTTTTGGGATACCCGGAGTGTATTTTGCATACCTCTTTCTGACAAAAACTAGTAGTCTAGCCATACCCTGAGTCTCTAAGGCCTGGTCTATACTAGACCAGGAAGACTGGCTTAAGGTACACAACCCCAGCTATGTAAAATGTGTAGCTGGAGTTGGTTTACCTGAAGCCGAGCGTTGGTGGTGTCCACACAGCGGGAGGCTGACTGCCCTTTGTTACATTCAGACCTACTTGCTACATTCAGACCTACAGCCCTTGAATGAAATGGAGTGTATTCGTACGAACCGCGGGTAGGGGAGTCTTTTTTCCCCCTTACAGCCGACTTTTGTTTTCTGACTTTTTGTGTATGTGTATAAAAGTTAAATGGCTGAGACTAACAATTTCATGGCGCCTCAGAAGGGCTAATATGAAATAGTCAGAAATGTCACACTGACTGAAGCACACAACAGCATGAAAGTGAATACTCTATCTGTAATAGTTTTTGTAATGCAACAAGTACAAACTCTGCCTGTTACCTTGAGCTTTGGATATTATTTTGAAGATGGGAGAGGCTTGCGGACATTTAACTGGTATTATTGACATCTATTGTTTGTTATTTAGGTGGTACATTTTAAGGTACCAGTAGTCTCCGCAAAGTGCCGTAGCTATAAATACATGTATGAAGTATTTACTTCTTGGCAGTGAACAGCTGCAAAATATGAATTAAGCATAGTCAAACTGATATGGGTAGGAGATAAAATAAATGTCTCCCGAAAGTACAAAGTACAAGTGTTTAAAAAAAGCCCTACTGTTACTGATCTGTATAGTTCTGATTTGTATCTAAAAATCAACTATTCACTCAATAGCCTGGCTTGTGTGTGTGAAACACCGCCCTCTACTGGATGGACTATAAGGAGATTTGTTCAAGGTGGGTTTTTGTTTTGTTTTTCAATTTAACTGAATCATAGAAAGGGAGGATTGGAAGGGACCTCAAGAGATCATCTAGGTCAGGCCCCTGCACCGTGGTGCTCTGAGTAAATCTAGACCATCCCGCACAGGTGTCTGTCCAGCCTGTTTGTAAAAACCTCCAGAAACGGGGATTCCACAATTTCCCATTGGAAGCCTGTTCCAGAGCTAAACTACCCTGAGAGCGAGAGAGAGATTTTCCTAATATTGAACCTTAATCTCCCTGGCTATAGATTAAACCTGTGACTTCTCATCCTTCCTTCAGTGGGTATGGAGGACAATTGATCATTGTCATCTTTATAAGAGACCTTAAAATATTATCAGGTCCCCCTCCGTCTTCTGGTCCCAAGACTAACCAGGCCTAGGTGTTTTTTTTTTTTTACTTTTCCTCATAGATCAAGGTTTCTAAATCTTTTAACATTTGTGTTACTCCTCTGGGCTCTCTCCAGTTTATCCACATTTTTCCTAAAGTGCGGTGCCCAGAATTGGACTCAGCATTCCAGCTAAAGCCATGAGCAGCCTGTGCACCCTCCTCCCCTGTTCATGGGTAGCCTGTGGACCCCTTCTTCCCTGCCCCTTTCCACCCTACACCAGGCCCGTGGGGGGAGGGACAGTTGCCCCAGGGCCTGGAGATTCAAAGGGGCCCGGAGCTCCTGGGAGCCCTGAGTCTGTTTGGATTGCCACCAGAACGCCAGCCACTCCGCATGGCTCCAAGGGCTGTGGCGGGATACACTAAGGGCTGACTGTTCTCATTCCTATCCCTTCCACCCAAGGCCCCACATGCTCTTGCCAATCACCCTGCCGGTGCAGCTCCGGACCCTTCTGGTGCGTGGAGCATCCCGGAGACCCAGCCAGCCCAACTCTGCTAGTGAAACTGTTTTGCTTTGTTTTTTTAAATATTACCAGTTATGGCAGGGGTCTCAAACTCAGTTTACCGTCAGGCCAGTGCCAGCCCTCGACTCCTCTTCACAGGTCAGCAGGCACCCTCCTCTGGCAGGGCTCATGGAGGCGGTAGGGGGGTCTCCCTGCATGCCCCCCACTCCCACGCATATCCTGGCCCTCCTGCTGGCTAGGGTGACCACCCATCCCATTTTTACTGGGACAATCCCCTATTTACAGTCTGTTCCTGGCATTGTCCTGTATTTTCCCTGCAGCAGGGGTTGGGGAGGAGGCGCCCCGAGCTCTGGCAGCTTCCCTCCCCTTCGCTCCTTCCCCTGCATGCTGCAGGGCTGAACTTCATTCCTGAAATGGGGCAAGGTGGGCGGGGAGCCACTGGCACTTGGAGCTTCAGCCTCTAGAGCCCCAAGCGCCGGTGGCTCCTTTTGCCCCCCTCTACTGTGGGGCTGGAGCCCCGAGCGCTGGTGGCTCCCCCTCCCTTCCCCCACGAGGCTGGAGCCCTGAGTTCACCCCTTCCCCCCACACAGCAGGGTTGCAGCCCAGAATGCCATGTGCCCCCCCTTTTGGGCTAAAGCCCCAACAACTGGCAGCCTCCCTCCCTTGGTGGAGGCATGGGGAAATATGGTCACCCTGCTGCTGGCCTATGCGTCCCCTGGCCCTGCCTGCAACCCATGGGTGGTTTAAAACTCCCCACGGGCCCCCACTGGCAGTACACATTCTGCATCATGGCAGAGGCAGCCAGCATGACTTCCTGAACCAGGAAGCACTCTCTGCCATGCAACAAGGGTGCGCCTAGCACCACAACTGGCCACTCACTGGGCACCAGCCAGCATAGGTGCAGCACCATGGCTCAGTTTGAGTGTGTGTGTGTGGGGGGGGGGGGGGAGGGTCCATTGACTAGTTTGCCCTGGGACCTGGAATTGCTGTCAGTGCCCTGCTGTCATATGACACAAGAACCAGGGGCCACCCAATGAAATTAATAGGCAGCAGGTTTAAAACAAATACAAGGCCACTCTACTTCACCCAACGCGTAGTTTGGGGAACTCATTGCCAGGGAATGTGATGAAGGCCGAAAGTGTAACTCGGTTCTTAAAAGAGTAGACAGATTCCTGGAGGATAGGTCCATCCGTGGCCATTAGCCAAGGTGGTCTGGGATGCAGGCCCATGCTCTGGGTACACCGTGAGCCACTGATGGCCAGAAACTGAGACCTGACGACAGAGTGGATCACTCAGAATTAGCTTGTCCAGTTCATTCCCTCTTGTCAGGTGACTGTCAGAACACGGGATACTGAGCTAGATGGTCTGATGCAGCATGGCTGTTCTTATGGTCTTTGGTCCATTCAGTTCCTGAGGACTGGTTACTGTGTAACCCATACGCCTTCTGGGTATGATCTACTGGCACAGAAACTGCTTACAGAGAGAGAGAGAAAACAAGTCTGCTTTACAGCCTTAGCTGAGAGCTAGCTGGCTTGTAGCTTAAATGGCTTAGCGGCACTTGCATAATAGCTCCAGAAGTCCCAGGTTTGGTTCCGCCTGTTGCCATTACAACTCAAGTGTCATGTGCAAGAGGGCAGAAAGTGGTTTAATCACTAGGGGGCATGCCTATAGTACAGGGGAAATCGATGCTGCTGCAGTTTGAGTTAGCAGGTGTAGTAGAGACCTGCGAGGTTGAACTCAAAGGGCACCCTGCTGTTGGCGGCAGTATTTCTGCTCCTCACAAGAAGCAAGGGCAACTCCTGTCGGCCTCCCACCGTGTGGATGGTGTGGAAAGGTGATGTAAGAAACATCAACTATTTTACATAGCTGGAGTTGCATATCTTACTTTGACCTTACCATGGAGTGTAGACCAGACATAATGGTGCATATGCTCTGCAATCTAAATCGGAGCTTTTCAGCACACCTTGCCTGTACTCTAGCCTCTGCTCGATTGCCCCATCTTCACCACATTTCCCCCCCATGCAACAGTGAGTCTTCCAGTCCCTCAAACCAGCACAGAATCCACAGCTGCTTGCATTATCAGGGGTCCCATGTCTGTGGTTACTGTCCCAGCCTGTGCCGCCCAAAGTTCTTGACTTTGGAAGGGGGAGAGGAGGAGTTAGACTCTTTGGGTTGAAGAGACAATTTGCTTTCATTGTAGTGGTCTCTTTGTAGTACATCACAATTGGTTGCTGTGGAAGAAATTATTGTTTTCACTTGCACTTAAGTTCCTGGGGAGAAAAAAGAAGCAGGCACACGCAATCTCTTAAAAGAAATATGTTTGTCATGCAAATGTATTACTATATTGAATGGCAGGGAGGGATACTAATTTGTGCATGCAGAATTGTCTCTACGTAGGTTTTTACTGAGGCATTTCTTAAAGTATAATGGAAACTAGAAAGTAGGTTGGGATTTCATCAGACACAACAGATCTGTTTTTTTTTTTTAAATAATTGTCTAAAAATCACAAAGTGCCACAGAACACAATACAGTTTAGGTGGGCTTTTGCCTCTAGAATATATGGCTGTAAATGCTGGCACAAGTGGAACTGGCAGCAGTTCTTACAGTATTTGTCTCTTCAAAGCCAGCAGCTCAGGTAATCAATAAATCTGTCTTGGCATTTCAGTGCGACACTTGCTATGATTCCACCTAAAAGAAATGGCTGCTGGCAATAAACTTAGCACAGTTCACAAAACAAACACGCCCCCTGCAGGTCGCTAGACTGAGATGCAGTGCTTGGAAATGTGTTATGAACGTAAAAGGGATCAAATCAAATAAACTTAGGGACAGCATAGTATGTGCAATAAATAAAACATCTGTCAAATGTAACAGTAAGGCAGTAGCCGTTTATGGAAAAGTGGAGGAGAGGCAGAACTGGGCATATTCCCATTGGGTTTCACTTTCTTGCTTTCAACATGCTCACTCCACTTTTAAACTCACTTTTTCACAGAACTTTGAATGAGCCAGGCATGAATATTCACTGTGTATCCCACATACCTTCTCGGTGGGATTCACTGTCCCATCTAGTGGGAATGAGACCACTTACAGAGAGAGAAAGAGTGAGTCTGCTCTACAACCTTAGCTGAGAGCCAGCTGGCTTTTAGCTCAAGCTGTAGATGCTCATGCACTAAGCTCTTTGGGGGTTCTACCCGGCAGTGTTGTAACTGCACAGGGGTTTCAAGGCTCAATTGTCCATGGAGCATTCATAAATTTCCAGGCATTTCTCACTGGGACGGGGCCATAACTGCGCCAGTTTGGGCAGCCTGACTGCTGTGCTCTGGAGGGCAGTGTTAATTTGAGGTAATGGGTCAACAGGAGTCTAGCAAAAGGCTGTCCTACTGAGGACATGAGCAGCACGGTTTACTTTTGTTTTGCTGCAACCTGGTGGAGTTATATAGCTGGCGGGCCCTGCACTGTAGGATAGGATGACATAGGCCTGAATTTGATCTGTAAATCACAATCCCCTTAGGGGGACAGGTTTAATGGACAGTTACGGCAGTAGTGATACAGTCAGTACAAAACATGAGTGGACAAGCGAAGTTCTGCTATCACTTTGAAGTAACCTTAGAAAAATCTGAAAAGAATCTTTCCATTAAACTCTTTTGGAGGAGGAGGGGCTTAGCTTTAATGAGAAAATGCTGTTTGGGAAACCTGCCCCTCTTCTCAAGAAACGTTTTTGAACTTTCTCACAAATATGAAAAATGTAAGATATTTTGTGATCCAAGCCCCAAAATTTTTCCAGTTTTCATCCTAGAAAATATTCAATTTTTAAAAAACCAAGTAGGCACAAACCAATTCTACAAGTCAAATACGCAGAGGCGTGTTGGAATTACAATTCATCCACAAATTCAATTCTCGCACTGATGGCCTCCTCAATTAAGATAACGGATGGCTGGGACATTATCAACCTAACATTCAATGAAGGTGCCAACAGCTCTTTGTCTGTGTAGATTCTTGCATTAGTACCCTTCCTATCTAATTGCTATCCTATGATCCTTATCTGCTTCTTTTACTCTCCAATTTTTAGGTGCTTATGGGTTACCAGTTCTGCGTAGTTGGTTTTCCCTTTGATGTTTTCATACCCTCTGCTCCTTGTTTCCTTTCCCCCCTCCCCCACTCCCTTCTTCCCTATTTATTTTGGGTCTGCACATCCTAAACTCAAAACTCCGGTAATCTGAAGAAGTGGGCTGTGCCCACAAAAGCTCATGATACCATCTACATGTTTTGTTAGTCTATAATGTGCTACCAGACCATTTGTTGTTTTTAAAGTTTATCCTGTACAGACTAACTCAGCTACTCCCTGAAGCTTTGGTATAAGATGACATTCCCAGAGAAGTTAGGCTACTGCAGAATGCATCAGCTAGCTGCTGTTCCAGTGTATGTCATCATATTAACACAAAGCAACTGAGTGTGCACCCTTGAGTCTTTCTGGATTGGTTAATTGCATCTGTGCCAGGGGTCTGGCAAGGGGGTTGGGAATAGGAGGAAAGCAGTGACTTCTCTGTACAGTATATCACTTCTGCTGTGCATGCTCAAATATAACAGCGTAGCATTCACTTTCATGGATACACAAATGTTCATGGAAAAGCAAATGCACAAAGGTGGAAAAGCAAATGCAGTATGGCCAAAGCAAATATATTTTAAGGAAGTTTTTAAGAGGTTGACTCATATCCAACTTCTCATCCACTGTAATCTCAAGGACCTTTTCTGCAGAACTGCTGTTTAGTCTGTCAGTCCCCAACTGGTAGCAGTGTTTGGGATCCTTCCATCCTCAGGGCAGGACTCTTCACTTGTCCTTGTTGAACCTCATGAGATTTTTTTGGCCCAGTACTCCAATTTGTCTAGATGCTGATGTACAGAGTTGCCAGAGAAAACCTTTCACAGTACACAAGCTTTATTGGTTCTATAAACCTAAAGAACGCTGCTACATTTCTTCATTGTCATGTACTTCATTTATTAGCTATTTCTTTACATACATGCAAGTAAAGGACACTTCTGGAATGGTTGCCATGGAATTGGGAGCTCTGGCATTGCAATTTATTTCAAAACAAGCCTGAAGTGGACATATCCTATTTTTAAGACTTATTCTCTTCTTCCCTGCCAGTCCTCTGCTCTCTCACCAGCCATTCAGCGCATTGTACTTGGCTGCCCCAGTCCATTTTTAATCCTCCATTTCTCCTCCATTTATAGTGCCAGACTACACAGATTAAGATGTATTTTGCAAAATGCACTGAGGGGGGACATCCCCCCACTGGCCCTACACACATTAGCACATTATCCTTGTGCTATCAGAGGGTAGACATACCATTTACTCTTTGATAAATCACTGGGCAATGGAGCAAGACAGTAATGTACATGGAATTAGTGCATCCTTCGGGCTAATGTGAGTGACGGTCTCACGCCTATCTAAGGGCTGAAGGAAGGTTTTGCACCACCATCATACAGAGCTGTGAGATTCTAGACTGTGTGGTCATCAGTTTAGAAGCTGCACTGTTGTGTAGCTTCCGAAAGTTCACACCTTAGGAATTTATATGGACCCTCTCACCATTGTATCTGTGCCTCTTACTGTTACCCGCACAATTTTCCTTATCCCCTCTACACTTTAGGGACACACACCTTTACCAATTCCTAGGGCTCAGGGTGTAACTTCTTGCGAATCTGCAGGATCTTTTGCCACTAAAAGGGTATGTCTACACTGCCACCCTAGTTCGAACTAGGGTGGCTAATGTAGTCATTCGAACTTGCAAATGAAGCCCGGGATTAAAATATCCTGGGCTTTATTTGCATGTTCCCGGGCGCTGCCATTTTTAAATGCCCGGTAGTTTGGACTTCCTGCCCACGGCTACACGCGGCACGGGCTAGGTAGTTTGAATTAAAGCTCCTAATTTGAACTACCGTTACTCCTCCTGCAATGAGTAACGGTAGTTCGAATTAGGGGTTTTAATTCGAACTACCTAGCCCGTGCCACGTGTAGCCACGGGCAGGGAGTCCGAACTACCGGGCATTTAAAAATGGCGGTGCCCGGGAACATGCAAATAAAGCCCAGGATATTTTAATCCCGGGCTTCATTTGCAAGTTCGAACGACTACATTAGCCACCCTAGTTCGAACTAGGGTGGCAGTGTAGACATACCCAAAGAGTCTTACACAGTAATACTTTTATTCTCTATTTATTGGCAATTACCAAGCAAGCAGAATATATATGGTACGTATACAGGGTCATGCTCACCAATCCTGATAGAGGCAGGCAGACTTCCCCTGTTGGCCAGGCAAGGTCAGTCTCTCAGGATCCTAGCTGCTGCATGTCATGGTCATGCAGAGGAGTTCTGACAGATCTGGTCTTAGGCTGTGTTTTGGACGCGAGTTCTTCTTCCAGGTCTTCCCTCCTTCTTCTTGCCATTTTTTCTTCCTTTCCTCTTTTCATTCCTCTTTCCCTTTCCCCCTGGTCTCCTTCTTGGACCCCAGTTTATATAGTGAAACTTGAGTCCCACTTAGCTATACTTCAACCAGTTATTTTAGGAAAATTTTATTAACCAATCATAACATACTGTAACAGAATTAGCTAACCAATCATACACCACCACCTTAGTTGACTTACACCTTGCAAAATTAATTATACAGCAGACAGAAACAATTAAACACCAGACAGAGATCATACAGACAAACAATAGGAAAGTGAGGACAATAATCATAGAATGAGGATTCCACAACCTCAATTATTGATTAACAGTTTCTTGTCAGAAGAAATGCTGTTAAGCTAAGTTTTCTCTACCCATCTTGATATCTATTTCTTCATCTGGAGACAGTGGGTGCTATTAGGATGGGATTTCCTTCTTAACAGCCTGGGGTGACACTATTTTAATGCAATTTAGATAGAATGTGAGTATGTGATTTCAAGCTTTACAGCTAATGGCTGCTGCTCTTCAGTCTGGCTGCAGAGGAAGGCTTTAGGCCTTCCATTATGACTATAGGCTTTCCAATATGGCTATAGAAAAACCATATTGTTACATTACAGTAAAGAGTGCATGTATCCGCAGAGTCTCCCAGTGATGTGGGAAGTAATATCCTCATTTCACAGATGGGAAACTGGCCCTCAGACTATGCCTCAGATTTTTTTTAAAGTAATTTAATTCCCACTCATTTCAACAGGAATTTTACACTTTTTTTTTTTTGAGACCCTAGGGTCACACAAGAAGTATATAGCACAGCCTGGAGTAGAACTCAGGATTCTTACATCCTAGGCTAGAAACATAACCTATAGACACATCTTGCATCTAAAGGCCTAAAACCTGCTGTCTTCTTAAGCAAAACTCCTATTGATCTATAATAGGAGTTTTTGTGTAGGGCCTGCAGGATCAGCCCATGGGAAAACAGCGGATTTCTCGCTTTAGGATAAAATTGTGAGAAGTGCTAAAGTCCTACAGACTTCTAACAGGAGTTGGGTGACAGGATGATGAGTACCAGTTCTTTTCTTTCCCTCTAAAGCACCTAGCATTAACCACTGTCAGCAAACAGGATACTGGGCTAGATGGCCCTTCAGTCTGACCCAGTATGGCCGTTCTTATGGAGAATTTAGGCAACTAAGCCAGTTAAGTGCTTTTGAAAAATTTACACTAATTTGCACTAGAAAAGCATGTGGGCAGCTCTCATTCTGCTTGAGTGCATTTAGATGACTTAAGGGATTGACCTAAGTAATTATGGATATTATAGAGGAGTGTAGATTAGAGTAAGGAAAGCCTCAAGTTGTTCATTTTAGAACTGCTCAGATGCTTCTGTGGCTTTGAATTTAAAAGTGAAGGAAGCTGACAGGATTCAAAAGGCAGTTTCCCAGAGGAAGCAAATGAATATACCATCCAGAGACAGCAATTTTTCCTCATAGGTCATGAAAGAAACAAGGTTGAGATACAAATTAAAAGGAGCCAAGTCAGAAGGTTTCCAGAATCAGAGACACAGGAGCCATATGTAATGGCAAAAATATCTTTGCAAACTCTTTTAGCAGCAGGTTTGTTTTAAAAAGCAGCTTGCAGATGCTAGTTTCTAAAGAACTAGTCAGCATCCGTTTACCTTTTGATATATCACTGCAATAGCAAACCCTGTGTGGAGTTTTGTTAAGCCTTGCTAATGGTCCAGCATGTCTGAGAGCTATAGATTTTTATCCTCAAAGATAATTGCCTGCCTCAAAATGAAAAATCATTGCAAAAGAAGCATGTCATTCCTTAAACAGTCAATTAATACGTGATTCAAAATGCCATGGGATGGATATGAGAGCAACATTCCAAGAGCCAATCAGCCAAACGGACTGTAACAGTTCAGTTGAGTTAGGAAAGAATGTAAATTAAAAGGAGGATTTAAGGAGCATGTTAAAAAGCTTTACATTGGATGTCTTCATCTGAATTAGAATCATAAGGTTGGAAGAAACCTTAGAAGGTCATTGGGTCCAACCTCCTGCTAAATGCAGGATCAATCCTAACGAAATCATCCTAGTCAAGGCTTTATCAAGCTGGGACTTAAACCTCTAGGGATAGAGATTTCACCACCCTCCGAGTGAAATACTTTTTCCTGATATCCAAACCTAGATCTCTCCCACTGCAACTTGGGACCATTGCTCCTCATTCTGTCACTTGCACCACTGAGAACAGCCTCTCTTCATCCTCTTTGAAATCCACCTTCAGTAGTTGAAATCCCCGCCCCCCCCCCGCTCGTCTCTTCTGCAGACTAAATAAGCCCAAATCTCTCAGCCTCTCCTCATAAGTCATAAGTCAGCCCCCCACTCATTTTTGTTACCCTCCACTGGACTCTCTCATGAGTTCACATCCTTTCTGTAACGGGGCCCAGAACTGGACGCAACACTCCAGATGTGGCCTCACCAGTGCCGAATAAAGGGGAACAATCACTTCTTCTTCAAGGAGCGTCCCGTGTGGGTGACTTTAGGTGACTTAGTCACTTTAGGTGACTGGGGTGCCACTGCACCTCTAGTTGGAGAATTAAGATAGCAGTGCTTTCGGTAGGCTGTGCATGCGGGGCAGCTGGCACATGCCAGTGTGGCTACTCTGCATGCACAACCAACCTTCCCTTTAGTTCCTTCTCTGCCGCCATTGGCTTCAGTCAGAACCAGTAGCTGCCCTCATGGAATTGTTAGATTTAGAGTTAGCATTTTAGATAGCTGTTTCTTAGTGTTACAGTTAGAATTGATTGTAGTTAATTAATATATTTTTAAAAAAATGTCTGTTCCCACTTTTGCAGCCTTTTTTCTCTTGGATGCCTGGCTCCCCAGGTTTTAAAAGGTGCCTGTCTTGCAGGCTCTCTATCCCAGTCTCGGACGGGCACTCTCAGTGCATCCAGTGCCTGGGCTAGCCACATTCAAAAAAGGTGAGCATTGCAAACAGCTCACGGCCTGGCATGCCCCAGGAAGCCCAGGCGCCTTCAGTTGAAACTTCTGCTCCTGGAGAACACAATGGCTACGTCTAGACTGAAAATAATGCCGATTATTTTCAGGCATAACGGCTTTGCGCAAAAGGGTTTTTCTTGCGCAAGAAGGGGCAGTGTAGACAGCCCCGTCTTGCGCAAGAGCCTCTTCCGCGAAAATGGCGGTTCATTAGCTATGCAAATGAGGCTCGGCGATATTCCAACGCTGAGCCTCATTTGCATAGCTCTGGCGCAAAAGCGCGCCAGTCTAGACGTAGCCCGTATGTCCACCCTCAGATCCTGAGCACACCACACCGCGAGACAACCGTCTCCAAGGACGGTGTCAGAGAAAGTAGCTCCCATCAGATCAAGCTCCAAGGACTCTGCTTCCACTCAGTCTTCAAAAAAGTGCACCCCCTCTTCATCCGGGGAGATTCCCCCACAAGAAAACAAGCTCTAGCTTAGAAAATGCCCCTGGCACTGCCAGCACCCAAGGTCCTGGAACAGGAACGGGCACGTCTGGCACAGAGATTCCCTGAGGAGCTAAGGTCCTAGCATGGGCCAGCTCTAAGGCATCTGGCACAGCAAAGGTAAAGTCGACTCCATCGGCACCAACACATGCCTCATTGGCACCAACGAAGCCACATTCCAGCTCGGCAACAGGTGCCTTTATGCCATCACCTGCCACGCCATCAAAACAGCATAAGCACTCGGCACCACTGGTGCAGCAGACGACACCAGCTCCCACCCCAGTACCGATGTTGGCACCGACTCCTTCACTGCCACAGCCATTCACAGCTAGCGAAGACCTTCGAGTCACCTCAGTGCCAGGTAAACCACTGTTTGGCACTGATGGTACCGTGACCACATTCTGTTTTCAGCCACACCAGCGAGATCAGCCCCACCACTCACCAGTGATGATGAGGAGGAGTGTTGGGGGTGTTCTGTGGTCCCCCCAACACTCCTCCCCAGAACCAACTCAACAGCCTCCACAATGGCAGCCCCCACAGTGGTTGCCCCCACCAGTATTGATGACTTCAAATTGGCCTTATTGGGCTCCATGGGACTTGTATAGATGACAGCAGAGCAGCCTGTTCCACAGATTGCCCCTTCCTACAGACCACAGGCTTCTTCAGTACAATCGCTGGTCCAGTCTGTGCTGGAAGAGGAGGAGGACCCTGAGGTAACTGTGAAGCACACCACAAGTAATTCTTCTTCACCTACCCACCTCTTTTCTTCCTCATGACATCAACATGCCCCTGACACCCACTTCAGCAGATGGTTTTAGGTCTTTTCAAGAGTAGCAGATTCTTTGGAAATCTCATTGGTCAACCTGCCAGAGACACAACACACACAGACATTTTGCATTCCTGCCCCACAACTAAGCTAGCTCTGCCCACGAACCCAGCTCACATGGATCTGGCCAAGGTAATATAGTAAACTCCGGCCACCATACCCCCAGTTTGCCAAAGATTGGACAAGAAATATTATGTAGCACTTCAAGGAGTGGACTTTTTATTTTCCCAACCCTCTCCTAATTCATTAGTCGTTGAAGTTGTGAATCAAAGAGGCAAGCAAAATGCAGCTTGCACCACGCCCTATAACAGGGACTGGATTCTTCCTCAACACTCCAGTTCTGCATTGCAAACTATGCTTCCTTATTGGCAAAATATATGCATAACGTCTTTGAACAGATGTCATCTTTTATTGAGCAGATAACAAGAGGGAGCAGTACAGAGCAACTATAAGCGAAGGAGCTCTTATCTCCCGCACTGTGCTATAGGCAGCCCTAGATTCAGCCGACACAGTGGGGACCGTTCAATCTCTGCAGCCGTAGTGATGAGGTGAGCATCCTGGTTGCACCTACCCAGGTTCCCCAGAGAAGTGCAGGCAACTGTGGAAGACCTGCCCTTTGAAGGGAAGGGTCAAAATTATTCGCAGTCCACTGATACTTCTCTTCACACCCACAGGGACTCTCGTTCCACCCTGAAGAACCTGGGCATACCCCTTCCTGGAGCTAAAAGAAAACAGGGAAGATTTTTCACACAGAGGTCTAAGACCACTCCCATCACTCAGACTCAAAGGCAAGATGAAAACAGGCACAGGCAGTGCCAAACCAGGTGCAGACAATCAGTAGATTAGCCTTCGACTTCCCAGCCATCGACGTTGTGACTCACATTCTGAAGAGCTGGTTGAGGGTCTGACGGCCCTGATCTCTCCAAGGTACCCAGACGCTGCGGCACCATTCGGCAACCACCAAACATCCCTTCACCCGCTCTGGAACTCCCTCACAACAGACAAATGGGTGCTAGAGATTGTACAATCTGATTATTGCCTCCCTTTTTCATCTGTCCTTCCTACCCATCTCCCCGTCCCTCTTCAGAGACTCATCTCACGAGTTGGCTGTCGTGCAGGAACTGACCCATCTACTGCAACCGGGAGCCACAGAGCATGTACCTCACCATCACAGGGGAAAGGGGTTCTATTTCCCTTATTTACATACAACCAAAAACCAGGAGAGTGGAGGCCCATTCTCGACCTATGCACTCTCAGCCATTTTATTTGCCTGCAGTGTTTCAAGAGAATTACCCTGTCCATGATAATCCCTGCCTTGGAGAAGAGAGATTGGCTGTCTACCCTCAACCTACAAAACGCGTATGTCCTCGTTTCAATACATCCAGGGCACAGAAAATAATTACAGTTTGAGGTACATGACCACCATTTCCAATACAGGGTACTCCCATTCGGACTGCCCACAGCTCCCCGAGTATTTTCCAAAATCCTCGCAGTGCTAGCAGCGTATCTACACAAGCTGGGAGTCATCATTTTCCCATATCTAAATGCCTACCTGCTGAAAGCCTCAGCCTATCATGACCCAGAAGAAGCAGTCATCATCACACGATCACTCTTCGACAAGCTTGGTCTGCAAATAAACCTTCAAAAGTGCAAAATAATTGCAACACAACATTTGGAATTCATCGGGGCTCACCTAGATTGCACAGTAGCTCCTGCATCGCTCCCTCACCAAAGGTTCCTGATGCTTACAGACCTAGTAGAAACAGCACAAAACAGTCCTCAAGTCATGGCAAAGCTCTGCCTACATCTATTGCTCACATGGCAGCACCCACATTTGTGGTCCAGTATGCTTGGCTAAAGATGAGGCCACTGCAACTGTGGTTACGAACAGCTGACAGATGACACTTCCACCACATCAACAAATGTGTTGCCATCCTGGCCAAAATAAAACAATCCTTATCATGGTGGACAAAACCACACAATGTCTGCAACGGGTTCCCCTTCCGCCCCAAGCCACCATCTGTGATGCTCACTATGGATGCATCTCTCCTAGGATGGGGTGCTCATATCGACCACCATGTGGTCCAAGCACATTCATCTCTAGAGGACTCCAAACTACATCTAAACCTGTTGGAACACAGAGCGGCACGCACTGCGTGCCAACACTTTCTCCAGCTAATTCAAAACAAAACGGCACCGATTTTTACGGACAATTTAACAACTATGCAGGAGGATGCAGAGGCTTAGAACGCTCACTGGTGCAACTCTGTGCCACCCTACGCTTGCAGACACCCTCCCCTCTCCCACTGGCCACGATTCCTGGCCAATGGAGCAACTGAGGTGCAGCTGCCCTCACGAGCAACGACGTATGCAGCAACAGCCCAGGGAGGGGGAATAGCAGCATGCAAGGCTGTTTTCTGCCTGCGCTCCTACCAGGCAGAGCCAGCCTGGAGTATGCACAGTTTTTAGGGACTACAGCCTCTAAGGACCCTTTCATAATCTGGCCCTTCCTGGCTTCCCCATGGAGACTTTCCCCATTCCAAGTCTTTTCTACAGGAGCTATCAGTCTTGGTCACAGCCTCACTCCAGTTCTTTGCTTCCAAGATACCATCTCCTCTTGTCAGTGCTGCTTGTCCTTCGTCTGCCTTGTTTCTTGACCTAGGTCAGCCAACCTGCCTATTATTCTCCAGGTGTGAAAAAAAGGCCTATTAATTGTATTATTTTCAGTATTGGGGATCTGCATGAATTACCCCTGTACCTCTATGGACTTTAGTTCTGGTAGGATGCCTCCTTTTGCTCACCCACTAGGCTAGGGATACAATAACTAGCAAACCTACGAAGGCCTCTACTGACATTACTAACATTCATACAACAGTTTTTGATTATTCTGAGGTTCATTAAGAGCTGTCACAACATGGTTCAGTGGTGGGTGCTCTTGTCAGTGTCCAGTCCCATTACAGATTTCCTGTGAGACCGAGGGCACCTCACTCTTCCTCATTTCCCAACTGACACTCCCCTTTTTCTTGGCTTCTAGCCCATAATGCCACAAAAAACTGGACTTCCCATACCAGATGAGATCCTTGAGCTTTCTAGTCTCATACCTGACGTTTAATAGACAACAGTTGAGGTTCTTGAGTAAGGTGATCTATTAGCACAGCAGAAGTCATTTGTTAATCTTCTGAGAATGCTGCAAACTCGCCTCTTCCCCTCCCCCCCCGTCCCCCGTCCTCCCGCTCCCCAGGTATTTGTAGAAGATGAGGATTGAAGAGAAGATGGAAGTTACAGGGTCCAAATCGCTTAGCAGTGTTCTGGATTTATTGTTGGGGCACTTGGCAGCTTTATAAGTTAATTTCAACATTTATATTCAGTAATTTAATCTATTTTAGTCTTTGAGGAGCACATTGTGCAGTTTAGCATTTTAAAAATGAGGGGAAAGTAGAAACATATAGAAACATTAAAAGAAAACTAACGCTCCTCGCTGACTCTTATGGTTGGTATACTTGGTGATTTTCCTTAAAGCCTTGGATGCCAGGTTCATGAGAATACACCAGAATCTCAACTTTTTTAAAGAAAGTTTCCAGTTGCAAAGACAAGAATGAAAATGTGAACCATAGAGGATCAAGAGCCACAAGGCAAATAAAAAGAACTACAAATTCAAGCTGTCTGAAGGGCGAGAATTCTGTTTTGCAGAATTTTTGAGGTTTCAGAATTTGTTTTCATTCAGTATTGGGACAAGACAAATTTTTGCATGTTTCCATGAGGCGGAACTTTGTCTAAATGGTGGTTTTCAGCTCAAAACCCTGAGCTTTTTGATTCAGTTCGGAGGGTCTCTCTGATATCAGCAGTGACCAGAGAGCCCTGGAGAAGAACAGATTTCCAGGTGAAAGCTTTTTGGTAACAGAAATGGCTCCAACAAAACAGCATTTCTCAATCAAAAGAAATTTTGTCATAAGGGATATTACCAGCTGTACTTCAAATGTATTACTTATGCTTAGAAATAACAAGTTTTTTTTTAATCTCCTTCCTTTTGCCATATTTTTGAGCACTTGCAGTTGGCAATACTGGGAAAGCATGAGATGATATATTGAGCACATCCAAGGATGTGTATTCTAAGTCATCTACAAAGCTTCCTCAGTAGCTGTGCATCAGGGGAACAACTCCGTCCTCAGTTCCTGCCTCTATGAGATTTAGCAACCCTTATGCCCAGAAGTGGATCCATAGGCAGACCTAGACTTCTTTGAGGTCTGAGAGATTCTACATTTAATGTTCTGGGCAATCCATACATTGGCCTTGTGAGTGATTTCTATTCCTGTGCCACCAAGAGCACTGCAGAAGAGAATCCAGAATCTCCCCTGACTTGATGATTGCTTCTTGACCTTTTCAAATAATATGGTTGGATGCTGCTGGTTTAGGCTTCACTTTGAAAAAACACCTTTAATGACCATGTCAACATTGGTGTGGAGGGTGCATGCTCCTCTAACTCCAGTATGACCCTGCTAATGTTGTTTGCAGTTCATCCTCAACCCAAAGTGAGACATGTCCACCCAAAAGGAAACAAAACTGTGACATTTTCCAATAGCATGTGGAAAAGCGGAGGCTTTGGCCTCAAATGCTGTTATCCAGAAGGATATTTTAAACAGCAAGTTGCTCCCAGGCTTGGGTAGAAAAGGATGATATGTTCTGTCAGTCTTTTTAAAGCAATCTTTGGCGCTAGAGCTATACATTTCAAATGGCAGCCACTGGCTTTCTGACACACAATTTTTTGGTGCCTGATGTGACACCTAAAGCCTGATTTTTTTCCCCATAGTTTTTTGCCAAGGCCCTACAATTGATTCAGGTAAAATCAGGTAGCTACTTTTTTTAAGATGTGGCTGTCAGTGTAGGAGGAGGTTGGAGGCGAGGTAACCCAGCATAGCTTGAAAGTTAAATATAATAACCTTCTCAGATTACAGGGGGATGGTCTCTAGTTCAGTGCATACAAAAGGAGGTGTTACCACCTTCGCTAAAAACAAAGCATCCTAATTCTGCCTTTCAAAATCATTTTTAGGGACTCTTATTTTGATTTGACTATCTAATGCTGCCATTTAGATACTTGGGTTAAACCAACAGACTTGACGCACTTATTAGCATTGAGGCTTGAACAGAGATGGACTAGTCCGTCCTAGCTCTTCCCGGCTCCCTGTTCTGAGTCTTTTCAACAAGAAACAATGGATGATACCGTCAGTATCTGCCCTTGCATTTGGCCATGCTCTGAATTACTGTAGACTCTGATTCACTCAATGAGCAATGTTACAGGCCATTTGCATACCTTATTTAGCCATAATTAGCGTGGAGTGTTCTAATGTTCATTCTAATGAGCCATTCCTAGGCTTCTGCTGTCAACGTGTACAAGTCACAGAGGGGCCTGTAGAGCTTTGCAGCTATCTCCAGACAAAAACCCATAAAACTCAGTCAGTGTATAGCGCCTCCAGAGCTGTGACCAGAGTGCGGCTTACCGCTACGAGGAGGGTTTTGGTTGATTTCCCTCCCCAGCGCTTCAGCAATCTGCTCTGCTGTGTTTGTTCTATTGTGCACAGTCCCTAAGCTGCAGTGTACTGTGATCATCTCTCAAGACAGCAAGGTGAAACTCACTCAACCCTACTGATCAGTTCCTGCCCCCACCTCCACGCATGGCTAAATGGAAGTGGAGAGAGAGGGACGTTACCCCATGTAATAGGAGAGGAAGGTGCAAACAGACATGAGAGAAAGGGGCTTCAGGGGGAAAGACACAATGAGTGCAATATGGATACAGAAGGAGAGGATATAGACCATCTCCCCTGAAATAACTCCTATCGAAGGCCTTTCCTTGAGTAACAATTCTTCCATCCACAGTGTTACTGGGGATTGAAACTTTGACCTTTAGCACCATGAGCACAGGCCACCAAATGAAATTACTAGGTAGCAGGCATAAAACAAACACAAGGACGTTTTTTCTTCACACAGTGCAGTCAACCTGTGGAACTCCTTGCCAGAGGAGGTTGTGAAGACCAGGACTTTAAGAGGGTTAAAAAAACCGTAGATTTATTCACAGAGGCTAGTTCATCAATACTTATTAGCCAGAATGCATAGGAATGGTGTCCCTAGCCTCTGTTTGTCAGGGGCTGGAAATGGATGACAGGAGAGGGATCACGTGATGATTACCTGTTTCTGTTCACTCCCTCAGGAGTATCTGGCATTGGCCACTGTTGGAAGATAGGATACTGGGCTGTATGGACCATTGGTCTGACCCAGTATGGCCGTACTTATGTTCTTGGCTACATGAGTTAAGGGAGTAAATCTGTTAACTGATATCAGTAGTCGCCTTATATTCTTTGTGATCTGCTGACTCAAAGAGAGCATGATCCATTTATCCAGTGTGTGACACATACACATTCTCATTTTTTGTCACCCAAACCAACTGCTGATTGTCCCCCTAGGTTCTCTTCTGAAGAGAATTACATAGATTGAGTGCATCAGCATGAATTAGGCTATGCTTTGGAAACCTATGTATAGCAGTTTAGTGAATAATTAATTGGAGTAAAATATATTAGCATCTCAGTTAAATGACTTTGTTACAGTTTGGCTCAGCATCCTTAAGTCTAATGCCTGGAACTGGGATTTCTCTGTGCAGTATGGAAATTAATAGAGTGAAATTCCCCCTAGTGAGACATGCCTGTAGAACGACTATCCAATTTTTAATCCCACTTAAGCTCTCAACATAAACCAAACATGGGATGAATTCTAGCCAGTTTTCCATCAGAAAATGCTGATCCCACTAAACTGAAATGTCATATTGATTTCTGTCTACATTTTAAATAGGAAGTAAAAACACTTTAGCTTTGATAAGGTTGTAACATTTTATTTTGACTTTTATATATTATAAATAATTAGACATGGGCAAATAATGGTGTTTGTTTTGCTTACAGTTCTGAAAAGTTAAAGAAAAAATTGGTTAAAATCTGAAATTTTCGGTTGAATTCTTCAGGTCTGTTCCTGATTCATCCACAGCCCAGGTGACTGCCATAACTATGGGAGAAAAGCTATTGTAGGGGCAAGTAGCACCATTAATACCACCTCCTCTATTTTGTGAATGGCTGAAACTATTAATGTCAACTTGGCAAATAGTTTTGGATTGGCCAAAATTGCATTTTTATTGAATAAAGTAGTCCTTCAAAAAATTGACCCAGCTGTAATATAAAAGTCAAAACAATGAAGTCAAAATGCAATACATTAGGAATATTTTATTTTTAAAAAAAATTAGATTTTCACTTTTCATCCCAACCTGAGATGAAAGCAAATTTAAAAATCTTGGAATTTTTTGCTGGACAGAAATTCTATTTTTTGAACAGTTCTGATCAAAAGAGAAGCAGCATTGTAGTCTAAGAATTTATGGCTCCAAGTATATGTTTATACATAATCTGTATCATCTTCTGATCTAAATTAATGCACCTCTTCAGACTTCAATGAAGCTATGCCAGTCTGCATCAGCTGAAGATGTGTCATGACTCCTGTGTGGAATTCTCGGTATGTTACATTGGGATTTCCACAAGCATATGGCATGAAGAATTATCAGAAGCAGAGTATTTGTTTTCTGCCAAAGATTTTAATCTCCTTCAGCTGAATGGAATTTTGGAAGAATTTTATCAATATTTTGTCTTGGCCTGACATTGATTGATATCGCTGAAATATTGTTCATGTATACACAAGACAGGTAAATGTAATAAAAGCTGAGCATGAATGACACTACTTATCTCATGAGATTGATGAAACAACTTGCCGTTCTCCCTAGGAGGCTCAGATTATTGTTGATACAGCAATATGTTTGACTGATTTGCTCATTAAAATTTAATGTATCAAAACTTCTTTTCCTCCCATCTGAAAACCTTTGTAATGTAGGATGTAACTACAGTGGAAGCTGATGGGATCCTTCCTTATTTTTTCTTTCTTGTTGAGAAGGTATTTTTGCACCAGTAATGAAATCATGAAATTAACCACCAGGCTTTATTTGTTTTTGTAGAGAATAACAATATACTTGAAGGCAAAGACAAGCATTCTGTGCATCAGGTTCAGGATAGTGAGAGAAGTCCTCTTGATTTCACATGGCCTGTGGAATATGCTTTGCTTTCTACCCATCAGAATATTAAATCTGGCTTTAACTACTCACTTGAGCTTTTGTATAGAATTATAATTTTCAGAGTTAGAAATCACTGAAACAATTTTCTTTAAAACACTTGGGGTACATCTACACTATGGGCTGAAGTCGAATTAAGATACGCAACTTCAGCTACATTAATTGTGTCGCTGAAGTTGAAGTACTTTAACTCAGCTTTTGGTGCTATCTTCACTTTAGGAAGTCGAAGGAAGAACACGCTTCCTTTGACTTCCCCTACTTGTAAAATGAGGGTTACAGAAGTCGGAGTAAGAAGCCAGTTATTTCAAAATTATTTTGAAAGAACAGGCTCTCTGTGTAGATGCACACTCTGTTATTTTGAAATAACATAAGTTATTTAGAAATAACAATGGTGTGTAAACATGCCCTTAGTGTAAATAGCTATGAATAAGACATTCCCTGCTAGTAATATATTTCACAGATAAATGTCTTTTACAAGTAAATCAAAACTTGCCACATCAACCTTATTATTTAATACTGTGTTCTGTATATGGGTTTCTCTCAATAGCTCCCTGCATTTACCCCCCCCACCCCCCCCACTTTACCCAAATGAACACTTTTGTAATTATAAACGGAGTAATGATTTTCTGGTGTTGCAGTAGTGTATAAAAGATGAGCAAATGTCAGCCCCGAAAATGCATTCAAATCCCTGCTATCTGGAAACCTTTCAAATCACTTGGAACATTTTTAAATAGGGTGTCTGCTCACTTTCAAAGAATGGTCTGGAATGGCAAATTGCTGCATCTGCTCGCCTGTTCTTATCAGTGTGAAACGAGCTTGTTGAATCAAGATGTTGCACCCACAATACAAAAATGAATCTTGGGTTCATTTTTTCATCCTCAAAGTAAACTAAAAACCTGATGTTACAATTGTGACGGGAATTTAATTGGCATTTATCCACACCATGTACCAGCCCCCTCACCTTTAGCTCTAATTGGCACTGTTGTAGTAGCCTTAGCAGAAAGGCCAATACATGAATGGGATTTTGGAAACTGAACTGCTGTTCACCTCCTTAAATAGGCCTTTCGGGTCAAACTGAGACAGGCATGTGGGGCAGTTTGTAATATCGCTGTCTCCCTGTGTTAGTCTTGGGATAAATTGTGCCTTTGGGACTGATTCTCCTCTCTCAGTACTTAACACCCATGTTATTTGCTTTTATGGAATTATGCCTGATTTGGGGGCTGATCCAGCTCCCACAGAAGCCAGTCTGCTCATTAGTTCCAGCGGCACTTGGAGCATGCCGTTTTGCCAGGCTGAAAGGAGATGCAGCCTCTTTGTTTCTGGTGCTATTGGTGGTGCCATTTCATGTTCAGTAAATTTATTTTAAAGACTTGTTTTGAGATTTATCAGGTAGAGAATTTTGAGTCTGTCTGAAAATGAACAATTGGAAAAAAACCCCCAACCCCTCACTGTTTGTTCTGAAATACTTGGTTTGGAAAAAAAACAGGTGTACAACTGTTCTGTGTTCATCCGTGGATTAATAAACCCCCGTCCCTCCATTTATTAATGCATAGTTGCATTCAGAGAATGTGAAGTGTTTGTGGTTTTAAGTCAGGAGTGACGGCGTTAACAGTTGCCTCCTGCAATGGTAGTAGGTGGCGTATTGCATCGTATAAGCCCTTTGAAAAATCCAGCTGCCATAAAAAACACTTTTGAATGTGGGCAATCAGATGCCTGAGTGGAAGGGCTGAACTCTATGAGAAGTGGCTGTCTTAAGAAATGTGAGGCTGGAGTCCCAGGGACAAATGGGGAGATTTTTATTTCCAGAGGAATCTTCCAATTGCAAATATTAAAAAGTAATTCCGTGACCTGTTGCTAACTGCACATACAGTGGGTGTCTATGCTTGTGCTGCAAGCAGGGCTGGACGGAGACATGGGCGAGCCGGGTAGCTGCCCAAGGCGCCAACCAATGGGGGGCGCCTGATGGCAGCTGTAAGGGACATGCGGCGCCCCTTATAGCTGCTATCAGGCGCCGCGTGCCCGGCTCCCGCAGCGCCGGCCCGCCCGCATCCCTGCGGCGCCGGCCAGCAACGCCCTTCCCCCCATGGCCGCGGGGCCCTATACGGCCTGGCGCGCGCGCCAGCAGCAACAGCCAGGGTGGACTGGGCCGCGCTTGCGCCCTGCGCCCTAGGGGCAGGCCCCGGGCTGCATGCTAGCGGCCGTAGCCGGGCCGCGCATGCGCCGTGCAACCCCGGGGGTGGGCCTGCGCTCCCTAGGGGGGCGGGCCCGCTCCCCACAGGCGGGCCCATGCATGCACGGTGCGCCCGGGGGCGGCGCATACCTCGGGCTGGCCCTGGCTTCAAGGTACCATTTCCAGCTTGAGGAGACACCAATGCTAGCTCTGACTGAGCCAGTGTGCTAAAAATAGAAATGTAGCCACCATGGCCTGAGTGATGGGGGCAGGCTAGGCACTTGCCATCTGATATTTTATGCACTGAGGCTGGCTTGCTCCTCCCACAGGTAAACTTCTAGTTTTAGTATGCTAATTTGATCAGAGATATAGAGATCCTCTCATTCGTCATGTTTCCTATGCTGACCTCAATCATGTTGCTTCCACAGGCTCTGACATCTGAAGTTATTTTGCACCTTTAGGCTACGTCTACACTGGCATGATCTTGCGCGCGCAAAAACTCTTTAGCGCAAGAGTTCTTGCGTTAAAGTAGTTGTGCAAGAGAGCGTCTACACTGGCATGTGCTTTTGCGCAAGAGATATGCTTTTGCGCAAGAGATATGCTTTTGCGCAAGAGCATCCAGGCCAGTGTAGACGCTCTCTTGCGCAAGAAAGCTCTGATGGCCATTTTAACCATAGGGCTTTCTTGCGCAAGAAATTCATGTTGCCTGTCTACACTGGCCTCTTGCGCAAGAACAGTTGCACAAAAGGGCTTATTTCTGAGCAGGAGTATCATAGTTCTTGCGCAAGAAGCCCTGATTTCATACAGTAGAACGTCAGTTTACTTGCGCAAGAACACATGGCCAGTGTAGACAGGCAGCAAGTTTTTGCGCAAGAGCGGCCGCTTTGGAGCAAGATCGTGCCAGTGTAGACACAGCCTTATTATTTTGAAAAAACTTAAAAACCAATGAATAGTCTAGCAGCACTTTAAAGACTAACAAAACATGTAGATGGTATCATGAGCCTTTTTGGGCACAAGCCCCTTCTTCAGATGACTGGGGTATTAAAAGTTCACCATCTACATGTTTGGTTAGTCTTTAAGGTGCTGCTAGACTATTTGTTGGTTTTTAAGTTTTTCCAGTTACAGATTAACTTGGCTACCCCTCTGAAGCTTTATATTCTGCTCCACTGTAGGTGCTGGGCTCGTCCCGGGGCCGCAGATCGGAGACTTCCATAGCGGGCGGCATCTTGCGGCATTCATGCCCTTTTGCACATGCTCATGGTCTGGCTCCCACCAGTTCCTCTCAGCCGCCCCCGCAGAGAGTGTACAAAATTGTTGATAGTTTTATAGTTCATAGTTAATTATTTAGTTAGTTAAGATCCCTGTTATTACTTCTTGTTAAAAACAAACCAAACCAAAAAAAACCCTTCGTTTTAACCCTTCGTTAACTTCATAGATAGTTAAATAAGATATACTTCTTGTGACAGTTATTGTTATTACCTCATTTCTTTAAAAAAAATCCAAAATGCCTGGCTTTCCAGGCTTCAAAAAGTGCGACACATGTCGCGAGGCTATGCCCGCCTCCGACGGACACTCAGCGTGTATCCATTGTTTGGGCAAGACTCACGTCCCGCAAAAGTGCCCCCCCCCATAGCAAGTTAACCATGAGGGCCCGCCATGATAGGGAGATGCGGCTATGAATGATTCTTTTCGACAAGGCTCTCCAGCTGTCAGGTTCAGACTCCATGGCTTCGTCGGATCAACCGACCCAAAAGCGGAGAGCCTCATCACCAATTTCCATTCCACCCAAAAAGGTCAGGACTTCGCCTACAAGATCCCTGCCAGCCATTTTGCACAGCAAGTTGAGCGTTGCAGATAAGCCAGGCACGTCCGGCACTGCCTCTACCCATTCAAAAGCGGTCCCAGCCTCAAAACCAAAGAAGCCAGTGACTGCGGTGCCAACACCACGAGCACCGGCGGAAGCAAGAGCAACCTCGGCACTGGCAGCTCCGTCAACTAAACCACCAGCACTGACCTCCACCACGGCACCACAAATGTTGCCCCCCCCGGCACCACCACCCCCACAGGTGCCGATGGCACCGGAGCAGTCAGTAGACACTGCGGCACCAAGGAAGTCCTCTGCAAAAATGTCCAGGCACCGAAGTCCTATGCCGTACTCTCCTTCTCTGACTTTCTCTCCAGCGCTGTCACCTTTATCACCGGCACTGAGGTCACTGATGCTGCGATCCCATCTCTGGGAACGGTGCATCTTCAACCCCCTCTCCACACCGGAGACTGCCATCCCCCTTTCTCAGGGCACTGATGATGGACACCCATTATCATCAACGACATTTTTCTGCCTCTCCATCGCCATCATCCAGAGTATCACTCATCCGCACCTACTCACCACGATCACCGAGAGCGGCATATTGGGAAGACTACAGATGCCCACATTCAATGAGACGATCATCTCCTGGCAGGTCATATTATCGCCATGACTAGTACCGTCACTATTTGCCTCATCACTATTCCTACCGACGACACTATAGGTCCAGATCTAGGGGACGGTCCCTATGCGAATGCACATCTTCTAGACACTTGCCTATACCAGTCCCCCCAACCTCCAGCACACCACCCTCCATCACCTCAGCTCCATCATTCGGAGCCTGAGGAAGGGCAGGTTTCTGACATGGAGGACCAATCACCTGACTTCTCTCCAATGGACTAATCTTCATCCTCACCTAATGAGTCCATTATCCTGGGAGATGTCTCTCCTCCTGATGACCTCAAACAATTTCAGGAACTGTTTAAGAGGGTGGCAGTGAGCCAGGAAGTTCAACTGGCAGAAATACAGAAGAAACAACACCGTCTCCTTAAAAATCACCAACCGGCACACAGCTGCAAGATATCCATTCCACTAGACGAGGCTATACTGGAAGCAACAGACAAAATCTGGCAAACTCCAGCCTCTGCCCCACCCACTAGTAAGAAAGCGGATAAGAAATATTTTGTACCGCCCAAAGGGATGGAATTTCTGTTTACCCATCCACAACCCAACTCTCTAGTGATCGATGCCACACAGCAGAGGTCAAGAGAGCACCACAATACAAAAATCCCACAGCCAACAGAGACAGCAAAAGGCTAGATTTATTTGGCAGAAAAGTATATACTTCAGCAACACTTTTGCTCATAATAGCAAATTACGCTGCACATCTATCAAACCATAACTTCAACAATTATATAAAGTTGACATCTCTTATGGACCACCTTCCTGATTCTAAGAGGCCCATCCTAAAATCTGTCTGGCAGGAAGGATATGCCTCCACCAGCGCAGGGTTACAAATAGCGCTAGACATTGCGGACACAGCTGCTTGATCGACTGCCACGGCAGTAGTAATGAGACGGGCCTCATATCTTCAAACGGCAGGGGTTCCCAGAGACCTGCAAAATAAAGTGGAGGACTTACCATTTGATAAAACAAAGATATTTTCTGAAAAGACCGACAGTGTGCTTCACTCCAGTAAGGATTTGTGCACCACATTACACACTTTGGGCATGTACACCCCCCTCATACTGGTGAAGACACTTTACACCTTACCAGAGATGATACCTACAACATCAGCAACACAGCTTCGATCAATCCCGCACTCAACAAAGACCACAGAGACGGCAGAATCAAAACAACCGCGCACAACCTCATCCAGCTAATAAGCAGCAGGTTTGACTTGTTGGTTGAGGGCATCCAAACAGTCCTAGTCACCAACCAGAACCACCAAGCCACCCACATGTTTTACCATCGACTGAGGCCTTTTTACCAACAATGGGCCTCCATTACCTCTGACAGGTGGATCTTGGAGATAGTACAATCGGGCTATGCAATACCCTTCCTCACCATCCCGCCAACCACCTATCCCGTCCCTCCTCAGGGACCCTTCTCACAAGGACTTGTTGCGCAAAGAAGTCAACCACCTCCTTTCCATCACAGCCATAGAGAGAGTGCCGCACAAGTTCAAAGGGAAAGTGTTCTACTCTATTTCCTTATGCAAAAGAAGATAGGTGGATGGAGGCCAATATTAGATCTCTGAGGGTACGTCTACACTAGCCCTCTAGTTCGAACTAGGGAGGCTAATGAGGGCAACCGAAATTGCAAATGAAGCATGGGATTTAAATATCCTGTGCTTCATTAGCATGTTCCCGGCCGGTCGCCATTTTGGAAACTCACTAGCCCAGAATAACTGCCGAGATAAACCCCTTCGTTCGAATTAACAGTTAAACCTCATGGAATGAGGTGCTTCTCTGCCGTGTGTAGACGCGGGCAGTTATTCCAGGCTAGTCAGTTTCCAAAATGGCGACCGGCCGGCGGGAACATGCTAATGAAGCGCGGGATATTTAAATCCCACGCTTCATTTGCAATTTCAGTCGCCCTCATTAACCTCCTTAGGTCGAACTAGGGGGGCTAGTGTAGACGTACCCTGAAAGCTAAACCGCTATCTCCAAAAACAACTCTTCAAAATGGTGACTCTCGCATCTATAATCCCTGCACTAGACCACAATGACTGGTTTGCTGCCCTCGACCTCCAGGACGCTTATTTTCATATCACGATCCATCCCACTCACCGAAGATTTCTCCGTTTTACAGTGGGTACCGACCATTTTCAGCACCAAGTCCTACCCTTCGGCCTTTCCACTGCCCCCAGGGTGTTCTCGAAGACCCTGGCAGTAATCACAGCGTACCTATGTCGAAAAGGAGTCATAATCTTTCCTTATCTTGACGATTGCTTGCTAAAGGGCTGTTCATCAACCGAGACATCAATTATGGTAAATACCACCAGACAAACTTTCGACTTCCTTGGCTTACTGGTCAATGAGCAAAAGTCAACATTCCAGAGTTTGGAGTTCATCGGCGCCCGGTCGGACACCACCATGGCAAGAGCTCACCTGCCCCTCCAAAGATTCCAAGCTATTCAGAGCTTGATAGACATTCTACTACACAGCCCTACGGTACAGATAATCACCTGCCTAAAATTAATGGGCCACATAGCAACAACAAAGTATGTAGTCTGTCACGTGAGACTACACTTCTGCAGTCTACAACATTGGATAGCTTCCATCTATACCCACACAAAGCATCATGTTCACAGATCAGCAGCACCTCTGGTCCATGGCCGAGACTCCCTCAAATGGTGGACAGACTGGAGAAATCTCCTTTCTGGCGTCCCCTTTCACCACCAACAACCCTCATGGTATATCACCACAGACACCTCTCTCATAGGTTGGAGAGCCCACATGGGCACTGTGTCGGTCCAGGGTCAGTAGTCGCCTCAGGAGACATCCCTCCACATATCCACATAAACCTTTTGGAACTCAGAGCAGTCTTCAATGCTTGCAAGCACTTCCACAAATATATTCACAACACTGTGGTCAAAATACTCAGACAACATTGTGACGATGTACTATATCAATCGTCAAGGTGGGGCACGATCTCGCTCCCTATGTGCAGAAGCAATCCGACTCTGGAACTGGTGCATTTGGAACAACATCACGCTTGTGGCATCTTACTTACCTGGTGTCAACAACGTTGCTGCAGACTCCCTGAGCAGACACTTCGCACCAGACCATGAGTGTGAGCTCCAAGATGCGGTCCTCCATCTTCTGTTTCGATGTTGGGAATTTCCCCTCATAGATCTCTTTGCCACCTACCACAACAAGAAATGCCGCTACTATTGCTCCAGAGCAGGGGTGGCCTGCGGATCCCTGGGTGACGCTTTTCTTCTCAAATGGAATGAACCTCTGCTCTACGCCCCACAGAACTCATCCTGAGAGTCCTGGAGAAAGTCAAGGCAGACGAAGCCACGATGATATTAGTGGCACCCGCTTGGGCCCATCAACATTGGTTTCCCTTCTTCCAGCAAATGTCGCCATGCCCTCCATACCCCTTCCCGATTCTCCCAGACCTCCTGACTCAGAACCGGAGATCCCTGTTTCATCCCCAAATCCACACTCTACAACTCACGGCCTGGCTCCCAGTTGGCTCAATGCATCCAAAGATCTGTGTTTGACACAAGTCAAAGAAATCCTGATTTACAGCAGAAGACAGAATACTCAAACCACTTTCCTTTCCAAATGGCATAGATTTGTTTCCTGGTGCTCCGTACAGCACATGGAACCACACGCAGCTCCTCTGCATGCAATCCTCGACTATATCTTACACCTAAAACAGACAGTTTTGGCCTTAGCTTCCCTGAAGGTGCATCTCGCGGCTATCACTGCCTTTATACATTCCATTGATGGCACTTCAGTGTTTGCACATCCCACTACCAAGAGGTTCATCAAAGGGCTCACAAACCTGAACCCTCCTTGAAGGCCTGTCCCTCCACCATGGAATTTGGACATAGTGCTCAGTGCTTTAACTGCACCACTGTTTGAACCGCTAGCTACTACTTTCTTGCAAATGATGACCATGAAAGATGACCATGAAAGTGGTCTTTCTTCTCGCCATCACATTGGCCCACAGGGTCAGTGAGATGTCAGCTCTGATGGCAGTACCTCCATATACAATCTTCAATAAAGATGGCGTAGTTTTGAGACCCCACCCAGCCTTCATCCCCGAAGTCTGCTCTGAATTCCATATGAATGAGCCAATTATCCTACTCTCCTTTTATCCTAAACCACACGTCTCATCGCGCGAGACATCACTCCACACCCTCGATGTTCGTAGGGTGTTTGCCTTCTATATAGAAAGGACTAAACATTCCGAAAGACGGATCGTTTAATAGTCTCACTTTGCTGGCTGATCCAAAGGCGAGCCAATATTGTCTCAATGAGTAGCAAAAATTATAACTACATGCATAGTTGAGTGCTATTCTGCGCATCGTATACCGCTCCCAGCGCAACGAAGAGCTCACTCCACAAGAGCGGTGGCAACGTCAACGGCTTTTCTCAAAGGCATTCCCCTTAGAGATATTTGCTGAGCAGCCACTTGGTCATCTCACGACACATTCGTGAAGCATTATGCAATCCAACGCCTGCTTGTTACAGATACCTCATTGGCATCAGCAGCACTCTCAGCGATGACCAAAGAGTGACTCCGAGTCTCTCCTTCTTATCATCTCAGGATACTGCTACACAGTCACCTACAGTGGAGCACCCACGGGGACATCACTCAAAGAGGAAAGCGAAGTTACTCACCTTGGTGCAGTAACGATCATTCTTCTAGATGTGTGTCCTCATGTGTGCTCCACTACCCATCCTCCTCCCCGCTCCAGAGTCTCTTTCTTATATCTTTCAGATTCCGGGGCGAATTCGAGGAACTGGTGGGAGCTGGACCGTGTGCATGTGCAAAAGGGCACAAACGCCGCGAGGTGCTGACTATGCATGCGCAGTCTGGCTGACTACAACTATGGAAAAGTCTCCAATCTGTGGCACCGGGATGAGCCCAGCACCTACAGTGGAGAACTCATGGGGACACACATCTCAAAGAATGATCGTTACTGCACCAAAGTGAGTAACTTCGCTATTTTGTTACTTTTCTCTTAGGGACACTAATTCACAATGATGTCCCTGAGAGTTATCAGATACCGAGTCCCTCCTAGGATGCCCTGACTGTCTTCTACTCCAGCTGATGATAGGCCCTGATCCAGAGCATGCTGAAGTCATTGGAGTCATTCCCTTGACTCAAATGGGTTCTGGAATAGGTCCGTAATAAACTGTGGGCACCCAGCAATTGACAGAGTTAGGACTTTGACTCTTAAGCTTTTTTTTCCTAGAGTGGAATCTGTTTTTTTCATAAAACTGTATATATTTATCGTGCAGTACAATTAATAGCCCATTACATGTGTAACAATATAAAACAAGATATTTTGCACAAAGCACGTGGGTTTTTTTCAAAATATACAAATTCACTAGAGCCATGTGCTATTTTTCCACTTCTTAGTTTTAAAGATGCTATTTATTAAGTACACTCCTAAAACTTCTATGCACCATTTTTTACTTATATGGCACAATGATGAGTATTACATCTACCGCAGTCTCCTAAAAAACATCAGACAGGCAATTGGGCTTAAAGACTTCAGTATTTGACTTACTCAACAAGATCAAAGAGCTGCACTTTCTGGGTAAAGCTTCAGTGTTTTTTGACCATCTGTCAGACAGGATAAAATGCCATGCTCCTCAGCTCCCCCCTCCTCCTCTCCCGAATAGATTTTTCAGAATCAGGCACTATCTGATTAGGTCACTTGTTCTCTTATTTTAAGTCTGAAAAATTCAGCTCACTTACTCTACGAAGCTGAAGCTGCAATGATGCTGCATGGTTTTTAGTGTGTGTACAGAACAGGAGCTCTCTGAGCAGTGAAATTTTATTTCAGTGGAATAGTAAAAAAGGGACAAAGAAACCAGTTTAAACTTTTTAAGCCCTCAGTTTTATTCTCTACTCAGTAATTACTCCTGCTGCAATACACGACACTGCAGTGTCAAGCCACATAGCTGACAAGGCTCTCTGGATACACTGCCTTTGAAGCAGAAAAATTAACATTCTTCTTCGAGGAGTGTCCCCGTGGATGTGCCACCTTAGCTGTGCCAGTGCCACTGCGCCCATGGTCGGCAGACTTCTGATAGCAGTGCCCCTCTTTGACGCTTGAAACCGTCATCCTGCAGACACCGCCAATCGCCTCCTTAGTTCTTCTCTGACCGCCGCTGGCTCGGTCGCAGCAGAGCAGTTGCCCTAGTTTTACCTCAGCCTATAGTTTAGTGTTAGCTGATAGTATTAAGTTTTCTTAGCTTAGCTTAG
Source organism: Rafetus swinhoei (assembly GCA_019425775.1). Classification (NCBI taxonomy): domain Eukaryota; kingdom Metazoa; phylum Chordata; order Testudines; family Trionychidae; genus Rafetus; species Rafetus swinhoei. The sequence continues at coordinate 35,062,841 of CM033443.1, read as the reverse complement.
TTTCACGTTTTTCTTAAAAAAAAAAAAAACTAGAACGAAAGAAGAGGAGACAGGGATTTCTCCCTCCGCTTCACAGAACCGTGGTCTTAAACAGAAGAGATGGCCTCAAAGGGACTTTTACCAGGACATGGCTGGTTCTCCAGGATTCAAAAAGTGCGAATCCTGTAAGGTCTCCATTTCTATTTCAGATGGACATTGTCAGTGTGTCCGCTGCCTCAGTCAACAACACAATACACAGCAGTGCAAACACTGCTTGAAATTGACCAGCAAGACAAGGAAAGCCAGAGAGCTTCAATGTAAAATGATGCAGCTAGAGAAAGATTCAAAAGCTGCACTTGAACATGATAACATGGCACCCCCACACTCATGTCTCCGGGGGAGGCTCAGGCTAGGGGGACAACCTCCTTCTCAAGCCCTAGGGACCAAGACAGGGCTCAAACGCCCAGGAAGAGGTCCCACTCCTCAGTGAGTTCTGACTCCCTGCTGAGGAAGCATTCTGCAAGTAACAAGTCTGTCTCCGTGCCCGCCGCAGCTAAGGCACCGGAGAAACAGATGGGGAACAGGAACGGTGCTCACAAAAACTGGGACACCAAAGAGAAGGTCCGACCTTCCCCCCTTAAGCCGAGTGCAGAGCCAAAGCAGAGGAGCTCCACGCCGGCACCGGCGAAGCTGCCATCAGCAACACCGCCGAAGGCACTGTCAGCAGCACCACCAACAGCCCTGTCAGCAGCACCGCTCAAGCCGGCTTCAGCGCCACCAGTTAAAGCGTGGTCAGTGCCACCTGGGGAAGCACTGACAGTGGCACCGGTGAGAGAGCACGTTCAGTGCCGGCATCTAACGCCACAATGCAAGTGGTTGAAGAGCCGGCACCGACTAAGCGTGCGAATACGCACAAGAGGCATGCAACACCGGCTCCAATCTCGTTACCGGCACCGACAACTCACATAACCCCAGGACACATACTGCTTCCCTCACCACAGCTGCTTCAGTTTACCTCAGCAGCAGAGCTGATGGAAGCATCAGTACCAGGGATGCCACTTTTTGGCACAGATGGCCCCCCAAATACATAGAGGTTTAGTTTCTCTTCGACATCTGCCTCGGTGCCACCACTACTGAGCAATGATGATGATGACGATGGGCCTATACACAGGGGTACTCCCAGAACCTTGTTGCCCAAACCGTTACAACAAGGACAGCAGTGGCAACAACCACAAGGGCTCCCACCACCCATGCCACCCAACTGGCCATACTGGGACTTGTGGGCAGCTTATAGACTCCAACAACCCCAGATACCACAGGTTCTCCAACCCCAGGTCCTCCCCAGGCAATCCCCTGACCATTCCGTCTTCTCAGAGGAAGAGGAGCAAATGGACATCACAGGGGCAGAAAGAACAATGGACTCACCACCAACTGTGACTTGCCATCCTTGTCACCTGAAGTCACAATCAGCCCCCACCACCCAACGCAGGGGATGATTTCAAGTCGTTCCAGGAGTTTTTTAAGAGGGTTGCAGTCACATGGGACATATTGCTGTCTGCTATGCCCGAGATTCAGCAGAAGCTCACAAATATCTTGCGTGCCTCGCCACAGGTTAAGCTAGCAATCCCCATGAACAAAGCACTCATGGACCCTGCCAAAACCCTGTGGCAGACGCCAGCAACAATCCCACCCACCGGCAAAAGATCCGATCGCAAGTACAACATGGCCCCCAAAAATGTGTAATTCTTATTCTTGCACCCCACACCAAATTTTTTAGTGGTTGAAGCAGCCAACCAAAAGGGCAAGCACATGGACGCAGGCCCACATGACAAGGACTGGAAGCACCTAGACGTCATGGGCAGAAAAGCCTACTCGTCCGCTAGCCTCCAACTCTGAAGTGCAAACTACGTGGCACTGCTTGCAAAGTATACACACCACATATATAATCAGCTGTCAACCTTTATTACAGAACCTTCTGATAACAAAAAAATACAATACTATGTGAACATGAAGAAAGGGACATTGATCGCCAGAACAGCCCTACAGGCTGCACTAGATTCAGCGGACACGGCCTCCAGGTCCTTAGCATCGGCAATCATCATGAGGTGTGCTTCGTGGCTCCAACTGTCCAGCTTCCCAAGGGAGGTCCAGTCCACAGTGGAAGATCTACCATTTGAGAGCAGAAAGCTGTTTGCCAAATCCACCAACACTTCCCTTCATACACTGAAGGATTCAGGAACCACTCTGAACACCTTAGGCATACACGTACCTATGAATAAGAAGAAGAAGGGAAGATCTTTCACACAGAGAGATAAACCAGCCCAGTTTAATAAAAAACTAAGGCATTACAACAACAGGTATCAACCCAGACAGAACAGATGCAGGCAGGCCTCTGACAAGGCAACCGCACAGAAAACTTCAACATCCCGCCAAGCATTTTGAAGGTCTGGTCAAGGGTCGAACAGCACTGAGTTCTCCAATGCAGCAATACAAACCCTGTACAGCATTTGGCAGCAGACTAGCTGTATTTTATCCAGCGTGGTGGACCATCACCACAGACAAATGGGTGTTGGAGATCAGCGAAACCAGTTATTGCATCCCATTTACTTCCATTCCCCATCACCAACCTCTCCCCTCCCCGCCCCTCTTCAGGGACCCCTTCCATGAACTTGTGCTTGTATAAGAAGCACAGCACCTCCTACAACTAGGGGCTATAGAAGAGGTCCCACCAAAGTACAGGGGAAGGGGGTTCTACTCCCACTACTTCCTGACCATCAAGAAGTCAGGGAGGTGGAGACCGATTTTAGATCTCTGAAAACTCAATTGATTTGTCCGTTATCAACGGTTCAAGATGGTAACCCTAGCCACCATCATTCCTGCCTCGGAGAAGGGAGATTGGCTGTCTACCCTCGACCTACGGGATGCATACTTTCATATCGCAATACATCTGTCCCACAGACGATTCCTGAGATTTACTATAAGAGACCTACACTTCCAATACAAAGTGTTGCCTTTGGGCTCTCTACAACCCCAAGGGTCTTCTCAAATGTCCTGGCAGTGGTGGCGGTCCACCTAAGGAAAGTGGGCATCACCATATTCCCATACCTCGACAACTTGCTCTGTGTCCACGGCACGTGACACAGAGCAAGCAGTAGCAACCACCAGAGCATTGTTTGACTCTCTGGGCCTACAGATCAATTTGGAAAAGTGTGTCCTCACCCCAACCCAGAGCATAGAGTTCATGAGGGTCACAGGAGTCGGAGTAAGAAGTCCTCCAGCTGGACATTATTTTGACATTTATGTTGAAATAACTGCTTGTGTGTAGATGTGCACTTTGTTATTCCAGAATAACGGTGCTGTGTAGATGTACCCTTAGGATATGTCTACACTAGCCCCCCTAGTTCGAAGTAGGAATGAGGTGTACCGGTAGTTCGAATTAGAGATCCTAATTCGAACTACCTACTCAGTGCCGCATGTAGCCGCGGGCACGGAGTTCGGACTAAGGGGGATTTAAAAATGGCTGCGCCCAGGAAGATGCAAATGAAGCCTGGGATATTTAAATCCCGGGCTTCATTTGCAACTCCGGTTGCCCTCATTTGCCTACCTAGCTCGAACTACTACCGAGCTAGTGTAGACATACCCTAAGATGCCACAGGACTGCCACAGGACTATTAGTTTCAGTGCTTCAATTTTTGGCTTAAGATATGTGCTAAATGATCTTGGAAAGTGCTTAGTATCCATCCTTTGAAAAGCAGTAACTTTTAAGGGTATTTAACATATAAACTGATGAGTGGTGTGGAGAAAGTGAATAAGGAAACGTTATTTACTTGTTCCCATAATATAAAAACTAGGGGCCACCAAATGAAATTAATGGGCAGCAGGTTTAAAACAAATAAAAGGAAGTTCTTCTTCACACAGCACACAGTCAACCTGTGGAACTCCTTGCCTAAGGAGGTTGTAAAGGCTAGGACTATAACAGGGTTTAAAAGAGAACTAGATAAATTCATGGAGGTTAAGTCCATTAATGGCTATTAGCCAGGATGGGTAAGGAATGGTGTCCCTAGCCTCTGTTTGTCAGAGGGTGGAGATGGATGGCAGGAGAGAGATCGCTTGATCATTACCTGTTCGGTTCACTCCCTGTGGAGCACCTGGCATTGGCCACTGTCGGCAGACAGGATACTGGCCTGGATGGACCTTTGATCTGACCCAGTACGGCCGTTCTTATGTTATTATGTAGGTACCCCAAATCACTAGTCTGTTTTGAAAAGCTGGTGTTCTATCTTGGTATTTATAGGCGATTGAGCAGGCTTTTAATTCACGGCAAAGAGTCTGAGCATCTCTTGGGATCGTGTCTGAAGACTGTATAATTCAGGTGGAAATTGCTATGCGCTGAGTCTTATACATGCTATTGATGTAGATCACACTGGAAAATGTTAAAAATCCTAGGCCTGCCATTTTATAATGCCTGGCATTTCACTTTAATTGGAAATGGAATGATTTTATAAACCAGATGTTTCTTAGTATTACTAGTTCCTAGATAACGAGCAGTTGTTGGAAAAACTGATCATTTAAGGTGTGATGAAGGTGTGAGCTTGACGAATGCTGTGCATTAATGGAAACATGGCATTACTATCAAACTGAATAATCTGTCTATAATATAGTAGTAATAACTATACAGGGGGCTTGATCCTTTGTGCTAAGCACTGGTATGAAGCAGACTGGGGACCCAGGCACCTTATTTTTCCCATGTGTTTGTGCATTGCTATTCTGTGAGCTCTCGGTGTAAGGCAGCCTCAGGTCTTTTAGAACTTAAACTCAGCTGCCATTAAGTCCTGTTTACACTGCTGGAAAGGGGCTGTGGCAAAGGGGCCTCAGCTTGAGGCACTGTAATGAACACGCTGGTGGTAATCACATAAGGGCCCAGCCTGCAAGTGAAATTCTAAGCACCCTGCTTCCCTTCCAGAGGTCACATCGGATATTCATGAATGTAATAAAGCTGGGTTCCTCCTGCTTCATCTCCCCAACACCAACAATCATGGTGTTTGGACTCAAAAGCCAAAGTGAATCCTTCATGAGTTCCATGAGAGTTGGTGTCTCTGCCAGCCTCGAGATTGTTGAAGGTCTGAGTTATTCGCTGGTAAGACGGAAGGTAATATAGCTCAGCCTCACACTCATATTAAGGAGCAGGGAAAATCACCTGGGCCGCAAAGAGCTATTCTTAACATATGCTGCATGTGACATTTTTAGACCTGGGTAATTCTGCCTATCCCTTCCACTTCATGTAATAAAACTATTTAATCAAATGCTGAACATCCTCCGGGCCCCTCCTCAAAAGCCCTAGACAAATAAAATGCCCGGTCTTTGTTAAATCTATCCAGTTATACTTGAGATCATGTAGGAAATGTGCTAGATGCTGTACACAGACATAATAAAAACAGTCCCTGTTCCAAAGAATTTGAAATATAAATGGAGAACACTGGCAAAGAATGGGGGAAATGTTATCCTCATTTTCCAGAGGAGGAATTGAGCAACAGAGACTAGGCACTTCTCAAAAACCACACAGGCCACGGAGGTCTCAGGAGGGTTAAAAACTAGATGTCCTGAATCCTATACCACAGTTTCAGCCACAAAATGTTCCTCCTTCTCTCTTATTTAAAATTCCTCTCCTGCATTTACTATTTTTAATACAAATCTAAATGTATTCCATCAACTCTGCAGTTTAGAGTGCACATGACTGCATTTGCACAGTGTAGGCTGAAACGCCTCAATATGTCAAGGAAATAGTTTACAGCGATTTCTTCACTTAGAATCTGCTCCATGCCCAAAAAACATTACATTTTTTCATCATTGAAAAGACTGAAGCCCCAGGTTTTATCATTTGGCACAACTGATTCCGTGAGCAATAATTGAATTTTATAGCCAATATTGTATGTGTAATAACTGTTTATATAAAATAAATCTGTCACTAAATAGTAAGTAGCTTTACCATTTCTGTAGTCTATTTTTTATAATCTCTTCTGTGTAGGGAGATCCTTTATAAGTCAGAGCTCTGAATGTTGTTACAAATGCCATTTGAACTGACATCGTAGATCTGCCTTTCCTTGAATTTAGAATTTTGTCCAAAAATTAGTCACCTTCACCAAGTTTAGATAAAATTTAGTAAAGGCATAACAAATATTGCAATGGTACACAGTTCTCATTTTAAAAAGATCATTATTTTGCCTTTGCTCCCATACTACAGTGATGATGGAATTCTGAATACAGGTAAGATAGGGCAAAAAAATATTCCTAGGCAACAAAGGTGTAAATAGGTCAGCATTCATATCTTTTGTGTAGATTTCCTGCTAGCTTGTATTTTAATCTGAAGTTATCAGTTAAGAACATAAGAACATAAGAACGGCCGTACCGGGTCAGACCAAAGGTCCATCTAGCCCAGTATCCTGTCTGCCGACAATGGCCAGCACCAGGTGCCCCAGAGGGGGTGGACCGAAGACAATGATCAAGCGATTTGTTTCCTGCCGTCCTCTCCAGCCTCTGACAAACAGAGGCCAAGGACACCATTTTATCCCCTGGCTAATAGCCTTTATGGACCTAACCTCCATGAAATTATCTAGCTTCTCTTTAAACTCTGTTATAGTCCCAGCCTTCACAGCCTCCTCTGGCAAGCAGTTCCACAGGCTGACTACACGCTGTGTGAAGAAGAACTTTCTTTTATTAGTTTTAAACCTGCTACCCATTAATTTCATTTGGTGTCCTCTAGTTCTTCTATTTAGGAACTAATAAATAACTTTTCTTTATCGGCCCTCTCCACACCACTCATGATTTTATACACCTCTATCATATCCCCTCAGTCTCCTCTTTTCTAAACTGAAAAGTCCCAGTCGCTTTAACCTCTCCTCATATGGGACCCGTTCCAAACCCCTAATCATTTTAGTTGCCCTTTTCTGAACACTTTCCAAGGCCAAAATATCTTTTTTGAGGTGAGGAGACCACATCTGTACACAGTATTCAAGATGTGGGCGTACCATAGTTTTATACAGGGGCAGTAAGATATTCTGGGTCTTATTTTCTATCCCTTTCTTAATAATTCCTAGCATCCTATTTGCCTTTTTGACCTGCACACTGTGTGGAAGTTTTCAGAGAACTGTCCACGATAACTCCAAGATCTCTTTCCTGATTTGTCGTAGCCAAATTAGCCCCCATCATACTGTACATATAGTTGGGGTTATTTTTCCTGATGTGCATTACTTTACACTTATCCACATTAAATTTCATTTGCCATTTTGTTGCCCAATCACTCAGTTTGGTGAGATCTTCTTGGAGTCCCTTACAGTCTGCTAACAAAACTCGATTAACTTTCTAACATATACTGTACAGTGAATTTACTCATTTAGTGGAATCTCTGATGTATAAAGCTTCATGCTAACCTAAGGTATAAATCACTGCCACAACCACAGAAGTCATGATTGACAGGTACATTTTTCTGTATTGGGTGTGTATTTGTGTGTGTGTGTGTGAAAGATAGCGAGAGAGAGACAAAGAGTAAATAGACCCTTTGGAGTGAACTCAGTTACACTGCATGCACGGAGAAGTTGTGTGTATAGCACATTTCTATCTGGGGTCTTTTTATTTTTTCAGCAACCACTGCTGATCTCTTCTTACCAACACGCATGCATGGTCTGTACGCACTGCCGCAAGGATACTCAAATCTTTCCCTTAGGTCAGACAGTTCAACAGAACATGAGTTGAGTTGTCTAACACAGCCCTGAAAGCTAAGTGTTATCACTCCAGACAGTCCTTTCTCTGATACATCATAACAACTTCAGAGCTGTTTCGTCTCTGTGTGTCGATGCAGCATCAGTGTCTTTCAATATTGTATATGGTGTGTCTAACACCAAGTTTAACTTCAGTTATCCAGAATTCACTGTCTGAAGCTCACTGTTATCCAAACAGAATCATTTTTCCACAGCACCTTTCAGCTTACAGATGGTATGGAAAAGTGATACCCAGAAGAAAGTGTCCCGCTATCTCAGACATAGGAGTAGATGGACTGGGAAGAAGGAGAGCTGTGCAGGGATCTGAGGTAATTGTGTATGGACAGGCTTCGGCAGGCTGGCCATATTTCCCTCTGCTGAATATGGGACACCTGGTAAAATTACTGTGATTCAAGTGAATGCAACAGCAATCAATTAGACAAATGTTCAAATTAACAGAAAGTTGACTGAGACCCTGTAAAGAAAGAAATACTGTGCCGCTGGATTCTTTTTATTTAATTCCTTCTCTTTAATGCTTTAGGGTTTATGTGGGGAGAGGTACCACGCACAGTCCTACACATCTTCCTCAAACGGAAGGGTGGTGGGGAGTGGCTGACTGACCTGACCCAATCTTGCCTGCCTGGCACTCTTCACTCCCCATGCCTGGGCCCCCAGGCTGGATCCACCTCTTTTGGTACCTGACACGATGCCTCCCTGAGGCAACATGGGGCGGGGCACACAGGGTCACATGCACCCCCTCCACAGATTTCCGCCAGGGTTCACACCAGAATCAGGCCAGCAGCAGCCTTTACGCACTGTGTGGCAGGGGAAGGGATAACCTGGCCCAGGTCTCTGCTGAGCTCTTCTCTCCCTTGGCCCCTTCCTCCTGTGAGGCTGGAAGCAGCTTGTCCTTTCCTGCCTGCACAGTCTCAAAAGGCAGCCAACACCTCCAGGTTGCTGCTACCCATCGAATAACTCAGTCACCTCCTGCCTCCTATTGCACAGGAAGGGCTTAAACCCTAAGGATGCATCGTGCAATGGGGCCTATGGAACCTGACTGCGGAAGCTTCCACAAGTCCAGTGAGTGAGAAAATGGCACAGCAGAGGAGGGTGCCTAGGGGAGGGAGGAGCCCCGCACTTCCTGGGGGCAGGAGCATCGGTGAAGAGGGGCGGCTGGAGACCCTGAAGGTTTGAGGCAGGAACAGGATGGAAATAGCTTCCCCGTTGCTACTCCAGAGCTTAGATGAGGGCAGTGAGGCTTCCTTGTGACAACACTTTGGCACATGCAGAGCTTGGCTTTTCCTGGCCAGTGATCCAGGCCAGAGGGTCTTGGGCTTTCCCAGGGTGCCATCCCAGCCAGACACAGAGTAGGGAAGAAGGAATCTCCAGCCAAGCTGTTGGTGAGCTGAGCACTGTGATCAAGGGCTGATTCTCTGCACAGTGCTGGGAATGGGACACATCTTGTCAGTGGAGATCTGGAGGAGCAGCGGGACTGAAGGCGTGGGCAGGGAGAGCAATGCAGGAAGAGGACAGCAAGACCGGGAGCACATACAGGGCTGATGGGTGGAGAGCAGAGGTGACACGTAACTGACCTGCCTGGCACCTGCCCACATTTACCAACCACTCTGCTGCCAACTGTAGGTTCCACGCATACACGGATTTCAACACCACTTTGGAATTTCCAGAGAGTGCTGGCACAGTAGCCGGACTAGTGGTAAAGTTGTTAAAAAGACAGGGGACTAATTTCTCAACTTAAATGACATTTATGGTCATTTCATTCTCATGGAGCCCTGATGGAAGCTATTGTATACACAGTAAATGAGAGAAAATCTGGGATGCATTGGAGGGAAATAAAAGTAAGTCTACAAGGAGTAATGAGGAATATTCTCTGGAATCAGTATTAGCTGATTAGTCAAACTAAAGATGCTCAGGGATTCCCCAGCCAAAACTGTGGAAATCCATCTTTTATCAGAACAGAGCCCTCAGTGATTTGAGACTAAAATGGTTTAAACTCAGCAAATTGACAGTTCTATCCTGCTCTTTCCCCTGCCTAAATGGAGTTTAAAATAGAGCACACGTGTATTCTTACCTGGGAAACTGAAGCACTTCTTAAGTCAGCAAACCCTTCTACATTAAGACAATGTCATCAGGCATTTTTATGGGCTGGCTTCAAGAGGTCCTCTTTTGGATGAATGGATTGTCAAAACTGAGAGGGGTCTAACCCAGGAGAGAGGCCTTTTGGTGGACAGTGCTTTTGAATATTCTGGAAAGTTGATCAGTAAAGCTTTGGACGAGCACTGTCTCTGTCTATCATACTTATGTAGCCCCTAGTACCGAGCAGCTCCTAAACTTTAATGTATGTGACCTCACAACACTACATATATGAGGTACGGAAGTCCTACCTATCCCCAGTTTATAGATAGGGAACTGAGGCCCAGAGAAGTTAAGTCATTTCCCTGTGCCACACAAACAATCTATGGCAACGCAGAAACATCAAACCAGATCTCCATGTCCTAGACTAGTACCCATCCCAGAGACCATCCTTCCTCTCTCTTGCCATAGAATAACTACAGTGAAATAAGCACGGCTTTATTATTAGAGCGGATCAAAATAAAATCTGTCATTTATATTTTCTTTAGAGTAAAACAGTCCTTTTTAAAAATGAACATTTTAGCAGAATAATGAACATGAACATTTTTGTTTTCAAACCAAGTATTTTTTTCATTTTGGAGGGTTCCCACATTTATTAGTGGCAAATGGAAAAAATTAAAAAGAATGGAAACAGTGACTAAGTGCCACCCAGGGTAAAAAAGGGGAGAGGAGGAAAAAATAAATATTGGAAAAGAAAATCATCAAACAATTGGAAAATTTCAAAATTCTTCATGAAATGTATGTTGCCATTTCTTAAAGCAGCTTTAATTATTTCATGCCTTCATCACCTCTCAGCTCGGGTGTAGCAAAGCAATATACCTGGCTATGACACTCTCCGCTCTTAAACGCCCATTGGCTGCAGCATGTCTCCTCAGCAACGCTGGCGGCTGTGAACACATCAGAGCTAGCCTCTGATCACTACATTGGCTTTCCATAGAATATTGCATCAAGTTTCACGCCTTGGTGCTTAATCTCAAAGTGCTTAATGGCCTGGAAGCAGGGTCTCTAAAAGATGGACCATAGAATTATCGGTCTGAAGTGTCCTTGAGAGATCATCAGGTTCAGTCCCCTGCACTCATGGCAGGACCAAGCATCATCTGGACCATCCCTGACAGGTGTTTGCCTAACCTGCTCTTACATATCTCCAATGATGAGATTCCACAACATCCCTAGGCAGTTTATTCCACTGGGTGACCACTCTGACAGGAAGTTTTTTCCTAATGTCCAACCTAAAGCTCCCTTGCTACAATTTAAGCCCATTGCTTCTTGTCTTTTCCTCAGAGTTGAAGGAGAATATTTTTTCTCCCTTCTCCTTGTAACACCCTTTTAGGTACTTGAAAGCTGTTATCATGTCCCCTCTGTCTTCTCTTTTCCAAACTAAACAAATCCAATTCCTTCAGCCTTGCCTCTTAGCTCACGTTTTCTAGACCTTTAAACATTTTTTGTTGCTCTTCTCTGGATTTATTCCACGTTGTCCACTTCTTTTCTAAATGTGGCACCCAGAACTGGACACAGTGCTTCAGTTGAGGGCTAATCCGCTTGGGGTAGAGTGGAAGACTGACTTCTCATGTCTTTGCTTACAACACTCCTGCTAATACAACCCAAAATAATGTTTGCTTTTTCTGTAACAGTGTTACACTGGCGACTCATTATTTAGTTTGTGGTCAGCTATGACCCTCAGAGCCCCTTCTGCAGTACTTCTTCCTAGACAGTGAGTTCCCCATTTTGTATGTGAAACTGCTCTTTCCTTAGTGGAGTACTTTGCATTTGTCCCGATAGAATTTCTTCCTGTTTACCTCAGACCACTCCTCCAGTTTGTCCAGCTCAGGGGTGAAGACGGGGGTGGATGACCTTGCTCCCATGGCAAATGGAACTGTACAAATGCATAAACCTCTGCTGTGCAGGAGATGAAACTTCCTCCACAGCCTGACTGTGGAATGAGCCCCACTCATCCCTCCAGGAGCTATGGACCATCACAAACTACCCCACAATCTTCTTTAAGTGCAAGGTTTATTGATTTGAACCTTGCTTTCTCTAATGTAAACAGATAGGCGTGTGTCTTCTTCCCCTCCCCACAGAAAGCAAAAGACTTTCCTATACATATTTCTCCTTCTGGAGAAAGGGTGAAAGAACAAACATGTGACAAATGTTGGTCATAATGCTTAATGAATGATTGGAAGGCACTCAGTTCCTACAGTAATGAATACTGTACAAGAACCTAAATACAATTAACATGTTTAACAGTGCCAGCATTATACACTTCACGTTATCTGCTTCATAGTACTTTTCAGAGTGGTTACAAGGCAAAAGGGAAATCAAAGAGAGAGCCTGATTTTTCCTCCCCAGTCAGGCTCTTTATTTATATCACTCCCTTAGCCTAAAGGGGCCTTGCAGCAGACATAAATGTCAATTGCATCCACTTTATGGGCTCTTTACATGGGTTTAAAAGGCCGTAGTGCAAAGGAGAATTAGGACTCTATGGGTTTTTTTTAAAAATTCCCTGACAAAAATGTTAATGAGGGGAGTTGTGGATATAAACAAATCCTGAAAAATGATTTTGTAGTTACAAAATGAGGCATTTGGGAGTGCAATATTTTGAATGAAATAAAGGTAAGAAAGTATGGAAATACAGGGTGAAGGATGCCCAGGCATCTTTAATTCTGCCTTAGTCCCAGTTAGGCTGTGCTTCAGTCTGCATCTAAAACTGGTATTTCCTCTTGCTGGCAGTTCAGACATGAGCACCGCTGGCTAAAGATGACTGAAACTCCGTTCCGTATGCTGTCTCATTTACCAGTGCCCACAGATGTGACACTATCCACAAGCTGTGCATACTAAAGGTGGGTAGTGAGAGGCGAATAGGGACCTAATCAAATTAAAAGCTCTGTGAAAAGTATGACACAGTCAAATACAGAGACTTATATGAGATTAGTTCAGACATTGTCACGATGGTTGTTCATTTTAACTTGTTAATGTTAAACTCCTCTGAATTTAAAATCTCATCTGTGTGTTCTGCGCTGCCACTGTTACTGCTTTGGTTATAATTCAGTTCGCAGAAAGCCTGTCTCTGCATTCAGACGCCTGGGAGCCTGTAACGGGGGGGACACAATACACGAGATGTGGCCTCACCAGTGCCGAATAAAGTGGAATAATCACTTCCCTCGATCTGCTGGCAATGCTCCTCCTAATGCACCCTAATATGTCATTAGCCTTCTTGGCTACAAGGGCACACTATTGACTTATATCCAGCTTCTCATCCACTGTAATCCCTGGGTCCTTTTTGGTTAACTGCTGCTTAGTCACTCGGTCCCCAGCCTGTAACAATGCTTGGGATTCTTCCATCCCAAGGGCAGGACTCTGCACTTGTCCTTGTTGCAAATAGTCATTTGTTATTGGGTTTGGTGGACCTGAGGGTCTTAGACTGAGCTGGCACAAGTTCACTAATGCCCTTTCTTCTTTGAGTGTTTGTTCATGTGCATTCCAATTAGGGGTCTGTGTGTTATCTGGAATTCCCCCTTGCTCTTGTTAGCAAGTGCAGCAGCTCGTTTGTTCTTCGTAGTCTATAGTTGTAGGAGTTAGTGTTAGTCAGTGTTACTTTAAACAAAGTTATTATATAGTTTCGTTTCTAAATTAGCTAAGTGGGAGGTTTTCCCTTCCTTCTGTGTGATCCAGCCAAAGGGCATAGCTGGGTGTCCAGGCTTTAAATCCTGTGGATCTTGTGGCAAGTGTATGCCCAAAAGTGACCCTCACATTTCCTGCTTACATTGTTTGGGAGAGATGCACCAAACAAATGGTTGTCCTATAAAGGACAGGGATCAGAGCCTACAAGTTCTCTTAATGGAGGTGACTCTTCATCCTCAGCTGGACCGCGCATCAACAGACTCGGTGCCGAGCATGGCCTCATCCGTCCACAGCACACCGGCACCGTCAGTGCATGGTCAAGCCCTGTCAAGTGTTCTCAGCACTTTATGGGCTCGTCTCAAGGCTACCACTGCGGACACCACTCGCAATCAGAAAGAGAAGAGATCACAAAGGGGAAAGTCCTCTGCTAAGGACAGGCCTAAGGTAAGTCAAGCCACAAGCCTAATGCGCCACCTTCCAGCATGGTGAAGCCTGAGACACCTTCATTTCGCTCTCCAGAGACTGCAAGGGAGAGCTGCATGCCATCTACTCCTGAGGCGTTTCAGGTGGCCCAGGATCTCAGGTGCTCCATGGCACCTTTCTCATCATCACTGGCACTGGCTCTGCCGAGAGCACCTTCCACGGGTAAACTGGCCATGAAAAGTCAATGGTCACCATCTCTGACCCCCTACTCTCCTGTGCTTCTAGGGGATTAAACCAGCATTGCTTCCTGTCCCAGTCTGGAGCCAAGAAGTTCTGCCCTCTCTGTGGCTCTCCTGCTCAGATACCGTGAAGTCAGAGTCAGACTCTAGGAGATTGCGCCATAGCAGGAGCATCATGTTGACTTCCACCAGAGACTGGCACCGACACATGGCACCGTGGCCTCACAGTGGCAGGCACTGATGCAATGGTCCTTTTGGACCCTTGGGCTTTCCACCAAAGCCAACGCAGGAATCGAGGGCACCTCTCGAGAGTGTCGTCAGCAGCATCAGTGATGTTCATGGCACCAGCGCCTCCAACCCAGTCGCCAATCTGAACTTCGTCATGGACATCAGTGTCGACCCCAGCACCTCCTATAACAACCCAGGTGTCAATGCTAGCACCAACACTGGTACCGTCAACACTGTCAACACCAAAGGCACCATCACAGGTTCCATGCCTACCTCTGGCACAGGATCCCTTGGCACCACACACAGCCTTGCCAGTTTCTTTTGAGCCTGGGGCAGACAGCTCTCCCGCCAGTGACTACTTCCTCTTCATCCTCCCCGATGAGGTGTTGGTGGGATCCACTCCAGTTTCTGCTTTGCAGACCAATAAGGCAGCACAGCAGCTCCTCAGGAGAACGGCTCAGGGCCTTTATGTACAAGCAGAGGAAGTACTGGAGGGCACTGATCCAAGAGAGACATTTTGTCCTCCTCCGTACCAGGTTGTATCGCCTTGCTGCTCATCAAGTCCATCATAGACAGTATTAGGCCTTCCTCCTGCGACAGAAGGTCCGGAACGAGGGGGAGTAGAATTGGAAGTTCCACTGACATGTCCAACATGTGATCTGGTATCAGTTTCTCTCTTCTGGCTCTGAGTCCGCAGCATCGTAGACTGCGACTCTATCTGGAGCTGCCTCTACCTTCGTTTAAACAAATAATGCAAAATCTTAAATTGGTTATATATTTTCATATTAAATCCTGTTTAGTTGAAATAAAGCAATTGCTGGAAATCTCATTGCTTGGATCTTGTGAAGCTGGTCTGGACAGAGCACTAAAACCAGACTGTAGGTAGTAACACAGCCCTGGACAGCTGGAGGGGAGATGGCCTGTAAAACTAAAACTTTCTCTTTTATTTTTTATGGATCCTGTCACAACACTGCAATCTGAAAATCTGTCAGATAATGCACATAGGTGGGATGCATTACAACAAAGTGCATCAGAGATGGTGTGTGTGTGTTTGTGTGTGTGCACGTGGACATGCATATGTAAAACTGTCTTTGACTAAAGATCTTTGCTCCTGGTTTCTTTACTAGTAGTTCTGACAGTGTATTATTGCCCTGTGATCTCTTCAGGAAACACAAATGCAATAAGCAGATTTCCCTGCTCTCTTGTTTACCAGTTGGAGATGAATTTGAATGGGAGGAAACAGCTTCTCTCTAACAGAAGCCATTCTAGGATATCTATTAACTTCATTTACTGTAGTTTCTATTCCTGCTGTTTTTGACTGCCTGAGCAGACTTGCTGAATTGCTACATTTGCAGCTAATTTATCAACTTCCTTCCCCTCTCAAATCCTCTTCCAGTGGATGTGATTTTTTTGGGGGGTGGGGAGGATGCATTTGAGACCAGTCTCTGATTTTCAGGTGATTATCAAGACAAACTCAAATTTGTGTGAATTCAGAGTGTGCATGAGGGATCAGCACAACTATCAGCTCCATTTGTGCCTAGTCTTCGACAGAGATGGAGAGAGTGATTCAGAGAATCTAGGGAATGAAGGAAAATTATGGGCGGGGGGAGGGATAAAAATCTTAAATGAAACAAACTGTTCCATAGTATCTTTATGGATAGCAATTCCATGCTCTGATCATATGAATATAACAGTAGCAATATATTACCGACCACCTCACCAGGATAGTGATAGTGACTGTGAAATGCTAA
Organism: Rafetus swinhoei; assembly: GCA_019425775.1. Classification (NCBI taxonomy): domain Eukaryota; kingdom Metazoa; phylum Chordata; order Testudines; family Trionychidae; genus Rafetus; species Rafetus swinhoei. The sequence goes on along the minus strand of CM033443.1, from coordinate 35,046,698 downwards.
ATGAGATTAGAGAAGCTATAAAAATAAAAAACTAATTAATAATGGCAGATTTCAACTAATGCCCTATTGACTGGGTACCTCAGGACGTGATGCAGAGATAAAGTTTATTGACACTTTAAATGACTGCTTCTTGGAGCAGCTGGTTCTAGAGCCCATAAGAGGAGAGACAATTCTTGATTTAATACTAAGTGGAGCGCAGCATCTGGTCCAAGAGGGAACAATAGCTGGACCTCTTGGAAATAGTGACCATACTATAATTAAATTTAACATCCCCGTGGTAGGAAAAACATCACTGCAGCCCAACATGGTGGCATGTCATTTCAGAAAGGTGAATTACACAAAAATGAGGTTAGCTAAACAGAAATTAAAAGGCACAAAGCCAAAAGTAAAATCCCTGCAAGCTGCATGAAAACTTTTCAAAGACACTATAATAGAGGTGCAACTTAAAAGTATACCCCAAATTAAAAAACACAGTAGGAGAACCAAAATGTGCCACGGTGGCTTACTAACCAAGTAAAAGAAGCAGTGAGAAATAAAAAGGCATTGTTTAAAAAGTGGAAGTTAAATCCTAGTGAGAAAAATAGAAAGGAGCATAAACTCTGTCAAATGGCAATTATAAAAATATAATTAGGAAGGCCAAAAAGGAATTTGAAGAACATGAGAAGCAGGAACCTTAGGTCGTTGGACAACTGAGTTGCTAAGGGAGTGCTCAAAGACGATAAGGTCATTGCAGAGAAACTAAATGACTTCTTTGCATCAGTCTTTACGGCTGAAGATGTTAGTGTGATTCCCAAACCTGAGCCATTCTTTTTAGGAGACAAATCTGAAGAATTGTCCCAGATTCAGTGTCATTAGAGAAGGTGTAGGAACAAACTGATAAACTAAACAGTAACAAGTCTTCAGGACCAGATGGCATTCACCCAAGAGTTCTGAAACAACTCAAATGTGAAATTGTGGAACTACTAACTATAGTTTGCAACATATCCTTTAAATCAGCCTCTGTACCAAATGACTGGAAAAGAGCTAACATGACATCAATTTTCAAAAAGTGCTCTCAAGGTGATCCTGGCAATTACAGACCAGTACATCTAACTTCAGTACCAGGCAAATTGGTTGAAACTACACTAAAGAACAGCCTTGTCAGACACATAGATGAACATAATATGTTAGGGGAAAGTCAACATGGTTTCTGTCAAGGGAAATCATGCCTCCCTAATCTACTAGAAATCTTAGAGGGGATCAACAAGCATGTGGACATGCGGGAATCCAGTGGATATAGTGTACTTAGATTTCCAGAAAGCCTTTGATATGGCCCCACACCAAAGACTCTTAAGCAAAGGAAACTGACATAGGACAAAAGGGAAGGTCCTCTAACAGACTGATAACTGGTTAAAAGATGGGAACCAAAGGATAGGAATAAATGGACAGTTTTAAAAATGGAGAGAGGTCACTAATGGTGTCCCACAGGGTTCTGTATTGGGACCAATCCTATTCAACAAACTCATAAATGATCTGGAGAATGGGGTAAACAGTGAGGTGGCAAAATTTGCAGATGACAGTAAACTGCTCAAGATAGTGAAGTCCAAAACAGACTGTGAAGAGCTTCAAAAAGATCTCACGAAACTAGGTGACAGGGCAACAAAATGGCAGATGAATTTAAATGTTGATAAATGCAAAGTAATGCATATTGGAAAACAAAGTCCCAACTATATGTATAAAATGATGAGGACTAAATTAGCTATTACCATTCAAGAGAGAGATCTCGGAGTCATTGTGGATAGTTCTCTGAAAACATCCATCAATGTGCAACAGCAATCAAAAAAGCAAACAGAATGTTAGGAATCATTGAAAAAGGGATAGAAAATAAGACAGAGAATATCATATTGCTTCTATATAAATCCATGGTATGCCCACACCTTGAATATTGCATGCAGATGTGGTCACCTCTTCTCAAAAAAGATATTTTGGCATTGGAAAAAATTCAAAAAAGGGCAACAAAAATAAGTAGGGTGTTGGAACAGCTGCCATAAGAGGAGATAATAAAACTGGGACTTTTCAGCTTAGAAAAGAGGAGACTATGGGGCGATATGATAGAGGTCTATAAAATCATGACTGGTCTGGAGAAAGTAAACAAAGAAAAGTTATTTGCTCCCATAACACAAGAAGTAGGGGTCACCAAATGATATTAATAGGTGGCAGATTTAAAACAAACAAAAGGAATTATTTCTTCACAGAACACATAGTCAACCTGTGGAACTTCTTGCCACAGGATGTTGTGAAGACCAGGACTTTAACAGGGTTCAAAAAAGAACTAGATAAATTCATGGAAGATAGGTCCATCAATGGCTATTAGCCAGGATGAGTAGGAATGATTTCCTTAGCCTCTGTTTGTCAGAACCTGGGAATGGGTGACAGGGAAGAAATCACATGATGATTACCTGTTCTGTTTATTCCCTCTGGGTCACCTGGCCACTGTTGGAAGACAGGATACTAGGCTAGATGGACCTTTGGTCTAACCCAGTATGGCCATTTTTATGAACAGCAATATGCCTCCAAATATTAAAATGAGAACTTTTTGAGGGCGTATACAGCAAAACACAAGGTGGATGTGTGTATTTATACATTTTTGAAATCTGCCATTTAGGATCATTGCCAGTATATGCCAGGGTATGATCCTGCTGCTTGTAGGTGCTTGTTCCTCTTCTCCCAGTTCTTTCCCTGTATTGCTATACCTCTGTTCTGTGCATCTATTTTGTGTTCCCCATATTTTGACTCTAAGCTCCTTGGGGCCAAGTGTTGTTTTTTGGTTTTTTGTTTTTGGTTTTTTTTGTAGTGCCTTGGACAAAGGACACCTGTTTGGAGTCCCTGAAGAATTATCAGAATGTAAATAGTAAAAAAGAATAAGAAGTTTTTGGCTGTCAATTTGTTTCTCTAAGTGCTTATGCCAATTAAGGCCCCGATTCAGCAATGTACTTAAGTACATGCCTACCTTTCCACACCTGAGTAGTCATATTGACTTCAGTGCTGCTACGTTAGGTGTTTAAAGTTGAGTACATACTTAATTACCTTGAAGAAATTAGACTTGTATGAGATATGGAGCAGGTATTGCTAAGAGCATCGATACCTTGAAAACCCACTCATTTTCTTTGAAGTGTAATTATAGTCTGAAAAGTATCTTCTGACCCCTTGTATCTGCTTCCACTGTGATTTCTGAGTCATATCTGCTCTTTGGAGTGAGCTATTAGCAAGCCTGTGAAATAAGCTATAGTCAACTCTTGATTAAAACTGGGAAAATAGTACAAAATCTTTTTTGCAAATACAGGGACACACTTAACTGCATTAGCTTTTGCCATTTTTGCTTTGCAAATATTTGCGTAATATCATTTAGTGGTACGAATGTTTGGGAAGAGTAAGTGTTTGGAGAGGTATTTGGTATTTATGTTTGCCTATGGCTACATCTAGATAGCAATGCTTTATCCTAAAAAGGTAAGCAAATTCCTCTCCACTGGGCCAAATTTCGGAAAATCCTCCTCTTTTGGAAGAGCCCTTCTTCCTTGTGGAAGGAGGAAGACGGGGCTTCCGAAAGAGCACGTCTGCTCTTCCACTTTTTTGTGTGTGTGTGTTTGTGTGTGTGTGTGTAAGAGCAGACGCGTTTCCCTGGACGTGGCGGAGTTTTTCTGGGATACCTCCAGTATCCCAGAAAAAACCCGTAGTCTAGACATAGTCTGTAGGAGTATTAGCTCTGAAGCTCTCATCCTCATGACATCAGAAGATAGATATTCAACCGTACTTTGACTGACTCCAAAGCTATTGAAAAATAAGGAACATTTTTGCAAATATTTGACTGAAAAGTTTCCATCCCCCTTTTTATCAAAAATTTGAAAATTTTCAGCCAGCGCTGTAAACTATTTAGGATACGTTTACATTGGTTGGGTTTATGGGGCCCGGATTTGGGGACTCATTTTCCAAGCCTTTGTTTGACAGGACAAAAAACTTCACCTCATGGGACACTTTTGATGGACTCCTAGATCACAAGTCTAGCGGGACAGCATCTACTTTGGAAAACAATAGGGGCTCAATGTAGGTTTGGACCCCGCCACCCCATGGGGTCCTGGGTCTATGGATCTGAGCACTGACTTCGTGCAATTTCTCTGTAGAGAGAACGGCTGTTAGGCTCGGACTGGAGTTCAAACTGTGGCTTATGTTGCACTATAGACACACCCAGAGAATACAAGCAGTTCTTGTTCTTACCAATTCCTGGGCTCAGAAGGTCCATAACTTGGATCTGGCTTAAATAAGCATCCAAAATTCAGATGCTTCCCTGAACCTCTTGTGAGTGTGCAAGATTGAGCCAAAAAACTGAGAACAAGGTTTCAGATGTCTAACTTCTAGATATCCAAAGTAATAGGAAAATAAAAAGTAGTGAATAAGAAATGTTAGGCAGACTTTCTTAGACTGTCGGGAATGGTTAAGTTCAATACCTTTAATACCAAGGTTCTTTTTATCTAAACCTGATCAACGAACCTTGACGTGACTCTGTCCAAGGCTTCTAAAGTAGAGAAAGCTTCAGAGGGGTTGCCAAGTTAGTCTGTAACTGGAAAAACTTTAAAAAACAATGAATAGTCTAGCAGCACCTTAAAGACTAACAAAACATGTAGATGGTATCATGAGCTTTCGTGGGTACAACCCACATCTTCAGATGAATGGAGTATTAAACATCCAGTGTGAAACTAATTGTTCCTTCCTAAGCGGAGCACTTTATATTCATCGTTATTAAACTTCATCCTATTTACCTCAGACCATTTCTCCAATTTGTCCAAATCATTTTGAATTATGACCCTATCCTCCAAAGCAGTTGCAATCCCTCCCAGCTTGGTATCATCTGCAAATTTAATAAGGAAAAAATAGTGAATTAGAGTCTTCAAGTTACAAGAAGCTGATAAGAACAATTTGTACCTTCTCTAAGTACCCATTGTTTAGTTGGTTAAGTCATTAGGATGTGGAAAGTAGTGTGCTAGCCAGCCAATGATGTCTTTATTCATACCTCTGTGATAGGAAACAAACTTGTAAATGAAGTTAATTAAAAGTAGAGAAAATCAGTCTCAGGTGTGTCTTGCACTGGACAACATTTTGTTATGGTTCACCTGTGAGCACTGGATTCCAGCATAGATTTACCAGGCAGCTTTTTGGTTCACTAATAGTAGTACTTTGCTCCGGACCTCCTATGGGAAGTCTGGCTTTATTGTCTGGTCCCAGGCTGTCCTGCTCTGGGCTGAGAAACAAAGTGTGTTGCTCAACATTTAGCCATTTTGCTGCATTAAGGAATGCCACTGTGGCTTCAAAAGGCCTGTTAAACGATGCCTGGCCTGAGAAGAGCAAGTGATCATGACAGAGAGAGAAGTGAAGTTCAAAGCAGTATTAAATAGAGATACTGCAGCCTAAAAGATAGGACCCCTAAAAGATCACAAACCTTGAGAAACAATTAAATACAGTTCACACTCCCATGCCCCATCCATGGCAAAAATGGGGCATAAAAGGCTGTGCTCCTTGATACGTTGGTCCATGGGCTGACAGCAATGCTGAGATGAAAATCACAGTCACTAGGACTGTTGGGTGAGGACTAGGCTTAAGACACAAACTACATCAGGCTTTGTGTATGTGGAGTTTTTACTTCGAGGCAAGGAATTGCCAGTTAAAATAAAGGGAACAAACAAGTTTGTCAATAGGCTGGATGCTCCCCAACAGAATCAGCTGTTTTGTTTTGTTTTGTTTTTTTGGTCCTATAAATATAAAATTGAATTATTTTAAAGGAGCCCGATCCTGCTCTTTTGTACACTCCTCTCTCCCACTCTTATCAATAAGAGTCCTGCCTGTATGTTATACAGCAGAATGCAGCCCTATAGATATTTGGCAGAGGCATGACATTTTAGCTGATACTTTGTGTAATCAGAACATCTAAAATGTATGTTGATTTAAATAAAGCCAATATGCTGAGGAGGGGAAAACCTTCTGTCTTTGGTGCTGGATTCACCCATATGGCCCAGCTGCTTTGTGTGCTCTGGCTGTAAAATTGGCTTAATTAGGCAATTAAACTGTGTTTGTTGTGCAAAGCAGTCAGCGTGTACCACTGAATCCAGGCCTCTGATTTTGTAGCTACTGCAAGATCTTCAGAAGCACTTAATTAACTAAGAAATTCACAATAGTTTTCACCTGTTCAAACCAGGATGGCCACAGAAGATGGGATATTCAACACCACATGTAATAAACTTTTGGCAGCATTAAAGTTTTATGGTGTTAATAGCTAATTCCATTGCAGTATCTACCTGCAACTCTGTGTTCATGTCAAATTGATATGTGCATGGGCTAATTCATTTACAGAATTAGAGAGTAGCTATAAATGGATTTCTGGGTCTCAGCTGAGAAACTCTATCAACAACACAAGGAGGAGTGATTAGCAGATGTGATGACTGTTAGTTACAAGTCCCTTGGTGCCTGCTTAGCCCATTTTGTTGTGCTGAAGGCATATTCTGTGGTTCTTGCTCTGCTGCTGCACCTGTGCTTTGTGCAGATCTTTAGTGGCTACTGTAGATGGCAGCAGAAGCTAAATAAAATACAAAGATCTTTGAAAAATATTTAATTAAACCATTGTTTGGTTTTCCCCTCAGTCTGTTTTATCTCTTGGTCTCTGCAGGCTGTTCCAGAGGGCTAAGGGGATTACAGGTGGCGGAAGCCAAATTAAATAAATTATATATTGAGTTAAGGTTTTGCTGGGTGACTTTGCTTTCTGTCTGGAGGGACTGTTGCCGTGTTGGCTCTGAGAGTATCTGTGTCACCCGGGTGCCAGAAGCCAGTCTGTAGGCTTCTTGGTGTTTCTTTGAATTTCCCCTGTCTGTACCACTGTGTCAGAGAGAGGCCAGCAGCAATGCTGACAAATTATTGTTAGCAGTCTGTCTCTGCGAGTGAATTATTCTCCTCTCTCTCTGTTTTACGGCAGTTAGCCGCCATGGGAGAAGGCAAACAACTATAATGCAGGATAAAAATCGGGCAGAAGCCCTTTTAATTTTCCTCTTAATAAGCAGTAAGACTGGCTTGTGCTGGTGCTCCACCCTGTGTTTTAAATCTCATCCTGAAGCTATCTCTCTATAAAGTGGGAAGCTAGTGGCATGACTGACGACCAAATATTCAGCTCAGAACAGCTCCTGAATGCTTAAGAATGCAGTCCCTAAAACACAAGACCTGGATTTCTTTGGTAAAGAGCTTTCATACTTCTTCATGGCAGCAGTTTGTTTATATTCAGCAATTGCAGAGCTGCTAAAATCCTATTGAGCTAACATAGTTTTCATACAAATAGAATATTGCTAATTTTCAATCATTTAATTGATCATTTGGGGTGTCTGTTAATTATCTGACCAGCTTTCACTGATAAGGGAAGCCACCAGTCTGACACTATTTCCCCAGAGCTGTATCCCACATCATTTCTGACTCTTTTGGCTCTCTCCAGAAAGAAGAGAGCTTGGCTTCATCTCCCTTGGGAATTTTGTTCCATTGTCCAAGAGCTCTAATACTTAAGACATGGGGTAACATTTTCCAAAGCATGTATATCACTAAGGAATTTAAATCCCTTTTGGACTTCACTGTTCTGGAAAATTTTACCTAGCAAGCTTTTCTTTGTTACATTTCATTGTCCTACCACACAGAGACAAACATCTTGTTCTTCATCAGTAATTGTTCTATGGGAGTAGCATCCCTTCTTGCTGTGGCCATGTCCCCAACACAAGTCGAGTATGTATGAAATGAGCTTCCTGAATATTGGCGTTTCTCATGGTTTGTTGTTTAACCTTTTATGCTACTGTAGTACCTAGAGACCCCATTATTCTAGGAGCCCTATACAATTAAAGTGACTGTTCCTGCCTTCGTTTGCTTATTGTTGCCCTTTTCCTGTTTTTCTTGTTCTTTGTTATCTGGCATACACAGTGGAGACCCGCATCACTCCCTCTATGTTAGAGATTGTGGTACCAGGGCTAAGTGGTGAATGTTCTTTATGAGGTATGGAGATGACAGGCCAAGAAAACTAGATGGATTAGTAATGATGGGGACTCAGAGAGGTGAGGGTGTGGTTTTTATCTTACATGAATGTACCCAGTTAGAACGACAAAAGTGAGGGTAATGAAAGATTTCCAAGATAGACATCTGCAGGTCCAAAGACAGAAGAACGTTTCTAATAAGCATTGGTAAAAACTACATTAATCTCACAATGAGAGAGCCCAAAATCTCAAGTCAGCCACAACTAGAGAAATTAATATACCATTTGCTCAGCTTTTGATGACAGAACCCATCGGATAAAAAGGAGATCAGTAATTATCATCTTGCCCTTCTTTAGTACCTTCTGCTAAAGCGTTTTATGAACCCTAGAGAGTTAAGCTTCATAACATCTCCAGTGAGAAAGGCAATTTTAGATCTGGAAACATAAAGGCAGAAAGCAATTCAGTGGCTTGCCCAAGATAACATCTGAAGAACAAAGCAAGGAACAGAACCCAGATCTCCAGACTCCTGGCACAGTTCCTTAGTAGGTCACCAACCTCCCAGAGTGGCTGGGAGTCTCCCAGAATTGGCATTGATCTCCCAGTGAGTACTGGCGCCAATCCAGGAGATTTTTATTAGGCTGCTGAAAGTCTGGTTAGTGGTGCAGACAGACTGAGGCAAGCTCCCTGCCTGCCCAGGATCCCCACAGCTCCTGGAAGCGACTGGCACATCCCTCCGTCTCTTAGGCACAGTGGCGGCTGATGGGTCTCTGTGCACTGCCCCTGCTGCAAATACCAACTCCACAGCTCCTATTGACTGGGAACTGCGAACAATGGGAGCTGCGGGGGCAGTCCTTGCTGGCAGGGGTAGCACACAGAACCACCTGGCCCACGCTGAGCCTAGGAGCCAATGGACATCCTGGCCAGTTCTGGGATCCACCCAAGGTAAGCAGTTCCATACTGGAGCCCACCCCATCCCTGAGCCCCCTTCCATACTCATCCCCCCTCCCAGACCCTGCACCCCAAGCCCGCTCCTGCACCCAAAGCTCTTGTCCCGTGCTCAGCCCAGCGCCCCCTCCCACACTGCACATATCCCCATCTCTCAGCTCAGAGCCTGCATTCCAACACCTGTCCTAGCCCGGTGAAAGTGAGGGTGGGGGAGAGTGAGAGCTGGAGGGAGGGGAAATGGAGTGAACAGTGGCAGGGCCTCAGAAAAGGGGCAAGGGGGGGAGGAGGCAGAGGCATGGCCTCAGGAAGGGGCAGGCGATGTGTGTTTGGGTTTGTGCCATTAGATACTTTGTAAATCTCTCTTAGCCCTAAGAGACATTGGTATAATTTCTGGTTTGGGGCCTGAAACATTCTCAGTAGCTTGCCTCTATATAATAGTAAAGAGCGTGAGTTACACTACAGATGTGGTTTGGCAAAAAGAGAATCAAATTTTAGACCCTTAGTATGGAGGGGAAGAGTGCTCATTTTCCCCATGTGCATTTCAATTTCAGCACCATCTGTGAGTCTCTAGTGATCGCAAAAGGCTTTTACTTTGTACTGGCCAGAGGCTCTTCAGATAAACAGCCTCTTTGGATGCTAATAAATTGCGCTACCCTTGTGTGGCAATTGTTAAAACATTTGATGGGAACCTTTTCCTTCCCTGAGCAAACGCAGTTTGTGGCAACAGAGCAGCTGAGGAGTGACAGATTATCTGGAAGCAGGAGGGATGGTGGGAGGTGAACTTGCTTTTTGGATGTTCGCCTGTGATAGCCAATGATTGGAGAGCTCCTTGGGTAGGAATAGAGTCCAGGCTACGACACTGAATTAGTTAATACTGTTGAGGAAAAGGACTGAATGTCCACATGCTACATTACTCACAGCTGTGGCCAATGGGAGCTGCGGGGGCAGGGAAAGTAAGGCCAGCAGAGCGTTTGGCTGCAGAAGGCGCTGGGCACTCCCAGCCCAGCTCGTGGGGCTCTCATGAAGGCTGCCACACGAAGGGGCTGGTTGGGGGTGCACCCCCCCACCTGACCAGGACTGCCTCAGCCCTGAACCCCTCCCTGTGCTATTGAAGGAAGGGGGGCTGAAGCTCTTCCCCAACCCCCAGATTCGTACCAGGAACATTGTTGGGTGTTCCCCTTCCCCTCAAGGAGCGAGGGGAAAGTGCACAATTTGCTGCATTCCTCACTCAGGCTCAGGAGGGTGGGGGCAGACGAGCTGTGCACTTTGCTCTCACTGCCTGACAGCAACAGGAAGGGGAGGAGAAAGCAGCCCTGGTACAAATCTTGGGGGGAGCGTTCAGCGCCCTGCACGCCACCCCACATTTAATTTCGTACAGTCTTCAGCTTTCAACCCTGAGTCCCAGTGACTCTAAAGCAGGCCCTGCCTACTCTCTGGTTTATTTTGGCAGAACCCCTGGAATCTGCTTGCATCTCCCCTCTATAGTGAGAGAAAGAAGGGGGAAGACCTAGGCTGAGAAACGCAGACACAGCACACAAGGGGGGCAGAAAGGAAAAGTGGTCTAAAAGAAGATGTGATGCTGGGGCAACTTGAAGACAATTAGCAGAGGGCACATTGGCTTCATAGGATCTTGCAGGGTTCCCCATTTTATAGAAGGTGGTGGTAGGCCTCAGAAAGAAAAAGGTTGAGAACCCCCACTGTAGTGTGCAACGGGGGAAGTTGGAAGCAAAAGTGACATGTGACACTCCAAATTATCTGCTTAATTATAGAAATGTATTTCCTTTTTCCATCATCTCTAATAAGGGCATAAATGAATATATGAGAAAAACGGGCCTGTGAAAATATTTATTTGCAGTATTTGGAGCCAAGGACTAAGCTTTAATGGAAAATGATTCCTGATCTTGAACTTATTACAAGAAGCAGTGGATGACTTTTAAATAATGAAAGGGCATAAAAACAAATGATTATGTCTGAACTGCAAAGCCGGCTTTAGGTACCGGCAATAAATAATCAGCTGTACCAAAAGGCCTGTATTTGATTAGCAGAATTGCCTCCCAAAGAATGAGCCGTGAGAGTTTTGAGGGTCACTTTCTTTGTTTTTAATCTGAAAACCATAAAACTCAATTTTCTGCATGGAAGACATTCAAAATTAAGCAAAGTGTGGTGCATCAAAATGACTCCGGGCTTCTGAAATATTTCTGAAATCCCCTCCTATAGGGAAACTGCAGAACAATATGGAGCTGCCACTTAACAACTGTGTTCAATACATCATGAAAGAAGGGCACAAAGCAGTAGGTATTAAGGTTTATGAGTCTATTAATGCACTGCTTTGGGTGAATTAAACTTTAATATTGATGATAAACCTTCCATAATAAAATGTGGGGAGAGCAGGAATACATCTCTCTATTCAAAGGTCCCAAACTATTTGAGTAACTGTATGAAAACAGAATCTCCTGAAATACATTGTGTGCATGTTTGTAAATGTCTGTGCATATGTACATCTGGCTGGGCTAGACTTCATTGTTCTTCTCAATTGCCTTAAAAAACCAGTAAAGTAGCTGGAGACCTAGCATTTGGTGTCTAAGAATTTTCAGCAAGAATTGCACAGGGACAAGCTCCCGACTTTCAAGTACCAAAAAGAACTAAAGAGATGAATTTAATTAAATAACTTTATAAAATCTTTTAAAAATTAGACCATTATTTGTTTCTTCATAACATAATACTGCTATTTCATAACCCACCGCCATTAACTTCAGTTACAAGAAACATAAATCAAGAGAAAAGAATTAAATTTTGAACACTTCAGTGCACACAGAAACTGAGCAGTCCCAAAAGCTTAGGTTTAGTTCACCTAAATCTCAGTCAGTGTCTTTGATCACCAAATCTGCACAATTTTCTGAGTTTAAAACATATTCCCTTCACTTGCTAATTAGAATCTTCAGTTGGAATCCAAGCAGACTTTTCCTCTGCTGGGATCACTGCTAGCCAGCCAGCTAACTGATTAACCAGTCACTCAGTTAAGTCACAAGTATACAGATTTTAAAGAAAACCCTGCTGAAAAATGCTTCAGACCTAGAGACAACAGACTGCATTCTCCCTTATCCTAATGGAGTCTGACCGCAGTAACAAGAGAGAATCTATTGAAGCAGACCTCCAAACTGCTACACCCAACTCCAAAAGTTTCTGGGTGTGGAGTGCTAAATCCACCCAGCAACAATGACCCAGACACAACTCACTCCAACCTCCCCTTCCCATGGGTCTCTTAAAGAGATATCTCCCTATTAGGTACATGGATTATTCACACACGCATATAGAGAATATTTGAATTCAGAGTTATCTGCTAACAGCGTGTAATATTTCAGTATGATTGTGCTTCCTTTAAATGTTCAACATACAATGATAGATCTTTGCCTTTCACAGTATTGCATTTAAGAACTTCTGGGAATGTGTACGATCCTGGGTTTATTGCAATCATTTGGATGAACCCAAAAATGAAAGCAGAGGAGAGTGAAGTCCAGAATAGAAGCTTAGATCTGGTGTGTCAATGGAGCATGTATGTAGGTCATTTAGAAAAGACTGGAAAAAAAGAACACAAAATTACTTGAAAATCTTGGATTAGAGATGGGCAGTTTTCTGTTCCTATGGCGTGAAATTGCGCATCACTCTCTTGTCATTAAAATAAAACCACCCCCGATATTATGAAAGCTGATTAAGGACTTCATCTTAGAGAAAAAGTCATATGAGATGGGAAGAATTAAATAGGAAGAAAGTTTGTGGGTTAGCTGTTTGAAGTTGTAAAACATTAAATAGCCATATAATGGGAGTTTTATTTTCTACTTTTTAAATTTTTCCTGTTATAAATAGCACTTTAATAGCCCCTGTATTCTGCTCTCAGCGGCTGGAAAGGCAAGACAGTTAATTTTATTCATATCAATCTGAAAATAAATAACCCTTCTTTTCCTACAAGGGGAATTATTGAATCATAATTTCAATTTAACTTTATTAAGGCAATTTATCTTTGTTTGTTTTGTTGTGGGATATTTTTGCATATGAATCATCTTTATTAGCAATTTAATCATTTCTCACCCCTCCATCTGTAGCGGATGATAAAGAATCCTTTTGAAGCTGCTTAATTTCTCTGACAATCTTAAAACTCTCTGATCTCTCTGGGGAGGTCTGTAAAATGCAAGAGTACATGGCAGCCTACATTGACAAAGATTTCAGATTCAAAACTGATGAAACATTTAAAATCAGCCTTTCATCTGATACATATCAGATGAGACAAAATTATGCTTTTCCGATGATCATCATCTAACACGGTAACACACTGCATCAAAGCATTTTTCAAATGTTGTTACTTCATCGGGTGGCTCTCAGCCCTAAGTCTTGACTTGAAAAATTTGCTGACTCCTATAGGGATGGTCATTTATTGTACTGGGGACTAGCTGAATTTGGCAATCATAGAATCATAGAATACTAGGACTGGAAGGGACCTCGAGAGGTCATCGAGTCCAGTCCCCTGCCCTCATGGCAGGACCAAATACTGTCTAGACCATCCCTGATAGACATTTATCTAACCTACTCTTAAATATCTCCAGAGATGGAGATTCCACAACCTCCCCTGGGCAATTTATTCCAGTGTCTGACTACCCTGACAGTTAGGAACTTTTTCCTAATGTCCAACCTAAACCTCCCTTGCTGCAGTTTAAGCCCGTTGTTTCTTGTTCTATCCTCAGAGGCCAAGATGAACAAGTTTTCTCCCTCCTCCTTATGACACCCTTTTAGATATCTAAAAACTGCTATCATGTCCCCCCCTCAATCTTCTCTTTTCTAAACTAAACAAACCCAATTCCTTCAGCCTTCCCTCATAGGTCATGTTCTCTAGACCTTTAATCATTCTCATTGCTCTTCTCTGGACCCTCTCCAATTTCTCCACATCTTTCTTGAAATGCGGTGCCCAGAACTGGACACAATACTCCAACTGAGGCCTAACCAGCGCAGAGTAGAGCGGAAGAATGACTTCTCGTGTCTTGCTCACAACACACCTGTTAATGCATCCCAGAATCATGTTTGCTTTCTTTGCAACAGCATCACACTGCTGACTCATATTCAACTTGTGGTCCACTATAACCCCTAGATCCCTTTCTGCCATACTCCTTCCCAGACAGTCACTTCCCATTCTGTATGTATGAAACTGATTGTTCCTTCCTAAGTGGAGCACTTTGCATTTGTCTTTATTAAACTTCATCCTATTTACCTCAGACCATTTCTCCAATTTGTCCAGGTCATTTTGAATTATTACCCTATCCTCCAGATTAGTCGCAACCCCTCCCAGCTTGGTATCATCTGCAAATTTAATAAGCGTACTTTCTACACCAATATCTAAATCATTGATGAAGATATTGAACAGAGCCGGTCCCAAAACAGACCCCTGTGGAACCCCACTTGTTATGCCTTTCCAGCAGGATTGTGAATCATTAATAACTACTCTTATAGTAGCCCCATCTAAGTTGTATTTACCTAGTTTATTGATAAGAATATCATGCGAGACCGTATCAAACGCCTTACTAAAGTCTAGGTATACCACATCCACTGCTTCTCCCTTATCCACAAGACTCGTTATCCTATTAAAGAAAGCTATCAGATTGGTTTGACATGATTTGTTCTTTACAAATCCATGCTGGCTGTTCCCTATCACCTTGCCACATTCCAAGTGTTTACAGATGATTTCCTTAATTACTTGCTCCATTATCTTCCCTGGCACAGAAGTTAAACTAACTGGTCTGTAGTTTCCTGGGTTGTTCTTATTTCCCTTTTTATAAATGGGCACTATATTTGCCCTTTTCCAGTCTTCTGGATACGTAGTACCCAAGGCTGCAAATGCAGTAGACTTCCAATAATCCGGAACCTATGGGACCGAGGTGGTGCCGGATTATCAGATATGCCGGACTATCAGGAGGTACTATAAGCTGGTTATATATATACTGTACACATTATATACTGTATATAAAGTGTTCTTAACCCTTTTTATTGTACATACTGTATACAGTATACTGTAATGTTTTCGCTTTTTTAAGCCTTTTTTACCCTTTTTGCTCAGTTCAGCTGCTTCCGCTGTTATCTTGTGACTCATTTTTTGCCGAAGCTCACTCACTCGGTTCTTGCCATTTTGATGCCGGACTATCAGGAGTGCCGGACTATTGGATGCCGGGCTATTGGGGTTTTACTGTACTTAGCAGTATAGGAAGATTTAACTGTCAGACCAGATTAACTTTTTGGAACGTACTCTGTTGTTGTTGCTGTTAATAATTATAATAAGAAGAATATAATGATATAATTAATATATGTCTAGGAGCCCTAATAATGGTCCATGACATCACTGTGGTAAACACAGAACAAATATAGAGTTCCTGACCCCTCAAAGAGTTTACAATCTGAGTAGAAGACAAGAGACAAAAGAGGGACACAGACAGAAGGGTTAAGTATAAGAAAGCAGTGAGACAATATTGGCAGCATAGGCAGTGGTATAAGTACATTCTGAACCAACTGTAGTTGATTTTTGGTAGGAATCCTAGCAAAGTAGGGATTTAAGGATGATAAAGAGCAATGTTCCCTTTAATTTTTCCCATCCATGCGTGGAATAAATTTTGTGTGCACCAATACATGTGGGGGTGTGCACTACTACTAACACACACTGCTGGCTGTAGGTGGCTGTGGGATCACTAATAATTAGCTGGGTATGATTTGAATCTCTCCTGGGTGGCTGCCCAATCGCGCCGCTTACAGGGAACACAGATAAAGAGGTGTGTTTGCAATGAGATCCTCTCAAATATAAGGGCCAGCATGGGAAGTTTGAAAATGTAACAAATGGGCAGCAGATGCTGGGCTCATTGGCCAAGGGGAGGTGGGTGTCAGCAGTGAATGAGAACTGGTTAGTAAGGTGGGGGATGGGCCATGCAGGGCTTGAAAGTGAAGACAAGGCCCTTGTATTTGTTGTGATACACAAGGGGGTGCATGCAAAAAGAGGGACTCTGCATTCTGAATTGACATGTGCAGGGCCGTATGGCATTTGTGAAGACTAGGGAAAATAAAGCAGCACTAATAAAGATATGAGATGATGAGCTTCTTGGGCACAAACTCTAGCTGTGTGGATGGACAGGAAAGACTATTTTACGGATATTGTGCAAAAAAGAATTGGCAAATTTAGGCATAGCCTGGATGTGAGGACCTAGAGCAGGGTGGGCAATAATTTTTGAAAGGGGGCCACTTTACAAATTTTGGAAGTGGTCGCAGGCCATCCCAGAAGGGGCGGGGCCACGAGACTTTGAGTGCTCCCCCGCCCACAGACCCTGATTGGCCTAGGGGTAGGGGAATGCGTAAAGTCTTTGTTCCCAACCCTGCCTAGGTGCAGCTGTTTTGATGAACAGCTTGCGCTTCCCTCTAGGCACTGGGCATCCCTGACAGTGTGAGGAGACTCCCCACGCTCCCTCCGCCCCAAGGCCAATCGGGGGTGCTCACGCCCCTGGAGAGAAAGAAAGAAAGAAAGAAAGAAGCAGCATTGGGAGGCTAAGGGAGGCTTTCCCCTTAGTTCGGGAGGCACCTCCTCTCCCCTCACAGCGCCGTGCCTCCTAGCCACTGGGAAGGGCTAGTGGCGGGGGAGTGGACATAGTCTCTGGCTCCCCTGCCACGCCCTGCCAGGGGCACACAGTTCCCTCTGATGCTGCGTGCCCCTGGCGGGGGGAGGAAACTTTGCATGCTCCCCTTGCTCCCAGGCCAAATGGCCTGGCGGAGCTTGCAAAGTCTCTCGCGCCTCGCCTCGTCCTGCCAAGGGTGCGTGGTTCCCTCCCGGCAGGGTGGGGCAGGTAGCGAGAGACTTCGCGCACTCCCTTGTCCTCAGGCCCCATCCCCCATGGCGGCCATGGGATTGATCAACCCAATTGGTGGGCCAGAGCTAGCCCATGGAGGCCCCTTTGCCCACCCCTGACCTAGAGAGAGGTGGGAAGGATTTGGGGAAAAAGATTAAGAACACTGTTGATTTTCTTACCCAAGGAAATGGTCTGTCAAGTGTTAAATCGAGTCATTTATATCTCTGCAAAAAAGGGAAGGGTATTTTTAATTGAGATATTGGAAGAAATATATCTTGAATTTCTCTCTAATAGGAAATCCTTACGTCTGATCAATTCAAGACATTTTGAAGCAGTCATTGCTATTATTCAAGTTAATCAAAAGTTACTGCTGTATTAAAAAAAATCATTAGAAAACAGACTGAGATTATATAAGTAAGAGAGGATAATTCTGCTGCAGGGCTTTCATAACTTCATTCATCAATAAACAGTAACAAGAAGTATGTATCTGTCCTGCTCATGTTATTCATCAACTGTGCACTGGATGGTCCACTGACTCAGTGGCGCAGCCTTATATGAATTCCCCCAAGATTGAACCCTGTGCCAAATGAAATTCTGAAGAAATCCAGAATATGAATTGAATATGATTTCTCTGGGTGTAGAAATGTTCGTAAGCCTTCTGAGTTGCTTCAAGTGAACCTACAACTGGTTTATAGTAGGTAATGATTACAAGGGGTCAGAAAAACTTTGTCAGGGCCATTTTCCATTGAAAAATGTGGCTCTGTAAAAATCAGGATGCTTCAAAGTTGTGTTAAATTTCCACACATTTTCATTTTGGAGAAAAATGCTAGAGGTAAAAAACAATTTGATCTTTTCAGAATGAAGAATTTATTTTTGTTTTGAATATTTTAATTTTATTATTATCATCTGATGAAGTGGGTTTTGCCCACAAAAGCTCATAATTCTATATACATATTTTGGTTAATCTCTAAGGGCATGTCTACATTAGGAAATTATTTCAAAATAACTAATAACTCCTGAAATAACAAAATTGAAATAGCGTGTCCCCATTACAGGGTAGCCTCAAAATTAGTCTGAGGCAGGCTCCGTTGTTCTGGATATGCTACCTCGACTTAGAGCCCCAGGAAGCAATGGGGAATAATTACTTCAAATTACTCTGGGACGTAGTTAATTTGAAATAGCAGCAGTAGAGTGTCTACACTACCACTATTTCAAAATAACCATTTTGAAGTAAGCGTTATTTCCCAAGGAAAGCAGGAGTCCAGATTTTGAAATAACGGGCTTGATAGTGTGGAATCTCCGCTAATTATTTTGAAATAAGGGTGGGTTATTTCGAAATAACTCCTTGGTGTAGATCTAGACTAAGGTGCCACAGGACCACTCATTTTACCATATATTGTTTAAAGCAAAATAAAAATGTCAAAATCAAAATTAAATACTTTGATTCTAAATGATTTTTTCCCCAGAATTTTATTTTCTATTGATTTAGTTGTGATTTGATAATTCTCGACTGTAGACCCCAAATTCATATTCAGTGAACATTGATATTAACCAAACGTTGCTCCAAATAATGCTACAGAAAACAAAGAAAAGGAGCCTAGTCACAGTGAAATTCTGTTTAGAACTTGTTGTATGAAATATTTTCTAAATATGAACCTGACCCTGTGTCGGGCTAAGTGCCTTCAGTTCCTACCAATTGCACTTTTAGGAAGGTAGTGCAATGTCATGTCCATTTCTTCTGTTCACAATTTACAAATGAAGTTGAAAAATTGGAGAGGACAAAGAAAAAGGCCCCCAAAAAGATTCAAGATCTGGGCAAATGCTTTACAATGAGTGGCATAAAGGATCCAGCCTGGTTAGTGTATCAAAACAAGAACTGAAATGTGACTTGATTACAGCGCATAAGCACCTTCTCAGGAAGAAAATACCAGCTACTAAAGGAGGGGTGGGCAGTAACTGGCCCAACGTGGCAAACAGTTTGTCAGGGTTAGCCAGCCCATGCTGCTTCCTGCAGCTCCCATTGGCTGAGAATAGCATGCCACGGCCACTGGGAGTTACAGCTGGCTGTGCCTGTGGGCACTCAGTTATATACAGCATCTGGTGGCTGTATATACAGTTATATGCACCACCACGGGCTAACCCCAGCAAACCACGTCCAGCCCATGGGCTGTTTATTGTCCACCCCTGTACTAATGGGCTCTTTAATGAAGTGGAGAAAGGTAGAACAAGAATTAATGGCTGGAAGCTAAAGACAAAAACATTCAAATTAGAAATTAACAGTGAATAATTACCACTATAGTACCAAGGGAAGAGGTGGATTGTCCATTTCTTGGTGTCTTCAAACCAAGGCTGGCTAGAACAGGGCTGGGCAAGATGCAACCCATGTGCCGAATCCAGCCTGACTAACACTTTGATACAGCCCACGGACTCTGTCTGGCCACTTTCTATTTATATCCTGCTGCCTGGGCCAGTGAATTTCCAGGTGGTGGCTCAGGCAACAGGATCCTATTTAAATGGCTCCTGGCTCGTGATTGCGGCGCTACCCCAGCAGGGACCAGAGCCGTGAGCCCTTTAAATAGCCAAGCCGGGGGTGGCTGCCAGACAATATACTAACAGCGCGGGGACGCTATTCCCCAGCCCCTCCCCTTCCTCTGGCTCATTACCACGTACGAAAATTCATTAAGAGGCCCCCCTATGAAAATTCATTAAGAGTCCCCCCCCCCTAACCCCAGGGCTAGAAGATGTACTTTAGCCACACACAGGTTATTGGGCTTGATTAAAGGATAAAAGGGTAAAATTTAGTAGCCCGTGATGTACAGAAGGTGATGAAATGATCTCTCCTGGCCTTAAGTCTTTCAGTCAATGAGGCGCTGAACACTGCGTAGGATCAGACCATGTCCATCCATTTTAGAGCTCACTGGCTCTACAACACATTGAACTTGCACAGAAATTTTCATCCATATTTCTCAAAATCCCTCATAAGGGAAGGTGATGTTATTCCAACAACGGGATAAATGGGGCACAGGACAGTTGAGTGACTAGTCCAAGGTCACAGTTCTTTGGAGGAAGAGTTGAGGGCTAGTATCTAGGTCTCCTGATTTTATCAGTGTCCAATTCACTTAGCCATGCTGCAGTGCTTATGGTAAGCTAGCAGCTGGCTATCCAATTTAATACGCTGAAAGTGAGACACCAGCCTCAATAGGGATACTGATCCTATGTATGTTTAAACTAATAGAAAAGTTTTTAACAGAGACTGTGTTGCGGGAATAGCTTAAAACCAATATTTGTTTTACATGTGGATTCTCATTCAGGTGACAACTTCATACTTCTTCTGACCGTTCAGCTTTCAGCATACTGTCACACATGTTGCAGTGAAATTATAAACAACCCATAATGACAGACTGTGTATTTCCTAAATAATTCTTAGTGCTTTCATGTCTTTTCCCTAGGGGCTCTTCACAAGCTACTCTGCATGTAGAGGACATGGATCACAAACCAGCGAACATTTATTTTGTTGTTTGGTTTGTTTTTTTCCCTTTTGTATTAACACTGTGTGACGCTCAACCGGGTTAAAAATGGAAAAAAGCTGCACTTGTTCCTTTGGATGTGCTCATTTCCTCTGCTTCCTAGTTCTCCTTTTGACTGCTTTTTATAGCTATCCCCACAACCTCCATTAGCTTTCCATGGCATATCAGCATCAATAGTATCTCACCACACTGGCTGGCAATTTCTTAACATAACGTTTAGGGTATTTTTGTGGAAAAAATGCCAATTTTAATAAATATTTTAAAACACTTGGGGGGGGGGGGATTAAATGAAATTGTAAATTTGGAACAAAAAATCAAAGAGATATATTTTGAAAATGTCAAAACAAAACATTTTATACTCTTTCAAAATATATATTTGTGTGGGGCTAAACAAGTTCATTTAGCAAAACCAACAAGAATTTGCAAAACTTTTCAGTTGCTGACTTTACATTTGGTGCTGAAAAAGAGTTTGGCTGAAAAAACCTGCTCATCTATAATTTAACTTTATTTTATTCATTAGGAAACCTGATTATGGAGGAAGGAATCCTCCTCTAAGACCCTGCTGCATTCTGCAATGGGGGATGCAGATACTCATTCAGATGTTTTCTTCCTCATCCTTGGTAAACGTGCTAGCTTATGTCATTAATCTGTGGGATTCCTGCTTTCTAGGCACAGTAGAGAACACACGGTATTTTCTGTTCAAAGTGTTAATATTGCAGCATGTACTGTGGTTTCAGTGGTCATTTCTGGCATGTGAAGAGTTTATTTCCTCCATTCCACTTGGCTTTGCAGATCGTGACCATCATGAGTGGGATATGCCGACAAAATGGCTGGTGTTGAGCTGCTGATTGGCAGTGTGTATGTGTGTGTGTGGAGGGGGAAGGGTAGAACAGTCGCAGTGTGAAGACTGCACCAGAGCACCAGAGCCGCCTTGAATATTTTAAATAGAAAGGCGGGGTAAAAATATTTAAATAAATAAATAAAATTTAGATGCTGTCAGCTTTTTACCAGAGAACAGCATAATGGACTTTGGGCCAATCCATAAACATAGACTTTTAGAGTTATACCTAAAATTCTGATCTCCGAGACTCCATTTTCACTGAAGAAGTCAACTATATAGAATAAATAAACAGAACAATTCTTACAGTTCATTAGAACTTAGGTCTTGTGGTTAATGCAGTAGATTAGGATTTAGGAGACTTAATTTCTGTTCTCACTTTCACCACAGACTTCCTGTGTGAACCTGGGAAAGTCATTTAATATATTATCTCTGTTTCCTTAGTGTACAATTGGAATAATCCTTTTGTACCTCATGCGGGTGTTGTGGGAGGAATTTGCTGGGGTTGCTGAGCATCTGAAATACTATGGTGAAAAGTGCCACAGATAAGCCAAGAATAGGACACTGTTTTGGTTCTGACCCTGATGTGGGTTATGTGACCTTGGGCAAGTCACTTCACCACTCAGTCCCTCTTTTTCTGCTCCCACCCTTTCTCTGACTTGACTTTTGCATTTTAAACTGTTCAGGACAGAGACTGTCGCTGAATATTGGTTTGTACAGAGCTAAGCAAAAATTGGGCTCGCATTTCAGTTGTAGCCTTTAGGTGCTACTTTGTATCATCATCATCGTTGTTGTCATCATGGTTGAGTAAACAAACACATTTAATGATGCGAAGACTCAATACTTTTTGAAAAATGCCACAAATATATTAGCCAAAGGTCCCAATTTTGCTACATTTATACAGGACTCAATAACTGCATAAATATTCCTCAGCGAGGTTGCACACAGTTTGCAATTGTGAAATGTGCCCTGCCTTAGAACTGCACATTGCAAGGCAACATGCATTTACCTTTCACCTTTCCAACTGCTTTTCCCTTGGTTATTTGGTCCAGCATCTGTGCTGCAAGATTCTGTTGATGTGCCACTGTGCTCCTCATGCAGCGTTATGAATACGTCTGTACTGCTACCATGACATTTCTTAGGAAATGCGACGGGGAGTCATGGCGCAAAGGGCACGAAGGCATCATTGTTTTTCCCCTTTCAGTGTCATTATCATCATCATATTCCCATTACACCTCAGGTTTTTAGGGCAGCGACGAAACTCCTCCATTCTGGTTTGTTTCTGACAAATCTTTCAATGGTTTCCCACTTGTGCTTCAAATTTTTTAGCTCAGCTTCCACCACTCTTCACCATGTTGTTTTTGGGCAACCTCATTTCTGCTTGCCTTCGGGTGTCCATCTTATTGCTGGAAACAATATCCATGCAAAACACATGGCCAATCCATCACCAACGCCTGGCAATGATGGTGCTCATGTCTTTGTGGCTTTACTGTGTGAATAGATCCTGGGTTGAATAGGTACTGCGTGAATAGATTGTGGTGGTGCCCAAGTGTATGAATGTTTCTACATTAGTGAGAACATAATCTGTACTGATGATGTTGAGACATCATGATATCTGATTTTTTACAGTTGTTTTTCAGTCCAATTTGCTGGCTCGTTATGTTGTCATTTTTCTTATATAAGATGTTGAATAAGAGATAGGAGACCAAGATCATCTGTGAAGTCCCGGTCTTCAAGTGATAAGAAGGGTGTCCATTTAATGCCTCTTAGCATGTCTTCTGCTGTATTCTGCATTACACATGTTGAAGGGGATTGCAAACACATTCCTGTTTTGACTTAAAAACTGAGCTCACTGTGATCAATACTGCATATAAAATTGAAATAGAAGCTTTTGATGGTGGTTATATGGTGAGGGATTTCATGTGCCTGCAGAATGCACCATAAATAGTGTAAATACCTAGAAATGCTTGTGCTAGGATAAAGAGACAGGTTTGAATAAAATAGATCAGATCTTTCTTAACCCAACCTAACTTTCCATTAAAAAAAATTCAATAAGATTAATTCTTAATTAATTCTTAATTCTTAATTAACAACCAAGGATGTTACCTGGCAGTACCCAGAGATTTGTAGGAAAATGATTGAACTCTCACTAAATTTTATGCTGATGTAAAAGCGTGGAACATGAGTGAAGTCAACGCAACTGCAGCCATTGATACCAAGGAAGAGAATTTGGACCTTTCTTCAAAAGGCCTCAGCCTCAGCATTAGTAGTGAGCTATATCCAGACCTCCCTGTCAAGTGCAAGCAAGTCTCATAAACTAAAGATTCCCTTGCCATTGATTCCTGACTATATGAAGCCACATTTATCTGTGTTATGTGTTGTCTCGCTGTGTGGAAACCAGGGCTTTATTTTACTTCATTTTTAAATGTTAATTATCTTTAAAACTGCATGCACACTCTGCTGTTGACTTTGCTCCTAAATAGTACTTAGGTGATTTTGAAAAGCACTAATGTTTTAGTTGACTGTGAATATGCACCCTCACTTTCTTAAATTTTCAGTGCTTTACATGTCCTTGAGAAGAGTTCCAATGGATGTCTGCAGCTTGATAACTGTTGGCTTGGTAGAATTCCTTGTTATCAACAGATGTCCTAATGCAGTGGTCTCTAACCTTTTGGGGCTGCCAGGTGCCCGGGGGTGGGGCCGCGCATGCGCTGCGTGCCCAGGGGCGGCACCGCGCATGTGCCATGCGCCTGGGGTGGGGGCTGCGCATGCGCCGGGCGCCCGGGGCTCAGGGCGCAAGAATAGCTCGAGCTGGCCCTGGTCACTAGGCAGGCACACATAAATGCCCCAGCAGGCGCCAAGGCGCCCGTGGGCACCGCATTGGGGACCACTGTCCTAATGAAATCCTTAATGCCATGTAAGATACAATCTCTTGGCCACACAATGTGTCCTGGAAGAAACAAAATCAAGATGGCTGAAGAAACATTTGTTCTCCTTCAAATGGTGTCCCTGTGGGTGCTCCACTGAGGTGTTGAAGATGTTTTATACCAACATGCCTTTTTATACCTTCCCACGCCATGCATGCACTGTTGCCATCTCATGCTGTTGTGTCCTTTAGCTGTGTGCACAGTGCGAGTCCCTCAGTTCCTTTTCTACTGTCTTTGGCAGAAGACGGAGTTTCTCAGCAGGGTGACCTTCTCCTTAAAAGAAAGATTTTTTGTGAAAAATTTCTGTTCCCTTAAATACTTGTAGCTGCCTTTAGTTATTTCTTTTCTTAGAGTAACCTGTTCCTAAAAACAACAACAACAACAGCAACACTTTTCTTTTCTCCCCTTCAGCCCAACCTCTTTAAAATGCTGGAATCCCCTGGATTCAAGAAATGCGACACCTGTAGGGACCCCGTTGCCCATTTCTGACAGGCACACCTCCTGCATAAGATGTTTGGGTGATGGCCTTGTGGCACAGAAATGCCTACACTGCCAAAGTATGATGGCAAGAGTCAGAAGAGATAGGGAGATCAGGCTAAAGAACATCTACTGAGAGGCATAAGGTGGTACTGGCTAAGAGGATGGAATCAGAGCCGAAAGGTAAATCGAGCTTCTCCATACCGATTGTCATGGGCTCCTGCCCAACACCAAAGACCAAGTTGGATATGCCTCCTCCCCTAGCACTGGTGGAGACAGTGGCACTGACTCAGGCTGCTCCTTTGCAGCATCCTCCGGCACCTAAACAATCTTTGGCACCAGAGACTATGACAATCAAGACCCATACGAGGTCTGAGTCCCGGCACTGAGCAGCACAGGTGCTGATAACTCCACCCGCAAAATGCACAGCCGAGTTGCCACTGCATTCTCCGATGCCTAGGGAGGATAGCCCACACCAGCACCAAATGGAGGACATCTCCTTTTCACTCATGCCATCCTCCCCTGGCACTGGCCTCGGCACCGAACATGGGAGCAGGTTCTCATTGCAGCACTCCTCTCCCACTTATTCAGTAACATTGTGGCGTTCAACCAAGCAAAAGACCGCCCAACACCAACCACAGTACCCCTGGTTCAATCATCCGTGGCCATACAAACCTCAGTCCTACCCTCCACAGTGGCCCCCAGGGGATTCGTGGGCTCAATGCTGCTCACAGCCACCACTGTCACCTTCTTCGATGACACAGACATCCTCCTCCTTCATTGGGTCTATCTGTGTCACTGCTGTCATCTCCATGGGTGCTGAGGGAGGAGGCATTTCAAGGGTACTTCTTGTCAACAAACTTTAATGATGACAAACATCTCTTGGGATGTTTTCTCCCACCTTGGCCTACTAATAAAATCTCAAAAAACCGAACCTAGAACCTTCCCAGATTATAGAATTCATAGGAGCATTGCTGGATTCCACAAAGGAAAGGCTATCCTTCCTGTCCACCGATCCAATACGTTACGTGACTGCATCAACTCAGCATTACACACTCCCTTCATAAACGTTTGTGCATGTCTTCAAATTCTGTGGCACATGGCAGCCACCACATACATAGTACAGTTTGCAAGACTCCACATACACTGTTTACAGGGATAGCTAGCAACAGTGTACATCCCGAATCGACACAGCCTAAGCAAGTGAGTAATGCTTCCCCTGCTAGTTCTCACCTCTCTCCGCTGGTGGATATGCCTGCACTATCTTCTCGAAGGAGTACCCTTCCAACAGTACAATGCATCTTGCATGATAACTACCGATGCATCCTTCACAGGGTGAGGTACCCATTGTGGTCACTGTGTAGTCCAGGGCAGATGGTCACATGTGAGACACGCCTGGACATCAACATATTGGAACTCAAAGCAGTCCACAATGCTTGCCTCTACTTCCTCTCGATAATCCATGGCAAAAACATTCATATCCTTACGGACAATACACCCTGCATGTTTTATATCAACTGACAGGGGGTGCCTGATCACACTCGTTATGTGCCGAGGGAGTCAGGTTTTGGATCTGGTGCATAACAAATTGCATAACACCAAAAGTCATGTGCCTGCTGGGCCATCAGCACATCATGGCAGACACCCTGAGCAGGCACTTTTGAACAACATGAATGGGAGCTCAATCCCATGATCCTTCATTGCATATTTCATCAGTGGGGATTTCCAACAATAGATCTGTTTGCTACCAGAACCAGTTGCAAGTGCCCATACTACAGCTCCAAAGTGGGCCAGAGCAGGAATTAATTGGGACAATTTTGCATTTCTCCCACCTTGAACAGCTCCACTTCTCTGTGCCTTTCCACCAATTCCCCTGGTTTCCAGGGTAATCCACAAAACATGCACAGATCATGCTACAGTAATTTTGATTGCCTCATCCTGGCCCAGACAACCATGGTTCCCCTACCTGCAGTACCTTTTGAGCCACGAACTGTTACCTCTCCCAATCACTCCCAACCTTCTGTCCCAACATCAAGGATTAATTTGCCACCCCAATCTGCGAGCGCTCAGACTCTCACTGAATGGTTCCTCCATGGTTCCAACACGAAGAACTTATTTGTTCCAAGAGGGTAAAACAAGTCCTGTTGACTAGTCGTCGCCCTTCTACATGATACGGTCATCAGAATAAATGGCAACGATTCCAGGAGTAGTGCCAAAAATGTCAAATACAGCCTATCTCCACCGCTATACCTACCATCTTAGAATATCTCATGGATCTTAGTGAGGCAGGATTGTCCATCAGCTCCATTAAGTTCACTTAGTGGCTATCGAAGTCTTTCATGACTTAGTGGATGGCTCTTCCATTTTTGCTCACCCTACTATGAAATGCTTCCTTTGTGGCCTACGCAGGATGTGTCCTGATCTACATCCACCAGTACCACTAAGTACCTTCCACTTGTCCTGAATATCCTGACAAGGACTCCCTTTGAGCCTTTAGCGACCTGCTCTTTCCGTCATGGCCATGAAGATGACATTTTTAGTTGCAAATACGTTGGCCAGATGGGTAGGAGAGATTGCCACCCGGCCCGCGGACACAGCGGGGAGCCTCAAGCAGACTCCCTGCCTTGCCCTGTGGTCTCTTCCCGCCCACCATTCAGAAAAGCAGCTGCTGCAGCTGTTTCTCTTTCTCAGTTGTGAGCCGAGGGCCGGGGTGATCGGTGCTTCATGTGCTGCTTCGGCCCCCAATGCAGGGGCCATGTGTATTGGTGAATAAGAGCCTGAAGGGAGTGAGGGAGTGGTGCTTCACATGCTGCCTGGTTTTCAAACAGGCACCTTCCATTGGATGATTTCTGGCCAATGGGAGGTGCCTGTTTTAAGAACAGGCAGCGTGTGAAGCACCACTCCCCCACTCGCTTAAGGTTCAACTTCTTATTCACTAATGCACATGGCCCCTGCAACTTATGTGAGGGTGGGGCAGGAAGTGAAACTGCCTGAGAAATGTGCTGGGCTGCTGGCCAGGAGTCACCCAGGTAACTCTCCCAGCCAGATCCTGCCTCTGGCACCCCAGCTCCTCCCTACTCCCAACCCCCTGACCTGCACTCCTGCCCCTCTACCCCACATCAGCCAAACCCTCTGTCCTCCTCCTCCCATACCCCCTCCCAGACCCTACACCCCAATCCCCTGCCCAAGGTCACAACCCCAACCTCTGCACCCCCTCTTATACCCCAATCCCTTACCCTAAACTCTCTTCTACGCCCAACCTCCATCCCAGACCCGCACAGCTGCCATGAATATCGGCCCTTGACCACTTTCCAAAATCATGGAGTGGCCCCCAATCAAAAATTATTGCCCTCCCAAGTATAGAGGATCATTCATTAGAAGAGTTAACCGTGGTGACATTTAATTCAACTGTTGGGAAATGCTGCTCACACCGAGATAGTATTCACATCGTGGTTCATAAATAGGTGGCTTTCAATCTGAAGCTGACTCAGGAATGAGATGGCAATTTTGTTATATAAACATTTATATTGTCCAAGGTTTGTAACACAGTCATTAGAATATATCTTTAAGGTTTTAAAAGGTACTAGGGGGTGGTGCCCCCTGCTCGCTATGCTCGCCAGCCCCCCTGTGTTTGGGGGTAAGCAAGTCCGGCTTTCCTCTGGCGGCTAGGGGCTGTTCCAGACCCAGCCGCTGGGGAGAGGAGGTCCCCCAGCACAGTGAGAAGCCACTACTTCATCCCCCTGGCCCTCCTTCAGGGGAGCCAGGGACCAGCAGGGAGCCCAAGGCGCCCCCCAAAGGGCAGGAGGAGAACCTTGAGCCATGACTCCCTCTTCCCCTTCTGGGGACTCTGTTGAGGCTGGGAGATAGGGCGACGTAGAGTGATGTGATGACATCACTCTGTAGCCCTGCAGGAAAAACTTTTGTTAATATATATACAGAGACATTTGTCACAATACAGGAGTGTGTGTTTATGTGTGTGATAGAGAGAGAGAGAGAGAACATGAGCGTATATGTGCATGCAAAAGCAGCAATAGTATGGAATTAAAGAAAGGACTTATTTAAAAAAATGTTCCTGCTTATTTAAAATAAGTAAGTGTGAAAATGTTCAGATTTAGTGAAGGGAGCTTGTTTAAGAGGTGGAGGGCATTGGAGGAGAACTTTCATAACTCCAATCCTATGTTTTAATTAATGCATACATTCTATTTTACTTAATTTGACCCAGTTACTGTACTTTGGTTATTTTAGAAAATCAAATGGCCTTTTAGTTTTGCAGGGCAGATTCTATACCCAAGCAGTAAGTGTGTGTATATACATGTGATATTTTACAGTGTATATCAATATGCTTTAAAAAATGTAACTGCATTCTCATATCTGTTAGAAATAACTAATGTGCATTAAAATACATTTCTGTTTACCTGATAGATTTAATGATCCTGATGGAACCATTAAAGTCTAAATAATAAGAGGTTTTAAATTGTTCTAAATACTATCTAAAAACCTTACGGGTCCTGAGGAGCTGTACTGATAGTCCCTCTGGAAAGCTTCACATATGCCATTAAATAAGGCAATGCTTTTTACAAAATGAGATGATGCAGGCTCCATAAAATACTATTTATTTCTATATCCGCAATTACATTCAACTATGATGGAAGAAAGCAATTCAGCTGAAACTAAAATCTGCTTGTATAAAACTATAAATGAATAAAACTATTTTTGTATAACGATGTCACAAAAAGTTTGGTTTTTTTCCCAAACTGAAGTTTTAATATCCCAGTGAAAATGAGATTACCATTTGATGTATTTCAGAGAAGTAGCTGTGTTAGTCTGTTTCAGCAAAAACATTGAGTCCAATGGCATTTTAAAGACTAACAAATTTATTAGGGTATTAGAGCATAAGCTACACGAGCTACAACTCACTTCCTCAGATGCTGAAGAAGGAAAAAAAAAAACCAGAGATGGGAATGTGACATCAGTGCTAATTAAATCCGAGTGGAGGTGGCTCATCTCCAAGAGTGGTGAGAAGTTGAGAGTACCTGGATAGGGAATTACCCACTGCAATGGGAGAACCACTCTGTGTGTTTATTTAAACCTAGATTCAGGGTGTCAAATTTGCATATGAATTCTAGCTTAGCAGTTTCTCTCTGCACCTTGATTCTGAAGTTTTTCTGTCTGAGTTTTTCTGTTGCCCTACAATGGCAACTTGCAAGTCCAAAACTATATGCCCAGGGAGATTAAAATGCTCCACAACTGGCTTTTGGATGTTGTCATTCTTAATGTCTGACGTATGACAGTCTGGTTTGTCCAATGTATACAGCAGCGGGACACAGTCAGGCACTTATTGGGGCCTGCAAGTTTTAGAACACTATACATGGCGTCAGTGGCGGCCCGTCAATACAGGTGAACTAGGCGGTCGCTTAGGGTGCCAAGATAAATGGCCGTTGAGGGCTTTGGAGGTGGGGGCACCGATCACGTGCCGATCGCGCGTTTTGCCTAGGGCTCCAGTTGCCGGCAGCTCGTCCAGGGCCGCTCCTGCATGACGTTTCTGCAGCCATCAACAAGTCAGTCTCTTTGGTGGCCCTCTATGGAATACACTGCAGTAACTCTCTCCTAATGTCACAAAGGGATGGGTAAGCATTGTAGTTACTAGGTCACTGTGGTAGAGGAATGGCCGGTCTGCTGGTTTTGATTAACATGACCAGATGGTCATGAGTATTTCTGTGCTTTTGTCAAGGGTACACTGAGACGACTCTTGATGACCTAGTGCTATGTAGGTCTAAGCATTGATTTATGCTTCTTTTTTTTTTTTTTTTTTTTTTGCAGCTTCATTGACTCCTGCACTTAGAGCAGGCTGAACTTTTTAGTATTCAACAGGAGAAAACCAACTAGTCACTGTAGAACTAAAGCCTTTGCTCCAGGTGTTATGCGGAGGCACTATCTTTGTCCAGCTAATTCCAGCCAAATGATTCTCTGCCCCAGTGTGAAGAAAGACAGATGATTAAATAGGGAAATGGCTTTGTTTCAAGTCAGGGAGTAGTTTTCTTCTGGCCAGTAGGTAGCTGCTGGGAGACCATTCCCCAAAGAAGTCTGCTGCCAGAAAATAGAGAATCAAATCATATCTGCCCTGTGCACAGCTGTAAGTGTGACCCGGCTGGTCCTTCTGCAGAACGTGATTATGCTCCGTGAGTCGGGAAGGGATTTGATTAGCAAGGCCATTGCATAATTTGGAGACGTGTTGCTTTTTAATGTCCTCATTTGTATTCTTGGCTTTTAATTTCTCTAGTGACTTTGGCTTGGCTCTTAAAGCTTGCAGGCTTGACCACATTTTGGAACGAGATGGAGAAAATCATTTCAGTCAACTGGAGCAGCTATTACCTGGCAGCTGTCTTTGGGAACACCAGTATTCCTTTCCAAAGATTTAGTATGTACAAGCAGAAGGAGAAACCCTTCAAGTGAGGCACTGAAGAAGTTTAGAAATGAGGTAGGAAAGGGAAACTGAGAGGAGGTTCAGGTTTCTATATAGGTCAAGGCCTCACTATGGCTAATTTGAATCTTTGATCCTTCTAAAAAGTAACTGGGGACATACCAAGCACCATAAACTTACCAGTGGATGAAGCAGTGAGGCTAATGCAGTGTGCTAAGATACAGATGTCTCAGCAACCCATCCTAGAAGAGAACTCTCATTAATTAATTTGTGTCCTGTGTCCTTAATGCTGAGGTGATGATGATCCTGCCTCCACAGTCAAACCATTTGAATCCTATTTGCTATCTTCAATGAGCCAGTTTGTCTAATGAGCTATTTTGCTAACTAAAAAACCCTGCCTGCCTGTGGATAAATACATTTCTGTCGAGATCAGCAGCAACGTTCATTGGCTAGCCACAATAATTGCTAGTGAGTTCTAATGACGTTTCTTTTGGCATTTGTAGAGTTTTTAAAGTGTTCCTTGCAAATTGGAGCCATTTTCATTGACCTGAGTGGTTAAGAAGTTACTCCATTTAGTCTGCTGTAATTATCTGTTGAAAGGAACAGATGTCAGCTGACCATATGGTGTATAAGTAGCAGGGAGTGATAATTTAGCTGTTGTGGTCTTTTAATAGGTACTGTATAGGCCTTTAACAGGGGCTGTGAAAGAAGAATTCCAATAACTCACCCATTGGGGGTGGGGACTGGAACGTGGAAAACTGGCACACTTGAGCAGCTCCTACCCAGTCTAGTAAAGGGAAGTACTTTTAATTAAGTGAATAACTGTCATTCTTCTCTGAGAGATGTCCCTGTGGGTTCTCCACTCCAGGTGAAGGTCCATGCCTGTGCCACCTCTCAGGGAGTTTTACAGCAATATCCATGCAGGCCGTGCACATGCAGTGCCAGCCTCATGCCCGGCTGGTGTCCAGGCCGTGCATGCACTATCCAGACTCCTCAGTTCCTTCTCTACCATCCCCAGCCTCTGACAGAGCTCAGCAGTCCCACTAATTTTTTATTTCTTCGTATAGAAATTAAGGACAGACAGGACCAGGCTTATCCTAATAGTTCCTGCATGGCCCAGACAGGTATGGAATCCATTTGTAATACAAATGTCCACTTGTGCTCCATTCTCATTTTCCTGCTTCCGAACACAGAGGCTGATTACATAGAGATGCTCCACCTCAAAGCATGCCTCCTCCTAACTTAATGAAGAACTAGTCTCTTCTGAAAAGGTTCCCACAGTACTATTACACAGCAGGACATGGTCTGCGCATATTACCTATTATCATCAATGGACTAGGTTCACCGCCTGGTGTTCTGCCAGACACATCTGTCCTGCTTCTGCCCCCCTCTCATTTATACTAGTCTGTCTTCTACAACTTAAATTTTCTGGGCTTTCTTTTAGCTCAACAAAGTACCTATAGCGGTAATCACAACCTCTCACCAAAGATGGATAACACTGCTCTCTTTGCCCACCCTCTCACAAAGAGATTACTCAAGGGCATCCAGACACTGTACCTGGATATTAGACCACCCACTCGAACCTGAGACTTTCACCTGGTCCTCACAAACTTGATGTACAAACCTTCTGAACCATTAATGACCTGCTCCCTTTTCCACCTGACCATCAAAACTGGGGTTTTGGTGACAATGACAGCTGTCAGACATGTGGGAGAACTTGGAGTGCTCATGGCTGAACCTCTACACACTACCTTTTTTAAAGATAAAGTCACACTTCGAACACATCCTAAATTTCTCCCGCAGGTGCATTCATCCTTCCTCCACAACAGACCAATTCACTTACCAACATTCTTCCCAAAACCACATGTGAACACATTTGAAAAAGTGATGCATACCTTTGGGCTACGTCTACACTGGCGCGTTCTCACGCAAAAACTCTTTTGCGGAAGAGTTCTTCTGCAAAAGCTCTTCCAGAAGAGAGTGTCTACACTGGCATGTGCTTTTGTGCAAGAGATGTGCTTTTGCGCAAGAGCATCCATGCCAGTGTAGACGCTCTCTTGCGCAAAAAAGCTCTGATGGCCATTTTAACCATGGGGCTTCCTTGTGCAAGAAATTCACGTTGCCTGTCTACACTGGCCTCTTCTGGAAGAGCTCTTGCACAAGAGGGCTTATTCCTGAGTGGGAGCGTCAGAGTTCTGGTTCAAGAAGCCCTGATTTCATACATTAGAACGTCAGTTTACTTGCGTAAGAACACACGGCCAGTGTAGACAGGCAGTAAGTTTTTGCTCAAGAGTGGCCCGCTTTTGCGCAAGATCGCACCAGTGTAGACACAGCCTCGATGTTCACAGGATGTCATCCTTTTATTTGGACAGGAGTAGGCCGGTTAGGGCTTCCCCCTAATTTTTTTATTTCAATAGCTGAATGATCTAAGGGCAAATCCAAGTCCACCCAAAGACATTCTAAATGGATATCAAACTGCATCTACATTTGCTACCAATTAAAGCAAATACAACCTCCAACTTCAAAGCACACTCCATGAAGTCAACTTTTACTGCTTTTCTACACAACGTTCTACTGCCAGGCTGCCACCTGGGCTTTGGACCACACATTTGCCAAGCATTACATTCTCGTATAAGGACCATTAATCGACACTTGAGTAGACCGAGCTGTGCTATCCGCCCCCCCCTTTTTTTTTTTACCAGATCTGAAATTTCTACTATCCAAAGAGCTACTGCTTTGATGTCATTTGGAGGGGAGCACCCACAGGGACATCTCAAAGAAGAAGAGGAGGTTACTCACCTGTGCGGTAGCTGATGTTCTTCAAGATGAGTGTCCCTGTTGGGGCTCCACTATCCACTCTCCTCCCCTCTACTTCAAAGTTTGGAGCAGGTTCCAAACTGAGAAGGAGCTGAGGAGTCTGAGCTATAATGTGCTATTGAGACACCAGCAGCGCATGAGGCCCATACAGACAGGCACTGCTGTAAAACTCGCCAAGCGAAGGCTTAGGGACACTCCTTAACTTGGAGGGGAGCACCAATAGGAGCACTCATCTCCAAGATGTCAGAAGGGCAGAGGAAAGAATAGTGGGCTTTCTCATGATGGGGATATCTGAGCCCTTTTCAGACTGTTGCTTTACTTTAATTCACTTCTTTTTCTTTCCATCTCTGACTCGTTCTGTTCTTTCCATGCTATCTCCTCCTTTCTCTCTTTTGTTTTTCTTTTTCATTATCCTCTTTCTTTCCCATTCGTTTGTGTATATGATCTTGGAAGGATTCTTCTCCACATGTAGTAAGATCTGTGATATCTAAGTTAAATAACCAATAGAAATGTGGTTATAGCAAGCAAAGAAAAAAATCACCCTAACAGCTAAGTAAATTATTTTCAGGATACCAAGAAACTTGCACTGAAAATTCCCCATTAAAAGGTTAATATTTCTTAAATAACTGTAATTGATTTCATTAATTACTATAGAGTCTCCAGCAGCCTGGTTGCTTGAAAGCTAATGACAATTAGCATTTGATAACATTTATCCATGCTGATGAAGTACTTATGTACTGAGGCACCTGTCAAGATTTTTCTTTATGCTAGCTTTGAAGCCCTGACACAAATTTCATTCGCATTTTTAAGTTGAGATTTCTCCTGCTGGTGCCCAGAAGTTCCCTTATGATGAATGAGGTTTGTGTCTGTGCGCAAAGAGGAACCATGCCCCCTGCAGAGATTTCCAAAGTGGCATATTTAGTTTGTAGCTGCGCGGTTCCTATTAAAACCATCCAGTATTGTGAAGTGGAAACCCCTGCATTCCAGTTCAAATTTACTTCTCAAAGGAGGACAGTTTGTAAACCTCAAATAATTGGTCAATTTTAAGGGAGATCATGGTGGTCAAATTTCCACTGGAGTGATTAGTTTTTTGTTTTGAAGGTTGATTGTGTCCATCAAAATAATTCCCTCAGGCTAAGGGTTCCTTCTCACAAGGGTTTCTTCAAGCACCTCCTTCAAATCATGCACGCTCTGCAAAGTGTACTGTGTTCTAGGTGCAGACCTTAAGAATGCACATGTTTTTAATCCCAGCCTACACTGCCTTATATTGCCCTTTATCACCTTCCCCCCATATTAGCTGCTCCTCCTCCTTCCATGTGGTAACCCCTGTGCTTCACCAATCACAGGTCCATTATAATCCTCCCACTTGCCAAGTCTAACAAAATCAGCATTACACTTACACATTTGTGAACTCCCACATGGATGGGTTTTCTGGGATTTCATCCTGCTAACTCATGAACCCCAATGCTGCACACTGAGGGGTATCATCCTTGTACACTTGCTCATGTGTTAGTGTCCAAACTGGTAACATGCTCTGTTCCAATGAGCACTGAATTGCAGTCTGTTTGCTTGGGTGTGGGATCATGAGTGCATTTGGGCTAAATTTTCAAATACCATTGACTTCACTGGATATGAGAATCTGAGCTCATTTTAAAGGATTTAGTATTCTAGTTCCACTTTAAACATTGCTGCCTGCTATTCAGCTGGTTAAAGAGATGTCTTTGGGACTTGATTCAGTGGCAGTTACACTGCTGAGGAAATTTAACAGCCTAAAAAAACAAATCTAGAAAATACTAATTATCAAAGTAAGACCTACAAATGGGGGGCTCTAAGTGATATGTGAAAAGACTTCTGAGAGGAGGAAGTAGTAGCAGTTGTTGTTATTATTTTATTATTTACTAATATGTGGATTGTGCTGTTGCCTAAGAGCTCCAGTTATTAACTGGGACCCCACTGTGCTGGATGCTGAACAAACACAGAATACAAAAGCCCCTGCCCCAACGGTGTAATCTAAGAAGCAAAAAGGAAATATTTCCTCATACATCCTAGGTTTGCATTTCTTACAGATCCGTTGACTTTTCTATCAGTAAACTGCATGGTTTAAGACTTTGTTTGGAGCACTATGAGGCTTATAATATTTAGTAGAACACTCCAAGATGTGCTACAGCCAATGTTGTTCTCATAATGCATCTTTTTATGTCGAGAGAAATATATCTAGTTAATGATCCTTTGTCAACTGCGTGTGCGTCTCTATAAATTGCATTAAATTTTCTATACTGGAAAATAGAGCAGTAGACCATACAAAGAAAAAAAATAGAGTTTGAAAAGCTCCCCCTAGACTATAACAAGAATTCAGTACACTGGAAAAATTACTATAACATAATTAGTGGAGGGAAATATAGAGAGCAGCGAAGTGCAAGGTCAAGTAAACCTCAAGACAGGCAAGTATGAAATTTTACTGAGAGAATGGATGTTGGAAGGCTGCAAAACACCTTAGGAAGTCCCTGAGGGAGCTACATTTTCCCTTGTCCATCCACAATTGTTGCAACACATCATGGCCAGACAACAATCATTTCAGTTAACAAAGAACTGAGAACATAAATGTAGTGGCACAATGTAAACCTATTGGATTTATTTTTTCTCCTTTCAGAGAGCGAGATGTCCAGAAACTGTTTCAGTTTTAATCTGTTTTGTTTTGAATGTCTGTTTCAAAATACGGGGGGGGGGTTGTGCGGGATTGTTTACAGTTAGTACACATTTCATAGCTGGAAGTGAGAATTCCTTCAAAATGTAAGCATTTTTGAGCATCTGATAAATTGTAATAGGCTTATTGTGATAAGGCAGTCATTCATGATGAATGAAATCTCTTGTATAATAACATCAGATTCTTTAAAAACCTTGGTTAAAACCCCAGACTCAAATGTTACTGAAGAGAACAGGACTCGAGGTTCTGCCTATGAAGATCTGATTGCAGGATCAGACTTTTTGTTTCTTCGTATTTATGCAGCACTTTGAAGATGAATGTGCAGAGTGTTATTAACTGTCTGAAATATGCTCCCATGTCTAGGTTTTGCATTGATTTACCATATCAGATGGCATATTCTCTCTTTCTGCATTATGCAATGAATAGGATGATATACTGATATATCTCTCCACAGCCACATGATGATAAAATCCTGGCACAAGACATAATGAAAATGTTTCATGAAGATATTTCATTTGGAGGTGTTAATAAAAATAATTTTTAAAATGGCTTTATTCTGTCATATGAAACAGGTAAAGTGTGCCCATTTCATAGCATTGCTGCTAAGTATAATTGTGAGCAATTATTTTGCAATTTCCCTCTAATCCTTTCGATTCAGCAATTTAAGTATTTCAGACTGTAGAACTAATAATAATAATGATAATGATAATAATAATAACAATTATTATTATTTTATTTATTATCTTTGGAAAACTTTGTCACAAGGTCAAGGTTAAGTACCAAGCCAAATTATTGCTTCATCTTCTGCTGATGTGAGATTTGTGACCTAAAGAAAGACTGAGGGCATAGAGTGTATCTTTTGGGGGTATAGTTGTTTTCATGAACTCAGTGCTAATATGTTCTCGCACACAAACTGCTATTAAAGTGGAGTCCTATATTTTCCTGAACAAATACCCTGTTTTAACTAATTTCCAAATTTGATTTTTTTAAAAAGGTCCCTTTTATATTTGTGGTGAGCTCTAGTTATGTGAATATATCTGACAAGTAAATTAATAGTCTTAGAGCGACATTTGATTTTAACACAGTAGCCTAAGACTGCAACAATATGTCCTATGATAATCAATGAAAATATACTCAGGCAAACGGGATCCACAGGTCTGAGACTAAATGGGGATTTCTATAGACTTGATGAGCTTTAAGTATATGCATAACATTGTTTAAGAGCATGACATTTAGAATGATAGAACACTAGAACTGCAAGGGACCTTGAGAGGTCATCAAGTCCAGTCCCCTGCACTAACGGCAGGACCAAGCGCCATCTAGATCATCCCTGACAAGTGTTCCTCTAACCTGCTCTTAAATATCTCCAATGATGGAGATTTCACAACTTCCCTAGGTACTTTATTCCAGTGTTTAACCACCCTGACAGGAAGTTTTTCCTTATGTCCAACCTAAACCTCCCTTGCTGCAATTTAAGCCCATTGCTTCTTGTCCTATCAGCAGAGGTGAAGGAGAATCATTTTTCTCCCTCCTTCTTTTAACAACTTTTTAGGTACTTGAAAACTGCTATCATGTCCCCTTTCAGTCTTCTCTTTTCCAGGCTAAACAAACCCAATTGTTTCAGTCTTCCTTCATAGGTCATGTTTTCTAGATCTTTAATCATTTTTGTTGCTCTTCTCTGGACCATCTCCAATATCTCCACATCTTTCCTGAAATGTGGGTCCCAGAAATGAACACAATACTCCAGTTGAGAACTAACCAGTGCAGAGTAGAGCAGAAGAAAACAACACTCCTTTTAATGATGTTAAAAAAACCTCCCAGATTGATGTTTGTTTTTCTTGCAATGGTGTCACACTGTTGACTCATATTTAGCTTGTGATCCACTATGTCCCATAGATCCCTTTCTGCAGTACTCCTTCCTAGATAGTCACTTCCCTAAGTGGAGTACTTTGCATCCTTATTGAATTTCATTCTATTTACCTCAGAATGTTTCTCCAGTTTGTCCAGATCATTTTGAATTATAACCCTATCCACCAAAGCACCTGCAACCCCTCCTAGCTTGGTATCATCTGCAAACTCTCCATACCATTATCTAAATGTTGATGAAGCTATTGAACAGAACTGGTCCCCAAATGGATCCCTGTGGAACCCCATTTGTAATGCTCTTCAGTATGACTGTGAACCATTGAACTAATTGAGAATGGTTATCCAACCAGATATGTACCCACCTTATAGTAGCCACATCTAGGTTGTATTTCCCTACTTTATCTATAAGGCCATGCAAGACTGTATCAAATGGTTTACTAAAATCTAGGTATAACACGTCTACAGCTTTCCCTTATCCGCAAGGCTTCTTATCCTATCAAAGAAAGCTATCAGGTTGGTTTGACATGATTTGTTCTTGACAAATCCATGTTGACAGTTACCTTAGGTGATACCTTATTATCTTCCAGAGGTTTTTAGATGGATTCCTTAATTATTTGCTGCATTATCTTTCCTAGCACTGATGTTAATCTGACCAATATGTAGTTTCCTGGGTTGTCCTATCCTTTTTTATAGATGAGGATTATATTTGCCCTTTTCCAGTCTTCTGGAATCTCTTCCACCTTCCATGACTTTTCAAAGATGATAGCTAATGGCTAAGATACCTTGTCAATCAGCTTCTTGAGTGTTCTAGAATGCATTTAATCAGGCCCTGGTGACTTGAAGATATCTAACCTTTCTCTAAATTCTTTTCCTATTTTAATTTATGAACCTACTTCCTTTTCTCCTGTATTTACTATTGGAGGAATCCAATCACCACCAATCTTCTTGGTGCAGACCGAAATGAAGAAGTTGTTAAGCACTTTTGCCATTTCCACATTTTCTGTTATTGTTTTCCCCTCTTCATTGAGTAATGGGCCTACTCAGTCCTTGGTCTTCCTCTTGCTTCTAATTTATTTGTAGAATGTTTTCTTCTGGCTTCATTTCTTGTTCCTGGAATGGGAGATGTCAGAACACTTTTTCCTTTCAAGTTAGATATCTTATATTTTGAATAAAGTGCCATTATGTGTGCATAGAGAAGATTAATGCATGAGAATAATTCACTGACCTCAGAACTGACTAATATAAATGACTACATACCTATATATGTGACCAGGATGTGGAATTAGATAGAAATATGGCCTTCTTTCATTGTGTATTTGATACTTGATCACTTGGTAAACAAGTTACTGCTGGCTACACTAACAATATCTATTGATTTCACTGCTGAAAAGCCTTGCATGATGAAAGGAAAATGTTCAGAGCAAGCAGTGACACACCTTTATTGGTGTTGTATAGGCAGAATTTTGTTTCTGCAATATAATAAGCTACCCTATCCCAAGGAAAATTCCCAAAATGGATTAAAATAGGATGAGAACCTAAAGGGGTCTGCATGATTAAAAAAGCAAGTGATAAATGTTTTCAAATATAATTGGTGCATATTTTTCTTTGATCGGTGGCCATTTTAAAATTATTAATTTTCTTAGTGTTCATACATTGCATACCTTTTTTGCTTCACAAAATCTTTTCAAAATGAAAATTTTGCTACTTATATTTTTTAAAAAATACGTTATATTTGCACTTTCCTGATCATTTTACCATGTATGAATTTACTGAAGTTAGTGAAACAATGGGCCAAAATCTCAACTGGTGTAAACTGGGATAGATACATTGAGTTCAATCAACCAAAGCCATTTTCCAACAGCTGAGAATGTGGTGTGATCCCTCTGCATGCTCACATACTGTGGGGATGAGGGTAGTAAAAGAACATGAGCTATAAGGAGATTTGCTTTAGGAGGATATGGATGTAGTAGAATTTCATGATATTCTTAGTGAAATAGAATGAAAACCCCAGTCTGGTCCAATGCAATGAAACGTGCACATAGCACTAAACCTCCATTCTTAGCCCTAATCTGCACTAGGACCTTATTCCAAAATAACCCCCCCCCCCAAGTTCGATTTTATATGTGGTGCTTCCAAGCCCATTATTTCAGGATAACAGGCCACAGAACTTGAACTCTGTACTCCTGCTTTTCATCGGGAATAATGCTAATTCCAAAATAGTAATTTCAAAATAACATTAGTGTGGCCGCTCCAGTGCCACTAATTCAAACTAA
Source organism: Rafetus swinhoei (assembly GCA_019425775.1). NCBI lineage: Eukaryota > Metazoa > Chordata > Testudines > Trionychidae > Rafetus > Rafetus swinhoei. The sequence continues at coordinate 35,006,014 of CM033443.1, read as the reverse complement.
TTGGCCTCTGGGAGTGCAAACTGGGGCCCTGAGTCTGAGGTAGCATGTCTACATTAACAGAGCCTGCCTCGGGCTAATTTCAAGGCTTCCCCGCAGTGAGGACATGCAAGTTTGAATTTGTTAAATTTGGAGTTCTTAAGTCCAATTTAGTATTATGCATTAAGACATCTGCATAATAATCCGCCACAATTCCAGCATGGGAACTTGCTAGGAACCAGTGTGGCAGGAATCTGCTCCATCTTGCAAGGGTTGTGGAGTCCTTTAGGCTCTCAACAACTGAAAGTGAAACACAATTAGAAAAATCTACTGAAGGAGTAAATTCAGCTGCAAAAGTTGCTCACACATTTATACAGTCCTATATAGGAAAGGAAGATCATTCTGAACATTCAGGGTGTTCTTCAAGCACCTATCTAGGGGGTTGTCAAACCACGTCATTTCTGATCATGTAAAGCACCTTTGGAAGAATGATAAGGAAATGTGAAAAACATTAGAAAAGATTGAGTGAGATTTTCTCCTGGGCTTGTCTCTGTTGTTGCTGTATGTGTTTGTGCTGTGATAGTCCCATGCATGCTGTGCACTGTATGTAGTATATATCTAGGACATGGTCCCTAGCTCAAGGAGAGTACAATTCAAGTATAAAACAAGAGACAATGGGTGAATACAGGCTGTCCAATGAGGGCACACAATGAGACAATACTGGTCAACAGGACCGGCAATGGTCTCACCACACCAGTTAAATATTCCATGTCTAGTTTTTTGAAGGCATCATGGCAGGGAACAATTTTAAGGAGGGATTTGCTCGAGAACAATTAGGTAGACTGGCAAATCTTTACCGTGAGCTCTCCCCACACAAACAGGACAACCCTTTGCCTCACTCGTCAATACTTGAGACTAGATCTGGCAACTAAGGTAAAGTTTGAGAGAAATAACTAACTGAAAAGTTTCACAGTGCACTTCAAATGATAATTTATGGTCACATTCAGCTGAGGAGTTTGGATGCACATTAGAAAGCCTTGAATATATGTTATTTAAATGTAGCATTTCCATCTTGTTTAAATGTAGTAGACACACTCTGCCGAGTCACTCCCTACTGCTTTATGCAGAACATGCTTTGCTTGTGCCTAAAGACTGTTATTACAGAGACGGCAGACTACAGAGAGCTTTAACAAAGAGGCTTTGAAGTAAACATTGACATTTGGTACTGCCTCTATTCAGCACTGCGAAAGTCCCCGGGAAGTTGGGAAAGTGAGCTGTCAGAACTATGGAGATTAAATGAAACTTTGTTCTATAGCTTCATTCCCCCAGGAAACCTTTTCAGGTCATTTGTCATTAGTATTGTGCCAGGGGCTTTATTATTATTATTTTATTTTTTATTTGTTAAAAATTATTTCTTCTTATTGAATAAAGACAGAGTGACAGCTTGTCACCGCTATCACCCCATTTCTCTTTTGCTGAGGCATTGCTTTAATAATTGACAATGCATTCCCCATCCAGCTAGCTTGTCTTGCCTATCTCTGGGACAGGTGGAGTGATGTGTATCACTCACACAACCACTATAACAATTGACTTGTAAATTATTGTGAAGCAGATTCATAGTATGGCTCTCCAGTCGTGCACAAAACCACCTTTGAGCAAGGTTCATTTCTCACCAGTCTAAGTGCAGATATAAAGACAACTGTGGTTAAGAAAAAAAGTTTGAGAGGAAAAATGAAGTGAAGTGACAGGAGCTTAAGCAATGGGTGATACATTGGCATGCCTGAAAACTGCTGGAGGTTATCTGAGTTTTTAAAACCCAGTTTAAGGGGGAAAACCTCCAAATAAATCAAACCTAAAATCTTTATATATGAGTTCCTGACATGTTCTTTGGACGAGGAAGCATTTGTCGTCTCATGATCTGTGTTCCTCAGTTGCAAATGTACCTTTCATCTGTGGAAAAGGTGTCTACTTTATATAGCCAAACAGCAGAGAAAGTAGAGTCTGCTGATGAGTCTTGGAAGTTAGGAAACATTGGTTTTCTCAGCTTTACCTCAGAAAACTTTTATGACCTTCAGCAAAACACTGCTCTGTTCTCTGTTTCTCTAGCCGTGAAATGTGGATAATAATTACTACAGTATGCTCAGTTGACATCTCAAATAGATGTTCAAGATTAATTCAGTAACCTTTGAAAATGCACGGAGAAATTCTCCAGTGACAGGGGACTGTAAAATTGCAAGACAGTATCAGTAAAGTTATGCTACAGGGTGTAAGAATGGAACATATGTGGGCTTGATTTTTAAATCATGACTTTATTTACTCAAATGTATATTTTATGGTACAATAGACCTGATATTTTATAAGCTAATTGGGAATTAAGAACTTGTTAACTGAAAAGTTCATAGAATTGAACATGTCACCATTGCAGTAGGTACAGTGCATAAGTTGCAGCAGGGTGCACTGCATCTCTGTGTCTGTCAGTCCCATCACAAAAATCACACATACAGAGATGAACAGTAGTAATAATTCACCTAGCCCTCTTGAGTCTGATTCTCACTTGCAAAATATCCAAACGTAGGAAAGGTACAGAAGTAGGAAAGGGACGGTCAAAAGTAGGGCTGGTGTGTTGCCTTTATGCCTTTATCTTCACTGATAGGGAATGCTCCTGCATGCAAGCTGTTCCCAGGGGGTTGTTTATATACTCTTCCAGAGATGCTTAAATGGAAGTAAGCAACTGGATCACTGAAAATTAATTATAATTAAAAATTAACAGAAAATGAATTATAAAATCCTTAAAACAACTGGAAAAGTTCTTGTTATTAGCCCTGCCCTGCAAACACTGTCTCAGGTGAGTAATTTTAGTCATGTGAGTTGTTCCATTATATTTAACTGAATAATAATTATGCAAATCCTATAGCATATCAACTAACCCCATATCTTATTTATAAATCCTACTGATTCACCTTATGCAAAAAAAAGTGCTGGATTATAGTGCTTGACTTTTTTAGAAAAGTTAAGTCTCATTTGGAGGTAGTAGAAATTCTCTCAATGTAAGTTTTTAAAATTGGACTTCTACCAAAACTACAGATTTTCAACTAATTTTTTCTTCTTTTTTAAAATTTAGAATGAAAAAACCTGTAATTTTTGGTTTTCCTGATTTTTTTGTTTTGTTTTTAAAATTGTGGGGAAATGCTCATTTTCTCTCCATAATTTATCCCTTGGTGTGACTACATTTATGCTGGTCTCAAAGTGCCTTCCTGTATGTGAATGAGCTATTCAGATATAAGCCCATTTATATCAGTACAATTGCACTCAGCTTTGGAGAGTTGTGCCACTTAAACTATACTGGTGTATATTTTGTGTCTAGACAAACCTTTAAGAGCTAGCCAATTAGCCCGTCATAAGACGGGATTTTCAGGTCTCTCCTCCACGTTGGTCTTCTCTCCTGAGCCTCCAGTCTCTCGCTCCATCTCTCTCTCTCTCTCTCCTACTGCCTCCCCCCCCCCAGCTCTCCTCCGCCTCCTGCCTCTCTCTCTGTCTCTCTCTTTCTCCTCTCCTCTCCTTCCTGCCTCTCACTCTCTCTTTCTCTTCTCCTCCCCCTCCTGCCTCTCACTCAGGGGACCGCGGAGCCCAAATGGCCGTTTGGGCTCCGTGCTCCCCGTGCTGCAGGGGGAGTGCGGAGCACAAACAGTTGCTTGCACCACTTGCTCCCACGCGGCGGCCTGGCTGAACGTCGCAGACGTCAGCCGAGTGCCACCGCGGGCGGCGAAGGGGGGGCGGGGTGGTGACGTTCACGGCCTGGAGCCGCTGTCACACCGCACATCACTGCCCTGCCCCCCTTCGCCTCCCACCGTGGCGCTCAGCTGACTTCTGCGCCGGGCCGCTGCGGGGGAGAAAGCGGCGCAAGTGGCCATTTGGGCTCCCCCACAGCGGCCCGGCCGAGCGGTGCAGAAGTCAGCCGAGCGCCACGGCGGGAGGCGAAGGAGGGTGTGAAGGGGGTTGGGGCGGTGATGTACATGGCTGGGCCCGGCCCCCTGGCTGTGTACATCACCACCCTGCCCCCCCTTCACCTCCCGCCGTGGTGCTCGACTGACTTCTGTGCCGCTCAGCCCGGCCCCGCGGGGGAGCAAGTGGCGCAAGCGGCCGTTTGGTCGCATGGGGACCACGGCACCCAAACGGCCACTTGCGCCACTTGCTCCCCCGTGGTGGCCCAGCTGAGCGGCGCAGAAGTCAGCCGAGCGCCACGGCGGGAGGCGAAGGACATGACTCAGGCAACAGCACTGCCCAGAGGGAACAGCCAGGGAGGCAACAGCGCCGCCCAGAGGGAACAGCCAGCATTTCAGCATTACAGACATTGGGCTACTATATATATGATTTAATAGTAAAACAAGTAAGAAACTTTTTTTTACCTCCTTGCTTGCTTACTTTGAGAGCATTCCTTTGAGTCAGCACTTAGGAATTCTGTCACAGTATACTTAGCTTGGGGATAGAGGAAAAGACAGGCATTTACTGAAAAAGAGAAAAAACAAGCCAAACCAGTCAAGACTACATCAGTTGAAGCTGCAGAAAAAAAATCAGACTTTAATAAGGTTGTATATGGTGAGCAGCCAGTGATATGAATAATTTAGAACAGCAGAAATAAGTTCTTCCACTACTTTAATTCATTTCCATCTCGCTATTTATAAGCCAGAGCCTCCTGCACTTTTCAACATAATGAAAGAGAATCTTTGGCAATAGATGTGTTTCTCCTTTTTGAGTGAAAGCAATTAAAATATTGTATTTACATTTATACTTTCATTTTCCTACTGGGTAGATCTATATTGGACTATTTTAATGTATAATATAACAGAAAGTTTACCATGGCCAACAGAGGGGTAGCCTTTAATAATAGTAATTATTATCTGGGTGTTTGTACCTCCTTATGGGTCTGTCTTTCTAGCAAAGCAAGCAAGCCTACCCCCCTGGGGAAAAAGAAAGGAGGTTTTTTCTAGTAGTTCCAAAAAAGGGGTAATTAAGAGCAGTGCCAAAGCAAGTAGTTTTAATAGCAGAAAGCCACTACCCTTGTTATGGAGCACTAAAGTTGGTTTGAACATGGATCAGCCCAAGTGTCCCACCAAGCGTAACAGTGACCTAGTAACATTGGTAGCCTCTGATATGAAGACTAGGTTCAATTCCCTGTTCTGCTACAGACTTCCTGTGTGCTCTCAGGCATGTCAGCCTCGGTAGGCCTTAGTGCCCCATCTGAAAAAGGTAATAATAGTACACTGGTGCTGTAAGAAGAAATATATTCATGGCTGTGAGGTGCTCGGATATTACAGTAATGGCGGTTCTATAAGTACACGCTTGCTAGTATAATGTGAACTAATTCTGTTTTCATCCCCAAATGTAGACTTTCTTCTTAACTTTAGCATGTAGTGAAGAATAAGAGCAGGTGAGGGTAAACAGGTGGACAGGCTGTTTGCTCTTTTCGGATAGTTTTTTCTTAATTCTTTGTTCCAATTGTGAAATAAAAATATCTTGTTTTAAGCAGCCTGATCAGTATCTTTGGTCCCATGTTCCTGAGGGGGGAAGAAATGAAGGTGCCTGAAACACAGTGGGTCCTGTTGTTTGAAGAGCAGTTGGTATATGGGGTAGTGTAATTGGATCCCAATCCAAGAGAAGACTTCACCCCCAGACTGTAAGACAGAAGTGGGAAAGAGACTGAACAGCTGAGGAAGGACGTAGAATTGAATTAAAGGGGCAGCTACCGCTGTGACCATGTCAGGACTGTAAAGTTTATGATGAGTAGATATGAAGAATGGTCTGTTGGATAAAGCACTGGACTCGGGATACCTGGGCGTTCCTGACTTTCCCACAGTCATCAGCATCACCATAGGCAAATAATTTATCAACGCTGTGCCTTGATTTCTTCCCTGTAAAATGTGGATGATACTTTCCTGTCTCACAAAGATGCTTGGAGTAGAGCTGGGTGAAATTTTTGGAGAGAATGTTTTCTGCCAAAAAAAAAGAAAACAAAACAAAACCATATTCGGGGCAGCCAAAACATTTTGCAAGTTTGGGTAAAATCTGGAAAACTGTTTCAGTTGGAAAACAACAACCAAAAATTCCAAAGATGATTAAATGTCTCATTTTGACTATTTTTAAATTAAACATTTCAGCCTTTCCATTCAAAATGATTTTTCATTGGACTCTTACTAAATAAATTTTATTAACACAAAACAAATCCTCAAAAATGAAAGGAACTACAAAAATCAGTTATTCATTAAGTTTTAATTGTAAGGATAAAAATGTATTTATAAAATGGGAATAATGATCAAAAGCAGAAAATGCATTAGATAAATAGCACTTCAAATTAATTGAAGAAACATTCAAATAAAAAGGCAATATTGGGGAATGTTTATTGCCCAGTTACCCAGGTGTTGAGATAGATGTTGTTTGTTGTTTCTTAGAATTGTGGGATATTCTTCTGCCAGACTTCTATGCCTTCATGGAAACCCCAATTAGATCATTGCTCACTTGTCCGAAGCCCAAACTTTACAGTATGTTGCACATAGATGGATTGCTGTACTTGTGTGACACCCCATTGTTTCCATGTGCCTGCAATAGATGGCAGGATGCAGGCTTTGAATGTAAGATCTTTGGACAAGGAAGAATTGTGTATCTATGTGTATCCACACCGTGCTTACCATAATGGGCCTGATTTGGGGCCTCCTGGTGCTATCACTAGTAGACTAGTGGAAGGCAACATATAGGCTGTGTCTACATTGGCACCCTTTTTCGAAAAAGGGATGCTAATGAGACCAGTCGCATTACAAATCGCGGGATTTAAATATCCCCGCGGTATTTATTACATAACTGCCGCTTTTTTCGGCTCGGGGCTTTGCCGGAAAAAGCGCCAGTCTAGACGTGATCTTGCGGAAAATAAACCCTTTTCCGCAAGATCTCTTATTCCTACTTGCAAGGAATTCCTACTTGCAAGTAGGAATAAGAGATCTTGCAGAAAAGGGTTTATTTTCCGCAAGATCCCCGTCTAGACTGGCGCTTTCGGCAAAGCCCCAGCCGAAAAAGCGGCAGTTATGTAATCAAATACCGCGGGGATATTTAAATCCCATGATTGCGACTGGTCTCATTAGCATCCCTTTTTCGAAAAAGGGTGCCAATGTAGACACAGCCATATTGTATAGTTCTACAAAAGATCTCTTCCCTCCCATCTAAATGCAATGGAACAGCCACCAGGAAGAGAAAGTAACAACTCTAGCTGCTAGCTACAATCTTGAGAGCATCAAGATCATACCTTGTGATGTGTTGCTTTCCTTATTTGTTTTGTTAGTACATGGAAAATAAATACACAATCTTCTTCTACACATGCCGGACAAGATGAAAATGTGCACCCTATGTTTTCTTCTGAGTTGTTAGTGCAAGATAGCTTGTCACATGAATCTAACTGAAGACAAGATTTCTATTGTACATCATACTGATATTTAAAGGGTGTTTTGTGCTGAGACTGGAACTAAATTTGCAATGATATGCACGTTAACAACATAAGGTAGGACTGGGACAAAGTTCCTAATTTTTCATTTTGAGTTGTGATCTAGTAGTAAACTGATCACGAGGGTGGCAGGATCAAAGCAGTGAAGAAAATCTGTCAGCACTGTCTCTGTACTTCAAATAGAGCTACAAAGTCGGGCTGTCAAACAATTAAAATTAATTCAATTAGTAATGGTTTTAATCTCACTGGTAAACAATAATAGAATACCAGTTTACATTTATTATAAATATTTGTGGATGTTTTACTACATTTTCAAATATACTGATTTCAATTACAATGCAGAATACAAAGTGTAGTGTGCTCACTTAATTTTTTTTTACAAATATTTGCACTGTAAAAAAGCAAACAAAAGATAGAAGTAGTCTACAAACCAAAGCATGAAGGGGTAAACAACTGTTTAACATATCTGGCATTAAATACTTTGCAAAGCCAGCTACAATAGTGTCATGTGAATGCATGTTCTCACTTTCAGGTGACCTTGTAAATAAGGAGGCAGCATTATGTCCCGTAAATGTAAACATCCTTATCATAGAATCATAGAATACTAGAATTGGAAGGAACCTCAAGAGATCATCAAGTCCAGTCCCCTGCCTTCACAGCAGGACCAAGCACAGCCTATATCATCCCTGATAGATGTCTGTCTAACCCGCTCTTGAATATCTCCAGTGATGGAGATTCCACAACCTCGCTAGGCAATTTATTTCAGTGTTTAACCACCCTGACACATAGGAAGTTTTTCCTAATGTCCAATCTAACTCCTTTGCTGCATTTTAATCCCATTGCTTCTTGTCCTATCATCAGAGGCCAAGTAGAACAGTTTGCCCCCCTCCTCCTCCCTGAGACACCCTTTTAGATACCTATTATTTGTCTTAGAAATTAGTTGAACAAGACGTAGGACTTAGTGGACTTGTGGCTCTAAAATTTTACATTGGTTTGGTTTTGAGAACAGTTATAAACAATTCTACTTTTATAAATTGCACTTTCACAATCTAGATTGCACTACAGTACTTGTATGAGGTAAAGTGAAAAATAGTATTTATCTTTTTTACAGTGCAAATATTTAATCAAAATAATATAAATTGAGCAGTGCACACTTCGTATTCTACGGTGTGTTTGAAATCAATATATTTGAAAATGTGAAAGAACACTCAAAATATTGAATACACTTCAAGTGGTATTCTAGTATTATTTAGCAGTGTGAGAAAACTGCAATTAATCATCATTAATTTTAATTGAGTTAATCTATTTTGAATTAATCACTTGTGGTAACTGCGATTAATTGACAGCCCTACTACAAAACCACTAGCTTCATGGTGCCCATTGTTTTCTTCAGAATGAAAGCCACACAGGAAAGGCATGTGGAGCACATTGCTTGAAAAACTTCTAGAAAATGGAATTTGCAGTATCATATTCATCAGACAAGGAAAAGCTTTTTATTGAGTCAGTGAAATGCCAAATGACCTAAATACCATTAATTTGCCCCTTTGGTTATTCTAGTGCTGCGGGTTATAGAGATCTTACATGGTGTTACTGAAATCAATGATCAAAATAGGCTTGTTAATCAACTAATTAAATTCTACTTAGTGAAATAATTTTTGCTAATGAGTAATTTTATGATCATTAATAACATTTGCAGCTGTATAGGCTAAAATTATATGAGGTAAATCAAACCTCATACTTCACAGCATTGGCTGATAGGCTGGAGGGGTTTGGGAAAAGGACCTTTTCCTTGCAAAGCGTTTTGCAGTTCGTTAGATGCATTATTGAGGGAAGCTTCTTGCATCTCTATAGCATCAGGCACTAGAGGCACAATGCTGGACTCGTTGAACCAGAGATCTGATCTGACAACATTTATGACACAACATTTATGAAAATGTGGTGATACAACAGACAATACCAGTCTGTCCCACGGGATGATGCTAGCTGTGAGAATGTAAGAACAGCCATTCTGGGTCAGAACATGTTCCCTCTAACATGCCCCCAATATTCTATCCCCAACTGTGGCCCATACTGGAGCTCCAGAAGTAGAAAGAATGGGGCAACTATGGAGTAATCCACCTTTGTCTTCTATTCTCAGCTTCTGATAGTGAGAGATTTAGAGTTGTCCACGGCAGATGGTTACATCCCTGACCATCTTGGCTACTAGCTAGTGAGGGACCAATTCTCTGTGAACTTACCTAGTTATACTTTTTTTGGCCATCCCAACATCCCGTGGCATCTATTTGAATTGTTCTTTGTGTGATAAAGTTCTTCCTCTTGTTTTTATTAAAGTTGCACTCTGTTGATTTCATTGAATGACCCTTGGCTTTCTTTTTTAATTGTGCAAACGGCTAAATGACACATTTATATTCACCTTTTCCCACTCAGTTCATGATTTTATAGACCTTTATCATATCCTGCCTTATTCAACTCTTTGCTATGCTGAATAGCTCTCATCATTTTAGTGTATCCCGAAACTGTTCCATATCTTTGTTCATATTGTGGCCCTCCTCTGCGAAACCACTTTGAGCAACCTGCAGCTTCCCTAGGATGCAAACGGCAAACTGGAGCCAATGAGAGCCGTGAGGCTCCGTGGCCGCAATGCTGGTAAGTAAACATGCTGGAGCAACTAGTTAGCAGGTTTCTCTGAACCTTTCCTACTTCCACTGTATCCTTTTTTAGATGGAATGACCAGAACGGGACACTGTATTTGAAGCGGTGCACACTTATAGTGGCATTATATTCTGTCTGTCCTCTGTCCCCTTTCTAATTGTTCCTTACATACTGTTAGCCTATTTTGACAGCTGCTGTGCATTAAATGAAAGTTTTCAGGGAACTATCCATAATGACTGCAAGTTCCCTTTCTTGGTAACAGTTAATATAGACCTCTTCATTATGAATGTATGGTTGCCATTGTTTTTCAATATCATTAGTTTGAACTTATCAGAAGGGCCTTTCAGGGGCTTTGGACTTGACTACTTTGAACAATTCTGTGGCCTCTGCAAACTTTACTACTTCACTCTTCACCCTTTTTTTCCCCAGATCCTTAGTGAATATGCTGAATAACACAAGTGCCAGTTCAGATCTTGGGGGATGCTACTATTTACCTCACCCCATTGTGAAAATTGACCATTTATCCCTACCCTTTGTCTCCTATCCATCAGCCTTCCCTTGGATCCCATGACTACTTAGTTTAAGTAAGAGGTTGTGGTGAGGGACCTTTCCAAAGGCTTGTCCATATCAGCTTGCTTATTGACACCTCCCTTAAAGACAGCTAATAGGTGGGTAGAAAGGAGATACTGACTTTAAGAAGGATTGCTACAAGTTTTGGATGACTTTTTATTGGAGGATTCCTTGCTGATGCACTGTGCAAAGAGAATTAATACGATTTTTGCAATCACTTCATAAAAATAAACATGCATTTTTATAACATTAAGTGTTGAGAGATTGTCACACCAGGGTCGCTTTGCTTAAAAACCACTTCTTCTGCAAGGCCTATAAATGGTAGGACTATTAGAGTTTCTCCTGTGTTTTGAAATAATTTAAAATAGCAAAACAAAAAGCTCAAGCTGTTAGGTAACCCTCAAAAGGTGAACATTATCCCAACAGTGATCTTATAGCTGTAATCCCTGTCCTGCTTAGTCCTAGCTTCCAATGTTTGTTTGTTCATTGTGTCATATCTGAACTTAGACCCACATCCTGAAAATTGTGAGCCCCATAAATAGGCTAGAGTCATGCAAGAAGATCTGCATTGTTTTCACTCAACTCAGTGCCACATTTTACTTCCATACTGAACACTTGCTGAGGTGAATCGTCTTATGGAAATATGAAGCACTGTAATAATGGGGCCTATGCACATGACTAGAGGTCTATATATAGGCAGTTTGTAAGGTGTGGCCACTGCGTATTGTGCTGGTGAGAATTGTCTCATTGTTTCCTTGTGCTCTACCCTGCCCCCTATTGGTTTATTGCTGTCTCAAATTGTGAACAGCCTTTATTTGTATGGGAAGGGCCTGTCTTTGCTCTCTGTGTGTCCTGTGTCCTGTGCAATGGCCTATATACACTAGAACAGTACATTTAATAGTGGGTGTTCCTACCATTATTTAATATTTTCAACTCTTTGAGACAGGAGGATTGTCTTTAACTCCTCAGGGAAGGGTTAATTGACTGCATTGTGTTAATAACAATGAGGGTGTAGTGCTGCAGCAATGTCAGAAACAAATTTTAAAAGGATTATTCAGGATTCATGGGGGCACTTGTGCCAAAATGTAATACAACATTTATGCCAATGTAGGTCCTATTTTTCATAATATCAAGGCACTTTACTCACTGAGCACCACCTCCCCACTGGATGAATTATTTGTACAAAGGATTTGAACAGTATCTACAAAGTTTCTTTCATGAAAGAAGCCATGCAGGGTTCTTATTGACTTAGAAGACACTCTGACTATTTGTAGATGCAATGCTAGTGGGTGGAATATAAAAATCTAGACAAACTATTTGGCTCCTATTTTCTTGTTACTTATACTGGCTCTACACCACTGTAATTAAGTTCAATGAAAATACTCCTGATTTACAGCACTGTGAGGAGAATCAGACTGTTTAACTTTAAAGGAGGTCCAGAAATTGTCCTGATTGCCCAGAATAAGGGTCAGATGTGAATTAATTCCCATAACCTTGCACAAACAGGGCCTGGGTATCTCTCTTCGAGGCACACAACACTTAAGTGATAGCAGTGATCAGTTGGTGCTCATGATGGTAACACGGGTTTACCTGAACCGGGGATTGTGTTGATAAAATGAGCCAGGAATGGATTTCTTTATCATATTAAAGGCAATTATTAGACCTTCCTTCAGTTGAATTTATAAACTGTATTTGAACTGCTTATGATCCAGTATTTTGCTTGTTGGATTTTTCACAATTTGCTGTAAACTGAAACTTCTCAGGTTAGGAAAGGGTGAATACAATCTCCAAACCCCATACATACCAGGCTTTAGCTGAATGAACTGTATTTGAATAATACCCTTGGCTTTGCTTGTTTCAAAGGCTGTCACTGCTAATTGCTTATAGTCTGCCTGGAATTGCTGTTGCAAAATTCACAATTTGTAAAAATCACTCCACATTTGTGAATGGACTTGAGTCTCAAAACAGATGAACTTTTACTGGCTCATAAGCAGTAGTGGGCAATTCTATCAGATCATGCAAGGTGCTTGTGAGAAATGGGATGGTGAATAAGAGCTTTCCGTTCACATATCTTGAGGCCTGACGTCTTGCCCATTGAAGCCAGTGGAAGCCCTTCTATTGACTTGATCATGCGTTGGATCAAGCCAATGCTATGTAATGATATTGCCTATTGGAGTGCAGGCCAGTGTAAGCTTGTGATGTCCCATTTAACAGCAGATATGCCTGCTCCCAGGCATAACCCAGAAAGCTGGGCTTTGCTGACAAGAAATTGTGCAAACCCTGCCTGGCATTCTCAAAACTGTGTTCCCTTGCTAATGCAGAGATTTTGCTGGTCTTAGAGACCTTCACACTTGTAGTATATGCGAAGTATAAGATTTGTCCCCATTTGCATTCAACTTGCTGATCAATCATACACGTAAGTAAATTGTTTCAGTGTATCTCTAACCTACTACTTAATCAAAAAGACATCTCCTCCTCATAGGGTTACTCCATATGTTGGCATATAACAGCTACCTTTCTGTAGAATCATAGAATCATAGAACACTACAACTGGAAGGGACCTCGAGAGATCATCGAGTCTAGTCCCCTGCCCTCATGGCAGGAACAGTACTGTCTAGACCATCCCTGATAGACATTTATCTAACCTACTCTTAAATATCTCTAGAGATGGAGATTCCACAACCTCCCTAGGCAACTTATTCCAGTGTTTCACCACCTTGACAGTTAGGAAGTTTTTTCCTAATGTCCAACATAAACCTCCCTTGCTGCAGTTTAAGCCCATTGCTTCCTGTTCTATCCTCAGAGACTAAGGAGAACAATTTTTCTCCCTTCTCCTTGTGACACCCTTTTAAATACCTGTAAACCACTATCATGTCCCCTCTCAGTCTTCTCCTTCCCAAACTAAACAAGCCCAATTCTTTCAGTCTTCCTTCATAAGTCACGTTCTCTAGACCTTTAATCATTCTTGTTGCTCTTCTCTGAACCTTCTCCAATTTCTCCACATCTTTCTTGAAATGTGGTGCCCAGAACTGGACACAATACTCCAACTGAGGCCTAATCAGCACAGAGTAGAGCAGAAGAATGACTTCTCGTGTCTTGCTTGCAACATACCTGTTAATGCACCCCAGAATCATGTTTGCTTTTTTTGTAACAATGTCACACTGTTGACTCATGTTTAGCTTGTGGTCCACTATGACCCCTAGATACCTTTCCGCAGTATTCGTCACTAGACAGTCGCTTCCCATTCTGTATGTGTGTGACTGATTGTTCCTTCCTAAGTGGAGTACTTTGCATTTGTCTTTATTAAACTTCATCCTATTTCTGATGTACTCAGACCATTTCTGCAGTTTGTCCAGATCATTTTGAATTATGACCCTACCCTCCAAAGCAGTTGCAACCCCTCCCACCTTCGTATCATCTGCAAACTTAATAAGCATACTCTCTATGCCAATATCTAAATTGTTGATGAAGATATTGAACAGAACCAGTCCCAAAACAGATCCCTGCGGAACCCCACTTGTTATGCCTTTCCAGCAGGATTGTGAACCATTAATAACTATTCTCTATCCAGCCAGTTGTGCACCCACCTTATAGTAGCCCCATCTAAGTTGTATTTGCCTAGTTTATTGATAAGAATATCATGCGAGACGGTATCAAATGCCTTACTAAAGTCTAGGTATACCATGTCCACTGCTTCTTCCCTTATCCACAAAACTCTTTATCCTATCAAAGAAAGTTATCAGATTGGTTTGACATGATTTGTTCTTTACAAATCCATGCTGGCTGTTCCCTATCACCTTATTATCTTCCAGGTGTTTGCAGATAAATTCCTTAATTACTTGCTCCATTATCTTTCCTGGCACAGAAGTTAAACTAACTGGTCTGTAGTTCCTTGGGTTGTTCTTATTTCCCTTTTTATAGATGGGCACTAGATTTGCCCTTTTCCAGTCCTCTGAAATCTTTCCTGTCTTCCCTGATTTTCCAAAGATGATAGCTAAAGGCTCAGATACTTCCTCTATCAGCTTCTTGAGTATTCTAGGATGCATTTCATCAGGCCCTGTAAGCAGGAGAATGGTCCCACTATTGAGGGGAACTTTCCAGTCTTCTACGTTGCCCCGGTGAATGGGTTAGTGAAAGAATCTGAGTCCCTTCTCCCACTTCCTTTACCCAAAGGCCGCCCTGACCTCGAGAGCTCCCCTACTGCTCTTCTATGTGACAGAGTCCTTGGAACCCCAACAGGGCTGGGCTTGGGATTCCTGGGGGCTCGACGCCTAACCTTGTTGTGGTCACCTCAGGCAGGGGCGAGTGTATCCCCCCTATGGGGCTCTCTTCAGATTGAATGCCCCCCTGAGCCATTGATGACTGAATGCATTTCAGAGCAAATACAATTTATGAAACAACAATCAAATAAAACAAGAGAATAAGGAAAAAATGGAAAACACCTCACAGTGCTCTAGGGCTCAGAGACCTCACAAACAGTGTCTCTGGAATGTAAGGTGAGCTGACAGTCTCTTGCTTGTAGGCCCTTTTCCAGCCCTTATAGTGTTGCAGGGATACTGCAAGTCAGACACTTACTCTGGGTGTCAGGACCCTTCTCCCCAGCATCAGCCCCTCCCCATTCTGGCCTGCAAGTCCTCTCGGCTGGTGGAGTCACCCTGCACTGGGCCTCTACCCAGGGTCTCCTCTGCTCTCCCTGGCTGCTCATCTGCTCACCTCACATAGATGTGCCAGCAAAAGCCCCTGGCCTACATGAAGTTGTATACTGGCAAAAGGGCGTTGTCACCAGTGTGTCTTATTTCACTTGCATGATGGTGCAGGGGCTGAAATAAGTAACAGCAAAAGCACAGTATTTCCAGTATCAGTGGCATCCACACCAGGAGCATTTTGCCAGGATATTGTGCTGTTATTGCTGTACTGGCAAAGCCTTCCAAGTGTAGACCTGGCATGAGACCCTGACAACACTGGCTACATCCATGCAGGAAAAGAAGGCCACTATGACATTCTGCATGATTAATTAGGAGCGACTTTAATTCAGTTCTAACCTGCTAGTATACAGGCGTCAAATCACACAATGTAGGGGTCTGGTTGTTTTAAAATTACATAAGAATTTACTTCCATCACCTTTTGCTCACTCAAGTTTCTTTCACACGAAGAAGGCCTCAACTCCAGCATGCTCCAGCCCCAGCTCCACTCTGTGCTGCATGACCTCCAGCTCTTGGGCTGCTTCTCTGGCCCCTCTGGCTCGATGGCTTCAACTCTCCTCTCAGCCCGGCTCTGCTTTCTGGGTTGTGTCTCAGGTTCTCTGGCTGCAACTCTCCTCCCAGCATGGATCTGGGCTGTGTGTCTGGCTCTCTCTGGCTAGCATGGCTCTCCTCCATGCTCAGCTCAGGCACAGATTGCCTCCTTGGTTTGGCCCCACTTTATCTGATCCAGGTAAATGCAGCTCACATGGAGGACAGGACTCTCCCCAGCCTCCTCACTTCCCCATTGGCCTGCATGCACTGTCAATCAGGCCGACCTGGAGCGCTGGCCTCTTCCCATTGTTCCTAGGGGCTGGGTCCTAATTTCTCATGGACTCTTCCCTTTCCTTTTGATACTGGGAACTAACCAACCTAAACCCCTCACAGAGTTTTAGTGAGGGGCCAACAGTCGTCTTACTTTACACTTAAAATATGATCATAATATTGGGCATTTGTTGTTTTGTGGTTCATCAGAATACTTTTATAGTGAAAAGTCCAGGCTTCCTTTCTGTGTCTTACAGTGGGTCAGTGAATAAAATTCACTAGTATTCTCTTTTCTACATACTTGCACAGGTTCCTTTTCTCACTTACCTCTCTAGAGTAGAAGAAATTAACACATGAACAGACAAATGTCAGCGGGGGAAAAATTAGCCCAGCTCTAGTCTTTATTATTGAAGGTACTCTGGGTACAAGACATCATATAATAACTTTAGTTCCCTGTCAACAAGCTGCCTCCCTCAATGGCTTTTTTTCATCTTTAATATCCATTGTATTGACAAATAAAAACCTTACAGTGCAATTTCTCTCCCTATCCAACACAACAAAATCCTCCATTTTACAAAGTCAGGTTGATTAAGTTTGCTGTACGTAATTTTGGACTGTACCATTATCCTAGGTGATCCTTGAAATGCTGTACAACCATTGCTCTCCATTTATAGGCTTAGAGGGAACCGCTAAGAATTGGCCGTGTGCAATATTGCCTTAATATCTTCACTGATATGTTACTCCAGGATTCAAGCTTATGGCTTATGCTGGCTGACATGATGGCATAGCAAGATAGGGGTTTATTAACAAATCTGGGATGAATTTCTGATGATGGGTTTTTGTTGTTATGTGAAATGGGACAGAATAAAATCTTATGTGTGCATGTCATGATCCTAGGCTTCCATCCCCAGATCCCATGATCTACTAATTACCCTTGGGGAAAGCCACTTAACCTGTGTGTCCCTAAACCATAAAGTGAGTTTAATGTCACTGTGGGTGCTTTGAGATCTTCAGATAAAGGTCACAGTATAAATATTTTCATTTGTAACAAACATGCTGCAATAGTAGTACTGACCATTAAAATATTTGTCTGACAGCTAAAGGATATTGTCCCCTAGACTGTAAAATGCTAGAGATTCACTCTGGCATGTGAAGACTCAAAAGTTACTTTTTACTTGAATTGTAGTGACTTAACATTTGCTATGTGTTCTGTAAATATATAAGGGTATGTCTACACTAGCCCCCTAGTTCGATCTAGGGAGGCTAATGAGGGTGACTGAAATTGCAAATGAAGCGCGGGATTTAAATATCCCGTGCTTCATTAGCATGTTCCCGGCCGGTCGCCATTTTAGAAATTTACTAGCCCGGAAGAACTGCCCGCATCTACACACGGCAGTGAAACGGGATTCTGAATTAAAGCCCTAAATCAAATTAGCTGTTATTCCTCCTGGAATGAGGTTTACCAGCTAATTCGATTTAAGGCTTTAATTCGGAATCCCGTTTCACTGCCGCGTGTAGACGTGGGCAGTTCTTCTGGGCTAGTCAATTTCTAAAATGGCGATCGCCGAACATGCTAATGAAGCACGGATATTTAAATCCCGCGCTTCATTTGCAATTTCAGTCACCCTCATTAGCCTCCCTAGATCGAACTAGGGGGCTAGTGTAGACATACCCTAATACATTTAGGGTACATCTACACTAGCTCCCTAGATCAATCTAGGGAGGCCAATGAGGGTGATCGAGTTGCAAATCAAGCCCGGGATTTAAATATCCCACGCTTGATTTGCATATTCAGCCGTCGCCATTTTAGAAATTGACTAGCTCGAGTAACTGCCCGCGTTCACACGCGTAGGGAATGGATTCGATTTAAAGCCTAACTCGAATTAGCTGGTATTCCTCCTGCAATGAGGTTTACTAGCTAATTCAGATTAGGGGCTTTAAATCGGAATCCCGTTTCACTGCCATGTGTAGACACGGGCAGTTACTTCAGGCTAGTCAATTACTAAAATGGCGACCGGCCAGGGAAAATGCAAATCAAGCCCGGGATATTTAAATCCCGGGCTTGATTTGCAATTCTGGTCACCCTCATTAGCCTCCCTCGATCGATCTAGGGGGCTAGTGTAGACGTACCCTTACAGAGAGTCCTAAGGAGACAAAACAAACAAACAAAAAACCCCAAAAAACCCTACTTCTAATTTGCAGCCCTGGAATTCATTTTTCACATCACATTTCATCAAAAAGTGATTGCTTCCCTGGCTGACAATCCCAATCTCTAATACTTTTGGATTAACCAGCAAAACCTTCTTCATTTCACACCTGATCCTAATCCTAGAAATCCATGAAAGCTAAACATAAAGTAAATAAGGGCTCAAATGTTCTGGCCTTCTTAGTGTGAAAGAAACTTGAGTGAACAAAAGGTGGTGGAAGGAAAATTTAAAAAGAATCAGACCCATACATCTTGTGATTTGTTGGCTGTATACTAGCAGGTTAAAACTCAATTAAAGTTACTCCTAGTTGATCATGCAGAATGTCATATCGGCCTCCTCTTTCTGCATGAATGTACCCACAGTTGTCAGGGTCTCTTGACAGGTCTACACTTGGAAGGCTTTGCCAGTATAACAGCACAATATCCTGGCAAAACATTCCTGGTGTGGATGCTGCCGATTCTGGAAATACTGTGCTTTTGCTGGCATCGTGTATTTCAGCCCCTGCACTGCCATGCAAGCGAAATTAGGCACGCTGGTAACAATGCAATTTTGCCAGTATACAACTTCATCTAGGCTGGGGCTTTTGCTGACACATCTATGTTAGTTGGTGATCACACCTCTCGGGTAAAAGTAACTTACATTTCTTACAAGTACTATGGTATTACAACCCCTCCTTGGGAAGGGAAGTTAGGACATGTGGGGAGCTCAGGGCAGAGATTGGAGTTGGGAGGGGTGCTGTGGATTGTGGGGGCCAAGGGCAGGGGACTGGGAGAAAGTAGGGGGAGCTTGGGATTGTGTTGCCCAACCACCAAGGCTAGAGCCTAGGTACTGGCAGCATCCAAAACCCTGCCCCCAGCCAACCAGCCAGCCAGTCTCCTACCAGTGTGAATAGCAGGGCTCACCAGCTTACTTTCACCTTTGCCTCTAATTGACCCAGTTATACTAGACTAATGTTTGCAGCTTTCAGTAATCGCATTGGAAAAATTGGAAATGGCATCATTAACAGAATTTAAGTTTTTATGCTGAGTATGACATGTAAATAAAATGCTCCATAAATATTACTAAGATTTCATTTCCATGCTATTTCTTCTTAGCACATTAACATAAATTGCATATTATGGGAAACGAAAATTGTTATAAATATGGCAATAATTTGGCTATGGAGTCATTATAATCAGCATCATATATCTACAGGTATTACTGAAAATTATGAACTCTTGCTAGTTTTTACTGAACTGGTAACTTGTGATTTGACTGACAATTTTTAGTGAAGCTGTATGTGCTTCAGGTAACAGCAGCTGGTTTTATCTTTGACCGATCAGAACATTGTGAACCAGCACTGCCTTCTTAAATTGAGGACTTTCTCTTATTGTCAGCATAACTAATGGTTGAACCTTGCCAGGCATGTGGGTAAGTGCATCTGGAAAGTCTTTCCAGAGCCAGATTTACATAGCAGTGAGTTAAGGATTCAGCTGTTTCCTGCTGTTCAGCTGATGCACACAGATCTTTAAACAATGGACAGTTGGGCCTTTAGCTCCTCACAACAGTAGATTTTATCCTTAGCAGGGGCTACATGTCTGTGAATTACAGCACAAAATGATGCGGTCAGTTAACATGCTCACATGTATTCAACCAGAAATCAACTGAGGCCCAGATTTTAAAACATAACCACATTTTTGTTTGTATTTGGTTTCCATGTATGCACGTTGGAATTTGTTCCAATGTACCAATCCCACATTGTGCATTGTATTTGTGTAAGTCAGACGGGTGCATACCTGAGCACCGATTTGTGAGGGTTTTGTTGTTTGGTTTATTAAAGCCAGGACAACATTTATTTTGACATCCCCATATCACAATAGTGCTGACCCCACTGAAATTTTGTTGCTCCAGTGTTTTCTGAGGATAGAACTTGTTGCACAACTGAGCTCCAGAAGAAAAATACGCAAAACATATTATTGTGTTGGGGGAGGAGGAGGAGAAATTGGAACATAGGAATTGTCTTAATAGAACTACCCCAATAAGCTGAGTGTTGCGTTGCCCATCATTAGAAACTGCAGAGCAATGTGCAATAATAAACCTAACAGTGGAGGTTATGGAATAACCTATTCACAGGGGAAGTTTTTGCCTAACCTGTGTCTGTAAGTGATTGACTTATGCCTTGGTGCATATGGGCTTTTCTTTCTCTTTTAATTCATATCTAATGTAACTGTGGATGTTGCCATTACACAGTCAAACTTACAGGCCTTACAGCATTGTACAGTCAAAGTTCTAATAATAAACACGAGATCAGGAGCTTCAGCTTCATTAGACTTTGCAAATATCTTTAGGAAGGCTGGCACCATGCGGCAGTGGGTCACAATTAAGAATAACAAATTTAGGCCAAGCTGCTGAGAAATAGGGCAGACTCCCCACTCCTCCCAAATTGGTGGTCATTCTTCCATAAGATATACTAATCCAGCAACAACAGTGAGCTTCTGTCTCACCATGCTGGCTAACAAGAAGTCAATAATGCCACCTCCTTAGGTATTCCAGGCCTGGATTCAAAACCCAGACACTAAAATTAATGATGAGGGGGTGTTTAAAACCAATTTCATCAAACAAAAGGTTCTTCTAATCCCAAAGGACCAACCACATACCCAGATCAATATGTAACTCAGATCTTACCCAGTAAGCACGCTGCTGCCAATCCTTTAGTATCTAATATTTAGAGGTTTATTTATAAACAGAAAGGTGAGAGATAAAATTGGTCAAAGGAATCAAATACATAAAATAATTTCAAGGTTCTTGGATCAGGCTTACAGCCGTGATGGAATAAAAATGGCTAGCTTGTTAAGTCTCTGGTTACTCCCAAATGATTTGGAAGGTTCTCAGTCTCTTGGTTAGAATACTTTTAAATCCATAGTCCAGAGATCAGAGCAGGAAAGAGGCAAAATGGAGATGTTTCCAGGGCCATTTATAACTTCTGCCATGTACAGGGAACCCATTGTTTCAAACAGAGCCCTCAGTTCAATTTGTGGAAAAATACAGGTAACAAGATGAAGTATAGAGTCACATGGGCATATCACATGTCCATGCATGCTTTGTTAAGTCAGAGTGGGGACCATTACCCATGTTCACATGAAAGTCCATCAGGTGTGGATAGGTGTCTTCCATTATTTGAAAGTAGCATCCTTCCACAAAAGAATTTCAAATTCCAAGGGAGACATATGAACTGGAATTAATTTGCAATTTCAATACTCTCAATTTAGAATTGAATAAGGATCTCAACTAGTTAATTCATTACAAAGGTAATTTCCCCACTCGGAATAATCAAATCTCCAGGTCAAATGCTATGAATGAGCCACTTCCACCCTGACCTGATTAGCTTAATTAACACAAGCAACTTCTTCCTTATATATACTCCTGCTTCTGTAACTTCCATCCCAATTCATCTGATGAAGTAGGTTTTACCCAGGAAAGCTTGTCTAATAAATTTGTTTTATACTGATGTTATTTCGAAATAACTGAGGGTATGTCTACACTAGCCCCCTAGTTCGATCTAGGGAGGCTAATGAGGGTGACCGAAATTGCAAATGAAGCGCGGGATTTAAATATCCCGCGCTTCATTAGCATGTTCCCGGCCGGTCGCCATTTTAGAAATTGACTAGCTCGAAGTGACTGCCCTCGTCTACACGCAGCAGTGAAATGGGATTCTGAATTAAAGCCTTAAATCAAATTAGCTGGTAAACCTCATTCCAGGAGGAATAACAGCTAATTCGATTTAAGGCTTTAATTCGAATCCCATTTCACTGCCGCGTAGACGTGCAGTCAGTTCGGCTAGTCAATTTCTAAAATGGCGACTGGTCGAACATATGAAGCCGGATATTTAAATCCCACGCTTCATTTGCAATTTTGGTCACCCTCATTAACCTCCCTATATCGAACTAGGGGGCTAGTGTAGACATACCCATAGTATGTTTTTAAATTACAAGCCTTTATTTTGAAATAATGTCGAGCAGGAGGACTTCTTACTCCTGCTTATGGCAACACTCATTTTACGAGGAGTAAGGGAAGTTGAAGGAAGGGTGTTCTTCCTTTGACTTCCTGCTGGGTAGACAGCACCAAAAGCCAAACTTAGCTATTTCGACTTAAGCTACTCAGTTGACGTAGCTGAAGTTGTGGAGCTTAGTTTGACTTTAGCCATGCTGTGTAGACATACCCTAAGGTGCCACAGGACTCCTTGTTTTCCCATGATACATTGTGAATTAAGTGTTCCTTAATGGGCCCTTCCACTTGAATAGTCCTTTCACAATGTGCTTGCTAAATACCTTGTGACTGTTATCAAATGAGCAAACACATTTGAAATACAGGTAAATGGTCGTCAATATTCATAACTTCAGAAACAAAAATGATACATGTACACAAACAGGATAATCATGTTCAGCAAAGCATAACTTTTCTAAAGATACCTTACTTGACACACTTGTACAAAATGTGCAATTATATACTAATGGCATATAACAATAATCTGCACGGTCATATTTTAATCACATAGCATCACAGCAACAAGCAAGTTGCTGTGGGGTCTCTTATTCTGAACATGCTAGAACCATTTCTTTTCCTTTATTAACACATTTGAAAAATGCCTTAAGCTAAGCAAAGTTAATAATTATTTTGTGACTGTAACTCCAGCCAAAGCCAGCAGGTTCTAAAAATGCAGTCTAAAAGCTTGAGTGCTAAGTAAATAAATAACAAAATATCCACATGAGGGATCCTTACCTTTTGCACTTGCAATAGAGACTTCCTCCCTTCAAATTAGGTTGGTTTACAGCTTAGAGTGAGCCTAGTTTATAAAATGCTTGGTTTAGTACTACAGGAGGTTTGGCTACAGACTCAGCTATGAAGAAGGAAATATACAAAATGTGGGTAAAATATTCAACAATACCTAACTGTTAGTGTATACAATTATTTAGGTGCTTAAAGAGGCAGATAGAAGGATTTTCAAAATTGCCTTAGGCTATGTCTACGCCATCACTTACTGCAGTATAATGTATATCACTTGGGGTGTAAAGAAGCCACCTTTGTGACCAAAGTAACTTATACCAACCTAAGCACTGGTGAATATAGCACAAGGGTGGGAAATAATTTTTGATGGGGGGCACGCCAAGATTTTGGAAAGAGGTTGAGGGCCGCACTCTTCCATGATATTAATGGAGGAGGTGCGGGGTCTGGGATGAAGGTTGGGTGCAGAAGGGAGCTTAGGGTAAGGGATTGGGGTGCAGCAGGAAGAGTAGGATCTGGGAGGGAGTTTGGGTGAAGGAGGCAGTTGTGACCTAGGGCAGGAGGCTGTTGTGACTTAGGGTAGGGGACTGGGGTGCAGGAGTTTGGGTCGTGACCTAGGGTAGGAGGGGATTGTGATCTGGGGTAGAAGATTGGGGTGCCAGATCTGGGAGGGGGTATGGATGCAGGAGGGGAGCATAGGGTTTAGGTATGTTGAGTGGGGGGCAGAGGGTTGGGGAAGGGTGGGGTTGGGGTGCCAGAGGCAGGCTCTGGCCAGGAGACTTACCAGCTAGCAGCCCAACCAGCCTGCCTGCCTGCAGAACTAAATGTTGCAGCGCTTACAATGTTTCTCAGCCAGCCTGCCTGCCTGCTCCACACCTGCACAGGCTGCTGGGACATATGCTTGTGCGAATAACTGAGTGGGAGCGGAGGGGGGGCATGGTGTTTTGTGTGCTGCCTGTTATTCACACAGGCAGCTCCCATTGGCCAATCTCTGGCAAAAAAACGGCCAATGGGATTGTGCTGGTGGCAGGGGCAGCTCCTGAAATCTCCCTCTTCCCTCTCCTCCACGATCACAGTTTTGAAAGAGAAACAGCCCAGCAGCCGCTTTTCTCAGTGGTGTGCGGGGCTGCATCCATGGGCTGGATTTGGTGGCTTGGTGGGCTGGATGTGGCCCATGGGCCATATTTTGCTCAGACCTAATATAGCACTACTAGAAAACTTGACTGGGTGCAGCTGCTCCCAGTGGCCACTCTGCAGTACAGCTGTCCCCCATGCTTATTGCCCCTTGGTGGTGTCTGTACAGTAAAACGGATCAGCTTCCTCCCTTTCTATGTTATGAAAAACAATCAAATTCCAGGAACATCCCATTTTCCTGCCACAACCAAACCCTGACCTTGCTTTAAGTTAGAACAAGAAGAAGCTGCCTGCCAAATTTGGTGGTCCCAGCTGTTACTGTTTAGGAGTTCTTGAACAAACAGACTCACAGGCAAACAACTTGCAGACAGACAGACACTTCTATGTTGGTGGGGGAGGAGCTCTCTCGCTGACATAGCTGCTGCTGTTCTGAGGGCTGGCATAGCTAAGTCAATGGGAGAACTCTTCCCCATCACCATAGAGCGGTTACAGTAGAGAGCTTAATGTGGAGCAGTTGTGGCTTCTTTGCGGTACACTCTCCAGCAGTAGATGCAGGCCACAACACCAACTGAAAGTGAAGAGGAGTTAGGTTCTTAACTCACAGGACTGCCTTTGTAAAGTTCATCAGGCACATGTCTGCATCCTTAGGTGCTGAGATAAAATTTTAAATCTGTCCATAAGTGATCTGGGCATTTAGGAACTTTAATCTGACATTCAATGAGATTTAGGATTATAAATCATGCGGGTCTTTTGATAATGTTTCCCTTTGGCTAGTTTGGGTTTAGATGATGGATTTCTTTAAAATAAGCAAGAAAAAGGTAGGTGAAGTAATATTTCTTAATGGACCAACTTCTGTTGGTGAAAAATATACCCTTTCAATATAGACAGAGTTCTTCTGCAGGTCTGAGGGAAGAAGCAGAATGTCTGACCTATATGTCAGGAGGGACTCATTATTAAGCTTGGAGGAAGAGTGCTAGGTTGTTTTATATAAAGTGCTTAAAGTGGGCAATTGAGGGTAGCAGGCAGTGTGGGGTGTTACAAATTGTAGTGAGCCTGAACACCGGTGCCTATGTTACATGTTTTTTGGTGTCTAGAAAAATGATGAATTCAGGTTCCTAGGTTTAGCTTTTCAGTGTTCTGCAGTTTGCCTTTGACAAGTATTGAAGGATCTGTTATAAGTATCAGGGTGTTTTTGTCTTTTATTATTTTTCGGTTTGAGTTCATTTAAGAGCGCAGCGATTGTCTGGTTTCACCCACATAGCTGCTCTTGGAGCATTTGATAAAATGGAGGGGTAACCTCACATGTGCTAAGCATGTGTAGGGCACAAGAATCCTGAAAGATGTGTTGTGGGTGGTATTCATCATCCTAGCAGTGGAGATATGTCTGCATACTTTCTATCTATTCTGGCAGGCTAAGGTGCCCATTTGAGTCGGTGTTCTGGTCTGCAAGGAGCTTGGCAAGCTGGGGGGAGGGGTTGTTAGAAGACTAGAAGAGAAAGTTTGGGAAAGATTATTTTCAGGATTTGGTTGTCCTCAAATGTGTGTTGTAATTGTTTATTGATATCCCATTCAGGTTCCAGTGCAGGATGGCAGGTGTGCAGTCAGTAGGGATATTTTTCTGTATTGAATCTGGTATTTGGAATGTCTTTGCTTAGTGAAGACAATGTTAAATTTGTTTAGGTGTATATCCCAGACTTGCTCTTCAGTGCAAATTCTGTGGCGGCTGGGTGCCTGGTTGTAGATAACCAACTTTTGGGTTTTTCTAGGATGGTTGCTGGATCTTTGGAAGTAACTTCAGTAATTAATGGATGGTTTTTATATAGTTGTTTTTGTGATTTTATTTTTAAGCTACTTGTAGTGTCTAGGAAATTGACGCTGGTGTGGAAATGCACTAGAGAGAGTTTGATGGATGGGTGATGGTGACTGAAGTTGTCACGTCTACGTGGGAGCTTAGGTCTTCTATCCAGAGGATGAAAATAGCATTGATGTATCTCAAGTATACCATTGGTTTTGAGGTGCATTTTTCCAGTAATTCTTCAAGGTGGCCCAGAAATAGGTTGTCATATTGGGGAGCCTTTCTAATACCCAGGGCTGTTGTCAGGGTTTGGACATTGTTTAATGTGAAGTGTTGTTTAATGTGAGCTTCTTGAAAAAATGTGTATTTAGCAGCATGTTGTACGGATGTGAGACGTGTGATAACGAAAGATTTGAAGAGAAGGATATTGGCATTCAAGAGGAGTTGATATAGAAAGATCCTGAGAATAGGATTTATGGAGAAGGTCACCAACGAGGAATTATATAGGAAGATACAGCCGAAAGAGACCCTACTGCAGAAGGTTATACAATGGAAGTTACAGCTGTTTGGGCATATCTGCAGAATGAACGACAAGCGAAAAGTTAAGACCTTGGTATTCGGCATAATGGATGGTCTGAATAGGAAAGGCAGACCCCACAGAGAATGGGTAGATTATATAATAGATTGGTGCAGAGTTAGTCTACAGAAACTAAGCCAGTCCGTACCGGACAGGGAAAGATGGAAGGAAATAGTGAGGGAGGCATTGGACACTAGCGGGCATTGAGCCCATGGTTGTTGATGATGATGATGATGATGATGATGATGAATGTGAAGTTGTTGAGGGGTGAGGATGACAAGGATGACTTTTCTGGTAGGTTCCTGAGGCTATGTTTACACTGCAGAGCTTTTTCGGAAAAATGGCTGTTTTTCAAAAAAAAATCTTCACTTACGTCCACGCTGCAATCGCTTTCTTTCGAAAAAAAATCGAAAGAACAGAGGGGTTTTTCCGACATTGGTAAACCTCTTTCTATGAGGAAGAAGCCTTTTTCCGAAAGAGCTCTTTTGGAAAAAGGCGTGTGTGGACGGGGGAAGAGGGAGTTCTTTTGAAAGAAGAGGAAAGAGGAAAAAGCACAGGTGCCCTGGTGACCACTCCGTCCATAGTAATCAAAGCTTAAATGCGAGATAGCATCCATTCTCTATGAACGCTATCTTTCAAAAAAGCAGATCGCTTTTTCAATGCACTTTGGCAGTGTGGACGCTCTCTTTCAGAAGTTTTTCAGAAGATTTATTTTGGAAAAGCTTCTTCCAGAAGAAGCCTGCAGTCTAGACTGTAGGAAGCTGTAACTTCCATTGTATAAGCCTGAGCATTGTGCATTATCTTGTAGGTGTTTGAGGTAGGAAGTAAGGTTGCCATGGTGAAGAGTATTGGAGTATAAGGAATGACATTCATGGTTTGTGGATGGAGTTCCCGGGGAAGCTGTCAATGTTGTGGTGTTTCTGGAAGAAGTTGGTAGTGTCTTTAAGGAAGCTGGCTCTTGTGTAGTGAGTGATTTACAGATGATTTCTATGAGTCCTCCAGATCTTCTCTCAGTAAGCGTTCTGTGACCTTGGGGCTGCCTGGATTCCCTGTTTGTGAATCTTAGGAAGCATGTAGAAGGTCTCTGGCCTGAGTTGGATCTATGGGTTATAGAGTGTTTCTTGGAGTTATCTGGATAAAGATTTGATGGTATCGTTAAATTCCTGTATGAATTAGGGTCTGGATTTGTCTGTGACCAGTAGGTATTGTCAGAGGACTGTCAGAGAGCCATCTGTCTGCCTCATTGGTACAGTCATGAGATTAAGGACTATAATAGTACACTCTTTGTCTGCAGGTTTGATCGCTATCTGGTGATTGGATTTCAGGGACTGTATAGCCGTCCTCTTGATTGCAAACACTGTGTCAGGCATCATATTTGTTAACTCTGTTTTTCTTTTCCTGAAGTAATTGATGTGAATATCAAGTGTGTGGTTTTCTCTGCTGCGGGGGTGTCCACTGTGATATTTTTTTCTTATAATTGTCAGTGGTGATGGAGTGGTTGTAGGTGGTGGTGTCTTTGTAATTAAAGAATGTTTTGTGGAGTTTACAGGAGAAGTCTTCTAGTTCTCCACATGTTAGTATGGTATCAGGTGGAGGCAGAAATTCAGTCCCTTGGAGAGTACAGATAATTCAGTTCTGGTTTGAGATAGTGTTAATGAGTTTATGATATTGGGGTGTTGTGTCCATGTGGTAGGTAATTGACTTTTGGCTTCCCCTGTAGATGGTGGGCTGTTGGTTATGGAGATGTAGAAGGTTCCACTTTTTATTGTTACATTGGATGCCCGTCACCAGGATTTTTTTTCTAGTTGTTTTGGCTGTCCTGCATGATCTCCAGTAAGGTTTCCTGAATTTTTTTCCCTTCCACTGTGTGGGAGCACATGATAATTCTTCTCTATGGTGGTGTTTTTGGAGTATACAAAGTACAGGAGATGATTCTACAATTTTTCTGAGGTCCTTTTGCAGAACTCTTCAGCATATTAGGAATTGTGTGTAGTGGCACTTTAAAGAAGTGCACATTATGATCTGTATTTGAGAGCAAATTGAAATATTTTTCTACACAGTGGCAGATTAGAAGGGGTGAGAGAAAACCATTGTTTTTCATTAGTATGTAAGGGAAACAGACAATGCTTGCAGTAACAGCCTGGAAAATATACTACTGCTTACACATTGGTCATGAAAGATATCCTATATCACAAACATGATGGAAAGCTATATGGGGTGCTATAATATTGTAAGCAGGTGGAAAGAGACATCACTTAAAGGCTGTTCCTGAAACAAAACCCTGCATCTTCTATAACTGTTTTATGTGGGTACTATATTTCTTCTTTATCCCACTGCTGAATCCCAGTTCAATAGTATTTTGTTCAGCCCTAAGCAATCAGTTAGGGAGTAATAACATGAGGTGTCACATGTCAGGCACACCACTAACATGTCTCTGGGTAGCAAGCAGGTTGAGTAGCTCAGTTAATCACAGTAGTTATGATGGGACTGGGACTGGGGATGTGTAAATGATCCTGTGCTCTCTCCCTTGTCACCCCCAACAGAAAACATTAGGTAAACAATGTGTTATCTGAGAGCAGATCAGTATCTTAGGAGCTTGCATTATGTTAATTTCCTTGTGTCCCCGGCAAAGTTGATATGGTTTAGTTTGTGGATTAGCAGTCTCTGCAATGCATAAGGCAGCCCAGGCCTGAAGATGGGGGAGGAGAGGAAGGGGAAAAGAGCAGCTGTTCCGGGGCCCCTCGATTTAAAAGGTCCCAAGGCTCATGGCCACCAATAACTTGGCAGCTGCCAGAGCCAGAGCTCTGGCCCTTTTAAATTGACATGCACCCTACAGTTTCAGAGAATGATAGATCCAGCCTGTGCCCCTTCTGTATGAGGCCGTGCCCCTTCTGGGGGATCTGGAGCTGGCTTCCCCGAAGGCTTGATGAGGTGTTTCCTCAGCCCTGATTAGCAAAATATCCATCACTGAGTCTAAATTAGAAAGATTAAAAACACATGTGAGTGCAAACCTGATGGTTTATGAGGGGAAACAATGAAAGTTTGCATATTAAGTTATAAACACACTGACCTTTTTTGTGAAAACAAGCAACTCTGTTTGTATAAAAACATTCTAAATGGCACACATAACTAATTCACCATTTACAATACCACATTAGATCGTTAGCCCTCAGTCAAGCTCTGAAAACACTTTAAAACCATTTAGCTATCAGGGAGGGCTTTGGTCTGTTTTATTTGAACATGCATATATCTTCCTGCTTGCCCCTCTGTCAGTTTAGGGTTTTTTACTATCACTGTGATTGTCCTTTTATAGCTACTATACTTTAATTTCTTTCACAGGGTCAGTACTAGCATTGAGCCCTAAATTATTATCTGCTATGGACCTAAGAATGTCTCTACTAGTAGTGACAACAAATTGCAATATTAGCAGGAGTAGAGAATTGATCCTATGTCCCGCTTTTACTAGGAAACTGATACTACTGGTTTTTCATAGAGTACACTGAGAATGCTTTCAGAATGTATGAAATATCCCAGTTTCTAATTTAATCAACCAACACATTTTTTAAAATAACTACAATGTATATTGTAGGATTGACCAGAATTTACACTGTGTTTATCAGAAACAAATAATCCCTTTCCGTGTTATGGAAAACAGTCCCATTCCAGGCACATCCTATTTTTCTTGAACAAATGGACAGATGATGGACTCACAGAGAGACAGACGCACAAACTCTCTAATATACATATATATATATATATATATATGGATAATTGAAGGACATATCTTAACAATTAGAAGTGTACATCACCTGCTCATTACCTCTGTCCATCCACTGTAGTAAGTATTGCTTTTAGCTAAGGGTGCAATAAGTACAAGAATCATCTGACAATATATCTTACACTTATTTGGCTATCTTAAATCTGCCAATGCTATTAAAATTAATATGCCATAATAGCTGTTGAGATAAATGATAATTAGAACAATTACAGCGTTCAGGATCAGAATAGGGTAAAAGGTCATCCTTGGTAAGTAATGAGCTTTGGGGAATGCTTTTTCAAAGCTCTTGGCTCGATTGTTTTGTGTCACTTACTTTAATACCACTTTATGAGTGCTATAGTCTTGAAATTTACCAGTTACCCAAGATGGAAATAAAACTAATAAAATACTAAATTGAAAATATTAATCTCATCTGTATGATTGAAAGGAATATGATTTTACGTACCAAAAGCATATTATTTATGTGATGGAGCAAAGTTAAATCAATGGCAGAGGGGACTGGGCTATAGAATAGTTTTTTCATGTTTGGGACATGGGGATGAATCCAGACCAGTGGCTCTACTCTCCTGTTGCAGGATAGGGAAAGAACACCAATTGGAAGTCAGTCTGGTCCCTCTTGGTTAGTGACTTTTCCATCTGACAGCTCTTGGGTGGCTCATATGGAATAAGTTGTGGTCTCAGAGCCAGATCCTAATAAAATAACGACCAAGCCTACAACCCTTTCGACTGACTCTCCATGTTAGTTTTCAATGACAGTAACCCAGTGAGGAGAATACTGGAACCTGGTCTTTAGTTTTTTTTCTCAAACTGATTGCAGTAATATCCCAGGAGGTGCATAGCACCTTGGCTGGGTTTTTGACAACCTTTTGGTCAGAAGTAATTTTCCTTTCTCTTAGGGGACTCTACCATTTCTCACTAATGTCAAATTCACTTTAAAAAAGTGGGCTTATGAAAGAAAGGCAAGGTAGGTTGGGTGGGATGCAGACGGATTCTGATCTAGTGAATATTTTACCTAAAAGTAAATAAGAAAGGTTTTTGAAATTTGCCAGATCAAGCCCCACATCTCTCCCCCAAAAAGATTAGTTTTTTGCATAGATGAATAGCCAGCATGGATTTGTAAAGAACAAATCATGTCAAACCAATCGGATAGCTTTCTTTGATAGGATAACAAGTCTTGTGGATAAGGGAGAAGCGGTGGACCTGGTATACCTAGACTTTAGTAAAGCATTTGATACGGTCTCGCATGATATTCTTATCAATAAATTAGGCAAATACAACTTAGACGGGGCTACTATAAGGTGGGTGCATAACTGGCTGGATAACTGTTTCCAGAGAGTAGTTATTAATGGTTCACAATCCTGCTGGAAAGGCATAACAAGTGGGGTTCTGCAGCGGTCTGTTTTGGGACAGGTTCTGTTCAATATCTTCATCAATGACTTAGATATTGGCATAGAGAGTACGCTTATTAAATTTGCAGATGATACCAAGCTTGTAGGGTTGCAACTGCTTTGGAGGACAGGGTCATAATACAAAATGATCTATACAAATTGGAGAAATGGTCTGAGGTAAACAGGATGGCAGAGCAGGGCTGGCCTGAGCCATTTGTGCGCCCCGGGCCCCGGGAGCACAGCGCTGCCCCCGGGAGTGCGACGTATTAGCAGCCCCACCCCCGGGCGCGCGGAGCATGCGCAGTGCCTCCCCCACCCCCGCCCGGCCCGGCAGCCCCGCCTGGCGCCCCCTACAATGGGGCACCCCAGGCGGTAGCCCGGTTAGCCCGTAGCTTGGGCCGGCTCTGATGCAGAGTGCTCCACTTAGGAAGGAATAATCAGTTTCACACATTCAGAATGTGAAGTGACTGTCTAGGAAGGAGTATGGCAGAAAGGGATCTAGGAGTTATAGTGGACCACAAGCTAAATATGAGTCAACAGTGTGACGCTGTTGCAAAAAAAGCCAACATGATTCTAGGATGCATTAACAGGTGTGTTGTGAGCAAGACATGAGAAGTCATTCTTCTGCTCTACTCTGTGCTGATTAGGTCTCAGTTGTAGTATTGTGTCCAGTTCTGGGCACCGCATTTCAAGAAAGATGTGGAGAAATTGGAGAGGGTCCAGAGAAGAGCAATGAGAATGATTAAAGGTCTAGAGAACATGACCTATGAGGAAGGCTGAAGGAATTGGGTTTGTTTAGTTTAGAAAAGAGAAGATTGAGGGGACATGATAGCAGTTTTAGATATCTAAAAGGGTGTCATAAGGAGGAGGGAGAAAACTTGTTCATCTTGGCCTCTGAGGATAGAACAAGAAACAATGGGCTTAAACTGCAGCAAGGGAGGTTTAGGTTGGACATTAGGAAAAAGTTCCTAACTGTCAGGGTAGTCAGACACTGGAATAAATTGCCCAGGGAGGTTGTGGAATCTCCATCTCTGGAGATATTTAAGAGTAGGTTAGATAAATGTCTATCAGGGATGGTCTAGACAGTATTTGGTCCTGCCATGAGGGCAGGGGACTGGACTCGATGACCTCTCGAGGTCCCTTCCAGTCCTAGTATTCTATGATTCTATGATTAGGAAAAACTTCCTAACTGTCAGGGTGGTGAAACACTGGAATAAATTGTCTAGGGTGGTTGTGGAATCTCCATCTCTGGAGATATTTAAGAGTTGGTTAGATAAATGTCTATCAGGGATGGTCTAGACAGTACTGGGTCCTGCCATGAGGGCAGGGGACTGGACTCGATGACCTCTCGAGGTCCCTTCCAGTCCTAGTGTTCTATGATTCTATGATTCTATATTTCTGTGGAAAAAAAATCACAATTTTCTACCAGTTACAGAGCTGGTGGAAAAGTTACAAAATATAAAATTTTGAAGAAAATAAGAGAAAAATATTCTGTAGGGAAAAAAAGGCATACAAGTCCTCTCCCTCCTCCCACCCCCTCCAACTTTCTAATCCAGACTGAAATCAGTGGCACTAACCCAGCTTAAAGTTTGAGCATAACAAATAAAAAAAACCCTTACCACTCATGGACATATTGAATATTAACTGCACCTAGAGTGGTTTGCTTCTCCATTCCCTTGTTCTAGGATTATAGTTACTTTCTTCTGCAAGAGCCATTGTAATGTACGAATCTGAGCAGCTAGGAACTATGTTATCAGAAGTCAGTGGAAGCTGTTAGCATCAGTGCGGAATTTGATCTGCCATATTCATCAAGAAATATCTATCCATCCATCTGCTGTGTGTGTGTACGAGTGTGTGTTTAAAATTGAATGTAATACCCTTCTTACCACTTTGATTATATGGCATAATGTATACCAAATGGCTTTTCATTACTAAACAGTTCATCCAAAGGTTTCCACTTAAATGCTGCATATCATAGTTACATTAAGTTACAGTCATCATTTGTGTATTCTTCATTGCTTTTTCTTTAATAGTCTTTTTTTTATAAAAGGTATTTTAAAAGGTATTTATGTGAGGCTTTCCCCCCACCCGCTGTAAGATTTTCAAATTGGAGACCCATTTGAGATTTAAAGTCTTTGGGCTTTTATGCTCAGAATGTTAATGTTTGTTGTTCATCAAAAAACTAATAAAATAAAATGATAAAATCAAATGTTCTCCAAAGGTTAACGCATAAAACTTATTTTTTCCCTTTGGCAAGAATAAAAGGGAATTACTATAGTCAGAGATTTAATGAAAATGTTATTAGGAATATTGGAAGAGTATGAATAGGAATCATGCAGATAAGAGCAAATATAAATAAAACCATCTCGGCGTAGTCCAATGAGAGTATCAAAAATTAATGCAAAATAAATCTAATGATGTGGGCAAGCTCACCATATCATTATCTATGTAATGTGAGTGAATGTGTATATAAAACCTTTATTTATAGTGTCAAGATTATTAATTCATGAATTCTGAAATAATGTCATCCCCAATACTGAGGAGAACATTCTCACATAGAATACCAGGAAACTGTACATGATTAGAAAGTTTTGAATTATTATAAAGATACACTGAGTTGACACCGGTATGAATCTTGATTAATGCAGTTAAGGTATATCAATGTAAAATTTGTATAAGTCAGAAGACTATCAAGCTCACTGTGCCAGAGAAATTATATTAAATAAAATACTATGTAATTAATTTTCTCTTACAATTATATATATTATGGTAGTGCTGTAAATTCAGATGAACTTTCTCTAATTTATTTACTACTAGGGCTATGTCTAAACTACAGAGTTTTTTTGGAAAAACTTCAATTACATCCACACTGCAGTCACATTCTTTTGGAAAAAAAATCGAAAGAGCAGAGTGGTTTTTCCGACAGCAGTAAACCTCTTTCTACGAGGAAGAATGCCTTTTCCAAAAGAGCTCTTTTGGAAAAAGGCATGTGTGGATGGGGAAGAGGGTTTTTTTTCTTCAAAAGAAGAGGCCTCCAGGAAAAAGCACAGGTGCCCTGGTGGCCACTCCATCCATAGCAATCAGAACTTAAATGGGAGATAGCGTCCAATGAATGTGGACGCTGTCTTTCAAAAAAGCACAAGGCTGTTTCGTTGCGCTTTTTCTGTGTAGACGCTCTCTTTCAAACAAAGTTTTTCTGGAAGATCTCTTCTGGAGAAGCTTCTTCCAAAAGAAGCCTGCAGTCTAGACATAACCTAGGAGATTTACCTAGCATTCCTCAGATCCTTCATTCAATTCAGTTTTGGTTTTCTTCATTTAAATCATTGCTCTGGCATGGTGTTGGAGATGAGGGATTCAGTATGCAGACTGCCCTGTGGAGAGAGAGCTACGCCAGCCCTATCTCACTGCAGCAGTTTAGGGCCAGGTGAGAAGCCCCTCTTCATGGCCACTGCAACTGCAGTGGACACAGCCAAGGGAAGGGTACATGTCCCCCAGCTGTGGCAGTTTCCAGGTTCATCTGCCCCACGTGCACTCTAGCCAGATTGAGGAATGCAGCAAATGGTGTAGTTGTCCCTCACTCCCTGATGTAGGGAAACAGCCAGCAGTGTTCCCGTACAAGTGTGTGTGGGGTGGGGTGGGGAGCTGCAGGCCCCTACCCTCCCTAAAGGGTCCCTGGGGGTGGGAGACTCTGGGCTAGGGCAGTCCTGGACAGAGGGATGCACCCCCCGCCCCAGCCAGCCCCTTTCACCTGCTGGTAATTCTGTGCCTTTTCTGTATGGTTTTATGCATCTCTGTGTGTATTTGTGAGGGGGGGGGGAGAAAATTCAGCCCCCCACCCACTGTGCACAACTATTCCCTTACCTTGTTTTAAGTTATGATAAGAGGAAGCTGTATCCCGAATTATGTGGCCCTAGCTCTTACTATTTAGGAGGAGTTCTTGAACAAAGGGACAGATAGACAGACTCGCTCACTCGCTCACAGACAAACTGTCTGAAATATATAGTAGAGAGAAGATTTACCTGGCGTTGCTCGGTATGGGGCTGTGTGTGTGTGTGGGGGGGGGGGAGTGCAGAAGTCAGGGCAAAGCTTTGGGGCTGTGAGGAGGCAGTGCAGGAAACTGGGATAGGGGTGTGACGGAGAGGGTTGGGAGTAAGAAGGGGGTCAGGGCAGGGGGTTGGGTATGTGTGAGGGGGGATGCAGGACTCAGGGATGGGAGTGAAAAGGGATTTGTGGCAGGGGGCTGGGAGTGTGGGGAGTGCTGGGACTTTGCTGCCCGTGTGGCAGGCAAGAAGCTTACCTCCCTCTCTACCAGTGCTGTCCAAGTATTCAAATGAAGCTTGCAGTTCTTAACATTTAAAATGGGATGTTCAGTGAAGCATTTGGGTATTTTTATTTATTTGCTCTCATCTGTTTTGAAGTTTGACATCTCTCTCTCTCTCTCTCTCTCTCTCTCTCTCACACACACACACACACACACACACACACACACACACACACACAGAGCAGTGGAGTAGTGAAGTGTATCTTCCAGGTCTTGGGGTGCAGTGTGCTCTAGCACCACCTGGATATCCCTTATCCCTGTCCCAGCTGTGCCCTGGTCAGCAAGCATATAAGAATTCCTGAGGACCTGTGAGAAACTTTGGAGTCTGAACCATCTGAGTGCGGACTAAATGACTGCCCTGCAAGCCATGAACAGCAGTGCTCTTGGCTCAGCCTGGGCAGGGAGTGAAGATCCCCAAATCCTGGTGGCTGGGAGCCACCTGACCCCTCTAAAGTTTGCTCCCTGCTTTAGGCAATCTCTCTGTAGCAGGAAGGAGAAAGCAGAGAAGCAAGGGAAGTGTTCTTGGCCAGGCAGTAATGTTACTTCTTCCAGCTGCTGTGTTAGCTACCGGCAGCACTGTTTCTCTGCCCCCAGGACTCTGGGATAATCTGACGGGCTTCTGGGACCAGAGTTGCAGCCACATGCACACAGGAAAGCAAAAGGGCTTGAATCCTAAGTCGCATCTTAACCTGGCCTTCCAGCTCTGCAGGTCCTAGTTTAGCACAATTGATGTGTGGACACAGTGGGGGCTAGCCTTGAGCCTAGACTCACGTTACTGTGTGGAAATATTGCTGAATCCAAGTGCTCCACTTCTGACGCAGTGCACATTGTGGTTGATTCTGAGAAGACTGGAAGTTGCCAATCCAGCCCTAAGGGAGTCTCCCATACTTTTTTCACAAAATTAGCAAACACTTGGTTTTCAATCAGCATTTACAAATATGTGTTACTTAAGATATGTGTGTAGAAGGAGATGCATTAAGTGCACACAACTGAGTCAGATTCTGCTTCTTTACACTGGTGTAATTCTGGAATAATACAAAAACTAGGCAGAATTTGAATATGCAATTTACGTAGTTCATCCTACTTTCATTTTTTTTAAATTAAGGCTTGACCCAAAGCTCATTGCAGTCAGTGGAAAGAATCCTAATACCTTTAATGAACTTTGATTCACATCCCTAGTTGTTGTGTTGACTTAACTCTTCTCAGAGCTTGGAAAATTTGTAGTTACATTGAGATCTTTGATTACATGTTATAGAGTGAAGTCCTGTCTGCACTGAAGACAATCAAGTATAATTCTGCTTCTCAGTTACATAAATTGGAAAGTTTGCAGAATGCTAGTATTTCATCAGCAGCGGCTTTTTAACTTGTTTTGTCGTGAACTCTTAATTTGGGCTTTGTCTACACAGCCAAGGTAATTCAGATTAAGCTAAAGTGTGAATTAAAAGCAGATTAGCTATTCCTGATTAAATCCTTGTGTGGACACTCTTAGGACATGTCTACACATGTTATTCCGAAATAACATAGTGCACTTCTATACTATAAGACTTTATTCCGAAATAATGTCAAGATGGAGGACTTCTTACTACAACTCAAGGTAACCTCGTTTCACAAGGAGTAAGGGAAGTCGAAGGAAGAGTGTTCTTCCTTTGACTTCCTGCCGTGTAGTAGATAGCACCAAAAGCTGAACTAAGCTATTTTGATGTCAACTATGCAATTGAAGTAGCTGAAGTTGCTTAGATTAATTCGACTTTAGCCCTGCCATGCAGATGTACCCTTATTATGGAACTGCAATAAGATATTATTATTCTAGAAAAGTTTCCCATGTAGACAAGTGCTTAATTTTTTTAGGTAGAATAGATTTATTCTTTTGTCAGTACATATGATTACTTCTGTCTTGAGATCTCTGGTTTACATTGGTCTGTCATTGAAGAGTTTTGTTTGTAGAATCATTATAATGTTTAAACTTCACAGTTCGCTCATTAGGGAAGATTTTGCAGTTTCCTTGTGTTCTAACATTTATTATTCTCTGCATGGATCCTTAACGTTTCTAACATCTGCTTTAATTTTGCTTTTTAAGTTCTATCTAAGCATCCCATATGTTCAATCATTATGCTGGGGGGAGGGGGGAGAGGAGAGGAGGAATAATAACTTTCCAGAAATTACTAAAACTTCAACTGTTTTATGTCTATTGCTGATGGCTGAACCATACTCTGAAGTTCCAATACTTATTTGTGGCTTTGTATGTCCCTTTTTAATTAAAGGCAGAACTTGCAGGACCTAGCCCAGTATCACTAGTTAGGCAGGTGGCACTAGGCTTCTATTATCAAAAAGCTGTAAATCACAATAAGTTTTCCTTGTTCAGTTTACATTTACACATCAAACTATTCTCTGACCCTTTAGGATTACATCTATTTTCATACTCATCTTTATAATCCATCCACAGATTTCTTTTCCAGATTGGAATCTATTGGTTTTTTTTCTTTCTCTCTTCAGTACATTTTGGTGTTCCTATGATTAACTATTCAAAATATTGAATGGCCTACCGTGCAGTTAAAAATGCAGTTTTTGGACTCAGATATTTTTCTTGTTTACAAAACCAAAGACTCAATCCTGAGAATAATCTGGTATCTCAATGTCTGACCAAGGTCTGGCCAGCCATTGACTAACTGCCTTTTTATACTTGAATATTCATTCAGCATTTTGAAGACTTAGACCCACTGAAGGCAGTGGGAGTTTTGCCATTGACTTCAAAGGGGCTATGATTTCACTTTTGCAGTCTCATCCCTTGGGATAAAGTAAAATATCTTGTTGGCAACAGTTTTAAATGCAATGCCCTGTGGATGGCCTTGCATCTGGAGACTTTCTCACCCAGCTTTCAAATGTTAGAATCATTGAACCATAGGCCTGGAAGGGATTTTGAGAGGTCAGACATAAGAGCGGCCAGGCTGAGTCAGACCAAAGGTCCATCTAGCCCAGTATCCTGTCTGTCAACAGTGGCCAATATCAGATGCCCCAGAGGGCGGGATCACAACAGGTAATCCTCAAGTGATCCCTAGGCTAAGGACACCATTCCTACCCATCCTGGCTAATAGTCATTGATGGACCTAACCTTCATGAATCTATCTAGCTCTTTTTTGAACCCTGTTAAAGTTCTAGCCTTCACCACATCCTCTGGCAAGGAGTTCCACAGGTTGACTGGAATCTAGTACCCTCCACTCATGGCAGGACCAAGTTGTTGTTCTGTAAAATTTTGTTTTGAAACTTCAAAGCATTGTACAAACTTTAACTCACCCTACTTGCCAAACTCCTTTGAGTGCCATTATTTCCTTTTTACCGAAAGAAGCAAAGACATCAACTTAGTTAAGGCGAGAGATGCTGTTATCAAAGCTGGAGGGAGTGAATGCCAGAATCTTGCCTTTAATTTTATTCCACATGCATACAATTCTCTGTGTTACAATGCTTGCAGAGTGGCATCTGTTGAAAATTGGCTTTCTTTCTATTGATACCATATTTTTCCTGTTAGGCTAAAATGCACTATTACACATTACCACTATCTACCTCATTTAATATCTTATGTACCTTCATGAACTTACTCTGCAAAGTACCTTTTCTTGCCAAGCTATATAGATTTATTTTTCTTAAGTATACAATTTTAAAATTACCCTCAGGGCTCATATCATTTCTGGCTAGATTGCACCTCTTTTTATCCAGTTCCAAGTGATAGAGCATTTTTCATATTACATTGACAGCAATGAACACAAGATTCTAAGTGCTATCTTACCAGAGAATTGCATAAGCCTGTAATAACCGCCTGCAACTAAATTCTCCTCTTGCTGTTATTCATTGGAATGTTCTGGTAGGATTTTCAATTGCTTCCTCGCTTTGTTTACATTTTCCTTTTTATGAAAAAAAGAGGATGCTTCCATTATGTCAGGCCTCATGCAGTTCAAAAATCAACGTGCTTCTAAAAAAGGATGAATAGCTGTAGTTAAAACTAAAGTACAAATCTTCAGTTTACTTACAGTTCTTCAAGAAATCTACATTTAAACAGCAGTTGTTCAGAGCAGAAGGTGCCATGTAATTGCAGTTATGAATTGAAGCCACATTCAAACTACAATGATTTTAGTTATAAAATGTCTGGCAATGACAGTCATTCAGCAGGCACATTAAAAGCAAAGACTTCCTAAATTAAATAGGTCTTATGGTTCGATTGCCCCAGACATGTACAGCCCTGGGTCAGGTCATTGCAGTGTGATCTGCTCTAGGATGAGCTTACAGACGAGTTGTGTCCACAAATACATGGCAATAAATGGAATATATCTATCTTTTATCACATAAATAGAGCCCTGTAATAGAATTTTGCAAGCTGCCAAGAGAAATTTCTTTTGAAGGCCAGATGGTCCAATAGTGTACCCCAGAGTTGGACTAGAGAATTATCTAGGCTAGCAAAGGTGATTTTAGTCAGAGTAGCCTCAGAAGCCATTTTGTATCCCATTTAAATTGCTGATTGTCTACTGCAGCAAAATATTCTGTTTGACACAAGTGTCCATTATATGAAAATGTATCTGTGTATAAAAATATTACAGTACTGTGTTTTACACCAGTAGACCCAAACCCTATGGTAAAATTATTGTATGAGAAGTGGTGGAGTTTCTGAGCATTGACACAGAATATTTTATTTTTCTAAAACTTCGAGGGTTGGGGGGAGCAATGGACCCAAACCAAACATTTTAACATAAGAATTTAATCCAAATTTTGCATCCCAGGGTCATCTCGGAGGGGGGAGGTTTCTAGGGATTAAAGTGGCCATTGTTGGTGACTTAATGTTCCTTTAATGACAGGGTCACAAATACTTGTAAATTACCCCAATATTGACAATACAGACAGCATTTGAAGTTCAATAAATAACTTTCTAATATTAATATTGCTGTCACTATTATCGAGATAGTTATAACTGTATTTGAGTGTTTTATGAACATGCACATAACTTCATTCATATGAGTAGATTCTCTAAAGTAAAAAAACCAGATGAGTAAATTCACCTAGGTGTGTAAATATTTGCAGAATCAGCGCTGTGGTCTCCAAGATGGGGGTTTTAAAGTGCTTGAGGAAGTTAGGCACCTATTTGCTATTGAAAGGCAGTGGGAGCTAGCTGCAAACTCTCATTTGTGTGTCTGTGAAAATTTCCCTTGTACAACACTTTGGGATCCTAGAGAATGACAGAATTAAAAGATATTGTTCTTATCATCATATTCCTGGTGTGTCATTAAATGGTCTTTCTATCAGTTTGGAATTTATATTAAATTTGTCAAGGTCTCTATAGGGGCGGGGTGGGCAAATATTGATTGACCAGAGATAGGCCATGTTTCGCTGCCTCCACTATATTTACCTGCACCTCTGCAGGTACCAGCAATTGTAGCTCCCATTGGCCACAGATAGCCGTTCCCGGCCAATGGGAATGGTGGGAAGTGGCATGGACCGGGACACCATTTCCCACAGCTTCCATTGGCCAGGAACGGCTATCCATGGCCAACGGGAGCCACGATCACTTGTACCAGCAGAGGCAAAGGTAAATATAGCAGTGGCAGCCCACGAAGGATAACCCTTGTGAACTGCCACCGTTTGATGGCCCACCTCTTCTATAGTGTTTTGACATTTCTCAATTTCAGACGATAATGTGAATGCTGAAATCTCTTGAGAAGAGGCTTTTCCAACACAGCACTTCCTGCAGTAGTCCTGACCGAAACCAGGAATTGCTGGAAATACCACAAGAGGCTGTTCTGAGGGATGGTGACAGACTTCTCTAGGCCCTGGGCAGAGTTTGTGGGGGGCTCGACTCCAGGCCCCTCAGAAGGTGCAGGGCCTCAGGTGGAAAGTGTGGGGCTAGTGGTTAGTTCCCCTCCACCCGCCCAGCCAATTCTCAGTGCTGTCTGGACTGCACTGTGTGGGGCTCCAGCAGTGATATTAAGGTCCCAAGGCTCTGGCCACTACTGCTGCCATGGTAACCGCGGTAACAGCCCAGAGCCCAAGGCCCTTTTACATTGCCAGGCCCCAGGGCAGCTGCCCCTTTGCCTCCCCCCGTCAACAGGCCTGACTGTTGTGATATTTCCAGCCCAGCCAGATATGTGTGTGCTTCACAGAAGGATAGAGAAGGATAGAAACTTGTTTGTTGCCTAGACCAAACTGAAGCCTCATAACCAGAAGTTTGCCAATTGTGGGGCAGTAGCTGATTTTCCACTAGATGATGTGGTTGTATTCATTGGCTATCAGCTCTTTAAACTGTGAAGTCTCTGTGATGATTATCATTAAGCTACTGATTTTCCCTGCTCTTAACACTTTTGAAAAAATGTCCCTCAGAGATTTGTGGGATACTGACTGTTTCTGCCTCAGTAAACCTGACGTAATCCTATGCAGCAGATTTCCAATCAATGTTAGGCATCCTAATTTTAGCACTTTTTGTGATTCTGTTTTCGAAGTATTTATTTAACACTCTGGTTGTTTTGCCTGTACTCCAAGTTCATTTTATAACATTTCTTGTAATTATTTACCTGCTTCACTTGCTATTCTATGGTTAGGAAAAAATTAACAATTCAGTTCAGCCCTTGTAGTTAGCAGCTTTTCAGAATTTCTTCTTCATTCAGCCATTTATCACATTCTTTCTATGATTTCATTGTGAAACATTTCTGAGCCTCTGTTTGATTAGTCTATTTTGGAGAAAAATTGTCTATAAAATTATTATTTTTAGATCATACTTTAATTAGCCTATGCATCTCTGTTGAGTCGTTGAGATCAATTCCTTTGATGTTAACAAATAAATTACTATTACATATTGCGACACTATAGAGTCCTTGTCATGAGTCAGGTACACATTCATAGAATCATAAAAAACTAGAACTGGAAGAGACCTCGAGCAGTCATCAAGTCCAGTCCCCTTCCCTCACGGCAGGATCAAGTACCATCTAGAACATCCCTGATAGATTTAAAAAAACAACAAATAGTCTTGCAGCACCTTAGAGACTAAAAAAAATGTAGATGGTATTATGAGCTTTTGTGGGCACAACCCACTTCTTCAAATGAATTGAGTTTAAAGGGTCGATCCAGTTTTCAAATAAATAGCACAGAGAGGGAATATGGGTAGGAAGAGGAGGAAAAGAAGAAAAAAAGGGGGAAAAAAATTGTCAATTAGAGTGTCCATGCTAAATGAAGTCGATAAGAATACTTAGTACACACTAAGTACCCCTTTTTTTCATGTCATTAGGATGTGGAATATAGGGGCCATCCAGCCAATGTCTTTGTTTAGACTTCTGTTGTAGGAATCAAACTTGTAAGTGAAATTAAATTTTGTAGTTTCCCTGTCAAGCTGGCTTTTGAAATTGGTTTGAAATAATACGGTGACTTTGAGATCCATTAATGAGTGCCCAAGCAAGTTAAAATGTTCCCCAACAGGTTTCTGTGTGTTGTCTTTTTGGATATCTGATTTGTGTCCATTAATACTTTCTCATACAGACTCTCCAGTTTGGCCAATATACATGGAGGAGGGGCATTGCTGGCACTTGCTGGCATAGATCACATT
The DNA here is from genome assembly GCA_019425775.1 of Rafetus swinhoei. Lineage (NCBI taxonomy): Eukaryota > Metazoa > Chordata > Testudines > Trionychidae > Rafetus > Rafetus swinhoei. The sequence goes on along the minus strand of CM033443.1, from coordinate 34,962,292 downwards.
AGTGGATGTGCAATTGTACGAACCTCTGATGTGGTGGTTTATGTGGTTAGGTCCTGTGATAATGTCACCTGTACAGATGTGTGGACAGAGTTGGCATCGGGGTTGATTGGAGGGGTGGATTCCTCAGTGAGTATGATGGAGGTGTGCTGCGTAATTATTGGAAAGAATTTGTTTGATGTTAGGGGGTTGTCTGTAGGTGTGGATTGGCCTGTCCCACAAGGCTTGTGAGAATGAAGGGTCATTTTTCAGGGTAGGTTGTAGATTGGTGATAATATATATATAAATTCCTGATAGATGTCTGTCTAACTTGCTCTTAAATATCTCCAGTGATGGAGATTCCACAACCTCCCTAGGTAATTTATTCCAGTGTTTAACCACCTCGACAGGAAGTTTTTCCTAATGTCCAACCTAAACCTCCCTTTCTGCAATTTAAGCCCATTACTTCTTGTCCTATCATCAGAGGCCAAGGAGAACAATTGTTCTCCCTCCTCCTTGTGACACTCTTTTAGATACTTGAAAACAGTTATCATGTCCCCTCTCAGTCTTCTCTTTTCTAAACTAAACAAGCCCAATTCTTTCAGTTTTCCCTCATAGGTCACATTTTCTAGACCTTAGGTCATTTTTGTTCTTCTCCAATTTCTTCATATCTTTCTTGAAATGTAGTGTCCAGAACTGAACACACTACTCCAACTGAGGCCTAATCAGTGCACAGTGGAGCGGAAGAATTACTTCTCATGTCTTGCTCACAACACTCCTGTTAATGCATCCCAGAATCATGTTTGCTTGTTTTGCAACAGTGTCACACTGTTGACTCATATTTAACTTGTGGTCCACTGTGACCCCTAGATTCCTTTCTGCAGTACTCCTTTCTAGACAGCCATTTCCCATTCTGTATGTGTGAAACTAATTGTTCCTTCCTAAGTGGAGTACTTTGCATTTGTTCTTATTAAATATCATCCTATTTATCTCAGACCATTTCTCCAGTTTGTCCAGATCATTTTGAATTATGACCCTAATCCTCCAAAGTACTTGCAACCCCTCCGAGCTTGGTATCATCTGCAAACTTAATAAGCGTACTCTCTATGTACTAGGTGCTATACACATGCAGAACAAGAGTCACTGACCCAAGCAGCTTACAATCTTAGCTTTTTGTTATATTATCTTCTGTTTGCCTAAGTTATTTTCTGTTTGCCTAAGTTTCTGTGAGTGCTCTTAAATTTTTTGGAGTGTTTTTGGATTAGGTATTGCAAAGCTTTATTCATTTTCCCATTTAATCCCTTTGTGCTATTATGGACATACAATTGCAGAAAGAATGCTAATATAACATAATATTAGAACATTAGCTTAAAATGCTTATTACATTTAGTCTTAAATCTGTTTCTTGACTCATTGGCTCAGCAATTCTATTAACAATTCCCAATACAAACCCATTACTTTCAATGGCTTTTGATATTAAAGTAGTTTACATTAAATATGAGCAGTGTATAGGTTCACGATTGTAAGCTATGAGAACTTTCTCAAAAGCTCTGATGGAGCCACTTTATCCTCTACATTCAATTATTTTTATCTCCCTAATTTTCTTCTGTTTTGATTCACTTATTGCCCTTTGTTGGAAAAGGAAAGTGTTTCACATGATGGCTCTCTTTAAAAAAATCTCGTTTACAAATAGCATAGCATATGGAAAAACGTATGGTTTGACTTCGTAACTATATATACATCTTCCTGCTGATTGTCAATTTTTTAACTTTTACAAGATTTTTGTTAAAAAATTAAAATTGGTCCCAAATTCACAAATAAACATCACTGTTTTTTGACAAGATCTAATGAAGTTTTATATAATGCGGATGCATGGAGAAAGCGCCAGCAGGTCTCACCAGGGGACAGTTGTTTCACTTAGAAACAGGTAATTTGAATGAAACAATCTGGTAGTAGAGGGTTATAATGTCACAAATTGAGCACATTGACCAGAGAAGCACAGGAAGAATCTGACTCAACACAGCGGGTTTGAATGTTCCCAAATGTGAGGGAAGCTTAGTTACAGATCTGCATATGAATTTTGTAGCAGAGGGTCATGCCTACCATAAAGGCTTTTAATGCAAGCATCAAAAAGGGAGAAATCTCGACTGTGAAGGAGGCAAGGCTTGTGGAAGCAAGAGCTAGCTTGAAAATAGTGGGGTGAAAAATAACGAAAAAATTATTTTTATTTCCATCTTTCACTAAAACTTAATATGCAGAAAAACTTTCTGACCAGGTCAAGAGAAAAACAATATCTGTGATACTTAGCAAAAATTCAAAGGATGGATGAGAGAAAGAGAGAGGGAGAGAAAAAGAAAGAGACAAAATAGAAACAAAATGCCATTTTATTCATATACAATATTATTTTCAGTGCGGGAGTAATTGAAAATTTCCTGTCAAACAATTTTTCAGCTAAAAACTAGGTTTGGGGCAGATTTTTTTTTTTTTAAACAAGATGCGTTCACTTTTGGCAGAAATTGTCATGTTTTTGTCAAAAACTTTTGCCTTTGGCAAACCTTTGCCAAAATACTTTGGATTTTGACTGAAAATTGGGGTTTCTGAAGCTGAAACTTTCGACTGGAAGGGAAAAATGGTCACCTCTCGTCATTCCTTTCTATAAGAAATTGATTTGAGGCCCAATCCTCTGTGGATCTGAGATCCTCCAGCAAGGAGCAGAGGACAATCTACCAATGGAATCTCAGAAGGTGCCCTGTACCTCACAGGATCAGGCCTTATTTTTGTGAGGCTTCATGCTTGCACTGGGGAATGTAAGATGACAAGTGACCTGGTTTGAACCCTTTCTGAACTTCCACTCAGTGCCTCGAAGACAGACTACAGTACTGTTTGCTGCCTGGACGTATGTGAAACATTGTTTTCTGCAGCTGCATATTGATGCCATTATAGACAGCAACTTTGCGTTTTAGAGGAGTCTGCATGTTACCAAAAGGGCAGCAGGTGTTATTTAGACTAAATTGACCTTGAAATTGATTTCTTTATTTTATGACTTACTGAGGGGAGATTAATACTTTTTTCCCCCTGCAGTCTCAAACAATTTACATGGTAATAGAAGGCAGAGTCAGTCAAATAAATTGCTGGAAGTGGTAGTGTTCCAAGAAAAAAAAAAAAGTATGGATCTACTTGCATTGATTTCTTAGCCTCAGGGAGAGCTTGGATTTTTAACACCTGGGAAGAGAGAGACAAAATTTATTCTTCATATCAAAGGCAGAAGAATGGATGGCTATATCTAGGGGCTGACATTTACATGGAATTTTCTTTTGGAGGGGTGGGAGGAAGAATGTGTCCTGTATAAGCATCTTAGTGAGCATTTTAATGGTATTTTCTGAGTGATGTAAAGGCAGATGGGTAGTGAAGGAAATTGTACATGTCATCTGGAGACAGAGGCTGATGGGTAGAGAGCATAGCTGCCTAGTCCCTGATTAAAAACCTGGGAGTGGCTGGTGTGATTCCCCCTTCAAACACCAGGCAGGAGGCATCACAAAACAGAAATGAGTAAGAGAAAAAAAAGAGTTAGGAGAGGCATTGCTGGAAGAGGTGCTAACAGGGGTCCAGTATAAATTCTGAATAGTGACAAGGAAGAACTGGTGTTATCTTCTGTCGTGTAGGGACAAATATGAGGCTGTCGGCTCAATTTCGTTTATGAATCCACATCAAACAAGAATATATAGTATTCACATATAAGTGACATGTAAACAGCATCATATCTGACCAATCCTGAATGTCGAGGAGACATTATGTACATTGGTTTGTGACTCCCTGTGAGCATGTTTGAAAGTGGTCCTATTGACCTGTAATTTGAACAGTATGTTTTGGATAGGGATGGTAGTAAGGCTCTGTGTACATGACAATGGTTATCTGTGGAACCTATTGTGATCATCCTGGGGGGCTGGGAGGAATGCTTGTCCCCCCCCAAAAGCCACACCTATATATTCTTACTGCAGGGTAAGGTTGGAGTCAGCTGCTGAGACTCAGTAATAGTCTCCCATGTCAAAAAGGAAGCAGAGAGAGGGGCTCAAGGAAAAATAAAGGATACTCCTTGACCCAGGACCTGGAACTAGGGCCATGCCCTAATGCTGTTGGGCAAACCCACAGGTAGCCTACCACATTTTCTCATACTTGTTTTTGCAGATATTGTTTACTACCCCTTAAGTGATAAAGGGGGAATGGAGTAGAGCGCGGCAGGCCTAACATGGCATCTTAGGTCCCACAAGGCTTTTTTACCATACCATGAGGTTTTTATGTACACCCCCATCTGTTTTTATATTGAATTAGTTACATCTTCTGACCTTCCTGTTAGTTGCTTTTCTTGTTGTACTTGTCTCCTCTAGTAGAACAGCGCTAGAGTTTTGACCCTAGTAAGGCAAATTCAGAAGTGATACATAAAAGGGAGTGGGTCCGGTAGTATCCAGTGAGACATGGAGGGTCTCTATGGTATAATTGTGTGGATAGGTGAAAAATGGGTAAGTCGTTACTCCGAATTAGAACTGATTGAAAAATAAGCCCTTTTCTGTAAAGTTTAAAACAGAAATCACTTACCGTATTATGAAAGATAGTGAGGTGGAGGTCTTTTTGTTTGGAATCATTGTCAATGGGATGAGATAAACCTCTTCAAGTAAGAACAAATATAAAGATAGAGGGTATTTTATTTTGCTTTTGTGGTCACATATTGTGTTCAGCATCATAAGTAAAACAAATTAGTTTGCATCATATTCCTTGCAATTAATGTAAGCATAAACTTTGAATTATGAGTCAATTATGAGTAAAAAATTCATGCAAGCTTTCATACTGACATAACACTATATCAATACATGACATGAGAGGAAGGGTAATATGGTTTTGTTACTAGCATGGGACTCAGGAAACCCAGGTTCAATTCCTTGGTATGCCACAGACTTCATGTGACCTTGGGTGAATCACTCAGGGTACTGCTAGACTACACCGGCTTTTCGGAAAAAGCTACGCAAAATGTGCTCCGCATTTTGCGTAGCTTTTTCCGATTCTTTTGTCGGAAGAGGCTTTTCTGATATTTGGTCCATCTAGACTGGGCCAAATGTTGGAGAAAAACCCTCTTTTGGACGCCTCCTTATTTCTTGTAGAATGAGGAATACAGGGGCTTCCAAAAGAGCGTGTTTGCTCTTCCGCAAAAAAAGTGGAAGAGCAAATGCATTCCCTGGACATGGAACAGTTCTTCTGGGATACCTCTGTCTAGCTGTACCCTTAGTCTCTTTATTCCCCATCTGTAAAATAGGCATAATAGTACTGCCCTACTTCACAGGAGCGATGTGATGATATCTATATTTAAAAAAAATGTGAGGCACTGAGCTACTAAGATAATGCGAGCCATGCAGATACCTAACATAAATAGGTATGGCTATAAATTAATAGTATTTATCAATAACTTCTTCCTTGAGCATGGCTCAGAGATTGACTTTCTGCCGGTTTTAATTCCTGTTATATAAGGTACAAAATATTCTGTTTAATTTCTTTCCCTCCCTCCCTCTTTTCAGGACTATAAATCTGATGGTATGCCTTTGACTTCCAGTGCCAGGAACAGTCCTCAAGGTCCAGTAAGTAAAAGCATTTTTTCTGGACAGATTACATTCTGTAACAGTGTTTGCATTCTTCTCTCCAGTGCTTCAGGCATCAATCACTGGCAGTGATTTTTACCCAAGACAGATCTTAGTGCTTTTAGAGTGACTGTGTTTGAGTTTGCGAAGTGTTCTCAAATAGTTCAATATATAGCGTTAGCAAACATGTGACCTGCTTGCCAAACTAAATAAAATTGATTTGAATAATTGAAATCTGAGTTCATTAATGATCCAGAAAATCCACCTTCTATGTTAGTGCTTATATTGCATCAGCAGACTCATGTCTGCTCATGTCGGGCAGTGTCTGGCTCCTAGGGAAAGGGGGAGTAGTTGGCTACAACTGCGGTTTTTGCCGTTTCTTGAGTACCCAGGTTTGCTGCTGAGTACTAGCCATCTAATGTGGTTGGCCTAGGGAAAAGGAAGAGGTCCAGCCTGGCAGAATTTCCAGTCATGAAAGAGGGCCACACTCAGAGAAGAGAACATGCTACCCCATACAATATATTGGAGCAGTGGCTGTGGTCCCTAAAATCTCAACGAGAGATTGTTTGTGATGGTGATATTCCCACTGCACCTAATGTGCAGAATTGTTCCTTCTGAGACACCATGGGCCATTATTCTTAGATACTAAATCAGGTTTAACTATGTAGCATGAATAGAATCATAGAATCATAGAACCATAGAGCTGGAAGAGACCTCAGAAGGTCATCAAGTCCAGCCACCTGCTCTAGGCAGGACCAATCCCAACTAAATCAACCCAGCCAGGGCTTGATCAAGCTGAGACTTAAACACCTCTAGGGATGGAGACTCCACTACTTCCCTAGGTAACCCATTCCAGTGCTTCACCACTCTTCTAGTTAAATAGTTTTTCCTAATATCCAACCTGGACCTCTCCCACCACAACTTGAGACCATTGCTCCTTGTTCTGCCATCCGTCACTACTGAGAACAGCCTTTCTCCATCCTCTTTGGAACCTCCCTTCAGGAAGTTGAAGGCTGCTATCAAATCCCCCCTCACTCTTCGCTTCTGCAGACTAAACAGACCCAACTCCCTTGGCCTCTCCTCATAGGTCATATGCTCCAGCCCCCTAATCATTTTGGTTGCCCTCCGCTGGACCCTCTCCAATGCGTCCACATCCTTTTTGTAGTGGGGGGCCCAGAACTGGACACGATACTCCAGATGTGGCCTCACCAGAGCCGAATAAAGGGGAATAATCACATCTCTGGATCTGTTGGCAATGCTCCTCTTAAGGCACCCTAATATGCCATTAGTCTTCTTGGCTACAAGGGCACACTGTTGATGCATATCCAGCTTCTCATCCACTGTATCCGCCAGGTCCTTTTCTGCAGAACTACTACTTAGCTGGTTGGTCCCCAGCCTGTAACAATGCTTGGGATTCTTCCATCCCAAGTGCAGGACTCTGCACTTGTCCTTGTTGAACTTCATCAGATTTCTTGTGGCCCAATCCTCCAATTTGTCTAAGTCACTCTGGACCCTATCTCTGCCCTCAAGCATATCTACCTCTCCCCCTAGCTTAGTGTCATCTGCAAACTCGCTGAGGGTGCAATCCATCCCCTCATCCAGGTCAGAGATAGGAGCACAGAGATAATGCCTATGAGAAGCCAGTCATGTCCGATTCCTAAGCCTACATCAACAATACACATGGAGCATGTTGGGTCTGGGGAGGTGTATTTCGGTGACGGGAGCATGCTACATTTTTTTCCATCTGAGATTGTTATCCAGCAGGTGCAATTTAGAGGACCCTCAGCCTTGCTCTAATGTATGCACTAACCAGGTCAAGAGCTAAGAATTAGGGAATCATAATAGTTTTCCTAATAGCTCTCATGTTCTCTTGTCTTGAATTGGCACCACAGGGAAACTTCTTCAATATGTATAAAATTGCCATCAACTATTACTAAGTTAGTTGATTTCTCTGTATAATAATTAAGGGCAGGTCTACACTACAGTGACAGGTCGTTATAAGCTGCCCAATTTGAGTTATGTTAGTAGCGTAACTCCAGATGACATACCTTAGATCTACTTGCTGCAGGGTCCACAATATAGAGGATTGACAGAAAAAACTGTCTTGTCAATTCCCCTTACTCATCTTGTTCTGCTGGAATTGACCGGAGAGTGATCAGCAGTCAATTTAGTGGGTCTTTACTAGACTCGCTAAATCGACCACTGATGGATCAGTCACTGCAGCATCCATCTACTCTGTAGTGGAGACAAGATCTCAGACATGCCAGTGTGTCATGTCACTGTCTAATTTCACAGTAGAGAGGGGAAAATGAGAGATGCTAGGTAATCGGATATCTGGTTGCATATGCAACAAACATGTTAGATGTGATTGACTATCAATTTCTGTATTATCCAGGGGAGCTGTATCCTCCATTTAAAAATGGATTTGTTTGAGGCACAAATCTTTGTGAAAAAAGAACTGAGTCTTGCAAACTCTGAATGGAATTATTTAGGTCAATATGCACTACTTATCTGAGCACACATTTGTAACATCTGTATTAACAAGAAAGGATAGATAATTCAGCTTTCATGCTTCAGGGCAGATGCCAGTATAGAAGACTGGGTCAGGAAGACATCTGCCTCAATAATACTGTAGAGTATGGCGAGAAATGATCCACTGTGAGAGTTTGAAGTTTCATCAGAAACATTTGGTACTGGGCATTATTGGCTATATGATACTGGTCTATATCGGTCATTGGCTTGGTTTATGAGGATGGCTATGATGTTTTTACTTGCTCCTCAAGTGCTGTACTATGTGCTTTCCCTTCTGAAATATTTTAAGGTCCTATTCTGAGCATTATGTCCTGAGTGCCTGACTGAGGTATATGCAACTAAATGTGCTAGACACTTTGTATGTTACTTAGCAATAATATTTTAACTGTGCAAAGTGTTGGCCTCAAACCTGCATCTACTTATCACTATGAATTCAATGAGTTTATTCTCACAAATACAATTGAGCTCTCACACACATTTTTGCAGAATCGGGCCCAATATTTGCATAACTTGTATTTCCCTGACAGAGAATGAATGCCCCCCCCAATGATTCTAAAATTCTAAATTGATTTTTCACCTATTGGTTTTCATTTCAAGGACGTTCTAGGTCAGATAAGGACCAATAGAAAACTACCTCACAGCTGTTAACCAGATTATGTGAAATGAGTCTATGATCTCAGTCCATTTTCTAGTGGGCAGGTGTCCCCATTACAAAAATCCAGCACCTCATCTAGAGTTAATTGGCACCCTTCTTTTCAGTTTCATCAGAGGCCAAAGACTGAATGAGCATAGAAACTGAACTATCTCTCTGTTAGAGAGTTTCAATTTCCAGTGCTGTCAGTCTAGTGCATTTCACTAATGGTAAATTGACTTTATTAAAAAAAGGGAAAAAAGTCTTAAGAACAGGCTCAGATTTCCTGATTGTTACCAGAATATTGCAGTGGCAAGAGAAAAGCAGGCAAAGAAGATAGATCAATAAGTCAGTGTTCTCAATAAAAAAACTTAGTTTTACCTGAGAATTTAATATATATTTCCAGGAAGAAAATGAGTTGGACTGAGGGTTCATTTAAGTGGCACAGAGACTCTTTTTTTTTATTACCTCAGTAATTCCAAATTTTTATTAGACATGCAGAAACCCATCAGTAATTCATTTTCTTGTGACAGGGATTATATTATAGTGTTTGCATGTAACAAGGGAGAAGCTGTTCTCCAGTATTCTGAACACATAGGAGTTTGGATATGGATGACTTTGTGAGGCCATAAAAAGGAGGGAGTTGCACTAATCCAGGCATGAAGTGACAAATGCATGAAGGAGAGATCATCAGAGTGAGTGTCAAGCTAACAGTAGATGCGACCAGTGTTGCAGAGGTGATAGTAGGCAGATTTGCAGAGTGTAGTAAAGTGAGATGAAAATGATAGCGTTTTCTATCATTTGGTTCAACTCAATTTTCAATCTAGCCTTTAGTGAAATTGGTACTTTTGTCATTGCCTGAATCACTGCTCTTGCATTATCTTGTAGTTCTTAGAGTGTATTACAGATAAATATCCAGTCTATGCAAAAAGTTTGAGGATGACTTAAAAATCACAGAGCTGAGAAGTAAAAGTGGGTCTGAGTTGAGGATGGGGAAGAATACACTAGAGAAGTGTGTGAGAATACTTCTTGCGAAGAAGTGTACTTATATTTGTGATATGAATGAATAAAGATAAAGGGGTGCATAGTGTTGACGTTTTAAATGCAGAAACAGATGAGTGAAACCTATAAAATCTGTCTTTTTGGTAAAGCTAAGTAAGAAATGACCGTGAATATTTTTCAGAGGGGTAGCCGTGTTATTCTGTTTCAGCAAAAACAACAAGGAGTCTGGTTGCACTTTAAAGAATGACAAATTTATTAGGGTATAAGCTTTTGTGAGATGCATCTCACTTCCTCAGATGCCTGAAGAGAAAAGGAAAAAAGAAAAGGAAGGGATACAGAAATAGTAATGGGATATCAGTGCTAATTAAACCAGAGTGGATGTGGCTCATCTCCAACAGTGATGAGAAGAGGACAGTACCTGGAGGGGAAATTACCTATTGGAATGTGAGAAACACTCCCTGTTTCTATTTAAACCTCTTTTCAGATTGTCAGATTTGCATATGAATTCCAGCTCAACAGTTTTGCCTTGCAGTCTGTTTTTGAAGGGGTTTTTTTTTTTTTTTTTTTTGCCTGAGAATGGCAACTTGCAAGTTGGAAACTGTGTGTCCAGGGAGGTTAAAGTGCTCCCTCATGGGTTTTTGTATGTTGTCACTCTGATTTAATAAGCACTGATGTCACACTCCCATATCTGTATCCCTTCCTTTTTTTTAAAATCTTTTCTCTTCAAGCATCTCAGGAAATGAACATTTTGTTGAATTACAATTATTTGTTCCTGTTTGCAACTGCCCATGAAGGGATCCCAAAATTCCCCAATAAATTTATTCCCAATATAATCAATTAATAATTCTTGGTTTTCAAATTATCTCCATAGATTCTGAATGTTCACAATTTATGGTGTGCTGTTTAGTTACATGTCATGAAGTATTCTTTAATGTTCCTGATATATTGATTTATGTAACTAATTAATGCTGTGCATATCTTCAGTAGCTGGATTGTAGAATTTGCAAATCAAATATTTCTGATATTTAAAATTTGAGTATAAATTTGCTTTTGGCAAAAATGTGAAGCATGTAAGCAAAGTGGTCCCTTTTCACTTGTGTGAATGCAGTAATGCTGAAATATGTGGGAAAAAAGACCATAAAATCATTGGAAAAATGTTCATATAGAAATCTTGCTTTTTAATGTGAACATGTTAGTGGAAACATGTTCCCTGTATTTGTGCAGTTCCTACAGTAAGCCTCATCAATACAAAAAGAAAAAGATAGTTTAAAAGGTTATATTGTAATGATGCATCTAAGTGAGGGGAGGCTTATTGAGAAGAGACTGATGAATATCATATAATTCCAATGTATTTGCAGGAGTCTCTCATATTATTTATTTGAAAATTACACTGAATGGGATCAAGAGGCATTACCATGCCTTTGGTTTAAAGGACAGAAGTGAGCACGTATGTCCTCTTTATTTAGAAGGGACTTTCACATTTGCTTATCTACTTTACATAACATTATATATCTGCTGTGAAAGGAATGTTCTGTAAAATAAGTTGATGTTAAAATGATGTATATACGAAGAGTGAGGTTTTGAAAGATGCTAATTGCCTTCAACTCTGTTTGAAGTTAGCTGGAGTTGCAGGTGCTCCACACCTCTATAAACCAAGCCCTATGTTTTCTGCTGTGAAAAGTGAACCCTATTTCATCCTTCAACATTTCCGGTTTCCCAAAATGTGGTATGTAGCTTCATATTTCATACAATGCTTGAGGTGAATTATAACAGATCATGAATTCATAGAGCTACAGTGTTAGGCGGTTGGCTGTGAAACAGCAACAACAAGCTGCTCTAATTTGCATAACACAGAACACTAATCTAATACACTTGTTACTACAGGAAATTCCCAAACATCTGAAATGACACATTCTGCATTCTGATCCGTGGGGGAAAATGGTTGCTAGCCATCAAGGGAAAGATATTCCTGTGCATCTGTTCCAGTTTAAAAACCTTTTAGGCTGTGTCAAATATTTGTTACAAGAGTAGTAAACCCCTCCAAAAATGAGGGTTTTATAGCAGTCAGCTGTTTTATTAGAGACTTTATGGCCCTTGGTTCCAGTGATATATAAAAAGCACTCAGACACTGTTGCTTCATTATTGAACTTGTCCTATAAAGATTTTCAAACAGCTCCCCTGTCCCACCATGCCTGGAGATCCCTCAGAGAGACAGGAGGAAAAAAAAAATTCTTGAAGAATCTGAGGGGTGCGCCTTACTAAAGGATCATTCCAGTGTGCAATGCTGAGAGGGAGGATGGTCTGGAGATTGTCTGAATTAGGTTTCATGAGACATGGGTTAAATTCCCAGCTCTGCTACAGACTTCCTGTGTGACCTTATGTACAGGTGCCAAGCTGAAGGGTGTGTGCTAAGCCCCACCCCTCTCTCAGAGATAGGAGCTTAAGCCTGGGCTGCACGGAGGCACCTACGATTCTGAGCTGTGAACCCTTCTTGGCACTAGGGGCACATCTATACTTACTGGAAGATTGATGCTCTGGAGGTCAATCTTCTGGCATTTGATTAAATAGGTCTAGAATAGACCTGTAAATTGAACCCTGAAGGCAGCTCCTGCCAGGGGCTGGTAGTACTCCTTTTGTAAGGAGTAAGGGAAACACTCCCATCGGCCTCCCACAGTGTGGATGCCGCCAAGGCTTGTCTTAAGGTAAGCTGACTCCAGCTATGCATGTTATGTAGCTGGAGTTGTGTACCTGAAGCCAACCTTCCTGGTCTAGTGTAGACCAGGCCTAGGTGCCTGTGCTATTTGAGGACATCCTGCTCTACTGACTTTTATCCAGAGTGGAACAGTGTTACGGGAACATCACATCAAAACATCCAGTAGCTCAGTAGTTTTAGAACTCATTTGAGAGGTGGAACATTCTAGTTCAGAATCCCTTCATTCCCCTGAGGTGGAAGGGCAACTTGAACCAGCATTTCCCCCTATCCCGTGTTGGTGTCCTAACTGCTGGGCTAAACGTTATGAGGAAGTCACTGTTTTAGTTTTGGGCTTGCATGTTTTGAGGAACAGAATTGTAGTTTCTCCTCTGATTGCTCTGGGTGCAGATTGGGGATATTTCGATGCCTATTGAATATTTGTTAATCAGTAGAGCTGGTTGAGAAATATTCAATGAAGTCTTTGGCATCAAATATGTAGATTCATTAGAACTGAAACAGTTTGAAAAGTGTCAGTTTTAACAAATTTATCATTTTGTTAAAATTTTGAAACAAAAATTTTGTTTTGAAAATATCAAAAATGGGACATATTGACAGTTTTGAAAAATAGGTTTTTGGTTTGAAGCAATCTTTTGTTTCTAAATTTCATTTTTATTATCACTAAATATATAATACCATTTCTTCCCTTGATTTCAACATAAGATCAATTTTTAAAAAGTGTTTCCTTCCTACCTGTATGTATCCTCTCTTAGCTGCAGCTTCTTTCAATGCTTCAATAGTTTTTTTGAAGTTATCATTGCCTTTGTCAGAGTTTCTTAAGGAGTTAGCTCTAAAATAACATTAAAAGACTGTTTGTGATTATACAAAAGCTTCCATCTATGTTTTAATTTCTTAGAATCCAATTTAGGTTTATATCATTTGAAAATTAATGATTTGAGGAGTAAGATTTCTTTTGTGGAAGAATGTATTATCTGGAGCAGAAAATGGTCTGAGCTGAGCATTTAAAAATGCTTACCGCTGTCATTGTCAAAGAGGTTTCATTACTCGAGTGAATAATCAAGACTATGCAGAATAATTTTAAGGCTGTTACGACTATTTGTTGGTAACAAGCGTACCTGAAAATTCTGAGTCTGATCTTTGTGATTAAGTCTTCTTTGTTGGAGCTTATGTTACAAGAGCCTATTACTCTTCAAATGCGTACATTTGTCAGAATATCACTTTAAAACAGGATTCCAACTGCCTTGCTTGACTCTTCAATAATTTACCAAACTTTAATTATGACTTTTGTGCCTGTTTTGGACAAAGAGAATTATGCAGGCAATTTTGGAAGCACTGTTTCAGCTATTGAAGGGAGGGGATGGAGATGAATTAATATATTCCCTAGGTTTTCTAGTGCCACACAATTGGAAAAAAATAAAGAAGCTAAGAACTGAGTTTATTTCTCTTTGAAATACACTATCTGTATTGTTGCTCTAAAGTTTTGTGCTGTGATTGATGAGAAGGAATGCATGTTTTTCAAATAAGCCAAATCATTGCTTATAGAACAATCTAGTACTAAAAACGGGGACTGAAGGGGATCTGAGACTGAAAGATTCAATACATCTTCAGCTCCAGAGTCTGAATAATGTTTCTTGGTATTTTTTATTATGAGCTGCTCTTGCATCTCTTAATGGCAGATGTATTATGCAAATATAAAAAAATTGAAACTCTTAGAAGTTAAAATTACTACTCTGTTACTCCAATGTTACACTGCTGCGGCTTTGCTGAAATTAATGCAGGTAAACTGGTACAAAACTATAGCTATGCTGGCTATATATGTTTGCTGAATTTTCTAGCTGTTTGAAAAGATATCACTTTAAATAATTTAAGAGGTTTTTGTTATCCTGAAGAATGTGTGTCTTCTAAAAATCTTTTCTCTATTGCCAAAGTTTGTGGCATACGCAATTAATTTTATTTATTGATGATACAAATCAGAAATATAAATCTAAATATTTTTAGGCTTTTAAAAATATTTTAAATGGCACGGGTCTGATTTCTGAAAAGTCAGTCCTTAATTTTGAAAGTTGTCATGAGTAGCTTTAGGCCATTAACTTATCTTTTGTTAAGTTACTTTCCTGGAAATAGTAATGTGCAGAAAGAAAGAACATCTATCCTGCTTATATTCCACCATTATATTATTTGAAATGTGACCATGAAACTAAATGTGTATAGACTCCTGCCATATACGTTATACTGTGATTGTCTGCTAGGTGCCCAATAATAGGTAAAGCTCTTTAGGTGTATCTACATTGCAATTGTCAGACCATGGTTCAAACTCAGGCTCAAACCCTATTCCTCTTTCATCTACACACAAATTGTAATAACCCAGGGTTTGGACCTTGGGTTTCAAGACTCATGGGGCTTCAGCACCCAAGCCTGGGTCAAATTAGGACCCACAGTTATTTAGATAGTAAATTTAATTTAATTTATGTTGCCTGTTTATATATTTTCAGGGTGTCAGAAATTTTTGAACTGACAATGAATAATTGCATGGTGGTAGCATTTTTTCAGTGGGTGAAAGGTGGATGTTTTGGCAGTTGGATAGGGATATGGAGGACTAGATATAGATGGGAATTTATCAAAAAGGTTTTTTAGTCAGAGAATGCAGATTTCTCAAATCCAAAACTTTTTGCAGAAATGTATTGGTTTCGATGAAGCTTTCATCAGCCAGATTTCCTGTGCCCAGGATAGAATTCTGGTCAAAACAAGAGGGAGAAGCTTCAAAATAACCATTAGCCAAGTGATTAGAGCAGTCATATGGAACATAGGACACTGGAAGTTTTTTCTGGCCTTGCTCGGGTCCTGAACTCAATTAATTTATGTCTTCATTTAAATAGTTGCTCTGAGGTGGGGCTGGAGATGAGGGGTACAGTATTCAGGCTTCCCCATCCCTCTCTCAGTGGCTTGGGGCCAGGTGAGAAGCACCTCTCCATGGCTGCTGCAGCTCCTGCAGGCAGAGCTGGGGGAGGTATGAAGGTCCAGGTTCCTCTGACCCCTGCACTCTCCAGCCAGATTGAGGAACAGAGCTGCAGACCTCCCCCCACTTTTCCTAAAGGGCACTTGTGGTGGGAAGCTCAGGTGTGGGGCAGTCCCAGATGGCTGGGGACACCCCCAGCCAGCCCCTTTCACCTGCCTGGTGATTCTGTCTCTTTTCTGTATGGTTTTATCTGTCTTCTTATGCAGGGTGGGAGGGAGCTTCAGCTCCCCTTCCCCCCCACCTCCCCTACACAACCAAAACTTTATTTTGCTTTAAGTTATGATAAGAAGAAGCTGCATACCAAATTTGATTGCCCTAGCTTTTACCATTTAGAAGGAGCTCTTGAACAAATGGATGGACAGACAAACAGATTTGCTCTTTCACAGACAAACTGTCAAAAATATAATAGACTATAGTTCCAAACAGGAGGGTAAGTGTTTGGTTGTGCCAAGGCAATGGGATGTGCCTGGAATTCAATTGATTCTCCTAATATGGCAAGGGAGGGGCCTGGTAGGAGGGAGTTATACTGTGGAATGACCACAGGGGGGTGGGCAGCAAGGGGGAGAGATAGAGACCAGAATAGCTATGGGCAAACAGGGGGCAGGAATAGAGAAAAGAACAGCTACCTACCATATATTTCAGAGAGTTTGTCTGTGTGTCTGTTTGTCTATGTGTCTGCTTCTCACCTGGCCCCAAGCTGCTGTGGTGAGAGAGGGCTGGGATTGACTCTCTCCCTGGGGCAGCCTGCATACTGAACTGCTCATTGCCTGCCCCAGTCCAGAAAAACGATTTAAATGAAGAGAAACAAAACTTATTTGAGTTAAGTAGCCAAGCAATGCTGGGTAAATCTTCTAATGTGATTATTAAAACTGAATCACTGATGAGCAGGTCTAGAGGCTTTAACGCTTAGATCTGAAGTAGGGACAGTGAAAGATCAACACAGAGGTTGCATTAGCAGTTAGGTTCTCTGGTACCCAGTGAAATCACTAGGGGTATGTCTAGACTGCACCCCTCTGCCGGCAGAGGGATACAGATTAGGTAGGTCGAAATTGCAAATGAAGCAGGGATTTAAATATCCTGAGCTTCATTAGCATAAAAATGGCCGCCGCTTTTTTTCAGCACGGAGCTTTGTCGGAGAAAAGCGGCAGTCTAGAGACTGATCTTTCGCTAAAGAAAGCCTTTTCCGATAGATCCTGTATGCCTCTTTTATAGGCATCTCTCTCTTGAGTCATAATAACTAATTTAGTCCCCATCATTTTGTACATGAAGTAACAGACTTGAAAGTTGCCATACTTCAACAAAAATATCTCAGAGACAGACTTTCAGCATGAAACTGCAGAGCTGGAATTCAGATGTAAACTTGACATTATCAGACTGGGTCTGATTAGAGACTGGGAGTGGGTAGCACGCAACAAAAAGTTAATTTCCCCACCTTTGGCATTCTCACCTTCTCATCCGTGAGCCACATCCAACCTGATTGAATTGGTCTCATTAGCACTGGTCTTCCTCATAGTAATATAACACACCCATCTTTGCATGTGTATATATACCTCCCAAACTGAAGTTTCCACATCATGCATCTGCATCAAACAAGCGGGCTCCAGCCCAGGAAAGCTTATGCCCAAATACATTTTTTTCCTTTAAGCTACAGGAATCCTTGTGGTGTTTGCTGAAACAGACTAACACGACTGCCCCTCTGATATGTATCTGTGCAGCAGAGTTCTGCATGGAGACAACTGTTTCCCAAAGCCAGAGGCAAACATGTTACAGTAATCAAAACATGAGACAATGAGAGGCTGAGAGTTTCATGTATGCTGGATAAGGAAGGCTGTTTCTAAGAGCAGTTATGCAGGAAAAAATGTCAGGATCTAGGCAGCATGGATGTGAGGCCCAAGGCAAATGGAGGTGAGGTCCAAGTCTCAGATGACACCTAGGTTACAGGTAGATAGTTAAAAAAAACTTGATCTTTTGCTGAGTATATACCCATGAGATTTAAGCAGGTTTATACTCAGCATGACGAGTCACCACTGCTTGTACTACCCAGCTCCACTATTATTTTTAGTGCACTACCTTGATAAGAGCTAGTGCAAGTGTGTCTGTGCAAGCTGGAATCACACTGCTAGCACAGAGAGTAAACAGAGCCTTGGTAAGTCTCCCTCTTAGAGAACGCCAGCATTTCTTTTTCCTATCTGTTGTAGTAACCCTCTCTGAAGAGCAGAATGGGCTGCACTCTTCTCTTGCTTAAATTTTTCACTGCTCTCCAGGGGCTACGTTAAGCGTCTATTCCTATTTATTTAAAGTTTTTCCTTTCTGAAAATGGCTTTGTCCCTCCCACCCCCTTTCCAGAAAGTCATGCCAAATATTGATATTTGATAACAACAAACATCATACACTGCTTTTAATCAAGAGAAACTCAGAAAAGATATTGGGAGGAAAATAGGGCTCTTCAGAGTAGTTCAGTATAGCCAATAATGATCTTTACTGAGAAATAAAATTGCTGGAAGAATTGCACTCTGTGAGCTGAATGGGAATGTTCTGAACTACCTGAAATTACCTCATCTCTGTCACTACTTCAGTGGAGATACCTAGGAGTCGGCCATAGAAGCATGCAGAAAAGGTAGGAGTTCTTTGAATTGTATATTTTCACTGGACCAGTTTGTCTTCTCATTATCATAATGTCACAAGCATTATTAAATGATCGAGCAAAGTATTGAGTTATGATATTATCAGGGACAGGGGATAGTGGGAAGGAGAAAGACTCCATTGTGGTAGTCTGCATTGGGAATTTGCCAGTCTTGCAATGGAGGAGAATAATATTGTGCAGGTATCTCAGATAATACTTTGTAACTGATTTTCCAAGAAATCTTTAGCTTCTAAAATATAATATTATAGCATGGACCTACAGAGCCAACAGAAATTTGCAGAAAATCTCGACAAATTCTGCTCTGATCTTCACCCCGCATTTTTAAATTGCTGCAAAGAAAGGGAAAAGTCATCTTGCTTTGCATCTGACCTCTGAGTATTATATTCTCTTTACTGTTCACTGTGCTTGCTCTAAGGTCAGTATTTCAGTCAAGATCCCCAAGTTCATCCCAGAGGAGAATTTTGCTAACTTTTCAAAAGTATGCCTAAGACTAGACTACTTTTCGCTTCATAGGTATAGGTAACACACTGGGGAGTGTATGTTGCAGATCTTCCTCTGAACTGATCCACAGAGGTTGAGAGTTGTTACAACTGCCAGTTACAGAGCTGTGGCTCTTTTGCTCAAGCTGTAGAAACCATGAAACAGTAATTCAACCATCAATGCCCTTTTTTAAATCCAAAGGCCTAATGATATTTGTGTAATTGCTCCAAACTAGTCTTAAAACCTAAGTAATAAGTGATTGATCGAGCCACAGAGTAACAAATTTTCATAAGCATTTGATGAAGATGCTCATGAAGAGATCAGTCTTAGGGACAAACCTTACATTCTGGCTACTGTAAGCATGATCCATTAGGGTCTGATGTCTGTCCTTAGTGACCCTGGCTCCTTTATATGGCGCAACAAACAAATGATACCCTTATTAGAGGTGGGAGCCCTTGGTGGAGAAAGAACAGATTAAAGAACTATTTAGAAAAGTTGGACTTACACAAATCCATGAGGCCAGATCTAATGCATCTGAGGGTGCTGAGGGAGTTGGCTGATGTGATTACAGAGCCATTGGCCATTATCTTTGAAAACTTGTGGCAATTGGGGGCGGTCTCGGATGATTGGAAAAATGTAGTGCCCATCTTTAAAAAAAAGGAAGAAGGACAATCCAGGGAACTACAGATCAGTCTGCCTCACCTCAGTCCCTGGAAAAATAATGGAGGGGATCCTCAAGGAATCTATTTTGGAGCACTTGTAAAAGAGGAAAGTGATCAGGAACAGTCAACATGGATTCACTAAGGGCAAGTCATGCCAGACCAACCAGATTACCTTCTATGACAAGGTAACTGGCTCTGTGGATAGGGAGAAGGCGGTGGATGTGATATACCTTGACTTTAGCAAAGTTTTGATACAGTCTCCCACAGTATTCTTGCCAGCAAGATAAAGAAGTATGGATTGGATAAATGGACTGTAAAGTGGATAGAAAGCTGGCTAGATTGTTGGGCTCAATAGGTAGTGATCCATGGCTTGATGTCTGGTTGATGGTTGGCATCAAGCAGAGTGCTTCAGGGAATGGTTCTGGATCTGGTTTTGTTCAACATCTTTATTAATGACCTGCATGAGGGGATAGATTGCACCCTCAGCAAGTTCACTAAGCTGGGGGAGAGGTAGATACACTGAAGGGTAGAGATAGGGTCCAGAGTGACCTAGGGAAATTGGAGGATTGGGCCAAAAGAAATCTGCTGAGGTTCAACAAGGAGAAGTGCAGAGTCCTACACTTGGGATGGAAGAATCCCAAGCACTGTTACAGGCTGGCGACCGACTGGCTAAGTAGCAGTTTGGCAGAAAAAGACCTGGAGGTTACAGTGGATGAGAAGCTGGATATGAGTCAACAGTGTGACCTTGTAGTCAAGAAGGCTAATGGCACAGTAGGGTGCATTAGGAGGAGCATTGCCAACAGGTTTATAGAAGTGATTTATTGCCTTTTATTCGGTTCTGGTGAGGCCACACTTGGAGTACTGCATCCAGTTCTGGGTTCCCCATTACAGAAAGGATGTGGACAAATTGGAGAAGGTCCAGAGGAGAGCAACAAAAATGATTAGTGGTCTGGAGCACACGACTTACAAGTAGAGGCTGAAGGATGTGGGCTTATTTAGGCTACAGAAGAGTGAGGGGGGATTTGATAGCAGCCTTCAACTATCCGAAGGGAGGTTCAAAAGAGGATGGAGAGAGGCTGTTCTTAGTGGTGACAGGTGACAGAACGAGGAGCAATGATTTCAAGTTGCAGTGGGAGAGGTCTAGGTTGGATATTTGGAAAAACTACTTTACTAGCCGGGAAGGTGAAGCACAGGAATGGGTTCCCTAGGGAGGTGGTGGAATCTCCATCCCTAGAGGTTTTTAAATCCTGGTTTGACAAAGCCTTGGCTGGGATAATTTAGTTGAGGTTGGTCCTGCTTTGGGCAGGGGATTGGACTCGATGACCTCCTGAGGTCTCTTCCAGCCCTATGATTCTGTGATTACCTTAGCTAAAAACTAGGATTTGGCCTGCATGGAGTTGCGCTTTTTTGGCTATTTGTAAAACAAAATATTACCCTTGTGCTGCTCCCTTTTAGATTGTTTTGAATGTATGGATATTGATGCCTGACACTTTATCTTCCCAGCCTAGACTCATATTTTAAAACAACACTGGCATGTTAGAGGTTACCATTACTTCTCCACATTACAACACAACCTTTCTTTGTCTACTAAAACTCATTTTGATACTTAGAGTTCCTTTTTTCTTATCAGCCACATTTCAAGTTTAGCATACTTCCAAAACTTGTCTTGCTAGATGTTATATTTTTTCTAGCTTTTAAAACTAGTATTTTCCAAGGCCTTATTGCATGTTCTTAATTGTCTAAATGTTATATAATTTACCAAGTACCTGTATTTGCTTACCCAAACTAACTTAATCTTAACCTTTTTACTCTAAAACTTTCCTACTGTGGCTATCACATGACTAGACAGATTAACATGTGAGCCACTGACCAGTTGTAAATTGAAATGCTAACAAGTGTATGAACCAACAATGTTGCTGAAATATCAGGTAAAGTTAATCAGAAGATCACTACATCTCCTTCGTAGGTTTTGGTGTGTGTGGTAGGGAAGCCGATGGCTGGAAGGAGGTGAGTACACAGAGAGAAGGGACATACAAGAAACAGCACCTTTAAGACTTAAGAAATTGGCATCTACAAACAGTTGTTTATGTTCATTGTTCCCATTCAAAATTATGCAAGTAATTCTTGGAAGAGTTCCAACCTAGTAGATGTGCTTAAATACATCTTTTTAAAGAAGGCATGGAGAAAAGAAAAACAATGGGCCCTATTTATGTCACTAGACACTTTCCAAACACATAAGAACTGTGGTCAGAGAGCTTATAGTCCAACGACGGACCAAAAGATGTTCAAGAAAAGGAGAGAAAAGCAACAATAGACAAACTGGGTACAGTTGATGCACAAGCTAACGTCATTCACTTTAAGCACAACTGAATATATCTCTTAAGACTCTATGATTAGATTTCATGGAAGCTTGCCTACTATATATAATCAGCACAAACTATGCACTCCAACTGGATAGAGTGCAGGAGACAGAGCTGTGCAAAACTTGCATTTCACTTCCAACTCAACTTTTGGGCACTGTTTCGTACAATAGTTCTGTAAATCTTGCCAGATCATCTGGGTTTAGAGGTAATCAAGTGCCACTCAAAGGAAACTTTAGATCATTTTAGCTGAGTTTTACTTTGAGGATTTGTTTTTTAAAATCTGCAACTCGAGAGCTATGGAATCCATCATCTCACAGCAACTAAATAAAACTAATAGTTTGCACAAACCAAACCATCTATGGATTGGATAGCTGCCGCTTGGCTTGGGCAGGATTGCTGTAATATTCATGATGACAACATCAAACTCCTACAGCAGGCAAATAAATCCAGGTGAAGCATTTAAAAACACATGGTGGAGAAAATATCCACTTGAAAAGAAATTTCTGAATGTTTACAATGTCTGTTTTTGGTATTACGTGTCAGTTTGTAAAGAATTCATTCCTGTAGCTTCAGCTTTCCACAATCCTATAAGCCAGAAACCAAGAACAATAAAAACATACAGTTGTTTTAGTACCTAGGTGCTAATTGTAATGGTCAGGATTTTTGTTTGCTTGCTTGCTTGTTTTTTGAACAATCTGTAAATTTAATTCAGGTCGGTAAGCAAGCATTCTGGTGTACGCATCGGAGCACACCATTAATATACAAATGATCTGTTAACAATTAGAGTAAAAGTGAAACCTCATCAGAATAAATGTCTAAGGTTTTAGATATAAAATATTAATTAACAGAAAAGCACTGTGAGGACAATAAAGATGAACGCGATATGAGATTTAAACTATGATGATAAGATGCCATCTAGTGACAATTTGTAGGAAGTTGTAGCTCATGATCTGCATTTGTTCAGGAATGCTTTCCCTTCCTTCTGAAGAGTCAATAACTTCAGGGGCAAAATTATGCAGATTATGAGCTCAAGCATCATCACACTGAGATTGTGATGGTTGTTTTTCTGTGAAAATGGATTGTCTTAGACTGAAGTCCTGCTGCACTGATTTAGGGAAAATAAATGCCAGATAATTCCTATATTCATTTTTTTTAATTAAAAGCAAATATCATCTTTTAAATTTGCCACTGCACCATTTCCCAAATGTCCAAATTCTCTAATCATATAAAGCATGTTGATCTGAAAACCTGGCATGTTACATTTCAGCAGCAGCATTCAAAATTGACAGGTGAACTGGTCTGTAGTGTTGGAAAAAAATGACAAGTCACCTGGAATTTACTACAGCTTACATCTCCTCTTTGTTTTATGTATATACTTGCTTTGGGCTTTCAACCTTTATTCAGCTCATTTTCACATCCCCCTAGTTATTGCATATAGTATAGCTACTGTTTTGCCATTTAAAAATACAATAACTGTATTGAACTGAAGCTTCAAGGAGTAGCCAAGTTACTCTGTACAGGATAAACTTAAAAAACAACAAATAGTGTGGTAGCACTTTAAAGACTAACAAAACATGTACGTGGTATCATGAGCTTTCGTGGGCATAGCGGGTTATCTGAAGAAATGGGCTGTGCCCACGAAAGCTCATGATACCCGTACATGTTTTGTTAGTCTTTAAAGTGCTACCACACTATTTGTTGTTTTTTAAGTTTGTATTGAATTGGATAGCACTCATTTGGCCACTTCAGAGACTGAAATTCTCTGTGCACCACATGGGAGGTAGAACACATAAACAAGTGACACATGCTTCCCAACCAGTTAGCTTCAATTCTGGCTTGGAAGGGCCCAATTCTGTGCACGAGAAGAGGATTTACTATTGTGCAACCCTGCTATCAAGGGTGTCATGTGTGGAGATTGTTTTTGTTTTGGCTTTGTTTCGTTGTGTGGTTAATGTTCTCCCCCCTAAACGCAACTAAGACCTACACTCGAATACTCCACTCTCTGTCACCAAACAGCCAGCAGGGAACAATTCGTACATGGTCACTAGTGACCATGACTACATTTGCACTTAGTGACACAGAGATGAAAATCTGGGTTCCATTACCAATGCCCAGAAATTATGGAATCTTAGATTTTGAGTCAGCAAAATGTAGCGCCATCAACAACCATATAAAATTCCATTCTAGTTCTTATCTCTTTCCATTCCTTATTCATTTCATCTAATTGCAAATGGTGCTTATAATGTAGGTCATTTTTCAAAAAAATAGGGACCCAGATTGTGAGATACATTAACAAGTAATTGCATACTCAGGGCTCAGTCCCACAAAGTAGGCACATGTTTGACTTTCAGGACATGAATAGTCCTTTTGAAATCAGTAAGACTACTTACATTCTGAAAGTTAAGTACTTTCCTCAATCAGGGGGATGGAATAGGGAACTTCTGTTGTGCCCATTTGAATGCTCATTTATTACCCATGTCAGAATGTTTATTATTTATTTTAGGTACAAATCAGGTAGCCATTTGGGGGGAAATGCCCCCTGTATTTTGGCCCAGTATTTCATGTTTATATGATATTGTATCTAGAGAGTCCCAAAATTCTGGCAATCTGACCTTACTTAAGATAATGAAGCCCAGCCAAATAACTAAAATATTGAGGATCTGTTTTATTTGAAAAGGAAGACAGAAATGTGAAACATCTAGGAATGTCCTTACTGGTGTTGTTTCAAAAGTGATACTCTCTTTCCATAACTAATATATGATTATTAGAAATCCATTAAAATGCTGGAGGAGTTGTATCCACCCATGTGTTTGATTGCTATAGTTTCTTCTATGGAAGTGACTGAACATCCCATTTTATGCTCAACAGCACTAAAAAGAAGGCAGAGAAGGAAAGTGAGCTGTGACATAAAGAATTGTTTTATTAAAAATATTTAAAAGAATAGCAAGATGCGTGAGAAAAATTAGTTAAGGAATTTCCTGAGTATTCTGCAACAATGTGTTCTAGTTTGCACTTTAAGAAAAATAGGTAATTCCCCTGAATAAGAACAATGGGCTAAATTATTCTGAATCATTATAATGCTGTGCAAGATGCTGGGGGAGGGGAAGAGGAAAATAAGGATTTAGAAATGTAACCTACTTGTGAGAGTGTTATAGGTCCTAATCTCCACTCTTCATGCTCAGTCCATAGACTCCTTATGGCTTGAGGTAGGCAAGCTGAAACACTGTCAGCTCTGGAGGTCCCCAGTTCAATGCCCAGGATAACAGCCATTGCACGCCTACAAAACCAACCAATCATGTTGCAGCATTAAATTGCAGAGGAATATTTGCTTGACACATGAACACTGGTGAAACAATCCAAGTTCAAAAGTTCATCACCATTAAGTTAGTGTCTCATGGTTTTTCGCTTCTGATGCAACTTCTACAGACATTTATTGTTATTATGAATGAAGGACACTGGTGCCCCACTGTTATTTTTCACATTTGTACTGCTTCCTGCCTTCCAAGCTTCAGTTAGGACTAGAGGCAGAAAAGCCAGAGATCCCTGCCCAATTCTGCAGAACCAAGGTAGTTAAAAGCAGCCTGAGACAAGCTGTTATGGGCCCATTCTGAAGCTGCTTTTTGAAGTCAGAGATGAGGACAGCACTGGGAGAAGCCATGTTTTGTTTTGAACTGATTCAGAAAGGCTACATCTACACTGCAGGCTTCTTGCTCAAGAAGCTTTTTGAGGAAAGAGATCTTCTGCAAAAACTTCTTGTGCAAGAACGCGTCCACACTGCAAAAGCGCATCGGAAAAGCGATGTGCTTTTGCGCAAGAGAGCATCCAGACTGCATGGATGCTCTCTCGCAAGAAAGCTCATTAACAGAATGGCCACCAGGACACCTGTGCTTCTTTCGATAGGCTGTTTTTGCGCAAAAAAAACCCTGCTGCCCGTCCACACACACCTTTTTGCGCAATGACTCTTGCATGAAAGAGGAATACCTATACTGCAAAATCCCCTCCGTTCTGTCGATTCACTGTAAATTCTCTTGTGCAAAAACACGCTTGAGGAATGGATGCTCCGTGAGTTTTTGTACAAAACTCACGTATCCAAATAAAGATTGCCACGTAGACGTAGCCAAATAAAGATTGCCTTCACACCAGGTATTTTAACCCAGTGTATTCAATTGTTAAACTATTGAACTTGTAATTGTGAGACTTTGATTCAGATCCTAGCTCTGACATAAACTCACCCTGTAACCTTCGACAAGTTAGGGAAATTTCTCATAGATACCCACTCTGTTTTTGGTTGCCGAATTTGAAGTAGCTGCAGTCCAATTGGCTTCAACTTCTTATGCCTTAATTTCCTTAATGGGGATACAATGCATCCCATATACAAAATTAGGCTTAATCTTTTAAAGAGTGCTAACTAGGTTTAGTTACCTCATTTGGAGGTAATGATACTTAATTCATTAACATAGAATCATAGAATACTAGAACTGGAAGGGACCTCGAGAGGTCATCAAGTCCTGTCCTCTGCTCTCACGGCAAGACCAAGTCCCATCTAGATCATCCCTAATAAATGTCTATCTAACCTGCTCTTATATATCTCCAGTGTTGGAGATTCTACAACCTCCCTGGGTAATTTATTTCAGTGTTTAACCACCCTGACAGCTAGGAAGTTTTTCCCAATGTCCAACCTAAACCTCCTTTGCTGCAATTTAAGCCCATTACATCTTGTCCTTTCATCAGAGACCAAGGAGAACAATTTTCTCCCTCTTCCTTGTAATACCCTTTTAGGTACTTGAAAATTGCTATTATATACCTTCCCCGTCTTCTCTTTTATAAACTAAACAAACCCAGTTAATTTAGTCTTCCCTCATACGTCTTTTTTTCCTAGGCCTTTAATCATTTTTGTTGTTCTTCTCTGGACCTTGTCTGATTTTTTCCACATCTTTCTTGAAATGTGATCCTCAGAACTGGACACAATATTCCAACTGTGGCTTAATCAGTGCAGAGTAGAGCAGAAGAATTACTTCTCTTGCCTTGCTCACAACACTTCTGTTAATGATCCCAGAATCCCTAGATCCCTTTCTGCAATATCGCTTCCCATACCATATGTATGAAACAGATTGTTTTTTCTTACGTGTAGTACTTTGCATTTGTCCTTATTAAACTTCATCCTATTTACCTCACACCATTTCTCTAGTTTGTTCAGATCATTTTGAATTTTGACCCTATCCTCCAAAGAACTTGCAACCCCTCCCAGCTTGGTATCATTTGCAAACTTAATAAGTGTACTCTCTATGCCAATATCTAAATCATTGATGAAAATATTGAACAGAACAAGTCCCAAAACTGACCCCTGCAGAACCCCACTTGTTATGTCCATCCAGCATAACTGTGAACCATTAATAACTGCTCTCTGAGAATGGTTATCCAGCCAGCTATACACCCACCTTATGGAAGCCCCATTTAAGTTGTATTTCCCTAGTTTATTGATAAGAAGGTTATGCAAGATCATATCAAATGCTTTACTAACTGTATCAAATGTGTTACTGCATTTGGTGTAACATTTGGCGTGTGATTTGAAATATTTAGGTATGAGGCTCTATCAGAGCCTTTGGGATTATTATTATTATTATTATTATTTTTCTGGGTGATAGAAGGAAATATTCTCCATGTATTTAAAAATGTCAGCCATTGTTGATGACCTTGAAATGCTGCAGCTACCATGGGTATGTGTACATGGAAATCCTATATCCTTGTAAGTCAAAATATCCACATACCCAAAAGGCTTTTACTCTTCTTCCTGATGTAAGAAGTGTTTTATAGGCTGAAAGAGGGAGACAGTAAAGAGTCTTGCTTTTATTTCCAACTTGCATCTGAAATTAAAATATATTCTTAGAGGTGTTCATATGACAATCCTTAATAGTTCTTCTCCTTGGTATCAGTTTCACTGCACAAAGGGTGTGGACTTACCTGGCTATAAATAAGGTCACTCTGAAAGTCAGATGTTTTAGTGTTATGCAGAAAAAATTACCAACCTCCACCTAAATGAAATCTTAGGGAAACTACTTGGACTTGCATATGGATGCACTGTGTGTAGGTATGAGTGATTATAACAGCTGGGCAACATTATTTGTTTTGTTATTATTTGTTTTGTTTGGTTTGGTTAATGAAACTTTACATATCCAAAAAGGGTCAACATCATTGAAATGTTTCTCTTTTTCACAATCTTTTTGTAATATTTTTGGATATTATACCATAACTAGCCAATTAGCCCATCATAAAACGGGATTTTCAGGTCTCTCCTCTACGTCGGTCTTCTCTCCTGAGCCTCCGGTCTCTCGCTCTGTCTCTCTCTTTCTCTCTCTCTCCTCCTCCTACTGCCTCCCCCTCTTTCTCTCAGATCTCCTCCGCCTTCTGACTCTCTCTCCATCTCTCTCTTTCTCTTCTCCCCCTCCTGCCTCTCACTCTCTCTCCGCTCTCCTCTGTCTCCGTCGGGGATGCACGCTTATCCAGGCCCTGCCCCCTGGGCATGTACGTCACCGCCCCGCCCCCCTTCGCCTCCCACCATGGCGCTCGGCTGACTTCTGCGCCGCTCAGCCGGGCTGCCATGTGAGAGCAAGCAGTGCAAACAGTCTCTCTCTCTCTTCTCCTCCTACTGCCTCGCCCTCTCTCTCTCTCAGCTCTCGTCCTCCTCCTGCCTCTCTCTCCATCTCTCTCTCTTTCTCTTCTCCCCGTCCCGCCTCTCACTCTGTGTTTCTCTTCTCCTCCTCCTGCTGCGTCTTTCTCACTCTCTCTCTCACTGTCCTCCACCTCCTCCATTCTCCTCTCTGTCTCCTCCGTGTCCTCTGTGTCTGCTCCGCTTTCCTCCTTTTGAATCCGGCGCCCTTTCCTGACATCAGAGACGCACGCTTGTCCAGGCCCCGCCCCCTGGCTGTTCCCTCTGGGCAGCGCTGTTGCCTCCCGCCATGCTGCATGCAGAGCGCGGACCCCAAACGGACGCTTGTGCTGCTTGCTCCCGCGTGGCGGCCTGACTGTGTGGCGCAGAAGTCAGCCGAGCGCCATGGCGGGAGGCAACAGCACCGCCCAGAGGGAATAGCCAGTGTTTCAGCATTACAGAGTCACAGACATTGGGCTGCTATATATATGATGTTTTTTAAATGTTTCACTTACTGAAAACCATGTATTCTTACTGAAAAATATACCTGTAATGTTTAAAAACTATTACGGTTTTTTAAAAAAAACAATAATAGAAACCTGCAATCATTTCATGTAAAATGGGTCCCTTTTAATTCTTGCCAAAAGAGGGGGAGGGGCTTCTGAATGTTGATTTAAAAAAAAAAGTTTTCCTCATTACAATCAGTTGTTGTGCTTATGTGCAAATGTCCTATCAAAGTCAATGCCACTCCCATTTCACTTTCTGAATTCACTTTCTGCCTACATGTATGTGTAGACACACTGTATATTTCATCCAAAAAGATAAGGGGAATCCCTTCTTCAAATGAAAAATTCAAGGCAATTTTAATTATGGAGTTCCAATCAGTATGCTCCAGCTGCTGTCTGAGCTCTGCAATATGATTGTGAGGTTTTGTAAATCAATGTGTTTTTCCTTTTAGCTGAAAAATGAGGGGCACAGTCATTCTGTGTTGCTAAATACTGTCTATAGAGGATGAATCGATTTACATGTTCCAGGTCTCTAGAATGGGCATGTGCTACAGATTTACAGAGTTGTTAGCAACTGATGTTTTCAGGAGTGGTTGACTTCTTATCATGCTTAAGGCAGGACAGCTCAAGATTATACTTCAAGGAAAGCAAACCTTGGTAGAAAAATAGTGTTTAAATGTTGGCATCAGGAGTCATTTTTAGACTACCCTTTTCCATCTCTACTTTAATATGAGTTTTTATCCTTTCTGTGAATACACTGCAGCAAATAGTGGATCTTTTAATCCAAAGGAATCTTACAATATATATATTGTGAAGAAAGTCAGTTGAAAATCCTCTTCTGAAATTTTTTTCACTGCCAGTGTATTATGCATTCCTAGGGATTTAAAATGAATCATGTTTGCAGGATGTGCTTAAGATCAGTTAACTCATTTGCTCTAACAGCTCTTGTGAGTTTCTGATTCTTCTCTGCTCCCAGGATTATTATCCTTTTGTGAGGAAAAATAGCAACTCAACAGACATCAGGCCGGCCAGGTCTGTGCACAATAGCAGCTTTATTTCTGATTATGCAGGTGCAAGGATTGGAGAGCACTGGAAGCTTAGTTTAAATGTGCACCTCTCTCAGTTAGTATATGGTGCCTCAGCATTGTTTGCCTTGCGCTAGTAACAGCTGGCAATGGCTAAAGACTATTGGACGTTTGTTTTGCATTCACCTAATATGCATTGCGTTTTAGTTTCTTATTTCCCTATCTGTCGAAAGCCTGCTTCGCATAAACATAAATGATCTAGAGTTTTCTGTCCACAGCATCAGGGTGAACAAAACAACATGGATTACAAAAGAGGAGTTGAAACAAGACTGTTTCGGGAACACATAGGGAAGCTGGGTCTGAGAAGTGTGTTGTCATTCAGGCATTTGAAGATAAAGGTAGTGTGAGACAGCAGGCTACAGTAAGGAAACACCTAAAATGGGAGTTGAAAGCATATTGGATATTTTACGTTTGATTTCAGGGAAGCATGACTTGATGCTTTTCTTGGAATCAGAGAAACATTTGAGTGAAAAATGTTAATTATTGTCATCAGATTTTTTAAAAAAAATTATTGAAAATTTGTTTTATTTTTTCAAAGTAAAACCAAAATCCAAAACTGACAAAAATGTTTTTGTAAACTCACATTTTTAAAGTAAATTGATTTTTTTATTGAAAAAATGAGCAAAAGTGAATGTTCTCCATCAACATAGTGGTATAAACTCCTCTTAATTGGGAGGCATTTAGCCAATTCCAAGTGTTAATTTGGTGCTTAACTACGTGTTTAATAGCTGTGAAAATCTTGGCTCTACTCTACTAATCCAAAATTTGCCAAATAAAAACTAAGGGCTTAATTTTCCTTCAGTTTTAACTGGATCTGGTGTTCTCCTGCCCCCATGATTTTGCAGATTTAAATATCCATGAGGACACACACACACACACACACACACACACATTGAACCTGCATGTACTGAATGTCAATGACTACATCTAAGTAAGCTACATGGTATTATTTTTCTCTTCCATTTTTCATAGAATCATAGAACACTAGAACTGGAAGGGACCTTGAGAGGTCATCAAGTCCAGTCCCCTGCCCTGATGGCAGGACTAAGCACTGTCTACATCATCCCTGACAGGTGTCTGTCTAACCTGCTCTTTAATATCTCTAGTGATGGAGATTCCACAACCAGTTCCATATTTAAATTCATGCGAATTCCATATTTAAGTTCATGTGAAATCTTTTGAGTTTTAATAATTTCTCTTATTATTGAGATGCAAGCTTAATCAGGACTATAAGCTATTTGCCACAGTGTTTCCAGTAAGCAGATTCTATAAGACTATCAAATAGTGATGACATCTATGTATTTCTTACACTAAAGTTGTAATACATTGAAAAGAGTAAATAATATTACATTGACAGTACCATGGGGCAATATTGCCTATCCTTAGCTTTACCCTGGTGAGAAAAATAAAGGTTCATTCTAGATTTAATAAGCTCAAGAAGTTAATGTTGGATTAGTCTTTGATGAAATTGATTTCTGCTTGTCAAAGCACATTTTTTTGCAGGAAAGAAATGGGATATTAAAACTTAAGGTGGAAGGTCACAGAAAGAAGCCTTATTTGCTCTGTCATCACAATTGTAGCGAGGCTGTCATCCTGATAGAAAACAAGTGGTATGTACACTGTTTACAGATGTTCTAATAGTGCAAGATAAGATTTGTGGAGGTGTTAGGGTTCAAATTCAGAATCAGGAAGTTTTAAAACACTGTTATGCAGAATGAGACAAGTACAGTCCCCTTGTGTATTTGTGCTCTGAGTGAAACAGTGCAAAGTGTGAGAGAATACTAAACTCAAGCTCATCTGAAGAAGTGGGTTTTGCCCATGAATGCTCATGGTACTATACATATATATGCATACATACATACATGTCTACATTAGGAAGCGATTTTGAAATTAGTAAATTCATTTTAATAACTCCCGATTTAAGAAATTTGAACTAGTGGGTCCACACTATGGGGAAGCCTTGAAATTAGTCCAAGGCAGGCTCCATTAGAGCCCCAGGAAGTACTGGGGAGTAATTATTTGGAAATAGCTGCACTGGAGCATCCAGTTATTTTGAAATAACTATTTCGGAATTAGCATTACTCATGATGAAAAGCAGGAGTCCAGATTTCGAATCCCACAGTCCGTTATTTCAGGAATGGTAGTGTGGATGCTCCACTTATAAATTCAGCCTTCAGGGGGTTACTTTGAAATAAAGTGCTAGTGTGGACCAGGATTAAGGTGCCACAGGACTACTGGTTTTTAAAATACAGACTAACATGGCTAACCCTCTGAGACTTTCAATGTACTCCCATCACTTTAGGAGTGAACAAGATATATTTCCAGAGAGAAACATTTGTTTAACCTCGAGTTAAGGCTGCAGTTTCTTTGGGAAGTAGGAAGATAAATAAAAGAATGCAGCTTTGTATCAAACAAACATCGAAAAGCAGAAACCATTTTAACTTCAGTCTAAACTCCTAAAGTTGGAGATGTATGGAAGGGAGTGAGATTGAAGAAGGCCCTAGAAATCGATTTTATTTGGCTCTAGACCCAGCTTTGGGACAGCATGTTGTTGTGGTCCCAAGATGTTGTGTTGCATGTAGCAGACGAAAGTTAAGACCCTAGGGAGAGGTAATGTTGGTTATTCTTGCCAGAGAGAAGATGGTTTTGGTGTTCAGAGCAGAGCTCTGCATGTTGGATATCCATGGAGACACAGTTTCGATGCGGCTTCTGCCACGAGTTAGGTGAGGCTTTTTTACTCAGAAGCTGTCCCAGGCATGCAGAGTATGTGTGCTCGCTACCACACCATTATTGAGAATACAGATTATGCCTCATGTCTAGTCAGCTTTGCTGGCGAGTGCTTAGGTACAGCTCTGCCCCCTCCCACTGCTTTGAGATGCCATATGCGCCTTGACATCATAGTCTCTGAGCTCTCCTGAATGAAGAGACTGAAAGTTCTGGCTGATCCTTATGGAGGCCATGCAATTGCAGTTGAGCTCCTGGCAGCCCTCCCACAAGGGTGCATCCCTTTGTGGCTAGACAAAATCTCTCCTCAGTTTTTAATCTGACAAGTGGAAAAACTTACATTTATGAAAGTTCTAGACGGCTCTAATACATGCAGGGAGGTGTGATTTTTCCATCTTTCCCTTTGCTCTTCAGAATGAAAATACTAACAATGTTAGCCCCACCTACCTGTGTACACTCAGGCACTAGTCTTTGCATCACAATCCATAACTGTGTGGGTGTGGCAGGATTTGCTCCTTTGTGTCATTGTCACTGTTCCATGGGATTAGGAATTACTAATACCTCAATGACTGTAAAGTAACTGATGAGAATCAGCCTCCTCTTGGTCTGTGAATACAATAACTCCCCTGAACTCTCTCAGATATGATGCATTTGCTGTTTGCTTTACCTTAGCTATCATCTTTTGGGATTTAATGACTGAGTCAGAAAAAGCATAATTTTAATACTGAGCAGGTGGGATAGCTTAAAACACCTTTGGAAGCCCACAACATGGCCTGTTGTGATAAAACCCATAATTAAAACACAGGAAGCCAGAAATTACTTTATTCAATCTGCCACTGCCATAAGCTGCAAAATGGAACTTCTCAATGTTGGCTTTGATTTTAAATAGCATAATTAACTCTTCTCTCTTGAAGCCATCACCTACTGCTTTGAGTTGGCACAGTTGCCTTCAGTCGGGTCACATTTTTACTTGACAATTGACCATTTTAAAATCCCTTTACCAAACTCTACTTTAAAGTGAAAATCGAACTGCTTTTGCATTGCTCATGCCTGAAAGCTAGAAATTTGTCTTTTCATTGTTAAGAAGTTGGGTGAGTTCTTTTATAATGGCTGCATGAAAAGCTACTGCTCATCATTTTCTCTGTATTTCCAATTTTCTTATATTTGTTTCAGTATAATTATTATGTGATTACTGCTACCCCCTCCAAAATGGGTAAATATTGAGGCCATAATAATGCATTGGCTGTATGCAGAAAGTCTGCAGAAATCACTATACCTTAAGCTTGATATTTCTGTTACTCATGTTGTAATTATCTGCCAATGATAATTTTGTGTTTTGAAAACTCTTCTCTCACTGTAGCATACTTTGGATTAGCGGCATGGAGCGGAGTCAGCATATGCAAATCAACATATACCCCTTGACAATAACAGAGTGAGGCTGATTTACAGCAAATAAGGATCTGGATCTTTGGATTCTATTCTACTCTTAAAGGCGGTTTCTACCCTAATAAAAACAGGTGCAAGATGAATGTTTGATTTCTAACACACTGTGAAACCCTAGTTAGAACTATTGAAGTCTTACCCGGAAAAAGCCAGTTGAGATAAATTTGAGTTCACCTTGAGCAGCTACAGCGAGGTAAATCTCCTGCTTTCCCTGTCTAACTAGGGATTTAGAATGTTAGCTGTCCCATGTTAAAAAGTGTGGAAAATGCACCTAGTTTTCCTCATGTAGACATGGTCATATACATCATCTGCCACATGTGTACAAAAAGTTTTAATCAGTTAAACTAGAGAGTATCCTCTGCCACTGAAGATTGCTGTGCCATCATAATTCCAGTTTTCATGTGTGCAATGGGAAAAACTTGTCCCTTACTCTACAGCAGTGGTGCTCAACCTTTTTTCATTTGCGACCCCCACGAAAATTTTTGTTGAGCCAGGAAAAGAAAATACCGGCCGGTCTGGATCAAATCACTGCGACCCCCCAGGAAGACAGCTGCGACCCCCAAGAAGTCCTGCTCTACAGGACTGTTGTGAAGCAGAAGTGACATGGGTCCCCATTCCTGGAGCAAGATTTAGAGGTCCAGCTCAGGGGCTGTGCATCCTTTGCATGCTGAAGAGGCAAGTTCTACAGGGGATGCCTAGCATGGCTCTGGGCTGTGGTGGCTGGTTTGGTGCAGGGAAAGTTGTGATTCTATGGGCTGCTGCCCTCAGAAAGGTCACAGTGTGGACCTAACTTGCATTCCATGGCCTATGAGCAAGTTTCCTTCTGCCAATGTCAGTGGAGACTCCAGTACTGAGAGCTTAAATGCTGGGAAAGGAATTTGCCCCATTATTTTAAAACAGTTTCACACTATTGCCTGAACAACAAAAATCATAAGCATAGCTGTTCTTGTGATGGCTCAGCCAAATTTTGCAGTCTAGCGAGAGTCCCTTAAGCAATTAGTTAATGTTTGTTCAGCATTTAGATGATTTACAGCCCTATATAAGTGCTAAATGGGCCAAATTCTGCCTTCATTAACATATGCACATAACTCTTTTTATTTCCAGGAGAGGAATATATGTGTGTATATTTCCTCCTGGGTAAGGTATGACCCTTAGTATTTTTATTGACCACTTTTTTGGGGTGTTCACCCAAAACTCACTCTCCAAACATTTCCCATCATTAATACAAAAACAATAAATCACTGCCTGTGCTCAAATGCACCATAATATTTGGTAAAACTTTTCACAAACATGACCCATTTCTGATATATTATTAAACCCAAAGCCAGAGTGATTTGAGTCTTTAAAATCATAGAATACCAAAACTGGAAGCAACCTCAAGAGGCCATTGAGTCGAGCCCCCTGCCCTCACAGCAGGACCAAACCCCATCTAGATCATCCCCGATAGATGTCTATCCAACCTGCTCTTAAATATCTCCAATGATGGAGATTCCACAACTTCCCTAGGCAATTTATTCCAGTGTTTAACCACCCTGACAGGTAGAAAGTTTTTCCTAATGTCCACCAAGTGGGTGGATCTGGCCAGCAGAGGTCCTGTCGCTCCTCCCCTGTCCCCAGGCCAATCAGTGCTTAGGGACGGGGGAGCACGCGGCACTTAGCGTTAACCCTGATGGTTGACTCCAAGCGCCGCACACCAGAGGACAAGGAGTTAGAGACTTTGTGCTTGCCCCACCCCCAGGCCAATCAGGGCCTGGGGGCTAAGGGAAGCACGTGAAGTCTCCTCCTGCCTTCTCCTGCTCTGCCAGGAGTGCTTAGCGCTTAGAAGTGCTGTATACTCCTTGAAGGATAGGAGCAGGTGGGAGGAGACTTTGTGTGCTCCCCTCACCCCCCAGCCCTTATTAGTCTGGGGGCAGGAGGAGTGCAAGAAGTCTCCTCCCACTTTGCAAGAGGCTCGGCACTTAGTGTCAACCGCCAGCTGCTGCTCAGCTGATGGGTGACTCTAAGCACGGCGCTTCCTTGCAGGGCAGGGGCAGACTTTGCATGCTCCCACCGCCTCCAGGCCCTCATTGACCTGAGGGCAGGATGGGGAATATGGAAGTCTCCTTCCACCACTAGGGGTGTGGATGCCTAGAAGGAAGCACCAGCTGTTCAGAACAGTTGGTGGTTCTCTCGGGAGGGCAAAGACTTCACGTGCTCCCTGACCTGTGGGCGGGGAAGCATGGAAGTGTCCTGGTCCTGCCCCTTCCACCTGAGGCCCCGCCACTTCTGGGGTGGCACAGGGCCACTTCAAAAATTTCTGAAGTGGCCCCTGGTCAAAAATGATTGCCCACCCCTCGTCTAGGTATACCATGTCCGCCGCTTCTTCCTTTCCTTACTATGAACCTTTCATAATAGAATGTATTTTACTCTGGAATACAATTGAGCCCTATGTTGCTCCACCTGATATCAGGAAGTAACAGCCAGATAGGTTGCCTAGTGAACTCCTGGTGGCTTCAGTTGCCCAAAGAAGCAAACACAGCTGACCCTCAGCCTTTGGGCACGTCTAGACTATGTTTTTCTTTTGAAAGAAGGTATGCAAATTCAGGTGAAATTAGGTGAAATTGCATATCTTCTTCTGATCGCTTTTTTGAAAGAGGTTTTTTTTGAAAAAGCAAGCAGTCTAGACGTGGTTCTTTCTAAAAAAAACCTCTTTTTTGAAAGAATGCTGTAAACCTCATTTTTTGAGGAAGAAGGGTTCTTTCAAAAAAGGGTTTTTTTTCCCAAAAGAACCGCGTCTAGACTGCTTGCTTTTTGGAAAAAAACCTCTTTCGAAAAAGTGATCGGAAGAAGATATGCAATTTCGCGCCAAATTTGCATGTCTTCTTTCAAAAGAAAAACGTAGTCTAGACATACCCCTAGACTACTTATGTTACTACAGTTCCAATCTCATTAACTTCTCTGTTGGATAGTACCTTTCAGCTGTTGATCCCCACCAGGCTCAAACCTGGACGTTATATATAATGGATTGTTATATGGAGTAAAATTTTCAAAGCATCTCAGTTCTGTTTTCCAAAGTCACTCCAGAACCCAAGTATCATTGGAAGTGAATGGTCCTGTGGTTCCTACGTCCCTTTTGAGAATAGAACTTCATTTGCTAGGTCAGTGAGCACTTTGGAAAGTTGTCTCCGTGGCACAGATTCGCTGTTCTCTTGAACATGAAACAGATGAGGCCCAGTGATTCACACTCGATTACAGCACATATTTACATATCTATTTCTTAGTTCACTGTTGTATGCAGCATGATTTTTGATTATTTATAAGCTATCAAAGATCTCGCATGAATGAGCTTGCCAGTTTAGTGTTTACAGAGAGTGGTGCCTGTTACCGATGCCAAGTGTTGTCAGACTAAACTGTGAGTTTGATTAAACATCTCTATAATGATGTTATCAAAGCCCCGAGCATCTGAAATATGGTAAACAAATGTGCTAAAGAAGCAGCAAAGAGAAAAGGACAACTGTGAGGCACAAATTGGATGTGCTACAATTGGGGGTGTTTGTTATTCAACCTCGGTTAATAACACAGTTTGTGAGTAAGGCAATATAATGTGAG
This sequence comes from Rafetus swinhoei, assembly GCA_019425775.1. NCBI lineage: Eukaryota > Metazoa > Chordata > Testudines > Trionychidae > Rafetus > Rafetus swinhoei. Next base: position 34,924,660 of record CM033443.1, on the reverse strand, counting down.
TCACTGAGAGGAATGCAATGAATTGGCTCTTCAAAAATACTGTTACTCAATATATATCTGCTACCTGCTAGCAGCAACAAAGGTTGGAGTTCTGGTTGTCTATCAAATCTATCCGTGAGAGACAGTTTGAAATCCAAGTTATATGTGTTTTCCCCTTAAACCAAATAAGAAATGTGTGCTACAGGAACAGGGTACTACTGATAAATGCATTACTTACTAATGGTCCTGGGAGAGGTTTCAAACCTAAACTGAAAACTAATAAGGGTGAAAAAAATTGAGGAATTGCAGTTGCATTTCTGATCTTTCTCATCCTAAACTGAATGAAGAGAAGTTATTTTGCACGCAGGGAAAATGACATTCCTGAGAAAAAGAAGCAGCTACATAATGGGTTTCCAAATATGAAGAAGAGCTAGAAAGCTTGCCTCTTCCATGAATCAAAGTTGGCCCAATAAAGTATATTACCTCATGGCCACGCTCATTTCCTTGACAGCATCACAGCTAAAACACTACAACTAACCTATATGCACATTTTCCCCCTATTGTGGAGGACAGTCAAACTGGACAAAACCAGTTTGACAGCAGCTGATCTTGTGGGTTTTTTAAAATATCTTTTGGATTCATTAACTATTTAGGTGATATTCACTGTCTCGGAAGCTATATGGAATAGACTATCTAGGAGTACAGACAGGACCATGACAAAGTTCAAAACTCAGAATTGATTTTAATGAGAGCTGCGTGAGCCCTTTCTGCTGCCTATGGTCCATAGAGGGGACAAAGTAGCATTTGCCATACAATAGAAAGTCTTCCCTTCCTCCAGCCAACTCAGACAAGCGTTGAATACACTGGGTTAGCATGTAAGGCTCTGGCACTATATTTAGAGCCCTGTAAATTCACAGATATCTGCTTTGTATCTGCCAGTATCTGCATCCGTGGATGTGCATGCATATATTTGCAGCTCATTTTTGCAGATATAGATGCGGATGCAGATACAAATTTTGTATCCAGAATCCTGTAAATTTGTGGATATCCACTTTATATCTGTGGGTATCCGCATCCGCTGATGTCATTGAGGAGATACAGATGCAGATGCAGATACAAATTTTGTATCTATGCAGGGGTTTAACTATATTCCTAGCAGCTTGTACAGGTGGCCACTGTCTCACAGCTAAAGATGTTTTCCTTGAGATCCAGCGATAGACAATTGTGTTTTATGTTGCTAGATTTCCAGCATATAACTCCTGCTGATGTCTGCAAGCATGTGTGATCATGATTTGCTGCACAATGGGGTTGAACACCCATAGATCTGATATACTCAGGGTGCATTTGTCTGAGAGGGAGTGCGCATGATGCACTGCCCAACTTAGTGTGAACAGAGCTAGTCAAAATACCATTTAAAAAGTGTTCATAAGTTGTTTCTAATTCACAGGGTTCAAAAGGACCATTTATTCATGTTTTGGAATTTGTCACAAAACATTTAATTGATATTTGTTATCATAGAATCATAGAATCATAGAATACTAGGACTGGAAGGGACCTCGAGAGGTCATCGAGTCCAGTCCCCTGCCCTCATGGCAGGACCAAATACTGTCTAGACCATCCCTGATAGACATTTATCTAACCTACTCTTAAATATCTCCAGAGATGGAGATTCCACAACCTCCCTGGGCAATTTATTCCAGTGTCTGACTACCCTGACAGTTAGGAACTTTTTCCTAATGTCCAACCTAAACCTCCCTTGCTACAGTTTAAGCCCATTGCTTCTTGTTCTATCCTCAGAGGCCAAGATGAACAAGTTTTCTCCCTCCTCCTTATGACACCCTTTTAGATATCTAAAAACTGCTATCATGTCCCCCCTCAATCTTCTCTTTTCTAAACTAAACAAACCCAATTCAGCCTTCCCTCATAGGTCATGTTCTCTAGACCTTTAATCATTCTCATTGCTCTTCTCTGGACCTCTCCAATTTCTCCACATCTTTCTTGAAATGCGGTGCCCAGAACTGGACACAATACTCCAACTGAGGCCTAACCAGCGCAGAGTAGAGCGGAAGAATGACTCTCGTGTCTTGCTCACAACACACCTGTTAATGCATCCCAGAATCATGTTTGCTTTCTTTGCAACAGCATCACACTGCTGACTCATATTCAACTTGTGGTCCACTATAACCCCTAGATCCCTTTCTGCCGTACTCCTTCCTAGGCAGTCGCTTCCCATTCTGTATGTATGAAACTGATTGTTCCTTCCTAAGTGGAGCACTTTGCATTTGTTTTTATTAAACTTCATCCTATTTACCTCAGACCATTTCTCCAATTTGTCCAGGTCATTTTGAATTATTACCCTATCCTCCAGATTAGTCGCAACCCCTCCCAGCTTGGTATCATCTGCAAACTTAATAAGCGTACTTTCTACACCAATATCTAAATCGTTGATGAAGATATTGAACAGAGCCGGTCCCAAAACAGACCTCATGCGGAACCCCACTTGTTATGCCTTTCCAGCAGGATTGTGAACCATTAATAACTACTCTCTGAGTACGGTTATCCAGCCAGTTATGCACCCACCTTATAGTAGCCCCATCTAAGTTGTATTTGCCTAGTTTATTGATAAGAATATCATGCGAGACCGTATCAAACGCCTTACTAAAGTCTAGGTATACCACATCCACCGCTTCTCCCTTATCCACAAGACTCGTTATCCTATTAAAGAAAGCTATCAGATTGGTTTGACACGATTTGTTCTTTACAAATCCATGCTGGCTGTTCCCTATCACCTTGCCACATTCCAAGTGTTTACAGATGATTTCCTTCATAATATCAAGACCATTATGGAATTTTTCTACAGTTTGTTCACCCCAAATATTTGGATTTCTGGTAAATAAAACATTTCAATAATGTCTTGTTAAAACTGTAATGAGAAATATTGCAAAAAAAAAAAAAAAACCCCAATCTTCTGCAAAAAAAATTTCTGCTGTCCTTCAGCTAAAAACATTCTCTTCTGTATTTTCAGTTATTTTTCACTATAAGCACACTACCGTATACATTCACTCACAGCATTGTACTCCAAAGGACAAGGTCTATTAACCTGTCTACTCAACTCTTCTGATTTTAAGCACAATATGTATTCTCTCGGGTGTCACAATTGGCTGAAAAAATCAAAAACAATAATATGTTGCAATAATTTTTATTATAATGAGAATTTAAACATTTTTATATATTTTTTTGCTTTTCCAGAAAAGCAGCCAACAGGGAGGTCTATAGTCCATCTAGAAATTATTTTGCCATCTGTTGCTAAATATCTGCAGAATTGTAACTTTTGATACTTTAACAGGTGTTGTAAAGGGAAGGGATATGGCTTGGCAAAGATATTTTAACTCAGAAAGGTTGCTGCTCGGTGAACCTGCTCCAAATGACAAAAATGTCCATAGCACAATAATGGGGAATTAAATCTCAAAATCTCTTGAGGCACTGGAGATGGTGTCCTATTATAGCGACTCAGTTGTAGCTTTTTCTCAGGAAGTAAAAATGTCACATAAGCTTTCACCGTAGCTGTTCAAGTTCTGTTTGGTAAGCAAAGCTCCTAGCTCAAGGACAGATGCTGATATAGCACTGTTGGTAATAAGTCACTGCAGATGATGGAATCTCCTTCTACATCTGCCTTGATTACATCTGGGCTAGTAGAGGAACTAACTATTCATGAACATTATGAGGAATTGGTATCCACATATTGATTTGATTCACTTTTTGTGACTATCCATGCAAGCCAAGTCTGGTTTATACTAAATGGTGATGGGATACATTTCTGGCCCATACTAGTGCGTCTCTTGGGCGAGCTGTTAAGGGGAATAAAGTGACTGCTGTTTCTTTGAAGCAAATTGCCATGAAGCAATATACAGAAGTTGCATATTTTGCTGGAGGTACTCATCTTAAAACTATCTTCTTGTGTTTCCATGAGAACCAAATGCCATTTTTTAGCAGATTCCTTTCTCCATCTACTGATATCTCTTATTCTTTGTAAATGGCATCCACTCCCATAAGTGCAACTTTGCAGGTGCCTAGGTGTTAGGCTGGTTTTCTGCATTGGAGTGACTTTCATTTACACACAGAAAAGAGAGTCTTTTCATTTACACACAGAAAAGACTTAACCCTTTCATGACAATGGCAGCAACCACTGATCACACCTGTGCATCAGTGCCATGTATACATAAAATAAAATACAAAAGTCTGGGTTTTGTGTTTTAAGTATTTAAAAGTGCTGCACTCCTGTGTTATAAGCCTTCCCCAGCTTGTTATAGTAAGGTGATGGCTTTGGTGAATAATGGTTTAAGGAAGCGGCCTTCTGGGCAAAGGAGTGATTGGACGTACTTAGTGTCAGTAAGAGTCCTACTGTTATTTGTGAAGGGCAGCATTCAATTTCCCTGAGCTGTGACTGGTTGAATAAAATGGATGTGTATTTTGCCTTGATGGAGGGGACTTTAATCACACATCTTCTATTACTGCTCCTAGGATGCATAACGTGAAACTGGAGGTGGGAATGCCTTGCTACCACAAGCTGATTGAATTGTCTGGGGAGAAAACTGGTCTGCAAAGAACTGAATTTGTGACAGGATTCCTGGATTTAATTTCTGTAGTACCTGTTCTTAGGCTATGTCTCCCCTATGAGCTAGGGGTCTACATCCCCTGCTTGTGCATGTATATCCACACTGCTCTCACTGAGCTAGTGATAGCCTAAACAGCATTGTAGCTGTGCTAGCTCAGGTAGCAGCAGCTGAACACAGCAGAGCCATGCTGAGTACACCATGCCCCCATCTACACCACCCTAAGAATGTGCTTCCCAGCAGGGGTAGACAGATACATTAGTTCTGCTTTAGCCAGTGCACTAAAAATAATAGTGTAGCCGGCCAAAGGTAGCGCAGGTAGCAGCTTGGACTAGCTTTCCAAGTATTTTGCCAAAGGTCTGGATGGATTTGCACTCAGGCCACTAGCCCAAGCTGCCTTTTGAGCTAGCAGTGACACTGCTAGTTTTAGTGCACTACCTGGAGCAGAACTGGCACATGTCTGTCTATCCATACTGGGTAGCATGCTCCTCGCTGCTGTGTAGCCCTATCCTTTGTGTCTATACCTCACTTTTCCCTTGGCTTGAAAGGGTTACAGCACTCACTGCAGTTACCTCTCAAACATGCCGCCACGATTAACTGAGTTGTGTTTCTGCCTTACTTTGAAAAGGTAAAGTTGGTGCATGTTGTGAAGAGCACTATATAAATGTAAATATTTAAAAACACAAAATAGTTTCTTGCAACAGAGTTGCACATAACTGAATAGCAGATTCCTGAATCACACATAGGGATTTTGCATAGGGATTGTATTTTATCTCTCTAAATACAGGTCTGAGAATACATAAAAATGAAGAAAAATTACTGGTGATTCTTGCTTCACAAACCAGGGTATTTTGCTAGCTCCAACCAATTCAAAAGAAAGCAAAGTGAAGTAGGGGCTGATACAAAAAAGGTTTCTGTAGGGAAGTCCCTACAGCAGTTGAGCCTAGGCTGAGTATTGTGGGCTTTATTAGTATTAGTATTAGTATTAGTATTAGTATTATTTTATTAATCTATCTAATAAAATGAAACCTCATGGCTGGGAAAGTTTGCATCATGTACAGTCTGTTTCTGTTCTCTTTGGGACAGGCTTACAGCTGATTTACAGCTTGTCCTTCTAAAGCATGGCTGGTATAGGTGGTGTGATAGAGGGTGCAAATTGTGTGGCTTTTCTGCATGCCATCTGGTTGATCTGGGATTTAGGATTCCTTTTCTGACATGTGGAGGGAAAGGTTCTGATAATTTCCCACAGATAATAAAGAAACCATTTGGGAGACAGCGTTACAAGAATGAAGGCAGACACTACTGTAAAGAGTTGTGAGTGTTATTCCTTGAACATTGGCTCTTTACCCCAGCTTGTTTATTCCGATAGGGGAGCCTAATAAGAAGAAATCTGGCAGAAGCACACTGCAGAAATGATCATGCTAGTAGCCTGTATAGAGTCGCCATTTGTGAGTCAGTGGTTAAACCCCATAGACCAAAAGATGGGAAGTTTTCACTTCAAATCCTGGCTGACCCATGTGTGACACCGGACAAGTCATTTGGCTTCTTTAGATCTTGGCTAGGCCAATTGTCACCCCTGACCTCACTGAATACCAGATGCTTCCTCTTAATTGAGCTTCCATAGCAGAAAAGAAATTAAAAGAGGAAAAGTGTCCTCCTCATACAAATTTTTTTTCATGAAAATAAGTGTTTCTTGCCTCAAACTTGCTTGCATCTCATTGTGCAGGCGACTTAGTGATTGACGTGCAGACAATCTGCATTTCTTCGTCAGTGCCAGAAATGCATAGACAGTAACTTGAATGAAGATGATACACTTAAGTGCTGTTTTTGTACTTGGTTAAAATGGCTATGTTATTTTAACATCATATCTCTAAATCATGCCCCTCATTCAGGTACCTTTATGGCTTCCGGTTTTCACCACAAGGCTCTACTTTCTTGGCATCCTTATCCTTGCCCTGAAGAAGAAAGGGACAGAAATATACCCTGACAAGGTCATCCTTCCTAAAGACAACATAAGGCAATTTTCTTTTTTCTCTCTAATAAGAGAGGGGGGAACCCAATTGCATTAGATTTCTCATATGGGAAGGAGTAAACACTTCAGAGCCTTAAGAACTCAGGATAATCACAACAGAAAAAAAAATCCTACTTAGTCCAAACACCAATCTAGCCACTTTTAACTCCCTTACCCCAGGGGCCTAGATTTGCCAATGTGATGTGCCAGTGCATATGCACTTGCTCTTCTAGTGGGAGCTCTAGACCTGCAGGCATCAAGGGGTGAAGTTGTGCTCGTTAATCATAACGTGATATCAGCATCTTCTGCAAATCCCCTTATTACCTTTGCATCATTAGCACTTTCTGAACTAGTCTACAACTAATTCACAGTGAATCTTATTTCCACCCGATATCTTGACTAAGCCATCACACCAGAGAGCAGCTCCCATGCTGCTGTGAAGTAAATCAGTCTAGCAGGAAGCTTTTGTCAGGAGCATCATTGAAGGTCTCAATGGTTAATCTGAAAAGTAATCCCCGACTTTGGACAGTGCTTGGAGTTTTCGTTGGTGGGCTTGTTGATATTACCACTCATTCTGTAACTTGGCTCAACAAATCAAAAGGTAAGTAGAATAAAGCACAAGATGAGAGATATAATGGCAATCGTCTGTTTCTTTTGGGATCAGGCTGATTGGATACACTGCAGGAAGAAATTCAGATACATATCCTGCTGGACTAGTAATGAGTACAGTTTATCTAATTCAAGGGTTCCCTAATGCTGAGGCAACTGGATGTGTCAGCAGATAAACTGTCTGGTGGTCATGAGGAGTTGGCTCTCCTTCTTGTGTCCAGCTGGCAAGAACAGAACGGACAGATGGGAAGCCAGGGAAAGGGATGAAATGGTCAGCAGGAGAGGATTATGTGAGCTTTTCAATGGTGGAAAATATTTGGAGCAGTAAAGACAACTGAAAATACGTTAACTATATCCCCAGTGTTAATTTTCCACCTTAGCAATGGCTGTCAATGCAGCATGGATTATGTGATTGTAAACGGAGGGCACAAACCGTCACGAACATCTGATGAGCCTGCTGCGGTTAGTTGGAGGTCGCTTTAGATGGCAAACTGGGCTGGATGGTCCTTTGGTCTGGGCCTATATGGCCGTTCTTGTGTTCTTACATTTTTATGTTCTTAAGCTGGGTTTTTATCTGGCCCCTAAAGAAATCTTGTGAATTCCCAGGCTTCTTTGGGCTTCAAATTCTGCTCAGTTACTTATTGGGATGGGCCACATTTCTTCAGTGACCCAAAAGCCTCACCAGAAAATAAATATGGAATTCTTAGCTACTTCCAGCCCAGTAAAACAAGATAGTCCTGAAAAATGACTGCCCATAGTCATGTGAAGGAGGGGTGCTGGTGGTGCTGCAGCCCCACACCAGGGTCCCACCTGCCATCCCTGAGCCTGGGAGCTTTGCTGCAAGCCCCAGGGTTTGGATGTCTCTCTGCTGCCACTGCCCGGGGTCATGGCCACTGGCACCAGGGCTCTGCAGCTGCCCTCATCTGTGACCCTAGTCTGGAGCAATAAGGGGTATGGATGGGGGCAAAGAGGGTGCAACTCATCTCTCCCACCTTAAATATTGTTTTAGTTCCTCTGTGACTGCCTTTACCCACCTCACATTATTTTCAGCTTGACCATTAACAGAGGATCTATTGCTTTCTCTTCTATCCAGCCTTGGTGAATTCTTTAGGTTTCCACAGGATTGGGTCCTACTGTTTAGGGCTCTCAGTGAAACTTTTGCTGCTGTAACTGGGGCCAGCTTCAGAATTTCTTGTTCCTACAGCCTGACACTAAGCTGCATATTAGGGTGTCTTCACTCTTTTAAAAGGGGGGAATGTCTAAAGGCAGCCTCTCTCTTAAGATGCAGTCCATGCTACAAACACACTTGAGAATCCCTGGCTGAAGTCAAATACAGTAAAGTCCTCTCAGTTGACCTTGACTTTGGCCAGTGTGACCTAGCTTTAGTAACTCCTGATTTGCTGCATTAGCAGATTGACATAATTTCTTCAGGCAAATTCCCTGTCCCACGTCTGATCAATGAAGCTGCTACCCCTTCAGTTAACACATTCTCCCAGGGGACCATTATGTTGTCAACAATATTTTGATAGATTGCAGCAGAAATAATAGGGAGAGGGTGAATATGGTCATTCATATTTCATTCGTTTACTTATCCCATTCTTGCTTTTGTTTCTTTTGACTCACTCTGTCACTTTTTTTGGTTGATCCCTTTTTTGCTCAAGACCCTTGAATAAATGAAATCAGAGAGGATTTTTTTTCTCTGTATTTTTCAGAACTAAGTTTTGTTTAAGACGACTGTGCTGGATACTCTTATGGGACTGAAAAGCAGTTGGAGAGGAGAAGGTTTTAAGATTTCTGTGTAGTTTATTTCATTCATACACTTCTTGTACCTGCTGGTGTTAGGTTGCAGTGTGTTTCTGTATGTTGGGTAATCTTAATAATAGAGGATGAGTCAAATCCCACCTGCTGTATAAACCCTGGCATACTATAACAAATGTATAACATGAATGTAGCCAGCAAACATTATAAATATCTTCTCCCGAACCTCCCCCACAATGTTCCTAATGGAGAGAACTACTTTGCAGAACTTAATGGTATCCTTACAGTTCATGGTTGACAAGTTTTGGTGAAGCTTGTACATATCTTTTTGAAGTGATTTGTGGGATATTTAAATGTCAGGCATCTAAGCAGAACTTGAAAGTATTTGAGCTTTAGGATAAACTACAAGAGCCACTAGCGGTACTGGAACATGCTTTTCACATAGTCAACCTTAAGCTGAGATTCTCCTTGAGTTCAAAGACTTTCCCTTTTGAAAGCCATCAGAGTCTGTGTTTTGTGCACACCCTGGGTCTCTAGAAAAGAATCTTGCTGCTTTTTCATGAGATTTGTATCCTGTTTATCCATCAGTTACATTTTCCTGTAAATCAAGGAAGATATAGTGCTAAGAGTTTGTTCTCCTCAGGCTTCGAATCCCTGCTGTTTCAAACTGCTGGTGCGTATTGACTCATTGAAATTATTCTGTAACAAGACTGCTTTAGTAATACAGGGTAAGAATTTTGTGGCTATACTAAGCACAGACAATAAAATAGCCTAATGATGGTTGAGCTGCTGTCACAACAGAATGGCAAAGAGAGATTCAGTTCTAGGCTCTAAGAATTAGAACTACAGGGCATGTAGAATTTTGGTTTTGGTTTGTTTTTTGTTTCTTGCCTTTTGTTAGTAGCTCCGTATCTGACATACATAAAATAATGAATCTGGACTCTAAAGGTCAGAGTTTATTCATTTTAAAAAGTTTAGCAATATTTCGGATGGGGGATTGAAATGAAGCAAACATTCATCACTATCAGCTGCTGTGATTGGAGTTTAGGTAAAGGTGAATGTATCTGCGCCCCTGCTTATAATCATATATCATTCAATGAATGCAAGAATACAAGCAGATGAATTTAGATTTTAAATAAGATAATTATATGGACCTCTCCAAGGAGGTCACTCCTTTTTCTTTTCTCTCTTTCTCTCACAAAGTACCATTTTCCCAGCAAGAGTTAGAGGAAACCCGTTCTCAGATGTTCTACATAATGAAAACAGTTATGAAATTTGGATGACAACAAATACAACTCCAAACAGGACAATATCATTATACACTCTTGCATATTACCTTAGACCTGGGGTGGGCAAATACCAGCCTGTGGACTGGATTCAGTCCACCAGAGCTAGCCCCTGATGCCCCCCCCCCTTTATTTACTTGTGCCTCCACAGGTACAGGCAATTGTAGTTCCTGTTGGCAGCAGATTGCTGTTTCTGGAGCTTCGGGAAGTGGTGTTCCGGTTCGTGCCACTTCCTGCAGCTCCCATTGGCTGGGAATGGTGATCCGCAGCCATCAGGAGCTGCAATTGCTGGTACCTGCAGAGACATAGGTCAATATAGCGGCAGAGGTCCACCAGGGGCTAACCCTGGCAAACCGTGGCTATTTTATTGCCATCCTTGCCTTAGGCAACCGTCTTCCTAATCCGGGTTGGGGAGGAGCGAGGTCTCCAGCACTCCTCTCCTCAGCCTGAAGTTGGTCTGGGGGGCAAGGCCTCAGTGACTCCCTCCGGCCTGCTGGTTCAGAGGGGCAAGGCTTCAGGGGCTGGTCCTAACCTCCAACTGCTCTCCCAGCCTGTAGCTGGTCTGGGGAGAGTGAGGCTTCAGGGGGCTTGGGTGTGCTTTCTGGCCCCCCAGGTGGTCCTGAGGCGCCTGGGGCAGTGTGGCTGGTGGGCAGGGTAATTGGAGTGGGGGGCTCCCCCCGATGGCAGTGTTTGGGGCTCAGGGTCAGTTACCCACTCTAGTGGCTGGCTGGGTGGAGCTCCATCTGGAGCTGGCAAGTCTCCTGCTGGTGTAGCTGCCCCCAGTGGCCACTCTGCAGTAGCACATCCCTTCTCTCTGCCCCCTCCCTTTCCATTTTCTCGAAAACACACATTCCCATTCTAGGCACTTCCCATTTTCCTGGCACAACGAAACTGTGACCTTACTTTAAGTTAGGGTAAGAGGAAGCTGCATATCAAATTTAGTGGCCCTAGCTCTTACTGTTTAAGAGGCGTTCTTGACAAACAGACTCGCAGACAGAGGCACAAACTCTCTAAAATATATAGAGAGATTTGTGCATGTGCGCTGTCTCTTCTTTTGAGAGAGAACCTGGACCAAAAGCTAAAAGAAAAACTCCCTTTGATTTTTACTAGGTTTTGGGTCAGACTTTTTGTGTTCTCACCCTCTGCACTCGTATAATAAATCACTCATCTTTGCTTCAAGGGAAAGTACAAAATTCCTTAGAGACGATCCAGAACGTTACATCAAATTGCGGCCAATCTCGAAGGCTAAAGAAATAGCTCAGACTGAACTATGCATAGCTTATACACTGGCAAACAATATGAATAAAAATTAACTGCAGATCTTTTCTTTTTAAACAGCCATTGTGTTATTGTTGTACCAAAGGTCCCAATGTAATTCCTTACATTCTTACCTTTTGAAGACAACCTGCTGCTTCCCAGTGCGAGGCACAGCCTTTATAACAAAACATGCAAACTGCGTGGTGCATAGAGGCCCTTGTAAAGCTGGTAATTTTCATGATGCAAATTGCAGAGCAAAATGAACCCATTAGCGGAATTAGCAATTCATAAAGGTAAAAGTTCAAGGTCAAGAGACAATCATGGCTTTTCAAAAGGTAGAATTTTGAACTATCGTAGTCGAAGTGTGTGTGTGGTGGTTTTTGTTGATTTGGTGTTTTTCTTTAAGCTAATTAGGATAAATTATGTCTGAAAAGAATGCAATGTATGTAAAGCATATTAGACATGCAGAAAAGAAAATAGTTCACGGACAGGATACAGATTTTGCCTTTTGAAAAGATGTGATTTCTAACCCAGTTGAGGATTTAAAATGTGCATGTCTGTGAAAAGAATTTTGATTGAGTGAAGTATGGTTTTAATTACAGAGGGGAATTCTGTATAGAAGGAGGGTACTTATGAAATGGGAGGGTGATCCAAGACTGTAGAAACAAGACAGTTTTCAGTGGGGACATTGGCTTCTTTAATTTAAAAACACCTTTATTATTATAATAGGAAGCTATCATAGGTCAGTTTATCCTACTTAAGCTCAATGTTTTTCCTTGGTGATTGCAACTTACGGACAAGGATTTTTTTTTAAGCTCACTTACAGAAGGGCCTTCATTCTACCGGGAGGCTCCTTGCATCTGAGGAACTGTTGAATGTTTGGTAAACTATCTGAATTAATTGTGAAGGGGTGGAGGAATAAATCTTAGGGCTTGTCTTTACAGCACCACGGTCCAGACTACAGGGGAGTGGACTATAGAGAGTTCTAAATTGCTGCATTGTGACTAGTCTGTTTGGACCCTGCTGGTGTAAACTCAAAGGTACCTCTATTTTGAGACAGTCCTCTTTCAAATAAGACTATGTTGGAGCAAACTAGGGGTCTTTTAGCTCATGCTAGTAGGGCTTCCCTGGGGAAGTTTGGACATAAGACTTTAGAGGTCTCTCCAATTCACACCTTACCATTCTCAGACAAGCCTTAGTTAAAAAAAAATGTTTCTGTTCACTTTTGGCTGTTTTCACCTCACAAAATTTCAGTTCATTAGGAGGAGCGTGAAGAAGCATCTTTGGCTGCAACTGATGAAGGAAGCAGCATGGTGGCCAGTTCTTGTGATGCTTAGCATACCCTTTCCTCCTATGTAAAACTGAGGGTCTCGGTGTCCAGAACGTTTAATTCAGTGCCTCACCGGGGCTAAAATGTAATTGAAAAGTAGAGAGATGCCATTAGACTAAGGGTGTGTCTACACTGCAGGGCTTAAGTCAAAATAAGCTACGCAAATTCAGCTACATCAATTACGTATCTTATTTTGAAATAGCTTATTTCAAAATAGGGAGCATCTGCACAGCACTTGTTTCAAAATAGAGCACTCTTCCTCTGACTTCCCTTACTCCTCGTACAATGAGGGTTACAGGATTCAGAGTAAGAAGTCCTCCAGCTTGACAGTATTTTGACACTATTTCAAAATAACTGCCTGCTGTGTAGATGCAGACTAAGTTATTTCGGAATAGCGCTAATTATTTCGAAATAGTTTTGCAGTGTAGGTATACCCTTAGTCACTGGGAGGATCCCCTAACTGACCTTATTCTATGAAAACTTGTGTATGCATGAAAAAGCTGCTAAAATAACACAGCAAAACATTAAAAAAAATCTTTTACACTTATGGCACTATGGGCCAAGTTCAGTTGTTACTTACAGCAGTGAAACTTTACTGTTTCAAGTAAGAGGCTAAAGCCACGATAGAGAGAGTACCCAGTGGGCTAAGACCCAAAGGCAGATTGCATACTATTCTGGCTGTTGATAAATGAATATATGTAACTGTGTGGTTTAGAAAAATGTATTCAGAACAGTAACAATGTGTTTGGTGACTTTATTTTTCAGGACTTCCATATTGCCATGGTTGTAGATTTTTTTGGCATTTTCTGAACAGAAGATACTTTTTTGCCATTATTCTGCTAGTTTAATTCACATAATTATTGCACAAACACTTTTTAGGTACAAACTGACGGGTGCTTCATATTTTTTATTGCACTACAGCAATACAGTTTGTAATGTTTGCAATGTTCTGATGCACAGCATTATAGTACCATAGACTATGTCATTATCACTGCTATTCTGAAGGTGATGCAACAAAAAGGAAAAGGAAAAACTGTTGATGGAATGTCAGTATTCCCATTGATGACCTTATTTGCAAACACATGAAATGAAGTGTTATTGATGTTGAAAAGGAAAGCACAGGTGTGCTGCATATCTTGCCACCATATTTCTGTTCTTACCTTGTTGGAAGATGTGGCTCAAATGCCCTTAAGAAAGTGGACATCTGAAAATAAAATGTCCACTGTGTTCTAAATCTCTCAGCAATCTCTGTTCTCCATTTTTCTCACTTGATTTTTATGGTGGTTTTCTCTCAAACATAATTTGATGGTATGAGGGTCAGATGACCTTTGTTTTTTGTACGTGAACAGAAGCACTTTAGACACCATTTTTAATAACTGGTGAAAAACTTGGTTATGCTTATTAAGTTAAAATGATTGTTTTTGATGATCCTGTCATTCTTAGATTGTCCCTTACTTAAAAATTAAAATTCCCTTTTCTCCTTCTCCAGGAGAGATGTAGTGAGGGGCACTTGAAGTTGCTTATTTTTTGAAAGAGAAAGCTAAAAGGAGAGATACTTCATCATCCTGACACCAAAATGTTCACTAATACTTTGTAGAAAAGAGGCTGGGAATAGAATGGTCCCACTTTTTGCAAATGCAGATTCTGAAAAATAAGAAGAAACAAATGCTTCAGGTGAACATGGGGTAATTATTAATAACAAAAAAGAAATCAATTCATTCTTTAGTTTCAGAAATGATTTTTTGAGTGTGAAAAGGAATGTTTTACCCACCCCAGGTAATACTGAGAGAAAAGTTATCTAGTGCTGCTACCTGCTTGAATAAACAATATTGTAGAGTGTTTCTCCCTCAATCCATCATTGTGTGAGGGTATGTACAGTATGATACTTTTGTATTCTAGAACAAAAGCCTTTTTCTTCTTTTAGTTAGAGCGTTTTGAGTATGCTGAATGCAAATCAAGACCCAAATGTCAATCAACATGATAAACATCCAAATCGTCTCACAGCAGAAAGATCATGATTAAAATTTTTTTTAAAAAAATCTGCTTTAAGTTTATAAGTAAGATAGCTAAATTTTAGTGTTAGACACTTTTCCAGTGACATAAGTGTTTATCCCTGCCTAGCATTCAGTTTGCACATATTTCAGATCTTTCACTTTGGGGTAGGAAAATGTGAATGGAGATTTTTTTGTTTTCTTTTCTTTTTCTGGTACATTATTTACAAAAGTAAGAGGACTGGCCAGGGTAACTTCTCAAAGAGTTTCATGCAATTGTAGCTCTGTGATTTCAACTCTGTTTACATGGGTGTCAAGTAAACCTGGCTTCAACATTGCAAATAAAAGAATGAATCCTGCATACATTTCAGTTTCCCCAAAATGTTTGTCCACTTAACCTAGCTATGACTAGTGATTCCATGGTCCTAATGCCCGATCACCAAGGGCATGATTATGCTCTCAAATAGACTCGTGTGTAAATCAGGAATATTTCCATTGCAGATACAAGAATTACGTGGCTATAAAACTAAAACTGGTTGTATTTTCTTTCAGTTTAGCAAATAAATAAATAAATAAATAAATAAATAAATTTAAACTTGTTTCAATTTCACTGGGCTCAAAATAGTCCTGTTTCATTATGTCTTAAATTTTTTACATTGAAATATTTTTACTAAAAATGTTTTTGAAACCAGTATTCATTTTTTCGGTAAATAAAACACTTCAGGGATGATTTTGATTGATTTTTACTGTAAAATTCAATTAAAATGTTGCAAAAAAATGAATGATAGCAGCTTATGACAAAAGGTCTTTTAAAAATAACCTTTTTAATTAAAAAAAAGTTCACCACTCTATTTAAATCGATGTAAGACTGAGCAGAATCAGAACCCAAATATTAGAAATCCCAGTGTGTCTTTGCTGTCAGAGTAAGAGGCATTTCCTTGTGTTGCCCTATAGTTAGGCGAGATTTCTCTGGCTTATCCAGAGGGAGAAGATATTCACAAAAGGGAAAATCACCTTATCTATTTTATGATGCTCATGACTGAAGACCAGCCTGAGCAAAGAGTTGTGCTTTGCACTGCTGGGATATACAAATACAGTCTGATTTCCAGGGGTGGGGAATTCTAAAACTAAGGAACCATCACTAAAGAAACCCAGCCCACAAATTCATGACTTCTAAGACTTTCTCTTTCAGCAGCAATATCTCAGTTGTATCCCCAAAAGTCATGGATGAGGGAGAGCAAGTGCAACAGTCCTCTGAGCAGCATTCAGGGGGCTTTAAAGAGAAAAAGTAGGAATGCGGGATTTTCTAACCTGGTGTTGGGTCCACATGATTTTGCTAACCCTAGATTTCTAACAACTGCAGGTTGCGCTGCACTGCTTTGGGTCAAGAAGGACCATTTCTTTGAATCTGGATCTAGGAGAAAAGGCCAGGGTTTCTCCTAGTTCTTTAAAGTGTGTCCCTCTTCTTATCATTTTATGCTAACTCTTGCCAGATTAAGCTTTAACCAAGCTTTAATCAGTTTTCACCAATACTTGTTTCACCCAAACAGCGGCGCGACAGGGTAATAAGGTTGTCTTCTCTTGATGTGAAGGAAATCTTCTGGATCCTGCCATGAGGGCAGGGGACTGGACTCGATGACCTCTTGAGGTCCCTTCCAGTTCTAGTGTTCTGTGATTCTATGATTGCTATATAAGCATATTGTGATGGCATTTAAACATACCATAGCTCATCATCCGACACAATGGTCTGATGTAAATAGTCAGTAGTCAAGGACAAGATTGTTCTGTATGTGGTGTTAGTTGGGAAAGTGGTGCAGAATAAGCAACTTAGCTTGTTCAGATCTCTCTGTAAGGACCACAGGAAACAACTTAATGCAACCTTAGTGACTCTGTCCAGCTTTCACACACAGGCCAGCCTCTTACTTTTAACAGCGTGGAAGGCCACTGATACATCCTGCCACACTAGCAATGGATGTTTGTTCTTCACTTCTGATGAACTCAGCCTTATCTTTGTGTAATGCCAAGTCTGGGAAAGGACCTTATACGTTGATTTGGTCCAGGTATTGATGGTACAAGTTGGTTATTATCATCTTGCCTGCCTGACGAGAAATTCACTGCCATGTAGCAGTTGTATTTCTGAAATCACATTCTGACATAGGTTGAAAGGGGCCTCACAGCTGAATCCAAATGCATCCCTTGGAAAAGTCAGGAGTTACTGGGACACTCCCTACCTCTAATCTTATGTATATTAACATAGATTAACCATTCCACTGAAATGGATGGTGGGGATAATCCACAAACTACTTAACATGATGTGACATCTTTCCTATTTTTCACTCTGGGAGTGACTATCATTGTACCAGATTTTTCTGCTCAAATAAAGGACCCAACTGGTTGTCCTCTTCTGCTTATGCACTAATGCCACAGTGCTTTTGTCTTAAAATTTCTTTCCAGATGGTGGAAATGAGACAAATATTTGGACATTAATATAAAGTTTGTTTCATTGTTAAAACAATCAAGTGTTGTGTAAGGTTATTTTACAGCTCCCTAATGAATCACAGAAAGCAATTAATATTGAATTTTTTTCCTGGATATACAAACCCATAATTAATTTTCAGCTATTAAATTAAAGAAGGGGTCTAAAATTCAGACTAGAAAAATACGTGTCATTTTGAGACCACAATATTCTGCAATACTAGTGTTAGCACTTGACTCAGAAGCTGTGCATGTATGCTAGACTTTATAGTCATTCGCACAAGTTCATTCAAAAGAGAACTGGTTAATCTAATAGCGATCAGGCTCCACTTCTTTTAAGAAGTCCCAATTTATGCCAATTATTTCAGATTCCAAACAGAGAACCTTATGAACCCTAAGGCTGTTCACAAGATGGATATTGTAAGGCAATTTATGTAGCTATTTAAAGGACACAGCTATTTGGCATATAAAAATACAAGGAAGTCCTTGGACATAAATTTGGCAAATCCCTAAATCCCAGAAAAATATTTCTTTGAGCAGTGACAAAGTCAGAAAAACATATTTACAAGATCCCATTAAAATAATTAACTCAATCTTCTTGTTAGAGTAACAGGTGAGACAACACTATACTAAGTTTACAAAATTAGGATAATAATAAAATCCTAATAGATTTTCAAACTATATATAAATCTCATTTTTCTTTATAACTCCTGTGGAAGTTAATCAATCATGTTCCCTTGTAGGACTTTAGGAAGTTTAAAGGTTATTTTGTTGGTTGAAGTGCTCAGGGTGATTACTTCAAGCTTGCTTATTCTGCACTTTTTTTTATAAAACAATAACATTTTATGCACGGTAAGCTCTATTACTCCTCATTTGTTTGTAATGCTTCACTTCACATGCAGGTGCCAGCTACCTGGGATATTATTCATTTTTGAAAAATGCTTAGCACTGTTCCTTCCATTGGCTACTGTAACAAATAGCTTCTGATTAATCATACTCAACCATCTTACCTTCAGAAACAGAATGTAAGTAGAACGTGCCAGAACAATTGAACAATGAAAACGTAATGCTAATACAGTTTACGGTGTTTGCATAAGCTAGTAAGATTCCTTCGGTGGAGGTGTGAAGAGGGGGAAAATATGCTTTAAATGTTACAGCTGAGATAACTCTTCAGAAAATTACATTAGATGTATAATACCGTGTGCTAGTCCTATACCGATGCAGAGCACAACGAAAATGAATCTTGTAAAACAGATGTTCATGAAGTGTTGTCTAATCTGGAGCTTATTTATTTAATCAGTAATATGTTTTCAGTATATTTTCATTTACTAAACATAGTGTAACCTATTAAGTCCCTTTGTTAATATAGTTCAGGTGCAACATTTCACCTGCACTTATTTCCAAGCATATGGACACTTTCATCTAAAAAACCCACATAAGTGAATCATTCAATATGACCCAATGACATTGCTAAAACCTCCTCGTAGCAGCAAAACTAAGATCATGACCACTACACGCAACTCCTTAAAGAGTGTTAGTTTGTAACATGCGCTGAAGGGTCTTTGTAACATGCACATGGAATGGGGAATAAATTCTAATGAGAATGCCTGCTGAGATTAGGAGAATACCACCAGCTCCCCTCTCCCCAAAGTCCACCCACAAAATACGCTCTGTCCATGTCAGTCCCCAAAATGAGAAGCCACTCCACCTAGATGGTATACATGTTTATGATGTGACCACTGAGTTTCATTGGCTCCCTAAGCTTGACTCCTGTTAGTGGAGCTGCAGTATGGTCATGGACTCTGCTGGACTTCTTAGGCTTGGCATTTCTTTATTTGGGGTGGGGGAGTGATGGTATCTTCAAACATCATCCACATATGGCACCAGAGAAAGACATACCTCGTCAAGGTTACTATACCTGGGCATCTGGGTTAACACTTAGGGTACATCTAGACTACACGCTTCTTTCAAAAGAAAGAGATCATCTAGACAGCCACGACTTTTTTGAAAAAGCGATTCACTTTTTCAAAAGAGAGCACCCAGGCAATCTGGATGCTCTCTTTTGAAAAAGCCGTTTGCAGTCAAGAACGCCTTTTTTCGAAAGAGTTCTTTTGAAAAAAGGTGTTCTTCCTTGTAAAATGAGGTTTACCGCTGTCGAAAAAACCTCCATGTTCTTTCGATTTAATTTCAAAAGAACGTGGCGGCAGTCTAGACGCAGGTGACATTTTTCCGAAAAAAGGCCACTTTTTTGGAAAAAGACCCTGTAGTCTAGACGTAGCCTTAGAGGAAATGAATGAGAAAGCCTTATATACCTGACAGCTATTTTTCCAGTTTCTCTCAAAAGGCATGTTCTTATCTCAAGTTAGCTAACACAAGGTAATTAACCCAAGATAAACCCTAGGCTATGCCATGGTCTTTAACTAGACCAGCTAACACGTGTGGAAAAACTACAAATCGTCTTGTCTTCACTAGGATTTTACCTTATGTTAGCTATCTCAAGAGCATGCCTCATATTTCCTAATGAAATTAAGGCCATATGGAAGGTGTTGCTTGCATTCTGGTCACATATTTAGGGTTTTCTTCATAACAAAAACACCTGGACACTTCCTTTATTTATAGTGACAGCTAAGATTTTTGGAGAACAAGATGTTAGCCACTGAGTATTATCAGTACAGTGAGCATGCACATTGCTTTGAAGACCACCATCACCACTCCATCCTCAGATAAACAAATGCATAGCAAGTATTTCCAAAGGAAACTCTCTGACTGATTGAGACTGTTTCTTTCTGTCTTTCACTCGCTGGAGGCCTCAGTACACATTTTAATTGGGATATTTGATGGTTTCTTCCTACTCTTCATTTATTCAGATAACAAACCACTACAGTAAGTTAGTACAAGTTGGCAATATTACCTCATAAGAGGCCCAAGAGTTGGTCAGAAGAAGTGTCGCAATTCAGGTTTGTGGCACGTGAGCAAAACAATGTGGATATAACTTATACCAAGTCTCACATTCTAACTAAAGGATACTATTGAAATATGTCAGAGACTTCGCTCCAGTACCTGTTCGAAAATGGTACCTGATTAACAGGGGTTGCTGTACCTGTCAAATGCCCTTACTTTTAGGAACACAACCTTACACATGAGAGTGTTAAGTCAAAGCTATTCCTGTATCACTGAGTTTTCACCAGTGACTTTGTTTATAAGGAAATGTTTCAAAAATCAACTTAATAAGGTAAATAGTGTGTGAAATAGGCATCAAATGAACTAAATTAGATATAAATGAATGGAATGAGGCTCTAATCAATGGTATATGCTGTGTGTTAAGATGGATTAATACAACAGCGCAGTGAAATCTTATATAGGCTGTTGTTGTGAGGGTTGGAAGGGAAGGTGTGCTCTTGGGAGTCACTTGGGATCCCTGAGCAAGTTCGCTGTAAGATGTCATAGCTGGGAGAAAGGGCTCCTAATGGATGCAGCAGAAAGTAGCCCCGGTGAGAAGAGCAATTTAGCTGCATTGGGACTGGAGCAGAAGTGCCACGGACATTAGGAGCTGACCTAGGAGAATCAAGAAAATGTAACCTGCTGGTGAGTATTACAGGTCCCCTTTGTACTTGATCTGCAGAGCATATGAATCTGTTACAGCATGAGCTAGGCAGATAACACTGCTCTACCATTTTTTTAGAAGTCGTCTGCTTCAGAGATAAAATGTGCTATTTATTATGTATTTTGATGTGCTGAATTCAAATATGACAATTAAAACAACTGATTGGATACTCTTTCCAAGATATTTAAGTTTTTACATTTTACGTCTATGTATATTGTGTAGATAGTAGAGTTTTAATCATAAATTGTAAACCTAGGTCTTTTCATGTGTTTATGGTTGCTTTACATGATAATATTTCACCTGTCCTGTTTATGTAACACTTTAAAAATCAGCAAAAAGGGTTATCTAAATAAAAGTTATTATGAAACAAAAGGCAAAAAACTATTATGTACATAGTTTAGTCCTATTCAGTGTCTACTCGGCGCTTCTTGGCTTGTCTGTTGTATTCATTAAATGGAGCATCTCTTGTCACTGTCCAGCAATAGTTTGCAAGCATTGGTGGGCTCCATTTGCCCTGATAGTGTTTCTCCATTGTTGCAATGTCCTGGTGAAATTGCTCGCCGTGCTCGTCGCTCACTGCTCCGCAGTTCGGTGGAAAAAAATCTAGATGAGAGTGCAAAAAATGTATCTTTAGTGACATGTTGCAACCAAGGCTTTTGTATGCCTTGAGGAGGTTTTCCACCAACTCCCTGTAGTTGTCTGCCTTGTTGTTTCCGAGAAAATGTATTGCCACAAACTGGAAGGCTTTCCATGCCGTCTTTTCCTTGCCATGCAGTGCACGGTCAAATGCATCATCTCGAAGAAGTTCACGAATCTGAGGACCAACAAAGACACCTTCCTTTATCTTAGCTTCACTTAACCTTGGAAATTTTCCACAGAGGTACTTGAAAGCTGCTTGTGTTTTGTCCATGGCCTTGACAAAGTTCTTCATCAGACCCAGCTTGATGTGTAAGGGTGGTAACAAAATCTTCCTTGATTCAACAAGTGGTGGATGCTGAACACTTTTCCTCCCAGGCTCCAATGACTGTCCGAGTGGCCAATCTATCTTGATGTAGTGCATCATCCATGACTTCTAGGAATAACATGATGCAATTCATATCATGTATGACGCAATACCAGCTTCAGATTGCATCATTCATTGTTTTGCCTAAAAAGCAAGTACTGTCCAAACCCAGTCATAGATTTATTCATAGATCCAGTCAAAGATGTATTTTAGTCATTTCTAGTTTAAATTGAGATCCCTTCCCTTTATAACTCACTTATCCTCTGCCATTCCCAAGTCAAGGGTCGTATATACTGACCCAGTAGCATATCTTGAAAACAAGAGCCAATCAACAATTTTAAGCATCATTTTCATTCTCAGTGACCCAGAATTAGTAAAGTTTGACTACATTTGTTTCGGAAGCATTTTGGCTGTAGACCAGTGTAATTGCAGCAGCTCCTGCTTTTAGATTTGAAGATCCACAGTTCAATCCACAGTGCAGTGACCAAAAGGGTCACCACGACTATGCACACACCAGCCCCTAAATCCTGGATTAATGGGAAGAGACTGACACTAGTGCTGACATCTTGTGCCATCTCTTCTCTTCCCATATAGCAGAGGAAGGGACAAGACTGCTTGGATCCTGTCCTCCCACTCAGACAAAATAACAGTTCACTGCCATTGCCATCTACTGCAGAGGTTCTCTTCTCGTGAGAGAAAGAGAGAGAGAGAGTATCCCTTGCTCTGAAAGTCTTAGGACTTCCCATGCTCCAACTCTCCTGCTCCTGGTCAACCCAGAGATCATATTTTGTGAAGGGCTCATGGAAAGGCAAAAGATGCTGAGAAAATACACAGTGGTGTTTTACACAGCTAAAAATTAGGTCTGCCTTGACTAAAGTAGAGAGAAAGGTCTTATGGTTATGGCACTGAAGTGGATCTTAGTGGTTCTGCTACAGCGGCTCCCGGTGTGACCTAGGGCTAGTTATTTAATCTCTCTACATATGAGTTCTCCATATGTGATAATGCACTGTTTATGTCTTGAACAACTACTGCCTACGCAAATGCCGATTGTGTGTAAGAAACCCAGTAAGTATACATATCCTGCTCAGAAACCCTCATCTTGTTGCATGATCGGGCTCTAGATTTCTAAAGATCATGTTCTAAAAGCTTGTCATTTTGCATAGTGGTTATTTCGTCTGTCTTTTTACTTCATTTAGAAAGAAACAGACAAAACAAATGATCACTTGCAAAAAGTTTTATGGAAAAAGTCTATTATTCCTAAGTAATCACATCTCATTAGGTCTCCTATACATTTCCAGATTTTGGATTCATACAGTCACCTGTGCTGCTGTCTCATCGGCGCATTAATGCTAATGGAGGCCCTTTATGAACACATCTGGCAGAAAATGGCATTTGTAACAGCAGCTGGCAGTCAGAGGGAGAAGGATTAAAAAAAAAGAAAACAGGCTGAGAATAGATGAGGAGGAGAGGTGACAAATTGTATGTTATAATCATTTGCAGTGTTTTTCCCAAATGGACATGATCCCATTAGTAAAATGAATAGATAACAACTATTTGTGATTATTTACTGGACTGCACAAGAAAAGGGTTAATTTTTGTGTTCAGAGTTGAAACAGTTCTAAATGCAATTAAAAAAACCTTTTTATCTTTGCTATTTATTATTTAAAAGATGAGAAAAATGGTAGGACAAAATTTGCAGACCTAGTAGCTGAATGTTAAGCTCTTAAATCTATATTTCGGCCTCTTACTAAAAATGGTCTAATTTTCAGAGGTGACAGACATCCACAAATCCCATTCCAAAGTCATCTTCCTTTCTGTAGCCAAAACTTAAAAACATAGACTCCTCTTGCTCAGTGGGATTAGCCTGGTTAGCTGAAGCCTTCTTCTGGTTAAGTTGGTAGGAGCTATGTTAATCTTGACTCACTTACTCCTTAATTTTTATATGCAGTACAGGCTATGGCTCTGAGAGCTGCGGAGGAGCTGCAGGCCAAATTGAAGTCAATGGGAATTATGAATTGATAACAATTCTCAAGATCAAATCCATAAAAACAAAAACAGCAACAACAACAAAAACGCATGGTCAATCTTAGTGTGAAGGCAAACTGTTATCTGCTAGTAGAACCACCATTAGTGACTTCCTGTAACTTTGTTTTCTCTAGGACATCACATGAAATGTAGGAGGTGATAGCCAAATCGTGCCTCTCAATTTGTGTGGTGATGAATTTCTGACCTGCATTTCTGCTGGATCATTGTGCAGTCAGAAGACTGAATGGGGAAGATCTCCCGTTGGACTGAAAATTATCCACTGTGAAAGAGACCCCTGGTCTTACTATACTTGTGATAATAATTGGGGATAGCACAATTTTCAATAGCAGTTTGGCACTGCAGGCATAAACCCTCTAAGGCCAGGTCTACATTCGGTATGCTACTCCAGCTATGTGAATAGCGTAGCTGGAGTTGACGTACCTTAGTTCAAGTTACCGTGGTGTCCTCGCTACAGGGGTCAATGGGAGAAACTCTCCCATCAGTTCCCCTTACTCTTCTTGATCCGTTGGAGTACCGGAGTTGATGGGAGCATGCTCAGTGGTCAATTTTGTGTGTCTTTACTAAACCCACAAAATCAATCACCAGGAGATTGATTCCCCTCAGCATCAATGTCCCAGTAAGTGTAGACAAGGCCTAAACATAATTGTCTGTCTGTGTGTTTTCCCGAAAATGCTACTTTCAGACAAATCATATTAAGTGAATAATTCATTAGAAGGCCAGATTTTCATTAAAGTATAGTTATTATGAAAACAGACTGTGTTTAATAGTCACATCGCACTGATAGATCATTCTGAAGTAAACGTTATTGAATATGATGACATTTCAGATCTGACTGTCAGCCTGTATTATCACAAATGACACTCAAATGAGAACATTAGACCTAAAAAAATATGAAATCATGGTTCCCACATCTGAATAGTATATTTATCCAGAAGTGAATAAACAATGCCTACTTCTACAATGGATTCTTTTTTGGGGGTAGAAGGACTTGTTAAATCTCTCTCATAGTATTAGCTTGAGTTGTTCTATCACACTGTGAAGAAAACTCAGATTTATTGCAGTGCTTTGCCATGTTTGGAAATAATATATACACTTTTTATCATGGTTCATTATTTTTTATGTACACAGCAGAGAGAAGATTCTTAAAATAACTAATTTGAAGCTAAACTGATAAAGCAAACAGCTCTGTAATTTGTGTCATGAATTTTCTTTTGAGAAATAGACGGAGTCAACAAGGGTGAACAAGACTGAGATGAACAGGGCGTATTGAGAGAGATCATATTACGAGGTATAAAATATAGCAGAAGAGATACCAAGCTGATTGCACATATTGCTGCAGCTGTAGCACAGTCAAATGGAAATTGAATTGCCACAAGCATGTCGAAATGGGAGAAGCAGTGTAATAAGTGATCTGAAAACGCTGTGCAAAGTGCAGTGGGTAAGCAAGTACAGCATTTAGTTAGAGCTTAGCAAAGCGGCCCCCTTAAAATGCCTCAGTGGAACTGATGGGTTTTTAATACAAATACTAAATTCAATATGTGCCCACTGAAGAACTGTAAGTAATTGAACTGCATTTCTGGAATGACATTGCACATTAAAAGTTAGAGGGTTTTCCTACAGACAGTTTTGTATTAACATTTTAAAACAGAGAAGAATAGGATAATCCGTATTCCACATTTCTAATGTCCCTCTCAGCATGGTATCTGAATTGCATACTTACAATTAAGTACAATATTTATCTCAAAGAACTAGTTTGTCCAAGTCTTACTTATTTTTGTTGCTCATTTCTCAGGTGGCTTTGGTGGTTGTTTCCTGGAGAAAAAGATGTTGTGCAGCCATCACTATTACAGAACGTCTTAGGCAAACAGATCAGCCTTGTAGTCAATTTACCGGGCTCACTACAAATTCATGCCCATGCACAGAGATAAGGATGTGGGAAACAACACAGCAAGAGGAGCTTAGTTTTGTTATGAGTGAGCTCTTCTTTGTACTGTAATTTCTGTGTTTCTACAGCTCAAAATTGCATTGCCCTTTGTGGAAATCTTATTGTGTTGCAGACTTCATATCTAAGGGTGTGTCTACACAACAGGGCTTAACTTGAAATGAGGTATGCAAATTGAGCTATGTCAATTAGCTTATTTCGAAATAGGGAGCACAGCACTTATTTTGAAATAGAGCACTCTTCCTCCAACTTCCCTTATTCCTCGTACAATGAGGGTTACAGGAGTCAGAGTAAGCAGTCCTCCAGCTTGACAGTATTTTGACACTATTTTGAAATAACTGCCTGATGTGTAGACACGGACTAAGTTATTTCGGGATAGCACTAGTTATTTCGAAATAGTGTTGCAGTGTAGACATACCCTAAGACTGTCCATTATCTCTCTTAGGACATTTTCATGGACATCTTCTAGACATTTCTGATATTAAACTCTTCTTATTTCTTATGGTGCATGTACACTGCACCATGATTTCAAGATAACTAGCATTATTTTGAAATAACAATGTGAGTGTCTACACAGCCATTCCATTATTTTGAAATAATTTTTAAATAACGGGTGGCTTATTCTGAAATCTGTAAACCTCATTCTATGAGGAATAATGCCTATTTCAAAATAGCTATTTTGAAATAAGGCGTGTGATGCTCTACTGCTGCTATTTCAAAATAACCCCTCACCAGGGCCATTCTCAGTTATTCCTTCACAATGACTCCTGGGGCTGTAAATCGAGGTTGCACATCTACATTAGGGAAGCTTGTTTTGAACTAATTTTGAGGCTTCCCAGCAGTATAGATGTGCTATTTCAAAATAAGCTATTTTGGAAAAGCTATTTTGGAACTGCTTATTTTGAAATAAGCGTGCAGTGTAGATGTAGCCTTACTGATCTTTTGGTGGGCAAACATTTATTTTCTTTTAATTTCTCCTGTTGTGGAACTACTCCATCACCCTGTTTCAGTTTGTATGTTGGAAATGGATGCCAGATTATTTAAGTGAAATCTCTTTAGATACCCCCATTCTATTAAGTGTGCTAACACTAGATTGGAATGATTTTAACTGGAGCCCATTCTAATCCAGTCTTCCTTGTCAGAAAAAGTACCCCACTGCTCGGTGAATTTTCAAGTCTCCTCTCCACCCACATATCCCTTTCAGCAGTTCTTCTAATCAGTTGCCTTCTTCTGGCAGTGAAGAATGTTCTTGAAGTTCCATATCTGCATTGCCCCAGTCTTCACTGCAGTGCTCAGTTCTCTGAAGTCATCCCTTATTTCACTGAATCCAACTTCTCTCAGTTTTGTCTACTGTTCTCATGTGCAACCTAGAATGCGGTGAAAATTCCACATCATTCTGCAGGGTATCTTTTCCATGGTAAAATTCTATTATCTTACACCACAGAAACAACAAGCAAGCCCAGCTGGAAGAGAGACAAATGAATTAGTGCCAAAACTTGGCTGCCCTTTGGATAAACTCAAAAAATGGGCTTTTATAAAAAGTGAGGAGAGTCGAAAATAGAGAGGAGAAGAGAAGAAAAAGAGAAAAGGGAAACAGATGAAGGGTTGGAAGGGCAGAGAAGCAGCAGCTATTTCTGATTATAGTTTCATTCACAGTATGAGGGTATAAAAACCAGCCTTTTTACTATGATTTACAATTGTAATTTTGTTGCAATTTGGGATTTCAGTGCCTCTGAGTCCTTCTCTCTGTCACACACCTCAGTGCTGAACTGTTGTGAACTGTAATTTTTTTCAACCATCTTCCTAAGAACCTATACATTCCTGGGCCCAGCATCACTTCTGCTGCTTCAGGTGACCCAAAGTATATCTGCCATAGTTGTTACTGTGTCCAAAAAGAAGAGGAAAGGAGAGAGGTTCATGTCAGCTCCGTTGGGTTTTGCACAGGAATCTGCAGACAGGGGCTGTGGTAATGGCAAGGTCACAAGAGAAACAGAAGTGCAGAAAACATCACAAGGTGAGAGGAATCAGATACTCTCCATCATAATTGCCGTATGTTCAAACCTGTCAAAGTTCTACAAGAAAAATGTTCAAACAATGTCAGTTTCTTTAAGAATCGAGCATAGGACCGGACAGGATTCGTAGAGAACTTGCTCTGAAAAAAACCTTACTCCCACATGAGACACCATCTAGCTTGTGGCCTGTAGCCTCTTCCCGATTCTTTGCACTGTTTGCTACAGATAGTGTTAAAACCAAAAGAGGCTAATAATTTGCATGGAGTTTTGGTCTTCCAACTCAGGGTTTAGTGGGGAAAATGTCTGTCCTTGTGAAAAGAGGAAAACACTCAGAGAAATCTGTGAGTGGCCAGAATGCTTGAAATGCATGAGGAGAGACAGTTGAAATAGTGGCACAGATTCAATGTTTGATGGGTTTTAATGCTATAATGGGATGTGTGTGTACTGAGTGGGGGCAAGAAAGGGGTCCTGATTTATCAGTCTGTCCCTATTCAGCAAAGCACATACTTCACTCTTGCCATGTGTTTAAAGCTAAGCATGTGTGTAAGTGCCTTGCCGAGTAGGGATGGATTTCACCAGGTTTAAATGCTTTGCAGCATTGAGACCAAAGAACCTGCTGTGATGATGGTTTCCATCCTGAATCCTGGGCTAGAGTTTGAACAAGTTGATTTCTAAGTGAATCATCATGATCCAAGTACTTAACTGTATGAATCTGCCCTTTCTCAGAGTCATATGAAAAGTACAGAGAAGAAAAGAAGACAATTATTGTCAGAATTAATCAGAACCGATTCTTAGCAGAACATTTTGCATTGCGTTCCATGGTACCTTTTTAAAATTCCTCTTTCAGAAGATGCTTTTATTTATACATTTAAAAGGGAGACAACCAAAGAGCTAGAGATGCACTCTAGCCAATGCAGCACTGAAATTTAAAAGCAAGGACACAGGAGGAGAAAGATTATCATCTTATTAGCGTAGGAGGATAAAGATTATCAGGCTGCAATGATCCATTATTTATAGGAATGCATCCCTACTCTATACACTTCACTGAGGCATTTGATATATTTGTGCTAGAGATTAACATTGATGTTATTTTCTTTAATGTCTGTTTTTAGTGCATGCTATGCATGTTGGCATTCAGGAAATTCAGCCAGAGGAGAAAAACAATAGTATTAATTAGGAATGTCAGTCATGGGTGTTATGAAATTCAAAATT
The DNA here is from genome assembly GCA_019425775.1 of Rafetus swinhoei. Lineage (NCBI taxonomy): Eukaryota > Metazoa > Chordata > Testudines > Trionychidae > Rafetus > Rafetus swinhoei. The sequence continues at coordinate 34,895,532 of CM033443.1, read as the reverse complement.
GCCAAGTTTCTCATGCAGTTTGGTGGTAATTATAATAGACTGTGGAGACAAGCTGTTCTCTGTTCCCTCTAAAGAAATTCACAGTTTGATGGGCACGCGATCAAAGTGCTAATGCAAATCCCAGAGAATGGGATACCACTGTTGAAAGTTTTTTTTTTTTAAGGAATTGCTGCCATTTCTAATTTAATGATAAAAATACTTGTGTAAATATAGCTCTTAAATAGCACTTTCATAGGAGACCTCAGTGTGTTTTACAAGGGAAGTATCATTTTAGGGCGTACAAATGTAGGCACAGGAAAGAAAGTGAAGTGCATTTACCAACGATCCCCCAACTGGTCACTGGCACAGCCAGGAAGAGAATGAAGGCCTCCTGAGTTCATCATGTGCTCTGTCCACTAGGTCACCCTGCCTCTAAACACTTGATCCCACAAAGCTGTTGACTGCCTAATGTCACTGAGAGCGGGGCGCCCTCTCCTCCTGCTTTACATGAGGCACACGGCACCTTGCAGGTTTGAGCTTCTGAGGCTATAATGAAAAAAGGGTAGATTTAGTTATTAGCACCCTTTGAAAAAATATTTTAAAAATACCCCCACTAACTGGTTAAAAATGTCCTTACACATTTCTGAAAATTCAGATCAGTCCATGGACTTCTCTTGCAAAAGAGAATCTGAAGTAATTAGTTAAAATCAGTTAAGTTCCATTGGAATAGCTGAGTTAAATTAGGGGTAGCACGTGAGGGTGTCCTAATTGAGAATGTGATTGGTTTCAGTGTATGCACTTGTAAAATGCTGCAGCACAAGGGGCACTTGCCACTCATTAGCACTCTGTCAGAATCGTTGGGAAATAGCGTCCTCTAATGGTCAGAGTAGAACTGGGAGTTGGGGCTCTTGGATTATACTTCAGGGTGTATTGCATTCCTCGGGGAATTTTTAAGTCATTCTCTGTGCACTGTCAGTGTTCCCCAAATGGGAAATGGAAGGGAGCCCTGCTTCATAGCTAGAGTGTGGGGAGGTTCTTGTAAATGCTCAGATGAGGGCTTTCATCCCACTGCTGATGTCAATGGCAAAACCTCCATTCACTGGAAATGGAGCAGGATCAGGCCCTCAGAATGCTAAAGTCTGATGGCCATGTGTCTTGACAAGGTGAGCTACGGTGCAAATAGAGATATCATACAGTGTAATCACTGGACCCAGAAGATTGAGTTTGGCAGCTGAGGAAAGCTGACAGGTTTCAGATAGGGTTGCCAACTTTCTAATTGCAAACACTAAACACCTCTACCCTTTCTCTGAACATCCCACCCCCACCCGGTCCATCCCTACTCCCTCTGTCACTCGCCCACCCCCACTCACTCTCATTGGGCTGTGGCAGAAGGTTGGGGTGCAGGAAGGGGGTGAGGGCTTTTGCTAGGGGTGTGGGTTTTGGGTGGGCCAGAAATGTGGGGTTCAAGGTGCAGGAGAGGGCTCTGGGCTGGTACAGGGTATTTGGGCAGGGGGGAGCGAGGGCTCTGGCTGCAGGTGTGGGCTGTGGAGTGGGGCTGCAGTATGGTGTTTGGGGACTCAGGACTATCAGGGATGCAGGTTCTGAGAGGGAGCTTGGGTGCAGGAGAGGTCTCTGGGCTGTTGCAGGAGGTGGAGGGGGGTCATCCTAGCAGTGCTCACTGTGGCTCCCAGGGAGTGGCTGTGAGGTCCCTGCGGCCCCTAGGTAGAGGGAGACTCTGTCTGTGCAATGCCCTTGCACAGCTGACACTGTCCCTGTAGCTCCCATTCATCCTGCTTCCAGGCCATTGGGAGCTGCGGAGACGGTACTCCACAGGCTGTCCCTGCCGCTGAGTAATGGCTCTACACGTCCCATTGGTCGGGAACTGTGGCCAGTGGGGACTGTGGGGTGGTGCCAGGGTGTGAGAGGGGAGTGCATGAATGGAGCCTACCTGTGTGTAGGGGCCACAGGGACCCGGTGGTCACTTTTGAGAGCTGTGTGGAGCCAAGGCAAATAGGGAGCTAGTCTTTGACTTGGGCCCCTCCTATGCCATCTATTGGACTTAATAACCCCACTGCAGTGCTGACTGGAGCCAACAGGGTCCCTTTTCAACAGGGTCCCTTTTCAAGCCTAGTTTCAGATGTGTTTGTGGAAGACTGTATGACAGCAGGGAGATTTGAATTTTGTCTCCTGCTTTGCTGTCTCCCCTTAAGTCTACCCTCCCTCAGCCCTGCTCATAATGTGGGACAATTGGTTTACTTCTTTCCGCCAGTCATTTATCAGAGACCACTTCACCCAGCTTCACCTGAGACACATAGCCAAGAAGAGATTGACTGTACGTTACAGAGAACAGTCTCCTGAATTATTGTCCGCACCTGAATGCATTTTACAGAGGCAAGGTAGAGTGCTGTGAGCCATGTTTAAATCATAAGAACATAAGAACATAGGAACGGCCATACTGGGTCAGACTAAAGGTCCATCTAGCCCAGTATCCTGTCTGCCGACAATGGCCAATATCAGATGCCCCAGTGGGAGGGATCACAACAGGTAATCCTCACGTGATCCCTCCCCTGTCACCGACCTCCAGAGAAACTGAGGCTAGGGATACCATTACCTATCCTGACTAATAGCCATTGATGGACCTAACCTCCATGAATCTATCTAGCTCTTTTTTGAACCCTGTTAAAGTTCTAGCCTTCATCGCATTCTCTGGCAAGGAGTTCCACAGGTTGACTGTGCTCTGAGTGAAGAAAAAATCAGCATAAGGTATCTACACAAAGCTGTACCGCTTTAACTAAACCAGTGCAAGTTTCTGTCTTCTAATTAAACAAGTGCAATGACTTGTGAGTCAATACTTGTTAGGCTAATACTTGTTAGTACAGAGAAAGGTGAAAATATCTGTGATAAGGATAAAAAACCACTTCATTGGGTATTGTGTGGCTGCTCCTGGGATGACAGAAGAGAACGGTACTATAATGCAAATGGTGGGACCTCCATATATTCCTACCCTGCAACAGGATAACACTTCTTTCCAACAAAAATCCTCACTTAAGCCCTGATCCTGGAAGCTTCTCAATATAGGAAGATCCCTATTTCCATGAAGAAACTATGTTTATTCCAGAGGACTCCACAGTGAAATAGGTTTTTCCCTATACAGAAGCGATTGCATGATCAAGGTCTTAAGTGCTGACTCTGAAATGGTCTGAAATGTTGTTATGGATTTGGCGAGAAGCAAATCTGGCCAGTTTATATTTGCTGTAATGATTAATAAGGTGTTACATTTTATTGGTCTTGAGCAGTTCTGAAATTGGATAGTTTAATACTGTAATCGTAGTAAATAACTCAAATTTCTTAGGGGTATTTTTACTCTTTAAAAAAAAAGGCTTTTATTACATATTTGCCTATAAAATGTCAAATGATAAAAAAAAACCCCTCTAGATTACAAACATTTGGATACATGTTTGAATATAAAAGTTCAAATGCTTTATTCAAATAAACCAAGGCAAATGTTCATATTGACATTCAAGCAAAGTAATTTGTCACCAAAAATAAAACTAAAGGTAAGAAACTGGTTAGCGCACACTATTCCATCTGATTTCTTTATGGCGTTTCATGAATTCATTAAAAGTACCAGAAAAGGAAAGGTGGAAATAGGAAAATCTGTCATTGGAATGGAATTCTGAGACTTAAACTAGGGGTCTGGAAGACCTGCATTCTATGGTGGATGTGAATTTTAACAGAGAAACAGATCAGTAGAAATTACTGCTATTGTGTCAATTTTCATGACTCCTGAAAAAGGTTTGGGCAAATTCCTTGAATCCAATTCCCAAACTTTGCTTCCCTTTGTTTCTGAAAGAGATTTCTAGAGCCACTTCACACAAATGTTTAATCTTATTTCATGATTAAAACATAAAAGTCAACACAAATGTCATGCTTCTGTGGTTATTAGCATTTTGAGATTCAGTCCGAATGATGTTCTGAGCAATATTGATTCTTCTAATTACGCAGGATTCTGTGTGAAACAATTTGATCACAGACTACATTCATGAAACATGTAAAGACTCATCGTCAGATAGTTTAGGCCCCAAATATAGCTTAGGGCTTTTCTAGGTTCTTCTTTAATTTTTTTAATCTGTTATTAATAGAAAATGTAAATGAAAATGCTTTTCTTCTTGGATTTAAATATTGCAACAGTTATTCTAGTTCATGAAAAACAGAGGGCTGGATTCAGAGTTAATGGAGAAGGCGATGGAAGTTTCTCCTTTGGGGGTCAAGTAAACTCCTTCCTTTCACTTGCTTAGGGCATGTCTACACTAGGAAATTATTTTGAAATAATAACTCCCTAAATAACTGTTTCAGAATAGCGTGTCCACACTACAGGGAAGCCTCAAAATTGGTCCAAGGCAGGCTCCCTTTATGTGGATGCGTTACCTTGACAGGAAGCACTGGGGAGTAATTACGATGAATGACTCTGGGGAGTAGTTATTTCGAAATAGCAGCAGTGGAACGTCCACACTGCCACTATTTCAAAATAACCATTTCAAAATAAACACCATCACTGGACCTAACTATGTCAGTTATATGATCAAGGACACATATTCCTGTTCATCCAGAAATATAATTTATGCCATCATGTGCCAACAATGTCTGTCTGCTCTGTATATTGGACAGACTTCTCAGACACTTCACCAAAGAATGAATGCCCACAAATCAGACATCAGACATCTTCACACAAATCACTAATGGAAAATTAAATACCACTCTCTACAGAAAACCCACTGACTGCTACACTTACCTACATGCCTCCAGCTTCCATCCAGGACACACTATACAATCCATCGTCTATAGTCAAGCCCTTAGGTACAACCACATCTGCTCTAATCCCACTGACAGAGACCAGAAACTTCAAGATCTCTACCAAGCATTTGTAAATCTCAATTACCCACCAGGGGTGTGTCTAGACTACATGGCTCCGTCGACAGAGCCATGTAGATTAGGCAGGACGGCAAAGGGAAATTAAGCTGTGATTTAAATAATCGCTGCTTCATTTAAATCAAAATGGCCACCGCGCTGTGTCGATCAGCTGATTGTCGGCACAGCGCGGCAGTCTAGACGGGGATCTGCCGACCCCAGAACCCTTCATCGGCTGATCCTTGATGCCTCGTGAAACAGCGCAGTGGCCATTTTGATTTAAATGAAGCAGCGATTATTAAAATCGCAGCTTCATTTCCCTTTTTCACATAAACTAATCTACATGGCTCTGTCGACGGAGCCATGTCGTTTAGACGTACCCCAGGGGAAATAAAAAAACAAATGGAAAGAGCCAGACAAATACCCAGAAACCATCTACTTCAAGATAGGCCCAAGAAAACCAACAATAGAACACCACTTGTCATCACCTATAGCCCCCAACTTAAACCCCTCCAATGCATTATCAATAACCTACCACCTATACTGGAACAGGATACTCCACTCTGAGAGGCTCTGGGGGACAGACCCATAGTCTTCTATAGACAACTACCTAACCTCAGGAGGATTCTTACCAACAACCACAGGACATATCACACAAATACCAACCCTGGAACTTTCCCTTGCAACAAACCCCGTTGCCAACTTTGTCCACATATTTACTCTGGTGACACCATCACTGGATCTAATCATGTCAGTTATATGATCAAGAACACATATTCCTGTTCATCCAGAAATATAATTTATGCCATCATGTGCCAACAGCCTCCTTCTGCTACGTATATTGGACAGACTTCTCAGACACTTCACCAAAGAATTAATGCCCACAAATCAGACATCAGACATCTTCACAAGGAAAAACCAGTTGCTTTTCATTTCAACCTACCTGGACATAATCTTAACGACCTTACTACATGCATCTTACTTCAAAGAGACTTTAACACCAGAATACAGAGGGAAACTTCAGAACTTCCTTTCATGCTTAAATTTGACACTTTACGAATAGGCCTTAACAAAGATGCTAATTACCTTAACCATTACAAAGATAGCCTCCCTACTTATCGCCCCTGATTAGCTATTCATTGACTCATAAATAGCTATTCCTTCCCTCTCCCTCACCCCACCTTCTGTTCTAAATCTGATTTGTCAGTTTAATAATGTGTTCACTTTTTTTATTGTATTCCTTTGGTATATATTGTCATGCCAATTCTCTTTCAGAATATGATCTGAGGAAGTGGGTCTGGCCCACGAAAGCTCATCACCTATTAAACCATCTTGTTAGTCTTTAAAGTGCTACATTGTTTTTCCTTTTGTTTTAGCAAGGTCAGACTAACACGGCTACCTCTCTACTACTATTTCAAAATAAGTGTTATTCCTCATGGAATAACAAAAAATGAGGAGTAATGTTAGTTCGAACCAAGGGGTTTGATTCAAACTAACACGTCCCAGAGCACACTTTCTGGTTCGAATCAGGTGTTGAGTGGAATAACACGCGGGCAAGATTATGCTAATGAAGCGCTGGATATTTAAATCCCCTCTTCATTAGCAATTTCAGTCGGCCACATTTGCATCCTTAGCTCGAACTAGGAAGCAAGTGTAGACGTACCCTAGGATGTGTAGACCTGGGCTTAGAGTAAATGGGACACATTTAGAGTTACTGTATGAGCAAGCTGTGTAATTTACATGTAGTTCAGCAGGTGAGACTATAGGAGTCCAAGCTGATGTTACATAAACATAGAGGCTGTCTTTCCGAAAAGGGATGCTAATGAGACACTTCGAATGCAAATTATCGGGGATTTAAATATCCCCGCGCATTTGCATTTACATAACTGCGCTTTTTCGGCTCGGGTTTTGCCGAGAAAAGCGCCAGTCTAGACGCGATTTTCGGAAAATAAGCCCTTTCCGAAGATCCCTTATTCCTACTTTCAAGTAGGAATGGATCTTCCGGAAAAGGGCTTATTTTCCGTAAGATCGCGTTTGACTGGCGCTTTTCTCCGCAAAACCCTGCCGAAAAAGCGGCAGTTATGTTCATGCAAATGCCGCGGGGGATATTTAAATCCCCCGTGGATTTGCAATTCCGAAGTGTCTCATTAGCATCCCTTTTCCGGAAAGGGGTGCCAATGTAGACACAGCCTGAAGGTTTTATTAGGCTAAGATTCTCTTTAAATTCTCTTTACAGTGACTCTCATCTGAATTTATCCCCAAAACTGAAATTGTTTTTTTTTTCATCCTCTATACTGAGTGAAATGCAAAAACTCTAGATAAGTATTGGAAATGGTGAAATGTTCCTTTTGGATTTACTCTGTTTGTTAGTAACGCAGGTGGGAAATCCTTTTAGATAATTTGTAATTTTTAACTTGGTGGCTTACTATTAAAGATAGATATAGGGGTATGTGAGCACACACACACATATGATGCACTGCAGAAAAATATTCAACAACACAAAGCCCGCATACTATTTTTCTGAAATTCTAAGTCAGTGCTATGTTAACAAAGCAGCCTATTGCAAAAGAGTGTTTCATTTGGACCATTTATTGTTTTCCTATATAACTGGCCAAAATAGAGTGTAGTAATCGTATTTGCAAGGTAAACAGAAATAAGGCCAGTTAGGGTATGTCTACACTGCACACTTATTTCAGAATAAGCTGTTCTGGAAGAAATACTCCGAAATAGCTTATTTCAAAATAGCATGTCTACACTACAGGGAAGCCTCGAAATTAGTCTGAGGCAGGCTCCCCTAATGTGGATGCGCTACCTCGATTTAGAGCCCCAGAACCACTAGGAAGTAATTACTTCAAATAAACCTGAGGAGGAGCTATTTCAAAATAGCAGCAGTGGAGTGTCCACACTACAGCTAATTTGAAATAGCAATTTCAGAAGAGGCGTTACTTCTCGTGGAATGAGGTTTACAGAAGTAAATTTGTTTTTTCAAATTTATTTTGAAATAATAGATTTGCTGTGTAGACGCTTGCATTGTTATTTCGGAATAACAGCTGTGTAGATGCACCCTTAGTCCAGGATTTACACTGGCAAGCAATTACTGCTTTGAGATGCTTATCTCTATATATGTGTGAGTATGTGTATATTATATGTGTAAAATGCATTCATGGATGCACAAAGTCAATTATAATCCAGGAGAATGGATAGAAAAAAAGAGAACGAAGAGCAGGGTTAAAATGCTGCAGTGGCACAGTGGCACCAGTGTAATTGCACTTCAGTGAGCATGGCCCCGGTTTGACAGAAGAGCTCCTCCCATCGACATAGTTACTCCGCCTCTGTGAGAGGTGATAGCTGTGTCAACGAGAGAAGCCCGGACATCGACATAGTGTTGTGTGCCTCCCAGGTTAGGACATTGTAACTGTGTCACTCAGGGGTGTGGATTTTTCACACCCCTACGCAGTGTAACTATACTCATATAAATTGATAGTGTGGACCTGGCCTACTAAAATGAGGAGTGGTCCTGGGTGGCTTTCACTGTATTTGCAGTGGAACTACTAACACGATAGTAGGTTGCGCATAAGGACATTACTATAAATTGAAGACAAAACCCGACTCTCTTCATACCAGTTGCACATACAATTTAAGTCGAATGATGAGGGCACCTCTCCATTTCTGGGAGATCGACATTGCAGATGTTGATCTTCCGGCATTTGATTTAGTAAGCTATGAAGTACCTGCCAAATTGAATGCTGAGGGCACCCCCATCGACCCTGGGATGCCTCACAGTTGCAAGGAATAAGAGAAGTAGATGGGAGAGTTTCTCCCGTCAACTCCCGCTGAGGGGCTGCCCCAGAAAATCGATGCAGAGTACATTGACTTCAGCTACGCAATTCACATAACTGGAGTTGTGGCTCTTGCAGTGATTTCTCCACCAGTGTAGATCCAGCCTGAGAGCAGAGAAAACATATTGGGGAGGGAGAGCTGTCTAAACAAAAACATGGAACATGAACATGAAAATTGAATGTGAATATCAAGCATTTTAATTTACTCTGCATTATTATGAAACAGAACATGTAATGACTTTGGAACTCATCACAGAGTATCTAAGGGTGGAATATAAGTCTATATACCTTGAGATTTATGATTATATCTGCTACTCAAACATAATATAGTTATTTTTTCTTTTAAATGGCATTTCAATAAACTCAGCTGTAGACAATACATTGTTTCTTCTGAGGGTAGAATTCCCTTCGGTGGTAATGAAATAACATGGATTTACAACAGGCTGTATAATCCTCTATTTGTAGAAATATGATGTAAATAAGTAATCACATCAGGCTAACACAGAGAAGGTGGGTTCTTGATATTTTTCTATACATTATAGCTAAGATGTCTTTTGGCAGCCCGCTTTACTGGAAGCTGTGTGACCATGATAATCAGTCTGAAAATAAAAGGGGCAAGCAGTTCATCAATATGACCCTGGGGAAAATGTTGGGATCACCTTGAACAAAGAGAGAGAAGTAAATCTTGTAGCTGAATTCACTTCTTAGCTTCTCCAGTGGTCCTGCAAATAACACTGCCTGTTTCAGTTATTTGAGAAGCTACAAATTATTTCCTTAAAAAAAAAATTCACAAGTGGAACCAAATATTTATTTGAAAATATAATTCTAGAAATCATAGGCCCAAATTGTCTTCTGCTGTTAAATGTCCCCTCCCACCCCCAAAAAAGGCCCTGTGATCTATGGTGAAATTCTGCTATTTCTATCAGCAAATGTAAAGTTTAATAGTGAAAAAGATATGATTTCTGCCTCTCCACAAAATTGTGAATTCATTCTGGCTGATAATTTTGCCATTCCTCTTGCGTAGAAACAGCTTTCAATTGTGAAATTACATGTTTCTACTTGCAAAATAATAAACCCCCCTAAAGTTTTGTTTGAGGGGAAAATGAGAATTAAGACTAAAAGCATTTAATTGTTTTATGCATGTGCAAAAATCTGGAAGAACATGCTTTCCATTACTGAGATTCAAGGATAGAGAATGTCTTAAACAATAATTGCTCTTTTAATTAAGCAAAGCCTGGGAATATTATGAGGAAACCTGCTCCCTGGCTAATGCTGACTTCAAGGAATAGACTTCAAAGAACTTTAGGGCAGGTCTGGGCAAAATATGGCCTGTGGGCCATATCCAGCCCACCAAGCCACCAGGTCCAGCCTGCACATGCAGTGGGGAGCCCCAGGCAGGCTCCCTGCTTGCCTCACCCCACCCGCATGCTGCTCAGAAAAGCGGCTGCTGGGCCATTCGTGTTTCTCAGCTGTGAGCCCGGAGATGGGGGGCAGGAAGGCTTCGTGAGCTACCCCCACCCCCAGCACAATCTTATAGGCCAGTTTCTGGTCAATGGAAGCTGCCTGTTTAAATAATAGGCAGCACAAGAAGCACCACTCCCCGCTCCCCTGAGGCTCCTACTTATTCACACACACACAGAGCCACTGCAGCCTGTGCAAGAGCAGGGCAGGTAGGGAGGCTGCCTCAGAAACTTGCTGGGTTGCTGGCTGGGAGTCACCTAGGTAAGTCTCCCAGCCAGAGGCTGTGTCTGGCACCCTAGCTCCTCCCTCCTCCAACCCTCTGCCCCCCCCCTAATTCTGCCCCCTCAACTCCATATAAACCAAAACCTCTGCTCCTCTCCTGCACCCATACACCCTCCGAGACCCTGCACCCCAATACTCTGCCCTAGGTCCCAACCCAAACCCCTGCATCCCAGATCACAACCCCTCCTGTCCTAGGTCACAGCCCAAATCCCTGCACCCCAGCCCAGTCCTCCAGGTCACAACTGCCTCCTTCATCCAAACTCCCTCCCAGACCCCAACCTAGTCCCTTACACTAAGCTCCGTTCAGCATCCAACCTCCATCCTAGACCCTGTATCTCCTCCATTCATATCATGGAAGAGTTCGGCCCTCAACTGTTTTCCAAAATCTTGGAGTGCCCCCACCATCAAAAAATATTGCCCACTCCTGATCTAAGGCCTTGTCTACACTATGGAAAAGAATGACCCTCCGAAGGTCAGTTTTCCAGCATTCGATTTAGCAGCTCCAGTTTAGACCCCCAAATCGAACACTGGGGGCAACCTGCACTGGCGTCCTGTACTCCTCATTCTGTGAGGAGTGTAGGAAGCTGACAGGAGCGTGTGATCCCATCGTCCTCCCACAGTGTAGATGCTGCGGTGGCTCAGCTTAAGGTAAGTGAACCAAGTCTAATTACCCAGGAGGCACACCTGAACAGAGAATAGCTGATTGCCAAGAAAAAATAATGGAAAATAGAAGGGTGTAGGGTTGTGGGGTGTGTGTGTGTGTGTGTGTGTGAAGAGATCTGAAGGAACTGCGTGGAACAGCATGTACAGGCAGTAGCTTTGGAGACAATATCCTGAAGGCAAAGACTAAGGCCAACAGGGTAATTGCCTGATCTTGTTGTTTGCTGTTTTGGAAAATGAATACAGCCATGCCAGAAGAGCCAGCCAGACTTCACTATTATGAGTTTCACTGGGGAAACTCAAACAGGGGGAAGACTGGTGGTAGGGGACCTGCAAAGTGAATTCAGAGAACTCTCTGGAGGAGGCTGCCCTTTTACATATTGGTTTATAAAGGAATGAAATAGGATTTTGTTTATTCTTAAATATTGTAGTTACTCCTATTTTACCTATCCACTTTTTAGAAGTCATGTAAGTGACTTCCAGTTTTGTGCATAAGATTTACATAAAAGATTTTCTAGAAACAAGTATTTAGACATAGTTATTTAGATCCGAGATCTTTTAAAAACTGAGGGTGTGTCTAGACTTAGGGATTTTTCGAAAAAAATGGCCTTTTTTTGAAAAATCTTTACTAGTGTCTAGACTGCTGCCGTTCTTTCGGAAGTAAATCAAAAGAATGCAGCAGTTTTTTCGACCATGGAAAACCTTGTTTTATGAGGAAGAACGCCTTTTTTTGAAAGAGCACTTTCGAAAAAAGGCGCTATGTAATGCAAACTGCTTTTTTGAAAGAGAGCGTCTAGACTGCCTGGGTGCTCTCTTTCGAAAAAGTGGCTTGCTTTTTCAAAAGTACTGATTGTAATCTAGATGCTCTTTTTCGAAAGAGGCATGTAGTGTAGACGTAGCCAGTATGTCTTCTGCTGTACTTGGGGTACAATGTGTCCACCCATATGGAAATATTAACTCTTCTTTTTCCTGAGAACTCCTGGACTTGTCATTCCAGCCCCAAAAGCACAGCCCATCTTTCCCTGCTTTGGGTAATTAGTATAGTCCCAGGCACTGTGAGCTTTTGCCAATACTATCATAGCCCGTAAATACATCCAGTGAATCTAGGAATGGTTCCCCAGACCCCACAAATCATTTGCAAACTCTCAGCTCTCTCTCATCAACTTATCCATCCCCTTCAAGCAAAACTTCAGAGAACAAATAGGTTTTGTGGCATGACCTGAATGTCAGCAATTGTGGGCTACAGCAAACGGAGGCAGGAAGCAAATCCAGTGAGCTGTGACCCTGACTGTGACCCCTGTTTCCAGACCAATTAGGTTTGATCAGTTGTGTTTTGCAGAGGGCCTTGCTTAAGAGCCTTAGATAATGTCAGTTTTCTGTGTCAGGGAGAGGGAGCAGGCCTGCTGATGGGGGGAGGGCAAATGGGGCAATTGGATGGGGCTCAGACTTTCAAAGGGGCCCATAGCTTGTGGCTGCAGGATCAGTGGTGGTAGCCAGGAACTTCAGGCCCTGTTGAAAAGCCATGGGAATGCCACTCCGCCACTCCCTGTGGCTTAGAGGGCTGGGAGGGAGGCCCACTGCAGTGCTCCAGGCAGGGCTAAGGTCTGACTGCCCTCAGCCCCACCCCTTCCACTGGAGACTCCGCCCCTTCTGAATGCACATAGCTGGGCCCCCTCACACCTTGCCCGTAGGCACGTGGCAGCTGTCAATCCTGCGGGGGAGGGAAGTTATCTTTAGAGGCAACCATAAGAAATGTAGCAGCAGGCTGTTCCATTCAAATGAGAATGCACAGTGGCTTTTCACCAAGCACTAAGTTTATTTGTTTATAGCCTAGGTAAGTTTTTAGCAGTCTATGTGGGGTAAAAGCACCCTGTGATTTGCATACATTTGAAATGCTTTTGTTCAGTCTTTTGTTGCAAAATTAACTCATATCCTCAGCTCTGCATTTAATGTTTAATGTCTAGGTGAGCAGTACAAAGTAATTATAGCCTCTCAACTGTAATGGATTATGGAATTATAATTCTTTTTTTCTTATGCAGAATCTCATCATACTCAATTATTCCATCTCTAAAATGTCAATATGGTCTGGAATCCAGCACTGATCTAAACTTCAGATATACTGTAAAATTAACTGTTTTTTTCGAAGTGTTCTTTTTTAAGTTTTTTGCCTATTTATCCCACCCTCACTGCAATGTATTTAAATCATGTTTCTTTAGTGTTTGCTCTTATCATAAACCTACATTTCTCTTCATAAAAAATCTTCAGCAATTTGTACTAATGTAACATTTTCTATAAGAAAAAAAGTTAAAGTTCAGCCCATTTTTCTTTATATAATACAATATACTGGGGCCATAACTGTACTACTGCATCCAGTTCTGGCATCCACTTTTCATAAAGGACGTTGGCAAACTGGAAGGGGTTTGCCAAAAGAGCCCCAGGTATGAGCTGAGGTCTGGAATCACCTGCCTCATCATGAGAGACTAAAAAAAGCTCAGTCTAGTTACACCGATGACATCTTCATCATACAGACCCACAGGAAAGAGACTTCAACAGTTTCCTCCCCACTACCAACTTCAGCCTGTATCAGTCCACACAAGAGATACACTTCCTTGACATTACATAACACACAAATGATGGTCACATAAACACCACCCTGTACTGGAAACCTACTGACCACTACACTTAACAACTTGCCTCTAGCTTCCATCCAGGACACCTCACACTATTCACTGTCTACAGCCAAGCCCTAAGATACAACTGGATTTGCTCCCACAGACAGAGACAAACACCTATAAGACCTTTATCAGGCATTCTTAAAATTTAAATACCCACCTAGGGAAATGAGGAAACAGACTGACAGAGCCACCAGACAAGTGCCCAGAAGTCAACTACTCTCTTGTCTAGGAACATCCCTTCTGTAATTAACTCTTTTTATTACTATAAGCATACTGATACTATCACTAAATTTACTTTTTAAAAAACATTATGGGCGCGTCTAGACTGGCAAGATTTTGTGCAAAAGCGGCTGCTTTTGCGCAAAAACTTGCCACCTGTCTACACTGGCCGCTTGAATTTGTGCAAGAGCACTGACGTTCTGATGTAAGAATTCAGTGCTTCTTGCGCAAATACTTTAATGCTCCCGCTCAGGGATAAGCCCTCTTGCACAAGAATACTTGCGCAAGAGGGCCAGTGTAGGTAGGCACCTTAATTTCTTGCGCAAGAAAGCCCGATGGCTAAAATGGCCATCGGCGCTTTCTTGCACAAAAGCGCTGTTTATATTAGGGCACGGATGCTTTTACGCAAAAGCACTTTTTGCACAAAAGCATCCGTGCCAATCTAGATGCTCTTTTGCGGAAATACTTTTAACGGAAAAACTTTTCCGTTAAAAGTATTTCCGCAAAGTCATGCCAGTCTAGACGCAGCCTCTGGGTACATCTACCCTACAGGATAAGGTCAAATTAAGATATGCAACTTCAGCTACATTAATTGTGTAGCTGAAGTCGAAACAGCTTAACTCGACTTTTGGTGCTGTCCGCACTGCAGGAAGTCGAAGGGAGAACACTCTTCCTTTGATTTCCCTTACTCCTTGTGGAAGCAGGACTACCAGCATTATTTGGAGTGCCCCTCTCAGTTTGAATTAACTATCTTAACTGGACCCACTAATTCGAGCCCTGGAAGATCGACAGTGGCAGCTTTGATCATCTCTGTAGTGTAGACATGCCCTATATGTGCTTAGAGTTTTCTGACTGGTACATTCTGTAAATTAAACAAAATATGTAAAATAGATGCATCTGGTTCATTAAATTACATTCAATAACACAGCACACAATCTCTTGAGCATAGCAGTACATGATCCTATGGAGAATATCTCAAAGATATTTTGTTTTTTGTGGGGTTTCATTCACTTCTAATATCCTTGCTAAAGTTTGGGGGAAAGTTTCATACTTCACATGCAGCTGACTACTTCTGCCTTTTGCGCCATGTAGGAAGGAGAGCGGTTGTTCTAAAGGTAATTTCTACTTGCCAGAAAACTTCTGCTTATTTTGTTTGTTTGTTTGTTTATTCTGGATTTTTCTCCACACTGAGGTATACAGAGAGCTTAGAGATGAAGAGACTATGTGCTTTGAGTCTTGAGAGAAAAAGAACTGAGAGGAAATACAAATAAAAAATTCTGTTTAAGGAGCAAAACTGGCTCCTATGTTATAGTGGTTTATTGATTTCTTCCCTCATTTCCGTTTTTGGAGGACTAAAAGGAAAAATACTGCTTAGTGGCCTATAAGAAAGAATTTGATACTCACAATTCAGGTTCTGGTGGAGAAATATCCAGTATAAAAGAAAACACTGCTGCAATAGACTTTATTTGGGACCCTTTGTGTTAGTTGTTTTTTAAAATATTATTATTTGTTTTGTCATAGTGCCTGGGATATGTAGTTATGGATCATGACCCCATTGTGCTAGATGCCATACAAAGAGAGCACAAGATGAGAATGGGTGACAGGGGAGGGATCACTTGATGATTCCCTGTTCTGTTCATTCCCTCTGGGGCATCAGGCATTGGCCACTGTCGAAAGACAGGATTGGGCTAGATGGACCTTTGGTCTGACCCAGTATGGCCATTCTTATACTGTGATGGTCCCTCCCCCAAGAGCTTACAGTCTTGCAGAGAGGACAATGAATCAATATTTCACCCGAAGTATCCTCTGATTGGCTAGACATTCTCCACTAGGCCAAGATTCAGACAGATAAGTACGACAGCACCAGGGAACATTGTATCACTGAAACCATTCTGTACCACCTCTTGCATGAAAGACTCCAGTGGCCAGTGCTTTGTAGAAAGGTTTGTGAGAAACTCATAACGAACAGTTACCTAATAACTTGACCACAGGGAAAGTTTTTGTTTTAATCCTTGAACATTCTGGCACTTTTCAAAAACTATGTGGTGCGTTCACTTTTGACAATGAGAGAGAATTCCAAGAAATTTTCTACTCATCTTGAGAATCTGTATAAAATATATTGGGCACCCTAAATATGTGTAGTGTCTACATCAATGCATCATACTTATTCTTGTGATGGGCATATTAGAAGGGAGTAAAGTAATTGCATGGATGAAAGGATGGTACCTATCATAAATATAGAGAGCTCAAGGACAAAGTGATCTCCGTAGAGATTAAACTTTAGACTGTGAGCCATGGTATAAAAACATCCATATATTTCTCATGCATTTAACTCATTCTGAATGAATCCATATATTACAGTTCTTAGTAACTTACCAAATCTATGGCAATCTTTCCCTTCAGGTAGTCTAATGCTCCCTTTCCATAAGAACCAACTAAATGCAAATCTTAGCTGGTTATTGAAAATAAAAATAAAAAACAAAATTAAATAAATTCCACAATGAAATCAAAACTTAATGAACATGAGGCTTGTGATATGATCTCCCATGTTTCTAAATCTCCACTCATGTCACTGCATGAGTAATTAGAGCTTATGAGCTTCCATTGGACAGATAATGTGATCTGTCCTATACCTTTAGAATGTTAATGTATGAGAATTATTTTTCTCCATTCTGTGAAAGGTCCTATCAAGTGGGAAGTGTCCTGAAGACAAAGAGGTGACTGGCAGGTAATGAAATCAAACACCGAAAAAATATATACAGAGAAAAAAACAGTTTACGAAAAGATTAGGAATCGTGATTGAACTGGAGCCTCTATACCCATAAGGATTTTTACTTGTCTTCCCTTGAGATCATGCATAAGGTTTGTTTGCTGTCCCTTGAACATCATTGCTGCAAATCATGCCTTCAAAAATAGAATACATGTACCAAAAGATAGTGCCAAAAAATAAGGGGTGCACAATGAGCATTATTGTTATATATTCAAACCAATATTTTGTAATCTAAATATTATAATCTAAATATTACAAGGGTGAGGTAGCTCCATCTATATATCTATATATCTATATCGATAATTAGTATTGATGAACTCTGCTGAGAGAAACTGAAGAAGTACCAAGAACTAAAAGGTACAACATGGACAAATTGAAAGAGCCAAATATCAGGAAAGAGACTACAAACAAGCTATGTGTGAAAAAATCATGTATCAGATGAAAGAAGAAATGAATGTTGAAGGGATATGAAACAGTGTGAAAATGGGAATATAAGATCAGATGAACAAAAGTTGGTCTACAAGCCAAAACTAAAGAATCCCGGGTGCATAACAGATGAACTGTTGCAGCTGAGTGACAAATGTGGGAAGCTGAAGGAGAATAAAAAGGATGAAAGTCCAAAAGCAGGGTACAATGCATTGTCCAGAGAGATAAAACAGAAAACAAAGAGAGACAGAAACAACTGGATACATGAATACTGTAAAGAAACAGAAAAACAAGGGTAATACCACATAGGGTTTGTATCACAAGACAAGAGAACTGAGTGGGACACCTGAACTGAAGATGTCAGCGGGAAAAACAAACATGGACAAATAACTGAGGACAAAAAAAGAAAAAGAGTGTAACAGAAAACATAGTTTGATGAGCTGTGCAATATGCAGAATATAGTAGTTAAAATGGTCCTGGAGAAGCTTCTCTACATGAAAGAGGAAAAAACAGGAATTCATAGAAATAAAGATCTTGATAGAAAATTTGAGAAAGAGGAAGGCAGTGGAAGTGACAATATAACTGCTCAGCTGCTGCAAGCTGGTGAGGAATGCATGGTAAAGATGATGCACAAGCTATTCAATAAGATTTGCAAGAAGTGCCAAGTGGAATGAGCCAAAGTGCTAAGAGTACCAATGCATAAAAAGAGGAGAAAAGTGAGTGCAAGTATGACAGAGCAATCAGCTCATTGAGCAGGCTAAGAAAACTATTCACCAAGACACTGCAGAAGAAAAAGAAGAGCTATATTGAAGCAGTGCTGGCAGAGGAACAGGCGGGACTGTGATCTATTACTCTTAATTCTGAACAGTAATATGTAATTAAAGAGGTATACGATATGCACATAGAACACAACCAAACCTGTTAACGACTTTATAGGTTGCAGGCTTCTGATAGCATTTGGCATCAACACTCATTGCAATTGCAGTGAGCATCTATGTGTCTGTCTGTCTGTCCATCCATCCATCTGTGAGTCCATTGTTCATGAACATATCCTAAACAGTAAGAGCTACGACCACCAAATTTGGTATGCAGCTCTCTCATATCAGCAAGGTCAGGGTTTGGTTGTACTAGGATAATGGGATGTGCCTGCAATTCGATTATTTCTCATACAATAGAAAGGGAGGTGTCTCGAAGGAGGGAGTTATACTGCAGAATAACCACAGAGAGGCAACAAGGGTCCAGAGAGGCAACAAGGGAATACCTATAAACCTATTGGTTCAGCAGGAGGAAGGAGGGAAGAAAGGGACAGCCATCTGCGATATATTTCAGATAGTTTGTCTGTTTGTGTCTGGAGATGCAGCAGCCATGAACAGGTGCTTCTCACCTGGCCCCAAGCTGCTGCGGTGAGAAAGAGCTGGGGTTACAGGTTGGGGTTGGGGTCCCCAAGGCAGGCTGCATACTGAGCCCCTCATCCCCAGGCTCACCCCAGAACAATGATTTAAATGAAGAAAAATAAAACTTGTTTGAGATAAGGACCTGAGCAATGCTAGGTAAATCTACAGGCTGCACCTCTCTAAACCGGGACTCTCTTGTCTGGCAACATCCATGATCTAGCAGGATGTTGCTGAATGAGAGAGCCCTGGGGCAGGAGACCAGCAGCTGAGAGCCCCGTGACAGGCAAAGCTTCTAGTAGTGGGGCCAGGTGCTCAGCAGACAGGCAGCGATAGCAAGGCTGTGGTAGCCCCGCAGCGGGGTTGTGCCACTCCAGCCCGAGCGGGGCTGCGTGCCAGCTTGGCATTGAGGACAGAGCCACAGCAGCTTGGCTAGCAGTACGATGGGGCTGTGACAGCCCAGCAAGGGAAGCCCATCTAGGGCTGCGGCAGGTCAGCAGCCCAATCGGGGCCATGTGCTGGCTGGCAGCGGGACTAGGGCTAAGTGCTGCCGTGCTGGTAGTGGGGCTGGAGCAGCAGCTATGGTAGCAGGGCCAGGGCAGCCGTGTTGCCCGGCCGGCAGTGGAGAGGGGCAGCAGACTGAGGTAGCCGGAGACAGGGGACCTTCTCTGGTCTGGTAAATTCCCTCATCCGGGACCGCTCAGGTCCCGAGAGTGCTGGACTAGAGAGGTCCAACCTGTAATACGATTATACATGGCATTCCTTCCCGCCCCTATGATCAAGCCACTAGCTAAAAGGTGAGAAGTACAGCAAGAGACAAACAGGAAGCTGATGGAATGGTTCAGGAAGGCTGTAGGAGCGTGACAACAAAATGTGCTATCAACAGGTTTGTTTGGGTTGGTACTAGAAGCAGTAATGGCTATTGCACTGAGATGAAATAGGAGGAATGATATTATGTGGGAGGACAATGCATAACCTTAGATTTACAGACTCTGTTGACCTCACAACATTGTCCAAGGAGGATTTATAGAGAATAATTAACAAGGCAGACCAGGAAAGCCAAAAATTCTAACTGAAGACCAGCATGGAGAGGACAAAATTATGGCCACTGGAAGGCAAGAAAACGAAGTATGGATCAGACTCAGAGAAAAAGAATTAAAATAACTAGAAAAAAATTGTATACCTTGGTGGATGAGTATCAAAGAATGAGGATTGTGAAGATGACACAAAAAGAAGAATTGAATGTATTTGGAAAAATCTGCAAGATTTAGTAGGCTAAAGACATTTCAAATTAAACCAAAAATCAGCCTATGTGAAAACTGTCATGCCAATACTGCTATATACAGTAAACTTCCGATAATCCAGCACCTTTAGGACCCAGGGGGTGCCGGATTATCAGATATGCCGGACTATCAGAAGGGGGGGCTATGAGGGGTTTAGGGTGGTGTGGGGGGTGGATGCCTCATAGCCCCCCCTTCCGATTGTCCGGCTCTGCCCCAGGCATCCCCGATTCAGCCGCTGCTGGTCAGTTTCAGCAGCAGCTGAATCGACGCGCCTGCAGAGCAGCTGGGGTGCTGCCTGGTTGGTCCGGTAGCGCGGCCCCTTGGCGCTGCAAGACCAACGCGGCAGCACCCCAGTTGCTCTTGGGGACGCCTGGGGCAGAGCAGCTGGGGTGCTGCCGGGTTGGTCTGGTAGTGCCGAGGAGCAGCACTACTGGACCAGGCAGCACCCCAGCTGCTCTGCTCCAGGCGTCCCCAAGTCAGCCGCCCGCTGAAACTGACCAGGGGCTGACTCCAGGAAGCCCGAGGCAAAGCAGCTCTGCCTCGGGCTTCCCGGAGTCAGCTGTTGGTCAGTTTCAGCTGCGGCTGACTTGGGGACAGCTGGGGTGCTGCCGGGTTGGTCTCGCAGCGTCGAGGGGCAGCGCTGTGGGACCTACCAGCAGCACTCCAGCTGCTCTGCCCCCAGCTTCCCTGATTCAGCCGCTGGTCAGTTTCAGCAGCGGCTGAATCGGGGAAGCCGGAGGCAGAGCAGCTCCAATGGTCTGGCTGCCCAGAGCACTTCCGGGTTCCTGATGGTGCCGGACCATCAGGAGTGCCGGACCATCAGATGCCGGACGAATGGAGTTTTACTGTAGTTTGGAATGCTGAAATATGAATGAAAGATTTTGACTTCAGAAATGAACACTGAGTTTCTACACTACAGAAAATTAAAAAAAGAAGAGGTAAGAAAACAGGTAAGACAAAGAATAACATTGTTACAGAATCTTCAATTACAGTGACTTCAGTGGTTTGGATATATGTCAGAAATGGATGCTGAAATGCTACCATGTATAGTAATATATATCAGAGTGCAGGGACCAAGAATAAACAGGGTGAAGAATGCTGTAGAATGAAAAAGTTGAAAGATAAACACAGCTGAGAAGCTAAGACAAGACACAGAGTGATGGAGAGACTTCATTTAGCCACTTATCACTATGGAACTGATGATTGGGAATCAAAGAGGAAGAGAAGAAATAGATTCCTCTTGACTAGATTGTAATGCTCTTATTCCCTCTGGAGTTGTCTTGAGTAGAAAAAAATGACTCACAATTAGGACAATGTGTGTTAATTGACCTTGACCCAGCTATGAACTTTTTCCCACTATGAATGCATTGCAATGTCTTTTCTTTTGATTGAGCAGATCAAGATGTACCCTGAGAGAAGCCCTTTTCTCTAGGGGTATGTCTACACAGCAAAGTTATTTCGAAATAACAGCCGTTATTTCGAAACAACTATCCTAGTGTCTACACAGCCATTCTGTTATTTCGAAATTAATTTGAAATAGCGGAGGGCTTATTTCGAAATTGGTAAACCTCATTCCATGAGGAATAGCGCCAATTTTAAAATTGCTATTTCGAAATAAGCGTTGTGTAGATGCTTATTTCGAAATGGGGGCTTCCAGCCCTTCCCAGGGTGCCCTGCTGGCCGCCCTGGCCACAAGCTTACTTCTAACCTGATGCCCTGCCGGAACCAGTTCTGGCTGGCCTTAAATGAGATTCAGCGTCCAATCAGTGTGGATGCGCTATTTTGAAATAGCAAAAAGCTATTTCTAAATGCATTTTGTGTGTAGAAACGTTATTTTGAAATAAGCTATTTCGAAATAACTATTTCAAAATTAGATATTTCGAAATAATGCTGTAGTGTAGACATACCCGAGGGCAAACATATCTTTTGGTTTGTGCCTTAGACCTCAGTGGCCTGCTCTGTCTGTGATGTAAGATACTATTGACTGAGCCGGGGAAATAAAATCCAGCCAAATGTAACTTGTGTAACTGCACACTGAAAATAAGAAGCATGCTACAATTATTTCATATAATCCATGCTTGTAAGGGGGAAAAAACCCATATCCCTATCCAAAACCCTAGAACAGGGTTACTCAACATGTGGCCCACAGGCCACATGTGGCCCGCAGCCCATTTGTTTGCGGCCTGCAGCGCGGTTTGGGTTTATACAGGGTTCAGGGGGCGGTTTATACAGGGTTATACAGGGTTCACCCGGCAGGGTGAGCATTCAAAGATGCAAGTGGATGGCCTGGCTGGAACAGACGGGTATAGAGTGTCAGCATTTCTAGCCCCAAGGGAGGAGGTGCCAGGAGCACTGGGGCATTGTGGGAAGTGCTTTGTATTCATGCCTGTCAGTGTGAAAGAAGCTGTTTGCATATATTTGCATATATATTTGCATGTATATGCAACCATACTTAAGTTGCGGCCCTTGGCATATGCTGTATCATTGTGGCCCCCATGGCTTCCAAAGTTGAGTAGCCCTGATCTAGAAGAACTACATTAGGGAAAAAAATGTCCAAACTGCTCAAAACCACATGACCAAAGTTTTTCTGACTTATGTTTAAATTGATTTACTCTTAATCACATTGACCAGTACCTTGCTTCACCAACAGTGCTAGTGATAGCAGTGAGATTTACTGATGAGACAACTTGTGGGATAAGGTGCTACCAAATATGAATGGTAGTGGTATGACACATCATATAGCTAGGAGATAAGAAATATTAAGTAGAGCTGATAGAAATTCTTCATTGAAGCATTTTGCTTCTGATACATATGGGCTGCGTCTAGACTGGCAAGTTTTTCCGCAAAAGCGGCTGCTTTGCGCAAAAAAAACTGCCAGCTGTTTACACTGGCTGTTTGAATTTGACAAGAGCACTGACTTTGTAATGTACAAAATCAGTGCTTCTTGCTAAATACAATGACTCCGCTCGGGCAAAAGCCCTCTTGCAAATGCTTTTGCACAAGAGGGCCAGTGTAGACAACCCAGAATTGTTTTGTGCAAAAAGGCCCCGATGGCTAAAATGGCGATCGGGGCTTTTTTGCGCAAAAGCGCGTCTAGATTGGCCACGGATGCTTTTGCGCAAAAGCGCTTTTGCGCAAAAGCATCCGTGCCAATCTAGATGCGCTTTTACGCAAATGCTTTTAACGGAAAAACTTTTCCGTTAAAAGCATTTGCGGAAAATCATGCCAGTCTAGACGTAGCCATGGTGTTATCAAAACCAGCATTTTAATGGGGAAATGTGAGTTCCAATAAAAAAATGTCCAATTTCCCACCAGGAATTTTTGAACCTATCGAATGTTTTCAACTTACACTCATACTGGGGGTGGTTTGGGTTTTGTTTAGTTTTTGCAACAACAACAACAATGAACCCAGGAATCCTAAAATAAAATGACATTTAATGTTAAAACGAAGTGACCATTTTTATTTGGATTTCACGTGTCAATTTGAAATACTTTGTTTTTATGTTGGATGGTGCAAAACTTTCCACAGGAAAAAAAACAAAGTTTTTCAATAAAGAAATCTTATCAAAATATTGTTTTGAAGTTTATCAAGGGAAAATATTGCACTAGCTCATCCCCATCCTCTCCCCCCCCCCTTTTTTGTAAATTAGAACAAGCCTGAAGGGGGGGGGGGGATTTATGTTAGCCAAAGGACTTTGCTGCAGCACAAGAAAACCCCAGCCAGGAGCCATGCAGCAGTATCAGCAAAGAGGGGGGGTATGGTATACTAGCCATTACATTATCCACTGAAGCATCCAATACACTGGGTTCTACCCGCGAGCTAGGCTATATAAATCAAGCATAGAAAGTGGACCAAAGAGATGGGAGTCAGAGATGGAATTGTTAGGAAAGAGGCAGTTGCTGTGAATGTTAGTTGTCTTTCCATGGAGGACCTCTTCCTATTTCTTGCAATCTCCAGAGAGATGTTCACGGGAGCAGGAAGTTTATGGGGTTACGAGTTCATTATGTTTCATTATTTCACAATACACCATATAATTTCACATGCCCCATTACAATGTGATACAATGAATCTATCACTATTTTTTCTTCAAAACATGTTTTTTTTTTATGAGAATGATCCATCAGTTGCCATCAGGCAGCATAATGAGGATTCGCTCTGAAACGATTCCCTAATTGTAAACTAAACACTTGAGAAAAGCAGGTTTTGCTACTCTTTTGCAAATTGCTGTGTGACTACAGTTTGCTGTTGGCACATCTTGTTCTCTATTAAATGTACCAACTGCTTGGTATCTAATTATGCACTTATAGGTTTTTAGAGGATCAGAATGCAAATAGTTGTTGCGGTGTGAACTCTTATTTCTAGCTCTTCAGATTTTTCTTTTACTCAGGCACTCTAGCAAGCCACACTGAGAGCTATTAATGTAAATTAATTATTCCTCCTGCTGGCTTCCTTACAGTTTACTCAGATGAGGGATTATTAAATGTATCATGCCTCGCAAATTAGCATGCATTAAAAGCCTTATCATTGCTGCTGCACTGTTGGCCCCCTCATCAGGGGTCCAAGAATTAAATAATTATTGCTCAACCATTCCAACTGGTAACTACTGATCACTGTCACATGGCTCTAAAATATAACAGACCAGATATTTGGATTATAGGCACTCCTCGTATTATCTATTGCCCTGACATTGTCCTTGGAAAGAGAATCACATTGTCATTTCACACCAGGATATTCGATACAATAATGTCAGAAGGCAGAGTTTGACATGAAGAAGCAGAATATGTTCTTTTGTGACCGAGGGCTCTTTTTTTTATTGTTTCAAGGAAGGAAAGCTAAACCAGTAACTATAGTAATAATAGAGAGTAACACTTGGGGCCAGATCCTCAACTGGTGTAGATCAATGTATCTCTGATGGAATTGGGAAGTCCCTCTTCCAAGAGGGACTGCCAGTGGATAGCAAAGGAAGGCTCCTATGGCATTGTTTGCAGGGGAAAAGAAGAATTTCAGCTATCAGATAGATTACATATACAAGGCCAGATGTCAGCTAGTGTAAACAGCTGTCGCTTTGACTGAAATCCAATGGACTTGACCTGAGGATTTGGCCCCATATCATCAGTTCCTCTTGTGACATAGCATTACACCTGCCAGGAACAACTCTTGGGTATGTCTACACTGCGAAGTTAATTCGAAATAACAGCCGTTATTTCGAATTAACTTTAATAGCGTCTATACATGCAAACCGCTATTTCGAATTTAATTTGAAATAGCAGAGCCCTTAATTCGAATTTGGTAAACCTCATTCTATGACGAATAACGCCAAATTCGAAATAGCTATTTCAAATTAAGTGCTTAATTCGAAATAGGGGGCCTCCAGCCCTTCCCAGGGAGCCCTGGTGGCCGCTCTGGGCACAACCAGGAAAACTTACTCTCTCTCCTCTCCCCCAGCCCCAGAGCCATTAAAGGGGTAGACCCTGGCCACAGTGCCTGTGCCAGCTCCAAGCCTGCCAGCCCAGAGCCAGCAGTGGCCACCGGGGCCCCTGACCCAGTGGCCCCAAAACATGAGCCAGCAAGCCACTGGCAGCCAGCCCTTCACTGCTCCCCAGGAGCAGTCTGCCACCTCCCAGGAGCCTGACAGGGGCTGGAGAAGGCGGGCGCCTTCCTGGTCCAGGGTGGAGATCATGGACCTTATTCAGGTTGGGGATGCCCCCAACATCCATGAGCTCCACACTAGATGGAGGAATGCGGCCGTCTATGGCAGGATAGCTGCCAGCCTGGCCACCAAAGGCCACATGCAAACCCAGGAGCAGGTTTGCATGAAAGTCAAGTTGGTCCGGTGAGACCCCCAACCCTGAGCCCTGAGCTTCCCCTCCCCCTTCTTCCCCTTGCTTTCCCCTTCCAACTCCCTCCTCCCAGGTTTCCCCCTCCCCTCTCCCACCCTCTCTCTTCCCCTCTCCCACCTCCTTTTCCAAGTCTCCCCAGAGGTTCATCCCCCAGTTTTGTTCAATAAACCCAGTTTCTGTTTTTGAACATACGTGTCTTTTATTTGACATCAGGAAGGGGGGCCAAGGAAGGGGTAAGTGGAAGGACGTGAGGGAGGAATGGGGCACGAGCCCCCAGTGGGGAGTACTGGGGAGGCTCTGAGGGCTCCTCAGGGTGGACGCTCTCCCTCAGGGCCTCCTGGATCCTGACAGCCCCCTGATGGACCCCCCGGATGGCAGCCTGCAGCAAGTGCAGCCAGGCTGATGGCAACGACCCCACGAGATGCACTGGCATGCCCAGGGGCAGCTCTGGCTCCATGTGGCTGAGTGCTGTGGTGTCCTGAGTGCGGGCACTCAGGGCACTCCAAGACAGGACTGCTTTGCTGTCCCTCATTGAGGTAGACAAGCAAGCGGAGAATCCTGAGAACTGTCTGTCCAGGGTGGGGGTAGGGTCCCTTTAAGCACGGAGCTCAGTTAGCCTCAGGCAGCAGCCCCACACACTAAGTCCTAACCTGATGCCCTGCTGGCACTAGTTCTGGCCAGCCTTAACTTCGGTTCAGGGTCCACTCAATGTGGACGTGCTATTTTGAAATAGCAAAACACTATTTCGAAATAGTTTTTGTGTGTAGGTGCGTTATTTCGAATTAGCTTAATTCAAATTAACTATTTTGAATTAAGTTAATTCCAAATAGCGCTGTAGTGTAGACATACCCCTTGAAAATGAACAACAATGCAAAACCCAGGATCTTTCTCAATTATTGGCTGCATCTTCCAGTGTGGTGCAGCCATATTACTTTGCCCACCAATTCCAGCGGAAGAGCCAACTTCCCCAGGAGCATCACCTCAGTGCAAGGAGGAGCCTTTGTTGGCAAAAAGATGACCTCAAGGTTCTCATTCCTTCCCACTTCCTCCTTGCTGGTAGAGGGATTGTGTCAGCAGCTGGAGGGGCAGAGTTATTAGCAGGCAGTGTGAGAGCAGTGAGGGCATTAACTTAGGCTGGTGAATTGGCTTTCCATGTAGCAGCCTGAAGACCTGGGAGTACAAAGGGGACTGTTATGCCATCTCTGATTACAAAGGCATTGATCTGTGCTAGGTGCTTGTTGCAGTTGGGTTTCTGGTCCCATAGAAGTAATAATAACCACAAAATACTTCTGATGTTGGTGAACTAGATAACAAATGCTGTAGACTTAATAGACACTTTGATTGAATCCACCAGAGTTCTGAGGCAGATGCAGTGTTTCTGCATGGCTGCAGTTTCTATCAACATCTTCTGAAGCGCTCGAGAGTCCTATAGGTAGGGGGAAGAAGTTCTTGTAGGTTTCTAACCATTTGTAAAAGGATTTTATCTCCAGGGATTCTGGTCATTTTCTAATTGTTCATCATGCCAGTCTCTTGCTGATTTTGTTCCTTAGAGATATAAAAAAGGAGCATACAGATACCCACATTATATTTCACATTTGGTTCAGGTCAAAGTTGGGGTGAGAAATGTGACTTCAGCTTATTGGAATCTGATTGATCATCTAGTTCTCTGGTCATTTCAATATGGCTACTTGGAAAATAGGGTCAGTGGTATATCTAGGCATTGTCTTGGAATGAATTTGAATGCATGGAAAAGTCATAGTGACACTAATAATTTTCTCTATAGCTGTAGAATATGTTATTACTTGACAATGAAACTCATGATAAAGTATCTACGGAGCACAAGCTTTACATGTGTAAACCTTGCTATTTCTTAAAGCTGTCTATTAGGATATTTGACTTATAAAAACTTTCCTAATGGGATTTTATATGTACCTCCCCAAAAAGTGTTTAAAAGTGTTTTCCTTTGTATCTGTGCATACTTTGCTTTGCTGTTTTAAATGCACACAGTTGGACCTATTGCTATTGTTTAATCCATTGGAGTAAGTAAATCTTACCCAATTTTTATAACATGAAGTTCACCTGGACTATTATATTTTCTCAGTTTTGTAAGAACCATAATATGCCACCAGTTACAGCTGACATTGACCTTGTATTAAAAAAAAAACAAAAAACCTTCCCTGCTAGAGTAAACAACAGTGATAATTCTCCAACGTGCTTAGATTATTTTCCTTGGAAAATTATTCCACAGGCTTAGTAATGTCACAGTCAGGAATTTTCTCACTGTGTTTAGCATAACTTCAATTTCTTTGTGCCATCCCATTACCCCTAGGTGATCCATTTAAAATTGCTCTTCTCCCACATTGATGCTTACAAACTTAATACAACTCTAGATTGTTACCACATCCTCCTCTCCCCCCCCCCATCATTATCATTTGGCCAAGTTGCCACAGGTTGAACCTCTCTAGTCCGCCACTCCTGGAATCTCACCAGTGATGAACCAGAGAATTTGCTGAACCAAGGAAGGTCAATACTGCCTAGCAGCATTACCAACACTTTCACTGCTTACTGGGCTCTGGGAAGACATTTAGGGGTAAATTAGAGTTAAATAACAGCACAGAGCACTGAGAGCCAGGACTGGTGGCGGGAAACAAACTTTATGGGACTGCGGGAAACTTGGCCACACCCATGATAAGTGGACTTCTGGCTAACTAAAATTATGGTCTAGCAACAGCTAGACCAGATAGTGCTGGACTAGAGAGTTTCCACTTGTATATAAATATTCTTGTTCTTCCACAGTTCTTCTTCAGTCATATTCCATAAGCAGAAACCTTAAATATTCCAACTGTGTAGGGAAGAGTAAGCTTTTAACTTTGCCATTTCTGAGATCTAGATATTTCAACTACCCTAGACAAGGATTCTTTGAATTTTACAGTAAATCAGACTTGCAAGATTCAGGTCAGATTCTTCTCAGCTATGGCAGTAACACACACAGATATTATAGCACTTTGGTTATAATTCTCTAAGTGCACTTCTCTCTGATTTATTTTTAATGTATTCCTCCTCCCCTGGGCTTATCTTTCTGTCTCCTTTCCCCTCCTACAACTCTCTCCTTCTCCTCCTCTGTCACAGATGCAGAAGTTTCTCATTTGCTTTCCACCCCTCACGTCTCATCCTTTCCACTTGCCCCAGTGGTCCCATCCCATTCCATCTCCTGATTTCACTCAAATCCACTCCACACTCTTCTCCTCAACCTCTCTCCCCACTAGCTCTTTCCCAACACAAGTATACTTTAGTAGCCCCATCTTGAAACCCCTCACATCCCATTTGCATCTCGAAGTACTGCCCTGTTTTCCTCCTCACTTGGGTAATGTAAGGGAGAGTACACTGATAGAATTTGCAGATGACACAAAGATGGGAGAAGTTGCAAGCAGTTTGGAAAATAGGATTAGAATTAAAAACTATCTTGACAATTTGGAGAACTAATCTGAATTCGACAAAATGAAATTCAGTAAAGATAAATGCCAAGTGCTACCTTTAGGAAGGAAAACCCAAATGCATAAATATGGAATGGGGAAGAAATAGCTAGCCAGTAGTGGTACAGAAAAGGAACTGCAGACTAAGGTGGATCACAAATTGAATCAGAACCTATCATGTAATGCAGTTGCCGAAAAGGCAAATATTATTCTGGATTGTATTAACAGGAGTGCTGTGTGTAAGACATGGGAGTTAATTATTCTGCTCTGCTCATCATTGGGCAAGCCTCAGCTAGAGATTTGTGTCCAGTTTTGGCTTCCCCATTTTAGAAATATGTGGATACACTAGAGAGAGTCCAGAGGAGAAGAACAAACGCGATAAACAGCGTAGAACTCATGACATATGAGGAAAGGCTAAAAAACTGGGTATGTTAAGTTCTGAGTAAAGAATACTGAGAATGGACTTGCTAACAACCTTCAAGTATGGTATGGGACTGTTATATGAGGGCAATTGTTCTCCATGTCTACTTAAGGATTAGCAAGAAGTTATTGGGTTAATATGCAACAGGGGAAATTTCAGAAAAACAATTAGTAGTCCTGTAGCACCTTAGAAACTAACAAATATATGATCTTGAGCTTTCATGGGCATAACCCACTTCTTCAGATATTGGGGAACTGAGGTAGGTTATCAGAACCTATGTTATGACAGATTTGGCAATTTCATACAATATCCTGGGCAAGTATTATTGAATTACCTTAAATCTTATTGAATGAAATGTGAGTGTTGTAGGAGTTCATTGTGTTTAAAATGCAAATGTTTGAGTAATAATGGGATTGTATGTAACTTCATTAGGAGCTGAAACTAATGTAAACCTTGGGAAGGGCTAAGATCGTCAAAGCACTCTGCAACCATGCACAAGATAAACAAAATTAAGTGGGATTCCTGGCAAATACTTGGAAGGAGAGGAAGACAACTTGTCACCTTTGGACCCTTCCTTCTGAAGCAGTGCTCTGATGAGAACCCCATTTTAAGAACCCTGGGGGGGGATACATTTATATCCATGGCTGAGTATATCTGTGGATATAAATTGGCAGGGCTTGACAAGCGGCGGCGAGTCCTGCTCACCAGCCGTGCGGTTTGGCACCCTGCATATGAGCAGACCACGCTGCACATGCGCTGATAGCACTGCGGCGCCATGCCGGGCTAAAATCTACTCGCCACAGGCGAGTAGATTGCCCTAATTGTCGAGCCCTGAAAATTGGTATCCGTAGAGCTGCAGGGCTGTATCAGGAGCCATAGTGGTGAAAGCAGCACCATGTTATGCTGCAGCTGTCAGGAGACAGTGCCTAAGCTGGTAACTCCTCCAACACGGCTGGACTGAGCACCCACCTGCTGTGGTGGGCACCAGGCTCACTGGCAGCTGTCCCTGGACACACTAGTGTGTGCAATCAGCTCACATGCTCCTGAACAGGAGACATAGACTGCTGCATGGGTGGGACTCCTGTACTGAAGGTTGCAAGCAATTGGTAAGCCTGGTGCCCACCCCAGCAGGTGGGGCTGGAGGCAGTACAGCCATGCTGGAGTTGCTGCCCACATGGAGTTCTGGTTCCTGTGAGGAGCAGCCCAACATGTTGTTGCTTTTGCTCACTGAATTCCTGGTACAGCCCAGCAGCTCCCAGACACCAATTTATATCAGCAGATATACACATCCGTGGATCTAAATTTTGTGTCTGTGCAGGGCTCTGCCCATTATCTGCTAATCATTTATTGTGTAAGGATCAGATGAGAGCCCTAAACTTGGATAAAAGAGGGAGTCACACCTTCCTGGGTGTGCTCATGAGCTTGTGGCCAGATGTGGTTCACCAGGTTTAGTCTCTGGTGGGCTACCATGGGCTAATTCTGATGAACCACATCTGGCCCATGGGCTCCTTATTGCCCACTCTGGCGCTAGGTCTTCCTAGCCAAACTGTGTCTAAATCTCAGAGATGCTTTCTGCATACATCTCTTAAATGTAACCTTTTCCTCTCCATCCACACAGCTAAAACTGTCAGGAGCCTGTGTCTCACAGCAACATCCTTCTTTATGGCTTTGTCAAATGCTGTCTTGCCTCACTCATAGTCATTCATAATGCTGCTCCATAATAATTTTCCTTGACCATCACTTTAATCATGTCACTCCCACCCCTCTTTTCATGCCTTCACTGCCTCACTCCCTGTATAAAACATCAAACTTAAGTCTCAGAAGGGTAGATGTATTGGTCTGTAACTTTAAAAACAAGTTGTCCTGTGGCACCTTAAAGACTAACCAAAAAAAGCCCATGATACTATGTATTTTTGTTAGTCTCTAAGTTGCCACAGGACTACTCATTGACATCAAGCATAAGTTGCTCACCTTCACTTTTGAGGCCTACCTCCACCCGATTCGTCATTTCTCATTGGCTATTAGATACGTTGGCTCTCGCGTCTAATGGGCCAATGATGCCAGCCTCCCACACACATTTGTTACATTTTCAGTCAAACATCTTTGTGCTTCCTCCTGTGCTTCCTCTTGTACTTGGGAGGAACTCTGCATACATATCCAGAGCTGACTTTTTACCCTTCACTTCCCTGCTTAATGTTCCTATTTGCCTTGAGCCCCATAAATAACTTGGCTGAGATCACTGTATCTCCTGCTGACTAACATTGTCTCACTATATCTTTTTACTCCCTCGTTGACTTGTCTCAATTCACCTATTGTCTCATGTGTTACACCTACACTGCAAATTCTGAGGCAAGGTTTTTGTTCACTTTGTACAGCAATTAGTATAATGGGATGCTAGGTCCTGATTTGGGCTCCTAAGTGCTACAGTAAGACAAATAATAAATAACCATTGACTTTTTAAATTCTAAAGTCTATAGAAATAAAGAGTAATTAAAAATAACTGTTTTTCAATATATCCTTCATTGAACTGAACTTTAACATTGATCAACATGCTTTCTCAGCAGTTTTAACTGACATACCGAGCCATGTTGTATAGTGTTGTAGCTGTGTCAGTCCCAGGATATTAGAGAGTCAAAGAGGGTTAGGGTTAGGTAATACTGGACCAACTTTTGTTGGTGAGTGAGACATGCTTTCGAGCCATATAGAGCTCTTCCTCAGGTCTGGAAAAGCCTGTCGACAGGGGAGGAGGATGTGGGCAAAGGGAGCAACTGTCTTGAGGCCTGGCAATTCAAAGGGGCTTGGGGTTCCCGATTGCCACCCCTGCCACTGTGACAGTGGTGGAGGCCAGAGACCTGTGCTGAGGGCCAACTTCCCCACCCCACCCCTTCTGCCTGAGGCCCCGCCCCTTCTGGGAGCACAGAGCCACCTCACCTACCTTGCCCAGGGGTCTGGCCAGTCTGTCAGCTTGCCTGCTCCCAGTATCACAGCAAAATGCAAGGGGGAGCAGATTGTTTAGCGTAGCTAGTTAATACATATTGTAAGGGACCATTCAAGGTAGAGTGGGCAATTAACATGGCACTCTCCTCCACCTTGTCTCGCTAATATCCTGGGGCCCACATAGCTGCCACTACAGGACAAGAACTGAACCGTGACAGGCATAAAAACACTACATCACTTAAGATGAAAAATCCCAATGGAAGGGAAATTCTGAGAGACTTTCATGAACTGTAACTGACAGTCAGGTGTCTGAACAATAGTACCATTCTATTTTTCAAAAGTTAACATCTATAGGCAAATTTAATCTTTGGATGCCAGCAAAGTTTCTAAGCACTCCTGTGTGAACTATGAACAGTGAAACATTTATTTGTTGAATAGTTATTTTCCTCTGTTAGCAAATTACCCCTAATCAGGTTGGTCAGCTAATCTTAAGAAATATTAGCATATGGGTTGTTTGCAGTATGCTCTCTCTGTTTCCATATTTATTAAACACTAGGCAATTTGCCCGTCATAAGATGGGATTTTCAGGTCTCTCCTCCATGTCGGTCTTCTCTCCTGAGCCTCCGGTCTCTCTCTCTCTCTCTTTCTCTCTCTCTCTCTCCTCCTTCTCCTGCCTCCCCCCACTCTCTCTTTCAGCTCTCCTCGGCCTCCTGCCTCTCTCTCTGTCTCTCTCTTTCTCTTCTCCTCCCCCTCCTGCCTCTCACTCGGGGGACTGCAGAGCCCAAATGGCCGTTTGGGCTCCACACTCCCTGTGCTGCATGGGGGGTGTGGAGCCCAAACGGTCGCTTGCGCCACTTGCTCCCACGCAGCAGCCTGGCTGAGCCGCGCAGAAGTCAGCCGAGCGCCACGGCAGGAGGCGAAGGGGGGCGGGGCGATGATGTTCACGGCCAGGGGGCGGGGCCTGGAGCCGCTGTCATGCCGCACGTCACTGCCCGGCCCCCCTTCGCCTCCCACTATGGCACTCGGCTGACTTCTGCGCCGCTCAGCCGGGCCGCCGCGGGGGAGCAAGCGGCCATTTGGGCCCCGCACTCCCCATGCAGCATGGGCTGCCCAGAGGGAACAGCCAGCATTTCAGGCAACAGCGCCCCCAGAGGGAACAGCCAGCATTTCAGCGTTACAGACTCTCAGACACTGGGCTACTATACAGTACAGCTGAATGGTCACAAGTCACATAGCATTGTTTCTGTTCTTTGACTGGACAATACTTTACAAACATTAAGCTTTCATTTTCTTTGTGTGATTTATCCACAAACATTGATCGTTGCTTGTGTCTATGTGAATAATAGGAAGAACCTTTCAAAATGGGCATGGGAAAATAATTATGCAAATATTTTGTGTCACTATTAGTGATGCTTTTGCTTGCCACAAACATAATGGAAGTCAGTTACAACTTCCATGCTCATGAATTGGCTAAATGGCTATTAATAAGTGAATGAGATTGTGAACAGCTCTGAAGTTGCCCACCTGGTTTTAATTCACAAGGCAACATTGCTGGGCATTTTGATGTCAAGCAAAGAGTTCTACTGCCATTTCATCATTATTTTCCTTCCTAT
Source organism: Rafetus swinhoei (assembly GCA_019425775.1). NCBI lineage: Eukaryota > Metazoa > Chordata > Testudines > Trionychidae > Rafetus > Rafetus swinhoei. The sequence goes on along the minus strand of CM033443.1, from coordinate 34,861,354 downwards.
ATTTCTGGCCTCAGTGGTGCTAGATGACTATGTGGGCAGAGAACTATACTTGAATCAAACACATTGAAGGATTGGGGCTTGGATAGTTAGTCTGACTAATAAGATGGGTGAACTAGAGTACCTCGTATTAAAGGAGGAGATTGACATAATAGGCATCACTGAAACCTGGTGGAATGAGGAAAATCTGTGGGACACAATCATGCGGGATATAAAATATATCGAAAGGATAGAGCAGGCCGGGTGGGTGGCGGAGTGGCACTGTATGTGAAAGATAATGTAGAATCAAATGAAATAAAAATATTAAATGAATCAACATGTTCAATAGAATCGCTATGGATAGTAATTCCATGCTCCAAAAATAAGAAATTAGCAGTAGGGATATATTACCGACCACCTGACCAGGACAGGGATACTGACATTGAAATGCTGAGGAGATTAGAGGCTACCAAAACAAAGAACTCTATAATAATGGGGATTTTAATTACCCCCATATTGACTGGATACATGTCACCTCAGGAAGAGAAGCGGAGATAAAATTTCTCAATGGCTTAAATAACTGCTTCTTGGAGCAGCTGGTGCAGGAACCCACAAGGGAGAGGCAATTCTCGATCTAGTCCTGAGTGGAGCGCAGGATCAGGTCAGGAAATAACCGTTACAGGACCGCTTGGGAATAGTGACCATAATATAATAAAATTCAACATTCCTGTGGTGGGAAGAACACCTCAGCAGACCAGCACCCTGGCATTTAATTTCAAAGAATTACACAAAAATGAGGAGGTTAGTTAAACAGAAATTAAAAGGCACAGTGACTAGAGCCAAATCCTGCAAGCTGCATGGAAACTTTTAAAGACACCATAATAGAGGCCCAACTTAAATGTATACCCCAATTTAAAAAACATAGCAAGAGACCTAAAAAGAGTCACCGTGGCTTAACCACCATGTAAAAGAAGCAGTGAGGACAAAAGGCATCTTTTAAGAAGTGGAAGTCAGTCCTAGTGAGATAAATAGAAAGCAACATAAACACTGTCAAATCAAGTGTAAAAATGTAATAAGAAAAGCAAAAAAGATTTTGAGGAACAGCTAGCCAAAAACTCAAAAGAAATAACAAAATGTTTTTAAGTACATTAGAAGCAGGAAGCCTGCTAAAAAACCTGTGGGTCCCCTAGGCGATCAAACTATAAAGGCGCAATCAAGGGCGATAAAGCCATTGCGGAGAAACTAAATGATTTCTTTGCTTCAGTCTTCACGGCTGAGGACGTTGGGAGATTCCCAAATCTGCACCGTCCTTTGTGGGTAATGAATCTGAGGAACTGTCCGGATTGAAGTGTCATTAGAGGAGGTTTTGGAACAAATAGAAAAACTTAATGTTAACAAATCTCGGGACGGATGGCATTCATCAAGGGTTCTAAAAAGAACTCAAATGGGAAATTGCTGAACTATTATCTGTGGTTTGTAACCTATCCCTTAAATCGGCTTCCGTACCTAATGACTGGAAGGTAGCCAGCGTGACACCAATATTTAAAAAGGGCTCTAGAAGCGATCCGGGCAATTACAGACCGGTAAGTCTAACTTCAGTACCGGGCAAATTAGTGAAACAATAGTAAAGAATAAAATTGTGAAGCATGTAGAAGAACATAATTTGTTGGACAAAAGTCAACATAGGTTCTGTAAAGAAATCCTGTCTTACTAATCTATTAGAGTTCTTTGAAGGGGTTAACAAACATGCGGACAAAGGGGATCCAGTAGATATAGTATACTTAGATTTCCAGAAAGCCTTTGACAAGGTCCCTCACCAAAGGCTCTTGTGTAAATTACATGGCCATGGGATAAGAGGAAGGTCCTTTCTTGGATTGAGAACTGGTTAAAGACAGGAAACAAAGGGTAGGAATAAATGGTAAATTTTCAGAATGGAGAGGAGTAACTAGTGGTGTCCCCAAGGGTCAGTCCTAGGACCAATCCTGTTCAACTTATTCATAAATGATCTGGAGAAAGGGTAAGCAGTGAGGTGGTAAAGTTTGCGGATGATACCAAACTGTTTAGGATAGTCAAGACAGAAACAGACTGTAAGGGACTCCAGAAGATCTCACCAAACTGAGTGATTGGGCAACAAAATGGCAAATGAAATTTAATGTGGATAAGTGTAAAGTAATGCACATTGGGAAAAATAACCCCAACTATCATTACAGTATGATGGGCTAATTTAACTACGACAAATCAGGAAAGAGATCTTGGAGTTATCGTGGACAGTTCTCTGAAAACTTCCACACAGTGTGCAGCGGCGGTCAAAAGGCAAATAGGATGCTAGGTATTATTAAGAAAGGGATAGAAAATAAGACCGGAATATCTTACTGCCCTGTATAAAACTAGTACGCCCACATCTTGAATACTGTGTACAGATGTGGTCTCCTCACCTCAAAAAAGATATTTTGGCCTTGGAAAGGGTTCAGAAAGAGCAACTAAAATGATTAGGGGGTTTGGAACAGGTCCCATATGAGGAGAGGTTAAAGCGACTGGGACTTTTCAGTCTAGAAAAGAGGAGACTGAGGGGATATGATAGAGGTGTATAAAATCATGAGTGGTGTGGAGAGGGCCGATAAAGAAAAGTTATTTATTAGTTCCCTAAATAGAAGAACTAGAGGACACCAAATGAAATTAACGGGTAGCAGGTTTAAAACTAATAAAAGAAAGTTCTTCTTCACACAGCGTGTAGTCAGCATGTGGAACTCCTTGCCGGAGGAGGCTGTGAAGGCTAGGACTATAACAGAGTTTAAAGAGAAGCTAGATAATTTCATGGAGGTTAGGTCCATAAAGGCTATTAGCCAGGGGATAAAATGGTGTCCTTGGCCTCTGTTTGACAGAGGCTGGAGAGATGGATGGCAGGAGACAAAGCGCTTGATCATTGTCTTGGTCCACCCCTCTGGGGCACCTGGTGCTGGCCACTGTCGGCAGACAGGATACTGGGCTAGATGGACCTTTGGTCTGACCCGGTACGGCCGTTCTTATGTTCTTATGTTCTTATGTTCTTAGCTACTCAGATATATGTGACATAAGTGGGTAGTGTAGCCTATACAAGGATTACAATTTTAGAGAATCAAGATGTGGTCAATATCACTTTTGGTGAGATAACTAAAAAAGTTTTGTATTGAGCATACTTTTCCCTTGGTGAAAGTAAACAATAGTTTTAAATTGTTCAGTGCCAGAGTACACTTCAGTCATAGTCATAAGTGAATCCCTGGGCATTTTGTAGAAGCAGCATTTATATTCCTCTATTAAAGAAACACTAAAGCAGTTAATAAATGCATCATAAGGCCTCCATTGCACTTTGTTTCCAAGGATGTATTATGGCTGTAGCTATAGTATTCTACACAGCAAAGATAAATGGATTTCATAACTTGGCATTGGGGGAAAAGTGAGGCTAGGAATTATCGGATCTGCCTGGAGTCGGATAACTTAACATTATAGTTCTGAAAAGCAGATCTCTAAAAACCATTAAGGACATTACCTTCTTGATTGGAGATTCAGAAATTGATGCATTGCCTTCAGTCCTATTATGTTTCCAAACTTTCATTAAATTTATCCCATCTTCCACCTGGTCCTCATAAATTGCTGGTCTGAAAATAAATCATTTGTCATGGAGTGTCTATTATGAGTGGATTAATCTTCAAAACAACATTATTATTTCCTAAAGACCAGTCTTAAAAGCATCAGCTGAATATCAGCGAAAGTACCTTATGTTATGTTGACTTACTACTCATGGAGAACATTTCCTGATGCTCTTCTGCTTAATATGTTGAATTATCAGTAGGTAAAAGAATTCTGATCCATTATTGGTTTAAAAAAATACTGCAGCTGGTGATTACAATTGGGGAAAAAATAAAGTAAACTTTAGTTTTGCCAAGTAGGCTCATAAATTCCTTTTGTGTGAAAGAATGGGTGCCTGATCACAGTCTACAAATATTACTACTATTGTGAAAAGACTTCATAGAGGGGAAAGGAAAATTTGTCTTACACAATGATGTCTTTTCTGAGAGATCCTGTTTACCAGTTTTTTCCTCAAGGGTTGTCTGTCTCCATAGAGATACAGAGACGGTTGAAACTGCCAGTCACAGACAGCCCTTTCTAAAAGAACCACAGCTTTAGCATTCTTTTTCAGATAATTGATCACATTTTAATCACTGAATGACTCTTTACAGAATATAAAATTGCATTTTACAGCTCAAGGAAGCAAATCTGCATATACATATTGTATAAATAATGACAACATAACATATGTTTTACCAACTTACTATATACTAAGTTATTTCTCTACAATGGCATAATGTATATGATATGGTAAACAATGAACTTTCCTCTTACAAGTTTCTCTCCCATATTTCCTTTTAATTTTATTGAATTAAAAGAATGGTTACATCATGATCTGGGCATGAGGGGAGGAAAAAAGGTTTTAAATGATTTTTTATGGGTGATCATTACGTATAATATAAAACCCCCAATGATCTCTCATGAAATACATAAGAGGAAAGTTCATTCCTTTACCATGGTTTAATTTAATTTTAAAAAGGATATTTTTTCATTCTTGATCAGCATGAGGATCCTAACTGCAGTTAGCAGGAAAGAAGAGCTATGCATGTGTGTTAATGGGCACAATTTTTCCCTGTTGGTAAATAGCATGGAAAATCTGCTCTAGGAAGATAATTATTGAAGTGAAAGCTAGAAAAATCCAAAACAGTAAACAGGAAGCATTATCTCTGACCAATATCAGTAGTAAGGGTGAAGTATTTGCCCCACTGAAGGCAAAGGCCAAGCAAGGGCTAAGCCAAGGGGCTAGGCCTAGGCCAAGGTCTTAACTGTGACTGATGGTGAGCAAACCAATGGAAAACACCATGAAGCTGAAGAAGGCGACACAAACTAAACAAAAGAGCTTCCTCGGGGCCCATTTTTGCTCTGGCTGTGTGGAGGGCACAGCATGAGGAAAGGGGATGGAGAGATGTTTTGTCTGTATTAATCACAGCAGGTTGCCTGCTCTGCCACTTGAGTGTGTCCATCTCCTGTTTGAGCCCCAAAGTGGGACTGATGTTGGTATACAGTTTTCCTTGTGACATCAGAGTCCTTTGGTGAGCTGATGGTGTTCTTCACTCCCATGGTACCCGGACAGCTGAGGCTGTTTGGTGAAGGCTGTTGGAGAAGAAAGAAGGACATGGTGTTTAAGGTGAGACTTGGAGGAGACAAGAATGGGATATTGGAGAGATGGATACAGGGAAATAATTCCAGTGAAGGAGACAGCATGATAGAAATGATGAAGCTAATAGCTGGAATAGAAGTAAAAAAGGAGAACAGGCTGAGTGTAGAAAGAAAATAAAAGCAGAGATGTGATTAGTGGGATGGAACAGTATGTATATGATAGCTGAGCAAAGAACATATTATAGTGCCTTGGCCACTAGGAGGGCTATTATAATTATGTTTCCTTGGACTTTTATCTAGAGCTGCATCTCTGACCTCTGCCTTTTCCCAGGATGGTTCATGTTGCTCTGAAGCACCAGTCAGAGGGAGAGAAAGTGGAGCTGGAAGCATAGAATTACCCAAGAAACACCCTTCACTGTGGGAATGGCCTGGAACAATTCCACTGCAGACTGCCATCTAATCAGATAACCCAAGCTAGACAGCGGCCAACCCTTACTTTGAATTGAACAGGTACGAGCAAGGTACTGCTGGCTGTCCTAATGGCAATTTCACAAATGTGCTTCAGTTCAGTAGTGAGCTGACACCCCAGACTGGTGATGGAAGTGGAGGCACTTTTCCGTGCAGTTTAGCTTCTCTACACTATTTCATCACTAATATCTGAGCACTTCCCTGTGTTTGTGGGGAGCTCTCCACTTTCAGATGAAATGTAAACTCCCAGGCTTACAAAATCTAACCACAGTGGCATTACAGTTTGCAATTGAAGACATCAGTATGGGGAAGCAGCATTGCCTAGTGGATAGAGGACTGCACTAGGACTCACAAGACACAAGTTTTCTCCCCACCTCGGCCACTGGTCTGCTAAATGACCTAGTTACCACTCTATGCTTCAGTTGCCTCATCCATAAAGCTGGGTTATTGACACCTCTTATGAAAAATAATGTTCTTCTACACTGTCTGTCACACAACCTATACAATTACTCTAACGACTAGCTTGACATGGTTTCTATCATCAGCTCCTCTGAAGAAACTCTTTGTCCTGTGCTTTTCCTAGGTAAGCGCCTTCTGTGGTTGCCAATAATTCACAATATGCTTTTCATTGTAACATCTTTGCTATTAGAATATCATGGGGCAGTGATTCCCACAGGATAGTTGTGTGTTGTGATTGGTCTTAAGTATGTTTCCTTTTAATTGTGTTGAGTTTACCTTTACTTTTCCATTCTGAGAAGACCTAAAGAGATGTTTCTGTTTGGCTGGTTACCCTCATCTAAGGGACTGAGATGGAAATTCCTTGAGAATTCCTCGGTATGCTTGAGATGGAAATTCCTTCTGTTAAATATTACACTTTGGCTGGGACTTTCCTTGTATGGTTTAACTTTGGGGAAAGATTTTGAAGGACAGGTCTACATTGCAAACTTTTGCCAATATAATTTTATTGGTTAAGTTTGGGAATGTGATTATTTTGGGTATGTGATTATTTCTACTGCATTTCTATACCAGAAAAGGTCCTAGTATATGATAAAAAAGTGCTTTTGCAGCTACAGTCTATTTAGCTCAGGAAGCTGATATAAGGTAGGAAAGTTTCCATGTATTTCAACATCGGCAAACCTTTTCCAGAACTAGGCCTGAGTGGCCACATACCAAAATGTCTGTTCCTGGGCCAACAGTTTGAGATCAGAAGAAAACCAGCATGCAGGTCCAAAAATAATTTGTGATCCCTAAATATATGGTGATAAGGTGATATGGTAGAGGACCATGGGTAGGAGAAGCCTTGTGCACTCAATGGTGTTAATAAATGAGAAGAAGCCAGAAGCCAAACTGAGCCTTTTGACTTCTTCCTACACACTTGTGCATCAAGCTGTGTGAAATTATTTTGGAGACCATTTTAATGGATTTTAAAAATGCCTTTAAAAATTCTGGTTTAGTCATAAAATATGAGTTTTGTTATTTCATGGGGGAAAAACTGAACATTTCAATGATTTTTCTCTGAGGGAATGGGGGGAGAAAATGTTTAGTTTTTCTGTGGAGAATGCATTATATGATGAACTGTAATGGGACAACACTCACCTCTCAAAAGTGCCCCCTCTGGCCAAGGACCTGTGCCTGCACTCTTTCTGTTTGACAGCCAACAGCCTCGTCTGCAACTCAGCTCTCTGGCCAAGTCACAAACCTCTTGTGGGAGTAAACATCTACCAGGAGCCCATCTTGATGCCCTCTGCTAGCATCCCTCAGTGTGTTCTGTCACTCGGAAGAGAGTGGTGCCTCCAGGGCTTCCCTTCCCTTCCTTGAAGCAGCATCCTCCGCCTTGCCTCAGGGCTTTACCTCAGAGTCTCAACATAGTTCAGTTAGTCCCCAGTGAACTAGCCACATGGAACTCTCCATGGTGCTGTCACTCTCTCACTCTTCTAGCCAGTCTGCTCCTCTGTACACTTTAGAGACTCCAAGGACACTGATTCTGCTCCTTTTATAGCTCCCCAGCTCCTTTTATAGGCCTTCCTGGCCCTTGATTGGCTGCTTTCTCTGCAGACACTCTAGCCTTCTTGGAGGACCTCTCTATGGCTTCTCTTCTGGGGTGGTTTGTGGCAAGGCCAGAAGCCTCCATTGAGGACTTTAGGGCCTGGTCCACCCCTTCATATCTATATATGGGTAACTTTTTGCAAAAACTTGTAGTTGGGGCAAGTTAGAGGAATGTGGGGTGGGGCAAACACAGAGAGTGGGGAAAACTGAGCAAAGGGGAACAGAAAGGAGAGAGAAGATGGAGTAGGGAAAAGAGAAATGAGATGCCCAATGCAGACACCAGGGAAAAGGAGAGATGTCACGGGGGCAAACAAATATGCAGAGAGTGAGAGATATTATAGGGAGGCATAAGAATGGGCAGCAGAAGTGTATATATCATGAGTGATGGGAGCTAAGTGACATAATTCTCCTAGAGCCGTCTTCTGGCCATGGCTTTCTGATTGCTGCAGTTTGGGAGGAAAGACAAGAGAAGAGCTTGATTTGCTTTTTTGCAGTGCAGGAGATTTAACCTGCTTGAGGCTCTTCAGATGATTTGCTTTGTTTCTGTGCTTCTGTCAAAGGGGGAGGTTGATTTATGAATTCTAAATATTCTAGGTACTTGCAAGGTGAATTTTCAGTGCATTGTAGAAAAAGTCATGCTCATGACTCCCACTAAAAGCACAAAAAGCTGCTACACGCACAGGACAGTCATTTCTGCTGACTCTTATTTAAAAGACACAAATGTCATTTCAGCAGAGCCAGAGTGATTGTAGCTGAAAACGTTCTGAAAGTGGATATTGGGTGGAACTCAAAACATGTTTTTCTAAACTGACAAAACTCTGTCTCCCTGTGCTACCTTATTCATGTGTATGAGGAAGTTTTATGTATCATTCAGTAGCTAACTTTGCCTGGCATGGCACAAATGCTGTTTATCTAATACAGACCTTTCCTGAAACTGCCATGAGAGTGAAAAACCATGTCTGCATAAGAGATCTTATCTTTCCCAGTTGTGTGGTGGTGGTGGTCTTATGGTCTTTGCTTAAAAGTTAGCAATAGAGTTGGTCAGAGAACTGGAATTTTTTCAATGCAGATATCACCTTATAAAAGTATCTTGTCCAGATATTCTGATAAGGTTAAGAAAATGTCAGTTTCCCCCACACTTATACTGTTTCCAACATTGAAAAGGTAGGAAAGTGTGAGACAGGGAAAATATTTTTCAGTTTTAACAGTAACACTTTCTCTTTTAAATGTTAACACTTTCAACCCCCGTTACTCTTTTTTTCAACAAATACAGTTGGAAAAGAGTTGCAAAGCAAGGAAAAATCCAATTTCAAACCAGCATACTTCAAAATATCTGAAAAACGAGAACAAAAATTACATTGAAAGTGAGAGGATTTTTCTACCAGAATGTTTCTAGACTAAATCCTGTTTTCTGATGAAAAAATGTTTTGTCAGAATTTTTTGTAACATCTCTAATAAACATTGCTGTTCTTGGGTATACACATTGAAGTCACCAGACATCTGATACAAGGAAGGAGGACTCTTTTATGATGTGTTGGCTCGTTTGTTGTTTTTTGTTCCATGTTGTTGGTTTTTCTCTGATTTGTGTGCAGTTTCTATCATAAGTATGGTAAAATGGAAGCTATCGTTGAATAATAGGTTTGCATAGATTCCAAATGAATGACTGGCAGACCAGGATTATCAACACTTTTTTTTTTTTGGCAATAAAGGTTTAATTTTCTTTTAAATTGGATGTGTAAATTGGTCACCACTATTCATGCTAAAACCATCCTGACAAAACTATGCCTCTCTTAATAACATCATATTTAAAGTTCAATTATGTTTTCTTTTAAGCAAATAAAAGAGAATTGACTGAGTTGAAAATTTCCAGTGTCCCCACAAAATAGCCAGACTCTAATTAGAGATTATTGCCTATTGTCCATACGAAAACAATTTTCTTTATTTAGCAGACTGTTACTTTCAGTAAAAACAGGACAAAGTCGAATTAAAAAATGCAACTTCAGCTACATTAATTATGTAGCTAAAGTCGAAGTACCTTCACTTAGCTTTTGGCACTGTCTACACTGCAGAAAGTCGAAGGGAGTACACTCTCCCTCCGACTTCCCTTACTCCTCATGAAAGCAGGACTACCAGCATCGACTGGAGTGCCCTTCTCAGTTCAAATTAGCTCTCTTAACTAGACCTGCTAATTTGAACCCTAGAAGATTGACCACAGCAGCTTCGATTTTCCTCTGTAGCGTAGATGTACCCTTAGTTCTTCTTTCACTGCTATGCCTATGGGTGCTTCACTTCAGGTGACAGAGCATCCTGGCACCTTTGAGCTGAGATTTTTCAATAGCAGTGTCTCATGATGCCTGTCTGTCCATGCATAGTTCCTGCTCAATTGTCCTCGGCTGAAGGCTGGAGCTCTCCACAGTACAACAGGCCCTTCTCTCTAGATTTTTAAAAAATTGTACTTAAATAAGTTTTCTTTTACTGTCTTATCATAGTTCATTTAATAAAAATATTCTTAGATTTGTTAGTTCTCCTTAATTCATAGTTCCCCTCAGGCCACGAATGTTAATGATGATGCCAGGTGCCTGTGGGTTTAAGAGATGTGGCTCCTGCTGCAAAGCACTATCTAGATCCAGTGGTCACTCTGAATGTGTGAGGTGCCTGAAGGCATGAGCCTGATTCTGTGATCTCTGTCTGAAGATGATCCTAATGGAGAAATGGTCATATGCACGGTGCCTACTTTGGGCAGGGCCACCAACGGGCAAGGACGGGGGGAAAGAAGGGAAGGGGAGGCACGACAAAGGGGACACCTCACATCTATTCAAGCAACACCATCACAGGACCTAATCACATAAACCACACCATCAGGGGCTTGTCCACCTGCATATACATTGATGTGATATATGCCATCAAATGCCAGCAATGCCTCTCTGCCATCTATATTGTCCAAACCAGGCAGTATCTGCATCAAAGGATAAATGGACACAAATTAGACATCAAGAATGGTAACATATATAAACCTATAGGGGAACACTTTAACCTCCCTGGACGTGCAGTAGTGGATTTAAAAGTAGACATCTAAAAAAACCCAAAACAAACAAACAAAAACAAAACAAAAAACTTCAAAACCCAATTACAAAGGGAAACAGCTGAACTCCAATTCATTTGCAAATTCAGTTCAATAAAATTAGTCCTGAATAATGATTTAAATTGGTAAATGAACTACAGAACTAATTTCCCTTTTTCTCTCCACTCTCATCTGAGGAAGTGGGTTTTGCCCTCAAAAGCTCACAATTATATATATATATATATATATATATATATATATATGCCACTGTACTATTCATTTTTTAAAGTTGCAGACTAACATGGCTATCCCTCTAAGACTTCCCCTCTCTTGATATTTACATCTCCCCATCAGTTTCTGTGAATGAGCCACATCCACCCTGACTTGACAGTAACAGTCACCCAAATCACCTCTGATCTTTTCCAGAACCCAGGACATCAAATAAACATAAAAAAGTCCACACAAATATCAACTTAACAACTGGAACTCATCAGGGCATGCTGTGACTCAATATAAAGCAGAGCATTTCTTCCAAATGCCAGAGTTCTAATAATAAATCATCTAGTAGACACAATCTCCTTCTGTTCCCAAATCAAAACAAAATCTTGTCTACGACCATTAGGACCCACCACAATATACATGGTAAAGCACATCAGGTTATACACGCAGTGACTTCCAAGCTGGCTGAATGCAATGTACAGAAACACAAAGCACAACATACACAGACTAGTCAACCCCTCCCCCCTCCAAGATCCCGCATTCTCTCAGATGGTGGATGACACTGGCAAATCTAATGGCGGGTATTCCCTACCAACAATTCCCAACCTCAGTAGTGATCACAACAGATACATCTCTATTAGGCTGTGGGGGCACAATTAGACCACCACATAGCACAAGGCAACTGATCACCAGCCAAAACACACTTTCACTTAAATACCGTGAACCCAAATAGGAAATGAACTCCATAATTCTCCACAGAATATTCAGACAAGGAGGGTTCTCTTTCATTGACTTATTTGCCATGTCCCAGAATTGTAAATGTACCCAGACTGCAAATCTCTGTTCCAAAGCAGGATTTGGCCCCAGTCTCTGGGGGGTGCCTTTCTAATCTGCTGGAACACCTCACATATATACACTTTCCTATAAATATCTCTAATCCACAGAGTCCTGTACAAAACACAAGACGACAATTCCACAATCATTCTAATTGCCCCAGGGTGGCCCAGACAACCACAGTATCTTTACCTGTTATGTCTGTCAATCTGTCTACCATAGACTTACCCATTGATATGAAACTTCCTGTTGCTGAACAATGGACAAGTCCTACATTCACAACTAGAGAAGGTCCACCTGAAAGCATGGTTCATCCATAGGTCACTTTTTGGTCAAATTGAAGAATTCGGAACTACTGCTAAGCTCTATCAAATTTTATCTCGTGGCAGTTTATACTTTCCATGACAAAATCAAAGGTTTTCAGTTTTCACACACCCTAATACAAAGCTTCATGCTTAGGCTCCTAAATCTCTATCCAAAATTACATTCCCCCAATCAGACCTCATACTTGAACTTAGTACTCAAGAGCTTCGTGAGACTTCCATTTGACCAACAGCTCCCTGCTCCTTATTCATCTGTCCATGAAAGTAGTTTTCCTGGTAGAGAAAACTAGAGAAATTAGCAAGATTAGCACAGTAATGGCCAACCTACCCTACACCATCTTTTTGAAGGACAAGGCCATGTTAAAACCCCATCCAAAAGTCTCCCCTTATCAACCAACCAATTTACCTTCCCACATTGTATCTAAAACTGCACACATAGTCACAGGATGCTGTACTCCATCCTGGGATCTATGGAGTAAGTTCCATCGGAATCTCAATGGCTGGATTTTTAATCCTGTCTATTTTCTAACTCCAAAGTCCAAGGAAGTCCCTGCATACTCTAGACAAATTCATCAATCAGTTGAGATTCCATATGGTCACATTACAGTTAATCTGCTCCCTTCCCTAAATCTCAACAGTTGGTTTGATGCTCTTGACCTTTGATATGTGTGTTTTCCTTTGGCATTGCTATCCAGTCAGCAAAAATTCCTCATCTTTGTGACTAGGGGCTGCCATTATCAGTATATAATATTCCTCTTGGGACTGTCATCAGTTCCTTGTGTTTTCAGCTAATGTGAAGTGGTGGTGGCAGCCTTCTTTAGGAAGAACAGAATACATGTCTTTCCTTACCTTGGAAGTTGGAACTTGTCTAATGACCACAGTCATTGTCATGTCAGGTTTATCAGTCACCACTTCAGCTGTCCGGGAACTATTCTGTACAGGGAGAAGTCAATATTCATTCCTACTCAGAGACTGCTTTTGTGCCTCAGAGATTTCAAGTAATTCACACCCTATGCATATCATTCATGTTTCACCCTCCACTGTGGCTCAGATTTTCTGAAGTTTCAGGGACACATGGTCATTTGTACTGTGATGGGGTCAGTCCCACTCCTAGGTCCCAGAACCCTGTTCAGTCCACAATCTGCAGTCTAGGTACTACAGCACAGGTTTCGATTGCCCCTTTCAATGTTTTGTGAGGGACTGTCCCTTGGCAAAAATGGGTGTAAGGACAGATGCTTCTGGTCAGCCTTGCCTGGATTACCAGTCCTCCCCAGCTACCAGCTGGACTCTCTGGTTACTTAAGGGAAGGGAGCTCAAACACTCCCTGTTGGAGCTCCTCACCTTCCCCCTCTTTTGGCAATGCAGCCATTCTCTATATCAGCCTCTCTGACTCTTAACCTTATCAATTGTAACTCCTCTCCACCTCCCTCCAAACTTCTCTTCCACTCTCTCCTTCACTCTCCCCCACAGGGAAGGCTCTTAAAGAGGTCCTATGGCAGCTCAGCTGGCCCTTATTTGCTTTAGAGCTGCCCTGTCTCAGCTGCCCCTGATTAACCAGGGCCATTGCTATTTTCCAGAGCTGCCTTTCTCCCTTTCTACTCAAGCCCTCTAACCTTCCCTGTCACAATACATATGTGCTCCAGCAGGCCAGACATCTTCCCCAGGCCTGGTTGAAGTCTGTTTATTGCCAGGGCAAGCAGCACTGTGACAGATTGGTCAGATTCCATCGCATAATGTGACGTTCTTTAAAGTGGTGGATGAACCAGGGTAGTGTATGTTCAGGCATTCCCTTCTCTTGCCCTGCCTGAATGATGCCCATTGTAACAGAAGCTTCCCCATCAAGCTGAGGTGCTTTGTGAGGGGCTGTCCCTCAGCAAAAATGGCTGTCGGGACAGATGTTCTGCTCACAGTGACAATGTCATGCTCACAAACCTCAGGGTGTGTGAATCGCAACAGTTGTTTAATCTTCACAAAAATATCCTCACGTTCCAGGAAATTCACAGAGTTGCTGAGCTTTCCTCTCTTGTGTTAAGAGGCTGTTGGCTCATAATCTTACTGACAAGACCTTGGCAATGTACAGTCTAAACAGACGGGAAGGAAAGGGGGCCGAGTCCTGACAGTTTTGTCAAGCAAGCACTGAGCTTTCAGCAGTTTTGCACCACAGAAGACATCACAACTGTAGCTGCATGCTTATCTTACCCACAGAATCAATTAGCCAGCTTCCTCAGTAGCTGATGCTCTCACTGCCATGAGAGGTCTCTCAGGAAAAGCACATGCTGAGGTTCACCTTTGGGGCATTCCCTCTGTCAATCTGTGATGTACAAGACACGACAAGAAATATCACCAATTTTGTTCTCAACCAGGCCACATCTTGGGATCATTCACCAATGCCTTTATGATGGACTGAACCTGATGCCTAATGAGTGCATTACAATCCCTCTAGAACCCACAGGTCATTCACAACCTGAGAGCAGACCATGCCAAATTTAATCTCCATTTCCCCATCCTAGCTGAGACAGCCCTTGTTTCAGACCTCTTCAGGCTCTCAGTTCATCCTCCTGGCCCTCTGTTTCTTTTCTCAGACATTGTCACAGCACACAGCCAAATATTGGATCAGGGCAGCCTTCATCTTACAACATGGTCTATGAATGGGTAGACCAAGAGGAATATGCGTGCACCTTAGTGATTCAAGAAATACTGCTCAATAGGAGAAAGCAAGCAATCTTTTTTTTTTCTTTTCAATCTGGTCCCCCACGAAAGGAATACAACCTTCCAAAGAAAGGATACAGGACATCTTAGAGTATCTCCTATATCAGAAGTCCCCGGGACTCCCCAGGTGTTCTCTGAGGGTACACCTTACAATGATCTTGGCTATACCTTGCCCAGTCCAGCAATGACCAGTATTCTCCAACCCCATGAGCCTTAGAGTTCTCAAGAGAATGGTGCATCTTTTCCTAACTTCTGAGAATTTGGTGTCCTCCCAGCACCTCACCACTGTCCTGGCAGCCATCATGGGCTTCATTTGAGCCCATGGCCTCATGCCCTTGACCTCTCATAAGCCAAAATATTGCCTTCCTTATTGGCTAAGAGAATACTGAACTTCTAGTGTTAATGGAAGGCCCTCCTTACCCAGTGTTTTTCAAAGACAGCCACATCATTATTTTTTAATTAAAATTGTGTCTGCCTTTCATTTCAACCCAACAGTATAGCTCCTTATCTCCTCCCCAAAGCCATATTCTAGCAGACAAGGAATGTCTCTATATTTTAGATGTTAGGAGAACATTGGCTTTCTACTTCAATAGGACCAAGAGCTTAGGTGCATTTCTCATCTCTTCATGTTCTACGCTGATCACATGAAAGGTCAGGCAATTTCTGCACAAACTCTCTTGCTGGATTACTTACTGCATCACAAAGACAAATGGAATAGCTAATATTCCACACCCATAAAAACTCTACTCAGTCCTATTCTACGAGGACTTGGGTTACACAAGCAGATGGCCTGAAAGATGTTCCCTTACTGGATATTTGCTGAGCTGTCACTTAGAAATTATTTTGTGAGGTTCTTTGGCTTTTGTTATGAAGACTAGATCATCATAATGGTCCTTATTGGCCTTAAAAAAATCTATGAAGTAAGTAAGGTACTTGAAGTATCACTTTAAAATCTCAGAGGGGTAGCCGTGTTAGTCTATTTCGGCAAAAACAAGTAGTCCTGTGGCACCTTGAAAACTAACAAATTTATTAGGGCATAAGCTTTTGTGTGCTGGAGCATAAGCCATGAAAGCTTATGCCCTTATAAATTTGTTGGTGTTTAAGGTGCCACAGGATATCCTTGATGTTTTCACTTTAAAGTAATTGTTGATTAAATGCAATTTCTTAATGATACCGATTGCATATGACTACCAATGTTGCCTGAAATACTAGCTTTATGGAAAACTTACTGTCCCTAGAAGGTACAGTGATTACTTTGATATCAACCATGGCAACTTATTTAATACAGACATAGGCAAACAAGGACATGTTTTCTCACAGGATTGGGGGAAAATGCACACGCTAGATTGTTTTGATAAAAGCTCAGGTCTGCTCAGCAGAGTGTGACAGCTCCAACATTCATTTGTCTCTGAGAAAGAAAGGGGAAAAAAAAAGAAACCCCTGGATAATTTGTAGGTAAACGGTAGATGGCAGGATGTTGTTTAATACTCTCCGATGATCCTATAAGTCAGGTTTTCAATAACTACTGGACTGGAACTACAGTACTGCCAAAAGACATTTGCTTCAATAAATGTTCAGTGGGTATTTGGGGGGGATTTGTTTTTCCCCAAGCTGGGTGACATTTAAACAAATCAGGAGGTGATAGTTAGGGTCCTGTTGGGCTATCACTTTGAGTGAAGTTTCAGAGAATGTCTTCTGACAGAATCCACTTTTTTCTCATTTCCGCACAAGCTCACGGAATATATTTTATGAGGAAATATAAGTGCCCACAGCATGCGGCAGAGCACAAACATTGTCTTGTTATGAATTAAGAGAACAACAAAACACAGGGAAGTAGTTACTGTCTGGTCAGAGGAGATAGATTTCTTCTCCTTGTGGCTCACATTTAGGCATCTGACAGGCATAGTAGCCCAAGGTGATAACAGGGGGAATTACCACAGAGGAATTCCCATCTTGCTGAGGCTTCAGGAATGCTCTGATTCAGACACGTTGTTTCAAACCCAGATTGATGCCCTAGCCTCCTGATAGAATTTTACCCTTCTGATATCAGCTTACCTTTTGTGCTACAATTTTGGCTGAGTGGAATTACTGACCCCCAAAGGCTTATGTTAAGTGGCTTCTGGCCATAAATAGAATTTCATTCCAAATACTAATTATTGATATCACCACACATATTCTCTGCAGCTGCTGATTGTGATGGTAGCTTTTTGTGCCACAGGATCTAGACTGATCTCAGCTCCTTTTTCATTCTGTGCAGGCCTCTAAACAGTCACCAGCTTCAGGCAAAACAGCAACAGCGTCATAAGCTTCAGGCAACACTCGCTTGGCCTGGATGGATAAAGCTAACAAAACTCTGATGCATCTGGCTAAAGAAACCAGAGCAATACTCTGTTTTCAGAAGCTAGACCAACATGAGATCTCTGGGGGAAGCAACTTCAGGTGGTCCTGAAATAGCCGACTGGGGAATGATCTTTAAATCAGGCTCTGCCTCTTACTTTTCACATTCTAGAACACTTTAGGCAACAGTGACATCCGGGACATCCTATCAATATGCAAACTACATAGCTGCATGAGGCACCGTTAAACTATTTCACGGTGCCTTAGCAACTGTGTGCTGCATATCAGCTCTGGTGGTCATCAGTAAGGGTTCACTTAGCTTCCATTTCTGACCAGGTGCAGAGGACTAGTCAGTCTTTGTCAACCTATCGTCAGCCGTTTCCTGAAAGGTGTCAACAGGCTATATCCATATGTCTGACTATAGGTCCTGGCCTGGGACTTTAATCTGGTCCTTTCCAAACTGATGGGGCTGCCCTTCAAACTGCTGGTGACTTGCTCTTTAATCTACCTCTCTTATAAGGTGGCATTTCTGGTGGCAATAACCTCAGAGTATCTGACCTGAAGGCCCTAACATCAGTCCCTCTCTACACTGTGTTCTACAAGGACAAGATTCAGCTCAGACTGCATTCAGCATTGCTCCCTAAGGTTGTTCATGTCAACAAGGACATCTTTCTTTGTCTATCTTAAGACTCACATACATAGCAGGGAACAAGATTTTACTCCCTGGATGTTTGCAGAGCATTAGCCTTTTAAAGTGAGCGAACCAAACCACCCTGGAATTCCATTCAGCTCTCTGTTTCTGCAGCAGAGAGAATGAAAGGGCTTCCTGTCTCATCAGAATTTTGTCTTGGTTCACAGCCTGCACCCGGACATGTACCAGCCAGCTTACAGCACATTCCGAAAAGGCACAGATTTTGTCAATAGCATTCTTGGCACATGTGCTAAGCCCAGGAAATATGAGAGTGGTGATGTTGTCCTCCATTCTTACATTCACATCATATTATGCCATGACCCAGCAGGCCAGAGATGATGCATCCTTCATTGGAGTGGTACTTTAATCAGCGGACATTTAAGCTTCAACCCTACCTCAAAAACTGAGGCTTGGAAGTCACCTAATTGGAATTGACATGAATATTCATGTGAAGAAGAAAGAATGGTTACTAATCTTCTCATAACTGTTGTTCTTTGAGATGTGTTGCTCATGTCCATTCCAATACCCACTCATCTAGCCCTCTGTTGGAGTAGATGTCAAGAAGGAACCGAGGACATTGTCATGTGGGGCAGCAGGAGACTGTATCGAGCACCACAGAAGTGCAACTCCAAAGAGTGTCCAGGCCGAACCAACTGAAACAGGTAAGGGAAAAATCCTCCCGCTGCTGTGCATGCAGCACACCCACCCCTAATTGGAATGGACAAGAGCAACACATCTCAAAGAACTACAGTTACCGTAAGGTTCGTAACTGATTTATTCTACAATAATGTCCTGGGAGAAGTGAATCATGTGCTAAAGCAAATCAGTCTATGTTGGATAATTATTATTATTTATTTGCATTGTGGTAGCCTGTAGCTCAGTGAAGGTTTGGAACCCCATTATGTCCACACACTATACATGCAAATTAGTAAAAGATAGTCTTTGTGCCAAAGAGTTGACAGTCTAAATAAGTCATTAAGAGGTAACCCAAGAGTCTGAGATAATTGAAGATTTCTGGATCCAGCTGCAATTTCTGTAGGTGTATATTTTACTCTGTCTGGCATTCGTCACTTTATTTTTTCTCTAATAGGAATAGAATGAATGCTTAGAATTCTATTATTAATTGTTAGTGGTATTCTTTTCCCGACAGTGTAGTGGAGCCTTTATTTAAAAATGGATCCAACCTTCAGAGCCTCTTATGTGTTTAAAATGATGACAAAGAAGTTTTCTGGCTTTTCATTTAGCAAGCATTGCTTGCCAAAGCTTTTCTTACTCGGTTCATTTCCCAGATATTTATGTGAAACTGAAATTGTTACTTCAGTCAAGTACCCTCTGCTAAGAGATGATTGAGGTGAATCTTCCAATCTAGGATTGGCATCTGTTAGTTCTACTCATTCAGACTTTTACAGAGCTACTTTTTTCAAGAGACTGTTTATAGTGATGAGATTTTAATAAATGCAGGGAGTCACCCCATCTCCCCCTCTGTGTGTGGCCTTCTCCGGCTCCCTCCCACTACCCTACACTGCTCCAGCACTACTTTGTTTTAGGATTCCTGCACTGACTGGCATAACATCCATTCTTCTACAAAGGAATTTCACTAACCAATTACAGAGAGTCTGCAGACCTGGAATTCATGAAGTGGGTTTTACCCATGGAAGCTCATGAGTCTATATATTTTGGTTAGTCTCTAAGGTGCCAAAGAACTACTCTTTGGGTATGTCTACACTACAGCGCTAATTCGAACGAACTTAATTCGAATTAGTTAATTCTAAATAAGCTAATTCGAATTAGTGCATCTAGAACTAAAAACTAATTCGAATTAGCATTTTGCTAATTCGAAATAGCACGTCCACATTGAGTGGACCCTGAATCGAAGGTAAGGCTGGTCAGAACCAGTGCTGGCAGGGCATCAGGGTCGGACTTAGTGTGTGGGGCTGCTGCCTAAGGCTAGCCGAGGGCTGTGCTTAAAGGGACCCGACCCCCCATCTCGGACAGACAATTCTCAGGTTTCTCTGCTTGCTGGTCTACCTTGCTGAGGGACAGCAAAGCATTTGTGTCTCAGAGTGCTCTGCTTGCCCTCACTCGGGGCACCATGGCACTCTGCAACATGGAACCAGACCTGCCCCCGGGGACTCTGCTGCATCTCGTGGACACGTTGCTGGCAGCCTGGCTGCACTGTCTGCAGGCTGCCATCCAGGAGTACCATCAAGGGGCTGTCAGGATCCAGGGGGCCCTGCGGGAGAGCTTCCATCCTGAGGAGCGCTAACAGTCTCCCCAGTCTGCCCCACTGGGGGCTTGTGCCCCATTCCTCCCTCTCATCCTTCCACTTACCCTTCCCTAGCCCCCCCTTCCTGATGTCAAATAAAAGACACGTATTTTCAAAAATAACAACTCTCTTTATTTAATACAACTGGGGAGGGGGAATGAAACTCTGGGGAGACGGGGGAAAGGAGGCGGGAGAGGGCAGGAGAGAGGGTGGGAGAGGAGGGGGGAAACCTGGGAGGAGGGAGCTGGAAGGGGGAGGAAGGGGAGGAAGGGAAGGGAAAGCTCAGGGCTCGGGGTCCTGCTGGCTCTCCCATCTCACAGCACTGCGGGTGCAGGGGTATCGGGGGAGAGTGGGTGTGGAGGGTGGGGCAGAAGGGACGGGGGGTGTGGAGGAAGCGGGAGGGGGAGCAGGAGTGAGAGGAGGAGCGAGAGCTGGGGCGGCCCCAGGGGCTGGAGCAGGAGGAGGCAGGAACCTGTCCACCAGGGTCTGGAGGTGACCTCAGAGGGCACGGCCCTGATCCTCCAGTGCCTGCAAGCTCCGCTGCCGCAGCCGCAGGTCCTCGCTGACCCAGTGCTCCTGGGTGTGGAGCTGCTGCTCCAGTAGCCGCAGGTGCTCCTGGCTGTGCATGTGGCCTCTGGTGGCCAGGCTGGCAGCCATGCGGCTGCAGACGGCCGCATTCCTGTGTCTAGTGCAGAGATTGTGGACGTTGGAGGCCTCCCCCCAAACCTCAATGAGGTCCACGATCTCCGCACTAGACCAGGCGGGCGCCCGCCTTTTATGACCCCGGGCAGTCTCCTGGGAGCCGCCAGCCTGGTCCTGGGAAGAAGTGGAGGTCTGGGTGGCAGCGTGTGGCTGGCTCATCCCGTGCCAGGTGCAGGGTCTGCTGGCTGGATGCTGGCAGGCTTGCAACTGGCACGGGCACCGTGGGCAGACCGTGCCCCTTTAAGGGCTCCGGGGCCGGGAGGGAGGCAGAAGAGTTTCCCTGGTTTGGCCCAGAGTGGCCACCAGGGCAACTTGGGAAGGGCTAGCCTCCAACTAGTTCGAATTAAGTGGCTACACAGCCCTTAATTCAAACTACTTAATTCGAACTAGGCATTACTCCTCATAGAATGAGGTTTACCTAGTTCGAATTAAGCGCTCTGCTATTTTGAATTAAATTCGAAATAGCGGTTTGCATGTGTAGCCCTAATGAAAGTTAATTCAAACTAACGGCTGTTAGTTCGAATTAACTTT
The DNA here is from genome assembly GCA_019425775.1 of Rafetus swinhoei. Classification (NCBI taxonomy): domain Eukaryota; kingdom Metazoa; phylum Chordata; order Testudines; family Trionychidae; genus Rafetus; species Rafetus swinhoei. The sequence continues at coordinate 34,839,986 of CM033443.1, read as the reverse complement.
GTAGTGTAGACATACCCTTTGTTTTTAGAGTTATAGACTAACACTGCTACCCCTCTGAAGTCAGTTAGGGGTGCGAGTCTTTGACATTTTTTGCTGGTATAGCTTATTTTGTTTGAGGAACTAGTATAAGATGCATCTGTTTTAGGAGGGTTTGCTAGTACGGCTATACCAGAAAAGCTATACCAGCAAATCCTTTCTCTGTAGACCTGACCAAAGTTTCTAGCAGCAGCATGTTTTAGTTATAATTTATTTGTATTACAGTAACCCCAACTGACATTGGCGAGTATACAGGAAGCCCTCTCCATTTGCGGAGGATACATTCTTGAGATCACTGCAAATGGCGAAATTCATGAATACTGAGTGTTGGGGAAGGGAGTGTTCTGGACACACAAAACAACTGTGTTTTCCCACCCACTTCTTGTTTCTGACAGTGTCCCCCTACAATAGTGATGAATTGCAATTCTCATGACATTTATAGCTATGATTGAAGTGATTTGCTCCAGATTACACAGCGGCGTTATCAGTAGAGCCAGGAACTGAGTGCAGGACTTGTGAATTATAACCTAGGCCCCTACCACCAGACTTTTCTGCTTCCTCATGGGAATCTTAAATTAACAGAGATTGCCTATCTCCTAGAACTGGAAGGGACCTTGAAAGGTCATTGAGTCCAGTCCCCTGCCTTCACAGCAGGACCAAGTACCATCCCTGACAAATTTTTGCCCCAAATCCCTAAATGGCCTCCTAAGGATTGAACTTACAACCCTGGGTTAGCAGGCCAATGCTCAAACCACTGAGCTATCCCTCTTCCCCCCCCCGGAAAATGAAAAGTCCTCCACAAAGCAGGCTGAAGGCATGTGATGTGTTCCTAAGAAAATTAGTAGCTTTTTTGGTAGCAAGGAGTGCTGTTTCCTATTCATTTGATGTTAGCTATAAATTAAGTGACAATCATGTTCGGCAAAAGTGGCAATTGTTTTGCTTTCTTTGACCTGTTAATTATTTATATATGGACTTCCACCTCCCCATAGATCTCTGGTGAGCAGCATGAGAGCCTTGACAAAATGCTGGTGCCAATTCATCATCCTTAGAGGAACAAACTTTGTCAATCCCCCAGTTATAGTGTGCGTTGTGGAGGTAAAAGTAGTGTATCAAGTCAAAGAGAAGAGCTGGCCTCATTGTGGGTGGCCTAATCATTCTGTGCATGGAGACGCTATCATTATTGACTTTGGTACTGATATATTTTGACAGCTTGCTATTACCAAAAAGATCTTCCTGAGGATTTGGGACTGTCATTTAGAATCAGGGTAGTTAAGAGTCAAGTTTCCATTCATCAAATTTCATCTTGTCTCCTCCTGAAGGATTGCAGTTTTCTAATTAAGGTACATACGTGCTTCAGGCACATTTACGCTGCAGCCAAAGTGTTGCAGCATTTTAACCCTGATATAATTTGCAATGTACAGAAAATGATGCATATGCAACATTTCAAATATTTCATAATTGCAATTACACAGAAATGATAAAGAACAGAGGCATAAGTTCTCTTCACACTTGCACTGGTGAGCTGGAAGGCCGCAGGTGCTCCTGGCTGTGCATGTGGCCTCTGGTGGCCAGGCTGGCAGCCATGCGGCTGTAGACGGCCGCGTTCCTGTGTCTAGTGCGGAGACTGTGGACGTTGGAGGCCTCCCTCCAAACCTCAATGAGGTCCACGATCTCCGCACTAGACCAGGCGGGCGCCCACCTTTTATGGCCCCGGGCAGTCTCCTGGGAGCTGCCAGCCTGGTCCTGGGAAGAAGTGGAGGTCTGGGTGGCAGCGGGTGGCTGGCTCATCCCATGCCAGGTGCAGGGTCTGCTAAATATAGCAAAACATAAATGTATTTGTAAGCATCATACATTCAATTATTTACATAAGTAAGCTTTTAAAATGTCGTGCATGGAAGATGACGATGCTGTTGAAATTCTTGCCCTTGATACAAGTTTCATGTTTCTGTTCTTCCTGCACCTAGAATCACAACTCTCTCTTTCTCCTTTTGTGACCACTTAAAACACTGATGCCACCATTGCTTGGCAACAGTAGCCATCCTCCCACCCCTTTCCCTTTAATTGGCAGATGGGATGGGCATCAGTGAAGCAAACCATCTGATAAGCTGTTTTCCCACTCCCTCAGCCACCAGATTTAAAAGAAATAAATTGACCTTGACCCTCAAAAATTACAGTTCAATAGAAAAATGTCAAACCATGATACTAGAAACTATTGTCATGATCCAATCACTTTTTCAAGTCCTGCGAGCTAAAGCATGCTTGACTTGCCTCCAGCCACCCATTTTGCTAAATTTTCTGAAGTGAAAATGCTTGTGACATGACCTTAGACAACAATATGTAAAGCTTCTTGAGTTATATAATCAAAATGCTATGCTCTAGAATTAATTTTCCAACAGATCAAATAATCCTTCAACCTGAAGTACAGGGAACATCAAATAAGAGTGAGATCCTGCTGGCCAAAAAAGCTATAGTTTTATAAAGAAAGGATGTTTTGTTCAAAAATAGAGCTGAAGTTAAAACTGTTAAATTAGACTGGACAAGAAAACATAATTTACAACATTGCACGTGTGGCATCTCCTAGTCCTACTCAGAGTTGTTATAGACACTATCTTGCTACCATTAAAATAGGTGCTTAATAATCTTCACAGATGTGGGAAGTGGCAAAGTGGCTTGTGTGCAAATTGAAATAATGGCACGTGGCAACTTTTGAGACATATTAAATTAATTGTGCATAAATTCAGTTGACAGTTGTGCAATAAATAGTCTACACTAAAGTAATTCAATTACTACACACAGCACATTAATTGTTATACTTTTAGGGCTATAATACATTTGTGTTTGGGAGCAATTTGCATATTTCTGCTCCGTTAAGTACGTTTACTTTTTTAAAATAGATTTAATGTCTGCAGGACAGCCACACCTTAGGCAGTATGACTCCAGAAAGGCAGTAAGTCAGGGTAAGATGCTAGAGCTGTTGAATGACTTTGGAATCTTGAAAAGGGCATTTTAACCAAGGACTGTAAAGGTACGTCTACACTTAACACTGGTGTGTATATACAAATGCTATGTCCAGCTAGACAGGCATAAACAGCAGTGTAGACAGTGAGGCATGGCTTAGGGAAGTAAAGAGCCCTAAATGTCCCGGGTATACATTCTGCATAGCTTTCTACCCAGATAGTACCTCCCACATCTACACTTCACTTGAGTGTCTAGCTTGCCCTTCTGCCTGCCCCGTCAGTGTCTTTTGCTGGCACATGCTATACATCACAGTCTACCTTCCACTGTGGCAGGTAGCCACATGGGTAGTATCTTTACTACACACACCTCTGTGCATGTAAGTTGAAAATAACATTAGATGGTGGGTCTGGAGTACTGACTTCTCAGTTTGGTAAGTTGTTGCTTATTAAAATAATGCATAACACTCAAAGGCACCCACCAACATCAGGGACACACTCTGCTAGAAGGTGCCCTAAGGAGCTTATGCTGTAATGTGGGGAGGGATGCAAGCAGTAGGAGAGAGAAAGTAAAATCCTTATATTACATCTGGTGTATTGAAACAGTATGAGATGAATGACAAGATTTCCAAAGGAAACTGAGGGAGTTCATCATTCAACTCTATGATGACAGAGTTTGATGCTGAATCTCTATTTCAACAGAAATTGCACTCCTAACTTCCTTAGGCTTCTTTGAGAATCCCGACTTAAATGACTTGGCCAAGGTCTTCCAGGAAACTTGTGGCTGAGCTGGTAAATGAACCTAGATTTACCTGGTTCCATATTCTTATTATTTGATTTACCTGCATGTCCCTCAACAGCAAAGGCTGGTTTTATTTCAAAGTAAAACATTTAAAACTTTAAGATCAACCCAAAGCCCACTGAAATAAATGTGAATATTTCTCTGCCACCGTACATTTTGGCTCAGCCCCTAGATGAGTTCCAGATTTTTCATGAAGTGCCTGAATTCTTAGAATGCTTGTCTTGGGAAAAAAAAAAAAACTCTGGCATGACCTTTTTCTTTATGCTGAAAACTCCTAAGGGTAGGGTCCACATCTTGTTTCATGTTTGTACAGTGCCTATTGCAATGAGCTTTCGATTCTGTGTAGGTGCTAATGACAACCAAATAAGAAGAATTAACAGGATAGGACTAAGTGGGTAATCTTTCTGATGAGGCCTTAAAAATACAGGAACTGTTGGCTCCGCCAGGGCAATAAGAATTACCTGACATTTTGTGTAAGAAGTGGAAATTTGCCCTTATATCTTCACCTAGATTTTTGCCTCCCCCATGACTACGCAGTGCACTGTGCACTACTGGTTGCTATCTTCTGACCATAGGTCTGGCTGCTTTTATGTGGTCCTATACATAGATAGGTTATGAGCCTGTAAACACATTTATGTAACTTTAATAACGCAAGTTCATTAGTGTTTACAGAATCAGGGCTATTGTTTGTAAGGCACTTTGGGAGGAAGATACATGTAAGATCTTTATTAAATACAGCATCCACCACTCCAATTCTAACTGTATTCGCTTGCTTTACAATGAATGTTCTTTTAATGTATCCTGTAGGCCTTGACATTTATGAGAACAAAGGCCCTGGCTGTATATTTCCATTTAAGTGAAGCAAATATAACTCCATAATGGATTACATTATGCTCTAAGATACATGTGTGCAATACTGTTAACTGCAGTTGTATGGAATATCTGTAATTTACGGCAGAATTTAAATCAACATGTATGTAACATTTAATCCTGCAGATGACCCTCTTGTATGCTTTGTACAGGTTGAACCTCTCTAGTCTGGCACCCTCGGGACCTGGCCAGTGCTGAACCAGAGAATTTGCTGAACCACGAGAGGTCAATATTGCCTAGTAGCATTATCAACTCTTCCACTGCTTAGTGGGCTCTTAGAAGGGTACATCTACACTGCAAGGCTTTGCACACATCTTCTATTTCAGCATCCCTGTAAACCTCATTCCACGAGGTATAAGGGATGTCTTGAAACAGCCTATTTCGAAATAGAATCCAAATAAGATACACAATTTGCGTAGCTCAAATTGCATCTCTTATTTCAAGCTAAGGGTGTAGTATAGATGCACCTGAAGACATTTCAGGGTAAATTTGAGCTAAATAACAGCACAGAACACTGAGAGCCAGGATTGGTGGCTCTAAACAAACTTTATGGATCTGCAGGAAACTTGTCACACCCATGGTAAGTGGATTTCCAGCTAACTAAAATCATGCCGGATCATGGATGTTGCCAGACCAGAGAGTGCTGGACTAGAGAGGTTCAACCTGTAAATAAAATCATGTAGGAGGACGCTATAGGCACTCACAGGGGCATGAGAGTTACAAATTACAATACTACACACCAAAACCTGTAACAATGCATATTGCACTATACGATATTTGTGATATTTGCATATCAGTCTATTAGTAACTTTAGTGATCATGATTAATTATAGAAAAAGGGAAAATAATAAAAGCGGACAATTTCTGTGGAAACAAACTTATCTACATGCAGAAGTGTAGCATTCTTTTTCAGCCCAAGTCCATTTGATCCTGAATTGTGAGAATTGAGGTATCTCTGAAGATCATACCCTGATATTGTGGGTGCTTATATTGTGTTAAAGTTAAATATATGGCTAAGGAGTTTTCATATTGCATTCTTCATGCCTGAATGGCAATGTGTGGAAAAAGCCTGAGGGATAATAATTTACCCAGTCTCATTTCTCAAGACTGTTATCGCTCATCTTGACACATTATTAAAATAATTTAATTATCAGTATTTTGTCTTGTCATTAAGTTACTGGTGTTTCCCGGAATTACATTTCTAAAACTTTGTGTGTTGTACTGCAGGGATGCTTACTCAGTGCCAGAGTGCTCCCTTGTGTCCGGGTGTGATACGGAAGGGGTTTTCATCTCCATTAACCCCTGTAGGTTGTCTGTCTCTAAGAGCACCATTCACCCGCCTTCTGAGAAGCATTGAGTCCATGCCCCTTCTGGAGTAACAAAATGTCCAGATATAGTCCAAAATCCCAAACAATCAGCATATCCTCTGGACCCTGTGCTTACCCCGTTTAGCTGCCTTTCCCAATCTCTAGTGTCAGCACTGTCCCATTCCCACCCCATCTAAGTCTTCTTGGGGCTTCCAACCTCCAACAGCCTGTGGAGCTTCATGCCTTAACAGGAACCAGTCACTTTGGGTGTGTCTAGACTACATGGCTCCGTCGGCAAAGGGAAATGAAGCGGCGATTTAAATAATCGCCGCTTCATTTACATCAAAATGGCCGCCATGCTGTGCCGATCAGCTGATTGTTGGCCCAGTGCGGTAGTCTAGAGAAGGATATGCCAACCCCAGAACCCTTTGTCGTCGGATCCTTTATGCCTCGTGAAACGTGAAACCGCCGCTTCATTTAAATCGCCGCTTCATTTCCCTTTGCCGAATAAACTCATCTACATGGCTCTGTCGATGGAGCCATGTAGTCTAGACACACCCCTTGTGACCTCTTTCCAGACTGAACTCTTTTGGCCTATTTCTAAGGCCCAGATGTCTGTTGCTACTTGCCACAGCTCCCTTTGGCCTGGAGCAGCAAACTGCGGCCACTGGGGGCTTCAGGGGACCATGTCTTTGGATACTCAACCTCAGCAAACTGTTTCATGGCTACCAGGAGATTACCCTGATGGACTGAGAACCAAAGGTTGCCAACCCCTGGCTTAGACAGTGAGAATCAAGGGCTGAAGACATCTACCTGACCTTTGTGTTTGCTTTGGGGCGTTCTGTGGCATTAGCAATGATACATTCCTTTAGGTGTATATGGTAATGACTTGACGCAAGGCAGTTCAGAAACAACCCAGGAGATGTTTTCTTCACTAAGGGTACAGCTACCTCTATACAAGACTTCACACTAGCCTGTCCTCAAAGGTGAACTTAAGTCTAAGCCCAGAGGTACCATGCACCTTTGAACAGCATCCTAGCCACCAATTTCCTGTCTTTCCCAGAAACCCCTCTTTCCTTTTTATCCCTATCCTCAGGCCTGCTTCTCCTAGTCTATGTGTGATGGTGTCCAAAATATCAATATCTATGTGGCTGACATAACTACATATATTGTCAGTGTTAACACTCACTTTCTAATGTAAAGAGGTGCCCCACATTAACCTACCATGCTTAATTCACACAAATAGAACAGGAAAGTACAAGTAGGTCAAAGGGTGACTAAGGATCAGGTGACTAAGCCATGCTGGGACCCTGGGCAAGGTGGGGAGCCCAGCTTCATGCTCCTGGAAGGGGAGAGGCCTTAGGCAGAAGGGATGGGGCCAGAGCAGCCAGTTCATAACAGAGTTTCATTTTGAACCTGGTTTTCTTGTAAATCAGGTGTAGGCTACGTAGCGACTCATACTCAGATGAGGATTGACACACCCTTCACTGGCTGGTTTCCCAAACACCAAAGCTAGACGGTCACAATGGATTTCCCACGTCTTTGTTCCCAGTAACTGTGAGAGAGAAACTCACAGGATGATTTCAGATAACTGAATTGCTGCCTATTTTTAAATTAAATTTTAAATCAGAATTCAGTGTTGTGCTTTGGGAGTTCGGCCCATTGGGCAGCTCTGCTCCATTATGATGTCTGACTACAATGTGCTAAGGTAGCGTTTCTCCTTGAAAATGTAGAGCATTTGTTAGATAAATATAATTTTATAATCACCTTGAAAGTACTGTGCTGTATCTAAAGCTATTTTCATTAAAAATTCTTTCCTATTTGCAGCGTCTCAAAGGACCATCTGGAATTGTGCTAAGACTTGGCATTAAAGGCCTCAATCCAGCAAACCTGCAGATGCTTATAAATTTACATGCATATGTAATTCCACTGAGTTAAGGATCATGGCTACTGTTCAACTCCCCAGGACTCATTTAAATTAATTAGGCTATCTTTAAAGCTGATGTATAGTTGCAGGAAAGTTAGCTGTTTGGTGTTGTATGGATGTTGTGTTCCGGGGTACAGTCCAGACCAGTGCGGGGCTGTATCATCACCTGCCCTGTAACTTTTGCATCTGGCTAGAATGTCAGCCTGTTCTTTCAGAAACCCATTCACCCTCTCTGGCTGTCTCAAAGATTCTCTTAACTGTTTATATGTAAATTGAGGTAAATGCACATTTCTTTGTTTACAGAAGACCTGTTTAACAACCCCTAATTAGTCAAGGCTACATTGCCCTACCTAGACGGGGCTACATTGGTTTGGCCAGGTGCTTACATCATCACACAGAAGGGAATTTATAACTTTACATATGATGCGCACATTTCCCCATGAGACTATTGACCAGTTAGTTTGATACCGCCCAAGGCATATTTTGTGAAAGGGTTATTACAACAAGTGGTTGGGGTGCAAATATATGGATACATTTGGTCACAATGCTGGGGTGTGCCTAAGGGAAGAGTCATATCAGAAGTCTACGTTGCTATGCCATAGACATTGGGGGCCAGAAGAAGTAATCATTCCTTCACTCGCATCCCCCTCATGAGAGGTGGTCAGCCAGCAGTATTCTTCTTGCGTCCTCTCTGTTTTTCAGTTCCTAATTTAATATCTTAAATCACGTGTCTAGGGATGGGCAAAACTATTCAGATAACAAAAGTATTGGCCCTGAGTTTTTGCCTAGAACCAGACCCAAACCATTTAAAACTTGGAAAAAATCAGTTAACGCTGTTGTTGGTTGTTGTTGTTACTGTATTATTATTTCCCCATGATACTGCTCTCCCTGGTCAAGCCCTTGGGGCAGAAACCATCTTTTATTTGATGTTAGTACATGACTTAGAACTGCGTGTTTCTGTGCCATGACTTGGGCAGCTGTGTGCAATTGCTGTACAATTTATAACCGAGAGGCTATTTTCATAGAATTTGTGCCCCAGATGGAGTCAGAAAATAGAAGATATCTCATGGCAGCCAGTCTGAATGCGATTTCTGCTTCACTATCCAGATAATAATAACAGCTGTTACTTATTATATGTATTGTAGTAGCAGGTGGGCACCTCAGCTAAGTTGAGGGACTCAGTATGTTAGCTGCTCTTCAAACACACAGCAAGAGACAGTCTCTGCCCTGAAGACAGGACACACAAAGATTGCTAGGGGGAATGAGAGGTGACGTGACTTGCCCAGAGGGTGACTTTTGCAAATCAAACCTCCTGTAACTTCTCTGGGTCACTGGCTGGTTTGCTTCTAGCAGCAATTAGTCCAGGTCCTAGCAAACCAGCATTATTATAGGTATGGAGATGGCTTTAACTTCAGCTTCTTCCTTTCTTTAAACTCTATTGAGTGGGTGGCTAACTCCTCTTACATGAACAGCAGGGTGTGTGTATCCCAGGAGACTGCCCTCATTCTGGCAGGCTGCAGATTTGTTCTGCAGGGATTAGTCCTTATGGAGATGCTGCAAACGAATATGTAAAAGAACTACACCTACAGGAAAAGCAGATCTTGCATGGCTTGGCTGTTGATTGGCTAGTCACGAGCCCCCCAAGGTAACTGCAGTAATTACATTTTTAGTTGAAATGTATCATTATTATTAATTTTTTTTACAGAGAGAGAACCTTATTTATTTGAAATATTTGGCTGCGTGTGCAATTTTGTAGCTTCACTTGACCTTGTCTTTTAGCAATTACCTACCTGCAAATAACTATCACTATTATTTAAACTGTATGTTTCATTTTCACAGAACAGAAACAGTCTGTCTCAGACAGGCTGCTGGGTTTTTTCATGAACTAATCACAGCAGGGACCACCTGTACTTATCTTTGTGACCACCACAGGAGACCCATTCCCATACTCCATCTTGCCCTAGTGGAAGTTGCTGAGCTAGACAGCAGCCTGAGATCTTCTGTATTAATTCTTAGCAAGGGTTCAACATCAGTGCAAGGTGCAATTCTTAGCTCCAAAAGCTCAGCACCTTAAAGAGGCAAATAGAGGGACTGTACATTTGTCATTACCAAAAACTAGGATAAAGAAGCTCTTTGGAAACAGCAGCTTTACCATTTGCCTTGAGACATAGTTGGGTCTAGGAGACACAGCAATTGACAGAGGATCAGACAACCAGGATTCAATTCCTGGCTCTACCACTGACCGCTGTGTGATTTTTGTGCCTCTGTTTCTGCTTCCTCCATTTTGTCTTTTTAGACCACAAGCTCTTCTGGCCAGGAAAGGTTGCTCCATCTGAGTTTGTGTAGTACCCAGCACAATGACACTCTAATATTGGCTGGGGCTTCTAGGAGTTACTGTAATATAAATTATCATAATAGTGCCCCATTTCAACAGCAGTTTTCTGTTTGGAGTCAACTGCTTTTATGGTACGTTAAAAGAATGTATTGAGTTTTCTGTTTTTCCCAAAACAGTATCCAGAAGTAAAAGAGTTCTAAACAGGGAAAGTTTTTCAGTGTAAGCCTGGGGCTTCAGAAAACTGTCTCAAACTTGATTCTATCACACCACCTTTGAAACAACCCCCCCAGTTTATACTAGACCATGTTGGGACAGGTCTTCAGGGGTGTGTCTACACTGCACCGTAGCTCGAAATAAGATATGCAATTGGATCTATGCAAATTGCATATCTTATTTCGATCTTATTTCAAAATAGATTATTTAGCTATTTAATTTTGAAATAACCTGCTATTGTGAAATGTCCCTTACTACTCGTGGAATGAGGTTTACAGGGATGTCAGAATGGGGAGCCTGAAATAACGGGCTTTCTGTGAAGACGTTGCAGTGTAGATATAACCCAGAAGTCTCTCTCTTTCTCTGGAATTCCTCAAAGCAAGTAAGATTTCCCCTTGGAAGCCTATAACTGATGAGTACGTAAATGAGAAATTAGGCCAGTTCTGGCAAGGAACACACTCTGGCAGTAGCCCAGAATTGCTAATTTATTCAAGGACTGATTTGATTGTGGGTAGCTAGGATGTACTCAAGGAATCTGAATCTTCAGCTTCCTTAGCTGTGAGTTTGGGGGCTTGTCTATACTATACCAGTTTAATTATACCAGTAAAACTGAGATAGTACTACTCCTTTAGTGTGGATGCAGTTGGCAGTATAAAGGTGGAACATGTGATCTTTATACCAGTATAATTGCATTCATGCTAGGACTTTTACCAGTATAACTATTTTGGTAAAAAAACCTCTCCTGTAATTGACTTAATTGTACCAGGAAAGCTTTTAAGTATAGACCAGGCCATCCTAGGTCGATAGTGAAGGACAATGTTATCACTTTTCTATTACCATAAGCTCCAAATGTGCCGGCAAAGATGTATATACACAGCCAAAAGGAAATAACAACAGATTGTACAAAGTGAGTGTCTTCCATGGGGTATGAAAAGGATAAATATCTTTAAAACATATTAGTACACCCTATACTTTCTCTTCCCTCTGCTCTTTCTTATTCTGTTTTACTCCTCTTTGATGATGATGATGTTTGAGTATGTGTGTGTATTGTAACTGCTTTGACTTTTCACTACACCTATAGATGGTTGTGTGTTTAACTTTTGCTATTTGTCAAAGAAAACAATATAACCCTCACTGAAAAGGAAACTTATTCCATTGGTAAAGAAGTAAAAATGTCAAGGGGACCATAAGAGGAAAATAACATAGTTTGTTTTGGAAATTGTTCTATGACAAATTCTGTAATCATTTTTACAAAACTTCTGTAAACTGAAACCTTTGTACTTTTTCAACCGAATGCGTTCTGATGGCACAATGCATCACTGGAAAATATAAATTAAACAGCCTTTTTTTCCCTTTTTATCTCAGGAAAAGCACTGCACTCTCTTTGCCCCCAGAGTAAAGTTGTTCACTGCAACAAACAGGGAAGTTCTGTGTGTGATTTATTATAATGTGTACCACTTCCTTGGCTTATTGTCCTTTGAGCAGCTCTGGGAGCAAACCAAATCTAGCTACTTTACATACTAATAAAGATTGGTGCCTGTAATTATTCAGCAGTTACAGTATTATTCCTTTGAGATAAATCATTGCTAGTTTCTTCAGTTTTCTTTGTTTAATTATTTTAAGTTTAACTGTAAAACATAGCTGTGCTTCTTGAACCATGGTTGCAATAAAGGCCCACTTTTATAGTTTTGCTGCTGTTTTGCTAAGGAGGAGCACAAATATTTAGAGCATGATTCTCATTTATAGAAAGCTGCTTTTCACAACTCTGTCAGTAAGGTAGGTGTAAATGTAATTCAAGTCCACTTCAAGGCCCCTTTATACTTCCAGAATAATATAAAATTGCCTTAAATAAGAATCAAGTCATTTTATAATTTTATTACAGATAACTATTTATTACAGATACACTGGGCTTGTTCACATAGATTGTCTACAGTACAAAGATAAACCAGAAAAAGATACACAATTTGCATACCTTTTTGCGTACCACAAATTGTGTTTCTTTTTCTGATTTACTTCCAAAAGAGGCTTTTCCGAAATTTGGCCCATCTACACGGGACCAAATTTCAGAAAAAAAACCTCTTTCAGAACATCCCTTCTTCCTCATAAAATGAGGTTTACAGGGATGCCGAAAAAATGTGTCCGCATTTCCGATATTTTTTTTTTTAAAGCAGACGCATTCCTTGGATGCGGAGGTATCCCAGAAAAGCTCTGCAGTGTAGACATAGCCATAGATTATGAGCTACAGTAAGAATATGTAAAGTACTATGAAAGCTACATCCGTGACTTTATCACCTAGAAAGAGGAAATGTGTACATACACATACATAGATCAACAGCTATTTTTCCTTTATTTTTTCACCCAGTGCATGAGTTGCAATAGGCATAGGAAGTAAGAGTTGGGAGTTGCTGCAGCACCCTGAGGTTTTGCACCCGGCATTCCCACACCCTGGGGCAGGCCATATTGTTGACTCACTGCTGTCTCTGCCAGTCCCGGGTCCCATCCTCCAGGTGGCCTCTCCAGTGTCCCACAGCCCCGCTGGGTTGGCCATCTCCCAGGTTCCTGCTACCTGCCATCCCTGTAGATTCTGTAGCTCACCATCCACAGGGTCCAGGCCACTAGCCCTCACAGCTCCACTGTCACTCTGGGTCCCGCTGCCAGCCAGGGGCTTCTCAGCAGCAATGCCATCTGGTCTAGCCAGTCCAGGAGAATTGGTACCCTCAGGTGTAACCCCATCATGGGGTGGCAGTGAGGGGGTCAAAGAGGTGTGTGTGGGGCGGGGGGAGGCACAGCTCAGCAACCATGTCCTAAAAATAGCTCCAGTGCCTCTGTGAGTCCCTGAAGGCCAAGCTGACAAAGTGGAGTAACACAGAAGCCTTGGTCTCATGCTAGATCCTAGTCTACAATGCCACGTGATTCAGTCTGAACAGCAATTTCTGTTGTGTGTGAGATTGGAATGGCACGGGTGCTCCATGTCAGGATTGAAGTGCTGTGGCAGAGGTGCATGAGGGAAGGCTCCATAGCCTTTGCAGTGGATTTAGTCCCTTAGAGTGTGTCTACACAACAGGGCAAAAGTTGAATTAAGATACGCAACTTTAGTTACATCAATTGCGTAGCTGAAGTCGAAATAGCTTAATTCGGCTTTTGGGACTGTCTACACAGCTGGCAATCACTCTTCCTTTGACTTCCCTTACTCCCCATAAAATGAGGGTTACAGGAGTCCTCCAGCTCAACATTATTTCAAAATAATGGCTTGTTGTGTAGACGCGCATTTTGTTATGTTGAAAAAAGTCAGTTATTCTTAAATAAAGCGACTGTGTAGATGTACCCTTACAGTCAAGAGAAGGAGCTACAGTATAGAATAAAACTGAAAATTTAAAAAATCAGAATGTGGACTTGCATAGAATTAAGCCCTCTAGCCCAGTTCAGCGAAGTATCTAATCTCGTGTTTAATTTTAGGCCTGCGAATAGTCACACTGAAGCCACGTAGGCTGCCCTTGTGTCAGTGTTTAAGTCCTTGTATGGCTGAGACTGATTTCAGCCAACGGAAACATCAAATGTTCAAACCCATGATAGTATCTTTCTTCCATACCAATGTGACAGGATAATGGGATAACGCAGAAATGCTTTTGCACTGTGTTTTATACGATCAGTTATTGAATATTGTCTCCCAACCAAAACTGTAAACAGACATGCTTATAAATAACATCTGAATCTTACCTATACTTCAATGGAGCCTGCTTGCTCCCATTTCATCCTTACAGTGTAAAATGTATCCCGCATTTTATTTCCCCAATGTTCTCTCCATAGTGTTTATAATGTTATAGAGTATGATTAATGTATCAGGAAGGGTGATTTAAAATGTAGTTTTTATGGGAAGTTCTTCATTAAAGATGCATGTTTCTAGGGAGTTTGTTTATATCATCATCTTGACTGGACTAGTCCTACAGGAAAGAGCAGCTTTTAATAATTAAAACATGCATTGTTTTCATTTTCTCTGGAATTTTCCTGAAGTATAAAATAAAACTGTATATCCAATACTGATTTCATTCTCAGAGCACTAATGGCCAAATAAGTGATTTTAGGGGGTTTTTTTAGGAAGTTTTTTTTTCATAAAGGATTATTTTATTTTGCGGGAAGGCTTTTCCCTCTGCAGAAATGCAATGCTCTGTTTTAGACTTTTGAGATATGAGAAATAAGTAGGCCAAAGTTGATATTAAGCCACATAGAAAAATACATATATTACCTGTGATTTAGGAATTGTCTTCTTCAATATCTTAGAATCATAGAATCATAGGGTTGGAATAGACCTCAGGAGGTCATCAAGTCCAACCCCTTGCTAAAAGCAGGACCAATGCTAACTAAATCACTCCAATCTTAGTCAGGACTTTGTCAAGTGAGGACTTAAAAACCTCTAGGGTTGGAGATTCCACCCCCTCCACAGGTAACCCATTCCAGTGCTTTACCACCCTTTTAGTGAAATAGTTTTTCCTAATATCCAACTTAAACCTCCTCTACTGCACCCTGAGACCACTGATCCTCATTCTGTCATCTGTCACCACTGAGAAGAGACTCTCTCCATCCTCTTTGGAACCCCCCTTCAGATAGTTGAAGGCTGCTATCAACCCCCCCCCCACACACACACACACTTCTCTTTTGTAGGCTCAACAAGCCCAAATCCCTCAGACTCTCCTCATAAATCGAGTGCTCCAGCCCCCTAATAATTTTTGTTGCCCTGCACTGGACTTTTTCCAATGTGTCCACATCCTTTCTGTAATAGGGGGCCCAGAATTGGATGCAATACTCCAGATGTGGCCTTCCCAGAGCTGAATAAAGGAGAATAATCACTTCTCTAGGTCTGCTGGCACTCTCCTCCTAATGTATCCTAATGTGCCGCTAGCCTTCTTGGCTACAAGGGCACACTGTTGACTCATATCCAGCTTCTCATCCACTGTAATCCCCGGGTCTTTTCTGCTGAACTGCCTGTAACAGTGCTTGGGATTCTTCCGTCCCAAGTACAAGACTCTGCACTTGCCCTTGTTGAACCTCAGCAGATTTCTTTTTGCCCAATACTCCAATGTGTCTAGGTCACTCTGGACCCTATCCCTGCCCTCCAGCATATCTACCTCTCCCCCTAGCCTAGTGTCATCTGTGAACTTGCTGAGGGTACAATCCACCCCCTCATTCAGGTCATTACTAAAAGTGTTGAACAAAACCGGTGCCACAATTGACCCTTGGGGCACTCTGCTTGATACTACTTCAGTATATGAGGAAGTTAATTAAAATTGTCCCCTGCTTCTTTCCATATTACGTCTGATTGTGCTTCCCAACAAGCAAAAAACAGAGTAAACAAAGTGTGTTCTCTGCTATGGCCCTGCCTATAGCATATGGCTTTGTCTTAAGTAAACTGATCATATCCCACCTGTGCTACGTGGTACAGAGGGTTAAAAAAAACCCATGTGAAGCTACAATACCTTTTATCTAGAGGAAAGATGCCTACATGAGATGATACCCTCCAGTTAGTAATCATGCCCCTGATACTTCCATATACCGGTAGTGATGCTCCACGCAGAAAATTCATGCAGTCAATGGGATATCCAGGAGAAAAACATGTGACTAATGAGAGTGAGGAAACAAGATGGAACTCCTGAATGACACTAACCCTCCCAAATGCCTCATGGGATTGTGAAGATATGCACTTGCCCCCTATATATAGCTGCCTCTAAAGGGCACATTGTGCACCAAACTAAAGTGATTTTCATTGAGTTAGTGTTGCAATGATCTGGTTATTTACCTGCAGTGTATACAGCCACTTTGTGCGCTGCACAGAGTACCTCATATGGTTTTGTCTTACTGAGGTCCACAGGTGAGACAGTGTTGGAAATCAAGCTGTGTGGAAGATTGCTCACTTGTGTGTGAAGTTATAGGGTTTTATTTTTTTTTAAACAAACACCTCCTCTTTCAGAAGATCTGTGCATCTATGATGTAGAGATACCATAATATCAGTGACGTTTTCATTTAGCAAAACCAAAACCAAGGGTTGTTTGGTTTGGGATTTCAAAGTGACTGAAATTAGCACAGAACTTGTGCTTCCAGTCAGGGCTGAACCCAAGACCAGAAATGAAAAAAGGAAAAACAATGAAGAAAACATAATTGAACATGCTATTTCAGAACCTTGGAAAACTTTTCTTAAGGTTCAGGGCTAGAAGTAGGCAGGGGCTTGTGGAAAGATTGTTCTTGTCTGAACTCCCCCTTCCCCCCCATCTTTAATTGTAACTTACGTCATCTGACTTCTACATAAAATATATTTAACATAGTGCTTCCACAAACTGCATTGATAGGCAACAATTTACGCCTTTCTTTTTATGTCCCATTCAAGGCATTGGCAGTGTGAGAACAGCATTCAGCTGAGAAGCAAGCTCCATTCCATCAACATCTGTGCTTCATCTGTCTTTAGTTATCTATTTTCTATGCACTGTATTAGTGAATAGACCCTGAAACACAAACAATTGGTGATCATGCTGCTGGCTCTGATAACATAACTCATAATGCCACCCTAATTGCGTACATTATAAAACTGTCAGGTCTGGAACATTTGGTCTCTCAAGGCAGCTTTCCAATTAATCTTTCCCTTCTTTATTAGCGATCTTGTGTAATTGTCGTTGTTGTGGATTTATTTTTTTATATATTTCAGTGATGATACTGAGGGCAAGAGGGCTTTAGGTTTACTAACAGTAAAGTTATCTATCTCTATCTCTATCTCTATCTCTATCTCTCTATCTATCAAATCTAACACAATATAATGACTTGAATTTTACTTTGTGGTACATGCAAAAGTCAGATGCTGTCACTAGCATGCATTAATTTAAAACCAAGGTGAAATGAGAGTGCTTGTTTCCATGAACAAACATCAATAGTGAAATTATTATGCCCCAAGCATAATCTGTGAGCTATTGTGAATTTTGGATGCAGATTAAAATCCGCCTCTTATATGAAGACAATTTTCTATATTCATCGTGGTAGCTAAGTAGGTAGTTGAGTTGCAGATTGTTTTATTTTCTTTGCTCAAGGAATTTCCTACCTTCTAGAAGCTGCTTTTCTTACTCTGAGGCACAGACATTATGTTCGGCTGGTTCACCAATTCTAAAATCTATAAAGCCACATCATCCCCTTCGTGTTGTGAAAGAAATCCCAGCCTTGTTTCTTGGGCAACAAGTCTGTCCATGGAAGCTGAATTAAGTCAGCCTCACTTCACCTTATCACACGTTCCGCTCATCCCCATGGGAGGCTCTCCATGTGTTTGCTGTCAGAGAGGGCTGAGAATGGTTGGCAAATGCAGGATAGGGCAGAGCTATGGGACATCACCCCTTCAGTCCAACAGGGATTTTCCACTGTAAGGTAATGCTGAGGGTAATGTAGCTGTTCACTCAGCACTAGCATACTTCTCTTATGTGGAGAAGCTGGCTGACTAGGGTCCCAGTGATAGCATGTTTCTTGAGTAGAAGCTAAGTTACAGGGGATATTGGAAAATCAGAACAGCTGCCCTCCTCCGGTGGAAACAAAAGGGAGATCCCTTCCTCTCCCTGGCATGTGGTACTCCTCCACAGGTCCCTATCCTCTTTGGCTGATCCCATCCTTCCCCTTCCCCCACACCTCCTGTTTCAATATATTTTAACCCTTGACTCTCAGGGAATCTTAGTACCATAGAAACCGTGTACAGTCGTAGGGACCACTGGGGAGGTAGTGAGACTCCCTACCAAAGGCCCACCAATCCCTCCCCACAGTGAATCCATGGTGTTTCCCTGCCGATCTCAGGACACCTGTTTTTCCACGATAGATATGATATAAGCCACTGTGCCAATAACTTCTGTTCTTTTGGAAAATCTCTACTGCCCATTATGACAGGTGTAACATGGTCAGAGTAAGGCAATTGAGGGACCATGGCACATTGCAACATGAGGTCTGCCCGGGGCTTAACTTGGAGAGGAAAGGCCCAATCCCTCCTGGGAGCAGTGGAGCTGGCAGCCTAATCTGGGATTCCCAACTACTTATGCCTGTAGCCAGGTTTTATTGGACTGAATGAGTCACATATTTTGGACTCATCTTCAGTCTCACACAAATTGGCAGAGGAGTGGGTCTTGGTGTTAACATTCCAGTGATGCGAATGAAACAGTTCACAGCTCTCACAGCTGTTAGTTTGTCTGCACACATAGGCAAACATGGCTCACCCTCTTTCATTAAATCCATGTTGTCAAGCTTTTCCGCCAAATAAAGATGGTCAGAAATATACTTAGAAAAAAATCTAGAGAGTCTGACATCTGTGGTGTTAGTAATTGGTGCCTGTTGTATTCACGTAGGCTATGTCTAGACTGCCCTATTAAATCGGAAAAAGATACGCTATTTGCGGTACGCAAATTGTGTATCTTTTTTTGATTTACTTTCGAAAGAGGCTTTTTCTAAATTTGGCGCATCTACACAGCACCAGATTTCAGAAAAAAGTTCTCTTTCAAGCCATATCTTATTCCTCATAGAACAAGGTTTCCAGGGATCGCAAAAGAGCGCATTTGTTCTTTTGAAATTTTTTTTTAAAGCGGACATGTTCCTTGGATGAAGTCTAGACATAGCCTTACATGCAACAATTGGGCCTAGAGAGTTAAAGCTGTTACCATGACCCTGAACTTGTCCAGAATTAAACAGCTTAAATGAGGTTTGGATTTGATATAGAGACCTCCTTTTTAAAATTTCTTTGCAAATGCTCTAAGAAACATAGTCCAACGTTTAGGTGGAGGGGCTAAAATTTAAATCTGGAAGTGTGAGATGTAAAGGGATGGTTACTTTTCCTGATTTTGATAAATGAAGGGCACAGTGAGGAGACAAGTCAGGCTAGAAAAGGTGGAGGAAATAGAGCTTTTGTGGATGTTCTTGGGATTCCAGGTGGCAGGTTAGTCATAGATTGAAGTTCTGGACTGGCAGGTCAGCCATAGCACTAGTGCTTTGGCTTATATCTCAGTCTAAGTTCTGGGCACCATCTGGTTGGCCTCTCCTTGACTGGTTTTATTCAGGTGGGGTAGAGCTGGATGGGCTGCATTGTCTACTTGTGCTGATGCCATGTCATGCAGTTGGCATCAAGATCAGATCAGGAAGAAAACTGAGAGAGGGGGAACAGGAGGGAAGATAGGAGGGCCGAAATGAACACGCAAGGGAAGGAGCAACAAAACAGGATGTGTGCGCCTGCTGGAGTTTCCACTGGTGCAGCAGTGATGAGTAAGTCTCCCTAGTTGTGTGTCGAGGTCTGGACTTCATGATGAAATGGTGACCTTCACGATGCCTGGGCAAAGGACAAAGTCCCTGGAGTAGGGTAGGACAGAAGCCTGATAGCTTTTTCCCTCTTCCAGGAATCCCCCCAATCTATTTACCAGTCCCCACACACCAAAATGTCTTTCTAAGGGTCCCAAAAGAAGGGTGATGGGAGAACGATCTACTCTCTCATTATTTTCTTTGCTAATTTATGATACACCAGTTTGGTTCACTAATTTCCAGTCTCATACTGTTCTTGGTTACCAGGCATGATCTTAATACAGTCTTGGGTTGGTCTTTTATTTTCTCAACTAATTCAATCTTTGTCTCTTTTTTTGCACCTTTTCGCATCAAAGTTTGTTATAGGTTATTGAGTGACATTTTATGAACTTTCACTCACTTTTAACAAGTTGAGCTCACAGTTAAGGTAAATATGTAGGCCCGTTTATTCAGGCCCCAGAAACAGTCTCATGGGGGTTATGCTGTAATCTTGTTCTGACTCAAGGTTTAAGAAATTTTTCACTTTGAAAAGCTTGATATCCTTATAGTCTCTACTAGTGTAGGAAAAAATAAATCTTGCTCATCTTATAGAATGAGAGTTGTAGGGGTTTTGCTGTTTGTTTATTTTCCTGTGGATAAATCTCAAGTCTGCAAAGAAAAACAGTAAAATATTGCCATTGCAAATTCAAGATTCTATCTTCAGTAAAGTGTTCTTTCATACAATGCAACTCTGTTACACTTTAATCTAATCCACCTTGTTTGTAATTTACCATTCCCTATATGATTATCATAAACCTGAAAAGGGGTGCTATTTCTGAAACTCACTATAAACCAATATCATCTTATTTCAAAGTCTAATTCAATTATGAACACACCATAACTTGTGGATGATTAAATTGCAAATTGTGGGTGTCCACCAGGCAACTAGATATATTAAATTGATTCACCACCATAATTCACCTTCATACACACGATATATTTTCCAGGATCTCTCAAGGATGTGGTTGTTCTGCCTGAGATGCATCACCCTCTATAGTATTTATGTTGCATCTGATATAGAGAATAACTTTTTCAAGGAGACACCCATATGTCATTTGAACTTTAGTACATATTACATTCTTTTAATGGAAAACAGCTATAATAGAAAAAAAATCATTCATTCTGCAGCATTCAGATATTTGAACACAGCATTTTGAAATATGTTCATTTCCATTTTATAGGAACATGAATCTCTTCTTTATTTCTCCCCTACCAAAAAAAAAAAAGGTCCATAGGAGTTGGGTAACAAGAAAATACTTGTGTGGAAGTTTTGTAGAATAAATACAATAGCTGTTTAGACAACCTTTCAGACATGTCCTTCTTTATAATCTAAACTAGAGGATTTACTTGGCATTGCTTGGTGGGGGCTTAGGGAAGAGGGTGGAGGGTGCAGGAGTCACGGCTGGGAGGTCTCAGGGGCTCACCAGGCTGCCCATGACAGTGAGGATGGTGCTGTTCAGATATTGCCTTACTATCAGTTCCTTCCAAGTGGGGACCACGGCTGCACTGCCTGGCCCTGGCCTACAGCTCCCGGAAGGGTCTGGGAGCTGCACCCCCCTACCCAGGCACATGTCTTCTCTGGGGGGGAGGTGGGCAGGGGGGGTTGTGCTGGCCAACCCTGGACCATATGGCTCCTCTGTAGAGGGAAGGGAGACCGGGGATGTGCAGGCAGGTCACGGCCTGCGTGACTCCTCCGTAATCCGCATGACTCCTCCGTAGTCCGCATGGCTCCTCTGTCCTCTGTGGGGGGGGGGGAAAGGGCTGGCCTGCACAGTGCCCCATCCCCAATCTGTGCAGATCCTTGGGGAAGGGGGGTTGTGCTGCCTGGCCCCAGCCCACGGCTTCTGGAGGCAGGGCCATGCTGTCTGGCTCTGGTTCACAGCTACTCGGGAGGCAGGAGGGTATGCTGCTCAGTCCTGGCTGTGCTCTCAGGGGGCCACAGTGGTAGGGCCACTAGCCAGCAAGGGTGGTTATCCAGCAAGGCTCCCCTCCCGCTCTGGTGATGCAGCTGAGAGGTGGGAGGGGTTTGGGATAGAGGGGCCAATAACATGTGGCTGGTGGCTGGCAATATGGAGAGCCCTGGCCCCAGCTGCCCACTTGCTTCATCGTGTAGCTGCCTTCCTGTGGTCACTCTGCAGTACAATTGTCCCCCATGCTCGCTGCCCCTAGTGGTCATTGCAGAGCATAACAGTCCCTGCTCTCAGATTTTTTTGTGTTATGGAAAACAATCCCATTCCAGGCATTTCCTGTTTTCCTAGCACAACAAAAGCCTGACCTTGTTTTAAGTTAGGATCAGACGAAGCTGCCTACCAGATTTGATGGTCCTAGCTCTTACCGTTTAGAAGTTCTTGAACAAATGAACTCACAGATGGGCAGACAGACTTACAAATAGACACACAGACAAGAGAGCAAGCAAGCAAGCAAGCAAGCAAGAAAGAAACACTTCTGTACAGCATCACTCATACAAGGCGGCTGCCACATTCTACCTCTACAAGGCAGCATTTCAGGGGGTGGTTGGATATTCCTTAAGTATAGAAGATCAGGTTTTCTAGTACACAAAGTCCACTTTGTGCCTTTCTAGGGCTGGTCTATACCACAAAGCTAGGTTGGCTTAACTACATTACTCAGGGCTGTAAAAATTTGAAACCCTGCACAATGTAACTAAGCCTTGGTGTAAATACTACTATGTCAAGGGTAGCATTTTTCTGTCAACCCAGCTGCCACCTGTCACAGAGGTGGATTTACTATAGGGATGGAAAAAACTCTATAAGCATAAGTGTTCACACATCCATCCATTTCTGGTATAGATGTACCCTAAGTTCAGGATGGACAGGAAAGTGGCCCATGGACCGCTTTGCCAGTGTTAGCATCTGGAGCCAGCTAGGGTCTAACCCTGGCAAACCAAGTCTGGTCTGTGGGCCATGTTTTAGCTCACTCTAGCCCTAAGTAAAGATAGTGATTCTTACCAAGCTACAGAAGATAGAGGACACTATGGAAAGTTTAGACCAGCAACAGAGACTGATGCAATTTTCCTGTCATTTTAAAGAATCTTGTAGTACAACATGAGGACAAAAAGCAAACACAAATTAAAATACCATCCTTAAAATATTCTACATTCTATCCAACTTGATAATCTTCTGAGGTCTGTCAAAAATACTAGGGGTGGAACAGAGAATATCAACAATGCTGCAACCCAGCAGACAGTGAATGTTGCTCGCTACCCAGCTGTTCTGCGGATGAAACAGAACTAGAAGTCGGTAGCATCCGTTTGATAACTCTTTACATTCAGAAATGTACCGAAGAGTGCTGGCCTATTTTCTTCCCTTTCACGGGTTAAAGACATCAGGATGTTTTTGATGTCTTCTCCAGATAACTTAGTATTTGTTTTATCTTTTGTTTGTCTTTTACATAATTGCACTGGATAATATTGGAAAGTCATATAACATTAAAATCAAGTTTGAAATAAGGTTTGTTAATTACAGTATTTAACTGTTGTGGTTATTGTTTCCTAGGAGATTAATGAGGTGAATTATTGTAACATAATTAGACTACAGTATATTTAATCTCCTACATACCCTTGTGGTTTACTGTTATTCAAGTATCATTTGAAGGTTAATTTCACTTAGTTGGTATATATTTGACTTTGGCAATACATTTTATACTGAAATATGTTTTTAATTATATTTGAAAATCATTAGGCAGTAGCTCTGCCAAAATTATCACTGTAAGCTTTATTAGGGAAGGTAAGGACATAATAAAGTCTACAATCTGCAGACATATACACACACACATAGGTTCTAACCATTCACATAAACCCAAAAGTCAGCATATCTTATCTCTTGGATTCTAGTGGAATTAATCCTTTCACTTGTCTGTGGGGCTGGCCTGTGGGTAGGGAAGCATTTTGATCTGTTGGAGATGCTCCCCAAACCGAGTGGCATTGAGATTTGATGAACGGAGTCCCTTGGGATTGGTCTGATTACTCATTTGTCATGATAGAGGGCCATCTGGGCCAAACCTGAGTATCTCTGGGCGTGGTGAGTTCAAGTCCCACCTTCCCTGGGAGCGGCTGGACAGGTGCCCCAGGAATGGACTAGCAAAGCCAAGGCAGGCTTACTCCTGCCCTGGCCCCTGCACCACTGCCCAAAGCAATTGGCATGTACAGCAGTGGCTCCATGTCCTCATCTACAGGCACCAACTCCACTGGCCACAGTTCTCTGTTATTGATCAATGGGAAGCCGCAGGAGTGCTGTCCAGCCTGCACAAAACTGCCCATGCCAAAGTGCTTCTTGGTCAGGACACAACTGCACACTGCTCTGCTGAGCAGTACCTTATAGATAGGGCTGCCTAGCAACAGTGCTAAACACTACAGAGTTTTCTCGGAAAAACAGCTGTTTTTCTGAAAAAACTTCAATTACGTCCAGACTGCAATCACATTCTTTCTAAAGAAAATCGAAAGAACAGAGGGGTTTTTTCTGGCATTGGTAATCCTCTTTCTACGAGGAAGAAGCCTTTTTCCAAAAGAGCTCTTTTGGCGTGTGTAGACAAGGAAGAGGGAGTTCTTTCGGAAGAAGAGGAAAAAGGAAAAAAGGTGCCCTGGTGGCCACTCCATCCATAGTAATAACAACTTACATGCAAGATAACATCCATTCAGCATGGACACTGTCGAAAAAGCAGATTGCTTTTTCGATGCACTTTGGCAGTATGGACGCACTCTTTCGGAAGAAGTTTTTTCTGAAGATCTCTTCCGGAAAAGCTTCTTCCAAAAGAAGCCTGCAGTCTAGACGTAGCCTGAGATCCTGCAACCAGCTCACAATGCCTGGAATCGGGAGAAGGGCCTGCCCCATAGAAGAGCAGTTTCTCTTGCAGGATGAGCGTGGGGTCAGCTCAGACTCCAACTTCTTTTTTGTCTTCCCCCTTTGCCCTGGAGCATCCCCTCAGTGGCAATTTTTAGAAATGTGGGGGAACCTCAGTTTCAGATTTTGCCTTAAGCCCCCCAAAACCTCTGTAAAGTCCTGATTATCTATCATGATATATGGCAATTATTGAACGAAGCAAATCAAAGCATAAGGATTCTGCAAATTATATAATTGTATGTGCAAAATTAAAAGCCTCCCTCAGGGTATGTCTACACTACAGCACTAATTCGAACTAACTTAATTCGAATTAGTTAATTCAAACTAAGCTAATTCGAATTAGTGCATCTAGACCTAAAAACTAATTCGAATTAGCATTTTGCTAATTCGAAATAGCATGTCCACATTGAGTGGACCCTGAACCGAAGTTAAGGCTGGCCGGAACCAGTGCCGGCAGGGCATCAGGTTAGGACTTAGAGTGTGGAGCTGCTGCCTCAGGCTAGCCGAGGGCTGTGCTTAAAGGGACCCGACCCCCACCCCGGACAGACAGTTCTCAGGGTTCCCCGCTTGCTTGTCTAACTCGATGAGGGACAGCAAAGCAGTCCTGTCTTGGAGTGCCCTGAGTGCCCACACTCGGCACATCACAGCACTCGGCCATCAGCCTGGCTGCACTTGCCGCAGGCTGCCATCTGGGGGGGGGTGTCTATCGGGGGGCTGACAGGTTCCAGGAGGCCCTGCAGGAGAGCTTCCACCCCGAGGAGCCCGCAGAGCCACCCCAGTCCTCCCCATCGGGGGCTCGTGCCCCATTCCTCCCTCACCTCCTTCCGCTTACCCCTCCCTAGCCCCCCTTCCTGATGTAAAAAATAAAGGACACGTGTGTTCAAAAATAGAAACTCTCTTTATTTAACAAAACTGGGGTTGGGGAGATTAACCTCTGGGGAGACTGGGAAAAGGAGGTGGGAGAGGGGAAGAGAGAGGGTGGAAGAGGGGAGGGGGAAACCTGGGAGGAGGGAGCTGGAAGGGGGAAGCCAGGGGAAGAAGGAGGAGGGGAAGTATAAAACTATGGTACACCATATCTTCAGTACTGTGTACGGATGTGGTCTCCTCACCTCAAAAAAGATATTTTGGCCTTGGAAAGGGTTCAGAAAAGGGCAACTAAAATGATTAGGGGTTTGGAACAGGTCCCATATGAAGAGAGGCTAAAGAGACTGGGACTTTTCAGCTTAGAAAAGAGGAGACTGAGGGGGGATATGATAGAGGTATATAAAATCATGAGTGGTGTGGAGAGGGTGAATAAAGAAAAGTTCTTCATTAGTTCCCATAATATAAGAACTAGAGGACACTAAATGAAATTAATGGGTAGCAGGCTTAAAACTAATAAAAGAAAGTTCTTCTTCACAAAGCGCATAGTCAACCTGTGGAACTCCTTGCCACAGGAGGCTGTGAAGGCTAGAACTATAACAGCGTTTAAAGAGAAGTTAGATAAATTCATGGCGGTTGGGTCCATGGAGTGCTATTAGCCAGGGGGTAGGAATGGTGTCCCTGGCCTCTGTTTGTGGAAGGCTGGAGATGGATGGCACGAGACAAATCGCTTGGTCATTGTCTTGGTCCTTCCTCCGGGTACCTGGTGCTGGCCGCTGTCGGCAGACAGGCTACTGGGCTAGATGGACCTTTGGTCTGACCCAGTATGGCCGTTCTTATGTTCTTATGTTCTAAGCTCAGGGCTCAGGGTCGGGGGTCTCACTGGACCAACTTGATTTTCATGCAAACCTGCTCCTGGGTTCGCATGTGGCCTTTGGTGGCCAGGCTGGCAGCTATCCTGCCCTAGACGGCCACTTTCCTGTGCCTAGTGCAGAGATTGTGGACGTTGGAAGCCTCCCCCCAAACCTCGATGAGGTCCATGATCTCTGCACTAGACCAGGCGGGCGCCCGCCTCTTGTGGCCCCAGGCAGGCTCCTGGGAGGGCTGGGTGGCAGCGGGTGGCTGGCTCATGCTGTGCCAGGTACAGGGTCTGCTGGCTGGGTGCTGGCAGGCTTGCAACTGGCACAAGCACTGTAGCCAGACCATGCCCCTTTAAGGGCTCCGGGGCCGGGAGGGGGGCAGAAGAGTTTCCCTGGTTTGGCCCAGAGTGGCCACCAGGGCAACCTGGGAAGGGCTAGCCTCCAACTAGTTCGAATTAAGTGGCTACACAGCCCTTAATTCGAACTACTTAATTCGAACTAGGCGTTACTCCTCGTAGAATGAGGTTTACCTAGTTCGAATTAAGCGCTCCGCTAGTTCGATTTAAATTCGAACTAGTGGTTTGTATGTGTAGCCCCTATTAAAGTTAATTCGAACTAATGGCTGTTAGTTCGAATTAACTTTGTAGTGTAGACATACCCTCAAAAATCTTTTTGTAACTGCAGCCTTCTACTATCAGTTAATGAATTCCTCATTTCACAGTCAGAAGCAGTGCCTCAGGCCACCGGAACCGGAAAACTAGCTATTTTCTGTAGTACCCTGTCAGGGACGCTTATTATCTTACCAGAGAGAGAATAAAGATGTACAGTTCTATACTTAAGGGCCAAGCTAAAACTACAAATTCATCAAAGACTTCCTTTTCCCCGGAGCGACTGATCAACCTGTATCTTCATTATTTTAATCCCCAAAACTTAGCTCCTTCCTCTTCTGAAAATGCACCCACCTTCATTTTAGGTCCATGCTTGCTCACTTAGTCTCATACTGACTTTATACGAAGGATGGCAATGCTGTATTCCACACTCCTAAACACACACTGCCAGGCCTGCTTATATTTTAGTTCTTATCTCAATTTCAGCCAGGATGTATTCTTTTCATTCTCGTTCCAAGCATGACCTGCTTTTCTGACACCCATCCAATGCTTTCCATTCAATAATTTCAACAAATCCACGTCTCACTCTCCTTTTTCTCGCTGTGGTGCTGGACGGCTGAAGGGCTCTCAAAACTGAGCCTGGAAAGCTGCCCAGGAGTAGGGTGACCTTATTTACCCACAGAGGTGGGGGAGGGGAGGCTGCTGGTGCTTGGGGCATCAGCATTGCAGTGGTGGTGGGCTGCTTCGGGCTTCAGCTCTGCGGGGGAGACAGCACTCAGGGCTCTAGTCCTGCAGGGGAGGGGGAGGAGATCCGCTCCGGCCTTGCGGGGGGCGGGGAAGGGGAGCTGCAGTGCTCGGGGCTCCAGTCCTGTGGGAAGGGGGAGAGGGGAAGCAGCCACTGGTGCTTGGGGCTTCAGGGGAAGGAAGGAGCCATTGGTGCTTGGAGACACTTGGGGCTCCAGCCCCAGAGTGGTGGGGGGAGGAACTGCTGGTTCTGGGGCTTCAGTGGCTAAAGCCCTGAGTGTTGGTGGCTCCTCCCCTCCCCCTGCTGCAGGAGAAATATGGGACAATATGCCCATTTTTTTAAAAAAAGTCTGGACGCTGGGAACAGCCCTTTAATAAGGAACTGTCCCAGTAAAAACGGGAGGGATGGTCACCCTACCCACGAGTGAGCATTGCCACCTTAAGTGTAACCACCTTGTGCTCCACTATCCATGAGTCACTCAGACCACAGAAAGTCCCACCTCAGGCGGTCTGACAGGCAGCAGACTCATGGCTCTTCATTGGCTTCCTGCTCTATATAAATCCAAAAGGAGGTCTAGGAATTGCCTAGGCAATAGTGAGGATTTTCTGTAGTTGCCACAAACATTCCTACACTTGAACTCGCCTGGCCTTGGCCTCAGCTTGATTTGACCGCACCTCCTGACCCAGACCCTGACCCAGACTCTAACTTTGGTCATTGAAATGTGTCTGGAACTTAACTACAAACTCCTCTGCTCCTATTTGCCTCAGGTTTGGCCCCACTGTGGCCTTTGTTCCTCACTCACGTGTCAGGATCATCACAGGTGCTAAGGGAGTCCAATACTTTTTCCATAATTTGTACTTAGAAAATTGTACCGGAATAAATTAGTATGGATAAAACAAAACTCTCTTCCCAAACTTTTACTCAAATCTGGAACCAAACCCAATATGGAACTCTGCTGTGGCATAGAAAATATCGAACTTTTCCTGATTATTTTCTGAATGACCATATAAGGAGCTGCTGTGGCGCCTCCTGCTGATTACACTGGGAATTAGCTCTGACTCAAGGGCACCATTTCGGAGGGCAGCAGCCGTGTGTACCAGGATGTGACTTGCTTTTCTTCCTGTTCCCCTGACGATAAGGGAGCGAGGGGAAAGGACATGGCTTCTGTGTGTGCCTCTCACTCCTAGCTGGTGAGGGGAGGGAGAAGAGGAGTAATTCATGGAACCCAAGTATTTTTCCCTTACACGGTATGCACGGCTGCTGCCGCCTCCCTCCTGCTCTCCCAAAACAGCGCCCTTGCTCTAACTCTCCACAGGTCACCATCTTTTGGCTGCTGTCTGTCTCGTCATCGCTCTGCACTCTCTCCACTCTTTAGCTCTGGGTGCATGTTGCTCCTAGAACCACTGCATCCTCTTCAGACACTGCCCTCTGGCTGTGCCCACTATTCCACTCAGTCCTCAGTCTTGTGGCCAACTGCAGCCCCTAAGTCTAGCACTTTGCTTCAGGGGAAAGCCACAGTCTATACAGGCCACTCTTCAGTGTGGCTAGGTGCAGTGCAAGGAAGGGGGGGGGCATCTTTCCAGGCCTGCTCACTTCTCTGGGTCTTGACCCAGGGACCCTCTGGTGGCAGCATTGTCCTGTCCTCCTTCACTCTCCTTTATTGCCTCCTGTTCCCTGGACCTCTTCCTCTGTGACCCTTCAACCTCCTTGGCCTTTGTGTCAAAACCTGCAGCCTGGCAAGTATCAGGCCGGTGCTGTTCTTTCGGTGCTCCCCCAAGCCTGCCCAGCACTGCCCTAGCCAAAGTGCTTCCCTGGTCAGGACACAACTGCTCACTGCTCTGCTGAGCAGTATCTTATATACAGGGCTGCCCTAGCAAGCTGCCCTCTGATTGGCTTCTTACAAGTCCCTCCCAGCCACCCTTCTACATGCCCATAACTTTACAGTGCTAAAATAAACTTAGCTTTCTGTTCCATGTACCTCTCTCTGTGTAAAGGTCCCAAGACTAATTTGCCTTTAATTGCAATTAACTATTAAACAGGCAATATAATAAAATAATGTGCATGATCATTTCTTTCCTATTTCTGTATCTGTATTCTGTTTTGTCATTCCTTTTCAACTACAGTCTGATTTGCTTTCGTGCTCAGTCTAAATATCAGTGCATGATCCTCTCATAAGACTGTAAGCTTAATGTATCCAGATCTTTCGAACTTGTTTGCCCTTTTCCTCTGTATTCGCCTCCTTACAATTGCCATCAGCAAATGTAATCACTTTTGATAGAACAGTGGTTCCCAACCTGTGGTCCTTGGACCCTGGTGGCCCTCAGTGGTACTGCACGGGGTCCATGGAAAGTTTAACGTTAAGGATTGGGCCCATTTTCTTTTTCTTTACTTACTTTTCTTTTCCTTATCTTTTTTTCCCCCCCGAGGAAGGGGGTCCATGAAATTTTAGTGGACTGAAAAGGGGTCCATATGCTCAAAAAGATGGGAACCACTGTGATCTAACATTCCCACGGTCACCATAGAAAACCATCTAAACTTGAACTTGTCCTAACTTCCCTCAACACTCATCTGTTCTTCTTCCACCTTACGCAGTCCAAATTTTAAAGATGCCTTCTGCTTCCCATCTTTAAATACATTTGACTCTCCTTTGGTGTTCTTCCTTTGAACCAGGCTCAGGAAAATATTTAATACTGTACCACAAAACAAATCAATCTGTCTTGTGGTTCAGTATCAAATGTTTCCTGAAATCCCGATAAATTGTCCATTGTGTCACCATTGTCTACCAGATCAGTAATGTATTCAAAGAACTCACACAAATTTGTCAGGCATGACCTTCTGTTTTTGATGAATTCATCCTGTGGCCATCCTATCCTTTACTAAATTATAAATCTTTAAATGTGCTCTAATAATTGCATGCCTTCCCCACAACTAAATTCAGGATGATAGGTTTGTACTTTCTAGGGTGTTGGAACCTTTTAAAGAAAAAAGAATTACATTAGCCTCTACTTCAGTTCTCTTATACTCTCCTCCATACATACTAAGCTATCACAAATCCTGCCAAGGGCTTTCCTTATCCCCTTACTACTTTCTACAGATTTCTTGGTTGTAATTTATCTGGGCCTGGAGCTTTGTCGACATTTAATAGTTTTAATTGCCTAATTAAGGTATAAGCTCTGGTGGAACCATAGAGCTTTTTAAAGATTCTTCTTTCTCCAGTGAGTAAATGTGTTTCCAGCTTCCAGGAGTGCACTGTTTCCTTTTTGTGTATTCGTTACAAACTGTAGTTAAAGATGTGAATAGTCTAATTTCATTTAGAATATCTTAGCTTGTTAGTTTGACACACACTTTTCATTGTCTCTCATATCCTCCGGACTACAAATCGGATAGGAGTGAGAAATGCACAAAATATTGACCCATGGTAGAGGGACCTACTTTGCCATTTGCATTTCCTGCTTCTGATCAGGAAAAATTATATAATAAAATAAATACCTTGCACTTGATACAGTCACTCTTACTTCCAGAGTGGCAGAGAAAGTTAGTGGCAGAACCAGTCAAAGAACCCAAGAACTCACAGCCTCTATGCTGAATATTAGGCAACATGATTTCAAATTATGTTAATATAGCAAGTTGGATATTAATTTCTCTTTATAGAAGGCCAGAAGGAACATACTTAAGAAAGCAAAATGATGGGCAGATTTGCTAAATGTTTTGCATTTACCCAAGAGACGATCTTGTGGTTAAAATTCATAATCTTTTCATTCTATCAGATACATAGATACTGAAGAGTTAATTTCTCAAATGTGTATTGTTTACGCAGTATCAGGTAATCACATATTCTGGAAACTGGTAACATTTACAGACCCTGATGAAGTGGAAAATTGTCATTTTGGAGATGTTCATCCATAATTGTTAAATATGTGGCCATTGATTTCAAATGTTGATGTGGATATTAGGTTTACACAGTTCTTTTGTTTTGCTGGGATCCTCTACCATTTTTCAAACATGGTTGCACAAATAGTAAGCCAGAATGAGTAAAACTCCTCTAGATTAGGGAACTCTCCCTGAGGATGGTGGCTTGTCTTCCATGACTCCAGCTTCATGGACAAGAGCCATAAGACAATCTCTTACTCAGAGGAGTTGGGAAGAAACATCATCTGTGACCAGTGAGAGGTTCTTGCAGAATTTCTTGATGTTTAAGGCAGTGGCTATTTAAGGCAGTGGATTTGGTAGATCACAGCCCTGATAGAGTATGGCATTTCATATGTGTTTATATATTGCTCCCCCATAAACCGATTTTCAATTTGGCATTAAGGCTCTCACTTTAAGTATCCCCTTGTGTTTAATGAATGGATTATTAAATTAGCATTTAAGCTAGGGATGTTTAAATGGTTAACCAGTTAAATAATAGTTCTGAAACAATTAACCATTTTAATCAACAAAGCCAGTCTTAGGGGCGGGCAAGCCAGGCAGTCACATGGGGCCGCCATTTTCAAGGGGCTGCTGACAGAGCCGGTCTTAGGGGCGGTCTGCAACTGCATTTTGGCCCAACCTCCCAAATCCTTCCCCCGGGTTTTCCTGGTTACTCCCCGACCCCCCCCCCCCTTTTTTTTGCATGACAAATTTTTGTCCGGTATTTTTTTTAAAACCATCTGGCAACCCTACGGGTGAGCCGGGAGGTCGCCTGGGGCTGCCAATTGGTTAGGACTGGCCCTGTTAATCAAGGTCCCACCACCCCACTGCGGCCAGGACTGCTCCAGTCCACCAGCTCTGCCATGCCCAGGGCTTCTCCAATCCAGAATGGCGGTTGGCCAGTGCAGTTAATGGCAAGGCCTGGTAAACTGCTATGGCTGAATAGACCATTTTAGGGGGAAGGGACAGCTCAGTGATTTGCACATTGGCCTGTTAATTCAAGGGTTGTAAGCTCAATCCCTGAGGGGGCCATTTAGGGAGCTGAGGCAAGTCTGTCAGGGATGGTACTTAGTCCTGCCATGAGGGCAGGGGACTGGACTCAATGACCTCTCAAGGTCCCTTCCAGTTCTACTTAAAAAAAAAAAGCCTCATGCTTACTAGTATGCTTACAGATTAATTGGTTAACATCTCTAGTTTAACCATATGTAGAGTCTCTTCCCACACCTGCATTTTATGTAAAAAAAAAGTTCAACAACTCAAGTTCCCATTACAGGCACCTGCCATTTTTCTCTCGAAAAGAGAAAGAAAAAATGTCATTAAGACAACTAGGGCTGTGACACTATGCTGCTGCCTGCATTAATATGATGGTGATAAAGTATGACAGTATGAACTTTACACTGCTCAGTCTTGATAATTGTCAAACTGTTATACTGGCTATTTCTAACCTGTATGGTGGATGCATAAAGCTGAGTGGTGGCTGGGAAGGCATTTACAGTAAATTACACTCCATAGGATTTCAAAAACATTATTTTTTCTGGAACTGGCTATGAATAAAGTTGTGTGGGAGAGAGAATGTACATTAGTGCCATCTGGTTGTAAATGTTTTCATTAGGTGACTGGTCAAATGTAAAATTTAGCAAGATATACTTTGTATCCAGTGGCCAGTCCCTGCCTTCTCTATTCCTGCTAAATAAAATTATTTTTTCCTTTTCATGACAGAGTTTAAAGGGATCTTAAATGTCCTGTGGCCCTAGTTTGCAGTAGGAATGAATCTTGTAGAAATCCTTGTGAAACTGTAAACATTTACAAATTTTAAAAACCTGGGTTCTTCATTGTTCTTCACTGCAACATTATTAGCTCTTAACCTTCACAGCATTCATACAGTGCAGGATACTTTAAACAGCACATAGTAAGACAAAACCTCATAGACCTTAAGGTCAGACAGGGCTATTATGATCATCTAGTTTGACCTCTTCTATATTGCAGGCCACAGAGCCACCCACTCCTAAAACAGACCTCCTAATCTGTGGCTGAGTTACTGAAGCCCTCAAATTATGGTTTAAAGTCTTCAAGATACAGAGAATTCACTGTATTAATTTAAACCTGCAAGTAACTTGTGCCCAATGCTGCAGAGGAAGGCACACACACAAAACCAACAACCCCAAATTCAAACCCCAAACCCAGAGTCTCTGCCAATCTAACCTGGGGGAAATTTTCCTCCCTAACTGCATAGTTAGACCCAGAGAATGTGGGCAAGACCCACCAGGGAGATACCTGGGAAAGAATTATCTGTAGTAACTCACTGTATCTAGTGCCATTGTAGGCAGTCCCATAATACCATTCTCTCCCTAAATTAATCAATCTCAGTCCTGAGCCTATTAGGTTTCATGGTTCCCACCCTAAAGAGTTTACAATCTAAATCCCAGCAAGTACTGTTGTACCTCATTTACTTTAAGCATAATTAGTCCTCCCTCCCCTCCCCTTTCCCCACCCGATGCCAAGAAATGAGCAATAAAGGTGGGTCCTCCAGGCTGCCTGGAAAGGCTGCAGGGAAGCAGACAATAAGAGTTTATCAGGCTCAGTTAAAAGGATCTGCAGGGACCTGAATAGTTCATTTGCTGCAAGTAGAAGGGTGAGGAAGGACTAAAAGGTTATGGTTAAAAAGACTGAGGAGAAATCCTGCTCAAACAGAGGCACTGAGAGAGAACCATGATTAAAAAGAGTGTGGAGGCTGTTGCAATGTCTCCAGGCAAAGAGTCCTGTAGCACCGTAGGGCATACGCTTTCATGGGCAAAACCCACTTCATCGGATGAATGGGAGTGGAAGTTACAGAAGCAGGAGCAGGAAGCTATATAAGGAAGAAAATGCTTGTGTTAATGTCGCTAATCAAGTCAGGGTGGAAGTGGCTCATTCACAGTGTTTGGTGTGACAGTGCGAATACCCAGAGAGGGGGTGATAGTGCTGAATTTGCAAATGAATTCCAGTTCAGCTGTCTGCCTTTGTAACTGGTTTTTAAAATTATTTTGCAGAAGGATGGCTACTTTGAAATCCATTTCTGAATGTCCAGGGAAAGTGTTCCCCTACAGGTTTATTTATGTTACATTTCCTGACGTCTTATTTGTGTCCCTTTATCCTTTGGCGCAGAGACAGCCTGGATTGGCCAATGTACTTGGCGAGGGGCATTGCTGGCACTTGATGGCATATATCACATTAGTAGATATGCGGGTGAATGAGCCCCTGAGGATGTGGTTTATGTGGTTAGGTCCTGTGATGGTGCTGCTTGTATAGATGTGTGGACAAAGTTGGCAACAGGTTTGTTGCAGGGGTAGTTCCTGGGTAAGTGTTTCTGTGGTTCGTTGTGTGGCTACTGGTGAGTATTTGCTTCAGGCTGGGGGCAGTCTGTGGGCAAGGATTGGCCTTTTTTCCAAGGCCTGTGAGAGTGAGGGATCATTTTCCAGGATTGCTTGTAGATTGTAATGATGTGCTGGAGGGGTTTTAGCTGGGGCCATAGGTGACAACCGGGGTGTTCTCTTATTTACCTTGTTAGGGCTGTCCTGAAGCAGGTGACTTCTGGGTACTCATCTGGCTCTGTCGGTCTATTTCCTCACTTCCCCAGGTGGGTAATCCAGTTTGAAGAATGCTGGGTAAAGAAGCGTAGAAACAAATTGACAGATCAGCCAGAGAATCCAAGTAGGTAATAGGACAAAGCAGCAAACAGTCTAGGGAATGCAGCAGCAGCAGCAGCAATTATTAAACAAAGAATCACATGGCTGCTATTTGTAGGATACCTGGGTTAGGACCCAGAGAAGTGGCTGGGACCAGGTACCAGGGACCAGGCTGGGGAACTGGCCTAAGCCCGAAGAAGGGGATAAGTAGCCCGAGAAAGGGTCTGGATTTTAAACTGGCCTGGAGAAGGGGCTGAAGACCCTGGACAGGACCAACCATTTGTTGAACCATGTTACCCTGGAAGGGATTATTTCATGCATTCAACTAGACATGGTCAGAAGACTGAGCTGCTGAAAACCCACATGATGGGGACAGTGGCTCACCCACATGATGGGGACAGTGGCTCATCACAGGTGGGTGTGTTACATCACAGCATCTCACACCAAAGTCTTTCAGAATTGGCCCTTTACCTGCAAATGGATCTGTTAAAGACAGACTTCTGCATTGCCTTGAGCCCCACCAAAATCAGTGGAGTTCTACATGGGCACAGAGGTTTGCCCTCAAGATAGCAGTCCTCAGTTCAGACCTGACTTATCAGGTGGCATATATGATACAAAGATTAGAACTATGAAGCCTTGAGGTAGGATTAGACTTTCAGCAACACTATCATGTAGTTATAGAGTTGAGACATTAGCACATCCTGTTGATTCAATGCTTATTAAATATAATTCCTGATTTTACTCACTTCTCCTGGGCAAGCCTTAACGAGCGGTTTTATTACATTAACTAGAAAAGAAAAAAACAAC
The DNA here is from genome assembly GCA_019425775.1 of Rafetus swinhoei. Taxonomy (NCBI): domain Eukaryota; kingdom Metazoa; phylum Chordata; order Testudines; family Trionychidae; genus Rafetus; species Rafetus swinhoei. The sequence continues at coordinate 34,803,898 of CM033443.1, read as the reverse complement.
TGTGAGGTTATTCTGCTTTCTGACTGAGATCTCGTTTATTCCCTTAACTCTTGGGAAAGTATCAGTTTTGAGGGCCTTAGAATGAACTTTATGCCAGGAACTGAGCAAAGATTTCAGCACCCGAGAAACATGACATGGCAGGATTCTCACCTAGAGCCAAATCTGCTCAGCCTTGTTATTTTCAGAAACCTGCACTAAAAACCCCATCATATACTTCCCATCCAGGTCACCTAGAATCAGAGAGGGAAATCCATTGGCTATAGCATGCCTGAGAGGTAAAGAAGGCTGATGGCAGTTAAGAGAGAGGTAATTAGGGTGATTGGGTAAAACAAAGGGTAAGGCAGAATAACATCATAGAATGCTACATCTTTTACTTCCCATTCCTCCCAGTCACTTTCAAACCACCTACATCTACAACCATTCAGCAGTGCTTTAGTACTGCTAGAGTTAGGCCTGGTGTATGATTAAAATGTAGGATGACTTAGTTATGGTGCTCAGGGGTTTGAAAAAGCCACATTCCTGAACATCACAGTTAGGCCAAACTTACTGCTGGTGTAGATGCAGCTAGGCCAATGAAAGAATGCTTCTGCCAGCCTCACTACCTTCACTCAGTGAGGTGATAGTTTTACAGCAATGAAAAAACTCATCTATCACCATAGATTGAGTCTAAACTATGGGGATATGCCAACATAGCTACGTCACTAGAGCCATTTCACTATAGTTCCTATAACACAGAAATGGCCCACATGTTACTATTCACAAGAGTTTTAAGGGGAAATATCTTTCACAGAGACCTAGTAAGAAATATAAAACAGTGTTCCTTAAAAATAGATACATGATCATTAAAATGTTAGGAAATATAAGTTGCTTCTCAAAATATGGGACAATAGAGTAGATTCATTGCAGACATGTATTTTTTCTTCAGATTTTGATGAATAACGTTCCCAATCACTATTTATCTCCTTTTTATATTTTAACAAGTAATTCTAGTCATAATTACATCATTTCATGATTTTGTAGAAAATTGGTATCTGCTGCAGATAGGAGAATAGCACAATTCAACATCTACCTTAAGGAGAACTGTATTTTTTTGCTAATTTTTATCTGGAAATGTTTGAATTTTAAGTAGAGTTGCCTGCCTGTTAAAATTCATAAGTATTGTGGATGTAGAACAAATACAAGTTGTGAGTTCTATTTACATGAAATTAAAAACTCCTAAATAGTTGCTGGTTGCTTCTATCATGGAGGCAATGCATAGGTACCAAAGCTTTAAACATGGAACTTCTTTTTGTAGACTGCTGGATTATATGTGCTATTGTCCTTCAAGAGATTGGCCTAGGGAGAGGACAGATACAAAAGTGTAACCCAGGATGAATTAGGGTAGGACACATGTGAGAATAAAAATCCCTGTTCCTCTTTGAGAAAGAAATTCCCTCTGGTGTGGACAGAGGGATGTTGCAAGTAGTTCTATGTGAAATTTGGACCCCAAACTATTTACAAATGTGAATCACTTCTGCTAGAGAGTTTCAATGGAAAATGAAGAATCAGAATGTTCCGGTAATATCAAAACTGAATGTTTTGTTTTGACCTATTTTGTTTTATTTTGTTTCAATCTTGGGCATTTTGACAAAAACTGAGGAGGACTAGATTTTTAAAAAAATAGGCGGTGGGGTGGAAGAAGGTGGAAGCAGCAGCAGCCTCCCTTAAAACTTTTAGCCCAGTGATTAGGGCACTCATCATGGATGTGGATGACTTTGCCTGATGTGGGTCTCCTGCATTACAAGAGTGTGACCCAGCCACTGAGCTATGGAATAATCTGGAGTGGGTATTTCTTAATCTCACCTGTTGAATCTGTTCCATATTTTATAAGTATTTAAATGGGAACAGGGATGTCAATTTATGAATGTCTATGAAGTGCCACTGTAGATAGTCACGGGGCCAAGGGAAGGGAGTGACACTGATTCTATAGCCTGCTGGTTATGGCACTCAGGATGTGGAAGCCCCAAGTTAAGCAGGGATAATAACACATGCCCTACATATATTATTGAAATCATCTGTATGCCACTAATGTCAAAGGGCATGATGTCAAAGGGCATGGCAGTTTTTGCCACTGGATATAAACAGAAACATTGGCCCTAACGCCCCATAGAAATGGTTTTGAGAGTCTCCCATTGCTTCCTGAGCCCATAGATTTGAATAGCAACTGCCGATGTTCCTGCTCAACAGCCTTGATCACTAGCCTCAATTTTAGCCCAGTCTTTCCTCACTCCAGTGGACCATTATTTGGTCCTTGCGCAGGTCACGTGGGTTTGACGTGCAAAACTCAGTGAAAGCGTTTGGAAGGGGGCACTGAGGACCCTATTGCTGGGGCTGTGATTATCAGTAGGAGGTCCTGGGGGCTGTAGTGCTGCAGTTAGCGCTGCAGTTCGCACAAGGGAGTACTGTGGGCCTGAGCATATTAAAAATTGGCGCCTGGTCACTGGTCATTAGTTTGCATTGGGGCGGGGGATAGGGAACGCTGTTTTGGTTAACCTTTCCTTTGTGTAACCTTTTCTCTTAACAAAATAATTAGCTAACGATCTGCCTTAGGGATCATAAACCATATAAGCATCAATGAATATTTTGAAGGATACTATAAGTTATGTCTAGAAATGCACTCTACATATATAGTAACAACTGAAACTCATTTATACAACATATCTTTACAAATACGGAGTTTTCTTCCTCCATTTTTAATCTGATATTAATATTAAGTGTCGTGCAGGGCATTTTCTGGGTACTAGTTTAAACATGTGTGCCTGACAGTATTCTATGTACGACCATGTATATATGTATTACTGCATATAAACGGTAAATCACTTCCCAAGTATAAATCTCCCCATTTTATGAATTAGTTAAGAGAAAGGTTGTACAAAGTCACTTCAGGCAGAGTTGGAGATAGAACTCTGCTTGCCAGTCAGGCCAATCTGGGATTTACCGATTAATCCATGTCCTGAAGAATGGACATGCCAAACAATGTGTGCTTTGATTATTGTCTGTCTAGCCACACTCCCTTCTTATAGCTGGGGAAAGATTCCAGGATTCCAGATAGTTGTATAATGCTCTGGTGAAATGTGTGCCAGGTACCCCCTAACAGCTAGTGCACCAAAAGGAAAGCCATTATGCTTGTAGCCCAAGTAGTAGAATATTTAAATATCCAGCATTCAGACAGGCTGGCAGTCTGGATGTAGGGAACTATGATCGACTATAGTATGATTTTTGTTTTCCCAAGTTTTTTTTAATGGTATGTTAACTCACATACTGATCTCAGTACCTTGGGGTTACATATGCATGGATTTTAGTGTGGAGAACAAAGTAGTTTTACCACCTTTAATGCTTTCTTACATTAGGATTAACCCCAGAAACTAACATCCAAGTCACTGGGTTTGGGGCTGGGCAGATCAGTGAACCTGGAGAGAAGGATTCTCCTACCTAAAACATTAAGTTTCTGAGGAGCTGCTCCACAATGAATCCTGCAATCTATTCTCTACAATCCATCCCCAAAGCATGAGAAAACTTGAGCATCTGTGTAGCACTCATCCCTATGCCCACCCATGCTCCATCCCAGTGCACTGCAGGAAAGAGAAGTCTCCAAGGAGCAAGGGTGCCATGTTGAGGAGAGACCACCCACCACCTCCATGCAGGCCCCCGAACTCTCAGGGGAAGGAGACCAATTCTATTGCTAGAGAACCCTGCTGAAGCCACAGAAAAAGGGGTAGGATTAGCTGCAACATATTAAAATAAAACCACCAAGAGAAAAAGTTGGGAGTTGGGTATTTTGTGTGTGGGGGAGGCAGAGAGACAGAATTTGTAGCCTGGGGAATATTATAACCTCATTTTTGTGTTTTGGAGGTTGTTCTCCTGTGACTTTTAATTAAACTTCCCTTTGGCACAGAGAGCTCAGTGAACTATTTTTCTTTCATGAAGTTTCCCTAGATTGTCTCAGCTTTAATTACCTTGGTAGGATTTTAAATAATCCATTTCAAACCTTCATCAGATCATGTTTACTACAGAAGGAAATGACAAAGATATCTGCAACGATATCTTCTTAAAACTCAGTATCAGAGGGGAAGCCGTGTTAGTCTGGATCTGCAAAAGTGACTAGGAATCCTGTGGCACCTTAGGGTATGTCTACACTAGCCCCCTAGTTCGAACTAGGGTGGCTAATGTAGGCATTCGAACTTGCAAATGAAGCCCGGGATTTAAATATCCCGGGCTTCATTTGCATGTTCTGGGCAGGCGCCATTTTTAAATCTTAGTTCGAACTGACTGCCGCGTTACGCTGCAGTCAGAGTTAATCCGAACTAAGTCTTAGTTCGGATTAACTGTTACTCCTCCTGCAATGAGGTGTAACAGTTAATCCGAACTAAAGACTTAGTTCGGATTAACTTCTGACTGCTGTGTGTAGCCGCAGGTAGTCAGTTCGAACTAAGGGGATTTAAAAATGGCGCCCGCCTGGGAACATGCAAATGAAGCCCAGGATATTTAAATCCAGGCTTCATTTGCAAGTTTGAATGCCTACATTAGCCACCCTAGTTCGATCTAGGGGGCTAGTGTAGACATACCCTTCTAGACTAACAGATTTATTGGAGCATAAGCTTTCATGGGCAAAGACCCACTTCATCAATTGACTGAATTGACCTCGTTATCTCCAGCCTTACTCTTGATTGGTAACTGAATTGACCTCATTATCTCTAGCCTTACTCTTGATTGTTTCTCTTTTCTTATGCCTGTATATTTATACCTGCCTCTGGAATTTCCAGTACATGCATCTGACGAAGTGGGTCTTTGCCCATGAAAGCTTATGCTCCAATAAATCTGTTAGTCTATAAGGTTCCACAGGACTCCTCGTTTCTTAAAACTCATAATTTTTGTTTGAAATCCATTTTAAACATAGTTAAGGAAACATCCCCCAGCGTCATGTGCCAACAAGTTCTTTGGCCATGTTTAATAGTGTTTCGTTTCTTTTTAACTGAATAATGGTTGTCAAGTCTGCTATCCCAGTTCTATTCAATTTTTGTTGGGAATATTATTGCATTGAAATGAGCCTCTGCTCTGCTGCCCATCCAATACCTTATTTCTCTCACAAAGAGAATTTCTGAGCAGTTTGCATAAATGTTTTTCCAACCATAATGCAGCTTCAGAACTTGAGCAGAAGAGCTAAATGGTAAGATAACAATTTCTGTTCATTGTTGGTAGGAACACTGTGTGTGCCAGGACTCTCATCAGGTTTATTTTGTGTTTACTAGCAGATAAATTCTTAAAAAAAAAAAAAAAAAAAAAAAAGTAGCGTATATGCTTACAATATTGTCATCCCATAAGATGGATGTGAAGGGGGGAATAAATATGAAGACACAAATAAATACAAAGGTCACAATGAGTTCATATACTATTTAAGTAGCTTGATCCCAATCGAAGAGTCATTGTCATAAATTGTAGATAATGTTATAAGCCACTGAAGACACCCTATCAGTAATACAGGCTTGCAATATGGAAGGGAGTGTGTGTCACAAGATGAACAATGTCATCTCTGTAATTTCCTGTTATTGACCAGAGTAGTGCTGGCAGGTTTGTAACAAGCACAGTCAAATTGCAGGAGGTCTTGGAATAAGGATAATCATGTAATACTTGGAAGAAAACACATTGTGAATCATTTTACAGCTGAGAAGTGCCCCATCTACAGTAATGAGCCCCTTTGCATAAAGTGCTTTTCTGCTGACTGAACCGGTGGCAGTTTCATATGCACTGCTGAAGTTCACAGCCACACATAGTGAAAGTAATTTGTTTTTAAAATGGTTTTGTTATATAGATATTTTCAGCTAGGCTCAGTTCAGAGGCCCATCATAACTCATCAGCCACCTACTGTGCAGTTGGAGCTAAGTTTTTCCATTTTGGGAAGAGCGGGGAGAGGGTTTGGTATAAATCTGAAAAATCTATGAAAGGAATTGCTTCCCAACATTGTATTCTCTAGATGGCTAAACGAATTTAAAGGGGTGGGTGGGTGTTCGTGACTAAGGTGGCAATATTAATAGTATTGTTGGATTCAGACCAGTGATCCTATTTTTTTTAAATTTCATCCATTGGCTAGAATCCATAACGAACAGCCAATCAGGAAGTGGGGTTAAAAGGTGACTGGCTTTTTACTGATTCATTTATACCTAATCAGAGTACGGGATAAAGAAAATAGTAGACTCAAACTTTTCAGGAACCTAACAGAAAATTGCACATGCAATTGTTTCTTTTGCATTCTAGCACACATTAGCTTGTGAATTTACCCATGTTTTTTGCATACATCCATGAATATTTTTCAGTTGCAATTGCTTGTTTGCAGAAAGGTATTTTGGGTGTGCAATTGAGATGCTGAACAGAGACTAAACAGATTAGAACTGTTTAGAGAAGAGGCAAATAATGGCAGCCATGGAAGAGAGATTCAAAATAATGAGTGGTATAAAAATAAATAGTGCACTTCCTTTCCTCCCCTTTTCCTAGTATAAGATACAGGGGTTATTCACCAAACAGAAAGGCAGTACATTTAAAACTGATGAAAGGGATTACTACAAAATGCATAATTAACCTGGACAACTTGCTGTCACAAGACTGAGGCCAAGAAATTAGTAAGAGGCACAAAACAATTTCACATGTAGGTGAATTTTAAAAAGTGGGGTATTAAGACATTTTTATGACAGACTTTTAACCTCGTGTTTAAAGGCATAAGTCAATCACTAATTGGAGTTAGAAACAGCTTGTATGGGCACATAATTTCATGCTTGCCGACAGTGGGGTTTCTCGTGCTACTGATACTGTCACAGACAGGATACAATCTGATCTGGCATGGTATTACACACATTTCTAAGAATTGTGTTGGTTTAACTCTGCACAGAACTTCAACATTGTAAGCAGGCACTACCTCCTCATCCCATGATCAGAGGGAGTTTGTACTAGCATTCCCTACATCAGATGCACGTGCCTTTTAACTCCTTAAAGGATCATTAGAATATAAAAAATTGTTGCCAGTTCAAATCTGACCAATTTTGCTTCCTTCTGCCACATATCCTACTTTGTTCAAGTGAGCACATCTCACTGCACATTCTGATTAGAAAACCTGCCTACAGAGCTAATAGGATTCTGTGATTATCTACATGAGACACAGCGTACTTTGATCACCTGCATTACTTTTTTCATGCCTGACAAAATGTAGGCATATCACTCATTATTTGTATAAAGTCTGCATGAAAGGTTGGAGAACAAGACTATTGTTTCCCCCTCCTTTCCCCCACATTTCTTGTTGCTTAAAGGAACATCATCACATTTCTGACAGAATGAAATGAAAAATCACATTTCTGACAGCATATTTTGCATCTGTTATCATTACAGATAAGATTAATAAAACTGAAAGAAGCCATTTGAAAGGGGGGAAGATTTTTTTCTCCATTTTTCAATGTATTCATTTTATGCATTTGACAGCATTTTGTGAATAGGTAGTTTGACAATTTTCCTGCATAGTCAATTAGATAGGGAGAAGATGGCTAACTAGAAAACCCTTTATGAACATCGGGAGGAGAACAGACAAATCCTAATATATTTTATCTCAGAGAAGTAGTCATGTTAGTCTGTAACTGTAAGGTCCTGTGGCACCTTAGAGACTAACCAAAATATATACCGTCATGAGCTTTCGTGGGCAAAACCCACTTCATCAGATGAATTGGAGTAGAAGTGAGTTTTGCTGAAGTCGACATACTCACCGCAGCGTCTTGCATGTACTAAGGTCGGCAGGGGCTGCTCTCCCATCTTACATTGGCTACTCTTCTTTTCCTGATGAAGTGTCATCATTGATGGAAATGCTCTCGGAGATTTATTTATTCTGTCTACAGCAGATACGATAAATCAATGGCTGGTGAGTTGATCTCTGCAGTGTCGATCCACGTGTAGTGTACACAAGACATGAGTTCAGTGCCTTGCTCTGCAGCCTCTTTGTTATGAGATCTTGGGCAAATTGCTTAGTTTCTCAATTCCCTGTCTATAAAATAGGGGGCAATAGCTCTTCCCTACTTCAGCTGGGTTTTCTAATGATAATACATTAAAGCTTGCAGATAGGTATTTTGGGCATGCAGTTGAGATGCTGAACTGAGAAATTAGTCTCCATGCATCTGACAAAGTGTTTTTTACCTACAGAAGCTTATGCCCAAATAAACATATTATTTAAGGTGCCACAGGATGCCTCATTCTTTTTGCAGATACAGATTAACACACCTAGCCCTCTGATATATTAAAGCTTGCAGAGGTATTCATATGTGATGATAATGGCCCTTATTATACCTTAGAACTTATCTTGCACAGAGAAATTGTACTGTTTTAGCTACATCGGTATCATTAAGGCGTACAGTCCCCTAGTGTGGATGCAGTTATTCCAATATGGAGGTACTTATACTGGTAGGGTGCGTCTAGATTGGCAAGTTTTTGCGCAAAAACTTGCCAGCTGTCTACACTGGCCGCTTGAATTTGCGCAAGAGCACTGACTTTGTAATGGACAAAATCAGTGCTTCTTGCGCAAATACTTTCACGCTCCCGCTCGGGAAAAACCCCTCTTGCGCAAGAATACTTGCGCAAGAGGGCCAGTGTAGACAGGTAAGAACTGTTTTATGCAAAAAGCCCCGATGGCGAAAATGGCGATCAGGGCTTTCTTGCGCAAAATCGCGTCTAGACTGGCCACGGATGCTTTTGCACAAAAGCACTTTTTGCGCAAAGGCACCCGTGCCAATCTAGATGCTCTTTTCCTCAAATGCTTTTAATGGAAAAACTTTTCCGTTAAAAGCATTTGCGGAAAATCATGCCAGTCTAGACGCAGCCGTATAGTTTACTGCTGAATAGGAAGGGGAATAAACTTTTAAAAAGTGGATGTCAAATCCTAGTGTGGAAAATAGAAAGGAGCATAAACTTTGTCAAATTAAATGTAAAATATATAATAAGAACAGCCAAAAAGGAGTTTGATGAACAAGGCTAGCCCAAAACTCTAAAAGTAATAGCAAAATGTTTTTTTAAGTACATCAGAGGCGGAAAGCCAACTAAACAACCATTTATTTGCTTCAGTCTTCACGGCTGAGGATATTGGGGAAATTCCCATACGTGAGCCATTCTTTTTAGATAACAAATCTGAGGAATTGTCCCAGATTGAGGTGTCATTAGAGAAGGTTTTGGAATAAATTGATAAACTTAACAGTAATAAATCACCAGGACCAGATGACATTCACCCAAGAGTTCTGAAAGAACTCAAATGTGAAATTGTAAATGTGTAAAGTAAGTTGTCATGGGATAAGAGGCAAGGTCCTCTCATGAATTGATAACTGGTTAAAAGACAGGAAACAAAGGGTCGGAATAAATGGTAAGTTTTCAGAGTGGAGAGAGGAAACTTGGGGTTCCCCAAGGGTCTGTCCTGGGACCAATCCTATTCAACTTATTTATAAATGATCTAGAGAAATGGATAAACAGTGAGATAGCAAAATTTGAAGGTGATACCAAACTGCTCAAGATAGTTAAGATCAAAGCAGACTGTGAAGAGCTTCAGAAAGATCTCACAAAACTAAGGGTGTGTCTAGATTACAGCATTGTTTTTTTTTTTAAAGTTGCCTTTTCTCGAAAAAACTTCCCCTGCATCTAGACTGCTGCCACGTTCTTTTGAAAGTAAATTGAAAGAATGCGGCAGTTTTTTCGACCATGGAAAACCTCATTTTATGAGGAAGAACGCCTTTTTTCGAAAGTGCTCTTTCGAAAAAAGGCGCTATGTAATGCAAACTGTGCTTTTTTGAAAGAGAGCATCCAGACTGCCTGGGTACTCTCTTTCGAAAAAGCGGCTTGCTTTTTCAAAAGTACCGGTTGTAGTCTAGACACTCTTTTTCGAAAGAGGCTTGCAGTCTAGAAGTAGCCTAGATGATTGGGCAACAAAATGGCAAATGAAATTTAATGTTGATAAATGTAATGTAATGCACATTGGGGAATAAATAATCCCAACTATATTTACAATATGATGGGGAATAATTTAGCTACAACTACTCAAGAGAGAGATCTTGGAGCCATTGTGGAGAGTTCTCTGAAAACATCCACTCAGTGTGCAGCGGCAGTCAAAAAAGCAAATAGAATGTTAGGAATCATTAAAAAAAAGGGATAGAGAATAAGACAGAAAATATCTTATTGCCTCTATATAAAACCATGGTATGCACACATCTTGAATACTGAGTACAGATGTGGTCTCATCTTTAAAAAGATATATTAACATTGGAAAAGGTTCAGAAAATGGCAACAAAAATGATTAGGGGTTTGGAACGGGTCCCATATGAAGAGAGATTAAAAAGACTGGGGCTTTTCATGTTAGAAAAAAGGAGACTAAGGGGGGATATGATAGAGGTCTATAAAGTCATGACTGGTATAGAAAAAGTGAATAAGGAAAAGTTATTTACTTCTTCCCACAATATACGAACTAGGGGTCACCAAATTAAATTAATAGGTATCAGGTTTAAAACAAGCAAAAGAAAGTTTTTCTTCACTCAGTGCACAGTCAACAGTTTAACTCCTTGTCAGAGGATGTGGTGAAGACTAGGACTTTAACAGGGTTCAGAAAGAGCTTGATAGATTCATGGAGTTTAGGTCCATCAATGGCTATTAGCCAGGATGGGTAGGAATGGTGTCCCTTGCTTCTGTTTGTCTGGCACTGCGTGACAGGAGAGGAATCATGTGAGGATTACCATCTGCGTTCCCTCCCTCTGGGGCATCTAGTATTGGCCACCATTGGCAGACAAGATACTGGGCTAGATGGACCATTGGTCTGACCCAGTATGGCTGTTCTTATGCTAGTATAAGCTGTCTATATGCTTCTCTAAGGGTGTGTCTAGACTATAGGTTTTTTTTCGAAAAAAGTGGCCTTTTTTTCGAAAAAACTTTCCCTGTGTCTAGACTGCTGCCGCGTTCTTTTGAAAATAAATCGAAAGAACGCGGCAGTTTTTTCGACCACGGAAAACCTTGTTTTACAAGAACTAACGCCTTTTTTCGAAAGTGCTCTTTCGAAAAAAGGTGCTATGTAATGCAAACTGTGCTTTTTTGAAAGAGAGCATCCAGACTGTCTGGGTGCTCTCTTTTGAAAAAGTGGCTTGCTTTTTTGAAAGTACCAGTTGTAGTCTTGACGCTCTTTTTTGAAAGAGGCTATTTCAAAAGTATCTTTCGAAAAAGCCTATTTCGAAAGAGGCTTGTAGTCTAGATGTAGCCTAATCTGTGTCTGTTCTAGGGGTTGTACGGGGTAGAATATTTCAGAGAACATTAGTTGTACCAGTACAACAACTGTGTGTAGATCAATCCATAGATAGACAGCATTATATTAGTGATTATATTTGATTGTTAAGTTGGATTGCACGAACTGGTGAAAATAAACTTTTAGGATATCTGATAACAATGGTGAGGCTACAACATTAAAATATCTTGACAGTCTCATTTTGTTGCCTTCTGCACTAAGCACTTTCCATTCTTCTCAGCTTTCTCATGTCTGTTAGGATATGTCTAGCCTTGTGATTCTTCCGGTGCATTATCTTTCAATGAAAGCAAAAGAGATTAGAGATTAGAGGAAAGCAAAGTGTTCAAAATGAAAGAATTAAATGAAATGTTAAGCTGTATGAATATGGTTCCTGTTTTGTCTCTTCAACACCAAAAGTACTTCCTGAAAAATCAAGAGAGCTGTGTTTTGTATATACAATAGAACCCTTAATATCTTCTCTTCATCCTCCCACTATAGGGCTAGAGTTTCTCAACCACTTGGTCACTAGAGAGAAGAAAATCAGAGATAAAGTTAAATGTGAAATAAATTAAAAACAGCCCTGTCTCCCTAGGCTAGCTAATTATTTGTGTTTTATTTTTTCCATGATATTTCTGTGTGAAGAGCAACTATGTATTTGTTAGCAATGTCAAGAGTGAAAAAGGGTGTGGCTATAATGAGACACCCTGCCTATCAGGAGCAAGAGAAGCACCCCCAGCAAAGCCTAGCTCTCAGGACAACATTGTAGCATAGATTAGTGTCTTTTTTTTTAATTCACTGTGACTTTTTAAAAAAATTGCAGTATCTGTTTATTAAAGGTATTTTAAATGGTAAACTTTGGAAATGAGTTATTTTCAATTATTACATTTTTGGAAAAATATAGTTGTGTCTCTGATCCCACAAAAAGCTCTGCAGGGATATGGGTTTATCTTTATGGACCTCAGTGAAAGATTGGCTCCCAAATTAAAACAGTTTGCCAGGTAAAACTCCCAAATCATACACAATATTATGTGTCAAGAGGCATCTGATAATTGGTGTCTCTGTAGGAAGGTTTATACCACTACAATACACATATGTACTACTGCTATCATTTACATAGATAATATGCATACCCAGGCATAAAATAATTGGAGGACTGGCTAGGAGGGATCTTAAATATGTCAGTAATTTATGCAAGCTAGCCGCAACCTCTGTCTCTTGTGTAATCAGGCCAAGGTGCACCATCTGTAGCTGTGCCTTTGAAACAGATATGGCTCAAATGGAGCCAAGTACTGAATAGCAGGCTGGTATTTAAATGCGGCAAGAATGGATAATTTTTTTTCCAACCCAAAGTTGTTTGTTTAATATTCCGGACGTCCTTTAAAGTTCATTCTATCAAAATCCAACAACTGTCAAAAAAAAAAAAAGATTATCTGAAACTGGTATTCTGTCTCATGAGAGAGCAGCTTATTTGTTTAGTTTTTAAATGGTTTTTCATTTTTTATTTTACTTTTTCTTAGTTGATAACTTTCTAAAACCATTCCAGAAAGGAGGAGGCTTACTGTTATGAAAACCCACTGCATAATACATACCTGTTGTTACTGGCCTATTTCAGAAGGAAACATTACTTAGAGGATAGAATACGGAACTAGGAGCCCAGAGCTCTTGAATTCTAATTCTTGCATTGCTGTTGATTTTAGCTTTGCCTTCACTACAAATGTTTAACTGGTATAGCTCTATCAGCAGAACCAGTTTTTGGCAAAATAACTCTGTATACTAGGGCATGTAGCTTTTTTTACACCCTTCACCTACAAAACTGCTGACAAAACTTGATACCTGGCTTCTGTATAGCCCTTGGTCAAATCAGTTGGATTCCAAATTTGCAAAGAGTTTAAGTACTAATTTTTATGGGATTTAAAAATGTGCTTCAGTTTAACATATTATTAAGTACTTTGCTGAAAGGGGGCCTCTCTTAGTTTCACCATTGGTACAATAGTACTTATGCATTTACCTCATTGGGGTACTGTAGGGATTAATTAATGTTTGTGTAACACTTGGAAAGTGATGTTTGGTGTGTCTTTTTGGTGGAAGATTTACTCAGTGTTACTATTATTTGTTTTTGTCCACCAGTTTGAAAATGCAAATATAGAGCGAGCTCTTCTAGTGTTTGCAGTGACTGCTTTTAGCCACCTGCAGCAGTTTCATCAGCAGAATGAAGTGTCCTAAGGCCACCATGAAATCCAGTCAGTTGGCACTCATCCACAACATGCACTGTTGATGGATGGAGGCCACAGTGACGAAGTGTGTCATCATGGAGGCCCCACATGTAGAGGCTGGCTGCGCATATTCTGTGGCTGGTTCAGAACCTGTTCAGCAGAGTCCAAAAGTGATGAGCCAGGTCAAATCCAGGTGATCAAATAATCGGATCAGGGACAAGGTCTGTAGCTGCCCACTCATCTCACCATAAGGTTGTGGCTGATAGACTCCAGTCTGGCAGATGAGATCTGAATGGATGCCTTAATGTAAGATATACCATGATGTGACTGAAAATGTCCATATACAATGGAACCTGGATTGACATGTTATTTTTCCATCAGTCTGGCTATAGACTCTCTGTGACATATGTGTGGGCCTATGAAAAAATGCTAACATGAAGAGAAATTGAAAAGATCAGGGCTTTTTACCTCAGAGAGATACCCTACATACAGTTTTCAAAACCACTTAAGAGTCCCATTTTCAAGAGACTTAGGCACTAGGGGAACAGTGCTTGTAAAGAGCCAAGCACAATGATCCATGAACAGGACTCATAAGTGTGATCACAACACCAGTAATAATTAATAATAATAATAGGTCTATATCTCACTGAAAGTCAATGAGAAGTCTTAGGTGTTTTTGGAAAGTTTATTTGAGATGATTAAGGAGGCACATGATGACAAAATAATAAAATGTTTAGCGAAGATAGGTTGAATAAAGTTCCTAGTCTACCTCCTAAATGGAGTGGAAAATTGGCAAATTTGAAATGGATGAAAGGAAATATTTTTTACATAAAATGCACAATTAGACCATGGAAATTATTTTCGCAAGATGTCATTGAGGCCAAAAGCTTAACAGAGTTCAGGAAAGGATTCCAAATGTATATGGATAACCTGAATATTCAGAATTTTAACAGTAAATATATATATAAAAACACTCTGAGAACTTTGGAGAGGATGTTATGAAAGCTTCCTGGCATACACCAACCTCTGTTTAACAGGAGATAGGAGGAATTTTTTTCAGCAAGAAACTTATCATTATTGACTAATCAAGGGTTCCTTCATCTGAAGCAGCTGGCAGTGGATATTGTCAGAGGCAGAACATGGGACTACAAAGTCAATTGCTCTGGCAGTTTCTATATAAAGCTCAGCACTGTCAGTTTTGTACCTCTTGACCTGCTGCTTCCTCCATTCCTGCCACCAATTCTGAAAACAAGTCTTGCCATGTCCCTACCACTGTCATCACACTAAAGTATTAAAGATACACATGCTAATTAAATCCTAAACTGGATCAAATATATTGGGATTTTCTTGTGTTCCCTAGTAATTACAAAAATGAAAAGGGGCCTCCCAGCTGTGGGGTGGTTTTTGTTTGTTTGGGGGTCTTCTGTGTCAGCTTTACTAGGTAACACCACAAACAGAACAAGCATGCAGTACTGTGGGACTGGCATAAGCATCTCCTGACTTCAAAAAAAGATGAATGATATTTCAGCCTGTCCCTCTGGGACCATCTCTAAACTTTCAGCTTGATCTAGGCAGCTGTAAGTGCTTTAAGTAATCTCAGTCTGTCATTTCAACCATCTCTCTCTCAATTGTCCTTTTGTTGATTGCTAAATTGTTCCACTTCATTGTTCTCCTTTTAAAAATGGCATTTCTGTATTTCATTGCCTATTATCTTATCATTTCTCCCTCCCCCCCTTGTCTAACTCTTTCCCTTGCTGTCCACAGAAGCTGCTTTTGCATAAGTAGCATTATTACTCTTTATGATTTGCAGTACATAACACTTATAGGACTCAGTCCCATTGTACTAGGTGTTGCACAAAGCGGGGTACAGCACTGCAATAGAAATGAGAAGCCCTGGGCTCCATGCCCTTTTCTCCCACCAACTATTCTGTTGCCTTGCTTAAGTTACTTAATGTCTTGTTCTTTAGTTTCCCTGCCACCTTTAATCTGTCTATTTACTTTGTCACCACCTTAAAGAGCTTACGTTCTCATATTTTATATAATGCATACCAGAAATTGGCTCAAATCTCAGGGAAGTCCTAAGGTCTGTTCTATAGGATATGAGAACGCTTGGGTCTGGCCTTAAAGTGCTAATTCAAATAATGTCACATAACCAAGAGATTAGCTTTCTCCAAAACCTTGTGGTCTTCCCCTTGCCTTGTCTGTATTTTGGGCACCTATCATCTTACCAATCCAATTTTTATTTTCCTTATTTTTTTTCAGTTTGAAGCTGTACTTGAAAACAATATAGTGGACCAAAATTCTCTTGATTTTCAGAGTGCTGCTGGGACAACTTTATGAAAAAGAGGATTCCTTATGGCATTTCAAGTCAAACACCCAAAAATATAAGGCATCTGAAAACACTAGTTACATCTGAAAATCTTGGCTATAATACAATATATAGTATATATTCAGTTTGTAGTGAAGGGGCATGGGGCAAAAGAGTCAAAAGGGATTGTCTTACTATGAAGCACAGAGAATTTATTGATGGGTCTACTTTACTCTCACTTCAGGCAGTGTGAGCTAGTGGAAAGAGCCCATAATTAGCAGCTTAATTCAGGCATACGTAAATTCTGGCACTGATATTGATATACTAGTTGGTCCTGAGCAAATTGCTTAACCTTGATTATATTTCCCCAGATTCCCTTTGTAAAATGGAGACCAACCATTATCTATCTTATGGACATCCATCCATCGATACACATATACTATGTCTAATTTTGAAAATACATTTCCAGATATCTTACATGAAGGTTTTTGAATGACTACCCAGATTGCTCTTAACTTACAAGTTCTGTAAATTATTTGGAGAAGCTGCATTATCAAGATATTAACGTATGAAACACATTAGTCTGATCAGTTTAGTGCCAGATAAAATTAAAATAAAGTTTACTGAATAGAGATAGATTGTTATCTAACGGCTAAAAATTAACCCAAAAAATATGTAAATGAAACTATTTCAGAAATGCAACCCCCCCACCCCATAAAAACAAGTATTCACACTGGGAATCTTATGCATTGCCCTAATACACCAGGTTGAATCGATTGCCAGCATTTTAAAAGAATAAAATGGGAATAATAATATTCACAAGTGAATAATAAAAAAAAACCCATGCATTTCTTACCTGTAATTAAATCACTAATCATGCCAAATCTATTGAATTACTATTCTCAGGAGTTGTGTACACTATGATAATAACACTCCAGTCTATGTATCGTTAAACATGGACTTTTCTCATAGGTGCATTGTTAGTGAATGCTCAAGTTTTGACAGTTAGTCAAAGGAGGAAAAGAGAGAAAGCAATTCATGAGAGCTGCCTATTGGAAGCCATTTGAGTTCAGTCACTTTCAGTCACAAAATACATTCGGAAAAAATTGTTTTATTAAGGAAATAATTCAGAGCCCACTGTACATAAGACAGCTCATAATAGTTAACATGCATTTCATGTCGATATAGTTAGGATGAGAAGCACACATGTGATATCCCCAGTTGACTCCAGAAGCAAGAACCATAAACTCTCTGAGCCTGGATCTGTTACTCCAGGGACTTTTTATCCTGCTGTAGCAGAGTAAAGAGGCCTTAGCTGCAGCATAACTGATAGTCACACCTTCTGGTACAGTACCATTACATAGTCTGTGATAGGGTTCCCTAAGGAAGATGTTTTTATCTCTCTTGTCTCATTGTCATTTCAGAGTTTTCAGATTGTGTTTAGATAGCAGCAGATATGTCTCCTTTTATTTTTATTTCTGTGACATCTTCTATTTAGCAATGGTTAAGACACAACTGAACAATATCCCGAGTGATGAGCATATCAATGAGCAAAAGAAAAAAAAAAGAAGTTAAGCATTCCTCACCAGCTCTGATTTGAATAAGAGATGTATATCTACCATGGAAGTGAATCAAATTTATAATGTGGTTACATTGTTTTAAAAAAAAAAGAATAATTGTGTGTACTGTTTTATTAAAATGTAATAGATGAATATCACTGTGGATAATTCTAACATTTCTATATTTAGAGAAAGCAGCCTTTCCAATGTGTTGGAATAGTAAAATGTCATCACTTGGAATTACCAAGGTGGTTGTTTATACAGGTTGAAACTCTCTTAACCGGGATTCTCTGGTGCAGCAACAGCCATGGTCCGGCATGGTTGTTGCAGGACCAGAGAGTCTTGATGGAGGGCCAGCAGCAGGAACAGGCCTGCTGCTGCTAGCTGATGGCAGGGCCACCCAACACGTGGCAGCGGGCTTGGGAGACCTGGCGCATGGCTGCCTTGTGGGGCTGGGAGCTGTGGTAACTGTGTCTTGGTGGGACTGGGAGACACAGCAGTGGTGGCTTGATGGGGCAGGGAGCCCTGGTGCACAGTGGCAGCTGCCTGGTGGGTCCCAGGGACACGGCACATAGCTCCCTGGTGGTCCCAGATCCCCAGCGCACCTCAGCTTGGTGGGTCCCAGAGCTGCAGTGCATGGCTGCTCGGTGCATTGGGAGGAACTGAAGGTCCCCTCCCCGCTCTCCCCCAATTTGTACGGGAACATTTCTGGCTGTTCCCCTTTGTTTGGGAGTGAGGGGAAAGTGCACAGTTTGCTGCATTCCTCTCTCTGTCTGGAGAGCACAGGGAGCAGATGAACCTGGACCTGCCCCAGACGGGGGACATGCACCCTTCCCCCAGCTGTGCCTGCTGGAGCTGCAGTGGCCATGGAGAGCCACTTCTCGCCTACCCCCAAGCTGCTGCAGTGAGAGGGCTGGGGTTGTCCTCTCTCCCTGGGGCAGCCTGCATACTGAACCCCTCATCCCCAGCCGCACCCCAGAGCTATGATTCAAATGAAGCATGGACATTTACATTTTATTTTCCAAAAAAACAAAAATTAATTGAGTTAAGGACCCAGGTAAATCTTCTAGTTATGATATATTTGTCTTCAGCCGCTAGTATTAGCAGACCCAAATATCTGTTTGACTTCTGTGCTTGCTGAATTAATGTATAGCACACTTCACTGATTAAAGCCTAATCTTGTGAGTGCGTGTGAGTGAAAGGAACATGATATAATTGATGAAGGAAATTATGGCTAAATACACATGTCCTTAAAAGGCAGACACGCATTGATTAGCTTTCTGTACAGATAAAGAATGTGGAATGGGTTGATGTAGATGAAACTGATAGTAGTATATCAGCATGAGGTCCATTCACTTTCCCAACTTAAAGGGGCGGGGGGGAAAGACACATGTAATGATCAATTCAGGGTAATGGAAATGTTGGATCTCACTGGTCCGGGATGAGGGATTTTGTCAGACCAAGGGAGATCATTTCTGACCTCTTCCCCCTGCCTTGCCACCCCACTGGGCTTCCCGGTTCCCCCAGCAACCCAGCTGGGATGTGCACCAGCCTTCCTGACTCCCCTCCCCTGCACAGCTGAGCCGTGTGCCGGCTTCGCTGCCTTCTACCCCCAGTAGCCCAGCTGAGCCATGTGCTGGGCTTCCTAGCTCTTGCCATCCCATGGCAGTATGGCAGCTTCCCAGCTCCTGGCCCCCCAGCAGGGGCATGCACCGGCCTCCAAGACCCACCATTCCCTCCTCAGTGCATCGGGACTCTCTGATCCTGGAACATCTGAGGTCTGGCAGGACCACAGATGTTGCCGGACCAGAATGTCCCAGTATCTAGGGGTGCAACCTGTAGTCAGTTTGTGGAAATCGATTTTGCTGGGTAACAAAAAAGTCACCTATTAAAATTCCTTACTCTAATTCTTTTTGTTTATTCAAATTCTGTTTCTTAATTCCAGCATTTCTGTGACAATGCTCTTAAGAGTGTTCAATTGCACATTGACAATTTTTGTATTTTCACCTTCTGCCCATACTGGCATGCAATAGTCAACTGTGAGAAGATGAGGACCAAGATTGCTGTCCAAAAGGTGTGAGCAGCTGCTTTTGGATTATATTGTATCGTGCATTTATCTTGGCAATAATTTTCTCGAGTTGTGGGTAGCTTGTGAGGCTGTGATACAGAATCATTCTAAGATAGTTCAGGAAATCTTAATGTCTGAGGTTGATGATGTAGAAAATGACATTCAGATACTTGTTTGCATGCTGGCTGATTAGGTGGGAAGCAGAAAAAGCTGTTTTCCAACAGTTTGATTAGAGTCACCAAAATCCACTATCTTTAATATTTCAAGATTTTCTGTAAGGATACATCCCACTCGGATAAAAGTGCTCATTTGGATAGATACCCACATTTCTGTGACTGGATCTCTGATTTTTTTGGATATAGAAGTGCCCCTATTACCAAATGTATAGGTACAAATAAAGTGTTCACAAAACTTTAGGTATCTAAGGGTACGTCTATACTGCAACACTATTTCAAAATAACTAGTGCTATTACGAAATAACTTAGTCCGCATCTACACAGCAGGCAATTATTTTGAAATAGTGTCAAAATACTGTCAAGCTGGAGGACTGCTTACTCTGACTCCTGTAACCCTCAGGCTATGTCTACACTGCAGGCTTCTTGCACAATAACTGTTTTGCACAAGAGTTCTTGCGCAAAAGGTCTTGCGCAAGAGCGTGTCCACACTGCCATGTGCTTTTGTGCAAGAGATGTGCTTTTGCGCAAGAGTGTCCATAGCAGTGTGGACGCTCTCTTGCACAAGAAAGCTCTGATGGCCATCTTAGCCATAGGGGTCTCTTGTGCAAGAAAGCCCTGTTGCCCGTCCACATTGCCTTCTTGTGCAAGAGCTTTTGCACAAGAGGGCTTATTCCTCATGGGGAGAGGAATAACTCTTGCACAAGAAGCCCTCTGTTCCGATGCTTTAATGTAAGTTTACTTGCGCAAGAACACGCATGCGATGTAGATGCTCCGCAAGTTTTTGCGCAAGAATAGCTGTTCTCACGCAAAAAGCCTGCAGTATAGACGTAGCCTTCATTGTACAAGGAATAAGGGAAGTCAGAGGAAGAGTGCTCTATTTCAAAATAAGTGCTGTGTAGACCTATTTTTAAATAAGCTATTTCAAAATAAGATATGCAATTGACGTAGCTCAATTTGCGTAGTTTATTTTGAGTTAAGTCCTGCAGTGTAGACACACCCTAAATAACATGTTTCACCCTTGTCAACCAAAATAAACTCCATTCTGAACACAGATAAATCTTTATTAAAATCATAGAATGACAAGACTAGAGCTGCAAGAGACCTCAGGAGATCATCTACTCCAACCATCTACTAAAAACAGGACACATCCCAACTAAATGATCTCAGGCAGGACTTTGTCAGTCTGGGCCTTGAAAACCTCTAGGGATGGAGATTCCACCACCTCCCTAGGTAACCCATTCCAGTGCTTCATCACTTTCCTAGTGAAAAATGTATTCCTAATATCCAACCTAGAGCTCCCCCATTGCAACTTGAGACCATTGCTCCTCATTCTGTCATCTGCCACCACTGAGAACAGCCTTGCTCCATCCTTTTTGGAGCCCCACTTCAGATAGTTGAAGGCTACTATGAAATCCGCCCCCTTCACTATTTTCTTCAGCAGACTAAATAAGACCAGTTCCCTCAGCCTCTCCTTGTAAGTCATACTTCCCAGTCCTCTAATAATTTTCACTGTCCTCTGCTGAACATGCTCCAATTTGTCCAGATCCTTTCTATCAGGGGAGAGGAGAACAAAATGGTACTCCAGGGCTATGTCTACACTGGCGGGTTCTTGTGCAAGAACTCTTGTGCAAGAACACATCCACACTGCCATGTGCTTTTGCGCAAGAGCATCCATGGCAGTGTGGACGCTCTCTTGCACAAGAAAACTCTGATGGCCATTTTAGCCATAGGGCTTTCTTGCGCTAGAAACCCCTACTGCGCATCCACACTGCCCTCTTGTGCAAGAGTTCCTGCGCAAGAGGGCTTACACTTGTTAGAAAAGAGTGTAGCTCTTGCACAAGAATCTCTCTTATCACGCTTTACTGTAAATCTTCTTGCACAAGAGCAGGCAGGTTGTGTGGACGCTCTGTGGAAGAACGGCCATTCTTGCACAAGAACCCGCCCGTGTAGACATAGCCCATATGTGGACTCATCAGTGCCAGAGAGAGGGGAATAATCACTTCCCTCAATCAGCAAATATGGCAGGTGACCAATATTCCCTGTAAGCTGAGCACTTGGGTGGCTACTAAGGAGAGATTCAGGTGCTGCCCAGCTGATTAGTACAGTGCCCACGGGTGCCCAAAACTGGTAGCTTGTGTTTTTATTGGTGGTGCACATCTGCACTTAACTTGGAACACATAACAAAATGTATTCCACACCTGGGTGGAAAAAATTAGAGGGAACGCTGTGAGTGACCAGCTTGGCTTTTCTTTCTGTACATTGGGATGCCTTGTTCCTAAGTCTTCAATAAGGGTGAGTGAGAAGCAGGGTCTGTGCTCTGGAACTACCTCATCCTCCTTGTCTGGTGGTCTATAGCAGAGGGCCACAACATCACTCTTGTTTCCTCTAACCTCTAAATTTAACCCAAAGACTCTCAACAGGCTTTTCCGGCAGTTTCACACTGGAACTCTGAGCAATCATACTGCTTTCCTATATCCAATGCAACTCCTCCATCTTTTTTCCCCCACCTGTCCTTCTGAAGTTTAGACCCATCCATGACAGTGTTCCAGTTATGTGGTTTCCTCTGCCAAGTTTCGTTAGTCCATCTCTTACTGATTCTGAGTAAATAACACTGTAAAATTAATATGCAAGAGGCAAAGACAAATTTAATGAGTATCTTTCTTTCTTTTGGAAGCTTCAGGGGGTAGCTGAGTTAGTCTGCACAGAAAAAAACAACAAATGGTCTGGTAGAACTTTATAGACTAACTGTGCCCACGAAAGCTCATGATACCATCTACATGTTTTGTTGGTCTATAAAGTGCTACCAGACCATTTGGTTTTTTTTCTTTCTTTTGTCTTTTTCACACATGTTTAAAATGCTCTGAAAAAAATTTGTGCCCTCGATAACATCATTTAGTGCAGGGTTACTTATTAGATAGAACATCAATACCTATTTACTTAGCTTTTACCAGCAGTAAAAGATGCCCATACAGAAAGTTCTAGGCATGCTGACAGTTAATTAGATTTACAATAAAAATATTGACCACCCAGCAGCAAAAATATAATCATATACAAATAATAAATTAACTCGGACAACCAATAAATCAATGCAGCATAGCATCCCGTTTAAGTTCCCCACACAATCTATCCCAGAACATACCCTTAGTCCTACTCCAATCTCACTGTCAAATAGATTCTAAAATCTGAAAACAAATTTCATAAATGTCCTCCATGCCCCTGGCATACTTGAGGGATGTTCTAGCGGGGATTTGGTTCTGCCAGTTGTACAGAATCTGTGCAAATCCAGATTTGTATTAATCCAAACGGTTGGGGGATGTCACATTTTGTTCTCGGTAGAAACTCTACAGATGACTTTAAGCAAAACCAACATAGAAGAATTAACACTTACAAGAAATATTTTTAAATATTTTTTATTTTGCAACTGTAAGAACTACTAATTATTTATACAGGTTGCACCTCTATAAACAAGAGCTCTCTGATCTGGCAACATCCGTGGTCCTATGTTCTAGGAGCAGAGAGTCCCGGCACGCTGTGTGGGGAGGGGTTTGAGGAGCTTGGCGTGATGCGGGGGGTGGGGGGTGGTGATGTGGTCTAGCTGGGCTGCGGTTGCGGGGGAGGGACGGTGGCTTAGCTGGGCTACTGGGGAGGCAGGAAGCCCAGTGGGGACAGCAAGGTAGGGAGGCCAAAAATGACATCTCCTGGTCCAGAAAAATCCCTCATCTGGGACCAGTCATGTTCCAAGGGTGCCAGACCAGGGAGGTCCAAACTGTACCAAACAAGGATACATTGTGTCCTTTCAACATCGTTATTTCCAAATTTTAAGATGATTGATATATTGGCTGAACAAGATTGGAATGAATTCTTAGATTCTGATTTTTGAGCCACTGGGATTGACCATAAAACATGTTGTAAAGCAGTTGCTAAAGACACACCTAGGTTTCCTCTTTACAGGAGGCATTATCTAAACAGAATATAGTTGGTCTTGTTCTACAGGCCATGGTTCATTATTTCATTATTCCATTTTTTCAGCTGAGCTTTGTGACAGTCTTCACCTCAGTGCATTATGCCAGGATAAAATGCATCAGCTCCATTTGTGACAGCAGGCAGTTTGGATGCATCACTGTAAAAGATTGTCCTTTCTAATCTGACTGCTTCTTCATGCCTCACATAAACATAGATGGCAGCAATTTATTGGCTTGGGATTGCAGCAAAAGCTCCCTGCTTACTTATTTGACAGCAGTGTTTATATCCTTTGACTGTGATCTCATTTACTTTGGGTTAAAGCCACATTTCCCAACTCCTAATAGTTATACCCAAACTTAATAGAAGTTTAGTGAGGTTCTCCCCCCCTCCCGCCATTTCGCTTCTCTCGCTTTCTTCCCAGTTCTTTCCAAAATTTGTAATGAAAGAATCATGCACATGTCATACCACCTGGTGGTGATGGGAATTTTCTAGCTGAAGAAAATTTTAAAATTCCTAATTTGTGGATGTTACACTGAGGTAGCTTTTTTTTTTTTTTTTTTTGCATTTAAACTGCTTGCCGTCTCTGACATAAAGCATTCTCTGACACAAGCTATTCACAAAGCTGTTTTGCAGAAAAATTTCTCATCTGCAATCTCAGTTTGGCTGTCACAGACATCTCCTCCTTGATACCGCTACATCCTTCAATGTACCTTGCTCCTGTTCCTCCTCTCTCAGTAAAATATTGATAAACAGTACAGCTATGTTGCCATTTGTATGTGCCCAGTGTAAGGTAATTTAGCTGGGGTGTTAGTATGAGAGCCAAAGGGTGCAGTCATTCCTGTCAGTCTCCTGACCTGGCTGCTGTAATTAAAACTCATGCAAGTGAGTTAATACTGACTCAGCAAATTGATTGATTGAATGTAGGAATAACTGTTTTGCTGCTCTTCTAATGTCTGTCTTACTTCTCTTAAATACTTACATGGCTCCCATTATCATTGCATCTGAGCATTTCACCATCTTTAATATGTTTATCCTCACATCACCATAGTGAGGAAAGGCAGTGCTTGTAAAAATGGGGAGAGATGCAGCATACACCGATTAATGACAGAAGTATACTTTAATTCTGAGTGCTCAGGGTCACACAAGAAAAAACAAGAAACTGCAGTCCAGTCTTCCGCATCAGAAACTGGCATGGTACCCACTTACCCTTCCTTCCTCTCCCTCTAGAAGCAGTAGTAGCAAGAGCATAATTTGTTATGAAATATTTTATACTATGGTAGCGTTGAAAAGACTTATTTTGTTAGGTCTCTACAAATATAGAGATATACAGGGTACCTCAAAGAGTTTGCAATCTTATCTTGTGATTTATGTACAAAGAGACAGAATCTCCCTGAACAGTGAAGCCATTATGTTTGGCTTGTGTGTGTAATTACTTTGTGAGAAAAGTTTGTTGAAGAGCATAGTAGTAATGCATTTTTAGAAGTAAAACACAAGATACTGTTTGTGGTGTGTTTATCACAGATACCTGTGCCAAGGTATCGGTGTCTGTTTACCTTCAGAAATGTGTGTTTGGTTCTAACTGTTGGTAGGGTACATTTTAAGTTATTAATAATACATATTGTATACTTTATGTAGAAAAAACAGATTGTATGCAAAACAGCAGCATGGAAGGGAAATATTTGATATGAAAAAGGAAAGAAAACCAAAATCAGTTCCATTACATAGAAATTATTGCCTATTATATCATTTGTTGGAATGGGAAGAGGCCAAACCCCCAAAGATATAATTTCTGTCGGGTAGGAAAAAGCAACATGACCAGCTGTTTTTCAATATACTGCAGAGAAAGTTTCTCATTTGAAGTATTCTGTAACCAGCATTTTTATATAGCAGACACATCGCATGCTGAGTTCAGAACGGCACGAAGGAAGCAAAGAGGCCATGTCAGTCTGCCAAAAGTTGAGCCTCGAAAAGCAAAGTTACAAACAAGGGTGGATGTTACTTTCAAGAGAGAGAGTGTGAGGTTAATATTCACAATATGCCATGGAAATCATTTGTAATGATCGGTGCAAAAGGTTGACCAATCCAAGAATTTTTCCTTTGGCTTAAGAACCTTGAAGAGGGAATTTGATTGCCTTCCTTTTCCTGACCTATTCCCTCTCCCAATCAGAACCCCCCAAAGTTGGATTTTCTTGCATTGTCCCAACTATGTAATAATTAGTATGAGAAATGTGTTTTGGAAGAGAAGTGTATGTTGTCATTCATTGGACTCTGTTCACTAAAATGCAAGCAGGGACATTCAGATTGTCATTGTAAGAACCTAGATAGATAGGGTTATCTGCAGTGTAAATCTAACCAAAGCTTTAATATAGATGCCTAGGACAGCTATAATATGTTCTTCCTTTTTTTCCCCCGAAATATTGCCACATTTTCCTTTTACAAGAGGGAAGTTGCTCACTGGGACTTTTCATTCCCTGATTCCTTTGAATTATCCGTTCTTACTTTCTCTTTACTTTTTATGCTGGTGGGTTTGGTACCCTTCCCATCAGAAACCTATAGGTTGGCCCTCTAGTAAGCTCATTGGGAGTCTCAGTAGATCTATATGTGATTCAGAAATGCTCAGTAATGATCTAACTCTGCTTCCACTGATGTCAGTGGTAACATTCCAGCTGATTTCAGTGGGAGCAAAAGTGGACAAATGTTGAATGCTTTAGAAAATCCCAGCCTAAAGTTTCAAGGTTATATTAAGATCCTGGCATATGGTGAATTCCAAAAAATATTACAAAATTGAAATACTCTACACAGTTCCTAGCAAATCCTGACTCCAGTGAAAAACTAGACTTGCAGAGCAGGCCTATAACTCTTGAAAAGTAAATAGTCTTCTGCATGACAGGGAGGCAGAAATGACAGGCTTTTCAGGAACTCTCTGGGGAGCCTTTCAACTTTCAACAGAGCAAAAATTTCATCTTTTGGGCTTACATATCAGATGGAATTGGTGAAAAGGGCTAGTATTAAAGGACTAGTTTATGCTAGACCAGGCAGGTTGGTTTCAGGTATGCAACTCAAGCTTTGCAAAATGCATAGCTGGAGTTAATTTACCTTAAGCTGAGCCGTGGCAGCTTCCACACAGCAGGAGGCCAATGGGAGCACACATTCCCATTGGCTTCCCTTACTCCTCACAGGACAAGGAATACCAGACAAGGAATACCACCGCTGAGTGGTGGCTGCACTCAGCATTCGATTTACAAGTCTACATTAGGCCTGCTAAATTGAATGCTAGAAGACAGACCTCCATAGAGTCGATCTTCTCCCCAGTGAAGATGTGTCCTCATTACTGCCCTACTCTCTTGCATGAGTTATAATCTTCATTTCTTACTGTTTCCCAAACATTTCCTTCCCAGACTAATAGATTTTTTCAGAACTCTCGCCTAAACTAATTGCTTATATCTGGCCTGCTCACACCTACAGAAACCAAAAACTCAATGCAGATGTTTCACATAAAGTAGGTTTCAGTGATGCCCAATTTAGCCACTACAGTGACCCTTAGAATCTCAGATATGAGAGGATTTTAAAGAAATAAAAAGGTCCTGGCAGTGGACTAAAAGGGAAGAAAGCCATGAAAAGGGTACTGTCCAATCCCTGGATTTGCCCTTAAACTAAATTACTGCTCATCGGAGTTGAAGGGCTTGCTTTTGTGCATCCAGAATTCCTTTGAGGAAGTTATAAAATACAGAGTTGAATTAAAAAAGCCAGTTCCCTGAGATAGTGGGGAAGACGTGAAAAACCACAGCCACATACATAAGTAATGACTTTAGGTAAAAATATAAATAGTGGTGTCAAATACATATTATGGAATATAACAGAACACGGTCAAAGATTTCTGTTAATATATCCATCTCAGAAGAAAAATAAAGAAAAGGTGCACAGTCTCACATGAGATTTACATAGCATTTGCAAAGCTCCATGGTACCTTTTCTATTCTGAAGTCTCAGGGAGCATAAGGAAATGCATTACACTGAGAAAAATGAGCTGTGGAGTAGGAATTCTGCAAATAATGTCAACAGCAATGCATTTTCCAATCTAAGGCACATCCAAGGACTACATTTTCATATATATTAAATGCAGTGCTTCATGCATTCTCTTTCTTTGGCTGTTTTTCCTCTGGAATTCCTCTATCCACAAAAGAGTGACAATACAGGTGGTGAGACTGTAACCTTGCCCTGGCCATTCTGCCAATGTGCCTCTGTTGTGATGTAGATGGGCAAGTCCATTTAGTCCTTGGTCTCCTTCCGAGACTGCTAGTGAAGGGTTCTTGTTTTGGTTAGTGCCATATTGGATACTTATTGATCTAGGAAACTGGAGTGAGCTCACATCTTCATAGCATGCAGGCCACTGAACAGCTACTAGATGGAAGCAATGTTGACTAGAACTATAGTCAGTGACCTCAAAGTGCAAGGTAGTGTATCACATGTCCAGCCACAGGGTGGGTAATAACTTCCAACCTTTGCTCTTTGAGATTATTCAGAAAGAACATAGAACTTCGAGTGACTTCATCTCTCTTGAAAAGTTTTACAAATGAGTCAACAATACCTCCTTATGGGTACGTCTACACTAGCCCCCTAGATCGATCTAGGGAGGCTAATGAGGGTAACTGGAATTGCAAATCAAGCCCGGGATTTAAATATCCCGCGCTTGATTTGCATGTTCCAGGCCGGTTGCCATTTTAGAAATTGACTAGCCCGAAGTAACTGCCTGCGTCTACATGCGGCAGTGAAACGGGATTCCGATTTAAAGCCCCTAATTCGAATTAGCTGGTAAATCTAATTGCAGGAGGATACCAGCTAATTCGAGTTAGGGCTTTAAATCGGAATCCCGTTTCACTGCCGTGTATAGACGCGGGCAGTTACTTCGGGCTAGTCAATTTCTAAAATGGTGACCGGCAAGGAACATGCAAATCAAGCCCAGGATATTTAAATCCCGGGCTTGATTTGCAATTCCGGTCGCCTTCCCTCATTAGCCTCCCTAGATTGATCTAGGGGGCTAGTGTAGACGTACCTTATGAGTGGTATTGAAGGCAGCTGATAGACACCAGAGATCCAGTATAGATAACTTCATCCTTCCTCAGAAAGAGCTCATCCACCAAAACAACCAGGGCAGTGTCCATGCCATCCCCAGACCTAACTTGTCTAAGAAATTATTTGAAGTAATGAAGAAATTCTTTCCTAAAGGAAAAGGGGAATCCTGTTGTCACAAAGGGAGGTAGTGACTATTCTATCCAGAAATGGTCTCAGTGCTTCCATGCTGATATTTATCAAGTACACAGACAAAATTCACACACTGTGCCTCCAGACCCCCATCCCAAAACTTTGAGTGGCACTAGCTGACCCAGAAAAGATTTCATTTATCTGGCACTAAATGGAAGTTTACTATCACAAACAGGGACAACTCAATCTGGATGTGAATAAGCTAACCCCAAAACAATTTAAAGGCTCTGACTTTCATTTTCCTTAAGGCCACTATTGCCAGCATGATTTAAAGTGGGTTTCATGTAAGAGGCCCTGAATTTCCTCAAAGGGAGATGTACTCAGATCTGCCAGCAAGCAATGGATTATTCACAACTTAAAACAGTTCCTCCTTTTAGGATTTTGCAGTTTATGTGGCGGAAACTGTTTTATCCTTACAGCATTGCTGGGGCACAGGGTTTCAAAACCTCAAAAATGCACTGGGGATGCCGCCAAACTCTCATGATTGTCATGCCAACCGTGAACGTACTGAACTCACACAGGGATTCTGCAGCAGTAGAAGTAACCTCTACATGCACTGGAACAAATGCCACTGGAGTTGAATTCTATGACTCAAGTTGTGGATACGCACCCTCTGTTAAAATCTGTATTTGGGTTGAGAAACCTGTAGCATTTGGCTATGACTCCAGCCATTTCTGCCATACCACTCTCCGATACTCCCTCTGTGCAGACTGAATTGAGCAGGCAACTTCTGAGCTAACAACAGACCCCTGTGGTGTGTTGTCCCACTAGGTCTTGGCTATGCATACTAAATCAGAGACCTCATCATAAACATCTTTAATTTTGGTAGACCATTGTCCTTTTCCACTTTCCTGCCCTGGATCTGTACCTTTGTTGATGTCATCTTCAATGACTTGTCAGGAGGCAAACCACCATTGCCAGCTACACCCATTTTAAGGAAATTAATAGGGGATTAAAGCTTTTTTAAAAGAAGATCAAGTAACAGATGTGTACATAGATCATTTATTATATTAGACATTCCTCATGACCTAGACAGGATCTGCTCTGTGCCCTTCTGTATGTCTGCAGATTTTAACTTTTAAATTTCCTTCTCACTCTATTGTGAAAATGACTTTATACCAGGAACACCTTTTTTAAAACAATCTGAGATTAAATACTATGAATAACAGGGTGGAAAAAGCATTGCTAACCACTGGTGCTAGAATTTCATAACTTTCCTTTTCATAGTAGGCACACTTTTAGAGACGAGGGTCATCAATATCATTATTTCCATCATCTTTAATGTTAATTAGTTTTTTTCAAGTCAACATAAAAGCCATCTTAAATATCCTCATTAAAGTTGATGCAATTTCTGACCAAAGCAATATATATGTGTGTTCTGTGAGGAAAATATTTTGTAAAATATAACAGCAGTTTCTAGTGATTTAAAACATTGAGTTTGTATGACTTTTAATCATTAAGGGAGATGTAAAAACATATTTTATACACAATCTTTTATCTTACATTTATTTTTTTATTTCTCCATAGCAATTTATTGCAATAGATATATCACCATTACCATAGACGTTTATAGTGCCATTAAAATTCAATGCCACCATAAATTCATGCTGCTTAAAGTGTTGACATTTGTAACAGCTTCCACAAGGACATATTTTATACTGAAAGTGAAACTTGGAGTTAAACTTTTGTTAACAAAATTTGATATAGGCAAGAAAATACAGGCTTATCTAATTTCAACAAATCTGGAAGTTTGGACAAGACACCCTGATGTAAGCAAGAAACATTGATGAGTGTACATATTAGAAGGCTTTAATCTTAGGATCCATGGGTGTATCATCAGTAATTTTCCACAAACTAGAAAATTTAAAAATGCCTGAAACTTTGATTCCTAGTAGGAATGGTAAACATATGTGTGTGAAGGAGAATTAATCTCTAAATTGTTTCAATGTTGAACCAAACCACCTGGAATTTGTTCTTTCTTAACTGACCCTTGAAAATGGACATGCCCTACAGGACTGATTTTGAAGCATCCTTAATATTTTTACAAAATCATTTTACAAAACATAACCTATTTTGTAGTCCACAGTTGAGCAAAAGTCACAGTGAAGGGCCAACTTCTTTGCTGATACGAATAGGCAAAACTTTGCTAAAGTCAATGGAGCTGCACCTATTTGCACAAGCAGAATTTGGTCCAGAATCAATGAGAATTTTGCACACAACGAAGGAAGGATTGGTGTTCTAACAACCCATTAGCTATTCCCTCCCTGAAGAAGAGAGAACAGCACAGTGGTGGAAGTTAGTTTGTGATTAGGACCTGTGCTCTTTCACAAAGTTGAAAAGGGTGCTCTTCTTCCACATTTGTGTGCCACTCCACAGCAAACAGGGAACACCAGCTCAGCTTCCTCCTTCCCCTCTGGTGGCAGCAAAGGGAAGGGATCAGAACAGGACCGTGACTACAGCCCAGCCACACATGTACCCTTTCTGAGGGTGATGGAGCTGCTCTTCTAATGTGCTCTGCTCCTGAAGTTTGACCCACCCAGAATGCCTCCTGCGAGTACCCAGCTCTAGCTGCCCTCCACGCTGTGATGTCCCAGGTCTCCAATTCAGGCCTGTGTGTTTCCTGACAGCCATTAAATCCTGGTAACCATTCGATAGTGGATAAAACCTAGCAAGCCGAGGAACTGGCAGGACTACAGCCTTAGCCAAGGTGACCCTCACGGGCTCTCTGATTAGAGGATCGCCTGGCTCACCAATTGATTCAACTATGCTATTTAAGCCAGAAGGAGGACCAGGATGTTGTCCAGAAAATTAGGTGACTCCCTGTTGCTGCTGCTTTGCTTCCTGCATTCTGTTCCCAATCCGATTTCTGATTCTTCTTCTGCTCCTAACCTGTTTCTTGTTTCTCATGCCTGTCTCTCCCCTGCTTTTGGTCTGAGTTCCCACCATGTTCCTGATCCCTACCTGCTCTCTAATTCCTGCCCTCACACCTGGCTTTATCCATTGGCTACCAGCAGAGGGGCTGAAGGCCATCATGGGCCCCACATGTCTGTGAGGCTAGCTCTGTGCCCCTGGAAGGGGTGGGGGCTCAGGTAAAAGGGGTGAGGTCAAGAGCTGGCCTCCCCCAGCCCTCAAAGCCATGCAGCAATTCAAAGGGGCTTTGGCTATTCTCACCGTTGCTACTGCTCCAGACCCCTTTGACTCTCCGAGCCCTACGGCAATTGTCCCTTTTGCCCCCACCCTGGTCAGTGGGCTAGCCACCAGTTCTAGCTCTGACTCCTAGCTGTGACATGAGACTCCAACTCTGGTTTGTTCCTGGTCTCTGGCATTTGATGTCTGACCCTGGCTCTGGTAAATGGCAGTTGACTGTAGTACTCACCCTAACCTCTATTCCATGATCTTGATGCCTGCTCTCCCCACTAGACCTGATTCCCACTCTAACTAATATATCAAACCACCTGTGTCCTAGTCCCTAACACACAAATCCTTAACCAGCCCTGAAGGCATTAACACACAGTTTAGGTTTGTTTAATTGTCTAAGCTGTGCAGGAAGAAAACAGAAAATCATGGCTGAGAGATCATCTCTGTGGTGGTAAAATTAGGCAGGAAATCCTTACATTTTTTTTCTCTCATGTTAACTGTTCCACTCATGGAGACAATAGAATGCAGCGTAAGTATCACCATGGAGCTGGAGTTCATCTGCAAATGAATAGCAAGTTAAATTTTCTGTTGCTGCAATAAATGTCTCTGCTTTTGGAAATAAATCATTTCAGCATTGCAAACATTTGACGGTTTAACTTGATGCAATAGTCATCAAAATCACCATTAACATTTTATCTTAATTTAGAATCAAAGCAGCTTATAGGTACATAAAACACTCCAGTGGGCCTGATTCACAGAAGCTGACTGAAAGGTATAAATGACATTGTTTTCCCCTGTACCATCCTGGGATCACAACTCCAGGAATATTCTTCACGACGTGAAGGCAGGTGTGTTTACCTCATAACCCTTTCTACCAGAGGATGAGGGCTAGTGCTGATGTCCAGTTCTCTGTAGAACACCTGCAGGTACAGGTAGCTGCTTCAGCATAACCTCTTTCTAACCTTGAGGTGATCATTTCAGGATAGAATTATCCTCTTTTGGGGTTGTTGTTGTTTTCTGGATGATAAGTTACAGCTGTCTTCCTGTACTACAGCTTCTCATGGCAGATTTTGAACCTCAGGAGGTATGAAAGTAGGTTTACACTGATTGAATCCAGCACAAACTTGGACTCAATCTGGCCCAGACAGATAGTGACTAAGCATGACAGCCTCTCAGTACTCTTTGTGAATCCCACAGGAATTATTGCTGTTGGTTAGAAGAGCTGTCAAGTAGTTTCCAGCTCTCTTGAGCCATTGTGATGCCTGTTGCAGAATTTTCTAGACATCTCTAGCTACAGTGTTTGGCTGCTCTCTGGGGGGAAAGCAGCAGAATACCATAAACTAAAATATTTTTTCTGCTAGTGATTATATAGTGATTATGGTGGGGAAAAGATTTGCATGCTTTCAACTGCCCTACCAGTATCCTCTAGACAATATGGTATGAACTGTCGGATTACTCTTTAGTATAGTTCTTTTATGTAGTACCAGGTAATCAGGCTGGATAAGCTATGACCTTTCTCAGTTGCCTGTAATACCCAGCAGTGGAGTTCTATCCACGTGCACAACTGTAACAATCAGGGAGAAGGAGGTGAGAGTGTCATGAAATTAAAATAAAAGGAAAGGTTGAAGATGTGTAGTGTTCTTTTGTGCCACCATAATTCGACTTCAGCATTATTATGTTCATGGCATACAAAAGATCTAATGGCACTGATATCCATCTGTTCTAAAGATAAAGAAAGTATTGATAAACATAGTACAAAACTGTAAACGTATTATACAACTAATGTAACTTTAATAAAGTCTCAGAACTCTGGTTTTGAGTGCCTTGTCAGACATTTCTACCATCATTTTTAAAACTTTAATATTTTAGGGCACACAGCTATGTGACCTTGGTCCAGGATTCCATCAGATCTCAGAAGCTATAATGAAAGGAAGGCCTTCTAGGAACGCCTTGGTATTTCAGAAAATGGACCTGGTGAGACTTAAGGTATCACTATTAATTCAAAATCAGCCAACAGTGTACTTGTGCCCCAGCATGGTATTAGGGCATGCTGTTCTGGAATGGTCTTTGAAGTAAAAATTATGAGTCCCTGATGTCTTGTAGTCATTAGTGATACCCTGGCACTTTTCATTTTAAAAGAAGGGATATAACACCTTTTTTGAATTCTAACATACATTTTTACTTTCTGTGTACCTAATTTTATCCTTCAGTTTCAATTGAACATAGTACTTTCCTTCAATTTCTGCCCTAAACTGCAGTGTGATCTCACCGTGTGCTTTTTCATTTTAGGGCTTTGAATGAAAAATGCTGACCAATGTTGCCCTCAATGTTTTTTTTAATTGAAAAAATGCAGATTTGTCAAAATAGAAACTGTTTTTGAAACATGGTCAGTCTCGACAAATCTTCAACACAGAAAAATGTTTGAACATATTTCAAAAAATTCAAAATGAAAAATTATTTTTCTGTTCAACTTTACTTTTTATTTAAGCTAATAATGTGGGGGGAAGGTTGCGAAAGGGTCTAAATCAAAACAATCCAATTCACCTGAAATTTTTGTGAAATTAATTTTAAAAATATCTTAAAGATTTTTATTTTTTTTCATTAAATTTCAGGACAGTGCAAAACAATTTTTGTTTTGATTTTGTTTTTTAATTTTCAAAATATTGTAGGATGACAACCATTTCTCACCTAGCTGTAGTGGGGAAGTGCTTTCTGCTGGTGGGTGTAGTAAATTTACTGTGTTGGCATCTTTTGGATGGCAGGTGCTAAAGAATTGCTGCTTTTCCTTTTTGTTTTCAACTGTTAAAAATGGTGCATAGTGTGCTTAGAACTTTGTGTCTCAACCTCCTTCTCATTTTCAATCACTTGACTTCAAATCAAGTTGAACATGATTCACAATAATAGAATGAACAAACCTAATATTTTACTAACATACAGAATACCTAATCAGTATTTATGGTATGTAGAATTTATCACACTCACGAGAAGAGACCTTCATAATTCATTAGTGTCTTCACCTTGCTTGAGTTATAAACTGTTCATTTCATTCAAGAGATAGAAATCCATATCCCATGAGTGCTCATTATATATCTCTTCTATGTAAACGTATTCATCTGCTCAACTGAAATAAGCTTGAATGATAAAGGCATTTGTCAGCAATCATTACTGTATAAAGAGCTCCAACATGATTCAGCAGAAAAATCTCTGGTGATTCAGCAGAAAAATCTCTGGGACTTTTAGGGTTGCATCAGCTCTAGCAGCTGTTAGAAGCTGACTCAGATGAAAGGCCTAAGGATGGCTCTTTAGAGTGGGGGATGGAAGAGAAAAAATTACCTGGCATGAATTTTGGGGCACATCATTCTTAATCTCCATTTACTCCTAATGATGATAAATTATGCAAATGAGCATTGAATTTGTGAGGAGCCCTCAGGCCCAACAGCTCTTTGTTGGCATTAGGAGCTGTTGTAAGGGACATAGGTAATCTGCTCAAAGGGTGTGTCTAAACTACACCCCTCTGCCGACAGAGGGATGTAGATTAGGCACATCACTATTACAAATGAAGTGGGGATTTAAATATCCCGCGCTTCATTTGAATAGAAATGGCCGCTGCTTTTTGCCGATGCGGCACTTTGCCGGCAAAAAGCGGCAGTCTAGACGGGGATTGGTCGACAAGGAAAGCCTTTTCTGACCGATTCTGTAAACCTCGTTGCACGAAACATAAGGGATCAGTCGGAAAAGGCTTTCCTTGTTGACCGAGCCCTGTCTAGACTGCCGCTTTTTGCTGGCAAAGTGCTGCGGTGGCAAAAAGTGGCAGCCATTTCTATTCAAATGAAGTGCGAGATATTTAAATACCCACTTCATTTGCAATAGTGATGTGCCTAATCTACATCCCTTTGTCGGCAGAAGCGTGTAGTTTAGACATACAAAAAGAGCCCCTCTTCTTCCTGGCTAGCTCCAGAATTAACCTTTTATGACAGGAATACTGCACATTGGGTCTTGCAAAGTCATTCCCATATGCCCAACTGACCTGCAGTTCCATTCGCTCCTGAAAATGGGGTGTCCTTAATGCACCCCACTTCCTTACGTGGCAGCTACTGAGGAGGGATGCAATATCACCTAGGAAAAAGGAACAAATTCTTCAGCTATGAACCAGACCAAGGCCCCAGGGTTGTCCAAGTCAAGTTTTGCCCAGGGAGCTTTCAGCTGCCCAAGGTTTTATATAGTTTGCTGTTCTTCTCTACAGACTGAACATTTCTAGAAACAAAATGATGCATCTCCATGGAATTGTTTTATGTGAAGAGTTCTTGATAGAAAATCCTGATGTTTTGGGAGCAGGTACATGGGACTGAGACTGAATGTAAATGAACAGCATCAGTTTCTGAGAATTTTGTTCATCTTTTGAATTTGTGTTGTAAGGATTAGCACTGGTTGGGGAAGGGAGAAATAAACTATATATTTCTTTCTTTCTATGTGCTAATTACAATTATGCATTTTTTTTCACACTTCATTAATATCAAAGTGGTTATTGTACCCCTATAAATGAAAAAGAAATCATAACTCTTTTTACCTATGCCACAAAATGAATTAAAAATATGGAAGTGTGATTGCTGTCAGAAGTTACACTACAAGTTATATAAACTGATGATTTGCGCTGTTTGTATTGTAGAGGAAAACTCTATTACCATAACAGAACATCCCTTTTTAATAACGCAGATACTTTGTTATCTTTATACTTTGTAAGCAGTTAGTGGAAAATACTGACTTGCAATATCATTTGTAGAAGTTTCCACGTTGTAAATGACAAAATAGTGTTAAAAATGGAACACGATTTACAATGAGTAAAACTTTATTGATGATAACTATAAAACTATCCACCTATAAATAGGCCTATGTGCCCTGTTTGTGAAGATTGTCTCTTGAATAATCCCATTTTTTGAGCATAACTCTATTCTTTGAGGAAGTGTCAGATTTCAGAGCATATTAACAGATAGAGTAGAAAAAGGTTGTGTAAAACTATATGGCTGTGTCTACATTGGCACCCTTTTCCGGAAAAGGGATGCTAATGAGACAAGTCGGAATTGCAAATGAACCGGGGATTTAAATTTTCCCTGGCATTTGCATGAACATAACTGCCGCTTTTCCGGCTCGGGCTTTGATGGAAAAAGCGCCAGTCTGGGCGCAGCTCTTGCGAAAATAAAGCCTTTTCCAGAAGATCCCTTATTCCTCTTAAAATCAGGAATAAGGGATCTTCCGGAAAAGGCTTTATTTTCCGCAAGAGCCGCGTCTAGACTGGCGCTTTTTTCTGTCAAAGCCCCGAGCCGGAAAAAAGCGGCAGCCATGTTCATGCAAATGCCGTGGGGAAAATTTAAATGCCCGCTTCATTTGCAATTCCGACTTGTCTCATTAGCATCCCTTTTCCGGAAAAGGGTGCCAATGTAGACACAGCCATATTGTATTATTCATTTTACAACTGTACAAAAGGATTAGAAGAGTAGGATCCCTAATTATTTACAGTAATTGTACAAATAACAATAACTTTTACCTAGTTATTTACCAGTAATAGATGGTACAAAATTTCTGTAGATTTTTAGTATATGTTTCCGTTTATAATGATATGATGTGATGTGACTTCAGTTATTTCAAAACTATCATGGAGTTTTTGCCGACAATATAGGAAATAACCATGGTCTAGAAATGGATATAAGGTGCCTCTGCATTGGAAGCAGCATTAGCATTCAATCAGCTGCAGTGTTAGATGGTGGGGGCCCTTGTTTATTTTAATGTCATCTTATTCTTTTTTGTTGCAATAGGAATACATTTTAATTTTCTTTTCCGTGAATAAGTAGAAATAAGAGTTTTCAGAATAATACAAGAAAGTTAGTGTGAGCATCTCCTTGTCTTAGCAGTTTGTTTATACAACAAGGAGTCAGGTGACACCTTAAAAACTAATAATTTGATTATGGCATAAGCTTTTGTGAGCTGAAGCTCATTTCATCAGATGCGGGAAGTGAAAGAAAAAGAAACATAGTAGGGCTACAGAGATGGGAGTGTTACAACAGAGCTGATTCAATGAGGGTGGATGTGGATAAGAAGATGAGAATACCTAAAGGAGAAAATTACTTAATGTAATAAGAAAGCCATTCCCAGCCTCTATTTACCCATTTTAATGGTGTCAAAATTGCAGACAGAGCCAACAAAGAAAGCAACAGAACTCCACTGGCCATTAGCTACAGCCCCCCAGCTAAAACGACTGCAACACATCATCAGGAATCTATAACCTATGCTAGATGATGATCCCTCACTCTCACAGACCTTGGGAGGCAGGCCAGTCCTTGCTTACAGACAGCCCTCAACTTGAAACACGGACTCACCCCCAACCATACACCCTACAACAGAAACACTAGCCTAGGAACCAATCCCTGCAACAAACCCCATTGCCAAACCTGTCCACACATCTACCTTAGTGAGGCCATCATAGAATCTAAGCACATCAGCCACACCGTTAGGGGCTCCTTCATCTGCACATCTACTCATGTGGTACACGCTCTCATGTGCCAGCAATGCCCCTCTGCCATGTACACTGGACAAACCAGACTGCCTCTACACAGCAGAATAAAGGAATACAAATCAGTCATAAAAGAACAGTAACTTACAGAAACCTGTGGGAGAACATTTTAACCTCCCTGGACACAGTTACAGACTTGAAAATTGCCATCCTCAAACAAAATATCCTTCAATAACAAGCTGCAATGTGAAACTGATGAGCTGGAATTCACATGAATACTTGAGACCATCAGAATGGATCTGAATAGGGTCTGGGAGTAGCTCTTTAATTACAATAAGTAATTTTCCACTTAGGTATTCTCACCTTCTTCTCCACATTCACCCTGATGGAAAAATGAAAAAAAAAATCAGCAAAAATCATAGAAAATTTTAATTTTGCAGAAGCTGCATTTTCTCTTCAAAAACATTTCAACGCTTAACCCTACAGACTGGGATTTCCAAAACAAGCCAAAGGGAGTGAGGGATCCAATGTCCCCTGAACTTTATTTTTAAAAATCCTCCTTTGAAACTCCAAGTCATAATATTCAATATTAATACATGTATAACAGAAGAAATAAAAATTTGACTCACTTGAGGAATGTATTTAGTATGTATTTTCAGTTCAGTTTGGCATCTGAATCTCAGACTATCACCCACACATACAGAATTGTTTTCTTTTGTACACAGATCTTATTTGAAAGGACAAAAGTAAAGAAATGGTCTTATATGCAACACCAGGGGCTAAATTCAGCCTGGTGCAATAGAAGTTGCTCTCATCTCGCTGGGCATGAATGAGCAGTTCTAGTCATAACGCTATACTAGCACTGGCTCTGAATCTTTATCTCCTTGAAGTAGGACAGATCTTGAGAGCATCTCCCTCTGACTTCAGTATTGTTAACCATTCTGATAAACAGGCCCAATTGTTCTTATATATCATACAATACTTGCCATGTGCAATTACCCACTGCACCAGACCATAGCTCCAACATAATACAAAGAAGTATGTAAAACACTGAATGTGAGCATTACAGCTTGGATAGACCTGCTTTATCAGTTTAGGTTACACTCTTCATGTTGATATGGAAGGGTACAGCTTGCTCAGGAAGGATAGACAGGGAAAAAAGGGAGGAGGTTTTGTCTTATATATTAAAAATGTACACACTTGGATGGAGGTGGAGATGGACATAGGAGACGGAAGTGTTGAGAGTCTCTGGGTTAGGCTAAAAGAGGTAAAAAACAAGGGTGATGTCATACAAGGAGTATACTGCAGGCCACCTATCTAGGTGGAAGAGTTGGATGAGGCTTTTTTTAAACAACTAACAAAATCATCCAAAGCCCAAGATTTGGTGGTGACGGAGGACTTCAACTATCCAGATATATGCTGGGAAAATAACACAGCAGGGCACAGACTATCCAATAAGTTTTTGGACTGCATTGGAGACAACTTTTTATTTCAGAAGGTTGAAAAAGCTACCGGGGGGAAGCTGATCTAGATTTGATTTTAACAAATAGGGAGGAACTGGTTGAGAATTTGAAAGTGGAAGGCAGCTTGGGTGAAAGTGATCATGAAATCATGGAGTTCACAATTCTAAGGAAGGGT
This sequence comes from Rafetus swinhoei, assembly GCA_019425775.1. Lineage (NCBI taxonomy): Eukaryota > Metazoa > Chordata > Testudines > Trionychidae > Rafetus > Rafetus swinhoei. Next base: position 34,763,755 of record CM033443.1, on the reverse strand, counting down.
AGAAGGAGAACAGCAAAATAGAGACAATGGATTTCAGGAAGGTGGATTTTGCAAGCTCAGAGAGCTGATAGGTAAGGTCCCATGGGAATCAAGACTGAGGGGAAAAACAACTGAGGAGAGTTGGCAGTTTTTCAAAGGGACATTATTAAGGGCCCAAAAGCAAGCTATTCCACTGCATAGGAAAGATAGAAAATATGGCAAAAGACTGCCTTGGCTTAACCACGAGATCTTGCATGATCTAAAAATAAAAAAGGAGTCATATAAAAAATGGAAACTAGGACAAATTACAAAAGATGAATATAGGCATACAACACAGGAATGCAGGGGTAAGATTAGAAAGGCAAAAGGCACAAAATGAGCTCAAACTAGCTACTGGAATAAAGGGAAATAAGAAGACTTTTTATAAATGCATTAGAAGCAAGAGGAAGACCAAGGACAGGGTAGGCCCACTGCTCAGTGAGGAGGGTGAAATAGTAACAGGAAACTTGGAAATGGCAGAGATGCTTAATGACTTCTTTGTTTCGGTCTTCACCGAGAAGTCTGAAGGAATGCCTAACATAGTGAATGCTAGTGGGAAGGGGGTAGGTTTAGAAGATACAATAAAAAAAGAACAAGTTAAAAATCACCTAGAAAAGTTAGATGCCTGCAAGTCACCAGGGCCTGATGAAATGCATCCTAGAATACTCAAGGAGCTGATAGAGGAGATATCTGAGCCTCTAGCTATCATCTTTGGAAAATCATGGGAGACAGGAGAGATTCCAGAAGACTGGAAAAGGACAATCTATAAATATAGTGCCCATCTATAAAATGGGAAACCAGAATGACCCAGGAAACTACAGACCAGTTAGTTTAACTTCTGTGCCAGGGAAGATAATGGAGCAAGTAATTAAGGAAATCATCTGCAAACACTTGGAAGGTAGAAAGGTGATAGGGAACAGCCAGCATGGATTTGTAAAGAACAAATCATGTCAAACCAATCTGATAGCTTTCTTTGACAGGATAATGAGCCTTGTAGATAAGGGAGAAGCAGTGGATGTGGTATACCTAGACTTTAGTAAGTCATATGATACGGTCTTGCATGATATTCTTATCAATAAACTAGGCAAATACAACTTAGATGGGGCTACTATAAGATGGGCACATAACTGGCTGGATAACCGTACTCAGAGAGTAGTTATTAATGGTTCTCAATCCTGCTAGAAAGGTATAACAAGTGGCATTCCACAGGGGTCTGTTTTGGGACCGGCTCTGTTCAATATCTTCATCAACGATTTAGATATTGGTATAGAAAGTACACTTATTAAGTTTGCAGATGATACCAAGCTGAGAGGGGTTGCGACTGCTTTGGAGGATAGGGTCATAATTGAAAATGATCTGGACAAATTGGAGAAATGGTCTGAGGTAAACAGGATGAAGTTTAATAAAGACAAATGCAAAGTGCTCCACTTAGGAAGGAACAATCAGTTTCACACATACAGAATGGGAAGCGACGGTCTAGGAAGAAGTATGGCAGAAAAGGATATAGGGGTTATAGTGGACCACAAGCTAAATATGAGTCAACAGTGTGATGCTGTTGCAAAAGAAGCAAACATGATTCTGGGATGCATTAACAAGTGTGTTGTGAGCAAGACACAAGAAGTCATTCTTCCGCTCTACTCTGCGCTGGTTAGGCCTCAGTTGGAGTATTGTGTCCAGTTGTGGGCACTGCATTTCAAGAAAGATGTGGAGAAATTGGAGTGGTTCCAGAGAAGAGCAACAAGAATGATTAAAGGTCTAGAGAACATGACCTATGAAGGAAGGTTGAAAGAATTGGGTTTGTTTAGTTTAGAAAAGAGAAGATTGAGAAGGGACATGATAGCGGTTTTCAGGTATCTAAAAGGGTGTCACAAGGACGAGGGAGAAAAATTGTTCTCCTTGGCCTTTGATGATAGGACAAGAAGCAATGGGTTTAAACTGCAGCAAGGAAAGTTTAGGTTGGACATTAGGAAATATTTCCTAACTGTTAGGGTGGTCAAACACTGGAATAAATTGCCCAGGGAGGTTGTGGAATCTCCATCTCTGGCGATATTTAAGAGTAGGTTAGATAAATGTCTATCAGGGCTGATCTAGTCAGTACTTGGTCCTGCCATGAGGGCAGGGGACTGGACTTGTGACCTCTCGAGGTCCCTTCCGGTGTTAGTATTCTATGATTCATTTTATGTTAATGCACCTTTTTGTATTTCTCAAAGGCATTAACTGGTCTAGGCTTATACCATAGAAGACTCCAAGTTCCAATCTATGTTCATATATATTAAAGATGGATTCTAAGTAGTAATAACTGAAGACTGAGTCCTTGGAGGGCATTGACAGCTATTGTGTCTTAACTAATCTCATGCTGTTCATGCAGTCTGTCTAACATCTGACGACTAACTGATAACTAATTCCCTCAATTTGTGGTTCATTACTGATTTTCAGCAAAAAAGCTCACACCTAGGTGTATGAATCAAAAATCATTATGAAATCAGTAAAAAAGATATTGCATCCAGAGGCTTCTGTTTGGTGGTAATTGCATGTTATTTTAGGTGTGTTCTATCTGGTGGAGGTAAGATTCCACCAGATAGACACTCAGCGCCAACAGCGTTGATGCATGCATTTCATCAAGAGGTGCTATTCTGATTAAGGCCAGCCTCCTGTGCAAGAATTACTGACCATCTGTTTGTATTTAGAGCAGAATTTGCGAAGTCAGGATGAATATAAATGTCAACACCACATCCACTGACCCCTATGACACACATTTTCATGCACCCTGTGCGATTTGAATGAGATCCTCCAGGGTAAGCAGGGTGTAAAATAGTGACATTTCTTCCCTGAGCAAAGTTGTGAGTTTGCCCACCTCTTTCACATACTCAAAATAAAATAATTAGATCAGATGAACGTAAGCAAAGCAAAACCCTTGTAATAAAGTTACTATAAGAGCAAGGATGTGGATAGTGACATCCTCCTACTATGTTTATCCAATGAAATATTCTTTCTGATAAAATCATGGTTATGTGGTTACTAGCAAATTTCCAACCAAAGCTAAGCCTTTCCCCCATTGCATATACCAGTTAGCATAGCTTTGAGATAAAAATTTATCACAGAGTATTATTCTAAACCAGTGGCAGGCAATAGCCGGCTTACAAGCCAGATGTGGTTTCACCAGGATTAGCCCCTGGCAGGCCACCGCTGCAGTAGTTACCTGTGCCTCTGCAGGTACGGGCACTTACAGTGCCCATTGGCTGCAGATTGCCATTCCCAACTAATGGGAACTGCGTGAAGTGGTGTCCCGGTCCGCGCTGCTTCCCACAGTTCCCATTGGCTAGGAACAGTGGCAAGCCCCTGTACCTGAAGAGGCACAGATAAATACAGTGTTGGTGGCCCACCAGAGGCTAGCCCTGGTGAACCGCTGCCATTTAATGCCCACTCTTGTTATAAATTAAACTTCAGTTAAATATGCTGGAAATGTTATTTCTGTCAAGTCAAACAGGTTTACTTGACTTTTGAGCTGTTAATGTAGCAGGTAAAATTGCTCAATAGAATTCAAAGAACATCACTTACTGTTACTCTGTACTAGCTACAAGTATATGCGTCTTGAATTCAGAACCACCGCAAAGTAGGCTCAGCACCTCATCCCTATGTCCTGAGATATCCTTGCCTATAGCCACTGAAGAGCGCATTATTATTTTTATGTACTTTATTATTAGTTATTTATTCATATTTGTTTATAAAATGTTCAGCACCCAACTGATGAATAGCCCAACTCCATTCTTTCCTCTTCCACTTGTGAAGATAAAGGAAAAATTTTGCTCACTACTAATGTGGCACTTGAATAATGGCAAGCAAATTGTAATTGGTGGGTGCCAAAGTCAATGCAACTAATTGCCTGGGTAAGGTAAGCTAGATTTGGCCTCTGCATAAGGTCAATGATCTGCGGTTATCATTGTCAGGAGCTAGTGACAAATGAGATCATTGATACACTCCACAATTGTCCAGAAGTAAGTATCTTATTTATTTGGGGCCGTCCTAACAGTACAGTGAAGACTGAACACTACACCAAAATCAGGTAGTGGTTTTGAATGTACATAATCACTATATGTAGGCTTCTAAATAAATAATGCCATTAATCCAGAATATGCTCAATTTGTTTTTCTTTTATTTGTTGAAAGGAGTCAGAAGCAATATTGTGTTATTTATTCCTCGAATAATGTTGCCATAGTAACCCTTCCACCTTATTGGAAGATAAATACAGTAGTTGTAAAGTTATTCAAGAGGGAAGCAAGGACTCTGTCTAATAATTGGGCACATATGAAATGGGTCTGCCTATCAACTTCTTTTGAGAGGTAGGGCATAGTAATGGTCATCTGAGGGAGTTTTAGCAAGCGATGGGGTGAAAGAGAATATATTGCCTAAGATGCAGCGGTTTGTTATACGTTGTTGCTTCAGTTTTATCATTGTTTTACTGTAGCAATTTTGAAATGCAGGAATGTATGAGTAACCATGGAAACAGAAAATCTCCAAATTAAGATCCGACATGGAATGTATTGTAAGGTTCCTTCAGATGTGATTGAGTTGATTATTACAGATATTATGCAGAACCAATGCCATACAGGCAGGGGGAAAAGTTAATGTTTGAATTTGGCTCGTGAAACCTACAGATTTTCAGAACATCATGCAGAGGCCCCGTCTTCCTCACTGCCTCCACACCCCTTGCCCTCACTGCTGTATGATTCTTGTAAAAATTGCATGGTATCCCTTGAGGGGCAGAGGGAGCAGGAGAGCTTACTGATTGGTGGAGAAGTAGTGTGGTTTAATGCTGATGGGGGTTAATTTACATCTCAAATCCATGTGTGATTAAATGGGGGAAAGGAGAGCAGGCATCTTTCTTTCCATCCCTGCCCACATGCAAATCCCATTCCTCCTCAGGAATCTGTAGAAGGACCACACTAGTGGGATAGAGAAGGGAGAGCCAGCCCTGTACTTTTTGTTACACATGCCTGAGTCCTCTGCCTTCATTACTGCTTTATGCCACTTCCCTGTTTAGGCTCAGTGACTTTAATAATCTTCTTCCAAAACTCATGGTCGTATGCCTGGCTGTTACACAAATTTGATCTCTCTAAGGTCCACTGTTATCAGATCCATGTACTCATAGGTGCTCACAGGGAAGTCAAGGTGCTGAAACATGCCCAGGTTTTGTGCCCAGAGTACCAGCCACCAGCCCTATACCCCTGCCAACCAGAGTCCCGGCCACCAGCTCTGCTACTGGCCTGGGGTCCCCTGCAACTGGCAGCTGTGCGCCTGGGGGCACTGATGCTGGCTCTGCATATGAAGTCCTTGCAGCTGGCCCCCCCCTCTAGGGGGCAGTGAGGGGCACAGACAGGGAAAAGGCAAGATATAGCTCAGCACCCGACTTCAAAAACTGTTCCAATGCCACTGAGCGTACTGACTCTTTGGCCTCCCCTTTGAAAATCTTCCTTCCATGAACATAGCAAGGGCCATTGTACCAGTATAATTCTTGGGTCTCTATTGTACTACATCTGTATCAATATCACCTACCCTCCATTAACTTGTTCTCAGTTGCGTCAACTTTCATTGGGAATATCACAACCTAATTTAATTTCCTATCATGCGGTGCCCAATCATTTGACCTTCTCAACATCTCTGTTTTTGGAAGCAAAGCAATGTCTTCAGGCTGCCAACTCTCTGTTCTATGTGAGAATGGGTGGAATTCTAATGATCTCTTCCATTTCACTTTCTAACTGTAGTGGCAACTTTTGAACACAGAACTGGGCTCAGCTTCCTGCCACTAGTACCAAACAGGGTTTACGCGGGGCTCAACACCAGGCCCACGGGTGGGATCCTTTGAACATGGCCTCCACTGGGAACATGCTCCACAACGGCGAGGCATCTCTCAGGTGGGGTGAGCATTGAAAGATGCAAGCGGACGGGCTGGCTGGAACAGACGGGTACAGGTGTCAGCATTTCTAGCCCCAAGGGAGGAGGTGCTGGGAATCATAGAACCATAGAGCTGGAAGAGACCTCAGAAGGTCATCAAGTCCAGCCCCCTGCCCTAGACGAGACCAATCCCTGGGCGTGCCAGGGCATTGTGAGAAGTGTGAAAGAAGCTATTTGCATATATATTTGCATGTATATGCAACCACACTTAAGTTGCGGCCTTCAGTATGAGCTGTGAGTATCATTTTGGCCCCCGGGACTTCCAAAGTTGAGTAGCCCTGTTCTAAGCTCTCAGCCTGTGATATAATTTATAGTCCTCCCTCAGGTATCAAAACCTCAGTTTTACCAGTGTTCACTCTAAATCAGGGGTTCTTAACTGGTGAGGTGCTCCTCCCCAGGGGAGGTGTGAAGCAGATACAGGAGAGGTGTGAGGTGCCTCCCAGAAAATTTATCACAATTGCCTTCTCACTGGATAAAATTCTAAAGTTTAGAATTCTTCATAATTAATATTATGAATTAAAATTATAAACATGAATTTCTTATTAACTTCTAGAGATTGGCACACTACAATAGCAGTGCGAATCAATCAGGCCTATGTGATGACACACTACAATAACAGTACGCGAGCATTGCCGACTTTCATCTTCAAATATTACATAAATTTGTTAGGAAAAGGTTCAAAGTAAAAAGCTCATATTATTCATTTAGGCATTGTAACAGGGTTCACTCACCCCACAGCGCCACTAGCCGTCGGACTTGGGAATTAGCTCAGACGGCTGCGTCCAGCGTCCAGCTGGTTCGCCAGGTCCCAGGGTTCAGGCAGGCCTTGGGGTTCGAGCCAGGCCTTCAGCTCAGGCCGGTCCTCCGAATCACCAGGCACCAGTAGAGCCTTGGGTTCCTCTAGGTCAGAGGGTAGCCCTGCTGGCCGGCTTGGCCAGGCCTCGGCCGCCCAGGCAGGGAAGCCTTCGCTGGCCTGAGGGAAGGCGGCTATGGGAGGCCCGGGCCAGGTCTCAGCCTTGTCAGCCAGGAGCTCTGGGCAGGCCTCTGTCTCCCTCAGAGGCTGGGCCCCGACTGAGCTCCCTGGCAGAGTTCTTATAGTCCTAGCCACGCCCCTTAGCTTCCTGTCAGGTGAGGGGGTGGGGTTAGGCTGTGCACAAAATGGCTCCCAGGGGGATGTGAACATGAAGTTCACTTTCAGGGGAGATGTGAAGGTAAAAAGGTTAAGAACCCCTGCTCTAAATCTTGCCTGCACAAGACTTGTTTACCAGTGTTCAAAGTTAGTTTGCAGGGTCTCACAGTCTTCCCAAGAAATCATGAAGTTATCAGCAATCGCCATATTCCAAAGCAGCTTTCGTTATGTATTTCTCACTTATCACATCAGTGGCAACCACTAACAAAAAAAGAGGCCAATTCTGACCTCAGTTGCAGGCCAACATTACCTGGGAAATTCTCTATGGTAGCCCCATTTGATTTTGACTATGGTAGTCACTTCACCATACATATCCTGGATAAAATGGTCACATCCTTCTGGCACTGTTCTCAAATGCCACCAAATTCATTCTCTTAGTACATGATTGTACACCTTCTCCAAGGACATGAAGACTATACCCAGACACTGTTTCTTTTCTCTAACCTTGTCCATGAAGATTCAGAGAACAAATATGTCCTCAATTATATTCCTTTCCAATAAATATCCTTCTTGACTTTTCCAAATTTCAACTGTTTCACTCAGATGCTTTTCAATAATCTTCTCCCATACTCTCAAAGCATGTGACATCACCTTAATTGGGAGATAATTAGCATACAATGGAATATCTCCTTTACCTTAAAAATGGGCACTGCAAAACTTTTACACCCTTCATCTGCTATATCCTCTCTGTTAAGAATGTCATAGAACAGATTTGTACAGTATTTTACATCTTCCCTTCCGAATTACTTCAGTGGGTCCAAGAATGCATGGATGTTTCATCAGGTCCAGACGCCTTTTCCTTCTCGTTTTCATATGTTCCTCTACAATCTCTTCTTGACACCCTTCTTCAATTTACATGTTTCTAAGTCCTCCTTGTGTTTCTTCTCATTCATCAATCTTCCAAAATAATCACTACACTCTATGTTGAGTGAATTACCACTCTTTTGCAATATACTTCTGCAACAAATACCTTGAATATGGCATGAAACTAGCTATGGCAATTGGTAATTTAAGTTCTGTTCTGGTATAATAAATTGAATTCTGGAATAAACTGACACTTACCTAAAGCATCAGAAAAATCAAAATTGCTGAATTTGTTTGTTAGCTGTACCTCAGAATTTTAGAGAGTGGTGAGAACTCTTGCTTCGGTCCTTGTTAGTTAGCATAAAAAATACTCTGAAGAAGAAACTTTAGTAAAACCCAAACAGGCTAATTCTGGCACGAACAGAATATTGTGTTAGTTATCATATACTGGATAAAGACTGGGCTCTGATTATAGCTATACTGGCACTTCTTGTCCTGTGGTTTAAAGTTTTGTAGCTGATTTGCAACAGGCTTCTTTTGATTTCCAGTGCCAGCATTATAAATATCTAAGGAAACATCTCTATTGGAATCATAAACTATATCAACAAATGCATGGTAATGTGGGAATTTCCTATAGTTAAGTCATTTTATTTTCACAACAACTTCACTCCAACTGGCTGACTGTAACCTGAAGTTACAGAGTTGAAATTTGTACTTTGAGAGGCACTGGAATGATCCAAGCCCTTCCAGTCTCCTTTACTCCACATCGTGAATCCTTGAGAATAAAAAGTCCTACAGAGTATGATAATCCACTCCCAAAATCTGCATATGCAAGCAATGCTATTAATCTGACAAATAAAGTTCTAACTAAGACAAGTATATTGCTGGAAGGCTTTTGTTTGCTGAATGCCCCCTTACAATTGCAGCCAATGCTCAGGTATATTTGTATTCTCAGCTGCAAGCATGGATAATTCTTTTCATTGTTTGAAGTGACTGAGCACTGCAGCTGCAAAATACATTGCAGAAATAAGTGGGCCTAGCACAAAAGCTTCCTGTGCGCTGTCAATACAAATGGCTTGCAGATAGTTTTCCAATTGGCTCTCATTATGACATTGCAGTTCCTACGCTTTTGAAATCATCTGGCAATGGTCTACCTAACAGGGCAAATTTTGTCCTCCACCTAACCCTGACAGCAAGGCTAATAGCTGTTCAAGAGGCCAATGTATCTTAATAAAAAATGGAAATGGTTTTGCCCCTTCATTTTAATTAACATTATGTCTCCATTCCTGTGATAATGGATAATTAAGTGAGCTACCTTGACATTGGAATGTTCTTGGAAATAATTTACTGTGTAATTTCATTAGGTTAAAGATGTTTGCCAGTTTTATTTTGAATTGACGTTTCATCATAAATATTTCTGAATACATTTTACATAAGCTAATTATTATTTATAGAGCCAGATTTCTGAAGCTCACAAAAGTTCATTGTGTGCGTTAAAAATATTTTTTGCCAACATTCATATAACTGACTCATTTATTCTTTCCAAAAATATTCTGAGCATTGACTAATCTGTTATTCCATAAGCACATCACATGCAGACAGTTTTAATAAACATCTTTATTTTTGGAACAGCAGTGCAAAAACTTTTGATCCAGCAGGGTTTAGCCTATTATAATTCAGAGGAAAATATTAATGAAAGATAGACTCTGATAAAATCCGAGCATTATAAATGGAAGTTTCTAGGAATATTTATTTAGAAAAAAATGCCAGAACATATACCTTTTGAGTACAGTATAGTATTCTCCCAACAAAATCTCTATTTAGGCACAGTCAATTTTGAGAATTTATTCCGTATACAAAAAGCGATATTTATCTCAAGTAAGAGCTTGGCATTTATCATAAATCTCCCCTTTGCAGGCATACACACACGCACACACACACACACATGAATATATAAGGAAATGCCCCCTTTGCTTAGCTCTATGTTAATATATTGCATTCCTTTATTTTGCATTTTGCATTGCACTAACTGTACTTCGACTACAGCATTGTGTGTGATCAAATAGCAAGTGTGTGTGTGTGTGTGTGTGTGCATGCACACGTGTGCATCACATATGCTATTTGAGCATAAAACAACTGTCAATCCATTTTGAATCCTAGTATATGCATAAAGGGTCTAGTTAGGTGCCTGCTGACTCCACTTATGGAAGACAATTTGATATATGGTTACACAAAAGGGGCAGTACCTTTTCATTATATCATAATGTGTTCTTGCTGAACAGTACGCCATATTCCCCCATGAGTGCGATTTTTCGGGTGGTTAGGTGCATTTAAAAATTAGGAAGATAAAGATAAAGACAGTGAATTTAATTGACTCAATTACTATAGGTATTATGGAAGGAGTCTGTTTTCAGGAAGGATTTGCATGTGAGGAGCGTGGAAGGTTGGTCAACCAAAGTAAAGGAGGTCACCTTGCTCATAAGGGAATGCAGAAAGATGCTTGTGGAAGACTTCAGCTAATGGGCCACCGAAGTTGACACCACTAGTGGCAGAGTGGAGAAGGCAACATAAGACAATGTCTACTGACTTAGATTTCTCAGAGTCATAAGCATGATGGAGGGATGCATTGATTTCAGTGGAAATTGTATGTGCTCACCACACTGCAGACTCATGGCCCCAATCAGTTAGGTTTCTGAACAGTGGCCCATGTGCATAGTCTAGACAAGGCGTAGGCAATAATTTTTGGCTGGGGGCCACTTCAAAAAATTTTGAAGTGGCCCCAAGCCACTCCGGAAGGGACAGGGCCTAAACTGGAAGGGGCGGGGCCAGGATGCTTCTGGGCTTGCCCATCCCCAGACCATGATTGGTCTGGGGATGGAGGAGCCCCTTTGCCTCCCCTTTCCCACTAGGCACCCATGAGGCTTTGCACACTCCCCCACCTCCAGGCCAATCAAGGCTTGGGGGCAGGGGAGTGCACAAAGCCTCCTCCTGCCCTACCCCTTCTCCCCCGCCAGGAGCACACAGCACTTCAAAGTGCCAGGAGCTCCTCAAAGGGTGGGAGGAGGCTTTGTGCACACCGCTGCCCCCAGGCCAATCAGTGCCTTGGGGCCGGGGGAGCTGCGCAAAGCATCTTTCACCCTGCCCCTGCCCTGCATGAGTGTACGGCACTTTGAAGTGCCACTCACTCCTTGCAGGGTGTGGGGGAGGGCGGAGGAAACTTCGTGCAGCTCCTCCAGCCCCAGATCAATCAAAGCTTGGGGGCGGGGGAGCGTGTGATGTCTCCTCCTGCCATGTGAGAAGCATAAGGTGCTTCAAAGAGCTGCATGCTCCTGCCAGAGCAGGAGAAAGCTTCGTGCGCTCCCCCGCCTCCAGGCCCTAATTGGCCTGGGGGCAGGGGGGGGCGGCAGGACCTCCGCAGGCTGGGTCAACCTGCTTGGCGGGCTGCATCTGGCCTGTGGAGGTCCTTTTGCCCACCCCTGGTCTAGACTCTACTGCAGGAAACTATGTTCTGCCAGGTGTCACTTCCAGCTTACATAAACAGGGACACAACTGTGAAATTTTGCTGTGGCTTTCATTTAATAAGCATCATCATGTCAAATTCATGCATTTCAAATGTCCTTATGCCAGGGATGAGCAAAGTTTTAAAATTGAAAACAATAGTTTCATTTGTAGTTTCTGGCAGCCCCTGTGTATTGTGTGGCAACAGGGTGTGAGGGGAAAGAAACTACAATTTCTTTTGAGGGGGGTTGTCAATGAGACAAGCCATTAAAAATATTTTTTTTTTAAATGGCAGATCATCAGTCAAAGATTTTTTGTGATTTCTACCACTTTTACAATACATATTACCCACCGTGCCAGGTAAATAAATTGCACATTTGTTCATTGTAAAGTATTATAAACTATCGGTATAAATGTTGGGCTACTGTCTGTGTGGGGAAGTGTATGGAGAAGAAATAGGCGGGGACGGAAATGCGGACTGAACATTGTCTGGAAAATTATTTTTACTGTAGTGTTGAAATGTGTTAAAATACACCGAGCTGTGCACAAAGTTGTACATGGTGTTGGTGCAAAAGAGGGCATAGCAGGAACTTTATCAAACTACATAACAAGATTCAAGAAGGCTATCAAGTGCATATTTGTAGCTTTTTTAGATCAGTACGGGTTGAACCTCTCTATTCCAGCACTCCTTGGTCCAGCAACATCGGTGGTCTGGCATGATTTTAGTTAGCTGGATGTCCACTTACCACGGGCGCAACCAAGTTTCCTGTGGATCCATAAAGTTTGTTTACAGCCACCAGTCCTGGCTCTCAGTGTTCTTTGCTGTTATTTAGCTCTAATTTACCCCTAAATGTCTTCTAAGAGCTCAGTGAGCAGTGGAAGTGTTGGTAATGCTGCTAGACAATATTGACCTCCCGTGGTCCAGCAAATTCTCTGTTTCAGCAGAGGTCAGGTCTCGAGAGTGCCAGACTAGAGAGGTTGAACCTTTATTGTCTATAACACTTTTTCTGTAGCTGGATCCAATGTTGCCATTGGATCTAGCATCACACGATTGGGACTTAAATATCATTGTCCAAAATTAGTTTATCATTTGGATGCACAGGAGTGGAAGAATGTCCAAGAAGTAACGATACAGATGAATTCAAGCATTAATATTAAAGATGGATCCAAGAAATAAAATAGCTTTTCTTTTGTGTCTGATTCTTTTAGATAAAGCCTTAATATCCCTCTGTGTTTCCCCCAAATCATTTTCAGGTTTTTGTTAAATATTCCTTTTTACTTTCAGTGATTGGAAATTATTCTGATTGGTTCACAGCTGAAACTACAAGTACAAATGTCTAAAAACTACAAAAAAAATGCTCCTCTGTGTAAAAGTATCATGGCTGAAGAACCATTTTTCCCACTCCCAGTTGTTAAATGCCAGTCTTCATGAGGCACATGTCATGGTAGTAACACACTTTTTAATGGGGAAATTCCAGGGTTGGGTGTTTTTTAAGAAATTATTCTGCCTTTTTCATATTTTTACAGATTCAGGGATGATAAAAATTAGCTAATAAACACAAACTGTGCATGAAATCAAGACGATGATAACATCACTGCTAGGTCTTGAGCCAGCTAATAATCCGGTTGTACATGGCTTGTGAAGTAGCACTTCCCCGGTGGGCAGTGGTTCTTTAGTGTATCTCAAAGGGCCTTGAACAAAATGATTTTCTGTTTTTATCACAATTGCAAGAACGCCTGTATTGAGTAACTAGGTTCTAAGGTACTGAGAAAATGAGCAGTTTGCAGTAGCCCCTCAGATGTTCTCATTTCTTACCTGTGGTGATCTAATGTTGCCTTATTTGACTGCAGCACAAAGCGCTGTTTCTAAAAGCCTTCTTAAAGCACCTTGTACATTATCTGAAAGGTACATACATGCTTCATTGAGGAGACCCGACTTCTCTTCACAGATTGGTAAGTCGTCTTAAGATAGTTAGATGCCTTGTAATGTCTCCCTAAGAAACATGTAAACTTGTTTGAAGTGAAAGATTAGGTTTCTCCATTAATACAATTCAGTAAATTGTCAGCATGTTCCAGGCAGGTGTCCTGCAAGATGGAAGGCTGGGATTGTGGCTCATCATAAGCAGGATCCAAACCTGCTTCTTTTCTTCAGTGGGAAAAAACAAAAGTACTTTTCTTGTGAGTCAGCAAGAGTAATAGCATTGTTCAGATGCTTTCATTGACAAGATCACAAGCACAGTTTCAGGAACCTGAAAATGTCTCCATTCAAAAAAAGCAAGAAATGGTATAATTAGCTTTCATTAAATTAATGCTGCAAATCATTTACGGAGCTTACTTTGTCTCCGAAAAATATTTCATAACAATTTATCCTGACAAATCCTTGGTGAGGTATGGAACATCTGCATTTCTAGAGTTGGGAAAACTAAGCTGGTGAGATGAAAAGTGGCCTTGAGCAAATCAGACGGTTAATGTCATGACCAGGATTAGATTCCTGGAATTTCTGGCTCCTACTTGCATGTTCAGACCACTAGGTTGCCTCATTCCTTCTGAAACTAAGCTCTGCCTCTCTGGTTAAAATGCTTACTTGTTTCCCTGTGAGACTCATACTTAAGGTCCCAATTCAGGAAAGCACTTAAATCCATCACTGTTCTTAGATCATGCTTAACTGTAGGCATGTATTAAAGTCCCATTGTTTCTAAGTGAATGCATGTGCTGATATGCTTTCCTGTAAAGAGAATTGCTATAAAACAGGATTGTTTATGTCTCACCCATTGGCCACGGGAAGGTTGCTTCTTCAGCCAAGAACAGCATCCCTCTGGTGCCAAAGGCCAAACTGCTCTCCTTGATTGTTACTTCTCTCCCTTGAATGAAAGGCATGTGTCCTCGACCTAAGCTTGTTCCAGCAAATGCTCAAGTATGTGATAAATTGATTTCCAACAAGCTGGAACCTCTTGCTCTGGTTGTTGCTGAAGCAAGTCATTTTCTAGTGCCAGCTGCTGTTTTATTTTTAGTGCCATGGCCCTTTCACATTGGTCGTACAGAGCTGGTTCATGTGCCGTGTGTAAAATAATTGTATAATGGGGAGGGGGGATGGAGAAACAGCTCTTAGAGGCTTGTGAGCAAGGCCCATACTAAGTTGCTATTGCTATCATTTCTGCAGAGTTAATGGGAATCTTTTAATGCTGGATGTTTCAGAAGGCGCCTTTATAGGATACAGTGCTGATCCCTAATTATATTAACTCCATACTAGATTTGGGAATGTGTTGTAACATACTGTGGAATCTAGGCAGAGGCACAGGCTAACAGGCTATTGGGTTCTAAGGCTCCCTGACAGCCTGCCTGGCAGACTCCCATGCTTCCAGGGCTACTCATCCCCCAGCATGGTGGGAGACCAGGGACTTGGGGTCCATGGGCAACCAGCTGCCTGGCTTCCCACTAGGTGGACAATTCTGGAAACTGACCTGCTTAGGAAGCCAGTCAGATGGGGAGCCCAGGAAGCTGGACTACTAGTCTACCTAATGGGCAGCTGGTAAGCCAGAAAATTCTTTTTTGGGTCTCTTGAAGTGAAACATTTACACCGTTCCTTCCTGTGAAACATGTCAAGATTTTTTTCATTGTAACTGAAAACAACTTTTGTTTATATTTATGTATTTATTTGTGTGGGATGGAGTCAAGCATCCACACAACTCTTCCTGGCACTGTTAGTACTGCCAATCGGATGTATGCATCTTCAGCAATTAGTTGAATAACCTGGTGCGACAGGGCATGCACATCCCATCACAGGGGTGAAGATATTCGGGGTGTGGACGCCGCTTGATTGGCATCAGCCATTTCTATAGTCTTTAAATATCCCCTTGTGGGCTAGGGTAGTTGAGCTTAGTGTCTAAGGTCAATAATGCTGTCCCTTCTCTCAGGGCAGTACAGTCTACCAGTCAAGTCCTTCATGGTCAGCCCTCGCACTGGGGTAGTACGGCCTAGTGGCCAGAGCCAGTAGGTGGCCCTGGTCTCAGGGCAGTATAGCCTAATGGCCAGAGTCAGTAAATAGCCCTTGTTTCAGGGCAGCACAGAGAGTAATTAAGTAGCCCATGCTGCAGGACAGTAGGGTCTAATGGCCACAGTCAGCAGAGTTGGGTCAAGCGCCCTGTTAGGGGGACCAGGCCCATTCTGCTCCACTGGGTCCCAACCAAGTGCCCTGTGAGCTGCAGAACAGTCTACCACACCCTCGGCGGGGAAACCGGCCAAAACCTGGGTGGGAGAAGCCGCTCCTGCACCCTCCCTGGGTCACTTCCTACTGATTCTGGTGGGTCGACATCCCATGTAGTAGCTGGGTCTCCCGGTTTAACAGCAGCAGCAGCTTCTCGTTGGGACTCCATGAGGGTTGCATAACGGCCGTCTCCTGGGACTCCAGTTCTCGCTTTCTGGGTCGCTGACTGCAGCAGCTCGGGGGCTCTGGATGGAGATCCTTCTCCTTTGCTGGCCAGCCCAGACTGAGCTGCTCTCTTGCCTTTTATGCTGCCCCAGCACTTGGAGCATGCCCAGTTTGGTTAAAGGGGTGGGGCTTCCTCCACCCACAGGGTTTTCACTCCCCCTGCTTCAGTGTGGGGTATGCACATCTCGTCACATCTGGGCAATTGGGATTTTTCTTGGGAAAGTTTGTTTGATAATGGTCATGATCTTTCTTAAACATCTCCTTTCAACCCTGCTGAACGCAGCTTATTCCTAGATATCTCTCCAAAAGGCTCAAGAGAACACTATTTCTCTGGCATCGAGTCATGGAATCATAAGGTTAGAAGGAACCACAAGCATCATCTAGTCTAAACGCCTGACAAAATGCAGGATTTGTGGTATCTAAGCCAATCAAGACCCTTGAGGTTGCTGGGAGTGACAGATTCCATGATTTTTGCAACCTCTGTGGCATAATCTTAGCCTTAATTATCAAATTTTCTGTCTTATTATCTAACCCTTTCCTAACAATTTCTAACATGCTGTTGTTAGCTTTTTTGACTGCTATGGACACTGTCCAGATGTTTTTGGAGGACTATCCACAATGACTCCAAGCTCTTTTTCTTGAATGGTGGCAGCTAATTTAGACCTCAACTGAGCATTTGTCAACATGAAATTTCATCTGCTCTTTTGTTGCTCATTTTGTGAGATCCATGTGTAATTCTTCCCAGAGCTCTATAGATTATCATGGGTAATGCTTTGGACTTCACTCTCTTTTAGCCTCTTTTTTCAAAACCTCCAGTGGAGGTGCTTCCATGACTTCCTGAGGTTGTTTATTCCATTGTGCTACTGTTCTGAGAGTCAGAAAGCTTTTCCTGAAATACAGTCTACATTTGCTATCCTGCATTTGGAACTCACTGCCTCTTGTCCTGCCCTCTGTGGCAAGAAAGAACTATTTTTATCAATCTTTTTATGGCAGCCTTTCAAATATTTGAAGACCACTAACATGCCCCCCTTCATCATCTCTTTTGCAAACTAAACACGAAAGCTCATCACCTAATAACTATCTTGTTAGTCTTTAAAGTGCTACATGACTGCTTTTTTTGTTTTACCAAGATCAGACTAACACGGCTACCTCTCCATTACTAAACATACCCAGTTTCTTTCCAACCTTTTGATCTTCTTTTCACTCACCTTTGGATCCTTTCCAGTTTCTCTGCATCCTTTCTGTACAGCAGTCACCCAAATTGGACACAGTATTCCAACTGAGGCTTAACAAGCACCAAATAGAGTGGTGCCGTCTCCTTCCATGACTTCCATATTATGCCTTTGTCAATGCAACATAAAATTATATTTGCTTTTTTTTGCAACCGCCTCACATTATTGACTCATGTTAGCAGTTGTGACCTACCACAATTCCCATATCTTCTTCAGCAATGCTATTGCCAACGCTGTTATCCCCCATTCTGTATTTGTGAGTCTTTTTTTTTCTTCCCTAAGTGTAGCTATGTGGCTACTAAGTGTAGTGTCTGTGTTGAATTGTTTTTTCTTATCTATAGCCCAGTTCTGCAATTTAGCAAGATTACTTTGAATTTGAGCGCTGTCCTCCAATGTGTGTGCAGCTCTGTTAGCTTTGGGTCATATGCAAATTTGATCAGTACGCTCTCTTCCTGCATCCAGATCATTAATAAAGATGCCAATAAACACTGGGCTCAGAACAGATCTTTGTGGAACTTCATTTGAGATCTCATTCCAGTGTGACATCTTCCATTAATAGTTATTCTTTCCCTTGTGGCTATTTAACCAATTATGCCTCCACCAGATGGTAGTAGTTCTACTGAGCCTGCATTTCTTCAGTTTATTTATGAAACTGTCATGTGGGACTGAGTCAAAAGGCTTTCTAAAGTCTAGGTATATTGTATCCACCACATTCCCACTCTCCATCAACCCAGTTATCAGGTCAAAGAAGGAAATCAATCTGGTTTTGCACGATTTGTTCTTAGTAAGTCCATGCTGGCTGCTAGTGAACCGTTGTCATTATTGTTTTAAAGAAGAAGGCTAACTGAGGATTACAATGTGCACAAAATGGCACTTTGTAAAATTACTCTATAGCCTTTTGGGGCTATTTATTCACATATTACTTATAACTTTTGTCTTTTCTTTTGTAAAATATGTATCCAGGAACAAATCTTATTTCTGACCATGAAGAAAGAGTTTCAATTTGCCCGACTTCAATAAAATTGGAACTTCCCAAAATAAAATAATGAGCACAGTCATTTAACATACTTGCTGGATGGAAAATAAGGTTTGAGTTTTAGCTAGGGGGCTTTCTTCAAGCAGTAGAGGCACATTTTACCACACCAATACCGCCTTTAAGTTTGATACACGTTGAACCTTTCTAGTACGGCACCCTCAGGACCTGACTGGTTCCGAACAAGAGAATTTTCTGGACCATGGGAGGTCAATATTGTCTAGCAGCATTACCAACACTTCCACTGCTTATTGGGATGTTAGAGGACATTTAGGGGCAAATTAGAGCTAAATAACAGCACAGAACACTGAGAACTAAGACTGGTGGCTGTAAACAAACTTTATGGGACTGCAGGAAACTTGGCCACACCCATGAGAAGTGGACATCCGGCTAACTAAAATCATTCCAGACAATGGGTATTTCTGGACAAGAGAGTTCTGGATTAGAGAGGTTCAACCTGTATATTTTATTGTAAAGATCTATGAATGTAAACTCTTTGTGTAATGCTAGTATTATCATAGTATCACCAGAAAAAAATGAACATAAATAACTACTTGGGAACATTGCCATGTAACTTGTTCAACCTCTATTAAAATTATAACAAGATAAAATGACATGTAAAAATCAACATTTAAAGATTTCACCTCTTAATTTTCAGTTTGTTACTATGATTGCATGTTACTCCATCATTCTCACTTTATTTTTCCAAGCTATTAAAACTCACAAGCTACATAAGAACTCCTTTAATTGTGAGATTCCATTCAGTCCCTCAATACAATGACATCCTTCATATTAGTTGAGTATAGGCATGCAATATAAAATATGTAAAAATATTAATTAATTTTGCATCTGAAATGCAAGCTGGGTTATTTTAACACTCGTGAATCGGCGAATGATAGCTAACATCTAGTTGCTTTTTGTTTTGGAAACAGGAGCAGGGAGAATCCCCTGAAGCATGCCAGATTTCTGAAAGGTTTTTCTGTATCCAGACCTATTCTATCTTTCTGTGTAATAGAAGCCTCCTTCTGTGAGACTAAAACCCTGCTCCACACCCCTCCGAAAATGTCAGTATTGGCAGCTGACAAGTTGTTCAGCTCTAGAGCTAACATTAATGTGACAGACAAGTCTGCCATGGTAAGAAAAAGTTTATCAGAGTCATACAATGCTTGTGTAAATGAGGAGTCTTTTTTTTTAATATGACGGCGTGTCTAAGTAGGCCGGATTCATCAAAATCTCTAACTAAATACATGACAGCTGGCGAATTAAAGCATTTTATCACTGGCATCCAATAATATTTCATAATCCTAAGAGTCCAAAGTATGAATTAATTGATTGCAAGAACCTATCCAACTAAGGATGTAGGGAGAAGGGAATAAACAAAAGCTTCTGTGAAAGGCCTCTGAGAAAGTAGGAAGCACTGTTAATAATGAATAAATAGGACCAAATTATATTCAAATGACTACATCTTATTTTGAAGAAGCGGAAGTGTTTGTGCTCTAGTTATGAGAATATTTGGTTAAAGAAACTCATTGTTTTTAAAAGTTTCCGTCAAAAATACATATTTATTTTGGCCTTAAAACATACATAATTATTCACTGCAAATACAATGAAACTCTTCAGAAACTAATGTGCTTAAACTTTATACTCTGGAAGGAGTCCCATTGACTTCAAGGACTGTGGTCTTATAAAGAAATTTGGCCAGAAACTCCATGAATAGACATTGATAGTTTTATTGAAGCTGCAGCTCTGTCTGGTTATGGTTTTCACAGAAATGGTAGTGTAACCAACATAGGAATTTGTAATTGGAATATATTCAGGGAATTTGGAACATTTTCAAATAAAAATATTTCAGCTTTTCTGGGAGTTTAGTTCTTCAGCAACAACATTTCCACTGAAAGCAGATATATTTAATTAAAAGATTTGTTGAGTAATTTTCCTTTGAAAAAGTTTCAGTAGGAAACATTTTATCAGACCTACTAACTATCATTGCATAGACCTCATTCTCCATTGCTTTGCACCCTGATTATTCATTTTCATTGCTACAAATTGCATGAAAGATAGATGCTAAAAGTGATCATTCTGATATGGTGAATTTTGATGCTCCATTTTGACACTCACGCAAAATGCAGGCCAATGGAAAATTAACCACATCTCTGCCTGAAATGTATTCATCACTTTCTTTGTACTTAATGAGAATTAGAAATACGTAAAGGCTGACAATTTTGGAGTTGGCTTTTAAACACTCCTGCACTTAGGTGCTGGGATTTTTATTTAAGTTCATGAAGATGATGAGGAAAATAAAAAGCGAATGACTGTAACAGACGTTTTGTACTTTAAGAGCAAAAAAATGGAGAGAGGCAAATTGAGCAATATTTTTTCTTAAAGTTGCCATTTAATGTTCTGTCTCTCATCCCCTGGACTAGAATTGTTGTGTTACAGCATTCTGAAATAGTTTCCAAATGTCATTCAATGTAGTTGTACTATTAAGCAAATCAAATGATCTCACTTTGAGCATACGATACAGTTTTTAAGTTACAGTCCATTCTAAAATCATGGTTGCATCACTCCTGCAGCTAATTATTATTTGTAGTGGAGAAGAGGTGTATTTCAGTCCATTGTTTTCCTTTGTGGTACTCCTTTTTGTAGTTGTAATGCTGGCACTAAAATAATTGGAATACTGTAAAATACATTTTGGACAAACTTTGGGACCATCATCAGAAGATTTTTAATTTCAGCGGTTTATTTTGGGCTGAGGAAAAAAATCAGATGTAATAATAAGCAGCATTGTATCATTGTGCACCTCAACACTTGCTTGTTACAGTTCGGAAAATGTTATCTTTCTTCTTGGCTATATTTTCCTGTGTTTTTGCTTCCATTGCTCTGTTCTTGATTCAGAAGCAGCACAATGATGCTGGAATTTGGTGGTATATACCAGGTTTTGAACGTGACCAAAATCTATAACACAAATCTATCTTGTTTATATTTGTATTTGTGTTAGAATTCTTGTTTTCTTGTCAGATCTATATCGGACCAAACTGGTGAAAAACAAGAAGAAAAACTATTTCAAGAACACTTTCAAGGTTTCAAAATCTGGTTTTGCTCCACTTAGGAAGGAAAAGTCTTGTTTATTGATTGACTGATTTTATCGAAGAGAGAGAGGCCACAGAATAGCCAATAGTCCAGTGGTTAGGGCACTCACCTGGGATGTGACAGAATACAGGGAGGAATTAGACCCATTAGGAGGGGTAAGGCAGAGTTGATGTCTCTCTTTAATACTGCATTGACGTAGTACTGAATTACTAACCCAGGAACCCAATGAAGATGACATGAGAATGGCCCCCATTATGCTCAAGAAGCAGAGAAGAAATCCTAAGTAATCTGCAAATTGTTGGGGTTTCTTTTACTGATTGTTCAGAGGCAAGTGTTGGAAGTTGACTTTCATGGATTCCAAGGTCAGAAGGAACTACTGTGATCACCTGGTCTGAACTCTTACATAAAACAGGCCATAGAACTTCCCCAAAACAATTCCTGTTTGGACTAGAGCATATCTTTTAGAAAAACATCACTACCAGTGATGGGGAATCCACCAGTGCCCTTGGTTGGACATTCATTAAAAATTGTGTGCCTTATTTCCAGTCTGAATTTGATTAGTATCATCTTCCAACTGTTGGATCATGCTATTTCTTGGCCTAATTGATTAAAGAGCCCATTATTAAATATTTGTTCCCCATGTAGATACTTAAAGACTGTGATCAGTTGCCCTTTCACCTGCTCTTTGTAAAGGTGCATAGATTGTGCTGTTTGACTTCAATCCATTAATCATCAGCAGGTCTCTTCTCAAGTCATCACTTCAGGGCATGTCATTTAAGACACTAAGCATTACTTCTGGCAGAGAATGCAAACCTAGGATCAGCTCACCTGAGAGACCACCTTTCACCATAGCTATGACGAGCCCATGGATTTATAGTACAACTCCTTCAGTATAATCCTGAGAGACTGACTAGCATAAAGGGTCCTATGGCTATGGAATACTCTCCTGTCACTGGCCTTAAATAAGTTACAGTCATCAACTTTCAGGATGCACTTGTTACAAGACAGTTCCTTGTCAGTGTATATGTTGGTATACACTGGATGGGTATTTTCTGTCAAAGTATTGTTTTTCAAAGGCAAATGTCAAAAGTGTCTGCAAAATTTACATTCCTTGTGGGAAAGTTTCAACTTTGCTGATTTTTCATTTTATTTTATTGGAAAAATTGAAACAAAAGGTTGTATATTGTATCAGCTTGAATTATAACATTTGGGTTGGTCAGACTGACATTAATTTCTATCGACATATGCTGACACAGAGCGTTATAGTCTGTTGGCTTCCTACCCCCAACCTACCCCTTATGGTCTAGGGTCTCTGGTTGGATTTTATCTCCCAGTATGCACCATGAAATCCACACCTACTGACCCTCCACAGTGTATCATGACCATCTTGTGGTCAAGGTGTATCAAGAGTAGATAAAACCTAGCTGAGGAATTTAGCTATAGAGCAGAATGGCTTATGCAGCATCTACCCTAACATTCTGAGAAGACAGACTCAATTCAATCTTGAACCAAGCCTAAATGAAATAGTTTAATTTGGTATGCTGGATAAAAAATATTCTGTTTCAACTGAAAATGTCAAAACAACAACAAGACATTTCTAGATCAAATATTTTGAACTCTCCATTCCTAAAAGAAAATTCAGGGGTTTTTTTCATTTTCCCCAAACTAGGAATATGATATATGTGGAAATAATAATTTCCATTGGATGGGTATTCTGTTTTTTTCTGTCAACTCTGTTAAACTGGTAATAGATAAAATTCCAACAGATAAAACTGAAGAACATGTAGTGTAGTTTAGTAGGTCAAATAAAAAGTTTTGTACATTATAAATGACCTCCTATGGGGTCTCTCATTTGTTAGGGTCTATGTGTTCTCTGATGTATTGGGGTATTAGTACCTTATATTATTAAGATTTGCTGCTAGGTGGAAGGATTGAGATTGACTGACATATGTGTTTTGACTTTGTAAATGTAAATTATTATCAGGGTGATGACACCCTGCATAAACTATAGGAAATAAATAATGTTCATTTCT
The DNA here is from genome assembly GCA_019425775.1 of Rafetus swinhoei. Lineage (NCBI taxonomy): Eukaryota > Metazoa > Chordata > Testudines > Trionychidae > Rafetus > Rafetus swinhoei. The sequence goes on along the minus strand of CM033443.1, from coordinate 34,740,477 downwards.
CCCTGATTGAACAGTCCTATACCCTGTTTTAACTATCCTAAAGAGAGCTGTAATATTTAAACAATATCTATTAATTGTAGTGGTTTATTGTCTGTTGGATTCGGTTCTCACACTGCTATCTAGTGGCCCTATAATTTGAAATCACTTTTCAGTTTTATTACATTCACCAGCAGGAGACTCAGACATGCCAAGAGTAATTAAAATTAAAAAAAAATCACAGATAATTAATAGCAAGAAACATTTTTTCATAGTAACTTAAACACTATGCAGTGGGCAAAACTAGGTGCTTTTTTGTTTCTTAAAAAATAATAAAACCTTGTATACTTGCATTTTCAGTTGTACATTCATTCCTATTTTATTGCAGATTTTTGTTGATGAATAAGGCTACTGATTTAATTTATATAATTACTCAATGGCACTAGTAATTGTTTGGTCTCCTGAGGTTGCAGCATACTGCATGGATAATTTGTTATTGTTACCAGTAATATTTATAAAGTTGTTTCAGAAGTGTAGCTGTGTTAGTCTGTAACTTAAAAAAAAAAACCATAAAAAACAATGAGAGATCCTGTAGCACCTTAGGGTATGTATACACTGCCGCCTTAGTTCGAACTAGGGTCGAACTTGCAAATGAAGCCGATTTAAATATCCCGGGCTTTATTGCATGGCACCGCCATTTTAAATGCCCGTGGTTGAACTACCTGCTGCCGCACGGACTAGGTAGTTCGAATTAAAGCTCTAATTTGAACTACCGCTATTCCTCCTGCAAGGAGGTTTAACGGATAGTTCGAATTAGAGCTTTAATTCGAACTACCTAGTCCATGCCGCTGCGTAGCCGCGGGCAGGTAGTTCAACCACGGGCATTTAAAAATGGCGGCGCTGGAACATGCAAATAAAGCCCGGGATATTTAAATCCCGGGCTTCATTTGCAACTTCGAATGCCTACATTAGCCTCCCTAGTTTGAACTAGGGGGCTAGTGTAGACATACCCTTAGAGACTAACAAAAAATATAGATAGTATCATGAGCTTTCGTGGGAATAATGGACACAAATGAGATATTTTAAATGGTAACACACAGAAACCTGTTGGGGAACATTTTAACCTGCCCGGGAACTCATTAAATGATGACCACATTAACATTACCTTATACCACAAACCTACTGACTGCTGTTCTTACCTAGATGTCTCTAACTTCCATCCAAGCCACATCACACAATCAATTGTTTACAACCAGACCCTAAGATACAACCGGATTTGCTCCAATCCCACTGACAGAGACAAATACCTACAATCGCTTTATCAGGCATTCTTAAAACTTAAATATCCACTTGGGGAAGTGAAGAAACAGATTGGCAGAGCCTGATGAGATGCATCCCAGAATATTCAGAGAGCTGACTGAGGAGATATCTGAGCCATACACTATTATCCTTGAAAAGTCATGGAATATGGGAGAGATTCCAGAAGCCTGGAAAAGGGCAAATAAGGTTCCCATCTATAAAAAGGAAAATAAAGACAGATCAGGGAATTACAGCTTAGTCAGCTTAACTTCTATTCCAGGAAAGATATTGGAGCAAATAATTAAGGAATTCATTTGCAAACACCTCAAAGATAATAAGGTGATGAGTAACTGTCAACATGGATTTGTCAAAATCAGATCATATAAAACCTATCTAATAGCTTAGGGTAGGTCTACACTACAGCGTTATTTCGAAATATCTTATTTCGAAATAGTTAATTCGAAATAAGTTATTTTGAAATAACACATTTACACACAAAATGCATTTCGAAATAGCATTTGGCTATTTTGAAATAGTGCGTCCACACTGAGTGGATGCTGAATCGCATTTAAGGCCGACCGGAACCAGGTCCAGCAGGGCATCAGGTCAGGAGTTACTTTGTGTGGCTGCTGCCTGAGGCTATCTGAGGCCTGTGCTTAAAGGAACCCCCACGCCCCGGACAGCCGGTTCTTATTTTTCCCTGCTTGCTTGCCTACCACGATGAGGGACAGCAAAGCATTTTGTTTCTGCGTGCTCTGATTGCCCTCACTCGGGACACCGCAGCACTCTGCAACATGGAGCCAGAGCTGCCCCTGGACACTCTGGTGCTTCTCGTGGACACGTTGCTGTGAGCCTGGCTGCACTTTCTGCAGGCTGCCATCCGGGAGGTCCATTGGGGGGCTGTTAGTATCCAGGAGGCCCTGCGGGAGAGCTTCCACCCTGAGGAGCACTAAGAGCCTCCCTGGTCCACCCCACTGGTGGCTTGTACCTCATTCCTCCCTCATGTCCTTATACTTACCCCTCCCTAACCCCCCTGCTTGATGTCAAATAAAATACATGTATTTTCATGAACACAAATTCTCTTTATTTAACAAAACGGAGGGGTGGGGGGAATGAAACTCTGGTGAGACTGGGGAAAGGAGGCGGGAGAGGGGAGAAGAGAGGGTGGGAGAGAGGAGGGGGAAACCTGGGAGGAGGGAGCTGGAAGGGGGAAGCAAGGGGAAGAAGGGGGAGGGAAAGCTCAGGGCTCAGGGTTGGGGGTCTCGCCGGACCAACTTGATTTTCATGCAAACCTGCTCACATGGGTTCGCATGTGGCCTTTGGTGGCTAGGCTGGCAGCTATCCTGCCATAGACGGCTATGTTCCTCCATCTAGTTCAGAGATCATGGACATTGGGGGCATCCCCCCCAAACCTGAATAAGGTCCATGATCTCCACCCTGGACCAGGAAGGCACCTGCCTTCTCCAGGCCCTGGCAGGCTCCTGGGAGCTGGGGGACTGGTCCTGGGGAACGGTAGAGGGCTGGCTGCCAATGGCTTGCTGGCTCATGTTTTGGGGCCACTGGGTCAGGGGCAGTGACTGCTGGCTCTGGGCTGGCAGGCTTGGAGCTGGCACAGGCACTGTGGCCAGAGTCTACCCCTTTAAGGGCTCTGGGGAGGAGGGAGAGAGAGAGGAGTGTTCTTGGTTGAGGCTGGAGTGGCCACCAGGGCACCCTGGGGAGGCTGGAGGCCCCCCTATTTCGATATAAGTGTCTACACAGCACTTATTTCGAAATAGCTATTTCAAATTTGGCGTTATTCCTCGTAGAATGAGGTTTACCAAATTTGAAATAAGCGCTCCGCTATTTCGAATTAATTTTGAAATAGCAGTTTGGCTGTGTAGACGCTAGTAAAGTTATTTTGAAATAACAGCTGTTATTTGACACAGCAACAAGCCATGTAGATGGGTGGGAAATAGTAGATGTGATAAATATATAGACTTTAGTGAGGCTTTTGTTAGAGTCTTGCCTGTCCTCATTAACAAAATAGGGACAGTCTATCTAGATGGAACTACTCTAAATTGGGTGCATGACTGGTTGGATAACTATTCCCAGAGAGGAGTTATCAATGGTTCACAATCATGCTGGAAGGTTGAGTGGGGTTACACCAGGCAAGATCTGTGTCTGGTTCCATTTAATATCTTAGTGAATGATTTAGATAATAGCATAGAGAGTCCACTCACAAAGTTTGCAGATGATATCAAGCTGGTAGGGTTTGCAAGCATTTCAGAAGATAAGATTAGAATTCAAAATGATCTAGACAAACTGCAGAAATGGTCTGAGGTAAATAAGATGAAATTCAATGAGGACAAATGCAAAATACTCCACTTAGGAAGGAACAATCTCTTGTACACATTCAAAATGGGAAATGACTACCCAGGCATGAGTACTGCAGATCTTGGGATCATGGTGGACCATAAGCTAACTATGGATCAACAGTGTAACACTGATGCAAAAAATCAAACATCATTCTAGGATGCAGTAACAGGAATGTTGGAAGAAAGACACGAGAAGTAATTCTTCCACTCTACTCCAGGCCTACTGGAGTATTATGTCCATTTCTAGTTGGCACATTTCAGGAAAGATGTGGACAAAATAGATGTCCAATGTCTGTTGGGTGGGTTCTCACACTGCTATCTAGTGGCACTATAATTTGAAATCACTTTTCAGTTTTATTACATCCACCAGCAGGAGACTCAGACATGCCAAGTGCAATTACAATTAAAATAAAATAAAAATAAAATAAAAAAAAAGTTCAGAGAAGAACAACAAAAATGATTAAAGATCTAGAAAATATGATCTATGAGGGAAGATTGAAAGAATTGTGTTTATATAGTCTGGAAAAGAAAAGAGGGGAAGGGGATAATGGCTAAAAAGTTATTATGAGAAGGGAGACAAATTATTCTCCTTAACCTCTGATGATAGGACAAGAAGCAATGGGTTTAAAATGTAGCAAGGGAGGTTTAGGTTGGACATTGGGAGAAAAACTTGCTAACTGTCAAGGTGGTTATGCACTGGAATAAATTGCCTTAGGAGCTTGTGGAATCTCAATCATTCAGTAAAGCACTTAATAATTGAATCCAAACTTTTAAGGGATTTGAAAGTTAGGCACGTGGTAAGCACTATGTAGAACTGGGATCCTAGTCCAGAATGCAGATGCCCAATTACTTGAGACTTATTTACCCTAGGAAAATTACTCATTTCTGGCAATAGAAGCTGCTGCACTAGAGCTGAAAACACCTAACTGTAAGTTTAGATAATAACAAAGAATATTCGTCATCCAAGCTCAGGCCTGCTCTACATTGATTAAAGAGAAATTCTTTATCTCTCAGAAAGGCACTTGCTTGAAGCATTCTGAACAACCAGCTTGGCAAAATCTTCATACACTTTGTTAGCTAATCAAAGACAGATTGCAGTCAGGAACCATATCTACATTTATTAAGAAAATTAATAGACCATTTAAATTTTACTAGAATTAGGCTAAGATACAATACGCGTTTGCTGCAGCAGACATTCATTAGTTGTAACACTGACCTCCACTCTGGGTGCATAATGAGAAATTGACATCTAGATTACAATTGAGACAATAGTGGTAATAATACGAATCTGAATTATTAGGGGGGGAAAGACTAACTATTATAGTTCTGTCAGTATTTATTTCTCATATTCTTTCTTATGAGTAGATTTTTTTTAAGTTCTATGTTTGTCACAGTCTGCTTTTCCCCTATTCCATAATATTCCATATTCTTTGGATTACATTGTCTCTTTGGTTAGTTATGGGCAAACATTATTGTTTAAAGGATCTTAAAGGTATGTTTGCCCAAATATTAAAAAGTGTTCCTAGTAAGGAATCTTGTGAAAATAAGCTCTCCAGTAGTATTTTCAGGACATCCTATTTTGGTTTCAGATGAGTTAAGGATTCTTAAGAGACTTATCTTTTTCTCTCTGGCATTTTGATACTTTTTTATTAGCTTATTTTTAAAACCTTCAGATAGGTTCTATTTGAGTTTGATTCTACTTAAGTTTGGTTCTAGACTGAGACTAAGTATAGGGTCATTTTTATTTCAACTACATTGATGATTGTTACTAAGTACATACTATTCCTATTAGTTTACCTCAGAGTAAGGGTACATCTAGACTGTGCTGCTCTTTCAGGATACTGAAAGTATCCCAAAATAGCAGCGCTGCATCTTTAAAAGTGCCCGCTATTTCCCAAAATAGCAGGCATGCTATTCTGGCGTCCCTCCTCAATCCACAAGGGTTAAGGGATTTGTCGGAATAGTGCCTTATTTTGAAATTTGGTTCTGTGTAAACAGCACCAAATTTCAAAATAACCTCTTTTGATTTAGACTCGGAATAAGCTATGCAATTTGTGTGGCACAAATTGTGTAGCTTACTCCAACAGAAGGGTGCTGTCTAGATGCACCCTAATATTCATTACTTTAAAGATGATTATATCTTCAAAGTTGATTTTTTACAACTTTACAAGTTGTAATAAGACACAATGTAAGAATATGTATTATAAATGTACAAAAGAGATCAACTTTTGGACTCTTGAAAACAAGATAATCTCGATAAAACTCTTCTTTGGAGTCCTTAGCAAAATATACTCAATGTTACATCTAAGTGCCATATCTTTTTATAATTAATTTCAGAAATGGAGTTGGTTTTGTTTATGCATCTTCTTGGGAAAAGTATAGAACTTAGCAGTGTTCTAAATAACATGTGTGCCTCTCATTAAATATAAAATAATCTGCATGGTCAAATGGACATCACTTTTTAAATGTTTCTCTGCATTTCTAAGTAGTTTAGTTAAGTAATAATAATTTTCCATCGTTGCAGGAAAGTGTAATATTATTTTACCTTGCTTGCAACAGAAGACATCTTATTTCCACTACAGTTTTAATCTTGTGGGTCGTCCTATCCATTTCATCTGGTAAGAGCTATGGTGAATCCTTGGTGACAGCCAAAAATAGCTACCAAGCTGTTTCATGGTTTGGATGAAATAAGTGTGTGGTCCCAATCTTGTGGTCCCAAATTGCTTGCACCTACTCGTGTAAAGTGCTTAGTGCAGGTGGTCATTCATTAAGGCATCTGGTTCTGGGATAAACCCAAAACTGTAAACAGATTAGGAAAAGCTTCTTCTAAAGGTGAAAAATGTGATTGGTGTTCCTACTGTCATACACATTGTGGAAACAACGGCTGTTCCTTCACCCCTCGATCTCAGCAGTGGCGTTAGGCCCAGGTTAAAGTGGTGGCAGGGTTGATATCAATTCTCTATCAGCTGTAGTGGATTACCAACAAAGACAGCCTGCACTAGATGATAGGGGTTTTGGCCAGATAACCTTCCACTTGATATAGTGTCATAATATAGTTGAAGATTATTTAAACCATGTTCCTGGTGTCCTTTCTTGTCTTCCTGTAGTGTCAATGTCCTGTAGGGACAATGATCTGGTGGACATAGTCATTGTGGGGCTGATGACTAACACTCACTCTTGGTATTGATTGACATCTTTTGGACACTCTCAATACTGGAGCTGAATGGTCATTCTGCTTGAATACCACTACTCATGTTCCCTGCTGATGAAGTGTGAAGTATATTGGAAAGGCAATGAGCTCAAGGTTGTGCTGCTGCCTGTCCTCTATTTCAACAGAACTTAATTCTCCAGGGCTGTCAGGCTGACATGTTCCAGCAGCATTAAATTCACCCCAACCCTAAAGTTTTTGTTAATAGCAAGGAATATGGTGACCATGTGAGATATGGTTCCTGTTATGGTCCTCACTAGAGGGTTGGTTCGTAAGCCAATGACTTGCAGAGAGCTGTTGCTAGGGGAACCTGGGCCCTCCTGCTCCACTGGGCTCCATCCCAGCATCCTTAGAGGTTTATTAGCCATCTGATAGCTGGAACTGCTTTAGGCTGCCCTCTCTGAGCCACTTCTTATCACCCCTCTCCGCCCCGCCCTTCCCCCCCTCCCCACAATTGTCCCAAAGTTGCCATCTGGATTAAAGTGGCATGATGTCTGGCTGCTCACTGCCAGGGACTTTCTGGCAGCTATGTAGAGTGAAGTTGCTCTCTTTCTCTCCCTCAGGTGACAACTGCTTCTTGTGGTGGCATGGCCCACCTGCCTGGGCCTGCTCAGTCTTAGAACTTTCCCCTGTGAAAATGGTCCAGATGAAAATACAAGGGGAGTTACCAATATGTAGAGTTCATATGAGGGAGAGAAGGGAGTGCTTTCTCTTCAGGGTGTTTCTGCAGAAGGCCCTCCCTTCTTTCTAATCTGCTCTCTTCACTGGTTGGCCACCAAAGGAGCTGCTCCCTGGCCTTTCAAGTCCTCCTCCAGGTGGTGCATTCCCTACAGGTCTGGCATTGTGGGGCTGGCTAAGCCCAGAATAGTTCCTTAACCCTTTGTTGCTCATAAGGGAGGGGATTGTACAACTCATCACAGCGCCCCTTACCTTTTCTAGGTTTCCTTAGGTTTTGCTCCAGAGTATCTGTAAGACTCATTGAGGCAGAGTGCTATAATCTTTTGAGCAATCGTATCCATAACAGAATTACATTACTGTCACTTTTACCACCTCAGAGGCTGATGAGAGGAAAGCACTTGAACACCTGAACTTGTATAATTTAAATGAAATAAAAACACAATGTGAGTTCTGAGTTGCAAAATTACCATCACTAATTATTGCTTGATGATTATTGCTGTAAGCATTTTATGTTATATAATTATTTTTCAAAGAAGTGCTACGAGTGGATTCAAGGATTGGGAAAAATACCAGATACCACATGTACTAAAAAACTTGCCTGACACCAACTTCTTTATATGTTGCATGGTTCAAATTGAGATTATTAGAGGAAAAGAGGGCAGCAGATGGACATATGAGATACTAATTATAAAGAGAACCAAATGGTTTTTGTTTAAGAATCTAGCATGAAAAAGTACAATACAGAATGACACAAACTAATATAATTAGAATGCTTTTGCTGGCTAGAGTGAGAGACTTGAATACTTTGTTAAGGGCTATGCTGTCATATGATGACTTTTTGATGAAGAGAAAACAAGTTATAAATAACAAGAAGTACAGAAAACTCCTTTGGTCCTACAGGAAGGCCTCAAGGTTACTAAGAGCATGTGTGACATAAATGCAGTAGAGCAGTTTAATTAGATTCCTTCACTGGAACTCCTGACCTTCTGTGTAGCACATTAATGTATTTTACTAATTATAAATGCAATTAAAAAGTACTGAAATAAAATTAGGCTGATCTATCTAATTTACATTAAGCACTTTCAAATTATGCAGATTTTCAAGTCTTTTTTTTTTCCAATTTGTGTTTCAGGGTAAAATTGTCTGCATTAAAACAGCTGGAAAACAACCTTGTAGGAAAACAAATTTCTTTTCTGTGATTATTCACAGTGTGTGAGTTAATTTTCTAGGCAGTAATATACTTAGCTATCATTAGGATAGTGACTCATACAATAGTACCCATATGTGCAATGCAAGCAGTGATGGTTATATAGTGGGTGAGCATTTTCCAATTTTTACATATGGGCACTGGGGTCACAGGCTAACTATGAAAGAAATACAGACATGATGGTCAAAAACAGTCAAGATTTATAAACAATAAAGAAACAGCAAAAACAGTCTGTGAATCATTCAGTCAAACCATCTGGTGTATTTAGCTTGTAAACCAAATGGTGGTGTTACTCTGTTACTTACATTATGATACTCCTCAAGAAATAACTTCTGATATAGAATATAGAGACGCACAAATAAAATGTGATCCTTCCTTTTTGTCATTAATTATTGGAGAGCACCTGAAGTATGGTAGAGTGCATGGACAAAGTGCATGAAAAGCATAATCCTTACCATAAAAAGCTTAAGATCTAATTTCAGATGTGATGCAGAAATTGGGAATGACACAAAGTACAGAATCATGTGTGGGAAGGACCAGGTTTACTGTTAAATGAATAGCTGTTCAAAAAAAAAATTCAGATTTTTTTTTTATGAAAAAAAATTACCTAAATAGATTCATTTTGGTCAAAAATATTTTTCAAAGAAAACAAACAACAAAATCTAAACTTTTTTTTCTTTTTTGCTTTAAGGAAAACAAAAACATTGAGAAGATGAGAGAAGATTGAATTTTTTATTTAATTCAAAATATATTTAAATCAACAAATAACATTTTTCAATAGCTCTCATCATGTGGTTTCCCTTTTGGACTTTTATCCATATTGATGAAACATAGAAAGTATCCTCATGGTCTTTTTTAATAGTGGTTATTTTTAAATTTAAAAGAGATACAGGCTTCAATTGAATAGGAAGAGAATATGAGTTAATTTGGTTGTGATAGCCACAGGAAGGGTCAATATTTTGAAGCATATCTAATTGGTTGACATGTAGAAAGTTCATCCTAGGCCGGACTCAGTAAGTCCTACATAACAAATCCTATTAACTTCATTAGAAGTTCTCAACATGGAGTGGGCATAATCTCGCAATGAGTTTTCTCAGGCTTTATCTAGATCAGTGTTTCTTAAACTTTTTAAAACTGAGGAACACCAAACAATAATTGATAACACCAATTGTTGAGCAAAAAAAAAAAAAAAGGTCGCCTGCCCCTTTAAGGGCAGCCATTTTGAACACTGTTGTTCTCCGCAGCACACCTCCAACTGCCACAGAACACAGTTTAAAAAACACTGGTCTAGACTGCCGCTTTTTTTTTCAGCAAAAGGTACGCAAATTGCACTCTGCAATTTGTGTACCTTTTTCCAACAGTTTTGTCGGAAAAGGCTTTTCCAAAATTTGGCCCATCTACGCTGAGCCAAATTTTAGAAAAACCTCCTCTTTCGGAAGATCCCTTCTTCACGTGGAATGAGGAAGACAGGGCTTCTGAAATAGTGCATCTGATCTTCCGCAAAACATGTTGGAAGAGCAGAGACTTTCACCGTAGTCTAGACATAGCCTTAGTCTGGACATGATGTGGTAGCAGGGTTCCATCTGCACGTATCAAATTGCAGGACAGGGATCATGGAAGCTTCAAAACTTTATGGAAACTTTATTCTTTTTTCACTAGAAGTATTAATGCTCATCCTGTGAAGACCTATATACAGGATAAACCCCATACAAAGTAAATTGTCCTGTTGAAGTCATTTGAACTGCTGCTAGTGTATAAAGTTGAACACAGTCCAAAATTTTTTCCTGGATCTGGATCACAGTGAACTGTTTGTCTGAGTTCCAGCTGAGTACTTCAAAGCCAAAGAGTTTCCCACCTCTTGCTTAAAATTAGCAAATATATTCCAGTGATGGGGCGGATAGAGCCCCATCATCCACTGGAGGCCATTCAGCACCCTGGCCAGCAGCGGGGACAGTGGAGAGGGCCTCCAAGCAGGGCAGAAGGGCAGCCAGCCCTGCAGCCAATCAGGGTTCGGCAGCCTGGTATATAAGGAGCTGCTAATTGAAGGTCAGTTAGTTCCTTCCTGGAGCTCAACCTGGCCAGAATACTGGACTGGCTGGGAGCATCAGCACCTGGGCCAGCTCCGAGTGGGAGCTGGACCTTTTCAATGAACCAAGGCTAGATCCTACAACAGGAGGCTAGCCTGCAGTGGCGTAGAAGAACCCTGGGCAAGGGGGGAACCCTAAACCTTGACTGCCAATTGAACTGTATCTCACCCCGAATGGGCAAGGTCATTGTTATGAGCCCCCTTGTAGCTGCTAAGGGGCGCTCGTGCACAGGACTGAACCTGTTACAATTCCCCATTTTTGTTTTGAGCTATTTCATATTTTTTTTCATGTAATGGTATTTAGCACACTGAAATATTCTTTCTACTGAGGAAACTGATCTTTCTCAGTATGCAAAATTCACCTTTTTGTGGAACTCATCCAGCAACAAAATATGAACACTCCAAATTCCAAAACATTTACATGTAGCTGTGACAATGTCTGAATTCTTGCTAGCATGCTTATATTTATTGTTGCAGTCCAGGGAGAGTATAAAATAAATACCCTAGACTCAATTACTAAGCTATAGGAATATTGGAAAGGCTCTAATGCACCAAAAGCCCTAATTCAGCAGTGCATACCTGTTCAGCAAAGCACATAAGCATGAGGGTAGTCCCACTGAAGTACTGCATTTTAAATAGATGCTTAAGTACTTTGCTGAATAGGGATGGACTTAGGCATATGCTTAAATACTTTGTTGTACAGAGGACTTTGATCGTAAAGTAAAAAGAACAGGTGAATAGTAAGGGAATTCACATAAAGAATTGGAGCTGAAAGAGTTGAAATATTCCAGGGAGCAAATCAACCCATCTTTGCTGAGACTAGAAGACAAGGCTTAGAGGCTTTATGATAGTGTGAGATGCTAAGAAAGGAAAAGAGGGTGAGTAAGAACAGAGCAGAAACATAGGAGCTGCAGTTCTATATAGCACAACTTGCAGTCAGAGAGAGAGAGAGAGAGGAAACCTTTACCAATTGGGTAAATAAAAAAGAACTTACTGCTCCTGTTGCAGACAATGTTGAATTGGCTTGTGCAGGTAAGGGCATTATGGTATTTAAATGCACCACTAACAGGCTGTCCCTAAAAAAACAAATTTTACTGTTTTGTACTTGGAGCCTCATGTCCAAAAGCTCTGAAAGCACATTGTGAAACAATAACTTCTATACTGTCCCAGTAGGGCAGCATCTCTATGGGGAAACATGACAGGCAAAATGCTCTGAGTAATAACTCGCACACAGCCTTGCTAATGGACTCTTTCACTGAGAGAGTGAATGCTGGCCAAGACCCTGGGGTTATCCTGCTCACTTAGTTTTAAAAGATATATGATCATTAACTCCTATCTGGTGGACAGGCAGAAGGGAGCTTAACAACTTGTCTGAAGGGGAGCACAGACACTTGGCTCTTAAGGGGTCCTGTCCTTAGCAGATATACACCAGTTTAGCTCCTTTGTCTTCAGTGAGGTTACATCAATTTTCACCACCTGAAGAGGTGGCCAGCCATCTCGTAGGGTCTGCTCCAGCAAAACACTCAAGTCAATGTCACTATCTATGTGCTTTAGATTAAGCATATGTGTATGTCCTTTGCTTGAAAGAGGATTTAGTCCACATATGATGGCACTGTAAGCTGAGATACGACAGGACTAGCCTGCGCATTGAAGTGCTTTGTTGTTGCTAGCCAGTGGAACTGCTGCAGGAGGTTTCTTTGTTTCTTTCTGCTTCTTGGATAAAGACTCCAAGAAAAAAGAAACATGTTTAGTTTCTTTACAGCTTTAGTTTTCATGTATCCATTTGTGGACAAAATGGATAAGCATCTCTAGAGTACTTCTTCCTGCCCAACAACTTTTTCTTGATCTATGAAGTGAATGGAAACATCAGGAGACAAGTCACCTAATAACATTAATAAAGGTGAGCTTTCTCCTAGCACTGATTCACAGCCCAATAGCTATACATGGGACACATCCAGCCTACTTAATTAGCTTCATTAACACGGGTCCTACAATTGACAGGTTATTGCTTTTGCTTTTATATATACCTAGGATTCTGTATTTTCCACTGCAACTCATCTGATGAAGTGAGTTTTACCCACAAAAGCTCATGATCTAATATATTAGATTATATATAGTGCCACAGAACTACTCATTGTTTTTAAAGATATAGACTAACACGGCTACCCATCTGAGACTTATAGCACTGAGTGCAGCTTAATGGTGAGAAAGGACTAGTGAATCAGGACTTCTAAATTTTATCCCTAGGTGTGTCTGACTATCTGTGTGATGTTGGACAGGTAAACATGCATTGTGCTTTGAGCTATAGAATGTGGAGGAAGAGTTTCCTGCACTAAATAATTTGTTGCCTAACACAGATGAGATGAAGGGTATGTCAGCGGTTTGGAGAGGTTAAAATGTGATCAGGTGTTAAGAGCCCTGATCCTGCAAAGACTTATTCAGTGCTTAACTTTACATATAGTGAAAATTTCCTATGTTTTCATATGGTGTTCTGCTAAATGTTTTGCACCTATGGAATAATGATAACCAAGATGTCATCTTACATAAGAACATAAGAATGGCCGTACTGGGTCAGACCAAAGGCCCCATCTAGCCCACAGTGGCCAGCGCCAGGTGCCCCGGAGGGGGTGGACAATGATCAAGCGATTTGTCTCGAGCCCTCCGTCTCCAGCCTCTGACAAACAGCGGCCAGGGACACCATTCCTACCCCCTGGCTAATAGCCTTTTATGGACCTAACCTCCATGAATTTATCTAGCTTCTCTTTAAACTCTGTTATAGTTCTAGCCTTCACAGCCTCCTCTGGCAAGGAGTTCCACAGGTTGAATATGCACTGTGTGAAGAAGAACTTTTGCTTATTAGTTTTAAACCGGCTACCCATTAATTTCATTTGGTGTCCTCTAGTCCCTATATTATGAGAACTAATGAATAACTTTTCTTTATTCACCCTCTCCACACCCCTCATGATTTTATATACCTCTGTCATATCCCCCCTCAGTCTCCTCTTTTCCACACTGAAAAGTCCCAGTCACTTTAGCCTCTCCTTATATGGGACCTGTTCCAAACCCCTAATCATTTTAGTTGCCCTTTTCTGAACCCTTTCCAAGGCCAAAATATCTTTTTTGAGGTGAGGAGACCACATCTGTACAAAGTACTCAAGATGTGGGCGTACCATAGTTTTATACAGGGCAGTAAGATATTCTGTGTCTTATTTTCTATCCCTTTCTTAATAATTCCTAACATCCTATTTGCCTTTTTGACCGCAACACACTGTGTGGACGTTTTCAGAGAACTATCCACGATAACTCCAAGATCTCTTTCCTGATTTGTCGTAGCCAAATTAGCCCCCATCATACTATATGTATAATTGGGGTTATTTTTTCCAACGTGCATTACTTTACACTTATCCACATTAAACTTCATTTGCCATTTTGTTGCCCAATCACTTAGTTTTGTGAGATCTTTTTGATCTTATCCTTCTTTAGTTCTGATTTCAATCAGACTAGCCATTGTGTGGGTATGTCTACACAGAAGAGTTATTTTGGAATAACGTCCATTATTCCTAAATAACATTATGAGCTATCTACACAGGAAACCTGTTATTTCGAATTAAATTAGTAAGAACGGGCTTCTTACTCTGACTTCTTGTAAACCTTGCTGTACGAGGATTAAGGAAGTCAGCAGAATAGCGATTTATTTTTAAATAAGTGCTGTGTAGACAGCGCCAAATTTTGAAATAAGCTACACAATTTGCATAGCTCAGATTGCATAGCTTATTTCGAGGTATGCGCTACTGTGTAGATGTACCCTGTGTGACTTTAAGCAGTTGTCTAAGTCTTTGAAGAACTAAGGTTTAGCATAGGCAGGGTCACTGCTTTGGAGGAATTTGAAGAAGAAAGTAAGAGATGTTGGGCAGGCAAGTGGTAAAGACTGTCACCACTAGAAAAGCTTGAGTATTTGTAAGATGTGAGCACACTTTCCTCCCATGCTTTGTAAAGTAGTGACCATTTTTACAGCTTTATTTTAATGCTCATGGAACAGGAATAACTTTTGGAGAAGAGGATTTGAGAAACAATGAAGATGATCCCAATCAATGTGAAGTTTTTTCCAACTAAAATGAAAAGAACACTATGTAAATCTTCTGCATATTGTTGTCAAAAATAAATATTTAGAACTCGATTGTGACTAGCTCTAATGAAGCCTCACAAAGGAACACATCCCTCCTCTTGCATAACTGTTATCGTGGACTGGAGACCAACATGTGGAGCAGAGGCGCTGAAAGACCACTTACTCCCCATACCTCTGAGTAAATGGGTAGGGGATGCTGGGAAGATCAGTTGGGAGCATGGAGAGGTATGTCTCCCCCCATTAGCTAATGAGAACAAATAATCAGTTCCCTCTAGCCATCGATTTTTTTTCCCCATGTAAGAGGTGTAGCCTGGAGGAGCAGAGTTATCCCTGGTGTGGTACAGCTCATGCAGCACTCTTTAGTTGTCACTGTGCCTAAAGGACTTTGTGCAGTTACAAATATTTATATGGTACTTTTAAGCTATACACACATACCATTTTCCCAGGAGGTGACAGTGTAAAGAAATATCTTAATGTGGAGACAAACATCTCTCTACGTGCACAGTGACATCAGTTCTAGAATCATCCCCTAATAAGGTGAATTCCCTTTCTCTTCCATCTTGTAAGCATACCTTCCTATCTGCAATAGTTTGCTCATAACAGGGCCTTGTTTGTGACAGATAAAAGTGTTCCTTTTGGAAGCAAGGTAAAACAAGTGCCTAACTTTTCCTTGCAAGCTGAGCTGAGTGTCAGGTCTCCTCACTTCTATGATTGAGCCTCACTGTATCAGGCACAATCACTTAGCAGGTGTTTTCACCATGACATTAATAATAAGCATTGACACCTTCTAAATGAGGAATTCCTTGTTGTGCCTGATAGTACTGTGGCTATTTGGGGAAATTGACAGCTTCTGAAAAACACTTTTGCCA
Organism: Rafetus swinhoei; assembly: GCA_019425775.1. Taxonomy (NCBI): domain Eukaryota; kingdom Metazoa; phylum Chordata; order Testudines; family Trionychidae; genus Rafetus; species Rafetus swinhoei. The sequence continues at coordinate 34,724,674 of CM033443.1, read as the reverse complement.
TTACCGGCACTTCTCTGACAGAACTGTAATGGCTCACTGTCGTGAACGTTTTTGCAGATGAAGTGGAAACTCAAGAAATTTGCTGCTTTAACACTTTTGAAAGTTAGTAAGAGAGGGATTTGTTGCATGGTGCAGCCTTCTGAATTTTTATCTCTGACTTCGAATCAGCTTTTGCTTGTAAAAATACCATATTTCCCTATCAAAACTAAAAGTGGTCAGCTAAAGAGGAATATTTTCAGCATGATACACCAGGATTGGGCAATGGACCCCCATTAATGGAAACACTACTCCGCAATGTCTGTTCATTTAGATATAAATATTCTCTTACCCATCAGAGATCCATTGTTTGTTTGTTGCTCTCTTGAGCCCATAGACCTTGGGATAGAAGGGAAGGGAAAGAGATAACATGTAGGACTGGAAAGAAATATCAGATGAAAATAGTCTAAAAAAAATAAATAGCTGGACCATGCCTCATGGATAGAGCCTATTAAATATTATAAGGATTAAACCAAAAGGGTTCTTTAAAAATTCAATAGAATTCTATAGAAATCATTTTAAAACCATATAGAAATGATGTAGAGTTGAGATCCTTTCAACAAAGTTTATTTTTGTGAAAAAATCCCAAATAATTCTGTAGCAGTGACATAATATTCTGTTACATTTTAAGTTTCACAAATGGAATGAGCTTAAGTGTGATTTGTGTATATCACTAATTGTAGCATTTTAACGAACTACTAAGTGTGGGATTTTCTAAGGTGTTTTAGGAAGTTAAGTGCTCATTTCCCACTGAATATCAATGGGATTTGGAGTCTCACTCCCCGAGGCATTTTCTACAAAACCACACAGTAAATCTCTACCAAGAGAGATCTCAGTTTGGTTAGGTGGAGTTGTAATGAGTAACTTACAGCTTAATTCTATGTTGTCATACCTTATCTCAAACCAGAGATGGTGGAATGCATTCCCTGCCCTGAGAAGCATTACATAGTCAAGCAAGAAGTCAGCGGTGAAATAACAATGGTAAATGTGATAGAAGAAAAACATTTAATCATGCATTCATTCAGAATTTAAATAGGATTTTAGGCCACATTATCTAGTCCAGACATTGGACATAAGAATGGCCATACTGGATCAGACCAAGGGTGTGTCTACACAGCAAAGTTATTTCAGAATAACGGCCCTTATTCCAAAATAACTATGTGAGCATCTACACAGCAATTCCATTATTTTGAAATAACGGACGGCTTATTCTGACTTTTGTAAACCTCGTTCTACGAAAAATAACACCTATTCCAATATAGCTATTTCAAAATAAGGAATGTGTAGACGCTCTACTTCTGCTATTTCAAAATAGCCCCTCACCAGGGCCATTCTACGTTATTCCTCCTGGGGCTCTAAATCGAGATAGCATGTCTAAATTAGGGAAGCCTGCCTTGGACTAATTTTGAAGCTTCCCTGCAGTGTAAACGTGCTATTTCAAAATAAACTATTTTGGAATAACTATTCTGGAATAGCTTATTTCAAAATATCTGCGTAGTATAGACATAGCCCAAAGGTCCATCTAGGCCAGCATCCTGTCTTCCAACAGTGGCCAATGCGAGGTGGCCCAGGTGGAATGAATAGAACAGGTAAATATCAAGTAATCCCACCCCTGACACCCATTCCCATTCTCTGACAAACAGAGGTTAAGGACACCTTTCCTACTCATCCTGGCTACTAAGCATTCCTGGACCTATCCTCCATGAATGTATCTAGTTCTCTTTTTAAAGTCCTGGTTTTCACAACATCCTCTGGCAAGGAGCTCCTCAGGTTGACTGAAATTCTTCCTTTTGTTTGTTTTACATCTGTTACCTATTAATTTCATTTGGTAACCCCTAGTTTTTATGTTATGGGAACCAGTAAATAACTTTTCCTTATTTACTTTCTCCACCCTAGTCATACACCACTATCATATTCCCTTCCTCTTTTCAAAGCTGAAAAGTCATTGTCTTTTTAATCCTCATGTGGCAGCTGTTCGAAACCCCTAATCATTTTTGTTGCCCTTCTCTGAACTTTTTTCAATGCTAAAATATCTTTTTTTGAGATGAGGCAATCACATCTGTATACAGTATTCAAGCTGTGGGCACACCATGGATTTATACAGAGGCAATAAGATATTCTCTGTCTTATTCTCTATCCCTTTATTAATGATTCCTAACATTCTGTTTGTTTGTTTGACTGCTACTGCACATTGAGTGTATGTTTTCAGAGAACTATCCACAATGACTCCAAGATCTCTCTCTTGAGCGGTAATGGCTAATTTAGTCCCCATAATTTTGTATGTAGAGTTGGGATTATGTTTTTCAGTATGCATTATTATATAATTTATCAACATTAATGAATGAAATAAAAATTAAAGAAATGATGTATTGTCATCCGCATGATTTCTGATTATTATACTTTGCTCAATTAAAAAAAAATCCAACAACCGAAAACCTCCTGCCCTTGAAGCTCAGGACAACGATCTGTAAGCTAACATAATTAAACACAATTCTTTTTTCCTAGTACATCCCACTATCAACATTGTAGCAAAACTCACTTTGAAAGAAAAGTTCTTTCTGATTACTTAGTCTTCATAGATGAATCATATGTTTCAGCTTAGCATGAGCTTTCCGAACTATGAACTGACCATCACTGTTCCCTTTAATCTGGAAGGTTGGACAACTCCAGATGTATACTAGTGTTCTTGAACTGAATTTTGCCTATTTTTTTCACAAGAATAATGCCTCAGCACAAATGATGATTCCACAAGTTCCTGGCACAGCCAGGACTAAATCAGCATGCAAGTTTGACATGGAAAAGGCCAACTGGCCGCCTTCCAGCTCAAATGGAAAAGAGGTGGCTTTAAGAGAGATACAGGAAGATTGGAATAATTGCCCACAGCTCAGATTAATGAATGTGCTAGTAAAAAGAATAATCAAAATCCAAAACACAAGCATAACAGGACCTGTATGAAAACCTCTTTCCTATTAGAGTTCAAATGAAGTGCATCACCATCCTAACTGAGTGCTATGCTATAATATATGAGCAGAACATGTTAGTTGAAGAGCAATTAAAATCTTAGGTCCCACATGAACCTCTCCCTTGGAAAGACATGTGGGAAGGGGTTCTGGAGAAGGAGATTACTATGAGAATCACCTTGTGGTGATTCTCCACTCTAGCTATCAGGGCTTGTCTTTGCCCCAAGTAGAAAGACAGTGAGAGCCATCTTCAAACCAGGTGCCGCCATAGTTTTTGTGACCCTCTGCATCCATCTGGCACCCTAGCAATCAGAGATGCAGCTTTCTTGTCATAATGGCTTCCCAGAATCCTCCTAACCTGCAGGGCTGATTGGGGTGTAAACTTACATGTAAAGGAAAATACAGCAGGGGCTGTAGCATCTTTCACCTGATTTCCATGGCCCATGAGGCAAATGGTGTCTGTGGGGGGAGGTGGCAGGCTGTCTGTCTCTGTTGGCCTCAGTCCCAGCTCTCGCTTCTCCCCTCACTGAGGGGAAAATGCTGTGGAGGCAGCTTAGCTGCTTTTCCACATATAATAACCAACATCCCCATGGTGTGTAGTTGTCAGAAGCTTGATCTTGGCCTCCACTCCATTAGGAATTCTTCAGAGGCACTAAATTTCCCTCCTTAAATAAAATGTTCTATCCAAAGACAAAATCTACACCTATTTCCATAAGTGCATATGCTTTGTGTGTGTACATGGTACTAGCTCTCCCTAAGGGTACGCCTATACTGCACAGCTATTTTGAAATAAGCTATTCTGGAATAGTTATTCCGAAATAGCTTATTTCAAAATAGCACATCTACACTACAGGGAAGCCTCAAAATTAGTGAGGGGCTATTTCAAATGGACCGTCTACACATGCATTATTTCAAAATAGTTATTTCCGAATAGGCATTATTCCTTGTAGAATGAGGTTTACAGATTTTGGAATAAGCCGTCCATTATACGGCTGTGAGATGCTCGCATTGTTATTTTGAAATAACGCTAATTATCTCGAAATAACAGTGCAGTGTAGACACACCCAAAATGGCCAGGTGGGTTTTTATTGTCAGAAGTGAGCAACATGCACAAAGTTTCCAAATGCATTGAATAGTAGTCCTGGATAACAAGCATATTACTAGTTTCCAGCCAGAGCACAGTTAATAAGCCTTAGATACTGCCCCAGAAATGTCTCATAATTTCAGTCACACAGTAATTTGGGTACAAAGTATGCTTAGTTGTGTGGCATCTTAGCACCAGGTTAGAAGTAGTATTCAGTCAAAGAGGTGGTGGTTACATATTTAGTGTATTTGAGATGGCTGCAAATTGCTGTCAGCTCTGTAGTTATAGAGCTGACCTTTTAGTTTGGGCTTATTGCAAACTAGAAGCCTCTGGCACTAGTGCAGAAAAAACCTTTTTTGAGCATCTCCCTATCCCACAGAAAAAAAGCAGGTCACCTATCTCAGTGACAATTTGCCCTATGGCCTAGACCATACAGAAAGGCCACAGTGGGGTCATGGATCCATATCTGTAAAGAGGTTTGGGGCAGTAGGATGCACATTGAGATGGTAATGCAGCTTGAATACTGGAAAGCTTGAATAATTGGAACAGTAAGGAAAGAACTACCATTGTGCTGACTATAAAAAAAACTTTTAAATATCTTTTTGCTTTTTGTCTCCAAATTTTTTATGTTGCAAGCCCATTTCTGTGAACCTGGAGGCCTGTCGTTTCATCACAAAAAAAGTTATCTTTGAACTGGTACAACAAAAGTACCACTCACAGGTATAATCAGGATAGGTTATCGGCTTTGAATACTTACATTTACACTTCAAAAGCAGTATCCTGGGACCTCATTTGAAGGCTGTGATTCTAGTTCTAATATGTCCTCTTGTGGATGATGTTTGATGGAATTTAAGCCTACTGGAGAATGAAATGAAGCAATATCTGGGACAAAGACATTTTCAGATACTTTCAATTGCTTCCACTCAGCACACTTGCTGGCGCATCATTTATCTTAGGTGTTTAGTGCTTTTCTACCAGTTGTAAATTACTGCTTCAAACTAAAGTATTTACTTTTGGTTAACCATGGCCATGATGGGTTAAGAACACATTAAATCATTTTCAGACCCTTCTTTGTAGTCAATTCAGAAATAACCAGAGCGATGACATAAAATAACTTAATCCTGCACAGTTTTTTAGACCAAACTAAATCTTCAGTGCTTTACTACAGGACATTTTAGTGGTAAATCAGTGACAATGACAATGAAATCCCATATGGAATCGCCTAGAGAGAACTCAAGGGGGGGATTGTTCCCTTTTCTCATTAATAAATACACACTTCCTATTATTTGTGAGAGGGAAGCTGCGGTCTTTTGGCACTCCAAGAGGACAGAGGCTGAAAGGTAATATTATTCTGATGAGAATGATATAGAGAAATGTCTTGAACAGTCCTTCAAATACACTCACTTTCTCGGTGCCTGTCTCCTCAATAGATCTGAGAGCAATATTTGCAGTAAACCAGTTGTTCAACAAATTGACCACATTATCAGTTTTCAAATTAAAGACATTTTAGTGTGAATGAGTTTCTCTATTATTTGAAATTATTTAACAAATGGCTTATGTGAACATATTGCAGCCAATGGCTCATTTACAACAATTTGCCAGAATAATTTGTTTTGCAGTGTAGATACATATTCATCTGAATGCTCTTGGTGTGCACTTGGGCAGCTAGCATGAGCCTCTGTATGTGTGTAATCCCAGTTGCCCTGATACATTTAGCACACTAACTCAAGCAGTGCTATAGGGTGGCTGTCTTCCAGCACTGGTAAGGTTGATTCCAGCTGTAGCGCAGAGTTGCTCATAAACAATCATAGAATCATAGAATACAAGAACTGGAAGGGACCTTGTGAGGTCATCATGTCCAGTCTCCTGCCCTCCTAGATAAACATGGATCAGGGATGATCTAAATGGTGCCTGGTCCATTTAGATCATCCCTGATCCATGTTTATCTAGCCTGCTCTTAAATATCTCCAGTGACAGAGATTCTGCAATCTCCCTTGGCAATGTATTCCTTAACCACGCTGACAGAAAGTTTTTTCTAATGTCCAACCTAAACCTCCCTTGCTGCCCCCATTGCTTCTTGTCCTAGCATCAGAGGTTAAGGAGAATAACTTTCTTCCTCCTCTTTGTAACACCCTTTTAGGTGCTTGAAAATTGCTATCATGTTCCCTCTCAGTCTTCTCTTTTCCAAACTAAACAAACTCAGTTCTTTCAGTCTTCCTTCATAAGTCAAGTTTTCTAGATATTTAATCATTTTGGTTGCTTTCTCTGGACCTTCTCCTGAAATGTGGTGCCCCAAACAACACAATACTCCAGTTGAGGCCTAACAGGCCCAGAGTAGAGCTGAAGAATTACTTCTTGTGTCTCCCTTATAACATGTCTGTTAATATATCCTAGAATTATGTTTATTTTATTTATTTATTTAGTTTGCAACCATGTCACACTGTTGATTCATATTTAGCTTGTGGTCCGCTATGACCCCTAGAATCCTTTCTGTAGTACTCCTTCCTAATTCTTCCCATTTTGTATGCATGAAATTGATTGTTCATCCCTAAGTGGAGTACTTTGCATTTATCCTTATTAAATTTCATCCTATTTACCTCCAGTTTGTCCAGATCATTTTGAATTATGACCTTATCCTCCAAAGTACTTGCAAGCCCTCCTAGCTTTATATCATTCACAAACTTTGTAAGTGTACTCTCTAGATATAAAAATTTACATGTAGCCATATTAAACTGCATATTGTTTGCTTTCATGCAGTTTGCCAAATGATCCACATCAGTCTGAATCAGTGACCTGTCCGCTTCGTTACTTACCATGCACCCAATTTTTGTGTCTTCTGCAAAATTTTGTTTTCTTTCAGGCCATTGATAAATATGTTAAATAGTGTAGGGCAGAGAACCAATCCCTGCAAACAATTTTCCATATACAATTACATTGTAAGCCCTACCAGTTAGCCAGTTTTAATCCATTTATTGTGTGCCATGATAATTTTATGCCATTTTAGGTTTTTAATCATCATGTCATGTGATACCAAGTTGCACACCTCACAGAATTGCAAGAATACTACCTCAACACTATTACTTTTGTCTTCCAAATTTCATTCAAAAGATCTCAAGTTAGTTTGACAGGATCTATTTTCTATGAGCTCCTATTGTTATGTACTAATACATTAATTTCATTATTTTCCTCTAATTCTTAATTGAATCACCTACTGCATTATCTTGCCCAAGGCCAATGTCAAACTTAAAGATCTATATTTACCAGGGTCATCCCATTTGTTTTTGTTTTCTTTTAAATGGCACAACATTATCTTTCTTTCAGTCTTATAGAACTTGCTCAGTATGGCAAGACTTACGGAAAATCAGCATAAATGGACCAGTGAGCTCCTCAACCAGTTCTTTTAAATTGTTGGATGCAAATTATCTGGACCATCTAGCTTTTGTATAATATTCTCCAGGTATACTAATATAATGAAAGTTATCACCATGTGGTGGCTGTTTGAGTTGCTTTTCTCCAAATATACAACTGAAATATTCATTGAGCACATCAACCTTTTCTGCATATCATTGTCAGAACCTATCATTGTCAGAATTCTTTTTTCTCCCTAATATATATATTTTTTAAACCGCTTTATATTGGCCATAGATTTCTCCATTTATCTCTTTGCTTCTTTTGTCAATTTTCAACATTGCCTAACTTCTGATTTACATATATTAACAACTCTTCTCCTTGCTTCCATGTATTATATATTTTGATAGCTATTTTCACTTTCTCACTAAATGAAGTCGTTTTTTTAATCAGCACAGCCTTTTTCCTCAATTCTGGGATTGTGGCTTTGGGGGCATCTAAAAGTGTTCTTAAATGATTGCCAATCATTAATATAAAGACCAATTAGACCATGTTCCATGAACCTATTATGTTTACACTGAAAAAATAACTCACAAATCAAATAATCAACCTAACCCCCAGCTCGCTTCTTTTTCAAAACTCTTGCAGTTACCATATCTGGGCTGCACTGTGTCATTGTTGGGAAAAGTTCTTGAACTCAGGACCATTAATGGAAAACATCCTATTGGTAGCCTACCACCTGCCAGACATTTCACAGTGTTGGGTGGTGCTGGGTGGGAGGGAGCAGCACACTCAGGGGAAAGGGGCAAAGCTGGATAGGGGTAGGACAAGCTGTGGTGGGACAGTGTGAGGGTGGGAGAAAGCAGAGGAGGGCTTTGGGGAAGGAGTGGAGGTGGGGAGGGGCTGTGCAGATCTGTGGAGGAAGCACCCTCTGGTAGATTAGAAACTCAGTGCTTATGTTCTGGGCTCTGAACTGCCCCTAGGGACAGCCTTCCTTGTATCCTAATCATTCACACTCCTTGGATAGTGGATACTCTTCAGGGATGGGGAACTAAGACCCAGGGGTTCTATCCAGCCTCAAACTTGCCTAGATCTGGTCCCCAAGGCTCGGGGCTTCCCCCCGCAGCTTTGGGGAGCTGGTGCTGGTGCTCCAGCCCTGTGATCACCCTCTCCCCTCTGCCCCTGCTGTCCCTTCCCACAAGGCTGGAGCAGCAGTGCCAGCTCCCTGCTGCAGGAAGAAGCCCCAGCCTGGCAGGCTGGAGTCAGGCAAGCTGGGGCTGGATCTTATCCATGGACTCTGCCAGACGGGCAAAAGGAAGCAATTCTGTATGCTGCCACCACCCCCAGCTGGGGAAATGACAGTGCAGCAAAGCGCTGCCGGGAGGGTTTTCCCCTGCTGCTCGGATTAGCAATAATCACAGCCAAGAGGGGCAGCCAATAGGGGGTGGTGTCTGGGAATGGCGGTGGACACGGAGCCATGCGTGTCCCCAGGGAGCTGGGCCAGGAAGAGCCCCTAAATCGCCCATACCCCACACCCCCAGCCTGCTTCCTGGCAGCCCCCTCCCACACATTGAACCTCTCATTTTTGGCTCCACCCCAGAGCCTAGGGGGATATAAAATCTATTAGCCCAGGACCCCTAGTCTCTGGAGTGTGAAGGGGATGTCTTTCTTCCTTCTCAGTCGGGAGCCACCTCAGTGAGGGGTTTTTTCTTCTCACTTTTGTACAGCCCCCGACTGATTTTTATGTCGGTCTACGGCCCCCGACCCAAAAAACGTTCCCCATCCCTGCAAGTGGAGCCACTCTGAAGTCAGTGGATGGAAAACCAATTAAACTGATTAAAGCTATGGATTCTAATAGACAGAATAGAAAACAATCCTTTAGAGAAAGCCCCTGAAGGCCCTACCATGCATCATTAATTTATATAAATCGATTTCCCTGTGGCGCTTATATGATACATTAGTATTACAGTAAAGTTTTCTGACACAGCCAGGTAGTTGCAAAAACATGAGTAAACACTTTGGTGCAAATCCTTAGATTGGGGTGGGCAATAAATAGTCTGTGGGCTGGATGCAGTTCAGGAGGGTTAGCCCTGGTTGGCTTCCAGACATTTTACCTGCGCATCCACAGGTAAATAAAGCATCTGGCAGCCCATCAGGGGCTAACCTTGGTGAACTGCATACGGCCTTTGGGTCTCTTATTACCCATCCCTATAAACTGTCATAACTCTTTTGAATCTGCTGTCTAGGACTTGGGCATGTCTAAGACTCTATGTACTCTGCAGCAAGCTGGGTCTAATTTTTTCAATAAAATCACTGATCTCTGTAGCAGTCGTGTGTTGTGGACTGGAAATAGTGCAGCAGCTTCATTTACGTTGAAAATGGAAGTGTGTACTGAATTCAACAGATAAATGAACAATGCAATCAGACTTATCTCGATAGAAGAGATACCCTCTCCTCTCAGAGGCTGTAGAGATTCAACTGGCATATGATAATTCAGAGTGATGGATGATTTTCTTTCTTGCAATCTAGATAACGTTTCACAATTGCTCATCATTTTCAAGAGTTGTCAAACCCCCAAACTTGAAAATATCAGTTTTGAAATACGTTGTGGGAATGCAGGAATGATGCTTTCAGGAAAGTAACAATCAATTTGACAACTTAAAACATAGAAGATCGTTTATTTTGAGTAAGTTGAGAAATTATGAAGAAATTTGGGTCATGATGTGTTAAATGCTAGGTAGATATAGTGGAATGAGTTACAGTATATGCAGTTGAAATAATTCTGCACAGAATGTTGGTATTCTTTATCTTCATTGTTTCTCTGTATTTTTAATTTTTCTGTGGTGCAAAAAGGATTGTGCATGTAATTGATTTGTGTGGTCTGATGTGAGATACATGTGAGAAATATATGCTGATATGCAATTAATTTCTTTATTTTATGATATCTGAGTTAAGCTTAGTCAGTTTTGGTAGGATAACCGCCTCAATAAATACTCAGAACATTAAAAAATGCAGAAATCAGCTCTGTGTCTGGTTCTATTCAATACTTTAATTAGTGACTTAGCTAATGTGGTACAGAGTATGTTTATAAAATATGCAGATGATACCAAACTGAGAGGACTGGAAACACTCTGAAGGACAGGATTAGAATGTCAAAAGGCCTTGACGAACTGGAGAATTAGTCTGAAATTGACAAGATGAATTCAATAATGTCAAATGCAAAGTACTTCACTTGGGAAGGAAAAATGAAATGTGCAACTCCAAAATGGGGACTGACTGGGTAGGTCGTAATGCTACTGAAAAGGATTGTGGGTCATAGTGGGTATAAGTGGGTGTCCAGCTCTGAAATAGGCTTCCATGGGAGGTTGTTGAATCCCAGTCTGGAGGGTTTTAGGAATAGCTTAGCCAAACACCTGTCAAGGATAGTTTAAATTTACTTTGTCCTGCCTTAGTGCTGAGGGCTGGGTTTGATGACTGCTCATGGTCCCTTCTAGCCCTGTATCTCTATGGTTTTAAAATAGTGTGAGGTACCTACAAGAAATGGATGGAGCTCAGTATAAATAAGAAGCCCTCCTAATCACTTGCTGAAATCTCAAATTGCATTGTTTTTGAGATACAAAAACCAGGTATATATTTGTTGTCTACAGCTTTGGCTTCAGAGGAAAACAAGGACGTGACAGGAACTTTTCTCCAACCGTTATGAAATAGAAAGTACAATGGAGAGGAGAATGTTTTGGCGGTCATGCTGTAAAGGCAAATTGGCTGCCTCATCATTGGCCTCCTTGCTCTCTATTCATTTGAAACGAGGGGACAAATTGGCAAAATGTTCTTGCTCAAATAAAATGAACACTTGGAGAGCAATACGTTTGAAGGGAAAAGATAATGAAAGAGTTAAGCTTGCTGTCTCATCTAACTACTCACCCAAGGCTCAGTCTGCTGCACTTCAGAAGTATCGTTCTTGAGATACAGCAGCACTCCAATAGTATCTGAGGAGGAGGCTGGATGTCCACAGCCTCTCTTGCAAAACCTGACCTGACCTACTTAGAAAGACAGAGGAGAAGATGAGACAGCTCTCCCCTGAAGAAGGACTACTGTTAGTAACATACTAGACCTCTTCTACCATGCTAGACCTCTTCCACTCGGGCTCTAAGGCAGCAACACACCATCTTCAGTAGAAAAAATAACACAAAATAACATCTTCAGAACCTATCTGTCTAGAGTCTTATATTGTTCCCATCACCGCTACATCCAGATGCTTTTGTAGCAATTTGTAGAGCCCTGTGGAGATACAAAAGTGATCCACAGATGCACAGGACTCTACAATTTGGCATTCCCTTTGAGGTCTTCCATTCCAGTACTAACCTTGCTTATCTTGCAATGTTTGATAAGATCACAATGCAAAGTGGTGCAAATGCAGGAAATAGGAAGGGAATGTTTTTTTGTATGCAGCATTCCTCATCAGTACAATTGTACCACTCTGAGACTGCTTCCCTGACATCCCTGTCAGAATTTAAATTCATCCTGGAGACATATTTGTGAGAACTGACAATTCTTGATTTGTAGGACACTTTGAGCTGACCATTCAAGGGGCTTTGCATAAATGTAGCTATTGATTTACACTTACAGCTGCAGGGACCTAATGTAATGTGAAAAATGTATTTCTTTAAGGGAAATCAAAAATGATTTTGGTTTATGTGTCACAACCCGGGTCATCACTTAAATTAGTGGAAAAGAAGCATGGTAAATAGAGTTGAACAATAATATTTATAACTTTGCATGCTGTGTGGTTTGTGGATGTCCTGTCTCTTTAAATTATTTTTGCTGTTACAATTCGGAAATGTTTTCTATTAAGGACAAGGTGATAAAAAGGTATGAAGGGAAGAAGCACTCTCTAAGCTAAGTCAATTTGCAAAACTGCAACAAATCAAATAGTTTTGAAAAGAGCTGCTGTGTCTGGCCAGGAGACTTGTTTACAGTAGTGCTCTTTAAACAGCTTTACATGGGTTATGGAAAATCTCACCTCATCTTTGTTATTCTTCAGTTTCTTTCACATCATGCGAGCTTATCTTTTTTGTGTATCCTATCTTGAGCTGCATAGGAGAGTTGATATTAATAATAAACAGTCATAATAGTTCAAAGACATTCATAATGGGAGTTTTTAATTGATTCCCTAAAGCTTAGATATTTTGAGGTAGCAGAGTGGATTCATCTCATGCGCTAGTTTAGATCAAAACGGATGAGCATTCAGTAATGGGCCAAAAAAAAAAGTCACAAATAAGAATGAGTGCTGGCTAAGTTCAGACATCTCCAATTATAATCTCCGAGTAGCTTTTTTGTTGACTTAAGCAGAGTGTAAATGGCTTGGCTTCCCCTCATCCCGATTTTAGATTGACAGAAACATACCTTAAAAGTTACCAGTTGAAGATTTTCTGCGTATGGTTTTCAGTTAACCTCTTATGTACTGATAGAGTCAACTATATTTCCAAATGGTGGGGGCCTTGTGTTTCTAAAACATACACTGCACATCCTGCTGTGTTTCAGTATAAAGAATAAAATATGAGCCTGTTGCAAGAGGAGTAGATGTGACCTATCTTTTGGGTTACAAGAGGGTCAAAATGCTCAGCCATTAAGGGAAGATGCAGAATTGGAAGGGCATTATAGGCCATTTCAGAAACCAAATAAGGGATATTTAATTTCTCTTTAATTCTATATAATATACCATGATTTCTGTCATTTTAAATAAACAGCTTTAAGCTGTGATGTAGCAAAATGGTGTCTGTTATATACTATATATCAAAAAGCTATTGGAAATTGGAAACCACTGCTACAATCTTTTGTGTGAGAGTCTGATTTGGGCACCAGTCCCGGATAGCATCCTTATTAAGGAAAGCCGTTAAGCACATCCATAATATGGAGAGTGGGACTTAAGCATATGCCTAAAGTTAAGCACATGATTAAGTGATTTTCTGAAATGGAGCCTTAGAGAGAAGTTTGACTTGCCATATCTCTCACTGATTTTGATGCAGAATTGAGATTCTAGGCATAAAACACTCAGTTGTGAAACTCCAAATGACTGTTGTTCATGAGATCATGAGTTGCTTTCAGAAAAACTCATATTTCATATAATGTTGCCATAGTCTGAATTTACTAGAGAATGCCTACCTAACAGAAGAGCCTTAGCAATCACTGGGTGACATTTCAACAATGTCATTTGGAGCAGCTCAAAAAAAATTAGTGGGAAGGGAGCAATTGAACAGAACTCAAGAAACTAAGGTCATTGGCAATTCTATTCCTGCTAGATGATAGGGAGTCTGCCCTCGCTATGTTTTTGTGATGTCCATATAGTAGAGCAAATTTAGGCTATAGCTGTGTAACTGATTTTTCGAGTCACTGGCAATTCTGAAAATAACTAGTTCTGGATGGATGTAAAATGAATTTTTCAGTGAATCGGAGTAAATAAAATGTTTCAGGTTGAATTAAATGTACATAGATTGAGTAGCTCTAACATTTAAAAAAATTCAAATGAAATTGAATGGAATTTCTAAATGAAATGTCATTTTGAATCAAAAAATGAAAATGCCTTGACTACTCTGGAATTGTTGAACTTTTTTCAATATTAAATTGAACATATGATGAAATTAACATTATTTTGTAAAACATTTCAGTATCACCATTACTTTTATGCCCTCACAAAAGTTTTAACCTATAAGTTTCACCGGGCTCTAATTAGGAGCATGGTCCTGCAGCTATAGGAATATTTGCTATTGCATAACTGTACAATTATTTTTCTTGCCATTAACTTGTATATATGTGAAAGTGTTTTAGTTGATCTTTCTTGCTGATTATATTTTTATATTCTTGCTGATTATATTTCTCTTACACATACACTTTCAAATGGGCTATATGGTTTAAATATTTGCTTATCAAATTTCTCTGTATAGTGATGATTTCTACACTTGCTTTTATTCTGTAAGAGCTTGAAATGACAATCCATAGTAGGAATGATAGTTGGGCAGCAGATACATTAGTTGAAACCCTGGCTCAGCTGAAGTCAATAGGAGCTGTGCTACTGACTTAAATAGAACTGGGATTTCACCTGTTGTCTGTGGGAATTCTGAATGACAAATCTCACTAAGAGCTACTGCAGCAAGCCTTAACGTGTGAACTGTGTGTTGTATCTCCCCCCCACACACATACCAGCTTCAGCCTGTGAGACCCCTCTCTCATCTTCCTCTGTCCCCTTTAGTCTAGTCTAGAGTCATCATGGCACTAGTTCTCCAATCTCTGGGCATTACTAAGGAAGGACTGGTTTGGGGGCTGGCCCCTAAACGGTTGCAGATGGGGATTCCTTAAGCCCTCTTCCCCCTTTCTGCACTCAGGAAAGACAAACCACAGTATGACCCTTAATGATAAACAAGTGTCTGTTTTGCAAATAGCTACATTCTACATCCTTTGGAAAACAAGCTACTCTGTTATTTAATTCTATGATTGACATATACAAATAGGCAGTGACATAGCAAATGAGTTGAGAAGTGAATTCTCCTCATGCTGCTAAGGTGACACACATTCTGTCCCGCAGGCCAGGATGGTGGTTTTTACTGTTCTCAAAGCTGCAGGAAAAGCTAAAGGAAAAGTGAGTGATTTGGAAAGGTCTTATTAAATATTCAGTTTGGGCAACAAAAGGGGGATTCTGTAGGTGCATTTAGGTTTGTCTCAGGTGGGAGAAGCGCCTATCTGTGTGTTAGGTTTTTTTTTAATTTTTAAATAAAAGCAAAACCCACTAATCATGTCAGATAGATAGTTTGGGAAAGTTGTATACACAGATCAAGTACAGTCCAGAGGTGGGAGTGATTATGCAATGCTGTGACTAAACAATCTGTGTGTCTTAGCCATGACTTGAGCAACCTAGGGGTGAGAGTCTAGTTTTGTGTCCATGCCTCTTACCTGCATAATTCTTAGCTTTTCCCAGAAGGTGCCAAATGTGATAGTTGGTCACATGATGTGAAGACCAAATCGATAGGGATCAGGGTTGCCAATTTTGGTGGGATGTATTTCTCGAGATTTCATCACATAGCATAATTTGTAATGAGATTCATCTCTAATTCCTGGAGATGCCAGGCTAATGCTGGAGCATTGACAACCCTATTTTAGGGATCGGATGTGAAAGCACCGAATCCTTTCACATAGCCACTGAACAGCAGTCAGCAGGTAATTACCAGCCTGGGCTGTTTCCAAAAAACTGACTTCTGATAATAGGCTTTGAGTCGTGTTAACAGATCTCTTGAGTCATCTAGTTCCCCTTTAAGGGACATTGTAATTTTGGTAAATTGCAATGAGCAGAATAGAAATATTTAAAATAATTGTGTGATAATAAGAAAATAAGCACATGTGAAACCTCATTTTAGCACCTGTGAATCAATCCATTCTACTGTATTTCTAAATGTCCTGATCAATTTTTACCAACAAGAGAAAATGGGGGAGGAGAATAAAGCAGGTACAATTCTTATTATAAGAAGTTATAAAAACCATTTTGCTGAAAAATTGTAGCTGCTGTCCTCCTACATCATTGCTTGTCTGAGTCAGAAATCATCAGCATGACACTGTGCCCCTTTCTCTGTCTCCACCAGCCTCACAGGGGTTTTAAGTGGATCAGACAGTTAAACAAGGCAGTCTATAGCCATCTCTTGCTGACAGTAATTTCTTATTCAGAAAAACCTTGATCTCATTTAGAGAGTTGAGCTTCATCCCATATTGCTTGAAGCTTTTTTGATTGACAGTCTTAACCAAAGCTCCACACCAAAAGTTCTGAACATTTACATGATCCATCATTGATCAGGTGGAAAAAAAAATCCTGTTTTACGTAGTGTTGACTGAATATGCATGCACAGGTACTATATGAACACCCTCCCCCCAGATACTACATTATCCTTCATAGCTACTTGACTAAGGCTATGTCTAGACTGCAGGCTTCTGTCGAAAGAAGCTTTTCCGGAAGAGGTCTTCCAAAAAAATTTCTTCTGAAAGAGAGCATCTACACAGCAAAAGGACATTGAAAAAGCGATCTTCTTTTTCGAAAGATAGCATCCACACTGAATGGACGCTATCCCGCATTTAAGCTGTGATTACTATGGACTGAGTGGCCACCAGGGCACCTGTGCTTTTTCCTCTTTCCTGTTCTTTTGAAATAACTCCCTCTTCTCCATCCACACATGCCTTTTTCTGAAAGAGCTCTTTTGGAAAAAGGCTTCTTCCTTGTAGAAAGAGGTTTACCAATGTCAGAAAAACCCCTCTGTTCTTTCGATTTTTTTTGAAAGAATGTGATTGCAGTGTAAACGGCCATTTTTCCGAAAAAACTGTGCAGTGTAGACATACCCTACGTTTCCTTCTTACAGACACTTAATCACAACAGAGGAAAATCACCTTTTAAATCATTGTCATGAAGTTTTGCATCTCTGCTTGTGTTTGGTTTCTTACTAATAATTATAAATTGGTGAATGATAACAAGTCTTTAAAAATAATAGTTTCACTCTCCTTCTGTTTGTAAAACATTTATGGCTATTGTGATCTGAGTTTCATTATTTAAATTATTCGCTGATTTCTATAAATAATTTTTGGTCTGTAGTTTGTGCATAAGAAGGTCAGTATTCAATATCTGAAATTAGAGATGTTTTGATTTAATGGGATTGGTCATATGGTTTCATTCTGCCCATTGATGGGATTAGCACAGCTGACAGAAACTGGTCTCAGGTGAGAATGCTTGTGCATAAGAATTCAACCTTTGAGGGTTTGACATCTGTTTTAAAATCTGCTGCTTTGGTGAATATGCCTGTTGATAACCCCCCTTGCTAGAGTATTGACAGAATCTAAGAACATAAGAACAGCCACACTGGGTCATACCAAAGGTCCATCTAGACCAGTATCCTGTCTGCTGACAGTGGCCAATGCCAGATGCTCCAGAGGGAGTGAACTAACTAGAAAATGTTGTGTGACATAGACCAAATTAACTTGCTCAATAATCCAAGTTCACTGTCAACACTGAAAATGTGTTACCCACTTTTCTTAATAATATTTTCCATTTTTGATATTTAACTGAAAGATTTGTATGGGAACTAAAGGGCTCAAAACTTTAGTAAAGGAATAGTAGTCCTTTGTCAGCACAATCCTGACCAAGTTAGTGCAGACAAGAAACATGCCTGTAACAGACACCTTTGTACTCAGTCTAACAGATATGCTAAAGGACTGACTGAGTACAGTGAATGCACAATTTGGTTGTTTTTTTTAACCACAGATGTTGACTTTCTATGAAAGGATAGAGGCACATTGGTAGAACAGCGAGGCGAAGCTTTCACAGGTATTTCTTGTTCTATGCTTCTTCCATGGATATACAGAATTATTGCATTCAAGTTCCAAAGAGGGACATGGAAGAAGTAGAACAGGTGATGTCAAATTGATGATTTTTGTTCAGGACTCTTTTCAGGTATCCACTTAGAGTGAAACATATTATTTTCTTAGTATTATAAATATAGGGTAAAAGAGAGGACAAATCTACTATATATTTTAGAGCATTTGTGCATCTATCTGTGTGCTTCCGTCAATCCATCTGTGAGTCTGTTAGTTCAATAACTCCTCCTAAACAGTAAGAGCTAGGGCCACCACATTTGGTAGGCAGCTTTCTCTTGTCATAACTTAAAGCAAGGTTGGGGTTTGGTTGTACCCGAGCAATGGGATGTAAATTGAATGTGATTATTTCACGTCAGACAGAAAGGGAGGGGTGTGATTGGAGGGATAGTTATATTCATGAATGATTACAGGGGGGCAGCAAGTACCCCAGACCTGGGAAGTAGTCACTAGCCAGTAGCATGATTCCAGCCTACCCCAGGAACTGCTGCTGGCCACTGTGCAGCCTCCAGTGCCCTGAGCTATCTGCAGGCCACCGTGCCATGTGGCCCTCAGGAGCAACTGCTGACAGGGCCCAGCATGGCTCCTCTCTCTCTGGATTGGTCCCAGGGAGAAGCTGGCAGGAGGCCTGTATGCCCTCCCTCCTGGGCCATCCTGGACCCCGGCAACGCCGGGTAAGTCTTCTAGTATTAAATAAAACAGGGGGTTGAAGAGGCTAATTGAGGGGGTACTATGTTAATTTGGTGTATTTTTTTTAAAATTATAGCTTAAATCAATTGACTAGTTTCTTATAGAACATATTCATTCATAAATAAAACCACTGTTTTCTGAACAGATTTCCTTTCAATATTCTAGAAGAATTCTTTCAGCTACTGGTAAATTAGCTTTAGTAACATTTTTATCGACTTTTCAAGTTTTTGCCTATGAGAGAGAGAGAGAGAGAGGATGCTTCATTTTCAGTTAAATTCAGATGGCCAGGAAACATTCTTATCTGAGTCAATGGCCCTTAGTCAGAGTCAACAGGCCTTATTGCTGTTTATTTTTAAAGGTTTCCAAATATGCATCATAAAACTCTCTTCTATTTGAAACCGTGCAGCATGCTGCCTGCAGCTAAATAAATTATTTAAGAAATCAAACTGAAGCTG
The DNA here is from genome assembly GCA_019425775.1 of Rafetus swinhoei. NCBI lineage: Eukaryota > Metazoa > Chordata > Testudines > Trionychidae > Rafetus > Rafetus swinhoei. The sequence goes on along the minus strand of CM033443.1, from coordinate 34,705,703 downwards.
ATCAAAAATATGTGCTTGCAAGTTTCATGGCTTTCTATTAAACAGTTGATAAAACTCTGGTGAACCTGCCTCCTAAATCACTGAGTAGGACACTAATCCCAAGTGTAATAGGGGAAGATCATCCACCTTCCTTGCGCCATTATAAGTAAAGAAAGGCTCAGCTATTCTATCATAGATGGACTGGAAGGAAATAATAGTTGTCCAGAAAAACTCCATTGATGTGCTAACCTTTTATTATACACTGATTTTTGCCATTCTGCCATAAGAATGTAGTATGGGAGATCTTCTCCTAATAAGAATTCATAGTTAACTACAATGGCCCAGAGTTTTCTCCTCTCAGCATTGCAAGGCCTAACTCCTGTTTAAAAACCTGGGTTTGTATATGTTTAAAATCATTATGTTGCATGTAAATGATGCAGGAATGAGCAGGTCAAAGTCCACCAACTCCCTACAACTGCCATCAAAAGGAATTTCTGGCAATTTCAAACCTACTGGTGGCACCTGTGGGAGGCAGAATTGGTTTGCACTATTGTTATTGTACCCAATACACATTACGTGGAGGTGAAAATGTTACAACCAAGGCAGTCAGCATTATGTCAAATGTGCCAAGGAATCCTTGTACCATCCAATGGATGGAAAATAACTGATATGTATTAACAAAATAGATACAAAATCTGGAGACAAGATTTTTTTTAAAAGGAAATTTAACAATTCATTGCACGGTCAAGTTTGGTGGCATGTCTTTCCTACATCAATAAGCTAAGGCACAAAGAACTCTCTTTAAGAACCCGTGATTACCACAGATGTAGCTGCTAGAGCAACTATGGTTTAAAGAACAAAATATTTGTGATTTGCTTCAGTTTCATACACATGACTGAGTTTGAATCAATGTCTAATATGCAGTTACATACCATTAAGTGTTGGCACTAAAGTATCTGTATTTTACACAACATTTTGACTACCCACGTTTTTTAAATAGATTTCCCAGGTACTACCTGCAGTACATGCTGCAGTTTGGATTGCCACAAAGGTGAGCTGGCACCATCTTTGTTTGCTGCTATGTTTAAATATTATTTTGCTGACAGAAATGTGTCAGTGAAAGGAGTCATCAAATACGCTGAGGAGTGTGGTAGTTCTGTTTCTAACGGAGGTCTTTCTGAATGATAGGTGTACCGTATTATGCCGGCTCCTTTTCTGTTTTAAAACTCTTGGTTGCTTGGCTATGAAGCCCTGAAGACATGGTCAGACCTATTTGGGCGGTACAATGCCATCTAGACACATGAGCATGAATGCAAGTAGCCAAGAATCCTTTGGGCATATCTACACAGCTGCGTTATTTCGGAATAACATCAGTTTACACAGCAAGCCTGTTATTTTGAAATAAATTCAAAATAACGGACTTCTTGCTCTACCTTCTGTAAACCTCATTGTATAAGGAGTAATGGAAGTCAGGGGAAGAGTGCTCTATTTCAAAATAAGTGCTGTGTAGATGCGCCCAAAGTCGAAATAAGCTATTTCGACTTAAGCTACGCAATTGACGTAATTCAAGTTGTGTAGCTTATTTCAAGGTTAGCCCTGCTGTTTAGACATGCCCAAAGTGTCTTGCAGATAGGATTTTCATTCAGGAAGTACTTAACAGATGTCAATCCATAGTTTATATGCCTATGAATTAAAAGAATTCCTAGTACATTTCCAAAATGGTTTAGCTGTTTATTCTGTGATAGCCTTTGACCTGTGGACCCATATCTGCATACTTCTGTCCAACCTACCTTACTATAGCTTACAGATGTTTTCTGACTTTAGTTTCTTATTTAACAAATATTTGCTCCTCTGGTTCTCTTTGGCTAAGTCTACACTGCAGGCTTTTTGTGCAAGAACAGCTGTTCTTGCGCAAAAACTTGCCAGGTGTCTACACTGCACATGCGTTCTTGTGCAAGTAAATTTACAGTACAGCATCAGAAAACAGGGCTTCTTCCAGAAGAGTTATTCCTCTCCCCATGAGGAATAAGCCCTCTTGTGCAAGAGCTCTTCCACAAGAAGGCAGTGTAGACAGGCAACATGAATTTCTTGTGCAAGAATCCCCTATGGCTAAAATGGCCATCAGAGCTTTCTTGCACAAGAGAGCATCCACACTGCCATGGATGCTCTTGCGCAAAAGTACATCTCTTGCGCAAAAGCACATGGCAGTGTGGACGCTCTCTTGTGCAAGAACTTTTGCACAAGAACTCTTGTGCAAAACAGTTCTTGCACAAGAAGCCTGCAGTGCAGACGTAGCCTTTCTGTCTTCCAATTAAAGTCTTAAATTAATTATCTTAATGCTTCTTTCCTCCTTGTTCATTGTCCAGTGATATGCTAATGCAGCTCAGGATATGTCTACACTACAGAGTTTTGTTGGAAAAATGGCCGTTTTTCTGACAAAACTTGAGGAACATCCACACTACAATTGCATTCTTCCACAAGAAAATCGAAGGAGGAGTTTTTCTGGCATTGGTGATCTTCATTCTATGAGGAAAAAGCCTTTTGTGAAAGAGCTCTTTCACAAAAAGGCATGTGTGGACGGGGAAGAGGGAGTTCTTTTGGAAGAAGAGGAAAAAGAACAGGTGCCCTGGTGGCCATTCCATTCATAGCAATCACAGCTTACATGCAAGAGAGCGCCCATTCAGTCTGGATGCTTTTTTTGCAGTGTGGACTCTCCCTTTCAGAAGAAGTTTTTCCAGAAGATCTCTTCCAAAAAAAGCTTCTTCTGAAAGAAACCTGTAGTCTAGATGTAGCCCAGACATTGTGGAGCCACATACACAGGAGATGGGATGAGGCAGGACCAGATGTTTCAATCAAATAAATGGCTGCAGTGGATAATATGGGTACACAGACCATACAAACCTTAGCACATAGGGAAAGGCCTGCCCTGGAGGCCACATATTCAAAGCTTTGCCGTGACATAGACACAGTGATGCTGTGTAAAGAGGCACCTATGGATGCTTTGTGAGATTTGACATCTGATTAAGACAAACAATGGTTAAAAATTACAATGCAAAGGCAGACCACAATCATGTTCAACTTAATGGAAAATCCTATACAATTACAAGTTATTTCTAAAATTATTTTAATTGTACATCTAAATTTATCTGCAATAAGCGGGCCAGATCCTCAGCTGATGAAAATGGAGCAATGCTAGTTTCTAGCAGCTGAAGATTTGGCTCTTGTTTAGGCTCTTGTAGAGGGCATGTCTACACTAGGAAATTATTTCAAAATAGCTTATTTCGAAATAATAACTCCCGAAATAACTAATTCAAAATAGCATGTCCACGCTACGGGGGAGCCTTGATATTATTCCGAGGCAGGCTCTCTTAATATGGATGCTCTACCTCAAGAGTCCACACTACTGCTATTTTGAAATAACTATTTTGAAATAAGTGTTATTCCTTGTGGAAAGTAGGAGTTATTATTTTGAAATAATCAGCCCATTATTTCAAAATAACAGGCTTGGTAGTGTGGATGCTCCGCATGTCATTTCGAAAGAAGAGGAGTTATTTTGAAATAACTCCCTAGTGTAGACCAGGGCTGAGTGCATAACAGCAAATTGTTGTGTTTTTTCTTTTAATTCTTAGAATGGTGCCACTGGATTTGACAGCATGCTCAAATGTCCATCAGACGCCAATATTATCTATATTTCCAAAAAAGAAATGTGAGCCTGAAGTGTGTCCCCACTAGCAAAAGAATCACACTATATCCAAATCCTCAAAGCATGCTATTTATTCTTTGTCGAAATGCATTTTCTAATGGACTCCAGTCAGATGGTAAAAGAACGTAACCCCAGAACAGAGAATAGCAGCCAATCAAGCTGTCAGAACACATTAGTGCTCCTTGTCACTTAAGTGACAGAGAATCTACACCACCGATCTCTTTGAACTATTACAGCACCAGACATTATAAAGTATTTGACACTATGACAATGCTTCAGAAATAGTGAAAAAGGTTTTCTGTTGGCGATGACATATCTGTTGGCCAAAATGGCCACATTCCAAGTGAGGAAGACTTGTTCCTACTAACTAACATCCAAACTACTTCATTGGCCTAATGCAAAGTGTTGATGACCTACATGAAAAAATCATTCTTCTCAAGGAAATTAATGTGAAGTATGCAATCAAGCAAAGCATGTGGAGTTCTAAACCTCTTGGTTTGCTCTGCTGCTATGGCTGCTGAGTAATATTCTAGACAAGTGCTCTCCCTTAAGCTGTACTTTCGCGGCATCATCATGCAGAAGAAATCAAACATCTTGATTCTCCTTTCAATGTATACTAAGGAGTTCAATAAACTGGCTGTTAGCAATCCACCTAATGGATTAAAAGTGATATAATTGTATCCATCGTGTCTGACTGTGCTACTAAAAGGAAATGAGATGTTACTCAACTACTGTAAATAAAAATCTCTCTAAAAAGTGATGTTGGTAAGTAAAACAAACCTCTTAATTTTTCCCCCTGAATTTAGGTTTGGATGGCATAGGACAAAAAATGCTTTTCATGTTGAATAATATGCATTAAGATTACCTTTTATTTATCTGAGAAGCTAATGGAGTGTTAAATCCATAACTAAATGCAGCCTTCTATGGAATAAAACAAGACAAATGCTTAATAGTGCACAATAATGCTCTACTGCAGTTAGTACATGAAGTGTAGAATACTGTATCCATCTGCAACTACAAAAGGAATTTTAGGTAGGTGGAATGTAATTTGGCCAGGATGCTGCAGTTAATAGTATCTTTACTTTGTCAAAAAGTCTTGGGGACTTTAATGATGGCTGGTGGTCCGAAACAAGGGTGGAGTTTTGGGAGGGTATGGGGACAGCAGCCGTGTGCACCGGGACGTGGATTGCTTTTCATCTGGTTCCCTATTCTATCAGAGAGTGTGGGGAAAGTACTTGCATTCCGTGCATGCCTCTCACACCTGGCTTATGGGTTCCCTTCACTCAGATTTACTTTATTAATCCTGTTTGTTATGGTAGTGTCTAAAAACTAACTAAGAATGAGGTCCATTATGCTAAGCACTGTATAAACATAGAGTGGCAGGCAGAAGAGCTTACAACCTAACACATGAGACAGATACAGGGTCAGAGAGAGGGGGTGTAACACACAAGTACAATGAACAACCTGATGATGGCAAATATCATGATAAGTTCATGATTTTCTTCCTGAGCCCTGGTCTACAATAGGGAGTTGCTTTGAAATAACCCCCCTTATTTTCAAATAATAAGCGGAGCGTCCACACTACCAAGCCCATTATTTTGAAATCTGTACTCCTGCTTTCCTCGGGAAGTAATGCTTATTTCAAAATAGCTATTTTGAAATAATGTTGGTGTGGATGCTGCACTGCTGCTATTTTGAAATAACTACTCCACAAAATATTTCAAATAATTACTCCCCGGTGCTTTTGGGGCTCCAAGTCAAGGTAGCGCATCCACACTAACGGAGCCGGACTAAATTCAAGGCTCTCCCATAGTCAAGATATGCTATTTTGATTTTGTTATTTCAGGAGTTACTTCGAATTTAGTTATTTTGAAATAATTTCCTAGTGTAGACGTATCCAGAGATGTTCAGTTGGGGAGGCTGAGGTAAATGTAAAACAAACTGTAGGGAGGTAGGATGTTGAACAGAAGTGGGGGAGAGAACAAAACAGGGGGAAGAATATGAGAGAGTAGGAAAAGTAAGTAAGTCCAGTGAAGCCAAGGTGAAATATGATGGATGACTAAGGAGGGGTTTGGAATAAACCGCCGATCTGCATAGACCAACTTGAAGAAAGTTGTCTCAATGGCCAAAGGTCTCTACTTTGACTGCTTCTTCAGGAGATCCTTCTGGTAGGCGTTTCTGTCTGGTTCTTCTCTGCTGTTTTTCTGCTTTCAAAAGATGACAGCTCTTGAGTTACACAGTGACTTTAAGCAGGCATTGTTTCCATTATGACTCAGAATAAAAATGCCACCTCCTGAATCATCTGTATAACTTTAGCAGGATCTAGGTATTCATTTGAGATAGTTCATCCAATAATGACAGGAGCAAAACCTCTTAGTTTGCTAGAACTGACAATATCACAGCATAACATAGTATAACTGCATGATTTTAGGGTTGATGCACAAAATATTTTCTGGGTTTTTTTTCTCTGTTGTTCTCATTATGTGGAATCAAACGTCAAACCCACATAATTGTCAACATCAATTTATGACTAAATTGCTGTGATGTTAACTTCATTTTGTTCATGAAAAAATGATCCATCTGATTAAGGAATGGGGAAAATAATTATTTTAATCATTTATAATGTAGAGAAACTGGCTTCAGTCCTTAGGGGCTTGTCTACACAACAGAGACAATCAACCCTCAGGAGGTGGATCTTCTAGGGTTCAATTTAGTGGGTCTAGTGTAGACCCCCAAATCAAAGACTGAGGGCAGCCTCTACCCATTGTGTAATCCTCATTCTGTGAAAAGTAAGGGAAGCCACGGGGAGCGTGTGCTCCCATCAGCCTTCTGTAGTGTAAATACTGTGGTGGTTCAACTTAAGGTAAGCCGAATCCAGCTATGCATCTTGCATAGATGGATGGTGTACCTTAAACCAACCTGCCTGGTCTAGTGTAGACCAGGCCCTATTAGAGTTGCCCGTGTTCTACATTTAGAACCCTGTCAGAGCATCAGTTCCATTGACTTAAGTGCTGTCCATCCCTGTGCTGTGTTGGTGGGAGATGCTCTCCAGCCATCACAGCTTTTGCTGTTCACATAGGTGGAGTGATTATGCCAGTGGGAGAGTGCTCTCTCGTCAGCATAGCACATCCTCATCAGACATTCTACATCAGTGCAGCTGCACCCATATAGCATCCTAGTGTAGACTTGCCCCAAGTTTCAAAGCCCAATCGGACTCACAAGGCTTAATCTGTGGGGCTAAAAACAGCAGTGCAGGACATTCCTAGCTCAGCTAGAGCCTGCCTCAGACCCCTCGACTCTCGCCGGGTTTCAGAGCTCACGCTCCAGCCCCAGGAAAAACATCTACACTGCTATTTTTAGCCCCGTGGCCTGAGTCACTTGAAATGGAGCCTGAAAATCAGGAGTGCAGATTTTTCTTTGCAGTGTTGATGTACCCTTTGAGGTCGGGGGGAAAATAGCCACCTTTTACATTTATATGTGGCAAACACTGATTCTCCTCCCTTCCTCTCCTTTATTGGTGGAGCACAAATCAACTTGTTTTTTCCTTTGCTGACTTCTGTATTATTATGAACATAGCTAGAAATGTAGGATCTATTATTCAGGGCTCTGGGCAACAATGGTAGCTGAGGGCTATTATGTGATTACAAACCTGTATGTTGTTCCTTGTATTGTGTACAGAGAATGGAATGTCAGTGTTTTAGGCAAGGTGTCCACTGCTTGATTGCTTGTTATTTATTGTGAAGGACTCAGAGGCTCTTGCCTACAAGGCATCTAAAAGAGAAAAAAATATATTTGAAAGTCCATATTTTGTGTGTATTTCCAAATTTATTGAAATTAATGAACAAAAGAAAGAGAAATAAGCAATCTCAGAAAGCATTAATAAAAATACGTTAAGTAAATAATTTTGTTGTCAATTTATTCCACTTCTGTGTTTCACCAATTAAATCATATAGTTTAAATGCTGTTCTCCTCCTGAGCCTGGGCATGGGTTACTCAAATTCAGAACTGACCGTAGTCAGCTGAAAAGGAACTCCTGATATCTAATCCAAGGTTTGATAATGGCTCCCCTCTTTGGTCTTGGATGCTTGTCCAGTTTCTCTGGTTGAAGAAATAGGAATATAAAAATTCATGTCAAAGGCTACATCTATACTGCAAAGCTATTTCGAGATACTGGAGTATCCCAAAATAGCTATCTCACGTCTTAACAGCAAGCTCATTATTTTGGATTCGCTATTCTGACTTCCCTGTAAACCTCATTCCATGAGGAGTAAAGGATGTTTTGGAATAGCAAGTTACTTAGAAATTTGGTGCTGTGTAAACAACGCCAAATTACAAAATCATCTATTTCAAAATAAGATCAAAATAAGTTACCAATTTGCATATCTCAAATGGTATATCTTATTTTGAACTACAGTGCAGTGTAGACATAGCCCAAAGGTTGCTGTGAACATTAATTAGTTGGGCCCAGTCCTAAAAATCATTAGTTCTGTGATTAGTCATTTGAATTGTCCCATTTCAGAACAAGACAGGTCATGGCTTACTGTCACCTATTCTGACTAGTAGGGTATATTCTCTGCATGAAATAAAGTCTCATGTTAAAAAATAAGCCTTAATAAAGTTTAGAGAATGAGTCAACAACAAACTGTAGCATATTTTTAAGTATGTTGTTAAAAAAGAGAGAGTGCTACTAGAGATACGACACATTTCCACAGTAACGCTTGGTGAGTTGCATTATTGTAACGAAAGATATTACTACAATAGTATGCATGTTCAATGCAAGAATCGTGATCAGGAGATAGTCTACTAAAAAGAACTAGGTAGAAATACATCAAGAGAGTCTTTGATATCCACAAAATGAAAGTGGTATTATCAGAGCAACAAAATACCAGATAAATGACAGTAGAGGAAGACTGAACTGCTGAGATGTTTGATGGGAGATGATTCATAAATATACCAATCGGCAAAGCACTGCAGATACCTACAATAGAGTGATCATCTGCAAACTATGGCTTAAAACAAAACAATCCTGGGGAAAGTTGGAGCAAGAAACTAAGAATCAGGACCTCCTGGCTCTTCCACATGCTCATTCTGTAATCTTTAGCAAGACAATTAAGGTAGGATGTCACCTAAATAGAATGGGTATTATTAAACTCTTTTGAGACTTAATAGTTGTAAAGCTCTTCAAGATCCCAGATAAAAGGTACTCTAAATTTATATTGTACCATCATTATGATCTTTTATTATTTACTACCCTTAATAACTCCAGCAATGACTATGAAACAAAAGGAAGGAAATTGCTATAAACAGTTATTTAGACAACTTGCAATTCTCAAAGGTAGTCCAAAAACTATTTTATTTTTGCATGCACAAAAGGAGCTATGTCTATAATGTAGGTTATATCAAGGGTAAAATAAAGGGTCTGGCGGCTGTCTAACAGGCTGGATTTGGAAAGAAGAATTAAGAATCACATTTTCAACGTGAGGATTTATTTTTGATAGAATGAGCAAAGAAAATCTATTCAGCCACTCTATGTGCTTCACTGATTACTGGAAAGCTTTTGTCTGTACCTGTCATGCACGTACTGTAAATAGATACTGATGCTTAATATGAGTTTCTCAGCTTGCATAATTGTATTAGAACAGAATTCGTACAAGAGTCAGAAGTCAAAGCTTCAGAATGAATGGTATACTTGTTTGAGATTGGAAAAGGTCTTTGACAGGACTTCATTCACATAGCAAGACTCAATTCTTTCTCTTTATAAGATGGTAATGAGAAAAGATTTCCAGCTCTGTACAGATGGAGTCAAAAATAGAGACCAGCCAATTAGTCTGGAATAGTTATTTTTCCTCTGAATTACAAAGTGGCCAAAATCAGAAATCAAATGCATTTTATATGAAACTTCAAATCTGAACCTGACTCTAAACTTTTCTTTCCATTGGATTAAAAGCCAAAAGAGCTTTTGTTACATTTCCATTTTAAATATAGATGAAGTCATGTGAGATCACCTGTCTGGGAAGACTTCTACCATGTGGTGCTTATCTGAACACCTTTACCAATGTTTAGGCTCTGTTAAAGCTGAACCTAAGTTCTAGGTAAGCTCTGGAACAGGCTTCCATAGGAGGTTGTGGAATTGACATCATTGGAGGTTTTTAACAACAGATTAGATAATCACCAGTTGGGAATTATCTAGATTTATTTGGTCCTTCCACAGCACAGAGGGTTGGACCTGATGACCACTCAAGGTCCAGTCTAGTCTTACATTTCTATGATTCTATGATAAAGCATAGACTAACTCCCTGAATAATAGGCTCCTTGTCCTCCTGTTCAGAGCCTCAAGCAACCCATTTCTGTTTGGTTTTACCATCAGGGCATGATTCCAATTAGTTGGTTGCAGGCCACTGCTCCCCCAGAACATCAGAAACCTCACTAAGCACAAGTGTCTCTGGTAAGTTTCAGCCAATGTTGCTTTTGTCCTTTATAGACCCTGATCTACTATCATACCCGTCTTGTTTTATTCTAGTCTAGATTTGATTAATCTTGTTGACAAAGAATATAGCACACAACTAATTGCAGTAGGAAATGATTGACTCTCTTTCTAAGCAAAGGAGTCCAGATTCATCAACTGGGTCAGGTATTTCATTGATTTGTCTCAGCAAACAATATGGCGGAAGAACAGAGCTTTGCTTGTTTGACAGTATAAGTTGTGAAATGCTCTCTGGGCTGGCCATTTTAAGAGTCTGACATAATCTCTGTCATCTTCATAAACTAACGTGACATCTGAAGATGACTTATGCAAAGAAAGTTTAGGAGTCATCACAACCCTGATAAAGAATACAGTAGACTGTTATGTCCTAAAAGGCCATCAGTGTGGTAGTCTGATATCTGGACAGGATTTTCTGTTAGAAACCTAAACCCCCAAAGAAATGGATGTAAAATGGAGATCTAATTAGAAAAGATGACAGTCTGACTATGATGGAGGTGTAATCCTCACATCCCCAACACCAATTTAAAACCAACGTTTAGGAGAGACTTATTTCTAGAAAGTACCTGAAATAATCATGAATCACCCCATGGCTGCCTGGTAGCCATTGTATCTCTAGTTTTCATACAAGAGCTATCCTTCGCATGAACATTGAAGATACCCAGGGCAACAGCTGTGACTGAAAATCAGGAGTCCTGACTTTCCGCCTTACACTCCAACCACTAGATCTCACAGCACAGAAGGGGAATGGAATGCAAGAGAACTCAGCCCCCAAATGAGTTATAATGGGACACGTACTAAAATGAATGACGACTTTGTGATTGAGAGATCTTGAAACATCTGCAGCAGTGGAGTCTGGATCTGGACACTGAGATGATGGCAATGCTATTAAACACAAAGGGGTGAATCAAACTGAAAAGTTGTTCTGAAAAAGCTCTTAGTGTTCAACTGCAATTAGTGTATAGTCAAAGAGTGTTGCTTTCCCTAAGTAGCCACTAGAGGAATAAGGCACACTGCCAAAGAAGTCAGCAAGCAGAGTTTTTGCATTGATCCCACATATTTATACAGGAACATTTATACCATCTGCTGTACAGCTGTCTTTTTCAGGGAAGAAATGTGAGCACCTGGAGGTATCAGTGTTGAAAGACCATTCAGAGAGGAAGCACCTTTTGCCTCTCTCAAAAGCCATAAAAAGAAAGAACTGTGGTTTCTAAGAGTCTAAAGTTTGGTGCTGAGATGGAGGGGAATAGTGGAACCTTCCCTTTCCCTTAGAGTTACTCTTCCATCGGTTCTTGGGGGGAAAAGAAATGTGAAAAGTAATAGTGTGTCAAAAGTGCGGCTGGCTGTTCCAAAGTAACTTAATGAAATTGTGATCATTCATCATTAAAAAGCAAAGCCAACAAAATGATATCATTTCTCCGCAGATAGTGGTTATAAAATCAAGTTAATAGTGCTTAACAGGCCAAAAAGAGCAATTCTTCTGAGTTATCTTCCTTTGCATGATCATTCAGAGTATAGATATGCTGGTGGAATTACAGGCAAAGTTATTACACTCAAGGTTGTTGTTTTTTTTTTAAACGACGAGATTTTTTGTTGTTGTCTCTTCCTCCTCCTGATCCTAATTATTTACATGTCCTGATGGGAAGGCAAGGCAGGGAATGTGACCATATAGAGCAGCACCTTTTCTAGCAATTGGAAACATTTTAGTCAGCACCAATTCTTCTTGTTGTTATTATTTATTATTTATTATTAATACTACTAGGGAGCTGCGCCCTCCGCTCATTATGCTCACCTACCGCCCTCTCTCTAGCCACTTTCACTTTGCTGAAAGAGCCTGTTTCCACTGATGACACTGATAACGTGATGACATCATTCTGTCGCCCGTCAGGAAAACCTTTTTTATACCGAGAGACACATTATTATTATTATTACTATTATTATTATTTTATTGTTATTATTATTAATAATAAAATAATAATAATAAAACATACATCTAGTGCTGTATCTATACTGGGCACTTTTCACACACTTGCGCATTGGATATCCCCTGATTCAAACAAATTAGAATCAAAACAATACAAGAGAAAAGCACAAAGAAAATACAGACTTTGTGTCTGTGTGCAGTAGAGGTGGGTAGATGTTGAGGTGTTGGGAAGAGGAGACACCAGTTCTGTGATAACAACAGCGAATGTGCTTCAACATATTACATTGTCATTTTTCAAGCTCCTTCAGGTAATGCCTCTGCTTCTGTATTAGTTTGATTATGGTGAGGCTGGCAGAGAACAGAAAGGTGCTGAGGAATACAGGAATGTCTGGACTGAGAATGATCCTAAATCATCTGACATATGGGGGTATTGGAAACATACTGTGCAGATCAGGACTTTAATTTTATAGAAGAGTTGCTTGTTTGTTCAACTAGTTCCAGAGGATCTGTCACCCTGACAACTATTAGTCTTGGAACAGAAAATTACAGTTCTGACTAGGACTGATATTTCAGTGAGTTTGAGAAATTGTTGTGAGGAGTAGTTCCCCAAATGCTGCATGTATTTAATGGTGATGGCTGGAAACGAGATCTTAAGGTCATTTCTTGGCCCAGAGAAGATTTTCAAAAGCATGCATGATAATTAGGTGCCTAACTCTGATTGGAAGTGCTAAACTCTTTACTTTGCAACTTTGATAACTCATAATGCATGGATGCTATAATGCCCAGCCCCGTGTCTGTGTTTCCTGTGACGGTTTGCATTTTTCACATCATACACAAAAATTGTCCAATAGTATTACATCGAAATAGATGCAGTCACCGTATTCTCTTTAAATAATGGTTGATTATTTAAACAATATCAGTAGGATGCAATACATGATAAAGAATACCTGCTCTAACCATTATTGGGTTACAATAGTTTTTAAACTTTAATTATATGTTTTACGAAGTGGATTTTCCAACTGCAATGTTCACCGATATATCCCAGAAATAGTTGGGACTTCTTCACAAAACCAACTTTAGTACAGTCAGAGATTATGGTATGCACAACAGTAAGATGGTCCCTGCCCTGGAGATCTTACACTCCAAGCCCTGGTCTACATTAGGAACTTATTTCAAAATTACTCCCCATATTTTGAAATAACAAGCAGAATGTCCACACTACCAAACCTGTTATTTCAAAATAAGGGGCTGGTTATTTCAAAATAATATCTCCTGCTTTCCATGAGGAATAATGCTTATTCCAAATTAGCTATTTCAAAATACCATTAGTGTGGACGCTCCACTGCTGCTATTTCAAAATAACTACTCCCCAGAGTCATTCAAAGTAATGACTCTCCAGTGCTTCCTGGGGCTCTAAGTCAAGGTAGTGCATCCACATTAAGGGTGTGTCTAAACTACATGGCTCCGTCAATGGAGCCATGTAGATTAGTTTACTCGACAAAGGGAAATGAAGCGGCGATTTAAATAATCGCCGCTTCATTTAAATCAAAATGGCTGCTGCGCTGTGCCGATCAGCTGTTTAAATGAAGTGGCGATTATTTAAATCGCCGCTTCATTTCCCTTTGTCGAGTAAACTAATCTACATGGCTCCATCAATGGAGCCATGTCGTTTAGATGTACCCTAAGGGTACATCTACACTACAGAGGAAGATTGAAACAGCCACTGTCAATCTTCCAGAACAGCTAATTTGAACTGAGAGGGGTGCTCCAGTTGATGTCAGTAGTCCTGCTTTCATGAGGAATATGGGAAGTTGAAGGGAGAGTGTTCTCCCTTTGACTTCCTGCAGCATAGGCAGCACCAAACGCTGAGTTAAAGTACTTGGCTTCAGCTACGCAATTAATGTGGCTGAAGTTGCGTATCTTAATTCAACTTTTCCCATAGTGTAGACATACCCAATGGAAGCCTGCCTCGGACTTATTTTGAGGCTTCCCTGTAGTGTGGACACGATATATTCAAATAGTTATTTGGGGAGTTATTATTTCAAAATAAGTTATTTTGAAATAATTTCTAGTGTAGCCATGCCCCAAGTGTATAGAAGAATACAACAGACCGACAAACATGCAGACAGGGAGAGCACAAAGTAACAGGTTTGATTATGCAATGTTGTAGTAGTTATATTGGTCCCAGAATGTTAGAGCGACAAGGTGGGTAAGGATATCTTTCTTTGAACCAGCATTTCCCAGACCTGAAGAAGAGCTCTGTGTGTATCAAACACTTTTCTCTCACCAACAGAATTTGGTCAAATACAAGGTGATCACATTTATAAACAGCTGTCACAGCACACCCGCTGCCTTGCCAAGTGCTTTGTAGGTATCACAGTACAGGCAAGTGTGAGATATGAGATCTTAGAAGTGGGGAAACTTCAAAGACTATTATATCGAGATGTGCAAGACTCTGTGGGTGCATGGGATAATCACAGCCAGTTGTCTTGCTTTCTGTCTGAATGGGTTTCCTATAAATTTGGAATCACTGTGGGGTAGATAATGCAGAATCCCAGTGAAAATTGTGCAGATTACTCAAACCTTTGATGTTTCACTCCCTGGAAGAAGGCTCATTGCCTTTGCTTCTTTCAGGTGGCCTGAAGAAAAAGGCTCCAAACTGTGTAAAGAATCATCCTGATCTGACTCAAAGGGAGATTTCCTCTGGAATGAAGAACTGAAAAACTTGTTTGTGGACTTACTAGGATCCAAACACGGTTTGGCCAGAGACTAAGGGATTGCTCTTGAGGAGACCACAGAATGGGCAAATCACAGAATCATAGAATCATAGAATACTAGGACTGGAAGGGACCTCAAGAGGTCATCAAGTCCAGTCCCCTGCCCTCATGGCAGGACCCAGTACTGTCTAGACTATCCCTGATAGACATTTATCTAACCTACTCTTAAATATCTCCAGAGATGGAGATTCCACAACCTACCTAGGCAATTTATTTCAGTGTTTCACCACCCTGACAGTTAGGAAGTTTTTCCTAATGTCCAACCTAAACTTTCCTTGCTGCAGTTTAAGCCCATTGCTTCTTGTCATAACATCAAAGGCCAAGGAGAACAAATTTTCTCCCTCCTCCTTGTGACACCCTTTTAGATACCTGAAAACCGCTATCATGTCCCCTCTCAATCTTCTCTTTTCCAAGCTAAACAAGCCCAGTTCTTTCAGTCTTCTTTCATAGGTCATGTTCTCTAGATCTTTAATCATTCCTGTTGCTCTTCTCTGGACCTTCTCCAATTTCTCCACATCTTTCTTGAAATGTGGTGCCCAGAACTGAACACAATACTCCAACTGAGGCCTAATCAGCACAGAGTAGAGTGGAAGAATGACATCTCGTGTCTTGCTCACAACACACCTGTTAATGCATCCTAGAATCATGTTTGCTTTTTTTGCAACAGCGTCACACTGTTGACTCATATTTAGCTTGTGGTCCACTATAACCCCTAGATCTCTTTCTGCCATACTCCTTCCTAGATAGTCGCTTCCCATTCTGTATGTGCAAAACTGATTGTTCCTTCCTAAGTGGAGCACTTTGCATTTGTCTTTATTAAACTTCATCCTGTTTACCTCAGACCATTTCTCCAATTTGTCCAGATCATTTTGTATTATGACCCTGTCCTCCAAAACAGTTGCAACCCCTCCCAGCTTGGTATCATCTGCAAACTTAATAAGCGTACTCTCTATGCCGATATCTAAATCGTTGTTGAAGATATTGAACAAAACCGGTCCCAAAACAGACCCCTGCGGAACCCCACTTGTTATACCTTTCCAGCAGGATTGTGAACTGTTAATAACTACTCTCTGAGAATGGTTATCCAGCCAGTTATGCACCCACCTTATAGTAGCCCCATCTAAGTTGTATTTGCCTAGTTTATTGATAAGAATATCATGCGAGACCATATCAAATGCCTTATTAAAATCTAGGTATATCACGTCCACTGCCTCTCCCTTATCCACAAGACTCGTTATCCTATCAAATAAAGCTATCAGATTGGTTTGACATGATTTGTTCTTTACAAATGCATGCTGGCTGTTCCCTATCACAGAACAGTGACATGAGTTCCTGGGGATTCTGGAAAGTCCATACACAAGCACAAAATGGGTTGATGGGTCTAAAGGCTGACACTCTTAGTGAAATGGTCAATGGCTGAGTAGCACTTACCAGATGGTAGGTGGGGTCAGCCTAAATCATGAAAGGTTTTGAAAGCTAAAACAAATAGCTGGTGTTTGATTTGATGGAAAAAGTTATAATAATGAGTGAATCCTTTCCAACATTTTGCCCTGATATCTCAAAGGGAATGTTAAGATAAATTTTATTTAGGATCCTATTTTGTGCACTCCTAATGCAGGCAAATATTAATGGGAGCTTTGCCAACATAAGGAGTAAAGAATGCAGAACAGGGCAGAGAGCAGTTCACTTTCTTAACCTGCATTAAAACAAAGTCCACATGTTCTGCAGAGGCAAAACTTCTTGCTGGTGGTTGGTATTATTAACACTAGCAATATCAGAACATAAAGGTCAGTCTAACTCTTTTCCCCAAGCATAGCTGTTCCTGGTATTGCTCGCTGTGGATGGCTCAACTCCACCTACTCTCCCCCAACTTGTTTTCCTCTCAAGAGCCTTTCCCTCCTCCTTTATCTGTGAGGGGTAACCAGCCTCCCCTGAGTCAGCCTAACCCATTTAATATTTTCCTAGTAGGATTCACTCCTGATCTGAGTGCGAGACGGTTTCAAGCAAACTCTGCCAGCCTTTTATAAGGGTCCCTTGAATGCCTTGTGTTAATACTTATTACCCATATAATAAACAACAAGCTGAGAGACTAAGGGAGGAATTCTCCTGGACATCTCCTGCTTGGATTCCATGAATATTAACATGGGAATTGATGTTGCTCCAGGTATCCTTACCATCCACTCCATGCCTGCATTTCCTTCAGTGAGAGGAGACTATGTAGGGCAGAGGAAATGCACAGTGTCAGGGGATGTGGGAGCCATGTGGCATGTCTTATTGATCATGAAAAGCAGAAAAGACTAACAAGAGCATTCAATAGAGTCTAGCAGAACCAGCCAGCAATTTTGCAAATGTAACAGCTGAAGGCTCCACAATCCGTGTGTATATTTTTTTTCTTGATTGAATCACTTGTCAGCTGGCTGAAAAATGGAATTTCAGTGCCACTGTATAAGTCAAGATTTTTGAAACATTTAAAATAAAAACCTCTGTGTTTTTCAGAAAATTCTGATTTTATGAGAATTTTCATCAGAAAATCTTTCCAATGGGAATTTCCCAATGGGATCTAATAAATGCTAGTGAATGCTCAAGTTAGCTCACTATTTTGGGATCAGAGTTATAATTCTGCACTCTGGAGTAGCTAGAAATCCCAACATTAACTGCAATAGCTATGATTGCAGATTGTTTCTCAAGCCTCGAACAGTTTAGGAACCCATCCAAAACTAGAATTGTATGACTAGCAAGTAATACCAGATTCTGTATTTTATAATCTAGTTACCATGATTTATTATACATTCTGGTGTTTCAGAAGCTCTTCCCTATACATTTTCTTTCAGTTTAGTAAATCAAATAAAATGTAGCATCACATGACTGTAAGAGAAGCGATACAGAAAATAATTGGCAATACAGTATTGATATATGCTTGGTGCAGTAATAGCAATATGTCATCAATCATCGGAGCTCATGTTTGATAGCATCATGTAAACTAATTCAGGGTGGATGTCCTCTGCTTTAACCTTGGGTGTGTTTACAATTTACTCTGGAGGAAAGTAATAATCCTTTATTAACTGGAAGGTGTGAAACATGCTGTCTCAAGAAGGGAGGGAAATTAGAACTGGTGTCAGAATGTGCCCTGAGACCAAATTGTTTTTGTTCTCTGCACCTTTCTCTGCAATCTGGTAAACTGGATTAGTCATTATTAAATATTTTGAGCTCACTCTCTTGTTCTACAGGGTGTGTTTGTGCATGCATGCATGTTTGTGTGTGTGTGTGTATATAAAGGCACACACTTGCTACAGCTTTAATTCTAAAAACCCTACATAAGATAGCATTATGCATTAAGACACTTGTAATTAGATACTTGTAGTAATGACCCATTTTCAGGCAAAATAGTTCTGTTACTCATTTTCCATTAACTGCACTGAGGTTTATTTGCTGAGAACTGTGTTTAATTCAATTAGCAGGAATTGAGACATTTACAACACAAGGTATATTAGCATAGCACTTTGTTTGTAATGAAAGTCAAAAGCATTTAGTGGAAGAGCTAATTATCAGAGATTTTCCTTCTTATAATAGAAAGGGTTTACTCAAACTTTTATCATTCTGTTTTTCAAAATTCCTTAAACTTTAATTAATGGTTGAGAGGGAGAGAGAAGGTGCATGAAAAAGGTTCAGGAGGGTCTTCTCTTAAATTCTCGGTTGAGTGAAATTCACCGATTTAAGGGAAAGGGGAAAGTTCACTTTTAATTTGAGAATTCAGCAGTATCAGCAGCCTTTTCCATGTTAATAGGTGTCAAACTAATAATGAAGTGAATTTCCTAGAAAGGAAAGATGCCCATGTTTGGTTTCCGGGAATAAGGATTGATAACTTCTGTAACATGTTTGTGTTGTGTGCTGATCTGTTACAAAGTTCTTGTATTGTCAAGCCACGATGGTCTATGTAGATAGTATAAATTCCATAAGCCGTCTTGCAGTGAAGCAATTCAGATTGTCTTTAATTATAAAATAGTGTTTGTTCTGGCTGTTTAGTAACTTTCTGTTCAAGAGGCATTTCTGCCTGTTACCTTTGTACAGTGTCTCTGCTAAATGGTGGACTAATTAGTATGCCTCCAAAGAGAGACTGTTGTGAAGATTCTGCTGCCTCTGATAAAACATGTTCTCTTGTTACCTATCAGTTTGTTTCAAGATCTTTGTACAATCTTGCAATTGTCTATATCATGATACAGAATTTTGGGCTGAATCCTGTTTGCAATCAGTATCAATGGAAAAATACTGGATAAAATTAATGGAGTAGGATACAGCCCACAAATAAAACATATAACCAAATAGTCAAAGAATAGTTGAAAACAACGAGTAGTCCTGTGGCACCTGAGAGACTAACAAATATATATATAGTATCATGAGCTTTTGTGGGCAAAACCTGCTTCTTCAGATGAGCTGGAAGAGGAAGTGGAAAAAGCCTTCCTATAAGCCTTAGGGTGTGTCTACACTGCAGGGCTTAACTTGAAGTAAGCTATGCAAATTGAGGTATGTCAATTGCGTAGCTTATTTCAAAATAGCTTATTTCAAAATAGGGAGTGTCTATACAACACTTATTTCGAAATAGAGCACTCTTCCTCCAACTTCCCTTATTCATAACAATGAGGGTTACAGGAGTTGCTAGGTCTACATTGCAAAGATAAATCAGAAAAAGAAATGCAATTTGTGTTATGCAAATTGCATATTTTTTTCCTCTTTACTGTCAAAAGAGGCTTTTCTGAAATTTGGCGCATCTACACAGCACCAAATTTCGGAAAAAAGTCCTCTTTCGACACATCCCTTCTTCCTTGTAAAAAGAGGTTTACAGGGATAGCAAAAAAGTGCATCCGGTTTTTCAAAAAATTTTCTGAAAAAGCAGACGCATTCCTTGGACGTGGCATTGCTTTTCTGGGATACCTCTGGTATCCCGGAAAAGCGCCACAGTCTAGACGTAGCCTTGGAGTAAGAAGTCCTCCAGCTTGACAATATTTTGACACTATTTCGAAATAACTGCCTGCTGTGTAGACAGAAACTAAGTTATTTCGGAATGCTGCTAGTTATTTCAAAATAGTGTTGCAGACGTACCCCTATAGTCTAAGGAAACTTAAACACTATCATTGCACTGGTCCTAAGGGGACAGAAAACTAGACAGCAGTTGGTATGCTCTGTAGTAATAGTTGCTTGTTACATAAAAAAGGTTTTATATTTGAAAAGTTTATAAAAAGTTCCTCATCTCCCCATTTCCACTGCCCGCAGAATTCCATCACTTTGCCCTTATAGGTTCTGCTATTCTTTTTATTCAGTAGTTTGCTGTCTAGCATCAAAGGCTTCCCTAAAACAGGGCTGCTTTGTCACTCCTTAAGTATTTAACAGACGTGGCTTTTCCTGCCTCAAGTCCATTTCATTGGCTCCAAACCAAAGCACTGCAGAGCTTGGCCTATATCAGACTGAATCACATTTTCTTCTCTTTTATAATTCATCTCATACATTTTTAGTTATGTGAGGATATTAAAGAAAAACTAAGGGGAAAACGTATTTGCCAAACCAAGAATGCAGTCAAAGTAATTTTTTTTTCTCTCCAACTATAAATCCCCCAGAAAAAAAGAAATTTTCTAAGGAGATGCTGAGAGCAAAACCACCTTGCTTTATCCAGAAATTGACATTTCCTAGTTTCCTCTCTACTGATTCTATTAAAAAAAAATCATGTACTAAGATTTGCTACTCCCTAAATTACTGTTGAGTTTTTACATTAATATAATTCTAATAGCAATCCGTTATTTGTGTTTACCAAGTATAACTGATATTTGCAGTACCAAATTGTTCTAGTTTTGTGCATTAGGATGCATTGCATTGTATTAACATCCATTATAATTTCTGTGTATATCACCACATGAATATTATTATTTGTCCTTTCTCCTCCTTTGTCTTTCCTTAATAAGAATGACTGTGGTGCTGGTTGCTGGTAAATCAGTTTTTTCTTATGTTTAGTTCTTGCAATTTGGTTGGTGGGGGTTGTAATGACTGCAGGGCAAATATTTCAAATAAAAAGAAATCCGTCATGAATATTAGTTTGTTTTGAATGTATTGGCTTTGACAGTGTTTGTACTTTTTGTGTTTGTCTTGTACAAGATGAGTTCACCTTCATTAAATAAGTTTGCAGGCAGCAAATTTTAAACAAATATTTCAGAATATTTGCAGAAAGAGAATTTTGAATTTATAACTGTATATATTCATATTAGAAAAAGAGTGAGGCTTATTAAGTCATGAGACAGAAGCATACCATATAACTTTACCATCCTATGACCTCGCTGCACTAGTCTGGAAGCTTTCTGTTTCAAAAAACGTTGCTTACATTTGTGATTTCAGATCATCCTAATTTTTGGTAGGCATTATATAATCTTAGCTCTGGTGCGCCTTCCCAACTGGCTGATGGTAGATAAAGAATATGTGTGATTGGTCTTCATCGTCTCTTGTAGCCCACCTGACAATAAATCATATTTTCAGAACTATCCAGTGTGTGGCTCGATTGTGTATTATATCTTGTCAAAAGAGCAACCGTACTCAAAAGTGTAAGAGGCATATTAGGAGAATTCAGAGTATAGGGGTTTTTTTTCAGGAAATTTAGTGCTTCTTAAGTGGCTGACTGGGCTTGGCCCACTTTTGGGTGAGGAAGCAAAGGAAGACTGTGGACTCTTGGCATAAGTGTAGTTCTTCTGGGTATACAAAGTGCTTTCTGTGGCCTGGTCTCTACTAGACCAGGCAGGTCACCTTAAGGTATTCCATACAGCTATGCAAAATACACAGCTGGAGTCGGCTTACTTTAAGCTGACCCTGGGTGGTGTCCACACTGTGGGAGGCTGATGGGAGCACACACACCCACTGGTTTCCCTTACTGCTCGCAAAAGGAGGAGTACTAGATGCCAATGGAGGCCGAACCTCAGTGTTCGATTTATGAGTCTACATTAGACATGCTAAATTGAAGACTAGAAGATTGACCCTCTGTAGGGTCGATCTTCTCTGTAGTGTAGATGTGCCCTATTAGTGCTCCTTCCTTACCTTCTCTGCCCTGACTCGTATACCTGGCCAGCAACAGGGGTAGCTCATGCTGCATTTGCTTAAGCAGTGAGGCAACAGATGAATGGGAAGCTGCAGGAAACAGTTTGCTCTCCTTAGGGTGGTACAGCACCACATACCTCTTCCCCCTTCACACATGGACCTCTGATCAACTGGAGTTGAGAAAATACAGCCCACTCCCTCGGCTATCAATGTGTCTAGAGCATTACTCTTTAATAATTTTTTTAATACAATTCTCCCTTCAGCTTTATTTAATGCTGCCTCAACTGCTAATGACTTGCAATTCTTACTGACGAGAAAGTGAAAGTAATGCCTAAGACCCCAGTTATGTTGTTTGGCTCTCAGGATTAATTATTCTTATGAGAGCGTGCCAGCCTGGCTTCTCTCTCCGGCAGCTCTTGCACTGTGAGGGCTGGGGTGGAGGAGTTGAGTATGTTTATCAAATCTGTTTCTTGCCTTTTGTATTTGGTAACCTCATTCACAACTTCTGAGTAGCGGTTGGTGTGTTCATTACCATTGTTGTATGGTTTAATTATTATTTATATTATCCCCCAAACAGTCAGGCTTTTCATCACAGCATTGTTTTATTAGTGTGTGATTTTGCTCAGCATCTTTTTTTTTCATCTTTTAATCATTGAGGCTGTCATTGATTCATGCTGAAGTAAACATTGATGTTTTTCGCCCTCCCTTCCTCACAAAGCATTTACAAAATGCTCCAAATGTAGCTCAGCAGGATTCTGGTCCTAACTCAAATTAAATGTCATACACCGGATTTGTTTATCTCTTCACATCCTTCTATCACAGATGTTTGTCCTTTGGCTTGTTCCTTTTTCTAATTAATTTTTGATTAAGGTTTGAAACACCTTCTGTCTAGCCAATTTCCTCCATCTTAATAGGTTCATTTTGGTCCCAGTCACCTACAGTGATTTCCAAAAACAGAATGTTATTTACTCTGGTTGTGAGTGACCTTTGCCTCATCAGACAACAAGGCTGCTGAAGATGTCCGTATTTTGATTCTATTGGTGATGCCGAGGTTATGTTTCTAGTGTTGCTGGATGAAGGAACTGGCATTAGGGGTTCCTCAAATATGTCAGACAAAACGTAAAGATCAGGGATTGTGTGGGCCCACTGCTCAATGGAGAAGGAGAGCTGGTAATGTAAGATGGCAGGAAGGCACAGGGCCAATCTTTTCATAAAAACAAACAAACACACACACACGGAGAATTTACAAAGTTATCATGGACAATAAAGAGAAAGGGAGGCAGATCAGGATAAGTAAAGAACATATCAGATCTTCTGACTACTGTGAATGAATTCAAGTCAGTGTCATCTGTTGTGATTCACCATTATGGCACTCTAGGAATTCGCTAAAGAAATCTTGAAGCCACTTGCTGTAATATTTGCTGTAACATTATTTTTAGTGCAGTAGCTTGATCCTAGCCAACACAGGTATGCCCCCTCGAGCTGGGAATTGCACCTCCAGCTGGAAGAGGAGATGTAACTTTAGCCAAGTTGAGAAAAACTGAGTAACAGCGTCTTGTGCAGATAAGATTGCTAAGTATTAGGAGACCCTTTGTGGAATGCAAAATAAAATATTTTAGGTGAGATCACAGTAGACTTGCACAGAGATAGTCTGCTACCTCCTTTTCCTGTAATGTGATAATAACTGTCAGTGATGATTTCCCATTCTGGAAGGAGAAATTGATTATGCCTTGTCATCAGTAAGAAGAACAGACAAATCCATAATATATGCCTTCCTCTGTGTCTGTTAACATCCAATGCACTCTATTTCAGAGAATCATAGAACTGGAAGGAATCTCAAGAGGTCATTGAGTCCAGTCCCTGCACTCATGGCAGGACCAAGCACCATCTAGACCAGGGGTCTCAAACTCCCAGCCTCCGTGCCCTCTGGGCCCAATCACTTCCCCAATGAGGCCTGGGAAATAGTTTGAAAAAAGTTATTTAATCAGGCCCTCACGGCTGCTTGGGCGCTGAGGGGGGAGAGGGATGGCATATGGGGACTCAAGTGCATGGCTCTCAGCAGCACCCAGGCCCCCAGCACCCACATAGCTCAGCTGCAGAGGGTACCACTCAGTCTGGAAAGCCATGTGGACTTCCTCTGCTATGATGCAAGCCACACTGGCCAGGGAGCTGCCAGAGCTGATGCATTTCTGCAACCACAGGGTCAGGGCCAGTGGGTTTCGCTTCTGGTTACCCTAGGCAGGGATGGGGGATCCCAACATGTGGATGCAGATCTTATCACAGGGGGCAAGCAGGATCACAGTGGGAAGGCACAGATATTAGCAGGGGAGGGGAGGCATTCCAGCATGGGCACACGGGGGTGTCATGATGACGACTTATTTTCAGGACTTTTGTAGGATTCTGGACTCTCTTGGGGCTCCTGGACACAGGGGAAACACTATCAACTTGCACTGACAACCCTAAGGTTTGAAAGCTCATGAATTAGTCCCTCCACAGCCCAACAGGAGAATGGCTTCTTGAAATCATAGATAAAAATACACGTAGGGATCTTTTTATTTTGCAGCTGGTGTTTGAGGACTATGGCTTCACTTGTGGCATGTTTTCTAGCTTTTCCCCACAAAGCATGTGACCTTAAGTCTTCCTCAAAAACTCTTTCTTTAAAAAGGGGAAAAGAAAGAAAGAAAAAAGGAAGGCTGGGACTCTCTTCACATGCATCAACAAATAAACGTAATCTACTAAGTCAGAGTGATCACAGTAGATAGTGGTACATGAGGCATCAGGTAGAGAAGTTCCCAGATCTGGCTTAATTCCAATAATGTCTAGGGTTTTCCAAATAAAACAAAACACCCCAATTATCAGCAGGCTTGTGATCAGAAAAGGAGAGCTGATATCACTCATATCTATTCAGTTTTACAACATGAGTTAATAGTTTCATAGCTTACCGCTATGGCCACACCTCCCCCAGGCCACAGGGACGTGCGAGCAGTGGTGTGAGCTAGCAGCAGGAAGCCACTATAGCACTGCTACGCTGCCGGTGGTGGCAGCAAGGGCCCCCTGTGGCTTTTAAATCACCCAGGAGCAGCAGGTGGGGCCAGGGGATACATGGAAGTGTGTGCGCATGGAGACCCCTGCTCCCCCAGAGCCCTGCTCAAGGAGGCCCACTTAGGAGCATTGAAGAACTGGCACTGGCCTAAGGTCAGTTGAGCTTGAGATCCCTGATCTAGATCATCCCTGACAGGTGTTTGTCTAACCTGCTATTAAAAATCTCTACAGCCTCTCTAGGCAATATATTCCAGTGTTTAACCACCTTGACAGTTAAGAAATTTTCCCTAATATCCAACCTAAACCTCCTTTGCTACAATTTAAACCCATTGCTTCTTGTCCTATCATCAGAGGCCAAGGAGAACAATTTTTCTCCCTCCTTCTTGTGACACCCTTTTAGATACTTGAAAACTGCTATCATGGCCCCATGCTATCAGTCTTCTCTTTACTAAACTAAACAAGCCCAATTCTTTCAGTCTTCCCTCATAGGTCATGTTCTTTAAACCTTAACCATTTTTGTTGCTCTTCTCTGGATCTTCTCCAATTTCTCCACATCTTTCTTGTTTAACTTGTATCCCACTATGACCTCTAGAGCCCTTTCTGCAGTACTCCTTCCTAGACAGTCACTTTCCATTTTGTATATGTGCAACTGCTTATTCCTTCCTATGTGTAGAAATTTGCATTTGTCCTTGTGGAATTTCATCCTATTTACCTCAGAACAATTCTTCGGTTTGTCCAGATCATTCTGAATTATAACCCTGTCATCCAAAGCATTTGCAAGCCCTTCCAGGTTGGTATCATCTACAAACTTTATAAGCGTACACTATGCCATTATCTATTTTATGAAAATATGTTTATGACTGAATATGATATAACTGAGATAAGCTTTATGCAAGATGGCTCATGTAAGGGATCATTGGAAAGGTTATGATTTACTGAATATGATTATCCCATTCATATGCATGTGTCATTTTTGTAGATGATTAGGAATACTGACCTATATATCTGTATTTCATATTTGCTGCTGACGCTTCAGGCACAATGGAAAAGCCAGACAAAGGTTGATGTCCCATCAGCCAGTACAACGGTCTATGAAAAGGCTTGGCCTTTCTGAGGACACTCCATAATGCTTCTGAATCATGGACAACAGAGTTAGGTGACCTGGTCACCTGATAATAACCCACTCCTTGGACTGCTGAACTGTTCAACAGAGGGGTAAAGAGTATCAAACAAAGGTTTCCTGCCTTCTGGCAATTCTATATAAGTCAGGGAAGGAAAATAATGATTGTCTTCAGATTGCTTTGCATCTGTCGCCCCACTTGAAAACACCTGCAATAATAGGATTGTAGGGAGAAGAATTGCTGGACTCAGGCTAGAAGAGATACTTCTGGCCAGTAATTTATTGAATCTAGGTTAGTTTGTGTGCTTTGTATTATTTCCTTAGTAGTCTACTTTGTTATTTTTGCTACCTCTTTGACTAGTTAAATGGCCCAGGCTGACTAAGGGCTTAGGGGTATCATAGGCATCTCAGTTGGCACCCCAGTTCTAAACTTTTACAGTATGTACTAAAAGTGATTAGAAGTCAGATTAGTCTAATTTTCCCTAGAAATGTGTTCCATAGTCAGGTTCCCACCTTTAGCTCCACCGAAAATCCAAGTGATTAGAATGGAAGGAAGAGCAACACTACCGATTATTTCTCTGGTTTTCTGCTGTGTGGTTTGCCTTCTCTCAAATGCTCTGACACCACTTATAAGTGACACATGCCATTGTGACCTACTTCTGGCATATCAGCAGTGCTCTCTTTTGCCATAGAACAGACTTAGATTACCCCCACAGGCTCAGATAAGAGAAGATGTTTCAAAAGTAAACATGTATGAGGCCAAATCCGGACGTGATGTGGAGGTCCATTGCTTTACTGCTACAGGTCTGAATCTGACCCATGCCATCTAGACTGCATTTTTCTATTTTTCTTGCTGGTTTAAGACATCTTTGGGTGGGAAAAATATACTTATTTGTCTTCGTAACTTACAAGATGATACCTCCAATTCTGAAATGTAAGCAAATAAATAATACAATGCTCTGAAACGGAGGCTGTAGAAGATCGCTGGTTGCCTCATATGACCTTTCACAGTTGTTCTGGTTCTCCTGCTAGTTCTAGCTACTTGCTTGCTCTGTATGCTTTTGTCCTATCTGTTGGAGTCCTTAATGGTGCTTCTGAAGACCTAACACTTGCACCACAATCTATTATAATAATTTGTCTCCTGGCTGTTACCATAATTACTCTAAATTGTGTTCCACAACAGGAAGAGGGACATTAGGTTTACACAAATAAATACTATATATCATAACCTAATACAAAAAATCTCCTGCTTTCCCTTACTGCAGATTAGTTGCATAGCATTTAACCTTAAGAAGTTTAGAGGATGCCATATAACAGAGAACTTCCCTTCCTCCTCCTCTCATCTTCTGATGCTGATAGTTATTCTGAACATAATTTTCTATTTGTTATATAATATGTTAAAGAACGATGTTACTTGGTGATTGCTATGCACACCTGTCAATTCAGATACATGAAATTCACTTTAAACTGTGAGCTACTAAGGAAATCAAAAGGTCATTTGGCCAGT
This sequence comes from Rafetus swinhoei, assembly GCA_019425775.1. Classification (NCBI taxonomy): domain Eukaryota; kingdom Metazoa; phylum Chordata; order Testudines; family Trionychidae; genus Rafetus; species Rafetus swinhoei. The sequence goes on along the minus strand of CM033443.1, from coordinate 34,678,102 downwards.
TGTTGACTAAAACTATTATAAATTGCAGCATTACCTCAGAGAAGACACTGAAGATGTCAGTGGGGTAGAGATTACACTATAAATATTTTATTTACATCCCCCATTTGCCTGATTTTAACTTTAGATTGGGAAATGTTGTTTGTTTATTGTGTGTGATAGAGGTCAAGATTCTGATCTCTTTTGGTCATACTGGAAAATACCTTACTCTGCAAGTAATCCTATTGAAGTCAGTTGGATTATTTGTGCAGGAATATGCTATTCAATGTGAGTAAGGGTATTAACATCTGATATTAAGGATGAAAATGTCCTGTTGGGTTATCTGGGCCAGGTTTAAACTAGAAAATGTTGTTGCTATAGCTATAACAGTACAGCTATACTGGCAAACCATCCTAAATGTAGATGCAGTTTAGACCGGCAAACAAATACTTTTGTTGACAGCTCCTATAGTGATTCTCCAAGTGAAATAAACCATATCAGCAAAAGGACTTCTGTGCCAGCCAGGAAAACTGCATCTAATCCAGGGCTTTTGCTGGCATAGAAAAATCACAAAAAATCACACCCCTAACTTCACTATACTGGCAAAAGTTTCTAGTACTTGGCACTGGTCTGGCTTTTTTTCTGGTATAAAATTGCTCCCTACCATGTTTTTAAAGTTTTTTCCCCAGTCTAATTTTAATATCTTTTTTTAGTATTTACAGATCTTTACTAAATAAAGGAATTAAAAATTCTATGCAGTTTTTACAGAGTATAATGTAGACTTCCAAATACTTTTCAATAGGCACTCAGGATTTTACCAGTTAGTCATGAGGACACATTGCTATAGTTTTATGATAAATATAAGTAAGGGTGGGCAAATATGTGTGTTGTGCTGGGAAAATTACACGTGGGTTGTTTTGTGCTGGGAGATTTGTGTTGATTTGTGCAGGAGTGTGATGGGGTGGACAAAACCTGACATCCCTACTGGAAGCCTTTCAGCACCCTGGCCAGCAGCAGGAGCAGCAGAGAGGTCCTCCGAGCAGAACAGAGTTGCAGCCCCTACTGCAGCCAATCAGACTGCAGCAGGCTGATATAAAAGGAGCTGCTAGGCCAGGGCCTGTCAGTTCCTTTCTGGAGTTGGAGCCAGGCAGACCTCAGGGCTGACTGGGGAATGCCAGCACGCTGGACAGCTCTGAATGGGAGCTGGGGCATCATACCTGGTGGAGCCAGGTCCTGTGGCTGAAGGCTAGCCAAGAAGCCAAAGGCAACCCTGCAGAACCCCGGACAAGGGGAACTCAACCACAAGGCCTTAGCCTAGAGAAAGGGCTGGATGGGACATCATCCCAGGGAAGTGGCCTGCGATATGATAGCAACTAAGTACTTTGAAACTCAGCAGGTAACTGCTACTTATAGGGTCCCTGGGCTGGGACCCAGAGGAGTGGGTGGGTCTGGGTCCCCCCAAACCCCCCTGCAAATTGCATCCGGTGGTGGGGTGGAGTAAAGGAGAAGCCTGATCTCCGGCCACTTGCTGGATGCTGCCTCGCCAGCAGATGGGCGAGTAGAGACTATAAGACTCCCCTCAGCTCCCAAGGGGCACTTGCTTGAAGGGTGGAACCCTTTACAAGGTGGCATGTGAAATCTGTATGTGCTGCAGTGGGGGGCTGCATGTGTTTGCAGTTATGGTGTGAGGTGTTGAGGGGTAGCTTTGAAGAACTATGGCAGGTAGGCCAAGTATTCCACCAGCCATGGAGTCTGCCTCATACAACCAGTTAAATTGTCACATGCATATTAGCGGTAGAGTAAAGATGTTGACTGGTATTGTGTTAGCTACTATCATCACAGTGGTCTAGAGCTCTAGGCATGGCATAGATACATGCCTTACATGCATAGTTGCAAGTCCATGCTGTCACATGGGAGTAATTCAGCAAGGTGAATTGGCTGACAATTTAAAAATTGGATGGTAACAAACAACATTACCCTGTGATGATTCAAACTGGTGATAGGCTGAAAAAAAAAAAAAAGCTCCCAACCATAGTTGTAGTGCTTCCATCACTGTAAATTGACTGAACAGAGATTCTAGCTGTGCCAAATATGTACTGACAGGGTTCAGCTAGATTTGTACCCAGCATGGCTAAGTTATGCCACTGCTGTCAGTGCTACCATGACTACCCTACTATTTATACTCATGCTTATTCTCGTCAAGCTAGCACAAATATGTGTACACAAGCACAACCCTTGCTCATAGTGTAGACAGACAGTTATAATCTCATTGTTAATCAGAATCTGATATTGATTCAAGAGAAAAACAGCTCTTTTAACATAATTGTGTGTGTTTCTAAGATCAATATGCTAATTGGTATGAAAAATTGATTGAAACAAATATTTTTGATAGCACTGCGATAATGAAAGTTTCAGAAACACACTCAGGTCCCAATTCAGGAAAATGCTTACACCCATGCTGAAGATTTAGTACATTCACTTCTTTCATAATGATGCTTTCCCAGGTTTCAAATCCAGAAAACTCCCTCAAAAAAATACATATCCTCTCCACAGATGGATGTGCAATGTATTGTTTTGATGAGAGAACTGAGAATGTGATAAATATGTAGTCATAGCTACTAGAGTGAAGATCATGGAATAAAAACTTATACAGACTAGAACAATTGTTTGAATTGTCTTTCTTTAACCCACCCAAGACTTGGGCAAAGTGACATGTTCTGTTCAAAGAAATTATTGAGAAATTATTCTCAGTCTGAGATACCAGTTCTAACAATTACAGGACACTAATCTTCATGCACTAGAACTAAACTAGCTTTTCTTAATACACCACCACCAAGGACAAGTTAAGTTCAATAATTTTTCAAGCTACTTTTTGTAAATCACATAGAAGATAAATTTAGGGCAGTGCTTACTGTCATAAACAAAAGTATTCTTAGAATCCAAGCTTCCAGAATTTCCAAAGAATGCTTGTAAACATTTCACTTCTAACAGTGACAGCTAAATGAGACTGCCTTGCTCATTACTTACAAAGAATATAAGAGGCACAGAATGAGTTAGGAATGTAAATTCCTCAACCCCCCCCCCCAACCCCCCAAAAAAAAACCATAGAAAGTATAGTTAATTTGTAATTGTGAGGTATGCAACTTTTTTTAATGCTAACATTACATAGTGAAAAAGTAATTCTCTGTTTTGTTGGTGGTAATAGAAGCATGCTTTTCACAGCAAGAGAGAAAAGAAAGATCACTCTGGTTAAATGAACAATAAAAAAGCACAAAAATCTAATTTCTATCATCACAACAATGGTAAATCCTATTGGGTTTTTTAAATAATCAGTCATACGTAAAATTATGAAGGAATATGTGTTTTATCAAGATATATATGGAAATTCACAGGATGTATTTTAAACTTATTTAAACAGGATCTCTGGGAATATTTATATTACTGTATACATATTTTGTAGGATTATTCAGGGGTTTTGAAAAATTGACAATAAAATATCATTGATGATGGGAACATCTCTAACAAGCTTTGGTGCACTGAAATGTCCATACGAGATTACCCAAACTCCTATTGTTTCAATGACACATTTAACTTTCACGAAAGGTGAGGAATTTACTGCACTGCAGCAAGTCTTTTTGTTTACCTGTGGATGAGTTCAGGCAGCCACAATTTAAGTTGCCCAAGGCAATGAGAGTACTAGTTGGTGCTTCTGGAGTCCTATTCATTATTTACATTTGTAGGCTGCTAGAATACTTGCAGCAATGTCACACTAACCTCCATGAATTCTTGATTAAGGGATAAAAAATTAACAATATGAACTGATAGGAATGTTGGTATATAGAGTCAAGTCAGTTTTAAGACAATTATTTTGTAATGGAGCTGTCAGTTTTAAAGAATCTCAGGGTAACATTTAAGGCTACAGGATTCTTACCAGGGAATGATTCCCCTGCCTAACCCCTCAACTCCAGCAGTTAAAGGGTCTGACAAGGACTTTTCAGACTAAACAGTATTTGCTTATGTACCATAAATAGCTGGTTTACCATTTTGTCATTTTTTTTTTCATGAAACTCTGGTCATTTAGCCCTGGTCTACAGTAGGGAGTTATTTCGAAATAACAAGCGGAGAGTCCACACTACCAAGCCTGTTTTCAAAATAACTGGTTGGGTTTTTTTGAAATAATAACTCCTGCTTGGCAAGAGGAATAGCGCTAATTTCAAAATAGTTATTTTGAAATAGCGGTAGTGTAGACGTTCCATGGCTGCTCTTTCAAAATAACTACTCCCCAGAGCCATTCAAAGTAATTACACTCCAGAGCTTCCTGGGGCTGTAAGTCGAGGTAGCGTGTTCACATTGGGGGCGTGTCTACACTAGGAAATTATTTCAAAAAAAATTATTTCAGAATAATAATTCCAGAAATAACTATTTTGAAATAGCATGTCCACACTACAGGGAAGCCTTGAAATTAGTCCGAGGCAGGGTCCCTGAATTTGGATGCGCTACCTTGACTTAGAGCCCCAGGAAGTACTGGGGAGTAATTAGTTTGAATGACTCTGGGGAGTAGTTATTTTGAAATAGCAGCAGTGGAGCGTCCATACTTCCACTATTTTGAAATAACTCCCTACTGTAGATCAGGGCTAAGGGAGCCTGCTTTGGACTAATTTCGAGGCTTCCCTGTGTATGAACACACTATTTCGAAATAGTTATTTCAGGAGTTATTTCAAAATAAGTTATTTTGAAATAATTTCCCAGTGTAGACATTCCCTACTACAGTGTCTAAATATTGGCCACCCATAGAAATTAGATTCCGATTAACATTTGCAATACGCTTACATGTACCAGGTAGTGTCAATTTGCCGTTTTAGAGAAACATTAGACAGGTGGCCCTAATAGCCACTCTTCTCCCTTGTTGATCCACCCCATCAGAGAAAGGAATCCAATTACCTGTGTTTGACTTTGTAGGATAAAAGGATGCCTGGGTGTATCGGCTGAAATTGGCATCCACAACACTGCAGGGATAACAAACAGTCTGAAATCGCTGAAATCAAATCATAGGTGACAACCTCATTTTATTAGGCTGTGGAATAATGATGATGATTATTCAGATGAACACAAGTGAAAAATAGAACTCTCATGTGATTTGCTTCTTAGTAACAGCTAAAGTGAAAATTGCCTGTGATGCTAGGATGAGGGGTAGCATTAGCAGCATTTTGCAGACTAGTATATTTTGTTTCCTGGGCTCCATCACTTTGGATTTTTGTTGGCTTTTTTGAGGGGTGGAGGATTGATTGGGGGAGAGGGGGTTGGTTTTGATAATTTTTTTTTTTAATGAATCCTGACCCTCATTTCAGTCAAAACTAGCCTTCTTCAACAAAAAGTGAATATTAGAGCGGAAAAAAGCATAAGTGAGTCAATAAAGCCTGTTGCCTAGAACACATTCTCCGCCCCCTGGCAGGCCGAGTACCAGGCCAGGCCAGAGAACCCCGCTTTCCAAGTCAGCGGTAGTGTTTTCTAACCATTCAGCTGGCATTGGATTCACAGTGCATGTCACTTGTCTGACCACACTCCTTCCCCAGCCAAGGCTTTTCATTCTGTGCTTATGTTTGGCCACTGTAGAACCCCGGTGCAACTCTTTCCCTACCTCTCTAGTAGAATTTCTGCCACTGGAGCCTTCTGCAGAAGCTTTCCTGACAGAGGCTGGCTTAGGGTTGCCAGGTGTCCAGTTTTCAACAGGAACACCCGGTCAAAAGTAGACTCTGGCAGCTTTGGTAAGCACTGCTGACTGGGCAGCTAGAAATCTGGTTGGCAGCACGGGGGGGAATAAGACAGGCTCTCTGCCTGTCCTGGCTCAGTGTGGCTCCAGGAAGCAACTGGCATATCCAGCTCTTTAGTGCAGAGGAAGTCATGGGAGTGCCACTCACTGCCCGCCCCCTGAGCTCCAGCTGTGAAGTTCTCACTGGCTGGGAACAGTGGCCAATGGGAGCTGTGTGGGTGATGCCTCCTGGTTGCCCCTGCACCTAGAGCCACAGGGACATACCAACTGCTTCTAGGAGCTTCCTGAGGTAAGCACTAGCCAGAGCCTACATCCCAAATTCCATCCCACACCCCCCAACTCCCTTCCCCAGCCTTGAGCCCCTCCTTCAAGCAAACTCTGTACCAGAGCCCATACTTCCCCTACACTCCAAACCCCTTATCTCTGGCCCCACCCTAAAGTCAACACGCCCAACCAGAGCCCTCACCGCCTCCTACACCCCAGGTTTGAGTCCCTGCTCATGCCCCAAATCCCTCATCTCTGGCCTCACCCCAGGGTTCACCCCTCCAACTGGAGCCAACACCCTTCTCCTGCAATGTGACCCCCTACCCAGCCTGTTGGAAATGTGTGGGTGAACAAGGGTGGGGAAGTGTGAGCGACAGAGGGAGGAAGCTAGAGTGAACAGTAGGGGCAAGGGTTGGGGCAGGGGAGTTTGGTTTTCTGCAATCTGCAAGTTGGCAGCCCTAGGCTGGCTTAGCATCTTGGAATGATTGTAAATACCCTTTCTGCCTAAATGGATACTCAGGACATAATCCAAAGCTCATAGAAATAACTAACACTCGTTTCATCTAGTGATGTGGCATATTTGTCCACATATAATCCACTGCATAACTGAAGCCTAAATAAGGAACTAATAAAAAATAAGTCCACGCTTAACTTTTCTTCCTTATATCTCAAAGCGCTTTACAAACATGGTCAGTATCATCATCCCCATTTTACAGATGCAAACACTAAGGCACAAGATAGTGATGAGGTCATATCCTGAAGATTGCTCAGAAGGCCAATGGCAGAGCTGGGAATAGAATACAAGTCTCCTCAGTTCTGGTCCACTCTGTTAGGCTGCTCTGCCTCCCCGGTTAGATCCAAGGATTCTGACTTAGGTTGCCTCTGCATCTGCACAGTTTGTGCTTTTAAATGGATTTATGTTTTTAGTTGTCCATTCAACTTATTTTTGTAACTTTGTGGGGTTTGGGAGGAGGCTAAATAATTCTCCTTTGTCTGGTTTGTTTAGCAGCATGGATTCAAAGTCTTCCGGGGGAGAAAGCAAGAGTTATTCTTCAAGCGGAGTTTTTCTTTCTTCAGTGGGAGATAAAGGTCCAGGTTTAAAGGATTTTGCCCACGCTCTCATAGACGTTGTACAGCCTGTTGGGAAAGATAATAAGTTTTTTATACTTAGCAGGTTTTCATATTTGCTAAGCTAGGCCCTGCAGCAGCTATGCAGTTGATTGCTAACGGCTGGCTCAGCCAGCCTAGTTAAACAAGGAAACCATTTGGAACATTATTTTAAAATAAATACTTAGTAGAAAATTCCTCAGGGCGTTCCAGTTTCTTCAAGAAATTTTGCTGTTTTGTTTTGTTTTGTTTGTCAAAAAGGTGCTTTATTTCCAAAACTGTTTTCCCAGGACCCTTCATTTTCTCAGAACAAAAGACCTGGAGGCAGCTGAGCCCTCTATTTTTTCCAGAGTTGACCGATGTCTTCAAGCTAGGCTTTGTTTTACTATTAGATCAGAGGTAGAGGATGGAGGTTGTATTCAGGTCTGTTTACAAATTGAAGGGACATTATTTTCCTGTAAATTCATCTGCCCAAAGTTGGTTCAAGTTCAGCACACTACAGGGAAGCTCTAATTTCCTTAGAAGCCCAAGCATGAACCAGGCACCTTTGTGTGGTACAAACAGTGGAAATAGACAGCCATTGTGTGTATACACTGCAGCCTGTGGTTTTTGTGTCTTCACTGCTATTTGTGGTGAGCAAGCCCAATTAAAGCTAGCACAGATATACCTTCCCAAGCTGCAACTCGCAGCTTTGACTGCAGTGTAGACATTGCCTCATTAGAATTACCAGAATCAAATGCTTTTGTGTTCCTGGAACTTCAGCGCTGCTTAGATTTATATTCTGAAATTTATAGAATATAATCTTTAATTTGGCTGCAAATGATATCATGGTTTGAAAAGTGGCCCCTAGACATAGAGATTGAGTGGTTTTTGACAGTGTTCTCAGTAATGTGCATATATTTACAGTAATGCACATAATTCAGTGTATTATTTTTACTAGGAAATGATAAACATTGCTTGTTATGGTCTATCACTCTGAGGATTAAAGAGCTTTTAATATGCATCTTTTGAAAGACTATAATAACTCAGTGGTGTCAGTGATCTGTGGATAATGGACAGTGGGATACTTTTGAAGTGGCAGAACATGCTGTGGCGTTTTAAGGTTTTCTAAAAGCTCCTGCATTGGCATTGAGAATATAACTGCTCAGAGGGAGCCTTTAGGATCTCAAATTTCAAGCCCATTGACTGTCACAATTCTCAGAAAATAAAGCCCAAGGGTATTAAACATACAACGGAGAGTCAGGTATAAACCTACTAATGACGAGAAATTCAGAGCTAAGGATTTGAAATGCTTTTAGGTAGGTGTCTGAAGGCACAGAGTGATCTTGCTGTTCTGTTTTGTATGTGCAACAATATGCAAGATAGGACAGCAAGAGCTCAAACAGATAAGAATATTTGGCCTGAATTCTTACTTGTGCTAAAGTTTTTTTTTCCAGTCCTCTGGCAGCATAAAGGGGTTTAAACATTGCATCCACTTTAAGGCCTTTATATTGTGGGAGTGATATAAAGAGTCCTGATTTTCACACTAAAGAGTGTGTCTGCAATGGGGTAAATTCAACCTTTTCTGATGTCTGCCAGGCAGTTTGTAGTACATGCATTACACCAACAGTGTGCACACAGAATGTCTGTTTCATGTTCAGTTTGTGTCCCGTGTATACACGGCAGCTGTTTGCTGTGACTTGAGCACAAAGCTCTTCACCTGGGGGAATCCCATTGCTCAGCAGCAAAGCATAGCACAATGTGCAGCCTACAATTGTTTTCACTGTGAATTGTGGGCAGCCATGTATGTTCAATTTTCCTACCCCATACTTCCTTTCTGAGCTGGCTAGTGCCATTTTCAAATTGCTGTCAGCTCGCATGGATCCAGCAATGTTCTCTGCTGCTATGGTGACAAAACAAATGCAAATATGCCCTGGCTGCTTGGGCTTTATGACAGCACTCAGAGCAAGACAAATTCTGAATTAGACTTTGCCTTCTGCACAAGAGATGATGCAGGATCAGGACAATAGTCCATGGCAGCAGTATCAGGATGGGGTGGATGAACAGGAAAAGGTTAAGCTTTTGGAACAAGAGGCCCACTCCTGGATGCACCTATGTAACATTCAGTGCCATTTTGGGGACAGGAAGCCAGTAATGGTGGAAAAGAATTGTTCGGCAGACCTGAAACAACTAGCAGGGGCAAGAGAACTTCTGGATGGGGAAGGTTGCCTTTTTGGAGATCTGTGCAGAACTGATCCTAGAGTTTCAGAGACATTGTACCAACATGTGATGCCCCATACCCATGGAGAAACAAGTCTCCATTGCCATCTGGAGGCTGGACAGTCTCCAGTTGGGGCCGTTTTCATGTGGGCGTTCTATGCCATTGGGAAGGTGCTATGTCTCCGGGCCAGGAAAATGGGGACTGCTCAGATTATTGATGGCTTTGCACACCTGTGGTTCCCAGCTGTATTAGGAAAATTAATAGAAACCACTTCCCTGTCATTTGCCCCTCCTTCCCACCAGAGGGCAGAATGTACAAACAGAACAATCGTGGTTCTCCAAGGGATGGGGACCATCATAGAGGTGTAGACTGGGAGGGTCCACAATACTCAGGATCTTACAGAACTCGGTACTATTTTAATTAATGGAGAAATGACTCCAGGAGCAGAGAGGGCATTAACGGTATGGGAGTTCCAGGTTACCCCTTATGCTCTGGCTAACGAAGCCATGCACATTGCAGCTGTCACATGAGCACTTGTGGCATGGTCGTGGAGTGTGCCTTTGGCCATTTGAAAGGCAGGCAGCACTGTTTATTAAATAGATTGGGAGCAGACGGAAGTTTAGTATTCTCTATGTACTTTTGTAAAACCCTATACATTATTTTAGCTGTATTTAAAGGATATAAGCACAGGTGACTCACAATGAATGTGTTGTAAATAGTTTTATTATGAAAACAATACAATAATACAGTTATAATCAAACCAATGGAAAAATAATATCGCTGCACAGGTTGGACCTCCCTGGTCTGGCACTCCTGGGACTTGAGCAGTCCCAAACAAGGGAATTTGCTGCACCGCGGAGGTCAGGCCTTGGGCTCTCTTGGGGCTCCGGTGCTGACCCAGGCCCCAGTCAGTGTGCTGCCCCCGGCTTGCCATCACAGTGCAAGCTGTTTTAAATACCTTTGCTACTGCCATCTCCAGTTTCATCTTTATTGATAGCAGCACGTTTTAATGTGCTGTAAAGAGTGATGACTGCTGAGAAGTAAGTGGCTATATTTTTAAAGGCTCGTTTTCTTACAGAACAGAGTGATGGCTTGTGGAATATTTATTTATTTATTACTTTTTATTGTTCCTCAAGCATTACAAGATTCGAGCAATTTGTTAGACTGGCCTTTTTTTTGCATCCGTTTGCACCATGGCAACCACAAGTAGCTTTAATCTACCACAACACTTGCACGTGGCAATAATATGTTAACATCTGTTCTGAACAGCAGATGTACAATGACCTTGGTGTATCATCATTAATTTTCCCCAAAACCAAACCAGCCAGAACTATTGCTAGTAGAAACAATTTAAAGAACATCAGCATATAGTCAAACTTATTTAGTCTGTGACTTTGACAGAAGGGTTGTTGCCATGTTGGCTGAAATTCATCAGTAGTATAAACGAGAGATCCTTGCCTTGACTAAGTACTGTAAAAGTGTCTGGCACACTGGAGACATTTTTTTGCTCCCTCCTAAGGCTAACACAAACCCTGATGTTATCAGGACCATCTCAATATTCATTGCTTTGTGTTATATATGCAGCTATATGCCAATCAACACCCTGAAAAAAATCCCATTTTTTCATGCTAGCTATTTGGTCGCCCTGCTCACCCTAGCCAGGGTGGAATGGAGCATGTTAACTTTGGGAAAACCTTGAGTAGATTAGCAGACTTGATAGTTAATCAGAACACATATAGGCAGTGGTAAGGATCTTTATCTTCATTTCTGTACCTTACAAATTCCAAAAGTAAATACTTAGATCACACACATGGGGAAATTTTGGTGTGTATGATAAAGGCCAGATCTTGAGCTGGGGGAAAAAAAATCAGTGCTGCTATGTTAATTTACACTAGCTGAAAATCTAGCCAAATATATGTTGTTATTGCTCCTTTGCACAGTGCATAAAACAGACAAGCATTTTGCAAACAGGCCACTTACTTTAAATGGTTAACTGAGAAATGGTCTAAGCAGTGCTTTTAGTACAGATGGGGAATTTACTTTTAAAAACCCACCTTTAGAATATGAGGAATGTCAGGCTTTATAAAAAATAAATATGCATGTCAACTGCTGACTTGAGTGCCATTATTCTCAGCACCTATCTGCCTATCTATCTTGGCTCATGAGATTCAGAATGAGCCTCCCCCCTCCCCATCAAACACTTAGAGTGAGAAATACACTCTCTAAGTGAGAACTGTGCTGTTTGATGCAGCAACTCTCCCGATTGGCAGCCACAAACCTCAAGGAAAGAACTGAAAGGAAATTTTCAGTACAATTAAAAAGCATTCCCTTATGCGCTGGCTTTTTGCTAATCAGCTTTACGAGCAACCTGATTTCCAGAGAGTCAGAGAAACTGAGGGCAAGGGGAGGACATTGAAATTCATTAAACTACTGAAAGTTTCCAGAGAGGTGGACTTCCTTGGAGCTCTGAGCCACAGTTCATTGTTAATGGAGTTACTGGGCCAAGTTCACCATCATGTTTGACCTCCCGTTTAGGAGCCTGATGATGTGTGAAAGCCTTGCTGTCAAAAAGGAGTGATAGTGATGCAATTTTAGGGGCTAATGATTCCACTGACCTAATGTCCTCATACAGCTGCTTTCTATTACTGTTGCTTAACTGGGACGTTGTAAGCTCAAGGGACTGACTGTATATAATGAGCTGGCTGTGCAATTATGGCAGCTATAGCAGGATGCTGGCTCTAAATCTATCTACTTGTTGGATTCATCATCTGTTTTTATATTATTCTGCCAGAATGTGGACATTCCAAACAATCTGAGTTTATTGCTCCAGTTGGAAATGGATCGCGCTACCTAAAGCTTCTGCACTGCTACGAGGCAGGAATGTAAAAGAGTTGTTTCAGAGCTATTTCTTGATTCTGTAGCCTTTCTCACCTAAGCGGTCCATTCTCCTGCAGGGATGCCAGCATGTGATTGCCAGGGTTGATTTTCTGAGTAACCCCAAGGTCTGGATGCCACTGGAAAGCTGTGTGCATATTCTGGTACATTTTAGATTATTTCCTTCCCAGGAGGCTGAGGGAGGAAGCAGAGCAAAGCAATATACATTCCAGCAGAATGCACGTGAAATTCTCAGTGGTCCACAAGACTTTTGCTCACCCTCTTGTTCTCTGCCCCCTCCCCCCAATCCGTGGGCCCCCACAGTTCCCCCTTAGTTTCATCCTGACAAAGCTGACATTTTTCTCTTTGCTTACATCATCACAGGTCTCTTTCAGCCCTCAACTGAGCCAGTCTGCCCACTTTTCTCCCCACTCTAAGCAGGGGGCATCGACAGATCTGCCAGGGCAAGGTGAGATGGTGGCTTCATGCTCCTGGAAGGGACAGAGGCTTGGGTTGAAGGGGCAGAGCTACAGGAGAGGGAAGGGGCCTCTGGCAGAAGGGGCAGGGCTGTGTTGTCTGGAGCGCTGCGCACCAGGCCCCATCCCTGGCAGACCTCAGAGCTGTCTGCGGGAGGGTGGGAGGGGTGTGCAGAGGCCCTCCAGTGGCAATTTAAAGGGCTCGGGGCTCTGGCCGTCACCGATACCACAGGAGTGATGGTGGCCAGAGCCTGTGGTCCTTTTGAATCGCTGGGCCCTGGGGCAACTGTCCACTTTGCTCCCTCTGTCTGTGGGCCTGCCTCTGAGCCTGTCATTGGCTTCAGATATAATGGAGCAGGGCTAGCTAGACGCAAAAGCTCTCCTTAACCCCTGCTGTGCAAACTGGCAGTTACTCTGCTTCATCGCAGCAATTTTATAAACCCCCAGGTTCAGTGTGCAGAAAACTTAAAAACTAGAACCTCAACGGCTCAGCAACCGAAATTTAAACACATTTAAAATGGAATGTTAAGACAAATTATGTGATTTCCTCAGTACACAATGGGCAACACAGAATTTAGATTTCATATTCTGTTTGCATGAGCTAATTCTGGCAATAAAAATGAATGCAAGATAACAATTTAAAAACATTCCTGGTCCCATGAAAATGCTGCTGGAATATGCAATGGACATTGGTTTTCTCTCATCTGAAAGACAACACCTCCAGTGGCCGCCTCTATCAACAGGCTTCTCTCTCATTTATGCCTACAGTATGTCTGCACTGGAACTGGAGACATGAATTCAATTTTGGGCAGATGCATATTCATTAACTGATCAAGCTAGTGTGCTAAATATAGTAGCGTAGCCATAGCAGTCTGGCAGCGCTGGCAGTGAGATGGATTAGCAACCACAAGTATTATCTTGGCCAAGACTCTTGGTACATACTCAGCAGTTTAGGCCATCCTGCTGTCCACACCTCTGTGACTGTACTGTTATTTTTAGCATGCTAATGCAATCAAAGCTAGCATGCATACATTTGCCCAAGCTGAAAATCACACCTGCAGCTCTAGTGTCTGTAAAATTTAAAATTCCATTTCACCCGCTTTGCACTAAAGTCATAGTTCACAATTATTTAAATATGTATGCTTAGGTGCCAGTTTTATAGTTCGATTAATGCATTCAAGCAATGACCCATGATTTAAGGGCTGTGACTTTTGCCTTCCTATGCATCTGTCAACGTGTGGTAGTTCAACTACAGAGAAGTGCTTTTGATGACACCGCCACACTGGAGAATATCCTGGGCCATCTCATGCAAATGCAAAATTGCTCAGGTGTATTAATGAATCTCTGCTTGTTCCTTTCGTTGTCTAGCTTAATTTACATAGGTGATTTTGGCTTTTTTAAACAATGTGGCAATCTGGAATTTTCAGGTATGCTTTTTTTTTGTCCATTTATCAGTATTATGCTGAAAATTCTTTTTCTGCAAAATATAGTCATGTCCTAGTTTCTTTTGATTTTATTGGGGGTTGGGGGTGGGGATTTTTGCTATAAAAAAATCTCTTGTAAAATTTTCACAACACCCATTAATTCTGAGGTTAGTTAGCCAGTTGTGATAATTTTTTTTCAAATTGAGGATTCAGGGTTTAAGAATAATTTACATAATTTCTTCATTAAGGCTTAATAAACACAAATGGGCAGAAATATGCTTATGTTTGCTTATGTTGACAAATTAAAAGCAATAAAAATACCATGAAATAATCTATACTTGTAATACTGGTTTATTGTTAGGGGGAAAAATCCAAGTCTTTAGTTTTTTAAATCAATTTTAGGATGCTAAAGTTTTGAGCTTTGTCCCAGTGGAGGGGAAATAAAAGTGAATCTCTTGTTTAAGTAGGTACAATGATTGATGACCTGTCTAGCTCTGTCATTAATCAATATGCTAGTACAAACATGGTTTAGGTGACCAAACTACATGAGTGAACATTTCAGATTATGTCCGATCTGCCTGAAACTCAGTCCTCGTTGGGGCCAGATGAAGATGAGATTTGTGGCTGCTTTTCCTGTTCTAGTGACAATTGCGTGAAAACTAACTTCTCCACTGCCAAGGGGTCACCTTTAGAAAATAGTAAGAAAGTCAGAATAAAGTGATTAACCATAATTCAGTTAGTCAGTCAGGAGGATTCTCAGAACAACTTTTGCAGGTATATGTTGTGGAAGCATTTAAACATCCAAAAACAAAAATAGATTAATTCCTTTTTAGTCATAAATAATTCACATTAATTTAGGCTAAGTACATTCCATGCACCACTCTGCTGTTATTATCTACTATATGTATTTGTCTGTCTGTTTGACTAAGAACGTCTTCTAAATGAGGATGAAGAAAAAATACCCTTGATGGAATTCCCATTAAAAAAGTACTAAAAAATGTAAATGGGAAAACTTTAATGATTCCTTAAAAAGAAATTCAAAAGAAAAATTAACTTCATAAAAATAACACTATTTTTGAAAAAAATATAATCATTAAAATAAAGCATGTACATTTTCCTTTTATTCTAAAAAAACCTTAGAATTCAAACTGAGTTATGGATCTGAGCAACACCAGGTAAATCTGCTAGTAGTTAATAACAGAGAACCAGAGATAATGCAGGTAATTTCTTTTATAATGAAACTGAGAAAAATGTAAGAAATGTTCAATATACAACCAGTTTTATCATATTCAATCTCAAAAATAGCTCCAACAGCTCAAATACATTTTGTTCAATAGCATGGATGTAATGACTGTAAATCACTATCAGAGGTATGATCTATACCTAGAGGCACCAGTCTAGAGACTGCTCCAGGCAACTGAATGAGAGAGAAAAGTCTGAGAGATCAGTCTTGCATATCAGGTTCAGTATATAGGTGAATTCACGTTAGCAAATCTTGTAGCACAGCAACGATCAGATGTTAATTAAGGATGAAAAAGCAGGTTCAGAAAGCACTTTTTAAAAATATTCAAACCTAAATGAACCAAATACTTTTTTTTAAATAAAATTCATTTTAATTCAAATAAATTGCTACCCATTCACATACACTGTCAGTAGCTGCAGGGCAGGCTCTCTTTGGATCTTCCTTTCAGTGGGACTGCTCTTGAGGTAAGAAACCACAAAATCTGCCCTTTTGCGAATACAAGCACAGAATCCCCCTATTGTAGTCAGGTAGTGCATGCATGTCTGACCAACCCACCCTGCCTTTCATGGTGGCCTTTTAAAGTCTGTTCTCATGTCTCCCCTCAGTCTTCTCTTTTCCAGATTAAACAAACCCATTCCCCCTCCCCCCCCCAAAAAAAATCTTTCCTCATTTTCAAGGCCCTTAACAATTTTTGTTGTTCTCCTTTGGACTTTCTCCAATTTGTCGGCATCTTTCCCCAAGTGTGGTGACAAGGATTGGCCACAGTACTCTAGCTGTGGGTCTTACCAGTGCTGTGTAGGACAGAAGAATTACTACTTTCAACACTCCTGCTAATGCATCCCAGAATGATAGTAACTTTTTTTTGCACCACTATTACTTTATTGCCTCATTTCTAGTTTGTTGAGACTGTATAACCGCAAATTCTTTTCTGCAGTATTTCTTGCTAGGCAGTCATTTCCCATTTTGTATGTGTGCAACTGATTGTTCCTTCCTACGTGTAATACTTTGCATTTATCCTTATTGAATTTCAGACTATTTCTCCCGATCATTTTGAACGTTCCACTCGGGCTGCTACCACCAATCATACAGAACAACATCATTCACATTTTTTGTTTGTTGTTTTGCACAGCCCAAAAAGGTGAGACATAGCTCACATACATCAAAACTTGTGTTCTCGTGAACTAATTTGCTAGAACAGCTGCCATCTCTCTGTTGAGGGGAAAAGGTCTCGGGATGCTTTTCTAGCATTAGTGATGAGAAAAAATAAATAAAGCTAAACCTGTCTGTTATATTGCCAATGCCAATTCTGGTTTTTGTAACTTGTTTTTCCTCTTTTACTGTGGAGTTTGCCAGTTCTCAGAATCAATTCTCACTAATAAGCCAAAATAGCCTGCCAATGCCTGAAGTACAGTAGTTTGTTTTCTTAAATGTACAGTATACCATCCCCTCTCTAAATATTCTTGCAACCTCAAAGGTTTACACATGAAGCTGCAAGTGAGAAAGTTATGACTGGGCATAGAAAAAAAAATTCACTGAGTTGAAAGAGCCTTTGGTGTGGTTTTGGTTTGGCTTGAACTGAATCTGAGCCCTTATCAAATGTGTTTGCAGCACATTTTTAAACAACGATGTTCAGGAGCGGACCTAGAGGAGCTGCCGGCAACTGGCGCCCTAGGCAAAACATGCGATTGGCGTGTGATCGGCGTCCCCGCATCCAAACCCCTCAACGGCCGTTTAACTTGGCGCCCTAGGCGACCACCTAGTTCGCACCTATGGACGGGCCGCCACTGATTGATGTTTAGTAAGTTTCTGAAGAAGAGCAAGGCTGTGCTCTGGAGCATGAAATAGCTCTTTATGTTTTGGTTTGGTTTCATTTTTTACTGGGCCTTTTTCTAAATTAGAGCATTTTAGGGACTTTTGTATAAAAATGACATTAAGTGAAAAGTCCAGCTTCTTGTTTAAAAGCACTCCAATGTTAAGGAACTACTATGTGATTCAGGCTGCATGTGCAGCCTCATTTCTGTCCTTTGTTTTTAGTAGGATACTAGTGTTAAATACAGGATTACATAGCCACAATTTGGTTGTCTGCAGGAAATAATATAACTCCCAGTTTATGCTGGCTAATGGAAATTTCAGCATGGCCATACTCATTCATGAATCTATAGATAATCATTTCTTCAGTGCTGAAATGCCATGAAGTTCAGACACATTAAAAATGGACTATTCCTGCACCACTTCATCTACATTTCCCTTTGAATTTGTAGTATCTACTACAGGTTGGACCTCCAAAAACTGGGACTCCCTTGTCCAGCAACATCCGTTGTGCAGCAGGACCAAGGATGTTCCTGGAGCAGAGAATCCTGGCTGGGAGCCCCAGTGGCAAGAGGGCTGCGGCAGCCCTGATAGGAGGGCCGGGGATATGGCAGCCACAGGAGCCCTGGTAGCAGAGGTGTGACTGGGGATGTGGTAGTCTGGGCCTCTGGGGCTACAGCAGGATGGCAGCCCTGCATTGGGGATGGCTAGGGCTGGCAGCGGGAAGGGGAGGTGGGCAGGGGGGCCGGTAGCAGGGGACCTCCCTTGATCTGGCAAATTCCCTTGTTCGGGACCAATCAGGCCCAAAGGGTGCTGGGCCAGAGTGGTCCAACCTGTATATATTTTGAAGAATTTGTTTGTTTGTGGATTTGTTTGTGCAAAATAAAGTCACACTTCGCTATTACCTACCAATGCCAAATCTGCATAAACAATCCTCCCACTCAAATCAACTGACTGCCCTACTTTTTACACCAGAATATGCTGGGTGACTTTTTTGTGAAGGAAAAACAAAAATAACTATCACTATTATGACTGGAGTTCATAAAAAAAAATTTGCTAACAAAATTAAAATCAAGTTGCCTATTCAACTGCCATTTTAGTGCAAAGAAAAATTTTACTGTTACAAATCACGGAAAGAGTAATGGAAGCTTTACGAGTTTCTGATTCAAATTTACTACGTATGGTGGTAATTCAGTAAAATGAATAATGTTTGAAGTTGAAATCTTACAAATTTAAAACTGTTCTTTTACTTCCCTCTTGCAAGCACATTAATCAAAAAATTCTATTCCATATATTTAATTCCTTTGACTTTCCTATAAGTGTAATCTACGCAAAATGGCTTTGCCGAGCCAATGCTGGGCCTCACCTATTAGTTTCCTATATTTTGAACAGAAAATGACACAGTGAATTTAACTATTAATGGGTTGCAAACATCCAGTTACAAGGAGGGTCTGCAGTAGATCATGTCAACAAGCTTCTTTATTCTGGAGCCTGAATTCTCTCACTGCTTCTACCAAAAAAGATGAATTAATTACATTGTGTCTAGGAAACTAAAGTAGGAGCATGTTGCTTTGTATCCCAAAAGCAGTGTCTGTCATTTAACTGGGACAGGATACCTTCACCCAAAGTGCAAATCCTCCCAATGAAGTCACTGCATTCTTAAATAAGACATAACAGATCAGGGACACAGCAAGACAGAGCAGAAGAATTTATTGCCCCATGAAAATCATAGGAGAGAACAATAAAGTACTGTAAGTGAGCCAATCTGCAAAGGAACACACCAGCCTTCAACAGTGAGATCAAGGGGCTATAAGAGACATGTCTGCAGTGTGATCCTCATTTTTCATCTAGCTAAACCAATTAGCTCGTCAGATGCCAAAGTAGCTGCTGTTCATTCTCAGAAGTCAGCAGCTGTTACCAAATAAGTTTTAAAAGAAAGAGCTTCTTCACACTGACAGTTGAGTTGAAGAGGGGATTTTTAAAATATAATAAGAATTCAGGCCCATAGTGCTAGGGATTCTCAGGGAGCTGCTCTAAAATGGTGGTGCCATTTATTTTATATGTCTCCTATTATCCAATTGTATTGGGAACAAAGGCTGAAGAGATAATAGTATTTACAGTATCGAATAAAGCGTTATGCTGAGGCTCTGGGCTTGTGCTGCCTCCCTTAGGTCCCAATTCACAAAAGCATCTCTCATCAGGGTAGCCTTAAAACGTGACCTTCAGCCAGTCTTTCCTGACAGAGGCTACATTGAGACTGCAGGCTTCTTTTGGAAGAAGCTTTTCCAGAAGAGATCTTCTGAAAAAATGTCTTCCGAAAGAGTGCATCCACACTGGCCAAGTGCATCGAATAAGCGATCTGCTTTTTCGAAAGAGAGTGTCCAGACTGATTGAACGCTCTCTCACATGAATGGCCACCCGGAACCACTTCAGGCGGGGCTTTAGGTCACCAGTTGCTTCCGAGTGCTGGTGCCGGAGCCTTGCAGAGAAACGCGCTTAAAGGGACCCGCCTGGACATCTGTTTCTCTGCTTCTGTTGCATGCTTGCTTACCTCTTTGAGGGACAGCAAAGCTCTCGCAGTACCTGCTTTGGTTGGCCAGCTTTTTTGGATGCCACAGCCTTTGTCTTTGTGCCATGGAGCCGGAGCTCCCCCTGGGCATGTGATGGCCCCATACGCCCAGGCTGCAGTTTCTGCAGCATTTGTGCAGGCTGTCTTCCTGGTCCTGCACGAGCTCAACTCCAAGCTCATTCTTGGACCTTCTCCCGGTGTGTGGGAGCAATAGCCTTGTAACTGCAACCCACAGTGGAGAGGCGTTTCTGGAGGCTGGAAACCAGTTCCGACTACTGGGGCTTCCTGGTTACTGAGCGGTTGGATGACCAGCAGTGGCTCCAAAACTTCTGCATGCAGAAGGCCACCATTTTGGAGCTGTGTGCCTGGCTCACCCCTGCCCTCTGATGTTGTGACACCCACCTGTGGCCTGCCATCCCCCTGGAGAAGCGGTCGCCATCACCATATGGGGCGAGCCACCCCAGACAGTTACCGGTCGGTGGGCAACCAATTCGGCATGGGGAAGTCCACCATCGGGGCCCTGTTTATGGAGGTAAGACACTCTGGGGCTGCAGTCCCTGCATGGGGGACAGGGAGAGTCCTGGAAAAGGGGGACCCTAGGGAAAGGGGGTTGGGTCATCTCGCCCTCACACAGCCCTGCTGCTGGGGGGTGACCTCAAAGGGGATAGCTCATGGGGTGTTTGAAGGGGGGAGGGAATGGGAGAGGGTTGGCACCTCCCAAGGGCTCAGGCACCCCCTCTCTCATTCTCTGGTTTGTGTGTTTGTTTGTCTCCTTCTGCAGGTTGTGAGGGCCATCAACTCCATCCTGCTGCAGAGGGTCATCCACCTGGGAGCCCTGGACCCCATCATGGCTGGATTTGCTGCCTTGGTGGTCCCAAACTGTGATGGAACAATTGATGGGACCCACATCCCGATCCGCACACCTCAACATCAAACGGCCCAGTATATCATCTGCAAGGGCTATTTCTCAATGGTGCTGCAGGCCCTGGTCGACCACCGTGGACAGTTCACAGATATTTTTGTCAGGTGGTCGGGCAGGGCACAGGATGACCACATTTTTTGGAACTCCAGCCTCTACGGAAGTCTGGAGATGGGCACATTCTTCCCCCTCCGTGACTTTGCGGTTGGGAACATGCAGATGCCACTGTGCATCATGGGGGATGTGGCTTACCCCCTCGTGCCGTGGCTTATGAAGCCTTGTCCTGGCCACCTGGACCCCAGCAGGGACCAATTTAATGCCCACCTCAACTGGGCCAGGATTCAGGTTGAGTGTGCCTTCGGCTACCTCAAGGCGCAGTTCCGGTGCCTCCTGACCCGCCTAGATGTTGGGGAGCAGAACATTCCTGAAGTGGTGTCGGAGTGTTGTATCCTCCACAACATTGCGGAGAGGAAGGGGGAGCCCTTCCTCCTGGGATGCGAGGCAGAAGCTGGCCGCCAGGGGAGACCCTTTGAGCAGCCATGGACAGCTGCCATCTGCCAGGCCCATCAGGCTGGGGTGTGCGTCCGGGAAGCCCTGAGGGAGAGTATCTTTCAAGGACCCCAGTAACTCTCCCCAGGGCTTCCCCCCATGGGCTTCTGGCTTGCTGCACTATCCCTTTCACACCACAACCCCACCCTTTGTCCCTCCCCTGACTTCTCAATAAAGACACCTTTTTAGTTTTGAGCAAAACAAACTCTGTTTTGATCTTTCATTAAAAAAAGCTGGGGAGAGGGGAGGGGGCCTCATAACCTGGAGGGGGAGTGGGCTCGAAGTGGCATGGGGGAGCGGCTGGATGTGCCACCCCAGGTGCGCGGACCTTGTTGGACTTGGGGTTGGGTGGGTCCTGGGACCACTGGGAGGTGGGCAGGAGGGGGGCTGTAGCGGGATCAGGGATGTCAGGGGGCATAGCATTGCTTGAGAAGGGAGCAGAGGCATTGCTTGGGGGGCAGGGGGAGGGGGAATGGGCACAGCAGAGGGGACAGGAGAGTGGTAGGCAGGACCAACGATAGCAGTCGGGTATGCCATCGTGTCGTGCATGATGGCACACATTGTAGCCTATCAAGTTACTTTCCTATCATACTAATAATATGTTTGTGTTAAATTAGATTAATTCGGTAATACAGCCGCTCCCCGAGTTACGAACAAGTTACAGATCAACACTTGGTCCGTAACTCGAAGTGTTCATAACTCGGATCCCATAGAGTTACATGGTGACCGCACTGTTCGTAAGCGCGGATCGCCGTTCGTAACTCGGATCCGCATTTACTACCGCTTTGGTTGTAAGTGAGGATGGTCGTAAGTGGAGGTGGTCGTAACTCGGGGAACAGCTGTAGTTAAAAACTCTAATGCAAGAAATCTTCTAAAGCTGCCCTCAGCATTCCCGTAGGCCCTTTGTGTTAGCTTGACTGATGTCTGGGTTTAGGTGTAATACAGTAGGCCTTATGTCTGCCCAAGTTTGTGAAGGCCGCTAATACTAACACAGCGGCACTCAACTCCTTGGGGGAGGGCTTTGCCATTAACCCATCTGGGTACAGTACAGCCCAGTCCTAGGCTGCCTGGTGAGTCAGGTTCCCCTGCAGTGCAGTGGCTCCTGCTCTAGAGTATAACAGGATGGTACAGCCTCTGAATGCACTTTCCAATGAGTGCCATGTCTGCATTACAATCAATTAAAGGACAGGCTTATACTTGAATGAGAGAACATACATAAGCTCGCAGTCCAGGTCAAGTAATATGGGGTTATATTTTATCTTTTGTCCAGGCTGCAACAGGCTGTTTGCAAGATCAGCAGGAGCTGAGGTTTGCAGACTTCCGTGGTTGGGACACAGTCTCACCCAGACACTGGTCATAACTTATTTATGGTTTCCCGGGCCTGAAAAAAGGGAACTTGGGCCTGGACCTTTCACCCACACAGAATGGCGGGAACAAGACCCTCAGACTCAGCAGATGTATTATTAAATATAAGTCCCAAATAATTGGTTCAGGCTGAGTTAAGCAATTAGGACACAGGTTGCGATAGATAACCACAAAGACCCATGGCAACGAATTGACGTATATGATAATAAGTTAAGAGCAATGATATATTGACCAATAGAAAAAGAACACTTCAGCATTAGAAACACCCCCTATTGAATATGCATAAAACATGTTATCGTCAGTGTCACTTGGTATAGAAGTGGGACCCCAGCCCAGGGGGATAGAAAAGGAGAAGATGTAGTCCTTGGAAGGGCCAGTATGATGGACCCTGGTCATGATGGGGAAGGTGAAGGTAATGAGAAAGATGATGGGCTAACACCTAAGATTGTTCTAGAAGGAATGATGTAAGTATATGGTAAGGAAATATGAATGTACATTCCCTGTCTTATGAAACTGAGGTGTTTGTGACTGTGCCAACCTCATTAATAAACTGTAAATATTGTAAATATACAAGAGTCTATATTGTGAGTGTTGTAACCGTGCACAACAGGGTTCCCAATCATAGTATAATGGAATACTGGGCTTGATCCTGGGACAGAGAGCCTGTTAACCCTAAAGGTGGGTAATTGGAATTTAACATAATCTTAGATCAGGCTATTGCACCACTGCTGCACGAGCTGGTCCCACACATGGTTCCGCCACTCCAAGTCCTCCCAAGTCATCTTCTGTGCCAGGGTCTGCTGCATGTCACGCAGGACACTGACACGCTGCCGCATCAGGTCTTCATGGACCCACGCATGCTTTCAGGTCCTCTGGGCTTGGGTGGCGTGGCTCGCCCCTCAGGCCTGGCTGTGGAGAATACAAAGAGGGACAGGCGGTCAATCATCCATGCAGACCCTGTCTCTGAGGCCGTGCCCTCCTCTGTGAGCAGCGACCAACAGTCCTCAAGCCAGAGGAGAGGGATGTCCTGGGAACAAGGCCATGTGTGGCCTGCATAGCAGGCCCTGCCTCATGGGGGCCTCAAGGTGCCCAGGGGCCATACTGCCTGCTTCTCCCCCCCCCCCCCGACCTCAGCTAAGCAGGCAAAGGAAGTGTCTGGCCACAGTGGGAACCCCCATGGGTGGCAGAGGAGCCAGGAGAAAGCCTGGCCTTCCTTGGGGTCTGCACACACACCTGTACCTTGCAGCACGGCCCATGGGAGCGGGTGGTACCTTCCATGTGCAGGCATGCCCGTGTGCTGTGTGTGACACTCCTGGGTGTGTCTGGGGTGATGCCTGTGCTCTTGTGGCTAGTCTGCTTCCAGCCATGGCAGGTACTGGGAGGGTGTCTTTCTTTCCTCTTCCCCCCCCCTCGCCCCCCGGGGCCAGACGTGTGTGTGTGGCCTCCCCTGACCCTCTGAGCAGGATCCCGGGCATGCTCATGGGCTCCCTGCTGAGTCCACGTGGTTCCACTTAATGGAGTGCAGCATGATGTCCAGCCTGAGCAGGCCGAGCGACGCTTGCACCCCTTCCCCTCTGCGCCCGCCTCCCCTGCCCTGTGTGTGTGAGACAAACTGAGAGCACTCACCTGAAGACCCCTCCCTGGCAGCAGATGATGCCTGGGAGACATCCTGGCTCACGGCAACCGGCTCCAAGCACAGCGTGATGGTGGCCGTCTCATCCTCCTACTTCTGCTGCTGTCCCTCCTCCTCCTCCTCCGTCATGGCCTCCAGCTGGGTGACGATGGGCGTGTTGAGCCCAGAGTCCACCACGATGGGTGGGGAAATGACTTCCCAACCCCCCAGGATTTGGTGGAGCTCTGCATAGTAGGGGCAGGTGTGGGGCCCTGCCCTGGAGCGCGAGCTGCACTCTCTGGCCCTCATGTATCCCTGGCGGAGCTCTTTCACCTCACGCCGGACCTGTTCCAAGGTCTGGGGTGGGTGTCAGTGCTCTGCCAGGGACTCGGCCATCTGACCATAAATGTCTGCATTGCAGCGCTTGGAGTCAAGATCCTGCAGTGTCTCCTCCTCGCCCCACAGCTCGAGGAGGGACAGGATCTCCCCTCCAGACCACGAGGGTGCCCGCCTCTTGGTACCCCTTGGTGGGTCCTGGGAGCCCTGCTCACGCTCCCAGTGAGGGGCAGGAGGAGTCTTGGGGGGCTTGTGGGTGTGCCATCATTGAGCAGGCCTGTGGCAGGGAGAGCCATATGGTCAGGAACTGCTCCCAGAGCCGGCTTCCGGCCACAAGGCTTGTCCAGGGTGCCTGCAGCTTTAAGAGGGGCCAGGAATCAGGAACTATAGAGTTGTGATTACTTTGGACGGAGTTTCCACCAAGGTACCTGTGTTATTTCCTGGAAGCCTCTTCTTTCAACAACAACAAAAAACCCCTCTTCCCCGTCCACACATACCTTTTTCAGAAAAAGGCTTCTTCCTCAGAAAGAGGATTACCGCTGTCAGAAATCCTCTGTTCTTTTGATTTTCTTTCAAAAGTATGCGATTGCAGTGTGGACGTAAATCAAGGTTTTTTTTCAGAAAAATTGCTGTTTTCTGAAAAAACTCTGTAGTGTAGACATAGCCTGAGCTTGGTAACCAGTCTCAATTCCTGCCTTTGACCCCAGCCCAGCAGTCACCACTGGCTCAGCTAGTAAGCCCCAGCCATTACAGCGAGAGTGTCCTACAAAAAGCATGCTGACTTTCAGTAGCCAATCACAGTCTTCGCAAATATGACAGATTCTTTTTTTCATATACAGATAATCCCAATTATTCACAATGTAGCCATAATCATAGTTTCCTGTATGTTACTAGATCGCTGATATTATATTAATGGCAGCTATGATTAATCATTGTTAATTAAGCATTAGTTTGAAGAATGTTGAACTATTTAAATGGAATGACTCCACATAATATGCAGTGCCAAGTACATTATTATGGACCATGGTGTTTCATGTAGCAATCAGTTTTTACTTATGTTATCATAGATGTCTTCCAGGGCAGTAGAGTTAATTTGAATGAGATATTGCATTGAATTCAGCCTGGGAAATGGTATTCCTGCTAGGTATGGGCATTCTTTAGAATAGCTGCTTCACACTAAGGCTGTGTCTACATTGGCACCCCTTTCGGAAAAAGGGATGCTAATGAGACGCCGAATTACAAATCAGCGGGGATTTAAATATCCCCGCGGCATTTCATTTACTGACTGCGCTTTTTCGGCTCGGGGTTTTGCCGAGAAAGCGCCAGTCTAGACGCGATCTTCACGGAAAATAAACCCTTTTCCGGAAGATCTCTTATTCCTTGAAAGTAGGAATAAGTTTCGCAAGATCGCGTCTGACTGGCGCTTTCTCGGCAAAACCTCGAGCCGGAAAAAGCGCAGTTGTAATGCAAATGCCGCGGGAGATATTTAAATCCCCCGCGGATTTGCAATTCCGAAGTGTCTCATTAGCATCCCTTTTTCGGAAAGGGGTGCCAATGTAGACACAGCCTAAGAATTCTTTGTCGTCACCCTGGCTTTCAAAGTCATGCTTGGCAATCTTTTTGGATCACATACCTGCTCCTACATGCAGAGTTATGCTTGCAGACTTTGTTGGCCCTCTCCCCGTCACTCCATTTCTGAAAAGTCAAACAACATTGGTGTCATTGAACAAAGAAAAGGGGGAATATTAACCCAAACAGAAAGATGCTTTTTGTTACTTTAATACAGAAAACATTATAGTCAGGTAGTGTTATTAAATTATTCAAAAAGATTATTTTCCATAATAGATGTATTCATAGAATCATAGAATACTAGAACTGGAAGGGACCTTGAGAAGTCATCAAGTCCAGTCCCCTGCCCTCATGGCAGGACCAAGCCCTGTCTAGACCATCCCTGATAGATGTCTATACAACCTGCTCTTAAATATCTCCAGTGATGGAGATTCCACAATCTCTCTAGACAATTTATTCCAGTGTTTAACCATCCTGACAGTTAGGAAGTTTTTCCAAATGTCCAACCTTAAACTTCCCTTGCTGCAATTTAAGTCCATTGCTTCTTATCCTATCATCAGAGGCCAAGGAGAACAAATTTTCTCCCTTCTTCTTGTAACAACCTTTTAGATACTTGAAAATTGCTAACATGTCCCCTCTCAGTCTTCTCTCTTCTAAACTAAACAAGCCCAATTCTTTCAGTCTTCCCTCATGGCTCATGTTCTCTAGGCATTTAATCATTTTTGTTGTTCTTCTCTGGACCCTCTGCAATTTCTCCACATCTTTCTTGAAATGTGGAGCCCAGAATTGGACACAGTACTCCAAATGAGGCCTAATCAACCCAGAGTAGAGCAGAAGAATGACTTCTCATGTCTTGCTCACAACACTCCTGTTAATGCATCCCAGAATCATGTTTGCTTTTTCTGCAACAGTGTCACACTGTTGACCAAATTTAGCTTATGGTGCACTATGACTCCTAGATCCCTTTCTGCAGTACTCCTTCCTAGATAGTTCCCATTTTGTATGTGTGAAACTGATTCTTCCTTCCTAAGTGGAGCGCTTTGCATTTGTCCTTATTAAACTTCATCCTATTTACCTCAGACCATTTCTCAAGTTGTCCATACCATTTTTTAAATTATGACCATTTTTTAATTATCCTCCAGAGTATTTGCAACCTCTTCCAGATTGGTATCATCTGCAGATTTAATAATCATATTCTCTATGCCATCGTCTAAATCATTGATGAAGGTATTGAACAGAACCGGTCCCAAAACAGACCTCTGTGGAACCACACTTGTTATGCCCTTCCAGTATGATTGTGAACCATTAATATCTATTCTCTGAGAATAGTTTTCCAACCAATTATGCACCCACCTTATAATAGCCCCATCTAGGTTGTATTTCCCTAGTTTATTGATTAGAAGGTTATGTGAGAACATATCAAATGCTTTACTAAAGTCTAAGTATGCCACATCCACTGCTTCTCTCTTATCCACAAGACTTGTTTTCCTATCAAAGAAAGCTACAGATTGGTTTGACATGATTTGTTCTTTACAAATCCATGCTAGCTGTTACCTATCACCTTATTATCCTCCAGTTGTATGTGAATGAATTCCTTAATTATTTGCTCCATTATCTTCCCTGGCACAGTCCTTAAACTGACGGGTCTGTAGTATCCTAGGTTGTTCTTGTTTTCCTTTTTGTAGATGCACACTATATTTGCCCTTTTCCAGTCTTCTGGAATCTCTCCCGATTTTCATAACTTTTCAAAGATGATAGCTAAAGGCTCAGATACCTTCTCTATCAGCTCCTTGAGTATTCTAGTATGCATTTCATTGGGCCCTGGTGACTTGAAGACATCTAACTTTTCTAAGTAATTTTTAACTTGTTCTTTTTTTATTTTAACTTCTAAGCCTACCCCATTCCCACTAGCATTGGAACCTACCTTCTAAACCTACCCCATTTCCACTAGAATATGTTAGGCATCCCATCACCATCAATCTTCTTGGGAAAAAAATGAAACAAAGAAATTGTTAAATATCTCTTCCATTTCCAAGTTTCCTGTTATTTTTCTTCCTCTTCACTGAACAATGGGCCTATCGTTGGTCTTCCTCTTGCTTCTAATATATTTGTAGAATGTCTTCTTGTTACCCTAAAACAATTTGTTTTCATCATAGCATTCCTTCCTTCAGGACACTTGAAAACAATAAGCAGGTCAATCGTTGGGCCTTTTTTAAAAAAATGCATCTTATACAATGAATACAAAACCACTCTTTATATTAATTGCAGAATCTGTGAAATCTCTTCTACATATTATTTCAAAGTAGCCACAGATTAATATTATATAGCTCTGCAATGTCTGGTTACTATATTTTATTTTAATGAGTTAAACCCTCCTTGCACTTATGTCAGTGCAACCGCATTTGACTATATTTCACAGCCTAGGATTACTTAGGAGAAAAGAATTTGGCCCAGTGGGCTAAAAAAATGTCTTGCAATTTATGTCTAGAGTATGATTCAAATTTAAACATGATGCATGTAAATATAATTGATCTTTGTCTCACATTACAGACACTTTATGTCAGTGAGGCGCTGAAAAGTTGCCTTAAAATGGGAGTAAATGATGTGTGTGCCAACTTTAAGTCCTCTTTACATGTCTAAAATTGTGTAAAGTAGGCTTCGCATAAACGAGAACAATGTCTATGTGGTTCGCAATTTGCATATCTTTTTCTGGGAAAAAAACGCAGTGTAGACATAGCCATAGTGGACTACATATCTTTCGACTTTTAGACTTCTAATTGCAGTCAAGTTACTGATTAGTAGAGGCCAAATGTCATTGCTATGGCATGTCTGTTGAGTGCCCTATAGCAAAATGATTTTGTTGCCTCCATGTAGTTTCTAGTGCTCTACTATGACAATTGGCATCTACTTTGGCAGTCTTAGAAGATAAACCAAGATTTAAATGGCCCTGAAAAACCAATGCTACTGTCTTACTAGTAGAGATGACATTGGGAGGATGTTGTCCCAAAGCTGTAGATGATCGAGCACTGCTGCCGCCTACGTATAAACTGTTACATATATGATACACCACGTTGTATGACCTTCAATGTTATTTTTTTTAAAAATCAAAAAGGGGAAGGGGGAGAAATGAACCTTTTGAATTTATGCAGAATAAGTTCCTAATGTACTTATCTTCATTTCTGCCTAGAAATGTATTTCATAAATGGCCAAGTTCTAGAATTTGTTCCCTAATTTCATTTTGTGCTACTTCTAAATGGGGTATATTAATTTATTTTTAATTTAAATCCCTTTCACTTTCTAATGGAGATGAGGGATAAACAGTTGGATCACCATGTTAAATGAAAGAAAACACTGTCTTACTGCTCACCCCTTCAAGCCATAACAAACAATTGATGCCAAGTTATTTTAAAAGGCAATTAATCCTATTATTGGTTTGTTGAATCAATACTAATGCATTTTTCCTATAATTTGCAGGTATTGGGAACACTGGCTGTCAGCAAAGTTGAGGTAGGAAATTCAGTTTTATGCTGTTGGTATGCACATGTGTGTGTTTTTAAAAATAAAACTGACTATGGTTCATAGGTACATGCTGCTGGATTGTAGATACGAGTTTGGTGATGGACGTTGCATGGTTTTGGATGTTAGGTGAAGGAGTTATCAGGTTGCATATTGCTTCGGAATTTTCACTACGTGGTTCTCTCCTCTCTATAATTGGTGTTCTGTTCCTGTTCTTGCAATTGACTTTTATGCTTCATGAAGTCATGAAAGTTTTCTTCTGATTATATCTAAAAGTCCTAGCTACAGAAACAGCACTTTCAGCTCCAGATTTAAAAATTGATATTATTCTGTTTCAGAATCCATTGATTTACAAGGATTTCCAAAGGGTGTTTGTTTTTAAATTCCAGATACAATTCCAGTTATCATCCCAAAAACATGAAAACCCCAGAAATCTCATTCTGGGGCCTTCAAGTCCTACTTTCAATGAATCGGTACTTTTGATATTTTCTTTTATGTATCATTTAGGAGTTAAGCTGAGAGAAATTGTACATCGATTATGTTTATCAGACATGCAATCTGGACAGATACATTGCAAGGAAATTCAACTCATTAATGTTGCATGGATTTTATTGGATAAAATAATTACTAAAACCGAGTTAGCAGCCATATAACAATTATGAGGTAGTTTGTTGCTCTCCTTTAACTGTGTTAAACAAAGTAGCTAATAAACACCCTTCAAGAGTATTCTTGCATTTGAAGTTTTACAGCTAATGGCATATCATTTGGATTTTTAAATACAGAACATTCCCATTTATCTGAAAAGACTGGACAACATCTGAGAGCTCTAAATACTAAGTTTTTGGTAAAGGGAAGTGGCATTTTGAGGTGTAATTTGACATGGGGAACACACTGTGGATTCAGATAACTAGGATTTTTGGATAAAGGGAATATGGATAACTGGAATTTGTAACTAATAAAAACAACACTTCATGGCAACTTATATGTGACACCTGTGTTTACATTTGTTTCTGTGGAATCTCAGTCCCTGTGCTTTTAATAATCAAGTAATATTTTTATTCAGTGCACAGTTACTGGCTCATTTAAATGTAATGTCAATTTGAAACTCAGAGTGTTTCCATATGAAACTGGTCTTAGACTCACAGTAGGGAATTTGTGATGTTCTCAAAAGCTAATGTTTAACTGTTACAAAATGTCTAGGTGACTCCAACTGCTACAGTCAGATAAATTTTTAATATGATCCTTTGGTAAATTAAATTGCATTATTAAAGAGAACAGACAAGCCGCACTAGTTAACTTAAAGAGTAAGGACACACGATCACTTGCATGCTGTAAAACAGGGGTGGGAAATTTCAGGCCCGGGAGCCGGATGCAGCCCCCAACTTGCCTGGAGCTGGCCCCCAAGGCTCAACATTGGGGAGCCTGCACTGGTGCTCCAGCTTCCCTGCCGCCTACCCGTAGGGCTGGAACACACAAAATCTACTAGCCTGGGCTCCCCAGGATCCGGTGTGCAAGGGGAATATGGGGAGCGTCTTTCTTCTTCTCAGTCAGGGGCTTCTTGCTTGTGTGTGGACCCCAACTAGTTTTTTCTGTGGGTCAGCAGCCCCTGACCCAGAAAAGGTTCCCCACCCTTGCTGTAAAAGAATGATATATTACAAATTATTCTTAGTAGCATTACCTGTCCCACTGTGATGGTAGACATACACCTGCCTCCTCCCTCCCCACTGTTCCCGGGGGCGGCGGGGAAGCTTGGGCCTCATGGCTTCTTCCCTCCCTGTTGCTCCTGGGGGTGGGAGGGTAGGAGCCATTCATCCTCTTCCCTCAACACTGTTCCTGGGGGGCTGGGGTGCACGTATATGCGCCCTTCCCCTCCCTTTGGTGGGGGGGGGGAACGTGCACATGCTCCGCATGCTGCTCCTTCTCCTCCCCTCCCTGTGGTGGGGGCGGGGCCTCAGCAGAGGGGGCAGAGCTGTAGGTGGGGCTGGGGGCCTGCCTCCCCCCTAGAAACTTCTCAAAGTCTTCTCAAATTTTCTCTGTGACAGGCAGTGTGAAGGACACTGCTCTTTTTCTAATAGTATAGATTTTAGCTTTAAAGTACTGTATTTGGGACAGGCCCAGCTTGTTTTGCTCATATGAGTACTAGAACTTTCAAGGGAGTAATGTGAGCAGGATTTGCCTCATTTTTGGTCTTTAGTATGGGGCTGCAGTGATATATAAAAACAAACTCTCACTCTGGTTTACATTCACTTCTGATTTTGTTTCTTCTTTTTAAAACTGTCATTCTGCAAGAAATATTTTCAGTTTTGTTCCTTGAGCAAATGTTCTATTCTGTTGTTGTTAATTTTGAAAATGTTCCCCATTATAATAACGACTCTTGATCTAGACTGTGTAAAATTCTATGAACATTGTCAGTTTTCTATGATTTCTTGTCAGTTTTGTTGGATGGCATTTTGGTAACAGTTTCAAATTTCTATCTTAAAGGGTTAGCAATTTTGGCACTTGCTTTAAATAAAAACCTTTTTGAATAGTTTTTGTGTGCTTCAGGTCATGAAAAAGCTAACTAAACAGGGCACACTCATTATGGGAGAGTATAGCCACAATTTAGGAATCACTTAAGCCTGCATGTGCTAAAGTCCCATTGAAGACAAAGCATGCTTAAGTGTTTTTTTGAATCAGGGCAGAAGTGTTTATTATTATGAGAAGTCCTACTGAATTCATTGGAACTACTCACCGAGATAATTACTTAATCTATTAACAGTGGTTGCAAGAAAGGGTCCACAGTTTTTTAACTGCATGCAGTAGAGTATTTGAGTAAAAATCCTGGAACCTTTGAAGTCAATGGCAAATTTCACCTTTTGTGTTTATGGAATAAACTATGCATAATGTATGCCATGCCATGTTCCAGGATATTAGGTATGTCTACACTAGCCCCCTAGTTCGAACTAGGGAGGCTAATGTAGGCATTCGAAGTTGCAAATGAAGCCCGGATTTAAATATCCCGAAGCTTCATTTACATCTTCGGCGCCGCCATTTTAAATCTTAGTCGAACTCCGTGCCGTGCGCACGCCGCATGGAGTAGTAGTTCGAATTAGATTTCAATTCAACCACCGCACACCTCGCTCCATGAGGAGTAACGGTAGTTCGAATTAGAGATCCTAATTGACTACCTACTCCATGCCGCATGCAGCCGGGCACGGAGTTCGACTAAGGGGATTTAAAAATGGCGCGCTCGAAGATGTAAATGAAGCTCGGGATGTTTAAATCCCGGGCTTCATTTGCAACTTCGAATGCCTACATTAGCCTCCCTAGTTCGAACTAGGGGGCTAGTGTAGACATACCCTTAGAGAGACAAAGTGGGTGAGATTATTGGACCAATGTCTGTTGAAGAATTGTGTAAGTTTCTCAGAGCAGAAGAAGTACTCTGTAGGTACGTCTAGACAGTGGGGCTATTTCGGGATACCACAGGTACCTGTGGTACCTGTGGTATCCCGAAATAACTACCCCGCATCTTTTAAACATGCCTGTTATGTCAAAATATCTTTCAAAATAATGGGCATGCTATTTTGGCATCCCTGTAACCCTCGTTCCAAGAGGGTTAAGGGATGTGTCGAACTAGCGTGTTATTTCAAAATTTGGTGCTGTGTAGAAATAAGCTATTTCAAAATATGGTCAAAATCAGATATGCAATTCGCATAGTGCAAATTTCGTATCTTATTTCGAGTTTCGAGTGCTGTGTAGACACACCCTTGCTAAGGTAAAAAACTTTGCCTCTCTCCCCAACGGAAGTTGGTTCAATAAAAGATATGACCTCACCCACCTTGTCTCTTTACCATGCATAATATCTTACAAAGTTGTGATATTCTATTGATGGCAATTAGTTGAGCACCTAGTTTTTATGTATGACAAGTCAATGCTTTCCCAAATTTGACAGTACAGCCGGTCCCCAAGTTACGAACGGGTTATGGACCAAACGCTTGGCCGTAACTCGAAATGTTCATAAGTTGGACCCCATTGAGTTACATTGCGACTGCGCTGTTTGTAAGCGCAGGTCACATTCATAACTCAGGGACCGCCTTTACGACCGCTTAATGGGAGGTTTGGTCGTAAATGCGAATGGTCGTAAATCGACTGTTCGTAACTCGAGGACTGGCTGTATATGTTTGTTCAGTTTTGACTTTGCTTCATATTAAACTCACATTGTACTTCAACACAAAGAAAGTAGGCAGGGAACCTATATCAAATTCAGATTTCAACCCTCTATCTCGATTGGCTCTCGTGGCCCCCTGGCCAATACCTTTGCTAGGTACCTGAGTTAACCTTTTAGTCACATGACAGGATTATATAAAGATAACAGCTTTTTACTAGGTTTATGCAATAATTAATTCAGTCTCCTTAATTGTTTGTTACTATGTAATACTTGTTTCCTTGAGTCTGTTGTCTATTCTTAAAAACTGGAGCTTAAACCTGTGCAAAGTGATTTCATATTATTTTGCTTTCTAAAGGCTTCATTTTTATAGGCTTCTGTTCCTGAACCATGCATCCATGCAGACTTATGGATATGACACCCAGAAAAACCTGAAGGAAAAAGCTATCATGTTTTCATCTTGGTTTAATATTTAAGAACGAGGCAAACAATATTTTTTCAAAGTCTAGTTGCCACAACCCAGCTGCAGAGAAATAAGTACGTGTAGAAGGAGCTGTCAAGTAATCCAGACACCTTTCTTCCATATTTGAACACTGAAGTGTAACAAATACTGACAGAGTCAACCATTCAGGCAGTGAAGCCTTCCGTGAATAAATTCTAAATATACCCACACTATATCTTTTAATGTCCCTAGTCTTGTAAATATTCAAATTACAAGCCTTTTACAAATAATATCTTGTGCATATACATTCTAATAAAAAGATTTTTATCACAAATGGCTCAGCACTCTTCTGCAATAATGCAATTAATGGGGCATAGTAATGTCATTACAATATAGGCTTCAGAACAAACTAGAAGGCAGCTATGAATTATCTAAATTACAATAATATATAGCATTTTGCAATTAGATTGCCTCAGAATTCATTACTACAATGCAGTGTAGGGAATGAAAGTTCTCAAATCTCTACATTTTGGGGGGCAAATGCATTGTTGGGCAGACTCACAGATGTCTATTCAAACTCAATGTGGATCTGGGCTATGCTAATCTTTTTTGAGAGGAATGAACATTATTTTAAAAATTAATGTGGAGCCATAGTTACAAAATAACTTTACACTCTGCCCCTACATTGTACAATTTTAAATGTATTTTTCAACTGTAAAGGTTGTCTTCATTATGTGTTTACCTGAACTAAATAATTTTTTAGAAGCCAGCAATGTTCTGTGCTACTTTTGAAGGTAGGCAAATCAGATAGGATGTTTCTGCTGTAAAGGAATACCCTAAGGCAGTGTTTCCCAAACTATGGGCCGCGGACCGGTTCTGAGCTGTGGGAAAAAAATACCGGGCCTCAGCGTGGTTGCCGGGGTGCTCTGGGCTTCCGGAGTGTGCGTGCGGCGCTGGGTCCCCCAAGCCCTGGAGCAGGTTGGGCAGAGGATGCAGCCAGATGTTCCGGGCTCCCGGCACAGAGGCGTAGTGAGGGGGGGAGGGGGAGAAGTTGCCCCCGGGCGCCACGCTAGGCAGAGGCATAGCGAGGGAGAGGGACGGGGGAAGGCAGTTGCCCCGGGCACCACGCTAGGGGGGCGCCGAGCTGGGGTGGG
This sequence comes from Rafetus swinhoei, assembly GCA_019425775.1. Classification (NCBI taxonomy): domain Eukaryota; kingdom Metazoa; phylum Chordata; order Testudines; family Trionychidae; genus Rafetus; species Rafetus swinhoei. The sequence goes on along the minus strand of CM033443.1, from coordinate 34,642,784 downwards.
AGCAGAGCGCACAGCACCGTGAGTTGCGGCGAGCGGCGAACCTGGTCTGTATGGAAATGCTCCCCTGTAGGATTGTGCTACTTCTGATAGCAGTTTCCTATAGGAGCATTTCCTTACAATCATACAGATAAGAAAATGCTCCCAGTAGCACATTTCTATAAGGTAGCAGCTTTCTACATTACATGAGCACTGTTGGGCCATGTACTCCCTGTGCAATCAAGCCTCCGAGGCAGGGCCAAGCCATAGGAGCAGCCACTGTAAAGGTAGGGTTACCCTGCCTGGCTCTGCGGAAGGGGGGAGAGGGATTGGGCTAGGGCAGGGAAGCTGGGGGTGCCTGGTTCTGGGGGATAGGCATTGGATTAGAGCGAGGGGGCGTGTTCTGGGGCATTAGGTTGGAGCAGGGGGTCTGGGGATGCTTGGATCTGGAGGAGCGGTGGGTGCATTGGGGATACTTATAATTTTTAATAGGGTACTTTATAAAAAAAGTTGAAAAACACTCCTCTAAACCAGTGTTTCTCAACCAGTAGTATGAATACCCCGTAGGGGTACTTGAGAGAAGTCTGGGGGGGGTACATCAACACAACTGAAATTTGGAGAAAACTGAATTTGTGGTTTAAGTTATTCAGTGCTTTATTATTTTTGTACTTTTTTACACCCAAAAATGTCATCACTCACCTAGCTATGATTAAGTTGTTTAAACAAATGTGTTGCAATGGTAGAAAAAAATTTTGTGTGTCTGAAAACTGTGCTGGGGGTACTGATAATTTTTTTAAAGGGGGGTACTTTATAAAAAAAAAGGTTGAGAAACACTGCTCTAAACCATTCCTGTTGGCCTCCCTGTTTCCTTTCTCCTTTGGCAAGTTGGGCAGGTAGCAGTTTTGGTAAAAATATATCAGACATGTGCACACAGTGCCCTCTTTACCTCAAATCGTGCTGGATAATCCGGGCCTCAATTCTAAAGGTGATCGATTCCCTCCATGTGTTGTTGTGGATAGTGCATGTGGGGGCCTGCCCCAAACTGGAGGGGGTGGGGGAAGATGCAGTACAAGCTCTCCCCTTCCTCTCAGGGTCCTGCTCAGCCATGCTCCAGGTTCAGAGCCCTGCCCCATGCCGGGGGGGGGAGGGCACAAATTTTGCTTTTGCCCCCAGGCGCATAACATCCTCGCTACTCCTCTGATGCTAGGGGGGCACCGGGCTGGGCTGCAGGGGTGGGGGGTGAGGTACAGGGCGCTGGGCTTACCTGGGCTGCAGGGGGAAGGAGGTGCCAGGAACCCAGGGCTAGACTCAAGGGGAGGGGGGGGGCAGGAAATCAGAGCTGGGCTCAGCAGTTTTGCAGGGCTTGGGGGGAGGTGCAGGGAAACGGGGTTCAGCTGTGCTGTGGGGGAGGCATGCAGGGAACCAGTGCAGGGCTCACTCAACTGGGCTGAGGTGGATGGGGGAAGGCATAGGGAACAGAAGGGCAGCTCAGATGGGCTGTGAGGGGCTGCAGGGAACTGGTACTACACTCCCTTGGATTGTGGGGGATGGTTTTGGGAGAGGTACAGGGAACCAATGGGGGTGGGCAGCTCAGTTGGGTTGCAGGGGAGGGAGGTGCAAAGAAGCCTAGTGTGGAGGGGGAGGACCAGGAGCCCTGAAATAACCTTCCCTGGTTCAAAAAAATCCCACATCTGGGACCAGTCAGGTTTGGGAAATCCTAGTCTAGCCAGCTTTCTATCCATCTTACAGTCCATTTATCCAATCCATATTCCCTTAACTTGCTGGCAAGAATATTGTGGGTGACCATATCAAAAGCTTTGCTAAAGCTGGTGTTGGGAGGACCAGAAACAACGTATTTGCATATTCATCATTTGCTTAATGAATATGCAAATATGTAAATGAGTGTTACCGGTCCGTCAAAAGCTCATGAATGGATTTACTGGTCCCCGTGTCAAAAAGTTTGGGAACCCCTGCCCTAAGGTAAAGAATAGGCCCATGGTAGAATCCCTCTCCCTTCACTCTTCCCTCCTTCCCCAGGCACGACATGCAAGTAACCATTTGCCCTTGGTTGTTGTTGTGTCAGCCAGCTGGAGCCTGCTATGCTGCTTTAAGTGGCCTGACTGGACAGTTATATGGAGGCATTCAGCCTCTGGGGTAAGTCTCCATGGTTACAGCCTGGCTCCTGGGGCTCATGCTAAGGTGCTAGACACAGACATATAGATGCTTGGGCTCTAAAACCAACCTTCCTTCCCAGGATTCACCTCCAGCCCAATCCCAAATGGCTATTTTTGTGCCATAGCATGAGCCCCCCCACACCTTCATCAGTAGCTTTGGAGTTGGAGCTTCTTCGCATGCATCCTATGAGTGATCCAGAACACACAGGCTATGTCTACACTACGGGGGTTTTCCAGGATACCTCCAGTATCCCCGAAAAACTCAGCTGTGTCCAGGGAATGCGTCTGCTCTTCCAGGTTTTTTTTTGGGGGGGGGGGTTTGAGGAAGAGCAGATGCGCTCTTTCAGAAGCCCTGTCTTCCTCCTTCCACAAGGAAGAAGGGCTCTTCTGAAAGAGGAGGCTTTTCCAAAATTTGGTCCAGTGTAGACAGGCAAATTTCGGAAAAGCGTCTTCCGAAAAACTATTGGAAAAAGGTACACAAATTGCAGAGCACAATTTGCGTACCCTTTTTCCCATAGATCAGTGGAGTCTAGACATAGCCAGAGTTTTAGAAACCCCAACCCTCCCCTCCATTCTGCAAGAGGGCAAACTTTCTTTCCTTGATGGAATAATTAGGAGAACATTCATTTTATTTTCTGTCCCTGATGCAGACTTTTCCTTGTAGCGATCATTAGGCCTTTCCCAGAAAAGTTGTGGACGAGCTTTTCTACCTTTCCAAAATTCCTGTTAAAGGTAAATATTTGGAGCATTTTTAAGTTGTTTCTCTACCTACGTTGGTGAAGACCACTAATATGTCTCTGCTTCTGTAGATGACTGGAAATCTACACTCATATGATCTATTCCTGGATTGGCCACTGACTCAACATTAGACAAGCTAGTTCACTTCTCCCTAACTTGTCTGTCAAACAGTCTTATTTTCAGCTACCTCAGTGTAAGACTTAATAGATGTAAAGATGAAAGTTCAAAGTATTACTGTTAGGCTGTTAGGGTAAAACAGCTAAAAGCCAATACCCAATCCCACCCTCTTCTCCTCTGAAATCCTTGCTGGTCTTTATAAAGTATGTTATGCAAATGCCTCAAGTTCACAGGTTTTCCAGGGTGAAAATGGTTTGAGGAAGATGCTGTAAAGCCAGACATACCCATGCTTGACATGAGTTCACCCATGGGAGTACAGGACTTGAAAAGGGCCTAAATCTTGTTTTATTGTATCCCGAGAAACAATTTCTAAATGCTAATATAAACTGCTTTTTGCCTTTACCAGGGAATTGTAATTTAGTTAAAAATAAATTCCAGAAACCCTTTTTTTATTTTTTATTATTGTAGCACAGTATACACAACAGCTTGGTGGTGTGAAATGTGAGGTTTTTGGGACCAAGTCTTACCAGATATCAGAGAAGGCTGGTCTCTCATACTCCATTTACAGAGTTTCACTTCATCCTTGGAGTGATCCTTGAAGGTGAAAGCACAGACTTTAGAACAGAGTTCAGAGTCTGCATCCAACAGCAATAAAGAAGACACCACAAACATACTTATTTGTCAATGTTTCGTTTATGATTCCTTGATGTTACTACTTCCTTGTATTGTTCTTGAAGTAAACAGATTTGACTCAATATTTTCTGACATTGAATAGAGTTCTCTTCTGTTCCCCTTTGTGTATTACTTTGGCTCATAAGCCTGGTGGGATATGCAGTATCAATTTACCATGCACATTTTAGATGTTGTGAATTGCCTGGTTGATATTTGTGTTACTATTTTTTGTGATTTTTGGGACCTGCAAGAGAAGCTGTTTCTATTTGATGGAAGGAGAAAAATATTCTTTTATGATACAAACAGCAATGGGCTTAAACTGCAGCAAATGGGGTTTAGGCTGGACATTAGAAAAAGTTTCCTAATATCAGGGTGATTAAACACTGGAATAAATTGCTTAGGGTGGTTGTGGAATCTTCAACATTGGCAATTTTAAAGTGCAGGTTAGACAGACATCTGTCAGGGACAGTCTAGATGGTGCTTGGTCCAGCCAGAATATGACTAAATGACATTTTGAGGTTCCTTCCAGTTCTATGATTCTATGATGCACATGTGTATATCCATTGTCTGAAGCTGAGGACAATTTCTCTTATACATATTACCTGGGCTTGACAAGCGGCGGTGAGCCCCGCTTGCTAGCCGTGCGGTTTGGCACGCTGCGCATGCGCAGACCACGCTGCATGGCCGCACCGGGCTAAAATCTACTCACCACGGGCGAGTAGATTGCCCTAATTGTCGAGCCCTGCATATTACAAATATTTTGAACACATTGGTTCCTTCTCCCCTCTGCCCCCCACATGCATTGAGTCTAATTGTGGAGAAGAAAAAACAACAGATGAGGAGGAGCACTTCCCAGCTTATACTGGATTTGGAGTTTGCTTTCCTCTGTTAACTGTTTGGCTTTGGAATTACTGTAATCAAAATTGATGTATATGGATTCTTGATTTGTTCATTATATTTAGGATGTGTCTAGACAGCGGCACTATTTTGGGATACTTCTGGTATCCCAAAATATCATTTTCTACATCTTGCCAGTATGCCCATTATTTCAAAAATAGCTTTTGAAACAACTGGCACACTATTTCAACGTCCCTGTAAACCTCGTTCTATGCGGATTAAGGGACATTTCAGAATAGCTCTCTATTTTGAAATTTGGCACTGTGTAGACAGTGCCAAATTTCGAAATAACTATTTCGAAATTAACTCAAAATAAACTATGCAATTTGCACCCTTAGGCTATGTCTACACTCGCGGCTTCTTGCGCGATAAATATGCAAAGGAGGCGAAGCGTGGAATATTGCCAAGCCTCATTTGCATACCTAATGAGCCGCCATTTTTGCATAAGAGGCCCTTGTGCCCGAAGGAGCTGTCAACACTGCCCCTTCTTGCACAAGAAAAACCCTCTTGTGCAATGCCATTATTCCTGAAAATAATCGGCGTAACTGCATTGCGCAAGAGGGTTTTTCTCGTGCAAGAAGGGGCAGTGTAGACAGCTCCTTCGGGCGCAAGAGCCTCTTATGCAAAAATGGTGGCTCATTAGGTATGCAAATGAGGCTCGGCGATATTCCATGCTTTGCCTCATTTGCATATTTCTCGCACAAGAAGCTGCGAGTGCAGACATAGCCTTAGTGTATCTCCATTCTTGTGCAAATATATTCAATTCAGAAGTACAGCAAGTTTTTATGTGAGTGCTAGCTTCATACTCAAAATAGAGGCCTTTCTGTTTACCAGGAGTGACCCTGTTCACATCCATTAGCAACTGAATACAAACTTAGGGTTATGTTCTCACATGACTAGGTTTATTATTTACACTTACACAAAATAAATGAGAATTTAGAAAATCTCCTATTTCTCTCACTAGACTTAGGTGTAAGTACTCTTGTCTTACTTCTGATGTATTGAAACTATTCTGCTTTCATAAAGGAACATGAAATGAGTGGTTTGATTTCATTCTAGTCCTTAGCAGACATTAGCCATCATCATACATGTATCATAGAACTGGCTTTATCTGTTTGAAGGGTTTGTGTCTGGCTAAGGGTACGTCTAGACTACATACTTCTTTCGAAAGAAGCTTTTTCAGAAGAATCTTTTGAAAAAGCTTCTTTCGAAAGAGATCGTCTAGACAGCCACAACTTTTTTCAACTAAGCGATCCGCTTTTTCGAAAGAGAGCACCCAGGCAATCTGGATGCTCTCTTCCGAAAAAGCCCTGTTTGCGTTCAAGAACACCTTTTTTCAAAAGAGCTCTTTCGAAAAAAGGCATTCTTCCTCATAAAATGAGGTTTACCGCTGTTGAAAAAACTGCCACGTTCTTTCCATTTAATTTTGAAAGAATGCAGCGGCAGTCTAGACACAGGTGAAGTTTTTCCAAAAAACAGCCACTTTTTCCGAAAAAACCCTGTAGTCTAGACATAGTCTTATGGTGAAACAGATTTCCACATTATGCTATGCTGTTCAACCTTTTGTAAGTGCTGCCTGCTTTTCCTGGGACTGTATAGATTTTCTCGTAAGTGTAAGCCAAATTCTTTTGGGGGCGAAGGTGTCTGGGGATTTTTGAATTGTTCACTCCATTTGCATTGCTGCTCTGTTCAGTCATGGATCATTCTCCTGTCTCATACTGATGCCTCCGAATCCTTGTGCACCAGGCTCCCACAGCTGTCTCTCTGATTTGTCCCATGTTGAATCCAGCAGTGACATCTGAGGATATTCTTGGGCTGTGGTTTTCTGCTTCAATGGCTTCTCAGTACATGAAGTAGAAAACTCTTGTTTTACTCTTTTCAAAAATCCCCAAGCACCAAGTTTGTGTCTTGCTTTTTGTGTTATCACTAGGGCCTTTAGTAGTCTAGCACCAGTCAGTCTTAATCTGGCTAAGTGTAATTTTTCTTCCTTTAGGAGTCCAGAGGTCCTGTGATTTTGTAGTTTTCTCCAAGTTCAAATGAATTGAGTTCTTATGCTCAAGTTCTTAAGACGAGTTATTTGTTTTAGGTCCTCCCTCTACATTGCATTAACACTAATCTGATACCAGTGTTGCTCCACTGGAGTCACTGGCATTTCATTAAGATGGAGTGGCACTGCAAACAAACAAACAAACACATAAAAATCAAATACTCTGGAGAGAATAGCATCTCTCCCTTCACTGTAACATTCCAGCAACTACTGAATAACTAACTGGAAGTTGTCCAGATTCCTGTCTGGGTGGTTCAGTAAGGATGTGTTTACACAGCAGGGCTTAACTCGAATAAGCTGTGCAAACTGAGCTACGTCAATTGCGTAATTTATTTTCAAATAGCTATTTTGAAATAGGGAGCGCTTACCCAGCACTTATTTTGAAATAGACTACTCTTCCTCCGACTTCTCTTATTCCTCATACAATGAGGGTTACACGAGTCGGCGTAAGAAGTCCTCCAACTTGACAGTATTTTAACACTCTTTCGAAATAACTGCCTGCTGTGTAGACGCGTTCTAAGTTATTTTGGAATAGTGCTGGTTATTTCGAAATAATGTTGCAGTGTAGAAGTAACCCATGCACTTAATAGGGAGCTATCCTTTTAAGAGACCCCTGTGTGGGAAGTAGGAGTGAGTTGAGTGTTACTGTTGCTGGGCGGATTTAGCACTCCACCCAGAAGCTTCTGGAGGTGGGTCCAATAGTTTGGGGTCAGACTTCATGAGCAAGCAGGCAGGGCAGCTGCTTTTCTAAGGCTTGTGTGAGTTGGAGGAAGCTAAGCCAGGAGTAGAAAACGCTGCTGTTCCTCACTCTGCAGCACTTTGCAGCAGGGTTTCTTTAAGTCTGTTCAATTGTGAGCTAACTGACTAGTTAATCAGTGAGCTGCCTGCCTAGCAGTGACCATAGCAGAGGAAGAATCTGCCTGGACTCCAGCTGAGGATTCCCTACAAGCAAGTGGAGAGAGAGATTTCAGACTCAGCATATGGTGCAGAGTTGATATCAGAGGCACAAACTGAGACTTTGGTGAACCAAATCTAAGCTCTTGGAACCTCTCAGTCTTTTCCTACTATGTTTGTGTGGACTGAACTGTTCACATTTCACTTTCAGTTTTCTCTTTACTTATGTTTAGTGTAATTATAGACATTATTTGTGGATTGTAAAATAGTTGTGTTCTGTTGTAAGAATTAGAATATTTGTTTTTTCATAAAATTTTATAAAGTTATTTAATTCAATTCATTATTTTAGTTTCTTTTGGAACTTGAATGTAGGGAGGCTAACACTGGGCAATCCTTGCTGAAATTCCTAACAGACTAAACGCTGGGTCTCCAGTACTGCAGTGGAAGTGGGGGTTTCTTTAGACACTGGAGAAGGGCAGTGAAGTCTAGCCCACTCAAGGTTACATAGACATACCCTAAATGATACAATCAAGTTCAGGTGGTCTTTTGACCTATCTATGTCAGAGATCGCCTTGAAGAGATAGCCTAGTTTGGTATCATGAGGTTTCTAGCTCTAAGTAATTCAAAAGAAACCTTATTTTATACTTATTCTGAAAAAAATCTCTAAAATGTTGACATAATATCCCCAGCTTGGTGCCATAACCTCCCCAACTTAAAAAAACAAACAAACACCTGCTAGAAATCCCGATCAGATCATAGAGAAAGCGGGTATTGAATTAGACCTTAAGAAGCACCGCCAGATAGTTCAGATATTTATGTGGCTCCAAACACAACCAGCGTGGCTGGACTTATGCTGTTATCAGCAAGGTTCTTCATTATAAAGACATGTCATTGCCAACACTCCTCCCACTCTTCCCCCCTCCCCACTTTCCCACACTGAAAGAATAGGTCAGACCTGGTGGGTAGCATGTTTCTGAAAAGGCCAACAAATGTATTACATTTTGGTCACTCTTTTGCTGCTGTGTTAGAAAATCCTCTGACAGAACTGACAGCTGCTTCATTTCTGCTTTTACTTAAAGGTTTGTAAGGCACTGTGTACATTTCTGGTGCTGTGTAAATACATTGTATGAATAGCACCGTGGTAGCATATGCAAGGTTTCTTAAACACTAATAAATGGTACAGAGGCCTTTCAGAGCACTTGTACTTGGTGATAATATATATTTTTGTTATAGTGATGGCCTCATCATGCCTAGCACTGTACAGGCACATAGTAAAATAGTCCATATTTTACTCTGGGGGCATTCTGTGCCAAAAATTAAAAATTATCTGCATAGTATTGTAAAATTCTGCAAATTTCATTTGACAAAATGACACTACCTAACCATGCTGGTTTCAATTATTTTGGTAATTTATTTCAAAATACCTGTCAGCAAGTATGTAACGATACAGATACGCACAGAAGTTCCCCAAGTAGAAAGTTAAAGAATGACAATCCATTTCCTGCTTTTCTGTTCCCTCCACCCCTGCCCTCCCAACCACCAGAGCCCATCTGGGGAGCCAGACAACTGCATATCCTCCCCTCCAGAGCTTGCCTCTGGGGTCCCTCCCCAGACCATGCACCTAAACCCCCACATCTCTAGAGCCCCATTGTGGAGGGATCCCCCAGCCTCAATAACCTGCACTTCCTCCCCTTTCAGAGCCCAGTTGCAGCCCAGACACCTAAGTTCCCACTAAGGCACATGCCTGTGCAGGAGGCCACCTAGGGCCATGCACTTACCTCTCCCAGCTTCAGGGCTACAATAGAGAGAAATGGCTCTCACTCCCATTTCCAGGGCTGGAATGGGGAGAAAGGACTCCCCTTGCCCAGTGGTATTGGTGGGAAGAGATGTGCTGCTCTGGGCCTGGAGCTGCTGTGTTGGAAAAAGAAGCACCTTTTGCCTGGCTCCAGAGCTGCTGTGGCAGTGGGAGAGGCACCTCTGACTGAGCCCTGCTCTGGAGTTGCTGTGGCAGGGAGAGATGACTGAGGGAAGTCCTTTCTCCCTGCTGCAGTCCCAGGGCAGCCTTCCACCCAAATCCTTCACCCCCAGATCCACCCCGAGACCTCACTCCCTGCCAGAGCTATTACCCCAGCACTGCCCCACCCTGAGACCCCTCCGGCACCCTGAACCTCTTGGTCCCATCCATGCCGCACGTCACCTCCATATTAGTGCACATAGTGAAGTTCATCCAAACATGGATGGGAAAAATTAGAGGGAGCATTTCCAGACCCCCATGTCTCCTCTCCTTCCCCCCTGAGCTCAGGAATCCAGAGGGAGAAATAGCCTGGCGCTTGGGTTTACACAAAATATACTGCACCCTGCCATCTCCTTCCCTCAGGGCATGCTCAGAATGGCAGCTGTCAGGAAACCTCTAGCTCCTTCTCCCTCCCCCCAGCAGTGTCGTTCCAATGGCTCCACTGAGTCCAATAGGCTGTGGTGGCTAGCAGCGCTACAGCCCATTTCTATGGGGGAAAAGGAAATCCTGCACACACCGTGTTCATTTCTGCCCAATTCTGCATTGCGCAGTGGTGCAGAATTCCCCCAGCCGTGATATTCCAAAGGGCTCGCCACAAAGGAGGGGAAAGACAAACAAAGGAGAAGGAAGGGGAAATGTGACCTAAGCAAAGTTCCATAGCGGAGCCAGAAATAGAACTTAGGTATTCCAAGCTTCAGACTTGTGTCTTGTCCACCTGACTGAGCTTTGCCTTGGATGCTACTTTATATTCCAGAACACATAAAAAACAGAGAGTGAGTGTCTGTGTGAGCACGTGTGCATGGGCATAAAAACAACGTCTTTGAAAAACTGCGACCAACTTATGCCTTGTGGGATGAGGTTTACCGGGGCGGTCGACAAAGGCTTTTGATGTTGACCGCGGAGCGTCCAGACTACCGTGCTGAGCCGACAAACAGCTGATCGGCACAGCGCGGCAGCCATTTTGATGGAAATGAAGCGGCGATTATTTAAATCGCCGCTTCATTTTGCTATGTCTACAAAGCTCATCTACATGGCTCCATCGATGGAGCCATGTAGTGTAGACGTACCCTTAATGATGAGAACCTGTGAAGCTACAGTCAGAAACTAAAGCTGCCCTCCCACTCTTAATTTACTGACCTTCTGTTGCAAAGCAAATTTGTCCTCTCTAGATTTTCCTGGTGAATGGATGAGCAATAGGATAGGAGTCCTTAGAGAGCTTTCTAACAGATTCATTGAGATTTAGTAGAGTTTGTTTCTGAGACTGTGACATCGTATTGCTTTACTGTTTCTGTTATGGCTAGGGTCACCAGTTGGCACTGTTACACCTAATCTTATAAGTTCTTTCTCTTATTGTGAGAAAATTATTAGTCTTGGAAGAATTGCTGTCCTGTTGGTTTTCAGATGTAGTCCTTAAGCAAGCTGTAGCAAATGGCAAGGAAATTTGTTCTCTGTTGTAATTGTTCTCACTGAGTGTCAATTCTTGAGGCAGAGTTGCTCCCTGGGGCAACCGGGTATTAGTTTTTGACATGCAAGAGTGTTGCCTGCATGCTGTTGCAGCACTCGTGTAAATAAAAAAGTAGCATTAAGAACATCCCTGGTCCTTTATCGACCAATTTCCCTTCCAATGGGAAATTGACCTACATGGCCCTGACACTCAGCAGACTGGACACACTATGAATATCTGCTCAGAACAGAGGTTGGGTATAGCTCTAAATAACTCTCCGTGTTAAAAAAAAAATGAAAATTCAGAGGGGTAACTGTATTGGACATCAGAAATTGCAATACACGTAAACTTGTAGGGGAACATTTTAACCTTCCTGGTTACTCAATCATGGATTTAAAAGTAGCCATTCTTCTACAAAGGAATATCACTAATGACACAGTCTGCAGAACTGGAATTCATCTACAAATTTGACACTGTTACCTTGGGTTTGAATAAAGACATTAATTGGTTAGTGCATTACAAAGCTGATTTCTCCTGCCTTTAACAGCCAGCCCACTTAATTAACCTCATTAACACAGGTCCTACAATTGCCAGGTACTTCTGCTATTATATGTGTTTATCTATCTATCTGTCTGTCTGTCTATCTATCCTTGAAGGCTCTACCAATTTCTTAATTTACAGCTGGACTTTAATATTTGGCTGGAGGATATACTCATAGTGAGGAGGTACTTTTTGCTGCTTTTGTGAAATTCAGTCAGGACTGGTCATGTCAAAAATACAGGATATTGTCACCAGTAAAAACTTGATAGTTGCTACAGCCTTGGCTGCTCCATTACAGAGACACTAAGGCTATTCCATTTTCAAAGTGTATTCTAAATATAAGAATGCAGTGGTAAAGTTAATTTTATTTGCAAACTGTAGCATTTTAAATTCTGAAAAGTTTATTTGTACATACACATAACTGTATCTTTGTAAACAATTTCATTTCAGATGTATTTAACTGAAGTTTATCCTGCAGCCATTTTTGTTTTAAAGAGTTTAAGTGATCTTTTTTTAAAAATTGTATTTTCCTTGTAGAAAAACACTGATTAATAACTATGGGTCAAATTCACCATTCACCAATTCACCATTTAGATATCTAGTGGAATTTATGAAAGTGCTTGTGCAGCATATGTGCCTAACTCCTTTTGACTTGCTTTGGGAGTTATGTGCCTAACTCATTTTACAGCTTTTGTAAATTCCACAAGGATCCTGTTTTCATCTTTAGGAGTCTAAATACCCTTCTAAACCTGTCCCTAATGAGTGGAAAAGCAAAAACTAGCATCTCTAGCTGCAGCAAATAACTTCACAAATGAGCTAATGGGGCATCTTCTAAACATGGGCTGAAAATAAATTCAGAGGAGCATACAAGAATTAGATATTTGACAGCAAAAATTTAGTTCCTAATGCTCTTAAACTCATTTGAAAATCCCTATGTTCATGACAAAGTGTCAGTTTCCTGTCCTAGCATTATCTGTTCTTCATAGGATCCTATCAGAGTCTTAATTCTACTTACTCCAAAAATGTTAGTGGTTTAAAATGTGCATTGCTTACCAGCATAGACTTCCAGGTAATATGGGTTTTGTTGGGAAAGGAGAGGGTCTGAGTATACAAACCTTTTCCTATGACAGCAGTCTTTGTGTGAATACGGCTATACAAGATTGCACCCCTTGAGTTGAGGGGACTATATACTGAAAACCTACACATTCATTTAGAGCGATGCCATATTAGGAACAAAATCATGTTCTAACTGCTACTGTAAAGACCAATTTGCCATATAAAACATGAGAGCTGTACTGAAATATGAGCCTGGAGAGCAACTCTTTTGATCTCAAGTAGTCAAAAGGTTGGCGTGTATAATGCTATGAAAATAAATGATGTCAAAACTGTAGGAAATAATTTATGGTTAGGAGATTGGTTTACTGATAGAAGTACACCACTAATAAAAATTTATAATGCAGAAAGGCAAATAGTTTGACAATAAAATGGATGGAAATTAGAAAACTTTGTTATAATTTTTTTATAATTATAAAACTTTTTATAGGAAAGTGTTAGAAATATCTTTCAGCCTATTCAGCTGGATGTGATCAGCTAACTTATAGTATGCGGATGTAAATGATTTAAAATGGCATTTTTACAAAGTCTATAATTAGAAATCAGCCAATTGTTTTCTATAATATTCGTTACTTTCCTAAATAATTGCATTAGAATTGTGACCTATGGTTAAGGCCCAATTCTACAAAGCTTTATTCTCCTGAGGAATCCCTATTCCCATGAGTCGCTTTAGTGATCAAGGTTCTGAACCTACAAAATCTAATTGATACTCCTTACTTACCTCATGTCAGCGGGAATACTCAAGCTCTTAAAATTAAGTATGTGCACAAGTGCAGTATTGGGGTTGTGACACTCCCATATTTTAATGAAAATATGTTTTGAATATGTTTATGCATAACTTGAATATGCTTTATGCAAAGCAAGTCAAGTTACTTGTCATTCAAGAGCCACTGAGCCACTGAAGGTATATATTTTATTTGTGTGCATGTATCATTCTTTTATGTAAAGGTAGAAATATGAAGTGTAAACCTGCTTATTAATCTAGAATTTCTAGTGAAAGCCATCAGTGGTACTTAGGAGACTTAATGGCTTGGTGCTCAAGGCAACAATCTGTAAATGGTTTTGTTTTTCCAGTAAGCCTAAACTATGGTTGGTCCTATAAAAACATGTGACCATGCCATCTGGGGCTGGAATCTATCTTGATTTTGATATTTTTCCTTAGAGATGAGGAGAATGAAACAAAAGTTTCCTGCCCTGGGGAAATTCTATTTAAAGGATGGGAAGCAATTAGTGATTGTCTTCATCTGGCTTTTGAAATCTGCCTACCTACCCTCAGAAGATACACGAGAAGCTATTAGACCCAGAGAAAAGATCTGCTCTGATATGATGGATTTTACTTGAAATTGGGCCTGGGGTGAGAAATATGTGTAACAATCTCTCTGAGGGCTTGTCTACATTACAGAGAAGATTGACGCTGCTGCAGTCGATTTTCCGGGATTCAAATTAGCAGCTCTAGTGAAGACCTGCTAATTTGAACTGAGAGGGTTCTCCCATCAACCTCCCGCTGCGTGGACAGCACCAAAACAGGATTTAAGATAATTTGACTCCAACTATGTAATTAGCATAGTTGGAGTTGCATATCTTAAGCTGACTTTCCCCTTTAAGGTAGACCATGCCTGCCTATATTAGGGTTAGCTGGTATGTTTTGTTTATTTTAGATTAGTAATTTCCTTTGATCTTCAGAGGGGTAGCCGTGTTAGTCTGTTAGTCTACCATCTACATGTTTTATTAGTCTCTAAGGTGCTACATAACTATTCATTGTTTTTAAGTTTTTCCTTTGATCTGTCTGTTTTTCCGTTAAATCACTTAAATCCTTTTTATACTTAATAAAAACATTTTTTGTTTATTATCAGACCCAATGTAAATAATTGTTTCCTGGGGAAGGGAGTAGAGCAACAACAGTGCACCTCTCTCTTTCATTAATAAAGAAACTCTCTCTATGAGTTTCCCCTATGTAAAACTTTTATACTGTGTAAGATGGATTTATTTGGGGGTTTAGTCCCCTTTCAGGGATGCTGTCAAGTCCCTAGAGCTGAGCCCTCGCAGAGCAGTTATCAGTGTCTATGTTACTCTGCTGGGGGGAGCTATTCCCCCAACTCTGTGCTTTGTTGGGGGAGATCAGAGTTTCTGGCCCATCAGGACAGGGTGGTGGGACACCCCATTGGGAAGGTAGGCAGGTTCAGTGGTCTGATCAGCACATTGGGTGACAGTCTCAAGGGGATCTCTGTGATCCAACCCATCACAGGGACCTTACATTTTCTGAGTTTACGACCTTAGTTACATCACAATCTGGTGCTAGTTATGTTCTTGTATGGTCTTAATTACTGTAGTGGTTGGGTGGCTAATCTGTCTGCAGCTAGAACTGCAATAGCTTTCACACCAGCAGCTTTTATTGCTTTCATGAGAAAACGGGTCACTAACCAGTGTCAGTTATCCAAATTTGCTTCAGTGAGAGACTACTGGAAGCATTCTACCCTAATGCAATCTTGTTCTTTGACCTTGAAAAACAATCCTCTTATTCCTTGCTTTAATACTATGGCCAAGTTTGGGTCTCTTTACAGGCTACCCTCCCCCTTTGTGGCTTTGTAGAGCTCTGTTTTTTGCTCTTTTCTTAGTTCTCTTCCTGCTTGTCCTTCTGACTCCGTGTTATTTTGCCCTGCTAGCAGCACACATATTAGAACTGCTAAAAATACCTGTACCTATGGTCAGGAACTAATCCGAGAAAACAGACTATAACATTTGGATGGTTCATTTATCCAGAATTCATAAAAAACAGTCTGTCCAAGAGGAAGTGTCCTTGCCCAGTTCAGTAGAACTGTTCTGACAAAAGTCTCGGGACTACTTAGACTGACATGCTTCAACCCCTCTGAAGTTAAACTTTCTTCCCAAAATGTTGTGAACCAAAGAAAGAAGATGGTCTTGATCTCTTCTTGTGAGCAACTCCCGCATACCTTCTTGAAGGGCTAAAGATAAGCCATCTCAACTGATGAAGAATGACAGATGGACTAGGTAACGTTAATAAGTGGGCCTAGAGTACTGGTTACTTAGGTCGATCCAATGTGTGGTTTCATTATGTCATTTGAAACAGGTCCTCAGCTACAAAGTCCTGGCCCTTGAGCAAACTTGATCAGTATCACCAGACTCAACACATAAAATGCTCACATATCTAGCCAGAGGTTAAAAGAGAAAGGTGGCACAACTGTGAAAATAAACTGACCTCAGTCGGGCATCAAATAATTGAATTTAATGAAACATTGTAAATGCATTTGTTTCGTTCTTTTATTTCCCTGATTAGTTTTATGTCTGCTTTTTAAATGTGATGAGGTTTTGCTGCCTATAGAGCAATTTTAACATGGGTTGAGAAGGGGTTTGAAGCTGCCATATAAATCATTTTCAGTCATTTTGCTGTGAATTTCCAGAGTATCATGCTGTCAGAACTGTGGATCTATGTCATGTTGATCTTTGTGATAAAAAAGGAAACAATAACTATGAGGCAAAAAAAAAAAAATCTCCAAGGAAAAGAGCACATGGCCTAAAAAATGTCCAGACTACAAAGTTGATCAAGTTTCTTTGTTCTGTGATTGTTACAATAAAAGTTGATATTCAATGCGGATTGTCCTGAAGTTAACATAATCTAATATGATATATACATTCATGTGTATACGTTTTCAGTCATATGATACACACAGGTAACACTTTTCTATTTTGGCAAATCAAGACAAGAAGATAAATAGGGAGAAGTATATATATGTTTGTGTAATAAAGCCAGCTTACTGATTGCAGGGGAGACATTTCCTACACAAACCTACAGCAGTGACTTGATAGAACAGGACAGAATCATGCAGCTTCAATTAATGTGCAAATATGCGTGCTGAACTTTCATTCTGTTTATCATGTGGACATGGGGTTATTTTTATCTCCATATTCTGTATATGACATCTTAGTTTGCTTCTTGCCTGCTACCATTGGAAAAAGTCATCATGTGGCACACTACAAGCTGAAGGAATTTGGAGATAAGTTCCTCAGCTGTCATACACATCCTTGAGCAGATCTTGGTTAGGAGATAGACCTCTTCTTTCTGCAAGGATTATCATTAAGGTTTCTGTGTGCTCTCCTTATTAAAATCACATGCATCTTTTGACCTTAAGCTGTGAACAGTTCCTTGTCAACAATGATTGACTGTCATATTTGAAAAGTCCATATTTAGCAAAGTGAGACTCAGAAGAGATTTTTATACAAAATACAGTGGTATTCAGTTTTAATAATTTAAAAATTTTAGAAGGTGAATTGTCAGGGACTCAGTAATGGTTCTCTTATACTGAGGTGATCTCTACACAATCCTCAACATCAGTGAAATTTAGAACAGCATAAAGATTTTTTTCCCAAATGCATCTGCTGATTATGGTTCCCAGGAGACAGTTCACACTTCTGCATTGACACACTAGTGTGGACCAGGAATGTCACCTCCTTTTGGCAGGTGTAGCTGGGACCGATGGTGTAGAAGGCTATGAAATTTGGATCTTTCTAATTAGTCTAATGCCAGGATAGTAAAGGCACTATATGTTTGTTTCACAAAGAGAGGCAGAATAGGGGTTTTTGGGACACTGGGCCAAGGCAAGCGGGGGACCCTCCAGCTTCTTCTGCCAAAAGTGCTCCTGTCGGGGAAATAGGATTGGGGCAAAAGGGCTTCTTCTATGCTCTCCAACACTTCTGCCAGGGAGCAGGGTCAGAGCTGGCAGGAATGAAAGGACAAGCCCTCATGCCTAGCACCATTCTTCAGCAACAGGGCCTACTGGGAGGAGTAGGTCAGGATGTGAGAGTGCCCATTTTTCCAAGGGCCCCTCAAATGGCCAATGACCTGAGCTTGAGCCTTGTAGGCCAGTGGCTAATCTGCAAGGCAGTAGCATTTTGAGACTATCAATCACAATCTAAATATTATTGGTTAATACCATGAAGAACTTGCATTGGAAATGTAGCTATTGCAGAGTTACTTTCTTTAGTGAATAAAGAGGTTTTTATTTATGATTGTTGTTCGTGTGGGTGGGGTTTTTGGTTGGCTTTGGTTTTTGTTTTTGCTTTTTTGTGGGTCATAGTTTCTGTTTGGTTATTTGTAGCATAGCTACTACAGTGTCTCTCAGGCCCATTGGTAATAACCAAAGAAAGGCTATTGTTCATTTAAAAATTAATTTATAGCAGTGATATTTCTGATTACTAAAGTGCATAATTTCTTTGGTGCAGTTTAAAATAATTCATAGGGACTTCATCATATAAAAATTCCTGGATACTTTTTAAATAAAATCAAAGATATAGAAAATAATGAGCAAAATGCAACCCAGAGATAGTCTGAATTAAGAAAGTAGCTTTTTCCTAAGGCTTGTGGGAAATAATTTCAGGTGCATAATGTGGCAAAGAACGGTTAATACCAATCTCAAGTCTAGTCTTTAGAAGCAAGAACACTGCATCCAAAGGTACCACAAACTGAGTTCTTTGCTGGTGGAAAGCATTATTGATTTTGATGGGTGTGTGCCATTGACACCAACATAGAATTTGGCCCTGCTTATCTAATTTGGGTGAAAGAAGGAAGAAGCCTAAGCATAAAAGACAATCTTGCTTTTGAATGATGAACCCAATTTTTCCATTGTTAACCATGCAAAAGCCATCAGCTTGCAGTGTTATGAATTTGGTCCAAAATATTTTAAGTGGAGTTTCGACAAGTAGGAATTCAATTGCACCGCTTTAATATATCTAATAATGTAATACACAGGAATGGTTACCCTGTGCTGATTCAGCTCCGAAACTGAATGGGTCCTTCTCAAGCTACATTTCTTCAGTCCTTTATTTATGCAAAGGTCTTTCTCGCTGTGACACAACTAGGTGCTCACCAGCAGACTGCAGTTAATTCTAATACTTTTAAGGTTTGATACCCACTAATGTTAACGAGATCAACCATCTCAACATAACCGCAAGATCCATTCAGTGTAAACTGCAGATAATGATGTTACAGACAGCTGCTCTCTAGATACACTCACTAAGGGCATGTTTACATGAGGAAACTATTTCAAAATAAGTAAAATTGATTTAATAACTCCTGAAATAACAAAATTGAAATAGTATGGCCTCACTACGGGGAAGCCTCAAAATTAGTTCAAGACAGGCTCCGTGTGGAGGCACTACCTCAGCTTAAAGCTGCAGGAAGAATTTGGAATTAATTAGTTTGAATGACTCTGGGAGGTAATTATTTCGAAATAGCAGCACTGAAGTGACCACACTACCGCTATTTCAGAATTTTTTTTTTTTAAATAAGCATTATTCCCCAGGAAAAGCAGGAGTACAGATTTTGAAATAAGTGGCCCTTTATTTTGAAATAATAGGATGAGTAGTGTGCACACTCTCCTTATTAATTCAACCTGAGGAGGTTTATTTCAAAATAACGCCCTAGTGTAGACCAGGGCAAAGTCTTTAGTATGAATTTCTTAGTTGAAACAATAGTCAGTTATACCAGTCACGGTCAACGTATATGCATAGGAAAGATGCAGTTTCAATTGAAGCTTAAACTGAGGAATATTCTGTGGTGTGCAAACAAAAAAAAAGCGGCATGCTTCAGTGAAAAAGCTATCACATTATATAGCATGGGAGTGACTACTAAATCCTATGTTAAAGTTCATTCCCTGTGAGAACTGTATATATCTTGCTGCATGAGCAGACCGAGTCTTAGTGAGCCTCATGTAGTTATTAAATATGCCGTGTCTTCTTTCCAATCAACTTGCCTGTTGTGTGTGGGGGTGAAGAGGGAAGATGGGGTTGCTAAGCATTACAAGGGCACCAACTAAACTGCTGAATGCAAATTTGGGGAAGTGTGGAAAGATGAAAAATTATTCTAAGGTGCAAAAATAGCACAGCAACAGAATTCAAACCACTGCCTCATAAAATATTTTCCATAAAAACAGAGATAAAATCATGTATCTATAGCAAAGTAATGAAGGCAATGAAAGTTCATGATCTTAACTTTCTCTTTAAAAATCTAAATCAGGCATCCAAACCCTTTCTAAAGGGGAGTGATCATTAACGTGGGACTACAAGTAAAATGCCACACTATAAACTAACACTCTTGCATTTATTTCTCAAACATTTTCTTTGGTGGATGCTTCAAAGTGCTTTTCCAATAATACCAAAAGTTGATTACAAAAAGCAAGACATTAAAGGTTTGCATTGGTTTGTTTGGGATATTTTTGTTGTTGTTGTTTTATATGAGTTAACTTTCAAATTGAAGCAGATAGGAGCATCTTTCTTTTTGCTTTCTAAAGGAAGGTCAGCAATGTTGTCTTTCTTCTGCAGCAAGCTTTATACACACTATACTTTGAAGTGCAGTTTTCCACATTGGCATCACTTGTGCTGAAGGTAAATGTCAAGATGGTAAATGTTCAGAGTTGTTCTCCTTTTTATTGATACATTTAAAGCCCCGTCCTTCCTCTTTCTGTTTACAAGTCTAACACTGTTCATCTTCCCCACACTCGGCTAGACTTGTGCTCCGTTCCAGGGACTGGAGCCAGATGAACCAGCAGTTGCTGTCTGAAGAAGCTGCATCTGCAAGAGGATGAGGCTGTCTGAAGAGGCTGCTGGGAACCCTACTACAGCAGGGGAGGGGAAAACGTTTGGGGAACTTGGTTTCCCAGATTTCCCACTCCCAAAAAGGGGGAGTCCACCCCCCCATCCCAAGAAATATGAAACAGACAGTGAAAGTAGGTAAGGGAGAAATCTTTCTCCCACCCATCCCATATAGATACACAGGACAGGTATGGAGTAATCTGAGAGGGGTGCTTGTTATCCCCACATAGGCAGGTAGAGCATTTGGGAAAGTCACAGGTGATATGTTCCTTCTCTGTCTTGTCAATAAGATTTCAGAGAAGAGTTGGCATTGCCCAGCTCCAGAGACCAGATGCTGATCCAAATGCTGAGTTCCCTGCTCCTCTTGCTGTTTACACAGCTGTTGGAAGCCATTCCACTCTCCCTTCTTGGCAAAAGGACTGGACTCTTTTTGGCTGATAGAATTAAAATGCTCGACTTGTGGCAGAAGCAACTGCCACTTGAGTCCCCAAATGAAGAACTCAGTCTCAGTGTTATATCATTCTGTATTGCACTTTTTCTTATTGGGATCTTATTCAAACAACCCATCAAGCACATGGAATCCACTCCGAGGGGAATATCTCAGGGTTTTGAGGCCTTCAGCAAGATACACAAAGCGAACTATGTATCCCCTCTACCCACCAAAGAATAGATCCTCCCCAGTGGTCATTTTAAGACAAGTTTTTGAGGCATTTTTATGCCCCAGTTATTCTGTGTGTCTCTGCCATTGCAGTAAGGGCTAAACTTAGGGGTTGTAATGAACAGCTTGCAAATGTTACAAACTACACGTAGTCTGCCAATTATTCATTGAAAGCACTTGGTGAATATTTATGAATAACAAGTGCATTTTAGGGATTAGAAATGCTTTACAAGTGATTTGACACCAAAGAGAACACTCCCTTTTGTATGAGTGTGCTCGATTCAATAATAATCAACTAGCTCTGAATATTACAGCTTCCACAAACATCTAGAAATCATTTATTGCCATCATGGTCTGACCTGCACATTAGAGCTGCTGTATCTAAAATTCCTGCTGTATCTGGTTTTTGTGCTAGCCAAAATATATGCTACTCTTATTTTACTGAACAGCTGATGTGTATGGAATGTCTTAGAAGGTTGGGAGAGACACCAGCTATCAAATGAAGCTCATTGCATTCAATTTATTAAACTCACTTCTTTTGCTAGCAGGCTCTCAAAACACGCTCCAAACACAACAATGACATTTTTTTCCTGTTTGGAGTTCATGCAATGTTTATGCTTTAGCCTTTCTAGGGATCATCAGGTAAAGCTAAGTACCTCTCAACCAAATACCTCTTTATAGCATGGAATGAGTTTAAAAACAAACAAACAAACAAAAAGAACACAGCAGAGTTTGAGCCATAGGCGGTTTATGCTGGTAACTACTAGAAAAACAAAGCATCTGAAAGCAGAGATCTCAACTAGGGGTACAAAGATTGCACTGCAGGGAAACATTCTGAGATGGTGGAATGGGGCAGATGGAAACTGTACGAAGCTTACTTCACGTAACAGTTTTCCAAATCCAGAGCAATACTGAATCTTCTGAAAATAGCAATGTTTTAAGTGACGTAGCCTGTATGTTGATTGCTGTTATCTTGCATTGAATTAGTTTGTATGGCTAGACTGTACATTGACTTAGATACCCGAAATTCACAGGTGGATCTCCTGAGGCTGCGTTTGTCAGGTTAGGACCTATCTCACGCCATGTCTCCATTTACCGGAGGATTGATGCTCTGGCAATTGATCTTCCAGGATTCGATTTAACTGATCTAGTAAAAACCCATTAAAGCGAATGCTGGCGGTGCCGGTACTCCTTGCTGTTGCGAGGAGTAAGAGAAGTTGACAGGAGATGGCGCCAAACTTAGCTTAAGGTACATTGACTCCAGCTATGTTATTTATGTAGCTACAGTTGCGTATCTTAAGCTGACCTTCCCCCCACAATATAGACTTGGCCTCAGTGTAACACCAACAGTCCTGGTGGATTCACTAGCAGTAGAAATCAATCTCTGGATCTCAATGCATCAGCTTGTATTGTCTGAGTTGAAAGACCCAGCTCCGTTAAGCAAGCCCATACCAGTCTAATCAACCTCTGTGTCCTACCTGCCACTGGAGAGGAACAGAGTACCACACCAAGTGGGTGTTTCATCAGTATTAATAGAAACCAAGATCAAACAAACAAAAAGCAATTGTTATTCCCAGCTGGGCTAAAGTTACCGTGAGGAAGCAAATGTTACTGGATATAATATCTTGCATAGAGTGAATCATTTCACAACCAATTTTATGGTGTTCTGTGCATAATTTAGGAAGAATTTGAAGCTATCAGAAAAGGCATGAAAACCAAATTAGATTAGAGTTACAACAAGAAGAAAAAAAAACCCAGCAGGAACAAATATTTTTCAAGAGTACCTTGAATTACAAAAACTTGCACATTCAGTGTGGTAAAGCACTCCAGAAGCTAGGATTTACAAGGCCAGAGTTGCAAGAAGGGATGTAGAGAGGAGAAGACAGATGTGCTGTTGGAGACTAGATGGCGTGTTAAAGTTTACAATGATACCAGCCTCAATACACGCTTGTCCCACAGTCCCCTTTGTACTTATTTCCATCTCACCCCTCATCCCAAGAACACCCATCCTGAATTAGTCTGCAGAGTAGAGCACACAACTTCTGATGGTCAGAGGTTTACTTTAGCTTGATGAATGGCTAAACTGTGTGCAGCCACATGGCTCCCTCAACCGTTGGACAATCTCCTTATCCTCCCCAATCTCCTTTATAACTTCTGCACTTGCTCCCCTAACTTTCCAACACACACCCATTGGTAGGGCTGCATTCGCACATACATGGCTACCGGTGAAGATGGTAAATTGTAACTGTACTCCTAAATCCAACCCTGAATTATTTGATACAGAAAACAAAGCATAATAATCTCCATGGGAGGAATGTGTGGCACACCTAGAGTTTGGAACCATATTTGCTGGCTTTGCTGATGTGTGAAACATACAGTAAACATTCAAAATAAAAACTCTGTCATGGCAGGTAATTAAAATGTGAGAGGGGGACAGGGGACAAAATAGGCTTTTAATGTAGCTTGACTCAAGTCTGATATTCAACATATTGCCTTAGAATAACAGAAGCAGTTAGTGCAAGTTTGGATTTCTCTACTGGGCTATGAATGAATGAATAACAGCTTGAAGTAGCATCAAAGTACTGCTATGTAGATTTCTTTGTCACAATACAATTACAAATAGCAGCTCGAGCGGTAATGTATACAAATACTTGAATAATACAAAGCATAAAGTTACTGAAATATTTCAGCAGTGCTCAAACATTGTCATTTTAATGTAATGAATTCGTAAAGCTATTACTTTTTAAGTAATCATCCAGTGCTTGCTACTTACTGATTTGGGGAGCATTAATCATATTCCTCCTCTAGCCCTGTGAGTCTTCAGTGATGGTGATTTTTGTCCAGAGATATACAAACTCACTGCAGGTGATATTTCCAGAGCACACAGGGAAGTTAAGTTCACAATTCCAGACCTGATGTGTCTGTCAGCCCCACTGTCTGGTGTCAAACAACACCCAGAATATTGCACTAGAACCTGTAGAAGTAGTAGGTTTGATTGAAACTCAGCCCAGGTGCCTCTGGGAGGTTCATACATTTTGGTGGGTCTGGATCTTTGTTACTCCCTACTGAAACCTGTAAGTAGAAGAGGTTTTGTGACTGAAGTTTTGTGGTTATAATACAAGGGGATGATAATGACAGTTATGCAAAGTGGTTTGTTTCACAGAGGTAGGCTTAAACATTTGCAAAGTTTATACAGGTTGAAACTACAAAGGTTTATACAGGTTGAAACTACAGGTTCGTCACAAAACCAGTGACGAACCAGAGAATTTGCTCTATCATAGGAGGTCAATATTGTCTGGCAGCATTACCTACACTTCCACTGCTTGCTGGGCTCTTAGAAGACATTTAGGGGTAAACTAGAGCTAAATAACAGCATAGAAAACTGATAGTCAGGACTGGTGGCTGCAAACAAACTTTATGGGACCTTGGCTACACTTGGCCACACTCATGATAAGTGGACATCAGGCTAACTAAAACCATGTTGGACCATGGATGTTGCCAGACCAGGGAGTTATGGTCTAGAAAGATTTGTAACATTACGGTCTGAGAATTTGGTTTGGAGCCATCTCTCATTTTCCAGTGTAAATTCTTTCTCTAGATGTGCTCTTAAACATTTAGCTCTTTGTTCTTTCGAGAATGTTGGTAACTGTTTTAACATAACTCAACCCAGTGAAAAGTAAGGAACTGCTCAGGGTAATTTTGTTAAAATATAGAAATACACATTTTCCATAAATGGTTGTACCAAAAAATTAACATTTGATAAAAGGGTGATATTCTGAATGTATCTACATCAGGGGAAGGAATTTTCACATTGAATATCAGGAAGAAGTTCTGAAAATGAGACCTGTAAGATATATCCCCAGCAAAATTGGAGGATACATTTAAAATTTAACAGAGAAAATATCTTAGTTTAAAATACATTATAGGGAGCAAAGTGGTATCATCGGGGGGTAGTCTTGATGACCAAGGAAGTCATTTCTACCAATAACTTCTTTTAGTCTACGGTTCAAAAGAAATTGTTTCCTATTCACTGAAAATAAAAGATTGATATTTGATCTTAATGTGTCATTGGTGTAATTCAGTCCTGCAAACATAATGGGTATTCACTCTAGATACTGCATTAATTTACCTTTGAAGGTATTTGTGTGTGATGGATTCAAGTGTATTTCCACTTTGGTTTTGTATTTAAACTTGAAGATTAATCACGGGCATTATTAAGTTATCACCAAAGAAGGACTCTGATGATTCATATTTAAGTGAGATTTTTATAGTTGATTTATCTTTATTGTATTGCCATTAAGGCTTGTATAAAATTTCCAGAGAAATAGCAGGGTATAAAATGTAGATACATTTGGTTTAATCAGTCTGTTTCTGTAAATTATTCAGTTCTCTACAAGAAATTAGAATCTTCCCTGAATACAGGTCTTATATATCTCTGATTTACATGGAGACTGCTAAACTGTCTCTTCACAGAAAACCAGAGTGATCTGCATTATAATGCATTCATCTAATGAAATGACATTTAATATGTCACTGCGCCATTTCCAACTCTCTTATTGGTGTTTCTTTCGCAGTTGTTAATATCATTATATGTTATGGCCTTTCCTGTGTTAAAAAGTTGTATCATTTTAACTATGCCAATTAATTAAAGCGGTACATCCTTCTAACATGGACTCAGTTGCACCTGTGAAAAGATACTTCACATCTGTATAGGTTATTACATGAATAAGATATACTGATGTTAGGTAAGGAACCTTAACACCAGCGTGTGTGTGTGTCTATTCTAGAGGTTCCATGGGTATACTTATACTGGTAAAAGAAATCATACTCCCAACTGGAATTGTTACACCAGTACAAAACATTGAGTAAACCAGGCCTCAGGATTCCTTCCTTTTGTGGTGTGTCTAGACTACATGGCTCCGTCAACTGAGCCATGTAGTCTAGACACACCCTTGGTATCTACTTTGGAGCGAGATTTTCACGCACCTACGGGTTAAGCAGCACAAGTCCAAGGACAACAGGATTTGTGCTCCTGACTCCAACAAAGATTGTGAAGATCATCTCCCAGGACTTCTCTCCTTAAATTTCCCACAAGCAGTTCAGCTCCATTGATGGTAGATTCATGAAATTACCAGAGGCTGTAGGAAACCACTGTAAGCATTGTTTCATCTAACCATGCTAAGAACAGGCCTAGACAATGAGATGGCTACAAGTCAGAGGCCAGCAATCCTTTCTCTGCCTAAACATTCCCACTGTTGCTATTGTCAGTGGCATGAACCAATGATGCGTATGTGGGGAATATTAAGAAAAATATCCCAGTGAGGACAAGACTTTTGTATCCCACATATATGATGCACCAGGAGCTTTGTTCTGTCAGCTGGTTTAGATTCTGTGTCTGAAGGTTAAAAATATTGATGTCATATGTTATAGGATGTTTAGTGTGACAATATAAGCCGAGAAAAAAAATTATTTACAAGTAGGTCTTTGTTTTAACCAGATGCTGCGCATAAAGGTGGGTAACTGTCCTTCTACAATTGCAGGCTTGACCTCTGTGGTCTGGACTCCTGTAGTCTGGCACCAACTGTCGTCTGCCATCCCCAAGGGTGCTCTGGGGCTGGAGCACTCACAGGGAAAAGCTGGCCCCCTGCTCAACAACTCCAGCCCCGCCCTCCCAGAGTGCACCACAGGCTCGGAGAGGGAGGAGGGATGGAAGGAGAGAAGTGGGGCTGGGGGACACTTGGGAGAAGAAGCAGGGTAGCTGGGCAGGGGTGAGGAGTGCAGCCCCACAGCTGGTGGCGGGGGCCGAGAGAGCAGCTCGGCTGCCATGGGGCTCAGTGTGCTCCTGCAGGGCTGTGCTCCTGGGGCTCCACATCCGCCTGGCTCCTTCCCCCAAGTGCATCGGAGCTTGACACAGTGCAGCAGCAGCAGTCGCCTCCAACCCCTCTACAACCCTTCCCCCCTCGCCCGGGTGGTAGTAGCTGTGGAGAATACGGGGAAGGGGATGACTGCTGCTGCCACACCAGTCCACCCTGGAAATCCCCGAGGCGGCTCCCTCAGAGTGCTGTGGGGGTGCAAGATGGTGGCAGGACTTGGGGAACAGGAACTGACAGGTCCCTTCCTCCCAGGCTGGATTGTTCAACCGCTCTGGCTGGGGATGGCCCATGGGCCAGGAGTAAGAGATCCCTGCTCTAGCCTAAGTGCTGCAAGAGACAGTCCTGGTGACTCAGCCAGGGGCACTCTGCCCTCCTACGTCAGGTCAGCATGATGTCAGGGGCATTCAGCTCTTGGAATTACTATATTTTGCATGAGGTTACCTAATTTCCCCCCTTGTGTTTCATTAGCTGTTATATTGATCTTTGCAATTAACTCAACATTTCACCACATTATTCATATTAATTTCTAAGTCCTGTTCCTATGCAGCTTAACTGGGCATCCATGAGGCTATGAGGATAATGAAAAAAACACCCCCCAGACCCCTGCCTTGGAATCCAAATGAGAAAAATTCCTTCCTGACCTCCGAAACAGGCAATCAGTCAGACCCACAGAGTCCTTACACATATAACCCATTTACCACTAGTACAGGGAAAGAGAGTGGGGCAGGTAAAAGGCTCCAAAATACTGGGCAAAGGTTTAGAATTAATGAGGAGAGCGCAAGGGGCCAGTCACTTCTCTTCTCCATCTGGGTGGCCAATGGGAAGTGAGGAGCCTCTAAAGGAGATGAGCCCCACCCATGCATTCACAAGGCTGAATTCCCCGTTCCTTCTGGGACCGTTAACTTCACAGCAGTTCAATCAGATCTCCCCCTCCTCAAAATGAGTCAGTGGTATATCAGTGGTGGGTGAAGCAGTTTCGATATGCGCATATATATAAATGGCTTGAGGATTCTTTAGGATGAAAGTGGCTATGCAAACCAGTATCACAATTATAAAATTAAAAAAAACAACAACCAGAAATATTACAGTATATTTTAGGCAACTGTACATTAGCTGGCCAGTTAGCATGGAGCACAGTGGCCCACTAGGGACCTTCAAAAAGCAATCGATTGTAGCTAATTTTTTTGTTCTGAGAGAGCTTGGGGGGAAAAAACACCCACACAAGCAAAAACAAACCAACAATAACAGAACAACCAAGCAAGCAAGCACCACCGCAACAAAGATATAAATAAAACATGCACATACAAAACCAACCAACCAAGCCACTAAAGATATTCTCTTTTTCCTGTATTTCTAGGGCCCTACCAAATTCACAGCCATGAAAATCACATCTTGGACCATGAAATCTGGTCTTTTGTGTACTTGTATCATAGACCATGCAGATCTCATGGGGGACAGCAGTGTTTCTCAAACTGGGAGTCACAACCCAAAGAAGTGCTGTGGAGGGGTCACAAAGTTATTGTGGGGAGGTTGCAATATTGCCACCGTTACTTCAATGCTTCCTTCAGAACTGCGTGGCTGCTTGCCACGTGCTCCGCTCTGAAGTTAGTGCCCTTCAGCAGCTGCACAGAAGTGAGTGGTGGCTCTCCCGTGCCATGCCACCCTTACTTCTGTGCTGCTGCCGTGAGAGGTGGGTCAGGACTCCTACTGTTACAACACCATGAAATGTATGATTTTAATATCTGAAATAATGAAAAACCTATGAACATGAAATTGACCAAAATGGACAGTGAATGTGGTAGGGACCTAGTTATTTTATCTTCAAGAGAAAACTCACCTAAATGCATGAGACTAAGAACCAATTAACAGGTATCATCTGTTATTTTTACACCTGTCTATAGGTTTAATTTTCGTGACTCAGAGCCACACCTCAGTGGCTTTACTTGTGGGGATATTACACTCTGATATACCCCAGAACAGGAATCCTAAAATGCCAGGAAATTGAAACAAGATGGTTGGTAAGTGGTCAATCAAAATATGCAATAACCATGGACCAGCTAAATTAGCAACAATCTAAACAAAACATAATAGCAGTCCAAATAGCTGGTATGTAGCGCCAGGCCATGAGTAACTGTGACTATCCAAACAATGTACACACATGCAGGGAGAGGAATTGAAACACTGAGTTCAGGGAGTAGAAATGAAATTAAAAGAGAGCAGGAAACAATAAGCAGGAAGGGGACACACATGCCTGCACACACATACAGACACACACATACACACACACACCCCTCCCCAAATACATGCAAATGCATAGTAATACACCCAAATCTGTTTTATTGGCAGAGCTTAGATGGCAGGTTTCATACACACTGGTACCACATGCACTTGCTAATTCTATCACTTGTGCTGGCATTTTCAATTAGAGTTGCATCAAAGGGTTGCTAGGGCAGTGTGGGTCATGTTAAAGATTGTGAAATCTCTGGTTTATTTCATGAAACCTCACTAGGAAAAGATGTTATCTGTGAAATTTTGTAAAATGAAAACCCTTATTTGTAACCAGGTTCCAAATTAACAGCTAGTATCTTCAATTGATTCTTAGTCTCATGAGTTTAGATGAGTTTTCTATTGAAAATGAAATAAGCTAGAAAAGAGTAGCTTTAGTGGACCGTGTGGTTGGTATTTTTTGTCATTCGTTGGGTATATTGTGGTTGGTTCTGCTGTAGTTTTTTTTTTAATTATGTATTTGTTTTTACCCAATCTGTCTCTCTCCACCCCCCAAAAAATGAACCAAAATACAAATATCCTTATGTACCACATTGTCTTGAGTTTTAATTTTTAAATAACAAAATAAAACAGTTTCTAAGCACAGATTTTGAACCTTGGATTTTCAGGCAAAAGGTAACTAGTCACTTCTGTTTGAGTTGCTGTGATAAAAATTTATTACAGGACCTCAGGGAAATGTTGTAACATCTCTTAAAAAAATTACCATTAATTTTGTGGAATTAGAACATCGATTTAATTTGGCGTTCTTTAATTGATGTTAGGTAGCTTGGGAACCGATGTCCTCACTTTGTAAATGCACTTAATCATTTCTTACCGCAAAACCTTGAACATTATTTTTCCAATCATGGCTGACAGTTCTAGGGTTAAAGCTCAGAGCTAATAAATTCACACTGACTAGATACAGCACTACTCAGTGTCATTCTTCAAAAATATTTATACAGCAAGGCAAGTCTGAATAATTTTAATTAGATAATCCCACTAAGGGTTCCCTCTCTAAATAAATTTTATTTGCTCATGTTAGCACAGTAATTTAGTTTGATAGTGTTTACTTCGTAGGGCAATATTCATCAATGTATGCACTTGTCAGCTAGCATATTGTAGAACAGTGTTAAATATATTGTCAGGGATCTAGGCTGAAGCAACACTTTGGTTCACATTTCTGTAGGCAGGAGTAACAGACTTTGGCAGCACCTGCACAAAGACACATTGTCAGGTTAAAAGTCATGCAATTTGCACAAGTAAAGATCATAATTTCCTATGTTGTTAATAACATCTTAGCTACTTAAAATAGAAACTTTTAGAAAATGTAGAAAAACGAATCTGCATAATTGGCCATGTAGCCATGATCTCCCTACTTGATTCATGCAATCCACCATACTTAAGAGTGTAAACACTTTAACAGATCCAGAATGCAGCAGCTTTCCTTAGTGATAAGCAACAAAAATATCTCCAGTATTTTGCTCACTATATCATTCCTTACCACTGAATCAAATTTAAATGTTCAGTCCATATCTCTTAAACTGTCCTTGGGCTTGACCCAGATCACCCAGCGTCAGGCAGTTTCTCAGGTAATGATCGTCTATGACGGCTTCATTCTCTCAGTACAGTGGAACTGTCAGCCATGATAACATGAGAGACAGAGCATTCGGCCCACGATTATGGAATTCTCTCCCTCCAGAGTAGAGTTACCTTGAATCTCTGTCATTTGAACAGAATGTCACATTCCGTTCTTGATTTATCCTCCACAAAATTTAGTAAAGACATTAAATTTTCAAAAGTAACAGTAGGAATTAGCAGAGACTGGAGCAGAGACCTTTGCTAATTACCCGAGGACAATGTTTTAAGGTAGTCAAATACAAATAGATACATAAATAGATAGCAAAAAGTAAACATTTCAAAACTATAAGGATAATTAAACTAAAATTTCTGTTCAGTACATGTAGAGATGAGCTCTAATTAAGAATAGCAAAGGATAGAGATAATTAAGAAATAACAAAGTTATCCATGCTACAAGTTTTCCACAAAAACCTACAAAACTAGAAATAGGTTGTTTTGCTTTTTTAATGTAGTGGGCAAAAGCAGTTTTGTTTTATCAGTTCACTGGATTGAACTCCATGCTGTATATACTGCACAAAAATGTGACTTTAAGTACATATTTATTTTCAGAGCTGTTCCTTTTCTTGGTTAAATAATACATGTTTTATAACCTTTTATTCAAGGATTTTTTTCCTATTTTTAATTTTTTTTCTTCAAATTTGTAAATGAGAATAAATAACCAAATAGACTGAAAGATCATTACTCCTTTCAGGTATACATGTAATTAATCACTTGTTAATTATGGATGTCATGCACTAATTAGACTGGAATAATCTGAGAGGTATTCTATCATGGTTTATCAAATAATTAGAACATATTTTATCTATACACTGGTCGGATTTTATTAAAATTCTTAGAAAATATAGACCACTGTCAAATCCATCAATTTCAACTATTCCCAAATTGGTTTTGACATGTAACTTTGAATGTTTATTCCACATGTCTATTGCAAATGAGCTCATCTAATCAGAGAAAGCTTGATTTTATATATATATATATATATATATATATACTCAAACATCTCCTTCAAGTATTTAAAAATTCTGGAATGACTTTACTATAAATCCTATAGGTGCTAACCAAGGCATATGATTTTGATAACTGTTGCTCAATTGTTGTATCTTCCACTGAAAGTATGTATCAAATGCTGGCAGTTGAAGAAAATAGGATATTATGAAAATTTCTGCTAGCGTAGGGCACATTTATGCTACCCGCATATGTGGCTTACTCTATGGTGATAAATGTAAAGATGTGTACTTAGTTGCATTGTTTAGATTATGATGTGAATAGCATTCATCACACAATAGATATATTTGTTTGCACAGATTTTTCAG
Source organism: Rafetus swinhoei (assembly GCA_019425775.1). Lineage (NCBI taxonomy): Eukaryota > Metazoa > Chordata > Testudines > Trionychidae > Rafetus > Rafetus swinhoei. The sequence continues at coordinate 34,610,806 of CM033443.1, read as the reverse complement.
GTCACAGTTCTGTGCATTGTTGACGTTGTGGAGTTAGTTTATACATATACATACACACATCCTATGAGACAGAAAAGGAGGAGGAATAAAGAGGGAGCCATTTTCGAAAAGACTGAGCAATATTGGAGGAAAAGTGCATCATGCATTATGCTTCTTAAGTCTTCTCTATGAATGGTGAGGGAAATCTCCAGATTTAAGTAAAAAAGAGTACAGGATGTTTGAGGGATTTCTTTTCTTGTTTGTGGCTTTTGTGCTTGTTTCTGCTGCTACTTGTTGCTATTTATTGATTATAATGAACACATCAGACCAATCCAATTCTTTCATGGAGTAGGACATAGGCACTGTAAAGAGACTTAGGGAAAGTCTACATTACAAAATTAAGTCAGTTTAAGTTACATCAATGCACAGCCACTGGAGTAATTAAATCACATTTGCATGTCCACATTACACTTTTTGTGTCAGCAGTGTGAGTCCTCATAAACAGCACTTGCACCGCTCCGCATAGCAGTGCGCCATGGATAACCATCTCACAATGCAAGTCATGACTAGCTAGCACAGGGTGCTTTAAGAAGGCTTTGCAGTGCCTCATGTGGGCCAACCAGTCATGCACGGGTGACTGGGAACATGGTTTCAACTTCCCATAATGCAGTGTTCTTCATCCCAGAATTTTATGCGCTTACCATAAGAGCGCTTACCTCTTTCAAAAGCCCCACAAACTCACTCGTCTGCCATCTCTGTGAGACGCACGGATCTTTCACAACTCTTCACTACTGTGATGCATGTGGCGAGCACAAAGCACCTCATCCTGAAGTATTTGCAGAGCCTCCAAAGGAGCTGGGTGCTAGAACAAGATGATTCCTTAGAAACTGCCTGGTTGAACATAGACGGAAACAATTCATGGTTGTTGGCATTCCCAGAGGTGCTGCAGAGGGTGGAGCACTAGTTCTGGGCCAAAGAAACAAACACAAACTGGTGGGATGATGAGCAGTGGCTGTCGAATTTTTGGACAATCAAGGCCACGTGCCTGGAAGTGTATGTAGAACTTGCCCCAGCCCTACACCGACATCTGGGGCAGCAACACCGAAAAGGAAAGCTGCCCTGAGAATGGAAAAGCAAATGGCAATTGCTGTATCAAAGTTTGCAATGCCAGATTGCTACCGATCAGTCTGGAATCAATTTGGGGTTGGGAAGTCCACTGAGGGGGCGGCTGTGGTGCAAGTGAGCAGGGCCATTAATCACATCCTCCTACGAAGGACTTTGACTCTGGGGAGTGAGTGTTTTGCAGAAATGGGGTTCTCAAAATGCGCTGGGCTGATAGATACCATCCCCCATACTCCTCCTCCTCTTCCTCATCCAACACTTCCTCCTCTCTGAGTGTGTAGATGTGAGGAATAAAAAAGTCCCTTGCTATATTCTACCCATGCTGATTCTGTTTCACTACATTCATAAATGACACAGGCAATACACACTTGTGGAGGTATGTGTGTGTACAAAAACAAACATAGTGACCTACAAAATTAATTTGTGTGTAACTTGTAACTTCCACCAGAGTTAATTGGTTGGAGTCTAGCACCGTCAGGGATGAGAATTATACAATTTTCTATATTCAATATATACACTAGTACACATGCTTATTCTTTAAGCATTGGTATGCATGCAAACAGTCATGCTCTACAATTAATTACTTAATAATTAGGAAGGTGTGACTATTTATGTGACTATTTATGTGACTGTTACACACACATAAAGTACAATATACCCACACTACAGACCTTTTATTTCTCTCAAGGACAATGAGGTTATTACTCTCCTTCCCAAAGTGTTAAGATTATTGTTCTGTCATTGTCTAACCTCAAGTAATTGCTTTTCGTGCTACTGTTCATGGCAAAAGATGAAATTTTGTGCTTACCCTATTGTGCATTGCTTACATCTCTCAAAAATCAGTTATGAGCAAAATCCTATAAGGATTTGATTTAATACAGAAGTGTGCAAGAAATGCTACTGGTATATCATAGCTGTAAAACCTGTATTGGGGATTTTATTTAATTGGTTTTACAAAGTACACATTCTTCAGGACTGACAATCCTATTTTTTTTAAATTTTAAATATTTATCTTTTGAGTCAGTGTTTTGTGCTGACCATTTCACTGATGAAAATGAAATTGAGGACAGGCTGGAATCCCATTGTTGACATTTGTATTTAACCTGTGACTGGCAGAAGGAAATCTATCAGCGAATATTCCATTTCTGCTTGTTCATTTTGCATTCTTAGTTGTGGAAAAGTAACTTGTGGAATCAATGACATCTTTCCTACATGCAAATGAAATGTTCATCATGTCTGTAATGTGGCATAGTCAGTTACACACATAGAATCATAGAGTCATTGGGCTGGAATAGATCTCAGGAGGTCATTGAGTCTAGCCCCTTGCTCAAAGCAGGATCAACCCCAAATAAATCATCCCAGCCAGGGCTTTGTCAAGCCAGGACTTAAAAACCTCTAGGGATGGAGGAGTCTACCATGTCTCTAGCTAACCCATTCCAGTGCTTCCCCATCCTCCTAGTGAAATAGTTTTTTCCCTCACTCTTCTCTTCTGCAGACTAAATAAGCCCAAACCCCTCAGCCTCTCCTTGTATGTCATATGCTCCAGCCCCCTAATCATTTGGTTGCCCTCCGCTGGACCCTCTCCAATGTATCCACATCCTTTCAGTAGTGAGAGGACCAGAACTGAACTCAATACTCCAGATATGGCCTCACCGGATGCCGAATAAAGTGGAATAATCACTTTCCTAGATCTGCTGGAAATGCTCCTCCTAATGCACCCCAATATGCCATTAGCCTTCTTGGCTACAAGGGCACACTGTTGACTCATATCCAGCTTCTCATCCATTGTTATCCCCAGGTCCTTTTATGCCGAACTTCTGCATAGCCAGTCAGTCCCCAACCTGTAATAGTGCTTGGGATTCTTCCATCCCAAGTGCAGGACTCTGCACTTGTCCTTGTTGAACTTCATGAGATTTCTTTTGGCCCAATCCTCCAATTTGTCTAGGTCACTCTGGACCCTATCCCTGCCCTCCAATGTATCTACCTCTCCCCCTTGCTTAGTGTCATCTGCAAACTTGCTGAGGGTACAATCCATCCCCACATCCTGGTCATTAATAAAGATGTTGAATGTCAGACTTGCAAAGTGATCCAGAAAATTTACCCGTGACAATCCCCCGTTTTACTATGAAACATTTGCCAGGCTGATTCTGAGGGTACATCTAGACTGCAAGCTTCTTTTGAAAGAAGCTTTTTCTGAAGAGATCTTCCAAAAAAATTTCTTCCGAAAGAGAGCGTCCACACTTCAAAAGTGCATCGAAAAAGTGATCTGCTTTTTCGAAAGAGAACGTCCACGCTCATTGGACGCTCTCTCTCGCGTGTAAGCTATGATTACTATAGGCAGAATGGCCACCAGGGCACCTGTGCTTTTTCCTGGAGGCCTCTTCTTTCAAAAAAACTCCCTCTTCTGCGTCCACACATGCCTTTTTCTGAAAGAGCTCTTTCGGAAAAGGTGTTCTTCCTCGTAGAATGAGGTTTACCTATGTCAGGAAAACCCCTGCGTTCTTTCGATTTTCTTTCAAAAGAATGTGATTGCAGTGTGGACTTAGTCTAGACACACCCACCTTCATTTACACTATGGCCCCTTTCCACAATTCTGCAGGTATAAGTGGCCTTTAAAGTAGGCATTCACACACTTCATGGCCCCTTTCTCCAAACAGAATATAGCTTTGGCATGAATGGGACTCAACTGTTTAGGTGTGCGGAAAGTTCAGATTATGCAGCAATTGATGACGATGATCATATTCTGCTCCCATGCATGGGATTTTGCAAGGTTGGTGCATGTGTGTAGGACATTACATTGGGCAGTGTACTGCATCCTCATTTTCCTACTGTACAGGCACACTGTCGTCCATGAGGCTGGCATACAGGCATGGTTGAGCCATTGGACCTGAACTAAATAATCGATTGTTTACTCCCGGGGTCACATTCTCAAACCTTAGAGTCTGGTTAGCCCTGGAAAAAGTTGAAAAAGAGAACAACAGCCATCCAGCCTTGTGATACTCAACTAGCTCTATCCACGGGCCGATCTGAGGGTGTTATTGCAAGGAGTGGGCCATTTGCACAGATGGCCAACAAAATAAAAAAAATCTGCCAATAAATTAAGACCTTTATCGCAATGTAAGTATTAATATTTCTATCTTTTTACAAGGTTTGTAAACCAACATTACCTGCCGGGCTTAATTTGTAATGAAAGAGGTGTTAGGGCTGGGTCTGGGCAGGCCCTGGCACAAACGAAGGCATGCTGTATTGCTACCCTTACATCTGCACAGTTGCTAGCAGCTGCACTGCCTTCAGAGCTGGGTTCCTGGCTAGCTCCCACTGCTTTCCGACTTAGATGACTAATCACACAGTATGAATAACGAACAATAAACAGCAAATACTGCAGCAAACACGGCCCACACAACTGATAGGCTGACATTTGTTAGCGTCACCTATAGAATATTTGAAATAGCTAATATATTGTCAGAAATCAGGCATGGTCCTTGAATGATTTGTGAACAGCATCACAGGATAAAATGTATGAATTAATATTTTTAACCCTAGAATGCAATTCATTCTATTGCTAACTGAGGTTGCAACTAATATCTGTTTCTGAGGTTAAAGAATGGAGTCCTGTCTCCTGAGATTTAAATCTATTTAAGACAAACCTGACTCTTAAGGCCACTAAGCTATCCCTTCTAGCGATGGTGGGCTGAATATTTTGACTTTCCATGCTTTACATTTCCATGCTTTACAGTATGATGTGACTGTGTCTAAAAATTGTGCTGGTGGAAAGTTAAAAGATTATACAGAGACTTACTTGTGTGGGAAGTTTCCCACTAATTCAGTTGTTTTGCCAGTGGAAATCATTCAGGGACAGATGGAATATAATCACAGCATGGAGTCAAGTGTCCACATTTTCTAGAGTGTTACACAGTAGCCAAACTGACTGGCTCACCTCTAATTAAAATCTAGGCCATCAGGTGACATGCCCAGAATGGGTCAGATTGACTCAGAAAGCACTTAAAAACAAACCAAAACAAAACCTCTGATGCTTGAAACTGAGTCTAACATTGCTGCTCTCAGAGCTGAAACATCATTAGGCACCTGCTATAGCCTCCTCCATGGCTGCCAAGCAGAAAAACCATAAGAGGTTCCTTTTCCTGCACCACTTGAATTGACTGACTCAGATGTGATCCCTGAAGTGAGAAGTGTTCGCAAGAAGCTCTTAGTATCAGGGAAAACATAAGCAGGTTGTCTGGGGGTTTGTAAATGCACCATATATACAAATGTATTATAACCCTATAGAGTTTTACAGCCTTGTATTGTCTCCTGTGTGGTGGCTAAGGTGGGCTGGGATTTTTAGCCTTCCTCACAGTAGCTCAGGAAACCCATAGAGCAGTGGACCCCCAACGCGGTGCCCACTGGGGCATTTATGTGCGCCCGCCTAGTGCCGCCCCCGGGAGTGCGGCGCATGCGCAGCCCCACCCCCGGGCACCCGACACATGTGTGGCCCCACCCCCGGGTGGCCTGGCAGCCCTGCGCAGCGCCCGCCACCCAAAAAGGTTGGGGACCACTGCCATAGAGTAATGTAGGGAGGTTAGGTCAAGATGTCACAATGTAGTAACAAGTGTAGCTGGTGTCCTGAGAAGGTCCCCATTGCATTTGGGATAGGGTTCCCTGATAGGTTTAGACGTGGATTTAAGGAAAAGCAACCAGTAAGAAAGCGGGAGGCTCCCAGAGCTTGGGCTCCCACCGGTACCCAGAAATGTACCCAACAGGGAAACAGTCTGAGCTGTCTGGCCCAGGTCAGCTATAGGTTTTGGTTTTGTTGTGTAGACATATCCCCAAAGATCCCTGCCTTCTCAGTACCATGGCAAAGACACCATTGCAATCAATTATACTTTTTTAAAGATACAGGGGAGTAAAAAGGAAAACCAGTGAATGCATTTGAAATGGAAAGTATTAAATAAGGCTGGTAATTTGAAGCACACCCCTTTCCCCTGTGTCTGAGGAAATCTGTAAATAGGCAAAGCAGTTAACACACATTGTAGGAGACCAGGGCCACTGAGAAGTGTGTGTGTGTGTGTGTGTGTGTGTGTGTGTGTGTGCGCGCGTGGTTGCCCCGCGGCCCGGCAATGTAAAAGAGCAGTTGCCCCCAGCTCTTTAAATCATTGCTGGAGACCCATGTGGCACGGTGTGGGCAGCGCTGAGGGCTGGCCAAGGGAGGTGTGTGCAATCCGGACAGTGCTGAGGGCTGTCTGCCCTCCCCTTGCCCTGTCCTTTTTTTCCAAAGCCCCGCTCTTTCCGGGGAGCCTGGAGCCGAGCCCCACTTCCCCTCCCCCAACATTTCTCAGGGCCCTGTAAGAGACCATTGTAAGTGAAGTGGCCTGTTAGTGCCTTTGCAGTAACTGGACGAAAAAGGGGAAGAGAGTTGTAACTACTTGCACGCATGCCATGTTGTCATTGTGTGGGTCCCAGGATATTAGGTGGGTGAGGTAATATCTTTTATTGGGCCTACTTCTGTTGGTGGGACAGACGAGCTTTTGAGCCACATGGAGCTCCGTGTAAGCATGAAAGCTTGTCTCGCTCACCAACAGAAGCTGGTCCAATAAAAGATATTATCTTCTCCACCTTTTCTGTCTCCAGGATTTACATGGTAATAATTGTACTTTTTGTTGCTGCTGCTAGTCTGATCCCATTTTCCAGAAGATAAAACAAGGCAAATACACACAAAAGGGAATAAAAAAGAACAGCAAAGGGACAAAATGAAGCTTCTTTCTCTGGTGTTGACTCTCGCTTGAAACCTCTCTGCTGGAGAAACACAAGCATGGTCTTATCAGCCTTTTGGTACATCTACACTGCAATTAGACACCTGCAGCTCGCCCATGCCAGATGACTCAGGCTGGCAGGGCTCAGGCCAAGGGGCTGTTTAATTACAAGGCAGAAGTTCCAGCTTCGGTTGCAGCTTGAGCGCTGGGACTCGACTCCATCACAGGGTCCTAGATCCCAGACTCAACCGGAGCCCAAACATCTACACCACAGTCAAACAGCCCTGTCATCCAAGCTCTACAAGCCTGTGTCAGCTGACAAAGGCCAGACACAGCTTTTTAATTCAATGTGGACATCTCCTCTAAGATCTGAGGCTGTGGACTGTCTAGGGCATTGCTTTTTGTGGCCTTTCTAGTCACAGGATTACAGCGTGCTGTAAAATATACAGCCTTGGCCAGCTAAAACAGACTCTTATTAGACAGAAGTTAAATAGACGGGGATATGATAGGGAAGGAAAAGGCAGGGGACAAGAGAAGACAAAGTGTCACCTCCCAAGTGGTTTAGGGGTTAGCCAGAACCAGTGGAGATGGCAATGTCACCTGTGTCCTGGACTTTGGCTCAGTCTGGTCAGGAGAGCTCTCAGGATTAGTATGAAGAATACACAATGATGTCATGGTGGGCCCTGGGTCTCAGGAGATGGAGAGGGTAGAAGCCTTGATGGAGTAGTTTGCTCCTTCCTCTCCTCTTGTCTTTCAGTCTGCTAGTTTTCACATCTGTCTGTCCATATTTCCCCTTAAATTCTCTTTTCTTTTAAGGATCCCAAAATGGAGTGATGAACAGAAGAACCCATTTCATTGTTTTGTCCACCAAGCAGGGCTGGTATCTAACGCACCATTTTGGTTCACTGATTTCCAGTCTCACACTCTTCTTGTTTACCAGGCATAATCTTAACACAATCTCTGAATTGTATCAGGAGGCCTTTTTCCTTTTTTTTCCTTTCTTTTTTTTTAAGAGTAATTCACTCTTTATCTCTCCCTTTTGCATTTTCCCCCATTGATGTTCATAGTTATAGATGATGGAAACATTTAATAAACTTTTATCCCTTTTCCCAGAGTTGAGCTCTCACACTTAGGGTAAATTTGTAGGCCCAATTACCACAACACCCTTAAAAGGAGTGGAGGGTGGGAAGTTATCAGCGAGAAGCTTGAAACCAGGCTGGGAAGGAGAAAAACTGACAGCAGCCCTAACAAGTGAAAGCAGTTAAGTAAATAATAATGATCTGAACTGCGTAACGTGTTGCTAGATATTCCCAAATATGTTAAGTGAACAACGTTGGGTCTTAATTAAACCGCATCCATTGCCTTTTAGTTGCATTAAAAGTCCATGTTCTTTAATGGCATCCAGCAGGACTTTATCCTGATACTGTATATAAAGACAAGCTGCTGTTCCTGCATGGAGCTACATTGACTTCGGTATGCTGTGAATTTCACGCTCAGGGTTCAAGACAGTACACAAGATAAATATCCCATAAACTGCTTCACAACAGCAGATTTATTGTAGCCTTTAATTTTAACCAATGTTTGTTGATTTTGTAATTGCTTTTAATTAGTGTAAGGTTTTTGCTGAAATGGGGGCAGTTTATAAATTACTGTAACTACTATCCACTATATAATTACTATCACTTTATAAATCACTAACTATGGTAGTGCTTGGAGAATATTTCACAATAATTTATTCTGGGAATTTTACATTAGTTTTTAATAAAATGTTAGACTTCTGGTTTCAACTCAGTGTGGTTATGAATCAATATGGTTGACAAATTTAATTTTTAAATTAAAGGAACTATTTTCTTTTAGACTGTTCACTCATTTCTAAAATATAGCTGTGTGTTTTTTAAATAATTGTAGTCTTCTGCTGAGATGTAGAAACCATTCCAGGTAGTTTATATTGTCAGCATAATTCCATGAGATAAATAGAGTTGTATGAAATTGAATCCATCCATCTATCTATTCCAGGTATTTATAGAGCAGCAATCTCCATTGACTCTATATATTTTTCTTAAATATACATATCAAAATTATCTGTGTGTCTGTCTATGCATGTTATTCAGTCTCTTTATATATTTATATATGTCTGTGTGTGTGTGGGTCTTTCTCTCTGCCTTCCCTGCATTCCTGGGTTTGTGGGTGTCCATGCATGTGTACAGACATTCATAGATTCCAAACCCAACAGACCATTGTGATTTTCTAATCTGTCCTCCTGGACAACACAGGACATAATAATTCCCAGAGCAGATCAATTAGAAAAATATTTAATTTTGATTTAAATTGTCAGTGATGGAGACTCCATCCCAATCCTTGGATTTAAAAAGGAGCTATCTTTCTACAAAAGTATTAATCACCCAATTACTGAGGGAGACAGCTGAACTAGAGTTCATTTACAAGTACAACACTATCAACTTAGGCTTGAATAAAGATCTTAACTGGTTGACACACTACAAAGGCAATTTCCCTGCCTTTGATATTCGCGTCGCCACATCAAATGCTGTGAATGAGACACATCCACCACCACCCTGACTTACTTAGCTTAATTAACACTGGTTCTTCAATTGACATGTATCTTCTTTTGCTCTTAAGCCAGTTTCCCATGAGCACTGGATCCCGTGGAGCCACCTGCCTCCCACCCCCTTGCTGCTGCCTCTGATAAAGAGGCAGAAGCTTGTAGGGTGAGGGGAGCAGGTGGGAGCCATGCATGGAGGAGAGCTTTCAAGCCAGCTTACATGCAGGAGGCCAGCTTTCAAACAGGCTGCCCGTGCACTTTGGCACCGCGTATCTATGAAAGGCACCAGCACAGGGGGGAGGGGGAGCAGGAGCCAATACACATGGGGAGCTAACTTTTAAGCTGGCTCTCCGTGCATGCCAGTTCCACAGAACCACCTGCTTCCCCCCCCCCCCACCTTTCTGTCTCCCACAGAGAGGGAGGGAGGGGGCAGGCAAGAGCCGGTGCTTGTGGGGAGCCAGCTTAAAAGCAGCTCCCCACAAGCATCGGCTCCATGGAGCTGCCTGCCCACCCCCGCCCATGCTGCTGCGTCTATCAGGCTGGGAGGGTAAGGGAGGCTGCCGTGGAGCAGCCTCTGTCTGCGGTGGGTCTGGGCTCACTGCGGACAAAGCCTGCTCTGTGGAATGCCAGTGTGGCCTCCGCCACAGGGAGCTCAGCCCCACCCCACGGACATGGGCTGCTGCTGCCCCTGCACTGCTGCCTCTGTATCAGAGGCAGCAGTGCAGGGCAGCAGGTGGTTGGTCCTTGAGAGGAGCTGGTTTTTAAACTGGATCCCCTCGTGAACTGGTTCCCGCCTGCCATCCCGCACTGCTGCCTCTGATACAGAGGCAGCAGCGCGGGGTGGCAGGGGGCCCCCAGGAGTGGGACCGGGAGAGCACACTACTTGCTGGTCCCACCCTTGGGGACTATCGAATAATCTTGTAATTGATAATAGTTTGTGTAGTTATACAATTATTCAATTACATGGTATCTAACATCCTTAGACTAGCCTGCACCCCATTGAATCCCTTGAATTGATCACCATAAGGCAGGTTTTCTAATGATTTAATCATTCTCATGGCTCTTTGTTGAACCCTGTCCAATTAATCAAAATCCTTCTTGAACTGTGCACATCAGAACTGGACAAAATATTCCAGCAGCAGTTACACCAGGGCCAAATTCAGAGATAATATAATGTCTACTCCCACTCAGGATTCACCCGTTTATGCATCCCAGGATGGTATTAATTCTTTTGGCCACATGGTCCCACTAGGAACTCATATTCTGCTGATTATCCACATCCACCCCCACCCCCAAAACTTTTTCATAGTTACTGCTTCCCAGCATAAAGTCCCCCATCCTCTAAATATGACCTACATTCTTTGTTCCTGGCTATACACATTTACAATTAGCTGCATCAATGTGAATGTTGTTTGCTTGCACCTAGGTTCCCAAGGGATGTAGATCATTCTGAATCAGTGACCTGTCCTCTTCATTATTCACTATTCCCTCAATTTTTGTGTCATCCCCAAATTTCATCACTGATGAATTTATGGGGTTTTTTTCCAAGTAATTGACAAAGATGGTAAATAGCATAGGATCAAGAATTGACCCCGATGGACCACACTAGAAACAGACTTTTTCAATAATGATTCCCTGTTGAGAGTACATGAGAGTATCAACCAGTTTTTATTCTACTTAATTCATACTATGTTAATTTCACTGAGACAAAGCAGGTGAGGTAATGTCTTTTATTGGACCAATTGCTGATGGTGCAAGAGACGATCTTTTCAACCTTCATGACTGTACCTGCTCAAAAGTTTGTTTATTACAGTAACAGAAATTGGTAAAAATAAAAGATATCACCTCAGACACCATATCTCACTAGTATTCTGGGACCAACTTGGCTACACCAATACTGCAGAAGAGCAATATAAATTTTATGACATTCTAGTTTTTTAATCAAAATATTGTGTGATATCAAGACAAACATTTTACGGAAGTCTAAGCATATTATGTCAACATAGTTACCTTTATCAATCCAATTTGTAATCTCATAAAAAAAAGTATTTTATTGTGACAGGACATATTTTCCACAAACCCTTGTTGATTTGTATTGTTTATATTACCTTTATTGTGTTCATTATTAATCAAGTGCCATAACAACCACCATTATCTTGCCAGGTTTCAATCTCAGGCTGACAGGGCTATAATTACCTATATCTACCCATTTACCCTTTTAAAAAATGTACACAATGTTAGCATCTTCCAGTCTCCTGGAATTTCCTCAGTGCTCCAAGATGCACTTTTAAAACTCTTAGACGCATATTATCCGGACCTGTTAATTTGAAAAAGATCTGCCTTTATAAAGATTCTCATAGACCCCAGGTCGGGAAAGCATCGCTATTAAAGGATGCACATTAGCTTATCCTTAACTCTAAACCTTGGCTGAAGTCCATTGAAGTCAGTAAGTCTTAAACACAGCACAGAGATAAATCAGCGGATTCATCAATGATACATACTATGCAGATTTTCTCAATTTAACAAGTTATTTACAAACCCAGCTCTGGATATTGGGGCTCAGGGTTCTGACATTTCTAAAACACAGTTACTAACCCTTCATGCAGTTTATCCCCCCACAATACTTTAATTCACATCTTTTAATAACTTCAGTTGCTATGGAAACGTAAAAATGCTGGTTTAAAATAGATCAGCTAATTGCTCTAGTCAGTTTTGATCTTTGCTGTCAAGGAAATAAAGAGCTTTTCTTCCCTCCAAGATGATGCCTAATTGGATGTGTGAAGCCAAAAAATGGCAGAGTAAGTCCCAGCAGAGAAACATTGAAAAACTGTCACCAAAATCTCGCATATATAAGTGTTGACACACCCCAAGCCAGTTTTCTTTTTGAACTAATCTGAAGAGACCTCGGTGGGAGTGAAAGCATCTCTCTGGCAAAGAAAATCCAACCCAGGAGTAATTCTTCAGGGCAGAGTCCATTGAATACGGTCTTATTCAATATCATGGAGAATATAAAGAATGTGCACTCTGTTCCTCAAGTCAACTTTCTCCCCAATTCACTCAGTTCTATTGTTAGATTGTTTGTTTCTTTCCTATTCAACTTTTAAGCACCTTGAACTATAGAAACCTACTTTTTAATTGCTTCCTGTTGAATTATTTAAAAAAAAGTTATTTTAAAATGTCTCATTAGAAGGAGAACATGAACTGCTCATTCTAGTCATACCTCATATCTGTCTTTGAAGTGTTATATACTCACACAAGCTCACTCTTCCTATTCTCATGTGCATTTCTCAGCTCAGTCTGGACTTATTCAGGCATAAACCCCATGTAGAATTCTTTTACATGGCAAATGATACTTATATTGTGAAAATGCATGGTCTGTCCTAGTGTAATACCAACCACATGACTTTAGAAAGTTTTGTTTAGTTGCTTCAAGAACACCTGAAAAGGACTCCCCCCCCCCCCCCCTCCACCCCACCCCCTCTCCATGAAAACCTAAAATAGCAATTAAACAAAATGCAGGCAGAGAAAGTGTTTATAACGAGCAGACTGACCCAGCGTTGCCCAGGTCCTTTGGGGCAGGGGGCTGGTGGTGCGGGGGGTGCAAGGCATTGGGGACGTGGTGGGGGGAGTGCAGGAGGTTGGGGGTGATAGGGTGCAAGAGTTAGGGTTAGTGGATGAGGAGCGGCTCAGGGCAGGGGGTCCTATCCAGCACGGGCCTTTTTTCTCTCCCCCCACCCCCCCGGCACTGCGGCCAAGGGCTAGAAGGGGGGGAAAGTGTTTGGGGCAGAGGAGCTACTTACTCACTGAGCTGGCAGGCAAGATGGCAGAGCCCCAGCCTTTGCTGGGCACTCCTTTGGTGGTACGGCTGCCCCAGTGGACACTCTGTAGGATAGCTCTCCCCTGTGGCCTCAATGCTCCCAGTGGACACTCTCATATTGTGCCCCTCTGAAGAGTAGCCCCTTCCTTTCCATGTTATGGAAAACAGTCCTTTTCCTGGGGCTTCTGCTTGTCCTGGCATAACCAAACCCTGACCTTGCTTTAAGTTAGGAGAAAAGGAAGCTGCCTACTGGTGGCCCTAGCTCCTACCGCTTAGGAGGAGTTCTTGAACAAACAGACTCACAGATAGGCAGACCAACAGATGCACTCTAACATCTATAGAGTGAGATAGTAAGATTTGGGGAGTACTATTTTTTATTTCACAATAAAAATAAATCTGTTCAGTAAAATCACCTGCTTAACACCAACAACTGCCCCCACCCAGTTACACTAAGTTCCTCTCTGTTTCACTCACACATGTCCTTTTCTTCTAATTTTAAAGGTAACAAAAGATTAGATTTATATTCACTACTGGTATGTCTGCAAATTGCCAGAAGGTGGCAGAAATTCAGAACATTACTGCTATTCCTGTACAATTATCTCTTTATATTGTGCTGTTATGACAGGACATTGAATCTGTACGTTGTGAAGGTCCAAAATGATGCTTTGCTCTACGTATGGAAAAGAAGAGCTCATGTAAATTAGAATATGGAGGGGACCTATAGGCCTCTGAAATATTATACATTATCAGTTGACTCATACTCACTTTCTTGAGTGTCATTGTTTGACCAGGCTCACAAATATCCTGCTTCTTTTTTTTCTTGTCTTACTGTAGTCACACTCCAGCCAGATAAATAAATCAACTTGAGTGATGCATTTAAACTGAACTAAGCAAGCAATCAGTAGGATTATATGGATATTTTACTCAAACTAACTGACATAAATGCGAGAGCTGTCCCCCTCCTGTCTTTCCCCTCTCTTCTTCTAGTCACCATCCCCTATGCTCTCCTCCAGTGTTCTCAAGTGGGCATAGCACTTTCTAACTGCTGTTCTATTCTATTAGCCTTTGGCACAACAGCCAACTCCATTGGATTTCACCACTGTACCCTGTACAAGAAACAAAATCACAGCATAGTTCATAGTGATAGTGTTAAAATGTGGAAATAGCTTTTGTTTTGCAATGAATGGCTTTTTCTATGTGCTGTAATAAACTCCAATTTTGTAAGTAGAGGGTGGAATTATACCTGCTTTTCATGGTTAGAATGGTTATGTGCAGCTGGGGAAACAATTATGTGGCTTTTTCTAGGCTCTGAAAAGAAGCTTGTTCAATGACTTTATGTTATTCTCACTTCTGAACATTTTCAGCTTGCGGGAAATTCATCATGGGGATGCTCATATAGAACGATTAGACTTAAAATATTTTTAATAGATCTATTTGTTGTCGGGGGTGTACACAATGAACACTTCTACCTTGTTATTCTGCACAAGTCATACTTCGATACAAGCGATTTGTTTTTGACCTTCTAAGGAGCTCACAAGGCAAATATAAAAATAGCCATCCTCCGTAAGTTCATACTGTTGTTGAGGATGGCTATTTTTCTCTTCATCTTGAAGAAGCTCATTGCATGATAAGTGAAATATTAGGAACGCATAAAGCAGTATACCCAGTGTTTGTCTTCTTTAAGAAAACAAAACAGAACACAAAGTGTTCATGCTATATCGCTGGGAAATCTCTTGAAATAATTAAATCAGCAGAATATGCAATAATTATCAGTTCAAGAAAATTGCTTGGCCTGGTCTGGTAGCACAGAGGCAGCACAGAATGAAGATCACATATGAGTTCCCAAATTTATTCCCATGACAATAAGAACATAAAAATGGCCATAATGGGCCAGAGCAAAGGTCCATCTAGCCCAATCCCCTGTCTTCTGCCCAGTGCCGGATTTATACACAAACTAAGTAAGCTACATCTTAGAAACTCAGATTATGAGGTGCCTCTAAATAAAAAAAATACTATATTCATTTTTGGTAACACTATGGGTGTGTCTAGACTACATCCCTCTTTCGACAGAGGGATGTAAATGAAGCACTTCAAAAGTGCAAATGAAGCCGGGATTTAAATATCCCGTGCTTCATTTGCATAATCACATAATGGCGCTCTTTCAAAAAAGAGTTATTTCCAAATTGAAACCTCGGTCTAGACGCTGTTCTTTCGAACACGGGGCGCTTTTTCGAAAGATCCTGTAAACCTCATTTTTTGAGGCTTACAGGATCTTTCAAAAAAGCACCCCATTTTCGAAAGAACCGCATCTAGACTGCGGTTTCAATTTCAAAATAACGCTTTTTCAAAAGAGCGCCATTACGTAATTATGCAAATGAAGTACGGGATATTTAAATTCCGGCTTCATTTGCACTTTCAAAGTGCTTCATTTACATCCCTCTGCCGACAGAGGAATGTAATCTAGACACACCCTATGTGGCCTCTTAAACTTGACATAGTTTAGGGTCTCAGCACATCTCAATCCAGCATGCTTCTGATAGCGGCCAGTACTCGGTGCCCCAGAGGGAATGAACAGAACACAGAATCATCAAGTGATCCATGCCCTGTCATTCATTCCCAACTTCTGGTAAACAGAGACTATGGACACCATACCTGCCCATCCTGGCTAACAGCCATTGATGGACCTAGCCTACATAATAGTGATTTACTCTGGAGAGATCTGCCTATCCTGGAAATAGAGGTTAGCCTGACAATGACATTGAAGGGATGAATATAGGAAAAGTGGAGAGATACCTGGAAAGTCATAGAAACATCATAACTATGGATTAGATCAGTGCGTTTTTCTATTTCAATCTGTGTACCTCAGGGTTTAGTATCAGGGTCCATCGCTGTAGTATTTGACCACTTTTCAGTGAGGACCCTTGAGGATTTCCTGCAATCCTCCATTCTTCTCTTTTCACTGGTGGTGGGTGGCTCTGCTTGGGGTAATTTGCTCGTGGAAGCGGTGTGAGGGAACAATTGTTGATGTAAGATTCCGCTTGGGGTGTAAAAACGTCAAAAAAGGCAAGGTCTAATCAAAAGCCTGGTGCCTGCGAATAGTATTCGGATGGAAATGTACTTTTCCCTTTCTTATGCTTTGCGTGCTAGCTTGTCCAGCATCACGAGTCTGATGACCCGCCACTGACCTGCCCAACTGAAAAAGGTCTCCTAAAAAGAGCTGATCATGAAATATAGCCATTTCCTACATTTTGGGGAGGGAAGGGAGTTTGGCAAATAATTTTTTTTGTTGAAAAATGTTCAAAGTTCCAAACATTTGGACCAGCTCTAATCTTAGGCCACTGTCCCGACAACAGTCAATGACAGCCTGTCAGCATACGTCAGCCCTAGACTGTGAGTAAAGGAAACGCTAGAAGTGGGACATGGTGAAATATTATTGCCAACGATAAGTGAAGAAATATGGTACGTGTATCGACTTGCAAAAGAAGCGCCAAGAAAGGGAAACTTGCCCAAAATACTGACACAGTGGAAGTGATCCAGTCTCTATTCCTCCTGTACTTTCCTTTGCTGTACAATAGGTATGAAATCAAAGAATTGATTTACTTCCCTTAATAGACAAAATCTGCTCCCTTTCATGATAAATTACTTTTCAGTTTCTTAAGTGGATTTTTGTCCAACAAATTCACTGTTATTTACTGTACAATTGCATTCCGTTTTAGAACAAATGCCTTGTATTCAAGTCACTGAGCAATATCCTGCATCTCGTTGTAGTGGAAAGTTGATTTAGGCAATTTTTCCCTATAGATCTGTGCATATGTCACCTTCGGGCAAAAGATGAGCTAATAGAATTGAAATTAATGTAATTGGCAGAAGGTCAGCCAGGGAGCAGTGTATGTCTAGAGCTTCTAGAAAAGCCAGAGTTATTTCATGTTCACATATCACTTGATTAGTATGCAGGTAAGGTGATTGTGCCTCAACAGAATAATTGGATCATTCAAATATCTGCAAGCCCTGGTGTATCTACAAAGCCTGAACAGTGATTAAATCCTGACTGTTCATCTCAGCAAGCCTTGAAATTCTTCCCACTGTGAAAAACTAATTTTCTGTGGGAATTTATTAAATAAGAAATCTGCATGCCACTTTACCTTGCAAGTATTACCAGCAGAATACAAAGATTTCTCTTGACTTTGATGTATGCACTTCATGGATGCTTTTTATATCATTGTTTTGTTATTTGTTTCATTCAGTACAAATTCCAGTGTTTCCTTGTTGCATACATTTCTGGAGACGAGATGAACTCACATTCCATCATAAAGAAATACTTCATATGAAAGGCAGGGGGAGGAGAACACATGCTCTGATAAAAGAAACAAAAATTAAATAAAATGTGAGAATACATTTCAGTTGTGATGCTGAGACATTCCAAGGCCAAGGTAATTACTCGCAAGTTCTTGTTTTTAGTGCAGATTCTCTGATGCAGTAATTATTTATTGCTGCTCCACTTATCTCAGGTTTTGCCAGATTCTCCCAATTTTAGTTTGAAAGCACGTAGTTGTTCATGACTGACAGCCTTGCAGGTGTCTATAAGCTTTGAATTTGCACTTACAGGCCATGTCTACACTGGGGAAATCTACCTGGCTAAGAATCAGTTTTAACTTGCTAGCAAGCTTGCAATACATTTTACATCCATACACAAAAGTGATCTCAATAGCAAAACTCAATAGCAAATATCTTCACTACAAACTTAACTCAAGTTATTTCTCAGATTCACTGGATCCAGGCTTTCATCCAAATTGATTGTCTTAAAAAGACCTTTTTTGTGGCTGAAGGACACAATTATGTCCAGTTACACTCATTTAAGTCAATCTGACTGTACCAGAGTAATAGAGACGCGCTTTTCAATTTATACACATGGTGTAATTTGAACCATCACTGTAGTGGAGCTATTGCAGAAGTCAGTCAACCGTAATTTAAAGATCTATGATTAACACTCTTGAGTTCAAGTGTTACGCGCACAGATAAATGAATAATTAAGGACAATTTATTCAACTCATTTTGGTCATTTTTTCCGCTCGCAGAATAGTTGCAAACAATTTATTTATATGTTGGAAATAGGGTTGCCAGGTGTCTGGTTTTGAACCGGACAGTCCAGTATTTGAGCTTTCTGTTCGGGAAACAAAATTGAGAAAATATAAATGAGAAAATATAAATGTCCAGTATTTTCTAAATACGATGTAATAGATTGTGATGTAATGTCAAGTGTGTCTGTTATTTTTGTTGAAACCATCTGGCAACCCTAACTGGAAAATTTATTTGGGTTCAGGACATTGCTTGGGTCCTTAATTCAAATAAGTCTTGTTTTTCTTCATTTAAATCATTGCTCTGGGGTAGGGCTGGGTATGAGGGGTTTAGTATGCAGGCTGCCCCAGGGAGAGAGAACAACCCCAGCCCTCTCTCACCACAGCAGTTTGGGGCCAGGTGAGAAGCACCTCTCCATGGTAACTGTAGTGGGTACAGCAAGGGGAAGCGGTGCATGGGGGGACAGAGAGCCACACAGACAGACGGACACATTCTCTGAAATATATAGCAGATTGCTGTCTCTTTCTTCACCTTTGCCCCCTGCTGGCCCAGTGGCGTTATAACTGTCCTGGTCCCCATCTCTGGCTCCTTCCTGTCCCTCTGTGGTCATTCTGCAGAATAACTGTACCTCCTGCAGACCCCTTTTTTTCCATGCTATGAGAAACAATCGTATTCCAGGACCATCTCATTATCCACAACCAAACCCTGACCTTGCTTCAAGTTATGATGAGAGGAAGCTGCATTGCAAATGTGGTGGTCTTAACTCTTACCGTTTAGAAGGAGTTCTTGAAAAAAATGGACTTACAGATGAACAGACAGACAGATGTAAATTTCTAAAATATATAGTGAGAAGATAGACAGACAGACAGACAAACAAGATTTTTTTCTAAGTTATATTGGTAAATATCAGAAATTTAAGCTTGGCCCTTCGGAATAACTGGTCAAAAGTTTTCATGCTATTTCCACTGTCTGACTGGATTAGCACACAAGTACTCCTGACATTGTGGGTCCAAATTTCAGAATTGTTTTCCATAAAAATCTTCACACAGTGAGGGTTTTAAATTGGTTTTCCTGGAACTTTTTAGCCAATAAAATGGAAATGCTTGAAAGTTTGATGAAAATGAACATTAAAGAAATGGCATGAACATAGCTGAAAGAAATCCATTTAGGAATTAAAATGCATCATCAAAGACAATTTTCTTTATTCTTTTTTATGCATTTATTGTTTGCAGAGTTTACCCATCTCTCGTTGTGTGATACTTAATCACAACTCATTAGTGCTGAGTTCTTACTATTGAATGGTGAAGAGATTCTATGCTCCCACTCTTCTAAGTTGTAATTATCTCTTCTTTGCTACTTGTCAATATACAACTGCTTTGAGGATAGTACATTAAACACTTTGGCATACGTTGACAGGATCTTTGCTTTAAAAAAGCCACATCCAGAGCATAAGTGCTCAGTGAATTTTGCCTTTTGCTCTTTTTCAGGAAAATGAAGGGGGAAGTCCTAGCACAGGTTTGTGCTCTATTATATGAGATAAGAGCAAAGGCAAATGCTTTAATAAGCAGCCATGTGGGCAACAAGAGTTTCTGCTTATGTACCCAATGGCAGGAATTGCATTTTCTTTTTCCTCTAACTCTCCAACGAAAGAAGGGGCATCAGCATTAACTAGTCTCTCCAAATTCTGGTTACTGTTTAAGGCCTTGAGCCAGCAAGGCTTAACTTAGTTGGTTTATGGAAGTCTGGGGACTTGGGGCTGTATAGAATAAGGGATACGATAAATGGTAGATGAAGGAAGAGAAATTAGTTATGAAGGTAGAGCCTAGCTTTGCAGAGCCTTGAATATGAGACAAAATGACTGGAGTTGATACAATAGAACAGTCAAAAGGACCATAGGTTCTGGAACTACAGATGCTGGAGGTGCTGCAGCACTCCATGGCTTGAAGTGATTTTCATTATATACAGGGTTTACAGTTTAGTTCAGTGGCTCTCAGAACCCCCCCTATAAACGTTGTTCCAGCCCCTTAAAAAAAAGTAGAGAATGGATTTGAAGAAGTGGTCATAGGAGATGGATGGTTCAAGTAACAGCCATCATCATTCTTCTAATTTCAATACCATTAACAACATCATCATAATGAGACTCAGCCTGTCTGCCCTGTCATTTTAAATATAAAAGTTACATGAACATCAGTGCCATAATATTTTCCTTTTCCAGCCGGAGATCTGAAAATGCTTTAAAAACATTGTTTGATATGCTGCAGCATAATCCCCATTTTATTGGTGTGGAAACTGAGCCACAGATAAGGTGCTGTTTGTCCAAGGTCATACAAAAACAAAACAAAACAAAACAAACAGTAGTACAATTGAGAACCAGAAACTGTATTTCCTGATTCACAGGCCTTTGCTCTGTCCCCTGGCTTTCATATATGATTTTTTTGGTTTGTGGTGCATGAAGAAAGCCAGGTAACAAGTATCTTCTGTGTGACTTTAACTGTTTTTAGTTAACTCTTAATATTTGTAGCAGGACAAGTACACATTTTGTTGTGGTTAATAAGCAGTGTAGGAGTTAATATACATAGCTAATATACTTAGTGTGCAAGAGGGTCAGCATACAGGGCGGCCCCATTGTAAGTCGCCTCGGTATACATCTGTTCCTCACTAAACTCATTTTATGCTTGTAGGAACTGATGCATTATAAGTCCTCCCATTCCCAACTCTTAAGTTGTGCAAAAAACCCCCCAATTTGCACAAATGGAAATCGGCCATGGGAAAAAAATTCCCTCCTTTAAGTTTTTTCGCTGTAAGTACAAGTTTTTTGGAACGTATCTTGGACTTATAGTGAGGACGGCCTCTATAAGGGTTTTGGCTTAATGATTCCAGCTACTACTCCCATCTCCAGATATCAACATAAAACTATTAATTAACATATAGCAGGTGTCAGCAAAGGCTTAGCCAGCTCCCAATTAAAGAGAAATATGTCTTAGCTACAGGTCACTGAGCAAACTGTTGTAGGAACACACATATGCACACACACAAGACACAGCTCCTCCAGGAGGCAGAAAACAGAAGCCTTTGCAAAAGCATCAAGCCTTGACTTCAGTGGAAAACAAGTTAGGCCAAAGATGAGTGCTTTGAAAAATCCTACCCCTTGTGGTTAATGCCAATGTGTGGTGTTTTAGATGCCGCTTGTAATTATTAGAACTGGGAGCACTGGCTGTTGGGAGTCTGGAAGCAGGAAGGAGGGGGGAGAAGATTAGCCAGGGCTGAGTGAGAGCTACAGAGGGGTGCAGCAGCTTTGTAAAGAGGTTTCACTTTTGGTAAATAAAGTCCTGTTGAAGTTTGTTAGTACCTTGCCTGCATGATACAACATTTTGGCGACAAGGATGGATCTTCTGCCTCTGAACCCACTTTCTGCAAAGCCCAGGTGAGCCTCCAATTACTTTTACTGCCTGGATCCATATGTTTGAGACTTATCTGCTTGCAATCAGTGCTACAGAGATTTCTGAAGTAAGAAAACGTGCTCTGTTAATCCACTGCCTTGGAACAGAGGGGCAGCATATATTTTACACTTTTCCCCTTGCAGATGATAAATATGAGACTGCACTCACTGCATTAAAGAACTCTTTTGTGCCAAAAGTGAATGTAGTAGCTAATCGCTACAGATTTCGCCAGAGTGAGCAGAAACCAGGGGAGACTATAATTCAGTATATTGTTTCTCTGAAGAGTCTGATTGTAACTTGTGACTTTGGGAATACGGCAGATGAGATGATTAGAGACCAGCTCATTGAGAAAACAACCATGCTTTGTGTAAGAGAACACTTGCTTCTAGAACCACATCTTACACTGGAAAAAGCAATAACCATTGCTACCCAGATTGAGTCAGCTATAGCAGAAGCCAAAATAATGAGCATGGATACAGGAGGCCCAGTCCAGCCTGTGACTTCTTTGCAGAAAAGTCCACTATCACTGCAGACAAACAATTACAAGGAGAAAACTCATTAAAAAAACACAGAATCAGCAAATTCAAAGCACAACAAAAGCATGCTTTTGCTGTGGATCCCCACAACACCTTGCAAGCTACACAAGATGTCCTGCAAAAGTAGCTCAGTGCAATCACTGCAAAAGGATTGGGCATTTTGCTAAGGTATGTCGCAGTAGCCAGTCAAATCAACACGTGCATGCAGTTACAATACCAGATGTTACTGTGCTGAGTGTGGACAAAATCGCTACTGCACATATTCCAGAACAGATAAGGTGCACTGTAAAAGTTTCTGCCACATCTTCAGGCAAACCACATCCTATTCAGCTAATGCTAGACACTGGCTCAGCAGTATCTATACTACCCGATTCCATCTATCTGCATTACTTTAAAGATGTGCCTCTTACTGAACCCAAACTTCACTTGGTGTGCTATATGAAAAACCAAATTCTAGTACGTGGCTGCCTGCCAGCAACAGTGACTTTTGGTGATTGCTGTGTAACTACGGAGTTCTACATTGTCCACAAAGGCACTCCTATCCTTGGCAGAGATTTATTGGCTGCTTTAAACCTCAGGGTAGTTAATGGATGAATTGATCTTCCTCAGCAAAGCACTCTTGCAGTACACACACCAGTTTCAGCTGGGACCCAAGACCAGGCTGACGAGAAACATGGCTGTGTGTATGGGTTTGTGACAAAGACAAAATGCGACATAATGTGATGCCCGTACGACAGAAGTTATGGTGCTTACCATTTTCAGTCAGGGATGCTGTTTCAGAGGAACTTAAAACACTTGTACAAAAGGACATTATTGAAGAGATTGACTCATCGGAATGGATTTCACTTATAGTAGTGACACAGGAGAAGGATGGAGGCATTCGCCTTTGTGTGGACTTAAGGGAGCCAAATAAAGCTATTGTGATTGACAGCCACCCTCTGCCTCACATAGAAGAAATATTTGCAGAACTCCGTGGAGCAAAGGTGTTTTCTACTCGTGATTTGCAGAGCGCATACCACCAGGTTATGTTGCATGAAGATAGCAGAGACCTCACAGCATTTATTACACGAGGGACTATTTCATTTTAAATGTGTTCCATACGGTCTTGCATCTGCCCCAAGTGCCTTCCAAAAAATGATGTAGTTGATTCTGAAGAATCAACATGGAGTTCAGTGCTATCTGGATAATATTATTGTGTATGGAAATACTTCTGAGGAGCATGACAATAACCTGCAGTCTGTACTAAACTGCATCAGCACAGCAGGCCTCAAGCTAAATTTGTCTAAATGCAAGTTTAGACAAACAGAACTCTCCTTTCTGGGGCATATAATTTCACCGGCTGGACTAAAACCTGATCCAGATCATATCCTAGCAATTTCAAATGCTCCTCCTCCAACAAATTTGCAAACCTTACATTCCTTCTTGGGTCTTACCTCCTGGTATGCAAAATTCATTCCTAATTATGCTTCTGTCATTGAACCATTACGAGAATTACTACGGAGAAGTTCAACCTTTTTTGTGTACAACAGATGCACAAGCTAGTTTGGAAACTGTGAAAGACTTGATTGTACATAGTCCAGTACTTGCACTATTCAGTCCTGCATTGCCCACAATTGTGACTACTGATGCTTCTGATTATGGACTTGGGGCTGTCCTCACACAACTTCATAAGGACAACACGGAAAGGACTGTTGCATTTGCTTCAAGGACACTGAGTGACGCTGAAAGAAAATATTCTACAGTTGAAAAAGAAGCACTTGCTTGTGTCTGGGCTACTGAAAAATGGAGAACTTACCTGTGGGGCCATACATTCAAGCTGCGCACAGACCAAAGCCCTTTGACAACAAAAGGACTGGGAAGAGCAGGAAATCGTGTTGCTAGATGGTCTGCAAGACTACTCTCTTTCAATTATGAACTGGAATATAGGCCTGGAAACCAAAATGTGATAGCTAATTGCCTTTCTCTCCTGCCTTTGTCTTCACCAGATGGTCCACTGGAGGATGAAGATGAAGTAATTGTGCTTATTACAAACGCTCTTACTGCAGTTACAAGAAAGCAATTCCAAGCTGCTTGTTCAGCATGTCCAATTCAACAAAAGCTATGGAAATTTCTGACAAAGAGATGGCCCAGTAACCCTAAAAACGTTGACCCAGTTTTGCTGCCTTATTTTAGAGTTTGGGATGAACTTTCTTTGCTTGATGGCTGTGTGCTACAAGGTACACACTGGCTACTTGTGCCAGAAGAATTACAGTCAAAACTCATGCACTTGGCACACGATACTCATCAAGGAATTTTCAGAACCAAACAACGACTACAGGATCTGTATTGGTGGCCAGGGATGGACTCCCAAACTGAAGCAATCATAAATCCTGTGTCACTTGCCAAATGCATGATAAGACAGCAGTGACATGTACCCCACCATTACAGTCTGTTCCTCTTCCTGATTCTGCATGGGAAAAAGTTGCGATTGACATCGTAGGACCCTTTGATACTGCTCCAATTGACTGTTGTTATGCCATCACTTTAACAGACTATTTCAGTAAATGGCCTGAAATAGCGTTTACATCGCAAATCTCTTCTGCTACAGTAATTAAGTTCCTCTCTACAGTTTTTAGCAGGGAAGGTAACCCCAAAGAACTGATTTCAGATAATGGTAGTCAATTTACTTCCCTGAATTTGAAACTTTTCTAGCAGAGAGGAACATTTTACATAGACGATCATCCCTGTATTACCCTCAAACCAATGGGGAAATCGAAAGGGTTAATAGAAGCTTGAAAGAGAGTTTGCAAACGCTAAACTGGAAGGGTGATCGTGGATAACCTTCACTACTGATTTCTTGCAAGCATACAGAGCTACACAACATGCCACAACACAAAGATCTCCCGCAGAGTTACTGCATGGAAAACAGATGAATACTAAACTGAATATTACTGGATTGTTAAAGGCAAGACCCGATGCACCAAACGAGGATGATGTGAGAAAAACAGTTGAACAGAACCAAGAAAAGTACAAGGCTTTCACAGACAAACGGCGGGGTGCTAAGGAGCCAAAGTTTGCGTGTGGTTCCTTCGTTAGAGTAAGAAAACCTGGAATTTTATGCAAAGGGGATCATAACTTCACATCTCCTCTTAAAATCATTGAGAAGAAGGGACCTTACACCTATCGACTTTCTGATGGGCGAATATGGAATGCTTCTTATCTTGCACCTGCCTAGGCACCAAGAGGAGATGATGCCAACACCCAGTCCGTGTTGGATGACTTTGCCATAGTACCAACACAACAAGATATTGCACTAGAACCGGGGTTTGAGAGATGGTCTGTCAGACCCAGACGACCACCTGTCTGGACTAGAGACTATGTTATGTAATATTTACAGTGTTTTCAGTGTGATATTTCTGCCAACACTATAATGGCTTGTTCTATATTTGTTGCTGTGTTTAGAACAACAATGTTTATTTTATAATTGAGAAAGCTTCTTAAGAGAGGAGGGAATGTGATGTTTTAGATGCTGCTTGTAATTATTAGAACTGGGAGCACTGGCTGTTGGGAGTCTGGAAGCACAAGAAACAGGAAACAGGAAGGAGAGGGGAGAAGATTAGCCAGGGTTGAGTGAGAGCTACAGAGGGTGCAGCAGCTTTGTAAAGAAGTTTCACTTTTGGTAAATAAAGTCCTGTTGAAGTTTGTTAGTACCTTGCTTACATGATACAACACAATGTCCATGGGAGCAGTGCTGCCCAGGGTGTAAATGAGAGCAGCTGGGTCTGCTCCAGTTTGTGTGATGGGGTGCGGTCACAGACGACCCCTCGGGGGTGCCTCCTGGGGTGCTGACACAACCACTGCCACTCACCTTCCTGCTCCCTGGGGCTCCTCACCGCCCGGTCCTGCTGGGCCAGCTCCGCTGGTCTCCCCCAGCCAAGGCCCTGAGCTGAGGTCCCTGCCTCCACCGAGAAGCAGTACAGACACTGAACCACTTCAGGTCCAAGGAGAGTGCAGTTTAGGGCCCAGCCTCCTGAGAGAGCACTCCCCGGTTGGGATCAAACGCCAAAGAATTAGGTAAGCCCCCTTTTGCAATGAAAGGGGGAATGTGCACACTGGTTGCCCTCACAGGTAACAATCGCTTACACTGGGTTTGATAGAAAATAAAAATGGTTTTATTAAGTTGAAGCAGTAGGATTTAAGTAGTAATAAGTGAAAGTAGGCAGAGCAAAGTAGATTACAAATCAAAAGAAACAAAACCGCTTGGCTAATTCTCCACTGAAACCTCTGTGCAAACTTAAACTCACCCTAAAACCTCTTTTCCAGCTGCCACTCTAAACCAGGGCTGTCTTCCACACCCTGGGGTCCCTGGCCCCTTCCTTCAGGTGCAGCCCAGCCAAAAGACCAAGGCCTCTCCTCTCCTCTTCTTTCTGTTAAAAAATTGAGGCCCTTCCCTACCAACCACCGCTCAGACTGAAGGACAAAAGAGATAGTTTAACAGTTGAGGGTAACACCCTCCGGGTATGTCTAGACTACATGGCTCCGTCTATGGAGCCATGTAAACTAGTTTACCCGGCATAGGCAAACTAGTTTACCCGGCATAGGGGATTATTTAAATCCCCGCGTCATTAAAATAAACATGGCTGCTGTGCTGTGCCGGATCAGCGCGGTACTCTAGACGGGGATCGGTCGGCTGGGGAAGCCTTTGCCGACTGATCCCTTATGCCTTGTGAAACGAGGCTTACAGGATCAGTCAGCAAAGGCTTCCCCAGCCGACCGATCCACATCTAGACTACCGCGTTGTGCCGGATCAGCTGATCGTCAGCATGGCGGCCATGTTTATTTTAATGAAGTGGGGTTTATTTAAATCCCTGCTTCTTTGCCTATGCCGGGTAAACTAGTTTACATGGCTCCATCAACGGAGCCATATAGTCTAGACATACCCTCCATGTCTTTCATTCACATGTTTGAAACCCACAAAGTATTCCCCACTCCATGTGTCTAATTTTCCACACACAAATGGTACATACAACAGAGTAAGATAAACCAAACCAGCAGATCATGACATGAAGACTGGTGGGTTACATGAAATAATTTGCTCAAACCACTTTTGAGTTATGTATATTCGTGTCCATTTCATAAAGCATGGGGGGGGAGGTCCGTCACAGCCTGTGATTAGGTGCAGCCCAGAATTCTTGCAGTCCCATGTGCCTCTGCACATCTCCTGGGTTGGGGTTTGTGGCAGGGTCCAGGCTAGCAGGCCTGTGGCAGGCTGTCCCAGAGTCTGGGGTAGAGTAACATTCTCCCAGCAGCTTGCAGGCTCTTGGCAGCCCTTCAAATGACATATCAGGTGAAAGTCCCCAGTTTTTGTCTTGACCTTCAGCATAGGCTTGTTACACATGTCTGGACACTGGGCTGCCAGGGATCTTTATAGTTTGAAACAGTCCTTCAGACATCTGGGACCGCCAAGGTGAGAGCAAGTGCTGCAGTGTCCCACCAAAAACCCAGACCAAGATTTTTTTTTAAGTGTTGAGTGATTTTAGATGCCCCAGTATTTTTGTGCCCTACCTGAGACCCCTTAAAGATGGCATTTGTCAAATCTCCTCTTTAAATACTGCAGTGCCATAAAGCCCTAGTTCCAGACACTATGCTGGAGGAGGTGGTATATACTGAAGATGTACCTCTGACCTTTCTATGTGGTGATTTACATGAGAGGAGTGATGCCCTAATTCCCGAGCCAAGTTCCATTCAGGTAATTACAATTTGCCTAACTTTCTGCATGCTTTCTTTCAATCTAACATGCACTTCCCTGCTAATGGAGAATGTCTGCTGTGCACTACCCTAGAGATGGCTGCAGTGATGGATACAGTTACCCTAGTCAGAGAGAGGCATTTTGGGATCCTTCAGTATGAAAGGTGCTACAGGCAACCCCCGATTTACAACCGCCTGACCTGCGACCCCCCTGCATTTATGGTCGCCCTGGCCGCCTACCACCCAGCACAGCCCCTGGCTGGCTCTTGGTGCTGTTCGTGCTGCGCTGCGGGGCTGCCTAGTTCCTGGCACAGCTCCCGGCTGGCTCTGGGTGCCATTTGCGCTGTGCCATGGGGCTGCTTGCTGTCCGGCACCACTCCCAGCCGGTTCTGTGCGCCATTCGCGCCGTGCCTTGGGGCTGCCTACCGCCCGACATAGTCCCCGGCCGGCTCTGCGTGCTGTTCGCACCGCTGACTCCAGGAGACTACAACTCCCAGGGCCAGGAACGGAATCCCCATTCATAACTTCGCTCCTATGGGCAATTAGGGTTCGACTTACGACAGTTTTCCAGGAACCAATTAGGTTGTAAGTGCGGGGGTCACTTGTATATAAATGAAAGGTGATATTATTATCGCCTGTCTCCAGCTCTTAAACCAATTTTCTAACCAGCGTCTATTTTGCCGTCTGTTTTATGACTCTTAGCATTAATCTCCAGTGTGGAATTTTGACAAATGCTTTTTAAAAAAAAATAAATGCATAACCACTGAAATTCCCTTATCATCATAGAATTAATATCTTCAAAGAACACTGGGGGATTAGTTAAACTTAACCTCCTCTGCCTACATCTATGTTGCTTATTCTTAATCATACTGTGTTTTTTCAGGTGTTTTCCAACTGCATCTTTTTTTCTTTTGCCTCACCAAACATTTTTTATTAACAGTATACAACATATGTGTGGAGATACATATAGATTAAACAGCCATGTGAATACATAGCTACTATACCACATCCTCATAGCATGAGTATGAACAAAAAGGTGTTCTTATCTACACCTAAAATGCAAAATCTTGAAAATACTTTCTATTTCATGAGACTCAATCATTATCTTCACTGATTTTTTTTTCTCTAAGGTAATGTTTGAACGTGAAAATGCTGTATTGGCAGCATGAAAAGCAATCTTATTTTGTTTCCCTTGCCCTTATGCATTATGACAGTCTTACCCTATATCACACAGGAAGGTTGTGGCAGAGCTAGGAATAGAAGTTCTCTCTCCTGGGTCCCTTTACAGTCTTTTTTTTTTTTTTTAAATGTAGCATCCTTTCTATAGTGGCAGCCCTTGGTTTCATTACTGTCCATCCTGGGCACTGAAGGTAGGAGTCCTATGGAACAAATATTATATGACCACGATCATGTAATTAAATACTGTTTCTTATTGTGTGAACATGAGGGAGTATATGAGGATTGTACAAGCAACCCTTGTTCTGACATCTAATGTTTGTTTTCTTTTCTTCGCACCCTTAATATTTTAATATAGATGTTCATATGTAATAGCCTATATTTTAAAAAAATGGAAAATGTATTTCTACCACACTGATGCTCTATATCAGTAATCAGCGTGGGTGGAACTTAAGATCTGCCGACAACTACCACTTGAGGTGAAGAAGTAACTGATAGCTATAGCAGGTTGTTATACCCTATACAAACCAGTTACTTGAGGGCAACATGGCACATTTTGCCAGTGGCTTGCACAATTACTTGCTTGATGGCAGAGGAATGACAGGAATCATGACACCTCCATCTGGAGGTAAATGTGATCAAGGGATGACAGACAGCATGGTCAAAAAACTAGACTAGACACAATTCTGCTAAGCAGTGTGCTAAGCAGGTGTGATTTTTTTATATTGTAGAGCAAAATACTATTCTAACCCTGCAAGCAGTGACTTGTTCGATCTCTCTGGTACCATATTTGTAAAATGCATTATTGTAAAGCATGAATTATACTTGCTAATCTCCTAAGAAAGAAGTATGAATCCTTGTTCAGTAATAAGAGCTGTGAAGTGCACAGAATTAAAACCAGTCAGTGGACAGGTGGCTGCAACGGGTGTTGGAGAGGATTTATGTACAATTTGATTGTGCACCCCTTTAATGCTCCTTAGCTTAACTCTTTGCTGAAGCACTGGCCAGATTTCTACCTGTATGGAAATGTTTGGAAAGCATTACACAGTTCAATTGGAGGGCTATTGTATGAAAAATCCTAAATGTAGGTGTTAGCAGCTGGCAGTCAACCTCAAAGAGAGAGTACTATGCAATTTCTTTGTAAAAGGTAAAAAACAAACAAACATGTAATACACACATGCACAGAATTGTGAAGAGCATTTGGAACAATTATGAATGATTTTAAACCAAATCTATTAGATAGTAAATTTACTTGTTTTTCTTACGCAGACTTCCACCATTTTTTGCATATACTTAAATGTAAGGTTTCAATGTAACATTTATATTGCTATCCATTAGCGAATGCACACATGTAAACACATTCCTTTCTGATCTTTTTTCAAAGGTGATTTCTTAGTCTTTTGAGAGTGGCCTTACAAATGTAATGTATCAACTAGGTTCTCTTGAGAGCTTAAAAAGAGAGGCAATATTTCAGTTCCTTTACAAACACTTCAGAGCGTTGTCAGCAAACAGCAAACAGAAATCTGAGGATCCTTAAAGCAGTCTTCCAGTCCTCGGATTAAGTCTGGTCTGGTCTCCTCAGTTAGTTGTATTCACATCAGCATGTAAATTATCAATATCCTGGATTTTCCGTCATAATTTTTTCCACCTAAGTCTAGCTAAGTCAGATAAGAATTTACAAAGCCTCACCTCACTGAGACAAAATCTCAATTTAATGCATTTAACTAATATCTAATATAAATTCTGTGGGCTCTGTAGCCTTTCAGATGACAAATTCTCCCCTCCCAGCACCCCCTCAAGGTTCTTAAGGTACTCTAAGATGGACTATGAGAAAAGCTTATAAAATAACAACTCGTATAGAAAAGATAGATAAAGAATCCCTGTTTTTCCTGTCTCATAATACAGGAACAAGGGGACAGTCATTGAAACTAAAATATAGGAAATTTAAAATTGATAAAAGGAAGTACTTTTTTTTTTACTCAACATGTTACTGGACTATGGAACTCACTGCTACAGGAAGCTGTGGAGGCCAAGTTCTTACCATGACAATGTGACCCTAAGGAGTTAGCAGTCTGAAGGAGACCTCCCAGGAATTATTCCAGAGCTCTGTGAGAGTGCCAAACTTGTGGATTCATTACAGGAGGATGTCTACTAATTGCATGAGCTTACTTTTGGATACTTCTGGGCCTTTATGGCTCAGCTGCATTGCCCTGCTCTTCAAGTGTGCACAGAAAAAGATGATTGAGCAAAATCCCATCCCTCCTCCCCTCAGTTTTTCCTCCTTTCTTTGGACTTAGAAATCAAATACTGCACTATAAAGCATGTGGCTTAAACTGACACTAAAACTCATGGGCCTGGTCTATACTAAACCAGGCAGGTCGGCTTAAGGTACACAGCTCCAGCTGCGTAAAATGCATAGCTGGAGTTGGCTTCCTGTAAGCTGAGCCACGGCAGCATCCACACAGCGGAAGGTCAATGGGAGCACATGCTCCCATGAGCTTACCTTACTCCTCACAAAATGAGGAGTACGGGACGCCAGCGGGGGCTGCCCTCATCGTTCGATTTCGGGGGTCTACATTAGACCGCTAAATTGAACGCTAGAAGATAAACCTCCAGGCTACGTCTAGACTGGCATGATTTTCCACAAATGCTTTTAACGGAAAAGTTTTTCCGTTAAAAGCATTTTGCGAAAGAGCGTTTAGATTGGCACGACGCTTTGCGCAAAAGCACTTTTTGCGGCAAAGCGTCCGTGCCAATCTAGACGCGCTTTTGCACAAGAAAGCCCCGATCGCCGTTTTAGCCATCGGGGCTTTTTTGCGCAAAACACTTTTTAGCTGTCTACACTGGCCCTCTTGCACAAATACATTTGCGCAAGAGGGCTTTTGCCCGAACGGGAGCGTCATTGTATTTGTGCAAGAAGCACTGATTTTGTACATTACAAAGTCAGTGCTCTTGCGCAAATTCAAGTGGCCAGTGTAGACAGCTGGCAAGTTTTGCACAAAAGCAGCTGCTTTTGCGGAAAAACTTGCCAGTCTAGACACAGCCCCAGAGTGTTGGTCTTCTCACTAGTGTACACATGCCCAATGTGTCCTCCTGGCAAACAGAAAAATCTCTAATAAAAAGGGATGTGCTGCATTTATCTGCTCTGGCACTCCAGCACCGTCATTGTCAGATAAAGATTTAGAAAGCCTCATCTCCCTGAGTTTTACCTCTATTGTCTCTCTCACCGAGATACAAATCTCAGTTGTAAAAAGGCTTTTACAAAGAGGATGACTATTAGTTGGTCTCCATTTTCAGTGAAGGTAGGATGAGAAGTAATGGTCTTAATCTGTGGCAAGGGAGATGTTAAGGTTAGATCTCAGGAAAAGCTTTCTAACTATAAAGATAATTAAGCACTGGAACAGGCTTCCAAGGGAGTTGGGGAATCTCTATCATTAGAGGTATTTGAGAACAGGTTAAACAAATATCTGTCTGGAAGGGTCTACACATAATTGTTCCTGTCTCAGTACAGCTAGACTAGGCCCTGGTCTACAGTAGGGAATTATTTCAAAATAACAAGCAGAGTGTCCACACTACCAAGCCCGTTATTTCGAAATAACGGGCTGGGTATTTTGAAATCTGTTCACCTGCTTCCCTTGGGTAATAACACTTATTTCAAAATAGTTATTTTGAAATAGTGTGAGGGAACATCTACACAGCAGGGCTTAACTCAAAATAAGCTACGCAACTTGAGCCACGCTAATTTCATAGCTTAAGTTGATATAGTTTATTTCGAATTTGGGCAAGTCTACGCAGCACTTATTTCGAGATAGAGCACTCTTCTCTCGACTTCCCTTACTCCTCATACAATGAGGATTATAGGAGTCGGAGAAAGCAGTCCCCCAGCTCGACATTATTTCAACATTATGTTGAAATAACTTCTTGTGTGTAGACGCAGACTATGTTATTTTGGAATAATGTCCATTATTCAAAATAATGCTGCTGTGTAGACTTACCCCGAGTGTGGTCGCTCCACTGCTGCTGTTTCAAAATAACTATTCCCCAGAGTAATTTGAAGTAATTATTCTCCAGTGCTTCCTGGGGCTTTAAGTCAGGGTAGTGTGTCCACAATAATGGAGCCTGCCTCAGACTAATTTTGAAGCTCCCCCATAAGGGGGGACACTCTATTTCAATTTTGTTGTTTTGGGAGTTATTATTTTGAATGTAAGTTATTTTGAAATAATTTCCTAGTGTAGACATGCCCTAGATGGTCTCTTAAGGTTCCTTCCATCCCTGCATTTCTATAATGTTATAAAGCTGATTATGACTCATCCATCCAGGCACAAAACTCTGCAAAAATAAATCCTCATATATTTCTGCATAAAAACACATCCAAGAAAGTCAGGATCTGCTAACTGATGTACCACAAGCATGACATCCAGCTAAGTTCATCAGTTAAATTATTCATTGCAAATTACACACTCGGCTCTAGTAATTTATTAACATTAGTCAAAGGATGTTTAAACAGAAAATAGAATAAGTCTTCATATTAATCATATCAAATACTATTATTGGTAGTTTATATCAAGTTAAGTCAAAATGATGTTTCGGTCTCTTCATGTAAAATGTGGATAGTGACACATCACAAAGCAACATCCATTTCTTGAAACCAGAATGCATAGAGTTTATCCTGAAGGGACTTGTGAATTAATATAAAGTGGTTTGAAATGGTATCTACTGTATTAGGGAGAGATGTTGATAGTGGAATTGCTGCAAGAACTTTCATAGGGATTTTGCCTGAGACTCCAGTAGAGAGTGTACAATCTCTCAGGGAGCTTTTAGAGGAGAAAGCAGCTGTTGGAGCTGAGGGATCAGAAATCTTCAAGGAAATTTGACCTGAAGGAATGGGAAAGAAAGCTAAGAGATAGCTTTGTCCAGAGAGAACTGGACAAATAGTGATAGAACCAGATATCAAAAGAGGGGAGGAAAAGAAATCCCACACACAATGCAAACAATTAAAAGCATATAACAGATATAAAAGAGTTTTGTAGGGTTGCAGGAACATTTATGACATTTGCTTTTAAAAATGTATGAATCTTTGCATGAAACTTGAAAAGTAAACTTGAACTTCCTGTTTGGAACAAAGTAGGAGTGTGTTATTAAACAGTTTAGTTTTTATGAGAAGCAATGATCATTCCTAAACACAGAAGAATCACAGACAAATGTTTTATTTAAAAAAAATGAAAACGGCATTTTGTTTCTCTTTTTGTCCTCTTTCTAGTGAGTTAAATGTGAACAGTATGCATGATAATTTCTTCTAATTCAGGAGTCAAGATATAATGAATTTTTTTTAAGATCTGGCCCAATTATTTTTGAATGAAGGACTTTTAAAGTTCACCCATACTGAATTAGGAGAAGGAAAGAGTGCAAGTTCTAAAATGAATTGGCAGTTCTTCCTGGTTGAGTCCCTCCTTTTACACTTCAATTAATCTGAAATCCAGTGCAACAATTTGCTGCAAGGAGGTCTAGTATTTCATACTTCCTTAATTTTTCCAAATCTGCAGGTCTCCATACCATTTTTCATTAGGCACATGCCTGTTTCTGTCTGTGCATTACATCTAGTTAAGCTATGTAAAGCTTTGCTGAATCAGGTTCTGATTATTCATGTGCTTAAACTTATGTACTTCAGTGCTTGGTGATTTGGGGCCTGTGTCCTTGGTTTACTGGAGATGTAAATGGGGTATTATTGTTACATTAATATACAGTTTAAATATTGCATCTTGCAGGAAATCCCAATTTGAGATGACATGGTTTCTTGCCTTTGTTTTATTTCTGGGACATCAGTACAAACTTGTCTGCATTTCGTGGCTGTGCACTCAGCACGGCTAAGCCATGTCACTGCTGCTGCTGCCTGTGCTACTGTGGCTACATTTCTCTTTGTACTGTGTGAGTTACTGGGAATCACCCCATAGTGTAGCCACAACCTATGTGTAACTATGACAAAAAATTGAATTTTAAAACCAACCTACAAAATTCTGTAAAAACTATAGCATTCTTTACTAAATACTATCGATTTTTAAGAAATGTCTATAGACCTCTTCTGGTTTCATCCCTATTAATTTCTATTGGACATTTCTGTGAGGACTGCTTTAAAGTAGTTTTGAATCCCATGCTATTTAAGAGTCAAGTTGTTACATAAGAAACAGGAAATATTAAAAAAAACAGGACTAATATTGTCTGGATTCTGCCGTAACAAGAGTAAAATGACAGAAAAAGAAGTAAATGATCTTCAGTTAATTGTCTTCTTTCTTTGTAAAGGCTCATAGCTTCAAAAGTGCTCAACAACCCAAAGCCCCCGCTGTGAACAATAAACATCTGACTCCTTCATATAGGTGCTTAAATGGAAGCTGTTGAGTGCTAAGATCTGTTGAATATCTGGCCAGTAGGTTGTAAAATATAGATGTGAATTACAGACGAAGAATTTATTATCTTTGGATGAAATTCAGCCCAATGCTGACAGCCACCTCAATGCCTATTTGAGGGGTTAAGTGGGACATTATTGCTGACCCTCTCCTTTTAGGGTTACATAATGAAGAGGATTGTACTCTGCCACTGTGAAATTGGATGGACACTAAAGCATGTAAGTTTTTGCAGCCGTCTTGTTATATACTGTTGTGTACAATAAAAAGTTGTTCACTTCTTCTTGAATGAATGAGTGAATTCTCAGCATTTCTATAGCATTTTTTTGTGAGTCCCAAAGTGCTTCACAAACAATACATTATTTCCCCAACATCCCTGTGGACTGGGGTATTATTTTATATCAACGAATGGGGAAACTGAGGCAGAAGACGGTTTGTGGTTTGGCAACACTATGGCAGAGGTGAGGAAAGACCTTTGTATTTCTTCTAGACATAAGACTGTCCTTCCTGGAAATCCCTTATCTAGGCAGAACATCGTTTCTAATTCTAAAGTATTCCTGTACTAAAAATAGTCTCACATAGGCTGCCTTGTTGTATTAGGAAATGCAGCACATTGATTTGTTTATAAAGAACCATTTCTTAAATAACTGCTTATGCTGGGGCGGTTCAATACAAAATTTATTTTCCACTAAATAATAATAAATAATAGTAATAATAATAATAATAATTTTATTTATTTATTTATTATTTTATTTTACATGCCAAAATCAAATCAGCAAAAAGACTGCCTAATAAGAAGAAACGGGGTATGTAGCCGTATATTGTAAATCACTTTTTAAAGTATACCACATTCTGAGCACAGAAGTATCTTCAGGGACTATTCCTGACGTATATTTGAGACAACAGTTATAATAGCATCCAATGTTTTGGGAAACGGACAACTTCAGGAATTGACTTTATATATATATAATCAGCCAGACTAAGAGAAAAGACAATAGACTTAAAAATGTTGTTAACAGCATTAGCTATGCACTGGCCTGTGCATAACAGCTTCATCTTTCTCTGCTGCAAACATTCCTGATTGTGTTCACAAGTTATATTTTGCCTTGTGATGAGCATGACCTCTTCACCGCTGCTGCGATCTCTTGCATCGTCAGCATATAAGCAGGTTACTGCCTCAACAGCGCATCTGTTGCCCATAAAAATTTTGAGCCTTATTCATGTCTATATTCACTCAGTCCCAGCGCACTAACCTTTCAAATGGTTAAAAAGCTCTCACCTCACCAGACTTTCTTCTTCAGAGAGTTCTTCCTTCTCAGCTAGCTCTGCATCTCTGCCCACCAGCTGCCTCTCCTCTTCTCCGGCACCATCTTCACTCTTCCACCTCCCTCCCCACCAGCTGGGATGCTGATTAGCTGCATGTAACCAGACATGGTCAGGAAATTGTTGATGCAACTTATCTTGTTGGAAATGCAAATTTTCACACAAATGGATTGGTTTCAACACCCATAGTTTGGTGAATGTTATCTGCTGTAACAAGTTCATTATTACCAGGAGTGAATTCTTAAAGCAGGATAAGATGCTTCAAAGTCCCAGAAGAAGTTTGGAAACTTCACTGGTTGAGGATGTCAAGCTGGTCTTTGGACAGATCATTTGGACAGGATGAGGGTGGAATTTCTGGTCAAAACTATATGTATAAAATACAATCGTGAACGAGAAAGAGAGATTGACCCCCCCCAGGCCAGAATAGCTAGGGTACTCATCAGGGAGATGGCAGAATCAGACCCAAACCCCTGTGTTGAATCCAGAGTGCAGGAACTTCTGTCTTCATCTCCTAGGTGAATTTCCAAGCCATTGCCTATTCTGGAGTTTCTCTCTTTCAATTACAAAGGGGTTCAGTTTTGTTCTGATGCAGAATGAAAACAAATTGGGAATCCCTGAAATTTTTCATGAAATCAATTTTTTTTTTTGGCCAACTTTGCATCCATTTCCAGCTAAGGCTGTGTGGCTCTCTATTCCCCCTCTAGTGACAAGATCATGAGCAGAGGTTTATGGTCTGCTATGTGGGTATCTTTATATATACAAAATAGAATAAATATATCTGGCCATCCATTTCACGAGTTCCTGGCATTCAAAAATATTGTGTCTTTCCAATATTTCATCCCTAAACATAAACTTTATTTAAAATGTTACTTTATTTAAAAATTTAAAAAGTTAAAGTTAAATAGCTTTAACTTTTATTTAAAAAGTGTGAAAGGAGGCGTGTGACTGAGTAGAGCAGCATCTAATCCAAAAGCCTATGTTTTGGAGGTGCTGGAGAGAAAGGCATCGTCAGGCTTAATTGAATTTTGGGGAGAATTTACTGCACTGGCATCAGGTGTGACTATTATAAAGACATTCTTATTAGGGTTATCAAGCAATCAAAAATTAATCAGGAAACTAGGCAGTTAATAATAGAATATCATTCGTTTAAATATTTTTCATGATTTCTACATTTTTAAATATATTGATTTCAATTACAACACAAAATAGAAAGTAAACAGTGCTCACTTTATATTTTTCCTTGCACATATTAACACTGTAAAAAACAAAAGAAATAGTATTTTCAATTCGCCTGTAACCCTTCCGCTGGGTAGGCCCGGCAGCAACAAGGGCCGGGTTCAATATCTAGGAGTCCATCTCACACAGAATCAGCTCGAGCCACCAGCCAGTAGCCTGGGAAATTCACACACCCTTGTGCGCCTCTGAGAGGCAATGCTTCCCCACTCGCAAGCACAGAGTCTGAGTGTAGAAAAGAAACTTTCAATGAAAGAGAGAGAGAAGTCACATGGCATTATCTTGGGAAAATACCACAAACAGAGTTTGTAGCCCCCTCCCCCACGAGTAACTGTCCCAGCTCAAAAGGACTGAGCAATGTTTTTTGCCTCTCAGGCTCACCAGTCCAACAAGGTAAGGTTTCCGTTCACTTACCCAAACTTTCTCCGTACCCCACGTCAAACGCCCCACTTACAGCTCTGTCCAGTCAGTACAGACCCTGACACATCATCCTGATGACTCTACTCCTTGAGCCTGAGGCTATGCCACCTTTGTGCTGCTCCTACCGGCCACCTGCCGGTCGTTCCCACCAGCCACTCCGCTGACTGCCTGCCACCGCTCCTACCAGCCGCCTGCCGGTCGTTCCCGCCAGCCGCTCCGCTGACCGCCTGCTGCCACTCCTACCGGCCGGCCGCCGGTCATTCCCACCAGCCGCACCGCTGGCCACCTGCCGCCGCTCCTACTGGCCGCCTGCCGGTCGTTCCCGCCAGCCGCTCCACTGGCCTCCTGCCAGCCACACTGCTGGCCGCCTGCCATCACTCCTACCGGCCACCCGCCGGTCACTTCCGCCAGCCACTCTGCTGGCCGCCTGCCACTCCACTGGCTGCAATGGGTCTGGCTCCCGGCCGAACCAGTTATTTCAGCTCTTAGTGATTTCAACTCTTTAGCCACCACCTAGGCTGGCCAAAGATTCCAGCTTCCACTGGACTAGAAAAAAAGACTCCTCATGGAGGCTGCTTTAGGTCTGTCCTTAAAACCAGGGGGAAAGGGGCAGGTTGAGCCAGTCTTACAGCTCACACCTGGCAGGCATGAAGCAGGCTGACTCAAGCCCTTCCCCCGCCCCCCCAACTCCATTCACTCAACTCTGGAAGGGGGGAGGCTTGTTCCTCTGAGACCTCTTACAATGATGGTGTCTCTCCTGCAAGCACTGGTGTCATATTTTACAGTTCCCACATTTAGGGGTAGCATGATTTGTGACCCCCCACAACAGCGCCAAATTAGTTACAATACACCACATCCCATTCCAACACTGATCCTCCATCAGCCCTGGCTGAATTGGATTTATATAGCCACACCTCGGATTCCTTCCCCTTCCTGGCATGAGCTGTATTTACATATCAACAGTTAACAGTTACTTATCTTGCAGAGCTAAGCAATTGGAGTGAGCACACCCACCCCCAGGGCAGCTCTCTCCTTTTAGCTGGCTGATAGCAAGCAGTAATTCAGCCCTGGCTTACACACCTAATACAAATACTGCAGTGCAATCTCTTTATCATGAAAGTTGAACTTACAAATGTAGAATTATGTACAAAAATGCATTAAAAAACAAGATAAAATTTAAGAGCTTACAAGTCCACTCGGTTCTACTTCTTGCTCAGGCAATTGCTTCGACAAATAAGTTGGTTTACACTGCACGAGATAATGCTGCCCACTCCTTGTTTACAGTGGCAGCTGAAAGTGAGAACAGGCATTCACATGGCATTGTTGTACCTGGCATCATAAGATATTTATGTGCCAGATGCACTAACGATCCTTTTCATGCTTCAACCACCATTCCAGAGCAGGTTCAACTCAATAATGGTGCAAGCTGTGTGAACTGATGCACGTTGATTTTCATTGTCTGATGCAGGTGCAAGACCCCCACTAGCCTCTGAGTGATGTCACTGGGTTAACCTGGGGGAAGAGGCAGAGTGGGGCAGAGCAAGGCTGGGTAAGAGTCAGGGAGAGGATGGAGCAGGGGCAGGGAGGGCCATGGAGAGATGAGGTGGAGGGGGGACAGTGTCCCAGCCCTCCCCCAGACTAAGGATGGCACGGGAAGGAATCATGGGAGAGCTAATCACATGGCCTGTGCTCCCCCTACCCCATGTCCTTCCTCACCAGTCATCACTGCTGACTACAAAAATGCCATGAGAACACCTATTTTTACCTTCAGGTGACAATGTAAATAAGAAGTGGGCAGCATTATCTTCCATAAAAGTAAACAAACTTGTTTATTGTAATGATTGACTGAGTAAGAGGTAGGACTGAGTGGACTTGCGGACTCTAAAGCTTTACATTGATTTGGTTGTGAGTGCAGTTATGTGGCAAAAAATCTATATTTCTAAGTTGCACTTTTATGATAAAGAGACATATCACAAATAAGTGAGCACTGTACACATTGTATTCTGTGTTATGCTTGCAATCAATATATTTGAAAATGTAAGAAAACATCCAAAATATTTAATAAATATCAAGTAGCATTCTATTTTAACAGTGTGATTAAAAATATGCTTTATCACAATTATTTTTTATTCACAATTAGCATTTTCAAGTTAATGGCATGTGTTAACCACAATTAATCACCAGGCTTAGTTCTTATTTTATTGTAGTCTATTTTATTAAGTTTAACTGGGAACTAACATAGCAATCCTAGCCACCACACTGGGCAACACTTGGTTGTAGAAGTCTCCTGGACATACTGTTTTGTAATTTTGGAATGTTTTCTTGCATGGGTGTAACTTGTAGGCAGCATCAGTAGCTAAATTATCTTCATTCAGAGAGAGAACGAGAGACTCAGGCCAAGTCTACACTGGCACTTTACAGCGCTATAACTTTCTGGCTCAGGGGTATGAAAAAACACTCCCCAAATGCAGCAAGTTACAGTGCTGTAAAGCACCAGTGTGGACCAGGCTACTGCACTTGTAGCCATGCGCTTGTGCTGTGGTCACACTTTCAGTTTAAAGCCCTGCCGTGGCTGCATTTGAAACTGTTAAGTGTAGAAAAAGTCTCAGGCAGAACACCTTTGCCTTGTCATGTGCCCCAGGGCTAACACAAACAGTGTCTCATCTGACAAGAAGCATCTGTTTCAGAACAGTTAACTTTACTCTATCCATTCTGATAAACAGAACTTCCAAGATTGCAGAATAGCACCATCTACAAACTCCCAGTACTCTCATTCATTCACAGAAAGAAACCTGTAAGCAACAAAATAAAAATATTACTCTTAAAATACTAGCAATTATATATTTTCTCCTTGTGACTATTGCAAAACGTAGTGATATAAATCCAAGCAGGGAAAAATATTGATCTGGTTTTTTTATTTGTTACATAAATAGCCAATCCCACGCACTAAAAAATTATGAGCCAGGCCCCACAAAATCATGAATTTGTTTAAAAACAGATTTTTAAAAAGGAGATCTTTTTCCTGACTAGTTTCTAAGCCATTAGGGTTCCCTTTTTCAAATTTTCTCTGTAGCCATGAAATGTACTCCTTTTTGGACAGAAAGCTGAAATGACCTCACAGTCTCCTCATTAAGAGTCTCCTTTTTGGACAGAAAGCTGAAATTACCTCACAGTCTCCTCACTCAGGGTACATCCACACTATGGGACAAGGTTGACGTTTGATATGCAATTTCAGCTATGTTAATTGCGTGGCTGAAGTTGAAATACCTCAGCTAGACTTTTGGTGCTGTCCACATTGCAGGAAGTCAAAGGGAGAACACTCTCCCTTTGACTTCCCTTGCTTCTTGTGGAAGCAGGACTACCAGCATCGACTATTTGAATTAGCTGTTTGAATTAGCTGTCTTAACTAGACCTGCTAATTCAAACTCAGGAAGATTGTCAGTGGCAGCTTCAATCTTCTCTGCAGTGTAGACGTACCCACAAAGGATCTGGAGATTTAAGAAATTCATCAAATATTTCAGGACCTACAATAAAATAATGCGAGTTGGCAAAAATGCTACAAGTCCCTTCAGGATAGGAGCAAATTTCACTTTCAGAAAGTAAGTTCAAATTTTCAGAATTTATCAGCCACTGGCATACTGTATGAGATGAACTTAGAATCCATGGCTGCTAATTGTTGCTACTAAGTCATCAGTCAAATTATAAAGTTATCTAAATATGTGTGGTATGTACTTTAAGGACATGCTTATACTTTTTATTGTCCTGGTCATTACACACAGCTGCTATCTATGATCAAGAGAAATTGAGTGAAAAGTCATTGGACGAAGTCGATGATTGGTTGTATTAAACAAATCATGCATTGTTTTGTAGCTTCGTAAATGGAGATGCGGTTTTACTGCAGATGGTTGCCAAATAGCACAGCCACTGCTATGTGAAATGAGGACAGAAATTGATAAAAACAATTAATATGATACAGGTAATAGTTGAGGGAAGCAGTTTCCAGTGACACCAGAGAAAGTAATACATATCCTCTTTCTTATCAGGAAATTAAAGGATCACTAGAGGGCTGTTCCCCCTGCTTGCTATGCTCACTGACTCCCCTCTCTCTGAAGGTAGGGAGCCCTGGCTCTTCCCCCTGCCACCGAGGCCATGACAGCCCTGGCTACCTGCCCCACAGGTCACTCTGTCATCCCGCAGGAATTTTTAAATATATATATATAGAGGAAAGAATAAGGTACTATAACATACATAGGACCAATTCCATTTGTGTTTTGAGTTCTAATCCACATTGACAGTAAATGTCCATTGATGTTACTGTAGCCTGTGCTTGTTGATCTATGGAGGGGCACAGATATGTGAGATTTCTAAACTACACATCACACCTGTGATTTTCAATAGAGCCTGGGTGCCTGATTGCCCTGTGTGCCTTTGAAACTCTTCCCATGTTCGTTATCCTATTTGGTAGTCACATGTCTTTGTGTTCCATTGCAGCCCATAAATGCAAGCAATGGAATGGCTTGTCTGCTGGGTGCTCTTCACATGCAGACTCAAAGGCCTGGTCCACACAACAGCATTAATTACACAGCTGGAGTCAGCGTCTCTTAAATCGTATTTCTGTGTCGTTCACACGGTGCGAGGACGACGGGAGCAAATATTCCTATTGGCTTCCCTTACTCCTCATCAGGAGCAGCAGCACTGGCACTGACAGGGACACCCAGTGAGTTCGATTTAGCAGGTCTATACTGCGCCTGCTAAACAGAACCTTGGAAGATTGACGGAGCAGTGTCTATCTTCCACGTAGCGTAGACATGGCCAAGGAGCAAAAAGATAAGGAATAAATCAACATTTCCCAAAGAAAATCATTAGATAAAGTCAATTAATTGCAGTATGTATCAATTTTGCCATCTATAAAAGGGAATAATATTACCAAACCAGATAATTCCCTGGGAAACTACATAATAGAATTATAACAATACTTCATGTTCACTGCTGTAGTGTATATGGCTGAGATTTAAAAGGAGCCTAAGGGTACATCTGGACTACAAGCCTCTTTTGAAAGAGATCGTCTAGACAGCAACAACGCTAGCACCCAGGCAATCTGGACACTTTCTTTCGAAAAAGCCCTGTTTGCATTCAAGAATGCGTTTTCTCAGAAGAGCTCTTTCAAAAAAAGGTGTTCTTCCTTGTAAAATGAGGTTTACTGCTGTCAAAAAAACCACTGCGTTCTTTCGATTTAATTTCAAAAGAACACAGTGGCAGTCTAGACGCAGGTGAAGTTTTTCGAAAGAAGGCCACTTTTTTGGAAAAAAACCTGTAGTCTAGACATATCCTAAGAGACTGAGCTACCCACATCCAACTGATTTTCAGTTGTGCATCTAGCTGCCTCATAGCCCTTTGAAACTATGGTCGTGTCTAAACTACACCCCTCTGTTGGCAGTGCAAATGAAGCGGGGATTTAAATATCCCACACTTCATTTGCATAATCATGTTCAGGTGCTGTTTCGAACAAGCAGTATTTCGAAACTGAAACCGCAGCTTAGCCGCGATTCTGCCGACAGCGGGGTGATTTTTCGACAGATCCTGTACTCCTCAAAAAGAAGCGCCTGAATGTGAATAAAACAGCGCCCAAACGTGATTATGCAAATAAAGCGCGGGATATTTAAATCCCCACTTCATTTG
Source organism: Rafetus swinhoei (assembly GCA_019425775.1). Classification (NCBI taxonomy): domain Eukaryota; kingdom Metazoa; phylum Chordata; order Testudines; family Trionychidae; genus Rafetus; species Rafetus swinhoei. The sequence goes on along the minus strand of CM033443.1, from coordinate 34,566,570 downwards.
CACTTCTGATGTGCTTTATTTACATCCCTCTGCCTACAGAGAGGTGTAGTGTAGACATAGCCTATATGTTCAAAAAAGAGAGTTTTTATTGCCTTGATTACAGGGTGAGCTGTGTTTTAACCTCTTTTTGTCCCTCTCAAATGTATCCCTAGGGTGACTGGCCTGGCATTTCAATTCAATCCTTTTGGGGATGGATCTCAAGAGAGCAACTCTCCCCACTCACACAACTCCCCCCCCCCCACACACACATTAATGTGACAGCCACAGCGGTGTGTGTCACCAGTGAGTCTTTTTATTCCAAGGACCTGAGACCAGCAGCTAATTAAAGTGACTCAAGAACAAGTGCTTCAGAGCAAGGCATTATTTACTCATTCACTTCAGTGTACAGAGCAATCAGAGATGAGGCTTGGAACAATAAAGTCATATATGCCCTGATTTATCTACACTTTATTCTTTCCTGGCCAATGTTGGGAAAATTCCACTGAGCCCAGACCTTTATGCTCCCTGGGTTGGAATTGACAGTTAGCCCCCTAAAGCATCCTCTGTGTTTCTGTGAGAGATTCTTCTCCGCTGGCTGTCCACTCAACCCCTTCCTCCTGAGGCCAAGATCTTTAAGATTGTAATATCCCTTCTATCCTGCATGCAGGGAATAGACATTGTTCATCTGAAGCCAGACGGGGCCATTCCCCCCATTAATTGCTTCCCAATTCCTTCACGGACCCATATGCCCCTAAGTGATGGTGCTGTACTTCACAGTTATTTCATTTCCTGTTGATTTCCCCTATGCAGACACCTTTGACTTAATTCTGTGCTGTCAGGCAGGATAATATCAACCCGGTAAACTGAGGGGGCCCATGATATTAATAAAAAATGAGAGACGATTCTCTCCTTCCCCTCACACATTTAGGCTACGTCTAGACTGCAGGCTTTTTGCTCAAGAAGCTTTTGTCGGAAGAGATGTTCCACAAAAACTTCTTGTGCAAGAGAGTATCCACACTGCAAAAGCGCATCGAAAAAGCGATGCGCTTTTTGTGAAAGAGAGCGGCCAGACTGCCTGGATACTCTCTCGCAAGTAAGCAGTGATTGCTATGGACAGAATGGCCACCAGGGCACCTGTGCTTTTTCCTCTTCCCTTTTTTTGTGCAAAAACTCCCTCTTCCCCATCCACACATGCCTTTTTGCTCAAGAGCTTTTGTGCAAAAAAGGCTTCTTCCTCATAGAATGAGGATTACCAATTGCGCAAAAACCCCTCTGATCTTTCGATTTACTTGCGCAAAAACGTGCTTGAGGTGTGGACACTGCAAGTTTTTCCGCAAAAACTCTGTCCTGTAGACATAGCCTTAGTGACTAGGTCAAATGAGGGGTTCATCTTTATTTATAGACTTCTGCAAGATAATCAGTGTAACTGTGATAATTAAACTCATGTAAGTATGCTCAAATTAAATAATATTATAGGATGCTATTGCTGTTTATCTAGTGGGTGAAATACTTATATCTGTTGACTCTTGAAAAGTTATACATTTAAGAATTTGAGCATCTTCAAATGTGGTAGCAATCATTTGTATGACATCATTGTTGTTCAATGTATAAAGTAAGTATATTAGAAACAGGAACAGTTATTTTAGTTTATTTTTACATGTATTGGTGTTATGTGGTTTTTACATGTATACTGAGTGAAAACAACGCTTGCTACAAAAGATATGTCTGTCCACAGTATATGAAGGCTAGTAATTTATTTTTGTCAGTATCCACATTTCGTGTTCACGGTGTAGACAAGGAAAATAATAATACAAATATAGAAATAATACATAAAAAGAGTTTGGTTCTGTTCAAAGGCATCATTTTGTATTTGGCCCACAATCTACCTTTAGACTATCCCTGGAATATATTTTCCTAAAACATAATGGTTCCCAACGTACTGTTTGCTTTTTTGACTACTGCTGAACATTAAGTGGATGTTTTCAGAGATCTATCCAAGATCTCTTCCGTGAGTGTTACAAGCTAATTTAAACTCCATCATTTTATATGTACAGTTGGGATTATGTCAGCATTGAATTTCATCTGCCATTTTATTGCCCAGTCACCCAATTTTGTGAGATCTGTTTGAAGCTCTAGAGTAGCTTGAGTAGTTTTGTATCATCTGCAAATTTTGCCACTCATCTGTTTACTCCCTTTTCTAGATCATTTATGAATATGTTAAATAGGACTGGTCCCAGTACATATCTCTGGGGGATACCTCTCTCCATTCTAAAAACTGTCCATTTTTACCTACCCCCTGTTTCCTATCTTTTAACCAGTTTCCAGTCCATGAGAGGACCTTCCATTTTATCTCTTGGCAGCTCATTTTGCTTAAGAGCCTTGTCAAAGGCTTCCTGAGCATTTAAATGAATTATATCCACCAGTTTTATTTTGTTCATGTGCTTGTTGACCATCTCACAGAATTCTAGTAGATTTTTGAGACATGATTTCCCTTTAAAAAAACCTTGTTGACTCTTTCCCAACAAATTATGTTTGTTTATGTCTCTTGCAATTCTGTTCTTTGCTATAATTCCACCCAGTTTGCCTAGTACTGTAGTCAGGGCTACTGGACTGTAATTGCAGAGATTACCTCTGGAGCCCTTTTTAAAAATTGCCATCACAATAGCCATCCTCCAGTTATTTGGTACAGAAGCTGATTTAAATGATAGGTTACAGACCACCGTTATGAGCGCTACAATTTCACATCTGGTCCTGGTGACTTGCTACTGTTTAGTTTATCCATTTTCCCCATTTTCTAATGGCACCTCAATCTGTGACAATTCCTGAGAGACGTCACGTAAAAAGAAAGGGAATCTCCCTCACATGTTGTCTAACCCTCTGTCAAGGTGCAAGATTTGTTGTGGCTAAACCATCCAAGACAGATGGCTATCTGACTTTCTTTGAAAACCTTCAATGAAGGAGCTTCCCATACCTCTCTAGGCAGTTATTGTTCTTACATTTAGGACAGGGCTCCCAGGTAGTCATCATCGCCCCTTCCAAGTATGGGCCCGTTGTGGCAGTGCTATAGTATACCCTTCGTTATTGTAGGATCGTAGACAAATAGCCCAAAACTAGGGAAAGGGAGATATCCCTTTTTAGGGATTATACATTTAAAAAGTCGAGATGTTCACACTAATTTTTAATAATGTTGTTGATATACACAATCCCTACTAAATTAAAGGTAGAAAATTCCAGCAGAACTGGAGCTACACATAGAGTACAAACCATTTACTCTGCTGAGCATACTGTTCCATGGATGGTGAATATCAGAAGCTGATCAAAGCATTCACTTGGCCTTGACTCTTTTTCACCAAGGCAAACAGAGTCACTGTACTGGCTTAGTGAAAGGGAAGTTGGTATCTGATTTCTCTCCATCCTTCTTGCTATGCCTGTGCCGTAATCCACTGAGTGCAGTGTACAGCAATCTTTGGGAAGAAAAAAACGTAAAGCAATGCATAAGTAATTTTAAATCACTCTTCAACTCTCACTAGTATATTCCTCTACAACCACTGGAGGGATTGAAACTTATAGAGACTAATATACTATAACTGGATAGAAATCTCTCCTCATTTTGAAAAAAAAAAAGTAATCAGCAACAGAAGTCAGCCTTATAATTAAAGACCACAAATATCACCAAAAGTGAAATATTCAAAAATGAAATATTCAAAAAAATTCATTGTCTTAAATAGTCTGCATACATTATCAGTTCTCTCCTTCCTTTAGCCATAGCATCGTAGAAAAAAACAGTAGAAAGCATTCTACTGCTGCAGTGTGGGTGGATAGCTAGGGGTATTATTTTCTTGTTAGCATCGTTAGGTTATTTAACATAAAATAAATACAGAATGCAGATAATAGAGACCAAAATCACCTCAGTTATACAGAATAGGTGCTCTTCAGTATGTTCCTCACCACTCTACCTGTTGGACTTTTGAAAAACGCATCTGTCCATACGGTTCAGGCACCTCAGACTTCTATTTCCATTTGTAATAATATAAACAAATCAAGTTCCATCTTTTCCCTCAACCTCGGAAAAAGAGAGAACTCCTGCCCTAGTTTAATAATTAACCTCACTGCATAATCTTAGTCTGCCAAGGGCTTTCATTGGTGGGTATTTAAGTGTCTGAGGAGCCCAATTCATGCCCTGCAGATTTTCCACAGAAGTGACAGGTGTAATCTTGAAGGAAATATGGTTGTTGGCTGTACAGTTGTGTCCTTTTCCCCGTCCTTTGCAGCTTCTTTGTTTCATGAGCACATCTGTTCTCCTCAAAGTAAACTGCAGCTTAGTGTATGGTATGGTAGAACTGTGTTCTGGGCCATGCTGAGTCCTCCCAGTGGGTTGATGCCTCCCTTTTTAAGGGGTACTTTCAGTATGTCTTTGAAGCACTTCCACTGCCCTCTGCAAGTCCCTCTTCCCTGACTTAACTGAGGGGAAAGTACTTGCTTTGAAGGTGACTGTCAGTCATACATAGACAGTGTCCAGCCCAGCAGAGCTGGTATTTCATGACATGCACATCTATACTGCAGAAGTTGGCTGCAGAGAGAACACTGATGTTAGTGCGTTTGTCTTCCCAGGTGATCCGGAGAATCCTTCTGAGCAGCATTGCTGGAACCACTTCAAATACTTGAGATGTTACCCAGGTCTGACATCCTTGGAGCAGGGAGAATAATAACTGCCTTGTAAACCAAGATTTAGGCACCTGTTTGCAGATCCCTATAAATGAAGACTCATTTGAGTAGGATGTGCTGGCACAGCAGATCTGGTATTCAATTTCTGTTTGGGAGAGGTGTCTGCCAAGGTATGGAAAATGGCCCACATTTTCCAGGTGTTCTCCACCAAAGGTGTTTGGTGGAACACAAAGAGTAGTTTGTGCATCTGAGGGCTAGTAGAGTACCTTGGTTTTCCCAATGTCGAGAGACCCGTGATTGGCATCTGCAAAAAGATCAGCCTCTGCACTTCTCCTGAACCCGTCATGCAACAAAGGTCATGTCAGTTGTGCCTTGGGCTGGCATGTAGCCAGACTATGATTTGGGGAGGAGTTCCTTAGCAAGGCGAAAAAGGCAATTTAGTAGGATCTGGGCAAGGATCTTCCCTGCAGTGGAGAGGAGGGCAATACGTCTGCAGTTTCTACATAAAAAAATTGTTCCCTTTTTTGAATATTATAACAATGTTGGCATTCTTAAAGTCAGGTGGAATTTATTTGCAGGTCCAGATTTTGTTGAGGCATTGGCAAAGCTTGTGCTGAAGCATTGTTCCTTCAGCTTTAATAACCTCAGCTGGAATGCTATCTGGGCCCACTGTCTTACGATTTTTTTTGGGGGGGGGAGGGTCTGGTTGTTGGCACACATGACTCTCTCAGAAGATGGGGGTTAGCAAAGGATTTGTGGTTTAGTAGGGTCTCAAAGTGCTCCTTCCAGCGTTGTTTAATAGGCAATGTGCTGGAGGAGGGTGAAGTCACCCTGGGAACCTAAGAGGGTCAGGCCTTTGGAAGTTGGCCTATATATAGATTCTATTGCATCAAAGAAACTTCTCATGTCATCCTGGTCTTTGAAACCCTGGATCTCAGAGGCCTTTTCTTGACACTACCTATGCTGATGTTACATAGCCTCCTTTGAACTTCAGCTTTGAACAGGTGATAAGCCTCATGTTTTCACTGGTTAGAGGAATCATTTTGCCAGTTACTGAATTCAGTCCCTTTCTGTTGAATTAATACTAGGATTAATTGTTTTTATCAAACCAGTCTTGGAGACAGTTGGAATATCCTATAGATATCACACACACACATAAAGTGAACAAGATTTTGAAGTTGATCCCAGTGCTCTCGAATGTCGATGATGTTATCTGGTAAATTAGAGAGTTTGTCAGATAGTAGTTGGTAGAATGCCTTGTAACTGTCTTGGTCTTGATGTGCTTTGATTTTATACCACTTCCACTTAGTCTGTGGGGTCTACACTGCTGGCTTTTGCTGGCAGAGAGTATGCTAATAAAGTGCTCATTAGCATATTCTCTGCCCGAGGCTTTTTGCGCAAGATGTTTCTACGTAAAAACAAGCAGTGTAGATGGATCTGTTTTGTGCAAAATTTCCCTTTTGCGCAAGATCCTTACGCCTCAAAAAAGGAGGTATGCAGATCTTGCGTAAAAGGGAGTTTTTGTGCAAAATTGATCTAGTTTATTATCAAGGCTAGTTTTGTGCAAAAACTTTTGCAATAAAAAGCTCAGGCAGAGAACATGCTAATGACAGCACAACAAATGCTAATGAGTGCTTCATTAGCATACTCTCTATGGGCAAAAGCAGGCTGTGTAGACATAGCCTGGGTATTCACAGTGTGGTGGAGCAAGCTACAGGTACATGCTCGATCTAGCTAATTAATGGTCTGTCCAACGGCAATCTGTGCCTCCATGACTCCTGTTATTCGGACATGGGTGTAATCTTGGAATCTGACTATAACATTGTCAAGGAGGTGCCAGTGTTTGGACGAAGGATGTTTCTAGGTGCTGTTAAATTGGTTACTCTGACTAAAGATGGTATTTCTGATGAGCAGGTCATGCTGCACACATTGGGTTTACAGTTCAGGCTGCTTCTTTACCTGTTGAGTCACTACAGAGTTGGGAGTCCGTCCAGCTCTGGCATTGAAATCTCTCAGAAGGATGAATTTGTCCGAGGGGTGGCTGTGAGGACTGCAGCGAGAGGGTTGTAAAACTGTTCCTTGTTGTCTTCCTCATTGCCAAGTGTTAGGGCATTGGCACTGATGACTCTGGCAGATTGATTGTTGCTGAGCTTGAATGGAAGAGTCCTGAGACACTTATTGATCTCCACAGGAGCTTCAAAAGCTGACTAGCAATCTTATTTTGGATGGCGGAGCCAATCCCATCAATGCATCTCTCTGCACGTGACTTTCCTTTCCAAAAGAAGGTGTAACTACCTCCATCCTTTTTAACTGGTCCTTATTGGCCTGGTTTGTCTCATTAAAGCTGCAGTGTCAATGCTGAGTCTTGCCAGTTGTCTGGCAATGATAGCATTTCTTTCTGGACATTCACTGGGCTGAGAGTCATAAGGGTGTGGACATTCCAGGTGGAAATTTTTCTTGTTTCGACTGTGGAGTTGAGTGATGCTACTGGATGTGGCCATCGAGGCAGAAGAGTGAGAGGCATCCTATGTTTGAGGCAACTTTTCTAGCCCTTTCCCCATTTGGGGTGAGCGGAGGCGATCCTAAAGAGGTCTGCTCAGTCACAGCTGCAGACTGTGTGCAGCTGCATGACTACAGATTCCCCAAAACCACTGCTCCTCTTTTCACTATATAATACACTCATACATAGTAATGATGCTAGACAAGGTGTTATCTCACAATATTTTCTATAATCTGTATCAAAGTGTTAGTCACTTGCAAAGGTGAAAAACAGGTCTTCTGTCAAACAAAAGATATTTATTTACCTGTCTCTCTGTTGGGATGTACATTACACATTGTAAGATAACACAATGGATACCCACTTAGTTAGGGAGCCAAAAGTTAATGATGAAATGTGAAGTCAACAGGGAAGCAGTACCCAGGAAAAGTCATCCTGGGATGGTGGCCCTGTCTGTGAGCAAAGCCAATAAATTTTGGGGGGGGAGTGAATTAACTGGTAGCCAAAAAAAGACACCCTTTCATCCTGCACTTAGGAAGTAATTGGACAGCACATTTGCATTCACAAAAATAAGGTCAGAACCAGCCGTGGGTGAAAAAGCTGCAAAAGGATTTGCATGAGATAAAGCTTCTTTAGATACAGGTTGAGCATCTCCGGTCCAGAAAGTTGATCCATGGATGTTGCCTGGACCAGAGAGCCCCAGCAGCTGGGAGCCGGTGGATGAAAAGGACCGTGAGGCTGGTGGCTGGAAATGGAGGAGCTGGGAGCCAGGCACTGGGACAGGCAGCACAGCCTGACCGGGGGCACAGAACCTGGCAGCCGGAGCCAGGCCAGCTGTGTAGCCTGGCTGGGGCTAGCAGTCCTGGTGCAGGGAGTCCAGTGGTCAGGTCCAGTGGCAGGCCAGGAGAGGAGCTGGACCAGTGGCTGGGCTGACAGCAGAACCAGGTATGAGCATGGAACCTGGAGGAGAGCCCGTCCAGGTCTGCTGACGGCCCCCAGAAAAGCCCAAAGTTCAGCGGAAGGACTGGAATTGACTTCCGTGGTCCGGCAAACTCCCTTGTTTGGGACTGATCAGAGCCTGAGGGTGCTGATCCAGGGAGGCCCAACTTGTAAGAGGATGGCCTATTAATTCAGTTCAATCTCTAGAAAGCATGCTATGGGTTTTTGTTATCTATGTAACTATTTGTTTCGTTTAACCGTAGTACTTCCTGGTTCTCTCGTCTTTGATAATAAACTTACTCCTGTTTTCATGATGGTGGTTTCCCAGTGCTGAATCTTACAACTGGTGTGTGTGCTGTTCCCAGGCCCACAGGCGGGGGAGGAGGGCACAAAGATGGCAGTTGTTCTGGGGCCCAGCAAGTCAAAAAGGTGCAAGGCTCCTGGTTGCCACCACCACTACTGCAGCAGCAGCCAGAGCCCCAGGCCCTTTAAATCACCACCAGAGCAGCACAAGCACACACCCAGGCTCTGAGGGCTGACTGAAGGAGGAGGGAGGTGTGTGCGCTCTGGGCAGCACTGAGGGCTGTCTTCCCCCAGCCCCGCCCCTTCCACCAAAGGCCCCTCCCCTTCTGGGAATGCAGAGCTGCCCCCCACCTGCCCAGGCACTGCGCAAGTCTGCCAGCCCCTGACTGTTCTTTTGGGAACATCAGACCTGCTAATTCTGTGACTAGCTAATATCAAGGGACTCTGGGGGTGGGATGCACTGACTGTTAACCTGCAAGGCAAAGCAAGGGCTTGTGTAGCCCAGAACCATTACACACACACACATTGTCTTAAGTTCCTCCTGTTCTTTCTCTTAGAGTGGAAAACTTCCATAGGGTCTTGGGGGACACTATAAAATACATATTAGGGGAGTTAGGTTCCCTATTCTGCTCCTCTTTGTGCCTTTTCATTTACTTACTGTCTCTTTGAATACTTATTTACTCTGATTCTTTTAGGGCCTTCCTCTGATCCACTGACAAGAATGTGAGGTCACCATGAAAAGTTAAAGCATTTTTCATGCTCATCTGAGGACGTAATTTGTCCTTTGCTTTACTGAGGCAGACATTTCAGGGAGGGTAAAGTATATTCATCCTCACTTTCAAAGTAACTACTGAGGTTTCAGAGTTGCTTTGTTTTGTAAAACTATCAGGATCATCACAGATTAACTGGAGTCCTGTGTGACCTACCTTGTATTGATCTCTAAGCAAGGTTAGACTAATACCAAGGTCTTCAAACTATGGAATACTCATGGTCTGCAGAGCCCTTCCATGTGATGTGTGGAAATAAATAATTTGAGAGCAAGATAGTGGAGAAATTAAGGATCAGGTGTGTCCATGAGCAGATCTCGCTCATTTACAAAGTAGTCTGAAAAATAAGAGTTTCAGAGGGGTAGCCGAGTTAGCATGTAACTAGAAAAACTTAAAAAACAACAAATAGGGTATCTACACTGCAGAGTTTTTCTGGAAAAACTACACTTAGGTCCCCACTGCAATTGCATTCTTTTGACAGAAAGTTGAAAGAATGCAGGGGGTTTTCCGACAGCGTTAAACCTCTTTCTACGAAAAAGAAACCTTTTTCCGAAAGAGCTCTTCCAGAAAAAGGTGTGTGTGGATGGGGAAGAGGTGCCCTGGTTGCCACTTTGTCCACAGTAATCACAACTTAAATGCGAGATAGCATCCAATCAATGTGGGTACTATCTTTTGAAAAAGCAGATCACTTTTTCGATGCACTTTTGCTACGTGGACTCTCTTTTTCAAAAGAAGATTTTTCAGAAGATCTCTTCCTGAAAAGCTTCTTCCAAAAGAAGCCTGCAGTCTAGACATATCCATAGTCTAGTAGCACCTTAAAGACTAGCAAATATATAGTGTTGTAAAATTGAGATACATTTCTTTTCCGTGATGCTAATGATGCCGACTCAGTTCGATTTACATTTTCTCACGCATTTAGAGCGAACATATTGCCGTGCCTGCTCAGGGCTTTGACGAAAGTTAGCGTTGCTTTATGAAAATAAAGCCTTTTTCTCGAAGATCCCTTATTCCTCTTAAAATCAGGAATAAGGATCTTCCGAAAAGGCTTTATTTTCCGCAAGAGTCGCTGTTTGACTGGCGCTTTTTCCGCCAAAGTCCCTTTGTCGAAAAAAGCGCAGTTATGTTCATGCAAATGCCGCGGGAAAATGTAAATCCTCAATGCATTTGCAATTCCGATTTGATCTCATTAGCATCCCTTTCCGAAAGGAAGCAATGTAGACACAGCCATAGATGGTATCGCTGAACTTCGCGCAAGTAAAAGTTCAGGTAACCCATACAGTGTTCAGTGTAAAAAACTAATGCCCTGGATAGCTCAGTGTTCTTAATGGACAGTAGAGCTGCTCAGGGGAAAAAAAAATGCTTTTCAAAAAATGTTTTATAATTCACTTGTCTGAGCTAATGATTGGATATTTTTAAACAGAAAGTTGAACTTCATGGAAGTCAGTGGAGCTATGATATTTTATATAAACAGGATCAAGCTTCTTAAAATTTGTTCTAAACTGTTTGCAGTACAGTATTAGCAATTACTGCCTTTCAAGCAGACAGTTATATTCATGTAATATTTTGTTTTCGGTGATGGACTCTTGAAGTATTTTGTCTTCAACTTTGACACTCATTGTCACACATATATTGGGAGCATGTCAGCTTTATGGATCTAACCCTGTACTCTTCCCAGTGCTTTCATTGATGTTCTCTTGTGCATCAGGTATTTGGCAAAACTCACATCAATTTAAAAGTAGAGAGGATTAAGCTTGCACCCGGAGCGATGCGAGTTTGCCTAAAAGGTACGCAGTGCACAGCAGGTCATCACGTGCTAATCGGGAAGAGCAGCAGGTTAGATTCATAGCGACATGTTCTGTCGGTGACAATGAAAGTCAAAGCGAAGACAAATACTCCAGAATTATCGACGAAAACAAAATATTACATGAACAAGGCCGTTCGCGCCAGCAGTACTGTTAACACACGCAACAGTTTAGAACAATTTAAGAGTTGGACCATTATATAAAATATCATAGTTCACTGACTTCCATGAAGTTCAACTTTCGTTTGTAAATATCCAACACAGCTTCAGACAAGTGAATTATGTGCTCATTTTTTGAAAGATGCCACGCACAAACCACAGCAACACCGAGCATTCAGTATTGCTTGAGCACTGAACACTGCTGGCGAGCTGTCTACGAAAGCTCATGACAGCCATGCCCATGGTTGCAGCCTAGCGCCGGTTTTCTGGGAAAAGGATGCCAATGAGACAAAGCCGAATTGCAAAACGCCGCGGGAAAACAACCTCACGGCATTTGCACCTGACTTGTCTCATTAGCATCCCTTTTCCGGAAAAGGTGCCAATGTAGACACAGCCATAGATGGTATCATGAACTTTCATGGGCAAGTAAAAGTTCAGGTAACCCATACAGTGTTCAGTGTAAAAAACTAATGCCCTGATAGCCTTCCAGTGTTCTCAATGACAGTAGAGCTGCCTAGGGAAAAAATGCTTTCAAAAAATGTTTTATAATTCACTCTGTCTGAGCTAATGATTGAAATATTTTTTAAACAGAAAGAACTTCATGAAGTCAGTGGAGCTATGATATTTTTATATAGCAGTGATCAAGTTTAAAAATTTGTTCTAAACTGTTTGCAGTACAGTATTAGCAATTACTGCCTTTCAAGCAGACAGTTATATTCATGTAATATTTTGTTTTCGGTGATGGACTCTGGAAGTATTTTGTCTTCAACTTTGACACTCATTGTCACACATATATTGGGAGCATGTCAGCTTTATGGATCTAACCCTGTACTCTTCCCAGTGCTTTCATTGATGTTCTCTTGTGCACTGCGTATCTTAAGGCAAAACTCACATCAACTCCAAGTGCAAGCTTAATCCCTCTCCTGCACTTGGAACGGATGTGAGTTTTGCCTGAGGACAGAGTCCTGTCCTTGAAAATAACAGCAAACACTGTGCCTGACTTAGCTATTGTCTTTGGGGTCTGTCTGGATGAATGGTGTGATAAGCTAAATGAGACACTAATTTACATGATAGTAACAGATGCAAAAGAAAAAAACCAGAAGAGTGAGTATGACACAGAAATAGACCAGGGCCAGGATATTTAAAAATTCTACATCATGGTTTTGTTTTTTAGGTCAAAGTGGATGTTCTGACACAAAAATGAGCCCTTGAAAGGAAAGGTCTTCCAGAGATAAATGATTTTGAATATGACAGAGAAAGAGTTGTCCTTCATGAATATGCTGATTGTAAAATTGTTTCTACAAAGCATTTCAATTTTTGCAAGTCGCTGAAGAAATAAGGTGCTTATTGAAAATGTGCAAAACTGAACAACATACATACATTTTTGAATGCATTGAATATAATAATCTTTTGCATCATATACATTTGACCAAGAAAAATAACACATAAAAAGCCCCCAAACAAAACATTTTACACCTTGGTTTTAGTTCTGGTTTTTCCTGTTGTTTTTAATTTACATTAATTAAAATAGAAAAAAAGCATTGCAGTTTTCTCATAATAAACTGAGAAAGTGAATAAAAGCTTAATGGTTATGTGGCAAGAAATTATAAGGGAACGCCCCCCCTCCCCCTGCCTCCTCCCAGGCTTCCAGCCTTCAAAAAACTGAAGTGACTGTAAGTGAGAGGTGTTTGCTGGGATTTGTAAAGGCTTCAGGTAGTGTCCAGTTGTTCTTGCATGTTGTGATCCCTGCACATTTTTATAGGAAAGTTAAATTCTTTCTTCTTCAGCTTGGTTTATCCAGCATGAGACAACAAAAATGTAGTACAATAAATCATTTAGTGTACTTTGTTTTCATTGTAACTATTTCCCGTTTATGCTAAATGGGGAGGTGTGAACCTTTCAGCATGAAAAATCAACATGACCTTTTATCAAAACCAGGTACACTTTTTCAGCATTTGGATGCCATGGCATTTTAATAAAACACAGGATGAATTTTAAAACACAAAGTGTTTTAAAAGTCAGGTAGTGGGAGGAATTGCTTGTCCTCACTTAGCTGGAAATCTATGAGTATATTTAAAATGTTCTAGAAGACTTCTACCTCAGCTGCTATGCACTCTTGAGTAGTTGCTGATAGTAATTTTGGATTCTATTTGTTGTTTGCACAATTTGAAGTAATTTGATTCCCCAACAGAATCTAAAGTACATAATGAAATATTTAAAATATTTCATTTTAGGGCTAATATTATAGACAGGATGGATATATACTGTCTAATGTCATGTCTGCCATGGGGAGAATGAACAGAGAATCGACCGCTTCTGCACGCATTGCTCAGATTCTCAATGCACGCATTGCTCAGAAATGTCATCAGAATGTAGTTTTACCTCAGCCATCTTATTACTCTAATATCCTGGGACCAATGCAGCCATAATAACACTGAATGCTGCCTTTAGTGTGACTCACTGACTCCCAAAGGACTGTGGCCAATCCTTTAAACCATTGTGTGCATGAAGTGGGTTGGAGTACTCACTCACATCAGTAATCTCAGAGGGGTAGCTGTGTTAGTCTGTAACTTAAAAACACTTTAAAAATGAGTGGTTCTGTAGCACCTTACAGTATGTCTACACAACAAAGTTATTTCAAAATAACAGCCGTTATTTTGAAATAACTTTCCTAGCGTCTACACAAGCCAACTGCTATTTCAAAATTAATTTGAAATAGCGGAGGGCTTATTTCGAAATTGGAAACCTCATTCCATGAGGAATAGTGCCAATTTCAAAACTGCTATTTCAAAATAAGTGCTGTGTAGATGCTTATTTCGAAATAGGGGGGCCTCCAGCCCTTCCCAGGGTGCCCTGCTGGCCGCCCTGGCCACAAGGTAACTTTTGACCTGATGCCCTGCTGGAACCAGTGAACCTGCTGGAACCAGTTCCAGCTGGCCTTAAATGCAATTCAGCATCCAATCAGTGTGGACGCGCTATTTTAAAATAGCAAAAAGCTATTTCGAAATGCATTTTGTGTGTAGACTCGTTATTTCAAAATAAGATATTTTGAAATAACTATTTCAAAATTATTTATTTCAAAATAACACTGTAGTGTAGACATACTCTGAGGGTATGTCTACACTGCCACCCTAGTTCAAACTAGGGTGGCTAATGTAGGCATTCGAACTTGCAAATGAAGCCCAGGACTTAAATATCCCGGGCTTTATTTGCATGTTCCCGGGTGCCGCCATTTTTAAATGCCCCGTAGTTCAAACTATCTGCCCGCGACTACATGCGGCACGGAGTAGGTAGTTCGAATTAAAGCTTCCTTGCAGGAGGAATAACGGTAGTTCGAACTACCTACCCGCGCCGCGTGTAGCTGCGGCAGATAGTTCGAACTACGGGCATTTAAGCGCGCTGCATGAAATGAAGCCCGGCATATTTAAATCCCGGGCTTCATTTGCAAGTTCGAATGCCTACATTAGCCACCATAGTTCAAACTAGGGTGGCAGTGTAGACATACCCTTAGAGACTAACAAAAAAATATATATAGTATTGTGAGCTTTCATGGGAACAACCCACTTCCTCAGATCTGAAGATGTAGGTTGTGCCCAAGAAAGCTCACGATACTATAGATATAGATATAGATATTTGTTAATCTCTAAGGTGCTACAGGACCACTCGCTGTTCTTTAATTTTTTTCACATCAGTAATATTAAGAACATGATTGAATGATTGGCTGGACTGGGGCTTAAATGAGTAATGAGTGCTGGCAAATTGCCATACAAGGACTGATTTAGGAACTGGGCTTTCCCTATAAATCAGAGGAAAACTTGGTCAGAGAGTAGGGTTGCCAACCCTCCCAATTTCACCAAGAGTCTCCTGGAATTATCTCCTGGAGGTTACTGAGGCCAAACCAGGAGATTTTAGGCCACTAAAATTCTGCTGGCACAGCAGAACTAAGGCTCCCTACCTACTCTGGCTTCACACCACTCCCGGAAGTGGCTGGTATGTCTCTGTAACACCTGAGAGGGGCCAGTGGGTCTCTGCACACTGTCCGTCTGCTCCAACACTAACTCCGAACCTCCAATTGGCTGGGAACCATGGCCAATGGGAGCTGCAGGGGCAGCACGTGCAGGCAGGGTCAGCATGCGGAGCTTCGTGCCCCACCCCCGGGGCCAAAAAGACAAGCTAGCCGCTGACCAGAGTTGCCCAAAGTAAGTACTGCCTGACCAGAGCCTGCACCCCTCACTTCCTCCTGAATCCCACTCCTGTGATCCAGCCCTGTTCCCCCTCCTAGATTAGCACCCCCAAATCTTTTCTTGCACCCAGGGTCCCCCTCATTCCAGCCTGATCTCCCACACACAAACTCCCTCTCAGAGCTTGTGTCCCACACCCCTTCCTGCACGCTAACCCCCTTCCCCATGCTCAGTTCAGAGCCCTCTTCCACACTCTCTCCCACACTCCGAACCACTTTTCCCAGTCCAGAGCCCTAACTGCCTCCTACACCCCAACCCCCTTGCCCTTCCCAGTGAAAGTGTGTGAGGGTAGGGACGAGAAAGTGACAGAAGGAGGGGAGATGGGATGAGTGTGATGGGGCCTCGGATAAGGGGTGGGGTAGGCACAGGGAAAGAGTGTTTGGATTTGTGTGATTAGACAGCTGGCAGACCTAACCTACAGAAAATCCAGTGGGTATTTCTACACATCTGTGGTTGGTCCATTCCAGCTGTTTGGTCTAAGGGGATGTTTAATTGTTATATAGACTTTTTGGCTCCGACCCTCCCTCCACACAGGATCCTAAATCCAGGTCATTTGTCTCTCATCTAGCGATGGCTCATCTGACCTGTGCTTAGCTTTGTGGTGTAAAGGGGTTTCCAAGTGAGAAGATACGGGTTTTGAGAGCATGTTAATGAGACATAAGTCCACAGAATGTGGGGCTCAAAAATACAAATCTGTAAGCAGTTTTTTCTGTGGCTGAAATGATTAGACTCCGGAAAAAATCAATTAAAAATGCTGGTTAGAGCAGGGGTGGGGAACCTAAGGCCAGGGGCCGGATGTGGCCCCTGGCTTTCCTGGATCCAGCCCCCAAGGCTCAGGGCCCCCCCAATTTGGGGAGCCCACGCTGGCGCTCCAGCCCTGCCTCATCTGCCACCCCACCTCGGGGCTAGATCACACAAAATCCACTAGCCTGGGTCCCCCTGAGCTCTGGGGTGTGAGGGGAAGTGTCTTTCTGCTTCTTAGTCAGGGGGCCATGTCTGTGAGGGGTGGGTTTTTTTGTTTAATTTTTTTTTTTACTTCTCTTTTTTGTGGGGTCCCCAGCTGATCTTTCTGTGGGTCAGCATCTCCTGACGCAATAAATGTTTCCTGCCTCTTGTTTAGAGCTTATACATTTGTTCCACCATCCATCAAAGTTTAAACAAATGAGAACTTAACATAAATACATGAAAAAAAATCTGTATTTTCGAATTATATTGTCTCACTTATGGTATGTCTACACTTGCAGCCTATTTCGGAATAGGGCTGCAAATGTAAGCATTCGGAATTGCAAATCAAGCCTGGGATTTAAATATCCCGCCGCTTGATTTGCATCTTCCGCCGGTGTGCGCTTTTTGAAATTTACAAGCCGGAATACCTGCCCGCGTCTACACGGCAGTGAATGGGCATTCGAATAAAGCCTATTTCGAACTACCCGTTATTCCTCCTGCAATGAGGTTTAACAAGTAGTTCAAATAGGGCTTTATTTCAACGCCTATTTCACTGCCGCATGTAGACGAGGCAGTTATTCCAGGCTTGTAAATTTCAAAATGGCGCCTGGGAAGATGCAAACTGCGGATATTTAAATCCCAGGCTTGATTTGCAATTCCGAATTCCTACATTTGCAGCCCTATTCTGAAATAGGCTGCAAGTGTAGACATGCCCTTAGAGATGTGTAGTTTAAGAAGTTTAATCAGCCTAAATAGAGTCAAAAGTTAATGCATAAATAATAACTATCGGTAAATTATTTCTAATTCTCAAAAGTATTCTACCTTTTCATTGGTAGAGTCCTGCTTCCTAATATTCCACTCATCTTGTTGGGATTATATGTCTTTTTTTAATATGAGGTTTCTACAATTCAATTTTTCAATTCTCCTCCAGTGCAGGAGACAGAACTTAGCATTTGAATAGTTCCCATATGTGGGTGCTGTTAATGCCAGATTGCTCACAGGGTCTATATTTCATTCAATGGTGTTCGTTACATCTTCATGTCCAAGCAGACGTAGTAACACCAGGAGGTAATGGCTCTAATAGTACGTAAGAGAAACGTCTAATGACTTGAATGGGAGCTCTGCCTGAGTCATTAGGCTCACACTATGCATTTGTATCTAGTTCATGATCTCTCATTGTCTATTTTTGTTTGTTTTGTTTTGTTTTTCTCCTTTGCCAGCTGGTATCCTGTCGGTTGAGTTTTGTGACACCCAACCCCTTTTTGGTTGAAGGAGGTTAGCACAGTTATCTCCCCTGCCTTGTACATTTGTGGCAATTCTACCCAGAATGGAGATGGTGCGACTGAGAAGCAATAGCATTTAGCTGAAAGCCTGAGCAGGATAAAGACTGCGTTCTCTGATTACTGACATCTTGATTCCGTTGTTATTGTCTGATGAACCATTCCATTTTTGCTCCTTCAGATTGAAAAGCTACTCCTCAAACTGCACCTAAATGAATTAACTAAGTGGCTACTTCCTGTGCATTCTGCATTTAAAGAGTTCATGTTTTTCATTTCCGAAGCCATGAGTCATGGAAGGATCTCATTTGTTAGGTATCTGTTGTGTTATTGTTATTCTTCAGATTAAGGTTTTCTTCCTCTTTTAGAAAGGGCTAAAGGAAGGATAGAAGCGTCTGCTGATCTTATTTTTATGATTATGTTTTAAAATCATGCTCAAGTCCTCTAAATAAATCCTATTTTGTTATTTAATTTCCAGTATATCTTGAAGATTTATTTTTCCCTCTCACCTGTGCAAAGCAATGCTTGAATTTTCTCAAGAAGAGTGGAAGAAAGATGAGACCTTCATCCATGTTACAAATGGGTGCTTATTATAGAAAAACAGCTGGATCTGAAATCATTTACCAAGAACTTTATACCAAGTGCCAGAAGAGGCAGAATTACAGCTCACAGACCCCTAACCAAAGGATACTGTGGACAAGTTCTGGATATAAAGAATAGTAACTGGTGGCACAGACATTAGGGGCAGATGGTGGGTAAGCTTAGTTAGCCATCAGATAACAGATTTCTCTCTCTCTTGACATGATCTGAAACTAAATTAGTGATTGAGAGGTCAACAGTTTTATGTTCTATTACCTATCCCCAGGTCCATCCACTCCCCAGTTAACTTTCATCTGATGTCTCAAACAAGATTAATATTAGACAAAAATGTGAGGATAGTTTCACAGAGGAACTTTAAACTCAGAGACAGAACTGCAAAATCCTGTAGGTGCAGTTTCCTCCCCTTTGTTATGTCATTTTCACTGGTCCTGGTAAAACCATTAAGAATGGAGTCTGTTCCTCATTCCAAACCTGCTTCTGCACTACAGATGCAATAACAGCTGGGGAAGATTATTGAACGCACAGACATTATCTACATCCATCTTATCAATAAATGTGTCATCAGCCTATTTGATGCAATTACATAAAGGTGCCCTTTCTTTTCAGAATAGTGAAACTCTCCAATATGAAATACATCAGCTGGTCATTTTGATGTCTAGATTAAATGATAGTACCTTAAAATGCCTGTTAAAGGAGGTAAAACCAACAGTTATTTTTAACACGGTGGTTTTCATGAGATGTTCAGTAAACTGAAGGTTTAATGTTTAATTTTTAAAAACAATAATATAAATATTTAAAAACAAAGGGAGCGAGAAGTGCAGTTTCCATGGGGATTTAAATGAAACGTTTCCCTATAGAGCCTGCCCGCCAAAGGTTGTTTATGAAGAGAAACAACATTTTCTTCCCAATGATTTCCTTCGGTACAAAAAAATAAAAAAAGAAGAAAGGGGTTGACATAGCATGATAAAAATTAGATAAAGGAAAGATCTATCAGGCTACCCAGTCTATCTCTCTGCCAAGCGGGGGTTGATTTTGACCTAGTGAGTACTGTATGTTGGATTATCCCAAAATTATTTTGTATAGAAAATCAACATGAACATCCACTGGATAATGAATTATTGTAATTAGATAACATTTATATTGTGGTACCACCTAGAGTCCTGAACCAAGTCAGGCATAGCACAAGTATAAATTAAATAACGCCTCGCCCTCTAAGAATTTTTATTTTAGGACCCAATCCTGCAATGACATTTGCACGTGTTTATCTTTATGTACAGTGAGTAACCCCAATGAGACTTCATTAGGGTTACTCAGAGTGTAAAAAGTTAAGCAGATGCATAAATCCTGCAGCTTGGGGTGAGACTCTTGAATATCATTGAGTCACAGACTCTTGCTCTGATTGGATGGGATTGTTTGGAAAGCCCGTAGCCACACTTTGGTGCTCCCAGAAATAATTACAATGAATATTTCGTTTCGTTTTTCTTATCATGGAACAGTCTTTAGAAGTCCTATTACTGCTGCACTATGTGAAAGGGTGAATAGGAGCGTCAGATTGACTTTCTACATGTCATTCATTTTTATAGGCCTCTATTGTGTCATCTCTTATTTGTGTCATCTCTAAACTAAATATCCTAATCTTTTTCAATCACTCCTCATATGCACATCCTGGTGTAAGGAGCATTCATGTAAGAGTTTTATCTCCGATGACTGACACACAAGCAATGAGTAAATCTATACTGTTTAACACTATGTGGATTACATTTGAACCATATTATAATGTTGATCTTTGCAGTAGGTCATAGAAGCAGCTTCCTAACTGCTGCTGTTTTATATTTATCGGTGGCTATTTACTCAAGCTTTGGAATTCATAAGCAGTTTAAATAAACTCAGGGATGTATTGGATTTCTCAGCTAACCTATTGGCTTTTGCTGGCTTTTCTCCCTTTAGTATATTCTAAAAATGCCAACTCCACACAGGTTTCTTTGGTCGTCTCCAGATACTGCTAGTGCAGATACGGTTATTTTGTCTTTGGTTTTGTTTTTCTGGATTTCATAATTAATTGTAAAGAGCAATTATTAGTTTGCTGATTATGGAGTAATTTCTGTATCTGTTAAAATAATCCACAGCCAGCCTGTCCCAGATTCTGGGATATGTAAAGCCAGGAGGTCTTCCACGTTTGTGAGTGAGGCAAATGTTTTTCATTCTTCATTTCTATATATATAGAAAATGAATGTAAATGATTGGCCATAACTGCAAAAAATATATAGTTATTGCTTAAAGAATGTAATGTTTTTTCTCCAAATATAA
Organism: Rafetus swinhoei; assembly: GCA_019425775.1. NCBI lineage: Eukaryota > Metazoa > Chordata > Testudines > Trionychidae > Rafetus > Rafetus swinhoei. Next base: position 34,546,090 of record CM033443.1, on the reverse strand, counting down.
ATAATTATGTGCGCACTATAAATATGTATAAGTGTGGGTGTATGTATGCCAACTATATATTTGAAAGAGTTTGTACGTGTGTGTCTGTCCATCTGTCTGTTCAAGAACAGCAAGAGCTAGTAGAAAGCTTCCTCTTCTCATAATTTAAGCCAAGGTAAGGGTTTGGTTGTGCGAGGGAATGGGATGTGCCCAGAATGGGATTGCTTCCCATATAACCATACAGAAAAGAGACAGAATTACCAGGCAGGTGAAAGGGGCTGGCTGGGGATGTGCCCCCTCCCAGGCGGGACAGTGCCAGCCCCAACCCTCTCACTTCCCAGGTGCCCAGCTCCCCTCCCCCAATTCATATGGGGATGTTGCTGGCTGTTCTCCTTCATCAGGGAGCCAGGGGGAAGTACACAGTTTGCTTCATTGCTCACTCTGGCTGGGTAGTGCAATAGGCAGATGAACCTGGAGCTTCCCTAGCTGGGAGACATGCACTCCTCCCCCGGCTGTGTCCACTGGAGCTGTAGCAGCCATGGAGAAGTGCTTCTCACCTGGTCCCAAGTGGCTATGGTGAGAGGGCTGGGGTAGTTTTCTTCCAGGGGCAGCCTGCCTACTGAACTTTCATTCCCCAGCCCACCCCAGAGCCCTGATTGAAATTAACAAAAATTAATTGAGTTAAAGACCTGAGCAATGGGGATCTTATTTTGTGAACTAGGAAGCCATGTGTGGCAAAAGCTATCTACTATATGTTTGAGAGAGTAAAACAAAAAGTATGTGAGTTAAGGACCCGAGCAACACCGGATAAATCTTGCATATGTATAAAGAAATCTATTCTAATGTAGAGTCTAAGAATAGATCTCATGAACTACAGTCTTCTCAGAGGAACTTTTAAAGTTGGAATATATACTCCCCAATATGCCAAAACATGTAGCATTGTTTCTGTGTTAATAATACATTTATTTTATAAATATATGCAAACACATTATATATCACTCTGACATATAACCACAGCTTAAGTGCCTTTCAGTACAATTCACCTCCCACATACACCACCTTACTGAATTTCAATGAGTAAAAGTGCAGTATGCAAATAAACTGAGGCATTGCTCGAATTGTGGGTGCATCACGAGAGAATAAGGAACAAGAGGGATCAGGGAAGAATAAGAGGGATGAGTAGCTGGTAGCTAGTATTCTGCACCTCCTAATCTTGATCTATCCATAACAGAGGAAGAGTGGGGAGATGTAAAGCAGGCACAAGAGGAAAGCAAACTACTTCTAAGGTCACTGTTTCACTATTATGTGTATACAGAGCTATATAGGCAGAATTATGATTTCCAGGTGAGTTGAGCGGGAAGGCAGGGAGTACAGGTTGAAAATCCGGGACTTTCTGATCAGCCATGGTCTGGCAGGGCGATGGATGTTGCTGAACCAAATTGCCCTGGAGGCAGGAGTGGGAGCCAGGCCGGCATCCCTGGCTGGGGAACCCTGGGAAACTCCCAATAGCAGCATTGTCATGATGGGGAGCCCCAGCCTTGGGAGCCCCAAGGAGAAGAGCCAGCAGAGGGGCAGCCAACAGGGGAGCATTGACTTCTCCCGGTCCAGCAAACTCCCAGGTCCCAAGGGTGCCAGGCCAGGGAGTTCCAACCTGTACAAGAGAACATATTTTTTAAATACAAATACATATTGTAGTATAACCACTCTAATTTGCACTAATGATTGAGAAACCCTCAGGGATTTTTTGAATCTTGCCAATGTCCAAAATGCAGCCACATATGTTCCTGCTTGGATTTGGATTTACTCCTTTTGATAAGTGAATTTCTCCACCCACCTTTGAAAGTTATATCAATGCTTTGTTTAGAACTATAAAAGCCCATCTGAAACTTGGTTAGGTTCAAATAGGCTATGGTCATTCAAAATGAAGGTTCAAAGTGGTGTAAAGCACCTACTTCTTAGGAATATATCCAACACAGTGGCTGCCACGGAGCCTTATGGACACATTTAAATTGCTTAAACCTTATTTTCAGTTACAAACGCCTATTTGAGCATATGCTGAGCATATACTCAAAAATGCAACTTAGGAGATGACTGCACAAGATTTTTTTTTTTTTTTACTTCTAAATTTTTGTTAAGGCTAGGGTGGATGTTTCCCAAACTCTTGTTCCAGGTTATAGTTGTTTGCGTTTTACCCTATTACTGCCCACACTGCCCATTTCAAATGTATTATCTATCTTGACTCAAGTAGTCAACTCCAGGTAAAAAAGTCTAATGTAGAAAAAGCCTCAAAGAGCTACCAGTAGGGCTGTAAGGATGTTTACCAGAGATCCACTTGTGTCTCTGGTGCTTGAAAATGGTATTACTTGTGATTCCAATGTACTCTCATGGCATGTTGTGTCTCAGGTAATAATTTGGAGCCACTGCCATCACCTTCATCTTTCACCACAGAGTTCTGGTGCTTCACAACCAGTCTGCTGTCACATATTGACACCAAGAAGTGCATTTTTCTAGGATTTCCACAAACTGGACATCAGTGTGATGGGAAGTCCCAACCTGTACCGGGCCTCCAAACACAGGCCAATCATCTTGGGCACAGGAGGCCAGGTTCCCTTTTCTCTGCTGCACATCCTCCAAGTGGAGAACTCATATAAAAGGAGGCAGCCCATGTCAGTTGGAAGAAGGGGGAGAGGCTGGAAGAGAAAGAGATTACACAGTTTGCTCTCGCAAGTCCTCGAACGATAGAACCGGAGGACCTGAAATTCCAGCCAGACAACTTGCCACCTTCAGACACTGCCGGGCCATCAGAGCTGACATGCGCTAAGGGGGCTACCACAACCCTTATTCTAGCCCAAAGGGTAGTAAGACTTATAGACTTCTACTCTCCTTCCCTGGGTTTACCATGTGGCAGGGGACTAAGGCTACTCTGCTCCAGCTGGTAGGCTGAAACACACACACACAGGCATGAATGCATGCATTGCATTATCTGACTTTAAACACAGATTTTCAGAAGTGTGCACACAATTCTGAGAGTGCCTCCTTTGCATTCACTCGTTGGCCAAATCAGAGATCAATACCTGCAACTATACACACAAGAAACTCTGTCTTGTTCTATTCAGTCAGATACATCCTAGTGAATGTGGGAGTGTTATGAATGGATAACAAAAGATTGTTAGAATAACTGGCAACTCAAGAGGCCTTGTCTGAATGCTAAGGAAATGCACACAAGTAACATGAAAGAAGATGCTAATTTTATAATCAGAAAAATTAATCAGAAGTGCTAGGGCCTAATTTCTTGCTCCACCAGTTTCCCTGCATTCCTCCAGTGGTAGAAAGTCCCTTGTGTAAAGGAAGTTTCTGGGTGTTGTAGAGCAAATGTAGAGCCATCTCTCCAGGGCCCTATGTATTATATGTCCCAGTTACATCCAGCTTCCAGACAGGCCCCTCTTGAGTGTTTGGGCAGTCAGGTGTAACTTCAAGTAGCTCTCTAATGATTGTTTTCTCAAGTGAGTCTCTGAATCTTCCATAATCATTTTTCCTCAAAAGTGAAAGTGAATGTAAGCCCTAAATCAGTACACTCTTTTGTTAATTAGCATTGCTTAATTATGTCTTTACATATCTAAACTACAGTGGCGACAACTTCCTCAGGACAAGTACAGAAACATTACCAGATTTGGGGGTGTTTCTGAGTGCAGAAACTGATTGAACTGAAACCTCCTGAGACAATTCCCAGGTGAATCTCATAATTGCCCAGTACCCATTGGCTGAAAATCATTAGCTCTTACCAAATTAACATCAGAAGACAAGGAAAACCCTCTTTTTATACTCAAGGAAGCCTGACAATAGAGAGAAGTTGTTTTCTTGTAGGTTGGAATGGTTAGGGGCTTAAGAACATCATAATGGCCTGCAATTGATTGACAGTCATGGGCAATTGATTGCTAGCTTGTGAGCTGTTGAAGCTTATATCTGTGATTAGGACAATGTATACATCTTGAAATAGGAGTGAAAGGTTATATTTCTAGTCTGCTTTAGATTTTTTTCAATAAATGTAAGAAATGGCAATATCAGACTTGTGTTTGTCTATTTATATATGTCCATCATAATCTTTGATCTTAGCTTACTAGTACTCTTTCCCCCACCACCATCAAGCATGGTATAGCCAAGCTATCATTTACAAGTCAAGGTAATGCATCTTTGTTTCTTCTCTAGTTTGAAAAGTAGAGCTCTCTCAAAATTATTATTGCTTTAAACCTATATAATAGAGCAAGATCATGATTCTACTTAGTTGTGGTTTAATAAATATGGAACATGGGATTTAAAGTGAGTGTGTGTAATAGAGGAGCTGTACTCTATAGGTTTACTTGCTTCGTGTGGTTTTTTTTTTCTTCTAATAGAAACTTTTCAACTGCTTTCAAAGAGATTGAAATCATTTTCTTTGCATATTTCAGAGGAGTAGCTATATTAGTCTGTATCTTCAAAAACAACGATAAGTCCTATGTCACTGTAAAGACTAAAATCATGACTGATGTGGAAAAAGTGAATAAGGAAAAGTTATTTACGTATTCCCACAATATAAGAACTAGGGGTCACCAAATGAAATTAATAGGCAGCAGGTTTAAAACAAACAAAATGAAGTTTTTCTTCAGTCAGCGCACAGTCAACCTGTGGAACTCCTTGCCAGAGGATGTGGTGAAGGCTAGGACTTTAACAAGGTTCAAAAAAGAGCTAGATAGATTCATGGAGGTTAGGTCCATCAATGGCTATTAACTAGGATGGGTAGAAATGGTGTCCCTAGCCTCTGTTTCTCCAGAGGTGGTGACAGAGGAGGGATCACATGAGGATTACCAGTTGTATCCCCTCCCTCTGGGACATCTGTATTGGCCACTGTCGGCAAACAGGATACTGGGCTGGAAGGACCATTGGTTTGACCCAATATGGCTGTTCTTATGACAACCAGGTTTATTTGGGAATAAGCTTTTGTTAGTAAGAAACACTTTGTCAGATGAATGTTTGTTAGCATATTTGCATATGCTTTCTGTGTCTTCACGGCATAGCTCCCAGCAACTTTATTAATAAAGATTTTGGAGCACTTCTGATTTGTTTCCGTAACTGGTCTTTTCATATTAGTTGGGAAACCTGAAAAAACAAGTAAACAAAGTCAATTGTTTATTAAATAAAAACAACAACGAGCCCTGTGGCACTTTAAATACTAACATATTTATTAGGGTATTGGAGCATAAGCGTTTGTGAGCTTGTCAAAATAATTTGAAACTTGAATTATAGCAGCCCTGCTAATCTTAGTAATGATAATCAAACTAGATGAGCTTAGAGCTGGGTGAATAATTAAATCATAAACCATTAAAATAATTGGGTTTGTCTTCGCCCTCCCAACCAGCTTGTATTTTCTTTTTGAAAACTTTCAGAAGATGAAGTTTTAGAGCAGGGGTCTGAAACTCATGATCCACAGACCCTCTGCAGCCTGATCAGTTCCACAATCCAGCCTGCATGTGGCTGCCAGCATATAAATCCCTGTGGCCCTAGGGAGGGTGTCCATAGCCTTCCTCCAAGCCCAGCCCCTGCTTCACCTCCACCCCTCCTCTTCCCACCCGTGCTCCACCCTCTCCCCCATTAAACCCCTGCCTCAAGGGGCGTGGCCTTGTGGATTGCAGGGTAGCTTGGCGCAGGGCTGGGGCCTCCCCACACTCACCATGGTGGTGGGATCTGCAGGGACACAGAGCAACACAGAAGCTTCTGCTCCACTCCACCACCATCTCCCAGGCCAGTCTGGTCACTCTGCTTCATCACTGCGGTGGGAAGCGAAGCGCCCCAGCCCCAGCCTGCTGCTGCAGCAACCAGGCTGGCCTGGGAGATAGTGGAGGAGAGGAGCAAAGGCTATTGTGTCGCTCTGCTTCCCCATGGCTCCCATCTCTGTGGTGAGTGGCGGGGGGGGCGACCTCTCCTACCCACCCAGGGTCCCACAGGTAACCTGACAATGGGGGACTGTAGAGCCCATAGGACACTTGGGAAAGCCAGGCAGGGCCTCCCAAAGTGCGGAGCCTGGGACTGCTGCCCCAAACTGTCCTATGGACAGGATGGCTCTGCACATACCTCCCACAGGCTACAGGGACACATTGGCAGCAGTGCAGAGCTAACAGCTGTAAGCTGATCTGGCCCTGCTACACTGCTGGTCATGGTGGCAGGGATCCCTGTGTTTGTTTTTTTTAAATCACACGGAGGTAACAGACCATGCTGGAGACTGCATAGGAGGGCAGAAAAGGAAATGGGTGTTTGGCCGAGAGGGCAGAGACCCCTGTCCTCCCAGGACTGGCACTGGCCCTAGTTGAGTTTAAGACCCCTATTTTGATGTTCACAGAAAAAAAAAAGTGTAGGCATAATCTATGAAACTGAAATTTAAATTTGCATGCCAGAAATACTTGCATGCACACATCCAATCAGGAAAAATGTGATTCCTCAGAACAACCATAATTAGCTAACATATCTCAATTTTTTCACATCAGTTGTTTAATATTCTCAGAAAATTGTTGCCATTAATCTAGAATGTTCAAAAGATGGAACAAGAAAAAAAAAGGATAAAATTGAGATTTGCTTGTGGATCACCGATGAGCAGCGAAAGAAGCTAAATTAATTAGATTATTATTACGCTACATTATTCACTCATCTCTAAAATATGACATAAATAAACACCAAAAATTTTACCAGACCCAAATGACTAAATCTCTCTTGTTTGAAAAAAAAATCTATTATAAAATTCATTCAGTAAATATTTTTTTCATTTCCACTGACTTCCATTAGATAGTTTAGTATTAATTCAAACTTTTAAGTGCTTCAGTGACCTCAAAAAAAAGGGAGATTTACTGACATCTAATTCTTACTCACTGTTCCCAATGCATATTTGCATCTGCTACCTTTATTTATGTTTGCTAGCATACCTTTCAATTTCCTGAGGCTCAAATGTATAATACAATGTAGGATGAAGATACAAAAAAAAAAAAAAGAATTAGGTACCAGAAAAATAACAGTGCAGGAAGCTATGCAAGATCTGGGATTGATTTTTTTTTTTACTATGAACAAATATCTGTACCATCAGTTTCATGAATCAGCATTTCTAATGTAAGTAATTGACAGTTGAATAAATGAGATAACAGAGAGTATGCGTGGGGTAGAGGAAAATCTCATTTTGTAATGAAGAGGCATCAACAGGTATCTTCAATAGTAGACAGCAAGTGTGGGCACAAACCACATCTGGATATGGCAATTGTATGGCAGACTGTGAATAACTGTCTGTGTGGGATGGGGGGAGGGCTCTGGCTGCTGGTGTGGGCTCTAGGGTGTGCCCAGAAATGAGGTGTTTAGGGTATGAGATGGGGTTTGGAGAAGGGGCAGTAGGTTGGGATAGAGGAGGAGGTGAAGGCTCCGATTGGAGGTGTAGACTCTGGGTTGAAGCCAGAGATGAGAAATTCGAAAGGCTAGGGGTTGCTCCAGGACAGGACTAAGGGGTTTGGAGGGCAGGAGGAGGATCAGGGTTGGGGTGTGGGAGGAGGTCAGGAGAGCATGCTCTGGGCAGCACTTATCTCAAACAGCTCCCAAAGTAGCAGCACGTCCCTTCTGCCTGGAGGCACAGCCAGGCAGCTCTCCATGCTGCCTTTTCCACGAGCGCTGGGCCCACATCTCCCAAAAGCATCAGTATGTCCTCCCTGCAGTTCCCATGTGGAGGTACACCTAGACGGATCTGCATCTGTGTGCTGCCCTGTCTGCAGACACTGTCCCTGTAGCTCCCATTGGCTGTAGTTCCAAGCCAATGGGAGCCGCAGATCTGGTAATAGGGGTGGAGCCTCTTGGCTGCCCCTACATGTAGGAGCCAGAGGAGGGACATGCCATTGCTTGTGGGAGCTGTGTGGAGCCACAACACACGCAGAACGGGGCAAGCCGCGCCACCACCTCTTTCCCTGGCTAGAGCACCAGAACAAGACAAGTGCCTGACTCCACTCACTAGTGAAAGCTCGATGGCAAGATTACAAAGTCTGATGGGCTGGAGTTTGCCTATCTCTGGTGTACAGGGTCTATACAGGGCATATGTTTGTATAATATACCCACATGTTGTTCCTCAGGTAGTTGTAAAGAAGAAATTCTTTATATTTCTTGTAAAAATATTTTTTGTTATATTTTTTGTTTTGGTTTAAATGTGATGCCAGCATCTATAAAAGGGGAAATAAGTCATGGAAGACAGGAGGGATTCCAAAAGACTGACAAAAAGGGCAAATATAGTGCCCATCCATGAAAAGGGCAATAGGACAACTCAGGAAACTACAGAGCAGTCAGCTTAAATTCTGTGCTAGGAAAGATAATAGGGAAAATAATTACATTTATAACCTAGAGGGGGCCACAATAACTGTTTGGATAACTATTCCCAGAGAGTAGTTATCAATGGCTTATAGTCATGCTGGAAGGGCATAATAAATGGGTGTCAGTAGGGATCAGTTTTGGATCCATTTCTGTTCAATATCTTCATCAATTATTTAGATATTGGCATAGAGAGTACACAAAGTTTGTGAATGATCGCAAGCTGGGAGGGATTGCAGGTGCTTTGGAGGATAGGATTATAAATCATAATAACCTGGACAAACTGGAGAAATAGTCTGAGGTAAATAAAGACAAATACAAGTACGCCATGTAGGAACGAACAAATAGTTTCACGTATACACATTGGGAAATTATGGTCTAGGAAGGAGTACTGCAGAAATGGATCTAAGGATTATAGTGGACCACAAGCTAAATATGAGTCAAGAGTGTAATACTGTTGCAAAAAAAGAAACATGGTTCTGGGATGCATTAACGGGAGTGTTGTGAGAAAAACACGAGAAGTAATTCTATTGCTATACTCTGTGCTGATTAGGCCTGAATTGTGTCGAGTTCTGAGCTCCACATTTCAGGAAAGAAGTGGAGAAATTGGAGAAGGTCCAGAGGAGTGAAACAAAAATGATTAAAGGTCTAGAAAACATGATCTATGAGGGAAGATTGAAAGAACTGGGTTTGTTTGGTTTAGAAAAGAGAAGACTGAGAGGGGATATAATAATAGCTTTCCTTTCAAGTACTGTAAAGGTTGCTACAAGGAGGAGAGAGAAAAATTATTCTCCTTAACCTCTGATGGTAGGACAAGAAGCAATGGGATTAACTTGCAGCATGGGCAGTTTAGGTTGGACATTAGGAAAAACTTCCTAATTGTTAGGGTGATTAAATTGCCAGGGAGGTTATGGAATCCCCATCACAGGAGATTTTTAAGCGCTGGTTACACAAACATCTGTGAGGGATGATCTTGGTCCTGTCGTGAGGGCAGAGGACTGGCCTTAATCTCTCGAGGTGCCATCCAGTGCTGGTATTCTATGATATTATGATTAATATACCAATTCACATTGTATATCATCTGGTATCCAAGGATAGCAAAGCATTTTATAATATTAATTAATTGTATATGTTAATTAAAAAATACCCACATCCCATTGGGTACATTGGGGCACAAGTCCAAAGTCACAAATGAAATCAGTGACAAAATGAAGAACAAAATTCAGGAGTCCTGATTCTAAAACTGTGTTAAATTCATAATAGCAATCCTACAAAAATAAATTAGCACGGATAGGGAGGGAAGGGAAACACTCACATAATCTCACTCTCTCTTTAGCTTTCAAGCTTACATTGTAGAGTTTTTTTAACCCATAGGCCTGATTTTCATTTACACTTGGGAAATGTTATCTAACTGAGAATAGGGCAAGTAGTAAACACCATTTTAAAGTGAGGAAAAATATCTTGATCGGAACCTTTGAAAGTATACAACTCTAAAGAACTGAAATAGTGAGCATGTAATAAACTAAAGAACCCTGAAGTAGTGAGGGCACGAAAAAGGATTTAGCTTTAGTGGTTTATTGTGGAAAAAATCTCTGAAACTATCATTGCAATATATGACTGTATTCAGAAAGGAAACAGGTTAGTGAAATATATAACTGAATGATAAAGTGGAAATCAAGTGAGCTGATGCTATTACTTTGTAAAGCATTAACCTGCCCTACACATGGAAAAGGCTAATGCACCTTGATGAAAATAAATTGGCCCCATTAAATTGAAAAATAAGACACCATCTATGTTGGAGTGCTTATAAAATGAGATAAACAAAAGCTGGAGTAATAAAATGTGAATTGGAGAGATCAGGACAAGTCAGGGATGATGCTTCTGTCATTAGTTCAGAAATTCCTAGGACTTCATGGGTAAAATTGAACCCTGCTAGGTGTCCTTTGAATACAGATGCTGTCCAAAATCAATCTACTAAGAAGTTCAGCAACTAAGGCTGATAGCTGAAGGGCTAGCTAAATTGTATGAGCTATCTTCAGCTGAACAATGATGTGGAATAAAGAATTTCTCCCCTAGAAGTTTCAGGTTTCAGATACCTTTAGTTGTGGAAAATGTAAATTCTCATCCATGCCAATTTTTTGAAAAAGAACACCACAGATATTTCTTGTAGGTGAGCAGAATATAAAGAAAATTTCTGCAATATATGTAACATATTACACTGAATACAGGCCTGATTTAGAACATGAAGAGGGGAAAGTACACGTGGCTTCATGAAATCTTTTGCATTCCCTTGGTTCTGGTGCCGGTTCCACCCCTGGCATAACTTAGAGTAGCACCCGGGCTTCCCTAAACTGCTGAGTTGTTATTTCAGCAGCCAGACTGTAGCAGTGCTCTGGCCATGCAAACACTTCTCTAGGCGAGCCTTCTACTCCAGAGAGAGAAGTAGTATTTCTGTGCAACCTAGAAATTCTTCCTGGGACTCAAAATGAGAACAGGTACAAAGCCCTTGAGAGCTGGAGCCGTTATATACATACGCTCTAGCACTACAGGCTTCTTGCGCAAGAAGCTTTTTGTGGAAGAGATCTTCCGCAAAAACTTCTTGCACAAGGGCACATCCATACTGCAAAAATGCATCAGAAAAGCAATGAGCTTTTTGCGCAACAGAATGTCCACACTGCAAAAACACATCGGAAAAGCGATGCGCTTTTGTGCAAGAGAGTGTCCACACTGCTCTCTTGCAAGAAAGCACTGATTGCCACTAACAGAATGGCCACCAGGGCACCTGTGCTTCTTTTGATAGGCTGCTTTTGCACAAAAAACCCCTGTTTCCCATCCACACACACACCTTTTTGCACAAGAGCTCTTGTGCAAAAAGGCTTATTCTTTGTAGAAAGTGGAATAAGTATTGCGCAAAAACCCCTCTCTTCTTCTGACATACTGTACATTTACTTGTGCAAAAACATGTTAGCAGTGTGGACACTCCGTGAGTTTTTGCACAAAAATGGCCATTTTTGCACAAAAACTCTGCAGTCTAGAAGTAGCCTCACTTGCTCTCTGCTAGAGCTGGGCAACATTTTTTACACAAGACTTATTTGGGCAAAAAAATGAAGATTTGGTGACACTACAATATTTCATCAATCATGTTGAGTTCATCAAATTGTTTTGATACTAATCCTAAAAAAGAGAAAAATATAAAAAGAATGTTTTTCATTTTTAAAAAATTAGAAGTTTTAAATGTTTTAGTTTGAAAATGACTTTGTTTCAAAATTTCCTTAATTTTTTTTAAGTAAAAATATTCTAAAATGGTCAAATATAATTGATTTTTGAAAAATAAAATGTTTCATTTGACAGAAATGATTTTTTTCTACATTTTTATTTACCAGTAGTGTTTATTTTCAGTCTGAGATTTTTTTTTTAATTATCAGTGAACTGAAAAATCTTGTTATTCTCCCACTTCTACTGTCATCCTGATTGCAACTAACTCTTAGCTCCTGGGAGGGGGTCAGAGTGAGGAATGGTCTTTGAAAGCTGAGGACCAGCCCTTTTAATTACATTATGGTAAAGAATAAATTATTCTCCTCTCTTCCTAATTTTAAACACATCATCATCTAGATTTTTCTGAACCTAATCATTGTCCTCCCTTCTACAAATGGTCACCAGGACTGTGCACTTCTTATGTGCAATACTGGTACATACAAATCAAAATGGATCTCCACTATATTTTGACAAAGTTTTACAAATCTGCTGAACTCCTTGCCTCAGAACCATCTTGTAGCTTTCCTTGATCTTCACAAATAATGGAGCTCAGGAGAGGAACTTTGCCAGCAACAGATGTAGGTTCCACAAGGTGCTTCTGGAAGCTTAAGAAACAGGCAAAGTGGTTATTTATAGTTTTTACCCCGAGAGGCCTCAGCTTAAAGGTGGTTGCTGCTGCATCTTTTCTGTGACTATGCATGTGACATTGACATTTTATTCCATCCAGTACTCCAGGAAACAAACCTAGAAGTCAGCTTGCTCATTTCATCATTCTACTAATGTCAGTCCTTTATGTGTCCTGCAATTTCACTTCACTGGAATGTGACCAAGAGCCAAGAAAAGCCTTCAGAACCTTATGTTTCTATTAATAATGTACCACTAAGATTCAGAAGAACTGTGTGCAAGGGGCAAAAGCTCCCTTGCATATTATTTATTTTTTACAAGGACATGAGGCACAGCTGAGATACGAAAAGTCTGTTTAATCCCTCTGGATGGTAATCACAAGTGGTCAGCCATCTGTTTTAGCAGTCAGATGACTCTTGGTTGAAGTACAGGTCTGTGAGCTTTTCCATGCCACTTTGCTACCACAGAAGCCCTGATTTTGAGATTGCTGTTAATCATTCATAGGTTAGTGGCACAGAAGCAACTTTTTGTTCAAACACAATCTATTTTACGTTAGCTATTAAATTTACTGTAGAGTGTTTATGTAAAATGAGTGAAGACATTTAACTGAAGTATGACTTGGACTGTGCACCCAGCACAGGAATAAGAACTATCCCATCCCCTCACACACCTTCCTGGGCTCATTGGACCTTTGCTTCAGGCACTTAGGAATAACTGGTGCTGTGCTCCCACTATTCCATCCCCAGAGCAGGTGGATGAGATTCGGCCGGGAATGGGCAAAGCCCATTACACCTCTGCTCTCAAGGTCATTTACTCCTCCACAATGAGCAAGGAGGAAGCACGAGATAAACTGTGAGACAAAAGGATCTCTGAGTAACTATGCCTCTCAGGGTTGTTCCTCAAGTGAGATGAGCCCCTGCACCACTTCTTTCTCAAGACCCCCTAAAGTCTAGCTCTACTTGAATATGGCCTGATTTTCAGAAGTACATAAGCATTAATTGCTCCCATTGACTTCCGTCAGAAGGGATATGCTCAGCAGCCCTGAAAATCTGTCCACTGGGACATTTTCCCTCTCTTTAATTATTATGTAAGTTCCCCTTTCTTTAATTACTTTTTTTAAATGGCGAAACATTCCTTAAGATTCGCTACATGAATAAATTAAGCTCTGTAAATGACATTTATCCTGAAGCTTTGGGAAAAAAGGATCCTTTTTTTTTTCTTTCAACCATGTGTTCTTTGAAATTTGCAAACAAAGCAATGGCATTAGGTGTTTCCGTACGTCTTTTTTAGAAAAAGAAAAAAAAAGTAAAAAACACTCCCTAAAGGTGCATTTTTAATCCAGTAAAAATGTCACTGTACATTCAACAATTATTGATTCAGTCCTGTTTCAGGGTTTAGTTAGTAATGAATTTGGTAATAAACCTCTCAGCAGAAAAATTATTTGGATCTAGAGAACTCTAACATTGTGATAGTCCAAAGTCCTCAGCAGCTACAGTGTGTGGAATCAGATACCTGCAAAATGTTTGCAATGAAAATAAATTTTATTGCAAAGCTATAACTCATAATAGACTTCATGAAATGTTCACTCAGATTTGTAAGTCTTTTGGGGAAAACCTGAGCTTAGCTATGGTGTTAAATGCAAATCACTTGAAATTCATTATTTTAGCTTGAAAAACACTGTGATGTGAGCTGCGTTTGTGAATGAGATACCTGATTTTTTTTTAAAACAATTGCTGAGTGGAGGGGCGGGCAAACCTGCATAAACTGCAATAAAAGAAAATTTCACACGGAATGCAACAAGTGGTGTGGGATGTTATAGTGTCAGAGGTTGTGTGAAGCATTATGACGCTGGAGTATGGATTCTAGGTATATTTAGGTGGCAATTCTGAAACAAAATGATTGTGTTTTGGGTTATAACTGGGAGTATATATGGGTTCAAAAAGGGTGCTGGACCAGTTTTCATTGTGGTGGTGTGGAGAGCCATTGAACCAAACTGTAAACCTTCTATGTAATGGTAACCACTTCAAGCACCAGGATGGTGCTGTAGCACTTCTAGCGCTCCTAACTCTAACACCTCTAAAACCCAAAACCCTATGGGGGAGATGATGGGGTAGATGTCATTCCTTCCAATGAGTCAGAACTGAAGTAACAAGTTGTTATAAACAAGGGAACTATGGTCGTGGACTGTGTAACTAGACAATGGACCTTCATCAAATTCAAGGTGTGTTGTAATTGTGCTCTACCTGTTATAAAAATGTCTCCAAAATTGTAGCTATTTCTGGAAAAATATTTGTAGTGTTACCAATCAGTTCCAAGACACTTGGGGTTTTTTTAAGCATGCAAACATCGCTTTAGGCTGCTGGTTTTGATACATAAAATAGAAGTCTTCCTATACCCCCACCATTTTGGCAATCTGCAACCCAGATTTGGTTAAATATTAATTTTTAGGGCTTAAACCAATCTCTAAGTACTAGGAATTAGAACATTACTTGTGCTTTCCTCTGAAACCTCTGATATTGGCCACTGTTTGACCCTCTCATGATTGATCTATCTATTTATTCATGTCCCAGATGTACACATAGTAAATATAGGCTTTTACAGATCTGATTATTTTTGGCATAGTTATTGTTTCCTAAAGTTTGTGTCATGATTACCCTTCAAGGACATTGTAAAGCAGATAAGTTGCCATAGAACAGAGCAGCCTGATAACCAACTATGATGAGAATAAAACACCTGTAATTGTTCTTCCACCTGCTGATGATCAGATGCACCTGCATGTTACACTGTTACGTGATAATTAAAACTGAAGTTATATTCTGAATTTTCTAATAGCACTTATTGTAATTACTGTGTAACACTTAATTGGAATCCATGTAATTATTATTTTAAACTACTGTGCTCATTATGGTTTGAATTTTTAATTCACAAAATACATAGTCAAATCCGAGATCTGATTCCCTTTTGACATTTTACTATTTCAAACTATGTATATGTGGCAAAATTTTTACAGTTCAGGATTGATAAAAATACACAATAGTGTTATGTGTAAATAATGTATTGTTTTACTTCAGTATAGTTTAGTATCTATTATCTTCATTTAGTGGAGCAGTAAAATAGTTTTAGTTTTGAGCTTTTGGAAGTAAAGTAATGTACATAAAGTACTCTGCTTCTTTTAAAGGAAAAAATAGGGATGCCTTTATAACTCTTGGCTTGTGATTCAGCACATATATTTATTTTGATTTATAATATATGTTAATCAGATAAGCACATGCTCTGAGAGGCTTTACATTGAAATCTTACTTTTTATAAAATATACAATGCAAATAAGCTGTTGGTATAATATTTTGATATTTATTGTTTATTAATTCTTTGTTAAAATGAAGATCTTTCTATGGATTTTAAAAATAATTTTACAGAAGTTAATCGAGAACTATGTGTATACCAGAAAATTCTACTGGTTTGAAAATGTATAGACACGATATTATTCTGTAGTGTAATATATGAACCACATTTGTTGCTGACATAAAATGGTGAAACTCTATTGGTTTCAATAGTGTTTCATCCATTTATACCAGTAAACAATTTATTTCTCTAGACATTGAGTCATTTCTACAGAACTGTATTAATTTTTGTACTACTCTATTGGATTAATCACTTTTCCATAATAATAAATTAAACATTGTTTTCATCTATGAGGGAAGTAAATGGGGAATTATATAGAGAGAATGAAATTAATGATGAATTGTTGCATTCCTAGGACTAAACTCATTGACTTCAATAAGACTACTTACCACGTGCTGAAATATGTGCCTATTTTTAAGTAATATCCTAATCAAGGCCTAAACTTCTAAGTAAGCTAACCAAAGGAGTTAAACCTGCTAAGTCTCTAGTGACAGATCAAGCATATTCTATCAAAGAAGCCATTCAGATGCAATAGCATCCATTCTACGAATAATTATTTTATCACAATACTTTGCACAGTGTTGCTGGTGCTGAGCATATTCTTATATGAGACTTTTTACTGTATTTACTGTTTAGTGATATCCCCATTACAATGAATGCCTTCAGGCAAATTTGAAAACTTCAACCTACTTTCTTCCTAGGGGCTGCAGTGTGACCTGTAGCAATTTAGAGAACAGATATTTGTCAACAGCATTAATACAGATAATTGAAACAAAAGTAATTCTAGCCCTACAGAGATTAATAGATTCCAAGGCCAGATGGGACAATTGTTATCATCTAGTCTGAGGCCATAGAACTTACCCCCAAAAAACTTCTACAGCAGATATTTTAGGAAAACATCCAATATTGATTTAAAAATTGTCAGTGGGGGAGAGTCCACCACAACCCTGGATATGGTTAATTACGGTACCTTCCTGTTGAAAATGTACATGTTATTTACATTCTGAATTTGTCTAGCTTCAGCTTCAAGACATTGGATCATGTTAAAACTTCCTCTGATACATAGAAGAGCCTGTTCTTAATTATTTGTTCCCCATGCTTGTACTTGTAAGATCAAAACCAAGTCATCCCTTAACCTTTTTTTTGTTAAGTGGATAGGTGGAGTTCCTTCAGTCTATAACTAAAAGGCATATTTTAACTGGTTAATTATTCTCATGAGCTTCTCTGAACACTCTTCAGTTTTGATTATTTATTATTCTGGAATTGTGCAGCCAGAACTGGATGCAGTTCCAGGTACAGAGATAAAAGAATCTCTCTGTTCAAACTCCAGATACCCTTGTTTATGCATTCATTAGACCAGGGATGGCCAACCCATTAAACGAAGAGAGCTGAAACAGCGGTGGAAAAAATGCAAAGAGCCGCACCAGAATTTTTTCTGAGCAATTTTTGTTGAGAAAAAAAGAAGACAAGCTCCCCACCAGCCCCCCAGAGTTGTTGAGAAAAAGGAAAAAAAAAGGACACTGCCCCTTTAAAAGACAAGGCTTTTTGGCCACATCAGGCCCCCGTTCGCCGCCGCCATCTTGGCCCCTTGGTCTCAGGGGCTGTTTCTAGGGGTGCAGGGGTGGCTTCACGAGCCACACTTTAAGGGGGGGGAAGAGCTGCATGCGGGTTGGCCATCCCTGCATTAGCCCTTTGCATTGGGAGTTCAGTGGGAGAAGCTTCTGTGAAGTCCTGAGATCACTCTACTGCAAAGATAACCAGTTCAAATTCCCTGTCTGCCACAAACAATATTAATGTCTTTGTCTGGGATGTTACAGGTTGGATCTCACTGGTCTGGCACCCTCGGGACCTGACTGGTCCCGAAAAAGGGGATTTGCAGGACCAGGGAAGGTCCCTCCCCTCATGGCCATGGGCCATAGGGCTCCAGCCTGCCCCTGTTGCTGCTTCAGTCCTCCCAGGGCTCTCACCGGCCCTGCTGCTGCCAGGGCTGGAGTGCCACGGTCAGAGCTGCGCAGTCGGGGCAGAGCTCCGCAGGTACCTGGCTCTGCAGCTGGGGCTGGAGCTCTGCAGCCAGGGTGGAGGGACGGGGTAGATCTCTGCAGCCTGGGCCAGAGTTCCCTGACTGCCGCTGGAGCTGGGGCTGGCATTCCCTGGCTGCTAGAGCTAGAATGCATCCAGAGCTCGGCGGCCGGGGACAAGGCTAGAGCTCCCTGACTGCCACTGGTTTCAGAGCTCCATGGCTGGGGCCAGACGTCCACAGCCATGGCAAGGTTAGAACTCCCTAGCCGCTGGGGCCAGGGAGCTCTGCTGAAGGCAGGGAGCTCCGCTGGGGCCAGAACTCCCCACCATGCTGTCCATCCTCCTGCCACACACACTCGGCTCCCAGCTGAGTCACTGGTGCCCTTTACGGAGCCCCTGCCATGCCGCCAGACCTCCCTCTTCCAGGGCTCTGTGGAACATGCCGGTTCTTGGTTAAGGGAGGTACAACTATACCTCCTCATCTAGATTGGGTTGGGTATTTGTGAGCATAAAGGTAATTAAAAAAAACAACACCCTAAATCTGTCTGGAGAGGAGATGGCCACAGAAAGGTTGTACAATACAAAAGCCACACATCTTATTAGGGTATGAGTAATGAGTGAAAATGTAACCGGAAGGGGATCCATGTGCATTCAACCATCTCATGCTGGTTTGAACCTGTTGACAGAATATAATTAATAAAATACAACATGAGTGCCAGTTCAGAAAAAAAATCAATCATGGTGAGGAAGTGGTTTTCTCTGTCTCTCACACAGTCACAAGCTAAGAATTTTAAAAATTCCTCCTCCTCCTTGTGTTTACTCTCCCTCAGCTCTCTCCCCCATTGGGTTTTTTTCTTTCCCCTCAGCACTCCCTAGTTGTCTTTTTTCTCCCTAGCAGTAGGACCAGGATGAGGGGAGAAAGGGTTCAGGGTAGGGGGGCTATTTACTCGATGTGCTGGCAAGCAAGATTATGGATCCCCAGCCCTGCTGGGTACTCCCTTGGTGGCGCAGCTTCCCCCTGTAAATACTCTCCCCTGTAGGTTCGCTGCCCCATGGCCAATCTCATATTGTGTCCCTCTGAACAGCAGCCCCCTCCCTTTGCGTATTATGGAAAACAGTCCTTTTCCCGGGGCTTCTGGTTGTCCTGGCACAACCAAACCCTGGCCTTGCTTTAAGTTAGGAAAAGAGGAAGATGTATACCAAGTTTGGTGGCCTGTCTCTTACCATTTAGGAGGAGTTCGTGAACAAATGGACTCACAGATAGACACGCAGACAGACACCCTCTAAAACAGATAGACTGAAGTTACCGCTACACTGTCTTTTTTTGCGGAAGAGGCTATGCAAATCGTGCTTGTATTTGCATATCTTCTTCCGATTCTTTTCGCGGAAGAGGTTTTGCTGATAAAAAGCCCCGTGTAGATGGGGCCATTTATCGAAAAAACCCTCTTTCGTAAGATCCATTATTCCTCAAAAATCAAGGTTTGCAGGATCTTGCGAAAGAGGGTTTTTTCCCCACAAATGGCCCTGTATACACGGGGCATTTTATTGGCAAAACCTCTTCTGCAAAAAGAATCAGAAGAAGATATATGGAGGTATGCCTATCCCATAGAGCTAGAAGGGATCTTGAGTCCACTCCCCTCTCTTTACAGCAGGACTGAGTACCATCCCTGACAGATTTGCCCCAGATCCCTAAATGGCCTCCTCAAGGCTTGAACTCACAATCTGGGGTTGAGCAAGCTACACAATGCTCAAACCACTGACCCATCCTTCCCCCATACCCCAAGCTTCAAAAAAGCAGTAGTGTAGCCGTAGCCAGAGAGAGAGAGATTTTTATAAATCGTGGGCTTCTAAGATTGCAGGCATATTTTCATACTTTTTGAGTGCTGCAAATAGGCTTCTGTTTCCATTCACTCCCTCTCGCTTCACCTCTTTGCCATCAGATCAAGGAGTAGAAAATTGACCTTAATATTTGTTAGAAAAAAAATTGGTTAAGCTTGCTCTTGATACATAGGAAAAGCATATTTTTTTCATCATTAAAAAGGACACTGTTGAACATGACAGTATGGACTAACTTCTACACAGCTCTGTGTGAATTCAGTTTATTAATCTTAATTTTACAATAAAAACCACTCTTCCATATCCATCTGTCATCTCAGAGCAGCGACTAGCCTGTTAACATCATCCACTACCTGTGCTTTTGCATTTTAACACCATGGAAAGGATTTCATGCTGTGAGAAAATACAAAGATGATATTTGCGGCAAGACAGATTCATAGACATGTATGTATTTATAATTTGGAAAACTAGGTGAATGCCTGCAGATAGTTGCCAAACGATCAAACGATGTATTGATGCAAATGCATGGATGACCTAGCCTTTCTTGCTCTGGGAATAAAATTAGTTGTATGTGTTGTTGTCAAGGCTGTTCCCCACTCTAGCACGACGAATGCAGAAGTTGGGGGCCCACAAGAGCACTCCAAAACCTTGCTTCTACAGGCTCTGGTACAAAAAACTCCCCCCCACAAAATCCTAATACCCAGATTTTGGGGGACCCGCTGCCACCACCCAAGTAATTCCAAGCAAATCAGGGAAGAGATCACTTGGGAAATCCCCTCCCTAAGGTAAATCACTAAGGACACAATAATCAACCAATACCAGTTAATAAGAAAAAAACCCCCACAATCTTCTATTATCAAAAAAAACCTACAGTTGCAAGCATGGTAGATTGGCTAGATGGGAAGAGCCACCATTTGACATAGATACTCAGGGAAAACCCCTTGGCCTGTAAGATTTAGGCTATGTCTAGACTACAGGGATTTTTTCGAAAAAACATCACCTGCGTCTAGACTGCCATTGTGTTCTTTCAAAATTAAATCAAAAGAACACGGCTTTTTTTTTGACAGCAGTAAACCTCGTTTTATGAGGAAGAACACCTTTTTTCGACAGAGCTCTTTCGAAACAAGGCATTCTTTAACACAAAACAGGGCTTTTTCAAAAGAGAGCATCCAGAGTGCCTAGGTCCTCTCTTTTGAAAAAGCAGATCGCTTTTTCAAAAGTGTTGTTGCTGTCTAGATGATCTCTTTCAAAAGAGGCTTGTAGTCTAGACATACCCTTAGTTACAAAAGGGGGAGGGAAGACACCAATTAGCAAGCTCAGACATTGTTTCTAAAACCCCAAACAAGGAAAACAATAAATCCTGATGGACTATCTCAACTTTTCCCTATTTACACATTTTAAGAAGTCTATTCTTGGAGAGAGAAGCGTCCCCCATCTCTCTTAATACGTGAAAGAAACTGTTCTGAATCTCAAATGAAGAAGCGAGAGAGAAAAAACCCTTTTCCAGTTTGAAATTCCTACCTGCATTGTTATTGGCTGACTGCTCAACACCTTGGCTAGGTACATGAGTTAACCTCTTAGTCACCAGGTGCTGGTTAGCACTCCTGATTATGACAGATGTCTTCTCAATTTAAGAATATGCAATACTTCTCGGAATGTGTAGTACTCTTTTCTAGTGATATCTTAACTCTTAATTTTAAACACAACTCATTAAAATGTTTTAAAGCAAAGATTATTTGGATTTGGTGATATATGCTTTTTCAAAAGAAAAAGCTAGTTCAAATAAATCATTTTGGTTTTATTTTATTTACGTAGTTCAAATAAATCAAATAAATATATGCTAGTTCAAATAAATCATTTTGGGGAAACTCTGTAGCCTGTATTAAGCAGGTGGTCAATCTAGATGAACACAGTGGACCTTTCTGGCCTTGGACTCTGTGAATATTCTTTGCTAACACGTTACACTTTTTTAGATGTTTAACTACAGTAAGCATTGCTTAGTTACTTCCTACAGTAACAAATAGCATGATTTTTATCCATTGCATAATTCAATGTTTAAAAATGTCTTTGTATTTCTTTCTTTCCTGCACTGTTTCCATATGTGTACTCCTGATTTGCATTTAAGGACTGAATTTATTTTAAAAATATTTTCCTTCCAATAAGCGTGTTGTGAATGGACTGAGTTCCTATCCCAGATCATAAATCTGTGTCCAGACTCTCTCGCTCCCCAGGGTTAGGCATTACTGATAGTTTAATTTTCTTGTTGACAATTGTCTGGCATTTTTTTTCACCATCGCCATGAGCACCCAGACATTGTGCTCAGCAATTTTCCAAACCTTCTCATTGCAATACCAATTGTAGCAATATTCCCTCAAGCGGCGCACTACTGGTGAATCAGGTATTGTATATTAGCAATGCACACGAGGATTGTGCTTTGCTCTGAAGGCTCCCAGGCTTGTCAGAGAAAAGGCAGAGACCAAAGAGACTGGGACTGTGGGACTTTTCAAAAATTGTTAAAAAATTATGGCATGTGGGATTATTAGGGGATGCAGAAAGTGGCCTTATGGGAACTTGACCTTTTGCTCCCAGAAATCTCTAGTGCCAAAAGGCACTAAATGGGCACTGGATACCTACCCTCAGTGCACTGCACTTTACTTGGAAGCAAGCACTCTTGGTGAGGAGCAACTGTGCTGATGCAAGCAGCCAAAAGACAGGAAACAAAGGGTAGGAATAAATGGTAAATTTTCAGACTGGAAAGGTATAACCAGCGGTGTTCCCCAAGGGTCAGTCCTAGGACCAATCCTATTTTGTTCACAAATGATCTAGAGAAAGGAGTGAGCAGTGAGGTAGCAAAGTTTGTGGACGATACTAAACTGTTCAAGCTACAACTAATCAGGAAAGAGATCTTGTACTAATTTAGCTACAACTAATCAGGAAAGAGATCTTGTACTAATTTAGCTACAACTAATCAGGAAAGAGATCTTAGAGTTATCGTGGATAGTTCTCTGAAAACGTCCGTGCAGTGTGCAGCGGCAGTCAAAAAAAGCAAATAGGTTGCTAGGAATTATTAAAAAGGGGATAGAAAATAAGACGAAAAATATCTTACTGCCCCTGTATAAAACTATAGTATGCCCACATCTTGAATACTGCGTACTGATGTGGTCTCCTTACCTCAAAAAGATATTTGGCATTAGAAAAAGTTCAGAAAAGAGCAACCAAAATGATTAGGGGCTTGGAACGGGTCCCATATGAGGAGAAGCTAAAGAGACTGGGACTTTTCAGTTTAGAAAAGAGGAGATTGAGGGGGAATATGATAGAGGTATATAAAATCATGAGTGGTATGGAGAGGGTGAATAAAGAAAAGTTATTTATTTGTTCCCATAATATAAGAACTAATTAATGGGTAGCAGGTTTAAAACTAATAAAAGAAAGTTCTTCACACAGTGCACAGTCAACCTGTGGAACTCCTTGCCAGAGGAGGCTGTGAAGGCTAGGCCTATAACAGAGTTTAAAAAAGATCTAGATAAATTCATGGAGGTTAGGTCCATTAAAGGCTATTAGCCAGAGGGTAAGGAATGGTGTCACTAGCCTCTGTTTGTCAAAGGCTGGAGAAGGATGGCAGGAGATAAATTGCTTGATCATTGTCTTCGGTCCACCCCCTCTGGGGCACCTGGCACTGGCCACTGTCAGCAGACAGGATAAACTGGGCTAGGTGGACCTTTGGTCTGACCAACTATGGCCATTCTTATGTTCTTATGTTCAAGTGCATGCAATCAAGTGTTGTACAGACTCTAGCAATGGTATGCAGATATAACTTGCATCAGTTAAACTTTGTAGTACATAGATGGAGTCTCTTTTTGCTACATTTCAGCAGCTCCTCCCTTTCCTGGTAGGTTCAGAACTTTTTGTCTTTTTCGGATACTGACAGTCTGACAAATCACCTGTTTTGTGGTCAGGAAGAAATAATTTAATCATGTAGGGACCAAACTGGCAGAGGCCTAGGAATTTTTTTCCCTTTTTCTCAGCATCCTGGAAGCTTGGTTAATTACATACACAAAGTATTCAATAATTAGTGATAGTACATGTTCAGAATATTAGTTAGTTGCAACTTGCAGCTGTTTTCCAATGTGGTCAAATAGCTAAAAGATATATCTCCTGAAGTGAAAAACCTGGGATTTGCTGATGGGTCTTGTGTTCATGGGATAGAGGGAGACTTGATGGCCTTTGCAGGCTGAAGTTTCTCCTGTAGCACCCTGCTCATAAGAGTGGTGCTACAAGGTGAGCAAACTGTGTCATAAGGATAGACTATGGGGAATCTACCCCAAGTTGTGGTTTATATGGTGGAAACCTGGTAACATCCATACTGGAACCACTTTAAATGTCTGGACAACTTCTGCTGGTGAGAAACATCAAGCCACACAAAGTGTTTCTGGAGATCTGGGAAAGGTAATCCAAGAGTCACAGCTAAATGCCATGGTGAACAGATTATTTAGCGTGAGTAGTTAGCACATATTCTATGGGACCATTGACATTACAGTATTGATAGGACAGGTAGTGCACTTCCTCTATGTTCAATTTAATCAAGTATGTCATTCCTCTTAAAATCCATCCCTGCATCTATCCTTATTTGTCACTATGTTCAGACCAATGGGCACATTTTTATTTAGGTCCCTAACTTTAGGCCTCTATGTTTGATGATGTTGGCCTTTTAAAATAAATATTTATTTAAATGAGAGCTTGCCTTCTTATTAAATGTCTCTTCAAGCTATATTTTATAAAATTGTCCTCAATTTAAATAATTCATTCTCTTCAAAAGAGGTGAGTCCTGCAACTTCATTGTTCTGTTGTACTAAGGAGAGTTTCCCCCTCAGTAACACCTCATCAGTTCTCATAACTTGGCTGTGAAGTCGATAATCTTCCTTTAACTATGAGTGAACCACACACTGAGAATGCCACAAGCAATTATTTAATCTTTGTAACTTGCGGCTGGTTCAGGACCACAGTGGTCTAATTAAAAAGTGCTTTAATATATCATTGATTTCTTGATAGGAACACACAGTTGTACTCCGCTTTTTGCCTTAGCTACTGCCACTGGCTAAGCTTTATAGGAAGCATTAAAAACAGGGGAAGAAGGGTGAGTATGGAAGATCAAAAGATTGGAAGCAGAAACTATAGAAATTGTATTTGTTTGGAAAAAAACAAAACCATGTGATATTTTTTCCTGAAGATTTGTCTCAGTACATTGCTGTCATCTGAAGAAGTGGATTGTGCCCATGAAAGCTCATGATACCATCAGTGGCTGTGTCTAGACTGGCCAGTTTTTCCGGAAAATCAGCTGCTTTTCCGGAAAAACTTGCCAGCTGTCTACACTGTCCGCTAGAATTTCCGCAAGAACACTGACAATCTCATGTAAGATTGTCAGTGATCTTTCGGAAATACTATCCTGCTCCCGTTCGGGCAAAAGCCCTCTTGCGCAAATGCTTTTGGCGCAAGAGGGCCAGTGTAGACAACGCTGGTATTGTTTTGCAAAAAAGCCCGATCGCGAAAATGGCGATCGGGGCTTTCTTACGCAAAACCGCGTCTAGATTGGCATGGACGCTTTTCCGCAAAAAGTGCTTTTGCAGAAAAGCGTCCGTGCCAATCTAGACGCTCTTTTCCGCAAATGCTTTTAACAGAAAACTTTTCCGTTAAAAGCATTTGCGGAAAATCATGCCAGTGTAGACGTAGCCTATATGTTTTATTAGTCTTTAAGGTGCTAATAGACTAATTGTTGTTTTTTAAGTTTTTCCTTTCTCAATACAGTTTGTCTAACTAGCTTCCACTGTTAATTTTAAAAGTAAATGTGATGTTTTGCAAAAGATGCCAGGTTTTCTGTATTGGAAATTCAACTTGTTTAGTCAATCACATGCCCAGTAAACCAAGGCAGCAGCATCACAAGTACACTGGATTGCCCTACCAAGAGTCTTCCCTTGACTTTTTAGGACTGCCTCTTGTACAACTCAGATAGTAGGCCAGTCAAAAAGCTCATTCAGTCCTTGACCTCTCAGCTGAACATGCTAACAAGATGTGCTAACTAGTGTAACATTGTCTGGGTGTGGTGTACTGTCCCATCTAGTAGCAATGAGATCACTTACAGAGAGAATAATGAGTCTGTTCTATAGCTTTAGCTGAGAGTCAGTTGGCTTTTAGATCACGTGGTAGAGGCTCATACACTAAGCTCCAGAGGTCCCAAGTCAAATTCCACCTGTTGATTGTGTTTCTTGGGATACAACATATGCTGAATAGTTCCAGGTATAGAACTGGCTAGGAAACGGGCTTTTTGCTATGGAAGATTGACAGAAATCAGAAACTTTTTTTTGGCCAAAAAACCTGATTATTTTGATTTGGAAATACTTATGTTCCTCTTTTCTGTAGGCTGGATCTTCCATGAAGCATTGTGGTACTCCCTCATGAGTCCCTTGCTATGGTGACTCATGGGAGTTGTAGTCTTGCTGTTGAATTTGTACAAGAGAATGGCACACAAGGAAACCAAAATACAGCTCCCATGAGGCACAACAACAGGATCAAAATAGCCAAATCTAAATATTTAGGTTTTTGAACAAAATATTTTTTTCAGTATTAGATGTATTGGCCACTGTCAGCACACAGGATACCATTGGTGGACCATTGGTCTGACCCAGTATGGCCATTCTTATGTTCTTATATAGATGAAAAATCAAATTTTTGAAAGTAAACACATTTTTCATTATTTTTCTAAACCCCCATTTGCTATCAAAAACATTTTCCATAGAAAATGTTTAACCAGCCCCACCTAAGGGGGAAGGGATAGCTCAGTGGTTTGAGCATTGGCCTGCTAATCCCCTAGTTATGAGTTCAATCCTTGCAAAGACAATTTGGGGCAAAAATTCAGGGATAGTACTTGGTCCTGCTATGAAGGCAGGGGACGGGACTTGATGGCCTTTCAAGGTCCCTTCCAGTTCTAAGAAATAGGCAATCTCAATTATTTTTTACACTTGCAATTGAACAACAAAACTTTTGTCGTTCATTGGTGCTTAAAAAATGCCCGAGTGACAAAATTTTGCCCTGGCAAGTGCAAATGTAAATGTCTCTTTGTCAGCTGGCATGCTCTCTGGCTGACAAAAGTGAAAACTGCTTCTGTCAGGGCTAAAAGTATTTTGTCTGCAAAAGTATCAACTTTTAGTGACAGGCCTGTGTCACCATGTGTAGTGTGGACATAGCCTAAGTACTATAACCACTTCTCTCATAAGCCAGAACACAAGTCCTAGCAGAATGCAATTGAAAACTCTCTGAAGTCTGAATTCCCTTCAGTGTGAAGTGACCATTGCTGTGTTTCAGTGGTATTGATCTGGGACACATCCAGAGCGTGAGAGAGTTAAACATCTCTGTAAAGGAAAGTTTTGTACATTTTTCTTTTTAGAATATTATCTGAGGGTAGGAAGGGAGGACGGAAGGAACAAAGTCATATTAAGAAATTTAACTTTTTCTCACAAATACAATCCAAAAGCAAATGTGATTATTTTTAATGGTGCACTCAATAGACACATTATCATCAAATTGTACACTTTAGATATTCCAAATAAAATCATCTAATACTGTCAGTGATTTAATGGATGGTGACCAGGTAAGCAAGCCACATCTGGCATTTTAAGACTCAATGGTTCAGGACTAGTTAAGGTTTTATAAGGTAAGTTTTGGAATAGTAAGATGTTCTTTTCAGATGCTTCTGAAATACACGCAGAACACAGAATATAGCAGGGTGCATTTGAAATACCAACCCTGCTCTTGGACCAGATGAGAATATAAATAAATTCAGAATTTTTATATATATTTCACAACCGATTGATAACACTTGGCTAATATCTCAGCTGCAAAGTCACAAAAGGTTGAGAAAGCTGTTAGTCGTTATGGATGTTATTAGCTTCTACAGATATATGCTTCACAGGAACAAAAGGTTGAATATTATTAAAATTTTAATTTAGTTTAATACATGCTCACATGTCCAAGAGAGGCCCCTTGTCACCCATCTTATTCAGATAATTTTAAATTCAAGTCCAGATATATTCTTGCTATACATCTATTTTTAGCATTTTAATGCAAATGATGTTTCATAAGTTTCAGTAATGGAAACTACGTAAAAATCATAAGTATTTGAAGCATGTCTCTCACAGTTAAAATCATGTATGTTTCTATCATGTATGTGTTAGTGAGCATTAAAATCTAGACGAAATTTTAAAGATCAATAAAACTAGTATGTCAAAACAATTTATATTAAGAAATCAAAGTAAAATAAAATGTATGAGGATTATTTAAATACAGATAAAGGCTACAGAATTTAATGCTAATTCTTCACTGAGTGTCATTTCTCTCTCTCTGACTAGCTGCTGTTTATAATTCAGGGATCAAACTGGTACATGTAGGGCCAACATTTGAGATGAACTTGCACTCATTTCCAGTTGTGAACTCAGATGTTCATGTAGCTGTATTAATCGGTGATCAAGGATTACAATATTCAAATGTACCTGCAGGTATTTTTAACCTGAAAAGTACGAGCATATGATTGTATGTGTAAAATTCATAAACGTCCTATAGGTCATAATAGCCTTTGCCCTCTCTGGTGTCTTTGATTAGAGGATCTCTCCATAGTTTTCACTGATTGAAAAATACTTTTGATCTATTTTCTTTCGCTCATTTTATAAATGAATATATGGAGGCACAGAAAGGTTTAAGTGATGTTGTCCAGATTCATGCAGTAAGTCAGTGGCAGAGAGGTAAATAGCATATCCCTGTGCTAATGAACAACAGAACCACCAATTACATTAGTGGTACCTGGTAAACATAAGCATATAATATAAATGTATATATGTGCATATATATATATATATATATATATGTGTATGTATTTAGAAAGTTTGTGTGCCTATCTGTAAGTTCATTCGGCCATCTGCGAGTCTGTCTGTATACCAGATTTGGCATGCAAGGTTAGGGTTTAGTTGTGCCAGGAAAATGGGATGTGACTGCAGTTCGATTGTTTTCCACGACATGGAAAGGGAGGTGTCTGACAGGATGGATAGTTATGCTCCCAAGGATCACTGAGGGCAGTGAGTGCGAGGGAAAGTTAAATAGCAGAGTGACCACAGGGGGACAGCGGCACCAAGAATAGAGTGGCCAGCTGGAGCTAGAGCTCTCCATAATGTTGGTCACTGGCCCAGGTAAGTGCCCTCCGGCTGCAGCACTGGATGGGAGAGCCATGCCGATCAGCAGCCCCAGCCCCCCTTAGGCACCACCAGCCAGCCTGGGGGCGAGCTAGGCAGCACTGTCCTAACTTTCCCTGTGATGAGCTGCTGGGCAACCCTCTCCCCCCTCCCCCACACCACGAGGAGCTGCCCATTCACCTGCCCACTGGTCAGGGGCAGCCCAGCCCCAGATCCTCCTAAAACCAGTGACTGGGCAACCTAGCCTCCCACCCCCACTTCACAAGAAGCCATCAGCTTGGGGGCAGGGGAAGGTAGCATAGCCCCAGCCTATCCTGCCAGGAGGAGCCACCAGGACAGTGCAGCTCCCATCACCCGGGATGAACTGCCATTGGAGCACTACCACCCTTCCCACCTGGGCAGCCATCTTATGCTCCCACCTGACCTCTCAGCCCCCTGCCCTGAATCCTGCACCCACCTGTCCTGAGCTCTCCCATCCACTTCCCTGAGCCCCCTCCCCCTGCCCTGACTCTGTACCCCCACCTTCTGCCCTGAGCCTCCCCCCACTTCCAGCCTCTTGCACTGACTCCTGCACCCTCACCCCCTGCCCTCAGCTCCCCAATCCCTGCCCTAACTCCCCCACAGCTCCAGCCCCTGCTCTGAGTCCCCTACATGCCCAAGCCCCTGCCCTGACTCAGACACCCCCCCCATACCTGCAGCTCCCTGCTCTGAAGGACCCAAGCAATTCCATCTAAAATCTTCTCATATTATAGAATATAAATACATTCCTCCCAATCTCCTTATCTGCTCTGTGGTTTTTTATATGTTTAAACTAAGCCCCTATATTCATCTAGGATTTTGTGATGATTATTATTTAATTTTAAACAAATGTTTGAAAAATGTCAGTAAAACGTCTGGATTTCTAGCAGTAGTTCAGATTTAAAAAGCATATAGCACTAAGACAACCTAAAAATTGTTACTGCTTAGCTCAGTAGCAACATGCCTCTGCCATTAGTCCTCCTACTCGTGGTCTTTGTTTTAAAAGCAGTAACATATTTAAATGTAATAATATCCAAACAAATGGGGCTTAGTAGAGATGAATGACTTGACCACTACTTCTCTCTTCCAAACACAGCCTCCATAGAAAGAAAATGACTGCAGACTAATATCAGCATAGTTCTAACCAATACTTTAGTTACTTACGTTCTGCATTCCTAAGATGTTGCTTCCATAAATAACAGCCTTAAAAGTAGTTGCAATACCAAAGCAACAGCTGTGAGTATTGTACAGGGGTTGTTAGAGCATTCAGGATAAAAACCTCTTTTCTGTTAGAGTGGGTACATCAATTTGTAGAAATTGCTTGAAGCAGCTAACTTTACAAAAGTTCAAGGTTTTTGTAAGTTGAGCACTCAAAAATTAGAAGTATTCAAATCAGGATCATTTAAAACTGTTGATCTCCACCAATTAAAACAAATGAAATTTATGTTTCCAGCTATATTTAAAAATCAGAAATATTTGGCTTTGCAACTACAGGCTGCACATCAACCAAGAGACTGAAGGGATTGCAGGCGTTCTTAGGATTTAATGGGTTACATTTTCAAAGGAGTGTGCAGGGATTCAGCTATGTCAGTCCTGCCAAAAAACACAGAAGGTGTGTAGCTTAATCCCCAGGAACTGCATTGAAAATGTAACCTTCGGGCAAATAAGCGAATTGCACAGCGAGGGTTTGGAAACTGGTACAAGGGCTCATATGACATCACAGCACTAGCTAAAGGTCATTCTCCAAAGGAAAAACTTGTAATTCAAGAGCTGTAAATTTGATGTTTAGAAACAAAAAGTTGCCATGTGCTAACAGATTTATTTTATAGGGTTCTATTTCCATCCACCTCAAACAAACAGAACACCTGCTGACATTACTATCTGTCGGATACGGCTACACTGTTTTATTTTTCCGAAGAGGTATGCAAATAGCACTCGCATTTGCATACCTTCTTCTGTTTTTTTTCCCCAGAAGAGGCTTTTCCACCATTTGGCCCCGTCTACACGGGGCCAAATGTCAGAAAAAAATCCCCTCTTTTGAAAGCCCTTGTAAACCTTGTTTTACGAGGAAGAAGGGGGCTTTCGAAAGAAGGGTGTTTTCTGACATTTGGCCCCATGTAGATGGAGCCAAATGGTGGAAAAGCCTCTTCCGGGAAAAAAAACGGAAGAAGGTATGCAAATGCAAGTGCTATTTGCATACTTCTTTCGATAAATGAAACAGAGTGTAGCCATACAGAGTGTAGCACTCTGTGGATTGCGATTCACTTGTGCAAATGTGAACTATTGAGAAACCAGTAAATGGGACCTGGGTGCTTTCTTCCTTGGAGCTTGTCTCATTTGAAAGCTGTACTGTTTTAACTGTGGTCACAGGGTGTGTCTAGACTACATGGCTCCGTCGACGGAGCCATGTAGATGAGTTTACTAGACATAGCAAAATGAAGCGACGATTTAAATAATCGCCGCTTCATTTACATCCAACGGCGCCGCCGCGCTGTGCCGATCAGCTGATTGTCGGCACAGCGTGGTAGTCTAGATGGGGATCAGCCGACCCCAGAGCCCGTTGTCGTCAGAGGGATACCGGAGCAGTCGACAAAGGCTTCCCTTGTCGACCGCGGCGCATCCAGACTGCCCCGCTGTGCTGGATCAGCTGATCGTCGACACAGCGTGGCAGCCATTTTGATGTAAATGAAGTGGCGATTATTTAAATCGCCGCTTCATTTTGCTATGTCTAGTAAACTCATCTACATGGCTCCGTTGACAGAGCCATGTAGTCTAGACACATCCACATAGTTCAAGCAGTACAGCTACCTACTATAGATGCAATTATATCAATATAAAGGTGCTGAAAATGGTGCAGATATAAATCGCCTTTCTACCAGTTCACAGGGCTTTTACTACAGCTTGGACCTGGCCAGTCCCAGATGAGGGATTTTGCCGGAATAAGGGAGGTCATTTCTGGTCCCCCCTGCTACTGGTCCCTTCAGCCCTGGCTGGCCACAGGCCCCACTGCACTGCAGTGTGCTGAGCTCCCGGCCCCACTGGGAAGCCCTGCTGGGGTGCACTGGCCTCCCATCCCCACCGGGCAGCCCACCTGTGGCATGCCAGGCTTCCAGCCCTGCTGGGCATCCCTGCTGGTGCAAGCTGGACTTGCAGCCCACTGGCAGCTCACTACCGGCAACCCACTGTCCTCTTGGCTCGCAGGGCTCCCAGCCGTCAGCCCTCCACCGGGACTCTCAGGTCCTGGAACATTGCCATGGACGTTGCTGGACCAGAGAGTCCTGGTTTAGAGAGGTTCAATCTGTAATGTAAAAGTGTCAGTAAAAAACACATACCTAATTAAAATAGTTATACCAGCAAAACTTTTAAGTGTAGACCAGGCACCTCAAACTCATGGGCCATCTATGGCCAAGCAGTTCCAGTTCGTGCATGACTACTGGCATATGGGTCCCTGCAACCCGGGGGATGTGTGTCTGTACCCTTCTCTCAAACCCAGCCCCAGCCCTGCCTCTTCTCGCCCCTGCTCTGCCCTCTCCCCCCATTGCACCCCTTTCCTCCGCTCTGTCTGTTGACTGACGCGGCCTCAGGGATTACCCAGGGAGCCTGTCATGAGGTAGCCAGAAGGACTGCCTCCCCCAGTACTCACTGTGATGGTGGAAGCAGAAAGATGGAGCAGCTGCTGTTCTGTTCTGCTCCACCGAGATCTCCCAGGCCAGCCCAGTCGCTCCACTTCACGGATGTGCTGGCAGCAACATGGATCTAGCGGACAGAAGTCCCTTTGTGCTGCTGGTGGTGGCAGCAGGCTCCCTGAGAGTGGGTTTTAATTCACCTGGGGGCAGCAGGTGAGGCCAGAGGACATGTAGGAGGGAGAGCTCTAGACACTTTTGAAAACCCCAACCTAAGATATGGTCAGCAATACAATCACTCACAAAAGGGGGGAAAAAAACCAGAAAAAAGTTTATCTATTATTACTAACTTGATACAGTTGTGAATTAGGTGATTTATTTATTTTCATGTAATGAAAATAAAAGATTCCTTTGAAAAATACATTATTTTATAGATGTTTTTTATTGTACTGCCCATTAAAAAACTCTTAAAATGACTGTCTCTAAAAACATAGTACTTTTATCCACATATTTTCAGAAAAACGTTACTATGCATAGCATGAGTCCTATATTCATAATTAAATTATAGACAGGAATACTTCAGAAGGAGCATAATTAATATGGCTTCAATAAAAAAATGAATACTTAACTTTTAGAGAGAAATGACTCAGAACACTTTTTTAAATATCATCCAAATACTGATTTATGTCATAAGTGGGAATGGTTTCAAAGTCTAGTCTCCACTAGGTGCATAATTAATTATCTTAAACTGAGAATGATATATGTATCTGATTTTTCCATAACTAATATACATTTTGTAATAAGGTCATAAAATTAGCATTTTCTTTTTGCAAGTGCAAAAGAGGGGAAATAATAAACATACCTAACTATCTTCAGATTTGAAGCAAATTGTTAAGATGCACTTCTGCAGGCCAGAATTTCAGATCACATTGTTCCTGCAAAGGTGAAATACACCCATGTGTGACGGTCTAACACCATGTTAGATCCATTTAGCCCTGTGACACTTCCATTCACTTTAGTCAGCATTGGATAAGGTCCTAAAAGCCCAAAGGTAGATTGGTCTTGTGAAGGCCCTCTGCACAGATTAATTTCATTCTCTGGGAGTGTGCGTCCCTTGAGAGGAGACGTGGGGAGACAGAAAAGGGGTCTCAGAAGATGTATCATTTAGAAAGAATTCTATTACTATGGTCTTCAAGGAACTGGGATCTGGAGTCTTGCAAAGAGAGTTGAACAGAGCTCCGTCCTCATCCATCTGATAAGGAAAGAGAAGTGACCAGCATAGATACTGGCTGTC
Source organism: Rafetus swinhoei (assembly GCA_019425775.1). Classification (NCBI taxonomy): domain Eukaryota; kingdom Metazoa; phylum Chordata; order Testudines; family Trionychidae; genus Rafetus; species Rafetus swinhoei. The sequence continues at coordinate 34,512,449 of CM033443.1, read as the reverse complement.
TCCTTCTTAGCAGGTAGATACAGGGACACTGCCGGGACTAAAAAGGTTCATGCAGGATTCAAAGTTATCAGAGATAAGAGAGCAGAGGGGAAATCTGTCTACTTACCCCTTCCAGATTGACGGTGGAAGGACTGGTTGGGAACCAGGCCAGTTGGAGGAGTAGTTGCCTGAATCTCTGCAGTTGGCATAAGGTACAACTCCTGCTCCAAGGAGCTGAGATAGGAAGCTGCTGCAGTAAGAAAAGAGTGAGGGACTGTCTGAAGTGCAGCCCAGCTCCAGGATGAAGGCTGTGGCCTCCTGAGAAGAGGGGAGGAAACTGACCAGGACTGTCATGTGAGCCCAGAATGGGTGTGAATTTGAGTGGTTAACAATGTGAATTACCTTCAATAGAATGAGTAAATATACCACATAATAATAAATATTGTTAAGTTTAATACAGCAGTGCCCAGGGCCAACCATGAGTTGGGCCTCGGTGTACTAGATACTCTATATAACAATATGGAATAGTAGCCAGCCCCTCCCCTACAAAGTTTAGTGTCTAAAGATTATGGCTCTTACTGAAAAACTTGACATGGATTTCAGGCCTATAGCCATGCACTCTCTATATAGCAATAGGGACCATCATTCTCATTTGAATTAAGACTTATTTCAGGGTACCCCTATGGCCAAGTGTGCACATGAAATCAGACTAGATGATCACTATGGTCCATTCTGGCCTTAGAATCTAAGAACTGAAAGCCCCTTTACACTGCATTGGTGATGTAAAGGGGTGTTAGAGTGAACAGAAATAAAATTCACATCCCCTTGAAGCCTGCTTTAAACTGACAGAGTAGTATGAAGGAGCTTTTGTGTAAAAATGAGTGCATTTCTAGACCTGGTAATACATGACGACTAAATGCATTATTGGTGCAATTTCACCAGAATGAATGTCTGAAAATAATGGCTCGAATGAGTTTGGATGCAGGAAGCTTGCACTGGGAGTAAAAGAGTAAAAACATTCCTTGGAACTCTGTTTACCTGTGTTTCTGAAGACAGGGTGGTAGCCATGTTAGTCTGTAACTTTAAAAAACAATGAGTATGTAACCCACACACCTAGTGTGGTTACCAGGCAGTGGCACCTAGACCACAGCAACAATTAAGACCAAGAGACCTCTATAGCATGGTCTGGGAACGAGATGGCTTTTAGCTCAGAGGGTAGAGGCTCTTATACTCAGGTCCCGAGATCCCAAGTTCAAGTCTGCCTGCTGGTTGTTACAAGTGTGGGTTTGTCCGTGATCTCAACTGGGTCTCTGAAGCTTGGGACATGCTCCCTCACCTAGGGGAAGTATGTAACCCACACACCTAGACTATGTATACACCGGTGGGTTCTTGCGCAGGAATATCTTGCACAAGAAAGCGTCCACACTGGCGGGAAGCCCTTGCGCAAGAACGTGTCTCCGGAAGCAAATCGGCCATGTCAAGAGGTCACCAGCAGCGTTTGTTGACATGCGCCGGACCGCAACTGGGAAACGTACTTAAAGGGACTCCTGGATGGCCATTTCCCTGTGGCTGCATGCTCTCGCACCCTTTTGAGGGAGCGAGAGCCAGAACAGCACCTGTCACCTCTGTTCCTGGCAAGTGCCCTGGGCACCCTCGCTGCCACCGTCACAGCCATGGAGCCGGAGGAGGACCCCAGCCAGCAACATCCGCTCCTCATGGCCATTACAGAGGCTGTGGGCTCCTCCACCAGGGAGCCACATTGCTCCAGCAGGAGCTGGAGACTGGGCAGCAGGTGCAGGACCTCGCCACGGCTGCAGCTGGGCTCGGGCACCGCACCCCACCACTGACAGGCGCCTCTGGAGCTACGACACCAGTGGGGACTGGTGGGAGTGCCTGGTGCTGGGACAATGGGGAGACCAGCAATGGGTGCAGAACTTTCGGATGCACAGGGGGACATTCCATGAGCTCTGCACCTGGCTCACCCCTGTGCTCTGGAAGCAGGACACCCGCCTGCGCCCCGCCATCCCCATGGAGAAGAGGGTTGCAATTGCCCTCTGGAAACTGGCCACCCCGGACAGCTACTGCTCCGTGGCGAACCAGTTCGGGGTGGGCAGGTCCACCGTCGGCGCGGTCGTCCAGCAGGTAAGGCCCTCCGTGGACCACGGGTTCATCCTGGGGGAAGGAAGGGGCCAGACCGGGTGGGGGGAAGCTGTAGGGGCAGGGGGAAGCCCCGCACACAGGGGGTCACGCTGTCCCTTCTGCACACAGCCCCGCTGGTGGGGAAGGGGGAGATCCCGGGGGACAGAGGGCCCTGGCCTGCGTGGGGAGAGGGGCCATCAAAGGGAGGGTGAGCACACCCCAGAGGCCCATGTACGCACTGTGTCTCATTCCATGCATCCCCTGTGCTCCCACGTGCCCCTCTGCAGGTCGTCAACGCCATCAATGACGTGCTGCTCCAGAGGGTGATCTGCCCCCGGGACATGGACTTCGCCAGCCTCGGGTTCCCGAACTGTGGGGGAGCCATAGACGGGATCCACATCCCAATCCGGGCGCCAGAGCACCAAGCGGCCCGGTTCATAAACCGGAAGGGCTACTTCTCCATGGTGCTCCAGGCACTAGTGGACCATCAGGGCCGGTTCCAGGACATTTATGTGGGGTGGTCCGGGCAGGCCCACGATGCTCGCATCTTCAGGCCTGTGACACAGGCTGGAGGCGGGCACCTACTTCCCCCAGTGGGAATTCACCATTGGGGATGTCAGGATGCCAGTCTGCATCTTGGGGGATGCGGCCTACCCACTGATGGCCTGGCTGATGCGGCCATACACCGGCCACCTGGACCCCAGCCAGGCCACCTTCAACAGCCACCTGGACCAGGCCCGCAATCCCGTCGAGTGCGCCTTTGGCCGTCTGAAGGCACGGTTTAGGTGCCTCCTGACCCGCCTGGACATGGGGGTGCAGCACATCCCAGAGGTCATCTCGGCATGTTGCGTGCTCCACAATATTATTGAGGAGAGGGGGGAGGCCTTCCTCCTGGGGTGGATGGTAGGTGAGGGCCAGGCCTACCAGCAGCCCCACATGGCCGCCACCCGGCAGACCAACCGCCATGAGGTTCGGATCCGGGAAGCCCTCCGGGTGATGCTGGACCAGGCCCCACAATAGGTCACTCCTACACCTCCGACTGCTGGGATGCCCCTGTGCCCCCACGTCTTGCTCCCCTTACCACCCCTTCCTGCCACCCTTCCCTCACCTCCCAATAAATACAATGCACTTGCTGTACATAAGGCACTTTTTTATTTACATGGGGAAGGGAGTACACTGTGGGGAGGGGGGAGGAGGGGACCCTGAACTAGGAGGAGGGGGCAGGAGGGGACCCTGAACTGTGGGGAGGGGAGAGGAGGGGACCCTGAACTGGGAGGGCCTCATGATGGATAATGGAGGCCTCTCCCACCCCCACGGGTGTGGGGGCGCCTCTGCCCCTCGTGCCGGGTTGGGGCAGGCTGCACCAGGAGGTGCTGAGGGTGGGGGACCTCAGGAGGGGGCATGGGCAAGGCAGGGGGGACCTCGGGAGGGGGCATGGGCAAGGCAGGGGCGGGCGGAGAGCTGGGGTGGCAGAGGGGGCCTGGCAGCATTGGGCTGCTGCACAGGGCCCATCCGATGCAATGGTGCCCAGGAGAGTGCAGACACGTCGCAGCGCTCCAGGTACTGGCCCCACACCCGCTCCGCCACTCCGCATCTGCGCGGATCTTCTCTGTCAGAGCGCGCTCCATGCACTCAATCGCGCAGGCGTGGCGGCGGAGCAGGTGGTGGCGGTCCCGGGCGCTGCGACAGGCCCTGGATCCTTTGCGCCGGTGGGATGGGGCTGGAAGGTCCTCGGTGGCAGGGGTCCACTGCAGGAGAAGCAGAGGAGAGCAACATGGTCAGTGAGCCCTGCCCCAAATGGTGTTCCAGAGCCCCGTGCCCTCCTCCCAGCACGTCCACGATGCCCGGGGACAGGTGTGGCTGGTGAGGAATTCCCCTGGGGCAGCAGGAGGGGGTCCCAAGGTGGCCCAGGAGCCCCGAGGCTGCATGTGCTTAGGGGGCCTGTTGTGTGCCTTCCCAGGGAAGCTACAGTGTCCCAGAGGTGGCCATGGATGTGTGCTGTGTGCAGCACCCTTTAGGCTGTGTGGGGTTAGGCCTGCAACCTTGGGGCTGGCCTACTCCTGGCCAAACCTCCCCGGCCCCCCCCCACCCCCGGTCTGGTCGGCGGAATCCTGGGGTCCCAGGCATGTGCTGGGGCCACTTGGTCTGGCTGCACGTAGGGTTGCGGATGGTTTCAACAAAATACCGGACACACTTGACATTACATGACAGTCTACATTACATCTTAGTTAAAAATACCAGACATGTATATTTTCTCATTTTTATCCTCTCAATTTGTTTCCCGAACAGAAAGCTCAAAGACTGGACTGTCGGTTCTAAACTGGACCCTAGCTGCACGAGGTTGCACGTGCTGCATGCCTCTGAGCAGCATGTGGCCAGCTGTGCCATGTGCCGCTACCTCTCCCCACCCTGTGGCCTCTCCCCCTTCTCCAGCACACTTGCGAATGGTAGCCACTGCACTCACCAGACAATCCGTCGCTGGCTTCGGAGGATGCCCGGGACACATCCTGACTGCTGCTGGGCCGGGATGGTGAGGTCTGGCTGCTGTCCTCTGCCACCTCCTCCTCCTCGTCCGAGGACCGGACTCCCTTCTCCTCCTCCTCCGGTGGCCTGGGTCGGACCACTGGGGTGGCCACTGCCGTGTCCACCTGGGACAGCAGGGGAGTGGCCCCTTTGTCCCCCAAGATCTGGTGCAGACGGTGATACTGGGGACAGGCAGTGGCTCTGCCGCCCCCACGCTCGCTGGCCCGCACGTAGGTGAGGCGCAGGTCCTTCACCTTGGCCCGGACCTGTTCCAGGGTCCGGGCCGGGTGTCCCTGCGGCCAGCGCCTGGGCCATCTGGGCAAAAATGTCGCATTTCTCCTCCGGGACTTGGGGTCCCGGAGGGCCTCCTCCTTTCCCCAGAGGTCCAGGAGGGCAGTCACCTCGGCGGTACTCCAGCATGGAGCCCGCCGCTTGGTGCCCCTTTGGGCCTGCTGGGTGCTCTGGGGTGGCTCCTCCATGGGGTCTGAGGGACCTGGCTGAGGCTGGGCAGCTGCCATTCCTCCCTCTGGCTGCTACCCGGGCTGCACGTGGCAAATGGCTGTGCTCTGTGCCTGTGCCTTTAAGGGGGGGCCAATTAGGGGGAACCAATGAGTGGTGATTGCCTGTACGGAGTGTCGGAGAGGCCACCTGTGTTTTTCACTGGAGGCCAATTCTTGCGCAAAATCTGGCGCTTGCGAGCGTCCACACTGCCCTCTTGGGCAAGAGTGCCTGCGCAAGAGAGCTTAAGCCTGATAGAAAACAGCGTAGCTCTTGCGCAAGGAGCCGTCTCTTATCACGCTGTACTGTACATTTACTTGCGCAAGAGCGGATGGGCAGTGTAGACGCTCTGCGGATTCTTGTGCAAGAACGGCTGTTCTGCGCAAGAAGCCGCGAGTGTAGACATAGCCCTAGTGTGGTTACCATGCAGTAGTACCTAGACCACAGCAAGAGTTAAGACCAAGACACCTCTACAGCAGGGGTTGGGAGGCAACTGGCTTTTAGCTCAGAGGGTAGAGGCTCCTATACTCAACTCCAGAGATCCCAGGTTCAAATCTGCCTGGTGGTGGTTACAAGTAGCCCTGTGGCACCTTAAGGTATGTCTAGACTACATGACTCCATTGACGGAGCCATGTAAACTAGTTTACCTGACATAGTCAATGAAGCAGGGATTTAAATAATCCCTGCTTCACTAAAATAAAAATGGTTGCCGTGCTGTGCTGACAATCAGCTGATCCGGCACAGCGCGGCAGTCTAGACGCAGATCGGTCGACAAGGGAAGCCTTTGTCAACCGCTCCTGTAAACCTCGTTTCATGAGGCATAAGGGAGCGGTTGACAAAGGCTTCCCTTGTTGACTGATCCACGTCTAGACTGCTGCGCTGTGCCGGATCAGCTGATTGTCGACACAGCTTGGTGGCCATTTTTATTTTAGTGAAGCAGGGATTATTTAAATCCCCACTTCATTGACTATGTCGGGTAAACTAGTTTACATGGCTCCGTCGACAGAGCCATGTAGTCTAGACATACCCCTTGAGACTAACCAAAATAGATAGTATCATGAGCTTTTGTACCCATGAAAGCTCATGATACAATGTATTTTTCTACATTAACGAAGAGCTGCAGCATACTGATGGATGAAAGGAAAATCTATATTACACAGACGTGGCAGTTCTTTTCTGCAGAAATGTAGCAGTAAAACAACAACTGCTCCTAAGGTGTATTCGCAAATACGGCCTTCATTTATTTCAGCAATAGACATCATGCAATCACTCACTTTTTTCAGCACAACAATTGCAGTGTACTTCATCATCCTGATGCTGAGTGGCAACTTCTTTCCCCTCCCTTCACTAAGCAAATTAATCTTACTGTCCAAGATCAGGCATGTTGTGCAGATACTGGGGTACATGAGCATATCCTATCCTCCTGTTCTCTTTGAATGTTAGAGCTCAGCTATCCTGTGGCCCAAAACAACAGGCATATTTTGTTATGGATTCTGATAGCGTTAGTTACTACTTATGGGCTCTGTCAGGAACATCTGCCTAAAGGCTTTTTTAGTTTCTACTGTACTTAGAGTTGAAGTGTATTTGTTGCTTTGTGCCATGGTCATTTAAAATGTTTTTTACCTACATAACCCATATTTTGGTGGATTGGTAATCCTATACTACAAGACCAGGAGTTTTCCCTATTAGATAGCAAATCAAAAACAGTGGAAGGATGTTGAACTGAATTCTTTCTTAAAAGTTGAAGCATGATTATGTTTAACGGCATGTCATTACATTTGGCTTAAGATTACAATAGGCTCAAATCCACCAAACCTTTTCATTCACTCCAGGCAGCCAGCAGTGACTGCAGTATCGTACACTAGCTAGGTTATTGCCAAGATCTAGAAGCAGCGTTAACCTGGAATCTGTGTGATACACATTGCTTGTGAGGAAGGAGAATTATTCAGAGGAAAGAGTGTGCGGCCACTTGTAGCACAGTACCCAAGTGTAAAGGGAAAAAGGGGACAGAGGTAGACTATACAGGTGATGACCCTTTCTGTGACTAGAAATCCCTGTCCTCATGAGCCACAGGGCTGGTGGATTGCACCCCTTGTCCATGTTTCCATGGAATGCTATCTCTCAGAATGAAATGGAAATTACCCCTTGGCAGAGTAGCAAGAAGCTTCTTACGGTCAAAGCCCATCCATCCCATTGTCCAACATATTGATGTCTTCTATTTCTCTCTGTCTTTCATAGTCAAGCGTTTAAGAAATCATAGTACTTGTTCCTCTCCACTTTCCAAACTCCAGCCCTTCCCCCTGCAAAGACATTGTCCATAGCTTTCTAATTTCTCACCTTGTAGGCCTACCTCAGTCCCTGTCAGTCTGCTTGGGCTGTCACAACCAAACTCTCCATTCTCATTCCTCTGCTCTGACTATCACAGAATCATAGAATGCTAGAACTGGAAGGGACCTTGAGAGGTCATCAAAAAGTTCACACTGCCCAGATAGTGAAAACATTCCCCTTCTGGGGTCCAGTTTATTAAATTCTACACATAGACTTTCAAAATAGGATGCAAACTGACGAATTCATCACTCCAGTCCCATGTGCTCCACCCCTGCCTCATACACACATGCTCCTCTCCTAGAACTTTATTGACATCTCATTTCCTTCTGCACCATATTCAAGCTCCTCATCCCTGCCTTCAAGGATATATAGAGGTTCTTCATCCAATAGAACTCCCAGTGGGTGCTCCACCTTAGGTTGCATGTGAGCTCTTGATGCGACAATATAACACAGTGGGTATGCCTAGACTGCATCACTCTGTCGGCAGAGGGATGCAGATTAGGCAGGTCGACATTGCAAATGAGGCAGGGAATTAAATATCCCGTGCCTAATTTGCATAAAAATGGCCGCCGCGTTTTGTCGACTCAGCACTTTGTCCGCAAAAAGCAGAAGTCTAAAGGGGGATCTGTCGGAAAGAAAGAAAGACTTTCTTTCATCCCCGACAGAGGGATGCAGTCTAGACACACCCAGTGTATATGTATTCAAGCACCTCATCTCTTGCCTTCAGGGATATATACAGGTTCTAAAATCAGCCCTTTTAACCAATGAAAATTATAAGTAAAAGGAAGGAGATAATGTTTTGCAACTCTATAATTAATGTAATTTGATTTGGGAGGATGCCGTTTCTGTTCACCAGTATATGAACAGGATGTAGATTATTATTAATAATACTATTTGATATTTATCTAGCCACTCTGAACTAGGACTCTCTAAACCTGTGGCTCCTCGCTTCAGCTTTCTCTTTTGCTCGGGGCCACTTAAAAAGTCCACACTGCCCAGATAGTTAAAACATTCCCCTTATGGGGTCCAGTTCATTAAATTCTGCACTTAGACTTTCAAAAGAGAATCCAAACTGACAAATTCCATCACCCCAGCTTCAGCTGGGCCTAGAGCCTTCCTCTTGAGATTTTGTCCTCTCTTTAAAGTTTATTTTTAACTCTACCTCCAACCTGGGCACATATTCTTCTTCGTAAGAGTCTGTCTTCCTAGCCTTGAAACACTTCTTGCCTACCATTTTATCTTGTCTGTCTTTTCCAGTAACCTTCTTGCCTACCAACCCAGGGCCCTTCATAAATCTTCTTAATTCGTGCAGACCTCTACCAACACCTACCCACCACACCTCTTTCTAGGTCTCTTCCTTTTCTATAGCATGTCCAATTGAGTCACCTGGCCTTCATTCTCTCCACCTGGGAAGGTGTTAAGCTTGTCAAAGGTGGATTGAGGCCCATCAGCTGCTAAGGGGACAGAGACTGTGTGAAAGAGGCCAGTCAAACCTCTGAACATAGTTCAGATTAGATTTTCCATTGTTGTGGGCTATCAGCTCCACCTGACCATCATCTGCTTCCCCTGGGCAACTTCTGGATTCCCCCTTAGACTGTACCTGGCTCCCAGACAGCAGTGGTTTCACAGGGTCTGCATAGTCCACATTTGGGAGTAGGGAAAAAAAGGATCTCCTCTTCAATGCCTGGGCCTGGTGGCCCGGACCAGTTGTCAGCCTCGGCCAGGTCCTCCCGATGTGAGAGTTCAGGGTAGGCCTCTGCTCCCTCTGGCAGCTGGGGCCTTACTGAGCTTCTGGGCTCAGCTTTTATACTTCCTGCCCACCCCTAGGCCTCTGTGGACTTTAAGGAGCAAGCTCCATCTCAGCCCACCCGGGCTCAGAGAGGGGTTCTTCCTCCTTGGGGTCAGTGAGCAGCCAACCCTGTTCACTACATAGACATAAAGTAAAAATGTTTGACAATGCTGCATTCAACAAGTCACATAGAAATAATGAATTAACTCAGCCAGCTAATACATCAACATGACAAAATAGCCTGTTTTAAACCTCCCAGGAACTTATCCTCAACCTTTCCCCAAATCCCTGTCAAACAGGTGGCTTTTGCAGCCTACCCTGAAGGTCATCAAGTTTATTCTATTTCAGAAGCAAGTTCCAGATGATCTATAACATACTAAATAGTGTATGTGGATGGGGTGGGGAGATGTGAGTGGAAAGAAAGAGGCAAGAGACAATGTTATACTAACATGAGTAATATCACATTTTAAACCAGGTCTTTAATTTGGAAAAATAGTAGATCTCAGTTAAGGTGTTTCTAATTTCATAAGAGGTAACAAAAGGATGTTACTTCAATTCCCCCTGATGGCAGAAAAATACTGGTTTTCATTTTGAGATTCATGTAATTTACTGCTGTTATTGACTTCAAAATGTTACTCACCCACGTTCTGTGTGCCGTAAATGTTTTATTTCCTTTTTGGACTACATTTGCTTTGATTACAGGAGCACTGGTATTTTAATGTCAGGCTGTATTTATAGGTTGACATTTGAAGGAAGAGTATATTTTATCTTTTTGGTCTTATAGTGCTCTTGCAGTGGAAGTTTACCAATTATGCAATGCATCATTATATGCAAAAGCATTTTACTGTGTAAGCCAAATATATATTTTTCAAGCAGTTTTATATGAATTTGTTAAACTTAAATTTGCAGGAAAGGGAGCAACTGTTTGCATGTTCAGTGAGACATGCTGTGTTTAGGTACCATGTAACCTTTTCAAGTAACTCTGCCTATACCATATAGTGCTCACCATCCTTTGTTATATGTTTCTTCTGTTGCTGCCAGTCTGGCCAATTTATGTAATAGTTTTATGATGGGAAAGACTATCCACTGGGCATTAGGCTAAAACCATCAGACATCTAAACTGAGTCAGGTTTTCACCCAGGCTAACATAGAAAAGGTAGTTTAGTAACAAAAATACAGCATAGCACTTTAAGATCATAACTTTAAAACTATGTTGTTGGGATATTCCATTGCATTAGCTATATAACACAGATTTTGAGTATGGAAAGATAGACCTGTCTGCATACAGCAAATACAGGATGAATTGCATTGCTGCCAGTCATCTATAATTAATAATACTATACAATACTATTAATTGTAAGGACTGGAATTACACAATGGAATCAGTGAGCATCTATGACCTGGAGATGTAAATTTCTTCTCACTGCTACATCATCAATTCTCTGAGGCTATGTCTACACTGCGGCGTGTCTTTTGAGCGCGCCCGTTAATTCAAAATATAATGGGCTCGCTATTCCAACGTCCCTATAAGCCTCATTCCATGAGGAATAAGGGCCATTTCAGAATAGTGATTTATTTCAAAATAAGTGCTGTGTAGACCGTGCCAAATTTTGAAAAAAAAAGCTATTTCAAAATTAACTTGAAATAAGTTACACAATTTGCGTAGCTCAAATTGCGTAGCTTATTTTGAGCTCCGGGTGCAGTATAGATGCACCCTGAGGCTGCATTTAACTTCTAGGCAACAGGGTCGAGCTCTGAGGACCAAATTTTGTTCTGACATAAATGCACCAAAGACTTGTGCAGAGTGTATGGCGGTAAATCAGTGCAGTTTTTTACCCCAGCTAGTAGTAGTAATTTGTGATGGTTTTTGAGAGAGGAAGGGGGCTATTTCAAATGCATTGATGGCTTCAGTCTAATTCACGATGATGAGAGAGGCATCCACATCCTGGAAAAAAAAATCCTAATAGGTACTTAATGGCAATGTTCAGCACAGAAGAAATGAGTGAATATAAAGCTTTCCTTTCAACTACTGGAGTTATGGGTCCCCTCTAAAAAAGGACTGACTCTGTAGCATATCACACCATGAATTTTATAACAAGGCAAATGTTATAAACTAAATAGAATGTTGGTGGTGCAACGTGAAGAAACTGAATCTGTCATCCCTTGTGCTGTGCTTCTTAGAGTGCATTAATATAGAAATTGAGTTTCCAGTGCTGTGAATGTTTAAATGAATAATTGAATTTGTAATAATATTTTATAGATAACTGTGAAACACATTTTTGAGCTAGACGAAGGCAGTGCAAAAGTGAAGATGGGAGATTTCTCGGCTCGCCAATAGATTCTTCTCTTCTGAATCTGTCTCTGTTCATAAGCTTCAAAATGCATTAATATTGTTTAATCAATCAGTTTTATGCAAAACACAATAAAGTTGATAGGCTGCTGGCAAAATGTTGTCCATAGGACAGGTAAATGGGAAACAAAACCAAAAATCATTATCAAGAATCTATTTTCTCTACAGTGTAAAATAAATCCCAGACTTTAACTACCCCTCAAGAATTGACTAGAACAAATTAAATAGAATTAAAAGTAAATTATACACTGGATCTACATCATGCCCAACATGGGAAAATCTAATGAAAGGGCCTGGAAACTTTATCAAGAGATGGAAAGAGATGGAAAGACCCTTCTAAACACTTGAAAAGGAAATGGCTCTCCTAATTCACAGATGTCCCACAATTCACAGCAGAAACCCACAGTGGCATCCACAAAGGTCTGAGGCCTTTCCACAGAAGGTCATGGACTATGTCAATCCCTGGACACCACTACAGCAATGACAGCAGATGTCCTCCTTGCTGGCTAAGTACACCCCCTTTCAACAAGGGATTACATATGAAGAGGTGAAAACTTCAGGAACTGTGTTGTGGTCATAGTAAGTCCCCATGCATATGGAGGATCAGGGTGGCATAGAGAGTGATAATGCTCTAACTCTGCCACCTTCAACCACCGTGTACACCACCAGGCTCCAGACGCATGTAGATCGTGTACCGGGGATTCTGGAGATTTGAAGGAATGGAGTATGATGTCACTTAGGATCAGTCCCTCTACACATAAACCAAAATCCAGACTCTTTCATTGGTTTTTATCCACTCTGATAAGGAGAAAAAAGGAAGGAAGGGATCATTTAACAAAGTATCTCCCTTTTATACTATTACATTATTCTTTGGTGATCCTTCTACTTTTCAGACCACTCTAGTCACTGGTTTGTTCATTTCTAATACTAGGAAAGCTATTCATGTTTCAGTTCTAAATGCCCACTAACAAAAAGGCTACCTTTTGGGTGTGATGAGTAGTCTACCAATCTAGAGTAAGTCAATGCCTGCACTAGGTATAACCTTATCTGCACAGTGTGTATTTTCTTCACTTCTTTGTTCCTTTAGGATTGCTGTGTATTGAACCAGCCATGGCAACTGCAACCTTATAAATTCCAAGCTCATCCAGGTTCCAAGTTGCTCTTATATAAAGATCTTTCAGTTGAACTTCTTTGGTGTCTTGCAAAGCAATATTAAGACAGCAGAGCATATTTCTCAAAAAGAGTTTTTAGTTTTATTTCATACTCTAGTTGGTACTCCATCACACACTGTCTTCAGGAGTCTTAGGCTAGGTCTACACTGCAAGGGTATCCCAGAAAAGCAATGCCACATCCAAGGAACGTGTCCGCTTTTTTGGAAAAATTTTCGAAAAATCGGATGCGCTCTTTCGCCATCCCTGTAAACCTTGTTTTATGAGGAATAAGGGATAGGTCAAAAGAGCACTTTTTTTCTGAAATTTGGTGCCATGTAGATGCACCAAATTTCGGAAAAGCCTCTTTTGACAGTAAAGCAGAAAAAGATATGCAATTTGCGGTACGTTTCTTTTTCCGATTTATCCTTGCAGTGAAGACCTAGCCTTAGACAGGTAATCTGATTTGAGAATGATTGTAGACTTAAAGAACTTCTTTTTATAATAGGCATTTTTCAGGGAGGAGGGGGGAGAGCAATTTAATCACTACCAAATACATTATTTATTATACATGAAAACTTTAATTTAAAAGATAAATGTACTTTGTAGTAAAGGAACTGCAATAGATCAGTGGTTGCCATTCTTCTGATTTTTCTTCTGTACAAATGCATTAACTGGTAAGCACTCAGAAGGATAATTTCTGAGGCACTGAGGCACCTACATTCCATATGATTTCAATGGCAGTTAGGTACTTAGCCACACAAGTGTGACTTTGAAACTCTCCCACTCAGGGTTCAAAATTGTGAGGGATAGGTGGATGCTAGATTTAAATGTAAGGGACTCACATTTTGGAGATTTGTTTCATATTGTTCTGTAAATATTATGGGTTTTATTTTCTCTCTTCTCTTTTTCTTTCCATTCCAATGGCTAATTTTCAATAAGCAACTATTTTATCCTTCAGGTCCTTATATTTTAAATTGGCACATTTAATTCAGACATGCAAATCCCTAAGTACATTCATGTATTTTGGGACTCTGTGCTAGCCTTCCTGTGTATGCATGTGCAACCATGACATGTGATGAAGCAACCTGACAACTCCTTATTTGGTGTGAAAAATGCACTGAAGTTTAATAGTCTTAGCTATAAATAATTTAATATTATTACAAATTCTAAAGGATGTCAAACCTCAGATCATGTGTATAAAATGTGCAGCTTGATGGAGCTTAATCAGATCTGCTGTCTAGTTTGGCATATCTTGAACTCTGTGGGAGTTTAGCTGTTCAATGGGAGCAGCATTGGACCCAAATTTTAGTTTATTCAAAGTGAGAAGAACTTTTGTCTTTCAAGCTTTCAGATAGTTGACCTAAGCAAAATCATGCCATTTCCTTTACTTTGTTTTAATATCTTTTGAACTGGTGATAGGCAGCTTCAATTTGGGGTCAGAGACAGTGGTATCAATGTTTTTAAAATTTTGCTGACACTTTTAGAGCATATATAAAGAACTTAAGAGCCTCTGTTTTTAAAGCAGCAATGATCTATAGAGTCCACCCTGACCTGCCATTCCACAATTCATAAAACGGTATCTCCTCTGCAATGTTGCACAAGAGGATTGTGATAGATGAACAGAGCGCATAACAGATATTGTTATAGTGCATTAGTTCTGATTTCCTGTTAAAGGTGATTGATTGAGTCTCAGTCAAGATTCTGTCCTCAACAGATATTAAACAAATGCACCCAGACTCGATCAATCACTCTTATCAAAGAATCGCCATATTTGGTACAAAAATGCAAAAATGCTATCTGTTTTGCACAGAGTTCATCCATTCTTATTATTATTTTTTCAATAGCCTCAGAAAAATTTAGGTTGTCTTTATAAATCTCTTGCCTGCCATTTTAGTGAATTTCTCGAAGACAGCCAGTAGCTGTGGTTAGAGAGATGATATCCTGATATGAAAAGCTGATTTCTATTGTTTTAAACCGTTTGATTATAAAAAAGAGACAAGCAGAGGTATCATATTTTGGAGGATCAGTTGACAGCAGGAAAGGACATTTATCTGTAAAAGCTGACCTTGGTAGTTTCAGCTATCATATTTATTGATTTCCACCAGTATCAACATTTTTTTCTCTGAAGACTAGATTATGGCATCTTCCTTCGCTAAATAATTGCATTTTATTCTGTTGATATTTTCCTTACCCTAATTAATAACGTTGTTTCTTTGAGTGTAATTGAGTCACAATCACAGGGCTTTCATATGCACCAGGAAAACTGTCGATGCATTGGGCGTAAAGTACAAGGCAGGTATGGTGAGAGATTATGTGCCCTTTATGTGTGATGTCACGGGGCTCCATGGGACCTGATTGCAACTTAGGAGCAGGCAGGAATTCAGTTGAGGGTGTTTTTGAGGTTTGACTTGCATTAAATTCATTGACCAGAAACCCTGTGTCCCAGAACTAGAATAACAGCGAAGTGGAAGTCGGTAGAGTTTTCCTGGACCCTGTCTGTTGATTGGAGGTTAAATTTCCACCACTACTTCTACCAGATCCCTATATAACTATCTCTAATTTGGCATCCTCATGAGGGAAAGAATATGCCAGATTGGTTAATGAACTCTTAATCTTGATTTAAAATATTCAAATATACATCTTTCATCACTTTCAAAAAGGCAATATAATTTCACAGTTATTATAGCCCACTTGTAGGGCTGCCAAGAGTTAGGGTTGCCTGCCATTTTTCCTTTGTAAGATCATGTTTTCAGTTGCTTATAACTTTTATTCAATGTAACTGTTTAGATTGGAATTTTCTATGCTGCGTATCTGCCTCGGGCTTTTTTAAGTTTCAGCAAAAATGGTTCAGCTGTTTCTAAGAACCAGGCTGTGCGAAATAGGTTGTTTCCCATGTTAAAACAAATTCTAACAGCCGTTTCATTGAAATGCTGTCACTCCTCTGTGCTTTGGAGCAAGAGCTTGAAATATAACTCAGAGATTGGTTTTGTGTCAGGAATATATATTTTGCAATTCTCATGAAAAGCTGCCAAAATTTGGCCAATGGCAGGAGACACATGTGCAATATAGGTTTGTTAGTGAAACTCACAGGCAAAGTTTGTCTTTCATTCCCCTTTACTGCTGGTCCACATAGAGAACAATGACCTAACACTGCTATCAATTGCTCCATTATTTCAAGCAGCAGGGATTCCTGAAGTGGAGCTAAAGGTTCTAGTCCAACTAGTGACCCATTTGGATGTTAATATGTCTCCATGTGATGGAATTTGTATTCTCAGATGGCTTTTTTATAACCAGGTTTAAGGAATTGCACACAAATGTCATGAAAACATGTTATGGTTGAACACTTGAAACTTAGGAAATGCCAGAATTTAGGTTTCCCATGCAATCTAGAATCTCCATAACATTCAGTGGCACAGAGACACCAACTTTTTCTTCTCCTCCATGGGCTGCAGGGAAGCAGTAGCCCCATTCTTCATTCAGTAGCCCTATTTTGCTCTGGGAACTGGAGGAATTTTCCCCTTGGATGACTAATTGTCATAACCTTCATGACGATTTTACACCATCCGCATGACACATGGGAGCTGCGGAGTAGATAGAATTTGCCCCACTGAAATATTAGTTCAAATGTATCCCTTCAAGAGGTTTGTTGTCATTCATAACTCAAACAACAGCACCACATATATCTGAGTCTTCTCAAAGGTTGGTTATTTTAGTGTCTTTCTTTAAGACCCTCCTCTTTCTTTTCAAAAAGAGACACTCCAATCCCTGTTATATCCTCATTCTTATTAGCTAGATGAGCCTGACATTCTGATACTTCTTTACACAGATTTTAATCACTTGACATCACAATTACTTAATAGAGGAGATCTGTACACCCCTATCTAGGGTTTTACAGCCCCACAACCTGTTACAATTGTGATTCGAGGGCTTATACAGTAGCACCAAAATACTACCACTTCCAGCAGCTCAGACAAGAAGCTCACCAGTGTTTGTTTTGTTTACATTCAAGAAAGCATCTGCAACAGCCTTTAATTGCTTTCGAACATGCAAAGGGAATGCCTTCAAATAAATTTAAATTGCAAGCTTGGTCAACAAAAATGTTTTTAATTGTCCATTGGCAGCCGTTCAACCCAATTTTTACATACTGATTATAGTGTGTGTCTACTTTGGTCTGTGAATGTTAATAACACACAGCTTGTTCCATAGGGGAAGAAAACACCTCTTAGTCTATGTGACATCATAAGACAAAAAAACTCCCCTATTACTGTATCTTCATAAGTATTTTTTTAAACTCATATATTACAATATTGAACCATTAGACAAAAGTTACTCTCTTATATGATTTTATTTTCTTCATTTTAATTCTAAAAATGAAAAGCTTGATTCTCATCTCCACCTGAACAGAGCATGGACCCTGTTGTGACTCTGGGGTTGCAACGCTCACAGAGAACCGAAGCCAATGATGAATTGGGTGTGTCAGAAATCTGTTCCATCGCCCATGCCCCACCCTCAAAGTGCCCTTACATGTTCCATTCTCTTGGACAACAGGAAAGCTGGCACAGAAGATGGCAGAGCTTCTCTATGAGAGGAACGCATGCTTGCACGAGTGGAATTTTCCAATGGTCAGCTCTGGCCATTTTAATGCCACTCTGCACCACATCAGGACCAGAAACTCCAGCATCAAATCTTTAGAATAAAAAAAAACCCACGATTTTTTGGTCTGTGATATTTGTCATGTTTCCACAACTTTCTGCCTCTCATCCTCTTAATCTTTCTCCACCACCTTGGGGAAAATAAGACATGTCCTTACTGAAGTAAGACCAGTGGTGTGTCTTTCCTCTTTCCAAAAGTGGTCAGAAGCTGAGGAAGATTCAGGAAACTGCATAATGGACACTTGTGGAATCTCTCCCTAAAATGAAGGATTTTTTTTCTTTCTTATTTGTTTCTTCATTTGGTTTGTTTTTAAACTAACTTGTAGCAGTAAGTGATTGTTTCCTTTCTCTCTGTATTGCCTTTAGTTTGGATAACTTCTACCTATAGAAACTCCCAATAAAAGACTTTACAGAATTATGCTTACTATAAGCCATACTGGTTTTATGTTTATCGTCTTGTTCTAGCTTGTGATATAAATAGCAATTAGCCACTGGGTGACAGACATTTATTTTAAAATCCTGACGTATGAAGATCTGAATTACTTCCAGTGCTTTGTGTAAAATCATAAAGCTTGCCCTCGTATGTGAGGTTGATTTAGTTGGCTGATATTTTCTGAAATGAAAAATACTACAAGTTCTTTGAGCATATTAATTTGAAGCTTCAGAAGAATTATATTGAGAATGTCTTAATTACAGATACATTTGCATTAATTTATCAGTTCTCTTGGTTAGATTATGCTGTCATCTACAGTGGCATAAATTCAGAGTTACTTTGTTGTCTACCATCAAGTTTTTCTTGATTTACGTAAATATCCCTGAAAACAGATTTAGCCCTGCATGAAAATCAGAGCTTGAAAAATTCAATGAAAGTGAAAACTAGTTTTCTGTATCACTGACCCATTTCCCGGTAACAGCAAAGGAATGATGTATGTGTTGTAAAGGTTTCTTCTTAACCTCATTGGGGTCTTTTTGAGTTGGTGAGCAATTTTTTCCCTGCTAAATGCCATCCATGGTAAAGATATTCTCTGCAGTACAGCAGGGTTGTCATTATGATTTGTAAAGCTGTGCTGAGGTGTTCAAAGTGACTGACTGGTTCTAGCATTTGATTATCTAATATAATATTTATGGAGTCATCTAGTCCCTTGAAGTACATAATTTTGGTCTTTGCTTTACTGGAGCCCTGCCTGGTCCGTCTTTTTTTAATCCATATCTTCACCTCCCTCAACCACCCTCCCCCCCCCACTCCTGAATACAAAGTCATGTATTTACTGACTTCTTGTTGCTGTCTAACAGGAAAGTGTTATCCAAAGGACAATGGCAGCAGGTTTAAAATGAATGAAAGGAAGTATTTCTTCACACAATACACAGTCAACCTGGGGAACTCTTTGACAGAGGATGTTGTGAAAGCCAAGACTATAAGAGGGTTAAAAAAAAAGAACTAGATAAATTCATGGAGGATAGGCTCATCATTGGTTATCGGCCAGGAAGGGCAGGAATGGGGTCCCTAGCTTCTGTTTGCCAAAAGCTCAGAATGAGTGACAGGGAATGGATCATTTGATTAGCTGTTGGTTCCTTCCCTCTGGGTCACCTGGTACTGGCCACTGTTGGAAGACAGGATACTGGGCTAGATGGATGTTTGTTGTGATCCAAATGTCATCACGCAAGTTGAATGTAGAGAATGTTTCAGTGGACTTTAAGTTCCAATAACTTCCATCAAATGATTCTCTTTATACAGTGGGAAAAGCTGGCTAGAAATACAGTGCTAGTGAAATTCAGTGGGTATTATCAGTTAGTACTGAAGTATAAGAGTTCCTGCCTATCATCTCTAGCTAATAGATATAAACTGAATTTGTAGCATAGAAACATTTCCAAAGTTTGTCAAAGTTTTAGATAAAAATTCTAGAGGTGTTTGTGTAATCAATAATAAATTAAATACAAAGTAGCAAAATATCAAGCAGTCACATCCAGTTGGCTCTGTGGTAGAGTTAGGGTCACTACAAAATATATTAACTACAATATCCACATTGAACTGGTGAGATTTTTTTCCTTTTTACACTACTCACCATAATGTTTCACTTGCCTGTGCCAGTATAACCTTTAGAAGCTAAACAATTTATGAGATTATATATAATAGTAACATTGTGTGACTTCCCAAAATGTTACATTTGGTTTATAGTATGCTAGCAGATTTACCAGGTATTGCTTGGTGTGGGGTGTCCCCCTGGTGCCCTGTCCCGGACGCGGGGGGATGCCCCCTATCCTGGGCTTGCGCCCCAGTCGGCACCAGCTTAGAAAGGTCCCAGTCTTAAAATGGCGACCTCCCCGGCTGTTCAACACTATGTAGCCTGGGTTCAGGTGTGCTGCCAGATGGGGAAGTAGGGGCCCGGGCCCGCCCTCTCTCACGGGCCCCAGCCCAGGGCCCTAAGAACAGGTACAGGTTTACCTGTCCAGCCGGTGGGGGATCTGCTCCGAAACCCTCCGGCTCGCCGGGCTTTGCTCCAGCCCCTGCCCTGGGCTTCTTCCTACCTCCCCACAGTCTCTCAGCCGTCCCTCCCTTCCTCCTCTCCTCGGCCCTTCCGCTCTCTCTATCTCCCTCCGACTCCTCCTCTCCTCGCTCCACGTTCCCCCTTCCCCTCCTCTGGGCTTCCCGCCCTCTTTTTAAGGCCCGCCGGCCCACCCCCTCGATGTCAGCACGCCGGCCCGCCCCCTCGACGTCAGCGCACCGGCCCGCCCTCCTCTGTTAGTGCGCCGGCCGCTGTGTCGGCCCGCCACGGTCGTGCACGCGGCGCAGAGTCGCCGCGCTCCCCGGGCAGCGCCGAGAAGCGCGAGGGCGACCGCCGGCTCAGTGCGGGGCAGATTCGCCTCGGAGGGGCAGAGGCGTTCCGCCCCGTCACACTTGGGCTTTAAAAAAATATTTTGTTTGTTTGTTTGTGTGTTTGTTTTGGGGAAATTAAAGGAAAATGTGCATGTTGTATGTAAATGATTTCTTTGGTTGAGCTGTTAACTGTGTTGTTCTCTCGGTATGAAGTCGAGTTTCCCCGTGATCTTCATTTTCATGTGCTCAAAAAGCCACTTGTCTATGTCTCTGTGTTTCCAGGTGACCTTGAATCTGTGTTACAGTTTCAAAACTTCTTGATTGCACCATTCTTTGTGAATGTGATCTACTTGGAATCAAAAGTAGACTTTTTTGTTTAGTAAAAAGTTCTGTAAGGGTGTGTCTACACTGCACTGTAGGTCAAAATAAGATACACAATTTGAGCTATGCATATTGTGTAACTTCTTTTGATGCTATTTCAAAACTTTTTGGAATGTCATCCTGCCACAGCTCCCCCCCTGCAGCCAGCAGGATTGCCATGGAGGGCGGCAGCCTCTGGGGCTGCCCCCAGCCTGCTCTAGCCCCACCACAGCCTGCAAATGGAATGCTGCCAGGGGGGCAAGCACCAGGAGCTGCCACTGGTGTGGTGCACTCCTCTCCTCATGGCCTGCAGGCTCACTGCCAGGGGGTCAGGCTCCAGGGTCTCCCCTCAGCTTGCCATGGCCCCCCATGGCCTGGAAGTCCAGGGCGTAGCCATGATTCCTGGCTCTGCTTCTGTTGGGGAAGGCTCCTGGGTGGAACAGGGGAGGTCCTGGGCAGGGGAGACAGGAGAGTTGGGGTTGTAGAGAATGTGGGGCTGGGGGCTCTCAGAGGAGTCTGGGGAGTGTGGGGGCCGGGGAACTGGGGTCGGTGGAGTGGAGCTGTGGGGCTGGAGGCTTGGGCTGTGAGGGCTGAGGGGATGGGGAGTTGGGGGAAGTTCAGAGGGGTCAGCTGGGCAGTCTTTTATTGATGCAGCTTCACCCAGCAGTCCCTCTGCAGTACAGCTGTCCTCTGCTAGCTCACTGCCCCCAGTGGTCATGCTCAGTATCGCATCTCTGCTCTCTGCCCCTCCCTTTTCTAGTTCTGGAAAAACAGTCCCATTCCTGGCACTTCCCATTTTCCAGACACAACCAAACTCTGATCTTGCTTTAAGTTAGGGTAAGAGGAAGCTGCATATCAAATTTGGTGGCCCTGGCTCTTTCCGGTTAGGAGGAGTTCCTGAACAAATGCACTCATAGATAGACATCCAGACAGACACACTCTAAATTAGATACTAGACAGAGAGACAGATAAATGAATTTGATACCACACTGTTACACTATTGAAGAAACATTAACAAAAGCTATTTTGTTGTAACTTGGGGCCTGATCTTCTCTAACTTCACTGGTGTGTCTCTGGAGTATTTCAGTAAGCATTTGCATTTTTCCAGTGTAAAATTTATGTATGTGAGAGTGTATTCAGGAGATTCCTGAATCCATCAAATGGACTTCTCTGCCAGGTCCACTAATAAATGTCTGCAGTAACTGTTTTTTTTTTTAATTCGCAATTTCAGCCTCTAGCAGGCAAATCAAAATTCATCGTTAAATGAGTCTGGATCTTAACACTACTTGGAATGCAGTCAGTCCCATTCTAGTAACCTCGGAGTTGCTAAGAAAATAACTAGGTAGTCTCTTTGGGCAGTCTCATCAATGTGTGCTTCATACTGAACATTCTAGCCCTGGTCAGCAAAGTACCAAAAGCATTTTAAAGTTGCAGGTATGTGCACAAATGCCTTGCTGGATATTAGGACCAGAGTGCTCAATCCTTTTCTAAAACTCAACAGGGCAAAGGAAAAGTGCTATACATGTTCATTTACATTTGCAGTATTGTTGTAACTATGTTTCTCCCAGGATATTAAAGATAAGGTGCTTGACATAACATCTTTTATTGGACCCAGTTCTGCTGGTAAAAGAGATGCATTTTCAAGCTCATACTTAACAGACTTTGACTCCCTCAGGGAACTGATGGGCAGGATCCCCTGGGATACTAACATGAAAGGGAAATTAATCCATGAGAGCTGGCTGTATTTTATAGAAGCCTTATTGAAGGCACTGGAACAAACCATGTCAATGCACAGAAAGAAAAGCAAATATGATAGGTGACCAGTTTGGCTTAACAGTGAAGTCCTTGGTGAGCTTAAACACAGAGAGAAAGCTTACAAGAAGTGGAAACTTGGACAGATGACTAGGGAAGAGTATAAATGTATTGCTTGAGCATGCAGGGGTGTAATCAGGAAGGCGAAAGCGCTATTGGAATTGCAGCTAGCAAGGGATGTGAAGGGTAACAAGAAAGATTTCTATAGATATGTTAGCAATAAGAGGGTGGTCAGGAAGGGTGTGAAACCCTTACTGGATGAGGCAGGTAACCTAGTAACAGATGATGTGGGAAAAGCTGAAGTACTCAATGCTTAGTTTGCCTCTGTCTTCACAGACAAGGTCAGCTCCCAGACTACTGCACTATGGGAAGGAGGTGGGCAGCCGCCAGTGGAGAAAGAACAGGTGTTAAGAACTATTTAGAAAAGTTGGACATACAAAAATCCATGGGGCTGGATCTAATGTATCCGAGGATCCTGAGGGAGTTAACTGATATGATTGCAGAGCCATTGACCATTATCTTTGAAAACTCATGGCGATCAGGGGAGGCCTGGGATGATTGGAAAAAGGCAAATACAGTGTCATCTTTAAAAAAGGTAAGAAGAACAATCCAAGGAACTATGGACCAGTAAGCCTCACCTCAGTCCCCAGAAGAAACATGGAGGGGATTTGCAAGGAATCCATTTTGAAGCACGTGACAGAGAAAAGTGATCAGGAATAGTCAACATGGATTCACCAAGGGCATGTCATGGGTGACCAACCTGATGGCCTTCTGTGACAAGGTAACTGGGTCTGTGAATATGGGGAAGGCGGTGGACATGATATGCTTTGACTTTAGCAAAGCTTTTGATGCAGTCTCCCACAGTATTCTTACCAGCAAGTTAAGGATGTATGGATTGGGTAAATGGCCTCTAAGGTGGATAGAAAACTGGCTAGATTGTCAGGCTTAACAGGGTAGTGATCAGCGGCTCAATGTCTGATTGGCGGTTGGTATCAAATGGAATGTCCCAAGGATCAGTTCTAGAGCCGGTTTTGTTCAACATCTTTATTAATGACCTGGATGAGGGGATGTGTTGCACCCTCAGCAAGTTCGCAGATGACACTAAGCTAGTGGGAGAGGTAGATATGTTGGAGGGCAGTGATAGGGTCCATATTGACCTAGACAAATTGGAGGATTGGGCCAAAAGAAACCTCATGAGGTTCAACAAGGACAAGTGCAGAGTCCTGCACCTGAGACAGATTGTTACAGGCTGGAGACCAAGTGCCTAAGCAGTAGTTTGGCAGAAGAAGACCTGGGGATTACAGTGGGTGAGAAGCTGGATATGAGTCAACAGTGTGCCCTTGTAGCCAAGAAAGCTAACGGCATATTAGGGTGCATTGCCAGCAGATCTAGGGAAGTGATTATTCCCCTTTATTCGGCACCAGCGAGTCCATATCTGAAGTATTGTGTCCAATTCTGGAAGGTAGAAATGATGTGGACACACTGGAGAAAGTGCAGCAGAAGGCAACAGAAATGATTAGGTGACTGGAGCACATGACTTATGAAGAGAGACTGAGGGATTTGGGCTTATTTAGACTACAGAAGAGTGAGGGGGGATTTGATAGCCTTCAACTACCTGAAGGAAGGTTCCAAAGAGGATGGAGAGAGGCTGTTCTCAGTAGTGATGGATGGCATAATGAGGAGCAATGGGCTCAAATTCCAGAGGGGGAGGTCTAAGTTGGATATTAGGAAAAACTATTTCACTAGGAGGGTGGTGAAGCACTGGAATGGGTTACTTAGGGAGGTGGTAGAATCTCCATCCCTAGAGGTTTTTAAGTCTCAGCTTGACAAATCCCTGGCTGGGTTGATTTAGTTGAGGTTAGTCCTGCTTTGGGCAGGACACTGGACTTGATGACCTCCTGGGGTCTCTTCCAACCCTATGATTCTATGATTCTATGAGGTCTTCTTCTGTGGAAGCAAGAAAGTTTGTCTTGTAGGTATACACTGCTTGTTTTTGCCCAAAAAGCTTCAGGCAGAGAATATGCAAGTGAAGCGCAAGAAGTTGCTAATGAGCGCTTCATTAGTATACTCTCTGCCAGCAAAAGCCGACAGTGTGGACATAGTCTAGCAGTTTAATTACCTGAGCAATTCACAGTGGGTAGAAAATTCAGGCGGCAAATAGCTGGACAATAATTGGAAAGACAGTAGAAAAAATGAATTCCAACACTGAAGGGGCCACCTTTCAATAAAAGGATACAACATCTTCTGTAGCATTGGGAGACTATGCTCCATAAGAAATCTTCAGAGAACTGTTCTACAAGTTGAGCTTAATTGGCATCAGCATTCAATATCATATAATGTAAATGGTCTGATTCATTGCTCCTAAGTACCTTTTTGATTGCAGATGATGTAGTGACTCAAGCTGTGAGAAGAGATGACATTGATTTACTGGATTATTTACTGATTTTTTGGTTTGTTGGCCAAAATGAAAAATAAAAAAATACTAATTTCAGCTCAATTTGATTTTTTTAGCAAACAAATTTCAAAAAATATTTTGGATCAAACGCAACATTTTGTTTGATCTGGAGTCCAACCTTTCATTTTGTTTTGATTTTTACCTGTTTAAAAAAAATAAAATTTAATTAAAATTCTGAACAAAATGAAAATGTTTCATTTTGATAATATCTCAGTGAAATATTTTTATTTTTAATGTTTTTAATATTCAACTGAAACAGATGAATTCAACAAAATTTGTGACATGTTAGTCGACCTAAATCAGTATTTTTCTGGAGGAAAATAAATTCTCACTAAAATGTTGTTGTTGCCTGGTCTAGTCATGCATGTCATTTGGCATATCTTCCTCTTGTGGGATGATCTCTATATGATACCTTTTGTGTTTTTCCATCATATGATGTCGCTGGTCATGACTTCATAGATAAAGTTGAGCTGTATTTTGCGCTGGAAGCAGGGATTAAATTTCTTAGTTTTGTATGGAAAAATAAGCATATCCTGCAAAGCCTACAACACTTATTATTTGCGTTAAGAATCATTACTGTGTGCATTTACAAGTGAATCTGTTAGTTTATTAGTTAAAATGAAATTTAAATGGAGCCTTTGGAAGTTTTAGCATCTTTCAGTCTCTTCTGTATCCTGAATGATCTTAACAATGGAACAACAATATTCTTAAATCTCTTCATACAATTAATATACATTACAATCTTGTGCATAGATTATAATTGAAGAAATTAGATTGTGATGAAGCAAAGTTATTACTGATTATTGTATCCAATTATTATGATTATAAAAGACAACTCTTGTTTAGTGTTCATGTACAAAACTTTACATAACTTTTGAAAACCAAGGAAATTCCAACACAGAAAATTGCACATCAAGAGTGAATTAAGATTAAAGATACAGATCAGTAATTTAAAATTAGAAAACATTTGAGGGGTGTTGTAATTATCTCAAAACCAAAAGATCTAAACATATTAATGTAATGTAAATTTATTGTTAAAGCACCCAAACAACTTCCAATCTGTCCTGTATAATTGCCATGAAATTGCCATACAATTAGCATTAATGTAATGTTTTTTTCCCCTTGTAACATGGATAAAAGTGTTTTCCATTAATTGAACAGGCTTTTAAGGGATGTATGTATCATAACTTATTATAAGTTATGTAAGTATTTACTGGTTTTCTTAACATATACAATTTATTTTTAAGAATTTGTGATAAAAATCTATTGTTAAAAATACCCCGGGATATGCTACAAGAACTTTCTAGACTTTAAATAGAGTAAACCATTAGGGATTGTTTAAGTCTTTCATGTCACCATCCTTGTCAGGATGAAATCAGGTTGTCTTGATAACCTGATTTGGTGAATTAAATAGTTTTGAGCATTGGATACTACCTTCCCTAGAGTTTCCCTAGGATAAAAATAGTGAAATGGTAAAAAGTGTCCAAGAGGGACTTTTGCATCCCAAAGGATGTTTTTGCTTTGAACAAAATGATGTTTCATTTTATAACTGAAACACGTTATGCCTTTGAACTGTCTATAGCTAGAACTATTAAGTAAGAATATTGCATTTCATTTATTATATTGCATTTTAGTCCAGTTCATACATTTTTAATTTCCTTCATGTGTGGAGATTTTGCCACCAGTGGAATAAAAGCAATCAAGAATCTATAATAGATATGAAACACTTACTGAGATTGTACCTTTCCTGTATGGATCTCAGTCTCCCTTTAACATCTAATTCAGTCCATCTCCCCCCTTCCACTTAAAAGGTAAAAAAGGAGAAGACAAAAAAGCAAGATGAAATTTAAAACTCTCCCCTTCTCCAGCATCCCATGTATGAAGCTGGAGAAAGGAAAGTAATTAAATGAAAATGTGCAAAAGAGTGTAAAGGGAAGTCCATGAAATTCTATCAGATATATACCTTGTTACTGTGATAGAACATTATAGTTTAAGAAAACTCCTTTTTAAAGAACATCAAAATCATTGCATGATATACTCTGAGTGTATATATATAGATAGATAGATAGATAGATATAGATATAGATATAGATATAGATATAGTATTTTTGTAACAAACATATATCTTGGAAATAATGACTACATCTTGGAACATATATCTTGGAAATAATGACTACACTTCCCCTGTATTATCTTCACTTGAGTACTGTCGTACAGTGGGGGAAGATTTCTCCCATTTTCTTCTTACTTTGGACGGTGTCAATAGATTTTGAAATGATTTAAAACAACTCACAAAAGCCATTATTTATGTATACAATTCCCTTAAAGTTTTTGTTCTTTTCAAGCAATTTCTCTTTCTGGAGTTTCTGTTTCTGACATTCTCTGACTGAAGACTAGCACCTTTCATCAGCTGTATTTTGGTACTGTGACATGCACTTAACAGGGCTTAGTTATTTTGTTCTACATCTCTGAGCTATGTTGACATGCAGATGAGTCATGGTTTGAATTTTATGATTTTTTGGGTGGTTGGTAAGTAGGGTGGCTTTATGTTTAAAATTCATTTTCAAAATGCCTGTTCTGAGTAATACTCATCAATCTTTAATTTGCTGGGTATTTTGAACAGAATCAGACTAGCTATGTTTACTAACTGCCATATCTTCTGGACCTGACATTCAGGTAAATGATTGGGGAATTTTTAACTTGGAATCTTCAATTGCTAGGACAGACTGTGTGATCAAATGCATGCACCTTTTGCAGATGGTTAGCAAGTTTTACTGAAGCTATTTAATTACAGTATATCATGCATTGTAACTGGTTAGTAGGTAGGTGTTAATGTTAGCTTCAACTAAGGTGTAGCTGCTGAGTAATATTTAAATAGCTTCCTTTTATCTAACAGCACTGTTCTGGTTTCAGAACTCTAAGGTAAAATA
Organism: Rafetus swinhoei; assembly: GCA_019425775.1. Taxonomy (NCBI): domain Eukaryota; kingdom Metazoa; phylum Chordata; order Testudines; family Trionychidae; genus Rafetus; species Rafetus swinhoei. Next base: position 34,484,668 of record CM033443.1, on the reverse strand, counting down.
CCACTTTGAAACTCACAAAGACAAAAACATTAAATTATTTGTACATAGCTCAGCCATAAAGTGAACAGTATTTGTGAAATTCAGTTCTACTCCAACAGGTCTTAGACCTAACTCTTGCATTTTCTGTTGTTGATAAGATTCTTTGAAATTGTTTGTAAACCTGTTTACATGATTATTTCACCATGTCATCTGTTTACGCATAATTACAAGATTAGTGTATTTTGACTGTCATAAAAGCATCATTCAACTACTGACTAGAAAACCAACCATGATTATATGTTAAGAGCTAGTAGCTTCATCTTCATCAACATTTATAATACATTTCGATAGTGGAAAACTCAATATGCTCAAATTTATATCGATCACATCTTTTTGGTACATGCTGATGATTTCACGGATCTTTATGTTTCCTTCCTCCACTGAATTAGAAATATCTAATTATGGTCCAAAATGATTTTTCCCTAGCCAGAAAAAATAGACAACAATAAACAATCTTAGCCTTGGTGTACAGTAGGGAATTATTTCAAAATAACCCCCAAATTTCAAAATAACAAGCCGAATATCAACACTGCTAATCCCAGTTATTTCAAAATCTCTACTCCTGTTTACCTCAGGGAATAATGCTTATTTTTAAATTGTTATTTTAAAATAGCATTAGTGTGGATGATCTAGTGCTGTTAATTCAAAAAAATTGGCCTCCAGAGCCCTCTCACAGCTGCACTTGTGACCACTCTGGCCACACCTGCCATCTCCACTGCTCCCCTTCTTCTGTGGAACTTAAAACTACAGGCAGCAGGAAAAGGGGTTGTGCCACATGGTGAGCTTTGCCAGATGCTCACCCCATGCCACACAGCAGCATCCCAGGAGCCATGGCAGACCTCAACACTCCCTCAGAGCCTCCCATGGCTGCCAGCACTCCTGCTGCACTCTCAGCTGCCATTGGCCAGGGATTCAGGAGAGCTACAGCCTGGACTGGTGCAGAGATCCTGGACCTCGCTCAAGTTTGTGGGGAGGAGACCAATGTCCAGGATCTCTGCTTTAGAAAGCAAAATGTGAATGTGTATGGCCAGATCACTATCAGCCTGGCTAACAAAGGCTACAACCAGACCCTCAACCAGGTCCACAGGAAGGTGAAGGAACTCTTGCAGACCTACCACAAGGCCAGGGAGCAGAGCAGACACTCTGAGGTGGCACTGCACATGTGCTGCTACTATGAGCTGTTGGATGCCATCCTGGGAGAGGAGCCGGTCACTCCCCCTGCATCATCGTGAAGTCGGCCAGGACACTCCTGGCATCAGCCTCCAGAAGGGCAGGGTTATGGAGGGGGAGGAGAAAGAGGAACAGGAGGAGCAGGCCAGGCCAGGCAACCACGCCAGTTATCCAGGACCTGTTCCTCACCCTGGAGCCAGTCTTCCCCTCTCAGGATGTATCCCAGGTTTCAGATTAACCCGGGGAAGGCACTTCAGATGTGTTCTATAACTTTCCCTATATACACGTGGGGGCAGGCGATGGGCCTGCTCAGCCTGGGGGCCACACAATAGCCTGTGCACATGGGTGCACATGCAGCACCAGTCCGGAGCACTCAGCTCCATGATGCTCTCATAGAGGAACCAGTCACTCCTTCTAACAAGGTTCCTGGAGAGGCCTGCCTTACTTCAGACTCTGTGGTGGGATACCTTCCCAAGACAAGTCACCACTAAGGAATCTGGGATCATGGAACCACACAACAGTGCTGCACATGGCACAGGGTCATGCCCACACTTGGGCAGCATTCGCTCCTGGTCAAGTATGACAATGAGGATGAGACTGATCCCCTGCATGGGAACCTGCTGTGGGGAGGAAGAGAAGGGGAACCCAGCAGCACTCTCTCCAGCAAGCAGCCTCTGCCGCTCTCACACACCAATCCCAACACCTTCCCTGCTTCTCCAGCAGAGAGGCATAGAAGTTCTCTCTCTGTGGGATGCCACCAGAGCAGGACCCAGCATGTGCGGGACACAGAAAAAAGCTGAGTCACCCTGTTCCGCCCCCCCTTCCACTCACAGGCTCCTGACCTGGCCAGCATCTTCCCATGTCTGCTTGTCCCTGGGCCAGGGGTGTTGTGATGATCCCCTGGGACACCCTTCTGCTGAAAAGTGTCTGTTGTCTAGGCAACATATGGTCTTGCTCAAAGCACATCACCATCGTTTGAACTGAGACCTTTGGTGTCGGCTCAGAGATCAAGGCTAGGCTTCATACACAGTGGCTCCTGGGATGATTGCCCTTGTAACTTTTCTTCACAGCTGGGCCAGCTGCCAGCTTGATGCATCCCCCACCTCCCACACTATCTTCACGACTCTGCAGGATTTGCAGGAGGAAGAAAACCCAGGAGGACCTAAAGAGGGAGCAGATGGCCTGCCTGCAGTCCCTCATCTGGGGGCTCAAGGAGGAGTGCCAGGAGTGGGAGCAGCAGAAGACTGCCTGGAGCCAGTTGGTGCACCAGCATGAGACCATGTGCTCCTCCCTCATGTTGGTGATGGAGCGCATGGCCTCATTCATGGAGCAGGCCATGTGCCAACTCCCCCTCCCTACCATAGCCTCCCCTCCTAGGACCCCCAGGGGTTGGCGGGGCCCAGACATGGGACAGTGGGACCTCTTGGGCAGCGAATGCCTCCTGAGCAACCTGAGGCAAGAGCCAGGCCCAGCCCCATCCCTGAGCCCCCTCTTTCCCCTCCTCCCACCTTTTCCATTCAAGGTTCTTTCCCCAGTCCCTCCCCCTTGTATATCCCTCCCCAATGAACAGTCTTGTTTTTTTCTCAAAAGAAGGCTTTTTTATTTGCTGTGCAGGAGCGGAGGGAAGGTGGAAGGGAGGGCAGGGAAAGGGAGGGGAGGGAGAAGAAAGGCACACAAAGAGAATGCAGGGGCCCCTTGTGGAGAGGCACAGGGAGAGTCTCACAGCTGGCCTTGCATAGAACTAGCCCTTAATGTGCTCTCAGAATGGTACTGATGTCCAGCTGCTCATATGCCCTGGCCAGTCATTCAGCCTCTGTCCCCCACCCTGGCACGAAAGTCTCCCCCTTGCTCTTGCAAAGATTGTGGAGTGCACAGCAGGCCACCACCACAACAGGGATGTTGTGCTCACTGAGGTCCAGGCGGGTGAGGTGACTCCTGAACCTGCCCTTTAAACCGTCGAACAGCACCATGTGCCACCTTCTCATCCTGGTGTTGAAGTGCTCCTTGGTGAGGTCTAGACTGCCTGTGTAGAGCCTCATGAGCCAGGGGAGCAAAGGGTAGGCTGCGTCACCCAGGATGCACATGCGCATGTCCACATCCCTGACTGATAGTGCAGATGGAGAAAAAAGAGCTGGCATGCATCCTTGGGAATGGGGAGGCGGGGAGTAACGGAAGATGTGGGCGTTGCTCACCTTTCCCGACCACCCAATGCTGATATCAGTGAAGTGTTCCTTGTGATCCATGAGGGCCTGCAGCACCATGGAGAAGTACCCCTTCCTGTTTATGTAGTCTGAGGCACAGTGGTTTGGGACCAGGATAGAGATGTGCATGTTGTCTATACCCCCGTCCCTAGCTGGGGAAGCCCATGGTAGCAAAGCCATAAATGATGGTGTCCACATTGCCCAGCGTGATGACCCACCATAGCAGCATGTGGTTGATGGCCTTTGCTACCTGCAGGAGCACGGCCTCAACTGTGGATTTCCCCACACCGAACTGGTTCCTGGTGGAGTGGTAGGTGTCCAGCATGGCAAGCTTCTGTAGGGCAATGGTGATGCAGGAAGATGGCGGGTCTCAGTAAGGTGTCCTGTTGCCTGAGGGCAGGGGCAAGCCACTTGCAGAGCTCCAGGAAGGTGGCCTACTGCATGCAGAAGTTCTGCAGCCACTACTGGTTGTCCCATAGCTGCAGGACGATGCGGTCCCACCAGTTTGAGCTGGTCTCCAACCACCAGAAGCAGTGTTCTGTGGTGTCAAGGGGATTGAGGGGCATTCACAGCAGCAGGACTTGGGTGATGAAGGCTTGTGGTCCATGCTGGTCGTCATCCTGCTGGAGCTGCAAGTGGGCAGTGTGGAAGTACCGTACAATCAGGTACAGCACGAGGTCCGTGAACATGGCACTGCTTTGCAGCAGCACCAGCTCCATTGTGTGAGTGCTGTGGCATCTGCAAGGGCAACCAGAGCACACAGAGTGTGTTTTGTGTCTCACGAGAAGGGAGGCAGTGAAGGAACGGCGTGAGAGATACAGCCATAGAGAGGAGGCCCTGAAAGCATGCATTGTAATTTGCCTGACCATGCAGCCACAGGAAGTGTCCACCCTCCTGGTTCCCTCCCCAGAGTTGTTTCTGGGGTCTCTAAGACTAAGGCAGGCTCCAATCAGTGTGGTTGTACTATTTTGAAATAATTCTGACTAATTTCGATACTCCCCTATAATGGATATTAGGAAAAACTATTTTACCAGGAGGATGGGGAAGCACTGGGGTGGGTTACCTAAGAGGTGGCGGCATCTCCATCCCGAGAGGATTTTAAGTCCCAGCTTGACAAAGCCCTGGCTGGGATGATTTAGTTGGGGTTGGTCCTGCTTTGGGCAGGCAGTTGGACTCGATGACTCCTGAGGTCTCTTCCAGCCCTGGGATTCTATTTCAATTTTGTTATTTTAGGAATTAGTATTTCAATTTTACTTATTTTGAAATAATTTCCTAGTGTAGACAAGCCCTTACTGAAGTTCTGTCTAGTAAAGCCCAACATGTTTTTCGAAAAATTGAAATTCACAGAGATGTCCGCTCAGTTGTAATTATTATTTACATTAATGAACTGAGTGATGTAGAAACATAGGACAAAGCAAGCAATAGAAATGATTTTCAAAAGTTCTCTATTCTCATTTAGGTAAAATAAAGTTAGAAAAATATGATGCCTTTATTATCTACCTTTTAATAAACCATGTAGCATAATTATACAGATAAATTCTAACAGGACTAGGAACTCTGCGTTGCTAGTGAAATCTAGGAATCTTTATGATGACTCAATCTATGGTATATTGTGGATTTTCACTATTACTCTAACAAATCTCCTTTTGTTCTTATGTAGCACCATATCTGAGTAATACATCATTAAATACTTCATCATTCTAACATATTGTTAGAGCAACAGCTGAGTCTGGTATCATGTTAAAGGAATACACGATCAATGCCAGGCATTTTGCTGCTACATTGCACAAAGCATAACTTTTTATTTGTTTTATACATTAAAAAGAAAGTAGGCTGATTTAACAAATTGGTATTACTTTTTAAATGTTTTGGCCTTGACAATGTCTGGTTTCCTATTATTGATTCTGGTACTAGATCTCTCTTCTCGTAAACAGTATTAATATCATGTCATGAAGCCAACAGTACTGTAGCTAATATATAAACAATTTGTTTCCTGTCATTTCTATAACAACCTCTTCTAGGATGGCACTCTAAAATATTTTTATTAAAAAGTGGTGCTTGGACCAAATATACCCCTGCTGGCCCTGAACCCCCTCATTTCCTTTTTACCGCCCATGATGGTTGCTGGAACACTTGGCTTGCTCTTTTGCAAATGCACCCTTAGCCTTTTCTCTTTTAAGTAGTGTAAATAGTTTTGTAAATAGTTCAGTATTTGTTGTAAAGTGGCTATTAGCATTAGTTTAGTTAGTTTAGGTAGTTCTCACCTCATTTCCCCCCGGGGGGGGGGGAGGAGGAGGGAGAATGCCGGGGCCTCACGGCTTCTAGCCCTGTGCCTGGTACCAGAAGTCTATGCCCTGTACGGACCCTCACAAGGAATGTCTGAATTGCAAAGGTGAGGGTCACTTGACCGACTCCTACAAAATCTGCAGGTCGTTCAAACCAAGGACCAAGGGGGAGTGCGATTCTAGACTGAAATTGCTATTAATGGAGTCCACACTTCAACCTTTGGCACCGGGGTCTGCACTATCAGTGAGGAGCGCACTGCCATTGGTGCACAAAGCAGGCACCAAATCGAGACACTCTGTGGCATTGGACTGCTCATTGTCACTGCGGCACTGGTCCCAGTCTCCAGCACCGAGGACTTCTAAGAACACGCAGAGAGGAAGATCTCCATCAAGACGGGAACATGGGATGCATCGGGGGGGGGGCCTAAAGCTCCATCCTCGCCCAAGTGCAATGCTACTCCCATGCCCTACAGGTACAGGTCAAGCTCCACGCAGGCGAGTAATCTGGAGGTCCAGGACCTCTCGATAGAGAAGGTCCTGATATTCAGGGGTCAGATATGCTGATTTGTCGATCCCTGACTATGGGTCTGTCTAGACTGTACCCCGCTGCCAGCAGAGGGATGCAGATTAGGCAGGTCAAAATTGCTAATGAAGCAGGGATTTAAATATCCCGTGCTTCATTAGCATAAAAATGGCCACTGCTTTTTTTTAGCACGGAGCTTTGTCAGAGAAAAGCAGCAGTCTAGAGGCTGATCTTTCGCTAAAGAAAGCCTTTTCCGATAGATCCTGTATACCTCGGCTACATCTCTATTAGTAAAAAGCTTCTGGAACTCGTGCACACACCTAGGTGGAATGGACATAAGCAACACATCTCAAAGAACAACAATTACGAGGTAAGTAACCATTTTTTAAAGAAAGTTTAACTATGTATTGTTGCATTAATTTTGATGGAATATATGGGCATGCAGCATCAATGGTGTTATCAGGACCCTCTCAGACTCCAAATAATTTTAAACAAGATTCAGAGGGCCCAACTAAGAGACCCTGCTTAGTATGACAGAATACAGACCATTAAAATCCTTTAATAAACGGTTAAAAGATAAAGAAAAATAAGGGAAAACAGTTACAACATTTTAATTGTAAAGTAGTAAGACAGACTCTCTTTTTAACTGTATTTCCTTTCCTTTAGTTCACAAGAGTGGTTAGCCAGAAGAAACTCTGTTTGACAGTCTTTAGGATGATATTAAATATGGTAATAACTGTTCTTTTACTGGAGAAAGAGAATAGGGTAAGTTCATTCTTGTTTCCTGGCAGACAAAACAAGAAAAACAAACAATTGGTGAGAGAAAAGATAATTCTTTTCCATTTTGTAGTTGTACATTTTGTAGTTGTACTCTGGCAATGAGTTCCACAAGATGACAGTGTATTGTGTGAAGAGGTACTTCCTAATTTCATGAGTGACCTCGGTTCTTGTGTTATTTGAAGAGTTACTCGCACACCATTCATGATTTTCTGCACATCAATCACATCCCACATTAATCATGTTTTTTCCTAAGATGAACAGGCACAGTCTATTTAATCTTTCCTCATATGGAAGCTGTTCCATACCAGTAATCATTTTTGTTGTCTTTCTGTGTAGTTTTCTCAATTCTAATATATTTTCTTAAATGGGGCAGCCAGAATTGCATGAAGTACTCAAAGTGAGAGTGTAACATTGAGTCACTTGGCAGTACTGGATTTTATTTGCTTGATTTCAGACCAATTTTCTAATTTGTCAATGTTCCTCTGAATTCTAACCCTGGCCTCCAAAAAATAGCAGCTCCTCATGGTCTTATGTCATATCAAAATTCACTCCATTAGCCAAATTTTTCATGAAAATATTACATAGGACTATACCCAGGATAGACCCTCTAGTATGCCCCCATGCCCAATTTGTTACTGAACCACTGACAACTACTCTGAGACAGTCTTTCAATTAGTTCTGTATCCACCTGATAGTAAATTCATATAAACCACATTTTCTTACTTTGCTTATGAAAATGTCATGTGGGACTGCGTCCCTTACTAAAATCAAGATATCTACTGCTTCCCCCTGTCCAGTAGCCCAGTAAACCCATCAAAGGAGGAAGTTAGGCAAGTTTGATATGACTTGTTTTTGATAAATTGATGCCAGTTTATTTCTTATAACTCTATTATCGTCAAGGTGGTTACAAGTTGGTTGTTTAATGAGTTGTCCCAGTATCTTTCTAGGTACCAAAGTTAGGCTATGTGGTCTATAATTCCCTGGATCCTCTTTGTTTCCCTTTTTAAACAGGTATTTTGTTTGCCTTTCTCTGATCCTGTGGGACTCAAAGATAACCACTAACTCTTATTGTGACATTTTATCAACTTTTACTCACTTCTTCCAACTGAGCTTACAATTAGGGTATAATTGTAGGCCCAATTATTACAACAGAACGTTCCACTTCAGGTTTTTCTTTACTGAAGACTTGGAACCTTTCAAAATGGATCAAGTCCACAGAGCTTAGGTAATTAAAGTAATCCATATTATAGTATCACTATAGTTTTGTGTGTGTGTAGACATAACAATTTGTTTTCTGGGTACAGCACTGTTGACATTTCTAATAATTCTGCATGTGATCAAGAGACAATAGCCATTGTGTTCTCAGAAGTGCTGTTGAAGAGTTACTCAAAATATACTCTTTTCCCAAGTTCCCCCATTACAGACTTAACTTTTTTTATTTTCTTTATTATTTTTAAGCTAAATTATTTCATTTGGACCAATAATTTCTCCATCAAAAGATGCAAGTCAAAATGTATTACTGTTTCCAAATTCAGTAAAGCAGTGACAGGTACATAATAATGTATGAATCATGGAAGAATTCAATGGAGAACATTCAAATATGAAAGAACAGAGTACAATGATCCATGTGTTATATTAAAATAATGCCATCTAGTCATGACTCACCTACTGACAAACTGAATTTTTCTGTGTTGTTATCTTGGTGTGGCTGAGCTTTACTTCCAGTCCCCCCATCCCCCCCCCTTGCTCTGTATACATAGAAATCACTAGAGAACCTTAGGAAACAAAATTTAAAAGCAAATAAACAGGAAACCTTCTTCCTTAAAGAATTTTCATTTCAAAATTCTAAACTTTGGTTTAAAGTGCCCTCAGCTATCAGAACTCCAACTCTGAGGCCATCCAGTGTGGCTGGGATGACTACTCACATAAACCAAGGGTCAAACAAAATAACATGCACCATATGGGATCTGATATCTGTAAATTTCCAAAATCGATTTCCCAAGCTCCCGGAGAAAAGAAAATTGATTTCCCTGGATGCTTTCTTCCCCTAAAGACTAGCTTCTCTTTAGAGACCTCTAGCATCAAAGTACAGCAGGCTTTAGTGAATTGAGGTACATGTGTTCCTCTCTCCTGAGAGGAGGCAGGAAAATCTCCTGGGGCCTAGTTTCCACTAGAGTAACCCTAGTCCACTGTCTAATTCAATGACATTCTCTTTGACTAGAAAAACAGTCAAGGGAGTAATAATAGAGGCCCTGAAAAGCTACTACTATGTATCATAGTTCTCCATTGTGATGCAGCCTAACATATAATATGCTGGATTCAATCCTGATTCCATTGAAATCAATGAGAAAATTTCCACTTGATTCAAAGGAAACAGGAATAGGCCTGTTATATGTAAAATCCACACTACTTGCTAAGTAGAAAGAACATTTAATTAGTATTGAATAACTGATGAGTTTTGCCTGTGTTGCTGTTCTTGAACTGTCTATGAGTAACTTATATTTTTTCTCAAATGTAGTCATTATTCAAGAATACACTGAATAATTTCCTACAATCATACTTGCTCTTTACTTTGTTGTATTGATGCAGGAATATTTTGTAATGTTTTTATGGACCCTATGGCTATGTCTAGACTACATCCCTTTTTCGTAAAAGGGATGTAAATTAGACGTATCGCAATTGCTAATGAAGCGGGGATTTAAATCTCCCGCTTCATTAGCATAAATAACTGCCGCTTTTTTTTGACGCGGGCTTTGCCGGAAAAAGCGCCAGTCTAGACGGATCTTGCGGAAAGTAAAGCCTTTTCCGAAAGATCCCTTATCCCTTATTTCATAGAGGATAAGGGATCTTTCGGAAAAGGCTTTACTCGCAAGATCGCGTCTAGACTGGCGCTTTCGGCAAAGCTCCGATGCCCGGCAACCATTTATGCTAATGAAGCGGGAGATTTAAATCCGCCTAAATTGCGATTTACATCCCTTTTACGAAAAAGATGTCCTCTCTGTAGTTTGCATTGTTGCCCAGTGGGGGCAAAATGTTTAAGGCTGCTTTTCGGGCAGGACAGAAGAAATGAGGTGTAAGGCTCTTTGGTGACTCTGGTGGAATGAATTAAGGAATTGTGGGGAGCCAGCTAACACCTTTCCATACCAATGCAGAATCTGAAAAAGATACTGGGGAAACTCCCAAATGGCCAGGCCATTGACATCTAACAAACAATAACCAAGAGGAAAGAGGTTTTCCCTCCTTCTTAGTGGTGAAGCACAAGCCAAGGCCCCAGCTCTAGAACAAAGAGAAATGTGGCAGGCTTAAGTGCTGCTCTGTAAAGAGAGACAGGGCTCACTTTGGGCTGGACAAGGGGACAGAGTCTGAAATGGATTCCATAACAGCTTGGCTGATGGATTGCTTTAACTTAGCCAGAAGGACTGTGTCTTATCCTTTATTTTTCTGTGCCAACAAAAGGAATTTGATTCTGTATTTGAGGTGACTGATACAAGTTTCTCTGCACTGAAAAGGCTCCCTGGTGCCAGTACAAACACTGGTGACTTGCACGAGTCCCTGAAGTGTGTGTAAGTCTCTGAGCAGGCATTTGTCAGTTGCACTCATTAGGCAGAACTCACGGTGCAAGTGAGGAATGCCGGAACCACAGACTCAGTCTTGGAGGCTGTGAGACCTGGAGGAACAGTGGGACCTCTTAGGGTGTCCACCACACTCCACAGAAGTGTTCAAAAGCTGGAGTATAGCACAGATCCTGTGGATTTATTAATGGTTTTTCAGTAGTAAGTCACTGTATGTGGCATTCAAAAATCTGAACTTTGTTGGCCAGTTTTGCTTGGACACAAGCCACATGATAATGTTTTTCACTCTGCTTAAAAATAATTCTTAAAATCAGTTATTGTGTCTGAGTACAAACATGATCTAGTTGAATTTTGATGACTGAACTGTAAATTCTGAATAACCTACTTTGGAGACAGTTAAACAGGTCCATGCACAGAGGCACCGCAAGTTAGACATGAGGGAATTCTGCTTGGCTCCTGGCAGTAAGTTTTGTTTTTTGGTACAGCTCAATTTTTCTACAATAAAACACAGACACACTCTATTAGAGTACAAGGACTGATTTGTAGAAGTATCTAACACAGAATTACAAACAGTGCTTCAAACTTTCCCATTTGATTCCATGGGACTATTTGGTGGATTTTCGCATTCTGTTCTAAACTTTATAACTTCAGTACTTATTACAAAATCTTTTTATTACACAAACTTTTTATTTCTATACATAAACTCTGTACCATTTGCAAATTATTCCTCAATTTTTGACCTCTCAGGGGAAAAGATAAATTAATATATAATGTATTTTTGTGTTTGAGTATGGCTGACTCAAAAGTACATATAGATACAATTGGATTTATTACTGTTAATCTTTTTTTTTTCATTTTGAATAGTACAAACAGCAACTCCCGCCCCCCCATTTTTTCCCTTGCATATAAAATATATTTAAAGGTATAAGTAATGTTATGGATCAAATCCATGAAATATGTTAGAATATCTTTACACTTGAATGTTCATTAATAGTGTTCCTTGTTTTTCCATTTTCCTTGGTACAGCAGAACAGGTAGAGTGTCCTGTAGTCTTCATAGTGTGCAGTTGTGTGAATTTAAAATTGTCCCCTTTTGCATCTCTGTTCAACAGTTATTTAGACAATTTAATATCAGAAAATATGCAAGAGCTTTGGTTTCACTGCCAGCAAAGAGTCCCTGCCTGAGAAGGTAGCATATGCCCAAGTATCCATTGGTTGATATGTCTTTATGAACTGCAAAATGTGTGCCTAAATTGTGCATTCAGTTACAACTAGAATTAGAGTGCTGCTGCACCCCGGCTTGAAGTGGATTCCATTATTCCAGGGTTTACAGTTTGGTCCAATGGCACACCCACTGTGACAGGGCGCTTGCCCTGCTCTGGCCCTTTAAGGGCAAAACCTTAGCCCGCGGAGCAGGGGCTGGGAGCAAAGTCCCAGCTGAGGCAGTGCTAGCTGATGAGGGCCCAGTGGGGAGCTATAAGAGGGTATGTCTACACTAGCCACCCTAGTTCGAACTAGGGTGGCTAATGTAGTCATTCGAACTTGCAAATGAAGCCTGTGATTAAAATATCCCGGGCTTTATTTGCATGTTCCCGGGCCCCGCCATTTTTAAATGCCCGGTAGTTCGGACTCCCTGCCCACGGCTACACGTGGCACGGCCTAGGAAGTTCAAACTAAAGCCCCCTAATTCAGACTATCGTTACTCCTCATTGCAGGCTTTAGTACCTAGTTTGTGTGAATACCTAGTTTGTGCACAAAACCTCAGTAATGTGGTTAATGACTTTCAAATCAGTTATTTTTTTTCCTCTCATGCAACCCACTTTGAGCATCCACATGGATTTGAAATGCCAGTGCCTATTTACTATTTAAAAAGAACTAGATAAGTTTATGAATGAGAGATGCATCAATGGTTATTAGCTAAGATCATCAGAGGGGCAACCCTATGCTCTGGGTGTCCCTAAATCTTGGATTGCCAGAAGCTGGGACTGGACAACATGGATGGATCACTTGATAATTGCCCTGTTCTGTTTCATTTTCTCTGAAGTGCATCTGGCCCCAGTCACTGTCAGAAGATGGACCGCTGATCTGACACAGTATGGCATTCTAATTTCTTACTGAAACTTTTTGGAATGGTAATATCAACAGAGGAGATGTCCTGACTGAAATAATTTTGAAACTGTCTACTCACCAAAAACAACATAGTTGGCAGACATCCAGGATTAACTTATGCCATTAGATTGACATTTCCTCTTTATCCTCTAGTTACCTAGCTTAAAGGTCTTTTTTAAAGGTTCTGATCAATTAAAATTATGGCTGTAGAAGAATAAAAAATATTTGGCTAAAATACTTAAAACCTTTCTTGTTGGGCTGTTAGTATCTTCCCATTTAGTGGCACATCATCCAGTAAATTATCTAGCAATGTCTGATAATGTCTCACTTGCCTACAAGGCAACAAAGGTAATGATATATTCTGTATATCACAGGCCTTCATCTTCTACACAAGTCAGAAGAGCATGAGAAAGAGTAGAGGAAGAAGCATACATTCAAGTGGAAAAAGGGAATAGAATCCAGGATGGTTAGTTATTTTGAAATTATAAATTTCTTTTCAAACTATTTAGTTGTCCCGTGGCCTGGCCCAATTACCATTGACGTGAATGGAAAGACTTCTGCTGATTTTAATGGTCATTAGATCTGCCCCCTAATCACCTTCTCCTCTCAGCTGGTCCTTCAATTGAGACCAGATTATCAAGTGAAGTAGTGCATAAAAGAGAGAAAGTACAACTTCAAGTTGTGAGAAGAAAATAAAACATGCCACACAGCATGTTAGATATAAAAGTGTCTAATATATGTAAGGGGTTACAGTGTTTGTAAAGTGGAGATGGATATTGGGAATTTAAGAAATTATGGAATAGAATTATGTCTTTGTGTGTATCAGCCTTAATGCTTTAACATTTTTAAAAATCATTCTCAGGTTAGAGTAGGGGCTGGGAGAAGGCATGATCTTTAATGATTGCACAGGCGTATATAACAAATTACACATTCAACTTAATACCTAAATCCCATAATCTAAAAAACTCAAACCTTAATGTGTGATCACTTAGTTGCGTGCTCTGTTAAATTCTGCTTGTTCCAGAGCACTCTGCCTTAGCAACCACAGGGCCCTACAGAACAGATGAAAACCATTTCTCATGAAGCAATGGCACAAGAAAACTTGGTGCACTTCTTTCCATGCTATCTTAGAAAGAATCGGCATTTTCATATGGCAAATCATTACTTTTATTAATGTTGTGGCTGTATACTCATGGGCTGTGTCTACACTGGCACCCTTTTTCGGAAAAGGGATGCTAATGAGACACAGCGCAATTTACAAATCATGAGATTTAAATATCCCCAGCGGTATTTATTACATAACTGCGCTTTTTTCCGGCTCAGGGCTTTGCGGAAAAAGCGCCAGTCTAGACGGGGATCTTGCGGAAAATAAACCCTTTTCAAGTAGGAATAAGAGATCTTGTGGAAAGGGTTTATTTTCCGCAAGATCCCGTCTAGACTGGCGCTTTTTCGGCAAAGCCCCGAGCCGGAAGCGATGTAATGCAAATACCGCGGGGATATTTAAATCCCCGATTTAGTGCGCTGTGTCTCATTAGCATCCCTTTTCCGAAAAAGGGTGCCAGTGTAGACACAGCCATGTTGTGTAAAAATATAAGTTCATGAGAAACAGAAAAAAAGAGAGTCATCAGGAAAGACCTAATCCGATACCTGTTGTAGTGGACTAAAGAAAAGTAATTCAACATAACTTTTTTTACAGTCTCTACTCCTGCCAACTGGTAAGAGGGCAGATGTTGGACTGTAGTAGTTGGCAGATGTGCCTAACTGGCCTGAGAGAGATAATGTGGTTGTAACCGTTTTGGAATTTGCCTTGAATGAGCTCTTGAAATGTGCTATGTTAATTGATCAGATCCATCTTGTATTTAGTTGTGGCACTTATTGTCTTGCAGGCCTGAAGAAAAGCTCTGTGTAAGCTCTAAAATTGTCTCTCTTGCCAAAAGAAGTGGGTTCAATAAAAGATACTACCTCTGCCACTTTTTCTCTCTGATGTCCTAAGGTGTGTTTTTTGAAAAATGTTTGTGATAGCTGGACATCAGTATAGCAGTGCAAGTATAGCTCACAGGTCAGTGTATATTATGTCCACTACTTTATCTGGTCCACAGAGGATGTGATCTGTTAGCCCCTGGTACAGAGTCATTGCTTTTTAACTCAAGCTGCTGAGACTCATGCTTTCATTAAAGAGGTATCTGGTTTAGTTTCCAGTTTGGCAGCCATTATATGAATATTTGCCTTCAATATTTGGCATCACATATAATCTGACCATTAATAACTCACCAGAACCAGATGGCATTCAGAGAAGTAGTTCTGCAGGAACTCAAATGTAAAATTGCACAACTACTAACTGTAGTCTGTAACCTACCCTTTAAATCTTCTTTTGTACCAAATGACTGGAGGATACCTAATGTAACACCAATTTTTAAAAAGGGTTCTGAAAGTGATCTTGGCAATTACAGGCTGGTAAATCTAACTTTAGTACTGGGCACATTGGTTGAAACCCTAATAAAGAACAGAATTGTCAGACACATAGATGAACATAATTTGTTGGGAAAAAGTCGACATGGTTTCTGTAAATGGAAATCATGCCTCACTACTCAACTAGAATTCGTTGAGGATGTCAACAAGCATGTGGACAAGGAGGATCCAGTGGATATAGTGTACTTAGATTTCCAGAAAGCCTTAGACAAGGTCCCTCACCAAAAGCTCTTAAGCCAAGTTAACAGTCATGAGAAAAGTGGGAAGATCCTCTCATGGATTGATAACTGATTAAAAGATGGGAAATACAGGGGAGGAATAAATGGTCAGTTTTCAGAATGAAGAGGTAACTAGGCTCTGTATTATTCAACATATTCATAAATGATCTAGAGAAAGGAATAAACAGTAAAGTGACAAAATTTGCAGATGATACAAAATTGGTCAAGATAGTTAAGTCCAAAGAAGACTGTGAAGAGCTTCAAAACGATCTCCCAAAACTAGGTGACTGGGCAACAAAATGGCAGATGAATTTTAATGCTGACAAATGAAAACTAATGCATATTGGAAAATATAATCCTAACTATACATATAAATGATGGGGACTAAATTAACTGTTACCACTCAAGAGAGAAATCTCAGAGTCATTGTGGCTTGTTCTCTGGAAACATCCACTCAATGAGCAGCAGCAGTCAAAAAAGTAAGCAGAATGTTAAGAATCATTGAAAAAAAGGGATACAGTGTAAGACAGAGAATATCTTATTTCCTCTATATAAATCCATAGTATGCCAACATCTTGAATATGACATGCAGGTGTGGTCACCTTGTCTTAAAAAAAATTACCTTGGCACTGGAAAAAGTTCAGAAAAAGCTAACAAAATGATTAGGGGTATGGAATGTCTGCCATACGAGGAGAGATTAATAAGACTAGGAAAAAGAGATGACTAAGGGGGGATATAATAGATGTCTATAAAATCATGATTGGTGTGGAAACAGTTAATAAGGAAAAGTTATTTACTTGTTCACATAATACAAGAACCAGGTTTCACTAGATGAAATTAATAGGTAGTAGGTTTACAACAGACAAAAGGAAGTATTTCTTCACACAATGCACAGTCAACCTATGGAACTCCTTGCCAGAGGATGTTGTGAAGACCAGGACTTTAACAGAGCTCAAAAAAGAACTAGATACATTCATGGGCGATAGGTCCATCAATAGTTATTAAACCGGATGAGCAGGAATGCTGTCCATAGGCTCTGTCAGAAGTTGGCAATGGGAAGGGGGTGGGGAATGGGCAACAGGGAGTGGGGAAAGAGAACTTATTCTGTTAATTCCCATCTGGCATTGGAGACTGTTGGAAGGCAGGATACTGGATGAGATGGACCTTTGGTATGCACAGTATGGCCATTCTTAACTTTTTGTTAAAGCAGTGAAATTGTCTCCTAACTCTGGAGGCCTTCTCAGAAAAATGACCCTAATCACTGACGTCAATATGAGTCTTGCTATTGATGCCAGTAGTGTTTGGATTGTGACCAGGGTGAAAAGACTACACAGAATATATACTGAAGTGCCTCAAATGGCTATAAGTTATGGGGTAATCAATAAGTAATTTCTGTTCACAGCAACATGCTCAAGTAAAAGAACTGCAATTAAATAATCTTTTATAGAGCTGAATGTATTAATTTGCTGCCAGATACAGATAAATATTCTGAAACTGCCACTACACATACAGATTCTGGCTAAAAACTTTTTTTGCTGCACCTGGTTGCTATTCCTCTAACTTGCTAGGTGCATTCACAGGTCTAAGAGAGATGACCTTTCTAAATTGAAATTAATGCACTACATATCATTCCCAAGATGTTGACCTGGTTCTCTGTTGCCAGTCTGCTTCTCTTCCTTTTTGTATACAAGATAACTAACTATAGATTTCCACTGACAGATAGCTAAATGGGCATCTCGTTGTACTCTCCTTGTATTTGTATAAATCCATCAGGTTTTCCTTCCTTGCACAGTTATAGTGTGAAACTATAGACACAGCAAAGTGTTGCATGACTTTCTGCCCAATATACATGAAGTATGTGTCTGTAGCATACGTGCACGTTCCTCCCCCTATTCCATTTAGTTATAGTCAGGTCATAGGGTATTTCTGAAGAGTTTCTAACTGCTGTAAATGGTAAGTTGTGTTTGATGTAATGTCAGTCATTAGTCTATTTGACTTTACTGATGTTCTCAGGTTGATACGTTTAAGATTAATGAGGCATTAGTTCTCAATCAAGGAGCTATTTCAGAATACCCATTTAGCTCCAGTGGATTAGGTAGCTGCATTAATTAATATCATTTGACCTTTGTATTTTGGATGGAATGATAGATGGCAACTTTTTTCCCTTAAGTAATGTCATAAAATTAATAGCTGGAATATTACCATTTCTATGGACTGGCAATTAATATAAGTTAAATGCTGTGCTTGTAATAGGCATTGTGCAAGTCTGAGTAGATGTATATTTCTGTTCAGTGATGCAGGACTTGCCACAGTAAATACTAGTGTTTACTCTGCTCTTTCCATAATAATAAAACTGTTGGCTGAAAAAGCAGGGCCATAAGTTAGAAACTGCTCGGCAGCAGAAGGTCTGCTGTAAGCTATATGTATGTGTATAATCAGCTGTGTATAATTAACTGAGATGGCAAAGTATTCCATAAAGCAATGTTATCTGCAAGATGGCCAAAACAAGATAAATGGGCTAAGGTGGGACAGCAGAGTCAATCGGCTGGAAAAGCAATACAGTGAGAGGCCAAATGACTATTTTCAGTGATGTACCTACCCATTTTCTTTTGAGAGGGTAGGAAAGGAATAAGAGAAGGGGCTGCCAGTTGCCCTTGTTGCCTGTTTGGGAATCACTGAAAGCAAATTTTTGTTTGAAAGTTAGTTTGGTTAGAATAATTACATAACTTATGTGAGAACAACTTGTGGGGACAAACTAATCCCTAGTACAACTCCTTTGACAATACTGATGTTTCATCTGCTATTTGACCTGTGGTTTTTATAGTAGGTATGTCAGACATTTAAATAAGAATAAGATGCTTTAGTCATAAATTCTCCTAATTGCTGCCAAATTGTTCAGGATATTACAGAGTCCATTATAAAATATGATAGATAAAAACATGTCTGTATGCATGTGCATGTGATACTCAATTCACCCTCTTTAACATATAATAAAGGTGCATAAGAAAAGTGTGAGTGCAGAGAGAGATTTTTTTAAGACCATAGCATACAAGCAAACTTAATATAATATTAATAAGTTAATCAGAATGATATTTAAGCAGAAAGTCCAGTCCAAAGAATAACAAAGGCAAACTAATCCTATCAGGCAGAAGAAAAAGCCCATCAAAGAGATGAACGACATTACCAAGAACTATATCTTAAAATAATTTGAGAAATAAAAAATGATGTGGTTCTTCAGAGGCTGAGCAAATCCTGCTTCTATTGGAATCTGTGGTCAAATTCTCATTGGTTTCAGTGGGTAAGGCTTTTGGCTCTCTCTTTAGAAAAATGCATTGGTACTGGGAATATACTAATTTAATTGGAAACTGGATTCTTACAGAATTCCTGATGATGACTAGAATAATTTAAGGGCTAATGGGACATGGTCTACCTTCATAATATTATTATCTTATATTAGAGTGTACCATCAAAGACTGAATATGGCATTTTGAGGTCCCTAAATCTCTGTGTCCCAAGGTTTTAGAGTATCATAATACAAATGTATTCTGTCTATATAAACTTCAAAAGATTTAATCATTACTAATGTTATTTCAATTAAAGAAGATGAAGCAATAAATATTGCCTAAATATTTTAAGTAACCAATAAATAACTAATACCTTGGAGGTTTTGTTCACAGTACTTTATCTTTAAAATTATCAGATAAACCGAAGCGTGTTTCTTGTGGGTTAAGCAGATGCAAAGTGGTTTTTCAGGAATAACTTTGCAAAAATTCATCTTAAAAATGTGACTGCTGCTAATTTAGCCAAACTTCCATTCATTACAAGGAACACATCTAAATATTATCAAATTAAAAATTATATCAATTTTTTTTCTTCATTATGGTAAAAGTTGTTTAAGTAATAGTCTGTGTTCAATATTTATCTAATGCCTGGAAGTTGAACCTAGACAAATTCAAACTGGAAATAAGAAGCACATTTTTAATAGTAGATAAATTAACCAATGAAATGACTTCCCTTAGAGTATGGTAGTCTCTCCATCAACTAAATTCTTTAAATCAAGACTAGATGTTTTTCTAAAAAATATGCTATAGCTTAACAAGAATTTATGGGCTTGATGAAGACATTACATTGTAAAATTCTTATTGCCTATATATACATACTGTTCCATCGTTTCCACTTGTATTTGTAAAAAATGTGGGAATTTCTTAGTTTTTATTTTTCAACATTAAAACTGAGATGAACCCACTTTAAAAATAATGCAAATTGAAGGGGAAGAAGAACAAAAAAATTATGTAATACATATTTTACTATAATATAATTGAAACTTTTTTCCTAAAGTACAAAGGTTCTCTCTCTCTCACCGAGAGAGCTAATAGTTTTTTTTAGAAATTTTTAGTTTTCTAGAAATCCTGATTTTTATACAGTCACATAATTTTCTTCAAACTATCTTCACTCATGTTAAGCCTCTTGCTGTCCTGGAGATAGTCCAACTTTGCAAATAAGTGCACTCAAAGCTCACCATGCCACTTTGCTGAAGTTGGGAAGTGTGTCTTGATAACTGTTCAGAAAAGTCAGCAAACCCAGTTTCACATTCTCATGTAAATAGTAAAACCCTCTTTAGATGTCAAATTTCACCTTTCCTAGTAAATGATTGAAATACTCTGGCTAAACAGTGATAGTCAGCTACAAAATTCATCTTAAGGGAGTGATGCAACACCTGGATGACCTTCCAAAACTAATCTCCAGTACCTAACACTTTAGAATTCAGATTATAGGCCACAGATGTAAAGGCAGAGCATTGTGTTGAAGTTTCTGAATGCCTTTTTTGGTGTTCTTGTGTTTCAGGGTTGGAATGATTTCCAGAAATAATTGGGTTTTCTCACCATGGCTGTGTCTACACTGGCATGATTTTGTGCAAATACTTTTAACGGAAAAGTTTTTCCGTTAAAAGTATTTGTGCAAGAGAGTGTCTACACTGGCATGTGCTTTTGCGCAAAAGCATCCGTGCCAGTGTAGACGCTCTCTGGCGCAAGAAAGCTCCAATGGCCATTTTAGCCATCGGGCTTTCTTGCGCAAGAAATTAACGTTACCTGTCTACACTGGCCTCTTGCGCAAGAATACTTGCGCAAGAGGGCTTATCCCTGAGCGGGAGCGTCAGAGCATTTGCGCAAGAAGCACTGATTTTGTACATTACAACGTCAGTGTTCTTGCGCAAATACTCGCAGCCAGTGTAGACAGGCAGCAAAGATTTTGCGCAAAAGCAGCTGCTTTTGCGCAAAATCTTGCCAATGTAGATACAGCCCATATGTTTATTGTGTAGCTTTTGTGTTAATTTCAGATGAGATTTTGGTTATTGGGATCCAGTAAATGTCTGTGCTGGCAAATATCAGAGAAAACTTTGGTGTTTTCTGTGTCACATGGCGATTCCAAGTTTTCAGCAGTGAATGTTGCCTTGGGTAACAGAATCTGAAGGTCATTTTGGTTATTTACTGTCCTCTTTAAAGTTTCTGCTTTGAAGACCAACAAATGCAGGATGATCTAGGAGATGCATTAGTACAATCCACACACTATCTACCTGACAGATAGTGAAGTACAAGCTCATTTGTTGATGTAGCACATCAAGGGTAGGAAATCATCACTCAGTTCTGCACTCAGTTTGCACTGTCTAGAACAACACTTTCAGCTTGTTTACATGCTTGAAAACAGCTTCACATCCATTGTTGCAAGATTTCATGTCTTTCATTTCTTCTGTAGCAGTAGCTGCTGACAAGCACACTGTTAATTAAATGAAGAGGAACAAGTAATACATAGCAGCTCTGGTTTCTGAATGAATTTAATTTCCTGTGCAAATATAGTGTTAATTGTGGACACATTTTTCCAAATTAATAGGTACATTTGATTGTTGCTGCATCACCAAAACAGGTGTCAGCAGATGGTATGACCATCACATCAGCACAAAACCATGTGGGTTTACTCATTTTGAAATCAAGTAACAAAAATAAAAGGCCAAGAGTTGGATGATCCAAATCCTCAGGAGACTAAACACCACATTTCCATCAATGTGTTAAATCACTTTAGATGCTAAAGCATTGTCATTTTCTTGTGGCTCTGTATGAGTGAGGTTGTCTGAATTAGGAAGGGTTTTTCCTGCCGGATAGTGTTGTCGCACAAAGTCATCAATAGGCCCCTCTACTATTAATGGTTGTCTCATAAAACAAAGAGCATTCATTGACACAATTATGCTGTTTCTTCTCTTGCATTAAAGCACTGATGAAAGGTCTTGATATTGACTGTTTATCCCAAAGCTCATTTTCTTCTTGCAACTTCTTGTTTCACTTGCTTTCGACATGCTCCTTTATTCTGTCAGTGTGAGCACTGACCTCAATAATGCATTACTTGCAGCACTATGCATTTTCTTCACCCTCATCTTTTCTTTTTCCCTTGAAAATTCCTAAGCACTAATTTTCTTTTTGGTATTCAGTCATAGATTTGCATTTTTGCCCCCTGTTTATCTCATTGCCCTATCTATATCTGTGGAAGATTAGTTGTTTAAATTCAGCACCATGCATAAGAGAGAGAGGAACTAGTCCAGAGAACAAAGGCATTCATGGAGCTGCACAGGGGATCTGTCTCTTTCCATAGCAGCACTATGATCAATTGAGAGTGCACTGTGGATCCTCAGGCTCACAATATTTGTAGGTCATGTTCCATGTCTGATCCAAGAAACAATATCCTCAAAAGGTCTCCTGAATCTAGAATTTTGCCAAGTGAACTACGGTACATACAAATTCCTACTTCTGCCCCTCCTGGGCTTTTCCTCTGCAGATGGAGGCACAAACAGCTAGACTTATAAGAATTTTCTTAACTAGCAGAGACCATATTGGAATGCTGATATGACACATTGTTTAATGGTGATCCAAATTAAAGGTGATTTGGTCTTGAGTACATTTCAGAATTGTTCTAACCAGCTTTAAGTTTTATCCTTTAAAAATACAAAATAATGCAATATTTTCTGACAATGTGCTATAACTTCGGATGCTCTTAATTCTCCAAAGCTGCCTCTTGCTGGCGGAGATGAATGACCGGACAAGCGGAGTGTGTTGGAGCCGTCTTAGTGTGTAATGAAAACTCCATTGAGATGACTCTTTTGTCATTGATTATCAGGTAGCTCAGATGCCTAGTGCCTTTGTGTAGCTCAGATGCCTAGTGCCTGCTGAATGTAAGTAAGGTATGTGTCACTGCCTCTGGCTATCACAATATATTGATAGCCTTTAAAATATGTTTTATATGACCTGGGACTAGCTCTAGACTCCCCTTCGCCCTCCCCCCCCCCGGCTTTTAAATTGAATAGCAGGAGATAATCTTTCCACTATTAACATGCTGTAGCAAAATAAATCAGATTTTAAATTTAAATTTATGGCAGTTTTGTTCCTTGCTTCTCATTAATGTAACGCATCTAGTGGTAAGATATTTACATGGAAACAGGCATGTGTTTTTATAATGTTAACTCAGTGTTGCGTGTGTGTGTGGTCAGGGCCAGATTAACACAGGGACTTTAGGGGCTACAACTCAGGACCCTGGGTTAACGGGGGCATCACAAAAATAAATCCATAGTTATATACACAAGCAGTTACCAATCCATCAATCACGATAATTTGGTCAATCCTGGAGCCTGTTAATTATTCGTGATCTCCAGGTTGCTAAAAGTCCAGCAGCACAGCAGAGCTCAGGAAGGCTGCCTGCATGTCATGGTTGCACATTGCTCCTGGAAGTGGTTGTCTGCCAGCAGGTCTCTGTGGCCCCTGGCGAGGAGAGGAAGTGGCTACGTGTGCTGCTCCTGCTCCCAGCTCCAATAGGTGCTCTGGGGGGCGGTGCATATAGGAGGCAGGCAGTGAATGGAAACACACTATTCCCCTTCCCACGGAAGCACACACAGAAGAGATGTGCCTGCAACCAGCCATTTCTGGGAGTAGTGTGGCGCCATGGCATGCAGGCAGTCTCCCTGAGCCCTGCTGCACCACCAGCTAGTAGCTACATATGATAAGCACATCCCAGCCAGAGCCCGCAGCTTACCCCCCCTCTTGCATCAGCTCCCCAGGTCAGAACCCCTCCTGCACCAAATTCCTTCCTAAAGCCCTCACCCTCTCCTGCATTCCAACATTCTGCCCCAGCCTGGAGCCCCCTTCCATACCCAGTATACTCCTTCCCAGTATAACAGCTGCTCTAAGGTAATAATTAGGCTATTTTGAATTATCTTCACTATATACTACAGATTTTAAGACTGAAATGTAACTACAGAATGGCTTTATGTTAATTAAAAGGCAAATTTGGCATAGCATTAATAACCTTGATGCTAAATTGTGATAATTTTGTTTTAAATTAGATAAAAGATCCATAAATAGGGGCACCACAAATTCTAACAGCCATGGGCCTACAGGTGAGTTAATCTGACCCTCTGCCTGGTTCAAAACACTTCTGATTTCTCCCGGACCTGTGCAAATAAGGAGTAGCTTCACTGACTAAGTGGATTTATATAAATATAAAAGCAGTGTGTGAGCACAATCATAACCTTAAGTTGCTACCTCCTAGGCTATTCCCATTAGCATGAAGCATAACTATTAGAAAGAACTGTCCCTGGTTGAGTTAAACTGCATAAGAAAGATGAATTATGGTAATCTAGGAATTATTAACATTTTTGTTATAAACCTTTTAAAAATATAATTGTAAACTGTTATAAAAAGACTGAATCTGGGGGAAAAATCAAAATTTGAAAGCACTAACTTGTAAGACAGAAGTTAAAATTACAGTGATGCCTGTTTGAGGGTGGCTTGTTTAGTCATTATTTAAAAAACCTTTTAGTTATAAAATAAAGATAAATTTGCATATAGGAATTTCATTATGTTGATTGATTGAAACAAATTCCTTCCTGGTGTAGCTGTCTTGACTTAAGTGGAGTTTTGAGCACTTCTCCAGTTAAAATGGCTGTGTCACATGTGGTAGTTGTGGTGGCTTTATTTCACAGTTCCATAACCAAAGGAGAAAAAAACCCCCAGAAACCTGAAATCCATCCCTGGTATAATGCTGAAGGAGATCCACACAGAGATTTCCCCTCTTGAAGCCCCTTCCTGTCAGTTATGCCATGGAAGATCTGATCCTATCCTCACAGGACACAAACTGTATATATACCACATGCATACTTCATTTATTTTACTTTTTCCACACACAAAAATCTGTAAAATCTTATTTTATTCTTTTATGATGTTTACATTAGTTAAGAAGGGACTATAACTTTCCATCAAGGAATGACTGCGTTTGGATTTTATACAAAGTGGACTGAAGCTGAGTAACTCCTTGTAATCCTCAGTATCAAAATCTCTCATAAATATTTGTGCATAGATGGGATTGCCTTATTGTTAGTAAAAGACATCTTAGTGGTTAGCAAAACAGTACCTGTTTCAGGCTTAGCTCTGTAGAATGTTTAATAGCCATTGCAGAAACAAATGCATGTCTCCCATGAATTAATTTTCTTCAGTAAAGGTTTGTAAGGCAGCATGAATGCCCCTTCAACTGAAATAGAGGTTGTACCTCCCTTAAATGGGACTCCCTAGTCCGGCAACATCAATAGTCTGGCGTAGACCATAAATGTTCCTGGACCAGAGTCCAGGAAGAGGGAGGTCTGGCAGTGGCCCTGTGTGTGTGTGTGTGGAGGGGGGTGGGGTGGGGTGGATGGCAGGGCAGGGAATTCTGGCCCCAGCAGAGCTTCTTAGCCCCAGCAGCCAGGGAGCTCTGGCCTCATCCCCGGCCACAGAGCTCCAGCCATGTTCTGGCTCCAGGGGCTGGGGAGCTCCAGCCCCAGCAGCAGTCAGGGAGCGCTGGCCTGAGCCACGGTGCTCCGGCCCCAGCCATGGAGCCAGGCGGCTGTGGAGTTCTGCCCTGGCTGCGCAGCTCTGGCTGTAGCGCTCCAGCCCCAGCAGTAGTGGGGCCGGTGAGAACTCCGGGGAGCTGAGGCAGCAGCAGGGGCAGGCTGGAGCCTTAGCCCAGTGGCAACATGGCCATGAGGGGAGGGACCTTCCCTGGTCCTGCAAATCCCCTTGTTTGGGACCAGTCAGGTCCCGAGGGTGCTGGATCAGTGGGGTCCAACCCGTAGTCTCACATAGGCTTAATAATCGATCAAAACTCCACTCAAGTCAAAACAGCTACACCAGGAAGGCATTTGTCCGAATGAGTTGCAACTTGCTACATCAGATGCATGAATTGAAAGAAAAAGAATCAGAGGTACAAAGATAGGAGTGTGACATCAGAGCTAATTCAATCAGGGTGGATGTGGATAAGAAGGTAAGAAAACCTGAAGTGGAAAATTACTTATTGTAGTGAGAGAGCCATTCCTAGTTCCTGTTCAGACCCAATCTGATGGTATCAAATATGCATATGAATTCCAGCTCAGAAGTTTCATATTGCAGCTCGCTTTTGAAGTTACTTTGCTCGAGGATGACAACTTTCAAGTAATTGTGGGTATGTCTAGACTGCATCCCTCTGTCGTCAGAGGGATGCAGATTAGGCAGGTCGACATTACAAATGAGGCAGGGATTTAAATATTCAGTGCCTAATTTGCATAAAAATGGCCACCGCGTTTTGCCGACTCAGCATTTTGTCTGCAAAAAGTGGCAGTTTAGAGGGGGATCTGTCGACAAAGAAAGCCTTTTTCGACAGATCCCTTATGCCTCCTGCAAGGTTTTTGTATGCTACCATTCTTGATGATCTGATTTGTGTCTATTTATTCTGTTGCATAGAGACAGTCTGGTTTGTTCAATGTAAATGACAGAGGGACATTGCTGGCACATGATGATATATATCATATTAGTAGATATGCAAGTGAATGAGCCTTTGATGGCATAGCTGATGTGGTTAGATCCTAGGATGGTGTCACAAGGGTAGATGTGTGGACAGATTTGGCAATGGAGTTTGTTGCAGGGATTGGTTCCTGGGTTAGTGTATCTGTTGTTGGGTGTGTTGTTGGAATTGGAAAGAATATAAGGAACAAGAGAGACAAAGGAATATAGGAGAAAAGGAGAGCAGAGATTTACTTTGCATGGAGATTGAGAGTGAGGACACAGAGTTTGTGCTGAATGTGGTAACAGGCAACAGAGCTATGAGGGGGAATGAGTTAATCAGTATGACAGGAGATAAATCAAGAAGTACACACCTCCAGAAGACTTTCATGGATGCTTAATTCTGAAAGTTAAATGCCAGTAGTATTACTTTCGTTGCATTTTTTAAATATCTAAATTCAGTCTAGTTTATCTTTGTGATGTGGGGCTTCGATGTCTTGGCTAGGGATTGAGTACTGGAGAGAATATTTTTTCAGGCAGAAATGGCTAACGTACGTACATATAAAGACTTATTCACAATCTGGCAGAGCTGTGCTTGGTGCTTGACCCTGAGCTGTGTGAGGCCTAAGGATGACAGCGTAGGACAAAGGAGATGGCATTGGGGCCAGTATCTGGCCCAAAAGATAGACTCAGGCATGCTAATTCCACGGAGTTAGCTCTATGATAAACAGTTTGGGTTTTCCATATGGCACAGTAGCCCTCTGTGAAGGACAGCTCTGTACTGTAATTTTTTGGTAGGTTGGGTTATCACAATATCAGTGTTAAAGGCACAGCCCATTTTATGTGACTCCACACTCTGATTTTCTCAGCAGTGTTTACTGCCTTGGAATGTGCAATAGAGAACTGAGCTCCAGAATCTCATCTTACATTGTATACTACAAATTAGGAGCCTGATTTGTCACTGCCGTGTGTACTCATTTTTCCCAATGCAAAGTATTTGTAAAATGTTACCATTCTGATCTAGTAACATTTTACACACACTGTGCACTCAGTTTGCACTGAGATAAATGACAACATACAGTACCAGACAGTGCTCACAGTTGAGGAAGAAATCTTCAAAATATAAATGTAAACTATCGCCATATTGACTTTTTGAGTCTACAAGAAGCCAGCAATAATAGTTTGTTGGGATATGAATGTCCTCCATTTGCCACCAGGGGTACGTCTAAACTATATGGCTCCATCGATGGAGCCATGTAGATTTGTTTGTTCGGCAAAGGGAAATGAAGCCGCGATTTAAATAATCGTGGCTTCATTTAAATTTAAATGGCTGCCGAGCTGAGCCGACAAACAGCTGATCAGCTGTTTGTTGGCTCAGCGCGCAAGTCTGGACGCTCCCCTGCCGACATGAAAGCCCTTTATCGACCTCCCCAGTAAACCTCATCCTACGAGGCATAACGGGAGGTCGATAAAGGGCTTTCAGGTCGGCGTGGGAGCCGTCAGATATGCGCTGAGCCGACAAACAGCTGATCAGCTGTTTGTCGGCTCAGCGCAGCAGCCATTTAAATTTAAATGAAGCCGTGATTATTTAAATCGCGGCTTCATTTCCCTTTGCCGATCAGCCTAATCTACATGGCTCCATCGATGGAGCCATGTAGTTTAGACACACCCTAGGTGTTGCTAATGTTGGAACCTTAAAATAACCACTTAATTGTTTCACTCCTGATCACTTTAGCAAAAATATTCCACTAATGAACATATTCCTTATTTCAAAACCATTTCCTGAGCCTTTTCCATTGCTCTCCACCCAGCAAACAAAATCATCAACTTCCCCCGATAGTTCATATGATGCACTTTTGTATTGCCAATGCAAACCATGATAGCATGTTAAAAACAACAAATATGCCACTCTATTATACTATTCATGTGGATATAATTAAATTATATATTTAATTTAAAAATCTCCATTGTTGACTTTAAGTACCAATGATTTTGCCACAGGATTTAGATCTTCCCTGCTATACGGGATATAAAGACTTGACCATTCATTTCATCTGGTTTCCTACAAACAGGCAAAATGTTAACCAGTCAGCAACATTTCTCCAGTGCTTGTGCTCTACATCCAGTTCTGTAGGTTTCTTCCATTGCTGATACAGGGAATGCAAGATTATTGTTTACAGAGGAAAAGAGATAAACATTTATGTGTAATAGAGGAATGCATGCTGGCCAGCTGTCACATGAGAAAAAAAATCTCCACCCAGCAGGAAAATTTTGCTTCCTTCCAGCAATAAAGATTTTTAACTGAAGTGGGGCATAGAATTAAGACTGAATCCCACCCTTTTCTGCCTTTGCATCTCAATTCAATCCTTAAATCTGCAGGCATGAGAAGTGTAAGAGCTCTGAACCTCTTATCTTTCCAGAAAATGTTATATCTTTTTCAATACAGGTCTTATTTCTGCTATATATATTCTTAATGGTTAGTACTTTCCCCTACAAATACTCCCCTTGCAATCAAATAAAGGCCACATGTTAACTGGAGAACTGTTTGAAATATTTTAAGGGATTAATGTTAATTGAAAAACAAATTATCTTTCTGTCAAATAGGGTCAAGAAAAAGAAAATGCTCCCCCCACTTGTAAAAATTTAGTTCAGTCAGTAAAAGAAAATTGAATCAAGTCTATGGGCACTATTTTGTGAAATACTTAAGTCTCATTTTCAAAAGGAATTAAGTTCTTGAATCTCATTTGAAGTCCATCAGATTTTGGCTGCTAAAGGCCAGATTCTTAAAGATACTTAGATGCCTAAAGATGAAAATAGGCATCTAATGTGATTTTTTTTTTCTAAAGCTCTTTGACACTTGACTCCCACTGAAATGAATTTTATTCTCAGTAGACCCATCACAATCTGTTTTTATCAACCCTGGAAAACAACTATAGAGTAGTTGTTGACTCATAATTGTTTATATCATAACTGGAGGAGAGGGCATTAATATTTTTATTAACCTATTCCGCAAAAACATAACTGGCAACCCACTTACAATATTTCAAGCAGTTCTCCAATTAACATATGTCCCTTATTTGCAGAAAGACAAATCGTGAAGGTAATTTACAAACTCTACCAACCATCTTTTTTTAAACATGAAGGCTATGTCTACACTTGCGGCTTCTTGTGCGAGAAATATGCAAATGAGGCTAAGCGTGGAATATTGCTGAGCCTCATTTGCATACCTAATGAGCAGCAATTTTTGCAGACGAGGTTCTTACGCCAGAAGGAGCTGTCTACACTGCCCCTTCTTGCGCAAGAAAAACCCTCTTGCGCGATGCCACTACGCCGATTATTTTCAGGAATAACGGCATTGCGCAAGAGGGTTTTTCTTGCGCAAGAAGGGGCAGTGTAGACAGCTCCTTCTGGTGCAAGAGCCTCTTCTGCAAAAATGGCGGCTCATTAGGTATGCAAATGAGGCTCAGCAATTTTCCATGCTTAGCCTCATTTGCATATTTCTTATGCAAGAAGCCGCGAGTGTAGACATAGCCGAAGTGTAAAACACGTGGTTTTCTACTTTCATTGAGTTGCTGGCAATATACACCAGAAGGAAAGCGTTGGCAGGGGTTGAAGAACTGAAACTAGTTCTTGACTTTGCCGTGGTGTGACCATAATCCAGGGATGGAGGACCTGTGGGCTGGATCCAACCCCAGGTTTGCCTTGATGTGGCCCACAAGACTCGGGGCCCTCCCCAATCCCCACAGCAGAGTGAGCAGGCACTGGTGTTCCAGCCCTGCAGTGACTCTCTGAGCCTCAGCGACTCCCCGCATGGCTGGAGGAAAAGCGCTGGCTCCCCACAGCAGAGACCTGGCACTAAAGCCCCTGAATGGCCAGTTCTCCCGGGGGGAGGTGGGGGGGCATGAAGCAGCTCTGCACACTGTTATTTCCCCTCCCTTTATGCTGGGGGTATGACAGTTCAAGCAAGAGCTTGCCTGCAGACTCCACCCTCATCACTCTCATTGGCCAGGAATCATAGCCAATGCGGGGGAGCTGCAAGCACAGGGTAGCATGGAGCGACCTATGCCCCCCGGAAGCTGCACCACTTTAGCACCCCAGTCTCCTGCCCTGGACAGAGGTTACAGAAATAAATAATAAAACTTGCTAATCCACCCTCCAAATAAATTTAACTTGCATTACAGACTCGCTGAGCTCCTCACCCTTTACACAAACCTCAGTATACAGCATCCCCCATCATCTCTAACATTGTTAGTAAAGAGACACACTTTGAACTATACCCTGAAAGACAATAGACTAAAATTGCCACAGATTGACTCCCTGAATATTACCTGTCTCTTGCTATGAGGACGATAGGGTTGATCGCCACGCTTTCTCTTAGAGCCAATTTTGTAGAATGTCAACCAAGTCATGTGAAGATGCCTGGTTTTTATTCACATATATTTACAATAAGTGTTTAAAGTACCACAGCATAGAACATTCATATCTCTATGACAAGCATAGTCCAAATAACACAGGTTACATGAAATACAAGAAACAACATATTCCACCATGAAGCACCGAAAGCAACTCTTCACTGCTGCTAGGTTCGTGGAAGTACAACTCCTAACTAAGGGAGGACGTGTTCAGGGAGCAGATAAAGTGCATGAACACCCTTGTGGAAGAGATGTGGGCAGAGTGCCAGGAAAGGAAAGCCTGCAGGCAGCTGCAGGTGAGGTATCAGGAAACCATCTTTGCCTCCTGATAGCTGGGATGGAGCATCTGGCGGCATGTATAGAGAGGGCCTCCTCACAGAACCCCAGCTGCTCTGATGAAAACACCTGTCCTTCCTCCTCCAGCTCCGTTGTTTCCACCTCCAGGGTCCCCAGGGTCCACCGGGATTGGGGGTGAGAGGGAGGGGACTCAGGGGCAGTCAGAGCAGGGTCTTAGTAGGGTATTCTGGCACCTCAGGGCAGGGGAAAGTCATTGGTAAAGTTCAAAGAAAGTGTGCCTGCGAATTCGGAAGTTTTGCAGCCACTGCTGATCGTCCCATGTCTGCATCACAATTCAGTCCCACCTGTCTGTGCTTGTCTCACGGCACCAAAACTTGCGTACTACTGTGTCCACAGCACTGACTTGTGGTTGAACTTGAATCAGCATTGGGGCTTGCTTGAGCAGCGACTCCAAGCTGAGATTAGTCCTCCTCCTCTTCCTAGCAGAGTGACACACGTACACTCTCAAAGTACTATGCCATTATGTGCACCATGGCACACATCGACATCACTGTAGTTTGCTGCAATGCCATGGCATCTGCATGGCAAATGGAGGCTCAAAAGTCACAACCACACTGCTTCTTGTTGATGTCACACAAGGAGGGACTAGATGAGTGCATTATGGGAAGCTGATGACAAGAACCCATAACCACCTGCTGCATCAATTTGGTCCTAGCTGGCACCGGAAGTATAGTCCTGAATGCAAAGCTACCCACAGTGCATCACTCTCTGAGTCGACAATAGTCTCCCTAATGGGATTGTGCTACTTTAGACTATATTTGATTCTTCTCTGCAGTGAGGACATGGACCTTTGACTTTGCAAAATCGAGTGCCCAGAATTTGACCATAATAGATCTGACCTTATCTCATAGTGTAGACATGGCCTGAGGAGAAGCAAAGGCACCCTTTGGCTCTCATGAGCCTAAGGGCTCATCCATTATACTACTGAACCCTGATGAAAGAAGTTTCCTATCATTATCCAGTAATTTACACAGCTCAGTCATTGTCAATAAACAACAAGAAAAATGCACAAAGTTTTATTTTCCGAGGAGTATTCTGTCAGGATGAGCTGATATTTGAAAAGCTTTATTTTATTAACAACATGAAAGAAATACTGTCTCTAATTTTCATTAAGTTTACTGAAAGTTTAGATTAGCTCCTATGTGCCATTTATGTAGTTGGATGAATAAACAAGACTTTACATTTCACAGTTTCCAGTACAGCATTGTCATACTGAATTGTGTGATTTGGCTACTTGCCTTTTAGGAACTGGCCTGAGTGTGCAAACTGATTTCACAAATATTACTAAAAAGTCTTCAGATGAAGATGCAATTTGGTCAATGTTGCATTTGGCTGGATTTGAATTGGTGGCCTAGAGAGGAAAGGCTTCATGGACCCATATCAAATCCTTGGTGTAACAACTGATTTTTGACATTTATTGAACTCTTCATCTTCCTTTCAATAACTGATGTGGGAATCAAGGATTTAGCTGAAATATCATAATCTAGGAAATCATTATATTTCATTTCCCTTTCATGGATATACAGCTGTTTCTAATACCTGTCCATCTATCTATGTGAGTGCAGAGGCATGAACACTAGTAATAAAATTAATTGATAGTAAAACCTGTTTTAACTACTGTTGTTTAATTATTACAAACAGAGAGAGAGAGAGAGCAAGGAAATTCTTTCACAGATATTGGCATTTCTGGGATTTTTTTTTAAACAAGAATAATAATCCACTATACATTTTTATCAGTAATGCACTGCTATTAATCCTGAAATCCTGAGCAATATAGCCCTCTGGCCAAATATTTTAGAATTTCTTTCTTTCTTTCTTTCTTTCTTTCTTTCTTTCTTTCTTTCTTTCTATTTTAGAAAGTCTCTTTCTTTCTTTCTTTCTTTTAAAACAATGGCTGCTCCATGTTTTCTGTTGATAAAACTGTTTTAATCTCTTCACTGCTGTCAAACATAGACTCAAATATGATGTTGGATAAGAGGTTGACAATTACATTAGTCCATACTCCACTACTTGCTATATTCAATTCTGGAGTAGTGCCAAAACCACAAATCCAGTCTGAGGTATGAGTGATCATTTTAAAATCCAATATCTCGTGAACTACAAGAGTTAGCTAGAAACTAATGCATTGGACTACTGAGAATCCAATAGTTTTCTCCAAAGACATTTTCAGATTATTTGTGAGTTTAGGTGATTCTAAAATGACTTTAATTTAAAACTTCACATTTGGTACATAGGTAAAGAAGGCTCCACCGCATAATTACAAATTAGCTCTCTAGTAGAAGGGGAAAGAGGAGAATTCAGGGAATCTGGACAGAGCATTTCTAATGCCTCTGTGATAGATTGAATCACAGAAGTCCTCTTGGGGTTGTCCCCCAGTGTGCTGATCAAGACTTTGAGCCCACATTCCTGCCCTCTGGGGCTCACACCACCCTGTCCTGATGGACCAGAAGCTCTGGTCTCCCCAGCCAAGGCATAGAGTTGGGGTAACAGCCTCCCAGTACAGTAACACAGACACTGAAGCAGCTCAGCTCTGGGAAGGCTCAGATTTAAGGCCTTTGACAACACCCAGGAACACAGACCCCAAAAAGGACCAAACCCCCAAATTAATCTCTTACTCTGCATGAAAATTTTACACAGAAAAAGCTCATAAATCTACCCTCTTTATCAATGAGAGATATGCACAGTGGTTGCTCCCTCCTCCCCAGGATTGATAAGAAACAGAAGTGTTCTTGTTAAATATAAAATGTAGGATTTAAGTGATTTCAAGTGAAAAGAGCAGATCAAAGAAAGTTACTAAGCCAAAATCAACAAAACACACCACATAATCCTAATATACTAAGAAATTTGTTACAGTCTAATTCTTATCCTAAACAATAGTTCTTATGATCTTTCACAAGCTAAGCAGCCTCCTAGCTTAGGCCTGATTCTTCCCCCTGTTCAGTCTTAGATGTTTCCCACAGATGGTAATAAGGGGGTCTCCTAGCATCTGGCAAGTGCCTCTATTGTTTGTTTTCCCTTTGGACCCTTTTGCACAAGGTGGGAATTCTTTGTGTTCAGTTCAAACTTTTCTCACCTTGAGTGAAAAAGTATCAGCTACAGAATGGGTTCTCGCATCAGATAGTCTGGCCACATCTTTGTAGATCCAACTATAGTATGGGTTTACAGGAAAAACAAAACCTTTCATAGCCTGGTATTTGACTTGCTCACTGAGCCATCAAGTTGTTAAAGTATCACTAATGTTTTTTTACTAGGATACATGGACTTTTAAAACAGGTTCCCATGTAATATTTCTAACTTCACATACAAGAAAGATACATGCATAAAAATAGAATATATAAAAATAAATCTGAATTGGGAAAGTTTCATAAGAACAAAACAGCCTAATTAAAACACAATTACTTTTGAAGACACCATGAAAACAGTCAGTTCTCCCATCTCATCTGTATGCCCTTAAAGCAAAACAAGAATTAAGGAAAACTTTCAGAAACTCAGACTCAGGGAGTCCAAATCAGACTGTGAAGAGCTTCAAAAGAATCTCCAAACACTAGGTGACTTGGCAACAAAATGGCAGATGAATATTAATGTTCATAAATGAAAAGTAATGCATATTGGAAAATATAACATCAACTATGTGTATAAAATGATGAGGACTCAACTAGCTGTTACTTTTCAAGAGAGAGCTCTTGGAGTCATTGTGGGTAGTTCTTTGAAAAAAATCCACTCAGTGTGCAGCACCAAGCAAAAAAAGCAAACAAAATGTTAGGAATCATAAAGAAGGGGATAGAGAATAGGACAGAGAATATCTTATTGCCTCTATATAAATCCATAGTACACCCACATCTTGCATACTGCTTTGCAGATATAGCTAACTCATCTCAAAAAAGTTATCTTGGCATTGGAAAAAAAATCAGAAAAGAGCAACAAAAACAATTAGGGTATGAAATGTCTGCCTTATGAGAAGATATAAAGAAGACTGGAACTTTTAAGCTTGGAAAAGAGACGACTAAGAGGAGATATGATAGAGGTGTATTATCTTCACTGGTGTGAAAAAAGTGAATAAAGAAGAGTTATTTACTCCTTCCTATAACACAAACTGTGGGTCACCAAATAAAATTAATAGGTAGCAGGTTTAAAACAAGCAAAAGAAAATACTTCACAGAACACATAATCAACCTGTAGAACTCTTGGCCAGAGGATGTTGTAAAGTCCAAGATTATAACAGTGTTCAAAAAAGAGTTAGATAAATTCATGGAGGATAGATCCATCGATGGCTATTAGCCAGAATGTGCAAAATGGTGTCTCTAGCTTCTGTTTGTCAGAAGCTGTGAATGGGCAACAGGGGATGGATCACTTGATTCTCAATGAGCCCTGTTCTGCTCATTCCCTGGCATTGGCCACTGTCACAATACAGGATGCTAGGCCTGATGGATCTTTGGTCTGATCCAGGAGGGCCATTCTTATGTTCTTATGATTTCTATGGCCCAGGTAATGTATCATTTGAAATATAACAGCAGTCAATGTGTCCTGAAAGCCCTTCTAAAATTATTTAAGCAAGCCCTCCTATACAGACATTTTCTGAAATTTTGTTGAATGAACTAATTGTCCTAAAATGTAAACATAGATATGTTCTCACTCCAAACTACAAGAAAGGTCTACATCTGGGTTAGCAACAGGAATGGAAAATGTAGCATTGTTCAATAGGTGATTAATAATATTAAAGCTCTAGGGCTGTAGCTCCCAAAACATCTTACAAAAGAGGCTAGTACCATTATTCCTGTTTTACAGTTTTGGAAACTGAAGCAAATGGAAGTAAACCAAGTAAACCACTGACAGAGCTAAAAATTAAACACTGGTCTCCTAAGTCCTATTCCAGTGTCCTGTCTATTTTGCCATACTGCTTCCTTAACAAATGTCCTTTAACAAGCTCAAAAATTGAAAACTTGTGCCAATTTCATGGATTGTAGAAATGCTTTTGAATTATCTGTCACTCAGGCCTGAATCTACTTAGCTACAAAACAAAAGGGGTGGGTGGGTGTGACATTTAATTCATGTAACAGTCCACCGTGTAGGATAATAATAAAAACAGGCCTACAAATGCTTCCCCACAAGAAATGGTAATAAAAGAAGCTTGACCCTTTTCCATATAGAGAACAGTGAACTACCAGCTCTATTGGAGCAGTTGTCAATCCCAGGACTCTCGTTAATAAGTCAGAGATTATGATCTTTTGTGTGCTGATCTTTTGTGTGCTGATGATCTAGTTATGCAATACCCTACTCCACATGTTCTCCAAAGTAAGTAAATCTGCTTCTAGAAATCTACAATAGTACAAAGGTCCTTTAAGTCAACATGGAGGGGAAAAAAGGAAAATCATATTTCAGAATAATCCCCTAAAAAGCCAAACAGACTTAGATTTTATGACAGAGAAAAGAAAATTGAACACACTCTAAGTTATACTTACTTCGGCCTCTTAACAAACACACGGGGGGCTTCAGATTGACTATGAAAACATTAAAGGGAAAAACTCTTGGATTTAGAAACCACTAGATAAGTATAATTTCCCCATAACTTACTGTTAATACTATATAGTACTATAATGCAATTTACTTTGAGAGAAGTCTGGAGCTCAGTTTTAATACCATTGACACAAATTTGATTGGGTCCAATAAAACTACATGTAGACAGGAGTCCCACAGCTGACCAGCTGTGGGGCAGTGCTGCTTCCTAAACAATAAATAGAAAAGACCACTTATGTATTTCACTTCTGGTGCTATCTCAAAGCTGCACATGTTCCGTCCACCACAAAGCTCTAGTGGATGAAAAATGAAGTCCAGCTGAATCCATGATCCACTCCAAATTATAAAATTCTACAGCTTTTAACCTCCCAACAGGTGGAACAAACAAAACCAAAAAAAATTGCTCAGGACACTAGATAAATGCCTGTAAAGGTATTATAGAAGCCACTGAACAAACCAAAAAGAACACACTAGAGTGATACAGCTTTGTGCACAGATCTGCCTCTTCTGGAAAAGCAATCGGAAAAAGCTACGCAAATTGCTCTATGCAATTTGCGTAGCTTTTTCCGATAAAAGGGTGTAGTCTAGACCTAGCCTCAGAAGTGAGTAGTGGTGATTTGGGGGGGCCTCAAATTTTGGGAGACTAATTTGAGACATCCTAAAGAAGTCTGGATATGAGAAGGAGTCACTTTTAAAACTCTTGCCCTCAATTCTTAATTAGGCCCCAGTTTAGAGCACTGCCTTTTCCATGTGTCTAGAGATAGGAAGGTGACTCGGGTAGTGAGATGATTTTCTGTTTCCCCACTTGCTAGTGCTATGACAGGGCCTTTGCATCTTGTCATTAATTTCAAGATACCATCTTGCCCTTACTGCCTTCCTCAGGTCATTCCAGACTTGACTTTCCCAGAAGTATTTTATTTTAAGGGCTATCTATTAGTCGATTAAAGTATATATGTGAAAGAGATACTTTTTATATTACTCCTAGTAAAGTATACAGTAATGCATAATTATCTTGGAGATGATTCATGAAGTGGTCACAGCACAGAGTTTGTATAACACATCAGCAGCTACCACAAACGCATTTACTTTACTTTACGGTTGCATATTTCATTGCAAATGGCTTAAATGTTCACTTAGCCATTGGTAATGAAATTACAAGCCCTTAAAATAAAGTAAATGCATTTTCAGTGGTTGTGGATGTGTTATAAATGTTATGTGCTGCAAATACATTATGAATTTTAAGGTGTTGCATATTAATGTATACTGTTCTAACCATTTTTGTAAATATAGGAACTCTTTTACATTTTGACAAATTGAAAGAAAATGTTACTAATTTTCTCTTACTAAATCTTAATTTTCATTTTATTACTGCATCTGCGGTACTTAGTTAGGCTATTTTATTCAAAACAATTATTGTGTCCCACAAATAGCTCTCTTTGACCTTCTCATTCATCTTTCACAAACTCTAGATCTATTTTCTTTTTCAACTGCTTTTTGGTTTCTACATTTCAAGTAGCAATTAAAGCTGCTTTTCTCCTACCATAATAATCACTGTCTCATTTATTTGCCTTACATAATCACAGAGCCCACCAATAGCTAGCTCTGATGACAAAACTCCATATATCAACCACTGTTTCATTTTACACTTTTGCCTGGCTCCCAATGCTAAGCATGTGTGTTGATGACTTTATACTGGAATACAGAGTTAGCTACTGTCGAGCAACTGCCAACATAATTCCTGATGTACCTAATCACTGTGTAGACTGCTGTAAACAACTCCCTGTGAACATTTGGGCATTTCTGCATTATCTAGTACCATTTGAATTAAGTGGTTTGTTGAAAAGGGGCCTATGGGAGAGAAGCTGGGGACTGAGAAAAGACTTAGTGATGTGAGCAACTGAAGGTTGCTTGCTACTTGCTTTAGAGGCAAGCAGCAGGACCAAACACAGCCTAACCTCAGGGCTGGGAGACAAGAAAACAGGAAATTTAGATGCAAGACCAGAAGTGGGTCCAAGAACATCAGACCTGGTGACCTGGTAAGAAGCCAGGCTGAAAGCAAACTGACCAGGAAGGGCTGAGAGAAGCCCTTATTACAGAAACTTCAGTAACAGCAGGGTGCAGGAGGGGTGAAATAATTGAACACACATAAATAACAGTGAAGCCAGGACAATCATGGGGGCAAAACATCATTTTTTTTAGTTACCCACAAAATAATTTGTTCGATTTCCCTCCTTTAAAAGTAATTTTATATGAGAAAAAAAAGTGAGGTTGGGTATCTTTTCTTTTCATTGAGGCTTCACTATGTTTCAGCTAGAATCTATAAATGCAGTTGTGATGAAATGACCTTTCACACACTTGATAGGTCATGTTTCAGCTACGAGTCGTCATGCTAATGGCATTGGATGAAGCCATAATAATAGTACTCGGGTGGGGAAAATGTTGATAGTAACGAAAAGGAGAACAGAGAGACAAACCTTCTGGAATGTATTTTCTCTCTCTTTCTCATCAATTCCATTCTAAATAAACACATGCCATTATAAAAGCTTTGCATACAATAACAGATGAAGTTCTTGGTAGGGTTTAGCTTCTCCTACATCTCGGTGAAACACAGCATATGTGTAAGAGTTACCAGCTGATAAATTAATGTACTAGTTCCCAAACTAACAAAATCCTAAATCAGTTCATATTCTTGGTAATGATTAAGGTTTCTATTTTTCCCTCACTGTGTGTAATTCCTAGAAAGATGGTGGCAGGTGTACTTGTATATTAAGAGGATGAAAGACCCCTAATTTGCTCAGTCTTCTACTTCCTAAACCTTTCATTATTATAAGTTCAGTACACTGTGGACAGGTATCCCTTTCACAAACCACTAGCTGTCTCAGTTAGAAAGGCTAAAAATCAAACAAATAGGTAGAATTAATCATCCTTTCTTCCCCCTGCCCAGGAGGTCAATTAGGAAAATGGCTAAGGCACATGTACTCAGGACTAGATCCTGCAGAGATTTAATGAACATGTTTAGCTTTACACACAGCCATGGGACTACCAATGCAATTCTGCTGTAGAAAATAGAGAGCAGGATTTTGTGGGCTGCTCACATGGGGTCCAAACTCTTTGTGCAGAATCGGTGGCATTAATGGGACCACTTACCATATGTAAAGCTAAGCACTTACACTGTGTAAACTTAAGGACGTTAATAAGTCTTACCAGGATTGCAGCCTTAGGTGGTGATATCTTTGGGAGATGGCCTGTCTTTGTGTTATATATTTTTACAGTTTCTTAACGTGATGTATTGGAGCCTTTAAGCACTACTGCAATACAATTAATAAGGTTCCATGACAGGGAGCTTGCACTGCTGATGCCCATGTGTCTCAGTGATGGAATATGTCTTCCTACAGGGCTGTCAACCACACACCTTTCATGGGCTCTAAGTTCAGTTAAAGAGCCAAATCCTGAATCAGCAGAACTACGCAGCTCTGCCCTGGAAAGCAGGAGGCAGGGTTTGTGAAATTCACAGTTCTTTACAGATCAACAGGTATGTTGGGTTGGCAACTAGGTAAAGGAGGTGTAGGCTGTTCTTTTCCACAGAGACAAAGGAGTGTATCACAGGGAAAAGTTGCCCTTGTGCAGAAAGCAGGCACAAAGCCTATGCACATCTTAATCACTGACTTGACCATGATCTGGAAGTACCTACATGGGGAAGAGATTTTGATCATAGATATCTCCTTAAACCAGCAGAAAAAGCCATCTCAGGATGCAATGGTCAGAAGCTGGATCTAGACAAATTCAGACCAGGCATAAGGTGCAAATTTTTAACATTGAGAGTAACCAATCATGGAAATAATTTACCCAGGGACAAGGTTGATTCTCTATCATTTTAGGTCAAGAAATCAGCATTGTATATCTTTTTAATAGACATGATATTGCTTAAACAAAAGAAATTACAGAATGAGGTTCTTTGGTTTGTAATCAGTTCAAGTTTTAAAAACCATTAATCATAAATTCTCAGAATAAGATACAAAAGTATCACGGTCGTTCCTGTTGTCACTTGAAGCAGCCCATGGAAAAGGATTCTTTTCTTTCCAGACTCTTAGTGTATGCCTACACAGCCTGTAGTGGCAAGCCTCCCAGCCCAGGTCAAAGAATCCTTGGCTAGCAGGGCTTGCATTAGTGCTCTAAAAATAGCTGTGCAAGACAGCATTTTGAAGCTGTGGCTTGGGCTGGAACTCTGGCTCTGAAGCCGAGAGAAGGGGGTAGTCTTTACCACCAAGTTCTTAAAGGGGGTAGGCTGTTTTATTTTATATTGATTCTTATATAACCTTGTATAACAGAAGTATCATATCTTGTCAGATTAAACATCACCATACAAATTTAAAGCAATTGGCCCCAACTCAAATATACCTTACTTACCAGGTGAATAAAGTAATCTTTTATTGGGCCAGTTTCTGTTGCTAAAAGAGACAAGGTTTTGAGTTACATCAAGCTCTTCTTTAAGTCATCCATCTTCTTTCTAAAATCCAACATGGCCACAGCAGCACTGGAAACAACAATGATTTTTGAAGTGTTTAAAATAAGTAACAGAAAATACATCAAAACGTGCTATGGATTTACTTTTCATTTAAAATAGTTCCACACATTTAATTTTTGTTACCAATACAATTTTGAAAATGCTTTTAGATTTGGAGATAAAGCATGAGGGTACTTTACTGAGAGGAAAAAATGTGAAAGACTGTGACAAAATTCTTAAAATTGACTTTTATTTAGAAAGAGGGACTGTAAAAGAATTGTAAAGATATAATCCCTGTCTGGAAGTTTGTTCAAAACATTGCATTTCAGCAGGTCTTATTACCTACCATTCATTTGTTCTCTTGTTATTGATAATTTGCTTTTAAATTGAAAATGCCTCGTTTATAAACCATTCCGTCTCCCTGCATGACTGGACAATTGCA
Organism: Rafetus swinhoei; assembly: GCA_019425775.1. Taxonomy (NCBI): domain Eukaryota; kingdom Metazoa; phylum Chordata; order Testudines; family Trionychidae; genus Rafetus; species Rafetus swinhoei. Next base: position 34,443,245 of record CM033443.1, on the reverse strand, counting down.
TTTAAATTCAGTGGTTTTCCCTTTGTAAACAGTTACTGTGGAAATGACTAAGATGTTAGTAACCCAAATTTATGATTTCATTGTATTATCACTTAAGGATAAAACTACCATCATTATTATTTATAGAATGCTTTGAACATACTTTGTGCTTTACAAAGGCTTACAAATACCAAGCGCTCTGCCCTAAAGAAGTTACTGTATAACTAGACAATAATGTGTGGCTATATCATAAATGGAAGGGTCAGTGTCTTTCAGGTAAAGAAGCACTGGAATGGCTATCTACGCCACCTTTGAGAGGCTTCGGAGAAAGGAATACTTTCCATCAGATAATTGGGAGTGACAACTAGGCCCTCTTTGATACTTTCAGTATCTTATTTTGAAGGCTTAGCATTCATACGTTTTAAGAACAACGAATAGTCATGTGGCACCTTAGAGGCTAAACATGAGTAGTTCAGTTGGCCTGAGAGGGACTACTTGGGCTAAAAGCATGTGCCAAAGTGATTGTAGGATTGAGTCCTTAAACTGTCTGATTTGTGGGTGATACTGTATTGTGCAGTAGCAGTCTGAGTACTTTTGTGAAATGAAATATATTATGGTAACTTACTAAATAACTTATCTTCTTCTCTGGCCTCCATAATGATAGTATCTCAGAGCCTCACAGTAATTTTTAATGTATTTTTGCTTACAACACCCATGAGGTAGAAAAGTACTGTTTTGCCCAATTTACAGATGTGTTACTGAGGCCCAGAGACACAAAGCTCTAAATCCTCAAATGTATTTAGCCACCTAACTCTCACTGAAACCAGTCTTCAAATCAATGGGAGTTATGAACTTGAATACCTCTAGAGATCTGAAAACTAAACCTGAGACTCCCAAATATAAAACCAGCATCCAAACCACTGGACCATCCTTTATTGCTATGAATTATTTATTATTGGTACAGGTTGAATCTCTCTAATCCGGCACGCTCAGGTCTGGCAACATCCATGGTCCAGCATGATTTTAGTTAGCTGGATGTCCTCTTATCATGGGTGTGGCTAAGTTTCCTGTGTTTCTGTAAAGTTTATTTACAGTCCTGGCTCTCAATGTTCTGTGCTATTATTTAGCTCTAATTTACCCCATATGTCTTCTAAGAGCCCAGCAAACAGTGGAAGTGTTTGTAATACTGCTAAGCATAAAGATTTTTTTATACTTTATCTATTTATTTCCTTGTGCCAATACAATAAAACTGTGTACCAATACTAACACTTTGTTATGAAGAGAGCTCATAAGCCTTGGCTAGGCATAGGCTTATATAGGATGTATCACTATAGTCATATATTATGGATCAGCATTGCAAGCTTTGTTCCATTTAATTCACCTCAGCAAAACAAAAATAAAAGAGACCCACTCGCTACAATATTGACCTCCCATGGTTTGGCAGATTCTCTGGTTTGGCACTCATCATGTCCCCAGGATGCCAGACTAGAGAGGTTCAACCTGTATTACTTTTGTGTCAGGATTCCTAGTGAAAGAGCTAGCCACTGTACCAAGCAATAAAAAGACAGTCCCTCTCCCAGTATAAGTAGAAGTAAAGAAACTTCAGGTTTATACAGACAGATAGGGAAGAACAAGGAAAGAAGACAATATTGGCCAGCAGGATAATTTATTATGCAGAGCCTAAAACTACTCATACTGAAGTCAATAGCAAAACTCAAATTTCACTTTCATGGAAGCAGGAACCCAGTGACAAAACTTTCAAAACTTCAGTGGAACCAAGAATTTAGCTCATATTGCATGAGCATGTCTCATCAAACAGTAATGTGTTGTACATTGCAATGTAGCTTGCAGTGTCTGTCTTGTCTTGGCATAAATACTGGAGTACGTGGAGATATTTGGCCACATCACAAACCCATCAGAAAAATCAGTAATAGTTGATAAGAAGGGATGTGCAGAGATAATATGGAAAATTAGCTACATTTAAGACCACACCTATGAAAAGAAAAATTAGTGGAGTATTCAAGAAATGCTATTACTATATTTACATATATATTAAAATTTCTTTTGATGTCTCCTTCCTTTTCCTCATGACCATAATGAATTACAATTTGTTAGATTGTACTGTCCAATAATAACTTTGGGGTGCAAAACTTAAAAAAAAAAACAGAATGTAACACCATGTTTCTCTTGTGCACTTATTGAATTCATGTCTTGAATTGAATTCATGTCTTCAGTGTGAGTTTTGGGTACACAAGAAATGCGGGAGCCTCACAGTTCTAATCTACAACTGGATGCACTTGAAGTCAATAAGGCTCTGTCTGCACAGATGCGAGGGTTCACCTGTATAGATCAAGTTTAAAGGTCAGGCCATAGGTTTTAGAGAGCACATTTTAATTATTTGGTAATATACATGCCAAACCTGAAAATGCACCGCTGAATAACTTTACAGATGTGAGTCGTCCCATTGAGTTAAAAAAAATGAGCCTTCAGATCATTAATTTGCTACTGCATGTCTGACAGAAATAAATTAATTCACCCCTAGGAAATTGAGTAAAATGCTTCAATTCTGCCAGGAGTTGTGCTCTTGAGTAAATGCACACCCATAACTAGTTCCATTGAGTTCAGAATTTGCAGAATCAGGCCCATAAATTGGATCTTAAAAGAGCAGAAGGAACACATTATGTGCTGCATAAGCACATAAGGGTCCAATAGTGGAAATAAGCAGGTATGTGTTCAACCTGTATGAGTAATTCTACTGAAATCAATGGGACTACTTTACATGAGTAAAGTAATATTTATTCCCTAATGATTGCAGAATTGGATCATAAGTATTTACTTTTGACTTATAAGTGTAAGTACTTAAAGTTCTCAGCATGACTTTGCTGCTAACTTAAATGTTTTTAGTTCTACAGGTTGAACTTCTCTAATCTGGCACTCTTTGATCCAGCAACATCTGTGATCCAGCCTGATTTTAGATAGCCAGATGTCCACTTATCATAGGTGTAATCAAGTTTTCCTCTGTCCCATAAAGTTTGTTTACAGCTACCAGTTCTGGCTCTGTGTTCTGTGCTGTTATTTAGCTCTAATTTGCCCCTACTTGTCTTCTAAGAGCCCAGTTAGCAGTGGAAGTATTGGTAATTCTGCAAGACAACACTGAACTCCTGTGGTTCATCAAATTCTCTGGTTCAGCACCAGACAGGTGCCGGACTAGAGAGGTTCAACCTGTATTCATGTTGCTTCACAGAGGGGAAAAAAAAGATTTTTTAAATTAAATCATGTGCACATTCAAAATGTTAACTATTTTAATTTTATCTATATATTTAAATAAAATCATGTGAATTGTCATTGTATAAATCATCTCCAGACTGTCATAGGTGCCTATTATTAAACCATAATAACACTAATTTGCTAGAATCACACAGTGTGCAACACACAAACACTGAATAATTATACTAATTAATACCTAACTTATGAAAACTGATAAATCACTATTTTTGACAGGTCCTGATGTTGTTTATTTGTCAAACTTTCTCGGAACTCGCTGCTGTCAGACCTGTTTAACCGTAATTCATGGAGCCGGGGATGCTGCAGTACCTCTTCTCATTAGTTCAAGATTAGAATTCCTCTAAGATTTGTTTTCCGAGGGAGGGAGGGAGAAAAATAGGCAAAGGCAATGTTGCCACAGGCATCATTTTAATCAGCAGCTTCCTGTCACTTAAGTATTAGTATTTGTCAGGCAGGCAGAAGTGTCAACCCCTCCCTAGTTTTTTGCTACTGAAGTCCCGTTTGCAGGTTGGCCTTTTATCCAGTCCCCTTGTGCCAACCTTTTGCAGGAAAAGTTGTAGCCGTCTCTCTGGGGTAATAAACCAACAGCAGGGCCGTCGCTTCGGCTAGTGCCCATTTTAAACTTGTTCCAGTCCTCTCCCCCAAGGGGCTGTGTGCGTGATAGCAAATAACGTGCTTCTGGACAGCGTGGAGTGTCCTTCTCCCCCCACCCCCTGCAACCCTAAGTTCCCACCGGGCTAGGAGGGGGGCTCTCGCTGGCTGAGCAGAGCGAGCCCGAGCCGAGCGCTGGGCGCCTGCCTGCACTTACCAATCCCGCGGTGCGGGCGTAACGGCGCGTGCAGGAGGGTGGGATGCTGGGCAGGGAGACCCGCTCGCCCCCTCCCAGCGCCGGCCGGGGCTCCGCGCTCGCTGTGCCGCTCGGGCTCGCCAGGGCGCTCCTCGCCGCGGCGGCTCGGCTCGTGCCGCCGCCACCCCCCCTCCTGCCCTCCCGGCGGGCTTGAAGGTCACCTCGCTCCTTCTCCGGAGCCACTTTGCTGCGCCGGCTGGGGACCCGCCGCGCCTCCGCTCCCCCGCGGCCGCCAGGCGAACCCGGCCACCCAGAGTCACCTGGCTGGAGTGGCTCCCGGGAAATCCCCCCCGACGCCAGCCCGCCCTGCGCGGGGCTCGCCCGCTGAGGGGCGGGGAAGGGGGTCTCTGTCAGCTCCAGGCTCCTACGCAGAAGGGGGAGGTTTCTCTGCAAGCGCCAGGCTCGTGCATGGGGGAACCTCTGTGCGAGCTCGAGGCGCGCCTAGTGGGGAAGCTCGCCACGAGCCGCGCCGGGCTCGTGGGGCGAGCGCCAGGCTCATCCGCCGAGCGGGCTCCGCCAGCCTGAGGGCGCGCGCCGGGGGAGCTCGCCGACACGCGCTGCGAGCCCGCGGACCAGGTGCTGGCTCGACTGAGGCGCCTCGCCAGGCTGCCTCGCCCCCCGCGGCTCCGGATTGCTCTGCCCGCTCGCCGCTGGCTGCAGCCCAAGTGCCCGGCGGGAGGGCGGCGGAGGAAGGCAGCGGGGCTCGCAGAGGGGCACGGCGGATGCCCCGCTGAGTGAAGGCGGGAGAGAGCAGCCGCGCCCCTCACGCCACGAGGGGAAAGGGCTCCCGGGGCGGGCAAGCCTCCCGGGCTCTCCACGCTGCCCGTGTCCCGGAGGCGGTGAGAGCTGAGCCTCGGAGCCGCTGTTGGACGGAGCGGGAGAGCCACGGTCCCCTTCAGTCGCCGCCTTCTCTTTATGGTGAGTGGAGCCTTCGGCTGGGTCGGGCAGAGGGCGAAGGTACCAGCCCCTGGTGCGCTGGGAAGCGCTGGGAAGGCCCCCCCACACACACACACACACGCACCCCGGGCTGGTCCCAGCAGCTCAGAGAGTTGTTCTGCCGTGCTGTGGGGTGGGAGGAATTACTAAAGGAAGCCACCGGGCTTTCAGTCTCTCCAAGCGGCACTTCTGGGCAGGACACTGTAGGCAGTGTAAGGCTGCAGCCCCCTCTAGGCGCCCCGGCTCTGCCTGGGGGAGCCAAGTGCTGCTCCAAATGAGACCGATTTGTGTGCTTGGAAGGGTCTGGTGAGTCAAAAGCCAGTTTCCCTTCTCCTTCTGGCCCCACTCATGCATCTTGCTTGCAGTGATATCTTGCTAGCGTCTCTATTGCTGCTGGTGGTGGGGTTGTATTTGATAGTGTATATGCTGGTAAGTAAGTATTTGGTATGGGAAAGTTACTGAAATATGATGCAGGTAGCAAGTTCTGAAATGTTTTCCACATGCAGCTGTGTTCAAAGGACAGGGAGGCAGATACAAGCTCGTGCCAGGGACCTGGATTGAGTAAGACAGGGATCATGCCAACGAGCTAAATGTGTATAAATGGGGGAAACTAATAGGAGTTAAGTGGGGGATGAAGAGAGCAAAGCACATCACTGAATAATGTCAGTGAAACACTTAAAAAAAAAGCAATGTATTAACACACAGCATATTCCTAAAGGCATCCCAGGCATCCCTGTCTTATAGCTATATTTATGGGAGCTGAGTAAAAGTGGTGTGACTAAAGCTAGCTTTTCTGATGGAAAATATCAGACGATGTTACAGTGAAGGGAAGCTTCAAGCATTGAAATGCAAAAATCTTCAAGTCTGCTTTCAGATGAATTGCTGACTTAAAGTCTAATTCCTTCAAATGATACAAACTTGTAAAGTACAAAAGATTTTGTGCAAATCTGTGACTTGTCATTTAACTGGTCCAGTTTATGAATGTGGAAAAGTATGTCATTAGAATCTTATTAAGAAGTAGCAATTTAGTCATGACTGATTTTAATGATAACAAAATCTCTGCTCATTCAAGGTAAATTGAGTTATAAAATGTAAAAGGACAATGTTCTGAGAGCTAAAGACTTTTCTTTTTAAATCTTTCCCAGTTGTACAGCTACAGGTATGGAAGATATTGAATGTTATTTACAATATTTAGGTGTAACAAAGGGTAAACAATTCTTTATACTCCATTTAGAAGCAAGACCAAGATGTGTTGCTTTGGTAATAAAGACTAGTAATCTGGGGTAGGTGTGGAAAGAGTTTTAAAGCACCCTGCTTACTAAATCCATAATCACATAATAGTTAACTCACAATCTAAATGGAAGGTGTTCTTGTTTTTATAAAACATTTTTCAGGTTTGGAAAATGATCCATTAAGGGGCTGTGAAAGTGTGTGGCAAAGCTTAGGTAGAAACAAAGTGAATGGCATTTTCAGTGTGTGTTTCTCATAAAACAAATGGGGACAGCTCAAATTTTGGTATTTCTAAGTTTATTTAGTATTTCTCTTTACTTGGATGGTTTGAAGTTTTTTTCTAATTACAGTCCAAATCAGATGCCTAGCTGAAGACAGTGTATTGTACAGGCTTCTAATGCTGGCTAAACAAGTTTCCCTTAAGATGTATTTGTTCTGCTCAACACATCTGACAAAGGGTTTTGGCATTTTCTGAAATGAGGACTGTATTTATGCAACCTGAATTATTTTTAAACTATTTAACTTGTTAGCAAGAGTACAGATGGCAAGTACTGCGGTCAAATTCACAATATGTTGATAATTTTGATAATGTTTGTAACCATGGCACTTGTGAGCATTGAATAATAGGGGCATTTTTGTTTTCAGAAGCAGGTGTCCTTAAATAGTAGAAATACTTGCAGAAGTCAGGTGTCTCTCAGCAGACTGAATTCACTAAATCTTGGATTCATAAAATAGGTACTTTTAGCAAAGAGTGCAAATATAGAAATACAGGGTTAGATCCTCAGCTAATGTAAATGGTTATAGCTCCAGTAATGGACCTGTAATAATTCATGCCAGCTGCAGAGCTGCATCACAGTATGTATATTTAATTTTGTACTGACATGTACTAACTCAGACTGAAAAGTAGTGAGGTTACCTCATGGGGAAAGGACTAAAGTAGAGGCTGCTGACCTTGTTTTGGAGTTCTTCATGCCTTCATGCAGCATGGCTCCATATGGTTGACACTTCTAACCTGTGCTCTGTTCATTCCCTTCTCTCCTCTGTCCTTCTCTGTTTTCTGTATCCCATTACCTCACTTTGGTTTTTTGCCTCTTTTTCATCCTTCATTTCCCTTCCTCTTCTTCTCTGTCACTGGCCCTCCTGCCTCTCCGTCAACCTTGCAGAAATTCTCCATTCCCACACCAAAGCTGTTGCTATTGTGCCCAGCCACATACAGCACAGCCATGAGAAGCAGCAGGTGGTGCTGCAGTGAATATTGTTTTGTAATACCACTTGGGGAGAAGAGGCTGGGAGCCTCCCATGTCAAAAGTCTTTCTGTGCCTTATTCTCCCCTAGGGAAGTTGATTAGGAGTACTGCACTAATCAACTAATCAACCCAGATTAGGAACACTGCACTAAAGGGACTTGGTGCACTCATCTGTAATGTAAATTATTTCTTATGTAGGTACTGGGTGTAGTTTTCTTAAAATTACAATACAGTAGACACAAATTTATGCTTAAAGTGGCAGAAAAGGTATACATTTACAAATTCCTAAATTTGTTTCATTTAAATCAAACAAACTAGTAACCTGTTAAATAAACCAAGAAGATAAAAATGATTTTGCTCAGTTCGGCTGGACACCAAAGAAGTTCATACACCATCTTCAGAAGATTTATCGCTGAAGCTTGTTCATCACATTAGCTTTAGAGGGAGCCTGGGATTTCCACAATTTACATTTGGTATTGGTAGTTAAATGATGCTGTGGTAGGGATTATAAACCCAACTCAAAGAAAAGTAAAGTATCTACTGTTTAAAACTTTGTTGATGGAGGTGTATTTTTAAATGGACTCATTTTCAGTGCAAAATTATGTGACATGGTGTAGATCTGTTTGTGATTTGTATTCAGTATTCATTGCATGTTATTTGGCACTTACTTATTTGAAGGGGGAAATAGACACATCACTATATATCAGTGAATTTCCCCATTGTTGCCAGCAAACGTTTGCCTAGCAGTAAGTGCACATGTGAACTGAATAAGTGTCCCAGTAAAGATTCATGCTCTGGGAAGTTAAAGTTTGACACTAATCCAGAGACTGCCCCATAGCAAATGATCATGATGCAGCAACCCCATACTTCCTAAGGAAACCTAGTATTTGTGCAGCATTGTAGTCAGAGGGGGAGGATTATAGCAGTGTTGGCAGCAGTCTGCATGTGGGCGACTGGGAACTCATTCTTGATCATCACGTGTCTTCAGTCTCATAATTCAAAGCATAAAAAAGGTGAGTGAATCTACCCCTAATGTAATTTTAATGACATCGAACTGGCTCCATTTGTGTATTACTATAAGACTCTGATACTGCAAGTCCTCTATGAATGGAACTCCCAGTGGAGTTTGGAGCACAACATGTGACTGGCTTGAAGGACTGAGCCCTTCTTTAGCACAATTATGAATACTATTTGTGGCTGCAACTGGGTTAATAGTGGGGAAATTATTCACATTCATCTCGATGAATCATACACGACAATAAGGCTTACATAGGATTTTACTGGAGTATGAGTCTTGTTCTGGTCCTCGGCACAGGTAAATTTCACTCTGGAAGAATCATAGCCCAAATGAGTTATTTGATCATTGTATTGTCTTTCTAGTTTGAATACATGCAAAATTTCAACTTAATGTAACTAATGTATTTGTATCTGGTAAGTTGATGTGTTCAGTAATGAATATATTCCAAAAGGAAATTCTATTCAACACAGGAAAATACTTTTGGGATGCTGGGATTATATAGTAGTGTATATCAGGAGTACTGAATCACATATAAGGATTCTGAAGGACCGTGGATGTTAGTTAGATAGCTGACAACATCAATTGCAGAAAGAAAATGTCTGTTATACTTCAAGATTTAGATTTTGCAAATTTAGTTAAATATCTTTTTGCTACAGTTTCCTTAATTTATTTAAAAGAAGCATATCAGAAGCAACAGTTTAACTTAGATTTCTTTCAATGATTATTCAAAAGATAACAGAGTTTATGACATACTCGTTGAAAACCAATTTGCTTAATCATGGAAAAATATATAAGAAGTATATTTTTAACAGATAAGCATACAAGTTAGCAAATATAACTTTGAAGACATAGCCTTTACTCTGCCCCAATGTTCATTAAAACAAAACTCAGCTCCATTTTTTATGCTTTATAATACAGTTTTAACTTTTGTGATAATATACTGTTTCTCAAAAAACACGAATAATATCTAATATTTCTGAAACTTTGGATATATCTGGGTATCTAAAATAGCCTTTGATCCCAAATAGCAATATTGTATTGAAATGTGTATGTTCAAGAGTGCAGAATTAAAATGTGCATTCACACTAAACTGATATTTTAGTGCTTCACTGTGCTACTTTAGCATATGCATTAATACAAAGTGTTGTATTGGGTGGGAATGGGCTTGTATTTGACTTCCTGGTTTTAGGACATGTGGGTTAGGCTGGGAAAGGAAACAAAATGTTTCTTTATTAGTTGGTCAAGACCAGCTAGTATCAATTAGTAAGATTTGTAGATGACTTCATTTTAGGTATAATAGACCGTAGTAGGATGAGGGTGCTATATTGTATCTACACATTCCCCTCATAAGATGATTTGAAGGTCTTAGGATAAATGTATACTGTGCAACCCTCCTCCCCCCCTCCTCCATGGGACTGAGTTTTAAAACTCAGGTAACTGACACAGGTTCATGCCATGAACTGAAGACAGCAGTGCTGACATTCCAGCTCAGAGAGGAGCATAGGCTCTTAGATCCTCCCTACTTCCTGGGTTTCAGAGACTGGGTTCCAGCACAAATGGGATCAGCTACATTGGTATTTTTAGCCTTGTAGTGTGAGCCTGAGTCAGCTGATGTGTGATTCCAGAACCACTGCCATGTTTTGTTTGTTTTTCTATCAGTATAAATGTAAACAGATAATTTTAAACAAAATAAAAACTATATTTAAGAATGTTGGAGGTAAAAATTGCAGGTTGATGCCAACTTACAACAAAGGCACTTCCCAATCTGCACTATGCATATATACATACATATATATAATATATATAAAAACCATAAAAATATAGGCATTGAAAGGACATTGAGAAGCCATCACATCCAACCCTCTGTGTTGAGGCAGGACCAAGTCTACCTAGATGATTCCTGATGGAGTTTGTTCAGGCTTGTCTTAAAAGCCTCCGGTGACAGAGGTTCCACAAGCTTCCCCTGGAAGCTTATTCCAGAGTTGGTCTACTCTTATAACTATAAAGATTTTCCTGATATCTAAACTGGTTTTCTCTTCTTGCAGAGTAAGCCCATTACATCTTCTCCTACCTTTAGTGGAGATGGAGAATAATTGATCACCATCCTAATTTTGGGGGGGAGAACCATAGCTTACAAAAAAAGAAACACACACACAAATGTAGGTGTTTAATAGTGTATGGATACAGTGGGCACGCTAATTATGCAGTTTTTAGAATTTTTTTTCTCTTTATTAAATAAATTTTTTTTTTTTGTAAAACAACGAACAGTCACTCACATTGAGAAATCTCATGGTATATTTCACATGATATATTTCAAACATTAGCTCACATTCACATTTGTTATTCTCTTGTTACTCAAAAATAATTCAGAGGATTATTCTCAGTTTCCCCTAGAATATTCAGCTCATTTCAGAAAAAGATGGGGAAAATTTCAATCCCCTTCCCTCTGAATGTTTTTTTGGAAAGTCTGAGCATGTGAAAATATCGGGGTGAGGATTTGGGTGGAGATTTTTTAATGAGAAATGTTTACCAAATTAAAATATCCACTATGGTTGTGTTGAGTTACTTGGGCTGAGTGTGTAGAAAAAACCATAATCCTTTTGAATAAGAGCATCCAGTTTTAAAATTTCATATCAAATTATGTTGTATAAAGAGTGTGTTGTTCTGAAATTAATGTATGGAATTCAGTATGTTTGCTGAGGTGAAACACAGTGGTGAATGTCTGTATCCATTGTTTCCTAAAATGCCCATTATTAAAGTGTTGGAAGGTATGCTTTCCCCAATGTTCTATGACTAAGTATTTGGATGTGATGCACTTTTCTGCATATAGAGATATTTCTTGCAAAGGTAGATGCTAATATAACTAGGGAAGCATTTTTGACAGCTGTGACAATAACTTTTGCTCTAAGATTATTTTGCTCTTCTCTGTTATCTTTCCAACCTTTTGATTCTTGATAATACCTCTTGTGACTAGAAATAGCAGTTTCTCTCCATAGTGATGAACAGTAAATAATCATGTGGTTGCTAAAACCAACCTGACCTGCCTCTGGCAAAAAGACTGGAATAATGTTATCTATAACAGTTATACTTGGTTTCTTTAACCTTATTCGTCTTTTGGGATGCACTAAGGAACAGTAGAGAAAACTGTTAGCCATTTAAGAGCATTGCTCAGATTCTACAAAAACAAAAAACACCAACCCCCCAAAAAATCAAAAAACAAAACAAAACCCAAATGGTATATTATGAGATTTGTAATACACTTAGGGCACGTCTATACTAGGAAATTATTTTTAAATAATTAAATTCAAGATAATAACTCCTGAAATAACTATTTGAAAATATGCTTATTCCCCTGAGGAGAGCAGGAGTACAGATTTTAAAATAACCAGCCCATTATTTTGTAATAAAAGCTGATAGTGTGGATGCTCCACTTATTATTTCGAAATAAGGGGGTTATTTCAAAATAACTCCCTAGTGTAGACCAGGGCTTAATTTTACTCACTTAAAATATGCCCCTTGGGAGTGAAATAAACTTGTTTTGATTTTTAAAATAAAAATTAATTCAATGTTGTGTTTCAACTGATTTTTTTGATGGCTCCAGTTAAGGTAACAGGCTGTTGGATATTCACCTCTTACAGGGACAATGGACCTATAATATCTGAACTGCCTGGGAGATGCCTGGACAGTGCAGAACACATACTTGGGGAAAATTGCCTAGGAGTATGTTGGGGTCACACTGTCAGTAGTAACCCAGGTTGGTAGAAGCCAGAGTGTAGCTGATATGCTGCTGACAGGCTTTTGGGGTCAGACTTGGTGGGACTGCAGTTGTATGCAGACAGCTGGTGTAACCAGCATGCTGTTTGTGAGCAACCCAGGTTGGGAGCTACAACAGCAATTCACTGTCAAACACCCAAGGCTCCAAGGCACAGCCCCTCACTGGTCTGTATTAATCCTGGAATGTGGTGCAGAAAACCAAAACAATGCATATTATTATTTGTTTAGTATGCATTATGATTGAAAAATAGCCATTGTCCTTAAAATATCCAAAATTCCTTGGTGTTTTTACTTGATTGAATACATGCTGGATGCCTCCATAACTTATTGGCTCAACAACAGAATAATTTCTCTATTGTTATTTGAGAGCAATGGAGGTTACTTCAGACAATATTGAGTAGTGTGGTCTGGGTAGAATGCTTAAACCTCTTTGATTGAATCTCTATTAATAAGCTCCACTCTCTGCTTTCCATTACCAGTAACCTCTGGTTTAACATTCAAAATAGTCAGGTTGGTTTACAGTCCTGTTTGTTACCTCTAATAAACCTCCTATGACACTTTAGGCAAGAGTACCCATTGTAATGCAGGGCACATGCTTAGATTTAGTTTTGCTCTACCTATTATTTGTCACAGTGAATATTCAAATCATAAAAGGAAAAGGTGGGGATTACATTTAATACACCTGAACTTCCATACTCCAGATGTCCCAGGAACACCTGTGGTTCAGACCTTGTCAGGAAGAGCAGGAAGCAGGTCTGTGTTCTGCCTCTCCCCTGACCCCAGTTGGGGGAATGGCAACGAAACAAAGCACTTCTCCAGAGGCTTTTCCCCCACCATTTCCATAGCAACGAGGGGGCAGTGCCTGGGAATGGTGTGCGGGAGGCGGGGTGGTGGGAGTGTGGGGTGGGGGTGGGGTGCTGGAGCCACCTGTGCCCCTGGGAGCAAGGTTCCATGTAAGCACCATGCCTCATCCCCATCCCCTCATGCACCCTCCCTCCCTCTCCGATCCTGCCCCAGCACCCTCCATGATCTGCAAATATTCCTTAGTCCTTCATATCCTATTTCCCAGCATTGCCAAATTGAAGAGGTTTAAGTTTAACATGGTTTCACACAGGCTCCCGGTATGCACAGAGAGCCAGCTGAAAAGCCAGATCCCCACATGTACCGGCTCCTGCAGAGCTGCCTGTTCCCTCACCACACACACAGTGTTGCTTCTAATGCAAAGGCAGCAGCACGTGGGGTGGGGAGGCAGGTGGGAGCTGGTACACATGGGGAGCAGGCTTAAAAGCCAGCTTCCCACACGCACTAGCTCCGGGAAGCTACCTACCCCCCATAAGTAATTATGTAACTGCTGACATTTTCAGCGGTTACACAATTACTTAAATGCATTTTAACATCCCTAGGGAGGACTGTATCCCTAGCATGCCGAAAGAAAACTAGCACCATGGACAGGTCAGTTACTTTCAAGGACCAGAAGATCAAGAGAAAACTCCTACTTGACTGCAAGGACTGAGCAGCTGAATGCTCTGTGTTGAGGGTGAGAAAAGTGGTGGGACCATGGAGAAGCATTAGTGAGAGGAAATACTGAACAGGAGGCTGCTATCCATAGGGTCCCTGGCCTGGAAACTGGAGTAGTAGGTGGGCTGGTTTTGGTTCCTCCCACTCGCCATTGAAGATACTGGTATGATTATTAGACTTAGACACTAACACAGGGAAAACACAGACAGTGACATAGCTGGAGGGCTGAGCTGGAGAATGCTGCAATTCCAGAAGTCAACTTTGGGGCTATAGGAAAAAACAGTGAAATGGCTCTGTGGTTTTTTTTTTTAAGTGGTGACTGCTGTTTTGAAAGCTGTCAAAACTTAAGCATCATTTTATCTTTTCACCAAGGGCCCAAGTTATTCCTGGGTGCCAAAAGGCCTACCAACTGGCCAAAAATCTCACATGACTTCTGCCACACAATCAGGGATTTTCAATTAAAAAAAAGTGTCACAGTGAAAATTTCAGGACCATACAAAATATCAAAATAATAAGCTTTATACACGATGTATTGTTTTGAAAAGGATCTTCCATCTTCAGTTTTCCTAGCTCTGCCACAGTGCCTGCATTTAGCTACAGTAGAATGCTGCATGATGAAAGGGCATCTGAACATGGATCTTAAGCTTCTCTTGTAGGAGAGGACATGAGGTCATGCTATAAATGTCCCTTATTAGCTTGGAATATGTTGCTTTCCAGACCCATCCCGACTAAATATTGGTGCAATGGGAAAAATTGTTAAGACAGCCATATCACTTTCAGTTACAGTGAAAATACTTACAGTTAGGTTTTGGGGTGAAAATTCATCATTGCATTACCAGCTTTCTAATCTGTTTGTGTTAAAATATCTACTTTAAACTTCCCTCCCTCAATCCCCATGAAGAGCAACTGCCTTAAATGTCATCTACAATATCTACTGTAACCCTGCAGCAACATAAAGTCCTTTAGTGCAGTGTGAATTGAGCTACACAGATGGCATCCAAAGTCTGTAACTGTTTTCCTGATATTTCTGTAGTGGAACACCCTTTCCCCCTCTTTCTCCTACCCTGATTTGGACTCCCTATCAGTTCTTTAGTCCCAAATTACCTCTTTTCTGCGTCCATTGCGAGTATCTTGTTAGTACCTAGTCACCACCAGAAGAAAGATGATTGGGTTTCCATCTGTTTTTTTTGTGTACTACTTGGTACTTGCCAAATGTCAAATTTGTAATATATTTCTCTTTTAAATTTGGTTTGTTCTGAATGCCCTCCTTTCACATATAGATTATTGATTTGGTTATTTACTATGTTCCAGTTGAAGACTCCAGTCTGAGGCTTTTAACATTTCAAATCCTTATTATGCTTGTGTTTCAAAATGTTACCTTTATTAATGATACATGGATTTTCTATCTTACTACTGAATCATTGGCTATAACAAATTTATAAGTGTTTCATCTGAAGTGGGAGTATGCTGAAGATTCAGTAATCAATAATTATAATTCCATTGTTAGTTTGAGCAACATCAGGATTTAGTTGAGTTGTGTGAAGTAAATTATTGGGTATTAAAACAAATAATACTTCTAGACACTACAGTGAGCAAGTGGATCACATTGTTTTGTATAAAGTTATTGGAAAAGTCAAGTGGTCTTTGAAATTTAGACCATCTTTCAATCCTCTTGTTACAATTAGTCACTTTAAAAAAACAACTGACAAATCAGCACTTCTCTGAATGTACCAATGAGAACATATGACATAGTTATGTTAATATTGTTACTTATTGACTTTTCTTTCCTTATGAGCATCCATCAAAATTCAGCAAATGCCAGAGTTGTATGTACACCTTTTTTTTGTCAATTAATGTACATAAATTCTTGTTTCTTGTTTCTGGTATATGTTAACTTGAAGCTTTCATAGTCAATGTGATAATGCTTTAAAAAAATGGAATAAACCCACCATTTCTTCAACCCCACTGAAATCCTACTAGACATTTATGTGCATATTTGGGCACCTAAATACCTTTAAAATCTGGCCCTAAATCCTTAGATATTGTTTGATATGCATTTTTATAGCATATCAGTGGCCTGAATAAGTTCTAAAGGACTCTTTGTGAGGTAATGAAAAATATGCCAGCATCATAATATGCATTGTCAGTAGCATGCTAAACACTGATTATGATCAGTAACCACTTTTGTTATTCCCACTGTTAAAATAATTATTCTGCAGTATAATGCATATGTTTTGAACTTAATAGATTCTAATAAAAACATTTTCTTATACATTTGAACAAAAATTTAAGTTAGCAACAGGAGATTTATGTGACATGGAGCAAAAGAATTAAAGCATACAATAAAATAATGTCAAATATTTAAATAAATAGGCCTATATTATTTGGCCACATCTTCACTGGAACTGGTTGAAAATGTGCAAGTGGAAGGCAGCGTGAGAGAAAATGACCATGAAATCATTTAGATTCATGATTCTAAGGAATGGTAGAAGGAAGAACTGCAAAATAGAGACAATGGATTCAGAAAGGCAGTTTTTAGTAAACTCAGAAAGCGGTAGGTAAGATCCCATGGTAGGTAAGGTCCTTGGATGCGGCAGAAAAGCTCAGCAGTGTAGATATAGCCTAAGAGGAAAAACAACTGAAGAGAGTTGGCAGTTTTTTAAAGAGACATTATTAAGGGCCCAAAAACAAACTATTCCACTGCGTAGGAAAGATAGAAAGTATGGCAGGAGACTACGTTGGATCAACCAGGAGATCTTACATGATCTAAAAATCAAAAAGGAACTGTATAAAAAGTGGAAACTAGGTCAAATTACAAAGCATGAATATAAGCAAACAACACAGGTATGCAGGGGCAAGATTAAAAAGGCAAAGGCAAAAAACTAGCTAAATCTAGCTAGAGACATAAAGGGTAACAAGAAGACATTCTACAAATATATTTGAAGGAAGAGGAAGATGAAGGTCAGGGTAGGCCCATTGTTCAGTGAAGAGGGAGAAACAATAACGGGAAACTTGGAAATGGCAGAGGTGCTTAATGACATCTCTGTTTTGCTTTTCACCAAGAAGTTTGATGGGATGCCTAACATATTGAATGCTTGTGGAAATGAGGTAGGTATAGAAGTTTAAAAAAAAAAGAAAAAAGTTAAAAATCACCTAGAAAAGTGGATGTCTTCAAGTCACCAGGGCCTGATGAAATGCATCCTAGAATACTCAAGGAGCTGACAGAGGAGGTATCTGAGCCTTTAGCAAACATCTTTGAAAAATCATGGAAGTTCAGAGAGATTCCAGAAGACTAGAAAAATGCAAATATAGTGACCATCAACAGAAAGGGAAATAAGAACAACCCAGGAAACAACAGACCAGTCAGTTTAACTTCTGTGCCAAGGAAGATAATGGAGCAAGTAATTAAAGAATCCATTTGCAAACACCTGGAAGATAATAAGGTGATAGGAAACAGCCAACATGGATTTGTAAAGAACAAATCATGTCAAACCAATCTGATAGCTTTCTTTGATAAGATATCAAGCCTTGTGGATAAGGGAGACGTGGTGGACATGGTATACCTAGACTTTAGCAAGGCATTTGACACAGACTTGGATGATCTTTTTATCAATAAACTAGGAAAATACAAGCTAAGGTACGTCTACGCTGTAACGCTATTTCAGGATACCAAAGTATCCTGAAATAGCTATCCCGCGTCTTCGCAGCAAGCCCCTTATTTCATGCTCACTATTCCGAAATCCCTGTAAACCTTATTCAATGAGGAGTAAGGGATGTTTTGAAGTAGTGCTTTATTTCAAAATATGGTGCTCTATAGACAGCGCCAAATGACAAAATAAGGTATTTCAAAATAGCATAGAAATAAGATACGCAATGTGCATAGTTCAAATTGCGTACCTTATTTTGAGTTACGGTGTTTTCTAGACACTCTCCTAGATGGGGCTACTATAAGGTGGGTGCATAACTGGCTTAATAACCATTCTCAGAGAGTAGTTATTAATGGTTCACAATCATGCTGGAAGGGCATAAAAAGTGGGGTTCTGCAGGGATCTTCTTTTGGGACTGAATCTGTTCAATATCTTAATCAACTATTTTGACGATGACATAAAGAGTATAATTATTAATTTTGCAGATGATACCAAGCTGGGAGGGATTGCAAGTGCTTTGGAGGATAAGTTCATATTTCAAAATGATCTAGACAAACTAGAGAAATGGTCTGAAGTAAATAGGATGAAGTTTAATTAGGGCAAATGGAAAGTACTCCATTTTCACACATACAAAATGGGAAGTGATTGTTTAGGAAGGAATACTGCAGAAACGGAGCTAGGGTTCACAGTGGACCACAAGCTTAATATGAGTCAACATTGTGACACAGTTGCAAAAAAAGCAAACATGATTCTGGGATGCATTAACAGGAGTGTTGTGAGCAAGACACGAGAGAGTCATTCTTTCACTTTACTTTGCGCTAATTAGGCCTCAGTTAGAGTATTGTGTCCAATTCTGGGCACCACATTTCGAGAAAGATGTGGAGAAATTGGAGAACGTCTAGAGAAGAGCAACAAAAATGATTAAAGATCTAGAGAACATGACCTATGAGAGAAGATTGAAAGAGCTGGGCTAATTTAGTTTAGAAAAGAGAAGACTGAGAGGGGACATAATAGCAATTTTCAAGTATCTAAAAGGGTGTTTCAGAGAGGAGGGAGAAAAAATATTCTCCTTGGCCTCTAATGATACGACAAGAAGCAATGGGCTTAAACTGCAGCAAGGGAGATTTAGGTTGGACATTAGGAAAAACTTCCTAACTGCTAGGGTGGTTAAATACTGGAATAAATTGCCTAGGGAGATTATAGAATCTCCATCACTGGAGCTATTTAAGAGCAGGTTGGATAGACATCTGTTAGGGGTGCACTAGATGGTTGCTTGGTCCTGCCATGAGGTCAGGGGACTAGACTTGAGGATCTCTTGTGGTCTTGTGGTCTCTTCCAGTTCTAGTATTCTATGACTGACTATATGGAAGATCGACACTGCCGCAGTCAATCCTCTGGAGTTCAATTTAGTGGGTCTAGTGAAAGCCCAGAGGACACCACAATTGGTGCCAGTACTCTGGAGCAAGGGCTCCTGTTGACCTTCCACTGTGTGGACAGCACAGAAACATGATTTAAAATACATGGACTCCAGCTACATAATTAACGTAGCTGGAGCTCCATATCTTAATTCGACCTTCCACTGTAGTGTAGACCAGGTCTTTGTGTAGTAATTATAGGAATCAGTACTGGTAGGTTTTGCCATGAGTTGAACAGATCTTCTACTTTACTTCTGGGAGTCCAAAGTGATGCCACATTTTTTCCCTATAAACTAGGTAATTTGTGCTTTGGCAATGCAAGTAATATATTCTAATACTAAGACGTCTCTTATTAAATTCAGGCATGTGGCTACCATTGATACTATGTCAGTTATGTACAACGCTGTCTATTGAAGCATGAGGTTTCCCAGCTCTGATTTTTCCAAAATTGCCCATTTTTAACAGTAGTGAAACAGCCAATGTTAACTGGAAATGGATGACAGGGAAGAGATCATGTGAGGATTACCTGTTGTGTTCCCTCCTTCTGGGGCATCGGTATTGGCCACTGTTGGCAGACAGGATACTGGGCTAGATGGACCTGGGCTAGTCTGATCCAGTATGGCTGTTCTTATGTTCTTATGTCATGTTCTTATGTAGATTATCTGCTCTATTTGTAACTGTTGGAATTACTTCCACTTTGAAGTTCCCTCCTAAGCAAAACATTGGATGTCTTTTCATGTATGTCAACAATTGTGGTATGCATATTTCCTCAATGGGTCTTTTTGTCAGCTCTCATTTTCCTATTTCATCCTCCTTCTTTCTGGGACTATAGCGCTAAACATAAAAATTAAGATAATTTGTTTTTAAATATTGAGCTGTCTAGTTATGCTAAAACTAAAGTTGAGCAAATATGTGTGTGGTGGGGGAGGGCGTTTAGGATGAGGGTCTCAGTAATTTGAAACATGAAATAACCCAAATAACCTTTTGTACCGAAGTCCCCAAAATACAGAAGGCTTTGAAAATGGCTCCTAGCTCCCATGAGCATAGACATCAAATGGTGGTTGTACAGAAAAATTACTTTGGGGAGGAAAAAGCAAACTGAACAACGAAACACAAAGTTAAAATAATGCTGTTCACAAAATAATTCCTGAAGACTGTGTAATATCCAAAATATGATTGACTTAGTTGAAGAAGGCATGCTTTATTAAACTGTCTATTAAAATTCACACAATGTGGAAGGAAGATTGAAAGAACAGAATTAGATTTTAGGATACTTATTTCTGAAATAGTATCAGTGCATCATTTCTGAATGGTACTGTCAAATTTATTGTATATACTGAACATAGTAACCACAATTAATTGCCTATATATCATGTTATTCATTTGTTTTATCACTCAGATTATAGATTATCTGGTATTCATTAGGAACCTTGCATTCATAGAAATGCATATTAGATGTTAAAACTGCAATATGTGAGAGTAAACACTCAACGACAAACTTCAGCTTCATAAAAATAAGCAGTTAGCAAGAAAAATAATACAGTACAAAACTTCCCATCCTTCAATTACTGACAAAAGCCTCATATCTCAAGCATTGAAAACTAAAGTTTTAAGTGTGCTATGCAGCCCACAGTTGGAAACATGAGTGCAAACTCCTGTACTAATGTACAGGTATCATAGAGTACATCTAGACTGCAAGCTTCACGGACAAGGTCAGCTCCCTCCCAGACAAATGCACTAGGCAACACAGTATGGGAAGGAGGTGGACAGCCCTTGGTGGGGAAAGAACAGGTTAGGAACTATTTAGAAAAGCTAAACATACACAAATCCATGGGCCCGGATTTAATGCATCTGAGGGTACTGAGGGAGATGGCAAATGTCATTGTGGAGCCTTTGGCCATTATCTTTGAAAACTTGTGGAGATTGGGAGAGATCCTGCATGATGGGAAAAAGGCAAATGTAGTGCCCATCTTAAAAAAAGGGAAGAAGGACAATCCAGGGAACCACAGACCAATCAGCCTTACCTCAATCCCCGGAAAAATCATGGAGGGGATCCTCAAGGAATTCATTTTGAAGCACTTGGAAGAGGGGAAAGTGATCAGGAATAGTCAACATGGATTCACAAAGGGCAAGTCATGCCTGACCAATCTGATTAGCTTCTATGATGAGGTAACTGGCTCTGTGGATATGGGAAAGTCGGTAGATGTGATATACCTTGACTTTAGCAAAGCTTTTGATACGGTCTCCCACAATATTCTTGCCAGCAAGTTAAGGGAATATGGATTGGATAAATGGACTGTAAGATGGATAGAAAGCTGGCTAGACTGTTGGGCCCAACGGGTAGCGATCAATGGCTCAATGTCAGGTTGGCAGTCACTTTCTAGCGGAGTGCCCCAAGGATCTGTTCTCATACTGGTTTTGTTCAGCGTCTTTATTAATGACCTGGATGAGGGGATGGATTGCACCCTCAGCAAGTTCACAGATGACACTAAGCTAGGGGGAGAGGTAGATATGCTGGAGGGCAGGGATAGGGTCCAGAGCGACCTGGACAGATTAGAGGATTGGGCCAAAAGAAATCTGTTGAGGTTCAACAAGGACAAGTGTAGAGTCCTGCACTTGGGATGGAAGAATCCCAAACATTGTTACAGGCTGGGGACCGAATGGCTAAGTAGCAGTTCTGCAGAAAAGGACTTGGGGATTACAGTGGATGAGAATCTGGATATGAGTCAATACTGTGCCCTTTTAGCCAAGAGGGCTAATGGCATATTAGGGTGCATTAGGAGGAGCATTGCCAGCAGATCCAGAGAAGTGATTATTCCCCTTTATTCGGCTTTGGTGAGCCACATCTGGAGTATTGTGTCCAGTTCTGGGCCCCCCACTATAGAAAGGATGTGGACGCATTGGAGAAGGTCCAGCGGAGGGTGACCAAAATGATTAGGGGGCTGGAGCGCATGACCTATGAGGAGAGATTGAGGGATTTGGGTTTGTTTAGTCTGCAGAAGAGAAGAGTGAGGGGGGATTTGATAGCAGCCTTCAACTTCAATTTCGAAAGAACATGATTGCAGTGTGGATGCAGATGAAGTTTTTTTTAAAAAAAGGCCAGTTTAAAAAAAAACAAAAAACAACCCAATGTAGTCTAGACATACCCTCAGTCTTGTCTTGGAAGAAGCAGCTTTTTAGGCAACTGTTGATGGATATGCCTCCATGACCAGGCAGTATTTGACCGCTTCATGTGTACTTATCAACTCAGTAAATATCAATAATAAGGTAGTTGGAGTCGCCTCATCCCAAAAGCCACTACAAACTGGATTAAGATGACAAATTCATTTCACAGTGGTTACAGCTTTTGATCATCTTGCACCGGACTAAGTATGGTTGGTACTTTCCAGAAAACTTATCACATTTTACTTATCACATTTTACTTAAACAAACAAAGTATTAGAGCCTGAATCTTATTGACAGAAAGGCTTCTTTACACTATCAATACTATGGAAAAGGGTGGGGTTTTTTTGGTTTTTTGTTTTTTGCAAATGCCCATCCTACACAGAAAACAGGGGGTCCATTGTCCATACTTGCTGGAAGAAGGAAGTAGAGCTTTGTGGTGGGAGCAGGAGGAAGGTCAGAAACTTCTGCAAAAAGGTGAGTGGTGGTCAGCTTTGCAACACTCACTCACCCTGTAAGAATATAAGGGCAGAAGGCTTTTTAGAAGCAAGCCCTATTGAGGGAAAATTCCTTTCTCCGTGCAGCAGGCAATATGGGAAGCAGACAGTCTAATTGCTGGCATGTCCTTGTGGCTGATGTCCTGTGCAGGTACCCCAATAGGGAAGGCATCCATTGGCCTGATAAATGGCTTGGTAAAAGACTCAAAATTATATGCTTGTTAAAGGAATGGAATGGTGTGGGTGAGGGGCTCATATGGTTGTAACAGCAGAAAGCCAACCCCCCTTTCTTATAGCTCATCTTACTCCTCCTATGAGGGAGGGTAGATGGTAAGGTTCTGGCAATGGATTTGCTGGATGGTCATGGACAGGAAAAGAGGGAGCGCTGGTAAAAGTCTTGCAATATTCTGGAGGGACCTGAATGGAAAAGAGGGGGATTTGGTGGAAGCCCATGGGCAATTACAGAATAAACCAAGAGTTATCTGCACTGTACAGTGTTATCTGCTGGGTAGTCCCAAACACCCAATAATAAATTTTCAGTCTGATTAAATTCATATCACGTGTCTCCTCTCCTTCTTTTGGTATAATTGGACAATGAGAATCAGACCCATATTTTGTAATGGTGATAAGTGGTGTAAGATATTTTTCTTTTAAAAAAAATGACCAAAATAATATGTGGAGTGGTACCTCTTCAGACATCTGCTATGTGAAAATCTGCTTTAAAATAAATCAATGTGTGTAGAACTCAGTCAAGAAGATATGAATAAATTCAAATTTCTTGTGAGGATTTTTCTATGTCATGCTAGATTTTTCTCCAAGGAGACAATGGACCTTGTTCTTTTTCTGTTGAAATAGATGACCGATTGACATCAGTGGAATGGTTTTATGAAGACTTGTTAACATATTTTTTAGTTTCACATGTACGAAATTCTTTTTAGTTGTTCTGGGGCTACTAAATACAATATAGGGAATCTGTGAGTTAGATAACTAAAACATTATCTACTTTAGACCCACAACAAAATTACTCATTTTAGTAAATAGCAAAATAAACTGTATTAGATCATTAATGATTTATTGTTAAATGTGCATATTTTAACACTCTTCTAGGTTTACAATGATGTATGCTATTTTTCAGTTTATTAAGTAAAAGCTTCTGTGCTACTGTTGAAATAATTTATTTCAGCATGAGAAGTTTACTTTATCATCTGTCAAAAATGTCAATCAGTTGTTATGCAGATGTCTTCCCAATAGAAATCACTAGGGTTTCAAACTTGCAGCAACTATTTTGGTGACTAGTGGTAGTTACTGTCAATTTAAGTAACTTTTGGGTGACATTGACAAGGACACAAGAGGGCCTGAATTTTAGCTAATAAAGTTAACTTTTGTATTGAAACAAAGAAAAAGACATAAAACATGGTCATTTGATTTCCTTTTCAGTTTTACTTGAAAGAGGTTTCAAAGTGGTACAAGATACAGCTGCAGAACTGTGTTTCTTTTCTGTCAGGTAACTCAATGCTCCTGTATTCGATCTTCCAGGGTTCAATTTAGCGGGTCTAGTGAGGACCTGCTAAATCAAACAATCATGCCCTCATCACCTCTGGAACTTGATGGGTCACAAGGAGTAAGGGAGGTTTCTCTTTTGACCTCCTGCAGTGGGATCACTGGAGAAATTTGATTTTAGGTGCGTCGACTGCAGCTACGCTATTCTCATAGTTGGAGTTGCATATCTTAAATCAAATTTCTTCCCAGTGTAGATCTGGCCTTAGAAGAGTGTGAGGAAAATAAGGGCTGTCAATTTGAAATGATCCAAACTGCTTTGTGGAAAACTGGTTTAGTATATTCTTTCTGATCTCTCAACTACTGATATCAGTGGAATTGCTGGGGAGGCAGCCTGTTGTGGTTTGGAATGGGGGTGGGTGGAAGGTTGAGTAAAATTGAGTGGGGATTGAAACAGGGATTATTCATGTTTATCAAGGAATAGCTTTGATAGATGCTAAAGGAAGTCCTTTTCTGGTATGCCTTTTCTGGTGGACTAGCTGTCGCAACCTCAAGATTTTAAAGGCATATAGTTTGAGACTACAAAGATATCTGGCTTTCTTAGAGGAGGATAGAAACCCTCCAAGATTGGCATATGCAATTTTTTATATATTATAAGTTAAATAATTTAGTAAAACTGACTCCAAGTGAAGCAACTGAAGGAATTCTGAATGACTTATAATGTTATACTGTTGTAACTTGACATTTCAGTACACATCCTCTTCCACGTGGCATTAAAACAATGAGAAACATTGCAAGTTGTGTGTGCAGTGCCATATATGTCAAGGAAAGATTAGGGAACATCTTCAAAGGAAGTTGCCAAAAAAAGGTCATTGAAATCCCTGAAATACCCTTACATATTGGCTAGGATGGTGGAGCAGAGAAGCTTGGAAAATGCTTGGGCAATGCTGTGCTTGGGCAATGCTTTTTTTGGGGGGGCAGGGCGGATGTGTGTGTTCAGTTCCCATAAGGATTCTTAAAAATGTATTTGATGACTTGTGGCTTGGTGAACCACTGTGCTGTGATTTTGTTTGTGTCTGTGGTCTTCTCTATAACCCAATGCTCTGATAACCTGCTGGGCCAGTGGACACTTGGCTGTGCATTGTTTTGCAGGCCCCTTATCTGAATTGCTTTAGGGCTCAATTATTATCTTCTCCCTGTAGTTGCTATACTTTTTAACTGGAAGGAAGAACTAGTACTTGGTTAAGGCACTCTGAGCCAGGAAAGGTGGGCTTTGTTGACATCACATCTAGTTTATCCATATGTAATATCGAAATATTTGCCTACTTCTTCAATATGCTGGTAGACTAAGTTAATTAACATTTGTAAAATATCCTAAATATACATAGCATGGTGGTATATATT
Source organism: Rafetus swinhoei (assembly GCA_019425775.1). NCBI lineage: Eukaryota > Metazoa > Chordata > Testudines > Trionychidae > Rafetus > Rafetus swinhoei. The sequence goes on along the minus strand of CM033443.1, from coordinate 34,417,790 downwards.
TTCAGATGTTTTAAAAATAGTAGGATAAAACAGGCTGTGTTAAAAATGGAAATGAAAAATGACAGTCAAAAAGTGTTACATATAAAGATTATTACTTCAAGTCCAATCAGCAGCGATTGCCTGGGATATATTGTGTCAATAGGTGCCGATTTTCCCTCTAGACAGAAAGACTCTGCCCTCCGTTCCACCCCTTCTCCCAAGACTGACTCTTCCCTGCCTCTTCCTCCAAGCTCTCCCCATTCCCGCTCCTTCCCCTCCTTCCTGGAGCTTCCTGAATGCCATGAATCATCAGTTTGCAGTGCTCCAGAAGCACCAACAGGATTTGATAAGTGGGGCCACCAGTGGGTGAGAGGTGCAGGTGAGGAAGGCACAAGGGGGCAGTTTGGTGCTGGAGGGTGCACAGCACTCACTAGTTTTTCCCTGTGGTGCGCCACCTCTGGAACACCCACAGAGTGAGCAATATAACTGCCTGTTGGTGAATTTCAGTACTGGTCACATATGCTGTAATTGGGGAGCTGTTTGTGTAATGCCAGCAGAAGGACTCAGACCTTGGACTGATGGATCTTAGTGCATGAGTCTCTACTGCATGAGCTAAAAGACAGCTGGCTTTCAGCTAAGGTTGCAGGGCAGACTTATTACTCTCTCTGTATGTGCCCTCGGTGCCACTAGCTGGGACATTACACCATACCCAGTAAGTGTGTGGGTTATGTATTTACTATAGCTGAGGAAGCGTGTCCCAAGTTTCAGATACATCCCAGCTGAAATCCTGGATGAGCCTCCACTTGCCAGCAGGTGGAATCAAAACTGGAACCTTTGGCGCTTAATGCATGGGCCTCTACCACATGAGCCAAAAGCCAGCTGGCTGTTAGCTAAGGCTGTAGAGCAGGCTCATTATTCTCTCTATAAATGGTCTTAGTGCCACTAAATAGGACAGTACACCACACCCAGTTGCTGTGTGTGTTACATTTGGACTCTGCCATTTCTCTTTATTTTGCTTGTGTTTAACTCCTTTCCTATCCTGATGGGCATTTGTAATCCTTCTTATAGTTACTGTGATTTGAATGTATGTCTTAGGACTGGTAACTGTTTTAATGTTGATCTGTTGCTTAGGTTCACATTTGCACAGGCTATCACAAGATTCATGTAAATAAATTTGGATGAAAAAAACCATCCCATTCAGCATAAAATCTACAAAATCCCTTTCCTTCCAGTTCTTTGAACTAAGACAATTTACATGACCAAGAGAGTGAACTTAATTAATCTTGCATACTCATACACATTACTGAATTCTGAATCAAAATGTTATTCAAAGTTTAATTATTATTTGATAGTCATATATAAAACAGTGGTATAGAGAATTAGGCACCCCTCTTTACCTTTCGGCTGTGTCTACACTGGGCCACTTATTCCGGAAAAGCAGCCGCTTTTCCGGAATAAGCTGTGAGCTGTCTATACTGGCCCCTTGAATTTCCAGAAAAGCACTGATGATCTACTGTAAGAAATCAGCTGCTTTTCCGGAAAAACTATGCTGCTCCCGCTCGGGCAAAAGTCCTTTTTCCGGAAAACTGTTCCGGAAAAGGGCCAGTGTAGACAGCCCAGCAGTCTTTTCCGCAAAAAAGCCCAGATCGCGAAAATGACGATCAGGGCTTTTTTCCGGAAAAGCGCATCTACATTGGCCACGGACGCTTTTCCGGAAAAAGGGCTTTTCCGGAAAAGCATCCTGCCAATGTAGACGCTCTTTTTCCGGAAATACTTATAACGGAAAACTGTTCCGTTTTAAGCATTTCCGGAAAATCATGCCAGTGTAGACACAGCCTTCATGTATTTTTATTTTAAAGGAGCTATTCAGGGAAATTATTAAAGCAGTGAATTTACAACTCATAAAAATAAATAGTTTTCCAGCAACACAGTTAACCTGTGGAACTTATTGCTGCAGTATACCATGAAGGCCAAAAGTATCACTGAGTTATTATTATTACGGGATGAGGTGGATATAAAAAATAGAAGATCTTCAGTTTTATATGAGAGATGAAAAATACAATTATTAAAAGGGATATAAAACTTATAATTAAGGGCAAAATTCAATCATTAAATAGGAAGATGCAAAGAGATTTACCTTTCAGTCAGGTTATTTCATAATTGTTTCCTATAGGGTTTCTTTTATACTCCACTGGAGCATGTGGTATTGGTTAGAGAAAGGATACTAGACTAGGTGAACCACTTTTTAATTTTGTTCTTGATATCAATTAGCACAGTTCTTATTCCTAAATTCCAGAGCTATCTTCCTAAAATTTTTTTTTTTCAGAATATCAGAGTATTTGGTTCTCTATTTTTTTAATTTTTTGCTTTTAGAAAAGTTAAGTGAAAATGTACTTAACATATCTTTACAGAGTACAGTTGATTTGTAAATGCTCAAGTTATGGAATGCACTTATGGTTTTCACCGCACACAACTTGGTCTCATGCTATCTATAGTATTCTGTGTAATTCTACAGTTAAATTTATACCACAGTCTATACGCATAATGTACCTTATATTTATTTTAGTTTGTGTTTAAATTCTTCACCATGACTTTGCATAAAAACACACAAGTCAGGAAATCTTAAATTATGATTCCCATAGCACCCATTAAAGTGAGTACACAGCGTGCATCCTAAGCAATACATTGAGGAAGTTCATGAAGTAATATAGAATATCACATATTCACAAAGGGGCCAAATTACTTTGAATTTCTGACTTTTGCACATTGAAATGTTGCATTAATATATTTTTAAAAGAAATATGGTCCATGGCTTCCCACAGCTCCCCTTGACCTCAAACAGTGAACTGGAGTCAATGAGAGTTGTGAGGCTCCGTGGCTGTGAAGCCGGTAAGTAAGCAAACCATAGCAACCCGTTAACAGCTTTCTCAGAGTAGGTTCATGGACCACTTTGAGAAACACTGATCTGTATCTCTATGTCTATCTCTGTCTATCTTTCCAGTTTCTGCAGTATTTATATGAAAAATCTGTGCCTTTAAATTGTAGGCTGGTACAGTGAAACAGTAGTTTTCAGTATGAGTTTACCACAGTGAAGATTTCAAGAACTGTGCCCACAGACTGTAAATTTGATAAAGTTGATCATTGCTTGGCATGGAAAATAAGGGAAATAATTCTTAGAATACGACTTGCCTAGTTTTACTGAACATTTTTACATAGACTAAACAAACATAATTCTCTGCAACATCTTAGAGATCACATACTGAGGAAATGGAGCATTTAATTTTGCTGGCTGTCAGCAGCTAAAGATGATATGCATGCTCTAGGGCTTTACAAGCTTACAATCTTTATCATATTCAGGTTGGCATTATGGACAATATTAATTTTCTGAGCCATGGCTGCAGATTACTGCATTAGACTACCCAAAAATACTGACTGTATTAAATCCTTATCGTCTAACAAAATGTGTTTATAAAATGCCAGCAGATGTCAGTATGTTCTTGTCATGTAGTTTAATTTAAAGAAGTTCATAGTTAAATAATTTGAAAAGGAAAAAAAAAATGAAGAGTATGTTTAGTAATATTGTGTAGCAGCTTTTTAATATGTAAGTACGATAATACTAGTTTCCCTAAATGCATAAAAAAGAGAGAAATACTGTAATATTAACTTAACTTTAAGCATATGATTATCAGTATCTATTTAGCAGAGCAACTAAAGCACTGCTTACGCAAGTCCTAAAGTGTTCTGCTGAACTGGGTCTCACATTATGAATTCATTTTTGAATTTTGAAATTGAAAATTTTCATCCATCTTGCTTCATTTCACATACTAGTTTCTATACTGACAAAGAGAGTTTGCCATATTCTGGCACATACAGATAATGTGGCATTCTGCATTATTCTGTAAAAATAATATGCACTATTACACACTGAATATGAAGGAATGTAGGTGACCAGTCATTTAGCTCCATGTCTTGGAGACAGTAATTAAATGCACTGGATTATTTCATGTTCATAGTTTATAAAATGTTAATATGATGTTAATTTATCTGTATTTACATCTTGCTGACCACATCTTGGTTCTGTATCAGCCAGCCATTATATCTTTATATTTTTGTTATACTGGTATGGTCACAAGTTTTCCATAGCAAACTATATGGATCCCATTAATTATTTTTATTTTATTTTTTAAACAATGGACTAATCATATTGAAGGACATCTGTGCAACATTGCCAGTCTAATATACTTCCAGTGTGCAAAGACATTCTTCTAAGACCTGTGTATTTCCACCCTACTCCAGGCACGGTATAGTGTCACCACACTGGTACATAGTCGAGACTGAATCCTGGTTTTACTGCATTAGTTTTTCAGATAATGAAGCACAAACTTCAGCCTAATTTTTTGTGCCCTACCTTGTCTTTTTCCTGTACTTTCTCTGCAGGATGTTCTCTGTCTTAGTCCCTAGTTTTCTGCATTTCATGAGCACACTATGGAGCTAGCAATATAAAACAGACAAATCAGCCAGTAATATTTAGTTTGGGTCTTTGTGCAATGTTTTAGCACCGGAGGGTATAACAAAAAAATTTAAACTTGAGTGCTTAAAGATGGATGCCTAAAGCCATTAGGCACTTAAATAAGTCACGCAGACACATTTGAAAACAAGGCTGCGTATTTAAGCTTCTACGATAGGCAAAAAATTTCCAACCTGTCTTCTTATTACATATTTGTGGTAATAAGATACTGTAGTTAACATATCAGGATTGTTTTAAATATAGTCCAAAGCAGAAATTCATTTTTAATCTTCTCATCAAACTGAATTTCTTTTATTCTCTTTTAAAGCTCTATCAGTTTTAAGAGTTTGTTTTAAATGAAAGGTCTATTTATGAATTATTCCTTGTTTTGTCTTGTCTCAAGCAGTCTGCGTGATTTTCAAATAAGCTAGAACTGAGCCAGACAGGCAGGTTGGGTATGAAAGATATTTATCTTTTGGAATAAAGAAAATGGGGGATTATTGAAATTGTAGTATTGGAAATAAAGTTTCTTCACTTACAAATAATATATTTTTATTTAGTATTCCTTAGGGATGCCATCCAAAAACTCAGTGTCAGAGAATTTCTAAAATTAGTCCTATTTTTAGATTAAATAATATATAAAAATCTTTCTCAGGAATGAGTCTTGATTGCATGTAGCTCAATGCAGTGTGTGTGTGTATTTATATGTACTATGTATTTTAGAGAGTTGTCTGTTTGTTCTAGAACTCCTCTTAAACAGTAAGACCTAAGTTCACCAAATTTGGTATACAGCTTCCCATTATCATAAGTTAAAACAATATAAGGGGTTGGTTATGCCAGGAAAATGGGATGTGCCTAGAATGGGATTGCTTCTCATAAATCCTAACAGAAAGGAGACAGACTCGCCAGTTCATGTACAGTCCTCAAAATGGACATAACTGAGCAAATGTTGAAAGAGACTGAACCAAGATAAGCCAGAAAAATAGGATGAACCTGGAATAGGATTGCTTCTCAATAAACAAGAAAAGAAATAAACTGAAAAGTTTGGAGTAGTGGCCTGTTTTGGCATAACCAAGCATTAATCAATGCTTACAGATTGAAAACAAGAAGAAAATGTTATAGGAAACCAATGATTTTTGTTAAAATATAGCAAATAATAATAGCTTGTAGGGATGAAGAAAAAATACACGTATGGAATTCCCATTTAAAAAAAACTTAAAAAATTAAATGGAAAAATTTTAACAAGCCCTTTTTAATAAATCCAAAATAAAAATAACTTCATAAAATAGCACTATATTTTTGAAAAATACAATCTTTTAATTAAACATGTACATTTCCCTTTTATTTTCCAAAAATAAACTTAATTGAGTTGAGAACCTGAGCAATACCAGGTAAATCTTTTTCCCAGCTTGCGATATTTTTCTTTATTTTAGCAAGTAAAATGTTGACATAAGCAGCCCCAAAGCAGACACTTACATCTTTCTGTTGAAATATAAAAGGAGGATTCAAAACTAAATAATTCCCTACTCATGTGCCTTTTTTTTAAATCATTTTGGAGAAGTTTTCATGTTCAGTAAAATTATTTTTTCTTAGAATTGCACTTTCTTCTAATGGGATTAAAAAAGGTGTTCAAACGTTTTTTAACTTCAAACCAGCATTATTCACGTCTAAATTTTTGTATTTTTTTGCTGCTGCCATTGACATTTTAAGACTAATGTTGATGCTAAGGTTATTGGTGGAACAGGCAGACCATTTGTTGTTTGGTCTTTTTATTGTCAGTTTTAACATGCTTAAAATTAGGCATACAAACTGTGGGTTCTACTGTGAAATTTGGAATTTGGAGTGATAAATTATACTTATTTTCTGTATTTTAGTGGAAAAATATGTTAAATGAAGACGTAAGCAGTACAAACCAAGATACCCTCTTGTTTCATGGCAAAGTAGACATATGAACCAAATTATCAAATCTTCACTTACATACTTCTAGCAAAGTGTGTATATACACATTGAACCTATCCTTTTGCATTTGTGAACTGAGAAAATCACAGTTCATTATGGCCATAAGACTGTGCACAATTTCTTTAAAATTTGACCATCCATATGTGAAGATGGAGTTGAACTAACAGAATAAAAATTGTAATCCTTAACTATCACAGCCATTCTTATAATGGTATAAATTGGTGTGTCTTTATTCTTTTTTTCTTGGTAGTCAATAGTACTAATTTTAAAACCCATAAAACCTTATTTACAAATTATTTTTATTTTATATAGAGCTTTCATTTATTTTAATTTTGATCCTTCCTACAATATATTGTGTGCAGATTTGTATTTGTTCCCTATCAAATGTATAAGGAGATTTTATAAGAAATTAAGGAAAAAGCTGAGGAAATTGCAGTATCATCTTCTATTGTGTGTAACTTCTCAGTTAATAGGCACTCTGACAGATATGGCAATTTACTGCAATATCCTTCAAGAACAGTATTGAATTACGTTTAAATATCTTTGTAGCCCGTTGTATTAAATGCAAAAGATATGTATTATTGTGGGTGTGGATGATCAAAAGACTCATGAACAATGTGGCAAACAAGAATGGTCTTTGGGATAATATGCATGTTGTGGATTCCTAGGAAATATCTAGAGGAGGTGAATTAAAATTCACTACCACCTCCCTAAAAATACATGAGTCAAGAGTGTGTGCTCTTGGTGGACTATGTAGGGCAGTGTTTCTTAAACTTTTTAAGACCAAGGAACACCAAACAATAATTTTTTTTTATGAGAAACATCAAGGATTTTTGGTTGAGCAAAAAAAAAAAAAAAGGCGGGGGGGAGGGAAAGGGGCAGGGGAAAGTTATTGAGGAAAAAGGATAGCCTGCCCCTTTAAGGAAATTCTGTTCTTCGTGGCACACCTCCAACTTCCTCGCAGCACACCGGTGTACCACAGAACACAGTTTAAGAAAACTGATGTAGGGGGGAATACAGGTGCAGTTGCTCTAATCTGTTAGAGTGGGAACAGGTGTTAAGGATTAAAATGTTTTGTAAATATTACAAGAGCATGAAAACTACTACAGATCACTCCAATTGTTGGTTTGCTTGCATTTCTGTAAGGGTGTGGAGGTACCACTGTATATCATTATCACACTCTGCTAGATGCCTCATAAATTATATTATATGTTGTAGGATAGGGTTGGAGTACATAGTTAAAGATGTTCATTGTAGGTGGAGGATGATCTTGATATTTCAGCCTCAGAGACTGAATGTCATGGTTTTATGCTATGTGCTTTTCTTAAATTATGCACATGGTCCTTCAACTTTCATCATGCTTTGCCTGAAAGTGGGCTGACATCCCCAACCATGCAGCTACTGTAAAGACACAACTGATGATATTTTGCCCCACTCACAGACATACCATTGTGTTATCCCTTCTGTTTTGTATTGGTCTGACCCGAAGAGCATCTTAGTGCGAGAAGGCAAGGGGCTAACTGTTATTGGGTAATGAGCTTCAGCTAGTCTGACCAATTCAGTGTACCCCAACTCACTATGGTTACAATCTATAGTTAAAAGGTGTCATGTATTATGTCACTGGAAAACTAATAACACTGATCATTAATATTTTTGTGTGTTGTGTGTGTGCAGTTAGTATTAAAAATTATGGATGTATGCTAGAAATTTGGTTAAAATGTGTTTAAACCAGGCATGTCAGGTGGAGTTGATGAACAGGTCTGCCCTAGACAAAGGAATGGATCATCTTTGTGGCCATCAGGCAAGGATGATGAAAGTCTATTTACATATTGGATAAGGCTTTCAAGCAAACAACCATAGGAGGAGATAGCATGGGAGGATTGCCCTGGGTTTTAAAGAGTAGACCTTAGTAATCTGCTGTCCCATCTCTTCATTCCCTTAAGGATTCTAAAAGCCACTGTCTGCTTTTGGGATATATTTTGGTAAAATTGAGGCGTGTCAGTTCCACATGCACTCAGTAGAGGTCCCCAATACCCAAAGAGTGATTGACATGTTTTTGGGTGGACTCTAGAGCATCTTTCTGACCAGAAGATCAAAGCATACAACTACAAAAGCAGCTCTAAAAGGCAATACATCAATTACAATATTTTAGAAATTCTCCAGGTGGAGGGACAATTCTGAGGGGATGTTGAGTAGGAGGCATGAGTCATCCGTATTCAGTACTCACCACTGCCAGCCTTCTGGCATATGCTGTGCTAAGCAGCTTTTTTCAAAGTGTCTGAGTTGCCTGCTTAAAGAATGCAAAATAAATTCACTATCAGATGAGTGGAAATGTAACAGGGAATTACCTCTCCATGTGACTCTCTCTTAGGTACTTCCATAAGGCTTGATAATACCCAAAATGTCTTACGTGTATTGAACCTTGCTCTCAAGTCCTAGACCACTGCCCTTAGTACTGGGCAATCCTTCCTCTGTTGACCAAGAATGCCACAAACTGAATAGTGCTCTCCATCAAGACAGACAATCTAGCTCTAAACACAAAAGTGGATGGGGTGGTGAGGGGAGAGCCTATTAGCTACTGCCTAGGATAAAAATCCTTCAACCAATTCTGCTCATAATGTGTATAAAGAAAATGCAGAATCACAGATTGTTCCCTCCTGGCAGCTGGTGGTATTTGTGGGAAATAAGATAGAGGCTAAGCAAAGAAGGCTATCATTCCTTCAAATGTCATTAGTGGTTTTAAAATACCTGAAACATTGGGTCAAGCCCTCACACATAAGCTTTGTGATATTGGGGAACCTGACATGCTGTTAGTTAATGATGTCCGACCATGCCCACATATTTCACCAATAATGGATGTTCTTGTTTTCCAGTTTGTGACCCCAAATGGCCACTACTACTAATGCTCAGGGAGGGGAACAACAACTCTGAAAATGTAATATGTTTTTTCCAGATTTGAGGATGTCCAAAATAAAGACCTTCACTTAGCATGTTCCAAAACCAGTCTTGTCCATGACTTTTGATTGGACTTGAAGATTCCATTTGAGGCCCTACGTTGACCCCCAAATGATCCCCACTCTCCTAGCTGCTACAGTTAGGTGGAAGCAAAAATGAAATGCTTAGTCCCATGCTTCATGAAACTTGTGGGGGATGGGTGGGAGACCTTGTAGAATTTTGCAAATAGAAACCCAAAGGTGATTTCTCTTTTCACAAAAAAAAAAAAAAAATAAATTGCTGAAAGAAAATCCTGAAAAGCAGTTATCTGATCTAAAACTAGATCCTGCAATTCCTTCCTGTGGTGAGAAGTCCTCTAGGTATTTAAAACATAATGGTCATCCTAAGGGATTTGCTATATAATAAGGGAATGTTAAGAGTAGGTATTGACCTTGCTTCATGATGTGACAGAACATATATGTATTTAATAAAGGGCAAAGAATTTTCTGGCAAATTTGAAAACCAAGAGTAGGAGTAGATGCCTGGTCACCAATTATTAAGTAGAAAAATGTAGCCTCTGTTTTGTTCACTGATTATTTATATAGGGCCACATTATACATACCACTGATCAACTCCTTCTCCGCAAGCAATCATTTATTATTCAGTTGGTATTCTTGAGGAGACTCACAGTGATTCAATTAATTTGTCCCTTCTTAAGTACTGATTTCAGAGCTACACAGCAGAGAAGTAGTCATGACTCCAGTTATTTTTGAGAGCATCTATGGCCATATATGGTTGTCACAATTAAAAACAATTAAAAACTAAGATTTGTCAGCATGTATAGTTTGGACAGGTTTGTTCAATTCCAAATGCCAAAGGGGAAAGGATCTCCATGTATGGTAATATGTTGGCAAATGCTCCTTATTTCATGGACACCATATTGTGTGTTTTAAGGTTTATACTTGAGACTCATTAGTGTGTCCAAGAAATCAAGTATGATAAGACCATTAGAAAATGATTCAGTGAGTTCTTGGGTCAAGGTGTCATTCATGTCAAGCATATGGCTTCAGCTTCTAGACAAGACAAAAGCAGAAGTTGCAAGTGTAGATTTAAAATGGTGACTATCTTGAGGGAAACAATTATGGGAGTTTTAGGAGACCGTGTTTGTTTATGTAACAACAGATTCAAGCATGAGAGCACAAGGGGTCTAACGTAGGAATAATATCACAAGGAGTGAGGTGGACACAGACACATCTTCTCAGGCTTTGGGCAGTCAGATGAGTGTTTCATCATATCAGAAGAGCAAAGGTCAACAAGCCTATTCCATTCAGCTCTGATCTTTCCTTAATGGTATCATACAGTGGAACACTAGTCCAAACATACAGTATCTCTGGAATCATGAATTTTCAAATGGCCACTGAGTCAGCAGGAATCATTCAACAATTTAGTTAATGGACATTTTGTTCTTATATAGACTTGGTTTGGCTCAAATATAAGCACCCACTGCTGCAAAAAAAACAGTGTGGGGAATGTTCTTATTCTCTTTAGGTAACATTTCTTATCTGCTGTAGGTTTTAGAATGGCTTACTCTTACTGCAAAGACAGTAAAAGTAAAGGCAATATAATATTTGGTTTCTAATAACACTATTCTGATCAGTTAGGTGATTTGTAGAATTTTTCAATACACTAAGTTACTTGAATTATTGAGAGGTAAGGAAAGTGGCTTTGAGTTTAATTCCATTTCAGTAGGGAGCCACCACAGAAAACTGTTCTTAATAGTCTGCAGTACTGCGACTGGAGTCTGCTGCACTCTCAGTAGCTAACACTAACATGCTTTCCAAATCCCACCTCCATGAAAACATGGTAAGGACAAGCTTTTTTCTTTCCTTCCAAAAAAGAAATTAATCTTTTATATACCTGATCATATTTTGCCATTTGGACATCTGTCTCTGTGGAAATAAGAAGTAAAAACAAATCTTATGTTTCAACTGCTATCTCCAATAAAACTGCTATTGGCTTCATAAAATAAAATAAAACAAAACAAAACATATTCTTCATTCCTGGCCTTACTTGAGGTACATGGCTCTGTTTCTTTGGAAATAAAGTTGAGGATAACTCCCAATAATTATCCAGTATCACCTACTGGCTTGGCCTGTCAGTGAAGTTGCTAGTTTCCAAACTTCAAACTAAATGTGAATCACCAACTTATTTGAATAAATGTTTTATTCTTTTAGTTGTTTAAACTGTAAGCAATAGTACAGGTGTGATCTCCCTGGTCCAGCTCCCTCGGGACCAGGGAATTTGCTGGACCAGGGGAAATCAATGCTCCCTTGCTAGTTGCCCTGCTGCCAGCTCCTCTCTCTGGGGCTCTCAAAGCTGGGGCTCTCTGCCCTGCTGCCCCCACTGCCCTCAGGGCATTCCCAGGAGTTCCCTAGCCAGGGCCGCCAGCCCCATTCAGCCGCTGACAGACCAGCTACCTTTGGGAGGTCCTCGGGGTTCCTGGGCTACCCAGCCGCCTCTGGCCCCGCTGCTGTGGCCTGGTCCCATTGCCACAGCTGGCCCCACTGCTGCTGGGGACTTCCCGGGGTTCCCTGGCCTGGGCAGTCTCCAGGGATTCCTCTGCTGGAGCTGGGACTCCCCAGCTGCCTTCTGGCCCCACTGTTGCCGAGGGTTTCCCATTCAGAGCTGTCCAGATATCATAGTGCTGTTGCCAACAGGGCATTCCTGGGATTCCCTGGCCAGGGCCACCTCCTACTAACACAGGGGGTTCCCAAGCCAGGGCAGGGGCTCCCCAGTGCCACCTGGTCCTCCTGCCTAGCTGCTGCTGGCCCAGCCAGGTGTCTGCAGACCACATGTTCTCCTGGCTGGCTCTCGTTCCTGGGGGTCTTTGGTCCAGCAACATCCATAGCTTTGCCAGACCACGGATGTTGCTGGACCAGAGAGTTCCAGGTTTGGGAGGTTCAACCTGTACTTTAAAAGTCCATTTTATTCCAGCAGTTGCACATTAGATGTCGTCATTAGCATATGATTCAGGAGACTGAGGCCTCTCTGCTTTAGCTATTGGCTTCTCAAATCATACAGGTATTTAAAAACATTGTATATTTTGCTGTCTGCTCATGTGATGAACAACAGATGGTTGTACAGCAAGCATGATATGTTGTCACAAACATACATGTTTAAGCTTCTTGCTGTTCTCTCTTCACAACATGATTTCCATAGGTTTTGCTTCATTATATTAAGAATATAAGGCATGCTAATTGGGAACTGCAACAAACTACTTTGTTCGTGGCACTACATCATAGAGTAAGTAAATATTGTAATTTATACTTGTGCTTTTTCCATATAATCTTCCATAGATATATCTTTCTTTAGAACTGGTTTGCCTTAAATGTACCATAAGCCTCAATATTTAGAGAAGAACAGAATGATCTTTATTTTCTTTCTATAGACAGATTGATAAAAGATTTCAGATGGGCAGATGTAGCAAAACTGAACTTATTTTCAGAGCCACATGGTTGTCTCAAAGAAGCCTTTATACACTGTTTCATTTTCCAGATGGCTAAGTATATGTCAGAGCAGAATTAATGGTTGTTGGGGAAATCCACCTCTATGTGGAACAGCTAGTAACATTGGCATTTAGTCAAAACCTTCAGAAAGGTTGCCACTGAAGGACACCACTGTTTGAAATACAGACAAAGATGTATTCCTGGACTCAAGAAGGAAACACAGAGGACACATTATTGTATGGAATGATTAGATGATTGACTAATGAGCCTTGAGGGGCAGGGAAATTGACTACAAAAGCAATTAAATGAGCACCTTGATATACTGATATACATAAACATTAAATTCATACAATGTTTAGTTTTCTTCATTATATACCATTAAATCTGGGCAAATTTAAATAAAGTCCATTATAGGTATCAAGGTTTCTATTGCTTTAATGACCTTTTACTTTATTAACCTTTTAGTAAATACATGGCAAGAATTAAATTGGAGCAAAACAAGAGGCATTGAGAAAATTCATTAAACATATGAGACAAACCATTACAGCCAAAGTGTCTGCTGATGTAGAAAGTAATTATACATTAATAGGGTTAGAGCTTACTCTTGTTCTATGCATGTACTCTAATTTGGCATCTAGGGAAGTCTTATGCACAGACTGAAGGGTCAGATAAGATCAACAGAAGGCTTCTTATAAAGGCTGGAGAGCCAACTGGTTATATAGGCTTCTGCAACATAAGAGACATAGATATTTTGGCTTAAATTTCTCCCTTTTGTCAATGTTGGCTCAGATACCAGGAGGCAGTGTATTTAACTTATGCTAAATTTACCTACAAGCTTTTTTCTACTGAATGATCCTGCCTTATTATGTCTTGATATAGGAAGGTTTTATTTTTAGCAGTTTACTTGGGGTTAACTACGTCAGTGCTTTCAACAGATAACTTTGGTATGACAGCTTGAGGTAACTGAGTAAGGAACAAGAAAGGAGACAAAATGTATTTTAGGAAGACTGTTATCAATTTCCAAATGAAGATAGGAAGTGTGACAGGGTACTGGGAAAGGGGTTGCAAATCCAGCTGTCTGTCATACCCTCCTTCCTCAATAGAGGGACAAATCAGAGTGGGGTAGAAATAACCTGGTCCTAATTGTAAAACGGAGGTAGCTGTTCCATAATTAACCTGGGGCTGCATAAAAGCCTTAAGGTGTATGGAAGCTAGGAAGAGAGCAGATACAAAGGAGAAAAGCAGGGAGTAGAGTCAGGGAGGTAGCTCTCCCCTTGTTCCAGCTTGTTGATGGTGAAGGGTTCCATGTAATGGTGAAACAGTGGAGGGAACAAGCCTATAAATAAACTGCACATGTGGTTACTGAATTCAGGATCTCAGATTGACTTTGTGGACCTAGCAGAGACAGAGCCAAGATGGCCATGTTACAGGAAGGTACAATTTAAAGGTTAACTGAGGGATACAGTCTTGTTGATCTTGCATGACTCATATAGCTACAACATTCTAGGAGCTTGATTCAGGTTTAACGTTTTAACACTTGTCTGAGCTATATGGTTAATAAATTATCTAGTTCTTCACAGTTTGTTTTATGGTTTTCACCAATCTTAGATATCAGTATACTTATTTTGAAAGCGTAAAGTACTAGTTAGGGATATATCAATTTTCAATTAATGAACAAATAACAACAGCAAAAAAAAATACACAACAGGAAAAGCAGCTTAAAGTTGCTGACCTCAGTTGAACTGAATCCAAACCATTTGTAGCTTTTCACGCGTTAGGATGAACATTCATGTGTTAGGTTTTATGTATACCATGCAGCAGTAAACAGAATTGTGCACACTTTGAGTAGTCAAACCATCATAGTCGTATGCCCCAAAGAGACTTACATGTCTTTCTCGATTGTATTCTGCCCCCCACCCGTGCTATGCAAAGCCTCTCTTAGATTTCATGGAGAACTTGAGCCTTCCAGGATGGACAAGACAAGGAGGTATGTGAATAGGGAGGGGTCCAAATTTCTTGGAACAGTAGGGCTATGTCTACACTCGCGGCTTCTTGCACGAGTAATATGCAAATGAGGCTAAGCGTGGAATATCGCCGAGCCTCGTTTGCATACCTAATGAGCCACCATTTTTTTCAGAAGAGGCTCTTGTGCAAGAAGGAGCATCTACACTGCCCTTCTTGAGCAAAAAACCCTCTTGCGCAATGCCGTTACACCTATTACTTTTCAGGAAGAGCGGCATTGCGCAGAGGGTTTTCTTGCACAGAAGGGGCAATGTAAACGCTCCTTCTTGCGCAAGAGCCTCTTCTGAAAAAATGGTGGCTCGTAAATATGCAAATGAGGCTCAGCGATATTCCACGCTAGCCTCATTTGCATATTACTCGTGCAAGAAACTGCGAGTGTAGACATAGCCAAGGAGGGGCAGTAATGGCACATCCTGGCTTACTATAAGAGGTACCAGAGTTGTTCTATACGGGCCGGGGAAGGTGGATAGGTGGTAAGGTCTGGGCAATGGGTTTATTGCAGGGGCCTGGATGAAAAAAGCGGGGGAGCTGGTAAAAGCCCCCCAGGTAATTATGGAATAAACATGGGGTTACGTGCACTGCATGCTTTTATCTACCCAGTAGTCCCAGATATCTAATAGTAAAGTTGAGGCTTGATTATACCCATGTCAAAAGTCTCTTGGTCTCCTACCAGTGTACTATGCTTTATCAGAGGTCAAGAAAGTAGGGTCATTTAACTGCAAAGAGCTTCTCTCTCTGAGTGTAACTACCTTAGTATGCAACAGGAATCTTATATCAATATGATGACTAGAGGCATAAATATTACTAGATTCTGAGTGCTATTATTAAATGAGCTCCTTTGGAGTCCCGGTTAACAAGTTTTGGTATCAATGAGCATTGTAAAAAATCTAAATAAAAATGCTGAAGAAGCTCAATATTAAATCAAATCTGCAGTTATTCTGTTGACTGTTATGAGACTCAGGCAGGCCATCAATGTTAAATTTGTAATACTGGCTGGCTGCAGAGATCTTAAGAAACAGGAATTTTTTTTAGTGTTATTTCCGAGATGAATACAGGAAAGAATAAAATTAGACACAGATTAACAAAGTACTGATGTGGCAATTGATTAAACTTGTATTTTGACATCTTTGCCTCTGGGTAAAATGTATATTGATATCATAAACTTTCTAGGATTTTCTAGTGGGAGGGCTTTATTTTCCCTAAAGAAACATTCCTGATCACAATTGAGTTTTCTCTAGAAAATAAGGGGGAGGAGAGTAATAAATCAGATGCTAGTATCATCTCAAGAGCAAAAATATCCTTCAGTTATGATGGAGTATGTAAGAAAGTAAATGAGATTTCTAGGTAACAAGACATTAAGGACATGTTACAATGTTAGTATTAGTTGTTTACATTTATAGGTTGCCTTAATTATAAATGTGTTATTGTATATAGAGGTTGCACCTCTATAGTCCGGCACCCTCGGGACCTGACCAGTCCCAGACAAGGGAGTTTGCCGGACCAGGGGAGGTCAGGGCTCTCCCAGGGGTGCAGGTCTCTTGGCTGGCTCCCCTCCTGGCTGCGGACCCTTTCTCGGTCCCTTGCCTCTGCTGGCAAGGCTGTGCTCCCGACCCCTAGCAGTTACCAAGCTACACTCCTGGCCTCTAGTAGCTGCTGGTTTGGCCAGGCTTCACTTCAGTGCCAGCCCCTGGGTCTGTTGGAGTCTCTGGTCCCAGGCTGTCTGGTCTGGCAACATACATGGTCCTACTTTTATCTCACAGATGTGGCTGGATCAGAGAATCCCAGGCCAGAGAGGTTCAACCTCTGTAATATATCCCTTTGCAGGGCCTTTCTTTAAAAGGGGTTGGGTTTCCTATTTATATCCCCATAAGTAATATAAATTAAAAAAAAGAAAACACACTGAAGTACTCTTCAGGTTATTTAATCTTTTAGCAGTCTTAGAGTATGTTTACAGAGAAGACTGAAGCTGCTGCTGTTGATCTTCCAGCGTTCGAATTAGCAGGTCTAGTTAAGAACACTAATTTGAACTGAGAGGAGCACTCCAGTCAATGCCGGTAGTCCTGCTTCCAAGAGGAGTAAGGGAAGTCGAAGGAAGAGTGTTTTCTCTTTGCCTTCTTGCAGTGTGGACAGCACCAAAAGTCAAGTTAAGGTACTTTGACCTCAACTATACTATTAACGTAGCTGAAATTGCGTATCTTAATTTGACCTTGTCCCATAGTGTAGACATACCATTAGTGATTTAGAAGTAGGTTGTGTTATCAAAGTGGAAATCTGGGACTGGATTACAAACTGTCTGATTCTGCTCTGTAATAGAGTAGTATAAAACTGTAGTAAATCCATTAAGAATCGGTCTCTGTGTTTTATTTTCTGAGCTTTCAGGATCTAGAACTGAGGCAGAGAAAACAGCTATTTTTCTGTAGAGGAGGAAGGTAAGGTACAGGAGCACCTATTGACAAAATTTATTGTGGGATCTCCATGAGGCTGTTCAAGTCAGAAAAGATTTTAGAACTTAAGGACAGTAGGAAGTGGGTTTGTTACCTGAAAAGCTACCACATTTCTTTCCTTCGCTCAATTACTTCCACAAAACTTTCTTGATTGATAAGGATTCTAAAGTTCAAACAAGATGTGATGAAGTAATCTAAAAGTTTGTATACTGTAGGCATAGTGGTGGGTAATAATAGGCAGCCATTTACCCAATGTTACCATATAGTATTCCCTGATACCACAGTTTTGCCCTACCAATAAAAGAGATAGAGTATGTCTACGCTACAGCATTATTTCGAAATACCTAGTTTCAAAATAGTTATTTCGAAATATCTTATTTTGAAATAATGCGTCTACACACAAAATGCATTTTGAAATAGCTTTTTGCTATTTCGAAATAGCGCATCCACACTGATTGGACATTGAATCGCATTTAAGGCAATCCGGAACTGGTTCCAGCAGGGCACGTGGTCAGAAGTTACCTTGTGGCCCGGGCGGCCAGCAGGGCACCCTGGGAAGGACTGGAGGCCCC
The DNA here is from genome assembly GCA_019425775.1 of Rafetus swinhoei. Taxonomy (NCBI): domain Eukaryota; kingdom Metazoa; phylum Chordata; order Testudines; family Trionychidae; genus Rafetus; species Rafetus swinhoei. Next base: position 34,399,867 of record CM033443.1, on the reverse strand, counting down.
CTATTTCTAAATAAGCGTCTACACAGCACTTATTTCGAAATAGCAATTTCAAAATTGGCACTATTCCTTGTGGAATGAGGTTTACCAATTTCAAAATAAGCCCTCCATTAATTTCAAATTAATTTTGAAATAGCAGTTGGCTTGTGTAGACGCTAGGAAAGTTATTTCAAAATAGCGGCTGTTATTTTGAAATAACTTTGCTGTGTAGACATACACACAGAGAATTGGGAGTAAAATTTCATTGATGCTAACTGTGATAAATGGGGTACTTTAGCCAAGCTATATGTGAAAGGAAGGAAAGTTGTTTGTGGTGTTTTGTTGATGAAGCAGAAGGGTGAGTGTAAGTTAATTTTAAAATAGTGACTTAAGTAGGAGGCTTTTCTGTCATGTATTCTAGAGCTGGGGCAGACTAAGGCATAGGTACTAAAGACTCATGCCTGGAACCCAGCTTCTGGGTTCATGAAAGTACATAATAACTTCAGCATTAAAAAAATGTGTCTAGCCCTTATTGTTTTGATAAAAGGTTGAAAACCTGAATTGAGTGTAGCTAATAGGATGATATCTGCCTGTATCTGCAGAGTGTCTGAATCAATAGCTCTAACAGGGAAGAACTCTCATATTCATCTGCATGGAGTATTAACTACAGACTCTCTGCTTTTGGGGGCAATGGGAGTGGTTCCCAGATTGCCTTAACTTTTCATCAACTTGGTTGGGTTATGTACCTCTAAGATAATACAGACAATATAGAGTGAAAGTGTATAATATACAGATGCATGAATGTCTTTGTTTTTCGAAAGGCCCCATATTCTCTGTCTCCTGAATAACCTCACCCCACTTATTGTTTAATATGCATGATTTTTCTTCATAATGACAAGAAAGAAATTTTGAAATCTTTGAAAGGAAAAAAATCTGAATGTTTCTAGAGTTGGTCGATGGATGTGTGGAATATTATAGACATTGAAGCAAATCACTGTTATTAAAGCTAATTAAAAAACAAGTCAGATAGCACACTGCATCCTTTTTCCTATGACATTAATTAAGTAGCTTCTCTTTTATGTTCATTTTCAAGTACTTTGAATAACTAACCTATATCCATGTTAGAAATGTGCCATTGCCATCTGGTAATCATTTTTTAGCCAACCTCATTGTCCAAATAATGTACATTCTGTAGCTAAAGTTGACTTAAAGATCACTTTTCACCACTTAAAGGGCATTTATCAACAAGTTTAGAGTCGAACAGAGCGCCCAGAGACACACAATTACTTGATGGATAGAATAAATATTATTTGTTATGCAGCAGGTATAAAATTATAATGATTTTCCCCTATGTTTACTGATGAAGGGCATTCCGGCTCTCTGGGGGGTTGATTCTCCAAATTTGAGATACAAATGATTGCATGCTATATTTGCCCACTATATTTGTTGCCTTGGCAACAAACACAGTGTGCTGGAGCTGCACAAAACAGAAGTTTAATTGGCAGATTCACCCTCTGGACAATAAACAAACATTGTCTTTACATAATGAGAAGAGGCAATGTTTTCAAATATGTACAGTAAATAATTTTCTGTTGTATATCCTATTCATTTCTGCAACAGAGGATCTTGATCCCTTTATTTTTTCAAGAAAATTTAGATTGCTTATATGATTTCCTGGCATAGTTTAGCATCTCATTTATTTCAAATGCCTGAATATTTATTTTTATTTTATCTATCTATCTATCTATCTATCTATCTATCTATCTATCTATCTATCTATCTATCTATCTTAAGTAAAATTTGGTTTAGAATTGAACTTGAAGAGTGTGCAGCTTGGCTCTCCCTTTTTTACCCAGTTAATATGCCGTATCATTAGCTTTACTACACTGTATAATTGAACCTGCATCTTAACTGTTGCAGAGGTTTAGGCAGCCATGTCTAATATTCCTAGTGCGTAAACAGTGCTTTGCACCTTCATGAATTACTCAGGAACTACTAATGTTTTTATATTTCCCAGGAAGCCTACTTTCCTGCTAGCCAAGGTTGAGATGTAGGTCAGAGTCCAATTTACAACAAAGCAGTAAAGCCTCTTTTAATAACTAGGTCTACAGTAGATGAGCCTTGAAGTTAGAGTATATTTTAAACTACATGAGAAGTTGAGTCTTGGGTACTAAGCTTAGACACGCTTGGCCTTCAGTTCCCCCAAAGACTCATGACCTGTATAGAGAGCTCTATCAGAGCCAGGAACAACGATTTCTATAAGGCATGCTGGGTTGCCCAGTAACAGTGTGGCTATGTCTAGACTACAGGGTTTTTTCGAAAAAAGGGGCCTTTTTTTGAAAAAACGTCACTTGTGTCTAGACTGCCACCATGTTCTTTTGAAATTAAATCGAAAGAACACGGTGGTTTTTTCGACAGCAGTCAACCTCATTTTACAAGGAAGAATGCAAACAGGGCTTTTTCGAAAGAGAGCATCCAGATTGCCTGGGTGCTCTCTTTCAAAAAAGCGGATCACTTTTCGAAAGAAGTGGTGGCTGTCTAGATGATCTCTTTCAAAAGAAGTTTTTTTGAAAGATTATTTTGAAAAAGCTTCTTTCTAAAGAAGCGTGTAGTCTAGATGTAGTAGACATTAAAATATAAGACTACCTTTTGGATTTCATTACTAGCAGTAAGGGGTCCATTTGTACAGTGGAGCCCTTACTCCATTCATCTGAAGAAGTGGCCTGTGCCCACGAAAGCTCATGATACCATCTACACATTTTGTTACTCTCTAAGATGCTGCAGAACTACGTCTTGTTTTTTAAGTTTTTTCAGTTACCGACTAACACAGCTACCCCTCTGGGATTACTAGCAGTGACATATACCTATACCAGGACTGGTATAGAAGGCCAGAGAACTTCACATTCTTTGCTGCACTACCTCCAGAAAAGGCAGGGGCTGGTATTTTTGGAGAACAGGAGTTTTAGGAGAGTTTCTGTGTAGAGTCAGGAGTGGAGTCCATTGAAGCTGGTGTATGTGTGTGTACACACAAAGTCAGTAAGCATTTGCTTTCAGAATATTGGAAGGACAGTTTTAAAAAAGTCAAAACAAATCCTGGCATGAACATTGTTAATGATGCGTTATTTTAAGAAAGAGACTTATAGAATGACTGTATTCATTTTATCATTGCTGAGTCTCCCTTTTCCTTCTTCCCTTCCCCCCTAACCCACTTCTGTTTTCCCACCATTAGTTTAGAAATGAGGGGGTTTAACTGAATGGGTAGGGGAACTAACAAAATCATGTTGTAAAAATCATATATAAACAACTGAGGAAAAACTTATCATGAAAACCTTAAAGTTCCTTAGCAGATGTTTACTTGCTGTAATATTTCCTGTTTTCTTCTCTACTTAGTCATCTTTGCTGCTGAAATCCAATGTATTAATAGTGCAGTTTTGATGCTGATTTATAGTGAGTCACTTTTAACTATGTGAAAAATGATTGCATTTCATCCTTGTGAAGGTGCATGTTCCAGGGGAGAGCTTTGAGTCATAAGGGAACTAAATACATTTACACCTTTGCTACAGATGCATTCTTGAAAAAGCATGTGTAAGTTGTAGTATTTCAGAGTAAACAAAACTCAGCATGTATGCAGTTAGTTTTTTGTTCCTCAAACTCCATTTCCCTTCCTTTTCCACTAATTTCAGCAATATTGATTAGACTTGATCCTGTTTCCATCAACCACTGACTCAAATGATGCTGGATGAGGCTCTTTGTGAGAAAGCATAGAAATGATTACTTAATCAGAACTGCACTGCATCTCATCCCCTCTCTTCATCTCGCTCAATACTGGAAGTGAGGCCACAGTTGCTGATGAAAACATAGGCACAGTTGGAATATCAATGTGGTGTTGAGGGCACACAGTTAATGAGCCAGTCTCTGCTGCTTCCAACAGATGGGAGATATGCAGGAGAAAGCTATTACATTTTCACCATTTACTTTTTCCTATAATGGAAAATATATTGAGTTTGCATGGACAAATTTGATTAGAAATGGGCCTGAACCAAAGCACTCATGGTGAGATTTTGTGCTATGCCTCAAAAAACCTAGATGTCACTGTCCAGGAAGAGGGGGAAGGGAGGATTTTGATGTCTTTGAACTGCCTTTGTGCTTTCCAGTTTCTTGAGTGTTGTGTGGCCGCTGGTATAATTTAGACAGCCTTTGGAAAATGTTGAAGTTATGGTAGACTTCTGTGGCTGCCCAGTGGATGCACCACTGCACATAAGCTCTGTGGTTTTGTGTGTTGTGGTCCTACCCTGATCCTCCTCATCAGCATGCCCCCTGTGCTAGGATTTGTGAAGACATCTTTGGAGGACAGTCTTATTGCTATCTTCTGGAGTTCTGGTTCCCGTGTCTTCTCTCCACAGCCATGCCTGTGGCTTCTTAGAGATCCTTTACACTGCTCTGACTTTTTACATGGTACACTTTGAAGTGTCCCAATTTCATACCTTAGAGTCATCACTTCAATCATCATGATTTGTGTCATTATTAAAACAGCAATCCTTATTGCCATATTGAAAACTACCACCAACAGGTGGGACCTTGGGAGCTTAGTGCATGAGCTTAAAACATGAGCATACTCATTATTCACCCTGTGAATGGTCTCAGTGCCACTAGATGGGACAGTGCACCACATCCAGAAGGTGTGTGGGTTAGACATTCTCCTTGATACTCCTCCAATAATTCTTCACAGGTATGTCTGCATTGTAACGGGAAGGTATGATTCACAGTGCAGGTAGATAGACTCATACAAGCCTAGCTTATGATAGCACATGGAGCCCTGGTCTACATTAGGGCTTTATTTTGAAATAACGTCCTTAGGTTGAATTTATAAGCAGAGTGTCCACACTACCAAGCCCGTTATTTCGAAATAATGGGCGTCGGAATTCAAAATCTGTACTCCTGATTTTCTTGGGGAATAATACTAATTTCAGAATAGTTATTTTGAAATAGCATTAGTACGGACACTCCGGTGCCACTATTACAAAATAACTACTTGCCAGTGCTTCCTGGGGCTCTAAGTCGAGATAGCGTGACCACATTCATGGAGCCTGCCTCCGACTAATGTTGAGGCTTCCCCATAGTGGGAACATGCTATTTCATTTTGTACAATCAGGAGTTATTAAGTTGAATTTAATTATTTTTAATAGTTTCCTAGTGTAGACATGGCCTAAAAGTAGCAATATGAACTTTGCAGTACTAGCAACATCTCAGGCTGGCCTACCAAACTCAGATCTAGGGGGTTGAGCATTCTAGCCTGAGCTTCCACTAGTACTGCAATAACTACTTTTCTATTTTTAGTACTCTTGCTCAAACTGAGCTAGTATGAGTGTGACTCCCTGCACTGGGAAATACACTGCCCAGTTGTAAGTGTAGACATAAGATATCTGGGCTGGCATTTTTGACATTCAAAGGCTGTAATATTGCACAGCACAAAATAAGCAAGTCGTCTAGAAAGTTTACATGTGCAGTCATAGAAGAAACTACCAATTAAAAAGTTAAGGCTGTAATATCACAAATTTGAAATGGTAAATGATGTGAAAATTAAAAAAGACTAGTTTCTGATTGTTTTACACACATTAAGTAGTAATTACTCAATGAATAATCCTGTTAAAATCAGTAGGACGTTTGACCAAGTAAGTTGCAATTTAGCATAAATAAAGGTCTCAGAGTCTAGCCCTTACTTATCTTTTAAATAAAAAAATCTTCTACAGATTGAAGCATTAAAATGACTTCTCTAAGGATGGAGAATTATTTCAGGGATTACATTAAGGTATGACTGAAAGTAATAGGATGAAGTTAAGCAAGAGAAAAATTTAGGCTGCCTAAATGAAAGAATCTGTGTGATACTATACAAAATAAAGCAGTAACACTCCTATTACTTAAGACCTTACAAAGCACAGTGAACCTGAACCAATGCTAAATAATATGCTGCAGAGAGCCATTGTCCATTGGGAGGAATACTGACTTTATAATTTGATGAGTGGTGAACAGAGGGCTAGCTAACAGCAAGAAAACTGAAAAAAACAACAAATAGTCTGGTAGCACTTTATAGACTAACAAAACATGTAGACGGTATTATGAGCTTTCGTGGGCATAGCCCACTTCTTCAGATGACCGGAGTGTTGGATGTCTAGGACAAAAAAAAAAAGTCTATAAAGTGCTACCAGACTGTTGTTTTTTCAGTTTACCTGTACAGACTAACTTGGCTACCCCCTGAAGCTTCTAACAGCAAGAGTTTGCCTGGGAATGGTCTGAGAAGGGCTATGGTGAGTGATGTGAGGGGAGGCGGAGAGGGGGCTTTGATGGTGAGCTGGTGGGGTGAATATCTGATTGCTGTGACCACTTCTTTGATTGGAGCTTTGATTTGATTGCAGGGCCTTTTTGACCATGTGGTTGGTTGGTTGGTTGGTTGGTTGGTTGAAAAGTCTGACAATTTGACCATGTGGTTGGTTTTATTAATTGAGAAAGCTTGGTTGCTGGAGGCATGGAATGCATTGTCCTACAGGTGGGACTTCCATAAGCACAATCCCAAAGAAGATGAGATGCATGGTGGTGGGCAGGGACTCCCTCCTAAAGGGAACGGTGTCATCCATTTGCCGCTCAGACTGGTAAACTTGAGAAGTGTGCTGCTTACCTGGAAGTAGAATTCAGGATGTGACAGAGTGTCTGCTGAGACTTGTGAAGCCACCAGACCTCTACCCCTTCCTGCTTCTGCATGTGGGCACCAGTGATACTGACAAGAAGGACCCCAAGCAGATCACTGCAGACTACATGTCTCTGGGAAGAAGGATAAAGGAGTTTGAAGTACAAGTTGTGTTCTTGTCCAGCCTCCCTGCTGAAGGAAAAGGTCCAGAGAGGGGTCATCAAATTAGGGAGATAAATATGTGGTTGCACAGGTAGTGTTGGAGAGAGGGCTTTGGATTCTTCAACCATGAGTAGTTGTTCCAGGAAAAAGGATTGGTAGGAAGATATGTGATCCACCTAACAGAGGGAAGAGCATCCTTGCAGGAAGGCTTGCTAACCTACTGAAGAGAGCTTTAAATTAGGTTCATTGTGGATTGGTGACCTAAACCCAGAGGTAAGATGGAAATTGGAATACTGAGAGGAAATACAAAGGGGAAGGGGTGCAATTCATATTGAGGAAGTAGGGCAATCTGCTAGTTAACTAGTAAGTAGGGCAATCAGCTTAATTGCCTATACACAAACACAATAAATCTGAGAAATAGACAGAAAGAATTGAAAGTCCTGGCACAGTCAAAGAACTATGGTGTGATTAGAATGGAGACTTGATGGGGTAACACACATGACTGGAGCACTGTCATGGATGGGTATAAAATGTTCAGGAAGGACAGGTGGGGAAGAAAATGTGAAGGAGTTGAACTGTATGGAAGATAGCAGCATGATTACTCAGAGCTGCAATCTGAAGCTGGAGAAAAAGTCTGCTGAGAGTCTTTGGGTTAAAATTAGAAGCAAGAGCACAAGAGTGATGTTGTGATGGGCATCTGCTATAAGCCAGCAGATCAGGAGGTTGAGAGAAATGAAGCTTTGTTTGGACAACAGACGTTTCCAGATCACAGACCCTGGTTCTCATGGACCTTGGACTTCAGAAAAGGAGACTTTGACTTCCTCAGGGAACTGATGTGCAGGTTCCTCTGGGAGGCTAAAATGAGAGTGAAAGGAGTCCAGGAGAGCTGGCTGTATTTTAAAGAAGCCTTATTGAGGACTTAGGAGCAAACCATCCTTATGTGCAGAAAGAATAGCAAATATGACAGGTGACCAGCTTGGCTTAACAGAAACATCTTCAGTGAGTTTAAACACAAAAAGAAGGCTTACAAGAAGTGGGAACTTGAACAGATGACTATGGAGGAATATAAAAATATTGCTTGAGCATCATGGACAGTGGGTATAAGCAGCAAGTGGAGTCAATGTTTTTGCTTGGTCTTAGTGCTCAACCACTCCCCTCTTCCTATCCCTATTCTGTTATAGAATCATAGAACACTAGAACTGGAAGGGACCTTGAAAGGTCATCGAGTCCAGTCTCCTGCTCTCACGGCAGGACCCAGTACCATCTAGACCATCCCTGATAGATGTCTATTTAACCTGCTCTTAAATATCTCCAGAGATGGAGATTCCGCAACCTCCCTAGGCAATCTATTCCACTGTTTAACCACCCTGACAGTTAGGAAGTTTTTCCTAATGTCCAACCTAAATCTCCCTTGCTGCAGTTTAAGCCCATTGCTTCTTATCCTATCCTCAGAGGCCAAGGAGAATAATTTTTCTCCCTCCTCCTTGTGACAGACACCTTTTAAGATACCCGAAAACCATGTCCCCACTCAGTCTTCTCTTTCCAAACTAAGCAAGCCCAATTCTTTTAGTCTTCCTTCATAGGCAGGGCCGGCCTTAAGCCGATTCAGCTGATTCGGCTGAATTGGGCCCTGCGCCTAAGGGGGTCCCGCGCCCCTGCACCCGGAAGTCAGCTCCCTCGGCTTGGCTCGGCTCCCCCGCCCCGCCCTTACCTGCGCACGCTGCCGGCTGCTGCGGCCGTGTGCGCCGTTTGCAGGTGAGTGAGGAGACTGAAAACTGAAAAGGCGGCAGCGCACGCAGTTTGGCATCCGGCCCCGCAGAAGGTAGAGGAGGGGGAAACTAGGGGGAAGGGCTGGGAGAGGAAGGGGCTTGTACGAAGGGGCGGGGGGAGAGAGGAAGAGGCTTGTACAGAAGGGACGGGGTGGGTGGGAGAGAGGAAGAGGCTTGTGCGGGAGGAAGAAAGCGGAAGGTACCAAGAGACAGTGTGGAGGTGAGACAAATGCCAGGGGGCCAAGTACAGACAATGAGGAAAAGGGCAGGAGGAAGTGTCAGGGGAGGGGGACAGGGTGATGCGGGAGTAGAGAGGAGGAGGAGGGGAGGGGAGGTGAGGGGAGAGGAGAGGGAAGGGCATTGGGGCTAGAGGGGAGGGGAGGTGCTGGGAGAAGGCTTGAAAGAAGGGGTGGGCATGAGAAAAGTGGGGATGGAGCAAGTCATGTGTGAGGGCACGGAGGGGCAGGAGGGGAACAGGGTAGAGAGGAGTGAGGGGGTGGGCATCAGGGAGAAAGAGGGCAAAGGGGGCAGGGGCAGTGAGGGAAGGGGGAGGCACGAGGAGGGTGCAGGGCTAAGGGAAGGTGCAGGTGCCAGGGGATTCTGGGGGTGAAGCAGAAGGGCAGACACCTGCAGGGGAGGGACTAGCACCAGAGGAGAGAGGCAGGGCAGGTGTGTAGAGGGAGGTGTTAGAAGAGGGGTAGCTCACATGATCAGAGTGGGGCTACTGGAGGAGTGCGCACAGGGGAGAGAGAAGGGCTGGTGGAAGGGGGCAGGTTGCAGGAGGGCTGAGGGCAGTAAGAAGGGCAGGAGTCAGGACAGCAGAGGAGGGTGAGGAGTTGGGGGGCAGCAGGCACCAGGGGAGATGATGGAGCAAGGAGAGGAGACATGGCAGCAGAGAGAAAAGGTAAAGGTTTATAAAATATTTATTTATAATGTGGTATGCTGCCCATGGCCAGTTTGTTTGCGCCCCAGGGTGCAGTTTGGGTTTATGTGGGGATCAACACGTGGCCGGCGAGTGGGAGCCAAAACAAAAAAGTAGTCAGTGTAACGATCTTCTGTTGATATGTGTTTTAGTAGTTAAATTCTTGGACTGTCATTGCTCATGAAAAGTGCTGTCACATGGGTAGAAATCGGGTAAATATTGCATTTTATTAATATCAACAGAACTGACTTAAATGGGGCCTGTGTGTTGTGTAGTCTTGCTTTAATCTTTGTATTCATGCTTGTCAGTGTGAGAGAAGCTATTTGCATATATTTGATTGCATATGCAACCACACTTAAGTTGAGGCCCTCAGCATGTTCTGTAAGTATCAGTGTGGCCCCTGGGGCTTCCAAAGTTGAGTTGCCTAGCTCATCCCTGACAGGTGTCTGTCTAACCTGGTCTTAAATATCTGCAATTTAAGCCCATTGCTTCTCATCCTAACCTCAGAGGCCAAGCAGAACAATTTTTCTTCCTCCTCCTTATGATACTCTTTTAGATACTTGAAAGCTGCTCTCATGTCCCTTTTCGGTCTTCTCTTTTCCAAGGTAAACAAGGCCAATTTCTTTAGCCTTGCCTCATATCATGTTCTCTAGACTTTTCCTCATTTGTGTTGATCTTCTCTGGACTTTCTCCAGTTTTTCCACATTTCCTGAAATGTGGCGCCCAGAACTGGACATGATACTCCAGCTGAGGCCTAATGTAGATGGCTCATTCCCTGCCTAGGGGACGTGAGACTGGGTGGGTTAATTTACAGTCCTCCTGTTTATTCCTTTCCTAAGCCAGGAGGGCACAGTAGTTCTGATGGGGGTTGGAGAGGGGATGGAAGCCAGATCCAAGATCAATGAGCCCTGGGAAGTGGGCCCATTGAAAGGAAACTGGACCTGTGGATGCCTTGGGGGTCAGCAGCAAGGGCCTGCTTTGGGAAGCCCCCTCTTTGGAGGTGAATGGGGCAGCATTGAGACACCACCCAGAAGCAGGCGCCACAGACACTAACTTCAGATTCATGGGACGGCTCTCACAGATCTTGCACATGCATAAGATGATAGATCTGCAGGAGGGGGGGCAGTGGCGTAGTGAGGGGCCGGAGGGTCAGTTGCCCTGGGAGAAAAATAATATAAAATTTAGCTAAAAATAGATGTCACACGTTTTTAAAAGGAATACCATATCTCCTGCCTTTTGTCTCTTTAGGTCCCCAGTTAAAATTTTTCAAAAGCACATGAGTGACTAAAGTCATTTTTGATAATTGGACTTGGAAATCTAAGCTCAGATTTTCAAAGGTAATTAAGCTCCTAAAGAGACAGTTGCCAACTTGGATCTTCAAAGATATCTATCTGATCTTTACACACCTTTGAAAATCTGGTCATAAGTGTCCTAGTCAGTTCTGAACGTGAGATGTAGGAGCCCAGTCCTAATTCCTTCAGGCTTTTTTTTTTTTTAATTTGAACATTTATCTACACTAATTCCCCTCCTTTCTCTTTCACTATCCAGTAAATGCATGGATCAAAATTATAGGTGCTTTGTGAATATGCTGACTTGAGAGTGGAAAGATTTCATATTGTCATGTATGATTCCTAGTAACCCATCTCAAATATGAAAAACTAGGTTGATACCTGTTCATATCAGGAGCTGTTCAATTCAGTTTACCATTTGCAGTATCTCATTAGGATGTTTAGTGGAGAAGATTTTTTTATCATTATTTATTTATACTGTGGGCAAAGCATGGGCTCACAAGGATTCCTCCATTGTTTTACCATGAGTCCAAAACATTTGGTGTTTTTCTAAAGGCCTGGAGTCAATTGATTATGTAGGAATCTCAGCTTTCATTTAAAAAAAAGTTCTCTATATTTCTGGGCCTTACAGCTAAGGAGGAAAGCTTTAAAACATGAACCCTAAATACTCAAGAAACAAAAGGCCAATAAAAATCCAACATGTTTTATTTTTAAAATATCGTATGATTTGTAGACCATTCTCATAACTTTGTGTAGGCGTTCCTTGTGATTTTTGGGTTAGCAATACTGCTCTTTGATTGGTGAATTTAGAGAGGTCTCTCCCTTCAGATTCCCTTTCCACCCTCCTTTTTTGTCACAGGTCATCAGAGAATCATAGAGACAATGGAGAGTAGGATGAGTCCATGACTGTGGTTAATGACTGGTCAGGGTGACTAACTATTATCAGCCAGTGGTCTGAATGAGCTATCTACTGCCATCTGTTAATCAACTGTAGGAAAAGGCTTGAGGAGCAGACCTTATTTATATAGACAGACCTACTTTGCCACAGAGATCAGTAGACACACTTGCTGTGTCAAGGTGCTCAATTTTGGCTCTTTTGGGTCGAAATTCACTTAAGACTTGGAGCTGGGAGAATGAAATGTTGTAATCCATATTGTATGATTAAAAGGTAAAAGACCTGAACTTAATATGACCTGGCTTAGGGTCTACCATAACTTGAACACTAAGCAGAGGATAGTGAGTCACATCTAACTGAAAGTCACAGAAGATGGAAACAGGTTTTATTTCTGGTGGTGTAGAGTCTATTTGGGAGTCCTCAATTATATCTGACACTTTACATCCAGTGTTTAAAGGCAGAGCTGACTAGAATCAATTCAGTCCTTGTCTTGTCTCAGTGATCGCTTGAGCAAAAATCATTGATAAAATCTTGTGTAGACTGACCTTGGACTCAACATGCAGGCAATATGTGTTGAAGGGCAGTGTAAAGGAGGCAATGGTGGTGAGGTACCATATTACCTAGTGAAATCAGTGGTGCTGAAATCACTAAGGACTGGAATTTGACCACAGAACTGACACTTTCTTAACAAAGACTCCATTTTTGCTATTTAAAAAGTAAATCAATGTAACAGAAAACTGCAACGCTCTCTGGTAACTTTTTAAAAATCAAACTTTAAACTTTATTGAAAAAATTGGATAGTTTGCAATTGAAAATATTTGACCTACACTTAAGGCAACTGATTTAACTTTGTGTAAAATTTTGCATCATAAAGGATGGCATTTTTTTTGAAAATGTTAAACTATATTGATATACATTTTGATCAGATCTACTTCTGATGTGATATTTGTGTGTGGTTGTGGTTTGTTGTCTGGGTGCTTTTTTTTTTGCTCAACAAAAAATCCTGGGTGGGAAAAAATTTGAATTGGGCTCCGCACTTCCTAAAGCCGGCCCTGTTCATAGGTCATGTTCTCTAGACCTTTAACCATTCTTGTTGCTCTTCTCTGGACCTTCTCTAATTTCTCCACATCTTTCTTGAAATGTGGTGCCCAGAATTGGACACAATATTCCAGTTGAGGCCTAATCAGCTCAGAGTAGAGCGGAAGAATGACTTCTTGTGTCTTGCTCACAACACTCCTGTTAATACATCCCAAAATCATGTTTGCTTTTTAGCAAAAGCATCACACTGTTGGCTCATATTTAGCCTGTGGTCCACTATGACCCCTAGATCCCTTTCTGCAGTACTCCTTCCTAGACAGTCGCTTCCCATTCTGTATGTGTGAAACTGATTGTTCCTTCTTAAGTGGAGTACATTGCATTTGTCCTTACTAAGCTTCATCCTATTTACCTTAGACCATTTCTTCAGTTTGTCCAGATCCTTTTGAATTATGACTCTAACCTCGAAAGCACTTGCAATCCCTCCCAGCTATGTATCATCTGCAAACTTAATAAGCGTATTCTCTATGCCAATATCTAAATCGTTAATGAAGATATTGAACACAACTGGTCCTAAAACAGACCCCTGTTACTCCCTTCCAGCAGGATTATGAACCATTAATAACTATTTTCTGAGAATGGTTTTCCAGCCAGTTATGCACCCACCATATAGTAGACCTATCTAAGTTGTATTTGCCTGGTTTATTGATAAGAAGATCATGCAATACTGTATCAAATGCCTTACTTAAGTCTAGGTATACCATGTCCACCTCTTCTCCCTTATCCACAAGACTTGATATCCTATCAAAAGAAAGCTATCAGATTGGTTTGACATGATTTGTTCTTTACAAATACATGATAGCTGTTACCTATCACCTTATTATCTACCAGGTGTTTACAGATGAATTCCTTAATTACTTGCTCGATTATCTTTCCTGGCACAGAAGTTAAACTGATTGGTCTGTAGTTTCCTGGGTTGTTCTTATTTCCCTTTTTATAGATGGGCACTATATTTGCCCTTTTCCAGTCTTCTGGAATCTTTCCTGTCTTCCATGATTTTTCAAGGATGATAGCTAAAGGCTCAGATATCTCCTCTATCAGCTCCTTGAGTATTTTAGGATGCATTTCATCAGGCCCTGATGACTTGCAGACATCTATCTTTTCTAGGTGATTTTTAACTTGTTCTTTTTTATTTTATTTTCTAAACCTACCCCATTCCCACTAGCATTCACTATGTTAGGCAAGGCACTTCATCATGAGACTTCATGGTGAAGACGGAAACAAAGAAGTCATGAAGCACCTCTGCCATTTCCAGGTTTCCTGTTTTTGTTTCTCTCTCCTCCCTGAGCAATGGGCCTACCCTGTCCTTGGTCTTCCTCTAGCTTCTAATATATTTATAGAAAGTCTTTTTGTTTCCCTTTAGGTCTGTAGCTAGTTTGAGCTCGTTTTGTTTCTTTACCTTTCTAATCTTGCCCCTGCATACCTGTATTGTTTGCTTATATTCATCCTCTGGAATTTGTCCTAGTTTCCAATTTTTATATGACTCCTTTTTTATTTTTAGATCATGCAAGACCTCCTGGTTAAGCCAAGGCGGTCCTTTGCCATACTTTCTATCTTTCCTACACAGAGGAATAGCTTGCTTTTGGGCCCTTAATAGTGTCCCTTTGAAAAACTGCAAACTGTCTTTCAATTGTTTTTCCCTTTAGTCTTGCTTCCCATGGGACCTTACCTATCAGCTCTCTAAAGTCTCCCATATGGCTTCCTAAAGTCTCCCTTAGCAGGCTGTTGCAGCTTGCAGACTGGAGATTCTTCCCCCAAGTGAATCTTTTAACTTTAAAGTGAAAAGCCTTCCAGATTGCCAGACCTATTAGCATAATATTGATTCTGTGAAAGAGCCATTAAGTGATAATGAAACCATTTAACATGCATGTACCAGCCCTGACTTTACTGACAAAAACAGTTATGCTTTACTATGTCTACAGGACATTAGTTTAAAATTTACTTTAAATATGTCATTAGTTTGATGCTGAAAATTATAAAATCACATCTCTAAAAAATCCATGCACAGATATTTAGATGCAGAATATGAGTACTCAGCTTTAGCCTTAAATGCCTGGATCTTCTGACATATAGTTTTTTTAACAAATTCTTCAAAAGACCATCCTTATCTAAAATACACATTTTAATTTTAATTACCACAGTACAAAAACTTGCTTCCAAAGTCTTCCTATTCTTTCTATCCAACCCTCCTCTCCTTTCACCCCCTCCACCTCATTGAAGAGAGAGCCCGTAAAGGGACAACATTCCAGCCATCTAGGAAAAAAAAGGAATGTTGTTCCGTTCTCTTTTACTTCTATTTGATTAACTAGTTTTAAGAGAACTCTCCACGAAAATCAATTTCTTACTAAGATGTAAAATCCTTTGTTTCGCCTAACATCTCTGAAAACATATTTTTAATATAAACATATAGTGAAATTTCATAAATTTGTCTTGTTATGAAAACCACACAAAATAGTGTTCCCTTTTTCTAAAAGCAATAACTTAGTTATGAACGCACTAAAACTCTCTGACAATTTAAAATAATGTCTTTGTTTCAGTGAGATTAAGTATGCAGTGATCTGGTATGATTACTTAATGAAGGCTTAAGAGTATATTTAAAATTAAAAAGGAAATACTGATGAAGAAAATGTAAAACAGAGAAGGGTTCTATCATTTGTGCCATAATATTTAATGTGTTATTTAGCAGGACAACTGACTTGCCATTTGCCGTGAGTGGTCGCGATTAAGCAAACCGCCCCCTTCCCTTGGGTTTGCTAGGACTGTGCAGAACTCTGGTCTGCCCCCTTGCTTACCTGGGAAGTCGTCAATAAATTTAGACCAAATACCAATTTGTGTCTTAATCATTGAGCATAACTTTATTGATGTTGCCACTTAATGAATAACAAAGTTAAAAGATAACAGCTAAGAATTAAAAGAATATGAATAAAAGAAAATTCGTTCTGCTAGCGTGATTACAAGGTTATTTAGTAACGTCAGCTAACTCGTTATCTAGTTTTTTAATTTCTTCTAGATTAATTTTTAAAAGAACTGCAACTATGAAGATCCTTGATCTTATAGCTTATCAAGATTATTTTGTTTTTCTTGATTTTTTTAGAATCTTTTTGTTAGGTTTTTAGACTCTTTTTGTTAGACTTTTTTACTCTTTTTGTTAAGTCTTTCGGAGTCTTTTGTTAAGTTTTTTGACTCTTTGTCAGATTTTTTGACTCTTTAAGTTTTTCAGAGTCTTTTGTTAAGATTTTTGACTCACCCAATCAGGTGTAGCAGCATCTCTCTACTGGCCAGGTAGTGGACGACGAATGCTGTTACGATGCCTGCCTCGGTATTGACCTCCTGCCTCTTGTCGTCAGAGAGCAGCACGTGATTTCAGTTTCCAGAATGAGTTGTAGATGATGAGGTACCCGCAGTCGATACTGCAGAGTATTTATGGCCTAATCTCTCATTGTCTATTCAGTTCTGTGGTTAATTTGAGATGCAAAAATTTTTTTTCTCTTAAGGGCTAGCGAATTAGCTGAGGATCTTGTAAGTAGATGCAAAAAATTGTTTTCTCTTACACCAGATTTGGTGTGTTGCTTAAGATCTAGCGATTTGGATGAGGCTCTTGTAAATAGATGCAAAATTTTTTTTTCTCTTACACCAAATTTGGTGTGTTACTCAAGAGCTAGCGAATTAGATGAAGCTCTTGTAATTAGATTAAAGAAATTTTTTTCTCTTACACCAAATTTGGTGTGTTGCTGAAGAGCTAGAGACTCAGATGAGGATTTTTACTCTTACAAATTTTACTGCTTATCCTAAATTATCATGTTTCCTAACACATTCCCTAATACACTCCTTCTTAACAGCAAAAAGACAATTCATGTAGTCTGTGGTTAGGCTACTTCCTCTTAAACATAGCTGTCTGTGCTTTTGCTGTAGCTTAATTTTAAATAGCTGCTAAGCATACATGACACCATTACTACAGAATTTTTGCAACTAAATCTGACAAACTTCAGGGTATATCAAGAAACTTGTGACTGACATTTTTATTCCCAAATTTAGTGCTTTTAATTAGGTACCTTCTGCATGTTCCAGCTTCACAATCTGGCATGCAATTGAAAACTTGATCCATTTTCTTTAGAAAGAAATTTTAGACGGCTTTTTTCAAGTGTCATTTGCTAATTTGGGTTCAGGGGTTTGTCTGGAAGGGTTGAGCAGAGAGGAGAGGGAAGAAAAGAAGGAGACAGTGGAGAGAGGGCAGGGCCTTGGCCTGGGCAGAGCAGGGGTGGAGCATGGGCAGGGCCACAGGCCACGGAGGTTGCCGTCCCAAGCAGCAGCTTCACACCTTACCCATGTTGATCATGTAAGGATGTAATGAGGGAGGACAAAGCACAATTGGAGTTTCAGCTAGAGAGGGATGTGAAAGATAACAAGAAAGGTTTCAACAGGTTTGTTAGCAACAAGAAGGCTAGGGAAAGTGTGGGATCCTTATTGAATGGAGAAGGCAACCAAATGATAGATAGGGAAAAAAACTGAAGTACTCAATGCTTTCTTGCCTTGATCTTGACAGGCAAGGCCAGCTCCAAGAACGCTTCTCTGGGCAACAGAGCATGGGAAGGAGGGTGATGAATGAACAGGTTAAGGACTATTTAGAGAAATCCATGAGGCCAAATGTAATGCATCCGATTATGCAGAGCCAGTGGCCATTATCTTTGAAAACTCATGGTGGTCAAGGGAGGTCCCAGATGATGGGGAAAAAAGGCAAATGTAGTGCTCATTTTTAAAAAGGGAAGAAGGAGCATATTGGGAGCTACAGACCAGTCATCTTCACCTCAGTTCCTGGAATAATCATAGAGCAGGTCCTCAATTAACCCACTTTGAAACACTTGGAGGACAGGAAGGTGGTTGCCCCAGATGGAATGAACCTCATGCAGCAGCTGCTTTACTCCATCTGGAGTCAGAGCCGCCCGTGATGCTATTTTCAGTACTGCAGTCCCATGGTACTAAAAATAGGACTGCAAGCAGCCTCTGCTCCAGTCCCGGCATGCGGTCCCGCCCCAGAGCTGGAGCTGTGGGGGCTTCTGGGACTGGGACCGTGGTACTGAAAACAGCATCACGGCCCCGGCTCTAGCCCACACAAACTGCTTTCCACTTCAAAAGCAGAAAGTTAGGGAAGGGGTAGGGGGAGAACTAAGGGGAAGCTGGGTGAGAAGAGGAAGGGGCTTGTACTGTGGGAAGCGGAGGGAGCCAGGGCAGGAGAAGAAAGAGGCAAGCATCAAGGGACAGGGTGGAGGAGAAGCAAATGCCAGGGGGCCAAGAGAAGACAATGAGGAAAAAGGCAGGAGGGGGAACAGAAAGGAAGGTGTCAGTGGGGGTGCGAGAAGGGAGGGCACAGGGTGATACTGGGAGAAGAAAGGGGAGGAACAATGGGGGCAAGAGGGAGGAAGAGAAGAGGGGAGGAGTAGGTTCCAGGAGAAGAAGGGTTGAAAGGAGGGGTGGGCATGAGGAAGGCAAGGGATGGAGCAAGTCATGTGTGAGGGCACAGAGAGGCATAAGGAGATCTGGGGCAGAGGGTGGTGAGAGGGTGGGCAGCAGGGAGAAAGAGGGCAAGGGGGACAAGTGTTGGGAGGGCAGGGGCAGTGAGGGAAGGGGAAGGGGAAGGTGCAGGGGTAAGTGAAGGTGCAGGTGCCAGGGGAATTGTGGGGGTGAAGCAGAAGGGCAAACACATGGAGGGGAGGGATAGATACCAGAGGACAAAGGAGAGAGGCATGGCAGTTGGTTAGAGGGAGGTGTTGGGAAGGGGTAGCTACTGATGATCAGAGTGGAGCTAGAGGAGGAGTGGGCACAAGGGGAAGAGAAAGGCAGGTCCAAGGGTCAAGGAGGAGGGGGAGGTGAGTGCGAAGGGCAGTAGCCAGGACAGCAAAGGCGGGTGAGGGTTGGGGGGCAGCAGCAAGCATCAGGAGAGCAGATGGGGTGAGGAGAGAACGGGAGACATGGCAGCAGAGAGAAAAGGGAGAGGTTTATAAGATACTAGCAGAAATACCCAGCATTGCCCAGGGAAAATATAGTAAAAGGTATGATAAATGAACTACGTCAATGACATTAACAGAGCATATTTTATTGGAAATACTTTTCTCTTATATATTACTTTAAGAAATTAACATAGCTAGTGATGTGCTTACAAAACGCATTTACATTTAACTCATTTCTTGATAACAAAAGGTGTGGTGAATGAACTACGTAAATTATGTTAACATCACATATTTTATTGGAAATACTTTTTCTGTTATCATAGGGAAAGGATCTCGTAGTTGCAGTTTGTGACATGATAACAGAAGAGTCCAGCAAATGCCTATGATCAGGCGCTACTAAAAGCGAATTAGTGGCCCAATTGGGACTCTGGGGGAACCGATTTCGAGATATAACCAATCCAGTTATTTAAGTTAGAAAATCAGTAGTATCCGTGCAAAATTTGATGTTTCTAGCTCTTACTGTTTCGGATATCTTTTGGGACAAACAAACAAACAAACTGAC
Source organism: Rafetus swinhoei (assembly GCA_019425775.1). Taxonomy (NCBI): domain Eukaryota; kingdom Metazoa; phylum Chordata; order Testudines; family Trionychidae; genus Rafetus; species Rafetus swinhoei. The sequence goes on along the minus strand of CM033443.1, from coordinate 34,380,570 downwards.
TTTTGGAAATATTTAAAAGATTTATTAATAACTTGGGTGCCATAGTGGCACACATCCGAACCAGTGCACATGAACTCAATATTGGTGCACAAGACAAAACTCATTCTGCTCGTGGGTGGAAAATCTTAGCGAGAACACTGGTGGGGGCCGACTGTCCAAGCAGCAGTTCTGCAGTAAAGGAACTGGGGATTATAATGGGTGAGATGTTAGATATGAGTCCATAATGTGCCTTTATTGCCAAGAAGGCTAATGGCATATTGGACAACATTAGTAGGAGCAGTGCCAGCAGATTAAGGGTTTATTTCCCCTCAGTTTTTTCACTGGTGAGGCCACATCCGGAGTACTGTGTCCAGTTTTGGATCCTCCATTACAGAAAGGATGTGAACAAATTGGAGACAGTCCAGTAGAGGGCAGCAAAACTGATTATGGGGCTAGGGTGCATGACTTTTGAGGAGAGGCTAAAGGAACTGGGCTTATGTATTCTTAAGAAGAGAATAATGAGGGGGGATTTTATAACAGCCTTACACTGCATGAAGGGAGGTTCCAAAGATAATGCAGCTAGGCTATTCTCAGTGGTGGCAGATGACAAAACAAGAAGCAATGGTCTGTGGGAGAGGTCTAGGTTGGATTTTAGGAAAAATTACTTCAATAGGTGTAAGGTGGAGCACTGGAATGACTTACCTAGGAAGACTGTATGAAATCTCCATCCTTAGAGGTTTCTAAGGCCAGGCTTGACAAAGCTGTGGCTGAGATTATTTGGTTGGGGTTGGTTCTACGTTGAGCAGGTAGTTTGACTGGATCACCTCTTGAAGTCTCTTCCAACTCTTAATCTTCTATGATTCTATAACCTCACCAGTTTTTCCTACTCCATATTCCATAATTATTTAATTTTCCAACTTGCAGTAACTTACTTAGTCCAAACATTGAAATATTAATAGGATTTCAAATAATTTACTTTTATTTACTTTAATCACAAAGAGTATGCTCTAAAATACTCTAGTAATATAATTATTAAAGTAGCTAATAATGAAAGTCTTTAATAAGATCATCCTTTCAGATGCTGTTTCCTTTTGGAGCATAATGGGGCACATTCCTTATGAATTCTCGGCTGCTCTCAGAAACGTCTTAGATATTCCACTTAGTTGCAACTTCATGTGAATTTATTTATATTCCCTTCACCACCACCAGTACAATCTCATACAAGGTATTTTCTGTGCTTCTTGCCCTTTCCCCAGAGTCAAGGAGGGGTGGAATTCACATTTTCTCAAGATCTTAGAACATGCTGGGCTCAGATAGATCATTCTCCTTCACTTCCTGTGTTGTCTCTTATGTACCTCAGCTGATAGCTAATTGGTTCATCAGCTCTCCCTCACTGATAAGCTAATTAGCTGCATAGTTCCCCAACAGCCTTCTCCAGGGGAACTGATTGATGTCTAAGTAATGACAGTGCTGGCTCAAGGGATGCTGCTGCAAGTGTAAATGAGGTAGGACGACAATAATGCAGTGGTTTTCTGTAGATGTAGGTTCAATTCTTGGCTCGACCACTGACTCTGTTTGACCCTGGGCAGGTCACGTCATTGTTCTAGTTCTCTGCTCTATGACCCCTTCTGGATCCTGATTTTGAACCTGTCACCCTCACTTCCATCCCTGCTTTTTCATTAGTTGTTCCCTGGAATTGCTTGAGCCCTGGGTTCAGTATTTTCTCACCTTGGGTTGGGGAAGGGGCATTGGGCTGTGGGTGGATGCACCTTCCTAGGACTTCAGTAGGAGTTTGATTCAGCACTGTATTGCAAGTAGGTAATATAACTCCCAAGAGTTGCATGATGTGAGAGCCTTGCTACTCACATTATGTGGTATATAGTAAAATTCCAGTTCCCTGCCACCAAATGACATGAAAATAACATTTAATATTTTATAGTATTTCTCTCAATGTATTTGGTTCACTTCTGAAGTTTGATTATAAAACCAAGTCCCTTCATTGGCCAAAATAATCCAATTTTATTGTCATTGCAAGTTTTTCAGATTTTATTTCAGATCATCTGGTTTATAGTGCAACAGTTTGAAGGTTAAGATTACTGAAGCCGATTTCCTTGAATATCTTTAATTAAAATGTTTATTATTGCCTTAATTCCCTGGTTAACAGTCATTATAGCCAGTGAAATTAATAGTGTAATTGCAGATATACTAAATTCTAACTTGGAAGGATCATGTGAAAAAGAAAGCTAACTTGCAACAGTAAAAAATAAATTTTGATGATACTCTCTCTCTCCCCACCACCAAATGCTGAGGGATGTGAAAGGTTAACCGGTGATGTTTAGCTGTTCCAGTTAATCGGTAATCAGTGAAGGCTGGAGCAGCTCCCTGCCTTCTGCAGGCAGGGGGCGGGGCTCAGAGCAGGAGCCCCACAGGCTGGGAGCCGCTCCAGCTGGGCTGACGTAGTCATCCTCCCAGATCCCATTTAGTCACTCGTCCTCCCAGATCCCATTTAGTCAATTAAATGTTAAATTAACCTAATCTCCAGCATCAAAATTTCAGCAATACTAACAAAGTAACTAAATCAACCCTTCTTTCAGCCTCCAAACTCTCTTAGGGTACGTCTACACTTGCTTCCTAGTTCGAACTAGGGATGCAAATGTAGCCGACCGAAATTGCTAATGAAGCGGGGAGTTAAATATCCCGCGCTTCATTAGTATAATCTCTCCCGCGCGCTATTCCGCTCGCCAGCTGATTCGAACCAGGAAGTGCGCTCTGGGACGCGTTAGTTCGAATCAAACCCCTTGGTTCGAACTAACGTTACTCCAAATTTTTTTAGGAGTAATGTTAGTTCGAACCAAGGGGTTTGATTCGAACTAACACGTCCTGGAGCGCACTTCCTGGTTCGAATCAGCTGGCAAGCCGAATAGCGCGCGGGTGTTTCCAGGGAAGTTTATTGTCTCCTTTCGGTCTTTTCCCCCCTTTTTTTCCTTTTAGACTCGTAAAGCACACTGCAACCCCAGTTCACTCTTTGGTTTAAGTTTTAAGCCATCACATGGTTGATAGAACTGGTTATTTCAGACTATTTAAAAAAATAGAAAATTCAATACAAAACTCAACAGTAAAAAAGCTTTAGAGTGGCAGCCGAGTTAGTCTGTAACTGGAAAAACTTAAAAAACAATAGTCTAGCAGCACCTTAAAGACTAATAAAACATGTAGATGGTATCATGAGCTTTTGTGGGTACAACTGAAGAAGTGGGTTATACCCATGAAAGCTCATGATACCATCTATATATTTTGTTAGTCTTTAAAATGCTGCTAGATTATTTGTTGTTTTATAAGTTTTTCAACAGTAAAAGTATGTTAAGTTTTACAGTCATTCATTCATGCCAAAATGAGACTGACCTACAGCCTTAATTGGGCCGCCATGTCCTCATGAGTTATGACGCAGTTTTTAATTAGACGTTGCCACTATTTCTTCTTCAGGATCCTGTCTCATTTGGTGCACAATGAATAAGGGAAAGGATTTTAAGAAAAAAAAAAGGCAGTTTCCAACAGGGTAAGGCACTTGACTGGAACATAGGCATTCTGGCTTCTGTTCCTGGCTGTGCCACAGCTTTTCTCTGTGAGCTTGGTCAAGTCTCTCATAATGCATACACACAAGGGAGCTGAATTATGGCTATTTGGCAACTTTCATTCTGGAAGTTTACTAATTTTGGATATTTCACTTGGGAACCTTGGGATTCTTTTAACACAGTTTATCATGTGTAATTTAGAATACATAGTAGAATAAATCCAAGAGACTCCAATCAGGATTGTGGTCCTCCATTATATAGTAAGCAACATACAAACAAGTAGGAAGGAATGGTACCTACCACAAAGAGCTCAAGGTATGTAATTATAGTGCTATTTCTGATAACTCCCAAGTCAGTAAAACAGTTAAACTCATGCTGTAACTTTAAGTTTAGGGTCTGTCTTAAATAAGTATGTTTCTCTGAATCAAGGCCATAAACAGTAGGGGTTTGGAACAGGAGCAGCAAACAGGGAGTTTTGAGAGGGAGTTCTCCAGGTAAAGGAGGAGCGAATATGGGACTCTTGAGGTAAGTGGCTGTCTGTAGTGTGTGTTTGTGTGTTTGGGGGTTACTTGCTGTGTGCTGAGCTTGTGTTTGTGTGTTTGTTTTGTTTGTTTGTATGAAGGAGCGTGTGCTGTGGCCAGCAGCTGGAAGCTGTGAGCTTCTAAAGGTTTGAAATCTAGAAGCCTCTGTTAATTGGCTGAGCCGTAGTCAGGGGGCAGGGCTAATCAGGCAGGCCAGGGCTTTATAAAACAGTGAGTCAGCGACCGGGGAGTTTTGCGAACAGGAGCAGCAAACAGGGAGTTTTGAGAGGGAGTTGGGAAGGGGCCAAGGTACACTTGCCATTCTTTATAGTTTAGTTTAAAGGTTTTAAATCAGGAAGTTTTCATTAACTAGAAACCCTATCAATAACCTAAGTAGCTGTAGGAGAGAATGCAGGCAGAAGCCCAGCAGCACAGTGGGGGCTATCCTGTTTATTGCACTCAGTGTAGCATGTATGATTACCTGCCCTGTGTGCGGGTGGCGTATGTGTGCATTCGGTGCAAGGAGCTGCTGGCTCTCAGAGACTGTGTACGGGCTTTGGAGACCAGGGTGGCTGAACTGGAGGAGCTGAGGGAGGCAGAGAGGTACATAGATGAGGCTTTCCGGGACTCTGTAGAATTGTCCCACCTCCAGTCAGACAGCCATTGTGTTGTTAAGGAGGATGAAAGGCTCAGGGAAGGAGAGCAGTCAATGGGAGCAGAGGGAAACCTTCCCATAGTCGGGACCCTCCTTCCAGATGTTGGGGTATCCTCTCGCACTGAGGTTACCTCTCTGGGGGAGGGAACTCCAGTCACTAGGAAAAGGCAGTCATTAGTAATGGGAGATTCGATCATTAGAAATGTAGATAGCTGGGTTTGCGATGACCGGGAGAACCGTATGGTGTCTTGCCTGCCTGGTGCGAAGGTTGTGGATCTCTCGAGGCATCTAGATAGACTTATGTGTAGTGCTGGGGAGGAGCTGGTGGTCGTGGTACATGTAGGTACCAATGACATAGGGAAGGGTAGGAGAGATGTCCTGGAGGCCAAATTTAGGCTGCTAGGAAAGAGACTGAAATCCAGGACCTCTATGGTGGCATTCACAGAAATGCTTCCATTTTCACACACAGGGCCAGGTAGGCAGGCAGAGCTTCAGAGTCTCAATGAGTGGATGAGACGATGGTGTAGGGAGGAGGGATTTAGCTTTATAAGGAACTGGGGTAACTTTTGGGATGGGGGAGGCTATACAGGAAGGATGGGCTCCACCTAAACCATAGTGGATCCAGACTGCTGGCACTTAACATTAAAAAGGTCGCAGAGCAGTTTTTAAACTAAGAGATGGGGGAAAGTCGATTGGCGCGGAGGAGCACATGGATCGGACAGAGACGTCTCTTAGAGGAGAGTCTTTTGATAGAGATTCTCTAGGTTTTAGTCAGGAGGAGAGGATGGAAGAGGATAAAGTATGGGCCAGATCAGATGAAAAACATTCACATAAAAAAGAATCTGACACATCAGAAAAGGGCAGACAACTAAACAGTGACAAGTTTTTAAAGTGCTTGTACACAAACGCTAGAAGTCTAAAAAATAAGATGGATGGACTAGAGTGCCTCACATTAAAAGAGGAGATTGACATAATAGGCATCACAGAAACCTGGTGGAGTGAAGACAATCAATGGGACACAATCATTCCGGGGTACAAAATACATCGGAAGGACAGAACTGGTCATGTGGGTGGGGGAGCAGCACTATATGTGAAAGAAAATTTAAAATCAAATGAAATAAAAATCTTAAATGAATCAACATGTTCCATAGAATCGCTATGGATAGTAAGTCCCTGCTCTAATAAGAATATAACAGTAGGGATCTATTATCGACCACCTGACCAGGACAGTAATAGTGACTATGAAATGCTAAGGGAGATTAGAGAGGCTATCAAAATAAAGAACTCAATAATAGTGGGGGATTTCAACTATCCCCCTATTGACTGGGTACACGTCACCTCAGGACGAGATGCAGAGACAAAATTTCTTGATACCTTAAACGACTGCTTCTTGGAGCAGCTGGTACAGGAACCCACAAGGGGAGAGGCAATTCTTGATTTAATCCTGAGTGGCACACAGGATCTGGTCCAAGAGGTAACTACAGGCAGTCCCCGGGTTACATGGATCCGACTTACATCGGATCCCTACTTACAAACGGGGTGAGGCAACCCCGCACTAGCTGCTTCCCCCCAGCAGACCAGGGAGGCGGCTAGCACCACCCCCAGCAGACCAGGGAGGCGGAGCGCTTTTCTCAGCAGACACCTCAGCTTGAGAATAAAGGACTGACAGAACTGAGGTGTGGGAGAATAAAACTGAGCTCTGGAGAAATGTTTGGCTAGAGTTTCCCCTACAATATGTACCAGTTCCGACTTACATACAAATTCAACTTAAGAACAAACCTACAGTCCCTATCTTGTACGTAACCCGGGGACTGCCTGTATAACAGGACTGCTTGGAAATAATGACCATAATATAATAACATTTAACATTCCTGTGGTGGGAAGAACACCTCAGCAGCCCAACACTGTGGCATTTAATTTCAAAAAGGGGAACTATGCAAAAATGAGGAGGTTAGTTAAACAGAAATTAAAAAGGTACAGTGACTAAAGTAAAATCCCTGCAAGCTGCATGGACACTTTTCAAAGACACCATAATAGAGGCCCAACTTAAATGTATACCCCCAAATTAAAAAACATAGAAGAACTAAGAAAGAGCCACCATGGCTTAACCACCATGTAAAAGAAGCAATGAGAGATAAAAAGATATCTTTTAAAAAGTGGAAGTCAAATCCTAGTGAGGTAAATAGTAAGGAGCATAAACACTGCCAAATTAAGTGTAAAAATGTAATAAGAAAAGCTAAAAAGGAGTTTGAAGAATAGCTAGCCAAAAACTCCAACAGTAATAACAAAATGTTTAAGTACATCAGAAGCAGGAAGCCTGCTAAGCAACCAATGGAGAGGGATAACTAGTGGTGTTCCCCAACGGTTAGTCCTAGGACCAATCCTATTCAATATATTCATAAATGATCTGGAAAAAGGGGTAAACAGAGAGGTGGCAAAGTAACTAAACTGCTCAAGGTAGTTAAGACCAAAGCAGACTGTGAAGAACTTCAAAAAGATCTCACCAAACTAAGTGACTGGACAACAAAATGGCAAATGAAATTTAATGTGGATAAATATAAAGTAATGCACATTGGGAAAAATAACCCCAACTATACATATAATATGATGGGGGCTAATTTAGCTACAACTAATCAGGAAAGAGATCTTGGAGTCATCGTGGATAGTTCTCTGAAGACATCCACGCAGTGTGTAGCGGCAGTCAAAAAAGCAAACAGGATGTTAGGAATCATTAAAAAAGGGATAGAAAATAAGACAGAGAATATCTTATTGCCCTTATATAAATCCATGGTACGCCCACATCTGGAATACTGCGTACAGATGTGGTCTCCTCATCTCAGAAAAGATATACTGGCATTAGAAAAGGTTCAGAGAAGGGCAACTAAAATGATTAGGGGTTTGGAACGGGTCCCATATGAGGAGAGATTAAAGAGACTGGGACTTTTCAGCTTGGAAAAGAGGAGACTAAGGGGGGATATGATAGAGGTATATAAAATCATGAGTGGTGTGGAGAAAGTGAGTAAGGAAAAGTTATTTACTTGTTCCCATAATATAAGAACTAGGGGCCATCAAATGAAACTAATGGGCAGCAGGTTTAAAACAAATAAAAGGAAGTTCTTCTTCACACAGCGCATAGTCCATCTGTGGAACTCCTTGCCTGAGGAGGCTGTGAAGGCTAGGACTATAACAGGGTTTAAAAGAGAACTAGATAAATTCATGGAAGTTAAGTCCATAAATGGCTATTATCCAATATGGGTAAGGAATAGTGTCCCCAGCCTCTGTTTGTCAGAGGGTGGAGATGGATGGCAGGAGAGAGATCACTTGATCATTACCTGTTCGATTCACTCCCTCTGGGGCACCTGGCATTGGCCACTGTCGGCAGACAGGATACTGGGCTGGATGGATCATTGGTCTGACCGAGTATGGCCATTCTTATGTTCTTATGTTGTCTATACAGCAACATTATTTCAAAATTACTAGCATTATTCTGAAATAACTTAGTCCGAGTCTACACAGCAGGCAGTTATTTAGAAAAATGTTGAAATACTTTCAAGATGGAGGACTTCTTACTCTGACTCCTGTAGCCCTCATTGTAGGAGTAATATGGGGAGTTGGAAGAAAAGTACTCTATTTCGAAATAACTGCTGGGTAGACACTCTCAATTTTGAAATAAATTATTCAAAATAAGCTATGCAAATGACGTAGCTCAATTTGTGTAGCTTATTTCGAGTTAAGCCCTGCTGGTTAGATGCACCCTAAGAGGTAAAAGCATGTGTGTATTCTAAAGCATGCGTGTATTTGGAAGTTTGATTCAGCATCTTGAGGACATAGCATCAACTGTTAACTGTCTGCTAGTAGGCATATGTTACTCAAAGTACAATTTTCAGAAATTAATCATAGAGCATGTAATCTATTAATCTGAAGGTCCATTTTAATGTTAGTTTTGATAGTTGAGTATTTCTATGATACTGGAGTTCGTACATTTTTGTTTTTCTAGGACTTGTAACTCTTAATTTCTATAAAGAATTTTCTTTTCATTTGCATAATGTTTGTGTTGCTTAATACAGGTTGAAAGAGAATCCAAGCTTTTTTAAAAATAATTTTCGTACTTGTAATGAAAGTCTCAGTGCTGATTCAACATCCAATACTTCTCTTAATGTTCAGAAAAAAAAAAGGCAGGTAAATCTGATGTTGCCCATACATCTAAAACCTGACCAATGCCTTACCAGTTTTTTTATAAAGTTTCAGATTAAAGGAATAAAAATTTTAATATCTCTTTTTAAAAAGATACCATTCAGAAAGCTGTAAAATTATCATAAATGATGTTGGCACTGTGTCAATGACTTTAAGCCAGAATCTGCACCTGCTATTTTGTGCAAGCAGAGAAAAATCTGCATTTTTGCCTTCACTGCATAATATCAGTGTGAATCTGTGGAACAATCAGTAAATATTGAAAGCAGAGATTGACACGTCAAGAAATTATGCTATATATTTTTACAGGTGCACTCTGAATGCTGTTTTCACTTGAAATGACTAAATAACCCCTATATATAGTTGAACAATCAGGACAGACGTCTTGGAAATTTGTTTTTACATGTTGACTGAAAATGTAACACATACAAAATCCATCTATTGCATATAGGCCTTTTAGACCGGGATAGACATTTCACATAAACTCTTCAATCAAGTTTCAATCAAATAATTTTTCTGGTCAAATACACAGCCTTAAAAATATGATAAATACTTATCGCAAGTCTGAATCTGGTAAGGTCAATATTAACCAGGAGGCATCTGTCTGAAAGCAACTTAGTTGCTTAAATGAAATAAGTTAGGTCTTAGTCCAAAATCTAACAAACTGACATTAAAGTCTCCCCCTCCCTGCCCAAGTCCTCCTAACTACTATTCACTATCGCTATTTCTAGTTTCTACCAAAAGGACTCAACTGCCGGGAGAGTTCTGTACGGGCCCATTCTAATGCATATACCACTCCATTTTAGGAAGTGGGTGTATTGTTAGGGCATAATGGGGATGTTTGCACCAATGTTGCTAACATATCTTTCTGATGAATAAACGGACATCTTATTCAATTGCTGTTTATCTATCTATCACCTTTCAGGCAAGCTCTAAAATCACTTTAAAAAACAATTAGCCATAGAGCCCTGGCCAAATTCCAACTACACAGCTACATTCCACATACCTAAAATATCCCCCCTGTTATTACAACTGAGTAAGTTATTGTGACAGGTGATTGAGTATGTATTTTGTGTGTATAGTTTCATATTGATAGGAAATCTGTTGTAATGTAATGCTGCAAATATTCTGCACTGAAAAAACTCAATGATAATGACTTTTTTTTAGCATGACAAAGGAAATTGCTTTACTGAAGATGCTTTCCCAAACAATATTTGGGGAAGAAAGTGTTTCAGCTAAATTGCTCCTTTCTTAGGATCAAAATTGTTTTTTGAGGCATTGATTAATAAGGTGTGTCTAGTAAGTATATATGTGAGATTCATCTTTGTTTATATAATTACAAAACAAACTTGAATCTTGCTGTAAAAATGCAAAACCTATCTCTATGGATCTCTGAAAATAATTTCCATAATACATGTTTGTTTGTTTTTTAAAGGAGGATGGTGATGTCATCTGCTAAACATAGTTCTTAGGACTTACAAATGGCATTGAGTGATTCTGGAAATAATATTTAATAGAAAAACTGGCACCAAATAAAAACTAGACATGGCAGGAAAAACTAAACACAGGAGACAGAAAAATAGATAAATTATTAAAAATGTATCTCTGTCTTGTTTACTTGTGTAACCCTTCTGCCAGGTAGTACAGGCAGCAGCTAGGGCCGGGTTCAATATCTAGGGGGTTCCTTTTCATCCATCTCACACAGAACTGGCTTGAGCCCCCACACAGTAGCATGGGAAATTCACACACCCCTGGGCGCCTCTGAGGGGCAATGTTTCCCCACTCGCAAGCACAGATTCTGAGCATAGAAAATAAACTTTTAATGAAAGAGGGGAGAGAAGTAACATGGCATTAGCTTGGGAAAATACCACAAACTGAGTTCATAACCAGACTACAAGTAAACAAAGTAAATGTCCCAGCTCAAATGGATTGAGCAATGTCCTTTGCCTCTCAGGCTCACAAGTCCAGCAGTGTAAGTGTCCCATTCACATGACCAACCTTTCTCTGTACCCCATTCACAGTTGCTGCCCTTGGTCAGGGCAGATCAGAGCTTAGAGGTGATTTTCAGAGCTCACCTCCCATTCTTGGGGGTGGGGTGAGGATTGGAAGTATCTTACCCAATCTGTTGGCCTGTTGCCACTGCTCCTGCCAGCTGCTCCCGCCAGCCACCCTGCTGGCTGCCTGCCGCTGTTCCTACCAGCTGGCCGCCAGCCGCCCTGCTGGCCGCCTGCAGGTGTTCCTACTGGCCGCCCACTGGCCGCTCCCGCCATCCGCTTTTCTGGCCACCTGCTCCTGCCAGATGCCCTGCTGGCCACCTGCTCTTGCCGGCTGCTGCTTCCATGATGGGTCTGGCTCTGGACTATGAACCTAGTGATTCCAGCTCTTTGTCAGTTTCTCAGTGATTTCAGCTCTTGGCCCACCACCTAGGCTGGCCAAAAGATTCCAGCTCACACTGGAATATTTCAAAATAACAAAGAGACTCCTTATGGAGTCTGTTTTAGGTCTATCCTTAGACCAGGGGAGGGAAGTAGAGAGACAGGTTGAACCAGTCTTACAGCTCACACCTGGAGAGCATGAAACCTGCTAGTTCAAGCTCCTTTCCCTTCCCCCCCCAGTCCAATCCACTTGAATCTGGAAGGGGGTGGCTTGTCCATTCAAGACTCTTTACAATGACAGTCTCTCTCCCGCAAACACTTTTTCGACAGATCCTGTAAACCTCCTTGCAGGAGAGAGAGAGAGAGAGAGAGAGATGAATTGACTTCTTCATAGCTTTTAAATATAAATTCAGATTTCTTGTCCTCTACGGTTCAAGACCCAGTGGAATATTACTTACACTATATAGTTCTCCTTTTTCCTAGTACTCTCCCTCTTGCCTCTGGTTGCTTCCTCAGTTCTTCCTGACTCAGTGCTCACTTTCTCTCTCACGTATTCCTGTTTTTTTTTTCTTTCAGATTGTACCATATGCCCAGAGAATCCCTTGTTGCATTATCTTTTAGTTTACCAGTTAAGTTTAAAGGAGCAGCACTTAGATACTTTTAAGCTGAACCTTTAATTTGCCAGGGAGTCATTGAGAGCTTAATGTTCACAAAGCACTATTATGCCATTATTTATTTATTTGTTTGTTTACTGCGAAGTCACTTTTCAGAGCAGACCTATAACTGAAGGAATAAGTTAGGATTGTGGAATTTACGATATTGGTAGCAATGTATAATAAGGAATGAAGCCATCCTGTCTGTCAAAGCCCACCTTGAATTTGCATATCTATCTGGGAGATAGGGAAAAAAACCATTTATGAGTAAACTGAACAACTTTGAGCTGGAAACAGTAAAACAACATGGAATCCCACAATGACAATTTTATTAAGACACTTAAGGAGAAGAACTACATTTTAAGCATGGGGAAGCAGGGGATGATTAAACTGACCAGGCAAATCCCTACTCCATGAGTTAACTTTGGGGTTGCACATAGGAACCTGCATAGAAAAGCTCAAATCTTACCTGGCAAGATTATGACCTGTAAAATGCTGTTTTACAAGGTCCTCATGTACCAATCCATTTGTATCCTTCCACTGTCTTTGATCTTGTATTACTATTTTCAATATTTTCTTTATACTGTCTTTAAAAACAAAATATCAAAATGAAAATCACAGAAAAGTCAAATCTAAGACTGTAGGAGAAGGGAATGGTCATCTTTAATTGGAGGCAAAAAATCAAGGGCAACCATTCAGTCAAAAAGCAGACAGATTAATTTAAAAACGCCTCCACTGGAAGAAGATAATGCTGTAAAGAGACCTATGGGCTTCTCCTACAAGCACCAGCCTTTCAATACTGGCATTAGTCCTGCTAATATCTGTGAATCATATATACTCAAATGGTGAGTCACCAGGGCTCTATTGATGGTAGAAGGGTCCACCCTCACATGTATCAAAGAGCTGCTTCATACTATTGAAGAAGAGAAAGAGATATGCCACCCCCAGCCAAATTTCAGACTGCAGGAGGAGTCTGCAGTCTGAACCACAAGGCTACGTCTACACTGCAGGCTTCTTGCGCAAGAACTGTTTTGCGCAAGAGTTTCTGTGCGAAAATTCTTGCGCAAGAGCGCGTCCACACTGCCATGTGCTTTTGCGCAAGAGATGTGCTTTTGCACAAGAGCGTCCATGGCAGTGTGGATGCTCTCTTGCACAAGAAAGCTCTGATAGCCATTTTAGCCATAGGGGTTTCTTGCCCAGGAAACCTCTGTTGCCCGTCCACACTGCCTTCTTGCGCAAGAGGTCTTGTGCAAGAGGGCTTATTCCTCATGGGGAGAGGAATAACCCTTGCGCAAGAAGCCCTCTTTTCCGACGCTTTACTGTACATTTACTTGTGCAAAAATGCGCATGCAGTGTAGACGCTCAGCAAGTTTTTGCTCAAGAACTGTTGTTCTTGCGCAAGAAGCCTGCAGTGTAGACATAGCCCAAGTGTCCTATCTCACCACCAAAAAACCTCTCCTCATTGTCACTGCAGGAAATGTTATCCTTGGTCCTGGTCCTGGTTTGACTTCAAGCACTGTGTGAACTTCATTTCTGGACTGCCACAAATCTCACCCTGATCATTTAGGAGAAGTCCCACAAGCCGTTCAACATCTTGTCAGTTTCTGCTCCGTCAAGGATTGCCCTCCCTATTAATTAGGGACTGCTGGACCTAGCCAAAGCCTTATGGCAGAAGCCAGACCCTAACACATTACTATAAAAAACAGGCTGAGTACTCACCTGAAACTTGTTCATATTAAAGGAATGTTCTTAGGATGACATGTGAGGACATATGAATGTCCTTGTCCTGAGGGCCATCAGACTGGTCTGTATAGCAGGTTGGTCTATTCTCTGGAACTCTGTGGGGCAAATCGTGACAAATGTGATGTCTGTGATTGGTTGTACTATACAATTAAGCCTGGGGAGTGCTCAATCATCCCTTTTTTGCTAGGGGAATCAAGTTCTGGGAGTAGTGCCATCAACACAATGTGATCCCACTGGCTCCATGCTTTCCAGGGATCAGTAACATCCTGGCAGTCTTCAATGCTAAATATCTGTGACAGGGAGTATGAGGACTGCACTGGTGCAATAGGGATTAACCCTTGTCATTTAGCTGAAGGGCCCATGCCCCTTCTCCCAAATCTGCTGGGCATGCTCCAACTGTAGCCAAGGTATAAAAGGCTGTAGTGCAGCTCTGTTTGACCTGACTTCCTGAGGGGAAGGAAGTGTGTCACTAGCTTGAGGGACAGGACTGCTTGGACTCGGAAGCACAGAGGCCAGTCAGATGGAGCCAGACCCTCACATAGAGGTGGGGGACATCGCAGAAGGTGGAAAGGCTGGAGAATCTGAGACCAAAGACTCCAGCCGCACAACCTCTAGACATGGGGCACCCTTTTACACTTGGCTGTGGGGTTGTGACATGCCCTTTCCTCATTCCATGGGTAATGGGGTGTATTAGCCATGTGACACCTACCATAAGATATTGCTGCACCATCCTAGAGCCAGTGGGGATCTATGACCATAAACATACTTTCCACAGTTCATAACACCTAGTATCTGAAGACACAGTTGGAAGAAAAAAAACGGTGGGAAGAAAGCAGCACAGCACGAAGCAGGATTAAAATGTCCCACCAACTAGGAAATTGATTTTTGTTATCACTCACCCCAGCATAAACCTGGAGTAATTCCACTGAAATTAGTGAAAGTACACCAGAATAAAACTGGCATGAGAGAAGAATCAGGCCCAAGACCTTCAGAACGTTAGGTAAGCCCCATTGGAGAAATCACAAGCATTGCTTACATAATGGAAACATCCTATTATTATTACTATGCTTTTTTCCCCTGTTGCCACATTTCTGTTGCCACGGTAACTGATCATGAATTGTTCATAGTAAGTGACCTTGTCTTTGCTTTTATATATGCCATGAGTTATTGTGCAGAGGTTATTTATAGAATTATAGAGGTGATTGTGACTCTCTGAATACATGCAGGTTTTTGTCTGTTTTATTGTTTTGTAGAATGAAAGGTTAAAAACATAAGACAGAAAATGTTAACACTTGTTTGGCTACAGAAAAATGTTGATGTTACTCAGAAAGAGAAAATTACAACTAGTAATAATTCATAAAAAGCTTCATGAAAACTTGCCAGCTAGCAATGTTCTTAATGTATATATTTTTATATTGGCCATGTCTGTGTTCTGTGTCTCACACTTTCTCTTGTCTTGTGTGCTTGATGTTTTCAGAAAATAGTGAAAGAACATTATTAAATTTGGGGGCTAACAGTGCAGAATTCACAGCTCATATTTATTTTAAGACTTAACTTTCTCACCTGTTATGCATATCAGCTCTTCTTACATGTTCCATCTTTCTTTTTGTTTTTCCATTTCAAAATGACAGACAGTGAAGTAAAACAAAATAAATTTCTCTATGTATTGCATAGTATGCGACAATCCAGGAATAAATAAAATCAACCTAATAAAAAAAAATCAATATTAATAAAAACTAAATGAGGAAAGACATATTACAGTAAGAAACACTTTTAAGAAATGGCCTCTAAATTGGAAATGCATGCTTGTGCACACAATTAATATGCAAAAAAACTTAAAATTTGCTTAAATGAATGGCATTTCCATGTATAAATGGATATATTTACATATTTGACTAGAGAAGTTGCTTATGTGATAGCCAGTTGAGTTTGCAAATTCTTTGTTTTCTGCACAATTCCAGAGTGCAAAATAGTAAGCCATCTTCAGGAGTTTGGTATGATTTTTTTCTCAATCAGAGGGATGATGTAACATGGAAATATCCAAGAAAGCCTTGGCACATACAAACTATGAAGCTAAAATATTACAGAAAAAAAGTATTCCTGAATTTGTTGTTCTGAGAAAATTGGATTCTCAGACTTTTATTACAACACTTAATACTTAATCAACTGATAAATAGGCTGCATCATATCAAATGCAGAAGAATACAAAGACAGTCAACTAGGAAATTCATGTAGAGGAACATACCAGAATCCAAAAGAGGATTTGTGACATTACCCAGGGTACAATCTGGACTGATGAACAGGTGTGTCCCTTCACTTCTCCAGCCTTCGTTGTCTTTTACCTTGCTTTGCTATGAGAGTTGTCTTGGTTGGTTTGCATGCAGCCTTCAGCATTTAAATCACTCTCAGGTATGCTGTCTGCTATAGCCAGCTAGTCATGAATAACACTACAGGGTAACACCAGCAAACTCCTAGTCCAGACTTCCCCCTAGAAGTATGCATTTTGGACTGCCCAGCACCCTTCCGGATAACACAAGCTCATATAAAATCCGTCATTTATTAACAGAAAATTGTATGCGCAAATATTGTTATTCCAAATTGAGTTTCCCTAACACTTCAGTCCAAACGTACTGGTTTAGATAAAACAATTAAACAACTGTATTAATTACAGAAAGATTTTTAAACATTTTTTAAATATTAGAGGCATATAAATCCAAATCGGTTACAAAGCTATAAAGATAAAACACAACTAACACCCTAATGTCACAAAGTGAATACAAAGGAAAGGTCTTGCTCAGCATAGGTTCCTGTAATCTCACTGGCTGAAGCTCTTTAAGTCTGGATCTCTCCCCTCAGTCCAATGAGTTCCTTTGTTCTTCCAGGATTGATGATGCATGGGTAGAGAGCAAGGAAGAGATGACTGAGGATTGCATTCTCCTTTTATAGCCCTTGCACAAGAATCATCTCCAGCATATGTTCAGGAGACAGAAAAATCTGTTAATCAAAAATTGGAATGTAGATATTTTCACCATAAGAAAATAAAAATGGCCATATTGGGTTAGACCAAAGGTCCATCTAGTCTAGTATTCTGCCTTCCGACAGTGGCCAATGCCAGGTGCCCCACAGGGAATGAATGGAATAGGCAATCAAGTGATCCCTCCCCTGTCACCCTTTCCAGCTTCTGACAAACAGAAGCTAGGGATACCATTCCTAAACATCATGGCTCTTAGACATTGATGGACCTATCCTCTATGCATTTATCTAGTTCTTTTTTTAATCCTGTTAAAGTCCTGGTCTTCACAATATCCTCTGGCAAGGAGTTCCCCAAGCCTGACTGTGCATTGTGTGAAGAAATATTTCCTTTTGTTTGTTTTAAACCTACTAACTATTAATTTCATTTGGTGACCAATAGTTCTTGTGATATGCTGTGGAAGAGTGGCCACTTAAGTAGGAGGAGGTCCATTTGAGCTCATTGACCCCTGTCTGAGGCATTGGCTAGTGTTTGTCTGAGGAAGTTATCTGTGATTGCCCTGCAGAATGTTTTGGAAAATGTCTTGGTAATATTATATAGTGGAATCTTATATCTTTACATACAGTGCTACCACACATATTTTACTAGGACAATAATGATGAACAAATCATGAGTTTTCAAATGACACCTTACACTGTGGCTGCGTCTAGACTGGCAAGTTTTTTGCGCAAAAACTTGCCAGCTGTCCACACTGGCCGCTTGAATTTGCGCAAGGACACTGACGATCTAATGTAAGATTGTCAGTGTTCTTGCACAAATACTATGATGCTCCCGCTCAGGGATAAGCCCTCTTGCGCAAATGTATTTGCGCAAGAGGGCCAGTGTAGACAGGTAAAAACTGTTTTGCGCAAAAAAGCCCCGATGGCGAAAACGGCCACCGGAGCTTTCTTGCGCAAAACCGCGTCTAGATTGGCACGTCTGCTTTTCCGCAAAAAGTGCTTTTGCGCAAAAGCATCCATGCCAATCTAGA
Organism: Rafetus swinhoei; assembly: GCA_019425775.1. Classification (NCBI taxonomy): domain Eukaryota; kingdom Metazoa; phylum Chordata; order Testudines; family Trionychidae; genus Rafetus; species Rafetus swinhoei. The sequence goes on along the minus strand of CM033443.1, from coordinate 34,362,883 downwards.
CACTCTTTTCCGCAAATGCTTTTAACGGAAAAACTTTAGCATTTAAAAGCTAAAAGTTAAAAGCATTTGCGGAAAATCATGCCAGTCTAGACGCAGCCTGTCTGTTTTATAAAAAACATTAACATAGTAGTGTAAAGGAGGTGAAGGTAGGTTATAGGCTGCCACAGGCAGCTTAGACAAAATTTGTTACAAACTAGGACTGGCAATCCTTCAACATTTCTGAAAATCCAGGCATCCAGCAAAAGTATACAATTCTTTTTTCGAGACAATAGTTGCACAAGCAAATTTTATAATTAACTAATGGTGATTTTAAGATTTGTTTTGTGCCTCTCTTTCAATGCAAGATGTATGCAGGGCAGTTGAAATGAATCTAAAATGGGTAGATGAGTATTAGCATTAACTCTATTGATGTAAGCTACTATTCCAAACTTAAAAATGTGTAATTCATGTAAATTCAAACCATACAAAAATAGATCTCTCTTGTGAGCTTTGCACATTGAAAAAGAAATTAAATGAGTGATGAGTTTGCTTTGTGGACTTAAATGACATAGTTCAACATTTATTTATTTAATATAGCATTTTAAAAAGCAGGGGTACAAAAAATGAGGAGTCCGGGAGCTGCCGAAAAAGCTCCCCACTGTCGGCAGAGCCGTGGCTACACTTTGCTTTCACGTTCGACACTGAGCCTGATTGGCACAGCGTCGGAACGTGAGTATGCAAATGAAGCCGGGGATATTTAAATCCCGGGCTCATTTGCACTTCCGAAGTGCTTGATTTGCATCCCTCTATCGGCAGAGGGATGCAGTCTAGACACAGCCCAAGTGTTGTTCTTGGCTTATGTGCCCTGTGTACACTCCTTGGTCAGGGAACTGTCTTTTTATTCTGTTCAAAAGCTTCAGGGGGTAGCCAAGTTAGCCTGTAACTTGAAAAATTTAAAAAACTTTTTATTCTCTGTTACTACAGTACCTACTACAATGGATTCCTGATCCATGATTGGGATTTCTAAGTACTTTTGCAATTACAATAGGATCCACATATCTCCATAATTAAACTCAGCACTTTTAATACTAAAGTTTCAATAAAAAGTTCAAATAAGCAGGAAATACATCTTCCTGAATATGGAGCATAGAAGCTTGAATGGATTGTGCAAAAGACCTATTATATTCACTATTCCTTTTCCATTTAAGAGCTCATCTAAGGTTGAACTGAGCAATCAATTTAGTTAATTGTAATCTGTAATCGTCACTAGTCTGTAACATTTGTAAATACATTTGCAAATGTGGATTTTTGAATTCTGACTTGAAGGCCCTGATCCTGCAGCTTTATGTACAAATGCAGAGTTGTTTGTGTGCATAGTTGCAAGATCTAGGGCTCAATTGTGTACAAAAGCCACAGCAGATGTCTGTGAGTAGCTGACAATGTAAAAAATAAATGCACTAAAACTGACCTAGAAATATTCAGAGAGGGAGCTCTATGGACTTGACTGAGGTGATCTAGGAATGTTTCTTTTTTTTTCACTATGTGGAATGAATACATTTTGGATACTTCAAATAAGAAGATCTGAGACAGGATATGGATTCATGACTCCACACAAAGACATGAAAAAACTGGGGGTTGTACAGTTTTAAATTACGTGCATTTTAAAAGGAAATGCCTAACAGAAATATTGAACTGCCAAATACAAATCAGTTTCATTCACTAATTTAAGAACTGCTTTCCATTTGGAGTGGAGCCCACTCAGTTAATAAAGGAGGAAAGCTTGCTCCAAAATGAATAGTCGTTAAAGCAGTGAGGAACAAAATGTTACTTAACCTGCCTGTCTCAGATTTTGACTTCAGCAGACAAAGGTTTTTTGGGATAAAATAGACACAGATGAAATAGACACCCACATGTATAGATCGTGGAAAGCAGGCAATGATGATTTTAGGCAATACAAAGATGAGTTTGATTTTTTCCTAAAAGAGGACTTCTGATCAAACCGACAGATACAAATTTGACTGGAGGTTTTAAAAAGTTATTTGTGCACTTAACTATATTCACTTAGGGCTCATCTAGACTACATCCCTCTTTCAAAAAGAGGGATGTAAATTAGGCAGATCAAAAGTGCAAATAAGCGCAGATTTAAATATCCTGTGCTTCATTTGCATATTCATGTCCGATTGCTGTTTCAAAAAAAGGGCATTTTGAAAGTGAATCTACAGTCCAGACGCTGTGCTTTTGAAAAAATAACCCTTTTTCAAAAGATCCCGTACTCCTGAAAAAATGAGGAGTATGGGATCTTTTGAAAAAGGGTTTTGTTTTTTTTTCAAAAGCACCTCATCTAGACTGTGGCTTCACTTTCAAAATGCCCTTTTTCGAAACAGCGATCGGATGCGAATATGCAGATGAAGCATGGGATATGCAGATGAAGTGTGCAGGAGTCAGGGTTGGGGGAGTGAGGAAAGACTCAGGACAGGGAATGGGGATGAAGGAGTCAGGGCAGGAGATTGGGAGGTGTGGGGGGGCTCAAAAGAGGCGGGGCTCAGGGCAGGGGTGGGGGCAGCTGGCGGCTGCTCCCACTGGAGCATTTGCTTCCCCCCTGTGGTCATTCGGGAGTATAACTGTCCCTGCTATCACAGCCCTCCCTTTCCATTTGATGAGAAAGAATCACATTCTATGCACATCCCATTTTCTTGGAATAATCAAACCCTTTACCTAGTTTTAAGTTATGATAAGACAAAGCTGCATACTAAATTGGGTGGTCCTGGCTCTTACTGTGTAGGAGGAATTCTCATATAAACAGACTCACAGATGGACAAACACGCACACGCACACGCACACGCACACGCACATGCAGATAGACACACAAACGCTCTCAAATGTATAGTGCAGTGGGGCAGAGTGGCTGCCCACGGACCTGGAGGAGGAGGAACCTACCGGGTGGCAGCCTCCCCCCTCACCTGAACAAGGAGACCCAAACCTGTGTTTGTTTACAGCCACACCCTGAACTAGGGCCTGGCCCTTCCTTTGAATTGAACAGTGTTTGTTTGTTGCCTCGCCCTGACTGAGGGCCAGGGCCTCCCAATTTACTGTGATTGTGTGCTGCTACGCCCTGGACTAGGGCCTGGCCTGTCTTTAAACTGACTGGGTTTGTTTGCTGCCACGCCCTGAACCAGGGGCCTGGCCTGTATCTAAACTGACTGTGGTTATTGGCTGCCACGCCCTGAACCAGGGCCTGGCATACTGGTAAGACTGACTCTGAGTTGCCCATTGCCATGCCCCGAACCAGGGCTTGGCCTATTCCCGAACAGGGGCTTTGTGGACTTGCTGCCCACCCTGAACCAGGGCTGGGCCTGCGTAGATACGCAGACTTGGTTGTGTGCCGCCCACCTGAAGGAAGGCCGGGTGTGGACTTGGGCTTGCCTTCATGGGACAGTGTAGTGGGGCGGAGTGGCTGCCCACAGACACGGAGGAGGAGGAACCCCTCCGGGAAGGCAAGCCGACTACATGTAGTAGATGAGAGAATTTTGTGAAGTGAGATTCATATGACAGGCTTAGAATTACTCCTCTGAATAAAATCTTTTGATATATATATCCAGAGTTATTTGCAGAATGTTAGTTACATTGCACAGTTCCTACAGAGCATTAATTTTTAAATATTTTTTGCTTCCATTTCATTCACAGTTTATCATTTTTATACACTTGACACAGATCATAAATTTCCTTTGAGTCTATATATCTTTCTTGATTCTGCTTTCCCTCGGCTTCTGTCTTCACACTACTGGTGTATTGAGATGTACCTTGAGTTCAAAGTTCTGCAATTAACATTTCAAACCCTAAATAGTCTTGGTCTGAAGTATTTTACTTCATTTCTGAAACCTCCTGAGTGGTAACAGCTAGGGCCACCAAATTTGGCATGCAGCTTCATCTAGGAAAAGGACTGTTTTCCATAAGATGCAAAGGGAGGGGCTGCTGTTCTGAGGGATTCTATATGAGAGTGGCCACTGGGGCTCCACCATCTTGCCTGCCTGCACATTGGTAAGTAGCCTGCCTGCTCCAAACCCTTTTCTCCCTTCCCACCACTTGGCCACAGAACCAGAAGGGGTGAGAGAACAGGCCCCAGCCCCAAGCAAGCTGGGGTGCTGGCCTGGTCGGGGAGGAGGGGGAGAACATGTCTCTGGCCCCCAGCCTCCTGCACCCCTCCCTGCCCACATCCCCAAGGCTTTGACCTGATGGACCTGGGCAACGCTGGGTAAGTCTGCTAGTTTATAAATATTGAAATAGTATGTAAAAGCCCTGCATAAGGAAAAGGTTAATAAAATCTGGAGATGTAAAGAATCTAGGCAGAACATCTTTCTCTAAAATAATTATTCAAATTTTATTGCACCAAGGATTCTTTTGCATCTGCAAACATTTCTTTTCATTAGTTTTGACATGTTCTTAGAAGTTTCAAATTTCTATTCTTTTCATGCCTATTTAATTTAGGAAATAATTGTATTAAGTACTTCTAAAAAGTCTCAGTCATGAAATCTGATTGGAATTGCCATCCTAAGTTACAAAAAGTTCATCTTTGTAGGGAGAATTTTTGAGAACTTGCATGTTCAAATCTGGATCCCACACACAGGCAAGATTCCACTGTTTAAATGGAAATTTTGACTAGCATGTTTAAAAAGGAGTTCAGAAGATGCTTTAAAAAGTCAGAGAATGACTTTACTATTTCTAAAAGTTAATAATTGTTTTTTGTTGATTTATAATAGTTTTACATGTCTAATATATCCATATTAACATAGCAAACTCATCAGATCTGGTGCAGAAATTCTTTTAAACCAAAATTTCACATGTCAATAAATAAAAAAAGAAAGCTCCATAAAGTTGCTTAATTCCCATTAGTCCATTTATCAAATCTTTTTAACTCTTTCCCTTCCTTCATCTCAGCAAGTTGAGCAAGGAATTCAGGTATTCAGGTATTGAGGTTACCACAAAATTTACTCTCTTAACCCTCCCCCCTACAATCTTTTTGACTATTTCATGGTTAGGAGGGGGAAAAGTTGAACTATTTTAATAAGAATTATGAGTGTTTTTACAATATACCATGAAATGGCTCCAGGAGGAGTATTTGGCTTACGCCATAGCAATATTCAAGGTAGTTGATTGCTAAGTTGCTTAATACTGGTGAAAGTCATATTAAAGGTTTGTTTCATTTAGCTTGTGTAACTGGATAGGATCAAACAAAACACTTTACTTGCACATAAGAATCTACGTGGAATAGCTTTTTGATCATCTTCATGTATATCTAAACTACACCTCCAGTTTCTTTTCAGGAATACACGTTATTTGGCTTTTATCATACTTGTTCATTAGCCCTTTGAGCTTTTTCTCAAAAAGACAAATGCAGTTAATTTCTCATCTCTTACATTTTGCACTGAATCACTCTGATCTTCTCAAAGAAGTGTGGAAAGAGAGAGTAAGTAGGAAGGAGGGCTATTCCCCTACATATATAATTTTTCATTCTTAACACAGTTCATTTGAGCATTGTGCAGGTCTTGCCTTTAACTACAACCCGACATTATTTATCTGTTTCTATCACCTTTTAGAAAATGACCTAATTTTGTGTTACTGACATGATGAATGGCTCCATAATTTTATTATACCCCTCTCCATCTGATTATTCCAATCTACATTGGTATATTCACTTTTTGTTTTAAGGTTACATTTTACAATGATTTATATTATTTTTAAATTGTATGACACTTCAGAACATATGATGTTGTTAATCAATAATGGTCCTGACTCTACAGTTACTTATCTACGTGCATAACTTTATTCATGTGAGTAATATTATTGAGTTGAGGGGGCCACACTTGTGAAGAAGTGTACATAAATGTCTGTCCAATGTGGACTGTAACAGGGTGGTATACACTTCTCATGAACATCCACATCTCGTTGAGTGCATGTGCCTGCACTCTCTATCCAAAGCCTTTTAGGCTACTCAACCCCTCAAGTTGAGTCACACTCTGTGTGCAGATCATAAACCACATCCAGGGTACACCCTTTAACAGGGGCCCATCCCAGTGCCCTCTGCTAGTGTCCCCCTTTTCCTATCTCTCATTTTGTTTCCTCACTTGGAGAGAGTGGTGTCACCAGGGCTTCCCTTCCTGGAGACAGCTCCTTCCCCCTCACCTTAGGGCTTGTATCTCAAATCCCACATAGTCTCACCATAGTCCACACTAGCTCCCCACATGGAGATTTCCATGGTGCTGCTGCACCCCTCAACCATCCAGTCACTGAATCTTCACTGAACTCCAGAGACACTGAACTGATGCTGATCCTGTGGCTTCTTCTTATACGTCTTTCTAGCCCCTGATTGGCTGGTTTCTCTGCAGCCACTCTAACCTCCTTGGAGGACTTCTCTATAGCCCTTTTCTGGCCTCAGGGCCCAGTCACCCTGCTCAGGATGGTCAGTAGATTCTGATTAACAAAACTTCCCTTGTCACTTTAATTAGACAAAGTTCTACATGTTCTGAGCTGTCCTAGCCTCAGGTAATAATGTCGCTATGGTTCAGTAGTGGTACAATTCCTACAGAAGGTCTAAACAGGTCTACAGGTTGAACCTCTCTAGTTCGGCACCCTCAAGACCTCACCAGGCCAATCCAAAGAATTTGCCAAACCACGGGAGGTGAATATTGTCAAGCAGCATTACCAACACTTCCACTGTTCTTACAAGACATTTATGGGTAAATTAGAGCTAAATAACAACACAGAACACTGATAGGTGTAAACAAACTTTATGAAACCATGGTAAACTTGGCCACACCCATGAAAAGAGGCTATTTAGCTAACTAAAATCATGCTGGACCACAGATTTTGTTGGACCAGAGAGTGCTAGACTAGAGAGGTTCAACCTGTACTATAGTTTAGAAATCCATTTGGAAAGAGGTTCAGAATCTCTCTCTCTGTATGTAAGGGCTTTAATCATTGTGATTTCACTGTCCAGAAAGTAGTTTGGAAAGCTTTCTTTGCATCTTCAAAAGGACTTCTGATGTGGAGAGTAAGTACACAAGTATCCACAGCTATTTTATTGTACTATTAAATCTAGATCGTATATATATATATATATATATATATATATACATTTTCCAGAAAACTAATATTCATCCCGCTTTGGGGAATTGTAATTATTTTTATGTAGTATTGCATAAATGTTCAGTACAACAAAAGGTGTAGTTTATCCCAGGTATTTGATATTTGATACTTTAATAAAGACTTGGTAACATTGTCCTTGATCCTACAAGATGTTCCACATAGATGGAACCCTGCATCTTCATAGAACCTACCTGGTTTTTTAGGATTTTGTGTGGCACAGAACTTTTCCCAAGCTGAACTCATGGCAAGATCTTGGTTCTTATGCATATTCTTTCATTGTGGGGAAAAATATATGAGAGTAATTACTCATTAGAAAATAATACATATTTCAATAGAAAAAGGAAATGTCTGTTTTGAGGAGAATTTTAAATATTCTGTATATTTCACAGTGTTTTGATGGTTCACCATAAAATGTTACTGAGTTTCTATGGCAGCACAGATTAAACTTGAATTGTGTTGTATCATGAAATCCTGTCTGCTGGTGTCAGATTTAATTTCTCCCTTCCGTCCCATGGAAATAAACCGTATTGTGATGGTAGGGTTTGCCAGAAGGGTGTTTATACTGTGCTGAACCATTGTTGGTCTCTTGTAGATTATTGAAGATGACTCCTTGTGGTTTTGTCTTGCAAAAAGTTTGAGTTCAACTTGAAATGTTCGTGCAATTACTTTTTTCAGTGCGGTTTACTTTACAGCTACAGTTTTGAATCATTATAGGTGAACACGCTATAGTTATTTTGGCACATTAGAAATAATTTGTAGTCACAAGAATTAAAGAACCTGTTGTAGAATCTCAGGATAGTAAAATGATCATTAAATATGTAAATGTGTGAATACCTCCTGTAACACATTGGGAAATTGTTATTAGTGACAGTGCACAGTGCATTTGGTATAAAAAGCCAGCAGCTACTTTAGTTACCACACAGTGGCATGAAAAAAACTTTATTCCACTGTATAGTAACTGGAGCTTTTTAAATGGCAGTCAGTATCCCCTTCTTTCTCTTCTTCCTCTGTTTCTTTATTGTAAGGGAAACTTTTCTGAAGATGAATTTAACTGTTAGGAAAGAAATCCTGCGATTATTAGTAACTACATCTTTTTCAGCTGCTGCATAGGTCCTTTGAGACATCATAATTTTCGCAGTTGTGTGTTTTGCAATGGGGGTGGCACTGATTGTCATGGATTAGCAACAAGATATTGTACTATTAAAACCAGCAATAAGGTTTGTATAGAAAATTCCATAGCAATAAAAAGATGAAGAAATAAATGAATTGAAATCCTTTATATGAGCCAAATATCTGGGTAAACTATATTGGCCAAACTGGACAGTCTCTATGGGAAAGAATTAATGGACACAGATCAGATATCTGAAAAGGCAACACACAGAAACTTGTTGGAGAACACTTTAACCTGCCCGGGCACTCATTAATGGATCTCAAAAGCACTGTGTTGTTTCAGGCCAATTCCACAAGCCAAATACACAGGGGAAGCTTTGGAACTTAACTTCGTTTGGGGTATGTCTAGACTGCATCCCTCTGTCAGCAGAGGGATGCAGATTAGGCAGGTCGACATTGCAAATGAGGCAGGGATTTAAATATCCCGTGCCTAATTTGCATAAAAATGGCCACCGCGTTTTGCCAACTCAGCACTTTGTCGGCAAAAAGTGGCAGTCTAGAGGGGGATCTGTTGAGAAAGAAAGCCTTTTTCGACAGATCCCTTATGCCTCCTGCAAGGAGGTTTACAGGATCTGTCGGTGGCCATTTTTATGCAAATTAGGCACGGGATATTTAAATCCCTGCCTCATTTGCAATGTCGACCTGCCTAATCTGCATCCCCTCTGCCGACATAGGGATGCAATCTAGACATACCCTTACAGGTTTGAGACCCATCACAAAGGGATGAATAAAGACATTACTCTGCTAGCATACTACCTTCCACATCCTAATGACTTTAAAAAAAATGGGTACTTAAGAACAATTTGCACCTTCCCTATCAGCTTCATGTAACATGAACACCCTAATTCACTATTTTTTCCCTTCCTTCTCCCCTCTCATCCCCTATTTATTTTGGAACTGGACTTTTAATAACTCCATTCATCTGAAGAAGTGGGTTGAACCCACAAAAGCTCATGATACCATCTACATGTTTTGTTAGTCTTTAAGTTGCTGCTAGCCTATTTGTTGGTTTTGGGGGTAAACTATATTAGCTAACTAGTGCCTTTGAATTTCCAAAGCAAACTCCTGGAAAAATACTACAGGATAGCAAATGTATGAAGTATTTAGTTTGTTGTATAGCTGTACTTCTCTAGATAGCACACAGTGGAATTTTTCTCTGTGTTCTGTTGTCTCCTCCAGAATCAATAACTTAAGGATCATTTATTTGATGGAGTGAAATCACTCTTGAACTAAACTTGGACATCTTACTTGGACATCTTGTGGTTCTTTTAGCATTAATTTAGAAGTGCTTTGTGACTAGCTGTATTGAATAACAAATATACCTCTAATAAATTACATTGTAGGTGTATGCCCAAAGCAGCTCTCTTGAGGAAGAAATGCACACCAAAACACAAAGTTATGTATTTTAGGGTAGGCATTATATAGAAATGATAAAGGATATATCAATTGACTTTTTTCAAAGAATTTTCCACCAGTCCTAAAGTCTCAAAGTGCTAGGGGACAGTCCATAAATATCCTTCAAGATACAAGCTCAGGGGACTTGAGTTCAAGTGCAATATATGCAGCTAGGTACTGTTTAGGGCAGAGGTGAGCAATACTTTTTGGAAGGGGCCACTCCAAGATTTTGGAAAGTACTCAAAAGCCGCACACTTCTGAGGATGAGGTGCAGGGTCTAGGTTGGAGGTTGGGTGCAGAAGGGCACATGGGATAAGGGACTGGGGTACAGGAGATGGTGTGAGGTCTGAGAGGGAGTTTGGGTGATGGAGGGGGTTGTGACCTGGGTCGGGGATCTGGGTGTAGGGTCAGGGAGGGAGTGGGGGTGCAAGAGAAGATTCAGGCCTCAGGAAGTGCTGTGGGAGGGGGTACAGGGTCTGAAAGGGAATTGTGACCTGGGGCAGGAGGGTGCAGGGAGTTTGGAAGGTGACTGGGGCAGAGGGGTGCAGGAGGGTGGCTTTGGCCAGGAGGTGCTTACCTAAGCATCCCCCAGCCAGCAGTCCTGCAGCACCCTCAAGGAGGGCTGGGCTCCATGGCTGCTGCAGCCCCAGAGCATTGAACATGCAGTCTGTTCCCACCATGTGGCTCTCCATTCTGGGAGTGGGGAGAGGCTTGCACTGCCCCCATCCCCCAGGCCAATCTCTCAGCTCCTATTGGCTGGTTGTTTCTGGCCAATAGGAGCTGAGAATTGGGCTGGGGTTGGGGAGCTCACCTGAACCCTCCATCTCCCTTCAAAGTAGTGAGTCACATGGAGCAGCCCTGCATTTAAAACAGTGGCTGCTGTGTGCCTGAGGGGCACGAATTGGTGAATTTAACCTCTCTTCTTGTTAAAAGGTCAGAACCAGCCTCTCATAGTTTGACTATGCTTTTCCACCCTTGTGCCCTTGTCCCTCCAGCATATCCATTGCTTGACCCTTAACAACCATTCCTCTCATAGGAGAGATAAGGTGGGGAGTTGGCACCATGCCATGACAGTCATAGAAGTCCCTCACTACCCCCAGCTTGCTCAATTACTGAGCACCTCTCCATTACATCTTTCCCTAACCATTTATCCATTACGCTATGCCTTCTTTTATGGAGTGCCTGCACGGGACACTTAAAGAATGATTGCAACATATGGCCTACTACCTATCATATTCTGCATGAACAGGGCCCACCTGAATCTGCTGCGAGAAAGGCAAAAAGTCCTAACTACATCTGGTCAGTGTGCTGGAGTCAGAAAAATTCCTTCCTATCCCCCCTCAAAAGCACAGCTAGCATAAGATATTCCTACTACCATATTACTACTACTAAGATATTACTACTACTAAACTTCATGCTCTACTTAGGCTGTTTTTCTCTCTCATTTTGTTTGGATCTCTGGCCTTTGGTCAATGCAGGTAAACAGATACTTTATGCATAAACTAATAAAACTTTGTTTGTGGTAGGGATGTGAATGGTTAACCAGTTAACTGGTAAGCTTCTCCCTTAACAAGTGAGGCTTACCAGTTCTGGTTAACCAGTAGGGTCTGGAGCAGCTCCCTGCCTTCTGTGGACAGGGGGGCTGCTCCAGCTCCACAGGGCCTACCGCAGGCAGGGTCTACTCCAGCCAGCTGGCCAGAGCAGCCCTTGTCCGTGGGGGTGGAGGGTAGGTGGTGCTCAAGCCAAGCTGGAGCAGTTCCTCCACTGGCCCTCCCTTTCATCGGTTAACCGGTTAAAGATAATGCTTAACCAGTTAACCAATTAAATGGGATTTTATGGTCTTAGTTATAGGTTGAACCTCATCAGTTCAGTATCCTTGGAACCTCACCGATGCTGAACCAGAGAATTTGCCAAACCATGGGAGGTCAATATTGTCTGGCAGCATTACCAACACTTGCACTGCTTACTGGGCTCTTACAAGACATTTAGGAGTAAATTAGAGCTGAATAACAGCACAGAACACTGAGAGCCAGGACTGGTGGCTGTAAATAAACTTTATGGAACTGTGGGAAACTTGGCCATTCCCATGATTAGTGGACACCCAGCTAACTAAAATCATGCCAGACCCTGGATGTTGCTGGACCAGAGTGTGCTAGACTAGAGAGGTTCTGTAGAGAAAAATATTATGCTAAAAAGTTATAGGGGAGTTTCTTTTGGGTGGAGGCAGGGCCGGACGGAGGCATGGGCGAGCTGGGCAGCTGCCCAGGGCGCCAACCCACGGGGGGCGCCTGACAGCAGCTATAAGGGGCACGTGGTGTCCCTTACAGCTGCCATCAGGAGCCGTGCGCCCGGCTCCTGCAGCGCCGGCCCCGCGGCGCCGTACAGCAGCGACCTTGCCCCTACAGCTGCGGGGCCATGCACGGCCCGGCGCGTGCACTAGCAGCGCTGGCCGGGCCGGGCTGGGCAGCGCATGCGCCGCGCACCCTGGGGGAGCGGGCCCGCGCCCCACGGGCGGGCATGCGCATGCGCCCTGCACCCGGGGGCAGCGTCGCACGCCTGGGCCCAGGGCGCCAAAAGGGCTCGAGCCGGCCCTGAGTGGAGGATTATTTTTTTTTAATTGATATGATATCATTTTAAATACAAAATGATTAGGGGGCTGGAGCATATGACCTATGAGGAGAGGCTGAGGGAATTGGGTCTGTTTAGTCTGCAGAAGTGAAGAGTGAGGGGGGATTTGATAGCAGCCTTCAACTTCCTGAAGGGAGGTTCCAAAGAGGATGGAGAGAGGCTGTTCTCAGTAGTGACGGATGGCAGAACAAGGAGCAATGGTCTCAAGTTGTGGTGGGAGAGGTCCAGGTTGGATATTAGGAAAAAGTATTTCACTACGAGAGTGGTGAAGCACTGGAATGGGTTACCTAGGGAAATAGTGGAGTCTCCATCCCTAAAGGTGTTTAAGTCTCAGCTTGACAAAGCCCTGGCTGGGTTGATTTAGTTGGGATTGGTCCTGCCTAGAGCAGGGGGCTGGACTTGATGACCTTCTGAGGTCTCTTCCAGCTCTATGATTCTATGATTCTATGATATAGCAGTGGCATAATATATTTTAAGTATTATATTGACTGAGAAGTAAAATAATGACAATAGGCTTTTTTTTACACTGGACTGTTACATACATCTTACCCTAAAGCAGGGGTGGGCAATAATTTTTAATGGGGGGTCACTCCAAGATGTTGGTAAGTGATCAAAGGCCATACTTCTATGGAGGGACTGCAGGACCTGGGAAGGAAGTTGGGTGTAAAAGAGAGCTTGGGGTAGAGGACTGGGGTGCAGGAGAGAGTGTGGAGTCTGAGAGGGAGTTTGGGTGAAGGAGGTGGTTGTGATCTGGGGCAGTGGCTTGGGGTGCAGGATCCAGCAGGGGCTATGGTTGCAAAAGAGGTTTCTGGCCTGGGAGAAGGGGTGCAGAGTCAGGTAGGGAGTTGTTACCTGGGAGAAGGGGGGGGGGAAGGAAAAGAGGTGCAGAGAGTTTGGTGGTGACGAGGGGCAGGAAAATGGGGTGTTTGTGTGCTCTGCATTTCAAATTGGAGAATTGTGCCTTCGGTAGGCTGTGCATGTAGGGCAGCTGGCACACGCCATTTTGAGTTGCTATGCCACATGCACATTCAACAGACCCCTCAGTTCCTTCTCTGCTGCAGAAGATCAAGGATGTTCTAAAGCTTAGGGGAGAAAACATGGGGGGTGGGACACCCACAGAGACAACCATTTCGCGGAACCTCAGTTACTGCACAGGTGAGTAACCTTCTCTCATGGTCATGCCCCAGGTTCCTACGAAAACTGAGGGTATTCCTATAACCAGTTTGAATCTACTCATACAATATTTTTATTAACTGAAAGATCAGGAAGTTTGATCCAGGGAAGGGGTGGGCAAAAGTGCCTCTGCAGGCCAGATCCAGCCTGCCAAGCAGGTGGATCCAGCCCGTGGAGGCCCTGCCGCTCTCCCGCCCCAGGCCAATTAGGGCCTGGGGCCGGGGGAGTGTGCAAAGCCTCCTCCCACCCTGCCAGGAGCACGTGGTGTTTCGAAGCGCTGCATGCTACTTGCAGGGCAGGGGCAGAGCGGAGGAGGCTTCGCGTGCTCCCAACCCCCAGACCGTATTTGGCCTAGGGGCATGGGAGCACGGGAAGTCTCCTCCCATGCCAGGGGCATGGCCACCTAGGAGGAAGGGTAGGGAGGCAAAGGCACTCCCTCACCCACAGACCAATCATTGTCTTGGGCCCACCCCTTCCACTTGATGGCCCACCCCTTTCTGTGCAGCCCAAGGCCACTTCAAAAATTTCCGAAGTGGACCCTAGCAAAAAATTATTGTCCATCCCTGATCTAGGGGTACGTTATGTTGGTGGTGGGGATGTATTTCTTTCTTAAAATGCTGCTTACTGCATATTTCCAGCGAAGTTTGTTCACTGCTTTAGTCTTACTGACTGGAATCATTCCTGAAACTAAAAAGAAAAATAATGAATCTGCATATGCTCATTTGTAATATTCAGGCTAATAATTACAATTGCCTCATCAATCTTGAGAAATCCAAGAGCCAAAGCAGGCTGCATCTTCTATCTTATTACATCTAATCAAGAAGCTGAACTATTTTAAAGTAACAGAATGTAGGTTCTGAAGTATTAAATTTAAAATCCTGAAAAATAGAACTTTTTTTTTTCAAATTTTAATCCCTATTTTGATGAATAATACTTTGAAGCAGAGGGCATGCCACCAGCTCTCCAGATTTGATAAAAACTTGGAACTGTAGAACTAGATGATGTAAAAACTAACAATGTCTCATCTATTTTCTGTTCCTTAGAGCTTTAATTATTTTTTCACTGCAGACAAAGAAGTCTGGCTTTGAACACCACTGGAGTACATCTGCTCTAGTCATTATCAATAGTAGTTCACAATGGCTTATTTGGATCTCACCACCCAAGTGTTTATTTTGTCACCGCCTCTTAACTATTCAAGTACTATTATCTAACTGAATTCACTGATTTATTCCACCAACACACAATACATTCTTCAATTTAGTCATTCCTTTGTCACATTCCACCACGATCAAATCATTCCAAAAGCAGAAAAAAACACCCGTCTCAATGTAAGGACCAAGAAGCTCAAAAAAGCAGCTATTGCAAAGCAGACCGAATATGTCATTGAAAAATACCAGACAGGAAAGGTTTCTTGACCATTTAAATGATGACTCAATTACACAGAAAATTAAATTATCTGTTCAGAAGGAGAAAGAAATTTTTTTTCCCAGAAATGTGTAATATGTCCCACAAAGCATGGAATCCTTCTCCACATGTCCCTATAATTATTTTTGCATATTTTAAAGAAAACCTTAAATCTGCATGAAATAATAACAGAATAGTAAATAACACTATGCCCCTTTGTTTAGGGCTGTTTCCCTTCATATATGACACAGTGTCTAAAAATAATTGCAAGCAAAATTGTGATGTTGCATTCCACAACTAACTTCCTGTGGAGAACAACAATTCCCACGCTGAAAAGGCACTTGAAGTATTTTCCAAAATAACTTAATTTCCTGTTTAGCTATAGGGCTATGTCTAGACTGCCCTCTCTTGCGCAAGAAAATATGCAAATGAGGCAAAGAGGTGAATATTGCTGCGCCTCAGTTGCATACTTAATGAACCACCATTTTTTGCACAAGGAGCTTTTGCGCAAAAAGGAGCCATCTACACAGCTCCTTTTTTACTCAAAACCCCCTTCTTGTGCAAGAGCCATTCTGCTGCTTTTTTCCAGGAAGAACAGCTCTTGCACGAGAGGGTTTTTTTGCACAAAAAGGAGCTATGTAGATGGCTCCTTTTTGCGCAAAACCCTCTTGTGCAAAAATGGCAGCTCATTAAGTATGCAAATGAGGTGCACTGATATTCACCACTTTGCCTCATTTGCATATTTTCTTGCACAAAAGAGGGCAGTTTAGATGTAGCCTGGGTGTTTATCTTAAACAAACAAAATTATACTATACTCTTTTTAAGAATTCATTTTGTAAAACAAAAGTAAAATGTGAATGTTTATTGCTTTGCAAATAATGTCATTGTTGTAGCAGTTATTCTGAAAGGGTACAACTCACAGAAAATGATACAACAAGAAAATAGAAGCAAGTTTTTAATAAAACTAGGGGTGGTATGTGATACTTTAGGAAGTCTTCTGAGTACCTGGGTTTCATGGTTAAGAATTTCTTCTATCATTTTGAAGTGGTAGAGTAATATCAGGTCTGTGCAGTACTAAATCACAGCTAGCCTCAAAATGAGTACCCTCAGGAGATGTACAATATAACCAATGAACAGCATCTTCCTCATACGAACAAGGATAATGAAGAAACTGAGCACAGAAATAATTTCTCTACTGAACTACAAAAAGTGCTAATTATTCACATAGTGGGATATTATGCTCAAATTTATTTTCAGTAATTATATGAAAATTTGTAATATTCTTTCCTGAGCTGTTGACAACCAAACTGAAAGGCATTAAAGCAGAACAGTACGAATGCCAGAATACCCTGATTCTAATTTACATACTACTGCCTGTCTGCACAGTCCTATATAAAAGATGTAGATCTGTTTGTTCCCAAATAGGTAGATCATTATAGCTAATATAAAGAACACCATTTAATGGCACAACAATGTGTGCCATACTGTTCCCAAACGTTCAATGTCCACAGTACCCAACTGGATCAGTTTCGAACAAATTGCCATACAGTACCTCTGTGTACAAATATAAATAAACGACTACATTTTAAGGGACCTTTTTATAGTAATCTCACCATGTAAGTGATGCATGGTGACTATAGCACTGTTCTTTTTGCACAGAGAGTGCAATTTGCTTGATCCATTAGCAAGCCGCACTGTGTGCTCCCTACAGTTTTCTGGCCCCATTTGGCAGACACAGTGAGAAGAAAGGGGGCAGGGCATTCACATTCCTTCATTTTAGTGTCCTGCTCCTAACTCAGGAGCAGCAGGAAAGAACTCTTGGCATATGCTCTTTGTCTGGATGTCATGTAACAGGAGGCATCAATCTACCCTATACAAAACTGTAATTTACATTTGGTGGTTACTTTACTACTGTACACAGATAATTTTCCATGTTACATCTTATGTGATGGTTTACAAAGATTATTAAGGAAAACATACCCTCACATAAACAAGTAACATAACAAATTCAGTATTTTTTTTTTAAAAACCCTTGAACTTTGGGAGCTAAATGTATAATTCCTGTATGTATGTAATATACTAGGTTGTCTAGAACAAATTAGAATTTCATGAGTGAACTTGACAGCATTCAATTTATTAGAAGAAAGTAGCTCAATACATTTCCTTGGCTGAGTAGTACTATAGTACTTTCACATTTTCTTCTCACACAAAAAAATTAGCCACTTTTTCAGCCAGACCAAATGTGTGTGTGTGTAATATCTCTCGCTGTCAGAGAGTTAGTTTCTGTGAAACAGCATGGTTTTGTACGTCCATGTTTTATGAATATATTATAAGCTCAACTTATGATGTGAGGCAGGAATAATTTTCTGTCTTGTTTTTCCAGAAGTGTTAATGATACTTCCTTTAAGAATAAGTGAAGAGGAGTCCCTCCCACCCTTCATGAAACAGTAGAGCTAATCTGAATGTTAACAGGAGCCTCAAAGAGAGGGGCTGGCAGAAATCTAGAAGTTCCCTTTACGGCAGGGGTGGGCAAGATGCATCCAATGGGCTAGATACCTTGGCCTGGCCCTCTCCTGTGGCCGGAGTTGGAGGAGAGACCGGAGCACAGCCTCAGCCCTGGCCCTCCCCGGCAGCTGGGTTGGGAGGGTGCAAGCCACCAGGGAGGACCCAGCCTTGAGGCGCAAGAGACCAGGGCTGGCACAGTGCAGCCCGGCCCTACCCGGCAGCGGCAGTGGCAGTAGAGGAAGAGCCGGGGCAGGCTAGGGGGGATGCCAACTCGTGATACGGCGGCGTTATTCCCATGACCCTCCAGGCAGCCTGTGGGGGAGGTCTAGGTTGGATATTAGGAAAAACTATTTCACTAGGAGGGTGGTGAAGCACCAGAATGGGTTCCCTAAGGAGGTGGTGGAATCTCCATACCTAGCGGTTTTTAAGTCTCGGCTTGACAAAGCCCTGGCTGGGTTGATTTAGTTGGAATTGGTCCTGCCTTGGGGAGGGGCCTGGACTCGATGACCTTCTGAGGTCTCTTCCAGCCCTATGAATCTATGCTTCTACTATCCTCCATCTTGGGCTGCTGAACTTTTCCACTGGGAGGTGGGGGAAATCTAAAAAAGGAGTCACATCTTATGGAAATCCTATTAAGTGAGGGAGGAAAACAATCAAAGGCTTCAGTTTGCTTCTTCTCCACTTCCCCACCCAAAGAGATACTTGAAAACAAAAAAGAATAAGATGGAGCAGGGGAAGAACTTCTGGATTCAGGCTGCAAAGATACCTGGCCTATGAAGGAATCTTCCTAAATCAATAGGGTGAGGAATTATTATTTGAAACCAATCTCTTTAGTGAATCAAGCTTTAGTTTGTCTGCTTTGCTTTATTTTCTTAGTAATCTGTTTTGTTCTTTTTGTTAACTCTGTAACCACTTAAAATACATTTTTTTATAATATAACCCAGTTTATGTAATTTGTAACGGGGGGCAGGAAGCTGTGCATATTTTCCTTCACATTGAGGTAGGGGGTAAATTTAATAGAATTTCGGGTTTGAGCCCGAAGGAGGTGGGCACCTGTGTGGTGTCCCATAAGATGAGCCTTCCCAGAGCTTATCTCAGGATCTGTATTGTCCTGCCATTAGATGTAGCTCGCTCTGTGCATGCTGGAGGAGGCTAAAGAGCTTGACTCAGCAAGACAGGGTTAAAGGCTGTTAGGATGGCGGAAAAGGTGGACTCAGCAGTATCTCAGCACATCAGGTACCATCCCAAGGGGGCCAATCCATGATGCCCTTTTTGACACACTTATATTCAGGGCTTGTTTCCAAAATGTCTGGGTTTTTTTCTGTCAGTTCCCTTCACAAAATCTCATCAACTCTTCCAAAAGGGCTGGTCTGCTGGCACATGAGGTTGGTGTCAGAGCTGCAACCAGACTTCTCTGGCATCAGGGGAAGTGGAGCTCTGTTACCCTTCTTGGACAGCCCTAAGTTAAGCTATGTTCTCCTCTTTTATCTCCCATTTACATGCCTGACATTGGTCACAGATACAGTGGGATGGGGTCAAATGGATTCACAGGCTTTCCCAAACCTTTTCATTGCCGGCTGGGAACTTGTCAGCCTCCGTAACTTCCTCATGGCCAGTGAGGATCTCTCTGCCTCATCAGAGTCCCTTTACAAAAACAGCACAGATTCTGATGGTAATACAAATGGCCAGCATGGTACAATCTGAGCTGAAGTTCAGTCTCCCATGAGGCTCTTGGGCACCTCTAAATGTTTTATTATTATTATTATTATTATTATTAATAATAATAATAATAATAATAATAATAATTTTCTTCTGATTTATACAAGTACAATAAAACCTGACAATATTCAAGGTGACTTGAGGTTTTTGCCAGCTGAGTTGAGTCAGAATGGGATGAAACTGAATCCATCTTGCTTTTTTGTTTGTTTTGTTTATCTCCTCCTCCCTTCCTTTTGATTCTCTTTCCTTTTTTATTTTTCTATTGCCAATGTTTGGTGCCTTGTTTTCCTTGTCTCTTTTCATCCCTTTCATCTTCTTGTCTCCTTTTTTTCTGAAACATCACTTACTTTTTTCTTCTCCTCATTCTTCTTCTGTCCTTTCTCTTTCCAATGTTTTCAGATCATTATATACACCACCTTGCTATATTTACCTCTAGTTCTGCCTAGCGAGACTTCTAGTCTTTCTTTCTGCTGATTCAGCTTCCTAGAAACATCACTTTCCTGTTAGTGATTGAATGACAGGAGTGCTTCAGGTTTCTCTAATTCAGCAGATCAGGAGACTGGTAGGCTCCTTGTGCCTGGTGACCTCTGAAGAACATATTGGTAACTGTGGATCCTTAATGTAACAAAAGGGGAATGACCAGGATCCTGAATTATTAGCTTTACAGGATTATATAATGGTTCCCTCGAGGGACTGTATTTGTGTCAGAATACAGGCATGCATAGATAACTAGTACCAAGTAAGTAGTTCACAGTGATACTGAGTAGTGTTGCAAATGTTTGACTCAGTAGAATTTGAAATAATTCTGGATAGCTTATTCAATTTTGTTGTTCTTTGGTTTATTTGGCTGCTTTAAAAATATTATGTAGATATTAAAACAACAAGTAGTTCTGTGGCACCTTAAAGATTTATTTGGGCATAAGCTTTTGTGGGACAAGATATCACCAGGCTCTTGGGCACCTCTAAATGTTTTTTATTTTATTTATTCTTCTGAGAAAGGGGACACTTTATGAAAAGTACTTTTCTTTTTCTTTTCTTTTTGGAGTAACGTAAGGAACGGAGACTTGGTGGGCTTTTTTAAACTGTTGATATCAAACTGATAAAGTTGTCAGAGGCTTTATGATGTGCTTGGACATTGCTACACTGCTTGTTGGGATTCATGCTTTCATTACCCTTTATACAGTTAGGCTACGTCTACACTGCAGGCTTCTTGCACAAGAGCTGTTTTGTGCAAGAGTTCTTTTGCACAAGAGCGTCCATGGCAGTGTGAATGCTCTCTTGATCAAGAAAGCTCTGATGGTCATTTTAGCAATAGGGGTATCTTGTGCAAGAAACCCCTGTTGCCCGTCCACACTGCCTTCTTGCACAAGAGCTCTTGCGCAAGAAGGCTTATTCCTCGTGGGAAGAGGAATAACTCTTGCGCAAGAAGCCCTCTGTTCCAACGTTTTACTGTAAATTTACTTGCAGAAGAATGCATGTGCAGTATAGATGCTCCGTAAGTTTTTGCACAAGCACAGCTGTTCTTGCTCAAGAAGCCTGCAATGTAGACCTAGCCTTAGGTTTTGTCTACATTGCAGGGTTTTTGCGTAAGAAGCTTTTTGAGGAAGAGATCTTCTGCAAAAAACTTCTTGTGCAAAAGTGCATCCACACCTCAAAATTGCATCGCAAAAGTCATGTGCTTTTGTGCAAGAGAGCGTCCACACTGTATGGACACTCTTGTGCAAGAAAGTTCTGATGGCCATTCATAGAAAGGCCATCAGAGCACGTGTGCTTTTCGGATAGGCTCTTTTTGCACCAGAAACCCCTGTTGAGCCTCCACACACATCTTTTTGTGCAAGAACTCTTGCCCAAAAAGGAGTTATTCCTTTTAGAAAGAGGTATACGTACACCACAAAAAGCCCTTTGTTCTGCCATTTTACTGTAAATTTTCTTGCGCAAAAACATGCTTGATGTGTGGACGCTCCTCGGGTTTTTGCACAAAAACGTCTGGTTTTGCACAAAAATCCTATAATATAGACATAGCGTTACATAAGAGATACCCTTGCTTCAGGTTTGTCTCTACTGCATCAGTTAGCTTGAGTACACTTACTTAACTCCACTCAAATTTTCCTAGGTCCAAGAGAGCAATCAAACATGAAATAAAGCAAAAAACAAACAAACATACAAAAGAAAACAAAAAAATAACACTACAGAGAGTGATTGGATTAGCAGTTGATGCACTATTGTAACTCCAGCCACTCCATCTCTACTGCATTACTAGTTCCAGGATCAGCAGCAGTCAAGCTTTCACCCACCTGCCTGATGGGCCAACTAGCTAGATCCTGAAGCATCGCTTAACTCCAGATACAAACTTCTGTGCGTGGATGGGAGTCAGCTTAGGGACAAAATTTGAGTTATAGCTTCAGTTAATACTGTAGCACAGATAAGTCCTTAGGGTGTCCATTTTGCTAAAGAACGTAAAGCCATACGCCACATGGCTTTTGTTATACATTCTGAAGATCCAGTGACTCCAGACTTTCTTACTCTATCTCTTTCTCTGCAGGCATTGCATTGTTGACTTTCAACGAACGTCAGTATGTAGGATTTGCTAGCATCCCGAAGTTGCTATGGAAAGCGTGTCTTGATATATTAGGGTATATCTACACTGCAAGGCTATTTCAGGATACCAGAGCTATTCCAAAATAGCTACCCCACATCCAACGAATGCACTCATTATTTCAAAATATTTTTTTCAAATAATGGACGTGCTATTTTGCCATCCCTGTAAACCTTGTTGCACGAGGAATCAGGATGGCTTGAAATAGCACTTTATTTTGAAATTTGGCGCCGTGGCAATGCGCTAAATTTCGAAATAGCCTATTTCAAAATAAAATCGAAATAAGATATGTAATTTGCATAGCACAAATTGCATATCTTATTTCGAGTTTAGGGTGCAGTGTAGACGCACCCTTAGAAGTTAGAGGATATGTCTACACTGCAATTAAAAACCTGCAACTCATGCCACCTTGACTTGGACTTTTGGGGCTTAAGAAGCAGCATAGATGTCCAGGCTCAGGTTGGAGTCAAGGGTCTAGGTTTCTGCTAGTCCCAGAGTTCAAGCTGCAGCCTGAGCTGGTACACCATAGCTAAACAGCCCTGTAGTCCAAGCCCTGTAGTCCAAGCCAGAAGGCCATCCGTGAATGTCTAATTACAGTGTAGACATTCCCATAGATTCCATAACCCAAGTGATCATTCAAAAAGATCTTTACCTCAATTATTGTGTAGTTGGATAGCACAGAGTTAATTGTGCAGTAAATGAAACCCATACAACTGCCTCATTCACCTTGTATGGTCCAAGCTCATCACTGCATGAGAGAGATGTCCTGCTCGAAATAATAATTTGTGATTGTGTATCTTAAAGGATGAACTGTAAACCGTTTACACCACAAGGTAAATCTGCTTGGGCAGCAAATAAATTTGCACTCGTTCTGCTTCTTTATGATGTATAAAGAAGACCTGAAAGTTTTGGAGGGTTTGTTTGTTTGTTTGTTTGTTTTTTGTCTCAAAACAATTTGTGAATTCTAACACCTTAATTAAAGAGATTACGTCTTGGTTTTTTGAAAAAAACATCCTTTCCTGCAATTACTCATTAGATATTGAAGTTAAATAGGTGCTAACAATACATTTATAAGATTTTTTTAATATTGTGGATAACTAAAAATATTTGACTTTCAGATTTTTAGTCTGTGATTGTATTATTTCTTTAGTTCTCCAGTCACCATGATAGGTAATACTTGAATTTCAAATGATCATAATAGAGCTAAAAACGAAAGACACATTTTCTCTCAGCATTATATAGAATATTCTTCAGTGGGTTATTTGTGGCAAGTTACTTTTATTGTTCATTTCTAAATGATTTTCAATAAACAGCTTCTGCAACAGGTTAGAATTAACAAGTTACTATTGCTATTATAAGGAATTTGGGATATTTCAGAACTAACCCATCTTATTGCTTTTAGGTATTTTGGGGGCAACTTGAGATGCTGAATTTTTTCTCCTTTTAAAGCATATTTAAATGGGGTTTTTTATGTGCTGTTCATTATACTGAATCTTTCATGAGTAGCCTATGATCTCTAATTTGTGCAGACAGCTTAGTAAATTGACTCAAGGATGTTACGTTAAATTAAATGTTTGTTTGTAAGTGATGCTTTTTGATTTAATATAATCCGGCTTTATCTGTAGCATTAAAACAATTTTAATGGTCCTTTTTGTGAACCAGCATTTGATGAATCAGCTAATTTGCTTCAGACATTATAAATATTATAATTAGCTTAACATTTTATCTGTTTACTCATGAATGAAGACATCAAAGGTAAATGGTAGCAGCTTATATTACATTCAAAGGGTACATCTACACAGCAGCATTATTTCGGAATGACTGATGTTATTTCGAAATAACAAAATGTGCGTTTACACAGCAAGCCATTATTTCGCAATAATGCTGAGATGAAGAACTTCTTACTCCAACTCCTGTAACCCTCATTTCACAAGGAGTAAAGGAAGTCAAAGGAAGAAAGTTCTTCCTTCAACTTCCTGCTGTATAGATAGAACCAAAAGCCGAGTTAAGCTATTTCGACTTCAGCTACACAATTGACGTAGCTGAAGTTGCATATCTTAATTTGACTTTTGCCCTGCTGTGTAGATGTGCCCATAGAGAGTAAGGGAAAATATTGTGTAATTTCAGGAGCTGGCTCATGGTACAGTACTAAAGATGGAATTAACCAATTTAAATTGGAGACTTAACGCAGTATTCAAAAATGTTGAACAAATCCCCCCAAAATAAAGGGATTGCATTAAATTTATGACAGACTTTTTTTTTTAAATCACAACTTTTAGGCTCTTTTTACTTGCCTTTTTGTTTTTGAGCACATGGATCATGTTTTCCAGCTTTTCTCTGCAACTAGAAGTATTAGAAACTTGCTTTTTGAAAAACAAAAGTTGAGATTTTTCTGATAATCACATGACTCTAGAAGCTCATACTTTTTAGAACAAACACCAAGCATGAGAGTTTCCAACATTTTAATGTAAGTTGCTTCATTGGCAAATAGTTGGGTTTTCTCCACCTGCAGTTACTTTATTGTATTGTGATGTGTGTTCATTGTAAAAATGGTAATAATTGTGGTCTGCCTTTAGCATTGACATTTCTGTTACAGTTTATTATGTGCAAAAATCTGCTATGCATTTTTCAGCAATGACTATAGTAAATGTTCTTATTACTTAATGGTAAACTGGCTGAATAAGTGATCAACAGTTTTCTTTACTGCTAGAAAAGCTGATCAGTATTGTTTACATGATATTAATATCAATCAGAACAAGTATTTTTAGCAGCTTTTATGTCTAAAAATTGTCCTTTTTTCAAAAATGAAAAAGCTGCATTTTTGTTATATTCTGAAATTTTTTAGTTTTGCAAAATTTCTTAAAAAATGGTATAGAATTTTTAAATTAAAATACTATAGAAATGTTTCCTTACAGTTTTTAATATTATAAAACTTGTAACCATTTTGACATTTTTTCAGTTATTTTAAATAGATTCATAGCACAAATAATAGACAAATAGATAGATCACAAGGGAGTCCATTTTAAACCCTTGTGAGATTTAAACAGCTTGGGAATTTTGAACATATTGACAATTTAAAAATGGACCAATGTTACTCTGTCATACGTTGCAACCATTGTTACACATTTTTAATTCGTGTTGTTTGGATCAGCATGCAAGCAAGGAAGAAATGCTATTTTTCTTTTGTTCTGATGCAGTTTTATGGGGGAACTGTGGCAAACAGCCAGGGAATTTGTTCTCTGCTTTATCAGTCTTAACTAGATTGAACTCTTAAGGCAGAGTTGATTCTTGGGGCAACTGCCATTGGTGAATAGGCTGAGATATTATTTATGATTATTAGAATAGTGCCTAGGGACCAACCAATAATGGAGTCCTATTTGTCTAAGCACTGTACAGACTTACAGTAGACAGTCTGCCCTGGATAATTCACAGTCTACAACCCTTACCTTTGACAATCCTTATAAAACAAACAGTAGAGTAGAGATAACGTACAAGCTGAATGAACAACGTGATGGTGGCAAATGTCAGTTTACAGCTAGTAGGGTGAAACCTACGCTATTATAAGCAAAAAGTGGCTTCTGAGTCCCACAACTTCAAGTTTTTAAAAATAATTTAACAAATTACTTTATACAATATCCATAATTCAGCATTAACTAGGATGCAATATATAATAGCTCAAATGAAATCACATGGATCTCAATGCCCAGAGGAACCATCACAAAGAAGAAGTGGGCAGGGGAAAAATCAAGTTCCAGAGTTAACGTCTAATTACAGATAATGCTCATATGTTGAAAATTTAGCACATGCTTAACTACCTTAATAAACTGGGGACAAGAGGAAATGGTTAAAAAAAGTGACAACCCAAAGACTAAACTGTGACAAAGATTTGGCACGTAGCTGTACTACAACCCCAATGGGGACATATTTAAGGTGAGACTTACATATTTAGATATTGCAAAGATTTATGGCTAGTCTATACCAATGATTCTCAAGCAGGGGTACATGAACTCCCTGGAAGACCTCTGAATACCCTCGGGTACATCAACTCATCTAGATACTTGCCTAATTTTACAACAGACTACAAAACTGGTACAAAATAATTTTTCATACAGACAATGGCTTGTTTTTACTGCCTAATACTATAGCCTGAAATGTATATACAATATTTATACTCCAATTGATTTATTTCATAATTATGTGGTAAAAATGAGAAAGTAAACAATATTTAGCAACAGAGTGTTGTGACACTTCTGTATTTTCATGTTTGATTTTGTAAGTAGATAGCTTTTAAGTGAGGTATATCTTTGGGACACACAAGACCAGTCAGACTCCTCAAAGGAGTACAGTAGTCTGGAAAGGTTGAAAGCCAAAGGTCTATACTACAAAGACTTTGCATATATAAATATATAAATATTCTGATTTAGTGACACCATGAGAGCATACAAGAACATAAGCATGGCCATACTGAGTCAATCCAGAGGTCCATCTAGCCCAATATCCTGTCTTTTTGACAGTGGTAAATTCTAGGTGCCATAGGAATTGGTGATCCATCCCCTATTGCCCATTCCCAGCTTCTGACAGAGGTTAGGACACCATTCCTGCCCGTCCTGGCTAATGGCCATCCATGGATCTATCCTCCATAAATTTATCCAGCTCTTTTTTGTACCCTGTTATAGTCTTGACCTTCACAACATACTCTGGCAAGGAGTTCCACAGGTTGACTGTGCATTGTATAAAGAAGTACTTCCTTTTGTTGGTTTTAAACCTACAACCTATTAATTTCATTTGGTGACCCCCTGGTTCTTGTGCTATGGGAAAGAGTCACTCTTTTTTATTTACTTTTCCCCTCTTTTCCACACCAATCATGACTATATAGACCTCTATCCTATCACCCTTTAGCTGTCTCCTTTCCAAGATGAAAAATCACAGTCTTATTAATCTCTCCTCGATTCGAGTTAGGAGTAAGTAAAGCCCTAACTCGAATTAGCTGTTATTCCTCCTGGAATGAGGTTTACCAGCTAATTGGAGTTAAGGGCTTTACTTCGACCTCCCGTTTCACTGCCGCATGTAGACGCGGGCAGTTACTGCGGGCTAGTCAATTTCCAAAATGGCGACCGCCCGGGAACATGCTAATGAAGCACGGGATATTTAAATCTCGCACTTCATTTGCAATTTCGGTCGCCCTCAATAGCCTCCCTAGTTCGAACTAGGGGGCTAGTGTAGACATACCCGTAGGGATTATGTGTTCTAATATACATTACTTTGCATTTATCAACATTAAAATTCATCTGCTGCTTTGTTGCCCTATTTGTGAGATCCCTTTGAAGCTCTTCACAATATGTTTTGGACTGAACTTTCTTGAGCAGTTTTGTATTTTCTATTTGCCATCTTACTGTTTACCCCTTTCTCCAGATCATTTATGAATATATTGGATAGGATTGGTTCATCTATGGACCTCCAGGGGGTATAACTAGTTACCTTTCTCCTTACTGAAAACTGACCATTTATTCCTACCCTTTATTTCCTATCTTTTAATTATTTATCAGTCCATGAGAGGACCTTCCCTCTTATCCCCTTCTAGCTTACTTTGGTTAAGAGCCTTTGGTGAGGGACCTGATCTTCTAACAAGGGCCAATGTCAGGTAACCCAAAGGGAATGAACAAAACAGGTAATCATCAAGTGATCCATACTTTATCACCCATTCCCAGCTTCTGATAAACAGAGACTAGGGACACCATTCCTACCAATCTTGGCTAGTAGCTATTGAGGGACCTATCCTCCATGAATTTATCTAGCTCTTTTTTGAACCCTGTTAAAGTCCTCGTCTTCAAAACATCCTCTGGCAGGAGTTCCACAGGTTCACTGTGCACTGTACGAAGAAATCCTTCCTTTTGTTTGTTTCAAACCTGCTGCCTATTAATTTCATTTGGTGACCCCTAGTTCTTGTGTTATGGGAGCAACTAAATAACTTTTCCTTATTTACTTTCTCCATACCAGTCATGATTTTATAGATGTATCCCTCTCTTAGTCTCTTCTTTTCTAATTTGAAAAGTCCCAGTCTCATTAATATCGCCTAATATGGCAGCTGTTCCAAACTCCTAATCATTTTGTTTCTCCTTTCTAATTTTTTTCCAATGCGAAGGTATCATTTTTGGGATGAGGTGACCACATCTGCATGCAATATTTAAGATATAGGCATACCTTGGATTTATACAGAGTCAATAAGATATTCCCTGTCTTATTCACTTTTTAAATTATTCCCAACATTCTGTTTGCTTTTTGACTACTGCTGCACATTGAGTGGATGTTTTCAGAAAACTATCCACAATGACTCCAAGATCTCTCTCTTGAGTGGTAATAGCTAATTTAGTCCCCAACATTTTTTTATATGTACAGTTGGGATTATGTTTTCTAATGTGCATTACTTTGCATTTATCAACATTAAAATTCATCTGCCATTTTATTGCCTGTCCCCTAATTTTGTGAGATCCTTTTGAAGCTCTTCACAGTCTACTTTGTTTTTACAAGTATCAGAGGAGTAGCTGTGTTAGTCTGAATCTGCAAGAACAACAAGAAGTCCTGTGGCACCTTATAGACTAATAGATTTATTGGAACATAAGCTTTCGTGGGCAAAGACCCACTTTGTCAGATGCATGTAGTGGAAATTCCAGAGGCAGGTATAACTATACAGGCATAAGAAAAGAGTTCCAATCATGAGTAAGGCTAGAGATAACGAGGTCAATTCAGTCAGGGGAGGATGAGGCCCACTTCTAGCAGCTGATGTGGAAGTGTGAACACCAAGAGAGGAGAAACTGCTTTTGTAATTGGCTAGCCATTCACAGTATTTGTTTAATCCTAAAATGATAGTATCAAATTTGCAGTTGGATTGTAGCGCTGCAGTTTTTCTTTGAAGTCTGTTCTTGAAGTTTTTTTGTTGAAGAGTGGCTACTTTTAAATCTGCTACTGTGTGTCCAGGGAGATTGAAGTGTTCTCCTACAGGTTTTTATGTATTGCCATTCCTGATATCTGATTTGTGTCCATTTATTCTTTTACGTAGGGACTGTCCATTTTGACCAATGTATATGGCAGAGGGGCATTGCTGGCACATGATTGCATATATTACATTGGTAGATGTGCAGGTGAATGAGCCCGTAATGGTGTGGCTGGTGTGGTTAGGTCCTGTGATGGTGTCGCTGGTATAGATATGTGGGCAGAGTTGGCACCGAGGTTTATTGCAGGGATTGGTTCCTGAGTTAGAGTTACTGTGGTGTGGTGTATAGTTGCTGGTGAGAATTTGCTTCAGGTTGGCAGGCTGTCTGTGGGTGAGGACTGGCCTACCTCCCAAGGTCTGTGAGAGTGGGGGATCATTGTCCAGGATGGCTTGTAGATCGCTGATGATGCGTTGGAGAGGTTTTAGCTGGAGACTGTAGGTGATGGCCAGTGGTGGTCTGTTATTTTCTTTGCTGGGCCTGTCTTGTAGCAGGAGGCTTCTGGGTATACGTCTGGCTCTGTTGATCTGTTTCCTCACTTCCTCAGGTGGGTATTGTAGTTTCAAGAATGCTTGGTGTAGATCTTATAAGCGTTTGTCTCTGTCTGAAGGGTTGGAGCAAATGCGGTTGTACCTTTGTGCTTGGCTGTAAATGATGGATCGTGTGATTTGTCTGGGATGGAAGCTAGAGACATGTAGGTAGGCATAGTGGTCCATAGGTTTTTGGTATAGGGTGCTGTTTAGATGACCATCACTTATTTGTACCGCAGCATCCAGGAAATGGATCTCTTGAAGAATTTCACTGTGATTTCAACAATTTCCACCCTACCATCAACCTCAGCCTGGAACAGTCAACACAAGAGATCCACTTCCTGGACACTACAGTGCAAATAAGCGATGGTCACCTAAACACCACCCTATACCGAAAACCAGACTATTTATGAATATGTTGAACAGAATTTGTCCTAATACAGAGCTCTGTGGGACATCACTAGTTCTCTCCATTCTGAAAACTGACCCCCTTTGTTTCCTATGTTTTAACCAGTTATCAGTCTGTGAGAGAACCTTCCCTCTTATCCCATGTCAGCGTATTTTCCTTAAGAACCTTTGGGCTGTGTCTAGACTGGCAAGATTTTGCGCAAAAGTGGCCGCTTTTGCGCACAAACTTGCCGCCTGTCTACACTGGCCGTGAGTATTTGCGCAAGAACACTGACCTTGTACTGCACAAAATCAGGGCTTCTTGCGCAAATACTCTGATGCTCCCTCTCAGGGATAAGCCCTCTTGCACAAGTATTCTTGCACAAGAGGGCCAGTGTAGACAGCAACGTTAATTTCTTGCGCAAGAAAGCCCGATGGCTAAAATGGCTAAAAATATGTACTTTTGCGCAAAAGCATCTGTGCCAGTGTAGATGCTCTCTTGCGCAAATACTTTTAATGGAAAAACTTTTCCGTTAAAAGTATTTGCGCAAAATCATGCCAGTCTAGACGCAGCCTTGGTGAGGGGCCTTGTCAAAGGCTTTATGGAAATCTAAGAACACTATATCTACTGAATCCCCCTTGTCCACATACTTGTTGACCCCCCCTCAAAGAATCTCGGTAGATTAGTGAGGAATGATTTCCTTTTACAAAAACCAAGTTGACTTTTCTCCAACAAAGTTTGTTCATCTATGTGTCTGACAGTTCTTTCTTTACTATAGTTTCGATCAGTTTGCCTGGTACCGTAGTCAGACTTACGGGCCTGTAATTGTAGGGTTCACCTCTGGAGCCCTTTTAAAAAATTGACGTTACATTAGCTTTCCTCCAGTCATTTAGTACAGAAGATGATTTAAAGGATATATTACAAGCCACAGTTAGTAGTTCCACAATTTCACATTTAAGTTCTCTCAGAACTCTTGGGTGAATGCCGTCTGGTACTGGTGACTTATTACTGTTTGGTTTATCAATTTGTTCCCAAACCTCCTTTAATGACATCTCAATCTGTGACAATTCCTCAGATGTGTCACCTAAAAAGAATGGCTCAGGTTGGGGATTCTCCCTCACATCCTCAGCTGTGAAGATGGATGCAAAGAATTCATTTCGTGTCTCCACAATGACGTTACCATCCTTGAGTGCTCCTTAAGCATCTCAATCTTCCAGCAGCTTCCTGCTTCTGATATAAATTTTGCTATTATTTTTGAGCTTTTGGCTAGCTGTTCTTCAAATTACTTTTTGGCCTTTCTAATTATATTTTTACACTTCATTTGGCAGAATTTAGATACCTTTTTGCTTTTCTCAGCATAATTTAACTTCCTCTTTTTAAACAATGCCTTTTTATTTCTCACTGCTGCTTCTACTTGGTTGTTAAGCCACTGTGTCAATTTTTTGGTTCTCTTACTGTGTTTTTTAATTTGGCATATGCATTTAAGTTGAGCCTCTATTATAGTAAATAGAAGCTCAATTCAGAGCCTTTATGGAAACCCAGCTTACATCAGAAAAAGGAGCTATTTTGCAGTGTATTAAAACCACTTCTCCAAACAGCAAAAGGACTCTTTCAGGATTAGCTGTATATACACGTGGTGCAGTTTGCTAACTTTTGCATGTAGAGATACTTTAATTTGTATGTTTAGCTTCGTGCTCGGCAAATGGGATTACTCAGAAAATAAATTGGAGCATATCAATATATCTTGGCAAGATTTGGGATTCATGTTTGAACTAAATTGAAAATGAAAACATTTGTAGCAGTCTCTAAAACCTTGCATTTTATTTTCTATATCACTCTTTAGAGATTTAATCATGTCATTAAAGAACTTCAGACCATCACATTTCATTAACTTTCAGTACTGTTAAAGTTTCTGCTCAGATAACATCCATAACGTTTTATTTTATGTTAAAGTATACAAAATGGAAAATCAATAAACATACTATTTTCAAGTTAATAGAGGATTTTTTCCCAGTAATATGTGTATGTATACATGTTTTGTAATAGTTGCTATTAGATACTTAGTTAATAGAAACATAGAATAAATTACACATCAAAATGTAACTTATTTTTTGCTAATTCATATAGGCAGGGCTCGACAAATTATGCAAAACCCTACTCACCACCCCCTTCCCCCACTGCGCAGGCGAGCACCACCAGAGAACGGGACGACCGGGATGGCATGTTTGTTTACCTCAGTTATCATGGCGGCCGTTATCATTGTTTGTCATTCTTTGACGTTTTGACGCGGTCTCAAAAACTTCAGTGAAAGTTAGAACAATATTTTCATAGGCATGTGCAGCACATTTCATTAGGGTGTGCACCCAAAGAAATTTTTTAAAATGTACTCTTTGTCCCCCATTAGCCACACCCTGACCCCTGTTAACCACGCCCCTAACCCCCATTAGCCACACCCCCTGACTCCCATTAGCCACGCCTCTGGAGGTAACACTCTCGGGGCAAGATGGACACATGACCAGAAGTAAAAGGTGTCATGTGACCCCCTTCTAAGGACTTTTCCCACCATCCTCCTACCAATAGGGATTAGTTTGGCCCCCACAAACCCCCCTCATGCAACTATCCTGCAATTGCATTAACCCACTGTGTGTGACATTAACTCGGAGGTGGAGAGGCTGGGGGAAGTGTTCCCTCTAAGAGTTTCCTCCCATGAGCAGAATTAATTTTGTGTTGTGCACCAGTACTGAGTTCATGTGCCTTGTCTGGATGTGCCGCTGTGGCACCCAAGTTATTAATAAATATCTTATAAACCGCTACCTTTTCCCTCTGCTGCCATGTCTCCTCCCCTTGCTCCATCAGCTCCCCTGGTGCCTTCTGCCCCCCAACCCCTCACCCTCCTCTGCTGTCCTGACTCCTGCCCTTCTCACTGCTCTCAGCCCTCCTGAGACCTGCCCCCTTCCACCAGCCCTTCTCTCCCCGCCCTGTGCCCACTCCTCCAGTAGCCCGACTCTGATCATGTGAGCTATCCCTCCTCATCCCCTCTCCTAACACCTCCCTCTCCACATGTGCCCTGCCTCTCTCTTCTGGTCCCTCCCCTGTAGGTGTCTACCCTTCTGCTTCACCCCAGAATCCCCTGGCACCTGCACCTTCTTGGTGCATCCCCCTTCCCTCATTGCCTCTGCCCCCTTTGCCCTCTTTTTCCCTGATGCCCACCCCCTCACCACCCTCTGCCCCCGTTACCCTCATGCCCCTGTGCCCTCACACATGCCTTGCTCCATACCTGCCTTCCTCATGCCCATCCCTTCTTTCAAGACTTCTCCCAGCACCTCCCCCTCTTCCCTCTAGCCCCCAATGCCCTTACCCTCTCCTCTCCCAGCATCACCCTGTCCCCCCTCCCACTGACACCTCCCCTCCTGCCCTTTTCCTCATTGTCTCCACTTGGCCCCCTGGCATTTGTCTCTCCTGCACCCCTGTCCCTTGGTGCCTTCCCCTTTCTTCTCCTGACCTGCCCCCTTTCCCTCCCCTCCACGT
This sequence comes from Rafetus swinhoei, assembly GCA_019425775.1. Lineage (NCBI taxonomy): Eukaryota > Metazoa > Chordata > Testudines > Trionychidae > Rafetus > Rafetus swinhoei. Next base: position 34,329,736 of record CM033443.1, on the reverse strand, counting down.
CCCTCAGCACAAGCCCTTTCCCCCTATTTTTCCCCCTTCCCTTCCCCTCCCCTCCCTGGCTTCTGCCTTCCCGTTTGCGGGGCTGCCGGAGCCTTTTTTAATCCGACGGTTGCCGGCCATGATGTCACGACGCCATGTCATGCCAGCATCCTGGCGTTTGCCGGCGTCCCGCCCTCTGGCTCGTGCCCTGCCTCCTCGCACTGGAGCTACACGCAGACAGCCCGGCACCAAGAATCACCGCACTTCCCCCTCTCCGGCAGCACTCTACTCCTCCACCTGGCTGGCAGATTGGATGGGGCCGCGCCGCTTCGGCCAGCCCGTCACAACGGCCCACCGGGCCAGTCCGCCCCTGCACTCACCAGCTGGTAAAATCTACTCGCCACGGGCGAGCGTGCGAGCGTATTTGTCGAGCCCTGCATATAGGGCTTGTCTACACTACGGAAAAGATCAGCGATGCCTCAGGCTATGTTCTGGGGCTTGAATTAGCGGGTCTAGTGAAGATCCACTAATTCGAACTCATAGGGCTCTCTGGTCATTGTTGGTAGTCCTTCTCATAGACTCATAGACTTTAAGGTCAGAAGGGACCATTATGATCATCTAGTCTGACCCCCTGCACAATGCAGGCCACAGAATCTCACCCACCCCCTGCTAGAATAATCCTCTCACCTATATCTCAGATATTGAAGCCTTCAAATATTTTGAAGACGCCAAGATGCAGAGAATCCTCCAGCTGTGATCTATACCCCATGCTACAGAGGAAGGCGAAAAACCTCCAGGGCCTCTGCCAATCTACCCTGGAGGAAAATTCTTCCCGACCCCAAATATGGCGATCAGCTAAACCCTGAGCATGTGGGCAAGACTCACCAGCGAGACACCCAGAAAGTTCTCTATAGTAACTCCTATCATCCCTCCATTGACCTATTTACCACTGATAGTGAAAGGTCAATTAGTTACCAAGATCATGTTATCTCATCAAACCATCCCCTTCATAAACCCATCTAGTTTAATCTTGAAGCCAGATAGATCTTTTGCCCCCACTACTTCCCTTGGAAGGCTGTTCCAGAACTTCACTCCTCTAATGGTTAGAAACCTTCATCTAATCTCAAGTCTAAACTTCCTACTAGCCAGCTTATATCCATTTGTTCTTGTGTCCACATTGGTATTAAGCTTAAATAATTCATCTCCTCCTGGTATTTATCCCTCTAATATATTTAAAGAGAGCAATCATGTCCCCCCTCAGCCTTCTTTTGGTTAAGGTAAACAAGCCAAGCTCCTTGAGTCTCCTTTCATAAGACAGGTTTTCCATTCCTCGGATCATCCTAGTGGCCCTTCTTTGTATCTGTTCCAATTTGAATTCATCCTTCTTAAACATGAGAGACCAGAACTGCACACAGTATTCCAAATGGGGTCTCACCAATGCCTTGTATAATGGCACTAACACCTCCTTTTCCCTACTGGAAATACCTCGCCTAATACATCCCAAGACTGTATTAGCCTTTTTCACGGCCATGTCACAATGGCGGCTCATAGTCATCCTATAATCAACCAGAACTCGAGGTCCTTCTCCTCCTCCGTTACTTCCAACTGATGTGTCCCCAGCTTATAACTAAAATTCTTGTTATTAATCCCTAAATGCATAACCTTACACTTCTCACTATTAAATTTCATCCTATTGCTATCACTCCAATTTACAAGGTCATCCAGATCTTCCTGTATGATATCCCGATCCTTTTCTGAATTGGCAATACCTCCCAACTTTGTGTCATCCAAATTTTATCAGGACACTTCCACTTTTGGTGCCAAGGTCAGCAATAAAAAGATTAAATAAAATTGGCCCCAAAACTGATCCCTGAGGAACTCCACTAGTAACCTTCCTCCAACCTGACAGTTCACCTTTCAGTATGACCCGCTGTAGTCTCCCCTTTAACCAGTTGCTTATCCACCTCTCAACTTTCATATTAATCCCTATCTTTTCCAATTTAACCAATAATTCCCCATGTGGTACTGTATCAAATGCCTTACTAAAGTCGAGGTAGATTAGATTGACTGCATTTCCTTTATCTAAAAAATCTGTTACCTTCTCAAAAAAGGAGATTAGGTTGGTTTGGCACGATCTACCTTTTGTAAAACCATGTTGTAATTTGTCCCAATTGCCATTAGCCTCAATGTCTCTAACTACTTTCTCCTTCAAAATTTTTTCCAAGATCTTGCATACTACAGATGTCAAACTAACAGGCCTATAGTTACCCGGGTCGCTTTTTTTTCCCTTTCTTAAAAATAGGAACTATATTAGCAATTCTCCAATCAAATGGTACAACCCCTGAGTTTAGAGATTTATTAAAAATTTTTGCTAATGGATTTGCAATTTCATGTGCCAGTTCCTTTAATATTCTTGGATGAAGATTATCTGGGCCCCCCGATTTACTCCCATTAAGGTGTTCACGTTTGGCTTTTACCTCGGATATGGTAATATCTACCTCCATATCCTTAGTCCCTTTTGTTATGTTACCATTATCCCTAAGCTCTTCATTAGCCTCATTAAAGACTGAAGCAAAGTATTTGTTTAGATATTGGGCCATTCCTAGATTATCCTTAACCTCCACTCCATCCTTAGTAATTAGCGGTCCTACTTCTTCTTTTTGTTTTTTCCTATTTATATGGCTATAAAACCTTTTACTATTGGTTTTAATTCCCTTTGCAAGGTCCAACTCTACCTGACTTTTAGCCTCTCTCACTTTGTCCCTACATGCTCTAACCTCAATAAGGTAGCTTTCTTTACTGATCCCTCCCATCTTCCACTCCTTGTATGCTTTCTGCTTTTTCTTAATCACCTCTCTGAGATGCTTGCTCATCCAGCTTGGTCTAACACACCTGCCTATAAATTTTTCCCTTTTCTTGGGATACAGGCTTCTGACAGCTTCTGCAACTTTAACTTAAAATAATCCCAGGCCTCCTCCACCTCAAGATCCATAATTTCTTTAGTCCAATCAACTTCCCTAACTAATTTCCTTAATTTATTAAAGTTAGCCCTTTTGAAATCAAAAACCCTAGTCTCAGATTTATTTTTGTTTATCCTTCCATTTAATTTGAACTGAATTAGCTCATGATCACTTGAGCCAAGATTGTCCTCTACAACCATTTCATCTATGAGGTCCTTGCTACTCACCAAAACCAAATCTAAAATAGCATCCCCCCTTGTTAGTTCAGCAACTACTTGATGAAGGAATTCATCAGCTATCACATCTAGGAAAATCTGAGCCCTATTATTATTACTAGCACTTGTTCTCCAGTCTATATCTGGAAAGTTGAAATCTCCCATGATTACGCAGTTTCCATGAGTATTTACTTCATAAAAACATTAAAGAGGTCTCTATCCATATCCAAATTGGATCCTGGTGGTCTAACAACACACCCCAAGCACTATCCCAGGGGGGGATCTGATAGTTTTCTTCCCCAATGTGATTTTTGCCCAAACAGACTCTGTCTTCTCCATTCCATCACTTTTATTTCTTTACAATCTACCTCATCTTTGATATACAATGCGACTCCACCACCTTTTATTTCTGTCTTTCCTAAACAGCACATACCCTTCAATACCTGTACTCCAGTCATGCCTAGTATTCCACCATGTTTCTGTTATTCCTATAATATCTGGCTTCACTTCCTGGACAAATAGCTCTAGTTCCTCCATTTTGTTACCTAAGCTCCTCGCATTGGTGTATAAACATCTTAATTTTTGCTGTTTGGCCTCACTCACATTCTTTACCCAATTTGGCATGGACATTGTACCTCCAATATGACCTATTAGACTAGTATCCACCCTACCCTTCCTCCTTATGTCCATTCTCCTACCCCCAGCTATATCCTTTCTTACTTCATTTTCCTCCCTCTCAGTGTTAAAATCCGGCGTAGAGATTACCTGGACATCTCCCAACCGTCTCCCCCAAATTCCTAGTTTAAAGCTCTCTTAATCAGTTGAGCCAGCCTCCATCCTAGAAGTCTATTTCCCTCCCTACTTAGGTGAAGTCCATCCCGAGAGAACAGTCCTCTGTCTATAAATGCCTCCCAGTGACCATACATCCCAAAGCCCTCCTTATAGCACCACTGCCTAAGCCATCTATTGATCATCATAATCCTGTCACATCTTAGTTGCCCTTCTCTAGGAACAGGCAGAATCCCACTAAAGATCACCTGAGCCTCAATTTCCTGGAGCGTCCTCCCCAGCCTAGCATAGTCTTCCTTAATTCGTTCCAGCGAGAATCTAGCCGTATCATTTGTTCCTACATGAAGGATGATCAATGGATTCCTTCCTGCTCCCTTAATAATCCTCTTCAACCTCAGTTCCACATCCCGTATTTTAGCACCTGGCAGACAGCACACCCTTCTATTCTCACAAGGAGTAAGGGAAATTTGCTCTCATCAACTTCCCACTGTGTGGATGGCACCAAAATGTGAATTAAGATACTTCGACTCCAGATACATAATTAACATAGCTGGAGTTGCGTATCTTAAGTCCACTTTCCCCTTTAGTGTAGACCAGGTCATAGTGTTTAAAGAATTATGTACATTTAAAAAGTGTGAACATTGGACATTATGTATCTATTGTAGATTATCTCTTCTGAAGTCTGAAAAAATTCAATTTCTGAAAAGGTTTTTGCTGCACAATATTTTTCTGAAGGTATTATAAAGAACTTAAATGATCGACAATAATTCCACAAGTTCAGAACATACTAAGCTCTTTTCAATGTTGATGTTAAGCAGCATGTAATCTGTCTGCAAACTATAAAATGATGGAGGCACGCTAAGAATGATTATATAAGAAGAAATTACCATTTTCTTCTCCCCCCATAAAAACTTCTAAATAAAAAACAATCAATAAATAAAAATATAATAACCCTTAATGTAGATAGCAAATTATTATCTATAACATTTTTCATCTGAGGAATACATACCTAAATTGAAACATTGATAATGAAGATTTACTGGAATTTTTAATACAAGCACCTTCTATTGTACAGTGAAAAAATATTGTAGAATGATCATTTTTAATCATTTGCTTAGCAAAACAATTTATTATTCAGTGGAGGATAACGAACCATAAAGTTTAATTTGCCTTTTTTAATTGAGTTGTTAATTAGCACCACTCCACAGTTTGCAACTCCCAGCTTGCTTTTGTTTTCCTTCTGTATCCAAGACACTTTAAGGAACTTAATCTATCTTAGTTTTCCTACACAGACACTTTCATGAATCAAATCGATAGGTGATTATGTTCTAACTGTGCTGGGGCTTCAATGAGTGCATATTAATTATATCAGTGGTTAATGGTCAGACAAGAAATATATGAATCCTAGTAATAATGGTTGACGAAAAGCAGAATAAATATCCTGACATTTTAAATGTCATTATCAAACTGGAAGTAAAACTGGGATGTACATTAGCCCAGTTGCAGTGTGACAAAAGGCTTAAAACCAAATGCAGTATTAATTTTTTGATATGTGGTATCATATATTTTAGAATAGTTGCTACCTTTGCTATGATGAAAAAAAGCATTTGGCTCTATCTAGCTGAAACCAGTTTTGATCTCAAATCTTGTGTTCGCAATTTGCGTATCTTTTTCCAAAAATACCCAGCAGTGTAAACATAGCCTCACTGATAGAAGGATTGGGGATTGCTAGAATTTAAATCATTATGACACTATAATCTAGTGAAGGAGTTGATTAATGTAGCAAGTTAAAAGAGAATATTTGGAAACTGAACTCTTAGGTCTAGACTAATTCCAGAACCAAAATAATCTTTTTCACAGTGGGGGTGGTGAGTGTTGTCAAGTGGAGAGGCTTCTTATTGTGTCCTGACTCTCAGGTTCAGGGACCCACATTTTGGTACCTGAGGCAGGGAGCTCAAATGACACGCCTATGCCACCTCGCTTGGGCCAAAACTTTGAAAGGTCTCAATTCTGCCTTCTTCCTGTTTTACTCTTTTCATGGTACTGCTCTGCTACCTATCCCAATAAAGGAGAACTAACAACTTAAAATGCCTTGTTCAAAAATGTTAAGTAACACTTAACTTTCAAATGCCTGAACAACAAATGTAACTTTTCTTGTCTGCATAGTAAACACTGGCATTTTTATCTGTTTGAATAATCAAAGTGGTGCTTTCCATGCCTTCTTGGTTGCAAAGATTTGAACTGCTTTCTGAGGCTACCTCCAGACTGCATCCCTCTGTCGGCAGAGGGATGCAAATAAAGCACTTTGAAAGTGCAAATGAGCCTGGGATTTAAATATCTTGGGCTTCATTTGCATACTTACATTCTGGTGCTGTGCCAATCACGCACCATTTCTAAAGTGAAAGTGCTGTGTAGCCACGGTTCTGCTGACAGTGGGGAGCTTTTTCAACAGATCCTGTACTCATTTTTTGTTGGCAGAACCATGGCTACATAGCACTTTCACTTTCAAAATGGCGCGTGATTGGCACAGCGCCGGAACGTGAGTATGCAAATGAAGCCCGGGATATTTGAATCCCAGGCTCATTTGCACTTTCAAAGTGCTTTATTTACATCCCTCTGCCGACAGAGGGATGCAGTCTGGAGGTAGCCTGAAGGTCCACAGTCTGGGCCAGCTCATGCTCTATTGAGATGGTTGCAAGGCCGACCAGCCTCTCCTGTGTCATTGTGGAGCGTAGATGTGTTTTTATTAACTTCAGCTTGGAGAAGCTGTGTTTTCCACTGGCAACTGTTACAGGAAGTGTTAGAAGTATGCTCAGAGCAACAAAAGCATTTGGAAAGAGGATGGTCATCTTATTTGTGCATATAGATTCCAGAACAGCCTTTGGAGTTGATTCTGCTGAAATGTATATTGGAAGGGCTTTCAATTCATCACCTAAATCACTCACATCAATATCGCGCACGTCATCATGTGTCAACACTGTCTCTAGCGATCTGCATTGCTGGTGTAGGTCTTCTTCAGGTATAGTGAGGAGTTTGGGAATATCATACAACATCCCAAATATACTGCTGTGTTCCTTGAGCTGCATGAAACATTCTTCAGCTGACTGTATTGCACAATCTAGCACCTGGTTAAAGAATTCGACTTTGAATTGTTGTTTGGGATCTCTTATGGGATTATCCCGTGCCTCATAATCAAAATGTTGTCTTCTTCGGTGACTCTTGTATTCTTGATTGGGTGGAAAAATAGCTTCAGTGTGAAGTTTCTCTGCCAACTTCTGTGCACTCTTCAGAACATTTTGAAATCCCTCATCTGACCGGTAAGACTGTAGATATGACTTTGCTTTGTTCAGTTGTTCCATTGCTCCAGATATATCACGGTCAACACCTTGGAATCTCTTGCTTACAACATTTATTTCAAACAGTATATCATGCCACAACACTAAGTCACACAGAAATTTGAAGTTATGTATGGTTCTGGTGATTCCATTTCCCTCTGCCACTGTTCTCCCAAGAACAGTTCCTGTCAAAGCATTATCCTCCATAATGGCAACTATGGCATCATCTATCTTCCCAATTTGGTGTTTGATAGGCTTTATCGCCTCCACTCGAGTTTCCCATCATGTGGCACTCAGTGGATTCGGTGTCAGAGAAGATGTTCCCAGATGTTGCTTCAAAATTTGCCATCGATGAGTTGATGCAGAGAAAAATACATAGATGCTTTGAATTACATTAACAAATTCAGCAGCCTCACTAGAAGCTGATGCTGCATCACTGACCACCAAGTTCAATGAATGAGAACTGCATAGGACAAAAAAAGCTCGAGGGTTTAACTCTCAGATCCATGTCTTCACTCCTCTGTTCTTTCCTCTCATGTTGGCACCATTATCGCATGTCAGCTATCGCATGTATCGCACCATGTCAGCTATCACAATTCCCGTATCTTCCAGCTTTTTAAGAAGCCCATTTGTCATACCAGCTCCTATAGTATCGGCAATGTCAATACGTTCTAGAAAATGCTCTCTGACAGTCACCATTGCAGGGACATTTTCACTAGGTTCTGTTGTTGCTACAAAACGCACCATTAAAGTAATTTGTTCCGTATGGCTGATGTCAGGTGTGCAGTCCAGAATAACAGAGTAATATCTTGCTGACTTCAGATCTGCCACAATCTTCTGTTTGACTTTTGTTGTCAGTAACTGTATGATCTCATTTTGAATTGTTTTTCCAAGGTAGTGGGGTGTGTACATTTCTTGGGTGGTGACTCTTAGATGCTCCTGGAGTACAGCATCAAACTCAGCCATCAGTTCCACAATTTTAAGGAAGTGTCCATTGTTTGGCACATACAGCTGATCTGAAGTGCCACACAGTACTAGGTTTTGGTTAGCAAGCATTCTCATAATGGCAATGAGCCTTTTCAGAACATTTTGGCAGTAAAGAGACCCTGATGCAATCTTCTCTTGATGCTGATCATCTATGGTGGCCTTTAATCTTAGTCTCATTTCAAGCTCTTTCCACGTATGGAATGCTCTCTGGTGATTTGCTGCCTTCTCATGGCCTGCCAGATTTCTGGCCAGATTTTTCCAGTCCTTTGTTCCTGTAGAACCCAATGTGGCTGGAACATTAGACTGGAAGAGTTTGCAACAAAAACAGTATGCGGCATTCTGGGTTTTTGAGTACATAAGCCATGGCCTCTCCACTTTGTCACCATTGGGGATTTCAAGCCAGTAATGTGTTGGATGGAAACTTCTATTTTCATTGGCTTTGGGGAACATGAAGTTTTTCACTTGCTGTGGCCCATGCAGTACAAGGAAGTCCCTCAGACTGCTGCTCAAGTGGGTCCACAGTCCTGGATCATCTAGACTTAAGGAACTAAACTCAGCAGCAGTTCCACTGCACTCTGCACTCTTCTCTGATCTACACTTTTCTTCAGGAATGTGCATGGTTACCTCCATTTGAGATGGCGATATGGATGCTGCAGTAGCTGCCAGGTCACCTGCGCTCTGACTAACTGGAAGATCAGGCATCTCCTCACCACTCACATCCTCACTGGGGCTGGAAGGCTCACCGTGAACATTTATGTCTATGTATCTCAAGAGAGCTCCTTCCTGCTTAGATAGAAAAGCTTCCTTTGCTTTCTTTCTTTTTCTGAATGCTGCCCCAGAGGGGCGTTTTCTTCTTTCACTCATGACTGCTGTTCTGTGCCAGATATAGTGGCTCTCAACACTCAATTGAAGGGGACAAATAAGCAGGCTGGTAGCAGGGCCTGAGTGAGGGAAGATATCAGCGTCTTAAGGGCCTATCTGGCTCCTACTACTTCAGTTGACTGCCTGTTCTCCTCAAGTGGGTTCAGGGAAGCAGCAGGAAACAGTAAGCTCCCTGAGAAGCTGGTATTAATCAGTCCAGGCTCCTGAGGGTGCTAGCAATGTACATAAGAGGCTCCTCCTCCTCTCTCTCCCTGCAGCTCCTGCTGCTTTCTGTTATTCCCTCTCACCTTTTCTCCTGCCTGCCTGTTATGTCTCTTGTGCCCTCCTTCCTCCAGCACAGCACTCCACCATCTCTGTGCATCTAGAGCAGAGAGAATACATGTGCACCAGCAGCAGACACAATTTTCTACACTCTGGGTCCTAGTGTCTGGCTAGTCCACAGTCTGGCACCTGAGGCGGCTGTCTCAGTTTGCCTCATGGTAAGGCCAGCCCTGCTCAATGTAAATTGCAGTCATGGGGGTGTGAATGCAGCTTGTGTGGAAATGCCTAAGATAACTTTATCACAGGCTCTACAAACCTGATGGGAACCCAGGTTATTTCTGAAGCCCATTCTACTGAGGACTTATAGCTATCAAATCTGGAGCTAGCTAGGTTATAGCTTGTTTGATATGCTGCAGCCACACCCCCTGACTGCAGTCTAAACAAATCGAGTGACTTTGACCCTGCTTCAAGCCCCAACATAAATTAGTGCAGCTTTATGGCTGCTAACAGTCAACTGCTAGTGATGGTACCCAAGGGATCATATTCCAACCTCAAACTGACATAGCAGAACTCTATTCCCACCCACAGTCAAGGTCTGGCCTTCAGAAGCATGTCCTTTAGATCAATGTCAAAATTGAGAGTAAAAAGAATTGATATCAAACCCAACACCATCTTTGTGCAGCTGAAAATAATCCTCTACTAATTGACTTTGCAGCTAGCATTGCAAATAATGGGACTACTCTTAGAGTAAAGTACTATTCAATGTGAGTAATGATGGTAGAATCTGGCCTCTGCAGAATACATAGTTATCATCAAGAAGAATGCATTTTTGCAGTGCCTTATAGTAATTTTGCTGTAGTAACTGTGAAAATATTCCCAAATAACGATTGTGGATTCCTCAGTCCTCAATCTGGCATCCTTTGTTTAACCATTCTCAGTGTTGTTTTCAAAGTTGCTCAAGGAAGCTGAGTTCCTTTGGAAGTTCCAGGCTCTGAAAACTTATTGCTTCTGAAACTCCTTTTAAGTAATTAACACATGTAATTGGTTTTTTTAAAAACATTGATCTTATTCTTTTCTGTGAAAATTGGAGCCAGTTTGAGTTGGTAATATCAGAATAGTAGGACTTATTTTTCTTGCTCTGTGCTGCTGCTATTTCTGTCCACTCACTCACCAACACATCACTTGTAAGAGAACTGCCCTGACATTTTTTAATTACGTGATTAAAGCTATCAGTGGAAAGACAGCACCATGATCACCATTCTAGTAGATCATATTATGGCATTTATTTTTAAAAAAGCACAAGAGGTTTTATCTTGTGATACCATTCTGTTACGCTATGTCTACACTGCAGAGCTATTTTGCGTCTTTTGAGCATTCCCGTTATTTTGAAATATAACTGGCTTGCTATTCTGATGTCCCTGTAAACCTCATTCCACAAGGAGTAAGGGACATTTTAGAATAGTGATTTATTTTGAAATAAATGCTGTGTAGACAGTAACAAATTTCGAAATAAGCTATTTTAAAATAAACGTGAAATAAGCTACGCAATTCGCATAGCTCAAATTGCGTAGCTTATTTCGAGCTCTGGGTGCAGTATAGGTGCACCTTTAGGGTACATCTACACAGCAGGGCAAAACTCGAATTAAGCTATGCAACTTCAGCTACATCAATGGCGTAGCTGAAGAAGAAATAGCTTAATTCAGCTTTTGGCACTGCCTACACAGCAGAAAGTTGAAGGATGAACATTCGAAATTGCAAATGAAGACGGGATTTTAATATCCCATGCTTCCTTTGCATAATCGCGTTCTGGCGCTATTTCGGAAATAACAGACGCCGTGTAGATGCGGTTATTTCGAGAGAAAATCCTTCTCTCGAAATAACCCTTATTCCTCATACAATGAGGTTTACCAGTTATTTTGAGAGAAGGGTTTTCTCTCGAAATAACTGCATCTACACAGCGTCTGTTATTTCGAAATAGCGCTATTTCAAAATAGCACCAGAACGCGATTATGCAAAGGAAGCGTGGGATATTTAAATCCTGGTTTCATTTGCAATTTCGAATGTCTTCATTTGCATCCCTATTTCGAAATAGGGTGCAAGTGTAGACATACCCTTACTTCTCATAAAATGAGGCTTACAGAGTTGGAATAAGAAGTCCTTGAGCTTGCTTGCTATTACTTTGAAATAAAGGCTTGTAGTGTAGACGCATTCTTTGTTATTTCTGAATAACCTCAGTTATTTTGAAATAATGCCGCTGTGTTGACATACCTTTAGTGATTTATATTCAGTGTTGCCAATTATTTAGGTATAAATGTAATCATTTAGTCTTACAGGTTTAAGTATAGAAGTATGGAATTTTCTTACTACCATTCTGAGAATTTTTTTTTGTAAAAGATAGATCATTCTTTGTTCAGATAATCTAAAAACATGTTCTTCATAAATATATGGAGGCTTGTGAACATATTGGCTTCTCACAAGTTTGAATGGCTGAAGGTAGAGTTTTATCTGTTTTAATTTTTTATGACTATTGGTCAGAAGTGCAGCTACCTAGCAACAATTGTATTTGGTAATTTTATGTAAGTACAGTAATGATGAACACTGACTTCAGCACTTCCAGGCAGTCAATACATGGGTGAAAGCTGAGGGATCTTATCTTCAGCCTCCAGAAAATGCTTGATTCATAGGTCATACTATTTTTAGTCATGAACATATGTAAAAGTGAAATAATAAAAAGTTAAATAAATAGGTTTGCTTTGTCTGTATCAATAAAAATTAAAAACTCCAAGACACATTGCCATGGAAACAGTCTAGTGCTTTGTTGATAGGAAAACAGGAATTCTCTTTCAAGTTTCCTTTGTGTTCGTAAATTAGAAAGTCCTAGCTTGACAGAGCTCTGGATGGGATGGTTTAGTTAGGGCTGGTCCTGCTTTGGGGAGGGGGTTGGACTCATTGACCTCCTGAGGTCTCTTCCAACCATGATGCTTTAATTCTATGATTCTAATAGGACAAAATATGGAAACTAATGTTACTGTAATAGGAGAAGACAATATTAACTAATTTGCTGTGACTGTGTCACCGTTGAGTCTAGAACTTGTATTTCCATTCTCCTCATCCTTTTTGAAAGTTATGGATGGTGTATTTTGCCATTGTGGATATGCTATAGTTTCAAGAAAACAAAATATTGACTCTTTTTAAAAAATTCAGTGACTATAAAATGTTACTGAACCATGGGTTAGTTAATGCATCATGTGTCTGTTTCCTGTTCCTAGCTCCTAAAGCCTTCTATGGCCTTTGGTCATGCAAGTCTCTCTATGAGAGAGAGCGCTGGGCTGGATGGGTGGGGAGATGGGAGCAGAGATGATGCAGGGACCGACTTGTAAATAACGCATTCTTTAACAGTTTTATTTGTTACCCAGGAACTGGAGATAGTGGAGAGAAAGAGAGAGCTGGGCTGGGGAACATAGGCATTTACTGAGAAGTATAAAAAAATGCTGAGAAGTAAAACAACATCAACAAGGAAATTCACTGCCCCCAAAAGTTAACTGAGTTAAGTATGCCCCATGGTGCTTTGTGCCCTTCGAGCATGTTAAGTTCAGCTACACTATAAGTATGAAAATGAAGAATTAAGGTACATGAGTGTTCCAGGATGCAACCTTAGCTCTGCCATCTTTGAGAGATACCCCAGCATGCACACTGCACTTACAGTAGCAATGCAACTAAATATTTTGTAAACAAAGCTTTGCAGGGTAATCTAACACTTGTTCCTTGCTAAAGCAAAACTTAGAGCAAGTTAGGCGTAGACTTGCAAAATATTGTCGCTTGTTCATCTTTGCCCTAATGTATCCTTCTGAGACATTTCCTTCAATTATCCCTTACTAAACCCTAGAGGCTACAGTCATGTATGCCATTCAACTTCTGGCAATTCCAATGACAAGACCAACCCCATATGCTGGTACCAGGCCCAGCCCCCAGAGATCACTTCTGAAATTAGTGATATTTTATATGTGTTCACTATTCTCATGTTGCAGTGAGAACTCTGCCAACCTTCTCCAACTAATCTCCCCACAATTCAGTACAACTCCATATAATACAGTGAATAATCCTGCCACCACCCATCCACCCAAACAGAGAGCTTGCTGGTTGGTTCAGCGGAATTTTTTCATTCTCACATCATCCATCATGAAGGTTCAGTAAGGTTGAAAGAAAAAGGTCTTGAATGTTTCAGGAAAGATAAAACTGTATGGCTTGTCGCAACTTGCAGCCTGTGCCAAATGCAGACAACAGCTAAAAGGACCAGCCCACAGAGACAAATGTCACCCAGGATTTTGCTGGTAAACACTGACACCTCTGTAGACTTAAGTTTCCCCTATCTCCAGTCCAGCTTCCCATCCCTTTTGTGGGATGGGAGGCCTAGAGGAAGGTGTAATAGGGTCTGCAGGACATGTATGGTAACCCTGTAATGGCCTATGTCAAATGCATAGGTATGAGAGAGTGTGGATGGGCATATATCACCCTTCTACTGTATTAAATTAATAAGATTGTGCCTGCTGCATAAATCTATCCCTCTGTCTCTTGTTATTTCTCCTGCATGTCCTGATCTGTACAGCTGGGATCCATACAGATAAATAGTAGAATTCAAATGTGTGGAACATAACACAAACAACAACATAATCTTGTTGTCTTTCTGTCTGTTTTTTTTTTTTCATGGCAACATGCTCACTGAGTCATTTCCAATGGATATTGCCTTCTGAACAGGGTAAAGTTAAGGTTGTGTTGTAGCAGGAACATGTGCCATAACTCTACATTTCCTGGCTTTCAGAGATTTGAGTGTTTCCAAACTTGACATTCTAGAAGGGCACAAGTCACACAGGCAGCTTTAATGCAGTATTAATGAAGTTTTGGGGTGGATATTTGTACAACAAACATTACTGGAGCTATTAGGAAATGTGCTTAATGTTCGTAAACCGCTGAAGTATCCTCTCTTATGAAAAGTGATTTAAAATGCCAGATACAAGTAAATCATTCATTTGTTTAAGCATAGTATTAAGTATTGATAATATTGGCATAGCATTAATAAAATCAAATGGAATGCCTTCTTAATTCTAGTTTCTGAGGAAAATTTTTTGATCAATTCACTGTTTTGCAGAATTTGATGAAGCATCTTGGTTAATTTTTGTACCTGGCTTGATTACAGAGGTATGTCATATCGTTTTCCTCAAACCTTTTAACAGGAAATAACCCAGTCAGCCTATTAAAAGCATAATGAAAACCTCATTCAGTTTCCTGTCAGTCTTCAGAGCTGTAAGTGGCTTCTAATTTGCACAAGATTGGAATAGCATTGAAGAATTACAGTAACTAAGTGAAACACTCATTGGATTTTCAATTTTCTGATAGCATCCCTTGTAATTTCTTGTAATGCATTTGTAGCAAAGTACAATGACATATGTCAAGGCTCATCGTAGTACTTTTATGCACATCAGCACTAAACTCAGAAGTGTAATGTCAACTTTTATCATGGAGAAAGCTAGTGGAACTGCTTGATGTTTTCTAATCTATAGCGATTACATTATAAGGAGAATCATTATTTTTTGAGGAATCAGTTGTGGAATAAGTAGTTTTCCCGATAGACAATTGTGCTAGTTGACATCTGAGTGAAAAATAATAAAATAGGAATAAATGTAATCAATTAATTAACAAGAACCAGTTCACTTTTACTAAGTGTGTCAAAGCTTTACTTCTTGTTCTCTGTCAGTGGTAACTCTTGCCATAATTACATATGTACAAATAGCAGAAGCCTGTGGTTTTGGAAATAAAGGATCAGGGTTCAAGTTCTGGCACCAATATATATGTGCACAGATAGTGCTTGATATGGGGATTTGATTCATCTGTTTGTATCTGTTCTGTGGACAAGTAGAGGACTTTTCTCCATTGTTGTCTAGCTGAAGCCTTTCCCCAGCAGTAAATTCACAAACTATATAAAAACAGAATAGCCCTCTAAATTAGATGTGAGAATTGTTCAGGTTCCAATAAGATATGGATTAGTAAGTAACATTATTTTCTTTTTTTTAAAAATCACTATGCATGTTTTAATCAACATAAATATGTACTGTGAAGAAGCAAAAGCAAATGAAAATTTATTACAAACAGTAAGAAATTAGTATCAGGGAAAAGGAAATAATTCTTTCATTCTTTCTTACACAACCATCAGAAACATTGCAAAGTCTGCAGCATTGCCACTGCTATGAGGTCTTTTTTTTATACAGAGCAAGTCTTCTCTGGGTTAACAACCTGATGGTGCATTACTAAGAAGATAAATAAGCGCATTTCTACATTTATTGGCCAAAATTGTTTTTTATTGCACTCTGTGCAATCACATTGACTTCAAAAAAATTGCATGGTATGTAGGACAGAGCCAAATGAACTACTACTGATGAGTCTATCCAACCAGACACAGAACACTAATTATGGATTTTGAGAGGGAAATGTTTAATATGATTTTTTTTCAACTATACAGTATAGTGAAACTTGTCTAAATGTAATTGTAACAATGGATATTATTTTTAATATTGAACATAGTATGTTTTACTAATGCACAGAATTTTTCAGATTTTTCTAAGCAAGCTGTATATTTGAATATTTTGGCTGTAAATGATAAATCAAGTGCTCCAGTAAACCTGAAAAGGCTTTATTTCTAATACAGTACGTGAAATGCATTCTACACTATAAAGGTTGCCCATGATTTGTTAATAGAAAGCCTCTTAAAGATACTATTATAGTAATTTAAAATATATTAAACATTAGCAATTTTTAGGCTATGGTTGATCTGTTGTTCCTTTTAGGATGTTTAATATATTATCAAAAATGAAAAGGGTCAAGGTTAAAAATCACATTCTGCATTTTATTAGTATATTCTGGAGTATGAAGGATGACTTGACATGCTTGAGGAATGTATATTCTAACCACTGTTCTCCTCCTTTAACCTCTGAAATACATCAAGCAGGGACATTTTGCAGAAGTGTGCATTTTTTAATATAAGGTCAAGGCGAAAATTATGTGTGTACTGCATACATAGGTTATTATTCTACACATACACTAAAAGAACACATGGAAGCTTTTTTATTTAATCAGGTAATTAAAATCAGTTATTAGACTGTTGATAAATGCAAAGGAATTTACAACAAAAGACATAATCCCAAATATACTGACAAAATGATGGTGTCTATATTAGCTGTTATCACCGAAGAAAGATTTTACAATCATTGTGGATACTCCTCTTAAAACATCCATTCAACATGCAGTGCTAGTAAAAAAAAAATACATAAAAAACCACAGAATATTAGGAACTATTAGGTGAAGGATAGATATTAAGACTGAAAATATTATAATGCCTCTTTATTAGTGCTATCAATTATTGAAAGTTAACTCATGCATTTAACTAAAAAATTACTTGTGATTAAAAAGATTAATCACAAATTAATCACACAAACAATAAAATAGCAATTGAAATGTATGTATTGTCTTCAATCAGGTAATTGAAATCAGGGTATATTTTTATAACAAATATTTGCATTGTAAAACTGATGAACAAAAAGTAGTATACAATTACAGTTGTGCAATCTCTTTCTTTTGAAAAAGTTAAAAAGCAACGAATAGTCTAGCAGCACCTTAAAGATTGACAAAACATGAAGATGGTATCATGAGCTTTTGTGGGTATAACCCACTTCTTCAGTTGTGAAACTTGTGTTTTGAAAGTACAACTTACAAAGAATTTTTTGTTACATATATAACTTCACTTGAAAAAAAAGCAATGTAAAACTTCTGAGTCTACAAGTTCACTCAGTCCTATTTCTTGATCAGGCACTCATTAAGACAAACAAGTTTGTTTACATTTATAGGACATAATGCTGCCTCTTCTTCTTTACAATGTCTCTAGAAAGTGAGAACAGGTGCTCTCATGGCACTTCTGTAGCTGGCACTCATGCCTCTTCATCCTTCAGCCAGCATTCTAGGGAACATACTTTCATGATGATGACGCTTGTTAAAAGTATGCGTTAATTAAATTTGTGTCTGAACTCCTTGAGGGAGAATTGTATGTCCCCTACATAATAATGGCCATACAAGGTCAAACCAAAGGTGCCTATAGCCCAGTATCCAGTCTTTCTTCGGTGGCCAATGCCAGGTGCTCCAGAGGGAATGAACAGAACAGAGGGAATAATGAGGGAATGAACAGAACAGAGGGAATGAATCATCAAGTAGCCCATCCCCCGTCATCCATTCCCAACTTCTGGCAAGCAGAGGCTAGGGACACCACTCCTGCCATCCTGGTTAATACTCATTGATGAGCCTATCCTCCATAAATGTATCTAGTTCTTGTTTGAACCTTATTAAAATCTAGGCCTTCACAACATCCTCTGGCAGGGAGTTCCACAAGTTGACTATGTGTTGTGTGAAGAAATACTTCCTTTTGTGTGTTTTAAACCTACTGCCTATTAATTTCATTTGGTGCCCCCTAGTTCATTTGAATTATAATCCTGTTCTCCAAAGCACTTGCAATGCCTCCCAGCTAGGTATCATCAGCAAATTTTATAAATGTATTCTCTATGCCATTATCTAAATCAGGAGTTTTCAAAAGTTTGGTCATGGGCCCACTTGGGTAAGCCACTGGCAGGTCGCGAAATGCGTTGTTTATCTAAGAGTTCATAGGCACGGAGCCTCACAGCTCCCATTGGAAGCAGATCACCATTTGTGCGAAGTGGTGTTGGATAATCTGTTCACTGCTGAATTATTTTCCCAGCAGATGTCTGGATAGGTGAAGTCTCCCATTGTCACCAAGCCCTGTGCTGAGGGTGATTTTGTTAGTTGTTTAAAAAAAGCTTTATCCACCTCTTATCCTTACTCAGAAATTCTCAACAAGTCTGAAACCTATGTCCATTTCAACTTCACTTGATGATTGCTTATCCTCCTCATTCCTTCTGAAGCATCTGACATTACCTGTTGTTGAAAGACAGGATACTAAGCTAGATGCACCATTAATTTCACCCAGTTTGGCCATTCTTATGTTCTTAAACAGATCTAAGATTTAACAGGATTAGCATATTGCTGGGCTTCATTTGCATAATTAATTAGGGGCTGTTTTTGTGCAACCCCCCCCCCCCTCTTGCGCAAGAGCCATTCTTCCTCATTTTTTCAGGAAGAACGGCTCTTGCACGAGAGGAGGGTTTTGCGCAAAAATGGCCCCTAATTAATTACGCAAATGAAGTGTGGCACTATGCTAATCCATGCTTCATTTGCATAGGCTTTGCGCGCAAGAGGGATGCAATGTAGACATAGCCTGAGTATTGGTATGTGACTTAATTGTCAGTAGTGAGGTTAAAAATTGTAAAATGTAATATAAGTTTTGATGTAATTTAATTTGACTCTCACCCTTTAGTTTTGAGGGTATAATGATACTACTGGAAATCTAGTTCAGTAAATGTGTTAACCTGAAGCATCATTGTATTTTGGCGAATGTTGTCTCAACTACTGAACCATCTTTTTGCAAGGCTTATAAATGGAATTTTGTACCAATGAATTGGCTTTAAGTTCACCATGCCTTAAAGTAAACTGAGAAGGCAGATATGCTTAGACACAGTTCTCACATTGCCTTGGATAAAGTATTTGAACCTGGAAAGTGGCTCGGATGCTATGGGGTCATTGCATGTTTTCACTGAAAAAAATACCATGGTATCCTAATCTCATCCTACTGATGTGGTCACTACAGATGAAAGTAAATCATCTTGTTAACTTCTGATGTTACTTACTCTCACGGTATGTCTACACTGCACAGTTATTTCAAAATAAGCTATTCCAGAAGAGTTATTCCAAAATAGCTTATTTCAAAATAGCACGTCTAGACTGCAGGGAAGTATTAGTCTGAGGCAGGCTTCCCTAATGTAGATGTGCTATCTCGATTGAGAGGCGCAAGAGGCACTGCAGAGGAATAATTTAGAATAGTTCTGGTGAGGGTCTATTACAAAATAGCAGCAGTGGAGCATTTACACGCACCTTATTTCTAAATAGCTATTTCGGAAGAGGAGATATTCCTCCTGGAATGATGTTTACAGAAATCGGAATAAGCTGCCCGTTATTTCGATATTATTTTGTAATAACGGAATTTCTGTGTAGATGCTTGCATTCTTATTTCAGAATAACTGTAGTTTTTCCGAAATAACATGTAGTGTAGACACAGCCTCAGTTTCATATGGAATCTTCGCCACTCTGCCCTCCCCCTCAATAATTAAATGTTTTAAAACCTGTATTGAATGCAAACTGAGGATGCTTAAGGTACAATCTTGAACAATAAAATCCTGCTGCTGGGTAAAATTCACCCCTGCAATAAAACCAGCATGAGTCTTAAAAACTGTCCAACTTAACCCCCAAAAGTGGGTTATAATGGTAGATATCCTAGGGCTGTTCCTCTGCTTAGAGGTGCGTTTCACCTCCATTATAAGTAAGATTCAACAACAGTAAAAACAGTTCAAAATAATCCTCTTGCCATCAACCTAATGTGCTTCAGAGTGTGAAAGTATTGTTAAGTATGTGATACCATGCATTCAGTTATTGATGTCATTGCTGAATGGGTTGGCTCACCAGGGTGCCAAATCTGGTAATGTATTTTGTGACATGCTCTGGTCTTAAAACCAAATTTTCTCACGTGATTTTTATTCACCATTGATCTGGTTTAGATTTGAATATATGCAATGGTTGATTTAAGAGGAAAAAGCTGGGAATGACAGCAGGTGGTGGCAAGGAAAGAAGTATCTAATAGGCATGCAGGTTCTAGCTGGGCAGGGATGAGAAAAGTTAGCTATCTGACAACAGTGCAGCGCAATTGCTGTGCAGGTGGGAGAGTTTGCGAGTGGGAGATATATGCTGACTAGTGAGGGACCTATGCACTTACCAGCCTTGTTATATCAGATGGTTACAGTGCTCTTGCGGAACTGCAATACTTTGCTTACAATGGCTGATGGGGGTTGTTTTTATTGGAATTGGATTTTGCTGCCCTCTGAAATCACCATAAACAAATGATTTAGAGGTGACCAGGCTCTGTATCTCCTTACCCGTTACTCCTTCAATTACACAATCCCAATGATTTATTTTTGAAGATAGTAAAGGATGGTGGAAGTGTTCTGTAAAATAAAGTCACAATATATGCACCATGATATCCCACGAGAGTTTAGATAATGTCATATAATCTGGGGCAGTTTTAGAATTTGATAATGTAATCAGTTTTAGAAAAAAAAAATCTACTCAATTCATGTGCCATGAAATTCTTTCATTAAACCATTCCATGGCTCACAAAGTAGTGAATATAAAGGACCCCAGATACTTCTCCAGCATAATCTATTCACTTCATATTGGTTGCTGGCTGTATTTCTAGCATGCAGATGATTTAAATGAACCACTGGAATTTTAAATTGTGTCTTATTTGTTTTACAAAGTTAATGAAACACAAACAA
Organism: Rafetus swinhoei; assembly: GCA_019425775.1. Lineage (NCBI taxonomy): Eukaryota > Metazoa > Chordata > Testudines > Trionychidae > Rafetus > Rafetus swinhoei. The sequence goes on along the minus strand of CM033443.1, from coordinate 34,308,830 downwards.
ATATTTAGTTGACATAAGGGGGTGTAATTCATCAAGTTGATACTGTAGTTTCTGGTCCATAATTTTGTCATGAATTTGATGAGAGGTAATACAACAATCGTGAATTTGCATAAAAATTAAGCATGTTAGAATACTCAGTCAAAACCACAGAAAACTTTGGAAGTTCACTAGCTTTGCTAATATTAAGGGTAGAAATACGTAATTATTAGAATGCAAAAAAATGATAGTATGGTATGAACTCATGCAGATTCTCTATTTTCACTTCCTGATTTTGACTATAGTTAGTTCTTGTGTGAATAAAATTAATGAGATCAAGCCTGCACACAGCTTATCTTTTATTTTGGTAGATTTGTTTGTTTGTGTGTTTGGGTTTTGGAAATGTCCTCAAGTTGTGGGCTGTAAATACTGATAAAGGGGGCTTCGTGACAAGCTATTTAGGTTTAAAAAAAAGAATGAAAGGCTTTAATTTAGTTGCCTGAATATCAGATCATTAATGAACTACTGTTGTGAAATATGTATAGTCATTACTTTGGTCCCTAAATTATCCTCACTTCCAAGGCTTATTTAAATTCTTAATAACTTTTATGATTTTCCATTGTTAGAGGAGAAAAGATTCCACCCTGAAGTCTTCAACTTCCATCAAAATTGATAGCATACACTAATAAAATTGTGTCCTATCAAAGATATGAATTATAAGGTAGTATAATATTGTCTAAGTCGGGCTAATGGAACAAAGTAATTAATAGGATCTTGATAATTAATTTGGAGAAGAGAGAATCTGAAAGCTGATAGCTTTCTTTTTTATTGGCTGCAATTTTCTTAATCAGAATATGCATAGAAAAATCTTAAGTGGCTACTGAAACTCCCAAGGGCCTGTTTGCTTCAAGGTGAAATCAGGAATGCTGCCATAATTCAGAAGGCTGCTTTTGGCATAAGACGAAAAGCAGATCAGCCCAAGTTCAGGTCAGAATTTAGAGGCCCCTCTGGAGTGTTTATGCTTGTATCTGTAGTCCAGATAAGTTAGTGGAAGAAATTGCTCCCTATGGCAGGTCATGAATTTAATTACCCTGGAAACATTACTACCAGAACTTGATTGGAAATTACCAAGTAATGTATGCCATTTGTGGCTTTTTCTTTCAAATCATGTATAATATACGGACAGTATAATCCATGTGGGCCAAAACACCCATAACTCAAAGAGCCAGACTATGTTTTTCTAATGTAGAATAGGCCCTGGAGAGCTCCTGTATCAGAGTACCAACCCACAGAGACATTATATAAGAACAGTTTCTTGATAACACTGAATCCTGAGCTAAGAAAATAAAGTTTTGCTTAGAAATTAGGAAAGAGAATTAAAGAATTAAGTATTGACAATGAGAGATTAATTCAGTGAATAGTTTATTTCTAGTATCAAGTTTACTATATTATCTGTCATTTTGTAAATAATCCCATTTTTCTGGTCTTGATCTTGACCTTTGATACATGTGCTGGCAACCCTGTGTGTCTTGTAAGTTATCCACATAGGGCCTGGCTCTGCTGCTGCTCTGCATTTGGAGCTCCCATATAAATCAATGGAAGGTACATGCTACAAAACTGGAGCCTTCATTTGCAGGATTATCACTTGCCTACTTTATGGATTTCATACAATTTACCAATATTGGGGTGAAAGGAAGGTTACCAGTTTGTTTTACTTATTGGTTGAATGTGAAATGTTAAGCAAACTCTCAACAATTAATTACAATGGTTCTGTTTAAAGTGAAATAACCACTAGAGGCACATGAATAGCTGAGTGAAAGATTTCCATTAACTTTTTTTCAACAAAAAGTGTTTTTAGGTCAAGTGTAACCCCAAATTATGAATGATTTTTTCTACAATCAAAAATGTACATCCCAACCCTACCAAAATTTTTAATGACTCAATCAAGAAAGAAAGAAAGAAAGAAAGAAATGTATCATGGATAGAACAATATTTCTTGACCAGTTCTATCATATATGTTATAAACAATTAATGTAATACTACCGAGTGAAAGGGATATTTAAAAGGGGGACATCAGATAATTTCATCAGTTTCTGTTGGATGAGGGATCTTGCTGCATGTGGATCTTCATTTTTGGAGTTGTAGGAAGAAAGAGGGATGTTACAGTTTAGATCTTAGCGGTGTCTCTTGACCTTTTTTTTTATGTGGACGCTCTTGAAGTTGCTGGTCCTTCCTTTCCCTTCTCTCAAGGTGTAATCCTACGATTGATTCCACTTCTAGACTAAGGGTGAGTCAACACTGCACCCTAAACTTGAAATAAGATACACAATTTGCAGTATGAAAATTGCATATCTTATTTTGATTTTATTTCAAAATACTTTATTTTGAAATTTGGTTTTTCTACATGACACCAAATTTTGAAATAAAGCACTATTTCGAGCCATCCCTTATCCCTCATGCAACAAGGTTTCCAGGATGGCCAAACAGTGTGCCCATTATTTTGAAAACTATTTTGAAATAATGGGTGGCATGTGTAGACACAAGGTAGCTATTTCGGGATGCAGTGTAGATGTACCTTAACTCTCCAGTCTACACTCCTCTGTACACGTTTGTTGTGTGTGATCACCTGCAAGATTGCCCATTACAAGCTCTGATTGGTAGGTGACTATCATAGAATCATAGAATACCAGAACTGGAAGGGACTCTGACAGGCCATCAAGTCCAGTCCCCTGCCCTCATGGCAGGACCAACCACCATCTACATCATCCCTGATAGATGTCTATCTAACCTACATTTAAATATCTCCAGTGATGGAGATTCCACAACCTTCCTAGGCAATTTATTCCAATGTTTAACCTGACAGTTAGGAAGCTTTTCCTAATGTCCAATTTAAACCTCTTGCAGCAATTTAAGCCCATTGCTTCTTGTCCTACCATCAGAGGCCAAGGAGAACAATTTTTCTCTCTCTTCCTTGAAACACCCTTTTAGATACTTGAAAACCGCGACTATGTCCCCTCTCAGTCTTCTCTTTTCTAAACTAAACAAACCCAGTTCTTTCAGTTTTCCCTCATAGGTCATGTTTTCTAGACCTTTAATTGTTGTTGCTCTTCTCTGGATCTTCTCCAGTTTCTCCACATCTTTCTTGAAATGTGGTGCCCATAACTGGACACAATACTACAACTGAGGCCTAATCAGTGCAGAGCAATAGGACACAGAACAATTGCTTATTTATTTATTAGTCCATGGAGAGATGGAGTAAAAAAAAATAAAGAACCCTACACAGATCTTGTCTTACGTATGTGAAGATTTAGGTCTAACATATATGACACATCCCAATAGGAGGCACGCAGCAGCAACCGCACTGAAGAAGCAATGGGCTTAAGTTGCAGCACGGGAGTTTTAGGTTGGACATTAGGAAAAACTTCCTAATTGTCAGGGTGCTTAAACACTGGAATAAATCACCTAGGGAGATTGTGGTGCTCACTAGAGTTATAGGATAAACATAGGCAAATAACGCAAGTAAGCAGAGGCAAGATTAGAAAGGCAAAGGCACAAAATAAGCTCAGTTTAACTAGAGACATAAAGGGTAACAAGAAGACAGTCTACAAATTTACAGGTTGGACCCCACTGATCCGGCACCCTTCAGAACAAGGGGATTTGCTGGACCAGAGAATGACCCTCCCATTGTGGCCCTGCAGCCACTGGGCTAGGGCACCAGCCTGCCTCCGCTGCTGCCTCAGCCCCCCAGGACTCTCCCTGGCCCTGCTACTGCCATGGCTAGAGTGCCATGGCCAGAGCTCTGCAGCTGGGGCAGAGTTCTGCAGCCACCTGGCTCCACAGCCGGTGCTGGAGCTCTGTGGCCTTGGCTAGAGCTTCCTGACTGCCGCTTGGGCTGGGGCTGGAGTTTCCCGGCAGCTGGAGTCAGATTATGTCTGGAGCTCTGTGGCCGGGGTTGGGGCCAGAGCTCCTGGTTGCTGCTAGGGTTGGAACTTCCTGACCGGGGCTGGAGATCCAGGGCGGCAGCCAGGCTAGAGCTCTCTGGCCACTAGGGCTAGGGAGCTCCGCTGGGGCCAGAACTCCCTGCCCTGCAGTCCATCCTCCCTCCCTCCTCCCTACACATACATTCTGGGCTCCAGGCAGAGTTGTGGGTGTCCTTTACGGCTCTACTACCCTGACGCCAGATCTTCCTCTTCATGGGCTCTGATGTTGCTGGAGCAAGGAGTCCCGGTTCAGGGAGGTACAACCTGTATTAGAAGCAAGAGGAAGACCAAGGACAGGGTAGGCCCATTGCTCAGTGAAGAGGGAAAAACAGTAACAGGAAACCTGGAAATGGTAAAGGTGCTTAATGGCAGAAGTTTTGGTTTTTGTCAAGAAGATTAATTGTGACAGGATGCCTAACATAGTAAATGCTAGTGGGAAAGGAGTAGGTTTAGAAGTTAAAATAAAAAAAAGAACAAGTTAAAATTTCTTAGAAAAGATAGATGTCTTTAAGTCACCAGGTCCTGATGAAATGCATACCAGAATACTCAAGGAGCTGTTAGAGGAGGAATCTGAGCCTTTATCTAACATCCTTTGAAAAGTCATGGAAGTCCAGAGAGATTCCAGAAGAATATATAGTGCTCATCTATAAAAAAGAAAATAAGAACAACTCAGGAAACTACAGACCAGTCAGTTTAAATTCTGTGCCGGGAAAGATAAAGGAGCAAGTAATTAAGGACTTCATCTGCCAACATCTGGAATATAATAAGAAGTTGATGGGTAACAGCCAGTATGGATTTGTAAAAAAAACAAATCATGTCAAACCAATCTGATAACTTTCTTTGATAAGATAAGAAGTCTTTTGGATAAGGGAGAAGTGGTGGATGTATTATAGCTAGACTTCAGTCAAGCATTTGATACAGTCTCACAAAACATTCTTATAAATAAATTAGGGAAATACAACCTAGATGGGGCTACTGTAAGGTGGATGCATAACTGTTTGGATAACAGATAACTGTTCTCAGAGAGTGGTTATTAATGGCTCAGAGTCATGCCTGAAGGGCATAACAAGTGGGATTTCTCAGGGGTCTGTTTGGGGACCAGTTCTGTTCAATATCTTCATCAATGATTTAGATATTGGCATAGAGAGTACGCTTATTAAGTTTGCAGATGATACCAATCTGGGAGGGGTTGCAACTGCTTTGGAGGATTGGGTCAAAATGATCTGGACAAACTGGAGAAATGGTCTGAGGTAAATAGGATGAAGTGTAATAAAGAGAAATGCAAAGTGCTCCACTTAGGAAGGAACAATCAGTTTCACACACACGGAATGGGAAGTGACTGTCTAGGAAGGAGTACGGCAGAAAGGGATCTAGGGGTCATAGTGGACCATAAGCTAAATATTGAGTCAACAGTGTGACACTCTTGGAAAAAAAAAAGCAAACATGATTCATGATGGTGCATTAACAGGAGTGTTGTGAACAAGACATGAGAAGTAATTCTTCTGCTCTATTCTGCACTGATTAGACCTCAGCTGGAGTATTGTGCCCAGTTCTGGGCACTACATTTCAAGAAAGATGTGGAGAAATTGGAAAACGTCCAGAGAAGAGCAACAAAAATTATTAAATGTCTATAAAACGTGACCTATGAGGGAAGACTGAAAGAATCGGGCTTGTTTAGTTTAAAAAAGAAAAGACTGAGCTGGGACAGGATAGTTGTTTTCAAGCATCTTAAAGGGTCTAACAACGTAACTTCCATCATGCAGATTTGAATCTGGGACCTCTGGAGCTTAGTGTAGAAGGCGTTACAGTTTGAATTATAAAGCCAGCTGGGTTTATCACTCAAGCTGTAGAGGCTCCTGCACTGAACTCCAGAGGTCTCAGGTTCAAATCTTCCTGGAGGTGGTTATAAGTGGGGGTTCATCAAGAATCTCAACAAGGGCTATGTCTACACTGCCTCTTTTTTGTGGAAGAGGCAATGCAAATGAAGCGCTCATTAGCAACTTCTCATGCTTCATTTGCATAATCTCTGCCCGAGGCTTTTTGCACAAGAGGTTTTTTGCGCAAAAACTAGCAGTGTAGACAGATCCGTTTTACACAAACCCCCCCTTTTGTGCAAGATTCTTATGCCTCAAAAAAGTAGGTATACGGATCTTGTGCAACAGGTTTTTTTGCACAAAATGGATCCATCTACACTACTAGTTTTTGCGCAAAAACCTCTTGCACAAAAAGCCTTGGGCAGAGATTATGCAAATGAAGCGTGAGAAGTTGCTAATGAGTGCTTCATTTGCATTGCCTTTTCTACAAAAAAAAGGCAGTGTATATATATATATAGCCTAGGTGTGTGGTGTGGGTTACAACAAAGAGGAGGGAGAAAAATTGTTCTTCTTGGCCTCTGATGACAGGACAAGAAGCAATGGGCTTAAATTGCAGCAAGAGAGGTTTAGGTTGGACATTAGGAATAACTTCCTAACTGTCAGGGTGATGAAACACTGGAATAAATTGCCTAGAGAGGTTGTGGAATCTCCATCACTGGAGATATTCAAGAGCAGGTTAGATAGTCATCTTTTAGGGATGATATAGAAGGTGCTTAGTCCTTCTGTGAGGACTGGAGACTGGACTTGTGATGACCTCTCAGGGTCCCTTCCAGTTCTAGTATTCTATTGTTTTAACTTCTGGATCTTTCTACCATCATAGCAGAAGATTGCCCAAAATTCCTTCAAAAACACAGATCATCTTTAATAGAGCCTTTAATATACAGCCTAGGTAGACTACATTAGGTGCAGCATCAACTTTGATATTAAGTGAGCTACAATTTACACAAGTGGAAACTTTATAAGCAACATATATACTTTAGGCCACATTTGTTTCCAGCCAGCACTGGTTGGTGACTGGTGAGTATCGGCAGGCAGCGACTGGTTATATGTTACCTCTGCTGCCCACCCATAGATCCTTTTCATGCTCTCCCCTCTCACTGTCCTCGCTCTGCTATGCCCTTCACCCCCCCAGTTCTGCTATCCCCCCTCCTCCCCCGCCCGGCATGTTACATCCTGCTCCCAGAACTGTGTGAAGAATCAATGCTTGGTCAGATCCTTCATCTCACCAACAGCCTGGCTTTCAGGCTCTTTTCACCCACTGCATTTGGCTGGGCTTGCAGCCATGGAAAGGTCAAGATCCTCTGGCCTGGAACACTGTCCAAGCCCTGCATGTGCCAAAGCCTGAACAGTGTTGACATAGGGAAGCTTCTCTGTCCTTCAGCTAAGCTCTGGAGTGGTGGGAAGCTATTTTTTTCCAACCTGTTTGTGTCCCAAACTTGCAGGCTCCACAGAAGCCCCTGAGGCAGGAGCTTAGCACCCTCTTTACACACTGCTCCTGCCCTAGGTCCAGCCCCGAGGCAGTGCCAGGCTGCTCTGTCCTCTAGACACTCTTCTCATCTGAGCCATCTCTCTGGCCAAGTTCGCTGAAGCTCCTGTAGTCAGGTTCCTGCACCCTGGTGAACAATGGATCCTTAGGGCCTAACCCTTTCCTGCCCACGCAGTAGCCAGGGGACAGGAGGGGGCTGGGTTTTGTCAGTGGCCAGCAGCAATTTGTTAGTTGCCTTTCCATGGGCAGGAAGAGACAAGCTGCTTCTAGCCACAGAGAAATAGGGGGAGGGCAGCAGAGAGAAGAGATGATCTCTGCAAAGACACTGGCCACGTCACCCCTACCCCTACCCCTACCCCCACTCCCTATGGCTGGAAACAGCTCTTATCCCTTCCCTCCTGCACAGTGCTGAAAGCCTGCTGCTGGCCATGAAAACTTGGGAAGGGCATGCCCCCCTATGTTGCCTCAAGAAGATGCAGTGCCAGGTACCAGGAGAAGTGGGTCCATCCTGGGGCCCGTGAAGGCATGGCTATTGGGGAGCACTGGGCAAGGAGGATTTGGTCAGGTTGGTCAGCCACCCCCATCCTCATGTGAGAGTAATGTACAAGGCTGTGTACACTCCCCATTTTTAATGGGGGTTCAGTCAGCTTGATGTTTTTTTGAATGTTTGTACTACATAGTTCTGATTGATTGCCATTGAATTTACTTGAATATGCGTAATTTTACCCAGAGTCCCATATTTAGCATGGGAAATATGGTCGCTCTATTAATACAAAGCTCTCTGAAGTCAATGGTAAGACTCTCATTGACTATGACAGGCATTTTGTCAGGTCCCAGATTCCTTGTACTGACTGGAAATTTATATTTTATTTTATTTTTTTAAGAAAATTAATATTTTTCATTTTGGTTAAAACTTCATACTCAATTTTGTTTGTTTTCATTGGAAACCCCAAAATAGAAAAAATGTTAGTGGATGACAACCAATTCTTGAGAGAATTTGATGAAAGTAGAATGGAAAACGTTCCCGAGCAGACCTGCTAACCAATTTCCCATTTTCCTGACAATACAGCAGAAGCAGTTGCTTATTTGTCTTTGGCTTGTGCTGTAAGTCAGAACCAGAAAGATCAGAGAAAAGAACTCCCCCCTCCCCCCAAACTGTCAAGTATTGGGCTGAAAACACATAATTTCCCTTTTTCATTAAAGAATGGATTCAGGTTCACTTCTAGTTTGTCCAGAGCTTCAAATATTTGAACCAGAGAGGTATCCTTTGTGTCAGGTTGCATTCAGTAAGAGGGGGGACAAGCAACCATATGAAGATAGATGCAGAAGATTTCAGCCCTGCAAATATGTTGCTTCCCTTTCTTCACGTGTAATCCAGTTTAAGTCAATGGGGCTACCCACCTCTTTAAGTGCTTTGCTGAACTGGTGGCTTGGTACTTGAAAATTAATGATTTGAAGTCCTGTTTTGTGGGTATAATTGAAATTGGTTCAGTTACAGGGTAAGATAAATGAATCTGTGAAGAAATTATTTCCATTTTTAGCTGGATGAATAGAATGCGTCTTTTCAAGAGATATTGTCATGAGTGGGCACAAGTGGAGAGTTACAAAAATATAAAGCTTGAAACAGTTGTTCCCACTGAGCCTATGCACATCTTATATTTATCAGAATCTGCTTAATAGAATATTTGTTGAAGCAGAAATGTCTTGAAAGAATAGTTTCTTTGTTCTTTGTGCTATTACATTAGAACTAAGCCCCTTAAAGTGAATAACTATTCTAGGAATAATCTTTCTAAGAGAATTGATTTGCAGGGTCCTAACAGCTAAACAAAGTTGTCTTTGGTTAAAAGGAAGGTCTATTAATAAATAAATATAATTCTGTATATCAAACAAATATAAGCTGTTTGCATTATTTATAGAATAATAAAGTATAAAGAGTAAATACTTGCCAGCAGAATAATTTCAACAGCAAGATGCTGTTGCATACCAGTTGGTGAACAGACAACTAATTATAAGTGTAGTCATCAGTCCAGTATTTGGACTTAAATCCCTGCAATTCATAGTCCATTATTTGTTCAGGAAAGCCATAAGCAAAACATGTGTCCATCCGAGCAATTCATCATCTGTCTGTCCTTACCTATTTACTAAAATTGTACTATATATGTATTTCATATATTGTGTTGTAACAATATTTATTTTCTGTAGGTATTTGCACATAAGGAACCCATTTCTGATCAATGTGTTTACATTGAAAGCATATGTACATGTGGTTATACATTCTGGTCTCCTTTTTATTGTACAACTGTATTTTTTTTAAAATGATGAAAATGGGATATTTAACTTTTCAACACACACGTAAGTATCTTTTAAACTTCATATTTAGCTACACTTCTTGACCATATTTTTGTAGTGCATTTTCCAGTATTTACCACCATTATTTTGTCATGTGGTAGTATAGGAGAGGTATTTGTGTTACAAGATGATGAATAGAGACTTTTTAATGGCTTGTACAATATATGTCCAAGCAATTTAATATGAATAAATTGCTTTCATGGAAATATTGAAGCTAACTATTAGGTGATGCTACTACATTGTTAGTTCCTATTTTAACTTTTAGGGTGCATCTACACTACACCCGTAGCTCGAAATAAGCTATGCAATTTGAGCTACGCAAATTGTGTAGCTTATTTTGAGTCAATTTCAAATTAGCTTATTTCATAATTTGGCACTGTCTATACAGCACCAAATTTCAAAATAACCCGCTATTCTGAATCATCGCTTACTCCTCATGGAACAAAGTTTACAGGGACATCAGAATAGTGAGTCCGTTATATTTTGAAATAATGGGTGTGCTGTTAAGATGTGGGATATCTATTTTGGGATATCTCCGGTATCCTGAAATAGTGCCACTGTGTAGACGTAGCCTTACTGAGGTGCACCTTGATAAAGGTAATTTCCTTACTACACTGCATCACCAAGTACAAAAGACTGCTGCAAAAATGAACAAAGAAATAGAAAGTAGATTCTTGACGTGATGTGGAAATGTATGAGAAAATTATTTCTAATAAAGCCAAGAAGAACAGATTAAGCACTGAATCATTATGCTGTCAGGTTTGCATTGGCACTTTGTATTATAAATGTTAGTAAGTTGTAATAAACTCAAGCAGTGATAGTGTTTAATAATAGAGCTTGAGAAACCTGTAGACTGTTTTAACAGTCAACAGTTTATCCTTGAGATTGTCCTTGCTAAAACTGCTTGGACATCAGTCACGTTTCTCAAGATGAGTAGTTAGAAATCAAAGTGGTCAGATTCAGGACATCTTATTATACGGTTACCTGGAAAATACTGAAATGCCTGAAATGAGGATGTTATATCTGTGACAGCAGGATTTTTCTACTGACAGCTTTAGAGCTGTAGACGTTCTTTTGGTGGCCCACATGAATCACAGATTTTCCTCATTTATTGGGAACTCATTTTCTTCATTTATTGTGTACGGTTCCTGTTGGGTCCTCCATCTTCTTTGCAGGGTGATGCTAGAGAAAAGAGTCAACAGCCTCTTTAGAGTTTCCTCTCTATCTACCCCTTTAGGTTTATATCATTCTTTCTAACCCATTTACTGTATGGTAGGGCAGGGGTAATCTGTGACTGCCTCCAATAGTGAGGTGAATCTACAGAGCATCTGTAGTTTAAACAAACAAACAAAAGGTGTTTTGTTGAACAAAGAGAACAGCTTTAGAAGCTATTGGCTTATACCTTGGACAATCTTGAACTCATCTGTTGCTGTAGAGCCCTGCAAGAGAAGCTCATGTAGTTTTGATGGTGCTTTAAAATGGTTTCCCACCTTGTGTTTTTATGTTATTTTTGTTTAGTGTTTTCATTCTTCAAACAGTTGCTGTATTTAAAACACAACATGTGCACACGCATGCACGTGCACCCTACCAGGTTCCATGTAGGGAGTTGCATGTTTTATAGCTTCTGTAGGTGAATTTTTTGCATCTACTAACTGAGCTCCCTTTGAATTCCTCAATTCATCACAAGCTCCCTGTGTGCCACCCACTCATCCCCCTCTGTTTCAGGAAATGCATGTTGTTTCCCTCACCCTTCCCTTATGCCTGCAGAGGTGTGCCCCCCATTCATTGCCCAGCGAGGCAGGCCACTGTATACCCTACTTCCATGCTAGGGTTCTCAGTTCACTCCATACCAGTTCAGCTGTATGCAATCCTCCCCTCCCCCACTGGCTGGGGTTCTGTTGGAATCCCATTGCTCTCTTTCCCAATCTTTCTCCTGACTGGCTTTTTGTGTCCCTATCATTCCTTCTCCTCCCATACCAGGGTATCCTAACACTGCCATACTAACAGCTCTGTGTGGCCCTCAGTCCCCATCCTTCCCACGTTGGGGGCTCTAGATTCCCATTTCCCTTCATACCAGGGTCCTACTCCCACCAGGGATTCTTTGTGACCCCAAATACCCTTCACCCCATTGCAGGGTCCCCCATAACCTCCACAAAGGGTTCTGTTTGCTTCTAAACTCCCCATGGACACAACAGGGGCTCTGTTCTGTCCCATTCCCTCCTTCCATCTGAGTCCAAGAGCTCTGTTTCTCTTTTCCACCCTGCTCCCGACATACTTTTCTTCCCCAGATTGGCAGGGAAGAGAGTATAGCTAGTGTCCTCTGTCCCTTTGAGGAGTCAGGATATTAGGAGGGAGAAAGGAAGGAATGAAGCTATCTTCTCTCCCTATCCCTATCCCTAATGGTGGAACAACTGCCTCAGGGCTCCTGGTAGGGAGAGTAATTATTTCCTTTGCTCAGTTTGGGAGATAAATCATATAGGCTGTTGGCACATCAAGCTCAATTGGGAGGATGAGTAGGGGTGGTATTATGCTGGAAGGCATTAATGGCTACCATCAAACAGTTACTTGATCTGTAGCTAGGGCTTCTGTTTGTTGAGGCGTAGTAATTTCATTTTTGAGGATTTATTTTAGCAATTTTTGAGTTTTATGTTGATGTCTGAAAATCAAGGTTGTTTTGTTTTGTTTTTGCTTTTTTTAGTTTTGTTTTTGTGTGTGGCCTTTGTCTTTGTATATTCTGCAAAGAGAAATCTCTCTAATATCTCCCAGTTTGCTTTAGCATAGTTCGGATACACCGCATTATGAGAACACTCTCTGGGAGTCCTTTATTGAACACCAGCAGACTCCATACAGACAAATAAATGCACAGCATGTTAGTGTGCTTTAGAAATCATACACTCATAGTCAGCATTACTGCTTCACATAGACAGGCTCCTAGATACAAGTTATCATTTCTGTTGTTTCTCCTAATTTCAGGTTTTTAGGGAGTTTTTTGGTTGTATGTGTATGTTTTGTATTGGTGTTTATCAATTAAAACTGATAATCAGATGCCCTATCTGTAAATAGTAGCAAAGGTGACTGAAAATTGCTTTGCTAATCAGCTCATGGAGGCTTCATGTCCCCCCATTTTCCACTTTTTAATGTTCCTAAACAATAGACACATGTATAGTTTCACAATTTTAGTCAATAACAATAATGTCTTGAATTTATCTTGATTGTAAGAAAGCAAGACATACGAACTCTGTGACAAACTTTAAAACACATACACAAGCAGGTACATTTCCTAACTAATGACGTACTCAGTTTCAGGAAGTGATGAGTTGACTGATTTAGGCCATCACCAGATCTTAGCTAAGCTGCCAACTTAGTTATTCACAACAGGAGTTGTTTTTGCAGATACAGGTTAACATGGCCACCTCTCTGAGACTTGACAACAGGAGTTTGACAGTGGAGGCACATGTGGAGTGAAGGATAGACATTGTAATGCTCCCCCATGCTTTATGGAAGGTGGTTTATGAATATGCATAACTTGAAGATGCTTTAGACAAAATACCACATGTAACATATCAATTTTAATGTTACAGTCTGCTGGATGCGCATATCTAATTTTTGTGCATGTATCGTTCGTGTATGTGAAGTCAGACATATGAAGTGTGAATCTGTCTGTAATTCTAAATGTGCTAATGAGGGCCATCAGTGACACATCAGGTACTTAATGACTCAGTACTCAAACCAACAACTTGTGAATGGTCATGTTTGTCTTAGAATCCCAAAGTATGATAGGTCCTAGTAAGATATGTGACCATGCCACCTAGCTCAGGTAGACCATGCCTCCTGGCCCACGTGCATTTGGCTCAGCAGGACAGGGTGGTGGGGAGACCAAGAGGGCAGGAAGATGGGCATCAGTGACAAAGATATTGGAGGGGAAATTGCAAGGGTATTTCAAGTATCTCCTGGTACTTGAATCCATTTTGTATCTGGTATTTTTCCATTGGGGGGGAGGGGGGGTTGAACAACATTTTATACTTAACAAAAACACCAGTTTATTATCAGGCCCAGTGTAAGTAAGTGTTACCTGGTGGGGGAGGGAGCGAGCAGCCACAGTGCAAATCAATCTTTCATTAATAAAGAGGGCAGATTTTATAAGCTTTCTCTGTGTAGAAAGATGGATTTGTTTGGAGTTTTGTTCCTTTTTGGAGGTTGATTTCCTGTTATCTGAACCCTTAGAGCTGAGCCCTCCCAGAACTGAACTGGTTCAGGGTATGTGTTGCTCTGCAGGGAGGTGGTAAACCCAACTCTGTGCCTTGTCTGGAGGAGACCAGAGGATCTGCCCCAGCAGGACAGGGTGATGGGGAGACCCAGAAGGCAGGAAGGTGGGCATCAGTGGCAAGAACACTAGGGCACAACTCCATGGGGATTTCTATGATTCAGTCCACCACAGACTTGACTATAGTCTTTTCCCAATATGCTACTGAATAACCCAAATGGCTGTAAAATAGTGATGGATAAAGTGTCTATTCAAAATAGATATTTGGTATTACCAGGAGGATTCATAAGTGGCAGGCCCATGGCATCAGTCTTCTCCCTTTGAGATGTCTTTGTGTTCTGAGAAGTAATCTCTTATGTCTTATTTTTTCTGAGTAGTCCAACTTGGTCCCCTCTTGAGGGTGCTGGCATGGGCTAATCAGATGGTGATCAACACTTCTTCCAAAGAGTCTAAATATTCAACCAAACGAGTCATCCTCTCTCGGTATCCAGTCAGAAAACAAGACATCAGGTTCTGAGTTACTGCACCTAGGATTAAAATCTTCCAGGCTCTTTGTGCAAAATATCTTTTCACACCATCTTTTTTTAGACAAAAAAAAGGCCATAATTGTTAGTACAGTTGTTACGCCTCGTACACAGGCTGGTTTGCGAAGGTCAGCAGCCTACTCCTTAAGTCACTTTTCGTTGTTCCCTTCGGAGTGCATTTTATTCTCCATTAACAATCAGCTACTGAAATGTGCTTTTGGAAGTTCATATAATTTATATGAAGCCCTCTCCATATTCGTGGTTGCTCTTTAAACTTGTTTTAGCAGTCTGGTATACAGTGCAAAGTCACTTCCAGAACTGTTGTTCTCCATCAAGCCAGAACAGCTGTGTACATTTTGTTTCAACAACAATGGTGGGACCTTGATATGTATTGCTAAGCTGAGCTGAACTGGTGTATTATTAACCAAACAGTTAAATTTCTGATTATTCCGCTCTGTGGTCAAGTGGCCATGTCAACACACTATTTGCTTTCGGTTCTAGTTATATCTAGTGCCTCTTTCAGCACAGATGTATTTCACTAACTTGCTAGTATAAGCACACTTGATTACAAGCATTAGCCTTACTTCTTCAGTATCTCACTTAAATTAAAAGAAATCAATATGAATGCAAACTCTTGCTTTCCTCAAAGGACTGTTCATCCAGAAAACCTTGTCATTATAATTTACAATTGTTTGCCCAAACTTATTCTTCTCTTCCATTTTATACACATTTTAGTTATAATATTAGATTCCATCAGGCTCCCTAGCTTACTACTGTATTTGGCACGTGATGTAATATCGATGTCTGATTTAATTTAATATGATTTGTAATTCATGTACTAATTTATGTATAGAGGGGGAAGGGCAAAGTCTCTTTAGCTGCACCAGCAGAACACTCCTGTGAAAGGGCTGAAGCAACTTTAAGTTTCCTCAAACTATTCAAGAAATCTGGTAGACCTTGGATTTTTATTCTCTTATTCCTCCATTATATCTTTTTTCGAAAGGACTTGATGCCTGGCTAATTATTGAATAGTAATAACTCATAATTTTGGGCCCTTAAAGTTAGTACAATTAAAACATGACATTTTAAAATCAAATTTATTTAATTGTATAATTTCAAGAAAATACTAAATATCACAGCTTTATGTTATAGAAATCCCTACTTGCAGATTAGGGATGCACATAAAAATGACAATTGTGCCCTCTACTGGATGTACATTATAACTAGTTAATGAGAAAAATCTCCAACATGTGCAAGGTAAACTGAAAGATGAACCTAAGATTATCAGTATGCTTAATTCTAATTCTGACAATCTGGGCATTTTACTACCGTGTGTCTAAAAGGGTTTTGGCTGTGTTCAAGGGCTCATTTATGTCGTTTCCCTTAATACTGGAGTGCTTAAATGGTGATTTTTTCCATCTTACATTGTTAAATTATACTAAAGTGTATTTTCAGAGTGCAGTTTATGAAGGGGAGACAATGTAATCAGCAGCTCCTCTGTTTCTTTGAGTTCAATAGTTTGAAGAAAAAAAAAGCCCAGAATACTGTCCCAGGGTGATTGTCAGTATTGGAAATACTGCTCACTAGGAAATAAATAAATAAACTTAGTTTACAGTCTATTTCTTGTGAACTATGACAAATGGTTTATTGTATCTTTTATAATATGTATTATAAAGTTGTTGCCATTATTTTCCCAGTTTTGATAATAGTTTGATTTAAACTGAGAAGAGCAGGGACAATGTCAGTGTCACTGTCTTCTTACAGTAGGTGCAATGCAATAGAGATGAAGACCTCTAATATTACTTGTGGCAGATTTAAAAGAACTGTGTGACTAAGACTTTGAACAAACTGGGTCAAGCAGAAAGTCATTGAGGCTTGTTTTATTCTTTCTTTTGTAAATGAAAATGAATTGGCTTGCGGCTTAATCAGGGTCTTTTAACATACATACGCTATTGACTATTTTTTGTTTTTGAAGAATCCTTTGTCATTCTATATAAACATTAGGCTATACTAGTATACACTAGATCTCTGATTATCAAATACGAGTGTACCTATTCTTTACAATTTATATAGTTTTGTATAATATGATATACTTTCAAAAGTCAGTGCTTACGCGATAAAATTTTGCAATGACTTTTTGAGACTGATACATTACTTGATTTTCATTGTTACTGTATAGAAACTTCAAAGAAGCAGTGCTTTTAATAAGAGAAAAGATTACATTGATTTTAAGCTGCTTGGGAATGAATTGAATAATTTTACATTATGCAAAATATTTTCTATGCATTTTGAAAAGTTACCTTTTTCATTATAATTAAATGAGCTTTATTATGGTATTGGCATACAGACATAAGAGGGTAGAAGGCAAAGCAGGGCAAAAAACAAGGATGAAATGTTTAGTCACTTTGAGGTAATATTTAATATATACAATGAGCTTTGGTCCTATAATGAATGGAGCTATGTAAATACAAGTATTGACTACTTTTCCTAAACTGTAATAAACCATATTGATAAACCAGGGAGAAAAAATTGACAAATCACACATCAGTTGGGCCTGTCCATGTTCTATCAGGCCAGTTTTGCTGCCCTCATATCACTGTGTAGTAGTGCCACTGCTTTCATACCATTTAGGAACTCACTCCTATATACAAATGAGTAGTCCTTTCTGTTTGAAAGCATGATCTATGCTAGTATTTGGATGAAATGGCCACCCTCCAAGTGTGCATGCCCAAGGGCTTTAAATCTGTTAGTCTCCACAAGGTAAGGCATCTTTCAACAAACAGGGGTACTAGTTGAAAGATTCAGACTGTGTCAGACTAGGTCATTTCATGAGCATGATTAGTCAGCGCCTGGGGGATTTCACTACCCTTAGATGACAGGTGTGCATGGGAACTGTCATGGTGTAGACTGTAGACCAACAGACTCTCATATTGGGATGCAAGATAACTATTACCAGCATGTATGTGCCTATATAAAATATGGCAAGTCTTTATTTTCTGCATTAGCTGTAGTCAATTTGGTTTTATTGGCTATCTAGTAAATATTGTGGCATATCTGACCCAATACCATGTGCTTGATCTTGTTTTGTAACCTGTCACTTGGCATGTATAAATGTCCTGTTTAGAGCAAGAAAGCCCTAACAGTAATATTTAGTGTATTTGCATGGATGGTAAAAAAGATAGTAGACCAAACAGAGTCACATTCAAAGCATGCTTTTGTGGCTTGTAGATTAAAAAATGCAAATGAAGGTGAAGCAGAATTTATCTTTAGAGTAATAATACCATTAGTCGGGCTTTTTTATACAAAGAGTACAATTTTAACAAAAGATATTTCAGTTTATATTTTTAATGTAGAAGCTATATCGTAAAAGCCCAGTAAGATACATGCATCCCAAAAATTTCCATTATTATTAGATTTTTATGATGGTTGAAATAGTTGTGTGTTCAGGGTGGTTTTTTTTTATCAAAAGCTTCTTTTAAAGCAGTAGAAAAAACACACTGCAAAATCAATCAGTTTTGTATTGGGTTAATCTAATTATCTAGTAAAGAAGCTATGGACTTCATCCACAAATACTTACTGTGTGTTCTGAATAATGTAGATGACCTACAGTACACTGGCTAACCTTCCTTATTCAATTTTTTTCTTCTATAGAACTATTTAGCTATTTTGCATGTTCTCCATTGTCATGCACTAGAAGATTTATCTGGCATTGCTTGGTCCTTAACTCAATTAATTTTTGTTTTTCTTCATGAACATCATTGCTCTGGTGTGGGGCTAGGGATGAGGACTTTAGTATACAGACTGCCCCAGGGAGAGAGGACTAAAACAGCCCCCTCTTTCCTCAAAAACTTGGGGCCAGGTGAGAAGCACCTCTCCATGGCCACAATAGCTCCAGCAGGCATGCCCCAGTATGTCCCCCAATTGTGGCAAGTCCAGATTCATCTGCCCTCTATGTTCCCCAGCCAAAATGAGGAATGCAGCAAACTTTCCCCTTGCTTCCTGATGAAGGGGAACAGCCAGCAATGTTCCCAATGAATTGCGCGTGGGGGAAGCTTCAGTCTTCCATCCCTACCTAAAGGGTACCTGGGGGGTAAGAGGGTTGGGCTGTCCTGAATTTTTCCTTCAATATTTTTCATGGAAAAAATGGCCTGAGAGAGAATGTCTTGAGGTGTGTTGACAACATTACAACACTCACTTCTCCACTAATGGCCAATGGTTCACTGGCCAGGGCTATGGATGTCTTTTGTCAGCATCTTCTTTCATAGAGTCATAGAATACTAGGACTGGAAGGGACCTCGAGAGGTCATCGAGTCCAGTCCCCTGCCCTCGTGGCAGGACCAAATACTGTCTAGACCATCCCTGATAGACATTTATCTAACCTACTCTTAAATATCTCCAGAGATGGAGATTCCACAACCTCCCTGGTCAATTTATTCCAGTGTTTGATTACCCTGACAGTTAGGAACTTTTTCCTAATGTCCAACCTAAACCTCCCTTGCTGCAGTTGAAGCCCATTGCTTCTTGTCTATCCTCAGAGGCCAAGATGAACAAGTTTTCTCCCTCCTCCTTATGACACCCTTTTAGATATCTGAAAACTGCTATCATGTCCCCCCTCAATCTTCTCTTTTCTAAACTAAACAAACCCAATTCCTTCAGCCTTCCCTCATAGGTCATGTTCTCTAGACCTTTAATCATTCTTGTTGCTCTTCTCTGGACTCTCTCCAATTTCTCCACATCCTTCTTGAAATGCGGGGCCCAGAACTGGACACAATTCTCCAACTGAGGCCTAACCAGTGCAGAGTAGAGCGGAAGAATGACTTCTTGTGTCTTGCTCACAACACAACTGTTAATGCATCCCAGAATCATGTTTGCTTTTTTTGCAACAGCATCACACTGCTGACTCATATTCAGCTTGTGGTCCACTATAACCCCTAGATCCCTTTCTGCCATACTCCTTCCTAGACAGTCGCTTCCCATTCTGTATGTGTGAAACTGATTTTTCCTTCCTAAGTGGAGCACTTTGCATTTGTCTTTATTAAACTTCATCCTGTTTACCTCAGACCATTTCTCCAATTTGTCCAGATCATTTTGAATTATGACCCTATCCTCCAGATTAGTCACAACCCGTCCCAGCTTGGTATCATCTGCAAACTTAATAAGTGTACTTTCTATGCCAATATCTAAATCGTTGATGAAGATATTGAAGAGAGCAGTCCCAAAAGAGACCCCTGCAGAACCCCACTTGTTATACCTTTCCAGCAGGATTGTGAACCATTAATAACTACTCTCTGAGTACAGTTATCCAGCCAGTCATGAACCCACCTTATAGTAGCCCCATCTAAGTTGTATTTGCCTAGTTTATTGATAAGAATATCACGCTAGACCGTATCAAATGCCTTACTAAAGTCTAGGTATATCACATCCACCGCTTCTCCCTTATCCACAAGACTCGTTATCCTATCAAAGAAAGCTATCAGATTGGTTTGACATGATTTGTTCTTTACAAATCCATGCTGGATGTTCCCTATCACCTTGCCACCTTCCAAGTGTTTACAGATGATTTCCTTAATTACCTGCTCCATTATCTTCCCTGGCACAGAAGTTAAACTGACTGGTCTGTAGTTTCCTGGGTTGTTCTTATTTCCCTTTTTATAAATGGGCTCTATATTTGCCCTTTTCCAGTCTTCCGGAATCTCTCCTGTCTCCCATGATTTTCCAAAGATGATAGCTAGAGGCTCAGATATCTCCTCTATCAGCTCCTTGAGTATTCTAGGATGCATTTCGTCAGGCCCTGGTGACTTGCAGGCATCTCACTTTTCTAGGTGATTTTTAACTTGTTCTTTTTTTATTTTATCTTCTAAACCTACCCCCTTCCCAGTAGCATTCCCTGTTAGGCATTCCTTCAGACTTCTCGGTGAAGACCGAAACAAAGAAGTCATTAAGCATCTCTGCCATTTCCAAGTTTCCTATTACTGTTTCTCCCTCCTCACTGACCAGTGGGCCTACCCTGTCCTTGGTCTTCCTCTTGCTTCTAATGTATTTATAAAAAGTCTTCTTGTTTCCCTTTATTCCCGTAGCTAGTTTGAGCTCATTTTGTGCCTCTTTAGTGTGTCACGCTTGCTGGCAGTGCTAGGCACCCTTGTTCCTTGTATTTTAACAACATGGAGACAGGTTTTGGCTGCTTCCTGATCACAAACACAGGTTTTAGGGAAGCCAACGGAATCTTTTTATCCTCCCTTGGGGAAAGTTATTCTCAGTTTATCCATAAATGCTTGGTTGTACTGGCTTTGAGGGACTCCTCCCTGTCTGTCTTGGAACCAGGTCAATCTGCTTCACTATTCAGTGGTTAGTAGCCAATTGATGGCGATTAAGTGTGGTAGTGTCAACCAAGAGTCTAGAGTCCAGGCCCCTTGGGGCTATTCAGAGTGTCAAGGGGTGCACTCCCCTCAGGATAGATCTCGCGGTCAAAGCCCCCTTCCCCCCCCCATGGGCCCGCCTATCAGCATCCGTATGGCCCAATGGCCAGAGTCCAAGTTGCAGCTCCCCTTACCAGGGTTTCTATGGCCTGGTCGCCAGAGCCCCAAATAGTAGTCCCCTCTATAGGGGTTAATACGGTTTAGCAGCCTGAGTCCCAATTGATAGTCCCCTCTGTAGGGGTTAATACAGCTCAGAGGCCTGGTCCTTAATAACACCCCCCCTGTACTGGGGTAAATATGGCCCTGAGGCTTAGTCCTTAATAGAAACCCCTCTGTACTGGGGTAAATACAGCCCTGAGGCCTAGCCCACAGGCCCAAGGGAAACTATCTCTGCCTAGGAGTGCTGCACAGGGGGATTAAGGGAGTCCCGGGCCCTCCCACTCCACCGGGTCCCAGCCCAGGGCCCTGTTGGTAGTGGCTTGGTCCACTGCTTGCTTAGCAGGGAATCCCATTGCAACACGCTGAGCACTCGGGAGTCAATTCCCCACCCTGGGCTACTTGGCCTTCTTGGCTGTGAGTGTCGCTGCAACTGCAGCGGCGGTTGCTGCTGGGGCTCTGGTGGTTGCTGGGTCGGGCCAGGCTGCATCTGCTCCTCTGGCTCTGGAGCCCTCAGCAAATCCTTCCCCTTCTGTGGTCTTCCCTGAGTGAGCTGCCTCAGGGCTTTTTATACTCAAGCTCACTTGTGAGCATGCCCAGCAAGGCCATGGGGAAGGGACGCTTTCAGCCAGCTTGGCCCAGCCCACAGACTGTTCTACAGTGTGGGGCTGGGACGTCCCATCACACAGAGCAATTAGAATTCTATCGCCTAGCTTCTCTGGTTGGGCAAACTGAAAACAGTCAGGCTCAAGCCCTCTGGGCAGGGCAGGACAGTAGGGGTGTGTCTAGACTACATGGCTCCGTCGACGGAGCCATGTAGATGAGTGTACTCGGCAAAGGGAAATGAAGCGGCAATTTAAATAATCACCGCTTCATTTACATCAAAATGGCCACTGCGCTGTGCCAATCAGCTGTTTGTCGGCACAGCGCGGTAGTCTAGATGGGGATCAGCCGACCCCAGAACCCTTTGTCATCAGATCCTTTATGCCTCTGTATTTTACGGAGCCATGTAGTCTAGACATACCCTAGCAGTCTCTAGCCCTGCTTTTCTGTCGGGGGTAGGCAACAAACACAGTCACGCCATCCAGCATAAGGTGGGCAGGCTTCTACCCCAGGGGTAGGGTTGGCAGCAGAGGGTGTAAGGAATCAGGGCCACCCTGTTCCATTCGGTCTCCTTGGGGCATCTCTTTGGGGTCCTCCTCGAGGGGTTGTGGCTGGGACAGATTGGTCCCTGGTGTTGTGGCCAGTAGAGGTGTCTGACCTCTTCCCTAGCTCTGGATCAACTGAGCTGGTTGCCCTTCCTCTTACACTTCCTGTTCTGCCCTTCTTGGTCCATAGGGCTCCTCCATATCAGCCTTGGATGGAGGCCAGTCCACTTCACTTCATTGCTATAATAAGTTCCAGGAGTTAGAATGGCACATAAAGGGTGCTACAGAAGCAACAATAAATGTACTTGGAAGAGTTTTAAGGGCATTCTCTCCACACATTTCCAAATGTTTCAATCAATGGACTAAGTCTTCATTAGCACAATATTTAAATTGACCTCTACGTATTAGCATATGTTTCAGTCCTCAAGTGTACTTAGTATATCTATTTGCATTAAACTGCTTTTCACATTTACATTCCTGTGGAAGTTCAGGAATTTTTTGCATCGGGAAAAATTCTGTTTGTGGTATACAATATTATCTAATTATTGTTCACAATGGTTGAACATGGTGAGGCAAGGAACACTGAAAAATATGGTTTTCAGAATATTGGGCCAAAGAAATACTTTTGTCTTATTGACAGTGGACCTTAAACGCTACACTTATTTTAATGATATTGCACATTTAGGGTATGTCTACTCTACAGAGAATTTCAAAGCTGCCGCTGTCAATCTTGCAGGGTTTGAATTAGCTAATTCGAACTAAAAGGGGTGCTCCAGTCCTGCTTCCACAAGGAGTAAGGGAAGCCGAAGGGAGAGTGTTCTCCCTTCGACTTCCTTCAGTGTGGACAGGGCCAAAATTCGAGTTAAGGTACTTTGACTTCAGCTACACAATTAATGTAGCTGAAGTTGCGTATCTTAATTCGACCATGTCCCGTAGTGTAGATATACTCTTACACTAAGAATCTGGAACAGCATCATGTGTCTCCACATCTCATGTCTCGTGTTGTTAGAAGTAAAGGTGAACAAAAAAAAACAACAACAACACATGACAATAGCAAAAACTGCAAGCTACTGTTACTTAATCTTTTGATTATTGGTCTTTTTTTTCAGATTCTCTTTTCTACTTCTCTGTTTTAACTTTGACTAGCAGGGCTTGCTTTCCTCTTTCATTCTGTTATTAATCAGTCCTGAAGCTTCCCTTTTAAACATGCGACATCAGTTGGACTGAGTAATGTGTTTTTTGTCATCTGTTACCTATTCTGATATAGTTGGCTACCTAGCTTATTTGTTGTTTGAGGCTTCAGATGAAAATATGTGGCACCATTTTTCTTAAAGGTCTGTTCTAGTACTATTTTTAGATGTATATAGAGTCCTACTGCAAATGTGTTTTACTACTTACAGCTTTTCCATCAGGGTAACCAGTTATCTGATCAGCAGTTACCCTGACTTATGTACATCCACCCACTCACCACTGTAATTTATCTTACTGCAGTATTTGATTGTGTTAGAGGTGGTGGAGTGGAAGCTGCATTTCTACTGTGCCTTTTGACATATAGTACAGTATGAATTAATATAGACCTGACATTCTGTTAAATGTGACATCACACCTAGTAAAAATTCCATAGTGATAACAAAAGCAACATCACTAAATGATCTTAGTATATTTATATGTTACATGGCCCACGTACAGACATTTTAATATCCATTGGAAGGAATTGATTGTGCATCTTCTGCGTAAATACAGTATATATTGCACACTGTTTATGGCATTCACCACAATCTTGCTGCATGGATCAATAGTCCAGAAATACAAACAGGAATTATAGCCAGCTGCCTGCATCCATTATATCATTTGCATGTCAACCCTACATCTGGTATTAAACTCAGGCTGGTTGTTAACAGTACTATGTGTAGTACAGAGGCCAATTTACAAGGAGACAACAATTTACTGATCGATGTACTGCAATGTGCTGATGAGAAAGTAATCTTCACAAATCAAACAAACAAAGATCTAGATATTT
Source organism: Rafetus swinhoei (assembly GCA_019425775.1). Taxonomy (NCBI): domain Eukaryota; kingdom Metazoa; phylum Chordata; order Testudines; family Trionychidae; genus Rafetus; species Rafetus swinhoei. The sequence goes on along the minus strand of CM033443.1, from coordinate 34,284,637 downwards.
TGTGTGGATTTACTGTATTTCATTGTCTGTAATGGGTATTTTTATATTCTTTTGCAGTGAGGGAATAGGAGACCAATTAGGATGTATCAGGAGATCTAATGGGAGATCTGGAAGGTCCTGTAGTTCAAAGCTTTTCATATTGTAGTTTCTGCAGCAATTGCTGATGGGCGGGGTGAACTTTCTCCTTCTGTTTAGGTTATGAGGCAATGATTTGTATAATGGATTTAATTGAACTTGAGCAAAAATGTGCTGCAGGAAAATAGACAAATTCAGGCCATTTGGAATTTAATAAGCACTGCCATTTCATCACTGATAAATCCCCAGTGACCTCTTTATAATATGGTTCATGAGACAAGAAAAGAGATTTCAAGTTATTTTTGTTTCTCTTAGAAAATATTTGAAAGCCCAAATAGGCATCTATTTGTACTGCAGGATTTGAAGTTAAAATTGTACTTATTTCAGCATGACTATCATAAAAATCTGTTTTCAGAATTTCCTACTTCACAGTACAAAATTGTTGTTTGCTAATACAAGATCTGAGCATGAAAGAATTTGTTCAATTTAAGTTTAATAACCATGTAAAAGATAACTTGGGTCCGATTCTGCAAACAATTAGTCATGTGAGTAGTCCCATTGACTTTGATGCATGAACTATATGCACAGATGTTTGGAGAATCATGACCTTAGTTTATCATCTCTTATATGCATTGTTCCTAAGTCATAAGCCACTGATACTCAAAGCTAAGAAAAAATGAGAAATGATTAGTTTATGGAGTGACCTAATTTATCTTGGTGTTTATAAGGAAAAAGCTTACTTAAATATGTGTGCACTGTCAAAGAGCTATATGTATATGCAAAAAAAAAGTCATAATATAGTTGTAGAACCATACAATTTAGTTTCTTAATGACAAATCAAAATGACACATCATTTGCCTTTTCTCTGCTACGAAGTATGAATCACTGACTTACTAAATATAATATTAAAACTTAGAAACTGGAATACCTCCAAAATAATTTAGGATAAATAGTACTGCACATAGCTTAAGACAAACTAGGATTGATTACAAAATATGGCTATCAGTAAGTTTACATTTTAGAAACATCCTGGAAAAAATAATGAATATAAAACCTGTGCCTATTCTCAGTTCAGTCCACTGTAACATTATTAATATAATAGAAAAGCTCATCAGTTGTTCTGGACTACTCTGAGACTTGATTTTTGCATCACGGACCTACAGCTCTTTATGCAGCTATTCAGTAGCAATATTGTATGTTCATCTTTTTTTTTTTTAAATTAACTTGCCTTCTGGCACACTAACTGAAATGACAGCAACTCCTACCTACGTCTTGTGTTTAAATATAGCTCTTCTGTACAGAGCATCAGACAATAGTTGAAGTCATTGCATTTGTTGACACTCTCATGGCCTTAGGGTACATGCTAACTGTAGGTTCAACTAATTCCAACAAGTATTGAAAATTGAACAAATTTAATAGAATCTAGCCTGAAATAGAAGCTGAGATGTCTCTGCATTGTTAAAGGGGTGTTGTTAAGGTTTGAATGCCCTACAGTACTATAAAAATGAAGAAAAAGCTATTTGAACTTCTGCGAGGACACATTTTACATACTCTTTCTCATTTGTGGGGAGAGAAAAGAGGAGGTGCTTGGGGGAACAGAGTGATTAACAAAAAACTTTCTGACTTCTATAATCACACAGAATTAGTTTTAGTTTTAAGGTTTCTTTGGATTCCATTATCAAAGTGCTCCCTAAAAGACATTGTCAAAATAACTGAGTTGGTTATTTTTTCAAGTCCTGCTTAACTTGATCCATGAATTCTCCTATTGACTTTGTTTTCTAATAATAAGTATTATTCTAATAATAAAATGAAATAATTTTCTAATACTAAAGTACTAGGAATTTGTGTAGGGCCAGGATACGAACCTTTTACTTTTATTGGTGCACAGTTACTCACATAAGTTGTTTTAGTGTAGTTCATGGGTTTACTTGTGTAAGTAGCAGTATACCAATGAAAGGAAGCAGTTGACAATATGGCCTTTGCTAGTTTTCATCTAAGAAAATAATCATTATTCAGCAAGTACTCCCACGTCACACTGCCCCAGCAATAGCATAACAAAATGTGATAAACTTCCTTGTAAAATCACCACCAGCCTCCTTTATATTACTCCTCACTCTCACCTCACAATCCATCAGGAAAAAAAAATCCCTGCAGCATACCATAAAGGTTCACAAACTCAGGCGGTTACAAAGGAGACCATAACATGTCATGACCAAATCCATTTCCTCCTTTCACCCACATAAGCTGTAGTGTTCTGGTATATTTGGTAATATGCTGTGCAGACAGGTTTGTTCACAGAGCTAGCTTTTTCTTGTTCTTTTGAGAACAGAGACCTTTTCCATGGTAAATTACTTAAAAATAGTAAGCACAAAACACCATCCATTTAATAGAAAGGACAGTTTATGGTTAAATGGAAGGGAATTACTTGCAAAGTGATAATATGACTGAGGAATATAGTTCAGTATCCTTCATATGGTATCTCATTTTGCAACCAGCTGGCCAATCAGTTATAACCATACGCTGCAGATGGTGCAATAAATTATACCCAAAATTACTTAATCTTAAAACAGCTTTTGGAAAAAAATATTTCAATTTAAGATTGTCTACCTACATTTTAGGGTTTTAGTATTTTAATTGCAACATTAAATACTAAAAACAAAAAATTATTTTCAAGTCTTTATAATATTGTCTAACTCCTAGATAAAGGCCTTCCTTCAATTGTATGACTTGCACTATGAAAGTAGCAGTTGGTGTTTGAATTCATGTAATGATTCAGGACTTGGAAAGAGCGCCTGGAAATAATTAAAAAATATAAAAGTGCAGAAAAATTATAAAAATACATTTAGATAGAGGGCAAGATTCTAATCTCTATACAGGAGAATGAATTTAAAATAATTCCACTGAAATTACTTGGCTCAGCATATTTATTATACAGTGGAAAGGTGTGTATTAAATTTCAAATATAGTTTGTTCCCCATTAAGTGTTAATGCTCTCAGTAGAACATATTATTATTGAGTTTAGTGCTTGTCTTGTGATATTCCTCTGTGGTCTTGGTTTACCACTTTGACCTAGAATTCTCTCTCCTGCAATCCAGTTCTGCATCCATCTTACTGCTTTTAAGTGCCACCTGCATTTGTTGATTAGCTAAGGCAGTTTTTTCCTGAAACTTCATCTAAATGAAGATTCTGGTAAGGATAATTCATTTTTTACTAGTATTGGAATGTATACCAATGTGACCCATCTAGTTACTTAGAAGCATTCACCACTAATATCTGAATACTTAATGAGATGGTGTTATATCAGAATGAGAATAACTATATTAATGTCTCTACTAAGCCTCTGACCATGCCCAGTGTCAACTAGGTGCTTCTTGAACCTGCCTCCTGAGTGCTTAGCCGCATACCAAGACTTTGATGTTTTCTGATGTTTTCTGCTGGACAGGTTGCTTGAGCCTGTATTTCACCTCTCTCATTTGTCCTTTACTTGATTTTACAGGCTGATTCAGAGTTGCTACTAATAAATTGGTATCCACATTCTATTACGGTTCTATCCACTGCTAGGCCTAATCTTTGCCCAGTTGAAGGCTGGTTAATTTGCTGACATCTTCCCACACTTCCTTCTAAATGTCAGTCTGAATGCTGATTGAGTCACTTGAACTCATGGACTTGCTGTCTTCATACATTAGAATTTACAATGACCCTCCTTCGAATGAAATCCTTCTGGCAGACTGTGGTTTCCTAAGCAACCTCTGAAAGAATCCATGCAGGTATATTGGCTCCTGAATGTCTTCCTTAAAACTGCTGGAGGCACATACTACTAAGGCTGTTCTAAAGTTTTGTGCAGTTTAGACACAGTACAGGAAACCTCCATTGAAATGCTTTAGTTAAGCCACTGTTACTGCAACTAACATCAATTAAAACAGTCTTACTTGTATATTGGTACTACTGATTTTATAATTGCACTTGGGGAATATCATGCTACACCGCATTTTAAAATATCTAAACCTTTAAGATCAGGAAATTACTTCTTAAATATTAAGGGGACTTGGTGTCCTTTAGAAAACCACAACCATATGAACCTCATTAGGGCAAAAGAATGCCTTTAGTAGGCATGGAAACTTTTCAGCAAAGAAGATATTTTTTTGTGAATTATTCCGGATGGCCAAAAAATTCATTTGAAAAAAATGTATCTATGAAAAATGTTCAGCCATTTCTAGACTTGGTACTAGATATCAATATCAAAGCATTTCCAGGTATTTCTAGGCAAAGTGCAACGTCTAGCTTTACCGGAGTTTACATGTTTGTGTCTGCTTTAACATTCTCTCACAGTGATCAGTTTTTGTAAAAGAAGTCTACTCTAGACTCTAAGGGCTACTGTTTCAGATTTTGAAAAACCAGCATAAGTGTACACGTTTTTTAAACATACTTCGGGGGTGTGCAGCTGAATAGTTTGTTAAATATATTAATTTTCTTTCTTTCTCTACCATAGATTTGAGACAGTTTGTGTATCTGTCTGTCTATGAGTCTGTTTGTTCAAGAACTCCTCCTAAAGTGTAAGAGCTAGGACCACCAAATTTGGTAGGCAGCTTCCTTGTACCACAACTTAAAGCAAGGTCAAGGTTTGGTTGTGTCAGGATAATGGGATGTGTGTGGAATTTGATTATTACTTATCAGACACAAAGGGAGGGCTGTGATAACAGGAACAGTTATATTCTGGAATAATTTATTATGGCTCTTTCTTGAGCCTTACTTTTCGTGACATTTACATTTTCACACCACTTATGTTTCAGTGATTCTGCCATAACATCTTATCACAGGCATTATGCTTTTGCAATAATGGCTTCTAAGATGTGGAATCTGCGTTGCCTTGACACCCATGTTAGTTTTTTTTCCTTTCTCTCTTACATTATTCCTGAAAGCTACCCCTCTGAGCACTCTTTTCCCCGTCTATGATGCATTGATTGTGTACTTGCAGACCTTGAGCACATGGCCTTTTCTTTCTCCTTGCTACTTTGTAGGGCCTCTGCTAACTGGACTTGTAGCTTTCTCAGAGTTAATGTTGCTGCCATTCTTTTAATCAAAATGTTAACAGAGCTGTCATGCTTAAGGAGCAGCAAACATGGCAGTTTTCCCTGCTCTTTAGTGGCTAAGCTGGAATTTTCCAAGAAGCCTATGAATTTTAGGCATCCAACTCCTCTTGAATTTCAATGGATTTGGGTGTTGGTCCCCCCCCCCTTCAGCACCTTTGAAAATCCCAGACTAAATTTAGTATTATTTTTTTTAAATAGGGAGATATAGGAAGGAGTAAGCTTGGAGAAGATCTCTTATTAGAGGATTAAGGGAAATTGGCAGATGTCTGTGGGGAGAGAGGAAAGGAAAGGAAGGACATTGAACAAAATACTTTGTTTTGTGTAATTCTTGCCTTGACTCAGATGCTATGTAGGGATTCCAGCACTGTGTTGCACTATTCAGAGTCTGACAGCCTGCCTCCTGGAATAAGGGAGAAGGTACTCTCATTACCTGAGAAGCTTATATACAATTTTTCACAGAAAAGCATCAACACAGCCTTTTCTATTTCTTTTTATGGAAAAGGAAAATACTAGAACAGGGACAAAAATTTGTCCAAAAGTTTTTTTTGGCAGAAAATGAATATTTGGCAACATCGACTATGTCTATACTGCATGTTTATTTCAAAATAACTCATATTATTTTGAAATAATAGAGTGCACATCTACACAGCAAGCCTGTGAAATAACAGGCTTCTTACTCCAACTTTTATAACCCTCATTTCATGAAGACTAAGGGAAGTTGAAGGCTTCCTTCAACTTCCTGCTGTGTAGACAGTGCCAAAAGTCTAGCTAAGATACTTCAACTTTAGCTACGCAATTAATGTAGCTGAAGTTGAGTATCTTAACTCAACTTTAGCCTTCAGTGTAGATGTAACCACTGAAAGTTTTTTTTATGAATTTGTTAATAGTAATTAGTACTGTCATTAATAGAGAGTTTGGACTTTTTATCATTGAAAGTGACTAATATATGCCTAAATTGTTTTGTAAATTTAATTTAATCCTCATTTCATTTTTGCAATGCACTATATCCCAGTAGCAAATTGTGTACACTCTAATCTTACTGTAGAAAATGGCCTTTCTGTCAAAGAGGGTGTAACTAAGTATACAATTTTCTCAGACTTTGAAACCTTGAAGAAATTCTGTTTTCAGTCCTTAAAAGGGATCTCAAGTTAAATAGTTGTCTACAAAACCAATGTAAAGTCTCAATCTTGTGACACACTTAATGTATCCAGATACACCCTGTGTACACAGCTGTTAAGTGTGTATGTGGCAGTATGACTTGCAGGAGTAGGAATGGTATTTGCCCCTTCTCATACTGAATATTACACCTCATATACTACAGATTTATGACATGTAAGAATCTTGTGTAAGTAACTTTCATATTGCTATTTCCACCTTGTTGTCCTATATATGGTTATGCATACTTGAGTCATAGTGTATATTCAAATGATGCTTTGGGAACAGAAGGGCACTCTCGGCCCCCATAGAGTTTATATGTGAGGAATTAGCTGTACAACACAATCAGTATGTATGCAGTAGAGGAGACTATTTTTACATTGATAACTTTCTGTGCGGTGAACATTCCACAGTTTGCTCCCCTCTATCGCCAGTCACTTCTGGTGACCATTGCAGGCTAGATTCTTCACTGGCATTAGCCATGAACTGGCATGACATTCCCTAGGCCCATTGCCACTGGCATCTGTACAAAGGCTCATAGAGAGGGAATGCTCCGTAAAAACTTTCCTCTTCCCCTTGTACACTAGCATAGGGCCAGCCACAGCTTGGGCCTTATGTTTCACAGGGAGTTGCACACTTGGAAATTTTTGTGTAGGTTGAGCTTAAGACACTCAACAGGGGTTCCTGGTATCCCTTCATTCCCTGCTTCAGCTCCAGAAGCTCCCTTTGCCACCCTCCCATCCCCTTCTTGTTCTGATGCAACTACTCCCTGCCATGGGTTCTGTGTGGCCTCTCCACCTCTCCTTCCTCCTCTAGCATGCCCTCCATTCTTCCTGCCTCTGTGAGCACTGCTATTCCCACTTCCTCCAGTGCCAGGGACTTTTTGTGCTTTTCTCCCTTTCCCCATTCCACAATACTCCATTTTTTCCATGCTGAGAGCTTTTGTATTTTATTCCCCTCTTTCTGCAAATACCAGTGTTTCCCAATCTCTCACTGCCATGAGTTCTGTCTGCTCCATATTCCAAAATATCCCATTCTCTTTCCCATGACAAGGGCTGTGCACATACCTCTCTTCGCTGGGTTCTCCATTCCCTCTTTCCCCGTGTTCTTCTTTTTGGAGTGTCTAGACTACAGGGTTTGTTCGAAAAAAAGTAGCCTTTTTTCAACAAAACTTCACCTGCGTCTAGACTACAGCTGCGTTCTTTCGAAAGTAAATTGAAAGAATGCAGCAGTTTTTTCGATCGCGGTAAACCTCATTTTACTAGGAATAATGCCTTTTTTTGAAAGTACTCTTTCGAAAAAAGGCGCTATTGCAAACTGTGCTTTTTTGAAAAAGAGCGTCTAGACTCTCTTTTGAAAAAGCGGCTCACTTTTTCGAAAAATCTGCTTGTAGTCTAGACGCTCTCTTTCAAAAGAGGCTTTTTCAAAAGATTCTTTAGAAAAAGCCTCTTTCTAAAGAAGCTTGTAGTCTAGACGTAGCCTTTGTGTGGGAGATAAGTGACTCTGGATGTCAATGGGTTAAACTCTGTTGGGAAAAAGAGCAGAGATTAAAGGTTATTATTGTACTAGGAGGCATTAATAGGTGCTATCAACCCATTCTCTAATCTACAGGCAATTATAGAGGTGCTTGTGGCTCTTCTATGGAACTGGCAGAAGGTTCATATGCCACTCTTTCAATTTTCTGATTGTCTGACAAATCAGTAGGATTCTGGCCATTATTTCCTAGAATATTTTGAGAAATTTTAGACTTCATCAGATGCAGTGTTCAAAAAGTTATCATAGACAGAAAATGCTGGAAATTAAATTAAAATACTACTTGGAAAAATAACACCATCAAGACAGGAGTATAAGTTTTTTACTAAAATGATTCATTATAAATACAGACTTGTCTGTAGGTCACCTTTATTGGCTGGACAAGAAAGGCTATAAGAAATTAAGAAGAAAAACAAAAATCTTATTGGTATGTTCTGTAGTAGAGAGTTAGCCAGGGGTGTCAGATTTGTTTTCCTTATTGGAAAGGTTCCTGTGTTTAAAATTAGATTTCTCCTACACACGGAAAGTGCAGTGAATCATTCCCTGTGCACATTTAGCTACTTTTACCACACACACATTGTTTAGAAATATGTCTAACCCCATTAACTGGAATTGGTAGTGGGCCATCATCTATCTTCCAATAAACTGCATGAAGAATGAGTTTAGATTGTGATAATAGGGCTTAACCATGTCAAGTCAAATAGCTGTTTATATCTGACTAATGACTAGGGTGGAGATAGAAGTTGTATTTCTTTTTCCAAAGGAACCTGTGATAAGATTAGTAATGTCCTTCACAGTCACTGCTTTGTCCTTCAGCCACTCTCACTGTCCCTAGCCAGTCCCAGTAATTAAGACGGGACCATTAAACATGTTCTAATCCATAGAGCTAATGGTAGGAAAACTGCCTGATAATAGAATCAGTAGAGAGGATCTTTCAATGTTCCTTCTCTGCAATTCTCCAGAACCTTTTAAATTTGGTTGAAGCTATAATACAGGTGCAGAACTTTATGGGAGGTTTTGAAGTAAATAAGGAACACACAGTGGAACATATGGGGCACTTAAGTTTCAATTAAAACACCCGAATAGTAATTGTTTCATGGTTTATAGACAAAGTTTGTGTTTCCAAGTAATACCACTTTAAGACTTCATCCCTGTCTAGACAGATTAGGAGTTAAATAATGAAGTAAACTATGATTTAATCACAGGTGATTTCCTTTTAGTGGTTCTGGGAGGTATGAAATGTGTTGAATTTCACGGAGGGTAAATTTGTGATTTTATATCCATTTTGACCAATTTTGCATCCGTTTTCTGTAGGGGGACAGACTTTTTATGCATGTCAACAGATAAGTATACACTCCATAAGCAGAGCAGTGTTTTGGGAATGAGATTCTCCATATGTAGCCAAGACCACAGTTTAATCCTAATTTTATATTGGAGCCAAAATGTGTTTTACCCCAAACTACTACTACTTTTTTTTCCTGAAGATTTAAGGGTTTTCACACTGAAATTTGAAGTCTGAGGTATATGACTTTTGTGAATGGAAAATATTGTCATTTTTTCTCTGAGGAACATATAAATCATTCAGGGCAATTTCTGTAATTATCACACTCACTTGTTACCTTAACAGATAGATAGAATACTGAAATGGGAATAGTGGCTCCTGAAATTTATTCTTGATGGTGCTCCTGCCTTGATGTATGACCTTGGACAAGTCACCAGGTTGCTCTCTGTGCTTCCATTTCATTGATATAAAGCAAAGATGATACTTATCTTGCAGAGGGAGTTATGAAACTTAATGCATATAAAACTCTGTGGGTACGTCTACACAGCAACATTATTTTGGAATAACTGACGTTATTTCGAAATAACAAAATGCGTGTCTATAGAGCGAGCCTTTATTTTGAAATAATGTCGAGATGGAGGACTTCTTATTCCAACTCCTGTAACCTTCTTTTCATGAGGAGTAAGGGAAGTCAAAGGAAGAATGTTCTTCCTTTGACTTCCTGCTGTATAGACAGCACCAAAAGCCGAATTAAGCTGTTATGACTTTATCTACGTAATTGACATAACTGAAGTTGGGTATCTTAATTCAACTTTTGCCCTGCTGTGTAGACGTACCCTGTGAGATCACTGGATAAAATCACTTTACAAGTACGAAGTAGTTTTCTTTCCTTTATCTGTTTTCTTCCAACATGAATGTGTACATTGATCTGTTGTTGCAATGGTGGCTGCTGAGAGGTGGGTTACTAGCATTGATTGCTTATTTTTCAGCAGAAACCCCCCCCAGAATTGAATCACTTTTATTTACTATCAAAATAAAGAATTACCTAGAAGTTTGCAAATATAGGTTGGACCTCTATAATCTGGACTTCACTTGTCCAGCAACATCCTCACAGGAAAAAGCGAGGGACCACACGCTCATCAACTCCCCCCATTCTCCTGAGTGCTATAAATAATTCATTTGTGGCATTCAAGCTTAGGGAGAGAGGGAGAGGAACAGAAATGGGAAGCATGCAGGGGAAGGGTCAAGGTGGCTGCAGAGCCCTGCAGTCAACCACTGGAAGTACAGCCCTGAGGCTGCCTTCTTCCCCAAGTGCTCCTCCCCTGTTCCCACCCCATTAATGCCAGCCCCTCTGCTGCAACTGGAGTGGAGGCCTGCAGTCATCAGCAGCAGAGAGTTGGCTTCCCCTAGTCTGGAAAATATAATATAAAATAGTAATGAGACTACATTTGGGACTGTTAATCTTGGACCTTAAAACTGCAGGATGAGAATGTTTAGAAACTCAAAAATTACAGTATGCTCTGGATAGGCTGTGTTTCTGTTTGCAAGTATTTACTTTAAGAATTAGTTAATTCATTCTCTATTATTCATGCTGACATTATTGCTAGAAAAGAGTTCAAATGGCTTGATCTTACAGCCTGGCAAGATAGAGCATTATATTTTAAAAAAGTTAAATGGAAGTTTTTAAATTAGATGAGACATCAATAGTATATAGAATGAGTTAGGCAAAATTGGTCCATTTGAACAGTGCCATATTGATAATGTGCTAACAAATATTTTTCAATTGATTTATCCTTCAGGAAAAGTTTTTTCTTAGGACATTTTACTCATTGAAACTAGACCACCAAACTTAGAATCTGAAGTAATTTGCTATTCATCTATGCCTGTTCTACACTAAAGGGGAAGGTTGATTTAAGATACACAACTCCAGCTACATTAATTATGTAGCTGGAGTTGATGTATCTTAAATTGGGTTTTCATGCCATCCACACAATGGGAGGTCAATGACAGCAAATGCTCCAGTCAGCTTCCCTTACATCTCTTGAGGAGCAGGAATACTAGTGCAGACAGGGGAACACTGTCAATTCCAAGTAGTAGGCTTTCACTAGAACCACTAATTTGAACCCTTGAAGATTGACTGCATCAGCGTCGATCTTCCGTGTAGTCTAGACATAGCCCTACTGAATACATTGTATGCAAGTGTTCCTATTCCTGTACAGAAGAAGCATTCTCTGGGCTTGAGAGACTGCCTGCCAGGTGTACATTTGAGATTCATGATTTCTGTTACATAGATGTTCATCTGCTAGGGTCTCTAATATAACCACCAGCTCATTTCACATTGGCTACCAAACAACCTGGAGAAGAGGTAAATCTGAGAACATTACCAGCCTATTTTTGCATTAAGCCAAGATGTTAGTCATAATTGATGATGATTCTCTGTGTTAAATTGTGAGTGAACAGAAAATGAGAGCTTGTTATTCTAGGGCTTTATAACAAAGAAAATATTGATTATCACTTATACAGTACAGAGCTATAAACGGCCCATTGTATGGTGATTTAGGGTTTGTCTACAAGGGAAGTTGTTCTGAACTAGCTATTCATGATTTACTCTGTGTCTGCATTCTCATGTTCTGGGTTTAGAAGTGACCTATTCTCAATAAACTCAATCTACAAACTAATTCAGAATAAGGTGCTATTTTCCAGAATAAATGCATCCCCAAATGGTATTAATTAGGAACAGCTAATTGTCTGTAAATTCATGCTATATATATTTCCAGATGAACTTTCATGTGTAGATAAACCCATAGAAATTATCTACCTGTAGGTATAATTTTGAGAGCCCAAGTTGCACTCATTTTTGAGAACATGAGGGATAGATCATGTACAGTTGGTATAAAAGAAAAAAACAGGATGACAGGCACAAGTTACAAAGTTCCCATTTCTTCATAATACCAGGAGAGTAAATTTTCCACTTCCTTAGAGATCTTTTTGTTGTCCATCCTATGTATGAATTTGGCTATGCATTGCAGTGTCTGGGATGAGAAAGTAAATCAGACATCAATAGCAGACTTTACACTACCTTCCATATCCATCCTTGCTGTAGTATCTTTGACTCACGTTGCCAGACACTCCTTAGCTACAGAGTGGAACAGTGCAGCCTATTTTTGCAATTTGCAATAAATAGAGGAACCCTATATTAAATATGTAATTATTGCACAGTAAGACTGAACTTACAATGCACAACATTCAGATCCATCATGTGACTGAAATGGGGGTGATACGTGTTTAAATTCGGAGTCAATGACACTGTAAAGAAAGAAATGGCACACAGTACCATAAAGGTCAACACTATCATTTTCACTTTTCTGGCATGTCAGCATGTTATTTGCAACATTTCTCAGAATAATAGAATTTATTCAGGCAATTTATTCTTAATGTGTTTGGTATAAATAGGTTTATGCAGTGCTTATAGATCATGTTAATAATATTTGATTTATGCTTTCTTTACAAATTGGAAACATTGATTTTCTTTAGTGCATCCTCTATATTGAGTCTACTGTCTTCTGTGCCAATTCTAGATTCTGTGGTCTGAAATAAGCAGATTTTTTTGTGAAACTGTATCTCGTACGTGGGCCTACAAGTGTACTTTCATATTATTGTTATATCCTGAGCTCTCTCTTTATTAACAATGTTATAGTTTCAAAATTTGGTAGTTTTATTCAGCTTGGTCCATGGAACCTTAAATTCCTCTCCATGCAACGAACATTTCCAAAGGAACAAGAATGGAAAATACTGTTATCTTTTAAAATAGCTTCCCTTCCTACAGCTAAATTAACTATCTGTCTTTCATCACCCCAATTTTCCCTTACTAACTCTCAAAGCAGTGGCTCTCACCTCAGGAAGAGAATTGACCTTTCCTGATGTCCAGAGGAAAAAACCACCACCTGTGCCCCTCGTCCCCACTTTAGCCCCTTCAACCTCTTAGTCTTGCCTTCTGAGGCTACATCTACACTGCAGTACTATTTTTGAGATACCGAAGCTATTGCAAAATAGCTAGTCTGTGTCTTTTGAGTGCACCCGTTATTTTGAAATATAACGGGCTCACTATTCCAACATCCCTGTAAGCCTCATTCCACGAGGAATAAGGGAAATTTCAGAATAGCAATTTATTTCAAAATAAGTGCTGTGTAGACAGCACCAAATTTTGAAATAAGCTATTTCGAAATTAACTCTGAATAAGTCATGCAATTTGCATAGCTCAAATTGTGTATTTCAAGCTCTGGGTGCCGTGTAGACATACCCTGGTTGCAAATTACTATTTTTAGCCTTGTGTTGTTCCTTTAATCTGTAGGACAGAATGAACCCCCTTGAATCTTGTCCACTTTCTACTGTGCTCCAAGAATTATGTGCAAAACTTCCTGAGCTCCAGCATCTCTCAGGACATGCCTAAATATTTTCTCTGAATCTGTTATCTATGAAAAGTAGCTTATTCTGTTGCTAAGACCTAGGATGGATTTTTTGGTGCATTAAACTCTCTGATTTAACTTCCCATGCTCCTAACTGGTGTTTCAGATCACTAAGTAATTTCTTCCTTCATGGTTTTGGACTTTTTTGGGAATTAGCTCTTGATCCTTTTGCCTTCACCAAATCTCTTCTTTTCTATTTCAATGGCCTAAAGTACAGTCTCTGCTACCATACCCCTCTTAGTCATTCGCGAAATACCATATTAATCTGTCTTGTGAAGGAATGGCCAGCTTCAACTCTGCAGTTGATGTTTCTGCTCACAAAGGGTATTTCCACCTCTTGGTTTAGGAAAATTGATATAACCATGATGGAAGTCCTTGCCTCTGAAACTTCTCTTGCTTTCCCAAGTGGCTATACACAGTGTAAGCAAATTTAGCTGTGACATTTTTCAAAGCCAACTACTATTAAGTATGTCACCCTCCTCTCATGAAATATATCAAAGACTTTTGGGGCAGAGCTTGCCTTATATATTCTTTTTTTCATTCTCCTTTGCCTCAATGTGGGTGTGTCTAAACTACATGGCTCCGTCGATGGAGCCATGTAGATTAGTCAGGACGGAAAGGGAAATGAAGCCGCGATTTAAATAATCGCTGCTTCATTTAAATCAAAATGGCCGCCACGCTGTGCTGATCAGCTGATTGTCGGCACAGCGCGGTAGTCTAGACGGGGATCTACCGACCCCAAAACCCTTCGTCGGCAGATCCTGTAAGCCTCGTTTAGACGTACCCTGTCTGTTAGTAGAGGGTAGTACAGTAGTGGTAGTCTGGAATTTCTATGGGATGGAAGGAGATGAGGGACTTCAACAACTGTTAGTGAGTAATTTTCCTTTCCTTTCAGGGTCATGTTGTAAATGGTATGGAAGATTTATAACTGCACTTGTTTACTGTAATGAAAAGTGGTTCTTTTCTTTATGCCGCTATTTTTCATTTCTAATATGTACATGAAAACAAATATCTTTACAATTATTACTGATAACGATAAAAGAACATCTTGTACAGTGTTAAGACATTGCATCCAAAGAAGTGGTCAGAACAATGATAAAGAAACAGATTGTGAATTAAACTGTCTTAAAATGGCAAAACTCATTTACTTGCATAGGCCAACAAAGAGTTAGTTTGTGCAATGAAAATCTCTGTCTATCAAAAGTTTGTAGTGGTATGATAATTGCCTATAACATTTCACAAAGCAGAACTTTGAAAGCCATTGTTATGGACTTCCAGAGAGGCATGAATACATAGACAGTTGTATGATTTTCATCAAGTGGATATCATTCCATTAATTCAAATTCATTGTTATATTACAAAGATAAAAGACCTTTTAGTTCAACTTGCTACAAGAGCAATAAATCTGAGTTAGACCTACCATATTAGGCGCTCAGGATTAGACCTTTTGGTGAAGTGATCCATTAGTGTATTTTAAATCTATTGATTCATAGTAGAAAGACACAATTTAAACTCAAGAAGTCACTGAATGAACTTCCCATTAAGTTTGGGTGACTGTGGTCACAGCTCATTTGATCTTTATGAACTAGAAAATGTGATGTAGACCACAATGGCATTCTATTAGAGGAAATCATGCATTTAACCATGTAACAAAATACTGTAGCCAATTATATGAACATATAGCTATTTTACACATGGCTGATCTTCTGAATGTAAACTATTAAAAATGCACGTGCCACCATGTTTTAAGAATTATTTATTTTTAAGCCAGAGATACGCAATAATGGCTCATAAGGAAAAAAAAGTTTTGATTTCCTCATATTTTTTCAACATGGACTCAGACTTGTGTATAGGATATGTAGAAATTCATCTTTTGGCATTGGTAAATAGACCAGTTTTAGTGATTTGTGTATTATGGCCTAATCTAAATTTGTAGTTAGAAAGGAGGCATTTTAGTATCATAGAGTTTCTTCCTTAATATTCATGTGATGTATTGCAAAAATAAATAAATCAAAATAAGTATGGCCACCAATTAGCAACTGTGAAGAATCAGTTCTGAATAAAGTTTACATTTCCCCTGTTTTAGAGTTTACATGTTTCTTTCTATAAAATAATTTTTCAATTTGTATATAGTTATGTAAGAAAATAATAGGCCATGATGGTGGCCTATTGATGGTGATGTGGTTGGTGGCTAGAATTAAAATGTTACAATCTTAAGCACCAGTGCTGCAGTCACATAACCATATCAGTAGCTTTCCTCACATTAGTATTTCCCCTGAGCTCAGGGAGACTACTAGTGGATAAAATGCTTGCATGCATAAGTGCTTGTAGGATTTAGGTCTCGAGTAATCACTTCAGCAGGGTTGTCTTCATAGAATGTGTCTTTTTGTCAAGAAGAGAACTTAACTGACAGAAGCCGAAAATTGATACATGAATTAGGGCTGAAAATGTTTGATAAAGATATTACATTAAAAGATTGTAGTGTTGCTTCAGGGTTGCTGAGTTTAAGCTTTTAAATGTGCTTAATAATTCATGGCCTTATTTTTCCCTTCCCACTGAATGACTCCCTACCTACTCACTGAACATTGGGCATTTCTGTTGTCAGCAGATTATTTCTTCTTCTAAATCCTTTTTGACTTACTTACTGAGGTACCTTTGGGAGAAAGACAAATCTTAATAACCTCATTCTTAACTTTAAAATTACACTAACTCCTACACCAATGGCTTTGGCTTATTCCATTGTCAGCAATAAAATATGGACTGAAAAGTCCCTACCTCTATCATGAGGGGTTTTCTGCATGTATTGACACTCTGGAGCCAGACTGGACACACAAAGGCATATGTGTTGAATGTCATCATGTGCTTTCCTTTAGAAAATATATTGGGTGTATTATAAGTACTCTATATGGAATTTTGCAGGGGATACCAGAATTATGTCATGGCAAACTGAACCACACCAAATGGCTCTTATTTTCACAAGTAGGCACTGCATTACTGTCTAGTGCACATTAGTATTTGTATTATACCTGTCGCTCTCAGATTTACAGGGTAGTTTTTTGAAACACTGTTAATAATCCTTAGCCATTATTTTTATAGAAATATTTCAGAATTGAAGCACTTGGCTGAATTGAGAGAATGATTCAACTTTAAGTCTTAGTTTGCTGGTATGTACTTAAAACCTGTAACTTAAAATTGACCCATCAGTGCTCCATCTGAATTAAAGTACAGAGCAATTTATTTGAGATTAAAATAAATAAGTTAGCTACTGTGCTTTATAGGCTAAGATTTTCATAAATAAGAATCTAAAGTTAGACTCTTACATCAGCATTTAAATTAATAAGGGATCCAAATTTCCGAGGAGCTGAGTAGCTAAACTGGTATCAGTGGTAACTTCCTTTGAAAATCAGGCTTCTTATTTAAAAATCTAATTTTGAAAACCACTGACTATGGTAGAATTTTCAGCAAAATGTCAAAAAAACCACAATCTTTGCTAAAATGCAGTTAAAGTTCTGTATGTACCAATAATTGAAAAATATAACACGTTACAAAGATGTTGTAAATAGTGCAAAATCAAACATTATAAAAAACAGAATTTCAGTGTTGAGGTCATACTTAAAAGAAATCCAAACGTGTAATTAAGAAAAGTAGATCTAAGGTATGCAAACAACCTTAACTCTGCTCTCTAGTGGCACAGTGAAGGAGGGAAAGAAAACATATGATTTGGCGTTTGATTCCTTTTCCCAGGAACAAATATATTAAAGGTATTGTATATTTCAGTAATTAAGAAACCTATAATTTTTCATCACTGTATTGAAGCAGAAACAGCTAATTACCCTATTTTAGCTGACTAGCTACCACATATTCCTTGAAAGAAATACCAGTGAGCAAATCACATTTGAGGTAGCTTGCTTTGAAAAGGCTTGAAACAAAATTTACTTTATATTCTTCCCTTTGAATTAATGCTGAAGAAATACATTGGTCCGTTTTACCTCCACTTCCACAATAAGCACAGCAGTTGAGATGCCAAGCTATGAACAATGCTTTAAAAAGCAACATCAGCATGAATGTAATCCTAACACTATCACCTGGTGTGTGCTACAACATTAGGTCAAATTTGTCTCCCAACAATGTATGTATCTTGTTAGAGTAATGTGATAACATTACATCCCCTGTCAGCGTTGAACAATGGTCAGCATATCAAGGTCAACGAAGCATGTGTGTAGACATTGCTTTACTATGACAATCCTTACAGTCCTCCAGCAGCTATCTCACAATGATGGTCACTGACCACTCTGGTCACAACTGTGAACATCATTGCCCTAAGGGTTGCAGAGATCAGAAGGCCCCACTCCCTTTTAAGGTCTTGTACATTGAAATGTCTTTTTCTGTTTTTCCATCTTGGTGAGCACACTTAGCAGTTCCCCATTGTTGCATTTAACTGCCATGACAGCTTCATTTTCTAGCTGTGGTCTGGATAGGAGTAGACAGGAGATATTGGATCTCCTGATACTCTAAGGACAAGAGCCTATGCAACCACAGATGTAGAAACATGGATGTCTATGAATAGATTACATGGGGGATGCAGGAGAAAGGGTACGACAGGGCCCAGCAGTGTAAGTGCTGGAAATAGGGGCTCTGGGGTTGCTGTAGTAAACCGTGGCTTAAAGTGGGTTCCATCAGGTACATGGTTACAATTACGGTCTGTGGCTCTTAGTACCCCTCACTTTACAAATTGTTCCAGCACTCCTGATCAGCAGTGCCATGTGAGAACAAAATAACTGCATAAGACAGACAAGAAAGCTCATGAGGCCGACAGTGTAAATAACACATCCTTTATTAAATTCTTCCACGCTGTTCTTGATTTTATGGACCTCTTATCCTCTGCCTTAATCATCTCCTTTTCAAACTGCAAAGTCCCAGTCTTTTTAACCTCTCCTCGTATGGAATGTGTCCAGTACTCCATAAATTTCTGTTGCACTTATCTGAACCTTTTCCAAATCTAATGTATCTTTTTGTTAAATGGGATGATGAAATCTGAATACAGTATTCAGTATTTGGGCCTACCATGGATTTAGATAGAGGCACTATGATATTTCTATTTTAGGCCACATCTACACTTACCATGCCAGAGATTGATCTTCTGGTATTAGATTTAGTGGGTCTAATTAACACCCACTCAATCAAACAGACTAAGGGAAGCTGATGGGAGCATTTGCTCCCATTGGACTCCCCACTGTGAACATGGTGCAAAGCTTGGCTTAAGGTATGTCGACTCCAGCTACATAAATAATGTAGCTGGAGTCGACATACCTTAAGCCAAGCTTTGCACCATGTTCACAGTGGGGAGTCCAATGGGAGCAAATGCTCCCATCAGCTTCCCTTAGTCTGTGGCTCTTAGTACCCCTTAAACTGTACCCCTTAATACCCCTTAAACTTTCATATCTTAAACTGACCTTCTGGATCTAGTATAGACCTGGCCTTATTACCTATCCCTTTCCTAATCAGTCACAACATTTATTTGATGGCCACTAGACATGGAGCAGAATGATACAAGAATTCTTTATTGATGGGTTCAGATAATGTAAACCCATCATTTTGTACATATTTTTGGGATTGTATTTTGCCATGTGCATTACTTTGCATTTATCAACATTGAATTCCATCTGCCATTGTGCTGACCAGTAACTCAGTTTTGTGAAATCCCTTTGTAACTCTTTGCAGCGTGCTTTGGACACAGCTACCTTGAATAAGTTTTGTATCATATGCAAATTTTTCCAATTCACTGTTTACCCCTTTTTTCCAGATCATATATGAATACGTTGAATAGCACAGGTCCCAATACAGCCCACTGGGGAACATCACTATTTACTTCTCTCCATTCTCACCATTTATTCCCACCCTTTGTTTCCTATCTTTTAACTGGAGTGCCTGGCAATGTTTTCAGGATCATTCAATAATTTTTAGTTTACTGTAATGACAAGCCTTTTCTTATCTTAATCACCTCACCTCTGTTTATAAAAAAAAGCTCCTTGCCACAAATTATGTGCTGCTCCCAGCTTCCAAATTCATCACATATCACACCCAGGCTGTGCTGTAGTTGGGAGCTCTCTCTGGGGCTAAGGTGAATACACTCCTGGTAAGAATTGGGCAGGAGAGCCCCTCCAACTCCATAAATTCTGCTCATGACTCCCTACTCTGGGGATTAGGCTAACCACTGTCACCAACTTATGAGTGAGGTGTTGTGTTAAGGGAAGAGGACATGTTTTAGGGATACACTGGCTGGTGGGGAACTGAGTTAAGGGACTATCACTAGAGATATAGTATTTCCATTTTTCACTTAGTTGTATTGTGTTTTCCCAAGTTGATACTGTGCCCCTTTCCAAAGTCAATGGCTGCGTCTAGACTGGCGTGATTTTCCTCAAATGCTTTTAACGGAAAAGTTTTTCCGTTAAAAGCATTTATGAAAAGCGTCTAGATTAACGGTGCCTTTGCGCAAAAGTGCTTTTGCGCGCAAAGCATCCGTGGCCAGTCTAGATGCGATTTTGCACAAGAAAGCCCTGATCGCCATTTTCGCCATTGGGGCTTTTTTGCACAAAACAGTTCTTCCCTGTCTACACTGGCCCTCTTGTGCAAGTATTCTTGCGCAGAGGGCTTTCCAGCGGGAGTGTGAGTATTTGCGCAAGAAGCACTGATTTTGTACATTACAAAGTCAGTGCTCTTGCGCAAATTCAAGCGGCCAGTGTAGACAGCTGGCAAGTTTTTGTGCAAAAGCGGCCGCTTTTGCGCAAAAACTTGCCAGTCTAGACGCACTCATTAATCTGTATTTCTTAAGCAGACTCATTGCTTGCAAGTAGGAAGTATTTCCTGTTAAGTCTGTCTAATTTTTTTTCCAGGTTTCAGGCTGGTGGATGGAGGGTTGAGCCAAGGGGTTATTAATTTTAAGAGGAATCTCTACACATTTTAACTTTGTCCTTGTTGTTGTTTTTTTGTTTTGTTTTGTTTTGTTTTGTTTTTTACAATACCACACAGAAGGGTTACATGAGTAAATCCATAAAATGCCAGGAAATTATATCTAACAACAGTTTGCCTGTTTCTTTGTTGATTATTTGGGCAGATTTTTATTTAATTAGCAGCTTTATCAAAAAAGCCCCAAAAAACAACACACAAAAAATCAATAACACCACAAATAACACATAAACAGCCAAAACCAAACTGTTGAGAGAGACTGTGGACTCTTACTCACAGAGGACCACTATCTTCTGTGTGCCATAACTATGTACAGCATATTGGATAGGAGAAATTTGTGGCTCGTCCTTCAGACGGAAATATTTTAAAGACAAGTGCAAAAATTTGCAACCTTCTGATAATGTCCCAAGGTATTTTTTTGTTTTGTTTTGTTTTTCTGGTTACCTTTCCCAACATGCCATCCACCTACCTCAACATGTGGGGGAAACTGATGTGTGAAACGGGGATAGTCCAAGCAGCAAGGGAGGGAGATTCTTACTAAGGGACACAGGATTGCTTCTCCTTGGGGATTATCTGGCACCAATTAGCCAGTTTACTGGGGAGAGAGGGTGGAAATGTGCTGATAGGTCAACATTCCCCAGTTCTCAAGAATTAACCAGGTATGGGAGCCATATGGATCCACCTTTAGCTCTATTCCAGTATCTCCACCAACCCATTCAAACTAGGATGGGGACTCTTACCTGACAGATGCTACAAGTCTAGTCAATCATGCATTTTGGAGACAGGAAGCAGGGTTTTTCTCCAATGAGCCAGGGATTTTTTGTCTTCCTGGTAGCACCTTCAAGACACAGTGGATTAAGTAGGAAAACACATCATGGGGTTGTGGTGTGTGTTTGATGCCATTTTCCAGTGCCGTTAAGAAAATAAAATGAATAGTTTTCAGAGGTGAAAGACCTGGGATTTTGGTGGTGGGCCTTGGGCTCTTGTGATAGAGTGAGACCTTGTAGCCTTCATGAGCTGAGGTTCGCACTCTGCTGTATCCTCTGTCCCCCTAAAGGGTGCTAGGACTCAGAAATTGATGAGTTCTTAGGTATAGGCTGAAGAGCCTAATCCACGGCATTGGTTATATGGTAAGGATCCTTGTAACCCTGGTGCAGAGAACTGAGTCCTTGGGGATTGGTGGAGAAAGGACACCCCCAAGTTATGGGTTATATTGTAGGTGCCCTGTAACCCCTGCACTGGGAACCAATCAAATGCCTGACATAGGAAAATATAGATGTGGGGCAGATAGTGTCCCTCCGTTGTATTAAAGCTTAATAAAAGTCGTGGTCTGCTCCTTAATTCCATTGATGTGGTGTTCCTCATTTTGACAGTGTGTCTACATCAAGTTCTTGCTTCCATTTGGTTAGATCATAGCACTTAGTGAGGATCCATGAGGGAATGATGTATAACAATGTATAATTTAGATTTACAAACAAAGCATCGAGGTAAGGATCAATGTTATTTGTAACTTCCTTATACAGTTTACCAAAATAATCTGTTATGAGAGAAACTTCTATCTTATATTAGTGGTTTTCTGTTTGTCACTGGGCTGTGTGGCAATATAAAAATTAAATAATAATAATAGTACATTCTAAAAACATGGTCTGTGGCTTAAAATTTACTGTTTAAAATACTGAAAGAACAGTTGACGTTAAAAATAATTTATCAAAATATTCATTCGTATCTATTTCATTTAAACCAGCAGATAATATGTAGTTATTTTTCAATTTAACTGGTTACACTATAAATTGAAAAATGAAAGTTCATATAGACATACGGTGATGCGGAAAAGTAAACAGACCCAGTACTTTGAGTAGTGTTTTGGAAAGGCACTAGATTGGGATTCAATGGATTCATACTTCCTCTTCAAGGTGGTCCGTTTGTGTATTCTACACATGGATGTCCATGCATGCAATACACCTAAGTCCCAAAGTTTTTCCCAAGCAGTGATGATCTGCAGTACATCAACTTGTGCTCCCAAATGAGGGAATAAGGGGCAGTGCAGGTAGATGCTGCTCTAGTCCTCTCTTACCACTATCTATGAACGTGGCTTTGACTACTCCAGCAGTGCTGCCTCCACACCCACACAGACAGACCAGGGCTGACTATGGAACCAGGTCTTTCCACAGTCTCCAAAGGCACCTGCAGACTTCAGCACCTACAGAGATGTTCTTGTCTCCAGAGATGATGTTCTTGCCAAATCCATAGTGCCCATTCCCCTCAGACCAGTCCATCTTCCTGGGACATCCCCATGCCAGAAGATGAATTGCTGCTTCTCTAGTAGGAAAGGTACCTTCCCTGATCACCAGACCAGGGCCTCTAGTACTGATGGTCATACCACTTCCATCAGAATAGCTGTACATTTCTGAGGAGTCCAGGATGTTGGCCAACTAGTTTTGTCTTCACTCCACAGGAGCCTGGACAGGCAGCCAAGGCACGCCTATCTCTGATCCCGTACCAGGATCCCGTACCAGGGAAGTCTGATACCCACTGAGACTGATGTTTGGTTTCCCTCCTTTGCCCAAGGAAAGAATTTTTTGTATTCAGTTCAGACTTTTCTCGTTTTGAGAAAGTACCAGATCCAAAATGGATTCCAGCACCAAATGGCCTGGCAACATACCTTTGTAGGGCTAACCACAGTTGGCACTTACAGGAAAAACAAAACCATTTATAGATTATTGACTTGATTACTAAACCATAAATTTCCTCAAGTATCACTAATTACTTTTATTGGTATACCTGGACTAATAAAACAGTTTCCCACTTAAGATGTCTAACTTCATATGCAAGAAAGATACATGCATAAAAATAGAATATACATATTAAGGGGATCACAGGCTCTTGAATTATAGGTTCTGTGAGCTCTTTTGCATAAAGTATCTTTGAGTTCCGCATATGCATAAGCCAGTTTTTATAAAGCGACCTCCTTGCCCTGAAAACATTGGTCTTAGCTCTCCACTCTATCTGTGTGTTCCTGGCAGCATTCAGTGCCTTCCTTTCCACAGTGGTCAGCTATCCTATCTTTACATACCCTATGATGGTATGATTCAATAGTCTGTCTGGTTGGAGAATGGGTTTTCAATTAAAAATCTCTATGTATAATGCCTAGTAGAATGGTGCCCTGATATGGGTTGGGGTCTTTAGATTCTACTGATATGCATAAACTGACAATTTCAGTGAGAGTTCTGTGAACAGAGGTCTTTCAGACTGTGATATTGTGAGCAGTAAGTGTTTTACTGCACAAAAGAGTACACCTAGAATTGATGTTGGGGATTGGGGTGACATGAACTATAACAAATAATGTATTGTTGGGAAAGAATATTCTTCCAGATACATTTTCCTTCTCATTTCCCCCCCTAACAATCTTGTATATAAGCTGCAAAGAACAGTAGGAGAAAAACAAAGAGAACCATGTTCAATGAAATCTCGTTTGCAGGCTGTTAGACTGCATCAGTGTCAAAGCTGAGGGCAGAGCAGAAATATTCCCTTCTGCTCTACAGTACCCTCTTCACCCCAAGAAAGATGGAAAATGGGTTTTTGCTTCTGCACTTCCTGTTAGTTGCCCAGCTTCAAGCATTTTTGTCTTGCTCTCAGCTATGCAGTGACTCATTAGTTTCCCTGCTTGTTGGAATTCATTCAAAACATGAAATGTGTATGTATAGAAAGAAGGAAGGGCATAGCTCTCTCTCCGGAAAGTGAGCCCAAATGAATATCTTAGCCACTATGAGATTCTCAGAAAGCAGATGTGGAAAATATAATCATGCAAGTTTTCACTTTTTCTAAAGTGGCTCTCTCAAGAAACTTGCAGAGCAAACCTGCAAATGAGAGATTCTTTGCCTTCTAAATAACCTTTAAGAATCAGAGTAGATTAATAGGTTTGCTATAGAGGAATGATCTATAAACCAAAAATTTGGAATCACATTGTTGTTTTCAAGTGATTGTTTCTGGCTGCAATAATGAGAGAAAATACTGTCAGGCATAATATTGGGGCAATGTCTGCAAATGTAGTCACTGTGACATATGAAAATCCAACCTGGCTGAATTGAGGTGGTCAGTTGATCGTGAATAATCTTAACACAAACACTGAGAAGAAATTATTGGATTGTGTGTGCATTTCTTATATTTATATGGAAACTTCCCAGTGCATACCACAAACATAAATTCATGGAACAAGCAGCATCTTTGTATGAACAGACACTGTACATAGGATGTGTAATTTCTCCAAAATATGATATATGTCCATTAAAAATTAATGATAATAGACAATTTTGCATTAAGAGGATTGGTTTAGCACAGGGGTGGGGAACCTTTTTTGGTTTGGGCGCTGCTGACCCACAGAAAAATCAGTCGGGGCCACATAAAACTGAGAAGCAAAAAAAACCCCAAAAAACCCAAATCCTTCACTGACGTGGCCCCCAACTGAGGAGAAAGACACTCCCCACATTTCCCTTGCCCACCACAGCCTCGGGAGCACCAGCATAGGTTCCCTAATGCTGAGGGAACTCTGAGCCTTGGAGGCAAGGTCCAGGCAAGCCAGGAGCTATATCTGGCCCCTGGGCCTGAGGTTCCCCACCCCTGGTATAACACACCAAGGTAGTATAGAAAATCCTCTTTCTTAGATGCCTGAGTGATGTGATTTGCTCTCATGTTCAGCATCCAACTGATGATGATATTCAGGAAGGATTTTTTGTCCAAGTGAAAGTGACTTGGAGGGTTTTTACCTTCCTCTACATCAAATGGCATGAATCATCTCATAGAATTATAGCTGAACTCAATGGCCTCAATATAGGGCTATTTGGTTTAAGTTTAATGGCCTATAGAACATAGGAGGTCAGACTCGAAGCTCTAGTGGTCCCTCTGAATCATTTGTAGAAAAAATACCTACATTTTGACTCTTAGGTTATGTCTACACTGCAATTAAAACCCACATCTTGTCCATGGCAGCTGACTTGGGTTTGGGGGCTTTGGGTTACGGGTCTGTGACATTCAAGCTCAGGGTCCCAGAACTTGGGTTCCAATCTGAGACCAGACAGCTACACAGCAATTTTACTGCCCTGCAGCCTAAGCCCCAAGAGCCCAAATCAGTTGACCTTGTCCAGCTGCTGAGTGTTCAATTGCAGTGGTAAGTACCCATAGTCAAAGCCTTTTGAAAAACCATGATTTGCATACATATATTTGTAGGAAATTTTAATTTTGTTTACCCAGTAAAATTAATCTTCAGTGCAGACAACTTACATGATGTACATATTCATTAAGAAATAGTTCCTGCTACTGTTGGCTTCAGCAGCTGATACTGAATTGCTATGTGAAATACAGATATGTCAAATTAGCCAGCTTGGTGATACAGGAGAACAGCTGTTACATTCTTTTAAGCGGGAAGTGCTGTGTGGATGAGATGGGAAAGGGAAACCCTTCAAGCCAACATTCCTCAAACAGCACCATTCCTTATTTATCATCCTTTATCCACAATACTAATGCCACAGCACCCAAAACCGCCCATTATTTCGACCCATTAGCCAAATCTCACAGTCCTTTTTGATGCTTTGTTGAAAACTCATAGGGTTCAAAGTGCAGGAAAGAGAAATTTACTATGGGAAATGAAGAAAAGAATATGGAGAATGTTGTAATGTGTCCATACAACAGGAAATTTGACCTGTGTCCTGTAACACAGCAGATACTTAGCCTTCATTGCCATGTCTCTTGGAGAAACTGAAAAACACAATAGGATGCACAGTATTCAGCCATGTTTTAAGATAAGAAGAGTGTATCAAATATTATCAACTAGCCAATTAGCCCGTCATAAGACAGAATTTTCAGGTCTCTCCTCCACTTCGGTCTTCTCTCCTGAGCCTCCGGTCTCTCGCTCCGTCTCTCTCTCTCTCCTCCTCCTACTGTCTCCCCCTCTCTCTCTCTCAGCTCTCCTCTGCCTCCTGCCTCTCTCTCTGTCTCTCTCTCTATCTTCTCCTCCCCCTCCTGCCTCTCACTCGGGGGACAGTGGAGCCCAAACAGCCGTTTGGGCTCCGCACTCCCCGTGCTGCATGGGGAGCACGGAGCCCAAACGGTCGCTTGTGCCACTTGCTCCCACACCGAGACCTGGCCGAGCAGCGCAGAAGTCAGCCGAGCGCCACGGCAGGAGGCGAAGGGGGGCAGGGCGGTGACGTTCACAGCCAGGGGGCGGGGCCTGGAGCCACTGTCACGCTGCACGTCACTGACCTGCCCCCCCTTTGCCTCCTGCTGTGGTGCTCGGCTGACTTCTGCGCCCTTCAGCCAGGCCGCCGCAGGGGAGCAAGCGACCATTTGGGCTCCCCCATGGCAGCCCGGTTGAGCGGCGCAGAAGTCAGCCGAGCGCCACGGCGGGAGGTGAAGGGGGGCGGGGCGGTGACATACTTGGCCAGGCCCCGTCCCCTGGCCATGTACGTCACCGCCCGCCCCCTTCCTCCTGCCATGGCGCTTGGCTGACTTCTGCGCCGCTCAGCCGGGCCACCTCGGGGGAGCAAGCGGCGCAAGCAGCCATTTGGGTCCCACACTCTTCATGCAGCACGGGCCGCCCAGAGGGAACAGCCAGCATTTCAGCGTCACAGACATTGGGCTACTATATATATGATGTCGTAAAAAAATTATAAAATCATAAATTAATAACTAAAGAAGGATTAGTTTTATAGCCCAAGGGATTACAAATTCTTCTAAAACTAGACAGCAATTTGCTATTGTTTTGTAAACAGAAGTTGGCAAAACTCATAAAACCCACTTTTTAGACATTGATCTTGCTAAAATAGCTTTATATGAGCAACCCATTTAGGACATTAATAACACAATTGAAGGATACTGTGTGTCCGAGGAAGAATTTAGATATGCAACTGAGAAGTGTATAACAACATTAGGGCAATATGTGAGGCCATAGAGCTATGGCAATCCAGAAATATTATTTTTATTGTTTTTGTTGGTCCATAATTTTGTAGTGATATCAGATACTTAGTTTAAAAAAGCAAGCAAGCAGAGTGTCATTTTGTATTAATGCAGGGATGAAAATAATTGAAAACTTTATAATTTCATTATATAAGGGGATGGGTCCCAGGGTCCATCCCTTTTAATGCAGCTTTCAGTTCTGGTCACCCTATTTCAAAAAGAATGGAAAAGGGGCTAAAAAGAGAGATTGTGGCAAAGCTCCAGTTTTGTCTTACAAGTCTTATGCTTCTAGGCAGTTAGGGCGTGCTTCAGAGGCTCACTGTGACCCTCAACTTAGCCTATCTTCCTTTGTGGAGGCAAGGGTCACAGCACTGAGTCACCTTCATCACAAGTCAGTAAGTACATTTGGTGTGAAACCCCCCCTTAGTCACAGTCTTCCCTCTCAGAGAATGTCTCTGTGGTGGTGTGCAAAGGACTGGGGGGGACCAACACAGGACTCTAATGGCAGTGACAATAGGTATTTTTTTCCTCCACTACCAGAGCTATAGCCTTACCCCGGGCATGGGCAGTGGGTGAAGGTAGGGTTTGGGGGAGGCAAACCCCCAGCCCCTCCCCTTCTGCCTAGGCCATGCACCCCATCACACCTACAGTAGGTGTTCTGGTGGCAGAGTATGGGTGGGGCCAGGCTGGCAGTTTGGGAAGGAAGTGCCTTACCCTGTATAGCATACCAGCTGTCCCAGGCCCTGGGCCACTTTCCCAAATAGCCCCTCCCCGCATGCTCATGGTACCTGCTCAGTCTCATCTTCACAGCTCTACCATACCACCTTACTCCCAGCTCCTCACCAACCACTCTCCCTTTAAATCTAGTCCTAACAGGTTTATAACAGGCTGCAGGTGTTCTGATTAGTCTGCTTTTCTTAATTGCTTCTAGAAAATTCTTAATTGACTCCAGGTGTCTTATGGTGTCTGCCTCACTTAACTGGTTCTAGTGCATTCCTGATTCCTCTGTAGTAGCCCCTGCCCTGATCACTTAGGCTGTGTCTAGACTGGCAAGTTTTTGCCCAAAAGCAACCGCTTTTGCGCAAAAACTGCCAGCTATCTACACTGGCCGCTTGAATTTCTTGCAAGAGCACTGACTTTGTAATGTACAAAATCAGTGCTTTTGCAAATACAATGACGCTCCGTTTGGGCAAAAACCCTCTTGCGCAAATGTATTTGCGCAAGAGAGGCCAGTGTAGACAGCTAAAAAGTGTTTTGCGCCAAAAAAGCCCTGATGGCTAAAATGGCGATCAGGGCTTTCTTGCCTAAAAGCGTCTAGATTAGCGCGGGACGGCTTTTCCGCATAAAAAGTGCTTTTGCGGAAAAGCGTCGTCGATATATTAAACGCTCTTTTCATAAATGCTTTTAACGGAAAAACTTTTCCATTAAAAGCATTTGCGGAAAATCATGCCAGTCTAGACGTAGCCTTAGGGAACAGAAAACTATTCATTCAGTGACCAGTGTACTTACCTTGTACTGCAAACAACTGGTCTGAGTCTCTCACAGACGTAACTGTATCCTCCTCAAAATTAAGTACCGAGCTCCATGTCTTAAAACTTAGAAAGATATTGTTCTGAAAGGAGAAAATAATAATCTATTGATGTTAATGGGTGCAGAACTGAAAGCACTGAAGGAAAATATATTGTCTGATAGCAAGGCTTGCTTATTTTGAGTACTTTACATCCCCAGATAAAAGATGCTATCAGTGAACAGCATTAATTATCATTTCTTAACATTTTCTATCAGTTTCCCAGGGTCATAAACTTATAGGCAAAATATCATGAAAAATTCTTTCAAGTCATCTTTTAGAGTGCTGACTCCTCCCCACCACTGGTTTTTGTACTGTTACTCTTTTTGAATTTTTCTAATGCCCTCTAGGTGCCCCTTCTGCCTCTTTTACTGTTGAGTACATGCTTCCTCCTCTTACTGTCATCTCTGCTTCTGTTAATTATATTACTTGCCTCAGGAATCACATTCAGAGAAAGATATGAACACAAGATCAGAATGTGAGATTTCATTTGGGTAGATCCAAATTGTATCACATTAGAGAGAGAACTCAGGCCATGCATGTTTGGTACACACCTGCCAGCAATTAGACTGTGAGAGGAAGGGAAGCAGCTCCTGGGGAACTAGGACAGAAACAAGTGTGTTGTTGCGTGGGGCATAGAATTAGGATGTGAGCTGAGATAGGGTGTAATGTAGAGGAAGGGATATATATAATGAGCAGGTGAGCAGAAGGGGCATAATTGCTGGCTGCAAGCACCTCCTGGACTTTTAGATGGTGAGGACGTGTGAAATGCCAGCACCAGTTTGCAGATTGGGAGCGTAAGGCCTGTTATGTAGCTGGGTTTGAGAACAGGAGCAGGTGTTCCATTTACAAGAGATGTGGACACAAATAAGTGCTTCCCCTTGTATGTAGAGACAGTTTGCTATGTTGAGTACTGGAAGCTATTTTCTAATACAGTTACTGTCCTCCACCAATTTAATCTTATAATCTGAGTGTTAGGCTTTCCCAAGACTCTCCCCAGGAAATCATAGAATCATAGAAGATTAAGATTGGAAGACATCTCAGGAGGTCATCTCCTAACGAGGAGGTAGTTTTTCCTAATACCCAACCTAGACCTTCCTCATTGCATCTTGAGACCATTGCTCTTTGTTCTGTCATCTGCCATCACCAAAAAGAGCCTGCCTCCACCCTCTTTTGAACCCTCTTCAGGTAGTTGAAGGCTGCTATCAAATCTCCCACCCCATTCTTCTGCAGACCAAATAAGTCCAATTCCCTCAGCCTGTGCTCATGGTCATGTGCCCCAGCCAGCTAATAATTTTTTGTTACCCTCTGCTGGACTTTCTCCAATGTGTCTGCATGCTTTCTATAGTGGGGGCTCAAAACTGGACACATTACTCGCAGATGTGGCCTCATTAATGCCAAATAGAAGGAAGTAATCACTTCCCTCGATCTCTTGGCACTGCTCCTACTAATGCAACCCAATATGCCATTAGTCTTCTTGGCAACAAGGACACACTCATATTTAGCTTACACTCTAATTCCCAGGTCCTTTTTTTGCATAAATGTTTCTTAGTCAGTCAGTCCCCAGTCTGTAGCGGTGCACAGGATTCTTCTGTCCTAAGGACTCTGCACTTGTGCTTGTTGAACCACATCAGATTTCTTTTGGCCCAATCCTCCAATTTGTCCAGGTCACTCTGGACCCTATCTCTACCCTCCAGCATATCTACCTCTTCCCCTAGTTTATTGTCATTTGTGAACTTGCTGAGGGTGCAATCCACCCCCTCATCCAGGTCATTAATAAAGATGTTGAACAAACCCAGACCCAGAACCGACTTTTGGGGCTCTCCACTTGATACTGAGTGCCAACCAGACATCAAGCCATTGATCACTACCCATTGAGCCTGACAATCTCACCAGCATTCTATCCACCTTATAGTCAATTCTTCCAAGCTATACTTCTTTAATTTGCTGGCAAGAATACTGCAGGAGTCTGTTTCAAAAGCTTTGCTGTTTAGAAAGTTTTCAATATTTTTGACTAACCATGAAGAGCAGTGTTTCCATTTGAATTTCAAAATATTCCAAAGGCATAATAACACTGAACACTTACCCGTAGCTTGACATACTCAAAGTACTGTACAAACATTAACTAATCTACACAACATTCCTGTGAGGTATGCAGGTGTTATCTCTGTTCTACAGATGGGAAAAACAGACCCAGAGAGTTATGTGCATGTTGTAGCAAGTAATACATTTCCCAAACTTTTAATGGGCTAATATCAAAGTTTGCTGATATGTCCTACAGTTCACTACAACTTAGAAATATAAGTCTGGATCTTTAGCAGGTATATATGGTTGTAACTTCTTTGAAGTCATTTGAGGATTGATTTCATAGATGCTTTTATGGTAATTCCACCATCTGTCATATACGATGATCTTCTCATGGGGATGGAGGAGTAATGTGATTTAGAAAAATCATTTGAACAATATTGCCAGTAATAAATGTGCTACTTTTTGGGGGTCCAGATGCAGATGAAGTTTACAGATTTCCCCATTTTTCATAATTTAACTTATATATCTTACATGATGAACCTTGACCACTGAACCAGAAATGTACCTCTCTGGCAAGGTGCACAAGAATTAGACATTATAATTGATGGAATTTATATCAATAGATCCCACTGTGCTGAGCAGAAAATGTATCCCTGGATTTTTTTTAACCAATTGATGTTCTGTATTAAATGCATCACTTTCCTGTTTATCCTTCTTTTAAAGTCCTAATTAAGCTTTATTTGTAATTTAAAGAGAAGCATAATTTTTTCTAATAAAATTAATGGCATGAGATAAATTATTTTCAATGGTAGAAGAATGATTTCAGCTTCTTATGAATTAGTAAAGAAAAGAATAGCCCTTCTCTGTGAGTTTTTTGGAATTGTTTTTACAATTCATCAATGACTTTCATACAAACATGCTAGTGTTAAATCTAGTACTCTCCAAATTTCTGCTGCTGTTTCTTCAGTTGTTGGAGGCCTAAAGGAGACAGGCATCTATAGATTCTTGCTTGGTTCATTTAAAAAACAAAACCTAAACATAAAAGGATGGCATACCTACAACAAAAATCCACAGAACAAATGGAGATAATTGGTGGCTTTAAGGCACACCAGCCTATAGGCCTACTTCTATGTTTAAAGTTAGGCATATGTTCCAGTACCTTATGGAACGGCTTACATTTGAACCTTTCTAAGAGGCTGATCCAAAGCATACTGAAATAAATGGATTTTGCCCCCATTGAGCTGTTGGTCTTTGAATCAGGCCCTAATTTAGCAACTTGGCTATGAGGCACACACAGAACTGGAATTCATTTTATACTTCCTGGTGACCAGGTCAGGCACTACCATCCTCAGGTACATGTTAATGAATGTGGGTATAAAGGGTCAAATCCAGCTCCCATTGTAATCATTCGGATCATGCGTCTAATGAGCAGTATTAAAAGGCAATTTAATACACTATATTAAGGTATGTAACACATAACTTTGTGTCTGTGTTGATGCAGTAACACATGGTTAGTATATTTACATATGTATTTTTAAAATTGCAGATGTCTTGTGTGTAGAAAAATGTATTAAAATATTTCACTGCAACATATGGCTTATCCTATGCTAATAAATAGTTTAGACCAAACTATTACAATAAATGATCATATTAATAATAATAAAGCTGTGCAATTCCTCATTTGTATGAGGACTTTTTATGGTGGGATTACTTGAGGGGTTTTATACTTCTGCTGTCCCTTGCCACTCACCTTTTCCTGATCATGGCAATAAATTATTATAAATAAATGACTGTCTGGTAGCAACTGAGCTTCCTTCATCTTAGGAAGGAGAGGCAGAAGATAGGAGTGGAATAAGATGAACTACTATTTTCTGACAAGTAGTGCTGTATTCATCTGATGAAGTGGGTTTTACCCATGAAAGCTCATGATTCTATATATATATTGGTTAGTCTCTAAGGGTACATCTACACAGCAGCATTAGTTTAGAATAACTGACATTATTCTGAAATAACAAAGAGTGCCTCTACACTAAAAGCCTTTATTTCAAAATAATGTCAAGCTGGAGGACTTCGTACTCTGGTTTGTGGTAACCCTAATTTCATGAGGCGTAAAGGATGTAAAAGGAAGAGTGTTCTTCCTTGAACTTCCTGCTGCGTAGACAGCGCCAAAAGGTGAATTAAGCTATTTTGACTTGAGCTACGTAATTGACGTAGCTGAAGTTGCATAGCTTAATTTGACTTTAGTCCCGCTGTGTAGACGTACCCTAAGGTGCCACAGGACTACTTGTTTTTAAAGTTACAGACTAACAGAGCTATCCCTCTGATACTATTTTCTTAGGGTATGTCTACACTGCAAAGTTAATTTGAAATAACAGCCGTTATTTCGAATTAATTTTAATAGCGTCTATCCATGCAAACTGCTATTTCAAATTTAATTCGAAATAGCGGAGCCCTTATTTGGAATTTGGTAAACCTCATTCTACGAGAAGTAACGCCAAATTCGAAATAGCTATTTCGAATTAAGTGCTGTGTAGACACTTAATTTGAAATAGGGGACCTCCAGCCCTTCCCAGGGAGTCCTGGTGGCCACTCTGGGCACAACCATGAAAACTTACTCTCCTCTCCCCAGCCCCGGAGCCATTAAAGGGGTAGACCCTGGCCACAGTGCCTGTGCCAGCTCCAAGCCTGCCAGCCCAGAGCCAGCAGTGGCCACCAGGGCCCCTGACCCAGTGGCCCAAAACATGAGCCAGCAAACCACTGGTAGCTAGCCCTCCACCGCTCCCCAGGACCAGTCCCCCAGCTCCCAGGAGCCTGACGGGGTTGGAGAAGGCGGGCACCTTCCTGGTCCAGGGTGGAGATCATTGACCTTATTCAGGTTTTGGGGGGGATGCCCCCAACGTCCATGATCTCCGCACTAGATGGAGGAATGTGGCCGTCTATGGCAGGATAGCTGCCAGCCTGGCCACCAAAGAACACATGCAAACCTAGGAGCAGGTTTGCATGAAAATCAAGTTGGTCCGATGAGACCCTGAGCCCTGAGCTTCCCCTCCCACTTCTTCCCCTTGCTTCCCCCTTCCAGCTCCCTCCTCCCAGGTTTCCCCCTCCCCTCTCCACCCTGTATCTTCCCCTCTCCCACCTCCTTTTCCCAGTCTCCCCAGAGGTTCATCCCCAGTTTGTTCAATAAACCCAGTTTCTATTTTTGAACATACGTGTCTTTATTTGACATCAGGAAGGGGGCTAGGGAGGTAAGTGGAAGGACGTGAGGGAGGAATGGGGCATGAGCCCCCGGTGGGGAGGACCGGGGAGGCTCTGAGGGCTCCTCAAGGTGGACGCTGTCCCTCAGGGCCTCCTGGATCCTGACAGCCCCCCGATGGGCCCCCCGGATGGCAGCCTGCAGCAAGTGCAGCCGGGCTGATGGCAACAACTGTACGAGATGCACCGGCATGCCCAGGGGCAGCTCTGGCTCCATGTGGCCGAGTGCTGTGGTGTCCCGAGTGCGGGCACTCAGGGCACTCCAAGACAGGACTGCTTTGCTGTGGTAGACAAGCAAGTGGGGAACCCTGAGAACTGTCTGTCCGGGGTGCGGGTAGGGTCCCTTTAAGCATGGAGCTCAGTTAGCCTCAGGCAGCAGCCCCACACACTAAGTCCTAACCTGATGCCCTGCTGGCACTGGTTCCGGCCACCCTTAACTTCGATTCAGGGTCCACTCAGTGTGGATGTGCTATTTCAAAATAGCAAAATGCTATTTAGAAATAGTTTTTGTGTATAGATGCGTTATTTCGAATTAGCTTACTTGGAATTAACTATTTCGAATTAAGTTAATGCGAACTAGCGCTGTAGTGTAGACATACCCTTAGTAACTGAGCTGCTAAGCCCTGGGAGGAATCCTGATGGTAGATGAGTGGAATTGGGAATTATTATTAGAGTAGAAGAAGAGATATTTAACTAAAACCTACATACATAACCTAACATTATTGGTGGTCATACATTTTTGGAAAAAAATTAATCCTGAAATTAAATAATAAATTCAGGCAAGAAAACTACTGTATTTCATAGGAATCATGCAAAAATATAGCAGTCAGGATCATCAGCTACAGCTCTAAAAGTTCAATGATTGCTTCCTTGGTTTCATTTCTTGGTGTGTAAACACAAAATATGAAATTTAAAAACAATGAACAAGACCTCAGACATCTAAGGAAACACTAGGAATTTAGAATGGAAAATAAAAGGAATAGAAGTAAGATTTTTTTAAATATAGCAAATCACAGCTTTGCTATGTTTTTTCAAATGTATTCAGAGACAGCTTCCTACCTACTGAGAGTAATTTCTGAATCCAGTGATATCCATTAAAAAGCAAGTTTGATCTTTCACCTAGGCATTGATGTGTCTCATAAGTGTGTGTGCAATGTCTCTCATAACATTATCAGCATTCCGCAGTAATGATCCCAGACATTACAATATGCAATAGTGTTATGAACCAATACATTGATATTTTATTAAGGGGTTAAGTGACTAAAACTTATTTTAAATTAAGTTTTGGTGTGAAGTCTATCAGTATGTGCATCTATGATAAGCTTACATATTCAGCTGTGCACCTTATAAGAGAAATGGAAATAATCATGAAAACCATTATCTCAATCCATAGGCCCTGGTCTACATTCCCCTTATTTCGAAATAACAAGCGGGACGTCCGCAGTACCAAGCCTGTTATTTTGAAATAAGGGGCTGGTTATTTTGAAATAGTCACTCCTACTTTCCACAAGGAATAACGCTTATTTCAAAACAGTTTATTTCAAAATAGGGTAGTGTGGATGCTCCATCGCTGCTTTTTCAAAATAACTACTCCCCATAGTCATTCAAAGTAATTACACCCCAGTGCTTCTTGGGGATCTAAGTTGAGGTAGTGTGTCCACATTAAGGGAGCCTGATGCCTGGGACTAATTTTGAGGCTTGCCTGTAAGGTGGACATGCTATTTCAAAATAGTTATTTCGGGAGTTATTATTTTGAAATAAGTTATTTCAAAATAATTTCCTAATGTAGACATGCCCTAAGTGATTACATTGATAGTTATTTCACTAGGTATAAAAAAATGTTGTAAGATTATCAGAGATATTAGTACATTTAAAGATCTAAAAGGGTCTTGTGCTTGTGACATGTTTTCGTCTCCACCAAATAATTTATCCAAGTGACCATTTTAGAGTTTAATGATATTGCTTCAAACTGTTTATATTATACTTCACACAATTACCTTGTATTCTGAGTCATATTTATTTGTCTAGTTATTAACTTGGTAAATAATAGCTCTTAATGCTAAGCTTTAACGGGTGGGACACACCCACTCTCTATTCTAATCAGTAGTTTATGTTCACTCCCTTTCTTTATTAACTCCATATAAGGGTGTTCTTATGAAAACTAAAGTTTGCAATTTTAATATGAATATGGGTGTTTTATAAGCATGAAAATATAATAGACTTGAATTAGCCAGTTAGAACAAATATTGAATGCTTTATTTGAAGTAGGTTTAAAAATTAATTTGGCATTCTTTTTCCTACGGACGCTCAAGGTATTTCTACACAGCAACATTATTTCAAAATAACTAGCATTATTTCAAAATAACTTAGTCTGCATCTACACAGCAGGCAGTTATTTTGAAATAATGTCAAAATACTGTCAAGCTGGAGGATTTCTTACTCCAACTCCTGTAATCCTCATTGTATGAGGAGTAAGGGAAGTCGGATGAAGAGTGCTGTATTTCGAAATAAGTGCTGTGTAGACGCTCCCAATTTCGAAATAACCTACGCAATTGATGTAGCTCAGTTTGCATAGCTTATTTTGAGTGAAGCTATGCTGTGTATATGTACTCCTTCTTATACAGTTTTTCAATCCTAAATTTATTTAAGCTGACACCTATTGAATCCAGTATTGCTTTTAGTGTACAATGCATCAAGGCTGTTTGTATGTATTTGTTAAATTTTCTGTCATTTAGTGGTAAAGCAAAAATAAGAGAATAGTTTACATAAAAAACCTTGAATCATTTCCTTGTGTATGAAGAGGCTCATTATTTTAAAGGTGCTTTTTCCCCCTATTTTTCTTTACTATGCCTATATCATAAAGTCATAGTATTATAGAGATGTTCAACATATGCAAGTATTTTATAGTAGTCAATCACTATAGCACTTTCACATTGAACAGCAATTATAAAAAGTAGAAGAATTGTCATACTATTCAGAATGCCCGGAAATATCTTTGGTGATGCAAATGATACAGAATATTATTTTTTCTTTAAAGAATATCTCATATGGAGTGGCAAAAATTGGACACTACTGAAAATTTTGACCTAATATATTCTCACTTCTTACACACAGACAAGAGTATAAGAAAAGCAGTGACATCAGCTAGATTCTGAGGCACAATGTTAAAGAAGCTAATATACTGTCAGTCAGGATAAGAAAACCTCTTCTAGAGGTTGTCTCTTAGGCTATGTCTAGACTACATGGCTCCGTCAACAGAGCCATGTAAACTAGTTTACCCGGCATAGGCAAAGAAGCGGGGATTTAAATAATCCCCGCTTCATTAAAATAAACATGGCCGCCGCACTGTGCCAATGATCAGCTGATCCGGCACAGCGCAGCACTCTAGATGTGGATCTGTCGGCTGGGGAAGCCTTTTCCAACCGGTCCCTTATGCCTTGTGAAATGAGGTTTACAGGATTGGTCAGCAAAGGCTTCCCCAGCTGACAGATCTGCGTCTAGACTGCCGCGCTGTGCCGGATCAGCTGATCATTGGCACAGTGCGGCGGCCATGTTTATTTTAATGAAACGGGGATTATTTAAATCCCCGCTTCTTTGCCTATGCCGGGTAAACTAGTTTACATGGTTCCGTCGACGGAGCCATGTAGTCTAGACATACCCTTAGGAATAGAGTTCAAGGGTAGGTTAGGGTTAACTCATGTAGTTAACCACAAGGTAATGCATTTTTCCCCCAATTAAAGGAAGGCTTGTTGGAGGAAGCGTTGTGGGGAGAGTTGATTTCTAAACATACCAGGTAGCCACAGACTAGTCCACTTGATATTGGATACTTATGGCACCAAACTGTGTAGTATAGCATTACCTTGAATTGTGATTGCTGCTTTTTCAGTATGCAGGAAACAATATTTCACAGCATGCAAGCTGGGCTTACAGGGGGATAATAATGTAGTGTTCAAAATATAACACAAACTACAATGGAAACATCTCAGATGACTCTCCCAGTTGTCAGAGATTCTGGAACATTGAAACAGCCTGTGCACTTCCATGAGGCATTTTGGGGAGCTCAAGAATGTGTTCCAACTACACTTCACCATGTTTTGCAGCTGGGCTTGATTCAACTGAAGGAAAGAACTCTTATTAAAAATCCCAAGTGAAAATTAAGTTTCTGTCTTAGGTTTGATTAAAATGGCTAGAGCACATTTCAGAAGACATGTGATTTTTAGAAGTTCTGTGTGTGAGATGAGCTAATGAGTTATTGAAGTTGATAGCAGAGAGGTGTCCACCTCATAAAAACCTTCATTCCAATTAGTACTAATTGGTATCCTTGTTGGACTCACAACCTAGAAACCAAGGACAGAATTTTATGGAGTCTGAATTATCCTTTTGTCTGGAGAAGTGGCTCTTTCTGGTCAGTATTGAGCCATGTTAATGTGGGAGAGTTCTATGGATAAAAACACGATGTCAGTCTCCAAAGCCGCCAATACAAAAATTTTAACCAACATGAAATACACCTTCCAGCTTGCCTACTCAGCCAAAATGGAACAAGATCAGCAACAAGAATATTCATAAATTAGATTTTCAAAGAAAGAAAGAAAGAAAGAAAGAAAGAAAGAAAGAAAGAAATTTGATACTTTTCTTCCTTCCAGGACAAGCCTCACCATTGAATCTGTTCTCAAAATCTGGATATAGTTATGTGGATTTTTGTATTGTCTAGTGTATATTTAGCCAAAATAATTAATAAAAGCTGAATTATAGGAGAATTTAGATATTATTTTAAATGGATGCAATTAAGTAGCTGATATACTCAGTAGGACTCTGATGAAGTGGGTGTCGTTGTCTTGCACACAGTGATTTGATGCCATTTCATATTTCACAACAGCTCACTTTTTCATAATAAGAACTTTAACATCTCTTTGTTATAGGTATTTTAAAGAACAGGATGAAAAAATCAATTCAAGTAAAATATACAATATCATATAATTAAATTTGACCCCATAAATTGCCAGTTTTCGAAGCTAAGACTGCAGCAGCATGCTATTATTAGCAATAAAAAGAATTTGCTTTGCCCTTTTTAAATTACCATAAACCGATTGACTGAGACAGAACGATGTTAATATTTAAGAACTAGGACACTAGATTCTATTATCTCAGAAGTTCTGTCACCAGGCACACACTGTAGTTGTGTCATCTAATTATCGTGCTTAAATTTCATTAGTGCACCAGCAATTTGTCTACCATTGGAAAAGTAATTGACATTTGGGTTACTGCTTCATATTTTGGAGACTTACTAGCTAGTTCCAAAGAGTCCTCTTCTGTCAAAGAAGATTAGCTTAATTTTACCTAAAAGAAAGGGGAAACCTCTTTTTTGAAGTGTATCACTTATGTGGCGTTCTTGTAATTTGCTATTAAAATATGGGCTACATATTAAAGCCTATCAGAAACTGAATATGAAGTAGGACAAGGTTGTAGTGACCATCCAGTTAGTCATTTTTAACTTTCAATTGACTTTAGGGTAGCAAACTCCTTTCTTATTTCACCTATATGCAAGAAGTCCTCTCCCCCCAGCAGTTCTAAGAAATTTTGGGTTGGAAGGTCGGCAGAAATGTGGAGAGGAAATTTTCTCTGTTGCTTGCACTTCAGTATGTGTATGGAGGATTGATAAATAAATCTGTACAACCACAGATCCATCCTTTGTATATAGTCACTCACTCTCAGACACTAGGGTGAAGCAAGTTCTGTTCCCCACACACATGCATGCTAGGGTGAAGCAAATTCTCTGCCCTGCAGAAGAGGCATAGCCTCTGCTTCGGTTCCTAACAATGGAGTTGCACATAAATTTGCCCCATATACATATTTGTACACATGTTCTATCTCTGCAGCTGGCTCTTTAAATATAGCAGAGCACAGATGCTTCAAGCCTGACATGTGCATTTTGTAGAAGCTTATGCTTGCTGTATAGCTGTCATCCAGGTGGGAAGAATTGCAAACTCCTTTTTGCATCCCTCTTTTATTTTTCCATGAGGAGAATGGAACATTTTTCTGTTCACACTGACGTCAGTGGGCATTGGTTATAGGAACAGAGCTGAGGCCTGAATTTTGAACTGCAGACTAGTTTTCTTTAGATGTAACTAGATGTTTCTTAGCTGTTGTTCTATTTATGACTGATGTGAGAAATAATTACATTTCAAATAATATTTCAGATAACTAATACATGTGCTTTCCTATGCGGTTCAATTTTTCCCATATTTTTTCTCTTTTACTATTAAGTTAATGTTTTCAGGAAAAACGTACTTACAGGTACTTCTTAAAATAGGGCATACAACTATCAGCCTTAAAAATGGGAGGAGTAGGTAGAAATTCAACCATTGCATTTACACTGGAGATGTTCACTGGGCCTCCCTATCTGGTTTCCTATGGTTTGAGACCATGGAAACTATATTTGATTACCTGCCTGAAATTTACCAAAATAATTTGTAATCTAAAGTTGATTAATAATGCATAATTACAAAATGTGCATCATATGCTGAATAACTAATGGAATGAAGGCTAAAAAGACATGTCAAAATTTATCCAAGAGAAAATAGTTATATCATGATTTATGTATAGGGACAATAATAATTTTGCTAATTTAGTTTTTCTTTGTATTTTAGTACAAGAAAATAGAATTTTTAATTTTCTTAGAATAATTGTGTAAACTAGCATTCCGACTTACAACTCAGGAAGTTTTAGCAGAGAAATTAATTTAAAAAACCATTAAAGAGGGCTTTCTTAAAGTTAAAGACAAGTCTGAATTTATTTGTGACTATATTTTCCTGCAAAGGTGTCTACCAGATCATTGATCTTTACAGCAGTCTGTTCCAATATATCTTCACAGAACTTCATCTACCCTTGACACTGATCAGAATTAACCCAGCTCTTGATGGATTATTTAATATAGTCACCTTATTTTTCTCTGGTATTATAATTTTGTTAGTGGCATCTGAGGCACCAGTTATTCAGTGGAATATTTTGCATAAACCACATGATGTATCTTTCATCTCTCAAGAAGTGATTGTTAATGCAATCTATAGGAATACATAAATGATCTTGATAAAATTATCAAGGAGTCAAAAGGTTGCTAAACTCACTTGTCTTAGCATAATTCTCAAGACAAAGTAAGAGATTGTGAAGCAAGCAATCATTTTAGTAAAAAATATCACCTTGCATAATGAGAAAATAATTTTCCAAAATGGACTTGGTATTGATTTGTCAGCTAGAATGTCAATAAATTGAAAGCTAGTTAATGAGAGTTATATGCAATGTGCATCGTAAATTAAGGAAGAAAATTAAGCAGTGTTCAAAAAATAATTAAGACATAATTTATATGTACATTACTTTAATCAATATGAAATTAGCGTATGACAATAGCTGAATGAATGAAGGTGTAATTCATGAGAGCATCTTAATAACACTGAGTAACCCCTTCCACTTCAGAACCATTTTACACTCATCTGAAATTAGTCTCAGACATGACTTGTGGGAATGGTAAGGAGAAGTCTGGATATCTATGTGAAAATAATCATCTCATTTGAGTGTTTGAGCTATGGGATGTCAGAAAACTTGTTTTCTTAGAATAATCAGGGGTGTAAATGCCAAACACCTTAGATACTTTTACAACTTAGCTTTATTTAGGCTTATTACTCTTTGACATACCCCTCTGCCATCCTCAGGTGTGAAAGGTTTTCAGGCACAAAGCATGGTCACTTTGATTAGGAAAAACATGAAATGTAGCCTTAAACAGTGAGGAAATGACAGATGATTGGTGGCTGTTGTTTTAATTATATTATATCTTGATTGTCCTATTTATACAGTTGATGAATTGGTTGCCTGATATGTAAAACTGGTCAGGACAAAATAATATTTTCTCTCATTCAGATGAGGTAGCCATGTTATTTAATCGAGTTTTGCTTAACATCAGCTTGTGTTATGTCTGTCTGTTTTTATTGAAAGTACAGTTTTAAATTGGAAACACTTAAAAAACAACAAATATTCTTGCAGCACCTTAAAGACGAACTTGTAGATGGTATCATGAGCTTTGTTTTTCCAGTTACAGACTAACGTGGCTACTCCTCTGAAGCAGTTTTAAATTGTACTTCTTGTCCATATTTAAATAAATTACTCACATTTTAGGAGACAAAATGGCTGACTAAATTACCTGATCCAGTGTAAGGGGCTTAATCCAGGCCATTAACTTGATGGGAAATGTGAGCACCTCAGAACCTTGGAGGATTAACCCTATGGAGGAAGCTGTAAAACAAGGCAACTAATAAAGTAGGAGGTGAAGATAGTTCTGTATGAATTCTAGCAACACACTATAAGGAAAATTTGGAATTATATAACTCTACAGCAAGTATTCTCCTTCTGGGGAAATTACCCATTTAAAAGTTGAAGTTGGATAGTTTAATGCTTGACAGTTTTATTAAGTAAGTATTTAAGTAGCCAGTAATTTTCTTTTCATTAGGACAAAATACTATATCAAACTAAAAGGGATGCTTGCTCTCAACTGAAAAATCCTGTTATTACATTTTTATTCATTTATGTTCTAATGGCACCTAAGAAATCTCAGTGAGAAACATGTTTTCTGAATGAAATGGGAATTCTGTCACACAGCTTCTTCTCCTATGCATTGAGGGATTACTTATGCACATTGGCATAGTGATGACATAATTGTTCTCACACTGCCATGGGATCTAAATTCAGTGTCTCTCCCTAAATCAGTCTTGAGGAGCAATGTTGGATGAAACACAGTGATTGTTGTCAAGTGCATTCTCAGGGAAATGAGTGCTAGGTCTGAATCCTGAAGGTATAACAGCTCTCACTCATCATTATCTGGGTGGAAGGTCCCATACATATGCATGCAAACTTTGCTATCTAAGTGAAAGGTCCCAGACAAATGTATGTTAACTTTGCCTTAGCTCAACATAAAGGCAAAGCCCCTTAGACTCTTATTTACAAACCTATAATAATAAAACAAGTAAGCAAAATATAAGAAAGTAAGAAATCCTCAAGAAAAGATATAGATATAGATATAGCTCTATAGGCAAGCAGGATAGCTCTATAGGCTACAAGAGGCAGGGCACAGCCATAGTCCTACATGAGGAGATTGAGAAGGAGAGGAAGCAACATGGGAGACTGAAGCAGTGTTGCCTCAGTCACATCAGGGCAATCATGAGGAGTCTGTCTTGGTCTGCCTTGACTCCCCCTACAACCAGAATAGGTGACACTCTTTGTTTTCCTTCATTGCAAAGAGATAAATGGTGGGGATGCCTCACATTGCAAACACCATTGGAAATACCCCGTTTTTAGCATTCACCGGTATCTTGGGAAGAAAACCTTGCTGAAATGATCCACAAGATGGATCTAGACCCCTGGTAAATTGTTGGTTCTTGAGGTGTTCTCCTCTTTTATAGAGAACTGCTACAATTTGATCATCTCCAGGCAGAGTGCCTGAATCTGTAATCTTTGTAACTTGTAAATTGTAATTTTTAGAAACTGGAATTTTTATTACCATTTAGCTGCTGTCTTTCTTTCAATTGAGTGTTCTGGTGTCTGAAGGAAGGTGTGGGTTCAAATCCCACTCCTGAAATACAAACAGTTTTTCAGGGGTAAGATTAGAAAGACAAAAGCACAAAATGAGCTCAATCTAGCTAGAGACATAAAGGGTAACAAGAAGACATTTTACAACTATATTAGAAGCAAGAAGAAGACCAAGAACAGGTAGATCCATTGCTCAGTGAAAAGGGAGAAACAATAACAGGAAACTTGGAAATGGCAGAGGTAGGTGCTTAACAACTTCTTTTTCTCTGTTTTTGTCAAGAAGATTGATGGTGACAGGATACCTAACATAGTAAATACTAGTGGAAATGGGGTAGGTTTAGAAGTTAAAATAAAAAAAAGAACAAGTTAAAATTTCTTAGAAAAGTTAGATGTCCTCAAGTCACCAGGTCCTGATGAAATGCATCCCAGAATACTCAAGGAGCTGATAGAGGAGGTATTTGAGCCTTTAGCTAACATCCTTTGAAAAGTCATGGAAATCAG
Organism: Rafetus swinhoei; assembly: GCA_019425775.1. Classification (NCBI taxonomy): domain Eukaryota; kingdom Metazoa; phylum Chordata; order Testudines; family Trionychidae; genus Rafetus; species Rafetus swinhoei. The sequence goes on along the minus strand of CM033443.1, from coordinate 34,240,201 downwards.
GAGAGATTCCAATAGACTGGAAAAGAGCAAAAATTGTGCCCATCTATAAAAAGGGAAATAAGAACAACCCAGGAAACTACAGACCAGTTAGTTTAACTTCTGTGCCAAGGAAAATAATGGAGCAAGTAATTAAGGAATTCATCAGCAAACAGCTGGAAGATTATAAGGTTATAGGTAACAGCCATCATGGATTTGTAAAGAACAAATCATGTCAAACCAATCTGATAGCTTTATTTGATAGGATAATAAGTCTTGTGAATAAGGGAGAAGTGGTGGATGTTGTATCCTAGAGTTTAGTAAAGCATTTGATGCAGTCTCATATAACCTTATTAAAAAACTAGGGAAATACAACCTAGATGGGGCTACTATAAGGTGGATGCATAATTGGCTGGATAACCATTTTCAGAGAGTAGTTATTAATGGTTCCCAATCATGCTGGAAGAACACAACAAGTGGAGTTCCTCAGGGGTTTGTTTTGGGGCCGGTTCTGTTCAGTATCTTCATCAATGATTTAGACGATGGCATAGAGAGTACGGTTATTAAGTTTGCAGATTATACCAAGCTGGGAGGGGTTGCAAGTGCTTTGGGTCATAATTCAAAATGATCTGGACAAACTACAGAAATGGTCTGAGGTAAACAGGATGAAGTTTAATTAGGATAAATGCAAAGTACTCCACTTAGGAAGGAACAATCAGTTTCACACATACAGAATGGGAAGCGACCATCTAGGAAGGAGTACTGCAGAAAGGGATCTAGAGGTCATAGAGGAACACAAGCTAAATATGAGTCAACATTGTGACTCTGTTGCAGAAAAAGCAAACATGATTCTGGGATGCATAAACAGGAGTGTTATGATCAAGACACGAGAAGTCATTCTTCCGCTCTACTCTGCACTGATTAGGCCTCATTTGGAATATTTTGTCTAGTTCTGGGCACCACATTTCAAGAAAGATATGGAAAAATTGAAAAGCATCCAGAGAAGAGCATAAATAATGATTAAAGGCCTAGAAAACATGAGGGAAGACTAAAAGAATTGGGCTTGTTTAGTTTGGAAAAGAGAAGACTGAGAGGGGACATGATAGCAGTTTTCAAGTATCCAAAAGGGTGTTACAAGGAGGAGGGAGGAAAATTGTTCTCCTTGGCCTCTGAGGATAGGACAAGAAGCAATGGGCTTAAATTGCAGCAAGGGAAGTTTAGGTTAGACATTAGGAAAAACGTCCTATCTGTCATGGTGGATAAACACTAGAATAAATTGCCTAGGGAGGATGTGGAATCTCCATCACTGGATATATTTAAGAGCAGTTGGATAGGGAACTATCAGGGATGATCTAGATCAGGGCTACTCAACCTTGGAAGCCCCCAGGGCCACAGTGATACTCACAGCATATGCTGAGGGCCGCAACTTAAGTATGATTGCATACACACAAATATATGCAAATATATGCAAATAGCTTCTTTCACACTGATAGACGTGAATACAAAGTGCTTCCCACAATGACCCAGTGTTCCTGGCACCTCCTCCCTGGGAGCTAGAAACACCCTGTACCTGTCTGTTCCTGCCAGTCCGTCCATTTGCGTCTTTCAGTGCTCACCCCACCTGGGAGATGTCTCGCCATTGTGGAGCATATTCCTAGTGGAGGCCATGTTCAAAGGACCCCGCCCGTGGGCCATGTGTTGAGCCACGCGTAAACCCAAACCGCCCCACGGGCTGCAAACAAACGGGCCGCGGGCAGCATGTTGAGTAGCTCTGATCTAAATAGTGCTTGGTCCTGTTGTGAGAGCAGGGGACTGGACTTGATGATCTCTCTGATCTCTCAAGGTCCCTTCTAGTTTTGATTCTATGTTCACCTTCTAGTTATTACAATATCTCTGCATTTCAACAGATAGTGCTTATATATTGATCTTCTTTCTCATTATTTAATGTACTTTTTTTAGCTATATCAGCTTTTTCCTGAGGCTCTAATTATTTCTCTCTGGGGGTATGTCTACACAGTAAAGTTATTTCAGAATAATGCCGTTATTCCGAAATAACTATGCGAGCATCTACACAGCAATTCTGTTATTCCAAAATAATTTTGAAATAACGGATGGCTTATTCCAATTTCTGTAAACCTCATTCTATGAAGAATAATGCCTATTCTGAAATAGCTATTTTGAAATAAGGCGTGGGTAGACACTCTACATCTGCTATTTCGAAATAGCCCCCCAAAGGCCATTCTAAATTAAATTGCCTCGGACTAATAGCCCCTCAAAGGCCATTCTAAGTTAAATTGTCTTGGTCTAATTTTGAGATTTCCTTCCAGTGTAGATGTGCTATTTCAAATTGCTATTCCAGAATAGCTTATCCAAAATAACTGTGCAGTGTAGATATAGCCTAGGTGACCTTGTAAAAAGTCTTCATATTTGACGTCATCTGCTTGGTCTCCTCTCCAGCAAACAACAGAATCAGGCAAGAATCTTTACCAAAATGTTATAGTTAGGGCATATCATCCCAGCAGTAAACTAACAAAAAATAAACAAAACAAAACAAAACAAAACAAAACAAAAAACCCACCACCACTTCTGTGAAAAATAGATTTCTTACACTAACTTCAAAATCTTGCAACTTTTCAAAATGGAAGAGAGTTCATGTTATTTAAAAGTTTGCTAGGAGAGACGCTGCTGACCAGAGGCCTGTGGAAAGTTTTCATTCTTTGAATTTTTTAGTTTTCATCCTTTTCAACTACTATAATGCATTTTTGCAGTTTTATAGTTGTTGTTCTTTAAACTTAAGTTTCAATTGGATTTTTTCTCGGATTGAAACATTTTTTTCTGTGGAATCTTTTATTATCATTATATTTTATTTCAGAAATATTTTGTGTGACTTTTCTGTGAGTCAGTTTTATGTAAAGTTTTCCATTTTTAAATATTTCTTTCTCAGTAGCTTTTTTTAAGTACAGTATCTGTGTCTTTTGTTCTCTCTCTTTTCAACTATGCTTCTATTCTTTCACATGCTGTTACTGATGTCCTCTGGTAGATGTTCAGAATCTGTCTAAAAGACTTTTCAGAACAGGTTTGGCAAGTCAAGTACAAAAAAGAATCTCTAAATGGAACCAAGTTTCAGGTCTTACAAATAGCAGAACAGGAGGTAAAAGTTTGACTAAAACACTTCCAGTATAAGCTAAAATAGTTCACTTTGCTCTATTGAATTCTTTGTGTCAGCACCATTCTTTTAAATAACAGTGCAATTTATTAAGCAGGTGAAAAACACCAGCAAGATCAGATAATAGTTGTTAAATTTGCACAGAGTAAATTATTTATCTTAATAGGAATTATTTAAAATTTCTGTGGAAATAATTGTAATACTGAGGCCTCTTTTAAAAGATCCAAAAGCTTATAAATTGCCAATAAAAAGAAGAACTTCTTATCAAACAAGCTAGAGACAGAAAAGACCTATGAGTTCATCTGTTCTCATCCATCTCTTGGCCAGGGCAAGTTTTATTCTTACAGCATATATGCCAGTGTGCTCATTCCAGTCTTGTTCTAAATGTTCTGAGAGATGAGATTTTCCTCATCCTCAGAATTACACAGATAGAGTGATAACTATGGAGTTTACCTTCTTCATTTTTGGAATTTTGCAACCTTCTTTACCTGAGGACCTCTCTGAGCTAGAAATAATTCTTGAGGTCTGAATCAATAAATATCAATCCACTGTACATTTTATTAATAATCTTCATATAGGGGTTGCAATATAATTCCATTTTGTAAACTCATTTTAACATTTATGCTGCAGGACAAATTAGAAACCATAATTGGGAATGAAGGTTTATATTCGGAGTTGACATGGATTGTATTTACACTAAATGGGCCTTTAGAATGGAGGCTATCACTGTACTTCTGACCCTCTTGAGCTCTCACTCTGGAGGCCTATCACTGCACTTCTGGACCTCCCTGGGTGATTTAGATCGCAGGATCAGGGCATTGGTTAATAAATAGTATACATATTTTGGGATAATTATTTTGTTACATGTTTGGCATGGAACATGTTTTTTAAATAAAGCGAAACTAAGGCTATGTCTACAGGGAATGTGTCTGCTCTTCCAAAAAATTTTCAGAAGAGCAGACGCGATTTTTCAGTATCCCTGTAAACCTCGTTTTAACGAGGAAGAAGGGATATTCCAAAAAAGTTTTTTTTTTTACATTTGGCCCAGTGTAGACAGGCCAAATGTCGGAAAAGCCTCTTCCAGAAAAGGAAGCGGAAAAAGCTATGCAAATTGCATTTCTCAGTTTGCATAGCTTTTTCCGGAAGAACAGTGTAGTGAGATAAAAGAGTTTTGTCTTTTCATTTTGGAAGATATATGCACAATTCAATATCAAATGTTAATGTTTAACTGGAGGTATTTTTGTTTTGCTTCATAATCTGTGTGTATTTTTAAGAGTTGTAACAGGATTACAAATGAAATTCAAATTATGGGTACATAGAAATTATACAAACTTTATATACAGTATTTCTCAAAGCGGTCCATGAAACCATGTTGAGAAATTGACTGGCCACTCCAGTGTGTTTACTTACCAGAGCCACGGCCACTGAGCCTTGCGGCTCCCATTGGCTCCAGTTCTCCATTTGCAGCCGAGGGGGGTCCGGCCCATGCCACTTCCAGGTTTCTCAATGTGGTTTCGCGGACCACTTTGAGAAACACTGCTCTAGCAGACGCCTGCAGATTATATCTCAGCAATGAATTGTTTCTAATGGTATTTTATTACTAATGGTATTAAAAAGGGTTTCAGTTAAAAATCAAACCAGTTCTCTATAACTAGCAAAAAGGGCCCTGAGCATATTTTGGGAAGGTGATATTTGATATAACAAATAATTAAATCCCAAACTCAATGTTTAATGAATATGAAGATTGCAAAGTCAATCACCTGGAAGTTAAAACATCATGGAAGTAAGGTTACCTGACTTTAAATAAATAACGCGAGGTTGATAACTTTTTCTATTATGCAAATGCACAATATGTTAATAATACCTTGTTATTGAATGAAAAAGATCCAATGATGAAATCATAAGTTAATTATCTTCTTGTTGGTTAATAACTCTAGCTGCAACCAAAGCTCGTGAATGTTGTATAGTGACTAATAGGTTTGTTTCTGGAGAACAAATTTCATTTCCTTTTCAGAATATGGGAACAATAGTTACATATCTGAAATGAATGGCTATAATTATGAGATTTATACTATTTCTGATTAAGATATTCACAGTAACAGAATACAGGACAACTTCTATATAAAATTTTGTTTCAAATAATACCACAATTTATTGTGTCGCCAGGTAAATATTGACCTCATCTTCACCTCAGTCAATATTAACCACTCTCTTGCTATTCATTTCCACACAAGTCAATATCTCCTCATTTTACAACAAAGGAAACTAATATAAATATATTAAGAGATCATTTTTCTTCAGAGCTTTTTTAATGTACTGACTATTACATTTAGCTGTTTATATTTCAAGTGTTCTTCTTAATGTCAGAACTAAGTTAAGCAAAGCATCTTTGAAATTTTTATTTTGTATTTCTCCCAATACTTTTTGTGGAGAAAGTAACAAAAAACTATGGGTCTTTAACCCTGATCTGTAAATGAAAGGATTTGCATATTCATTGTTCATCAACCCCACAAAAACACTTTCTTACAGCATTTTTGAGTTTTAACTATTGTGGAGGTTAGCTCCATTGTTAACAATTGAAGTTATATACTAATTCCCTAAAGCAGGGCTACTCAACACTTGGCCCCTGGGCCGCATGAGGCCCGGGGCCTGTTTGTTTGCGGCCCGTGGTGCGGTTTAGGTTTACGCAGGGCTCAACGCGCAGCCCGTGGGTGAGATCTTTTGAACATGATCTTCACTGGGAACATGCTCCATAATGGTGAGTCAATATAATGGACTTCTGTTGATATGCGTTTTAGTAGTTAAATTCCTGGACTGTCATTGCTCATTAAAAGTGCTGTCTTATAGGTGGAAATCGGGTAAATATTGCATTTTATTAATACCAGCAGAACTGACTTAAATGGAGCCTGCATGTTGTGTTGACTTGCCTTAATCTTTGTATTCATGCCCGTCAGTGTGAAAGACGCTATTTGCATGTATTTGAATATATGTACATGCAACTATATTTGCATATATATTTGCATGTACATGCAACCACACTTCAGTTGCAGCCCTTGGCATGTGCCGTTAGTATCATTGTGGCCCCCAGGGCTTCCAAAGTTGAGTAGCCCTGCCATAGAGTAAGCCAAACATTAAGCAGTTCTGTATTATGAACCTATTATGGTATGAGATGCATCCTGGAGTGTATTATTTTTTATATAAGAAAATCCTTCAATCACTACTTGAAAGTTCAGCTAGTGAACTTAAATAAATATTGACCCTCTAGACAATTCTACATCCCTGGGTAGGTGATTCTTACGGATTTGTTCTGATGCTATAAAAATTGTGTTGTTTGGTTTAGGATTAAATCTCCCATGATCCTTTATACTGGGAGAATTCTGTAAAGAAAAACACTAATGATAATAATTGTTATTTTTAATATTCCAGCTTCCTTTTTTAAAAGTATCTTTTCAGTATAGGCTTATCTGTAATGAAGTCTATACTAAGGACTTGAAATAAAAGCCAGAAATCAAAGATGACAAAATGGATAATTTTGAACCGAACCATAAAAAAAAAAAACTTTACAATATGATCTTTCATATGTATTCAGTGTGGAAATTCCCCTGTAGTTCAATGATATATCAAGCACATGTAGTTATATTACCATGTGTGAGTAGTTATCTGAATGTAGCAAGAACTTGAGTAACAGTAGCAGCACACTATAAATCCATGGTTCTTAACCTACTTACCAGTATGGGGTACAGATGGACTTTTTATGTGTTGTATGAACCACTACTGGTGTAGTCCTGGGCCACAGCTCTGTGCCGATTGGGCCACAAGCAGCCACAGATTGAAAAACACTACTAAAAGTGCTTAGGCCACAGAACAAGCAAACAAAATGTCAGAAAAGTACATGCAGTTGAAACACTGTCACTCAACTACGATACCGTGTACTATCATACAGCCCTTTAGAAACATAGGGATCATTTTTTAGGATTGAGAATGATAACAGAAAGACAGTAGCTAGAATCAGATGTGCCTATAACATAAATGTATACTAATTAATTAGTTTTCAAATATGCTTCAAATATGCTAAATAAAATAAACATCATGTTGCTATTTTGAATGCTAAATATATGTGCAGCATTAGCCATTCAGTATATTAATTTTTCAGGCATTTGTATTGTAGAAGATACAGAATATCTTCATTCTTTTCTCTGTGCCAATGGGATATCAGAATGAGAGTGATTGATGCTTCCGGTGTCAGGCTGGAAAAGATACTCCTTAATATCTTTGTGAATAAAATATGAAACACAAGAAAAAATAAGATGATTTTCTCTCCATTTTATTAGTATGTTTAAAAACTTTTTAGAATGTATTTTAAAGTCCTCATCTGAAATCCTTTAATCATGCAATAAATGGTCCTTTTGAGTTTAGTGTGGTACATGAATGTCCCCTACATATGACTGCACATTCCATATTTAAGGGGGAAAAAGAAATTAAAAGTCCAGTTCCTCGTGGATGTTGTGCTATCTGTGCTATCTGAATAATTTCCTGTAATTATTGTATGTAGCCACATTGACTTATATTTAATGGGTTTAATTGTATGAGTTTGGATGTGCAGCATCAGGCCCATTGTAAACAAATACATACCCTTTGGTATATTGTGCTTGTCATCCTGGTAAATTAATATTAAAAGTATTCATTTTGAGGGACCCACATTTATTACCAAGTAGTTAATAAATGATGATATCCTTGCAATGATATTATTAAATTTCCTCTTGACGAGTTTTCTTCTTTGCTAAGCCCTCAGTGTCCGAGACTCCAGCATCGCAGTTCTGTAATGAATTCAGCAATGTGAGTACTGTAGTCCTGTTGAATTCAGAGGGTCTATACACATGCCTCAACTTGAGCTTACAAGTAAATCTTTATAGGATTCATAAATTCATTTTCAGTTTAGTATCATGCCTTCAAAAAATAAGATTCTTTAGCCTTGCTACACTTAAGATAGTGATCAAATATAGCTATTGGACTTACTAAACATGAAAAGAAATATTCAGAATTGAAACAAACATTCATAAATTATTTGATGTTATCTATTTATATGTGATAAATAAGAATCTGATATATCAGATGAATTCCAAACATTTGAAAATGAGATTTACATTTAATAGTTCAGGGCTAACGCTGGTGGAATAATTCATTACAATAATGTTCATTAAATAGTGTCATGTTTTTAAATAAATGTTTTCACTATTTCACTATTTTTATTTGTCTCAAGACTTAAGTCAAATATGGTCAGGTACCAAATACAGCAGTTATAATTTGAATAGCTCAGAAGGTCTTCTTTTAAAATGTTTGCCATGAAAATTGTTTGATCAAAATTTTGAGCTTGTTATAAACATTTGATTACAATTTATTTTTTCCCATAGGCGAACAATACCATATTACAACAATGCACTCAAGATTTTTGTGCAAATGGTATGATTTTGCTCAGGAGCTCATTTGAAAGCTGAGTAATTTTTGCAGAATGAAGCTGTTTCTTCTGACAGAGTTGGTCTTATATTGTTGGTCAAATCCAACTCCCTTTCTATTCAGTGGGATTTTTTTCCATTGCATTCAGTGAAGATGGTCTGAGACCAACATTTCTAAATTCATATATACTGCTTTCTAGTGAAATACTCATTATATTAAGACTGTGTGTGTATTGACAAAGGGCAATGATTCTTCCGTTAAGGGATTCGGAGGCAATAAGCACACAAATTGGGTGAAGGCTTAAAGATTTTACTAAGCAAATATTAGGGTAAAATACAATGTTTAATATTAGAGTAAAATACAATACTTATTAAGCCTAAGCAAACCTCAAAATAAACTGTAATACTTACTAAAACAATACAATGCTTATTAAGCCTTAGCAAACCTTCGAACAAAATGCAATGCTTATTAAGAAAGTACAATACTTATTAAGCCTAAGCACATCTCAGAATAAAATGCAATGCCTACATCCCTTCTGCTGCCAGGAAATCCCTGAAGAAGGGCAGTGGATGGACCCCAGTGGCCAGTGCGTAGCACCTTCTGCTGCTTTGGTCTACACCGAGGTTCCAATGTTAGGAATATTCCCAGCCTTTATATACTGTTGGATCTACAGTAATCACACCTGTTGTTTTGAGAACCTAACAAGATCGTTGATACATTGCATATTTTCCCAGATCCAATAATTAGCTTGTTGATACTTTGCATACTTTCCCAGGCCAACTAATTAGCATTATCAGGTAGGAAACATTCAGCATAGATCTTCCCATGTGATCTTCCCAAGCGCTCCTGCACTCCCATGCCAGATGGCTGGCCTTGGGACCTGTCCCAGAACTTGTTGAAAGTCAACAGTGCATTCCTACACTGTACCATCTTGAGCAAACAGCTAACTCTTTGAGAATAACAAAAGAATAATAAGAAGCACAAAGCATAAATGGCTGCCTAGAGCAACCAGGCCTGGCAGGAGATGCAGGCATAAAAGGAATGATTGTGATTCACCGCCTAAGTTCCTTGACCTCACAATCATCTTCCTCATTTCCACTATAGTGTGTGTCATATTTTTGCATAATTGTAGTGATCAGGATAGTGCAAGATTATTTTAACTGACGTAAGAAGTGTGCTTCTGATGAAGAAATCCCTCAGGCCATCTTGCAATCAGTCACAAGTCCAGGATGCCTACTGGCCAACAGTTGCCAGCGGTGGCCTCTGACAGGCACTCTGCTTCTACAATGTCTGCTAGGAAGCCTGCTCCTAGAAAGGCTACCAAAAAGCAGTCACACACATCCCTGCACTGAAGATCTCTTAAAAGAAAGCAATCTCCAACTGAAAAATCTCCTCCAGTACCGATAGCACCAAGAGTACTGGACATAGAATCATAGAGCTGGAAGAGACCTCAGGAGGTCATCAAGTCCAGCCCCCTGCCCAAAGCAGGACCAATCCCAACTAAATCACCCCAGCCAGGGCTTTGTCAAGCCAAGTCTTAAAAACCTCTAGGAATGGAGATTCCACCACTTCCCTAGGTAACCCATTGCAGTACTTCACCACCCTCCTAGTGAAATGGTTTTTCCTAATATCCAACTTAGACCTCCCCCACTGTAACTTGAGACCATTGCTCCTTGTTCTGCCATCAGTCACTACTGAGAACAGCCTCTCTCCATCCTCTTTGGAACCTCCCTTCAGGAAGTTGAAAGCTACTATCAAATCCCCCCCTCACTTTTCTCTTCTGCAGACTCAGCCCAAATCCCTCAGCCTCTCCTCATAGGTCATGTGTTTCAGCCCCCTAATCATTTTGGTTGCCCTTGCTGGATCCTCTCCAATGCATCCACATCCTTTCTATAGTGAGGGGACCAGAACTGGATGCAAAACTCCAGATGTGGCCTCACCAGAGCCAAATAAAGGGGAATAATCACCATGAGGGGACCATGAGGCACTGGGAACATTCAGTACCAAGATGTCCCGAGGAGTTAGATAATATGTGGGCAAGATTAAATTGAACTTCACATAGTAATGTTCAACCTCCTGGCTCAGCACCTACAGAGCCGAAAAAAACCTTGTCACTGAGCAATAAAATGTTTCTACCTGTGGTATCAATGCCACACAGTTCCCTGCCACAGCTTCAACTTTTATTCCCTGTCAGTTCACAGTGCTGTTCCTGGCACTGAGCTTCATGGTCCTGTAACAACTTGAGGCATGCAGACGTGAGAGTGGCCTCAATGCCTGAATTTCTTCTAAATGGTACCCTTCTACACTGGGACTCAGCCAGTTAATTACTCCTTGAAGATCACCCCTTCTATATCCAGTGATAGGGAAGAAGAGCTTGATGTGGTATTATATGTGGTATTATATGATACCCAGCATGGTTCACCTAAGCCTGGACCTTCTCACCACCAAACACCTGCAGATATGTGGGCTGGCATTATCAACAATGGACACAACCCTCCATACCATTTCCACCCAACTAGCCATAATGGGAACCATGGGCAATGTACTCAGTGCAAAACTATAGGGCCCCTAGCTCGCCAAGGCCCAGAGCAGCACAGTCCCCTTCACCAACTGTCTCAGCACCCTCAGAAACACAAGAGGAAGAGACTGAGGAACCTGAGGACACAGCTGAACATGAAACTTTGTTGGCTACTCCCATCTCACCATTGTCACCAGATGAAACATTGTGAACACACACACACACAGACTATGGGTGGCATAATTTGAAATCCTTTCAAGACCTCTTCAAAAGAGTAGCTGAATCCCTAGACATTTTGTTAGTCAGCTACCGGAGGCCCAATGTAAGTTCATGGACATATTCCAGGCATTCTCAATGGCAAAATGAAGGCTTTTGAGACTCTTTGAGAGCACATCTAATTAACTTGCCACTAACTGAGATTAATCACAGATTAAGATTTACCTTCCAACAATGGAAGCAGAGGCAAAGTACCATGAATTAGTATATATAACCCACACACAAGTATAACCTGCACTCGTGTATAACCCGTGGCTTTTCCTGATTGTGTAAAAAAAATCTTAGATAACCCACGGACGAGTATAACCCGCGGGTTCTATAAGCTAATTCATGGTGATTGCACATACCAGCTACCAGCGGAGGGAACAGAGAGCACGGGAGGGGAGCCGCACTTGCCCCGAGGCCCTGCACAGCCACAACTCACCCTCCTCCTTCATACAGCCGCAGCCAGGCGCAACCTCGTGAGTAAAAGTAAACATGTATACCCCGTGGACATGTATACCCTGCCGGGGGCGGGGTTTTAAAAATGTGTATAACCCGCGGGTTATATACGCTAATTTACGGTAGTCTTCATGCCCCTGAGAGATCCTTCCAGGAGATAGAAATACATAATTGTGAAGCACAGGCAAGCTGTGAAAATAGGCATTTCCCATCATTATAAATATCAGATGTTTGGGTCCAAGCTCAATCTGAAAACCATTTAGGGACATGCCTAATTCATCCAAAATTGGTAGCTGTTATTATAAAATAAATAAATAATCTGCTTAATGCCAGAGGGTCATGGTACATATCGATGCCAATAGCCTTATGAAGTGCATATGAGAAGGAGAGAGAGAGAGGTCCTGGAGTTTACAGTCAAATGAGTAGGGAAAACATTTTGGGTGCATCTACACTACACTGTAGGATAAAATAAAGTTTGCAATTTGAGCTATGCAAATTGCGTATCTTATTTTGATCTTATTTTAAAATATCTTATTTCGAAATTTGTCTCTGTCTACACAGCTCATATTTTGAAATAAATCGCTATTCTGAAACGTCCCTTACTCCTTGTAGAATGAAGTTGACAGGGACAATGGAATAGCGAGCCCATTATGTTTTGAAATAACGGGCACGCTCAAAAGATGCAGAATAGCTGCAGTGTAGATGTAGCCTTTAAGTCCAGAGCTTTTATGGTGGCTTTCTCTGAAATTATCCAACTTCAACACAGTGGGACCAGCAAGAATAAATGAATGAGATAATGATGTAAAGAAAGGATCTTAAATGTTTTGGGCAGTAAAACCATTTTTGCTGAAGGAGAAGCCAGTATAGATGTGATGGGCTGCACATCCAAAGTAATACCAAAGTGCTGCCACTTTAAAATGATAAAGGTTTAGAGTAATTATTTAAACTCATCTGGGAAAAATCCAAAAGGAAAAGATGTTGAGGAACACTTTGGTCAGATGAAGACAATCTGCTAAGGATATTAGTTGCACAAAGTAGTGAAGGATGGGAAAGAAATTACACCTTTACTGGAACCTTGAGTTCCACCTCTGGTCAATGGCGCTAGCCTCTTTTGTCCACCTATTATGTTTGTGTTTTTTTCCAATTTTACCCTTCAGGGTTGAACAGAGCACTCCATAAAGATCCAAAAATTAACTCATTAGCCTCCTTCAAATTCCTTCTTAAAATTTTCCTTTCACATGAAATATCCAAAAACCTAACAGTGCATTTATGGTACTAATCTCCAGGCTTCAAGGTGAGAATATAGATCTTGACTTCTTGTGATAAAATAGCAAGTGTGGATGCCTAAGAGCCATTATACTTTCCCTTGGTAAGCCTTCTTAATTCCCTAGAATGCTGGGGAGTTCTGGGTGTTATTAAAGGACAGTATATGGGTATAATCACTAGAGAAATGGTAGCTCACAGGGAATAACTAATTGCTTGTTAAGGAAACCAGATGTGTTTCCTGGAGTCTGGATTGAGGAAAAGTAAGGAAAAAGTTGCTATATTTCAGGTAGTAGTAGTGGGATTGTGTAGCTCTGTAGTGAGTCAGCTTCACCTCCTGCTGACCTGGAAGGAGAAACACTCCCTAAATCCCCCTGGTGAACAGTGCCAGAGTAAGCCAACTCCAGCCACAGGAAACAGAAAGGCGGGGCCAGAAGTATAAAAGGAGGAGGCAGAGCTCAGTTAGAGCCCAGTGGCCGAGCCAGCCAGACACTTCACCTGAGCTCCCCAGGAGGAAGGTCTTGCTTCCTCACCTGAGAAGGGAGAACTGACCAGGACCCCTGCTAGGCCCACAAGACTGGCCAGGGCTGCCCTGGTCATTGACATGCCCCGAGGACTGGCCTGGACAGCCAGGGCCGCTGCCAGACCCAGGAGTTTGGCCTGTGCCATCTGGACCACTGACTGATCTGGTCCCAGAGCCTATGGACACTTTGCCAGTGCCATCATCCCTGGCAGCCCCCGAAGAGCAGAGGCTGAGACAGATAAGTCCCCAGGGGAAAATAGGAAGCAGCCCAGAGGTAGCTGAGATGGGATCGGCTGACAAAATGGAGGTCAACTGGGCAGCATGTTTCAATCAGGATCCCTGCTGACCCAGTAGCAGCCCGAGCTGCCACTGTAAGGTCCCTGGTCTGGGATGCAGTGGAGTGGGTGGGACTGCATCCCCCCTTCCACCTCTCACATTGGGTGGCAGGTTCCTCCTGTTGTGGTAAAAACCCCTGCGCTTGTCAGCTCTCTGCCAAACAAGGAGACACAACCCCCGCTCAGACTGCTTGAACTGCTTGCTGTCTCCCTGAATAAGGGCTGGTCCTGTGAACAGTGTCTCGGCCAGCATGTAGGCCTGAGCCCCTGGACCTTGAATAGCCTTGCCCTGAGCTAATGCCTGGACCAGAGGACTACTGTTTAGCTGGTCTATACAGTAGTGAGTAATGTAGCCGTGTTAGTCTGGTCTTGCTGAAACAAAAAGACAGGACTATGCAGCACTTTAAAGACTAACAAGATGGTTTATTAGGTGATGAGCTTTCGTGGGCCAGACCCACGTCCTCAGATCAAATTGTGGAAGAAAATTGGCATGACCATATATGCCAAAGGGATACAATCAAAAAAAGTGAACACATATAAAATTGACAAATCAGATTTTAGAACAAAAATCTGATTTGTCAATTTTATGTGTGTTCATTTTTTTTGATTGTATCCCTTTGGCATATATGGTCATGCCAATTTTCTTCCACAATTTGATCTGAGGACTTGGGTCTGGCCCACGAAAGCTCATCACCTAATAAACCATCTTGTTAGTCTTTAAAGTGCTGCATAGTCCTGTCTTTTATACAGTAGTGAGGCAGCCTGAGTCCAGTATAATCTCAAATAAAAGCAAGCAGGAGCATAGTAATACATTTTGAATGAGCTGACAAAACAAATGGTTAGATATTGACCCAGGAACAACAACAACAACAACAACAAAAACAGCTTCTCACCCTCTCGTGTAATAGATTATCATAGAAGCTAATATGCTTCATGGTATCAGCAGCATTTTGTTAGATTCAGCACTGTGTTCCACATCCCACAATAATAATGCAAGTCCATTTTTTAACAATTTATTGAAGACCAAAAGTGCTCATTTTGCAAAGGACAGCAGAATAATTTGGAACTGAAGAAAAATTGCCGACAAATCATTATTTTCTTCAAAACCTGGGATTGCTATATGGAATGTATAAAATGCTACCCTGGGGAAGACCTGCACTAGACCAAGAGGTCAGCTGGTGGGATTTAAAAAGCTTATTTTTAGAATTAGGGTTGCAGTATGAAAAATGGGTCAGTAAAGAATTGGTGCCTTTTCTGGATGATATGATAAACTTCTGTTGTCCTTTGAATAATGGTGCCAAATATGAGAGGAATATTTCAGATGTTGTTTTGAGATGACAGCTTTATCAGGATCTCAGAGCCTTTATGCTAGGTTTTATCATTGCTAAATATTTTAATATTTTAAATTGCTTTAAAATAATTTGTATAGCACATAACCATCTACATTTTTTGTTAGTCTCTAAGGTGCTGCAGGACTATTTGTTGTTTTTTAAGTTTTTTCAGTTAGGGTATGTCTAGACTACATGGCTCCATCGACGGAGCCATGTAGATGAGTTTACTAGACATAGGAAAATGAAGTGGTGATTTAAATAATCGCCGCTTCATTTACATCAAAATGACCGTCGCACTGTGCCGATCAGCTGTTTGGCGGCACAGCGGGGCAGTCTGGACACTCCACGGTCGACAACGGAAGCCTTTGTCGACCGCTCCGTTATGCCTCGTGAAATGAGGTTTACCGGAGTGGTCGACAAAGGCTTCCGTTGTCGACTGCGTAGCGTCCAGACAGCCCCGCTGTGCCGCCAAACAGCTGATGGGCACAGCGCAGCAGCCATTTTGATGTAAATTAAACGGCGATTTAAATAATTTTCCTATGTCTAGTAAACTCATCTACATGGCTCCATCGATGGAGCCATGTAGTCTAGACATACCCTTACAGACTAACATAGCTACCCCTCTGAAACATATGAGATGGGATTTTCTTGTTACTGTTATCTGGGATAATCTTGGTATTACTGCCTGGATCATTTAAAACAGCCAGCACTTGACTCCTTTACTTACATTGATGTAAATTCAAAGCTCCTCCACTGAGCTCAGTGGGGTGAAATAAGCAGAAGTAAGAGGAGTAAGAGACTTTATAGCTTTTATTTTCTCTTAGCTGTAAGACTGAGTTTTCTGTGGGTGATTAAAAATGTGTAACATATGTACAAATATTTGAATTTTCTCTGCACACACCTAATTATAGCTTGGTAAATTCAAACACATGGTATTTTTAAGAGATGACATGTTAACAACTGAGAAATAAGCAGAACTGCAGTTTTCTGAGTCAACAAGCATCTTTGATATTAATTCTTTTGCTCTTATGCTACTGCATTAGTGTCATTCATACGTACATATTCTGGGGTGATCTGTATTTCAATTATATTTTCAATGGCTGTGCAAAGCTTTTGTAGTGAAAAGATAAATCAGTTCATTTTTTCCAGTGCTGGTGGTCTGCTTAGTGCTGTGCAAAACAGTTAGGAAAACACTTTCCAAAAGAGTTTATATTCTAAATTAGACAATACAATTGAGTCTTCAAGCCTCAGCATCCCCTGGCAGTACCTTGCACTGTGGCTGCCGGCAACCAGCTCACTTGAACTAGCAGAGAAAAAGGTTAGTAAAGCTGAGGTCACCACTCAAAGACAATTAACAGCATCATCTCTTGCCACCAATCTGAGGCTGAGGAAGAATATTTGAGAAAAGATGTTTTGTTTCCAGATAAAATCCAGGCTTCATTTGTCTTGAATCCTATATCAGGGAACACTCAGTAATTTTGTCTGGGTTTCACCTTCTATTTTAAAATACAGAGGATAGGAACCTCACTGAAAGGCTAGCAGAAGGGTGGGCAATAATTTTGCAATGGGGCCACTTAATGAATTTTGGTAGGTGGTCATGGGCCAGCTCCACCCACCCAGAAGGAGTGGGGCCTGAGGTGGAAGGGGTAGAGCCTGGGGCTAGCCTCCCTCCAGAGTTTTCTGGGGCTAGAGGCTTTGAACTAAAGGGCTGGCAGCTCTTAGCACCGCCACTATTGCATTGCCTGGCAGACGCATGGGGTTGCTGCGGTGATTTAAAGGGCTCAAAACTCCAGCCCCTGCTGGGGTAGTGCCGCGACCAGCAGCTGTGAGCCATTTAAATACAATCCTGCTGCCTGAGCCACCGCCTGGAAATTCGGTGGCCCAGACAGCAGGATATAAATGGAATCTGGCCAGATGTAGTCTGCGGGCCAGATCCAAGTGTTAGAAGGGCCGGATCCGGCCCATGGGCCGAATTTTGCCCAGATCTGGGCTAGCAGAATATATCGTGAATGCAAAACTTCAGAGATTCACTTAACTCATAATATAGCTGAACATATATTTTGCTGTAAGTTATACACTGTCATGAAACAACTTACAGGTAACACTCTTTAAGAAAAGTTAGAGAAGCTATAAAATCTATTTTAGAAGCTCATTGTTTGTTTTTACAAATTAAAGTATGTAAATGATGATCTAGTCTCTGCATTACATGTCACTTTCTAGCACCCTTTTTGATTAATGAAAGGGGGCCGGATTCTGCATGCAAACTTACCTTCAAAAAAGTGTTGTGGTGGAGAGGAACTCAGTTCATTTGTTTGCTCCCTCTAGAGAAGTGATGGGCAATAATTTTCAAACGGTGACCACTCCACGAATTTTGGTAAGTTGTCAGGGGCCAGCTCTAAGCCCCCAGAAGGGATAGGAGCTTGGGCAGAAGGGGCAGGGGTAGGGGCTAGAGCGTGTGTGTGTGAGAGAGAGACAGTTAGAGACCCTGTGTGTGAGAGAGAGACAGAAATTTTGTGACAGATTTTGTGTGCGTGTATAACACAAAGACTGGGAGTGGGTGTGTGACACAGATTAGATGTATAACAGACTATGTGTGTGGGTGTGTGATACAGCCTGTGTGTGTATGTGCTGACTGCTGCAGGCTAAGCTTCTGAGAGATGCCATACACTGTGTCTTTAAGATAGGGAAAGCTGTCCTGCTCTGTTCATAGAACCATAGAGCTGGAAGAGACCTTAGAAGGTTATCAAGTCCAGCCCCCTGCTCTAGGCAGGACCAATCCCAACTAAATCAACCTGGCCAGGGCTTTGTCAAGCCGAGACTAAAACACCTCTAGGGATGGAGACTCCACTACTTCCCTAGGTAACCCATTCCAGTGCTTCACTACCCTCCTAGTGAAATAGTTTTTCCTAATATCCAACCTGGACCTCTCCCACCACAACTTGAGACCATTGTTCCTTGTTCTGCCATCTGTCACTACTGAGAACAGCCTTTCTCCATCCTCTTTGGATATTGAACAAAACCGGTCCTAGAACCGAACCTTGGGGCACTCCGCTAGAAACCGACTGCCATCCTGACGTCGAGTCGTTGATCACTACCTGCTGGGCCCAGCCTTCTAGCCAGCTTTCTATCCATCTTACCGTCCATTTATACAATCCACATTCCCTTAACTTGCTGGCAAGAATATTGTGGGAGACTGTATCAAAAGCCTTGCTAAAGTCAAGGTATATCACATCCACTGACTTTCCCACGTCCACAGAGCCAGTTACCTCATCATAGAAGCTAATCAGATTGGTCAGGCACGACTTGCCCTTTGTGAATCCATGCTGACTATTCCTAATCACTTTCCTCTTTTCCAAGTGCCTCAAAATGGATTCCTTAAGGATCCCTTCCATGATTTTTCCAGGAATTGAGGTAAGACTGACCGGCCTATAGTTCTCTGGATCGTCCTTCTTCCCTTTTTTGAAGATGGGCACTACATTTGCCCTTTTCCAATCATCTGGGATTTCTCCCAATCTCCACGACTTTTCAAAGATAATGGCCAAAGGCTCCTCAATGACATTTGCCAACTCCCTCAGTACCCTCGGATGCATTAAGTCCGGACCCATGGATTTGCGTGCGTTTAGCTTTTCTAAATAGTTCCTAACCTGTTCTTTACCCACCAAGGGCTGTCTATCTTCATCCCATCTTGCGTCACTTAGCGCATTAGTCCGGGAGCCCACCTTGTCCGTGAATACAGAGGCAAAGAAAGCATTGAGTACTTCAGCTTTCCCCACATCATCTGCCACTAGGTTACCTCCTTCATCCAGTAGGGGCCGCACACCCTCTCTGATCACCTTCTTATTAACATGCCTGTAGAAACCTTTCTTGTTATCCTTCACATCCTTAGCCAGTCGCAATTCCATCTGTGCTTTCGCCTTCCTGATAACCCCCCGACATTCTCGAGCTATACATTTAAACCCCTCCCTGGTCATTTGTCCAAGTTTCCACTTTTTGTAAGCTTCCTTTTTGTGCTTAAGTTCACCAAGGATTTCTCCGGTAAACCAATCCGGTCTCCTACCATGTTTGCCTCTCTTGCTACGCATCGGGATGGTTTCTTTCTGTGCCTTCAATAAGGCTTCTTTAAAATACTGCCAGCTGTCCTGGACTCCTTTCCCCTTCATGTTAGCATCCCAGGGGATTCTGCCCATCAGATCTCTGAGGGAGTCAAAATCTGCTTTTTTGAAGTCCAAGGTGTGTATTTTACTAGTCTCTTTTCCTTTGGTCAGGATCCTGAAATCTACCATCTCATGATCACTGCTTCCCAGGTTGTCACCTACCTCTACTTTCCCTATTAGTTCCTCCCTGTTTGTGAGCAGAAGGTCAAGCTGCGCACGGCCCCTGGTCGGATCCTTCAGCACTTGTACCAAGAAGTTATCCTCAACATTCTCCAAAAACTTCCTGGATTGCCTGTGTACTGCCGTATTGGTTTCCCAACAGATGTCAGGGTGATTAAAGTCCCCCACATCTGCAGAGATGAGGTCTATGTGGGGCTAAAGAGTGTGTGAGCAAGTGTGTGTGTGAGAGAGCTGGCTGCTGAAGAAGGCACTTATCTCACTGGAGCAGCTCTGTTGACTGTGTCCTTCTCCCCAACCCCTGCTCTGTAGAGATGAGGTATAGGGTCAGGGAGACACCTCGACTTCAGCACTCTCCTCTCTTCTCCCTTCCCCTCCTCCTCCCACACAGCTAGCAGGAGGGTCCTGGAAGCAGCTCAGCTGCAGGACAAGCAAGGTGGGGGGAAGGGCTGCTGAACACAGGCTGCTGGCTGTAAAGTATGCATGCTCTGCTAATCAGCTGAGCAGGACAAATCCAGCCTGTGAGCCATATTTTGGCCATCTCTGCTCAAGATCAATCTAGTAGGGTTGGGGCAGAACAGAGTTATTTTCAGCTGAACCCCCATTGGTGTAAGGACGCTTTCAAAAAATGTATGCCAGTGGCAGAAGATGGACCAGCTGTTGTGCTACATAAATGCATGCTGGGACTGGCTCAGGCCATCCTAAATGGCCTTTCTCCTTCCAACACCTGCACCATTCAGAGCTCAGTTGTAAGAGTGAATCACTCCAGAAAGTTCACTTTTGCATGGAGGTGGAAGAGGGAGAAGTGAAATGGAAGAGTTGTTACTCTAAGGTTTTTAAGGACAGCTGATTATGTCCCTAACAAGAACAAAATTCCAAAGAATCTGTACTTCATTTTTGATCCACATTTTGTTTTTTCTTACAAAGCAACGACACAAGCTTAAAAACTCATGCAGTGTAATGACATTTTACCCATGTTATTGAATTGCGAATGAAGCATTGAGGTGAAATAAATATGTTCTTTGGGATTATTAAAACATTTTATATTATTTTAGTAAGATACACTTTGCTTTTGGTGATAAGGTATGTGTGTTTAAAGAAAAGGAGTTCAATTACAAAATAGTGTTCAAGCTGTGTTATAGGCCTACCTACAAACAGGCAAAAGCAAAGAGAATACAAAAGAGATGTTCTGGCATTTTGACCTTAACATTGTGCCTTTAATTTCTTCCTTTTTCTTCCTTTGTACTGTATTTTGAGTCAAGGCTGGGAAGAGAGTGCAGATTAACTGCCTTACCTTTGAATTTCCTTTTTTCTGAGGGTCAAGGTTGGACCCTTTATATTGCTTCAATAGTAATTTTTTGCTGTTGAATTATAGTTCCTTGTTTAACACTATATTCTCTTGCCAGATACTGTTTAATAGTACAGTATAATATGTGAGACATGCGTCTAGCATTTCTTAGGTCCCTTTGCTGACTTTTTCTAGAACAATACTGCTCCGACCACCTTCCCATGCTCACTTTAATACCTCTTTTAAACACTATTATTCTAAAACTACTTTCATACAGAAAAAACAAAACATTAATAAGAAAAAATCTCCAGCCTCCACAGTACCTTAACGGAGGCTTTCTAGTAGATCATTCTGCAATAAATACAATGGGTTGGATGATGCAGCTGATGACTCTCAATTAAGGAAATAACACCTAATTTCCATAAACTTTAGTGTTTTGTCCAGGATCTCATAAATCAGCTGATTCAACCCCAGTGGGAGCTTTTCTGTTAATTTCAGTGGGTATTGAATTAGGTCCAGAGAGATGGATGAAATTAGAGAAGCATGCTTTGACACATGCCATTCAATCTGATAATTTGTACCATATGAAGCCTCCAATGGCATTTCAGACCTCTCAATAACAGGGTGATTGTTATGAGAACAGGCATAGGAACCATCAGATAATCTCACAATACAGTTTAGTCTATTTATAGTGTACGATTATATACTTTTTCACGAAGTAAAAAAAAATTGAATAATAAATTGCTTTTGACATGTTTTCCGTGAATGACCTTGCATATAATTTTTCATTCAGTATTCAAATTACTATTAAAAATGATAGGGTTTGTCTCAGCTAAGTAGAAATAACAATAAATTTTCATTCTACCAGAGATGAATTGTGGTTTCCCTTAATTTCTGAATACTTTTGTCAAAACACAATTAACATCCACAAGATATTTTGAAAAATACAAAAGGAGGCTTATTTTTCTACAATAATATTTATCTTAATAATCATGTGCCTTAAGCGTTTAACAAATATGATGACACTTTTTCCTGCAGTAGCTTATTTCTCTTTATTTTTATTAACCAAGTGTATACTAAGAACCCTGTCTTGGGTTTTCTAGTTACCATAAGGAAAGTGTGTGTATCATTTACAATACCAAAGCTAAATATTTTCCAAAGATCATTGAAATATAAACTCCAAACTCTTGGAGTAATTAATATCTTAGTATCAAGCACTAATTTCAGATTTGTGAGTAATAGAATCATAGAACACCAGAACTGGAAGGGACCTTGTGAGGTCATCAAGTCCAGTCCCCTGCCCTGACAGCAGGATCAAGCACCATCTAGACCATCCCTAATAGATGTCTATCTAATCTGATAGATTCCACCCTGACAGTTAGGAAGTTTTACCTAATGTCCAACCTAAACATTCCTTGCTGCAGTTTAAGCCCATTGCTTCTTGTCCTATCATCAAAGGCCCAGGAGAACAATTTTTCTCCCTCTTCCTTGTGACACCTTTTAGACACTTGAAAACCACGATCATGTCCCCTCTCAGTTTTCTCTTTTCTAAACTAAACAAGCCCAGTTCTTTCAGTCTTCCCTCATAGCTCATGTTCTCTAGACCTTTAATCATTTTTGTTGCTCTTCTCTGGACCTTCTCTAATTTCTCCACATCTTTCTTGAAATGTGCCCATAACTGGACACAATACTCCAATTGAGGCCTAATCAGCGCAGAGTAGAGCAGAAGAATGACTTCTCGTGTCTTGCTCATAGCACTCCTGTTAATGCATCCCAGAATCATGTTTGCTTTTTTTTTTTTTTTGTAACAGTTTCGCACTGTTGACTCATATTTAGCTTTTGGTCCATTATGACCCCTAGATACCTTTCTGCAGTACTCCTTCCTAGATGGTCACTTCCCATTCTGTATGTGTGAAACTGATTGTTCTTCCTAAGTCAAGTACTTTGTATTTGTCCTTATTAAACTTCATCCTATTTACCTCAGACCATTTCTCCAGTTTGTCCAGATCATTTTGAATTATGACCTTATCTTCCAAAGCAGTTGCAAACCCCTCCCAGCTTGGTATCATGTGCAAACTTAATAAGCGTACTCTCTATGCCAATATCTAAATCGTTGATGAAGATATTGAACAGGACCGGTCCCAAAATAGACCCGTGCGAAACCCAATTTGTTATGCCCTTCCAGCATGATTTTGACCATAGATATAATAACAATTCCTGATTTTTTTTTACCATAGAATTAGGATATAATGATTAATTATTTAAATTGACCAAACGTGCATACTGGAACTGCAGAAATTTTCCATGTAAGGTGTTCCAGAGGCTATCTTGTATGTTGTTACATTTTTAAGAAGCAGAGATTGATGTGCTGAGGAAGTGTTTGAAGAGTGCTCTATGTTGTATATACAGTTGTGGTATTGTACATAACATAAGAACATAAGGTATCAATCAGTCATTTAGTTTTATTCTGGTTGCTTTATTTTCCAACAGGATTTCTAACTCAGCTCTAAAATTTAATTCATTACTTAATTTTACTTCTTGAACACAGAGAAAATAAATCACCGAAGGGAATCAACCTTCCTTTATAATTAAACTCCTAAAGATAATAATGACTAAGTAAATGTAATAAAACAGACAGTCATATCCCAAAGCCCTTATATTAATAGGACCCACTTGGACTAGTACTTACCTGCTAAAATAAACTGTTACGCTATCCTTCTGCTCTGTGTTCTGATTTAGAATGAAGTCCTGGCCAGTAACTTTAAATGAGGTTGCCACTTAATAAATAATGTCTAGTATTTTCAAACCTAAGTGCCCAACATTAGGCTGCAAATTTATTTTTAGATTTCCAATTAAAAACAGACAGATATTTAATAATATTACAGAGCATCAGCAATTTCCATTGGCTTAAGTACAACCTGAGGATGCATAGGAGCTTTGAAAATAAAGAGACTTTTATCGGGGAGCCTAAAATGCTAATTTAGGAGTATAGCTTTGGGCACCCAGGTTTCAAAATTTTGTTTAATGATTTTAAATTACACACCCATAGAGTCACAACTAGGTACACATTGCCCTACTTAGGATATGGAACAAGTTGTAGGATTGGGTTCTGAATCTATGGACAGTGGGGATAGACCACAGTTCCCTGATCCCAAGTTCACCTGTTTTTGTCACCTACATTGTACTTTATTGTGCAATCTCAATGCTTGTGTGTCATCAAAATAAATGTCATGTCCTTGTGTATCATTCAAAGAAATATTATATTAAGGACCAGATAATGCTTTCCTGTCTCACATTTTGGATGTTGTGTTACTCTGAGAGTAGTTCCATTTCGATTTGATACTAAATAATTAAGCAAAATAAAAGTAATAATTCCTAGGTATGATTATAAAATTAAGTCATGCCTGTCATCAATTCTAGTCAAAGTTTTAGAAGCTGTGATTAATAAACTGCTTCACACTGATAAAAGTACACTGTTTTTTGTGCTATTCTAAACTGTTACAAACAGAACCACAAAAAAATGACTACAGTTAATATGGTAGCAGCTGTGTGATTGCCATTACATTAAATGACTTAATGAATACAGATCTTGAAGCAATAAATCAAAATTCAAACAATCAATAATAATCAAGTAACCAAAACATTTCAAGCACTTAAAATATATTAAATGAACACTTCAATCAAGATGAGTACCTGCACATGCTCTGTCTGCTAACCTAATTATTTCCTATAATCAAACCTAACTTTCTGAGTATATAATGTGGCAAATCTTTTGTGTTTTAGAATAAAATTATTACCTGAAGAATAGCTGATAGCACACATAAAATCACTTACTAGTTTCTAAGGTAGTCTCATAAGCATAATGAACAATAAGTTCATTCTAAGATCTGTGCCGATGTAAAAAGTAATGAATGAAAGAAGGAATGGCTCTGTAAATATATAGAAGAAATTACTTTTTTAGTTCCAGAGATATGATCCTGTCCGTTAATGCAAAGGTAAAAACAACAACCTTTTCACAAGTATTAGAGGGGTATCTGTGTTAGTCTGAATCTGCAAAAGCGAGGAGGAGTCCTGTGGCACCTTATAGACTAACAGATTTATTGGAGCATAAGCTTTCGTGGGCAAAGACCCACTTCGTCAGATGCATGTAGTGGAAATTCCAGAGGCAGGTAAAAATATACAGGCATAAGAAAAGAGTACCAATCAAGAGTAAGGCTAGAGATAACAAGGTCAATTCAGTCAGGGAGGATGAGGCCCACTTCTAGCAGCTGATGTGGAGGTGTGAACACCAAGCGTATGTCTAAACTACACCTCTCTGTTGGCAGAGGGATGTAAATTAGACACATCAAAAGTGCAAATGAAGCCGGGATTTAAATATCCCGTGGTTCATTTGCATAATGGCAGCTGCCACTTTTTTTCAAAATGGGGCTTTTCGAAAAAAAACGGCAGTTTAGATGGGTCATTTTTGACAGAAATGCCCCATTTCAAAAGATCCTATACTCCTCAAAAAATGCCCCGTCTAAACTGCCATTTTTTTCTCAAAAAGCCCCGTTTCGGAAAAAAGCGGTGGCCGCCATTATGCAAATGAAGCATGGGATATTTAAATCCCGGCTTCATTTGCACTTTCGATGTGTCTAATTTACATCCCTCTGCTGGCAGAGGGGTGTAGTTTAGATGTACCCCAAGAGAGGAGAAACTGCTTTTGTAGTTGGCTAGCCGTTCACAGTCTTTGTTTAATCCTAAACTGATGGTGTCAGATGAACTGTAGCTCAGCAGTTTCTCTTTGAAGTCTGTTCTTGAAGTTTTTTTGTTGCAGGATGGTTACCTTTAAATCTGCTACCGTGTGTCCAGGGAGATTTAAGTGTTCTCCTACAGGTTTTTGTATATTACCATTCCTGATATCACAGACACTCATAGTATCATTTCTTCCAGACAACTGTTGCATTAGGCAAATTAAATTACATCTTTTAAAAAGGAAATTAAATCCAAAATTCCATTTTATATGTTAAATTCTGAGTGTTGCAGTCTGATTTGCATAAGTGCTAATGTCCGTTTTTATGGACCCAATTGTAGATTGGGGTCCCTTGAACCCTGAGCCAGCAAAAAGACTAAGGGTATGTCTACACTGCATAGCTTTTCAGGGATACCCCAGAAAATCTCTGCCATGTCCAACGAAAAAAAGTCAGAAAAGTGGACGCGTTTTGTCGAAATACCTGTAAACCTCGTTTCATGAGGAAGAAGGGATGTTCCAAAAGAGGGTTTTTTCCCAACATTTGGCCCCGTGTAGACGGGCCAAATTTCGGAAAAGCCTCTTTCGGAAGTAAATCAGAAAAAGATACACAATTTGCATACCACAAATTGCATTTCTTTTACCAATCGATCTTTGTAGTCTAGACAGTCTGACACACACAATATTCTACATATATTTCAGTGGGAATTTTCAGAGTGCATAAAGTTAAGCATCTGCATAAATCTTGGCAGGATCATTGTCTTAGTCTGTTACAGAGATTGACAAAAGCCAAGATGTTGAATTTAGAATAATTTTACATATGCAGAGATGTATTTTTCTACAAAATAACTTCTCTTACACTGGGCAACAACTTGCCTGCTATTTACAGATACATTTTTAGAAATTAACATATTGGAATATAAGGCAAAGGCTGCCATGATTGAAACATTTATCATTACTCTGTATTAATGATGTATTCTCACCGAAAATTCAAAGTTAAGTGTATCTTTAAAAGAGAGTGTCATTCATTTTACAATAGTGTTTTAGAAACTGCTGATGAAATTGTCTGCTGAATGACTGATATAAACTATGTGTATCAAGCCTACAAAATGTTAAAGGTTTCAATCATTCAAAAGTACATGAGCATATTTTAGCATCCCTCACAATTTGGTAAAGTGTTCACTAATGTTGAGGGGCACAACATTTATATATTCAAAACTTCTTAAAAATAGAGAAGAGAGGGAATTGCTTTGCTTTTTCATATACCATACAGTTGAGCTCTCTTGCAGTGAATTGATTTATTCAGCATCCCAATTTGCTATGAATGGGCAGTTCAGTCTAATTGAAATTACAGGTTGGATATTTCAGTACACTGAAACAATTCAAGATTTTGTAGGGGTGAGGAACCTAAGACCCAGAGGCTTGCCTGGGTCCACCCCCAAGGCTGAGGGCCCCTCCCAGCATTGGAGTACCTGCACTGGTGCTCCAGACCCCCAATGTCCAACCGTGAGGCTGGAACACACAAAATCTAGTAGTCTGGGCTCTCCTAGGCTCTGGCATGTAAGGGGAATGTGGGTAGTGTCTTTTTCCTTCTCAGTTGGGGGCCACATCAGTGAGGGCTTATGTTTTTTGTGTGGGTTTTTTTTTTCCTTCTCACCTGTGTGCGTCCCCCGACTAATTTTTCCATGGATGAGTGGCCCTGGCCCAGAAAAGGTTCCCCACCCCTATTTTACACAACCTTCCCATGCAGGATTGAGATCAGGCGAGGCACTTCAAAATTATTCTTTAGAGAGTGAAAACAAGGTGGGAAAGCCTATGCCTCTGGTATTGTCTTCCCTAGTCAGTCTTATGGAGACAGAGTTTATTGGCCTTCCGTCCCATCTGTTTACTCGTTGTTTTTATATGTTCCACATTATCATATTCTATGAGTACCTTTGTCTTTACATGCATTTTTGCTTATAATGTCTCCTTGATTTAGGGAAGTTATGTTTTATCAGACTGTGATCGTGGGATACGTTTGGGATCGGTTTGAGACTATTCAGTACTACATTTAATGTGTCAGTTCACATTTTTTGTCTTTCTATATACAACCATAGAATCATAGAATCATAGAGCTGGAAAAGACCTCAGAAGGTCATCAAGTCCAGCCCCCTGCTCTAGGCAGGACCAATCCCAACCAGAGATTCCAGAGGGAAAAACTGTGTTGCTGGCATGTTTGTGATTCTGGATTCGTGCCGAGATGGTTATTCATACTCTTTCAGAGAAAATAAGGGCATAATATGCAGCATATTTAACTTAAACCTTATAAAGTGATTGAAGGCAGTTTGCTGCAGAGACTTTGAATTGTTGAGGTATTTCTTTACACATTCCTGTTTTTGTCAGCGATTTCAGAATTGCAGTTATCGGTTCTATATTTTATAGGCTTATGAGTCTTTTGAGTTCCACTTTTTGGTAGTTCCTATCCTTGTGCAGTTGGGTAGAATACAAGTTAATAGGTATTGTGGATGGGTAATCCTTTTTTTCTGGAAGCATGTTAAGTGATGATGTTCTGAAATCTAATGGCATAATGGTTTTGATGTGTCATATAAAACTTATGTGAATTTATTGCTTTTTCGTATTATTTAGAGTTCCATAAGCTTTCCATTTTAAGAAAAGGACTTTACCACCAAATAAAAGGTCTTATATGATATCTATATTGAATATATATATATATAGAAAAATACAAAGTAAGTGTGTGACATATAGAAAGTAATCAAATAAAAAATGAATTTAATACTAAGCTCTTTAGCTTATTCTAAGAAAATCTCATTCTTATTCTTTCTAGCCACTACAGAGCTTGAAAAATTTCCATGCATCTCCTAGCAAGGTTATGAAACCAGTGAACCAGAAGAAGATGCAAAAGCTATTTGTGGTGCGGGAAGGGGACATGTCAATAATGTCCAAAGGCTCTGGCCTACCAGCAGCACAACTTCTGAGAATGGGAGGAATCTGAGATTACTGATAGGGTTCTGGCCCTCGTCTTGGTTTGGTATTCCATGTTTTGAATCTGTCAGTGATAGGTTCCTTACACATTTGAATCTCTATCCCGCTCCCATCTGCAGCTGCTGAAAGGCAAAAGAATATTTTGGTCTCTTCTAATGCTGTTTCGTAACTTCTTATCTTCGTACTCCTCCCTTTCACTTAGGGGTTAAAGATTCTTCTCTCACATAAATAAGTTCATTTCCTGCCTTTATTACTGCTGCTTATTTTAGCTTTGCCAAGAATCAGAAACATGAGATTGACCTGACTCTCAACATTTCAATGCAACAGACAAAATTCTAAAAAACAGTTTCTTGCCATTTCAACCAGAATGGGCATTGTCTCAATGACCTGATTACCTGCATCCTGCTTCAAAGATATTTTAACACAAGACTTCAAAGAGAAACCTCTGAACTGTCATTCATGCTTAAATTTGACACTTTACAAATGGGCCTTAAGAAAGATGCTAATTATCTTACCCATTACAAAGATAGCGTCCCCAATTATCACCTCTAATATCATTAGCTCATAGACATTACCCTCCCCCCCCATGCCCCTTCTGTTCTAAAATCTGATTTGTCTATTTTATATGTGTTCACTTTTTTTGATTGTATCCCTTTGGTATATATGGTCATGCCAATTTTCTTCCACAATTTGATCTGAGGAAGTGGGTCTGGCCCACGAAAGCTCATAACCTAATAAACCATCTTGTTAGTCTTTAAAGCGCTGCATAGTCCTGTCTTTTGTTTCAGCAAGACCAGACTAACACAGCTACATCTCTATTACTATTCTAATAACAAAAGTGACACTGATTACAGTTGTCTGATTTTTGCATTGCTGTTGCTTGCCAAAGCTGTGATAGCAACAGCAGGTGTGCAGTGGTCTGACCGCAGACTGAGGAAGATGGACTTGTGTTCTTTTGGGAAAGGTTTCCTTGTCCAAGAGAGTAGTTTTCCATTTGCCAGTTAAAGCAATTTTTCAAGTTCTGACCATGATCTACAGAATGTACTGAACATAAACCCTAGTTCAATTGTATCTGGAAAAAAGAAAGTGAATGAATGTTGGTCCAGATTCAGAATCAGTGAATGTTTGACATTACTTAAAGCTTTAAATAAGGAAATTTAGTTGAAATCTTTTCCAACTGTGTATATACTTTTAGCCACTGGTGGAAGAGTCTCATTAATTAGACCACCAATATATCTGGAAACAGAGCTTTTCTATGGTGCTGTGCTTTGTGGGTGAGGGCTGATATGAAAGGTTTTGTTGTTGTTGTTGTTGTTTTCATTCTGTTCACTTATACAGCATTCAAATAGACTCTCTAGTGAGCATTATTGATCCCTGCCCTTTGGTCTTCCAGCCTCTCTACCCTTGTCCACATGTAGAAACTGACCTACAGCTGCCAACAATTGTCAGGTTGAGACTTCATGCTCTGTGAAATGGCATGAACAATGGCTTGGTCCTGTCAGCATCAGCAGGTAAACTATTTTCGTTGCTGGTTCAGGTGACAGGCCTCTGACAGCAAGAGGTCAATTTCCTAGCTGGAAAGCTGATAGGTGATGTCTTCTGTCACCATCAGAGCAACTTTTCAGCTGTCCAGGGCAGAGGTCTAGTTAGAACAAATTAAACGGCTGTTGGAAAAGCTTTTAACTTGGAGAGAAATCTCCCCAAAATCATAAGACATCACTCAGTATACATAGAACAATTTGTTGGTATAAAATGCAGAACTGAAGACTGCAAAAAGTGTCTTAAATTTTGTTACTAAGCCGATATTCCTCCACTTCTGTTTGGAAAAGGACAAAACATATAGTGCATCATTATATATGGGCTTGTTACAAAAAGCAGATCAGGCAAGCAACGGTTAATAGCTCTAGGAAGAATTGTTCATACTGAGGATATCAGTCTTTTGCATGCTGACATTGATGTTACTGTCAGTTGACAGTGAGCTTTGTAGTCAATCTCTTGAAGTACAAAAGGTCATGATTCGGAAGCTGTCATTAAAAGGTTCTCCTGTTTTGTAGGAGAGGTACATCCTTTATTCCTTTCATAATGGGAATCCTTGTACCAGATGAGACCAGCCATAAGTAGTTGTTAGAATAATGGAAAATAGGTTAAATTGGTGTATTTATTATGTATTTAATATTTCCAAATTAGAGGTACAGAGTAAGAAATAATAGTAAGCTGTCTGTCTGAAACTGGTCCCTGTATGCTGTGTATTGACGAGGTTTTTTTCTGGACAGATCATCAAGGTCTATTTTACTGAGAATATCAAAGTAATCAATATGGTATTTCAGACTACCTGTGTGGCAATAAACAAATAGAAAAGTATGTGAATGACTGAGTTATTGTATTAAATGGCTGATATAACTGCATGCACAAGAGCCAGATGAAACGAAAGTATTTTTGTTCTGTCCCTGGTTCTTTCTCACTTTCATCTTCAGCATCAGTTGGGGGCCTACTTGAGTGGAGGAGTACATCCATGTAGGTCACATTGCACAACTGAAGCTTTAGTTAATCTATAGATTTAACCTGGCAGAGAATGTGATGGCCCAGTTGTCCAGTGGAACATCATCAGTATATTAAACCAGTGTTCCAAAATTGTACTTGCTCTCTGCTGGCTTGTGTACTGAATTTAATGTTTTGTCTTATAGCTACAAAGCTCTGGATGGGCCAGGGTCAAACAGACCACCTGGCTGTTCTCAGTAGTGACAAATGGCAGAACAAGGAGCAATGGTCTCAAGTTGTGGTGGGAGAGGTCCAGGTTGGATATTAGGAAAAACTATTTCACTAGAAGCACTGGAATGGGTTACCTAGGGAAGTAGTGGAGTCTCCATCCCTAGAGGTGTTTAAGTCTCGGCCTGACAAAGCCCTGGCCGGGTTGATTTAGTTGGGATTGGTCCTGCCTAGAGCAGGGGGCTGGACTTGATGACCTTCTGAGGTCTCTTCCAGCTCTATGATTCTATGACACCTCTCAAAATTATTCTATTGTGGTGTGACAAATGGAGGAGCAAATAGTTCTTTAGTTTGAACAAAATGGAGTTGCTAGCAGTGTCTCCAAGAGGCACTCTTGATTTGGGAATACCCATCAATTGGCCGACATGTCACTTCAGGGGGTTTTGCAAAGCCCACTTTTTGTCCTGGGCATTTTAGGAGGATAGGCATTATGAGACAAGATGAAAGATTTTACGGGTTTTTTCTTACTGCTTTGAGTGCATAACTAGCTTTTTATTGTTGAGTTAAGCTGCCTGGATTTCTTTGAGTGGAAGTGTTTTTAGGCTTTCATATATTTTAATATCTTCTCAAATGAAGTAAAGCTACTGAGGGTCTCTGCTTTTTAGAAATTGAAACAAAGTTGATTCTGATGCAAGAGGTTTCCAATGATGTCCATCTGCCTGCCAAAGACTTTGGATGAGAAACTTTGTTAAAAACCAGCTTTGTGTGAGTGCATCTATGTATGCATAATGCATGAATATGTGTATATAATTTATAATATGTATATAAACTGCATGGTATAATATGTGTATAAACTGCATGGATTTTTATCTTGTGATACAAGTTCTTCTTGATTATTATCTATAAAATATGCCTTTAAACTTCTTTGACTTTGTAAGAAAGAAAGAGGAACTTGAAAATCAATGAAAATGTCCATTGTGGCAGTAAACATATTTCATGTTTGTTTTTATTAGTTCTGTGCTGATATTTCTTAGCATAATTCCATTTTTATACTGATTGGCCAAGGGACACTAAGGGCAGTCATTTCTCTGTAAACTTGAGATGTACTTAAATAATGTAAAACAGATAATCAGCTTGAAGCAATTAGATGGGTTAGCATAGAATAAAGGGCTGTCCATGTTCCAACACTGGTTATTGGCATGTAGCTCCCATTACCAATAACAGTTCAAAATATACCCCAAGAGTCTTTCATTTGGGGTGTTATTTACATATCCAAGCAAATCATGAAAATGGTATTTATAAAAGAGTCTGACACCAGCTGTATATCAATATGTACATTTCCTTAATTTACAGCATATACGGTACATCTACACAGCAGCGTTATTCCGAAATAACTTAGTCCACATCTACACAGCAGTCAGTTATTTCGAAATAGCGTCAAAATACTGTCAAGCTGGAGGACTGCTTACTCTGACTCCTGTAACCCTCATTGTACGAGGAGTAAGGGAAGTCTGAGGAAGAGAGCTCTATTTTGAAATAAGCTATTTCAAAATAAGCTATGCAATTCACATAGCATAATTTGCATAGCTTATTTCAAGTTAAGCCCAGCTATGTAGACACACCCTTAGGCTACATCTACACTGCACAGTTAGGGTATGTCTACACTAGCCCCCTAGATGGATCTAGGGAGGCTAATGAGGGCGACCGAAATTGCAAATGAAGCGCTGGATTTAAATATCCTGCGCTGATTATGTTCAGCTGTCGCCATTTTAGAAATTGACTAGCTCGGTAACTGCCCGCTTCTACACGGCAGTGAACGGGATTATGAAATAAAGCCTAACTCGAATTAGCTGGTAAACCTCATTGCAGGAGGAATACCAGCTAATTCGAGTTAGGCTTTATTTCGAATCCCGCTTCACTGCCGCTTGTAGACGCGGGCAGTTACTCGGCTAGTCAAATTCTAAAATGGCGACCGGCCGAACATGCAAATCAAGCACGGGATATTTAAATCCCATGCTTCATTTGCAATTTTGGACGCCCTCATTAGCCTCCCTAGATCGATCTAAGGGGCTAGTGTAGACATACCCTTATTTCGGAATAATCTATTCCAGAAGAGATTTTCTGGCATAGCTTATTTTGAAATAGAGCGTCTACACACAAAATGCATATTGAAGTAGCACTTATCTATTTCGAAATAGAGTGTCCTCACTGATTGGATGCTGAATCGCATCCAAGGCCACCTGGAACCAATTCAGGAAGGGCATCAGGTCAGCAGTTACTTTGTGTGGCTGCTGCTTGAGGCTATCTTAGGTTTGTGCTTAAAGGGACCCTCCGGACAGCTGTTTCTCAGCTTTTCCTGCTTGCTTGCCTACCTCTCTGAGGGTCGGAAAAGCATTTTATCTTCTTGCTCTCGTTGCTTTGCTTCAGGACACCACAGCACTCTCCGCTATAGAGCCGGTGCCTCCGGTCAGTTTTCAGCTCTTGCAGCTCTTGCAAGTCATGCAGCAGTTTCCACATGCAGCCTCCCAGGCTCTGCAGGAATCCAAGCCCCAGCACTTGTGGCAGACCCTCCTTCGGTCTGTGCAGGCGTGACTCCTGCAGCTGGATTCCACCCACCCTGCCTTGGACACTGTGCCCCTCTGCATCTGGCACCTGGACACCAGTGCAGACCGGTGGGACCACATAGTTTTGAAGCGCTGGGAAGACCAACAATGGATCCAGAAAAAAGGACACATTCCTGGAGCTCTGCGAGTGGCTCACCCCTTCCTTAAGGTAATGGGACATGCACATGAGACCCACCATCTCCCTCCAGAACGAGTCACCATTGCCCTTTGGAAGCTCTCCATGCTTGACAGCTACCAATCTGTGGGGAACGAGTTTGGCATAGGGAGATCGACTGTTGGGGCCCTGGTCATGCAGGTATGGCATTCTCCGACTATTGTCCCTGAGGGGGGTGGAAGGATGGAATGGGCTTCCCTAGGGAAAGTGGGGTTGCAAGCCCTCTCCCCATGAGGTTTTGTTTAGTCCCACCCTCACAAAGCCCTGCCAGGGGTTGGGGTGATTGGAGGGGGTTGCTCCTGGTAAGTGGAGTAGAGGGAGACTAGGAGGGAGGACTGGGGGAACTCTCAGGCACCCTGGAACCCCTGTGAATCTCTGTTTGTTTGTCACCTTCTGCAGGTGGTCATGGCGATCAGAACCATCCTGCTCCGCAGAGTCATCCACCTTAGAGATGTGGACACCATCATCGCTGGATTTGGTACCTTGGACTTCCCCAAATTCACGGGACCTACATCCCCATCCATGCCCCAGACCACGTAGCATCAATGTACATTAACCGGAAGGGGTACTTTTTGGTGGTCCTGCAGGCCGTGACTGTCCACCGGGAACAGTTCATTGACATATACGTTGGGAGGTCGGTGAAGGCACATGACACACTCGAGCGTGTTCCAGAAGCTGCACACCGGAACTTTCTTCCCCGACTGCACCATCAGGGTCAGGGACGTGAACATACCTGTCTGCTTGGTGGGAGATGCGGCCTATCCCCTGCAGCCTTGGCTCATGAAGCCCTACACTGGCAACCTCAACCCCTCCAGAGAACTATACAGTGCCATGTTAAGCAGGGCCTGCATGGTCATGGAGGGCACTTTTGGCCATTTGAAGGCATGCTTTAGATGCCTCCTTTCTCCCCTCCCGGACCTCGGGAAGCACAATATTCCACATGTGGTGGCTGCGTGTTGTGTTCTGCATAACATGTGTGAAAGGAAGGGGGACACATTCCTCCCAGGTTGGATGCAGAGGCTGACCGCATAGGCAGGGCCTATGAACAGCCGCATGTGGCTGACATTCAGCAGGCCCAGCAGGCATCTGTGCGCATCTGAGAAGCCCTGAGGGAGAGCTTTTCCCCGGGAGACCAGAGACACTCTCTCTTGGGTTGCCCCACTGGGTTCTTCTGCTTCAACCCTCACTGCCGTCCCTCTACTAACTCCTCCCTTCTCCACTTTCCCAATGAAAAAATAAACAACACATTTATTTTTGAAAACCTAAAAACGCTGTTTTCTCTATGTGGGGTCAAAGAAACTGGGGAAAGAACCTGGGAGAGGGGAGGAGAGCGGGTGGAAGAAGGGTGGTGGTGAGAACCTTGGAGGAGGAAGGAGGGAGCTGAAATGAAGAGAAGGGTGAGGAAAGGCCCCGGGTTGGGGCTGGGTGTGGTGCCAAGCTCCGCGGCGGATCCCACCACCACGGGTGCAGGGGCCTCGGCATCCATGGTGGGGGAGGAAGAGTGTTGAGGGAGAAGTGGGAGGGGGAGCGGAGGTGGGAGAGGGAGTGGAAGGAGGAGCTACCGCAGAAGTGGCAGCAGAGGCTGGAGCTGGAGGAGGCATCATGCTCATTACGAGGGAGTGCACATCCGCGCATATGGAGCGGCTCTGCACAAACAGCTCCCACCAGCTCTCCCCGATGCAGCTGCAGGTCCTCCTAGACCCAACCCTGGATGGTCTGCTCCAGGGCTCAGAGTGCCGCCAGGTGCTGCCGCTGGAACTTGTCCATGGGACGGTGTTGCCTGTGGATGCCTCAGGTCCGGGAGGCTGTTCCTGGTGTTGTTGACTCCCCCCGCCCACCCCCGCAGCTGGTCTGGCTGTGGAGAATAAAAAGAGATGGTCAGTCATCCCAGGGGCCACCGTGCCTGAAGCCTAGCCCCCATCTGTGAGCCAAGAGCAACAGCTCTCATCTCTGTCGCAGGCGATGTGCTTGGAGCAAGGCCATGTGCACTCTGGTCAGTGGTCCCAGATGTCCCTGGGAGTGGGAGCTGCTCCGAGACTGTGGGCATGCCTGTGTGCAAGACTGCTGAGTGTGTGTGTGTGTGTGTGTGTGTGTGTGGATGTCCTCTGCCTCCTTCTAAAGGTGGCTTGTGGAGGGAGGGTGTCCCACCCTGGATCAGGAGCATGGCAGGCCTCTCCAGACACCCGGTGGCCAATAGCACAAGGGTTCTCTATGGGCTGTGTGCCCAGGAGCGGCATGGCACATTCTCTCATGTGAACAGGCTGCTGTGCGATCCATGGCCAGCAAGGGGCAAGCGTGGAACACCCAGCTCCTCCTCCCTGTTCCCCCGGCCATCCTCTCCACCCCCTGTATGAAGGGAAAGTGATGGCACTCACATGATGTACCTTCCCTGGCCTCAGACGACGCCTGGGACACGTCTACAGGGAGGGTTTCAGGCTCCTGGGTCAGCTGGGTGGTTAGGTTGGCCTTGTCCAGGTCCTGCTCCTCCTCGTCTCTCCCCTCAGCGAGGACGATGACGACGGGCATCTCAAGCCCAGAGTCTACAACCAGGTGGAGGGAAGGGACTGCCCTGCCCCCCAGGATGCTGTCCAGCTCCTTAAAATAAGGGCAGCTTTGGGGCTCTGCCCCGGATCAGGAGTTGCCCTCCCTGGCCCTGGCATAAGCCTGGCGGAGCTCTTTGACCTTCATCCATACCTGTTCTTGGTTGCGGATGTGGCCTTCCAGCCATCCGGTCGGCCATCTGGCCATAGACGTCCGCATTCCTGCATCTGGTGTGGAGATCCTGGAAGTTTGCCTCCTCTCCCCAGACCTCAACAAGGTCCAAAATCTCCGCACCAGACCAGGAAGGCGCATACCTCTTTTGGCCCCAGGCAGGCCCCTGGGAGTTCTCTGACTGGCTCATTTTGGGAGCACAATGAGTCAGGTGCAGCTGCAGGGTGGCTCAGGGCTGTCAGGCCTGCTGCGAACCACAAATTCTTTCTGCAGAGGCTGCAGTTTTAAGGGCTTCAGGAGAGGGGGGGAAAGAGTTTTGCTGAGTGTGGACAGAGTGGCCACCAGGGCACCCCGGGAAGAGCTGGTGGCCCCCTATTTCGAAATAGCAGCTATTCCCTGTCTACCCAGGCCCTATTCCAAAATATCTATTTTGGAATAGGTGCTATTCTTCGTAGAATGAGGTTTACAAAAGCCAGAATAAGCCATCCACTATTTCAAAATTATTTCAAAATAACTTTGCTGAGTAGACACACCCATAGGGTGTGTCTAGACTACAGGGTTTTGTCGACAAAAGTGGACTTTTGTTGACAAAACTATACCTGCGTCTACACTACCACCGAGTTCTGTCGACATAACGTCGACAGAACTCGGCAGTTTTGTCGCCGGCAGTAAACCTCATTCTACAAGGAATAATGCCTTTTGTCGACAGAGTTCTGTCGACAGAAGGTGTTATTGCATCTACACTGTCCTTTGCGTCTACACTCTCATGTCGACAAAGTGGCTTGCTTTGTCGACAGAACTGGATGTAGTCTAGACGCTCTTTGTCAACAGAAGCTTTGTCGATAGTATCTGTAGACAAAGCCTCTGTTGACAAAAGCCTATAGTCTAGACGTACCCATAGAGTCCTGAAGTTAAACTGTTATTTCATTTCAACTCTGTGTGCCTTATCAATTAACCTGAAGAGGGAAGTCCCTTTTTTTCAGACAATATGATATGGTATCATTGAAACGGCAGCAAGTCAGCCTCCTCCATTTTGTTCTGCCAGAATGCATCCACTTGATCTGCAAAAGATGGGAGGACATTTGTAGTATCCATGCTCTTTTCACACTTGGCTTCTCTGATGAAACTATCAACAATTGTAGAGTGTGGTTTTGGAAGCGGTGTGGTTATTCTCCCCACTTCCCTATATATACAAGAAAAGACATTATTAACGGTCAGATAAGCTCTTTCAATCACTACAGGCTTGGGCTAGAGTCATTTGTTAACCTGGTAGTGAAAGAGGGAGTATCTCATCACCCAGGCCTTTATGTCTTAGGGTTTGTAAACCCAAATAGTGTTTTTCATATTGATGCATTTCCGCAGAGGTACAGAAAGGCAGGTGGATATTACTGACGGTGTTGAAAGCCTGCCTGAACATTTCTTTTCATTTTTCAAATATGTTCTTTCTCTACTTTTTTTCCCCATACATTATGTTTTTCTTTCAGTACACTTTTGTGTTTCAGTCTTACACACCTTCCTGACATAAGAAAATACATAATACACCAAACAGCCATTGGCAATCACTTGATTACAGCTGACAGACTTTCACAGATTATTGTATATAGTACTATACACATTGGACTGATCTTTTTCTATTAGAATTCCGTTAGTAAATGAGTTTGATATGATTGGTTTATGAGTAAATATTTTAGGAAGCATTAAAAATATACAAATGATATGATGCGGCTTGTAGGAAAGTATTGAACTTGCCAGTGCCAAGGTTACTGGGTGAACTTGCAGCAGCTGTGCAGAATGGTAATAGAAAGAGAAGATACCCAGGAGGATTATGGTTTTTTGAAATGTGCATGCCGTTTGTTTTATGCTATGATTATTTTGTGTAGATATGATGGGCCATTCAGGCGTGCTAGAAAATGGCTCTAGACTGGCTGCACATACTGTATGTGCTGTAAACACTGGATTCTTGCTGGCTGTGGCTATATGCACAGAGAGCAAATCATTTTTTAACTTAGATGTCCATTTCCTTACTCCCAAAAATTTTAGGTTTTGTATTTTTAAATTAAATTATGATTTTCCTGTTTTAATGGTGTTTTTAAAATAATTTTTTAAAGATTCATGTGCCCCTGAGTTATTGATATATATTCTGAAATGTAACAGTGGTTTAAAGAAGTTCCTTTGAGAATTCCCTTACAATTAAAAAAAAGTATTTTAATACTGCTAATTCTCAGTTTTTGTGGAGTTTGGGCTAATACTTCACTGTCTCCTGTCTCCTGCAGAGTTTTGGAGCACTAGAGGTTTGTGTTCTCCCACATTAAATTCCCATTTCCTGGGGGCAGGCTTGTTTATTCCTTCCAAACTCACGTATTCATCCACTTCAAACTCTCTAATCTGCCCGTTCCTCATCCACCTGGATGTCTGACTCAGAATATCTGCATATCCCCACAAGCTGCCCCAATGGGCATCTGCTTCCACAGCTCTGTGGTGCTTTCAACATCTGCAAAGCCTTGAGTTAATTTGAGGCTCTACAGCACTGCAAGAGCAGCTGGGGCAAAGGGCTGAATAGGAATTGTGAGGCCTTGAACAGAAATGCTCTACTTAGAAGGTGATATTTTGCTTGCCTTCTCAGCATGAGCTTCTTAATTCAGACTTCACTGCTTTTCCTAGGTAAATTGTATCAAGGTTAGGCTTTCTGATTGAGCCAAGCGGAGAAGAAAATATAGGAAGGGAAATCCAACTACCGCTACATGCAGCACTACTCCTCCTCCTACTGGGATGCCCTCCCCTGGTGAGTGGCAGGAGCAGCTGAGCTGGTTCAGGGAAAGTGGGGCTGGGATCTGCTGGTTTCCCCCAACCCAGCTCCCCACTGCCAGGCGCCAGCAGCAGCCCTGTCTCATCTGCTGCTCCTGGCTGCTCCAATGGCCCTGTCTGGCCCCAGGGTACTGCCCTGCTAGACGGTCCCTCCATGGAGAGCCCCCAGGACCCAGATATTCCTGCTGACCTCCCCCCCGCCCCACCGACTGATCTGCAAGCACCTCTGTGCTGGTGGATGCCTGGCTGGAAATGGGAAGCAGACATTTTTGGGGGTGTAAACCCATCTACCCCTCTTGATGTGCAGACTATCTGTGAGTTGTTAATGCTTGGTTTACTGGAGGGGACATTCGTGTAAATGATATCTAGAGAACTGACTGTTTCATTTACAGAGTGTGAAATTGAATGCAGTTTAAGTCTTGGCTTGACAAAGCCCTGTCTGGGTTGATTTAATTGGGATTGGTCCTGCCTTGGGCAGGGGGCTGGACTTGATGGCCTTCTAAGGTCTCTTCCAGCTCTATGTTCTATGATTAAACCTTCTAGGCTGCTCTGTCGACATGGCTGAGTTAGTTCTACTTAACTCCCCGTGTTCTGTGGTCCTCTGCTGTCACGTCTATTAACAGTCTCATGTCTACACTGCAGCGTTTTTCCAGAAAAACTATATTTATATCCACACTGCTATTGCGTTCTTTTGACAGAAAGTCAAAAAGAACAGAGGGTTTTTTCTGACAGTTATAAACCTCTTTCTACAAGGAAGAAGCCTTTTTCTAAAAAAGCTTTTTTGGAAAAAGGCATGAGTGGACACAGAAGAGGGAGTTCTTTCAAAAGAAGAGGCCTCCAGGAAATAACACAGGTGCCCAGGTGGCTGCTCTGTCCATACTAATCACAACTTAAATGCGAGACAGCGTCCAATTAATGTGGACGCTATCTTTCAAAAAAGCACATCACTTTTTCATTGCACTTTTGCTGTGTGGATGCTCTCTTTCAAAAAAAAAGGTTTTCTGGAAGTAGTGTCAGAGAGGTAGTAGTGTTAGTCTATGAGGGTATGTCTACACTAGCCCCCTAGATCGATCTAGGGAGGCTAATGAGGATGACCGGAATTGCAAATCAAGCCTGGGATTTAAATATCCCGCGCTTGATTTGCATGTTTCTGGCTGGTCGCCATTTTAGAAATTGACTCGAATTAGCTGGTATTCCTCCTGCAATGAGGTTTACCAGCTAATTCTAATTAGGGGCTTTAAATTGGAATCCCGTTTCACTGCCGCGTGTAGACGCGGGCAGTTACTTTGGGCTAGTCAATTTCTAAAATGGCGACTGACCGGTAACATACTAATCAAGCGCGGGATATTTAAATCCCGGGCTTGATTTGCAATTCCGGTCGCCCTTAGCCTCCCTAGATCGATCTAGGGGGCTAGTGTAGACGTACCCTAACTGTAAAAATGATGAGTAGTCCTGTAGCACCTTAGAGAATAACAAAAATATATTTATAGTATCATGAGCTAATCCAAGGAAGTGGGTTTTGCTCATGAAAGCTCATGATACTATGTCATGTCATAAAAGTCCCTCCAGGAAACTTTGGCATTCCAACTGCAGTGTAACTGATCATGGTACATTGACAAGTGATCCAAAACCATTACCAAATAAAGCAGGGATTCTCATACCCCTGGAGATACACAGAGGTTTTCCTGGGGCTTACATCAGCTCACCTAGCTACCTGCCAAGTTTTACAACAGCTTACATAAAAGGTACTAGTGAAGTCAATGCAAACTACTAATTTTTCATACAGACAAAATGAGAAAGGAAGCAATTATCCAGTAATTGTGTGCTGTGATGCTTTTATTATGATGTCCGATTTTGTAAGCAAGTGGTTTTATAGGCCTGGTTTACACTACAGGGGAAAGTCAAAGTAAGATACACAACTCCAGCTATGTAAATTATGTAGCTGGAATTGAGGTATCTTATGTCACATTTCCGCACCATCCACATAGCAGAAGGCTGAGGGGAGCAAATGCTCCTGTCGGCTTCTCTTACTCCTTGTGAGTCGCAGTAGTACTGGCGCTGATAGGGGCGCCCTTTTGCTATGTCTACGCTATAGCCTTTTCCACAAAAACATATGCAAATGAGGCAAAGTGTGGAATATCGCCCGCACCTCATTTGCATAATTAATGAGGCTCTGTTTTTGCGTAAGAGGCTTTTGCGCAAGAGCCGTTCTTCCGCATTTTTTTCCAGAAGAACGGCTCTTGCACAAGAGGGGTTTTTTGCGCAAGAAGTATCCATATAGACGTCTCCTTTTTGCGCAAAAGCCTCTTGTGCA
Organism: Rafetus swinhoei; assembly: GCA_019425775.1. Lineage (NCBI taxonomy): Eukaryota > Metazoa > Chordata > Testudines > Trionychidae > Rafetus > Rafetus swinhoei. The sequence continues at coordinate 34,198,273 of CM033443.1, read as the reverse complement.
AAAACAGAGCCCCATTAATTATGCAAATGAGGCACAGCGATATTCCACACTTTGCCTCATTTGCATATATTTTTGCGCGCAAGAAAGGGGCAGTGTAGACATAGCCCTCAAGTTAAATCTAGCGGGTCTATACTAAACCCGTTAAATCAAACCACAGAAGATCGACCGCAGCAACATCCACCTTCTGTGTAGTGTAGATGTGCCCTAAGTGAGGTGAAACTCAGGGTTCACAAGACAAATCAGACTCCTGTACTCCACTTTGGAATCAGGAAAGGTTGAAAAACACTGATACAAAATACAACATACATTCACAGAATTCACCTAATGTTATGGGCCAAATGCATGCATAACTCAGCAAAGCTTAAATCCATTCCTACTCCACAAAGCCCTTAAAAATGTATTCAGTTTAAGTTGTAATCAGTGGGATTTTAAGTACTTCTCTGAATGGCTCCACTAGCACAAAGCTACCTTTAAATCAACTTGACTAGCTATTGAAAAATCAGTACGAGGTAGGTGTCGGCTACTGTAACCTCTCTCTACCTCACGTGTGCTCAAAGGAGGAGGGGGTTGGCGTCTTGGGCATGTGTGCATCATATTTGTTGTAATGACTCCTATGGTATTACAAGCAGCCAGCACAAATTAGAGCAACTCCAGGGGACAGCCTGTCACAGAGCAGCCCTGGAAGAAGAAGAGCACAGAAGTCATTAAAAGCCACATTGCAAATAGTTGCACTGGCTGTCCCTCAACTGAGGATGTGGCCCAACATAGAAACCATTGTTTGAACAATGTCCAAGTCTTTCTGTTCACTTTGTAGTCTTATAAAACATATTAGGACAAAAGTAACTTCAGTAATCTATAGTTCTGTAAAATATTAGGGTATGTCTACACTGCCACCCTCGTTCAAACTAGGGTGGCTAATGTAGGCATTCGAACTTAGCCTGCAAGGAGGTTTAATGGTAGTTCGAATTAGGAGCTTTAATTTGAACTACCTAGTCCGTGCCGATGTAGCCGCGGTCAGGTAGTTCGAACTACGGGGGCATTTAAAAATGGCGGCGCCCGGGAACATTCAAATAAAGCCCAGGATATTTAAATCCCGGGCTTCATTTGCAAGTTCGAATACCTACATTAGCCACCCTAGTTCGAACGAGGGTGGCAGTGTAGACATCCCTTAGAGACTCATAGTTTTATACCATGCTCATCCAGTTGTATCTACCGAAAATGACTTTTGGCAGTGAAGGTATGTTAGTATTTGGCTTCAGGCATTTTTGGAGAGTACCTGGGTGTCTTAGTTGTAATGTAATCAGTGGTTTGGGAAGTTTAGACTTGAGATTAGACGAAGGTTTCTAACCATTAGAGGAGTGAAGTTCTGGAACAGCCTTCCAAGGGAAGTAGTGGGGGCAAAAGATCTATCTGGCTTCAAGATTAAACTAGATGGGTTTATGAAGGGGATGGTTTGATGAGATAACATGATCTTGGTAACTAATTGACCTTTCACTATCAGTGGTAAATAGGTCAATGGAGGGATGATAGGAGTTATTATAGAGAACTTTCTGGGTGTCTCGCTGGTGAGTCTTGCCCACATGCTCAGGGTTTAGCTGATTGCCATATTTGGGGTCAGGAAGGAATTTTCCTCCAGGGTAGATTGGCAGAGGCCCTGGAGGTTTTTCGCCTTCCTCTGTAGCATGGGGTACAGATCACAGCTGGAGGATTCTCTGCATATTGGGGTCTTCAAAATATTTGAAGGCTTCAATATCTGAGATATAGGTGAGAGGATTATTCTAGCAGGGGGTGGGTGAGATTCTGTGGCCTGCATTGTGCAGGGGGTCAGACTAGATGATCATAATGGTCCCTTCTGACCTTAAAGTCTATGAGTCTATGAGTCTGCATGATTTAAATCTTGAATGTCAAAAACAAAAATCTATCTTTTCTGCCATTAACATTGAACAGATGGATTCTGTTGGCCAAACTCCTGCCCCATTTCACAGAACCATAGTTAGCTTTCTGAATGAGTGAACTTAAGCTTGCTTTTCATTATGTTATTCAGTGTGGCTTTTGCTTTCTGTACACTGGCTATCATTGACGTGGAGGCAGAGGCCCTCATTTTCCTCTCTCACCATTGGCTTCAAAGGAGTTAATCCTGATTTACACCACCACATGATTAAAAAAAGAATCCACCCTACTGTCTGGATAAATGAAAGGGTTACACATTAAATCCTGCCAATGTAGCCATAATGTACGCATCCACAACTGTTCAACATTTTCCCCAAAATATACACCATAAAAGATAAATATGCTTTTACTGTAGGAGAAAATCTGTCTGAGTTTGGCTCTCTATTTGGCATCCATCTATCAATTATGGCAGAAATGAAGGGGAATCAGCTGCTTCATTAATTTTTAAAAATTTAAGGCCAAGGTTTGGTTTGGTTTCTCCTTTGCCCATTTCCACAAATGTTCTCTCTGTTTGGAAAATGTTTCAAGAAGTAAAGCCTCCCAGTAAAGCTGAGAAATTCAGGATTTTTATGTCCTAGATTTGATTTCAATAATTTTATCAGCATGACCAGATGTGAAAGGTTTCCTAAACCTAAGACAATATGTATTTGTGTACAGGACAGGTAATACCCTGGTTATAGGAAAGATGGGTTTTATATAAAGTATTCATTTTGTTCATATTTAGTGTCAGGTTATTGTCACTCAGGCTGTTCTTGTGTGTTTTTCCTTTCTTCCCATGTGATACTGATTTTATTTCTTTGTATATTAGTGTTTTGAGTTATTTCTGATATTTTGAGGAAGGAATTTCCAGGTGCTACTTTCTGTTTTGTAGGTTGAAGTTGAAAATGTCTTTGATTGTAATTTATCATTAGATTCCAGTTGAATGTTCTCAAAGTGTCCTTGGACACTTAGTGTTGCCTTTTTCACCTACAAAGCTGCTTTTCATGTCAAAAATGTGTATTCCTTTCTCTCCAGCTTGGCATGAGATCAACTGTCTGTGAGACATGGATCTGATAGAGCTTGTGTCATAAGGTCTTGACTTGACAGTAATAAAAAAATTACTCATATTTCATATCCCTCTGCCCTTCCAAAGACCTGAGGTTTTTTTACTTTTGAAGACTCCTAAAATCTTGGGACAGGAGTAAGGTGAATCGTACATTGTTGTCTTGCACTTAATGGAACTGTCCTTTAATTCCCAGCTGCAACAGCATACAAAGTGACTCAGGTTTAATTTGATGGAAAGTTACTTTTTCCATCTTTCCTTTCACTTCTGGCTTGTTTTGATTTTTGTTTTCTGCTTGTCATATGGAGAAACAGTGGAAATTGCTTTGACATTTTCACACACACACACACACACACACACACACACACACACACACACCCACACCAAGCTTGTATAAAATCCACAAAATATTTGGTCTTTTTAATAATAGTATTAGTTTGCTAGGACTTTGAATTGTTTGTTCACTTTGGAATGTTTGTTGAAGCATTCCAACACACTTGACAGAAGTGCAAGTTGTGATTTCTGTACTCTAATTGCATTGGTGGTTACCAGAGCTTGTATTGCATGGGTGGGAAACCTCCAGCCTGCAGGCCACACGTGGTTCTTCAGGGTTAGTTGCTGTTGGGCCGCCAGACAGTGTTTACTTGAGGAGTTGTAAGCACAGAGCCCTGCAGCAGCCAGTGGCTGCCGTTTACCATTCCCAGCCAGTGGGAGATGTGGGAAGTGGTGTGGGCCGGGCCACTGCTTTCCACAGTTCCCATTGGCTAGGAATGGTCCACTGGAAGCTGCAAGGATCCATGCCTGAGGACACTCAAGTATACAAACTGTCTGGTGGCCCGCCAGTGACTAACCCTGACAAATTGCAGCTATCCCTGGCTATGTCTAGACTACATCCGTCTAGCGGCAGAGGGATGTAAATGAAGCACTTTGAAAGTGCAAATGAAGCCGGGATTTAAATATCCCACACTTTATTTGCATAATCACATAATGGCGCTCTTTCAAAAAAGTGCTATTTCGAAATTGAAACAGCAGTCTAGACACAGTTCTTTTGCAAACGGGGCACTTTTTCAAAAGATCTTGTAAAGCTCATTTTTGAGGCTTACAGAATCTTTCGAAAAAGCGCCCCATTTTTGAAAGAACTGCGTCTAGACTGCGGTTTCAATTTTGAAATAGCGCTTTTTTGAAAGAGCGCCATTACGTGATTATGCAAATTAAACGTGGAATATTTAAATCCCGGCTTCATTTGTACTTTCAAAGTGCTTCATTTACATCCCTCTGCCAACAGAGGGATGTAGTCTAGACATAGCCCCAATCTGTCCCAATCTGAGACCTTGCAGTGCTCACCAGGACTGAAAATTCAGTCCAGCTGCAAGATGAAGCAATACTGTGCCTCATTTGCAGCTGAATATAGGCTGGATATAGCTTTCCGTTTCTGACAGGAAAGACAGTATTTTTATCATCTATAAGTATTGCACTATTCATTATGCTGAAATTATGCATTAGCCCAGCACAGTGGTGAATGTGATGAAGCAAGTGCCTTCAGAGTTCATGAAATGAATAGTAAGGCTAGTTCCCTAATAGTCAAATTGCTGGTAAACAACAATTGTCATTGCACTCATTGCAATTGAGTGTGATAACTCTTTGTTTGGGCAGCAGGAAAAGAGAACTGAGCTTCTTTAAGGAGTCCCTGCTGCATTTGGATTAGGAGGGGCAGGAAAGGGAATGGATTTACTTGAGCAGAGCCAAGAAGTGGCTGTTCTGGGGGGTGGGAAGGCAGGGCAGGATATTAAGAGCCCTGAATTCTGAAGGGAACTTTCTCTCTCTCTTTCTCCCTCTCTCCCTCTCTCTCTCTGTTTTTCTCCCTCTCTGTCTCTCTCCTCTAATCAGCAGCATTTCCACTTTGACATTGTAATGTGTTTAATGACAGTTTCTTTATGTATTCTGCAGACTGTTGTGATCTTAGCACTGAGACTATAAGGTGCGTCTACACAGCACAGTTATTTTGAAATAATTTCGAAATAACGGATGGCTTATTCCAACTTCTGTAAACCTCATTCCATGAGGAAAATGTCTCTTTGAAAATTGCTATTTTGAAATAGCTGTAGTGTGGACGCTCCACTGCTGATATTTCAAAATAGATCCTCCCCAGGGCCATTCAGTGTAATTACTCCCTCATGCTTCGTGGGGCTCTAAATCAAGGCAGTGCGCCCACACTAAGGGAGCCTGCCTCAGACTAATTTTGAGGCTTCCCTGTAGTGTAGCGCTATTTCAAAATAAGCTATATTGGAGTATTTCTTCCGAAATAAGCGTGCAGGGTAGACGTATCCCTACAGAACAAGCATGCAGTTATTCTTATTGTATATTTGATGCTAGAAGACATACCTGGCATTGCCCTGGTCCAAGTCTGGCCCAGGATGGTGTGGGCTGTGCAGACTAGCCTAGGGACAGGGGGCCACGCAGGGTGCCCGCCAGCTTCTCCTCAGGGCTGGCCTGGGGAGGGAGTTAGCACAGCCCACCCAATGGCTGTTCCCCATGACCATGACCAGCCTGGAGCAGCAGAGGCCGTGAAAGCACAGTGGATGTCTGCTCTCCAAGGGTGGCCCAGGACTAGCAGCTGCTCCCTGCTATGACACTCCTACCTTTCTGTTTGATGCTAAACACTCACATTCCATGCACAACCCATTGTCCTTGCACAATGAAACCCTGACCTTGCTTAAGTTATGGTAAGAGGAAACTGTATACCAAATTTGTTGGTCTTAGCTTTTACCACTTAGGAGTTCTTGAACAAACAGACTTACATATGGACAGACACAGATAGATAGATGCTCAAATTGTCTAAAAAATATAGTAGATTACATTCTCTCTTTCAAGTTCAATTGCTTATGTGATTTTAATCCAATAACTGGCTGACCATTAAACAAATTCAGAATATAGTCTGAAAGACTATTGCCTGTTTTTTGCTAATTAAAAAGAGGAAATGTCTCTAGAGCTAGATGTAGTTATCTTCACAGTTATGGGAAAGCTTTTCATTCACCTTATCTTGATTATCTTATATTCATGTTCATATTATTTAGATTACTTAGGGTTAGCAAAGATAGTATTACCAGAGGTAATACTAACTTTGTGTATAAAATTATATTTAAAATAGTCTTCTGATTTCCCCACTGATGTTTAGAAATGTCTTTCATATGATTCTGAAAACTGAACCACCACCAAACATATCCATGCTTCCTTTTCCTCTTTTTTTCTCAGTTTGCTCTCAGCTGCCTGCTAAATTTCAGTTTCAGCTCTGCTGTTACTGTTATTATCAAAACCTTCTTGCAGTAATAGGGGAAGAGTGTGCACCATCAAAAACAGTGAAACTCAAACTAAGGGGAAAAAAGTCTCTAATGTTGATAATAGAAATGTTAGGCATTTCTTAAGCCATAGTGGTGTGTTGTTTTTGCTGTTTTTTGGGGTTTTTTTTCTGTTTTTAAAAAGATTTTTAAATTGACTGTTTCCTTTTTTATGCAGTTTTATATCATAAGGTAACAACTCTGGTCAGTGACAAAGAAGATGAACTGACGCCACAAGAAATTATTCAGGTGTTAGAGAGTAAAACATTCATGTGTCAGGAAACAAAACTGAAGACAATTAAAAGAAAAGAAACCAGTGTATATACTGGGATTGAAATTATTTTAAATTTAATCTCAAAGCATTTTGAGTCACAATTTTCAGCAAATTTCACTCCTCATCTTTGATATCTATGCCCTTTCATTTGAATTTTTTAAGAAGGGGAGGGGGGAAGCAATCAAGGAAACTACAGGCCTATTAGACTGCCCTCTGTTGTATGCATGGTCTTGGAATAAATTCTGAAAGAGAGGGAGGGTAGTTACGGACATAGCTGTACATGTTTATTGAGATAAAATAAAACATGGTTTTATAAAAAATGGATCATGCCAGACTAGGCTAATCTGTTTCTTTGAGAAGATGATAGGGGTTTTGGGGGGTTTTGTTTTTTTAGACAAAGGAAATTTAGATCTAATATATATGAATTTCAGCAAGGCATTTGATATATTTCTACATGGTAATAGTTACTTTGGAGAAGATTGAGATTAATGTGAGAACTGAAAGATGGAAAGGAACTGGCTTAAGGGGAGATAACAACAGGTCATACTGAAAGGTGAACTGTCAGGTTGGGAGGAGGTTACTTGTGTAGATCCCCTGGTATCAGTCTTGGGACCAATATTATTTAAAATTGTTATCAGTAAAGTTGGCAAAGAACATGGGAGTGTGCTAATAAAGTTTGTAGAAGACACAAAGTTTGGAGGCATTGCCAATATTGAAGAGGACAAGAAAATCATATAAAGAGAGCTGGATGACCTTAAGAATGACCTTGGTGTGGCGGTGACAAAGGTTAATCCAGTCTTTGGATGCATCAGGAAAGATATCTAGTAGACACAGAGAAGTACCATTATACAAGACACTGATGAAACCTCATGTGCAATATTATGTGCAATTATGGTTTCTCATGTTTTAGAAAAATTAATTCAAACTGGAACAGGTGCAAAAAAAAAGGACTATTAGGGTATGTTTAGACTACAAGCCTCTTTCGAAAGTGTCTTTAGAGAGCCTCTTTAGAGAGCGTCTAGACTACAGCCAGTACTTTCGAAAAAGCGAGCCGCTTTTTTGAAAGAGAGCACCCAGGCAGTCTGGATGCTCTCTTTCAAAAAATCACAGTTTGCATTACATAGCGCCTTTTTTTGAAAGAGCACTTTCGAAAAAAGACGTTATTCCTCGTAAAATGAGGTTTTCTGCGGTCGAAAAACTGCCGCATTCTTTCGATTTACTTTCAAAAGAATGCAGCAGCAGTCTAGATGCAGGGGACTTTTTTTTTTTCCCAAAAAAAGGCCACTTTTTTCAAAAAATCCCTGTAGTCTAGACACATCTTTAGGGTGAATGGAGAAATATAAATCTTACTATATCAGAGGAGATTTGAAGAAGGCCGAGGGAAGATGTAATTTCTCTACGTATATCAGAGGGGATAAATACCAGAGAAGGAGAGGAATTATTTAGGCTGAGCACTCACAGGGTCTCAGGAACAAAAGGATATAAACTGGTGACCAATACCTTTAGGTTTAATTAGATGAAAGTTTCTAACCTTTTGAGGCATGTAGTTCTGGAGCAGCTTTCCAAGGGGAGTAATGGAAGCTAAAAAAACCTGACTGGCTTGGTAAGTTTGTGGAGGGGATGGTATAATGAGATTCCCTATAATGGCATTTAGCCAGTCTGGGTCTGCCAGTAGCAAATATCTCCAGTGACTAGTGATGGGATACTCGAGAGTGCTGAGTTACTACATAGAATTCTTTCCCACGCCTGGCTGTTGGTCCCATATGCTGAGGGTCTAACTGGTTGCCATATTTGAGGTTGGGAAGGAGTTTTCCCTGGGTCATACTAGCAGAGACACTGAGGGTTTTTTTGGGAGGGGTTGCCTTCCCCAGCAGGAAGCAGTAGGGGCTACTTGCAGGTTTAAACTACTGGAAATGGTGGATTCTTTGTAACTTGAAGTCTATAAATCATTATTTGAGGACTTCTCTAACTTAGACAGAGGTTAGGGGTCTATTATGGACTGTGTGAATGAGGTTTTGAGTGGTGCAGATGCGCAAGAGGTCAGATCATCATGATGATCCATTTGACCTAAACATCTATAAGTCTAATTCTTAGTACTTTCATGAAAAACATAGTTGGATTGGCCAATATTTCTTATAGTAACTGTACTGTATTCACCAATTTCTGCTGTGTGTTCTTAGTTTCTTCCTACACAAAAGAGGTATCTCTGAAGAAACTTCTCATGTTCAAATAGTTTCATACTTTGTATGTAGTCTTTGTGCCATTCAACTAATATACTATTTCTGAATTAAATGTGGCTTTTCTTGTCATTCTTGGGTGGAGGGGGCATTGCTTTGATTTCTAGAGGGGTTGCTCACCTCTTTATCCCTTCTGTTGACAGAAACACTTCCTCAGCAAATTCCTCTTTTTAATTAGTTGCATGATTCAAGTCCTGTGTTTCTGCATATATTGTGGTATTAAAACAAATGTTTATGCTTCCTCTTTGAAGACATTTTTGTTGGTTTTTTTTAATTTTAGAGATGACTATATATTAAGATAGCTGAAAGAAAAAATAATTTATGATGCTGTTTAGAGTGACGTGATATAATAAACAAAATTCATTAACTATATAACTGCCATTGGCCATAGGGTTATACTAGGTATGAATTTGATGCAGTGCTGTTTAAGTAATATATATGAAAGGAACTGTCATGTCTTATCAAAAAATTGAAAATATCATCTTGGCACATGAAAGGCTTTTGTTGTGTGCTTTATATACAACACTGAGTACACATTTAGAGAGCTTTTGAGGGGGTGACAATTTGATATCCACATTTCTAAGACAACATTTGGAATGTATTTTCACTTTCACCAATGCCTAGCATGGTCAATACTAACTGTATATGGACAATTTATTGTCCAACTGCATTTGATGAATGATAAAGTATACATGTGTGTCTGACATAATTTATACATCTTTGATTGTAATACTTTACATGGCTTTTTTTAGTCCATTTCCCTGTAAACTGAATGCACTGCTTGAAGACTTGATGGATACTGTTCATTGAACATGATTGTTATGAAACTGTATTTGGAATCTTAAAGTTTGAGGTCAAGCCTATATTTCTGGTTCACATAATATATAGTAGATCAGTTCGTAAATCATAGAGATTATGACCTTCCCTGTAGATGAAGCAGTAGCAGTATCATCTGTAGCAGTTTGGTGTTGGATCCATGCTCATTTTCTTGAAGAACTGGCAAGATTATAATGCACAAATTTGCTCAGGATTGCGTGTTTAAAATGTAGATCTCCCTCTTTATCATGTAGGCCTGTTCAGACCTTTTCTGGGTAGATTGGCGGAATGCTAAATGAGAAACTTGAATGCTGGAAAGGAGCAGGAGGAATTTGCTGTGGTTCAGGTGGGAGACAAACAGATTAGGATTTAGCTGTTGGAGAGATGATGTGTCAGATTTCAGATGCGTTGTGGAAAATATAAGTGATAGGATTTGGCAACAGCATCTATTTGTGGGAAGAAAAACATAAGAGGAAGGGTCGAATCATACAACAGTTGTGGCAAGGAGGATGATGGTCATTAATAGCACTAGTGGACGTGGGGATCAAGCCATAATACTAAAAATTGGAGTTTTGGCCGTATCTGAAAAATTTGAGAGGAAACTAGTCTTACTACATAAAAGTTACTATAAACATGTAGCACTTCCATTATAACCTCTGCCCTCTTTACTGGAGGAAACAATTCTTTAGTGGAGTAAAATGTTCATCTAGAACAACAGGGCATTTTAAAATTCCCCTTCCCACAGGCACTCTTTTTTATTAAGAAGCCATTTGATTACTGCAACTTTGATCCCAGCTTTTCATAAAACTTTCTTTACTTGAGTACAGCAGTTCTTATTTTTATACCAAAATGCTCACAATACATTTTGGTACAAAAATACCCCAGGTCAAAGTAGTTAGCAGGAGTTTTAACATATACTTATCTATATTATTTTTAGTTTTTGTTTCTATCACTTTTATTTTATTTTTATCACTGCTACTTGAACTCATCCTCAGGTGGATCCAGAGAACATAGTGGGGGAGTGTACACTAAGTAAAACTGGTACATTAAGTGTATGTAGTTAAGGGCAATGGAATTGGGCCTTTTAGTTTGATATGTCCTTTATCCTGGAAATTATCTCTTTACTGAGAATGAGTATTTCTTTAAAAATCCCATTGAAACAGTGGAGCTATATAGGAGTTAGATATTACTTAATGTAAGAATGCAGAAGCTAACCCTTAAGTAGCAATCATAATACTAAGCTTTGTATCTGGGTTAAACACTGAGGAAACAGGAAATCAGCTTGCATTAGGGGAAGGCAAGTTGTTATAAAGTATGAATGCCAAGTGAATATTAGAAAATTTCTACATGTTTTAATGCAGTTATGCAGTTACTATCCTTTCCTCCTTCTGTCTGCCCTTCAAATTGACAGCTGCAGTTATCATATGCCTTAATTCAACAAGAAACAGAAGAATAATGTTTTATTTTCCTTGTAAGAACTTCTATGAATGTCTCATTGTTCAGGAGTGGATTCCCTTACCAGATCACCTTCCACAATTTGGGGAATTTGCTTTATTTTACTTTAATTTTTGTTTGCAAGTTTGCTGATATCTCAGCAAAGGACCCTGTGTGATTGGTAGCTGTGCCCGTACACTTGTTCGCAGGCAGGAATATGCAGAGAAAGTTGACAGGAACAACATCAGTGGGAAAGAAAAATATAGAATCTAATTATAAAGAAGAAAAGATACCTGATATGAAAGGCAAGTGAACTAAACAAGACTTAAACAAGACGAATACCATTGCTTTAAGACTGCGTGCCAAGACTATTTGTGACTTTATTTAGAATGTTTATGAAGCTGCTTTTGAAAATAATGATTTCTAGTTTCTAATGGGTAGATAGATAGCTCTGCTGGTAGAAAAAAATCAGTAGGAAATATTTTTAGGAGCTGAGCCCTTTGCTGCATAACAGATAGATGATAGAGGCCTTTTTTGAAGTATATGGCTCTTTCATAGTCCAAAGAGGGATATCAAAGTCAAAGAACATTTCATACTATTTGTGTCTGGGGGAAGGGTGGAGCAGGAGAAAGGGCAGGCCTCACTTGGTTTGACAGTAGCATGTGTTTGGAGAAAGGTTGATTTGGTTTTGTTATTAGCTAACTCCCAGCATAGACTTCACTCTGTCCTTTGAAGGGGAATAATTAGGTGCCCTAAACCTCGGTAAACTCAGGACCTGAAAGCAAGGAACACTGTGCCACTTTCCAGACTTACTACCTGGGAGCCAGAACAAGAAGTTCTGGCCAAGAAAAACCTCAGAGAAGCTTCCGTTTGGTGGTTATTTAACCAGACCCTCCTGCGAAGTTGCTCTCAAATTGTTCAGACACTTGCATGTAACTTGGCCACACTAAAGGGAATGGGGAAACCACTGGTAGCATAGGTGCCGCAGACATGTTAATACTAAGAGTGAATTAAAGAAAATAATTAAAGATTCAAGAGAACAAGATCTAGATCTGAGATTTCCATCTAATCTCTGTCACTGTAGTTGTAGCTAGTCACATCCTATATCTGCTGAACCTCATCCACCCGGACTTGAAAGGATTTTACCTCTCTCTATAGCTGACAATCTTGTGTCGGAGCTTCCCCTGTCTTGTTATTTTATCCTCTTAAATGGATGATTTGCCCCTTAAAAATGAAGGATAGGATTTTCAAAAGCATTCTGCACTCATCTAACTCTGCTTCCACTTAAGCCAGTTGTAACATTCCCATTGGCATGAATGGGAGCAGAGTTAGGTTGGTGGTGAACACTATCAGAAATTTTACTCAAAAGATTAAAAGAAAAAGCTATTTTTAAAAAAAATCTAAAGTATGAATACTTCAGTTTTTAAACTTACTTATTTTGTGGTGGGGGTATTATTTCTCTTTGTTTTACATGACATTTTGTCATTACCAGGTTTAGGTTAAACAAGGTTATACTGGTGTATATTTTATGTTACTAGAAGACACTTTAACAAATAGCATCATAAGTCCAGAAAAGTGTTTTATTTATGGTAAAGACTACTACCATAGTATCATTTGAGGAAAATTGCATATCTTATTTTGATTGTATTTCAAAATAGCTTATTTTGAAATTTGGCACATCTACACAGCACCAAATTTTGAAATAATGCGCTATTTTGACACATCCCTTAACCCTTGTGAAACAAGAGTTACAGGGATGCTGAAATTGCATGTCTGTTATTTTGAAAAATATTTTGAAATAACAGGTGGGTTTAAAAGATGTGGGGTGGCTATTTCAGGATACTTCCGGTATCCCAAAAGAGCCTCTCTGTCTAGACATACCCAACATGACAAAAATGGGAGGGAAAGGGAATAAGAGGATGGAAAATATCACGTGGTTACATAGATAAGCTGTTGCACAGTTGGATGGTTTCAAGTGATCTGAAACGATTAAACAGAAGAGCTAGTGCATCATCTAGCCATAACTGGTTGACAGTTATTTGTGAATATGCCGGCAAAAAAAAAAATGTATTGGCACGTTATTTGAAGAAAGGCTTTGTGGATTGTTTCATATATTAGCTCATGCTGAAATGATACAATTGTGTATTGATACAATTGTGTATCTTATCAGCTACTTGACCTTTCATGAACACTCTGTGATTATGATTTCCAGTGTAACAAGGATATATTGCCATGTACAACCATTCAAAAATTAGGAGTGAAGCTTCCAAAAATCATGAGAATTGATTAACAAGTATGGATTGAAAACAAATATATTTTAATTATGTTCATTTCCCTTCTACTTGTTGAGTGTTGGGGTTGATACTTTTAAAAACTTTTCTCCACCAGAAAAATGCCAAACATCATGAGATCAGAAGGTTGTCAATACACACATGCCCAGTTCTTCCTGGAAGAGCCAAAATATTTCTTTCCATGCCTCATACAACAGGCAGCATTTAACAGGTTAAATGCATTCTTTATCAACTACATAAGTCAGTTTTAGAAGCAGGAGTACAGTACTACTGTGGTTTATTTCCTTTTCATGTTTACCCAAAAAATGTTAAGGTCGGAATTAAGATTTGCCTTTTTCTTGCCAATCAGTTTGAAATAATTAAACCTCATGCTTAGAAACACAAGGATTCTATGACTATGTTATTAAATTCTCATAAAGGGTCCATTAATATTAAAATTACTTCAATCTGAGATTGAATGTAGTAATGACCTTACACAGTGTCAATATAAACCCTTGGTGTAGTAAAATGCTTAAAATTCATGAAATGAACAGAGTTAAGTCAAATGTTCAAGCATCAAATTTTTATTACAGGAATTGATACCTTCAGTTTACATTTTTTTACAAGCTAGTTCCCATTTATTTTTTATTTGCTTTATTTATTTACTTGGCTTCCTTATATCCATTTTCCATGTTTCTGTTCATCGGCAGTGGAGTTTCCTAAAATGGACAGTGATTAACCAGATAGAAGCAGTTTTCCAAAATTAAATTATTTTTGTACGATTCTTGTATGATTTCTGTCCTTTGCAATTATGTCAGTAATGCAGAGAAAATAGTTCATCTGACTGCCATTTTTCATAATGCATAGACTCTATTTCCTGCCATAGTCTGCCCATCTCAATCTATTAGTCCATCTACATAGAAAAATCTAGAACTAATAATATCATCTTTACATAGTATTCTTGCTTATTTGCATTGCAGTAACACTTAGGAATCCTAGTCATGGACTGCACCTCCCATTGTGTTGGGTGATGTCCCCACAGAGGGCCAAAAAAAAAACCCAGGCCACAATCTAAATAATGGATGTCCTGTACTCCCTATCTAGTAGGAGAGCCATCACTCACTCATTCCATATTCCCAGTGATGCCTGCTGGTAGTTGACAGGTGGTAGAGCTCTCCTGGTAAAACTGCTGCCTCTGACCAATGCCTGGAAACACTTCAATGGTTGTTCTGGCTGAAGGCTGGGAAGTGGGGCCATCAGCTACTGACCAGAACACTGGAAACTTAGATGTTCCATTTTCATTATTCAAATGAGAGAGTGCCAAATACTGGCTTATCTCTGGAAGGAAATGGGACACCTGGTCACTTGAACTTATGCAAGCATTCTAAGTGTGTTTGTCCAGTATGTGTAACACCTTTCCCTTTCTAAATACATTAATGGGGCACTGATTTATAATATCTATAAAACTTCACAGCATTTTTTATCCAATCTGCTCTTTTAGTTGTACAATTATGATACAAGGTTTTGTGATAAACTCTAAATTTCCTTCATGGCAAAAGAGTTAAAATCCTTGCTAGCAAAGGCAGAAATAAGATCAAAAGAAGGGGTCATAACATGTCAGAGCAATGGTCCATCTAGCCTAGTGTCCTGTCTCTGACAATGGCCAGTGCCAGATGCCTCAATGGGAATAAACAAAGCAGGATAATTTCGAGTAATTTATTTCCCACTATCCAGTCCCAGTTTCTGGCAGTGGGAGGTTTGGGGATATCCTAAGCATGGGGCTGCATCTCTGACCATCTTGGCTAATAGCTATTGATGAATCTGTCTTCCATGTATTTATCTAGTTCTTGTTTGAACCCAGTTATACTTTTGGCCTTCACAACATTTCCAGGAAATGAGTTCCACAGGTTGAGTGTGCAGTCTGTGAAGAAGATAGTTTGGTTATCTTTTATTGTTAAGATCTGATCTTGAAATTGATGCCAACTCAAGGTCTGGGTAAAATTCACCTCTTTCTTGAGGATATGTACGATATGAATAGACCACTTATATCTCATTTTAAGCCCTAGCTCCCAACCCCCAAAGTCTGCAGCATTTAAAAGGTGTGGTTTATGAAATTGGACATGGTAGGAAACTAACACAATTGTTAAGGGATGTGTCTGGTACTGAAGTAACAGAACTGGGATTAGAAATCAGGAGTTCTTGAATCCCATAACTGTAGTTCTCATTCCACTATATCAAGTTATTGTTGTTGTTTATTACTATTTGTATCACTGTTGTATGTAGGAGCCCTGGCTACGAACAACAACCACATTTTTCAAGGTGTTGTACAAATGCAGAACAAAAAGACATATAGCCATTCAGGTATTTACACCATTGTCCTTATGAATCTCCCATCCTAGTTACTAGCTATAATGTAGACTCATGGACACAGTATCTTTGCACGATGCTTTTTTGTTACTTATACTCAAAGTGTAATATTTTAATCCATGGTTGAGTTGTGCAGTTGTTTTTGTAAATACTAGAAGTAGATATGATCAAAAGTAGAGTTTTTTGAAGGAAGAAAAGATAGGAAATCATCAACAGTAAGGGAGATCCATCCCCTAATTTTTCACAAGAATTCAAATTATTTCAGTCTGAGTTCTATGACTATAATTACAAAACTTCAATGGAAAATAGAATCCTAAATTACTTTAAATAAACAATAACAAAAAACAAAACAAGCAAAAAAAAAACCCCAAATTTCATGTATTGTCAATTTTTATCTGGCAATTAATGTTCACTGTTAACAGTATTCATTCAAGTAATATTTTGATGATTGCTTTATTTTCCTGAGATTTTGAATAATTGTCATAAATCATAATGTATTTTCCAGATTGCAGTGTATCACAAAATATAAAACTTAGCCTCAAATTACACATCAGTCTTGTAAAAATGTAGAAGGTAGAATTCATGCAATTCCCTGTTTGTATAAAGAGTTAATTCTTAATGGAGGTTAAAAGATTTTAACATAATTTTCATAAATCCCTGTTCTTGAAGAACTGAGGCACATATAAAACCTTATTACATGTTTAAAGAGATACTTTAGAGGATTTTTAAACTTATTGTTAATTTAACTTATAGTAATAGCTTAGAACTTAGAATTCTAAATCTTCTCTTTCACAGATTTTATGTGGCATTGTGTTTTGCTATTAATTACTGTACTTCTGTTTATAAAAATTGATACTTTATTTATTTATTGGATTCCAGTTTTTTGTGTGGCACATGATGACGTGACAGTGATTGGTAATGGGGAAAAACAATGCTTAGATTACCGTATCATTCTTTCTTCCTGTCATGAACACAATACAGTATTTTAATACAGCAGCAAAATAACTAAATGAACCTTAGTTTTTGGAATGTTTGCTTCAGGGGTTTTTTTTTTTTAGGCTTTAAGTTTCTGTCACTTATGTTTCAAAATCAGCCCTATTACAATCATCTACTAGGTACTAGTTATCATCTAAATTGATAACATACTGCCTACAATGCTGGAGTCTTGATAAATTAGAGACAAAGTGAATCTGGAAATACAGTACTTAGACTAACAAAAATAAATTAGAAATTGGGTGATCTTGAGAAGCTTTGGAGGGAAGTTTATCTACAAGTTTGGACATTTCCTATACTCTTGTTCTTGTGATTGTGGTCCTTTAGTGAAATACTGATTCCTTGTCAGAAAGCTACAAGAGTCTTTTATTTTGCACTTCCTGACCTCTTCTGGCATAGTTTTACTGGGATCCAATCTCTTGCTGAATTAATGCACAATAAACCCTAAAAGATCAAGATGTGATGGTAGCAATAGCCTTGCCGATAAAGTAGAGATTAAATCCTACAAGACACTAAGCACTCTGTCTCTGCTCCAGTAAAATACTTAAGAATGTGCATCAAGTTAAGTCCATGAGTATTCCCCTTGACATCAGTGTATTCACATGCTTATCATTAAACACGTGCTACATTGCTTGCTGGATGAGAGGCAGAGTCTCCCAAACTTTTCAAGTTCACTCAATGCCACTACTTTTTATTAGCTTAAATATTTCTGGGTTACAAAGGTGATGGTGCATTATTTGCTTGCTATATATGATTTAGTAAGACAACTTTGTTAGAATGTTCTGTACAAGAAAGATAAGTCACAATTTGCTCAATAGTACCCAAAGGGTGGTTTTATATTAACTTTTTTGTATTATAATTGTAGTGGAATATTCAACATGTATTGTTGACCTGATTATGAATGGAAATTTATAATAATATACAATTGCTTTAAAATTTCATTTGCCATTTTCTTGGTGTGAAATTAATTAGTTCAAGAGAGAAAATAAATCATTGGGGGTGAAGGAAAATTGATTTTTACAGCAGCCTTCACTAGTTTCAGTCTTAGTAGAATTAACTGCATTAGATTCTGGGAGTGTTTATGGGTGTTATAAAACATTTAAATCTTGATGTAGTAAGGTTACTGAGTGTCTATCAGGCATTAGTAAGAGAATTATATTACAATTAGTTTTGTTATTAATCTCAGTGTCTGGCACATAGTTAAGGAAATGGCTGTTTTATCTGCATCAAAGCCATAAATAGAACTTCATTATCTGACACTAGGAATGAACAGATACTGGCAGTAATAAACTCTGCGACTTAGAAACAATGCAGGAACTTCAAAAAGCAAAATTCATGTAAATAAATCATGAGTATTGGAACTCATAAAGTCATTCACAATCTTAATAGAATTCATAAGTACTTGAGTTTCATAGCTGTATTGGTCCTGTTTTCAAAGTGGCACAGGTATGGAGCAGTGGAGGAGAGCCATGAGAAAAACATGCAGAATGAGTATTCTTACCTTGCAGTTGTGAGAGTAATGCTACAGCATTAAAAAAAAAAAAAAAAAGCAACCATAGGATTGTGATTTTTTTTCTCCAAACCTCAACAAAAGCAGATGGGAGAAAGTTAAACAGAACAAAAACCTGCAATAAAATAAAATAAAATAAAATAAAAACGGAAAGCAAACAAACAAAATTAGAAGAAAGAAATTAAGTGAAACACATCATGCACATTATATATACCTCAAACATAAAAATGCACACATTACGTGAGAGCATGTAGTTCTCGTCCTTTCCCTCTCCAATGGGTGTTTGTAGTCACTGCCTGGTTGTTTCTCATGTTGGTCTACTAGTCTTCCATTGGTGTCATTGATGAGACTTCTAAGATTTTCCTTCAGTTTTTTTTTTCTCTTTCTTCATTTATAGCCTCTGAGAACAAAAACTCTTAGTTTAAATCGAGTGTATGAAGGGTAGGGAGCTTTAGACATTTCTTTAAACTGATCATTTAGCTTTGTTTAAAGCAAGGATGTTAACCTTAAAAGAAGGTGGCAACTTTCTTACCAAGTTTAAGTCTTTTACTTTTATTAGTCCCGCCTGCTATTCCCTCATGGCCTACTCACAGGTCTTTACTCATATTTAGTGCTACTTACTACACAATATATTGCTTGGTTTCAGTGGGACTAATTATAGTGGAAGTCACTGCTCAGTCTGTTTTCTTCATGATGAGCAGAAGTTGCTTCTGAATTAAGCAATATTGAGCATACCACTGGAAGGCAAAGAAAACAGATTTCTGTTACCATTGTGATTGCTGGTGTAGTGATGATAGTGGAATTAAAATTTATCACATTTAAGATTATCAAATGCATCCATGTTCTGCTGTTATGGATAATAGACAGATAAGGTTTGATCATCTGGCTACATCAATATAAGGCCAGAAGACATTTGATAAGGGTTAAATCAGGCTGCAACTTTATTATTAGATGTCTGAGACTACCTGGCAGATTAAATGTACTGTTCTGGTAACCCTTCCCCCATTTTCCCATAATTAATGAGAGGTGCTTTTAACAGCTCCTCCCCCCCCTTTCATCCAGGTCCTCCATCAAATCTATTGCCAGGATCTTACCAATCACTCCCTCCCTCATAGGGAGGGTCAGGGTGGGCTATAATAATGGGAGGGTTGACTCCCTGCTGTACCAATCATAGGAGTCCCCAACTGACCCCAGCTTGCTCATTTACCGATCACCTTACCTCAAGTTCTTTCCCAAGCCATTTGTCAATTCCTGTATACCTTTTATGGAGTATCTGAAGTGAACATCCACCACAAAGTGGCATCAGCTATTAGCTTGGCTGCCTTCTCCCCACACCGAGACAGGTTCCCAGACATCTCCTAATGCCCTCTTTTATATCAGCCAAAAATATGGCAGCACCTGAATTTGACAGGTGTACATTGTCCTCCCGAAACAACTTTGGTGCCCCAGAGACTATGCCGAGATGCAAAATTACCACCTCCACCACAAGAGTACCAGGAATTTGGTCACCTTCCTGTTCGTTTACTTCCATGTACCTCCCAGCCAGACCCTATGCTGAAGCATATCGGACCAGGCAATGTTAATGCCTGGAAAAATTTTAAGGATTGGCTTCAGGTCCCTCTTTGTTCAGAGCATTACTTCCACCCCTTTAAGTATTCCTAAGTCATTTACTCCCAGGTGTCTCACCATTATATCTGATGGCTGCTGATGGTCCTGCATAGCATACAACAGCGGTAATATGTTGATCCCTTAACTTGCCCTCCGAGTACGCAAAGTGAGTACTGCTTCACCACTGAATCCCAGCTGTGAGTCCTTGGCAACTTGAATGTGTGCTGCGTGCCCAAAAGACAGGACTGTGCCATCAGGTCCACACTCTCCTTTGCATGGCTGGCTGTCCAACATCTGAAATGAGGACACAACAGATTAATGATGATTTTCCAATGGAGTTCTTACATATGTTTGGTATGCATTAAAATGACAATCCCTGATTGTCTGAATCTGCCCCCTCCCTCCCTTCACAGAGCCCTCTTATACCAGCTACAGCAGCCTGGGTACCCCCCTCCCACTTGCTATCTGGGCTCTATGTGGGGGTAAGTGGAGTCCCGATCCTCCTCTCTCTCTGCTGTAGCAACCTGGGAGATTTGTCTCTTCACCCCCTCCAGCTTCCCGCTCACTGTCTGAACCCCATGCAGCCCAGCTGCTGCAAGAGGGAAGGGTTTCCTCTGACCTTATGAAGGGGTTTTATAACCATGTATCTTACATGGAAAAAATACTCAGAGAGGAAGTTCTGCAGTGGTCTCAGTGGAAGCAGAATCTGACACAATCTCCCCTCTATCCTTGATTAAAAAGATTTCAGAGCACTGCAGCATGCTGATCTTATTAAAATAAATAAATCCATTTTGCTGAAATGCTTATATATTCTCATTTGTGAAATTACAATACATCCACCAAGTCTATTACTCTGCAGTTAATATGAGATTCTTTCATCTAGAAGCACTTATGTAAGTGATCATTTAACACAAGATAACTAGGTAAACTGATATTTTGCTGTTAAATTGTTTTTGAAATATTACTCCAGGGATTCCAATGGGGATTCATGCATTATAACTGTGAAAGTCTGAAGAAGGGAAGTTTGGTAATGGGCAGAACCTAAAAAGCTTTTGTAATTTGTTGAAATATAACAGACTCAGTGGAAACTTATTCAAAACTGTAAACATTGGGCCAAATACATATTTGAAAGAGTTTGTCTGTCAGTGTGTTTGTCTGTTTGTTCAAGAACTCCTAAACGTTAAGAGCTACAGGCCCATATGCCGTGTGTGTGCGTGTGTGTGTGTGTGTGTGTGTGTGTGTGTGTGTTTTTCACAGTATGCGCCATCTTCCAGGGCCGGCCTTAGGGAAAATGGCACCCTCGGCAAACTTGTATTCTCCTTCGAGTGGTCCCCGTGGGTGCTCCACTCTGGGTGCTGGTGCGTCCTTGCGCCGGCGACCAGAGACTTTTCTAGCCGTTTCTGTTGCGCCGCGCAGGCGCCGTGGCGCCCTCTGGTGTCGTTGGAATTGAAGGGCACCTGCGCGCGCGGCTCCTCAGTTCCTTCTCTACCGTCCTCGGCAGCAGACGGAGCCCTCTGTTCTCCTTACTTTCTCTAAAAAAAATAGTTAAATACCTCATTTTATTCCCATAGTTACCTCATCATCCAAGTTCTTTAGCCCTATTCGCCTCCCCTGTCTAGTTATTAAAAAAAAAAAAAAATTCTCGTTGCGGCTTGCCGCTTTTCCCCAACCCCTCATGCCCGGCTCGCTGGCTTCAAGCGCTTCACGAGTCATGTCGGGATGCCATGCCTGCTTCCGACGGTCACTCCACCTGTATTAAGTGCCTTAGGGCGCATCAGACTCAAAAGTGCCGCACTGCTCCAAATTAACAGCGGCGCGCGAGACCGAGCCAATAGACTAAGGACTCTCTTATACGAGAAGTCCCTCCGTCCCTCCTCAGAGGACTCGCCTACGCTTTCTAAATCACCTCAACTAACTAAGGGTATGGAGAAAAATCAACCCCCTACCCACTCTTCTTCCACGACATCAAAAACCGGTCTCTCTCCAACTCCATCCCTATTCTCGGCACCGTCAGCATTACGAGTTAGCACTGAGGATAGGCCGGGAACCTCCGGCGCGTCGCAGCCTAAGACGCAGGCACCGCACAAAAGAGCTCATTCAGAGCCAAGGCAAAAATCAGCGGCACTGACCACTACGGCGCCTGAGCCGTCCTCAGCACCGACTGTGCCATCGAGAGAGCACTCGGCAGCGAAGCATGCAAAAACGGCACCGTGCTCGGCACCGAAAAAGGCCTGTGCCGACAAGCCACCTTCTAGCACTCCGGTGCCGGAACAAACATTGGCACCGTCAACCCCCTCGCTAGCGGCACCGTTGCCACCAAAACCGCATCGCCCCGCACCGTCTCACAGGCGTGAACGGTACCGATCCCCGGTGCGGAGCCACACCTCCTTGGCACCTCCGTCCCCAGGTTCCTCTATCCACTCGGTGAGATCTCAGCGCTCCTTGGCCTCTTCTCGCTCAGCCAGTGACATCGGCACCGAACCAAGGAGCAGGTTCTCATCGCAACACTCTAGCCCGGCACATAGACCTCCATCCTGGCAGCCGGCTACAGTTCAATATGCATACCCTCCCCCTCCGCATCCATGGTATGCACAGCACTATGCTTATCCACCCCCGCCATATGCCACTCAATGGCAACCCTGGGAGTCACATCCAAAGAAGAGTCACCATTGACCCTCTTCTACTATTTCCAGGCCACCTCCTGCCTCGCTTCCTGCCACCGTATCTGCCACTGAGCCGAATTCTCCAGCCCCCTCAGACGCACATGACTCCCTCTCTGAGGGTGAGACCAGATCTCCTTTACACAATTCCTCCTCCTCCCCAGACGGCGGTCACCACGAAGCCCCACCGTCGGGAGGCGACACGAAAAAATTTCAGGAATTGTTTAAAAGAGTTGCTATAGCTCAGGAAAGAGATCTCCAAGAGGTGCAAGTCAAACAATATCGCCTTCTTCGTACGCTTCAGCCGCCAACCGCCTCCAGAATTGCTATCCCTATGGATGAGGCTATTATGGACCCGGCCGACAATATCTGGCAGACCCCAGCATCTGTCACTCCAACAAATAAGAGAGCAGACCGTAAATACTTTATCGCTCCAAAAAATATGGACTTCCTTTTTACCCATCCACCTCCGAACTCCCTAGTAGTGGATTCGGTACGGCACAAGGGTAAACAACCTAATCTAAGAACAACCCCACAAGACAGGGATCACAAAAAGGTGGACATTATGGGCCGAAAGGTCTACTCTTCATTCACATTGCTCCTCAGGGCTGCGAACTATACTGCCATGCTTGCGGACTATGACCACGCCAATTATTCTAAGCTCCAGGATCTCCTCCAGCACCTCCCGGAGCATAAGCAGTCAACCCTGCTCAATATTATGCAGGAGGGGCACACCATCTCCCATGCAGCTTTGCAGTCCGCTATGGACGTGGCAGACACCGCAGCTCGAATTACGGCCTCGGCGATAGTGCTCCGCTGAATCTCCTGGGTACAAGCATCTGGGGTACCTAGGGATCTTCAACAAAAGGTTGAGGACTTACCCTTTGATCGAACCAACCTCTTTGCAGCTAAGACCGACGAGGTGTTGCATTCTCTGAAGGACTCTCGTACTACTCTCAGGACCCTCGGAATGTACACTCCTCCATTCAAGAGAACTAGGTACCAGCCTTACCAACGCCAGAAAGAGCCGTTCCGGGCAACAACCCAAGTACGATTTCCGCAAACAGAGATCTCAACGTCGTAGACCACAGCGACAACAACAACAACACGTCGCACCCCATCCACCATCGAGCAAGCAGCAGGTTTGAAGGTCACGTCGAGAGCCAGGAAGCCAATCCACTGACATTCCCAACTGGTACCCTTCAGTTCCACCACCCCCCTCCGGGCCTTTTTCCACCAATGGTCCCTCACCACTTCGGACAAATGGGTCTTAGATCTGATTCAATCTGGTTACATCATCCCCTTTACCTCTCTTCCCCCCACCCACCCTCCTACCCCGTCCCTTCTCAGGGACCCCTCTCACGAAACCATCCTCCTACAAGAGGTTTCACATCTTCTTCAACTGGGCGCAGTAGAACACGTACCAACACAATTTTGGGGCCGGGGTTTCTACTCAACCTACTTCCTAACCCAGAAGAAGACAGGAGGCTGGCGACCCATCTTAGACCTCAGGCGCCTCAACAAATACATCGCATACCACCATTTCAAGATGGTCACCCTATCAACTATCATTCCCGCGCTCGATCAACACGATTGGCTTTCAGCTCTCGACCTTCAAGACGCCTATTTCCACATTACAATTCATCCTGCTCACAGACGCTTCTTACGGTTTACAGTGGGCACCCAACACTACCAATACAGGGTGCTCCCGTTTGGACTGTCCATGGCCCCCCAGGGTGTTCTCCAAAACCCTGGCGGTCGTAATGGCCTCTCTTCGACGCCAAGGCAACATAATATTCCCGTATTTGGACGATTGCCTTATAAAAAGGTGCGTCCTTCGACGAGACAAAGACCATGACAGATACCACTGTAGCCCTTCTACTCAGCCTCGGGTTTCACGTAAATTACGCAAAATCCACTCTACGCCCAACGCAGAGGCTGGAATTCATAGGCGCCCTCCTCGACACAGTCGCAGCAAGGGCTACTCTTCCCGAACACAGGTCCGCGACGATATGCGACCTTATCCGAGCAGCACAAGCGGTGCCGACTGTCACGGTCCGCCACTGCCTCAAAATCCTTGGTCACATGGCTTCCACGACCTATGTCGTCAGTTTGGCCAGACTCCACATGAGACCTCTCCAGTCCTGGCTCGCGACGGTTTACAGACCCTCCAGAGACCAACTCTCCAAGTCCGTCGCCCATCCACCACGCATCATCAACTCCTTACTCTGGTGGACAATTCCTCAAAACATGCTACACGGCGTTCCTTTCCAACGCCCACCTTCCACTCTCACACTTATAACAGATGCCTCACTCATGGGATGGGGAGCTCACGTGGGACACATCACAGCCCAAGGCAAATGGTCATTTATGGAACAAACGCTCCATATCAACCTCCTCGAGTTACGGGTGGTCAGATATGCATGCCAATATTTCGGCCAGTACATAGCTCACAAGACCATCACCATCATGACCGACAATACCACCTGCATGTACTACATCAACCGTCAGGGTGGTGCCCGATCCCTTTCCCTGTGTTCGGAAGCTACCAAGCTGTGGAGCTGGTGCCTATTACACGGGGTCACCCCTTCGGCTGTCTACCTTCCCGGGATACTCAATGTTACAGCAGACGCTCTAAGCCGTACGTTCACGGACCAACACGAATGGGAGATCGACGGACGCGCCCTCACTCCGCTCTTCCTTCACTGGGGCCAACCGGAAGTGGACCTCTTTGCCATAAAGAACAACCGAAAATGCCACCTCTACTGCTCCAGAGGAGCCCTGGGGAAAAGTTCCCTTGGAGACGCCTTTTCCATCACATGGGATGCCTCCCTCCTGTATGCCTTCCCCCCCTTCCCGCTTCTACACAAAGTCCTCAACAAGATCAGAACGGACCAGGCCCTAGTCATTCTAGTGGCACCGGCGTGGCCCAGACAAACGTGGTATCCTTACCTCCTCAAGATGACGGTGACGGACCCGTATCCCTTTCCTGCCCACCACGACGTCCTCTCGCAGAACCACGGTCGGACCCT
This sequence comes from Rafetus swinhoei, assembly GCA_019425775.1. NCBI lineage: Eukaryota > Metazoa > Chordata > Testudines > Trionychidae > Rafetus > Rafetus swinhoei. The sequence continues at coordinate 34,172,745 of CM033443.1, read as the reverse complement.
TCATCCAAACGTTCTGAAGCTCCATCTCCATGCGTGGCTCCTTCATGGCTCCAGGATGCCGAGACTGCCTGCTCGGAACAAGTGAAAGACATTCTAATTAATAGTAGAAGACGTTCCACCAGGAAGACCTACCTGTACAAGTGGACTCGTTTTTCCCACTGGTATGCTCAAACCCACACAAGCCCACCACACCTCGCTCCTGTACATACCTTACTCGACTACTTACTATCCCTGAAACAGTCCGGCCTAGCACTTAGCACTATCAAGGTCCATGCCGCCGTCATAGCGGCTTTCCACCATTCTATGCACGGCGCTTCCTTTCTCGCTGACCCACTGACCAAGCGCTTCTTTAAGGGTCTGCAGAATACCTTTCCCCCTGTCCGTCCACCAGTCCCCATTTGGGACTTGAACCACGTTCTAAAGAGCCTGTCGAAACCACCATTCGAACCAATAGCTACTTGCTCCTGGTCTCATTTGTCTATGAAAGTAGCCTTCCTCATCTCCATTACCTCTAGCAGGAGGGTGAGTGAGCTTGCGGCCTTGATGGCCGATCCTCCATACACTGTATTTACAAAGGACAGGGTGAGACTCCGACCCCACCCTAAATTCCTCCCTAAAGTACCCTCCCCGTTCCACGTGAATGAGCCCATACACTTACCTGCCTTCTTTCCGAAGCCGCACGCGGACCCAATCCAGACTGCATGGCACACTCTTGATGTCCGAGGAGCTCTGGCGTTCTACGTAGATCGCACGAAGCAGTGGCGAGCCTCACCTAGACTTTTTATCTCTTACGCTGAAAGATCTAAGGGACAAGCAGTCTCATCTCAAAGAATTTCTAAATGGATTACATCCTGCATTCGAACTTGTTACACCCTATATGGCAAGGACTTACCTGAAACTATCACAGCTCATTCCACCAGAGCGGTAGCTTCCACGACCACCTTCCTTCATAACGTTCCACTGCAAGACATTTGCAACGCTGCTACCTGGTCATCCGACCACTCGTTTGCGCAACACTATCCTCTTTCCGCTTCCATAGCATCCTCCATGGCAGTAGGACAAGCTGTGTTATCCACAGTTACTACCACACGGCTCCAAACCCACCTCTGCGAGCCGACAACTGCTGTGTAGTCATACAGAGTGGAGCACCCACGGGGACCACTCGAAGGAGAAGAAAGAGTTACTCACCTTGTGCAGTAACGGTGGTTCTTCGAGATGGGTCCCTGTGGGTGCTCCACTACCCTCCCTCCTTCCCCTGCTTGGAGCCTTATACTCTAGCGGGTAAAGAAGGAATGGAGGAGCCGCGCGCACAGGCGCCCTTCAATTCCAACGACACCAGAGGGCGCCACGGCGCCTGCGCGGCGCGGCAGAAACGGCTAGAAAAGCCTCCGGTCGCCGGCGCGAGGACGCACCAGCACCCAGAGTGGAGCACCCATGGGGACACACCTCAAAGAACCACCGTTACTGCACAAGGTGAGTAACTCTTTCTTTTGTCACCCCCTGAGTTTAAGTATGTACAGGTTGTACCTCCCTGTAATTTTACTGTGGGTATATATAAGTACAATGGATTTTGGGAGGGAACCATAAAAGAGATTTATTTAAGAAATATACTTCTGTAATGAAATAATTTTGAAAAGAAAATTAATATCTTACCCTTCAATATGTTTTTAGCAGTAGGAAATGGAATCAACAATCTACTCAATTTAACCCATAATCTATTTTGCCCTTTATTTATACAATTTCAGGCAGAATTATTGTCACTAGATATACACATATGCCAGACAAAATACAATAGACAAGACAGAAATAGTAAATGGGCTCAAGTTACGCATTCTGGGGCACCGGGAAGTTCTTCCACCTTCCATGATAGTTGCCACTTTCTCAGATCTCCTGATCCTTCAGTCTCGTTCACTGTTTTTTGAGTTTGGGCCCATGTTCACTTAGGTCTTAGTTCTGCATTACAGATTACTTATCTTTATCCATTTGGCCTTTAGCACATCAGCTCTTTGGATTTTAGCTAACCCATACATTAAGCTTTAGTCACCCAACTTCTGTATTTGTCCTGTTGAGTTTGTAATTCCTGGATCATTTTGTTATGTGTCAATCTGCCCTGAGTCTTCTCAGAAAAAGCATTATTTAAGTTACCATTACATATTTGTACATCTTATGTTTCCAACTTTCAAAACAACTTGTCACCTTTGCACTGACAGCAATAATGACAGATATTTCAACCACTTACTGATAATTAGGCTTGGAAAAATTAAATTGATATTGGTAAATGTCTCTGTCAATTTCACAGTACACAAATAACTGGCCAAAAATACTTCCACAATTAAAAAACCTGAAATTTACAGTTAGTCAGAGTAATAAAAACATTTCTGGAGAACTTTTTAGAGTTTGATTTAAGAATATTTACTTTGACATTTTGACATATTGTTGACAATTTGTGTTTTACTGGTAATATAGGTTTAACTTTTTAAATCTCAGTGTCTATTGTCATTGAATGATTGCATTATCTCTTTTCCCCATAATTTCCTGCAGTTGTGAAAATTTAAATTGATAAAAATAAGGAGAGAAATGCTTAAAATAAGCATAAATATTATCCATCAAAATCACAAAAAATAAAAATCAAATTCTTCTGAGCCTATTTATATTCCTCTCTAAAATTCTAAACTATTCATAATTAATATTTATCTAAGGATTAAAATAGTTTATATGTAAATTATTATTATTATTATTATTATTTTATTTTAACAAATGACTGTAGTGAGAGTTCATATGATTATCTGTGTAGCTAGAAGAGTTGCTTTCTAAAGAATTCTGAAAAGAGGTCTTTTGTATACTTCTCTTAAAATATCTGTTTCTTCTAAAACACTTGCAGCTGAAATGTTATCATGGTAGTTACATTCTTAAAAGCTCCTTATTTGTCAGGATTTTTGTTCTTGCAAAAAAAATCTAGGATAGCAATACAATTAAACTTAATCTTGTGTGTAGTGACAGTGAGTAGTGTGCAAACATGTTAAATGTTCACACATTGTTTTTGTATGAACCCACTTCAAACGACAGAAATTGAAATTTTCAAAGAAATTTCTGTTTTTGTGTGAAAGTCACATTCAAGTGTAAAATTTAAGTTTTCACACACATGGATTCATTTTTAAAAAATGAGTGTATCATCTCTTTCAAATGTTTGAATTATAATTGTCTCTAACCAAAAAAAGTGATTTTTTTTTACATGCTGAAATAAATTTTGAACATAACCCCCTTGAATGCTAAGATACCTTTAAAAAAAATTCAAAATTAATTTCATCATGGTTAATAGGGCCCCAGCAGAAGCAGAGGTCTTCAGGCAGTTGAAGGATTGGCAGGGGAGCCAACAGTCATGCTGGTCTCCTAGGCAAGGTGGGCAGGGTCCTGACTCCAAGCTCCTGGAAGAGGCAGGGCCTCGGGCAGAAGGGGAGGGGCCAGAGGCAGTCTGCCCTCAGCACCACCTGGAGTGCGTGACGCCACTCCCCCCAGCCCTTAGAGCCATGTGGCACTCTTGCAGTGGTTTAAAGGGACCAGGGTTCCAAGCACCATGACTACTGCAGTACCAGCAGCAGTGGCCAGGAGCACCAGACTCTTTAGGATCCCTGGGCCCCCGGGGCAGTTGCCCCCTTTGCCTCCCCTGTCTGTGGGCCTGAGGATTGGAACCCTGTATATTTTATTAACTTAATATGATTTGATATCCCCTCACTGATGTCTGGCTCTTGTTAGCTGAGTTCCTTATATCCTTAAATAGCAGGTCATCTCCCTCTGTTTGACTTCCATATTCCTGGCAAAACATGCTAGTGGGAAGTGCTTTCCCATCTTGCAGTTAAAGAGTATTTTGATTCTATGGAAGTACAAGCAATACATTCTCTCTGTAATAAAACTGCTAGCTTGATTAAAAACAGCGATTTCTACCAAGAAATACCTAATTACATTGATAGCACATTAACAGAATACGTAACTTGAGTAGAAATGCAACAATAAATCAAGCAAAGTAATTATATAAATTGAAGCATATTGTCGAAAAGTGGGATAACAAGTTGTCTGAAAAGTGTTATTTATTTGATACCATGCTAATATTGTAAGAGCAAACAGTAGGGCAGGTGAAGTGCATCAAAATATTAATTATACGAGTTCATCTAGTGGTTTATAATAAATGTTCATTTACTGCCTCTCTTCAAGGGAATTGCTGAAATAAGTTAACAGCATAACATTCTGAATTATTCAAAGGTATCTGAATTACTGCAGGTGGGGCTAAGTGACACCCAGGAGATGCTTTGATACATAAACAACACAGACGTGCCTTATGAAATCTCCTGAATGGATTTAGAATTTTAAAAAGGTTTCCTCTTGCACCTGAGCAAAGATAAGTTAAATCAAGCTTTTATGAACACATTTTTCTGAATTACAAACCATTAAAAAAGACGTTTGGGTAAATTGTTTTATCTATGTTGTGGTTTTATGGTATAGATTTTGCTTTTTTTTTTAAATGTAAAAGTCACAGGTTTTTAACTTTCTTGTGAGAATCTCTCATCATACTGTTACATTTCCAAAAGATGTTAAAAAAGGGACTTGGGAATTGCCACCTTGAATCAGAGTAATTGTTAATCCAGTTAGACATCTTGATCTTTCCATAAACAGGTAACACCATGTCCCAGCCTTTTAATTTTTTTAGGATTGGAAAATGTGGCTGCATGCATGTATGTGTGTAAACTCATTAGTAAAATCCAGACAAAAACAGATCTAATCCTTACTACTTTTACAGTTAACCAAAAGCAAGTCTCTGATGATTCATTATATATTTGATCAGTTCTCTAATTGAGATCATATACAATTCTGTTAAAACTATGTCTTGTTTAGAATCACAAACCATAAAAATGTTTTGGTTCTGAAATGATTCTTGCCTCACCCCCCAACAACTGCTATCAGGTGGTGCCTGTTTAGAAAACATCAGAATGTGCTCTGGCTGGGTAGGGAGCAGCCCATGTCCACTTGTTATTCAGACAAAGGTGATGTTCAGTTGAGGACCAGTGATTGATGAGACCTATGATATCTCCTGACCCAGCAGGACTAGAGAAGAAAGTTTCATAAACCTCAATGGTGTAGTATTGTTGCTGCATTTAGCTTTGGTCAAAATTGAGATATTCATTGTTAAAATCACAATATTATTACTGATAGAAAAGCCACAGTTCTTAGAGCTTTCTAAAATTTAATAGTTATAATTTTCTTCTCCTCCTGAGCCCTGTAAATTTGTGGCTACAGTTTCTACAACTTCAGTACAGCATAAGACTTAAGCCTGTGGTTAATTCTGAGAAGATGAGTAATTCTACTGATGCCAATGGGACACAGACACATATTTTAAGAGCTTTGCTGTATCAGGACCAACAGCACCTGGTTTTACAGTCAGAGGAAATTTTTTTTTTTAAAAAAAGCATGAATAACAATTTTTAAACACTGTGGTTTCTAAAACAGTTTGATGTTGCTTATACAGAGCTTATAATGTAGAGGGAGCTTTTTGGGACTGTTGCAATGACTTGTCCCATGGTGAAGAGGGTTTTTTTTCTGCTAGTGGGTTGATTTTCCCAATTTGCTAAGCTCATGAGTCATTAGCAAGCTTTATGAAAATCAAAGAACTAAAAAGCACTTCTTCAAAGTACCTTTCAACAGCTGTTGAAGCTCCTATAGCGCAAAATAGTCAATGTATGACAGACAGATATCCATTACTGAGCTGCTTTTCAAAATATATTGGAAAAAATGAGCAAACTGCTTTGTATTAATTGACAACATCCCTCAAACCTTGAAACAAACCAAACACAACACTTTTATGAGTCCAAAATGCTCAAAACCTTTTTCTTTTGTCAAATAGTGCCTAGAGCCTAATGAATATTCTTGTTTTATACATGAATGGAAATGGCAAAAGGGTAGTTGGCTGTTTTTCTACTTAATTTATATCCAATTTATGCTCTGCAGTGTATGTGGAGTTACACTAGTGACTTAGACCATATACCTATTTTCTGAATGCCAATGTTTGGCCAACAGTAATCACACTACAGTGTATGCTTGTGTATGGCAATCTTAGAAAGAAGTTCATGTATGTAGTCAAACCATTGGACACCCATTCAAATGTAACTTCCATCACCATTTTAACCAAAAAAAAGTGTTTCTCTCCGGTCTCCTCTCCTTCATGCTAAGTTTATCAGAAAAAAATATCCTAAAGAATGGTTGGATGTCTGTGAAGCATGGTGCCTCTCCCATTCCCTCTTCCCTCCCAATATTTTGAGCCTTGAGCAATCCTTGTCTAAGTGATGATATGATCGAATTTGTGATCTCCATAAATCACAAATTTATGCCTGTGCTTTGAGCAATATTTGAGAATTCAAATTTCAGGCTTGAAGATGCAAATTTTGACACTATGTGAATAACAGACTGATGTAAGCTTAAGAGGAATCCCAACCAAGCAGTGACATAAAGTGATGCTAGGCCATCTGAACAACAGTGGACACCGTTATAAAAGGAAGAATTTTCCAAAAGATTTTGGCACACTGCAGTATCTGCTATTACTACAAGATTACTCATATTTTATAATAGATCTTTGGTAACTTGGGCAAGTCCTGACTTCTACTGAAAACTTGAAGGTATTGGAGGCTTTATTTATAGTTGTATGTTTGTGTATGGGTGCAAGCACATTATTACTGTGTTAAATATGCATTTTTGCTGTTAGTGATGGATAACTTCATTTAAAAGTTGAGATTTTTTTAAAAAAACTGTAGTCCTGATGTTTGAGCTCCTAAGGCAAGACTGAGTTTCAGCAATATAGAAGGTGTGCATTAGGGTGAGGCGCATAGGAAATTTTTAAAAGGTTTTTTAATTTTAAAAAATAGTTAAATACTTCTCTTCTGAAAAACATAGTCAGAAATTTGTACAAAATTTGTACAGAACTTCACTTCTGATGCACAAGAGAACTTAATCTTTGTATAGAAGCTTTGCTTTGTGTGCATTAGTATACGCACAATGAGAATTATATCCCATTGTGATCTAATGGTAAACATTCTTGCACGTGAAGATAACTGTAACAATCCTTTGCTGGTAGTTTTTGGATTTCCCTGATATTACATTATTAAAAAGAAGAGGCCAGTGTGAATTCTCACTCTGCTACTAAACCTTTTTTAGATGGAAATGAATACTGATAAGGAGATTATCTTTCTTAAGAAAATATGGCAACATTTTATACTACAGTGTTCTGCATCTCTAACAATTGAATACCATTTTTATTCTTAACCTTCTCTTCCATTCAAGTAATAAGGTATTTTGATTATTAACATTTTAAATTTTAAAGAGTGAGAGGTACCAGTCAGTCAGTAGTGCAGTATACTATACAAAGGAATTATATCAAAGTTTTTTTTTAATTATTTCACCCACCTATGGTCCATTTTATGTCTTTGTGTATTGTTCAGACATTAATCTTGATAAAAGAAATGGACAGTTGCATTTCTCAGAAAATTTGATTTGAAGTAAAACTCTGATAAATGAACAAAACTGTACACTGCATCTACACCACATGCTATCTAAAACTTTGATTGTTTTTAACATTTTCCAGTTTAATTGTGCATGTATAGTCATGTCATATGCTACCATGTGAGTGATAAAAAAAATTTAGTTGTAATAATTGCACTAATGTAGTCATGTGAGTAGTCCCATTTGAGTTCAGTGGAGATTTTCAGGAGACTAAAAGGGTTCACATGATTAAATATGTCTAGTATTGTAGAATTGGGACCTTAATCTCATTCCTTATGTCTGCAGGGTATTTGGGCATGGTGGTCCAGGTGATTTTCTTGGCTCATGCAGGATGTGGAAGAGGAAGTGATTTTGTTAGTACACATGCAGATCAAGTCATGTATTTGGAGGATTTCAGAAAGTCTAATTCTGGCTGAAGGATACTGCTGGACTCTTAGGGTATGTCTAGACTACATGCCTCTGCCGACAGAGGCATGTAAACTAGGCTACCCGACATAGTCAAAGAAGCCGGGATTTAAATATCCCCGGCTTCATTAAAATAAACATGGCCGCCGCGCTATGCCGTCTCAGCTGATCGTGGGCATAGCGCACGAGTCAAGATGCAGATCGGTCTACAGGGGAAGCCTTTGTTGACTGCTCCTGTAAATCTCGTTTCATGAGGCATAAGGGAGCGGTCGACAAAGGCTTCCTCTGTCGACCGATCCGCGTCTTGACTCGCGCGCTGTGCCACCGATCAGCTGAGCCGGCACAGCGCCATGTTTATTTTAATGAAGCCAGGGATATTTAAATCCCGGCTTCTTTGACTATGTCGGGTAGCCTAGTTTACATGCCTCTGTTGGCAGAGACATGTAGTCTAGACATACCCTTAGAGGGAAGCAATAGGATGCTTTTGTTGAAAGTTTAGACAGTATACAACATAATATTTTCCATACTTCTTGTAGAGATCTGAAGATACTACAAAAGTGGAGGTTGTTATCCCAATTATATAGATAGGAAGTTGCAGAGCAGAGATCTTCAGGTTTGTATCAGTTGCCTGTGACCATGATATCTAAAAGCTGCACTAAATTGAGGCATACATGCACAAACAAAGGTTTTCTCTCTGAATTTCTCTGGCCAAGTCTACAGCAGGGAATAATTTTGAAATAAGTAACATTGAAATAATAACTCCTGAAATAACAGAGCATATTCCGGCACTCATGCCAGTTCCAGGAGATGCACACCAGCACTTTTGTCCCCAACCGCATCATCAGGATTGGGGATGTGGACATTCCCATGTGCATCCTGGGTAATGCAGCCTGCCCCTTGCAGCCTAGACTCCACCAAGGAGAGCTTCAATGCCAGGCTGCTGCATGGTGGTGGAGTGTGCATTCAGCCACTTAAAGGGACGGTGGACACCAGTACCCTACGGAGAGCACATCAAGGGGCAGTGCTCATCCGGGAGGCCTTGAGGGAGAATTTCAGCCAAGGCCACCTGTGAGACTCTCCACTAGTTCCCTCTTTGTGCCTTTATTCCCTCACGCCTCCCTCTCTCTGCCCTCTCTTCCTACTCCTCCCCCCCCTTCAGACAAACAAATTTCTTTATTTGTGGGCTATACAACAGGGGAGGGACTAGGGAAAGAACCTGGAATGGAGGAAGGAGCAGGAGGAGGTTGAGGGTTCAGGAATGGGCTGGGAATGACACCTGTTCAGCTCTGGAGGGTTCAGGTGCCCTCAAGGTCCCACCACCCAGTGTTTGAGGGCTCAGTAGTCCCTGATGGGGCTTGGAGGGGAAGCCACAGGGGTGTGGTGGGGCAGGGAGTGAGGAGGTGTCTGGTGGCCCACTCCATGAATGAGGCCATGCATTTCATCACCAAAGTGATGGCTTCATCACCAGTGACAGCTGGTCCCAGGTGGCCTTCCATGGCTCCCAGTCAGCCTGGCACTCCTCCTGGTTGGAGGCCCACTCCTGTCGCTCCTCATCAAGCCACCAGATGAGGGACTGGAGGCAGGCCATTTGCTCCCACAGCTGGTCTTCATGGGTTCTTTCCCTCTGGAAGGATCCTGTGGAGTTGGGAGGATGGTGTGTGAGGTGGTGGATGCACCAAACTCACAGTTTGCCCATCTATGAAGAAAAGTCACGCAGGAAACACTAACGTCCCTCAAACCTTGAAACATACCAAACACAACACTTTTATGAGCCCTAATCTCTGAGCTGTCACCAAAGGTCTCAGTTCAGACAATGGTGATGTGCTTTGAACAAGGCCATTTGTTGCCTAGCCCGCTGGCACTTTCCTGCAGGGGAACAGACGTCTCAGGGGAGCATCGCTACACTCATGGTCCAGGAAGAAGCAGGCATGGAAAGGTGCCAGCCAGGCCAGGAGCCTGCGAGTGGGGGCAGGAAGCAGGGTGGCTCAGCCTTCTTGTGTACCCTAACAAATGCCCGGGCCAGCACTGGCAGCATCCTGCAGAAAAAGAACTTCCATCCCTGCCTGCTGGAGAGGCATGGAGAGTATTGGGGGAGGTGTGGGTGAGCAGCAGAGGCCACTTCCCGGTGAGAGTGCTACTAGCGTCTCCTCCTCTTCCTCCCCCGACAGGTTCTCATGCAGGCAGTTGGTCTCCTCTGCATTGCCGCGCATGACCAGGAACAGATACAAACTGAGTGCAGGCATGAGTCTGTGCCATGTGCAGCACTGCTGTGTGTTTCCATAACCCCAGCCTCCTTAGTGGTGGCTTGTCATGGGAAGGTGTCCCACCATGGAGTCTGGAATATGGTAGGCCTCTCCAGGAACTATGTGAGAAGGACCGAGGGGTTTCTGTGTGATAGCATCATGAAGCTGAGTGCTCCAGAGTGGCACTCCACATATACCCACATGCACAGGCTATTGCGTGACTTCCAAGCTGAAGCATGCAGTGCCTCACAGCCCATTGCCTGCCCCTGCATGTATATAGGAAAAGTTATAGAACTCACCTGAAGTGTCTTCCCCAAGTTCATCCAACACCTAGGAGACATCCTGGGGCGGAGGGGGGGGACCGGTTCCAGGATGAGGAGCAGCTCCTGGTTGGCAGGCATGGTCTCTTGACTAACTTGTTCCTTCTCCTCCTCCACAACTCTACCCTCATGGAGACTGATGCTGGGCGTGTCCTGGCTAGACCGTACAATGATGGGGGGTGGATGTGACCGGCTCCCCTCACAGGATGGCATTGAGCTGGTGGCAGTTTGTGTTGCCATCCCAGAGCATTCACTCTGCTCCCTGCCCTTATTGTAGGCCAGCTAGAGCTCCTTTATTTTCATGGTGACCTGGTTGAGGGTTTGGGTCTATGCCTTCTCAGCCAGGCTGGTGGCCATCTGGCTGTAGACGTTAGCATTGTGCTTTCTGGTGCAGAGATCCTGGAGGTTGGTCTCCTTGCCCCAGATCTCGATGAGATCCAGGATTTCCGCTCTAGTCCAGACCAGTGGTTTCTTGCATCCCTGGCTGCTTGCAGGGGAATCAAGAAAAATTCAAAGGATCTCATTGTCTGCCAGTCTCATTGTCTAACCACTCAACAGTTCTGCCTCCCTTACAAATATCAGCATTTTTGATCAGAGGATTATAACATGATTGGCAAACATACCGGGAAAAGACTAAAGCTAAAGTCTAATGTTACAAGAGATTTGTGCAAGAGCACCTTCTTCAGTTTAAGATGCAGTTACACAAGGTCTTGTTTATATTCTCGGGTCCTTCTTGAACCTCTTTCTCCCTTTACTATTGGAGCCCCATTGATTCCTTCACATATAGCTCATTTCATTCCTGTTTGTTCCCAGGTTTTCTGCTCCATCATCACAGCCACTAATTTTGGAGGTCAGTTGTGGTGATTGCTGGTGTTGCAGGAATTCTGCTGGGACTTGCTGATGGACTTTCCAAACTGAATGTTTCAGTTAATACCTGTATGAAAGAAAACAAACAAACCAACTATGAGCCCCGTACAGTGATTGCAGTATGCACTGGGCCCCGTTTCATATTTGAAACAAAAGCTTACTGTTCCAAATGAACAGCAATCCTGCAAGCATCACAGACAGTTGCTTTTGAAGGATATTAACCCTTTACGTTCTTGGCTGCCCTCCTGCTCTTTCCCTTTCACAGCGTGGTTCTCTCTTTTTTAAAAATACTCCCCATATCTTCACTTTCTGCTTTCCTCACTTCTCCTGAGTCCAGTCTGCATTCACCGTTTCATTCCTTCACACTTCTATTCTTTTCCAGATTGTTTGACTTTTGAGAATTGCCCTATAATAGGATTGGCTAGGCCAGTCAGCCTAGTGATTGAAGCATCTAGCTTCCTACCCCTACTTCTATGGTTGCAGTGCTTTGGTCCTTAAGGTGAGAGGGACAGGAAGGGAGACTCAGGTCATCCCACTCCGCTGAGTCTCAGGCCAGGGAGGCCCTGTGTAAATCACCCTGAGTAGGAATCCTCCCAGCGGGGATTCAGTGTTTGCTGTTTAGGACTACTTTCTATTGTTGCCTCTTTAGTTTGGGGTTTGGTCACTATGGTCCAATTCCCTTTTGTGGTTTGTCTTTTAATAGTGCCCCTCGTGGACCCTGGCTGGCGACCTGCTGCAGTCGCAGGTTACTCTGGGTAGGGCAGCCCTAAATCTGGTTTCCATGCTTCTGTCTCCTGGGTTCTATTCAGGCTGGGTGCTCCTAGGCCTCTTTCTTCATCTCTTTTGGACAGTAAGACACCAAGGAAGTCCCTAGTGGCTGCCTCAGCAGGCCAGCTACTGATCCTTCTCTCAGGTAGGTACGCAACTAGCTCTTGCCTCTTCATCAGTCAGCCCTAGACTAAGGCAGGTTCCCTCCTTTTCTCTCCCTGCCAGCCCTGGCATTGGCTGGAGGTATAACAATATATGGCTAGCTGGGTCCAAAGGCTCTCCTTAATCCCATCTCGGCTGGTAGGTGATTCCTCTGTTTCACCACATACCCAAAACATGTGGCATGCTCCTGGAAGCACTGGGGGCTGACTGATCCCCCTCATGCCCCTTCTGCGTGAGGCCCTGCCCCTTCAGAGAGTGCGGAGCAGGCCCCCAAGCCTTGCCCAGGGGCCAAGATGGCTGTTGGCTCCCCTGCTTCTACCTGTGGTTTATTAGGCAATACAATGTATGTACATGGGATATTAGATTGCCATGTTTGTGGCTTTGTTTTATATAGCATTAGAAGATTTACCTGGTGTTGCTCATGTCCTTAATTCAATTAATGTTTATTTTTTGTAAAATAAAAATGAAAATGTCCATGCTTCATTAATTCATTGCTCTGGGGTGCAGCTGGGGATGAGGGGTTCGGTATGCATACTGCCCCCGGGTAGAGAGGACTGTCCCAGCCCTCTCTCACTGTAGCAGCTGGGAGCCAGGTGAGAAGCGCCCCTCCATGGCCACTGCAGCTCCATGGGGGCACAGTGGGAGGGAGGGGGGCATGTCCTCTGTCTGGGACATGTCCAGATTTGTCTGCCCCTGTGTTCCCCAGCCAGAGTGTGAAATGCACCAACCCGTGCCCTTTTCCCTCACTCCCTGACAAAGGGGCAATAGCCAGCAATGTTTCTGTTTGAATTGGGGATGGGAGAGCTTCAGCCCTAAAGGACCCTTGGGGGGATGGGAGGCTCGGGGCTGGAACAGTCTTGGACAGAGATGGGGCACCCCCAGCCAGGCCCTTTCACCTGCCTGGTGATTCTGACTCTTTTCTTTATGGTTTTATGAGAAGCAATTCCATTCCAGGCACATCCCATTTTCCTGGCACAACTAAACCCTTACCTTGCTTTAAGTTATGATAAAAGGAAGCTGTATCCCAAATTTGGTGGCCCTGTATCTTACCTTTTAGGAGGAGTTCTTGAACAAATGGAAGGACAGACAGACAGACTTCCTCAGATCTACAGTTGATGACTGTGCTCTGTCTATATTTCATGGAAGAAATTCCATTACTTTAACTATGCACAAATGCTGATCGAGTTTTCCAACAAACAATAAATTCTGAAGACAAAAGTTGGAATTTCAGATAACTTCATGTGCTCATTTGCCACTGATGTCTCTTATTCTTCCCATGAACACATTATATAGTTCCATACAATTAATGAATGCTGTGTGCACTCATGTGTACCAGGGGGAAAAAATCAATTTCTGTACTGTATGCTTTACTTTTATCAATAAAACCTATGTTGTCAAATGCACTTTTCAATGATCAATTCCCAAGAAAGTAACATGAAAAATTAAGTATTTGTATCAATTGCATCACATATATAAGATACCAAGATCCTTTTGTTTGATACATTTTTCATCATTAAAATTATACCATAAATTCAAGGTATCTTGAAAGTTTAACTCAATGTTTTCATTCTATGTCTGCTAACTATAATAAAATGCACCAATGCACTCTGTAAGCTTCAGTTATCTGCAGTGTGTTAGAACACGTTTTTATGTGTTCCTGTTGCACTTTTTTCCTTTGCCCTGATGTTCTAAGGATTTCCTTCTAGTACATATGAACATCTCCTTTTGACGGACAGTGCAAATTAAAAGATATGGCTAGGCACAGAAAACTGGAACCCAAATATGCCCCCTGGGTTTTCATTTACAGTTAGGAGCTACAGACACAATTACTGCTGACAGAAATTCAGAGGCCAGTGGCATAGTGCATGTGGCAGTAGACTCATGCCAAGCAGTAATTGGGAAGATTATTTTTAATCAGAGCATATCCTACAGCCCAAACATTAGAAATTGCTTGTAAGGCTGACAGGAAATTAAACGGAGACCAAACAAAAAGTCTCAAAATAGGAGCAATATTGTTAGTAGTCTAATGATGGCAAAGCTCACAGCTTGCTGTGTTTGGCTGCTCTCTAAAGGGAATGACTTTTCACTTACAGCAACAGATAACATTGTCTAATTGCATTTTAGAAGTGAACTAAAATTAAAACCAGACTTAGCAATTTATACTTGTGTTTAGAAGAGGCAAAACAGAAGATGTGTGAGCCAGGGTTGGTATTTGTTCATCCAGTATTCGTGTTTACATTCACTTCCATTTTTGCTCTGGCCTATTTAGAGTTCCTAAGGGAACCATTTAAGTTGCCAAAATAATGCAAGATCATGACATTTCAAAGTGCTGGTGACTACGTGCAAATCGCAAATGACCTAGAGGAATTCTTCCTGCAGCACAGTCTGTGCTTGTGTGGAATGCCTGAGGTAGCTGTCCCAGGGGAGCTGAGGACAAAGCAATCACAGTAATCTGCCCTCACCTCTTGACAGCCTCAGAAATTCACCCATGCCCAGGAGCTGCCCCATTGCAAAAATGCTTTAAAACTTGCCTATTTGGCCAAACATTTCTATGCACATTGGCTGGTTTCTTCTACCATCTAGTAATTTACTCTGAATGTCCACCTTGTTTTCTTTTAAGGTGTTACTGCTGGGGGTTATAAGGGCAACTTGCAGTTTATTAATTACTTATAAAAGGGAATTGGTTAGCATGGGTTGACGCTATTTAAGCCATGTACAAAGCACCCAACTACTGCAATGTTAGGTACATGTCAGTTTCCCATAATTTTTGTGATTGTGTTCCTGAATGGTGGGAATTGCAAAACAAGACATGATATTTATTGTTTTGTGCCCGTGTATGAGATGTGATTCAATAAAACTAAGACACAAAAACAAACGCCAATATATTTTGAGTTTCCTCAAATACTGATATTTTTAGCTTTAAGGACATTCCGAATAACCTTTGGGAAGTGGTTTGCTATCTCATGTCACTACAGACAGATTGCATGAGCTGACCTCATGATGCATCTGCTAGGAAATAGATTTGTTCTCAGAATAAAAGTGTGCTCCTTGATGTAATTCATACTACCAAACACATGGTGGCTGTGTCTACAGTGGCACCCTTTTCCGGAAAAGGGATGCTAATGAGACAAGTCGGAATTGCAAATGCAGTGGGGATTTAAATTTTCCCCGCAGCATTTGCATGAACATGGCTGCTGCTTTTTTCTGGCTCGGGGCTTTGACGGAAAAAAGCGCCAGTCTAGACGCGGCTCTTGCGGAAAATAAAGCCTTTTCCGGAAGATCCCTTATTCCTGATTTTGCAATTCCGACTTGTCTCATTAGCATCCCTTTTCCAGAAAAGGGTGCCAATGTAGACGCAGCCCAAATGTGTGACGTAGAGGTGACTTCTTTCTTTTTGCATTGTATACTGAACTACTGAATGGTATATAAAGCGCAGTTTACAAACTTATTTATGTTTTTGTCCATTTAAGATCTTGAAGTGTAGAAGTGCACAATGCAGTTATTCATGCAACAGTGCCAAAATACCTGGATAACTTTTGTGTAGTAGCTTTGAAAAATTGTACTAGGTGGTCAGCAGCTACATTGCATTATGTGGATCAGCTACGCTTGTTGATTCAAAATAATATGCAATTTCCTTGTCACCCTGGATAGAGAGATGTCTTTGCAGACTTTTTGGGTGTCTCTCTCTGCATTGTGACCAACTCCATGGCCAGGGAGAACCAACTCCATGGCTGATCTTTAGTTTAGATCAGCATAAAAAAGTAGAGCTCAATGGAAACACTGTGTGCCCCATATGACTCTCATACTTTCCCATAAGTACAGGTTGAAACTCTGTAATCTGGAGTTCCCTGGTCTGGCATCATTGGTTGACTCTCCCTCTCCCCCATAAGAGCCCTCATGGGGAAAAGCCACTGGGCTGGGGCCAGGAGTGTTGCCAAACTAGGGGGCCAAAGACAGAGCCCCGGGGGCACCAGAGCTGTCGTGAGGAACGTAGAGCCCCTGGTTCCTGGGGGCAGGGAGCATATCTCCCTGTCCCGGTGGCGAGCAGCAGCAGGGCTGGGCCATAGCCGTGTGCTGGTGGGGAGGGGAAGCCTGCTAAGAGGAGCACAGAGCCCCTCAAGTGGCAGCAGAGCCGCTTGGTGGAGCATGGAGCCACTTGGTGGCAGCAGGGCTTCTGGGGGGACTGTGGAGCCACCAGGCAGTAGCAGAGACCCCAGGCAGCAGCAAAGCCACTGGGGACAAATAGGAGGCCTCAGGTGGCAGCAAAGCCGCTGGGGAGAGAATGGAGCTCCTGGCAGCAGTGGAAAGGGGTAAACAGTGAGATAGCAAAATGTGCAGATGATACCAAACTGCTCAAGATAGTTAAGACCAAAGCAGACTGTGAAGAGCTTCAAAAAGATCTCACCAAACTAAGTGATTGGGCAACAAAATGGCAAATGAAATTTAATGTTGAGAAATGTAAAGAAATGCACGTTGGAAAAAATAATCCCAACTATACATACAATATGATGAGGACTATAATTTATCTACAACTACTCAAGAGAGAAATCTTGGAGTCATTGTGGCTAGTTCTCTGAAAACATCCACTCAATGTGCAGCGGCAGTCAAAAAAGCACATAGAAAGTTAGGAATCATTTTAAAAAAGGGATGGAGAATAAGATAGAGAATATCTTATTGCCTCAATATAAAACCATGGTATGCCTATATCTTGAATACTGCATATAAATATGGTCACCTCATCTCAAAAAAGATACATTGGCATTGGAAAAGGTTCAGAAAAGGGCAACAACAATGATTAGGGGTTTGAAACGGGTCCCATATGAAAAGAGATTAAAAAGACTTGGATTTTTCACCTTAGAAAAGAGGAGACTAAGGGGGGATATGATAGAGGGCTACAAAATCATGACTGGTGTGGAAAAAATGAATAAGGAAAAGTTATTTACTTATTCCCACAATATAAAAACTAGGGATCACCAAATGAAATTAATAGGCAGCAGGTTTCAAACAAACAAAAGGAAGTTTTTCTTCACTCAGCGCACAGTTAACCTGTAGAACTCCTTGACAGCAGATGTTGTGAAGGCTACGACTTTAACAGGATTCAAAAAATGGCTAAATGAGTAGCTAGTGGTGGCTGCCCGGCTACTCCCAGGGCAGGCCGCGGGGTGGGCGGTTGCTCCATGTGCCAGAGCTGGGGCCAACGAGCTGGGAAAGGGTTCATTTTCAAAAAGTGCTGAGCATAAGGATCAGATGCATTTAGGGTACTAAAGATGACCACTCAAAAATGGAAAGAACCAAATTCACTAGGCACTTTTGAAACCATAAGACAGTAACCTCAAAAATGTTACTTAATGTAGACTTGCTGCACACATCCACCACAGGAAAAGCACATCAGGATAGAGGGTTTTAATCTAATTTTAAATAAGCTATCATTTGCTGTCTTGTTTCTACATGCATGCATGCATATGCAAAATATTGCCCAGGGGCTAGACCCGGCCTACAGATGCAGTGGGGACCATCAGGCAGACTCTCTGCTTGCCCTGCACCCCTCCCATGCCACTCAGAAAAGCAGCTGCCACAGCTGCTTCTCTTTCTCAGTTGTAGGCCCGGGGGAGAGGGGAGTTGTGCTGCTCCAACCCCCAGTGCAATCCCATTGAGCTCTCAGGGCTCTGGCTAAGGGGCTTTTCAACTGCAGTGCAGACATTTGGGCTTGAGATTGTGCCTGGGCTCTAGGACCCTACAAGGTGAGGAGAGTCTTGACTGCCAAAGCTCAGGCTGCAGCCAAAGCCAGAATATCTAGTAGGATTATAGAACGCTAGTGGTCTTCAAAACTGAAACAAGGCATAATGTTCATGGAAAGCTGTGCACTGTATTAACTGTATGGGGCATGAAAAATCTCCACATTTGATTTCATGTACAAAGTATTTGTGTGATATATAGATATATAGCTTTTCCTCTCCAGGTTCAAAATGCATTTAGTGCTTGTGTTTGTAAGAATATTGATTTCTGAAAGCATGTACTACAGATTACACGTGGAAATGAAAAATACATATAGGGGCACGCTTTTGTCATGAAAAGCATGGCTGAGCATGTAATAATTGCTGGAATACAATGAGTGATTCAGTAAAATATTAACTGCCACCAGTCTCCTATCAATAAAAAGGCAGCATGGAGTAGACTGTCACCCTATTTTAATATATTGCCATGTATTAGAACAAAACAGTCCAGATGTGCTGTGATCCAGAGCTTTTCCCTTCTCTTTATTTTATATTCATTTTTCTTTGACAAAAATTCTTGAGATTTACAACTGAAAAATTACAGAAAAAGTTAATCAACATTTTAAAATGTTTGCCTGAAGAAAAAGTGTATAGGTTATAAAATTACACCAGGAAATTGAACTGTCACAATGTTTGAGTCATAGGAATGTGATTATCTACAGTAACCACACAGTTACTTTAGCAGATAAGATCATAAAGCTAACTTAGAATGAAGTCTTGAAATGAGTTGGAAAGCATGTCTGCCAGTTCTCCTCAGCTCCTTCATAATCCAAATTCATTGTATAATCACAATAAAACACTTGTCAAGCATTGTTAGGTTGTAATCATAGTTCTGTCGGGTGCTTTGCAGTGTACTAAAGGAAACAGTTATAATACAATAGTACACACACTGCCTTTTCTTATTGCTTACATGAAAAAGTGCAGAAGTTCAAATTATGCATTAGTGATTTATTGTGATTCTTAAAAATGTTTTTAAAATTATACAACGTTTTTGTTTGCAAGATGTAATCCAGCTTCATTATCCAATAACAGAGAGAAAAATGTAATATAAATTATAAAATGTACTTCGTTCATTAATTTACACTCCCTCCTAGCTTTGTTTTCCTAGAAATTAAATATTCACTCTTCATATTTTTAGATCAAATAAAACTTTTTGGGGGTTATGCAGCCCTTAAGTTTATTTTAATATATTAAATATATTAAGGTTATTAAGCTGTTTTTACAAACAATGGGGTAGGGGGAATGGGAAGAAGATTAAAAATGCACACACACAAAATCTCAAACTAATTTCTCCTTCCCGGTAAATATATGTTTTGTTTCTTTTAGGAAATCACACAGAAGCCCCATGCAAGTGGTGCCTTCAGTTTTCAAGAGCGAAGCCTTCTTTCTGTAAGTACCACTGTCTGTTTTGTTTTGTTTTTTTCCCTGTAGTTTATATTTCTCAAGACCTAGAGCTGGACTGAGAGCTTAGTTCTATAATCATAAATAATCAGAAGAGGCTTTGGTCTTCACTTCTTGTTCTAGCTAATAGTGGATCTTGAGACACACAAAACATAAGTACAAGGCATAGAGTGAAGTGCAATCCATGACAAACAGTGGAATCACATGCAACTGACTTGGTTAATGAATTATTTTTTCTGATGGCTGGCCATAGGTTAAAACTAAATATAATCTTTGTGCTACTTTTATTTCACACATTAAGGTTCTGTCACTGTGTCTTATTTTTCTACTTTTGGATGATACTTCAAAAGCATAAAGAAATGCCTTTGTGTATGCATTTGTTAGTTCAGCCACTTTTCCCCCTTAAGACATTTAGAAACAATTCCTTTTACTTTTGTACAAATGTTCATATAATGCAAATGTGGGGAATTAAATCAGTGACTTTTAGGGCATGTATAAAAGTGTTTAAGTGTTAATTAATTTTAGCTTTCCCTATCCTGAAAATTAGCTGTAATAATTAGGCACAGGCATGATGGTTCTCTCTTCTAAATCATTGGTTATTTTCATATTTAGGATTCTTTTTTTCCCCTTGAAATTTCTTGTTTTAGCATGAACATAGAAGCTAATTTTGCTCTGTGAACCACGTCTGCTGAGGATTTGTTTTATCAGAAGGGAATTTATTATATTTCACTATTAAATAGTAAATACTAATAAAAGCCACAGAAAAAAAGTAATTTTAGGAAATGTGTCAAAGCATATATTTCAATTTCTTTTAATATGTGATGTCTTTTTTTTTTTTTTTTTTCAGTTATTTTAGTACCTTCTCTTCTACTTAAAAAATATCCTATAACTTGGTTCTTTTGTCTGGTTAATGAATGCTAAATGATACAAAGGTGAGGCAGAAGCAGCTCCATATTGGAGCCATATTCTGCCCATGTCTATAAAAAGGCAAGTGGCAATGGATGTGGTTTTATTAGGATGCACACACAGTACAGTTCATCATGTCCTCAGGCATTTCCATTTATTGTCACCAGGGGATCCTGTCAGATATCTCCCTGCCCAGCCTGGTCCCAGTCAGCTCATTGCTGGGATCCTGCTGCCCTCCCTTTGTGTAAAGATTAAGGGGGACTGGAAAGGTGAGAGGTGTTGGCTCCCTACTGTCCCAGATGTTAGAAGTCCCATGTCCTCCCTTCTTCAGCTTCCTTAAGGGATGCTTATCTCTGAATGACTGTATTCTTTCCAAAATGAGTAACTGCACTAGATAGACATCTGCCCCAATATTTATTTATTACATTGTGATATTTTAACCTAATCTCTCTCCCCACTGCTCTAAATCCCTGATCTACTGTGGGGAAGGAGAAAAAACCGACCCTGCCTTGGTCAGTCTGGTGGTTAGAGGAAAATCTCATGCCAGCACCTCCCCTCCATCCCCCCAAAAAAGTGGTTAACATACTGGCCACAGTGGATCATGAACAATCTCAGTTCTATTTTGATTCCATGGATGTAGGGGTGGGAATTTCAAGACCAATCCTAATGAAAGAGGACTTTTCCAGAGCTGCCTCAGGTATAAATACCACATGTCAGTCACATGGAAGGTCAATGCCTTCTCCATCTCTTCATGTCCTGCTGTTTCCTGTTCCATCTTGCACCGTCCAAGTAAAATCTATGTTTCCTCCATCCTTTTCTTCACCAATCACAGAGTAAGCCCGTATAGTAGGGAAAGAAACACTTTTCTTCCAGATAGACAGACAAGGATCCACTGCAGATGGGTCTGGGGAGCACATTCTGAATTGAACTGAATTAACCGAAAATGAGTTTGCAATTTTGTGTGTAGTTCCCCTTAAGTAAAAAGGAGTTACAATTGTGCAATGAAAGGAGAATAGTCCAAATTCTTCTTTAGCTTTCAGATACATCAGTATTAGTAGCTGAGTGCCCTCTGCTCTACTACATTTTATGTCATTCAGAGGATTAGGCATACAGCCTTTTTTAGTAACAAAAGTCATTTCATTCCTAATTCCCTTGTGCACCACGTGGAAAATTTTCCCCTTAATGTCTTTTAAGTTGTATTTCAATATTTCAAGAAAGCTGCATGACTTTGTGGATAAGGTAATGGCTGCTCATCTTGAGGACAGGTTTGAATCAATTTTGTAGTTCTCTATGTACTTGCTCCTTTAGCTTTTTGTCTGTCATGAACAGTCGCTTCTATCACACAACAGTCCCAGAGCTCTGAGCTGGATTTGACACTATTGATAGTTTCTACTAGAAAAATTCTAGTACAAATGCAAGAAGGAGGCTGACGTTTCTAACTTATGGGAGACAGTGATCCCTGAGATAATTAGTGGAATGTTGTGAAGAAGCTGACATTTTTTTTATGGAGATAATATGTCAATATTTACAAATGCAGTTTTAGGAAAAAAATATTAATCCGCGTTCAACATGCTTACAAAGATTTAAAATGTTCAACAATGAAGAATTAAAAAAACCCTCATTTGGAATTTTGGGCATATTTATTGATGCCAAATCTCTGTGATCAGAATTTGTATTATTTTCCCTTGTGATCATAAACTAACCAGCACAATGAATATCAATCAATTACTTGGGCCAAGGGGTCTTTTTTTTAACTGAGCTGAGACTGAAGTCCAGCATGTTGCCTGGTAACAGGCTATGTAGATGAGTTGGCTCTTAAGTACACCATATGGCTGGGCGTTTTGCCCTATTCACCCGTGACATGATATACACATGTAGTACATTACTGATTATAAAATGGTTTATGCCATTCCCTTATTTAGAATAGCATCTTAAACTATCAATACAAATCAAGCTCAATGTTGCTCACATTAATAGAGCTGTCTGTAATGACATTAATTTATGCCTGAAAGAGTAAATGAGTGGGCAGCATGCTACCAGGAGAGCTTGTGTTACGTATTTTTGAAGGAGTTTATTAATTTTAAGTTAATATTTATATGTATAGTTATTGTGAAGTATTTTTGCCTGCTTCAGTTTGACAGACAAAATATAGGATAGGATATGTCTAAACTGCATGTTTATTTTGAAATAAGCTATTGCGGAATAGTTATTTCGAAATATCTTATTTTGAAATAGCATATGTACACTGCAGGAAAGCCTCAAAATTAGTCTGAGGCAGGCTTCCCTAATGTAGACGTGCTATGTCGATTTAGAGCCCCAGGAGAGATTGGGGAGGAATAACTAAGAATGACCTGGTGAGGGGCTATTTCAAAACAGCAGCAGTGGAGCGCCTACACACGCTTTATTTTGAAATAGCTATCTTGGAATAGGAGTTATTTCTCATAGAATGAGGTTTACAGATTTTGGAATAAGCTGTCCGTTATTTCGAACTTATTTCAAAATAACAGAATGGCTGTGTAGATACTCACATTGTTATTTTCAAATAATGCTAGTTATCTCGAAATAACAGTGCAGTGTAGACACACCCATACAGAGTTCAATTGTGGAAAAATCCCTGTTTTTAAATCCTAATTCTGCAATGCAGTCACACAGCTGATTAATGTATGTGATAACACATTGTAATATTTAGCTTGTGGAACTTCCATTAGTATTACAACAGTGCCTAGAGTTCCCAACCAAAATACAAACCCCATTGAGCATGGTGCTAACAGTCAGAGTCAGTTCCAATGAGATCACAAATTAGATGGACATGGCAGAAAAAAAGGAAGTATTGTTCTCTCTATTCTAGAAAAGAGGAAACTAAAGCTCAGAGAAATTAAAATGACTTGCCTGAGGTCACATAGAAAGTCTATGCCGGGGCTGGATAAAGAGTTGCTTTCAATCCAAGAACATCCTTTCTCTTCTCTTTGTCTTAAGCTGAAATTCACTTAGGTATTAGGAATCCACAAAAGCTCCTGCACATCCGCTGTCTGGCAAACTCAGAGACAGTTAAGCCATGTCCAGATGTTTGTATGCTCACTATGCACAAGCAGCTGAGGGGTCTATTGACTAGATCCTCATAGATTAGAGAAGATAACAAGGAATCAGGTGGCACTTTAAAGACTAACACATTCATTAGGGTATTAGAACATAAGCTTTTGTGAGCTACAACTCACTTCCTCAGATGCTGCAGAAAGAGTGAAAGGAAGAAAGGACACAGAGATGGGACTGTGACATCAGTACCAATTAAATCAGAATGGATGTGGCTCATCTTCAACAGTGGTAAGAAGGTAAGAATACCTGAACCGGAAATTACTTATTGAAATGCGAGAACCATTCCATGTGTTTATTTAGACCAAAAGTGGGGAACCTACGGCCTGGATACATGGCAGAGAGGCATTGTTGGCACATGATGACAGATATTACATTAGTAGATGTGTACGCGAATGAGCCTTTGATGGTATAGCTGACGTGGTTAGGTCCTGTGAAGATGTCACTAGGGAAGATGTGTACAGAGTTGGTAATAAGGTTTGTTGCAGGGATAGGTTCCTGGATTAGTGTTTCTGTTGGGATATGAAATTGGTGGTGAGTATTTGCCTCAGATTGGGGGGCTGTCCATAAATGAGGTTGGCCTGCCTCCCAAGGTCTGTGAGAATGAGAGAAAGTGAGTGGTGAGACAGGCCCGTACATGCGGGGGCTGTGAAGGGTGCGAACACACCGCCCACACATGGTCCTTCATGGTCTGCCAGAGGCTGATTCTGACCAGTCTGGGAAAGATAGAGGTGGCCCGCTGCCAGCCTCCCTCCTCAGTGCTCGGGACATCTGGGGAAAGCCTGTGGCTGATTCCCTCCTTCCTCCCCGCGGAGAGAGACGGAGGGCAGGGCTGGGCTGTGGAGTGGGGTTGGGAAGTGGGGCAGCCGCCAGCCCCTCCCACAGCTCGCACCCCCCCAGAAATTCCTGGGTACGGGCCTGTGAGATCAGTTCATGATTACACATGTACAGTTACCCTAATCCTTCATGTAAGTAAGGGGAGAGCAATGGCAACTCTCAAGATGGGAATGTCAATGGGCAGGAAGGGACAGGAGGGGTTATATGCTGCTGCAGCTGCATCATCTTCATTCCAGGCTGGAGGGGTAAAATTTTGCCCCTATACCTATCACATATCAATCCCTCCCCCCTTTTTTTAATACCAGGGGCATGATCTTAAGAAAGGAATTTCAACAAAAGCTCTCTTATCCTTCCAGTAAATACTTTAGAAACTAGGGGTAGGATGGGAGGGGTCTGTCTAGTTGCTTTTCTAGGTTCTTACAGCATTGAATCATAACAGTAAAATTATATTCCCTGTGTGTAAAATGATTAGAGATGCTTTCAAAGAGATAAGACCAATGTAATCAGGTTTTCTCCATCTCCAGAATGTATTGTGCAGTGGTACATGGTTTTGACAATCATTCTGCAGTAAATGGCTTTATTGGTGTGTCATCAAATTTACAGTATTTTGCCTGTGTAACCTTTTTTATGTATTAGAGAAAGCATGTGTCCCTGTGCACTTATGGTTCCCACCAGATGAAGGTATATAATGTGAAATTCAGTCAGAGCAGTTTCCCAAATGAAGCAGTTGTGCACAACTGGTCCTATGCTGAATTTCACTGTCAATGTTTGGGTTTTGAGAAAGTTGGCTACTCAGGTATCAAAAGTGTTTGACTGTCTTGGTGTCCTTCAGTGGGTCCTTTTGTGACCTGCAGAAGGAACCAAGCTCCAGCCTATGAGACAGTTGTTATCCCAACACTTCTTAATGGATTCAAAACCTGGGTGACCCACCAAGAGCACCTCAAGAATCGGGAGAGGTACTCTGGGCACCTTTTGAATCAAGTGGGAAGATTTCTGCACTAATGCCAGCCAATGTCGGAATCCAGTGCCACCAGCACCGAAGCAATGATCCTCATGCACCAACTTGGGGTTCAACGTTATGTCTGGATGCCAGATTCTTGCCTCCCAAAGCAAACTGCCTACTCTTAGCTCACCCATGGTCCGAGATACTGTGGTGGCTAGAGGAAATGCTACAAAGACATAATGATAGTGTAACTCATGAAAACTAATGTGGACATCACAAGCTTGGAGGAACAAGCCATTAGCCAACCTCAGTGGAACCACATCCTCCATCAGGCAGTAGCCCACTGCAAGAAGTGTCTTGCCCTCAAAGCTGAAAAAAGAGAGAGAAGGAAAGAAAAACCTTTCTCCAACCAGGTGTAACTCACTCACCTACTGGGTATGAAACAAAAAACAGGACTATGTAGCACTTTAAAGACTAACAAGATGGTTTATTAGGTGATGAGCTTTCGTGGGCCAGACCCACTTCCTCAGATCAAATAGTGGAAGAAAATTGGCACAACCATATATACCAGGCTCCCTGCAGCATTTCAAAGCAGCAGCGCTGCATGGAGCCCAGGGTCAGTGGTGGAGTCCCCAGCTGATCCTGGGCTCCAGCTGCACTTTCACCTTTGAAGTGTAGCAACCCGAGGGCTGTTGCTACACTTCAAAGGCGGAGGTGCTCTATTTACTAATAGAATAGTTGATGCAAAATGTATCGACTATTCGATTAGTCAGTCGAAATGTAACATCCCTAATTTGAGAGTCTAAGTCCCATTGGCAGGCAAGACGTCCCATTGTTTAAATCAGTGAGCTACTGAAACTCTGAGCACTTAATTCTAATTTCTAAAGGTAACCTAGGCATTTAAGTGTGTAGATGCTATTGAGTTTGAGAGACTTAGGATCCTAAGTACCTAAGAAATTCAATGGTATGACCAGTGTCAGAGGGAATCTGTCACAGAGCTAGGAACTCAATCTGTATCTTTTGAGTCCAAAGCCACTGTATTAGCAACAAGTCCATGCTTCCCCTCCTCTCTCTCTTTAAACAAAATAATTCTTATTTTATTTGCTGTTAAGAAATGAAAATAAATATAGAACGACATACACTGCTGGCTGGTAACACACTGACAATTATTTTCAAAAAGTCATGCAAATGAAATATTATCAGTAAAGTACTAGCTGCAGAGCTCAAAGGTAATTGAGATTTAATTGTCCTCAAGCTGATCTTTTTTCATCTCTAATGGGTCTTGTCTTTGGGGTGAATGTTTCCCTTAGCAAAGATGCCATATTGTTTTTCAGGCACCTAAAAACATTTATGTATAACTTTTCCTAATAGTATGTTAAAGTAAAGGCACATCTACACAGCAGGGCTAAAGTCGAAATAAGCTACACAACTTGAGCTATATGAATTGCGTAGCTTAAGTCGAAATAACTTATTTCATCTTTTGGCGCTGTCTACACAGCAGGAAGTATGAGTTAGAGCACTCTTCCTCTCACTTCCCTTGCTCCTCGTAAAATAAGGGTTCTAGGAATCAGAGTAAGAAGTCTTCCAGTTTGACATTATTTTGACATTATGTTGAAATAACTGCTTGCTGTGTAGAGGCGGACTATGTTACTTCGGAATGTCAGTTATTCCGAAATAATGCTCTTATGTAGTTATATCCTGAATGTCTGACTCTTAAACTAGTAGGACTTGCTAACATTACTCGTGATGGACATAGAAATTAAATTAATTTAAATGTTCTGTTTACCTAGATTAATAGTAATGAATAATGATTTGCATAAGCTTGGTAAGTAGACAGGCCACCATTCTATGCATACTGTGTACTTCCTGCACATCTTATAAGCAATCAGTAAGCATAATGCCCTTTGAAAATGTTTAGCACTCCCATAAGACACACCGTAATGTATATAATTATGAAGAATATGGGACTGTGGAGGTTAAATGGTATGACAGTTTGCGAACACACATTCAGAGATGATTAGATGGAAAACAGTGAAGAAATAATTGATTTTAATATGAGGTACTTGAATGTTTCTATTTCATGCAGTATAGAGGACACCATAACTAACTCAAAGTTAATACACAACTGTGAAAATGTACATGAGGTTCTCTATTGGTGAGAGAATTTTTAATGTCAGTGGATAAACTTCGCTTCACATTGTGTTCTGGATCACTTAAACTATGTCTACACTGTGGGTGTTTTGCGGAAGTTTAGACGGGGCCATTTGTTGGAAAAAAACCCCTTTTGCACAAGAACCCTTATTCCTCCAAAAATAGGTATACAGCCTCTTGCGCAAAAGGTGCTTTTCTGACAAATGGCCCCGTCTACACAGGGCTTTTTAACACAAAAACCTCTTCCACAAAAAGGATTGGAAGATGATATGCAAATAAGAGCACGAGATATGCAAATGTGCGCTCTATTTGTATTTCCTCTTCCGCAAAACACCCGCTGTGTAGACGTAGCCTTAGTGGCTCAATTTTACTCTCAACCTCTTCAGAAGTCCAGCAGCAAGTACAGAACGACTTCTTACTACTAGCAACAGCCATTCTATTTTCATGATTCCGGATATTTTCACCAACTACATAAACTAAGTTCCTTGACAAAATCAACAAGCATTTACCTCTGCTAATGCATTAATAAAAGGGGTGTCCATGGGCTTGACCAACCTGAGTCATATGACATGCTAATCATATATGGTAATCTCAGTAAGACTGATCAAAAGGTCATGTTATTTTCTGAGTATAATGCAGGGCACCAGATCACTGTAACACCCTTTCACAGATAGTATGCTAACAGGTTTTAACTGCACTCTCAGGGAGTAGATGGCCAAGTGCTTGTTAGAAGGAGGAGATCTAGGAGATCAGCATTCTAGATGGCTCCTATTAGCATATTCTATATTTCAGCCTTGGACCTATTCTCTTTAGTCTGGGTACAAGGAGCCCATCTACCTGTACACCTGCTGCTTTTCTTCTCCTTTCCCGTTAAGATGCTACTTGCTTCTGCTGGGACCCAGATGAACAAAGCTTTATGAGCACATCTACAGATGAAGAAAAGTCAGTGTGACAGAAACTTTTAATTTTCACCATATCACAAGCGGTGTCTCACATAGCTCAATGACCCAGTGAAATAAAAATCAGATAGATTGGCTGTACCCTGGGAAAGGATTGCTTTGATATTCTCTCCAAATCATGCTCTGGTCTGGAGCAAATGGCTGTGTAGTACTGATTTCAGATTGGCACAGTTCATATGCTCTTATGCAAGCTGTTTCACTATACCAGGTTAAAGATTTTTTACTATCTTTTTTTTTTTTTTTTACAAGGGCTTTGGGTCAGGATGTCACATGTAGATCAACCACTCATCAAAACCACAGATTCTTCCAGAAGTAACAGTTGTTATAAATTCTGTGTAACAGTGAGGTTGAGAAGCACCAAGAAAAATAATAAACCTAAATAAAGATAGGATTAATAGTTTCATACAATTAGCTTATTTCAAGGGAGAGATTCTCAAGATGCAGCATGAGTTTATTTGGAATTTATTTTGTTCTTGATTACTGATATTAATGGATACTTTAAATTCCACTCCTTAAACTGATACTTCAGGAGCAATTTTTATAGAAGACTGATCAAATCACTAATTATTGAAGCTATCAAGGAAATAATATTCAAGGACTGCACTTGGGAGAAATACTGATTTATAAGCAACCAGTCTGATTCAAGTAATATAATATGCATTTGTTTTAATGGCTAATAAAACACACTATTTCCTGTCATATATTGGTTGTAAAAACACTGTATAAAAATACATTTGCATAACTTCATCAATATTACTACAGATACAGCTTCACTTGTAGTTTATTTTGTACTGCAGAGGTCTAAATAGATTAACAAAACACCTCTTAAGGGAGCACTCATGAACAAATAGTTGAATCATTTACTCTACAGAAATGTTAACAAACTCTATTTCATCTCATACACTGTTTAATGAAATATAGCAGTGGTTCATCATTTTGAAAGGTATATACGTACATAGCTACAGAGAAAGTATAAATTGATATTGTTCTAATTAATTCATATTTTAGGTGATATAGTGTTTTAATTATAGAATCATAGAACACTAGAACTGGATAGGACCTTGAGTGGTCATCGAGTCCAGTCCTCTGCCCTCGTGGCAGGACCAAGCACCATCTAGACCATCCTTGATAGATGTCTGTTTAACCTGCTATTAAATATCTCCAGAGATAGAGATTCCACAACCTTCCTAGGTAATTTATTCCAGTGTTTAACCACCCTGACAGTTAGGAAGTTTTCCTAATGTCCAACTTAAACCTCACTTGCTTCAGTTTAAGACCAATGCTTCTTGTCCTATCATCAGAGGCCAAGGAGAACAATTTTCTCCCTCCTCCATGTAACACCCTTTTAGATACTTGAAAACCACTATTGTGTCCCCTCTCAGTCTTCTACTTTCCAAACTAAACAAGCCCAGTTCTTTCAGTCTTCTCTCATTGCTCATGTTCACTAAACCTTTATTCATTCTTGTTGCTCTTCCCTGGACCTTCTCCAATTTCTCCACATCTTTCTTGAAATGTGGTGCCCAGAACTAGATACAATACTCCAATTAAGGCCCAGTCAGTGCAGAGTAGAGTGGAAGAGTTACTTCTTGTGTCTTGTTCACAACACTCCTGTTAATGCATCCCAGAATCATGTTTGCTTTTTTTGCAACAGTGTCATACTGTTGACTCCTATTTAGCTTGTGGTCCACTATGACCTCTAGATCCCTTTCTGCAATACTCCGTCCTAGACAGTTGCTTCCCATTCTGTATGTGTGAAACTGATTGTTCCTTCCTAAATCGAGTACTTTGCATTTATCCTTATTAAACTTCATCCTATTTATCTCAGACCATTTCTCCAGTTTGTCCAGATCATTTTGAATTATGACCCTATCCTCCAAAGCAGTTGCCAACCCATGCCAGCTTGGTATCATCTGCAAACTTAATAATTGTACTCTATGCCAATATCTAAATCGTTGATGAAGATATTGAACAGAGCCAGTTCCTAAACATACCCCTGCAGAACCCCACTTGTAATGCCCTCCCAGTATGATTGTGAATCATTAATAATAATTATTAACCATTACTGCTAATGATTATTAACCATTAATAATAATAAAAGGTTGACAAACAGTTGATATTTAAGTTTGTTATTGCTGGACAATCTGATATGGTGATGTCAGAATTGAAAACCCGCTACTGCTTTAACCATAAGCATTACAATTATGTCAGGAAGCGCAAACAGCTTCAGGATGATGAGAGCTTAAGGAGAGCAGTCGAGCCCTGTCACAGAACTCAGGCTGTGCCCTCTGTGTCCTGCACTTCCTGGCAGGTTTTTGAATGTCTCACCTACCACTGCCTCTTGTTTTTCTTAGAGGTGAGAGTACCCTGCTTCATGAGCCATTTTCATCATAGACCAGTCTCTAGTTTGGAGGGAAAAATTATTCCACGGTCCAAAGGTCCTTTTCCTCTATTGGTGGCCCACCGGCCAGAGGGAGGGTTGGGGGGAACCCAGTCCCACCCACTTACTCAGGGTTCTGACCCAGGACCCTATGTGGCAGCCATTAGTGGGGCTCTTGCCCTTATTCCTACAGAATAGCAGCCCCTCCCTGGGCCACTTCCCCAACCGCTCCCTCAGCACCTGCCTCCTGACATCTTAGAGAAAAAACCCCGCCTGCTTGCTACCTGCAGTTTTTGCCTCCACTCTGGGCTTCCTCTTCTCCAGTCCATCCCTCTTCTCCTTCCCCTGCCTGGCCTGAGGGAAAGGCTTTTATGGTGGGCCAGCAGGCCTTAACTGGCGGTGGGTGTCCCATTAGACTCTGTTGCAGGCTGGCTCCTAATGAGTTTCAGGTGCTCACCTGACCTGATGGCTGAGCAGCAATCTCTGGCAGTCTATTCAGGGAACAGAAGTCCACACACCCTGCTACCCATGTACCTGCTCTGCACCAAACTCCTGCAGCCCACTGTCTTCCATCTGCCACAGCCCTTAATGGAAGAAAAATGGCATCAAAAGGCAGATAGGCAAATTCACTCAGTGTTTTTGCCAATGACATCCACACAGGATAGTTTGGTCCTGTCAACTGTGGAGTGGAGCCCCAAAAGACATGCAGATGGATGATCTCCTCTGCACTGAGAAATCCTGCAACATAGCTGGTTCCAAATTTACTGACTCCTGTCCTTCCTTTGGTCCAAACTAGTCAACCCTAGAGAGGGACACTGACACATGGGCAAAGTACATGGAGAGGAAGCTCCATCCTTAGTAGCGACATGGACACAACACATAAGGTAGCAATTTCAGGTTATATACTCTCACTTGATTGCCATAGAGGAAGTGGTAGGAATCACTCTGTTTCATTGGTCAGCCACTGTCCATCATAAAGCTGGGCAGTCCCTGGATTTTATAAGCCAAGTATTAAGTATGATTTTGCTTTAGGATTACAGTGTAGTGTAACCACCACCTGGCAGATTTGAACCTAGGACCTCTGAAGCTGAGTATAGGAGCCTCTACCCTCTGAGCTAAAAGCCAACTGCTTACCAACCTGTGCTGTAGAGGTCTCTTGGTCTTAACTGTTGCTGTGGTCTAGGTACCACTTGCATTGCTCAGTAACCACACTAGGTGTGTGGGTTACAGTAGCATTTGGGGTGAGGGTTTTTTTGGGGGGCTATCTGTGTGGGAAAATATTTGAGGAAATAAAGAAAACTATATTGGTAAGTAGAAAATAAGGAAATCCAGGGATGGAATTCAACATTCATGATATTCACAAGTTTAGAAAAGATTATTATTGAACTATGGTGGAAGAAACTATTTTTTATTGCTTCCAACATTATTGTTTGTGAAATAGCACAATATATTTTTACTAAGAAGCTATTTCTGCTGCACTGAATTAGCTACTCATAGACTATTTTTTTATTTAATCAAATGTGAATGGTTTACTAAAATGGTTTGTTTAAAATAAATGAAAAGTTCTGGAAGCTTCAAGTTAAATTTGGAGCACTTTTTATTTAAACTGCAAAAATAAGTTAGACGTTCAAACTATGAATGTGAAATTCTCATTTTCTTTGCAATACTGAAAACGGAAATAACTTTTACCTTTTACAGCATAAGCTGGCATCTTAAAATCTAGTTTGAAGCACCATCTCTTCTTGTTATATCCATATTTTGTCTGTGTTATTGAATCCAAGAAACTTACAATTCATTCAGGTGAGCTTTAGAACCTGGGAGGGAAAAAATCTTTCTGAGTTCCTGTTGACTGGAAAAGCAGCTGTCTCCTGCTGTTACATGAATATCTTACAATCCTATCCCAAACAGTTTTCTTTTCTACATGGCTCACTTTGATTATGTTTCATTCAATAAGTATTCAGCAAATCACATACATGCAAAATCACTTAATATTCAAATAGCTCCTGAAGTGACACTTAACTAATCATGTCAATGACTCTGGCAGTGAGGCATTCCTTATTATTTTGCAGTTTCTCTTGGTGAATAAATATGCTTGGTGGGAAAACAAGTCAAAGTTACTATGGACATCTCTTGTGTAACATCACAAAATTGCATTGGATTCCAAAGGAAAAATAATATATAAAAATTAAACAATGTGTGAAGGAGAGCCACATACATAAAGTATTTGTTCTTATTTTCATTTTGACTTTTTACGACTCAGTGATGAGAGAATAAGATGTTGATAATATCTTATAACAGTAATGAAAATAATGCAAAATGAAGTTAAACAGTGACATACTAGGGTAAGCTATATAATTATTGTGGGAGGTTCTTGTGTGTGTATTTCCCTCTTCCTCCCCTTTGTAAATCAACTTAAAGTGGGATTTGCTGTTAAATTTGCATATTTGTGATGTTTCCTTGGTATTAGCAACTGCAATGTCAACTTTACTCTCTTCTTACCTGTCTCTGCCCTGATGAATAATAGAAAAGATACCAGTGAGGGCTTGATACTGGTCTAGGCTGATGAAAAAGACCTTAAAAAAGGAAGCATTAAAGGTGTTTACAATTAGTTACAGAAATTTTCCTGACATGCTTCAATTTTTTTCTTCATAGTGATACCTAACAGAAATGTAAATGAAAGCACAATAATCACAAATCCTGTCTTAACATATTAAAGGTTTATGCAATATGTCCACCAGATTGTTTCGGATGAAATCAGAAAATCCAATTGAAATAAATTATGTCCAGTTGTAACTGAAATTTCTTTGCTATCCCAGGCTATTATGTTGGCAAAGTTTTCCATTGGAAAGTGATATCTTTAAGCAAACAAGAATGATTCTTCACAAATACATATGTGACGGCTATATTATCTCCTTACTTCAGTTCTAGAGTTTCCCTCTTAGATTTTTTTTGGATCTCAACTTGCCCAGAGTTATGTTTAGAAAGTGCAAGCAAGAGAGATATTTCCAGATAATTGAAATCATAGAATCAAATCCCTTCCCATGAGGCATATCTCTGAGACCTGGTCTACAGTAGGGAGTTATTTTGAAATAACGAATGGACCAGCCACACTACCAA
Organism: Rafetus swinhoei; assembly: GCA_019425775.1. Classification (NCBI taxonomy): domain Eukaryota; kingdom Metazoa; phylum Chordata; order Testudines; family Trionychidae; genus Rafetus; species Rafetus swinhoei. The sequence goes on along the minus strand of CM033443.1, from coordinate 34,138,883 downwards.
GCCAATTATTTTGAAATAATAGACTCGTTATTTCAAAATAATAACTCCTGTTTTCAATGAGGAATAACACCTATTTCGAAATAGCAGTCGTGTGGACGCTCCACTGCTGCTATTTCACAATAACTACTCCCCAGAGTCTTTCAAAGTAATTACTCCTCAGTGCTTCCTGAGGCTATAAGTTGAGGTAGCACACCCACATTAAGGGAGCCTGCCTTGGATTAATTTTGAGGCTTCTCTGTAGTGTGGACATGTTATTTCAAAATAGTTATTTCAGGAGTTACTATTTTGAAATAAGGTATTTCGAAGTAATTTCCTAGTGTAGACATGCCCTGAACATCCACAGGCACTAGCTTAAAGGTAAGAGGCATGCACCAGTGCTCTCTCAGCACAAAGGCAGTGGCCAAGGCTTGAGTACAGAAAACCCTTTGTGAGCAGCTCTTAGCTTAAGTAAAGTGCTGTTAGCTTGCAGCTTGCATTCTGAACAAGGCAGCCAAACAAGACAGTCCAACAAATGTAACCTGTATCAACAAGTTTGTGTGCATACATAGAGGTTCTAACAATCAGAAAACATTCTAGAAATCCACTTTGTTGTCCCACAAGCAATACATTTAGCAGATAGATCAACCAAAATGACAGTTATCTCAACAGTTTCAGAGGGGTAGCCATCTTAGTCTGTAACTGGAAAAACTTAAAAACAACAAAATAGTCTTGCAGCACCTTAGAGACTAACAAAAATGTAGATGGTATAGTGAGCTTTCATAGGCAAAACCCACTTCTTCAGATGAATACCATCTACATTTTTTGTCAGTCTCTAAAGGGCTGCAGGACTATTTGTTGTTTTTCCAATTATCTCAACAAGCAGTTAATATGGCTGGGAGGTCAGTCACTAATTCAGTAAGTGTTCAGAACCAACATGTGAGCAGTAGAGAACTCCATCTGACAAGTGTTATGGCCACATTCTCAACTGGAAATTTAGAAAACTTCCATTTGATGTTCACTTATCCCTCTCCCTTTCCTGAAAAGCTAGGATAAGCTTTTCTATAAACTGGACCTTTGGAAAATATCTGATAGATTGGTCTGTGGTTAAATGTAAATGTTGAACTTAGATTGACATGTGATAATAGCTTTGCATGTAGTACAAACACTTTTAGCTACTATATATGTATTTATTTATTGGAATAACATTATAAAAGGAAAATCTTTTAAAAACAAAATTGATGTAAAACACAATATTGTTTTTTTTGGTATCTGAATGCTAACTCATTCTGAGGGTCTAAAATCCTGGGGCTTTTTTTAAACTAAGATGAAAACTGAGAAAAACTTTGTGTTTTGATTGAAAGTTAGCCGAAATTTTTGAGTATGCCAAATTCCAGCTGAAGTCAGTAAGAGATGGAGTGAATAGGAAATCAGGCATCTTTGTTTGTAGCTGGACTTCAACTAGTTTTACAGTATTGTGGATGCAATTTCACTTCTGAAATTGAATATGGGAGCTGTTGTTTAACATAGATTTGAAACCTAACGGTCAGGTCTATTTTTTTTAAATGTTACACATTTCGAATCCAGTTTTGGTAACAAATCATTCTCTGGCTATGCTGAAAGAAGGACAGGACACCATTCATATGGTTTTAATCAGGCACAACTTTATTATTAATCATCTGGGACTACCTGGCGTTTACCTCCGCCAGCCAAACTATTGCTGGGACCTTAATACTTACATAATGAGTGGTGACTTCATTGCGTAACTCATTTCTCTACTCACTATGACAAAGCCCCATTCCACAGATACCAAACTTGCAGAGAGAGAAAAATTTCTTCCCAGCCCCATTAAAAAGGAATGGCTAGTTCGGTGCTCACAGAAGGTCCTGACCAAACCTGGCACATTGCCACCTGAAGGGGAGGGAGGACGGATGCTCCTCCACCTGGTCGGGGCAAAAGGACTTCTCCTGTCATGCTTTCCCCTTTTGAACAACCCAGGCCTGGGGCCAAGTCATCATTCCCTCATTGACCCACATTCCCCTTTTGCAGCAGTGTCTGAGCCTAACTCTCCCTCCTGGCCATAAAATACTATTTCCTCTCCCCAGGAGGTTGAACAACACCCCCTTCCCCACTTAAAGGTGCAGTGGAGTCACACTTCTGTTTCTTTGGCAAATCACCTGTGTTACAAATAGGACATTTGAAAAAAAAAAAAAAAGATGACAGTTCCTAGAAACTCAATTATCCTTAATACAATATTTATTAAGTCAGTTATTTTCCACAGCTGGGATCTGGAGTACGGTTATATGAATAGTTTCATGACTTGGCTATGCAGTGGGAATCAGCTAAAATATTTCATCAGCCTAAGAATTGTTGTCTTCAGAAGCTCTTCTAATTAATAGATGTTTTAAGGGTCTTGTAAGTTCTAAAATGTTTGCCCAGCCTAAGACAAAGGGCATCATCAATTTAATATCTGCAGGTGGATGGATTAACTTACATAATTGATCCTTTAAATCTCTTATTATAATCATGCTATTCTCTCTCTCTGTAATATTTTAATGAGAGTTAAAGGTGGTTTATGGAAGTCAGTTATGTGGTATTTAATTAATGTTGCCAGGTCTTGTCATTTTATTGTAAGCATTTCAGGATTTGGTGTTTCACTCCAATTTTTTTTGGGGGGGGGTGGGAAATAACTTTTAGCCCCCATAATTGTAAAAAAAGAGCTTGAAAATATGAGCAAAGTGCACTCTTAAAATTCAGACATAAAAGAATACAATATATATTATTACTTTATAATCTCATGATTTTTGGTGCTCGGACTCTTGAGACTTCAACATTTAGAGTTGGAAATATTGAAGTTACTAATGTGCATTATTGAATGAGTGGAAATCTATGTGCTCTCATTAGCTAGTTGTTTGAATATTTCCCCATGAGATATGACAACCTTTTCCACTGTGAACTGGGAAACCAAGAGAAACAAATTAAACTCTTACTCATTGGAGATGCTGGTGTGTCTGTTCACAGCTTGAGCGGAGTTTGTAACTCATTTAATCAGGGCCTGATGAAATGCATCCTAGAATACTCCAGGAGCTGATAGAGGAGGTATCTGAGACTTCAGCTATCACCTTTGAAAACTCATGGAAGTTGGGAGAGATTCCCAAAGAATAGAAAGGGCAAATATAGTGCCCATCTATAAAGAGGGAAATAAGAACAACCCAGGAAACTGCAGGCCAGTCAGCTTCATTTCTGTGCCAGGGAAGATAATGGAGCAAATAATTAAAGAATTCATTTGCAAATATCAGGAAGATAATAAGGTGATAGATAACAGCATGGATTTGTAAAAAACAAATCATGTCAAACCAATCTGATATCTTTCTTTGATAGGATAACAAGTCTTGTGAATAAGGGAGAAGTGGTGGACGTGTTATACTAGACTTTACTAAAGCTTTCGATGAGGTCTCGTATGACCTTATCAATATACTAGGGAAATACAAACTAGATAGGGCTACTATAAGGTAGATGCATAACTGGCTGGATAACCATTCTCAGAGAGCAGTTATTAATTGTTCATGGTGATGCCGGAAGGGCACAACAAGTGGGGTTCTGCTGAGGTGTTTTGGGACCAATTCTGTTCAATGTCTTCATCAATTATTTAGATATTGGCATAGAGAGTATACTTAAGTTAGCAGATGATACCAAGTTGGGAGGGGTTGCAAGTGCTTTGGAGAATAGGGTCATAATTCAAAATGATCTGGACAAACTGGAGAAATGGTCAGAGGTAAATAGGATGAAGTTTAATAAGGACAAATGCAAAGCACTCCACTGAAGATGGAACAATCAGTTTCACATTTACAGAATGGGAAGCGACTATCTAGGAAGAAGTACTGCAGAAAGGTATCTAGGGGTCATAGTGGACCACAAGCTAAATATGAGTCAGCAATGTGATACTGTTGCAAAAAAAGCAAACATGATTCTGGGATGCATTAACAGGAGTGTTGTGAACAAGACACAAGAAGTAACTCTTCCACTCTACTCTGCCTCGATTAGGCCTCAGTTGGAGTATTGTGTCCAGTTCTGGGCACCACATTTCAAGAAAGATGTGGAGAAATTAGAGAAGGTCCAGAGAAGAACAGTACAAATGATTAAAGGTCCAGAAAACATGAGCTATGAGGGAAGACTGAGGGTACGTCTAAACTACATCCCTCTGTCGGCAGAGGGATATAAATTAGACATATCGAAAGTGCAAATGAAGCCGGGATTTAAATATCCTGTACTTCATTTGCTTAATGGTGACCGCCGCTTTTTTTCGAAATGGGGCTTTTTGAAAAAAACCCGTCAGTTTAGAAGGGGCATTTTTGACAGAAATTCCCCGTTTTGAAAGATCCTATATTCCTCAAAAAATAAGTACAAAAAATGAGGAATACAGGATCTTTCGAAACGGGGCATTTCTGTCGAAAATGCCCCGTCTATACTGCCGGGTTTTTCCAAAAAGCCCTGTTTGGGAAAAAAGTGGTGGCCGCCATTATGCAAATGAATTGCGGGATATTTAAATCCTGGCTTCATTTGCACTTTCGATACATCTAATTTACATCCCTCTGCTGACAGAGGGGTGTAGTTTAGACACACCCTGAAAGAATTGGGCTTGTTTAATTTGGAAAAGAGAAGAGTGAGAAGGGACATGATAGCACTGTTCAAGTATCTAAAAGGGTGTTACAAGGAGGAGGGAGAAAAATTGTTCTCCTTGGCCTTTGATAATAGCGAAAGAAACAATGGGCTTAAATTGCAGCAGGGGAGGTTTATGTTGTATATTAGGAAAAACTTCTTAACTGTCAGGGTGGTTAAATACTGGATTAAATTGCCTAGGGAGGTTATAGAATCTCCATCACTGGAGATATTTAAAATGAGGTTAGATAGACATCTATCAGGGTTGATCTAAATGATGTTGGTCCTGCTGTGAGGGCCAGGAACTGCATTTGATGACCTTTTAAGGTCCCTTCCAGTTCCAATATTCTATGATTCTATGATCTTGCACCAAGTTTTGTAGTTAGTCCCTCAAATGGGGAAATGAAAAAAAAAAGTCTTTCTCCTTTGCAGAAGATTTACTATACCAGTAAAAATGAGGTGATGGGAGAGGTGTAGCTACTTTTTAAAAAGATGTTTTAATAAGTGAAAACTCATAAGGGATAACAAAACACCCATAAACACCCTGTCATAACCATGGACAGGAAGCCTCCTCATTCATTCCCTCCCTTTTCAATGCTACCCAGAATTGCTCTAGAAATAAGCAAGAATCAAGTGTTTAAGGTAGTAGTTGTGGAGAGCTGGTATGGATTCCAGACTTCTTCCTAGCCGTAGAAGTTTATGCCCCAATGGTCAGAATATTTAGAAATTATATGAAGAATTATCAAGTAATTCTATATTTTATTGAAGAGCTGTGGGTTTCATTGTTCATAAAGAAATGCAAACCTATGTTCTGGATTACCTCTGATTACACTGGTTTCCACTAGAGCATGATTTTTGTTTACCTTGTTTATTTTTCCAGCACTCTGACTTTATAATAATGATATAGGGAGAGGTTCTGTGAATAATAAGTAAGCTGTATCTATTCACATATAAATCTGGATAAGTTGAATTATCATTCCAATATGTCACCCACTGTTCTATTGAAAATTTTGAGTTGAGGCAAATTAAAAAGTAATGAATTAAGTTTCCATTGCTTTTCATTCCTCTTGTGTGGCATCATCTCAACAGTGAGACACTTAAAAAATCCAAGTAGTGGATCCAGAAGCCTCAGAGCCATAATCAGAAACATGCCTAATTAATCTCTGTACCATAAGTGATATGCTTTGGCTGTATCTGCTCTTCAGTTGTAGCCTAAAATTTTATTGATAAATGCAGAGTGCATGACTGTTGCCACTGCTTCAGAGATAAAGTCTGTGCATATTCTCTATACCTTATGTTAAACTGGAAATATCCGAGAGGCTGCATAGATACTGAACTATTATTGTAGGCTTCTCCATTATGCAATTCCGTGCAACTTCACTGAAGTTTCTGCTTGTTATAATGACCATACTGTTATTTCTCAGTCCTTGTTTACCAGTTGTTTATTTTCCATTACTATTTATTATTCAGTATACAGGGGTACACAATTGTCAGGATTGCCTGGTTCTTCTGTTCTCTGCTTTGATGCTGACTTGCTGTGTAACGCTACACAAAATATCAGGTTTCCCTTTTCCTCAGTTTATTTGCTTGTGAAAATAGAGATAATGCTGTTTACTCACCTTTGTAAAGTGTTTTTGAAACTTATGTGCTAAGTGCTAATTGAAATGCTTATTAATCAACATGTTAAATAGGGTTTGTTTTATTATGCTCCCTCTGGATTTACAGTTTACCTTTTCTACAAGTTTAGACAGTTTATTCTCCACTCTAATTCAATTACTTAGTTTTTCTAATGGCTCACTAATGCCTCTTTATAGAACCCTATATATTTTAATTAAAAGGTTTTCTTTTCACAAAGTTAGAAAACTTTCACAATATCTTATCTAATTTATTGTCAGTCACAAAACTTCTAAAAAATTGTATTTCACATGCTACTTCTAATTCAATCTACTATTAAATAAAAAATCATCCAAACATTTATTGTATAAATTGTTCCAGCTTGTAAGTTTACTAGCCATCATTCTTTCCATAGTTTTTCTTAGGTTTAATTTTACAGAAACATATCCATAAAATATGATTTGGCACATCCTTTTGGCATTTACCTATTGGTAAAAAACTACTCCTGCTACTACTATTACTACAGGTACTGCTATTACTACAGGTGCTACAAAAATACCAACACCATACCAGCATATTTTCAAATCTAGGAAATAGTCACCTAATTCCATTAATACAACCAAATGGCTGTAAACAACAGCTTTGTAGTCCCTCCAGCTAATCAACCATTTAATTGCAGCTCCTTGTAGCTTTGGTGCTGACAATATCATGCTCCTTAAATTAAAACAAAAAATGACATTCAGTTACTTGGATTGTCTTTTTCATACCCATAATTTCCTGATTATCTCTAATAAACTCTTCTAATGGTTTAGCAAGCCTTTGCAGCAGTCATGAGTGCTACTATCCTGTGCAAATGACTTTGTTGGTACCTTTTACCTCCCTTCATTATGACTTGTAAATAGTCTTTCTTTCCCCCCAAAAAACAGTTGAGGATTCTTTTACCTATTTGAACTTGATGTGTTTTTTATTGTTCTGTAATCTTTCAATAATAGTATTTTCATTGATGGCATTCACCCACCAATTATTCTTGTAGGGTTTAAACATTATATTTATATAATAGCTCTTCCTTTTTCCATAATTATCAAAATACATACCATTCATATTCATTCAACTTCATACTCTGATTTCTGTATGTCCTTCACACTTTTTTTACTTCAAGCATTCCACCCTGAAACTAGATTTATTAATTTTATCATACTTCTCTAGAGAAATCATTTGTCTACCCAAAATAATTAATAACTCATTCTGAAGATCTCTCTGTATCACAGTTCACTGGAATTTCAGCTATCAGAACATCACGGCCATTAGAATACATTTCCACTTCATGTTCTAATTCTCTGTCAATTGCTTAGCTGTAGAGGTGAACCCATCCCACAGGGTCTTTGAGTTTTCATAGGATAGGAATGCTGCATGCAAAGTCCATGTTGGAATTATTTTGTCTGGATTCAGTTGTGTGCTAAATTCCGTGGGATTTAAGAAAGACAAGGTGGGTGAGATAATATCATTTACCAACTTTTTGGACCAATTACTATGGGTGAGAGAGACTTTCAAGCTAGATCTGGAAAAATACTCAACGTATCACAGCTAAATACACGGGATTGGAGGACACTTGTGATCTTGAATAATTAGGTGAGCTGGAATAAATCTTCCTAGCTAGAAGTGATGTAGCAGTGTAGGAGCTCAATTTCCCCTCCTCTTCCCTGGAGAGGTCCAACCTGTTGGTTTCTTCATGATGTCCTTTTTTCACTTCCTTTAACCTTACATTGTGAATATAAACATTCACTTTAGGAATGCCAGCCCAGCACATGGTTAGAATCTGTGGCTTTCAGGGTCTGAATGCCCAGGAATTTCTCTGATATGTTCTCCTGAATAGAGTCTGCTGTCTTTTGAAGGTATTATCTAATTCAGGGGATGGGCAAATTCTGTCCCGTGGACCGGATCCGGTCAGCAGGGTTGATCCTTGGTGGGCCCCCACCTCTATGTTTACCTGCACTTCTGCAGGTATCAGACAATCACAACTCTTGTATACAGCCTCATTAAAAATGTTAAAAAAATATTAGTTAAAAATGCTCCTTTACAAATTCAAATATGAAAAGGTTTGTTGACAGTGACCTTATAAAAATACCATTAATATACCTAGCAAAAATAGTAGAGGTCTCAGAGAAGAATGATTAAAGGATTAGATATCTAGTCTTGACTCTAGTAGAGTCAAGGAGGTCAGGCTATTTAGCATAACAAAGGGCAGGGCTACACTACAGGGTAATATCAATCTAGTGTGCGCAACTCCAGCTATGTGAATACTGTAGCTGGAGTCAACATACATTAAGCTGAGTTTACACTGTGAGGTGGTTGGTGGGACAAACTCTCCCATCAACTTCTCATGCTCTTCTAACTCTGGTGGAGTACCAGACTCAACGAGAGCATGATTGGTGGTCGATTTAGTGGGTCTTTAGTGGGCCCCAACATTGATCCTTTGGTAAGTGTAGCATTACCCAAAGAGAAGTTAAAGGGTAACTTGATTACAATCTATAAGTAGCTAACTGGGAATCAAATATTTAATAACAGGCTCTGTCTATCAGAGAAGGGTACTATATAATTCAATGGCTAGAAGTTGACGTCAGACAAATCAGACTGGAAATGTGCTTTACATTTTTTACAGTGAAAATAATTAATCATTGGAACAATTTACTGAAAGGCATAGTAGAGTCTCCATCACTGACAGTTTTTAAGTCAGGATTGGCTGTCTAAAAGATATGCTCTAGAAAACATTTTAGGCATGTTATTTGGCTTGTGTTACACAGGTGGTCAGACTAGATAATCACAATGGTCCCTCCTGGCCTTGGACTCTGCACCAAAGCATACGTTTCCATTTTCTTGGACAGAAAATACTATATAACATATCACAATGAGGTCAAACATGATACCTATTTATTAAATACTGCACTTATTTTTTTCTCCTAGAAGAATGCATCTATGCATATTATCTCCCTCCTGTTCTTGGGCTTCTAAAAACCCACTACAGTTATGGTTTCCCCCCAAATCCTAACTCTTTTTTTAAAACTTTGACATACTGTAAGATTCATACCTATGTTAGTTACATTTTATGAATTAAAGACAGATACCTGAGGGCTTGAATAATGTTTATGTTCAAGAAGCATATTGATAAATTTAGCACAGCATATTTTATTCATGACAAATTGGCAAATTCCCTTAAAAATTTTTATATGTATGAGATTAGTCTGTGGTATCTAAGAGCAATTACTTAATTCATTTTGATAAAGAAAATCAACTCAGAGAAAGTATGTTTCTGTGCAGTTTGAATCAGAGAATATAATAGTTTTGAAATGGCAGGAATCCAGTTTCCAAACACTTGCTAGTTGTACAGCAGCTGAGCATTGTATGGTAGAATTAAATTTATACCGTCAGACAACAGATTTTTTTTAGAATTGCTCTTCATACATTCATACATTCCATTTCTACTTAATTGATCTTCGTACATTCCATTCATCTTGGTTTGTCCCTTAGGAATTCCTCCCCTGCACTACCTGCTTCTGATATGCTTCTTGACCCGGACTCTGGTCTGGCCTTTGTCCTGCAGGTAACATAACCCTGCCTTTCTCCTAACATCCAATTCTCAACCTATCCTCTGGCCTCTCTCAGGTTTTGGCCTTATAATATCCAGACCCACCCTGGCTCCTAACTTCCTCTGCAATCACTAGATCAGACAGCCCATGTCCCGGTCAGACAAAGTAATTACCTGTTATATAAAAATTTGATTATTAACGTGAAGTATAAAAGCTGGGATGTTACAGCCTGGATGGTTGTATGATATTGGAATAAGTTTCAGTAGGGCCTTTTTATCCAACATGAGGATGTGAAAAAAACAGGTCAGATTATACCCTAGAATGCAGCCTGGATCAGACGAGGGAACTTGGCCATAAAAGTTTCAGCTTTTAGCACTTTGTCTCTGTGATGTGATCAAGAGCTTCTCTGAAAACTGGAACTAATGAAATTTCTCCAGTAGTCACGGGAATGTTTTTAAGGTAATTTAATTGTTACTTTCTTACAGCACAGTATAAATTTATTCAAACTGAGAATATAATTGTCTTTCAAAATGCATTGTACATTTCTCAGTGTTCAAAGAAGTCCATTTGTAGAAGTAATCTTTGATTCTGGGGAAAGAAAAAAAAATCTATTTTTGACTGATTTTGCACACAACTAGAACTCCTGCCAGCAGGAATGCTCTATTTATGGAATTAAACTTGTTTTTATTTGTGGTTACATTAAAGACCATATTCTTTCCCTTTGGTCAAAAAGAATGCTGTCACACAGTTGTTTCCTGTGACGCTTTCAGGAAACTGTTTAATTTTTCCCAATTCAGAGAGCTGTTGAGAGGCATTCTAGAGAATTTCTCCATACTTTGTCCCTTCTTGTGCACAATAGATAGAGTCTAATCTGAAATCTGACAGACTACACCCCCAGAGCAGCTAGTTTTGCTAAATGTCTGGCAGTGTAAAAAGCTGTTTGTCTTCACTTTTGTTGACAAAATACTTCCACTCCCTCAGGGCCGGCTCTAGGTTTTTTGCCGCACCAAGCAAAAAAAATTTTGGCCGCTCCCTCTCCCCCCCCACCTTTTTCTGTTGGTTTTTACACGTTTGCACTTAGCAATGTTTTTGTTTTGTTTTGTTTTTTGACTATTTAAAATTTAAAAAAAATGAAATCAGAAAATTTGTAGTTAGTGAAATAAAACAATTTCCTACTAGTGTACTCATTTAATTTTAACAAAATCACAATTACAAACAATTTGGGTTCAACTATACACTGTAATGAAAAATGTTAGTGTCTTCCAGTGCGCCCAGTTTCTCATAAATTAAAAGAATTTATATGAACTGAATTTTTCTGGTTTTTATACTTGCGTAGCCTTTTAATAATTGAGTAAAATCTAAATTTTTTGCAATGGTACTTTCAATTGAAATTAATATGAGTCCTGACAAACGATTTTGAGACATGGTGGACCTCAAATAATTTTTTAGTAATTTCAGTTTTGAGAAACTGCGCTCACCAGAAGGCACTGATACTGGTAATGTTAAAAGAATGCGTAATGCTATAGAAGTGTTTAGAGTGAAAAAATCATTTATTGCTATAAATTCTAATACTGCTGGTGCCCCTCACTCCCGACCCACAGCCCTGGGCATCCCGGCCTCGCCCAGCCCCCGCTGCATGGGGGCCAGTACCTGGAAGCCGACCCCTCCTGACAAATTTCCTCAGGGTCTCCCTTGAAGAGCTTGGTGGCCTGCTTGGCCTCACACTGGAAATTGCTGATGAAGATGGGGAGTTATTATTTTGAAATAATTTTCCTAATATAGACATGCCTTTAAAGAGGCAAGGTGGTGAGGTAGTATTTTTTATTGGACCAACTTCTATTGGTGACAGAGACAAGCTTTCCAGCTCCCACAAAGCTCTTTTTCAAGAGTGGGAAATGTACCTTAAATCTCTACCTTATTGTTCTTATAGAAATAGGCTACTTTCTAATTGTAGTTTGAATTCAATTAACACAAATAGTTAAGGAAATATAAACTAAGTACCAAAAATAGAAGGGAGAACTTGTGCCACATCTAAAACTCAAGGGCTGCATCCAGACTGCCATGATTCGCGCAAATACTTTTAACGGAAAAGTTTTTCCGTTAAAAGTATTTACAGAGAGCGTCTATATTGCCTTTGCGCAAAGATTTGCTTTTGCGCAAAAGCATCCGTGCCCAGTATAGATGTTTTCTTGCAAGAAAGCTCTGATGGCCATTTTAGCCATCGGGCTTTCTTTGCGCAAGAAATTAACGACACTGGCCCTCTTGCGCAAGTATTCTTGTGCAAGAGGGCTTATGCCTGAGCGGGAGCATCAAAGTATTTGCGCAAGAAGCAGTGATTTTGTACATTACAACGTCAGTGTTCTTGCGCAAATTCTCGCGGCCAGTGTAGAAAGGCAGCAAAATCTTGCCAGTCTAGACGCACCCAAGTAGTTTAAAGCTATACTTAATCAATCTTCAAACCAATTACAATCAGCTAACAATACCACACTGTTTTAACATACTTGTCAACCAATTATGATAACTATAGCAGATAAGACATCTAAACTAAATCAATAAATATTTGTATTGTTAAACTAGATTTGTTTTGGAATGCAGTGGCTCCTTGTGTGGCTCTAACACATCAATGTTATCAGATAAACTGAGATCACTGGGTGTGCACATTATTTTTATGTGTCCATCTTGTTAGTAGCCATTATATATTCAAGTTTATGAGGTGTGACAGTGGGAGGGGAGAGTTGTATGTGCCCAATACAACTGTATATGTAATGACACTTAGAGACATCAAACACAAAAGTTTACCCTGCCAACAACCCAGATCAACGAAGTTTAATTCTTTAAAGAAATATCTATGAAACAGCATGTGGGGTTCTTTGAAGAGTGTAAAACAGTTAATATTCTGTGTGTGTGTGCGTGCGCGTGCTGGATCCTTGTTTGGTTCTACTACAAACATGAATAAGAGAAATATACTAGGAACAGACTTCAAAGGTTGTGACTGACCACGTAGCTCAGTTCTGAAGGAACACACAGCAAGACTCATGTGCGCTACCCCCGATCTTTTCCGGACTCAGCCAAGGCTGAAAATGTAGCGTACAGCCACTCACAGCTCTCCGTGAGTGCTCAAGATGCACTCTATCGGCCAAACCTGTCAAGTGCTCTCCCAACCTCACTGATGGATCAAGAAGGGAACCTGTTACAGACTTCAACCAGGGAGACCACAGTCTCCTCATTCACCCAATTAATTCCCCCTTTGACCTCTAACAACAGCCACAGCAGGAGCCAAATGCCCCCACCCCAATCTGAACAATGCAAACACGGAGCTCTGGGCTAGCTCACCACCCCGTGAAGAGAGAGAGGAGCAGAGAGCTTCTCTCAATAAGAAGGAGCAGTACAGCACCTGGGGCCCCCACAGCCTGTCCTCAGGCAGAAGGGATCCGAGGAAGTTGGGGGTTCTCAGAAATCCCAAGCTCATGGGGAGGGTCCATCCTGCTACCTCTCGCAGCACAGCAGCTGGCCTGGGCGGGAAGGGGGTGTCCTACCTGGGATTTCCACACGATGTAGGTGGAGGGGTGGCTGCTGGGCGCCGGCTCGGCCTTCCTCTGCTGGAGCCACTTTCTGGGGGAGGAAAAGAGGCTGTTGGTGCCGCTGCTGCGGGTGCTGAGAGAGGAGGTGGAGGGCATGCGCGCCAGGAAGGGCAGCTCCCAGGCCGCGTTCTTCTTGCCCCGCGGGCTCGGCTCGTACTTGAAGTGGAAGCTGCCCCAGGGGGACTTCTCCAGCAGGATGCTGGGAGTGGAGAGTGAGCCGCAGAGCGCACCGTCCCCCGGGTGCAGCAGGGAGCGGGAGGAGAAGGCGGCGAGGCACTCTGCTGAGGGGCCTCCAACTGCCCTGGCCCGGGGCGTCCTGGCCAGGCCATCCCCCTCCTCGCGGCTGCAGCTGCCGATGATGGCCGGGTCCAGGCTGTGGGTCTGGCAGAGCCTCCGCTTGGAGAGTCTCTTGGAGGAGGTAGCGGCCGGGAGGAGCAGGATACAGGCCAGCAGGCTCCAGGCATGCATGGTGCCAGCGCTGCGCAGCGGGTAATGGCATCTCCCACGCCCTTTAAAATCAGCGGGGCGGGGCCGGGCATTGTTGGGGGTGGCTGCTTACCTGGAAATGCCGCCCCTGGAAATGTGCCGCCCCAAGCACGTGCTTGATATGCTGGTGCCTAGAGCCAGCCCTGCACTCCCTACAAATGGGGTTTCCACTGCTGACAAGAGAGTGCTCCTGCCCACAAGGAGCCCTTTTCAATGCCACATGCTGGGGCAAAACTTTTGTCATTTAGGGGCAAGGGTTTAAGCACCTGTAAACAATAAAAGTTCTCTCATTACTGTGGCAGTGTAGACAAAGCCTAAACATCTTTAGCCTTGTGAGATGAAAATTTTTTTGGCATTGTGAGCATGTCTTCTCTTTTACATTTGGCCTTTTGGTTAATGAGAAGAGCATCCTTTCATGTATGGCATTTCCAAGGCATGACAGAGCCATTCACCAATCATTTGTATTTCACTAATTATTTGTATTGTGATGGTCCTTAATTGGCCCTTGAATCTTGATAAGCCTCCTATGTAGGTGGGATGATCCCCATGCCTGGATGCGCAAGTTCAGAGCAAACAGTTTCAAACTAATAAAGCAAAATGTACATATTTCTGTATAACATACAATACAGATGTTACAAATGAGATCAAAGCATGCAGCAACATGCAAGTGTTTTATAGCATCTAAACAATAAATACATTCATATAAGATTAAAACCTGTTTTGAACAAAACTAACGTAAGGGTGAGCTGACTTGTCTTGCATCTTTGAGTTTGTCAGTTCTTACCTAAAGCCTTGGCTAGAGGTGGCACTTGGTTTACAAGCATCACAGTTACATTCACTTTTACATGCTCCCAAAGTTACACATTTCAACTGGTAGTACTTTCATGATTATTTTACAAGTTATACATTCCCTTTATGCATCACTAAAATCCAAGTCATCGTTGTGTTCCAGTTCCCAAACTTGTTGTTTTGTTCCTTCCTCATTTTTGTTTTGAATGCTAGCATTCCAGGTACTGGTCCGTGAAGGTACTTCCCTAGCTTGTACTGAGATACAGAACAAATGTATCTTGATTTTGACAAGTTTCCTATCTCCTTATGCCAAATGCTTGCTTCAGTAAATGCAAAGTGTTCTGGGATATTTTGTATAGTGAACAGCGTTATGGCACAGATTAATCTATTCAATTCCACTGTTTGTATTTTGTGCTTAATGTTATTGGCGCTTACTGAATACTTACACACACAAATACATTGTATAGCTTTTGTATTGCTATCAGTGATAGTTGTGTTACTTTTACTTTTAATCCACATGCTTGGGAGGATATGAGAATTTTTGACTTTGTGTAACCAAACTGCATGGATTGTAAAACATTTGTCTCAGGCTGCAGGCAGGTTGGGGACTATACTCTGGGAAGTAGAGGGCGGTAGGAGGCTTGTAGGGAGAACCCTGAAATGGGGGGAAAGGAGAATACTGGAAGGGAACCAAGGATTTCAGAGAAAAGGTGAGAAGGATGGTAGGAAGAGTGAACTTGAAGAGTGGAGGAGGTCTGGAGGAAGCCAGCTCATGAATTGTGTGATAATCAAGGGGATTTGGGAAGGGGAGATGGAATGGAAAATGATGGATTTGACAGGGAGAATGTATTGATTTGTCATTAAGGAGGAATAAGAAAAGGGAAGGATTTGATGTGGGGAACTTTAGGTAAGAAAGGAAATGCATATTCATTGGTAATATGCAATTTGAGACATTATAGTATTACTATAAAATGGACTGCTTTCCAAATTCATTACCCTCAGAGCAGGTTCAACAGAAAACTCTTCCTTTCTCTATGTAGCTGACATGCAAAAAATTCTTTCCAAAGAAGAGATGGGGATCTTTAACACAGGGCTCCCTCTTCCAAATAGCGTTTGCCTTTACCATCATTTGAATGTGGCTGCAGGTAGTTAAGTAATATTACCTCAGCCTTGGCAGTGTGTATAAGAAACACATTTTATAACTACAGTGCCCATATGGTCACCTATATCTACTTTCTTCTGAGATACATAGCAATTTGGAGAAAAGCCAGGAATTTAAATGAGAAGATTGCTAGGGTGGTTATAGTTATGCTTTTAGTTATTTTCAAGAAGCTTTTATGCATACACCAGATCTTTGGCATAGTCCCAGACAGGTGTGCCTAGGAAGAATTCAGCCCAAAGTGCCTATATAGACAGTGGAGTTGTAGCTGTGTCAGTCTCAAGATATGAAAGAGAAGTGGTGGGTGGGGTAATATATTTTATTTATATAATATTTATATAATATTTATAATATATTTGTATAATTTATAAAAGATATTACCTCACCTACCTTGTCTTTCTCATGCATAGACATTCTCCACTTTGGCCTGTCTCTGATGAATTATTCTGCCTCTTTTTAAAGACTAAAGACAGCCATCAAGAGTGTCCTGTGAGAACCGTTTTTGTTTAGATGTATATTCTCAGCTTCTCCTGCTTCCATGTTATATGTGACTCACATTCTAGTACCTCCCCTGACCAGAGTAGCAGTTCTGGTCAGCATAAGAGTCTTTCCTTAGTGCTTTTTTATAGATAATTTTTCCCTCCTCTATAACAATTAGTTCAAATTTTTGGTTCAGAGGCTTTTTTGGTGCCTGGGATGAACTGAATCCTTTCCCCAGGGATTTCCCACCAGTGATCCACTCCAGCATTTCCTCAGAAACAGCTGAGACCCGTATGTACATGTTTTCCTGTGGTTTGTTATGACACTGGTTTTCAAACTTGGGTCAGGGGCCCTCCTGGGTAAGTCACTGGTGGGCACGCAACATTTCGTTTATTCAGGGGTCCAATAGCCATGGTGCCTCGCAGCTTCCCTTGGCAGAAAATGGCAAATCGCAGCCAATGGGAGCTGTGAGGCCGTGCTTATGGACACGTGAATAACAAAACATTGCAGGCCCACCAGCGGCTTATCTGGATGTACCCACAACCCAAGTTTGGAAACCGGTATGTTATGAGATAAAAAGGAACAGATTCATTTCTTGACACTTTTATGGTTCTGCTGGGTTACAAGAGAATTAGGGGAACTGCATAATTATTTTATGGATTGATAAAATTTGCTTTGTGATAATTAAATATGTCTGAATAAGTCCATCCATTTCCACAGTGTCTTCATAGTTAGGACAGATTTTGTGCATCAAAGATAGGAATACCGTCTTTTAGTGAATATACCCCACAGCCAAAAATACCCCGCACCCGAATATACCCCGCGGTTTTTGTTTTTTGAGTTAAAAAAATCTTGTATACCTCGCGCACAAGTATAACCAGATGAGGTTTAACAGTTAATTCGAACTAAGGGGTTTATCTCGGAATTCCGCTTTTCTGCTGCATGTAGACGTGGGCAGTTACTTCAGGCTAGTCAGTTTCCAAATGGCGACCGGCCGGGAATATGCTAATCAAGCATGGGATATTTAAATCCCACGCTTCATTAGCAATTTCAGTCGCCCTCATTAGCCTCCCTAGTTCGAGCTAGGGGGCTAGTGTAGACGTACCCTCATACTATGTCTGTACTGCAGCCTTCTTCTGCAAAAGCTTGTGCAAATGAAGCGTGGAGTAGAATATCACCATGCTTCATTTGCATAATTAATTAGCATCCTTTTTTGCGCAAGAGGCTTTTGTGCAAAAAGAAGTTATGTAGACAGTTCCTTTTTGCGCAAAAGCCTCTTGCGCAAAAACGGATGCTAATTAATTATGCAAATGAAGTGCAGCAATATTCTACTCCGTGCTTCATTTGCATAAGCTTTTGCGGAAGAAGGCTGCAGTATAGATGTAGCCTGATTTATTTAACCACTCTAAAATCTTGTGAGAACAGTCTTAAATTTGATTTAAAACTGTTTTAATTCTATATAAGCCAGATTTACATTAAATTAAGAATGTCCAAGATGGGTTTGGCACCAGTTTATTTAAACTGGATTAAAATCAAACCAGTGCAACTTTGAAGAAAGAGAAGGCCTTAGCTTACACTAATTCCATGCAGAATTAGAAGATCAGGATTTGAAATAGAATTTAAAAGGAACAAAACCTTTCTTTGGCTGAACCTTGCATTCTTTTACAATAATTTTGTCAATATATGACTGACATATGCACTGCATGGAATTAACTGAAAAATTCACATAGCTTATGCAATGTTTGAATGTGACCCTTGCTCAAGGAGAACTTACATTTGTATAGTTAAGAGGGTCTCCCCTGGGAAATACTATTGAAATTTTAGTTCATAAAGACTTAACTCAGCAGAATAAAAATCAGAAGGATAACTACTACAGATCTTTTTCTTAAAGTATTTTTTTCCAGACCAACCTTTATAGCATATTCTGAAATGAAATTCTCTTGAAAAAAGTTATAAAGATTTAGCTCCTTCTGCACTGATATTTAGAGGGTCTTTGGACACCTCTGAGAATAACAAAAGCCACACTCATACTCATTGGGTGCGTCTAGACTGGCAAGATTTTGCGCAAAAGCAGCCACTTTTGCGCAAAAACTTGCCAGCTGTCTACACTGGCCGCTTGAATTTGCGCAAGAGCACTGACGTTCTAATGTAAGAATTCAGTGCTTCTTGCGCAAATACTTTGACGCTCCCACTCAGGGATGAGCCCTCTTGTGCAAGAATGCTTGTGCAAGAGGGCCAGTGTAGACAGGCACCTTAATTTTTTGCACAAGAAAGCCCGATGGCTAAAATGACCATCGGAGCTTTCTTGCGCAAAAGCGCGTCTATACTGGGCACGGATGCTTTTGCGCAAAAGCACTTTTTGCGCAAAAGCATCCATGCCAATCTAGATGCTCTTTTGCGGAAATACTTTTAACGGAAAAACTTTTCCGTTAAAAGTATTTCCGCAAAATCATGCCAGTCTAGACGCAGCCATTGTTTCTTTGTGCTCCCCTTTCAATGAGTGCATACTTTTGCCTCTTCCATATCAGTTGTCATTTTGCTGTTGCTTGTCAACATTAACTTGCAGAGTCATGGATGGGAGTGGGCCATCAAGAAGATAGTGAAACTGACCATGTGTAAAATGCTATCAATTACACAAAATAAACAAATCTTGGGTAGGGGAAGAGGAAAGAGCAGGGACAGTGCCATGCCCAATTTAAGGACTAACCCAGTATTTACATAGCTATAGAAAGACCCTCTTTGACTTTCCTGGGCATTGAGCCTCTACTACATGTAAGAAATTATGGTCTTTACCACAAATGGGTAAAAACTGTGCACTCTCTTCCTTTGAGAACCATCTCATAAACTCTCCCTGTGGCTCATCTGCATGAGCTCAATTGCATCTATAGGTCTCAACAGTATAGTGTGCCCAGCTGAAAGCAGCAGTCCATTAGTCCCTAAGGTCCCCAACTATTTAGGCCCTTAGAGGCTAAAGCCAGCTATCATTATTACTTTATTATTTATTGTTCATTGCTTACAAGAACCCTAATTTACAGTAGTGAGTAGAGGCTAATGGGAAAATAAGGGCTGTGCAGATGATTGGATCTCAGATTACAAATTCTAGAGGCCTAACATAGACTGTTAAATCTGCTAATAGCAATAGTTGAATATTATTGAAGCACTATTTTGGGATCATTTTAACAAATGAACCTGAGGTGACAGAACAAATTAAAAAACAAACAAACATGACACCATTGTGCTAGGATTTCTAAGCGAGTTCTCCCCAAATAAATGGAGGCATGGGATAAGGCTACCAAACCTATTGACAACTACTGGAAAAAGATTCAATATTCCTGAGAAGTAAGCAAGCATCTGGAAACAACTATTGATGCTCTACAGAATTAGTAGCAACAATTAAGATTTAATTGGGCTAAAACATGGGATATAAGAAAACTAATGTACAAGAAACAAACTAATGTTATTTGCGTGAGATTGCTCATTTCATGTTTCTCTCTCACCCCCCCCCCCCCCCCCCGCAACATTCCATCTTATTACTAAAAGGAAACAGGACTAGTATGATTAACTCATGCCCTTTAATTCATTGACAACTAAATATCTTAGTGTTTCAAAGAGCAGACATAACTTGTATTACAAACACAGGAGCGGTTTTAGTTGACAGCTTGGGCCTCACTCCTCATGAATAACTACTGGCCTATACAATATTGAGTCAATAGGTGTCTGATCACATGCCCCTCAAAGTCAATGGCAATTATTCTTTTACCTGAAATTGGGGTTGGGTTGAGCCCCACATGAATACAAGGTGAATTTCAATCAGTGGACGTGTGCCTGTTTAGAAAAAGAAGGTATAATATTGTAAACAAAAGAATGTCATAGATGGTGCTTGCATTACCTGCAGGTATTGCAATGTACAGGCTGTAACAAGGTTGAGGTTCAGAACAAGTATTCAAAACTGATTTAAGTGATCACTTTCTGAGATACTGTACTTAAGCAATTCATTGTTCAAACAGACTCGGCCTTGAGCATCCATTAAATGGAACATTATAGTTGTATTAAATTATATGGGATGAATTTTTATGATGTGGCCTTGCATAGAAATGAGATGTGACCACTTATTCATATTATGTACCCAGGGGGCCGACAGCCTTGCTGGGCCCTGGGCATGGTGGGGACAGGGGGCCCACCCCTGTGCTCCTGGAAAGGGAGAGCCTCTGGTGGAAGGGACAGGACCAGGGCAGTCCTCTGAGCCTCCCAGAGTGCACCATGATGTCCTTCCCCCTCTCCCCCTGCAGCCAGATTTAAAGGGTCTGGGGCTCGGGGCACTGCCTCTCCTGCAGAAGTGGCAGCAGCGGCTGGAAGCCCCTGACCTTTTTGAATCATTGAGTCCCGGGACAAACGCTACCTTTTACCCCCATCCCAGTCACCAGGCCTGTATATACAACTGCAGAATCAGCATGAAGAGTGGAATCTATTGACTATTTTTAGATTGAAAGGCCGGTGTTTTGTGTTTAAGTGTGTCCTGACAGCTTTACCTCACTTGTCAGGACAAAGGTTGGTAGTTCCTGATGCTGACAAAAGCTGCCATGAAGGAAACAGCCTGAGTACAGGTTTGAAGTTAAAAGCAATTTTTAAAGTGAAAATGAAAAATGTATACAATCAAAGACACAAATACAAAATAATACTGAACTTGATGTGTGGGAAGTGCAACCTCAAAATACACTCAAAATAAAAGGGAGCATATGTGAATTTGCTATCCATTACATACAAAAACAACCCCCCCCCCCAAAAAAAACTATTAGTTAAGTTAAACATGTAAAAGTCCACAAATGTCAAAGTTATGTTGTAATGGGCAGCATTAGAAACTATCATCATTTACCTATACAATGTTATATTACTACCCCTTACTACATAATCACAAAATCCTTGGCTGCAGTACAAGGAAAGAAAAGCAAAATAAACACCCAGAAAATACATGGGAGCATTACGTTTTTTGTTTCCTTTGGAAAAAAAAAAACATGGGAGGGGAGGAGAGGATAGATAGGAGAACAAAAAAAAAACCAACTTAAATATAACCTTCCTTCTTTCCCCCTCCCAAAACAGTCTGAATTTTTGTTTTTTTGTTTTTTAAAAATGAAGGAACTCTGTTATCATCCCCAAGATACATATGGGCTGTGTCTAGATTGCACCCCTTTTCCGAAAAAGGGATGCAAATTAGACACAGCGCAATTGCAAATGAAGCAGGGATTTAAATCTTCCCCGCTTCATTTGCATAAACATGGCTGCCGCTTTTTTCCAGCTCGGGGCTTTGCCGGCAAAAAGTGCCAGTCTAGACGGGATCTTTCGGAAAATAAAGCCTTTTCCGAAAGATCCCCTATTCCACTTAAAATCAGGAATAAGGGGTCTTTCGGAAAAGGCTTTATTTTCCGAAAGATCCCCATCTAGACTGGCGCTTTTTGCCGGCAAAGCCCCGAGCTGGAAAAAAGCGGCAGCCATGTATATGCAAATGAAGCGGGGAAGATTTAAATCCCCACTTCATTTGCAATTGCGCTAAGTCCAATTTGCATCCCTTTTTCGGAAAAGGGGTGCAGTCTAGACACAGCCATGCAGATTAAAATATTGTAGATCCTCTCTTGTTCAGGGATGAACTTTGAATGTTGGGGTAAAAGAAGCTGGCTTTCAGAAAGGATTTACATATAGAGAGAAGGATGTGATGATGTACCAGCAGAGGGAGAATGGAAGATGACATAAAGACAAACGTGGGAAAAGGATAGGGGTCTTTTGAAAATTCAGATGGCCAAGTGTTTGCAAGCCAGCAAGAGCAATGAGGTGATGCAGAATTCTGTGGGGCCAGAACTATTTTAAAGTGCATTATCCTCATTTAAAAATATATAAAAAGGAAAAATGTGTTTTATGGCATACAGGCGTATCAAAACTGATTAGTTCTCCTTTGCTTTTCCTCCACCTACACTGCTCAAAAGCTGACACCTTTATCTGAAAAATAATCCTCACTCAGCTGCTTCCCTTGCTGTGCTAATCACCAATGTCTGAAAATACATTTCCAGAATTGTTTTATTGTGATAGGTCAGCAGATAAAAGTGGGATAGCAGGGGGTAAACAGCACTGACTAGCTGGCATTTTCTCTGCAGCATAAGTGATATTCTGGAGGAGAGTTGTTTCATCATTGGCAACAGGCTTGAAAATATTACAGGACAATTAAGTCTTGTGCTTTGTTACCTGAGGTGAGATTTTGCCTTGCATTCTGCTTCTCCCCCTCTGTTAATTTATGTGATAATTACCACCATAGTTGAGTGACCAAAATCTTTAATGATAATGCTATAGGAACAAAGGCTCCGTGGTGAGGCTGAGCTACAAGAGTATGTGTATGACATAGAAAACACTTTGCCCCCTAGAGTCCCGCTTTTATCTCTGTCACTCCTGCAGATGTGCAACAGAGAATGAGTAGCACAATACACACCTTCACCTTGATCACGCAGGTGCTAGATTCTGGTTGTGTACAGGTTACTTGGCATTTCTCAACAGGAGTTGGTTTACTAAAGGTTCCCTTTGTCATTCTGTGGCTTATAATTTAGGGCAGTGTGAAACCAGTGTGGATTTGGCTGTTCTTTAACTCTCACAAAGTTGACACAACCCTGAGCTGATGTTGTTCACAAACACCACCTTCCAGCCTACCTCTCCTGCTGTCCCTCACTCATTCCTGCTGGGTTTTGGAGTGGGGCTGCAGTGCCCCAACTTTACACTGTATTTTCTCCTGCAGTTTTTTTAGCTACATTAACCCTCCTCTTGGGTCTTCAAGAGACAATTTAGTATCTCCATTCCTTTCTGCACAGCTGACTCTATGGTGAATTGTCCGGTGTCACTACAGACCACACAATCCATAAAGGCTAGCTATCCTGGAGACAGGAGGTTGCCTGCCGCACACTAAAGGTACATCTAGACAGCACTCTTCTGTCGGAATAAGCTATGCAATTTGTGCTATGCAAATTGCATAGCTTATTCTGAGTCTAAGTTGAAAGAGCTTATTTTGAAATTTGTCACCAAATTTCAAAATAAGGCACTATTCCGACAAAACCCTTATCCCTCGTGGAATGAGGGTTACAGGGATGCCGGAATAGCACTCCTGCTATTTCGGGAAATAGCAGGCAATTTTAAAGACACAGACTTGCTATTTGGGGATACTTCCGGTATCCTGAAATAGTGACGCAGTCTAGATGTACCCTAAGGCAGCAGAAGGTGGGGATTGCTTTTGAGCCCATTCAGGCTGGGGACCAAAAACCTCATACACTTGAATATCGAGATTTCCCTAAAGCTTTCTCTCTGCTTCATTGAATGAGGTGCCAGGGTGCTTTTCCCCTTGTGCGCACTGCCCTAGTGTGTGAGTGGTGTAAAAAAAATGAGGTTGCTTCCTGACTCTCCTCCCTCCCAATATTTGCTTGGACTGGAGAAGGCAGCAGTCACACCAGGCACAACTTGGAGACACTGCTGGGAGCTACCCCCAGAATACCACTCTGCCACAAAAAGGAGAAAGAAAAGCAAATTCACTTAAAATGATTGGGGGGCTGGAGGTCATGACTTACAAGGAGAGGCTGAGGGATTTGGGCATGTTTAGTCTTCAGAATAGAAGAGTGAGGGGAGATTTGACAGAAGCCTTCAACTACCTGAAGGGAGGTTTTAAAGAGGATGGAGAGAGGCTCTTCTCAGTGGTGACAAAACGAGGAGCAATGGTCTCAAGTTGCAGTGGAAGAGGTCTAGGTTGGATATTAGGAAAAACTATTTTGCTAGTAGAAGTTGTGAAGCACTGGAATGGGTTCCCTAGGGAGGTGGTGGAACCTCCATCCCTAGAGATTTTTATGTCCCAGTTTGACAGAGCCCTGGCTGGGGTTGGTCCTGCTTTGGGCAGGGGATTGGACTCGATGACCTCCTGAGGTCTCTTCCAACCCCAGGATTCTATCATTTTATAATTCATCTGAAAAAAATCTAAATTAGACAGTGTGCAGAGGCTGAGAGAGGACAGCTCTGACAGGAGAATGACGTGAGGTGGGGATCTTTGCTGAAGAGATGAGATTCATAGAGCATAGACTTCCAGGCTGAAGGCTGGTAAACACATCAACACACCAAACACATCAGCAATATTGGTCCGTTTGGTAAGGATTAGCTTCATAGAATAAATCTGGCAGTAATTTTGCCTGCATTTTAACACTCGCGTGGCATGTGTTCTTACAGTGTTCTGCTATGTGCTATCTGTAAGATTATTTCCCTTGATGAACTTACAAATGACTAATTTATTGTGGAGTCTAAGCATGCAATAACGGTTTAAAGGTGAATGTCATGAGTGATAAGGTGAGTGAGGTAATATCTTTTTATGGGACTGCCACAGGGCGGATGCTCACCACCACAGTGCCTCCTGTTGGTAGCACAGGAAATAAGCACCTCCCTCTAGCTGGTGTCTCCCCAGTCACTCCGTTCTCCAGTGCCAGACCCACGTCGCTCCCAGACCATGGCATCCTCTTCAGGACACTGCCCTTCAGCAGTATCCACTACAGTTTCTCTCAGACCCCTTCCGGGGTGGTGTGGGGTTTATCAGTATCTGCACTCCAGGGTCCTCCTCTTCCAGGGAAACCCCAGTTCCGTTATACCCTCCTTGCCTCAGTGACCCACTGCCAGTCTTCATCTAATCCCTGCCACAGGGACAATCTGCAGTCTGTAATAGCCACTCATCATTGGCAAAGTGGTGTGGACCTGGTGCCTCTTTCTAGCCTGGCTGTCTCCCTGCAGCCTTAATACCCAGGCCAGGGCTCCCCAGCTCTCCCCGTCTTTCCGCAGCTCTGCTCTGTCTCAGGAAGCCCCCAGCTTCCCTGGCAGCCTAGTCCTTCCTGCTCCTCAACTAGAGCAACAGTCTGTCTCTGCCTCCTGGAGCCCTTATTTATATAACCCACAGCTGGGACCTAATTGGCAATATCAGCCTCAGCTGTGGACTTTGCTCCCAGCCCTCTCCCTGGGCTTTAGCCTTAAAGCTACAGAGAGCACCTCTTCAGGTGGGGAAGAAAGTTTGAAAGCCCGTTTCTTTCACCAACAGATGTTGGGCCAATAAAAGATATTACCTCACCCACCTTATCTCGCTAATATCCTGGGACTAACATGGTTACAGCAGCACTGCAAACTATATTTAACATAACCATTCATAATCAGGGCCTGCTTGGTAAAGAATATGGTCAATTATTTTCCTTGTGTTATATACTGTTTCCTCAGGACAAATATTATCTGTAATAATCTGCTATTATTGGAATACAGTTTGTTGGCACTTTCGGTATAGCAGAACAGAATGTATGTATTACTCTCTTCGACCCAATGATTGCTAAAATCAAAATTCTGTTCTTGCTCCTAGACAGATGACGGCACATCCAAAAAATACCCATACCATTGGAAACACTTCATTGCCAACAGTATTTTAAGGTACAAATATCACAGCTTGAAGCCAAAATGTGTTTCACAATGTCCTCAAAATCTTCAAGTATACACAGGGGTCATATATATTTTAATGAAAGTTAGAGCCATAAACTGCCCAAATGTCAATGGGAGAAGAAAGCCTACAAAGAAGAGATATCTACTATATGAAAATTTGTTGCAGGATTAAGCAACGAATAAAGTCGATGAACCTGAAGTGGTCAGGTTCTTCTTGTTGTTGTTGTTGTTGTTTTGTTTTGTTTTTTAACTTTGTTCCTGGTAATAAAAAATCAGGCCTCATTAATCTTTTATTCATCTGGTACAAAGATAATTAAACACAGTATCTGGCTGTCAAAGCTAGAAATGTTCTTCTTTAATTTTGAGGTATTGAAAAGTGGTGATACCATACATGTGTAACTCTTCTGCCAGGTGGAGCCAATAACAACAGGGTTATCTAGGGACTTCTCTCCAGCCATCCAACATAGAACTGGCTTGAGCTCCCACCCAGTAACCTGAGAAACCAAATTTACACATCACCCTGGGCGCCTTTTCCCTACTCACAATCACGCAGTCTGAGTATAGAAAAGAAACTTTTAATAAAATAGCATTAATAACTTAACATTAATTTGGGAAAACTGCACAACCAAGGTTCATAAACATCAGCCACAAGTAAAAGTCTCACCCCAAGTAGCTTGGGCAATGTTCTTTTTCTCTTAGGTTTTTCAGTCCAGCAATGGAAATGTCCCCTTCACATACTCAACCCTTCTCTGCACCCCACTCACAGTTGCGGCCCTTGGTCAGTGCAAACCCAGAGTTCAGAGGTGCATCGGCAGAGTTCACCTCCCATCCTGGGTATGGGGAGATAAAGAGGCATCTTACTTGCTTCTCTGGGCACCCACCAGCTGTCTGCTCAGTGCTCTCCACTGCCACCCTCCTGACCGCTCATCGCACCTCTCCACTGCCACCCTGCTGGCCATATGTCGTATCTCTCCACTGCCGCTCTGCTGGCTGCTTGTCACGACACTCTAAAGCAAGCAGGATAGAAGAAATACAACTCCAACAAAATTAATGATGCCTTTTTAGCGCTGTTCTTTGAACAGAGTGTATCTGTGTGTGGCAGGGGCGGAAGGGGAGGGCAGGAAACAGGTCAAACCAGTCCAGACAAGGGGAGGGTATGTAGCCTCCTGACCAGAATAACTTTCCCTCATTCCCTTCCTCTCATAAAACTCTGTAAGCTGAGCCCCTTCATAGCAAGTCCTTTCCTTTGGGAACAATTTAGCACTAGCCTGCTTTATCCCACACAATTATGTTGGTAACCATATTTTAGCTATTCCTGGCACTCCTTCTGCCCTGCTTCTCTGCATTGTTGACACAGTATAATAAGGAAGCAGCCACTTGGAAACCCTTTTTCATTGTTTGCACAGAATTGGTCTGCAGTTTAGTTTGGCAGACCACAGCTTTTTTGAGACATTCTCCAGTAGTGTTTTTCAGGAAAATTATATATACCTTTTCTGAATTTCGTGGTGCAAGGACAAGGCAGCTTAGTATTAGTCTGACAATTACCCATATGTTGGGCTTGTGCTGTTAACTTTAACATGCATTGCTTAAACACGTAACTGAGAACTATTGAAACATGGAGGATTTCCTAGGAGAGTCAGGATTGTGGGTAGTCCAAATCTGTAAGAGCTTTTTAGGAAAGAGAAAGATGGACACTTCTCCTTTACTGCACTAAGCTTATGGCAGTGACTATAAGATGTCCACTCTTTGGGGCTGGTCAGAATTATTGTTATATTGGCTACTTAATTTCTTGTAGAAAATATACTGCTGTGTTGTAGCTGTGTTGTTATCTGTTGATGGATGGTTCCTTCTTCAATGGTATCACGATCTAGATGGATCTATTTCTATCTGGTAGAATTACTGTTATAAAACACTAAAAAGGTATCTCAGGTAATTATTGGGTATTACATCACAGGGCTAAAATTCTCTCTTCCTTTAGGTGTAGGTAATTCCCATTGACTTCAATGGGAATTGGACCTGTGTTTGTGAAGGTAGGATTTGACATGCACTATAACTTAATGAGAAAGCAAACTGAAACAAAAGCAGCTTTCATACAGTGCTAACAACAAAACCAAACACATAAAAGAAACTAATCTGAAATACTACAGGCAGCGTGGAAACATGGGCATCTTTATCACATGTCTACACTGAGCTCTGTGAAAAAATGGCAATCAATCCAAAGACCATACTTAAGTACCTTTTTAAAATAAATAAAGTAGTAAGGCTTATGCTGACTTAAGCATCCTCATTAAACTTTTGAGAAATGAGTGATTTCTTCTTTCACCTTTTTTTTTTTTTTTTTTTTTAACCCTGAAGTATATTTTTATTGAAGATGCTCATGTTCTGTACTTCAGGAGATTCTGGCTGTGGGGAGTTTTTTTGTGATATATTCTTTATGTTTTCTCCAGGCTGAAGTACTTTTTAGGTTTCTTTTGAGAAAGCATCAAAGAACTTTAAAAGAAAAAAAGAAAAAAGATTGAGAAGTCAATATTGTTACAGCTCTGACTTTTTCTCCAGGCTGTTTTCATACTTCCTCAGGCAATTGGAATTTTAAAAACTGCCAGCTCTGTACATGAAGCCCACTTCTTCAGCCTGATAACATAAATCCAGACAGGCCAAGAAATCTTTATTTCACTGAGAAGTTATTGGTTTGCATCTCATGCTCATAGATTAGGGTAAAAATTGATTTTTGTCTTCAAAGGAAGAGATTTTACAATTCTAATTGTCTATCAAGGATTGTTTAATTGACTTAATTCCCTTCCCTGATCTTTTAGCATTGTTTGTCCTGGGGTTTTTTCAAGCTTATACAAAAATGCTTTTCAATTCTAGTCTGAAGGTTTTTTCTCATGAGAATACAATTGAAGATTTAAACTATTGGTAGAAAAACATATATTACAAGCACTTTTCAGCCATGTAGACACTAATCTAATACTTGCTACTTTAATTCTCATGATATCTCCTTTCTAAATATTAGACATCATTTTTTTTCAAAGGCTGCAAAGAAAACTGAGATGAAGTTAAAAAGTATGACAGAATGATTAATAACTCTGTTTGCCCTATCTGTGTCCTATCACACTGAGGGAGGAGCTCAAAAATAAGTGGCAGGATACATTTGCGATGTTCTTTGACACTAGAATTACTGTCTGACTCCTTCATGTACTTTGAAAATTTACTTCCAAGGATAAAAATTCTCTTGCATACCTGTATAAAAACGGTGGGTAATTTAACTTGGCAATGGCAATGAACATTGGTTCTGACGTGGGAGCAGTTAATTAAACTATTTGTCATGCTGAATATGTGTCCTGATCTTAGGAGATGGGAAATGCAGGCTTTGAGTTTAGAAATGGAGTTCAGTTCATTAGTATTAATGAGAACCGTCATTGCTGGAATGGCCCTTAAGGACCAAACCGTGGCACTGGAAAGCCAGATTTTCAACAATGATTGTTTAAGTTGTGCTTGCAAACTAATTATTTGTTTATATTAATTTTTCTAATATCCCAAACTCTGGGCACTGTATGTCATTTAAAAATACACAGGTGTGAGGAAAAGATTGCAGTTTTTTCACACAAAAATGCAGGAAATATGTATGCAGTGGGTACACCATGTGGTTTAGATGCAAAAGGTGTCATACTAATGGCATGGTTTCCTTTCAAGCCTTGGGGAACTTGATATATGTTGGAAAGGTTCTTTCATAGAAATCCAATCTACAGCAGTCTGTTCTTAGCTATGAACCATTCTTGCTGGAGCTGATCTTGTAGCCCTCATTCCCAGGAGTAGGAAGTTATGGCTTTGTTTTTTGGGGGGCCTAGCTCTTTCATTCACTCCAGCTCTTCAGCCAGCTCCTGCTCATGAGATTTCAGGCTTCCTCCAAGAAGATCTTTCCTCACATACAACAGAACTGCTGCTACACTTGCTTCAAACACAGATATAATGTATTCTTTCGTATCCTTATCCCCTGTCTGAGTTATATTTGTACAGTAGACTTCCGATAATCTGGAACCTATGGGATTTAGGTGGTGCCGGATTATCAGATATGCCAGACTATCAGGAGGTACTATAAGCAGGTTATATATATACTGTATACATTATATACTGTATATAAAGTGTTCTTAACCCTTTTTTATTGTACATACTGTATACAGTATACTGTAATGTTTTAGTTTTTTAAAGCCTTTTTTACCCTTTTTGCTCAGTTCAGCTGCTGCCGCTGTTACCTTGTGACTCATTTTTTTGCCGAAGCTCACTCACTAGGCTCTTGCCATTTTGATGCCAGACTATCAGGAGTGCCGGACTATTGGATGCTGGACTATTGGAGTTTTACTGTACTTTTGTACTGTCATTCAGTAAGTAGTGCTCCTTGTAAAGAATGAAGCTTAAAATTAACAGCCTATTATGTGTTTAGAAACTCATCCACTCTAATACCACAGTTGTAACTCAGAACTCTGCAGTTCGACACAGACTATGAAGGGTGTCTGTTTGAACCTCTGACTCTGTGGCATCTGCTGACACTTTTGTGCTGTCTCCTGTCCCTCATGGGACTCATGCAAGCTTTGCACTTGCAAAAAGACAGACACTAGCCACTGGGGCATCATCAGTGCCATTGTGCAAGTCTAGATTAAAAAGTGATCAAAACAGCTGGGAGGCTTCTTCAATATTTATCATACTGTACATATAATGAAACTCTCCTATCAGTAATTGCTAGAAGATTAAACCTTTTCAAAGACACATTTAGTGAATGCTAATGCTTTGCTTTCAAAAGGAGAGGACAACGGTGCAAGCTGGAAAATAAAATAAGTTTTAAAAAGCTTTTGGTGTTTGGGGACTAGGGTATAAAAATATCTTTTTCTGATATGAAGACACAACAGAACAGGATTTCTGCAGCTCAGAACAACCTATAGAATAATGAACTTTGCATGATCCAGAGCTGCCCAGAATTGGTTTTCTATGAAGATTTCTGACAAGTCTTTGCATTTTCAGTTGCAGACCTTAGCTTAGATCTATCTTGCAAACTTTGCAGAGGCTCTTGAATCGTCTCATGCTGGGCTGTAGTTGGATTCTCTCTTCTTTTGTATTTGCAGACAGACATTTAGTTACAGGAAAAATAAAGTGCTTTTGATTGATGTGTTATTGAAAAATATTATTTTGATGATATGATTGAATAAGAGTGATCCAACCCCTCTTAAGTTTTAAAAATTGGATTTTTTTTTCAGGACAGAAAAGTATTTCTTGACCAGTTCTAGCCATAGATTCTTTGGAAAATCCTACCGCTAAGCATCACAGTGGACATCTCAATGACAAATCCTGCTAAGTGTACAGCAGAGGTAAAAAATTCAAATAAAATATTAGGCTGTAGAAAGATTTGACAGGAAGCTAGAAAGAAACTTTGTCCATGGACAGGATGTTCTATAACTATCCTCTCTGGGTCTTTATGAACATTCAGTGAATGAGAACTAGATTATTAATATGGTCTGGAAATGGTAATTCTGTTGTTTCTTAATCATTTGTATATTATTCCTACTCGCTATCACCAGGAATTGATGTTTGCTGTCTTTATGCTATAGTGTTTGCTTTGATAGATATGAAATGATAGAGGCAAATAATGTAGATCACTAAAATTTAAAAAAAAAAAAAGATTCTAGCATCTGAAGGTAAACTTGCTTGAATAAAATTGTAAGAATAACCATTCTTCAGGTTTCAGGACATAACATATGATTACTTTTCAGGGTCAGAATAAAATTTTCCCTAGTGATGTATTTCACAGTTAAGTATGTTACTGAGGGATATGAAGTATATCTCGCTCTGAAATTTGACACTGGTCACTGGGATCCAAACATTTATTTGTACTAAAGAAAATACTGTTGGTGAGCAATCTCTTTGTTTAACTTGCACTGGTCGACGGCTGTGTCTAGACTGGCAAGTTTTTGCGCAAAAGCAACTGCTTTTGCACAAAAACTTGCCAGCTGTCTACACTGGCCACTTGAATTTGCGCAAAAGCACTGACGTTCTAATATAAGAAATCAGTGCTTCTTGCGCAAATACTTAGACGCTCCTGTTCGGGCAAAAGTCCTTTTGCGCAAATGTATTTGCGCAAGAGGGCCAGTGTAGACAGCTAAAAAGTGTTTTGCGCAAAAAAGCCCCGATGGCTAAAACGGCGATCGGGGTTTTCTTGCACAAAACCGCGTCTAGATTGTCACAGATGCTTTTCCACAAAAAGTGCTTTTGCGCAAAAGTGTCCTTGCCAATCTAGACGCTCTTTTGAGGAAATACTTTTAACGGAAAAACTTTTCTGTTAAAAGTATTTCCGCAAAATCATGCCAGTCTAGACACAGCCGTCAAGTTTTATACAGTATTATATTATTATAATATTTCCACACACTTCACTATCTAAAGTAAAAGTAATCTCTCATTCTGTAATGAACTTCTTCAGAAGATAGCAGAAATCAGTCCAACAAATATATTTATTTACAGTATTTGTATATTATATGTACACATTTCCAAAAGTGGAGTTTCATAAACACTTGCCTACATTTCTCAAACTGGTTTGCTAAGTAAATAAGTAAGCCTCAGAATACCCCTGTAAGGCTACGTCTAGACTGCAAGCTTCTTTCGGAAGAAGCTTTTCCGGAAGAGATCTATAGAAAGCATCTACATAGCAAAAGCACAACAAAAAGCGATCTCCTTTTTCAAAAGATAGCATCCACATTCATTGGACACTATCTCACATATAAGGCAACCCTGAAACAATTCAGGCAGGGCATTAGATCATCAGTTGCTTCCGGGTGCTGTTGCCTATGGCTAACTGAGACGTGCTTAAAGGGACAGTATCTCTGCTTCTGCATGCTTGCCCACCTCTCCGAGGGACAACAAAGCTTTAGCAGTGCGTACTCTGGTTGCCCAGCTTTTGGGTGCCACAGCATACTCCTAGCCATAGAGATGGAACTGCCTCTGGACATGAGATGGCCTCACACTGCCATGCTGCAGTTTCTGCAGCAGTTTCTGCAGGCTGCCTTCATGGCCCTGCATGAGCTGGGTACTGAGCTCATCCTTGAGACCCTCTACCTGTGTGTGGGAGCAAGACCCTTGCAACTGCACCCCACAGTGGAGAGACAGTTCTGGAGGCTGGACACCAGTTCTGACTGGTGGGACTGGCTGGTCATGGAGTGGTGGGACAACCAGCAGTGGCTCAAAAACTTCCACATGTGAAAGGCCACCTTCATGGAGCTGTGTGCCTGGCTTGCCCCTGCCCTCCATTGACTGGACACCCACCTGCGGCCTGTCATCCCCCTGGAGAAGCGGGTCACCATTGCCATATGGAAGCTCACCACCCCAGACAGCTACCGGTCTGTGGGCAATCAGTTTGGAGTGGGGAAGTCCACTGTCAGGGCCCTCCTCATGGAGGTAAGGCACTCTCGGGCTGCAGTCCCTGCAGGGGGAGTGGGGAGTCCTGGAAAGGTGGATGCTAGAGAAAGGGGGGATGGGGTAGAGGTGGACTGTGGGGTGGGGAGGAAGCAACAGCCCCAGGGGGTTGTGCCATCCTGCCCTCACAAAACCCTGCTGGGGGGCAGCCTCATGGGGGGGGCTCCTGGGGTTTTTGAGGAGGGCTCACCTCCAAAGGTCTCAGGCACACCCTCTCATTCTCTGTTTTGTGTGCTTCTTTGTCTCCTTCTACAGGTGGTGAGGGCCTGTGCAGGGTCATCCACCTGGGAGACCTGAACCC
The DNA here is from genome assembly GCA_019425775.1 of Rafetus swinhoei. Classification (NCBI taxonomy): domain Eukaryota; kingdom Metazoa; phylum Chordata; order Testudines; family Trionychidae; genus Rafetus; species Rafetus swinhoei. Next base: position 34,105,322 of record CM033443.1, on the reverse strand, counting down.
GATCGTCACACGATTTGCCACCCTGGGGTTCCCCAACTGCGGGGGAGTGACTGATGGAACCCACATCCCAATCTGCACACCACATCATTGAGCTACCCAATACATAAATTGCAAGGGCTATTTCTTAATGGTGCTGCAGGCCCTGCTCGACCACCATGGACAGTTCACAGACATTTTTGTCGGGTGGTCAGGCAGGGAGCACGACACCCGCATTTTCAGAAACTCCAGCCTCTACCAGAAGCTGGAGGCTGGCACATTCTTCCCCCAGCGTGACTTTCGTGTAAGGGATGTGCAGATGCCACTGTGCATCATCAGGGACGCAGCCTACCCACTAATGCCTTGGCTCATGAAACCCTACACTGGCCACCCTGATCCCAGTAGGGACTAATTCAATGCCCACCTCAGCCAGGCCTGAATCCAGGTGGAGTGTGCCTTTGGGCGCCTGCTGACCTGCCTCGGCATAGGGGAGCACAACATTCTCGAGGTGGTGTCGGCGTGTTGTGTTCTCCCCAACATCATAGAGAGGAAGGAGGAGGCCTTCCTACCGGGGTTGGAGGGCAGAGGCCAGCTGGGAAGGAAGGGCTTTGAGCAGCCACGGACAGCTGCCATCCACCAGGCCCATCAGGCCGGGCTGCGCATCCGGAAGGCCTTGAGGGAAAGTTTCTCTCAAGGACCCCAGTAAGTCTCACCAGGGCCTCCCTACTAGGGGGCCTGTGCCTTGCTCCCTGGGGGTCAGAAGTATGTTTGGCCTCCCCTGAGCCTGTGAGCAGCTGCCTCCTGAGGCCGCGTGGTGCAGACTGGCGCTGCACGTGCTTCCATGTGCACAGAGTGCAGTGTGATGTCCAGGCCGAGCAGGCCAAGCGACAATCACACCCCATCCCCTCTGCACCACCCTCCCCTGCCCTGTGTGTGTGACAAACTGAGAGCACTCACCTGATGATCCCTCCCCACCCTCAGAGGATGCCTGCGAGACATCCAGGACGTGGGGTACTGGCTGCAGGGTCAGGGTGACCATACTGGCTGTGTCCTCTTCCTCCTGCAGCTGCTCATCGTCGTCCTCCTCCTCCTCTTTGGCAGGGAGCTCCAGGACAGGCAGGAGGCGATGGGCGTCTCTAGCCCCTGAGTGCACCACCAAAGGTGGGGAAAGGGCTTCACCATCCCCCAGGATTTGGTGGAGCTCCTGGTAGTACGGACAGTAGTGGGGTTCTGCCCTGGAGCAAGAGCTGCACTCCCTGACCCTGGCATAGCCCTGGCGGAGCTCTTTTGCCTTGCTCCACACCTGTTCTAATGTGTGGGGGGTGGGGTGTCCCCTCTCGGCCAGAGCCTTGGCCATGTGCCCGTAGATATCAGTGTTTCGCCCCTGGGAGCGAAGATCCTGCAGTTTCTCCTCCTCACCCCACAGATCGAGGAGGGACAGGATCTCCTCCTCACACCAGGAGGGCACACACTGTTTGGTGTCCCTGGATGGGTCCTGGGAGCCCTGGTGGTGCTCCCTGTGAGAGCCATGGAGGTCTCAGGGGGCTTCTGGCTGAGCTGTGGGTCCAAAAGTGGGTGGCAGTCAGAGCTGTGTGGAGAGGTACAGCTCCCAGGCTTGGCTTCCTGCCACAAGGCTTGTCCCGGGTGCCTGCAGCTTTAAGAGCTGCCAGCAGACGGGAACTATAGAGATCTGTTTAGTTTGGATGCAGTGGCCACCAGGGCACCTGTGTTATTTCCTGGAGGCCTCTTCTTTCAAAAAAACTCCCTCCTCTGCATCCACTCGCGCTTTTTTCCAAAAAGCTTTTTCGGAAAAAGGTTTCTTCCTCGTAGTAAGAGGTTTACCACCGTCAGAAAAACCCCTCTGTTCTTTTGACTTTCTGTCAAAAGAATACAATAGCAGTGTGGATGCAAGTATTGTTTTTCTGGAAAAATGGCTGTTTTTCTGGAAAAACGCTGCAGTGTAAACGCACCCTGAGATGGGCGATACATTATTCTATAACCATTTTATTGATGGTTAAACTAAGGCAAACATACTAATTGTTTCAACGAGTCAGTGAGAGGACTGCAAAAAACCCCATGAGTCCTGAGATTCAGCCTTTGCTGCAACTTCAGCACTACACTCTCTATTGCACTCTACAATGTGATCTTCACAGATAAAAACAAACCAAACCAAACAAACAACAACAGAAAACAACAACTGTGCTTTGTGAAGGTAATAGATCAGAATAGAAGAAAAATTGATGTTTTTCACTTGGGTTGGATGTTAACCACTTTAATCTTGCACTGCAGTTCACATTCTATCATATTGTTTTCACTGGACTGTTTTGCTGTCATTATGGAAGAAATGAAAACAGAATGTGATGAGCACATGAAATATAAAAGCAATTTTAATCTACACTTTGGTTTTGATTTAAACACAAACTTTGCTGCCACTCCCACCTAGAACGTTTAGGGAATCAGTATTCTATATTGATTGTAAGACAGTATGTGTCCAATGCCATGGAAATTAATGGCAGGACTCATATTGATTTTGGGATAAGGCTCTAAATCCAGACTTTTAAAATTGGATTTATAATATGTATTTGCATTTGTGGGTACATTATTGTACTCTTTCTTTTCTTTAAGAAGACAGGATATTTACATTTACAAGCATTCATCTGTCTCCAAACAATTCTGACACCCAGTTCGGTATACATCTCTGAACCTTGGCTGCTAACAAGATCATTATTAATAAAGGATAGTGCTGAATGCACTCAGCACTGCACATAACATAAAGAAGGACATAGTCTTTTCTTTGCAGAGTTTGCATTCAAAAATGGCAGATAATACAGATCATGCACAATGGCTGACCAAATGGAGGTCACTTGCTAAGTGGTACCAGGCGATAGTGTTTGTCTGAGTTTTTTAAAATAATATTCATTTTTATGCAGAATCACCATTGAAATGTTTCATAAAAGGTGCACGTGATGGGCATATTTTTAATGAAAATTGGTTGGTGGATTTTCATTCCAAGGACAATGAACAACAAGGAAGGCAGAATGGGGACTACAGAAGGAGAAAGGCACAAAAGGAAATGCATGGGTGTCCAGTTGGCTTTGTGTTTGTGCAGAAACCAGGAGTAGGAGGATTTGAGAATGAATAGGAGGACACGGGTTGTACAAGGCCTTGAGTATGAGGACAAAATATTTGAACGCGGTACAGAAGGTGAAGGGAATTTAATGGCAGAGTTTCACATGGAGGAGTGTTCAGAGCATTTGACAGAAAATAATCATAGCAGGTGGGTTTTGTATAGACTGAAGCAATGAAAAATGAGATATGGTGGCACAAAGGAAGCAGTTGCAGTGGTTGAGACAAGAACTGGAAAACTTATGTATGGGCAAGTACTTATGTGGTAGGGATGTTTCTTAATTGTCAGATCTGAGCTGTTAACATTTAAATTCCCTACTACAGTATCTAGAAGGAAATAATCTTTGCGACGTTTAACTTAGTGTTGCCATCATGGAGAATTACCAGTGAACAATCTGAGACACAAAATTTGTCTGTTTAGTATAATGTTCCCTGTGTTTCTTATAATCATGATCAGGCAGAGATGCATATTTACATTTGCTGTAACAGGAATTAAGTTATTTAATTGTTATGACAGTTCTTTTTTTAGAAAGGTGCCAGTATTATTGTGACCTTTGGAGCGTACATTAAACATTGCTCATTTAAGGGAATAGATAAATAATCAGTGCTTTACAGCAGATTTCTTCAACTTGCTTTCAATATTCAAGGAGTGGAATTTCTTTTGTAGTGCTCAATTGTGACAGTAGGTTCCACACAGGTTACATACAGTGACCTGTCTGGGTACGTCTACACAGTCACATAGCTTGAAATAAGCTACGCAATTTGAGCTATGCCAATTGTCTACACAGTGACAAATTTTGAAATAGAGGGCTATTCCTGAGTCTTCCTTATTCCTCATGCAACGAGGATGTATTTCGAATGTATTTCAAAATAACGGGAGTGCTGTTAAGACACGCACAATGGATGTTATTCCGAAATAGGGCTGCTGTGTAGCCGTATCCACAGAGAGTAACGGTGCCATCCTTCTGGTGATAAGTATGACTAGACTATACTTAAGTATGACTTGAGTGATAAGTATGACTAGATTATACTTTTTAATTGTAAAAAGGATTCTTGTATACCATTTAGGCCTAAGAGTTACCTAAACATTTTATACAGGTCTATTACGTTTAACCAACCTCCAGAAAATCTTGTTTAATTGGAGGATTGTCATAATCACAACAGTCTGCACTACAAATTGCTTTGTGACTAATGTAAACTGCCATGTTTCATGTAACAGGAAATCCTACTGGATAAAAGCAGTTGAACTATAAACTTATGAGAAACTTTACTTGCTTCTTGACACCATTAATCTGGGTTTGAATAGTTATGGGGAATGGCTGACTCACTACAAAAGCGATTTTCCCTCTTTTAAAACTTGGATTATGTATGTGTCCATGTCTCGCTCTCCAATGTTTGTTTGTTTGTGTCCACAAGGGACAAATGTACCTTAAATCCTAACATATGGGTCCAGAAAACTGCAAGGGTCCATCCTACTTACCATGAAGAACACAATATTTTGTGCCAAAGTCCAAATGATTGTCTATTTTCTCCTTCCACAATATTTGGACTTCAGTATTAGTTCTGGTCTCATTTCCTTGACAATGGAAATGAGAGTTGAAGTCATTCAGCAGATCCTCAGTTCCTTGAAGGATTGAGACAAGTTATGTTAAAGGGTGTCAACATGGATCCACAAAGGGCAAGTCATGCCTGACCAATCTTATTAGCTTCTATGATGAGGTAACTGGCTCTGTGGATATGGGAAAATCAGTGGATGTGATATACCTTGACTTTAGCAAAGCTTTAGATATGGTCTCCCACAATATTCTTGCCAACAAATTAAGGGAGTATGGATTGGATAAATGGGCGGTAAGATGGATAAAAAGCTGGCTAGACTGTCAGGCCCAATGGGTAGTGATCAATGGCTTGATGTCATGTTGGCAGTCAGTTTCTAGCAGAGTGCCCCAAGGATTGGTTCTAGGACCGGTTTTGTTCAACATCTTTATTAATGACCTGGATGAGGGGATGGATTGCACCCTCAGCAAGTTTGCGGATGACACTAAGCAAGGGGGAGAGGTAGATACTCTTGAGGGCAGGGATAGGGTCCAGAGTGACCTAGACAAATTGGAGGATTGGACCAAAAGAAATCTGATGAGGTTCAACAAGGACAAATGTCGAGTCCTTCACTTGGGACGGAAGAATCCCAAGCATTGTTACAGGCTGGGGACCAACTGGCTAAGTAGCAGTTCTGCAGAAAAGGGTCTGGGGATTACAGTGGATGAAAATCTGGATATGAGTCAACAGTGTGCCCTTGTAGCCAAGAAGGTTAATGGCATATTAGGTTGCACTAGGAGGAGTATTGCCAGCAGATCCAGAGAAGTGATTATTCCCCTTTATTCGGCTCTGGTGAGGCCACATCTAGAATATTGTGTCCAGTTCTGGGCCCCCCATTATAGAAAGGATGTGGATGCACTGGAGAGGGTCCAGTGGAGGGCAACCAAAATGATTAGGGGGCTGGAGCACAAGACCTATGGCGAGAGACTGAAGGATTTGGGTTTGTTTAGTCTGCAGAAGAGAAGAGTAAGGGGGGATTTGATAGCAGCCTTCAACTTCCTAAAGGGAGGTTCCAAAGAGGATGGAGAGATGCTGTTCTCAGTAGTGATGGATGGCAGAACAAGGAGCAATGGTCTCAAGTTGTGGTGGGAGAGGTCCAGGTTGGATATTAGGAAAAACTATTTCACTAGGAGGGTAGTGAAGCACTGGAATGGGTTACCTAGGGAAGTAGTGGAGTCTCCACCCCTAGAGGTGTTTAAGTCTCGGCTTGACAAGGCCCTGGCCGGGTTGATTTAGTTGGGATTGGTCCTGCCTAGAGCAGGGGGCTGGACTTGATGACCTCCTGAGGTCTCTTCCAGCTCTGTGATTCTATGAAAGCTATTTTTAATCCTTACCTCATTCATATTGCCTCTCAAAGGAAATGCTAGATGAGATGTTTCCAATGGCCTTCCACTAACTTACTTTTCCAAGTTAGACCGATATCTATCAGGGATGATATAGACTGTGCTTGGTCCTGCCATGAGGGCAGGGGACTGGATTTGATGACCTCTCAAGGTCCCTTCCAGTTCTTGTTTTCTGTGATTCTATGATTCTAAGATAAAACACATGCGTGACTCAAAAATCCAGATATCTGTTCCATAAATCGATGTTTGGCACTATAGTTGATCTTGCCACACAATTTGACTCTGGTATTTTGAAACTAAAATGAATGGGTTTTTTTCTTCAATTTGGCTCAACATATCAAAATCTTTATTTACAACATGAAACTATTTTCATCATTTGTTTTGAGTTAAAAAGTCCTTTCTGTGGCCGTCACTCCTGGTAAATGTTCTTTAAAACAGCATTTCCCTATTCTACCTGTGCTGCTGAGTTTTTAATATGTCTATTTAAATGCAAATTTTGACTTTCTGTCTGTAATCATATAAAATGTTTGGCACTAAAATTTTAATCAGAAATGTAATTTTATATAGATGCAGTAATGGAGTGGCAGGGCACAGATAATAGAATGATGCATCGCTGACCTGATTTCTCGAAGAAGGGACATGTTCTCTCCAATTTCAGCTGAGAGGCATGATTAATTTCAGTACCTATTTTAATATGTTTACTTCTAAGATGATTTTAAAGTATATTTTGAACATTCGGACTTGCCCTCAAAAATCTCCTGAATCATCTTATCTCTCCCTTGACTTATTAGGCCATGAAACCCAACAGGCAGTGACTACTTCAGATCTTCAGGGAATGGTAACTGCCATTATAGCCCAACCAATGTCTCCTTCTGATGAACAGGCTAGATATAATGGAGTAGGTTTTGTCTGTGTAATATTAAATCAGATACATATTAATCTTCAGCCACTCTTGAGCGTACCTTTTGAACTCATTTTTCCCTTCTACTTTTATATACAGTTGGCCATCACCAGTACCACAATGTGTTGTATGGGGCTAAAGTGGCAAGCAGCAAAGGTCCATCTACCAGGATCACAGCTGTTCATCATGGCCAGAATTGCCACTAGTAACGGAGTTCCATCTGCCATCAGCAGAATCACTTCTATGCCAGTCTGGAACTAACTGATGTGGTAATATTTGATGGCTAGCAGTCTCATCATAACCGTACCAGACCACTGATAATATCTGTTAATGGCAAGCTATAGCAATGTGGAAGCACTTCAAACTGCATATGGCATCATCTACTGCATATGATGTGCTAGTTCTTCATTATGACTGAACTTACATCACAAACAACAAGATTGCCAGATAAATGCTGTCATATAAATCACACTAGGCCAAGATCACAGCAGCTGATACCACTGCAGCTGGAGTCAGGGGAGTGGTCACTCCATCTCTGGCAGTTTCAGAGACCAAAAATTAGGAACACCTTAATATAAAGCTATTCAATTGGGATACTTTATGTAGTGACTGTGAGACAAGACAGTGTCTGGTTAAACTCCCAGAAGTATATATGGCAGATTTTTGTCTACCTGACTCAGGTATTAAACAACAGTTCCCAGTCAGTTTATTTTCATAGAATCATAGAACTGGAAGAGACCTAAGGAGGTCATCTAGTCCAGCCCCCTGCCCAAGGCAGGACCAATCCCAACTGAATCAGCCCAGCCAGGGCTTTGTCCAGCCGAGACTTAAACACCTCTAGGGATGGAGATTCCCTAGAGCCATTCCAGTGCTTCTCCACCCTCCTAGTGAAATAGTTTTTCCTAATATCCAACTGTCATGGCTACTTCCCCACTCTGGCATGATAAATGCAGGAGTGGGGGCCAGCAAAAGTACCCCAAAAACCTTATCTACCAGGCTTTGGTATAAAACTTTCCCCCCAAATCTTAACAACCTAGATTTTGGGGATAAAATCCAGCTGCCACCACCCAAGTATTGATAAGAAAATCAGGGGAGAGATCACTTGGGAAATCTCACCCCTAAAGTACAAACCAGGACACAAAAATTAACCAATGCCAGGTTAAGAAAAGAAAAGAGAAAGAACTTTTATTATCAGTACAATATGCCTGTTGCAAGCATAATGACTAGTAATATACCCACGGAGGAGTAACCCACCGTGGGCCAGGAGCTTAGTTACAAAAGAGAGCAAAAAGCATTCTTAAATGCACAGACATCAGATCCCATTTCCCAAACCATAAACTCTACCCTACTTACAGAAGACTGAAGAGTCTATTCTTGGAGGGAGACATTATGTCTTTCCCCCTCAGTAGATGGAGAGAAACTGCCCCAGAGACAAAGGAGGGAAGCCCCAAAATTCCCTTGTCCTAGTTTGAAATTCCTACCTACCTTGCTATTGGCTGAATCTACCTGACTTAGGTAAGGTTAGCCCCTTAGTTCCCAGGCTGCTGGCTAACCCTCATGATCATGACACCAACCTAGACCTCTCCCGCTGTAACTTGAGACCATTGCTCCTTGTTCTGCCATCCATCACTATACTATTTCCTTATACTTTGAAAGAAAGTTTCATATTATCATGGTTCTGGTGAAATCAAATTCCAACTACTGTATATGATTGTAGCAATAATTAAAGAAAAGAGTAAACTTTCAGCTTTGCATAGTCTGCCTTTTATGTTTGCTAGATGCCCTTGTATTAATTACATACCATAGATTCCCAATGGTGTAGCAATATTTTGTTTTTCCATTTTCATCTCATCCCTCCCTCTCTCCCTGTGAGAATTTGGATAGGACAGCAAGTGGTAGATAAAACATGCTGTATCTATGCAGTTTTTAAGAATAACTGCAGCACAGAATATTGATTAGGAGTAGTTATAGCTGAAATTCTGTAATCACTTACTAAAGCACAAGTGATTGCTAAAAGAGAAAAATCTTAGTGTTGAACCAAGAAAGGTATTTAACTGCATTGAGGCTCTGCAGAGAAACAATTGCTTATGTGCTCTATCCAGTAAGTTCATTATTGTTCTACCCGCTCACTCAGAGCTTCACAGGGACCATTTCATTTCAATTCAGCTCTTCTGATTGGTTTTGCTTTTGTTCTGGTAGAACATTGCCTAATTTGCCTGTAAAGTTTTGTTTATTCATTGAAGCTCAGGTTGAAGTCTGCTGGGTCATTAATCTAACTATTCAAGGTTAACCAAGCTTTTATGTTTAGATTGCTTTTTATGGAACAGATTTCAAGGCTTTGAAACTGCTGGGTATTACCTCATTTTTGACATTTTGGCAATGAATCCTTTTCTGAAATGTGATTTGAATTCAATCATCATCTTCCTTGAGAAGAGATGACGATTTTAGTGTATATATATATATAGATATAGATATAGATATAGATATACACCCAGTAAAATTGCATTTTTTTTCACATTCCTGTTCTGCTACAGTGGTGTACAATAATAGCTAGCATTCTTTCTGTGTTTCCATGGTAAACCTTGTTTTCCAGTGTGTTTATAGTACTTGTCTTCAATCTAAACTTGACTTTTATTAGGAGATTTTAGAATATAATTTAAAAAAAATCTCAAGAAGTGCTTTTCATCTTAAATCCCCAAAAAGTTGCAGTGAGCAGTGTACACTTCCCCCAGAGTATTTAAAATATTCACTGTCCCCCAGTATATTTAACATTGGAAACTCTTCCTGCTTTTCATTAAGATACTTTCTATGCACATCGAATCCCACACAGAGATAGGTACCTCCCTCCAGTCCAGGCAAACTCCCTGAAAAGGACATGGCTTAGGATGCCCAACTTTCATTGGCATCTGCCACTGGCTAGCTTAGGCAGCTTCCTGATCAGTGGACTGGCTTTATTTATCCCATTCTTAGTTGTTTATCTCCTTCCATTTGAAGGCTTTGTGAGTCCAATGATTGTAAATTAGCTATAGGATTTTCTTATTGCTTATCATGGAACATTCACACATATACATTAATAACAGGGCTTCCTTTGTGGCCCAGTGGTACTGTATGCAATGCCATGTACAGTAATAGGCAAGAATTCTTATTGGGGTCTTTTGTAATTCCAGCCTGGGAGAAGCTAAACATTGGATAAACGAATCAAGCTGAACCTAGTATAGGGCATTTGTTGCATTTGTGATGTTGCTCTGTACTGCCTTACCAGCAGATTTCTAAACAAAGATGGGCTAACTAGGTATTATTTGGAACTGCATTGAAAAAAATGGTTTAGAATAAGGTCATATTAATAGATGTTACAGTCGGAAAAGACCATTCGATCATCTAGTCTGACCTGCTGTATATCAGGGGCATTTCACCTAGTTATCCCTGTGTTGAGCCCACTATGTATGTTTGACTAAGGCAAACCTCTAGAACAGTCCTGTCTTGCTTCAAAAATACCTAGTGATGGAGAATACACCACTACCTATGGAACCCAGTTTGTTCCAATGGTTAGTCACCCTCCCACTTAAAAATGTGAGTCTTATTGTGAATTTGAATTTGTCTGTCTTCAGCTTCCAGACACTATCTCTTATTCTGCATTTCTCTGGTAGATTTCTTTAGTACCTGGTATTTTCTCCTCCTGAAGGTACATACATATTGTGATCAAGTCACCTCTCAATCTTCTGTTAGATAAACTACCCTGATTGAACAATTTTAGTGTCTCACTCAAGGCATTATTTCTAAGTCTTGAATCATTTTAGTGGGGGTTTTTTCTGCATTCTCTCCAATTTTTTCAACATTCTTTTCAAAATGTGGTTACCAGAACTGTATGCACTGCCCTAGTGTAAGAGTCACCAGTTCTGGATACAGAGGGAAAATTGCATCCCTATTAACTGCTCCCTTGGTTTTGTGGATGACACTAAACTGGGGAGGGAGTGGAGAGGATGGTAGGGATAGGGTCCAGAGTGACCTAGACAAATTGGAGGATTGGGCCAAAAGAAATCTAATGAGATTCAACAAGGAGAAATGCAGAGTTCTGCAAAAAGGACCTAGGGATTACAGTAGATGACAAGCAAAATATAGTCAACAGGGTGCCCTTGTTGCCAAGAAGGCTAATCTCATATTGTGCTTCATTAGTAGGAGAATTGCCAGCAGATCCAGGGAAGTGATTATTCTCCTCTGTTTAGCACTGATAAGGCCACATCAGGAGTATTGACTCCAGTTCTTCTCACCACCACCACCCCCACTACAGAAAGGTCATAAACAAATTGGACAAAATCCATCAGAAGGCAACAAAACTGATTTAGGGGGCTACGACACATGAGTTATGAGGAGAGGCTGAGGAACTGCGTTTATTTAGTCAGAAGAGGAGAAAAAATTGGTGGCAGCCTTCAACTACCTGAAGAGGGGTTCTAAAGAGGATGGACAGAGGCTGTTCTCAGCGGTGGCAGATGACAGAACTAGAAGCAAAGGTTTCACTGCTGATAAACAGTGAAGGGGAGTCAGAGAGGCCTAGGTTAAATATTAGAAAAAACTACTTCACTAGGTGGATGGTGAAGCACTGAAATGGATTACCCCTAAGGACATGATGGAATCTTCATCCTCAGAAGTTTTCAAGGCTAGGCTTGACAAAGCCCTGGCTAGAATGATTTGGTTGAGATTGGTCCTGCTTTGAGCAGGGGTTTGGACTAGATGAGGTTTTGTCTTCTGAGGTCTCTTTCAACCCTAATTTTCTATGATTCTATGATACATCAAGGATGGCATTAGCTCTTTTTGCAGTCACATCATACTGACAGTCTATGTTGAACTGCTTGTCCAATATGACCTTAAATAATTTTCAGAGTCACTGCTTTCGAGGATACAGTCCCTCATCCTGTTTTTATGGCCTGCATTCTCTTTTCCTAGATGCATGATTTTGCATTTGGCTATATAAAAACACATTTTGTATAAATGGGACCTGCTAACCAAGTAGTCCAGTAAACTATGAATGACTGTTGTTTCCTCATCTTTACTTAGCACTCCACCAATCTGTGTCATCTGCACATTTTAACAGCAGTGTTTTTATATTGCATTCCAGATAATTAATGCAAAGAATGAACAGCATTAGGTATGTAGATATCCAACAGAAACACCCCCATTTGATGATGATTCCCCATTAAAAGCTCCTTTTTGAAATCTGTGAGCCAGTTGTTCACCTTCTTAGCTTGATATAGTACTAAGTATCTAATCAGAATGTCATACAGTTCTAAGGGCTTGTCTACACAATGTGGACTTTGGGGGAGTGATTTTTTCAAGCATACTAACATGCTGAGCATTAACTGGTCCATGTTAACCTGTTGGTGCACACTAAGGCCATGTCTACCCTACGCGGAAGATTGACACTCCCGCAGTCTATCTTCTGGGATTCAATTTAGCCAGTTTAATGAAGACATGCTAAATCAGACTCAGAGGATGCCCCCATCAGTGTCGGTACCCCTGCTCCTCTTGAGGAGTGAGGGGAAAGCGATGGGAGCATTTGCTCCTATTGACCCCCTGCTGTGTAGATGGTGATTTAAGATACGTAGATTCCAGCTATGTAATTAACATAGCTGGAGTTGCATATCTTAGGTTGACCTTCCTTTCTAGTGTAGACCAGGCCTAAAATTTCCTCACTGTGCCTTAATGTTAAAGCAGACTCAGGAATCATGTGCTAGGAGAGCGTATGTGAACCAATTAAAGTACAACATGTTAGTGAGCTTTAGAAATCACACCTAAATAGCCCATCTGCCACTGGGACAGAGGAGGAAACACAAGATATAATGCCTAGAATGTTGGAGTTGTGGTACATTTATGCATACTTTAATGTATACTTTAAACTAGCCATGATCTTCAATATAACATATGCTGCAGCAGCAAAGCACAATGACATTGTTGAAGTTCAGGAAGGGAAGTCAGATTCAACTTGCTGAATGTCCTTGCTTTTTCCCCTTGTCATAACCTTAACATTACTTAAAGATGGTTTATTGTATATTTACTTTTGTTCCTGTATGACTGAAGAAAGACAGCTTGGTCTTGATAAACAGGCATTTATTTGAGCTAAAGCAGTATGTGTACATAAAAAATATCTGTCACATTTCTTGCAGCAAGTAGGAAGCTGTTATAGAGTTGGTATCTTTAATTTAAACTTGGAAAAAAAGTAGGATAGAAATAGCTATACTTCTTTTTCTTTTAAAACCTTCACTGTGGACGGGTGGAATTTATGTGCTCTTGGCACAAGTTGAATTATTGTTATTATTGTTACACTTTGGCTACTATCAGCTGGACTTAGATTGGTGGAAGTAAAGTTTTGCTTACTGTAGAAAAGATCCATCCTAGATATGAAAAGGTCTGATTGAAAGTGCACTATTAAATGAGATAAATTTTAAAAATGCAGCTATAGGATCTAACTTTTAAATTAAGCCTAATAAAGATATAAATCTGAATTCAATGCAGTAATTTAACTTTCCTCTTTAAGATATTAATTGCATAAGGTAACACAGAAAAGAAAGCCAGAACTGTGAATTAAAAGTGTAAATTCAAGATACATGCAAGTAAATGGTACATGTACTCTTTATCCATATGAACTAGTTCATAGACAAAAATCCTTTGGTTCAGAAGTAATATGGAGTTTAGTACAAATAGAACTTACATTATTTTTAGCCTAGAAATAATATATCTATCTGTACAACTGTATTTTGATGGTCAAGAGATCAGATCAGAGGACTGATTTCTGTTCACATTGGGACAATGAAGAATCCCTGGTTCATTTCTTGGCATTGTCCATTCTGTTGAACCCATTATGTTCTTGGACCAGTCCATTAAAAGTCTGGTCTCCCAGTCTTTTGATCTTGTGGACAGAGCACTGGAGTAGGATTCTGAAAACCTGTAGTCTACTCCTGGCTCTGCCAATGGCCTGCTAGTCAACCTGGCACATGTCTCTTTGATTGCTCTGTGCCTCAGTTTCCCTATGTGCAAAATGGCCATTTCTCTGTTGTAAACTGCTTTGAGATATACAAATGAAAAACACAGTTTAAGAATTATTATTATTATCATTAAGATAATGAAGATGCTTAATAATGTCTTCTAGAAATTACAGGATATGAGAATTTTATTCCCTCTGCGTCTCATCTTGCCTATCTACAAAAAATGAGTTTGACCTAATTCACAGTAAGGTACTAATGAACTATATCCTGTATGTTGAGGCAGAACTAGATCTGGGCCAGAGGGAGATTTACTAAGTAGCCAAAGAAGAATAAAACTTTTACCAAAACTAAAGGAAAATGCATTTACTGCAAATAATTAGGTATTATCACGGCAATCAGAACAATGTTCTTGCATTTTCTGCTGTTCCTCTAATCATGAGAAGTAATCATAAACATGTCCAGGGTTGCTTGGATATTCTATTAAAGGTTTCTGACAAACAGAGCAGCAGTATACATAGGAACTTAATAAAATATGAGCTTTTTTTTTTATTTTATTTTTTTTTTTGCCAGTGTAGGATAATTTCTGATGTCTTAAAATTATATGGGAGCTGGGGTGGAATCACCACCACCAATGGGATACCCCTGATTTTCTTACCAAAATTCCTTTTTTCAAAGAATGTTGCTTTTGCTTAACGTTCACTGAAACACATGTTCACAGCTGCATGCAAAATGTGGAAGGAATATGTTTTTGCTTGGTTGACCCTGACTGTCTTTGTACTGCTATTGTACTTTAAGTCTTTCCTCTTGGAATGAGTTTTAGGTTGTTTTGTTTTGTTTTTTTGCTTTGTCAGTACTTGTTGGTGGAAAGTACATATGAAAGCCAGATTGTACAGATGGTTTAGGTGATATTTCAACTAACAAGTGCTACATCATTACCCATCTGATCAGCTGTGTTCATAGTTACAGATATTTTGGTTCTGGAGAACAAGTCCTATACAACAATAATTAATTATGTGCCTTATTAAGACTGTGTCACATGCATGTAGTTTGACTCTCTTGATATAATGGAGAATTAATCTTTATTATGGGGGATGTTTCTACAATTTGCCTTCTGTTCCCACTTTTCTGTCATCCTTCTGATTTTGCATAACTCTTTGTTGCAACATCATTTCTCCACTTTTTTTCTGTATGGATTTGTAAAATTATGTTTTTTTAAAAATTTTCCTGTTTGAAATGATGTTGATGGGCTTGAATAATAGGAATGATCAGCTGAATATTAAATAGGAAAAGGTTCTTATTATTTTCCCCATTGCAACATTAAACTAGACAGGCCCTATGCTAGTGTCAATCAGTGTTGTTCCACTGAAGCTGATGGAGCTACACTGACTTTCAGCAACTGGGGACTTGACCCAGTATTTTCATTTAAATGTGCTTGAAATAAATAGCTTAAAGTAAAACAAACAAAACCCTCTATGGATCATTCAGTCAAAAACCTTATTACTGTCACTATAATTATACATGTGTTTGCATTGATCTAAAATGACATTTTTGCACATTTCTGTTTCCTGTAAAGGGGCCGGGGAGATTGTTCCAGAATTCCACTAAGATTTAGCCTCCAGTGTCCAAGGTTAGATGTTCCTATATGTGATGTCATGTACTTTTCAATGCGTGAGCACTCTCACCTCCCCAGTGTAAAGCCTAATTTTCATGTTGCTTTCAGTTCTGCTGCAAGAACAATAAAGCAAGTGCAGTAGACAGCTGTGTTTCTATCAGCTCCCTCTGTCTCAGCATCTGTCTCCTTCTCTGATGGATTTAAAAGGATAACATTCTAAATATACCACATCATCATCCTTAGGGGCTGTTTCATTTAAGAAATTGCAGACCTTCTCAGGGAAGCCCCAAATATTCATATGATGGGTTGAGTGATGGCAGAAACTTACTTTTTTTTACAACTGAATATTAAAAGCAAACATACAAAAAATCCTTAATGCATTCTGCAGCACACCTGCCAACAGGAAGACAAAAGGGGGCAATTGTCCAGGGGCTCAGAGATTCAAAGGGGCCTAGACTTTTGGCTGCTGCCACTTCTACTGTGGCCACAGTGGTGGCCGGAGCCCAGGGCCCCTTTGAATAACCACTGGAGCACCAATCCCTGTGGCTCTGAGGGTTGGGGGTGGGGGTGAGCTGTGGTCAGGGTAATACGAAGGCCTGGCTATTCTTGGTCCTGCTCCTTCTGTCCTTGGCCCAGCCTCTTCTGGGGGCACAGAACACCCCCCACAGACACTTTGTCCGAGGGTCCATGGTGACTATCAGCCCCACTGTTCTGTAGCATTCAGATGTCTTTGTCTGAAGGCTCTGAGTTTGCACTGTGCCTTTGTAATGCTGATAGGCACAAATGAACCTGGGACTTCTGCAGCTTAGTGCATGAGCCTCTATTGCATGCACTAAAAGTCACCTGGCTCTCAGCTAAGGCTGTAGAGCAGACTCATTCTTCTCTCTGTAACTGGTCTCAGTAGACGGTATACTATGCCCAGAGGAGCTATGTCTAGACTACAGTCCTCTTTTGAAAGAGGAATGTAAATGAAGCAAATTGAAAGTGCAAATGAAGCGCAGATTTAAATATCCTGTGATTCATTTGAAATTTGTGTCCGGAGCGCTTTTTCGAAAAAGGGTTTTTTGAAAGTGAAAGTGCAGTCTAGACAGGGTTCTTTAGAAAAAACCCTGTTTTTCAAAAGAACCCATACTCCTGAAAAAATGAGGAGTATGGGTTCTTTCAAAAAAGAGTTTTTTTTTTTTTTTGAAAGAACCACATCTAGACAGCAGTTTCACTTTCGAAATACCCTTTTTTCGAAAGAACGCTGTGACGCGATTATGCAAATGAAGCATGGGATATTTAAATCCCCATTTCATTTGCACTTTCGATCTGCCTAATTTACATCCCTCTTTCGAAAGAGGCATGTAGTTTAAACATAGCCTAATATTTGATCATTTTTGCTGAGCTAAGCTTATACTACAGGCTCAATTGCTTTCTAGCCCTGCTGTTTACCAGATCCTTTTTACTGCTTTATCTCCCCTAGCAAAGTCATTCCCAAAGTTTAGCTATATTCCATGCTATGTGTGGAGTTAGAGGGAGGGAATTCTGCAACTGAGTTAAATACTATGTAACGACAGAAAACTGTACTAATTATTCATAAATAAAGTATTAACAGTAAATCACTAGCAACTTGTATTATTAACAATTCACTGCCAATGGGACTGCTCAGTTTTACTCTCCCAAATATATAATTCTTTTCCTGTGGTTGAAAGTACAGTGTTTTACAAATGGAAACAGCTGAAAAACATGTTGCAAGACTAAGAGGAAAAACAATTGAAGAGCAAGACTTAGAGGAAAAACAACTGAAGACAGTTGGCAGTTTTTCAAAGGGACATTATTAAGGGCCCCAAAACAAACTATTCCACTGCATAGGAAAGATAGAAAGTATGGTAAGAGAGCACCATGGCTTAACCAAGAGATCTTACATGATCTTAAAATCAAAAGTGGAAACTAGGTCAAATTACAAAGGATGAAGATTAGCAAATAATGAAAGTATGCAGGGGCAAGATTAGAAAGGCAAAGGCACAAAATGAGTTCAGTCTAGCTACAGACCTAAAGGGTAACAAGAAGACATTCTACAAATATCTTAGAAGCAAGAGGAAGGCCAAGGACAGGGTAGGCCCATTGCTCAGTGAAGAGGCAGAAACAATAACAGGAAACTTGGAAATGACAGAGGTGCTTAATGACTTCTTTGTTTCGGTTTTCATCAAGAAGATTGATGGTGATGGGATGCCTAACATAGTGAATGCTAATGGAAATGTAATAGATTTAGAAGTTAAAATAAAAAAAGACCAAGGTAAGAATTGCTTAGAAAAGTTAGATGTCTTCAAGTCACCAGGGCCTGATTAAATGTATCCCAGAATACTCAAGGAGCTGATAGAAGAGGAATCAGAGCCTTTACCTATCATCTTTGAAAAGTCATGGCAGTTGGGAGAGATTCCAGAAGACTGGAAAAGGGCAAATATAGTGCCTATCTATAAAAAGGCAAATAAGAACAACCCAGGAAACTACAGACCAGTCAGTTTAACTTCTGTACCAGAGAAGATAATGGAGCAAGTAATTAAGGAATTTATCTGCAAACATCTGGAAGATAATAAGGTGATAAGTAACAGCCAGCATGCATTTGTAAAGAACAAATCATGCCAAACCAATCTGATAGATTTATTTGATAGGATAATAAGTCTTGTGGATAAGGGAGCAGTGGACATGGTATACCTAGACCTCAGTAAAGCATTTGATATGGTCTCACATTACCTTCTTATCAATAAACTAGGGAAATACAACCTAGATGGGGCAAATATAAAGTAGATGCATAACTGGCTCGATAACAATTCTCAGAGAGTAGTTGTTAATGGTTCACTGTAATGCTGGAAGTGCATAACAAGTGGGGGTTCATAGGGGTCTGTTTTGGGACTAGTTCTGTTCAATATCTTCATCAACGATTTAGATATTGACATAGATAGGATGCTTATTAAGTTTGCAGATGATACCAAGCTGGCATGGGTTGGCAACTGCTTTGGAGGATAGGGTCATAATTCAAAATGATTTGGACAAACTGGAGAAATGGTCTGAGGTAAATAGAATGAAGTTTAACTAGGACAAATGCAAAGTAATCCACTTAGGAAGGAACAATCAGTTTCACACATACAGAATGGGAGGTGACCTTCTAGGAAGGAATACTGCAGAAAGGAATCTAGGGGTCATAGTGGACCACAAGCTAAATACGAGTCACCAGTGTGACACTGATGCAAAAAAAGCAAACATGATTCTGGGATGCATTAACAGGAGTGTTATGAGCAAAACACGAGAAATAATTCTTCCATCTACTCTGCCTCGATTAGGCCTCAGTTGGAGTTTTGTATCCAGTTCTGGGCACTACATTTCAATAAAGTTGTGGATAAATTGGAGAAGGTCCAGAAAACAGCAAGAAAAATGATTAAAGGTCTAGAAAACATGACCTATGAGGGAAGACTAAAAAAAATGGGACTTGGTTAGAAAAGAGAAACTGAGAGGGGACATGATAGCAGTGTTCAAGTATCTAAAAGGCTTTTAAAAGGTGGAGAGAGAAAAATTGTTCTCCTGGGCCTCTGATGACAGGACAAGAAGCAATTGGCTTAAATTGCAGCAAGGGTGGTTTAGGCTAGACACTAGGAAAACCTTCTTAACTGTCAGGGTGGTTAAACACTGAAATAAATTGCCTATAGAGGTTGTGGAATCTCTGTCAATGGAGATATTAAAGAGCAGATTGGACATCTATCAGGGATGATCTAGATGGTGCATGGTCCTGCCATGAGGGCAGGGGACTGGACTTGATAATCTTTCAAGGTCCTTTGCAGTTCTACTATTTCATGATTCTATGAAATATTTGAATGTTTTCCAGTTGTAGAATCTATGATTGCCAATAAGGATGATTAAAAAGTACTCATGGGATATTTTAATAAGAAATGTTAAAGATATACATTAGAATATTTGATTATAGGAAGGTAGCTGGTGTAGTAGGAATAAAAATATGGTTTTATTGAATTGCTGTTCAAGATGCAGAATGCTAGCTTAAGACACATAAGACACCGTGAATATATGTAAAATCATAAAAGTTTATCAAACACAAGTCCTATTTGGTTTCTTTTTGATCTTGCAGTGGTCAGGATTCTTTCATGTGAAATTGCAGTCATCATTGAGAGATAAGTGTGTTCTAATGAATATTTTGATTTAAAAATCTGGAGAGTTTGGGCCTGTCCTCAGAAACAATGTGCATGTGTTATAAAACCTAATGCAATACACTGTCATTCCGTCTTTTCCACTTTCGAATATGCTGAGGTATTTCAGCTATCTCAGGGTCATGACTGGTGGCACATGAGCCACTATGAAGTCACTGAAAGAGAGACAGAGCCAGCCTCATGTTGGTAACTTAGGGTATGTCTACATTGCAACACTATTTTGAAATAACTAGCACTATTCTGAAATAACTTAGTACATGTCTACACAGCAGGCAGTTATTTTGAAATAGTGTCAAAATACTGTCAAGCTGGAGGACTTCTTACTCTGACTCCCGTAACCCTCATTGTATGAGGAGTAAGGGAAGTCAGAGGAAGAGTGCTGTATTTTGAAATAAGTGCTGTCTCGACGCTCCCTATTTTGAAATAAGCTATTTTGAAAGAAGATATGCAATTGACGTAGCTCAATTTACATAGCTCATTTCGAGTTAAGCCCTGCAGTATAGACCCACCCTTAGCTTTGCATATGCCAAAACAGGCTTTTTTTATTTGATTTTTTTAAGTAACACATGTATAAGTCTCTGAGCTGTTACATTTTTTGTCTTTTCAGTTTTTGCTTCCAGGCACCTCTGTTGGGGTACGTCTACACTTGCACCTTAGTTCGAACTAGGGATGCAAATGTAGGCGACCGAAATTGCTAATGAAGTGGGGATTTAAATATCCCATGCTTCATTAGCATAATCTCACCCACACGCTATTTCGATCACGAGCTGATTCAAACCAGGAAGTGCACTTCGGGCCACGTTAGTTCGTATCAAACCCCTTGGTTTGAACTAACATTACTCCTCATTTTTAACGTTACTCATGAGGAGTAACATTAATTCGAACCAAGGGGTTTGATTCGAACTAACGCGGCCCGGAGCGCACTTCCTGGTTTGAATCAGCTGGCGATCGGAATAGCGCGCAGGCAAGATTATGCTAATGAAGCATGGAATATTTAAATCCCTGCTTCATTAGCAATTTCGGTCACCTTCATTTGCATCCCTAGTTCGAACTAGGGTGTAAGTGTAGACGTACCCTTGCATTTCTCAGTGTGGTGGGACAGTACCTGATTAGGAAACTTGAATGGCACTTTATGAAATTCTGGAAAAGATATCTAAGACCAGGAATGAGCAGTCAATCCCTATTTAGCAAAACACTTACACACTTGACTTTTATATATGTGTTTAAATACTTTGTTGAATATGGACACGTATAGGCACAGGTTTATTGTTCCCTTAATTGGGTCCTAAACCAATAGGATTACTACCCATAGTCAGATTGTCTTCCAGTTTTCTTGTCAGAGTCAATATTTACTTTTAAAAACCTGCCAAAATTATGGTTCAGGCTTAACAGTAAATATTTTTTTCTGTTGGAAAAATCTGAATTGTAATAAGTTTTCAGAAGAACATTTAATCTAAAATGCCTAATGCAGCCCAGACTGAGTTTTATCTATCTGTATTTCACACAATGAGATAATTAGGAAATATTTTTCATTTTTTATTTTTTAGCAAACAAATGCCATTCCTATTAATTATTAATCTGCTTTGGAATTATAATTTATAGTTCTAGTGCTAATTATTGGGTTTTATACTTACAGATAAGCCACACTTCATAAATATTAAAATGTGCCATTATCTACATAAATGCACGTTTTCTATGAATATAGTAATTTAGTGATTATCACCAGAACCATTAATTTACATTTGAAAATGGATAAATAATTAATAGAAATGCTATTTTTAATTGCAAATAAATAGGGATTGAGGATAGCGCCATCTTATGCCTTTGAATATAGCCCATTGGTTTTTCCAGTTTTAATCAGTTACTCTTCTGATGTTATTATGCATAACATAATGAGTTTATAGTAATATGTACTCCATGACCAATTTTTAGATGTAGAGTTTTTAGCTTTCATTTTGTATTTGTGTAAATGCATTTGCCTTCACTGTGAGAATGTGTATGCCAGTTTTTACTCAAATTAAAGTTTTAATGGCTTGTAATAAACCATTCAGAAAAGATGGTTTACGAGACAAATCCTCATAGATATTTGTCATTAGTTTAGTGGAACTGTTATGCACTACTTTTATAATAATAAGCGTATGTTATCCATGTGTAGTTCAACTTTTTCATGTTATTTCCCAGAAAATGTTCCACATAACTAAATAAAAAAAAGGACCAAAGGTTTTAAACATTTTTTTAATTTTAATTACTCACAGTCTGTTGCTATTTCTTTAAGACATTTCAGTTGTTAATTCATTATTAAAGCCAAGATTTGTGATGGGGGGAGGTTTCTTATTTCATTTTTAAAGGACTTATGCCTTTACCAATAGTTTTCAAATATGTATAATACAAACTTCAGGCAAACGTCAGAAAAATAAAACGTATCAGTTTTTTATTATTCTGAAAGCTATAACTGGTAACACATTTGAGTCAAGGAAAAACATTATAAAATAACACTTAGTTATTATCTAGTATATAATTTGAAATGTTTTTGCATGGACATACTTTATCAGTTTTAAACATGGAACAAATCAGAATGGAAAAGAAGGACTTGTTTTAGAATATGGAACAACTGACAAGAGTTCTAGAATTATGATCCCATGTTTTTCTATCACATAAATGCCCTTAGCAACACCAGATGTTGATCCAAGGTAACATGACCAAAACAGTGGATTTAACAATGTGCAAACAAGAATATGTCAGACACTAGTAGCATAATTTTTCTTTTTCTACTTGTGGATAGTAACCTGAGTGTTAGAACCCACTAAACGAAAGCATTAAGCTTGTTCCTTAATCCATTCATATTCATCAAAGGATTTAAACCCATAGTTAAAGTTAAGCATGTGGTTAAGAGTTTTGCTTAATAGTCATGGACTGCTGTTTCCTGGTCTTAGATACCTCCACTTCAGACTGAGACATACAGTTACACCTGCTACATCTATTTTCCAGAGTTTTGTGAAGTGTCATCCAAGTTGCCTAAACCTGTATTGTTTCAGTGTAAAAACAAGTAGTTCATGGAACAAAGGTGTCTTCAAAAAAATCCCGAAAAGATAAAAATGTATCACAACTCAGAGATGGTTCATAACATAAAAAGCCCACTTTAAACTAATGTTAAGTTTCTAGCTTGTTCCAGACTAATTTAAAATATAAAGATTGAGAAAAGAAAATGCTTAAATAATTCCTCTTTATACTTTACCTTCAATAGCTGATAAACTCTACACTGCAGGAGGAGCTGGTGGAGTTTCCCCTCCCTCGCGCACACACACCTCCCAGTACTGTAAGGCCCAACAATAAATTTGTTAGAGGGACCTGAATGGAAAAGAGGGGGAGCTGGTGGGAGTCCCAATATGGTAAGGTTCCATCATAAATGAGCTGGAGGGACTTGGATGGAAAAAAAAGAGGGGGAGGGGAGGGAAGTGGCTTGGGCTTTTCCCTGAAGGCAAAGGAATATGTTTAAAGGAATGTTTTTAGTTCAATTTCCATAAAATCAAGGAACAATTGTTGGTCTTGAAATGAGGGACTAATTATAACTCCTTAACATTATTCTAAAGGAACTAACTTTACAATTACATTCCATAACCCCTAGAAACCCTAGTTCTTTCTGAAGAAAGGCTCAAGTGGGAGCAGTGATGGGCTCAGATAAAGGCAAATAGAGGTGCACATCTTAGACAAGCTAACAAAATAGCAGACAGAACCAGTGGCTATATCCCCTTGCAGTTGCATTTCTTTGACATTTAAAGTGGCTTGCCACTCATCTCTTGTTGCAGCTTATACCAGAAAATCAGCTACCCTCCAGCATAGCAGTTCTAAGCCTAGCAGGCAGCAATGCTGCTAATAATTGATGTACAGCAGCAGAATTTATAAATGAAATTAGTTCCCCAAAGTTTAAGTATGTCTGTGATTGAAGTAGTAATGATAGAGTTCAAGCAAGTACATTTGCCATTTATCTAAGGGTATCATTACTGACAGTGCCTTTTTGTTAACATCTCATTATGCTTATTCATGTCATTGTTATTATGTCCCCCTTAGATATCTGCAAATTATACTTACTTGCTCTTGCTTCTAAGTCTTTTTTCCCCCTCTTTGGACTGTAACTCATACAGTGTTTGATTTGTGAGAAGCTCTGAAAGCATCTTCACTGCACTCAGCCAAAGAAGCTTTGCATTACCTAATCAAAAACCTGGTGTAGATGAAGTGGAAATCCATGCAGTCCCATCCAGCTGCTCTTTCTGAATACTAAATACCTGTGTGCTCAAAGTGATGTGACACAAAATAGTGGACTAATCATGTAAATTCTTGGTTTTTTCATAAGCACATGGATAACTTCATCCTTAATCAAGGAGGTACTGCATCAGTGTCTTTTGTACAAAGTTCTGACAGCCCTCTTCTACCTGTGATCAAAACTGTAGGATTCTTAAAATCTAACCTCCCTTTCCTATCCTGCATTCAGAATTGAAGGACCAGCATACATCAAAGACCTGATCATGTTTTCTTGATAGAAATGGAACTCTAAGCCAACATCAATAATTAAATTATCTATCTATCTATCTATCTATCTATCTATCTTAAATGAAAATATGGAGAGGAAAAATTAATAGTTTTGATGATGATTCTGAAAGGAATTTAACAAGAAACTAGTTTGAATGCAGATAGGTTCAGGTTTAAAAAATAAAAATCAGACACAGCTCTTTTATCTGAAAGTTCAGTAATTTGTAGGTAACATTCTTTTCCCATGATAGACATTTCACAAGAGTCTGATTTTGAATTCCATCCCAGTATTGAATGCCTAAAGAATCTGGTGTGGATATTTTAAACAAGGTAGGAATAAAAAGTCCAATAACACTTGCAGAGGATGTTGTGAAGTTGTGATTCTTCATTGAAACAGATCAGAACCTTAAAATCCTCTGATAATCACCACCACACATTCAAAGAAACAAACCAAACATAAGTAAAGTATAGGTTTAAATGTTCCCCTACAATTCTCTGAGCTGAAGGGAGCACACATCTGTAGCTACAGAGTATGGTTCTCCATTTTCCCTTCAAGTCATTTAACTCAGTCCTGCACCTTCATGTAATTCCCTGAAAGAGTTTGGCACAATTGTTTGCCTGTCCAATGGCAGCAATGTCGTATCTAAAGGAGTTGTACTGCTGCCAGAATTGGATGAAGCTGACAAAAGAATGGCCATACGGGTCAGACCAAAGGTCCATCTAGCCAGTATCCTGTCTTCTGACAGTGGCCAATATCATGTACCCAAAAGCATTACTTTGCATTTATCAACATTGAATTTCATCTGCTATTTTGTTGCCCAGTTTTCCAATGCCCAGATACATTTTTTGAGATAAGGTGACCACTTCTGCATGTAGTATTCAAGATGTGGGTTTACTATTGATTTATATAGAGGCAATAAGATAGTCTCTGTCTTATTATCTATCCCTTTCTTAATGACTCCCGACATTCTGTTTGCTTTTTTTTTTTTGCCACTACACATTGAGTAGATGTTTTAGAGAAGTATCCACCATGATTCCAAGATCTCTCTCTTGAGTGGTAACAGCTAGTTTAGTCCCTATCATTTTATATGTATAGTCGGGATTATGTTTTCCAATATGTATTACTTTGCATTTATCAACCTTGAATTTAATTTGCCATTTTGTTGCCCATCCAACTAGTTTTATAATATCCTTTTGAAGCTATTCAGTCTGCTTTGGACTTAACTATCTTAAGCATTTTAGTACCATCTGCATATTTTGCAAACTCACTGTTTACCCTTTTATCCAGGTCATTTATGAATATGTTGAATAGGATTGGTCCTTGTAGGACCCCTGGGGAACACCACTAGTTACCTTTCTCCATTCTGAAAACAGACAGTTTGTTTCTACTCTTTGGTTTCTATCTTTTAGCCAATTATCAATCCAGGAGAGGACTTTCCCTGTTATCCCATAACAGGTTACTTTACTTAAGAGTTTTAATGGATACACTATATCCACTGGATCCCCCTTATCCACATGCTTGTTGACTCCCCTTCCCCCCAAAGAATTCTAGTAGATTGGTACAGCATGATTTCCCTTTACAAAAAAATGTGAATTCTTCCCCAACACATAATTTTCATCTATGTGTGTGACAATTCTATTTTTATTATAATAAAGAAAAGAATACAGTGTATCTGAATACTGTACTATTCTTCTCTTAGGGAAATATTTCAAGGAAATACTATAAGATGAACCTCAATATTTTCAGGCCTCTTGAATCTTATCCCATGCCTGTTTCCCCAAGAGAGAACAGCAATAGTCCCATAATTAAAACGTAATTTTCTGGGTTTAGACTATGGCTAAAGGAATTATTTTGGGGCATCCACAGCTGCTGATGTAGGGTTGGGTATTTTGGTCCTGTTTTGTCTGAAACTGCAGTAGATTTATGGCTCTGAAGAATTATACTAATATATTGGGAGGACAAACCATGATTGTATGTGTGTCTCCTGTCTCTGCAGTCACATTTGACCATAGTTCAGGTAAATCAGACTAAAAATATTTAAATTCTTGGAAATATTTGCTTTCAGATGTGTTCATCTAAATTTGAATGCTGACGTTCATGTCATGCTGCTAAAAACAACTTACTTGGGACTAAACCTCTTATCTGTTTAAAAGACTCTGTTCTTGGCATTTAATGCTACTTCTGCATATTAAACAACAGCAAAAATATTTCCAAGAATTAACTTAATGTCTGCATCTCTCATACACATATACCATAATATTTGAAATTCTACCCCAACCAATTGAACTTAGTCCTGCATTAGTTTCCAAGGTAACCATCACAGATACTAATAAACCAACTACAGGAGATCAGGAGAAAGTCATGTCAAATGAAATATTTGTAATACTTAACTATAAAAAGGATAAAAATGATTAACCCAGGTGATGCTCCTATAATGTAAATAATATGCAGTGTAAATACATGACATGATGACCCTACGAAATTGTTTATCCTTATTGGTTCCCTTAAATTGGGAGATTATGGAATTGATTTATGAGAATCACTGAGGATAAGATTAATATCCAATATAGTTTTAGTCATATAGTTTAACTTTATCTTTGCATGTTTGTACCCATTTATCAATCACTTGCTCTCCATGTGTACATGAGTACACCCTGGGACAAATTCTTCACTCAGAATTCCCTTACATATTATTCCTACTGGGTTCTATGAGGGTTTTCTCTGCTTAAGTATTAAGTACTACAGGATTTAACAAACACACATGCATGCTTGCGCGCACCCACCCACCCACACACACACACACACACAGCTGCAGCTTATTTCTCTGTAAGACTGGGTATGTCATTTGGCTGGATATTTTGTTTTGGGATAACAACTTGTTTTCTGCCACTTCACTTCTTATATTGTCAGCCAGTGAAACAAAATCACTGCAGTTGAAATGAGGTTCAGGCATTTCAATTTTACCTTGAGAAGTTGCAGGTTAAGGAAAATGAAAACAATACACAGAATGCTATGGTGTTTGTTAGCTGCTGGTTTTCTCCCCTGTGATGAGGCTGAAATGCTCCAAAAGTGCAATATATTTAGGGCTAATGCCTGGTTACAAGGGTGTTTGGTTAAAGTATTCCAGCAAGAGGACTGAAGGACTTTATTTTTGAATACTAATCGTTTATTATATAATTTCCCTTAACTTTCGCTATTAAATCCGCTATAGTCATCAATGTCAGTGCAGTTAGTCATCAACAAAATCCAAAATAGTCTTTTTAATGGTAACATAATGAAAGACATGTATGACCATATTAAGTATTTGTCTACACAGCAGTATAGGTAGACTGACACACATCAGCTCTTGTTGAGCTAGTATGCTACATATTGCTGTAAGGTCCACAGCAGCACTGGGAGCATAGTAGGTACCCAGAGAGTCAGGCAGGACTGTACTTTAGCAGCCAGTCTAAGCTGCTGGCACAACACATAGCATGACAGCCACAATGCTGGTTTTAGCATGCGAGATTGCGCAATGTTAGTGTATGTCTTTCTAACTATGCTGAAATGCACTTGCCCAGATGCAGGGTTTTGCCCGTGTGTGAAATATTTTTTGCAGTATGTGCATAGTCTGTAGTTGATGCCCCAGAAGAAATTAGGATTTAGTTAATAACTGAGCAGAAATCAGGTGTGTGAGTGGCTGGGCTTCTGAGCGCGAGTCCAGTCCCTTTGATGTCAATACAGGTTGGACCTTGCTGGTCCAGCACCTTTGGGACCTGACTCATGCCGAAGGAGGGGATTTGCAAACCAGGGAAGGTCCCTCCCCTCATGGCCCAGGCTGCCACTGGGCTAGGGCTCCCACTGCTTCTCTCTCTAGATGCCACCAGCCCTGCTGCTGCTGGGGCCTGAGTGCCACAGCTGGAGCTTTGCAGCTGACTGGCACTGGGGCTGGAGCATCCTGGCTGCCTTTGGGGCTGGGACAGGATCTCCTGGGACACTAGCGCCATAATGGTACTGTGGCTGGAGATCCACATCTGAGGCCAGATCCAGAGCTCCCTGCCTCCTGCTGGGGCCATAACTCCCTGCCGTGCTGTCCTTGTTCCTCCCCCCCCAACCCGACACTGGGCTCCCAGCTGTGTTGCCGGTGCCCCCTGTTAGGCTTCTGCCCCTCCACCAGACCTCCCTGTTCCTGGGTTCTGTGGTCCAGGAACATCCGTGGTCAGTGCTGGATGACAGATGTTGCTGGTCTATGGAGTCCCAGTTAAGGGAGGTACAACCTGTAGTACAACTGTCAGTGACTTCAGTGTGAGCTGCATGTGTATATCTGTTAGGCTATGTCTAGACTGCAGGCTTCTTTCGGAAGAAGCTTTTCCGGAAGAGATCTTCCGAAAAAACTACTTCCAAAAGAGAGCGTCTACACTACCAAAGCACATCGAAAAAGCAATCTGATTTTTTGAAAGATAGCATCCACACTGAATGGAGGCTGTCTAGCATTTAAGCTGTGATTACTATGGATGGAGTGGCCACCAGCGCACCTGTGCTTTTTCCTCTTTCCTCTTCTTGTGAAAGAATTCCCTCTTCCCCATCCACACTTGCCTTTTCCCGAAAGAGTTCTTTTGGAAAAAGTCTTCTTCCTTGTAGAAAGAGATTTACCAATGTCGGAAAACCCCCTCTGTTCTTTCAAATTTTTTTTAAAGAATGTGATTGCAGTATGGATGAGAAGTTTTTTCAGAAAAATGGCCATTTTTCTGAAAATACTCTGCAGTGTAGACATACCGTTAGTTGTATATATTCTTTTCCCTTCCCCTATTGTTGAATATCTTAATAAAGACTTAAACAAATGTAAGACATATATATTTTAGTATCAACAATGTAATATAGTGACACAGAATGTCACATTAGTCAGGAAATACAACTGTACTTCTTCCTCATTCCATCCAAAATAATTTTCCATTTAAAATAAGGCATATAGACTCTCTGGAGAGGGACCTACTATGGGCAGTTTCCCCATAGTACCCTGACATTAGAGACTCAAAGCCAGGCTTCCCTGACTCCCTCCAAGCCTATGTCCAGGTCCACGCCTCCATGTAGCCATGACATCCCAGCCTCATTTGCCTCCTAGCCTCTTGTGACCACTCTAGATTGCAGCTACCTCATTAGTTTTTGGAATCTCTGTGACTTCTAATGACCCTTGTACAAGCACTGAAAAACCAGGAGGTGATGTTGAAGATACATAACTTTTCAAGTACTGTTCAGGAGTGGACAATCCAGCCTCTGCAATGAGCCATTGCTATGAGAATCAGATCCTGATGCTGGGAAATAGGAGATAATATCTTAGGTGAAAGCACTGAGCAAGACTCACAGGAAACATGCTGTTCAGCTTTGTTCCAATTAAAGCTTATAGGATAACTATTATTGACTTCAGTGATGCAAGATTAAGCCCATGAGGTGCATAGAATTAAGGCTAGCAGTAATGGAAGTGTGTGAGTTCTCTCAGTTCCCAAAGTATAGACAGCCTTCTGGGAAAACACATTTTAATCCTTAACTGCCATCTTTCTATATTGTATTGCTCATTTTCATTTTACTACTGTTCTAATGAAATGGTAACCTCTTCCCCTGGGCCGTGTTAAAAAGGTCAATCACAAAGTGGTATTTTAATTTAAATAAAGAGTGAGAGATTGCTTTTTTTCTAGAATACTGAAAAATATTTAAACATGCTTTTTAATGTCCTTTTAAACATCATTCGTTGAATCTTTTGTATGACCTTAAATGCAATTTTAAGTATTTTAATTAATTATTCATTAAAACTACATGTTTTAAACCGAAACCTGTTTTCTCACTGCATTAAGTTTCTGTATTATGTATGGACACAGGATTATTTTATAGCATGATTACAAAGACGATCTTCTTTTAAAAAAAATTCCCTGAAATGTTTGTTTTGAAAATGAATGAAATAAACACATACATTTGAGGTACATTAACTTTATTTTAAAGGATACCGAAAGGAGGGAAAAAAGGTCAAATTTTGGGCCTGCTAACCTTGATAAAGTCTTTTTAAATTACACTTGTCCTGTATTGCTGTGTGTGGGCTGGTAATAGGCTGGATTGAATGTTCTAAATTTCCTAAGTGTTTCAACTTCACACTGTGATAACTACGGTAGTTCCATTGACATTTTGACACCAGCTCTGGATTGTTGTTTTGGCTTTTCAATTTTTTTCTCACTTAATAATTGAGTTTCATGACTCCATGCAGAAGATGGGATGAACTCGAGACAGTTATGTTATTATAGATTAGCCCTGCTGATACTGTGGCTTACAGAGACTTGATGTGCTAGAGAATGATGCTGAAAGCTGATAACAGAGAAGAAAGAAAAGAAATTAAAAGGGATATTTTTAATATACTGCCACTTTACAATGATATATTTTCATACCTAGTAATTAGCTTTGCAGCCTTTACTCAGAATGAAGAGAACTGAAATGAGACATAGACTTGAGTAAGGATTGCACGGCTAGGCCCTAAATCTTTTAAAGTATTTGCAAAGCTACGCCAGTACACATAGCTATAGAATAAATGTACAATTTTTAAATTACATGTCTGTCTGAAAACCTTATGGGCCACCATTTAATTGGTTGTAATTAGAGTACATTTCATCACAGGATCCAAAAGACTTTACACAGCACAGATGATTCATACAGAATCATATTGTCCTCTAATTTAAAAAAATGGTGTTTGCCAGCCACATGCAGTTAAAATATAGACAATATAAGCAATTTACTAAAAGCAGTAAATTATAAAATTAAGAACTGGATGAAAAAATAAGTAATGGTACAGACTGGTTGGTCTGATTGTACAATAGTTGTTTGGCATCTTTGTTTTTATTTTGTTTGTTTGAAACATCTTTTACCCTTCTGATTTTCCATTCTGACAGCACCGGGTGCCGTGCCATAAAATGCTACTGTTAACATTTGCAAAGATGATTGTTACTCTAGTGAAATTAGGAGCTGAATTTATTTTAAAAATTACCAAAGACAATCTCCTTTCACCCCTGAGCACAATATTCCTTTTAAAAAAACTTAAAAAATTACAAGTGGTCTTGTAGCACCTGAGGGTATGTCTACATAGCAAAGTTTTATCAAAGTAACAGCCGTTATTTCAAAATAACTGTACTAGTGTTTACGCAAGCCAACTGCTATTTCGAAATTAATTCAAAATAGTGGAAGGCTTATTTTGAACTTGGTAAACCTCATTCTACGAGGAATAGTGCCTATTTCGAAATTGCTATTTTGAAATAAGCACTGTGTGGACATGAAATAGGAGCTATTTCGAAATAGGGGGCCTCCAGCCCTTCCCAGGGTGCCCTGCTGGCAACTCTGGCCCCAACCAGGAAAACTCCTCTCCTCCCCCCCTCCCCAGAGCCCTTAAAGGGGTAGAGTCTGGCCATAGTGTCTGTGCCACCTCCAGGCCTGCCAGCCCAGAGCCAGTATTTGCTGCCCCTGACCCAGTGGCCCCAATATGAGCCAGCAAGCCACTGGCAGCCAGCCCTCCACCGCTCCCCAGGACCAGTCTGCCAGCTCCCAGGAGCCTGCTGGGGCCAAAAAGGCAGGCACCTTCCTGGTCCAGTGCGGAGATCATGGACCTAATTGAGGTTTGGGGGGATGTCTCCAACGTCCATGATCTCTGCACTGGACAGAGGAATGCGGCCATCTACAGGCAGATGGCTGCCAGCCTGGCCACCAAAGGCCACATCCGAACCCAGGAGCAGGTTTGGATGAAAATTAAGGAGCTGCGGCAGGCCTATGCCAGGGCCACAGGGGGCAGCTCCCAAACAGGGGCAGACCCAGAGAGCTGCCCCTATTTTGATGCCCTGGACTGCATCCTGGGAGAGAGGGCCCTGACCAGGGCATGGAGGAGGAGCAGGAGGAGGAGGGCCAGGAGCCGCAGGAGACCGGAAGGAGCCTGCTGCACAACCAGGACCCCCGAGACGTCCCAGAGGGCCTGTCACTGGTGTCGTCCGAGGCCGGGGAAGCAACAACATGTGAGTGCCATCACTGTCCCCTTATGCGGGGGGGAGGGGGAGGAGGAAGACCAGGGATTGTGCACGTGGGCCTTGCTGACCATGGATCATGCAGCAACCTGTGCTCATGCGAGCATGAGCCATGCCACCCCAGGTGTCCAGGTGCTGCAGCTGCTCCTCCACATACCCCAGGAGGGTCTGGAAGAAGGCCTGGGGGTTGGGTTGCTGCAGATCCTGTGAAGCAGCCTGCAGAAAGTGCAGCCAAGCTGGCAGCAACATGTTCAAAAGAAGCCCAGGGGCAGCTCTGGCTCCATGCTGCAGAGTTCTGTGGTGTCCTGAGTGAGGGCAACCAGAGCACGCAGAGAAAAAAATGCTTTGCTGTCCCTCATCAAGGTAGCAAGCAAGCAGGGAAACCTGAGAACTGGCTGTCCAGAGGGGTCCCTTTAAACACAGGCCTCAGGCAGCAGCCACACAAAGTAACTCCTGACCTGATGCCCTGCCGGAACTGGTTCCGGCTGGCCTTAAATGCGATTCAGCATCCAATCAGTGTGGATGCGCTATTTCGAAATGCATTTTGTGTGTAGACGCATTATTTTGAAATAACGCTGTAGTGTAGACATACCCTTAGACACTAACAAAAATTTGTATAGTACCATGAGCTTTCGCGGGCACAACCCACTTCTTCAGATAAGTGGAGGAAGAGGGAATACTGTGCCCAAAATTAAAATTTCTGTGCATTTTATTATGTTATTAATAACACAATCATACCACTTTCAATGACTGTGGTAATTTATTTAAAAATCCCTGTCCGCAAGTATGTCTGTAACAATACAGAAGACTTAAAAGATTTAGGAAATGTTTTTGGTTAATAATTCCATACTAGATATATTAGCACATCTTTATAGTTGCACAGTGAGTGAGAGGCCCAATCCTGCCCCTCCACTCCAGTCTATATGTGGGGCAAGCAGGCTCAGCCTGTCAGGATCCAAGTGTAGAGGGCCTTAGTTGTGTAAGGAATACAGGTGTAGGGCAAGGGTTCTATGTTTGACAATCTGCATATGGGCAGTTTGGTGTCGTATCTGGGGGTACGTATACACTAGCCCCCTAGATTGATCTATGGAGGCTAATGATGGCGACCGGAATTGCAAATCAAGCCTGGGATTTAAATATCCCACACTTTGTTTGTATGTTCCCGGCCGGTCGTCATTTTAGAAATTGACTAGCCTGAAGTAACTGCCGCGTCTACACGCGCAGTGAAATGATTCGAATAAAGCCTAAATCGAATTAGGTGGTATTCCTCGTGGAATGAGGTTTACCACCCAATTCGATTTAGGACTTTATTCGAATCTTGTTTCACTGCCGCGTAGACACGGCAGTTACTGGGCTAGTCAATTTCTAAAATGGCGACTGGTTGGAACATGCAAATCAGCGTGGATATTTAAATCCCGGGCTTGATTTGCAATTTCAGTCACCCTCATTAGCCTCCCTAGATCGATCTAGGGGGCTAGTGTAGACGTACCTTGGGTGTTGAGAGGCTCTTGATGAAGACAGGTGTATTGGGCTTTAGGTGCAGGGGAAATGGGACTCTCTGGGGCAGTCCAAGTAAGGGTGGTTGAGGCTGAGTAGGAGATCCTGGATGTGGGGCAATTGTGTTTCCAACTACACCCAGACCCGGGGGGGAGGGAGGGAGGGAGACGGGTCTGGGTGTAGATGGTTTAGCAGTCTGTGAAATACTGATCTATGGAAAGATATCTGCATTCTAGTGAATGATATTATTAATTTTAATTATTGATATGTTAATGGTCAAGTGCTCAAAGAACATAAAAAAATGAGGCATGTGCCACCTTTAATACTAACAAATTTATTTGGGCATAAGCTTTCATGGGCTGGAGCCCTCTTCTGAAAGTAGATAAAGTGTTCAAATTGATCTCAAAGACATCTCCTACCAGATGAAAAAAATAATTTTACTTTCTCTGGACTACATGCTGCATCTGTGAAATCAAAGTGCTAGCATAAACCCATTGTCAGCAGTGAAAACCAATGTGGTACGAATGCAGTGATTAAAAACTGCAAGTTTTGGGATCTGCTCTCCTGGGTGTCCAATATCACAGATCTCATGTAGCACTTATTGTGTTGGCAGCCTCATACATTCCTGCATCTCCTATAGTTTCATCTTTCAGCAGCATGGGGTAATTGTGGCAACTGCCGAGTAAGCCTTTGTGTGACGTCTTTGCCTCTCTTTTGTTCCCACTGTTGGATTGCCACCAGAGCATAGTAGCTATGAGGAGGTGACAGGGTCAGGTAAAAGACTCAGTACTGGCCGAGGCTCCCTCAACCTACCCCAAACACACTGCACCAGGATTCCCACGTCATCATCTGCCAGCATGATCTGTCCTTTCCTGTATCCAAGCAGCCACAGATACCTAATTTACCCATCCATGTGCTTCCCAGGCAACCAACAACCATGGACACCACTAGCTCTACTAGCTCCCTGTCCCTACAACAGAACGAGAAAAACAGCAGTACCACCCCACAAACCATCTTCCACCCTCCATTAGCCCCAGGCTCCAGGCACCCAGCTCTCGAGCACCAGAGGAGTTCCATACCTACTGACCCACCCACAATACTCTACAACAATTAGTACAAGGCAACAGGCTACATGTGTAATGTAAACTCTGACTGCCAGATACTGAGACTGGACAACAGGGTCGGATCACCTGGTGATTTGACCTGTTCTGTTCATTCCCTTTGATGCATCTGGCATCAGAAGACAATATTCTGGACAAGCTAGTCCATTGGTCTGACCCAATATGAGCACTCTTATGTTCTTATGTACAGTATGCATCAGTATACATATATATATCAGTCTCTCCATGTGCGTGTGTGTGTGTGTGTGTGTGTGTGTGTATTTAGTTATTTAAAGCTGAGGTTTAGTAGAAGGTCTTACAGAGATGGAAAGGTTAGATTTCATACTTGTAGGAATTCACCTAATTCGTCGCTGGACAAAAACATCAATTCCACTGGAAATAATGGTACATAATAATACTGTAATGGAAGTAACTGCCTTACAGCATTTCACTCTCACTACTGTACAAATATGACTGGACGTCTGTAAATATCTTAGACTATATGACTCTGTAAATGAAGAAAATGGCTTCATTATTGCTGTGTTTTGAATATACTGTTGGAATTTGGTAGTGTATTGTTAAATATTGTCACTATAATTATACTGGTACCCTGGGAATATGACTGTCAAATAGAATCATATACACTGGATTAGCATAGAAAACTAGAAAGAGCAATAATAATTGAAATATATTGGTAAGACTGAGGGTTAATTTGAGTATTATATTAACCTTGATTTCAGATTGATCTGAGGGATCATGCTTCAATGTCTATTTTAGGACAGCTAAATATAGAGATAAAAAAGTGTCCCTAGAAACTTGAGTCTCTGTCTGCTTTTTGGCTTATTTTAGTATTTTCAGTGTAGTGATGATTCCATCTGAATAGCTAAAATAAATAAATAGTATCCATATGCTTTCCAATTTGCACAGACTCTATTTGTGGTGGGAATTTAATGATCAAAAATGTCTCTAGCTTCTCCAATGAATTAAAAACTCTGCTTCCATTCCAAGACAGATAATCTGGAGCTTCCAAGGGGGGTTTACTTAGCTAATTTTTCACCAACTGTTAGTATGCTGCTGAGCTAAGCATTCCTACTGGCAAAAAAAAAAAAAAAAAGTGATTATGTTAAGAGAGCTTGTTTTTCTTTTAAGATTCAAAGTTTTTTGTTTGGTAAATTATAGCTCTCAGGATCCTCAGAATTTCAGAACTAGAATCATTTTATATCCTATTGATAGTATGCTGATTTGCTTTATTGTGTTTGACAAGCAAAACTGTCTATTCCTTGCATAGCAGCAATATGGCACAGAGCCATGCCGAACTTCATGTAAATTAAGTACAGGATATAAACAATATATGTAAACTGGTTCCTGATTTTTGCATCAGAAATTATGTCTGTCTCTCTCATTCTTCTCCCTTACAAAAGCTGGGATACTTTAAAAATAAAAATGGGAAATCTGTAATTCTGGTTTAAAAAAACACAAATATATAGCCCATATTTTCATCTAATGTCTCTGGCTATCAGTGCAGACATATATCAGGCTGAGGTATTCCTACATATTTTAAAAATTACATGTGTCACCAGGACTAAAACTACACCATATTTTCAACCGTAAAATTGAATCCACCCAAAATAAAAGTGGATTCATGTTCTGGCCAAACTTATGAGCTGAATGTCTCATGTCATGGATGGTGATGCATAGGGCATGCATAGGGATGTTAAAATTAGTTTAATCAACTAATGGATGGAATTTCCATTTACTACTCAATTAGTCGATAAGTGGGAGAGCCGCAGCAGGGTTAGCTCCCAGGACCAGAAGCTAACCCTGCTGTGGTTCTGTCTTTTAAATATATTAAGAGCCTGCCTGCTCTTAGTACATTTAAAAGGCTGAAGCGCAGCATGGGGAAACTGGCATGAGCCAGGACAGCAGGCAGGCTCTTAATATATTTAAAAAGCAGAAGGCGCAGCGTCTGAGTCTTGGTGTGCACCAGGAATCAGCTGATTCCTGGCTTGCACCCAGTCCCCGCTACCCCTCTGACTCTCCTGCCCCCCGCAGAGATGGTACTGGGGGGAACCACCTTTTAAGCTGGCTCCCCCTAGCACTGGCTTCTGCTCCCTCCTCTTTCTGCCTATGATAGAGGCAACAAGGGGATGGGAGGGAGAAGCGACTAGTCAAGAGACTAGTTGACTATCCAATAAGCTTACACTTATTGGATAGTTGACTAGTTGCTTACATCCCTAGGCATGCAGGCAGTCAGACTAGATGAACTTAGATCCTTTTGAGTTTAAACTCTGTGACCTCACAGGTGAGTTTCTGGGGTGGATCTATATGAGTATCTCCTGCTAGAGATTTTCCACTTTTTATAAAACACTAGAAGATTTAGCTGGCATTGCTTGGGTCCTTAACTCAATTAATTTTTGGTTTTGGAAAATAAAATAAAAATCTCTACCTGCTTCATCTGAGTGGGATGGGAATGAGGGTTTCAGTACGCAGTCTGCCCTGTGGAGAGAGAACTACCTCAGCCCTATCTCACCACAGCAGCTTGGGGTCAGGTGAAAAGTGCTTCTCTATGGCTGCTGCAGCTCCAGCAAGCACCGCCAGGGAAGGGGTGCATGTATTCCAGCTAGGGCAGGTTTGTCTGGCCCCATGTGCTCTCCAGCCAGAACAAGGAATGCAGCAAACTGTGCACTTTGCCCCTGCTTCCTGACAAAGGGGAACAGCCAGCGTTGTTCCCAAATGAATGTGGGGGAGGGAAGCTTCAGCCCCCCTCTCCCTAAAGGGTACCTGGAGGGTGAGAGGCTCACTGTTGGGGCAGTCCTGGACGGAGGGAGGGATGCCCCAACAGCCTCTTTCACCTGCCTAGTGATTTTGTCTCTTTTCTGTATGGTTTTATGAGAAGCAATCCCATTCCAGGCACATCTTATCTTCCCAACACAATCAAACCCTTAGCTTGCTTTAAGTTATAAGAGAAAGCTGCATTCCGAATTTGGTAGTCCTAGCTCTTAATGTTTAGGAGGTATTCTTGAAGGCTATGTCTAGACTATGGTTGATTCCACAAAACCTCCCCTCAGGTATCCTGCAAAAACCCTGCCACATCCAAGGAACTCATTTGCTCTTCCGCTTTTTTCGCGGAAGAGCAAATGTGCTCTTAGCCTCTTCCACAAAAGCGATTGGAAAAAGCCCCATAGTCTAGATCTAGTCAAGTAGACAAGCATACACACAAACTCTCTCAACTATGTAGTATACTTAAGTAATCTTTGGGCCAGAGGCTGGAACCTCTCACCCAGGTAAGGCAGTAATGAATTAGCCAATGGAATCAGTCACATTTTCAGCCAATTAGGAATACTTTAAACAGCACCACCACTCTCCCCTTCTGTGTTTTCTGCAGGCCTGCAAACTAATTCCTGCTTAACATAATTCTGTATGGCCTGCTAGCTATATTACCTAGGGTGTTTGCTGATGGCATGCAACCACTAGCCTCTCAGAAGACCAGTAGCTTAAATTGTCAATCCAATAATGCAATTTTCAATAAATAACTTCCACCTGTACTTGCATATGAGAGAGAGAGAAAGAGACAGAGAGAGAGAGATTGAGGCCAACAACAATAATAGCATTCGTATGCTCTTTATGATCACTGTTTTTCCTGTTTTCCTCTGCAGTCATCTCATTTATTGTTAAGGACACAGAAAACAGCTCTTTGCTGCAGCTGTTTATTTGCAGCCCTAACTCTCCAGACAACAGAGAAGTTTTCTGGTGTCCTCCATCCTCCACATGAAATGGGAATGATTAGCCAAGTTGTCTTTTCACCCAAAATTGTTTGTGAACAATCTATTAGTTTATCCTTTGTCACTATAAAAGGTTTCATTCTCTGCACAAATTAAAACCAACAAGCCTTCCACACATGAGGTAAAGCCTATTATTTTCCCAGCAGGAAGATAATCTGTGTTGAGTTCCTTTTGCAGAGTCAAAGTCCTTCCGTAAAGCCTTATAGGTGAATGAGCTGCAGTCCTAACAAACATGAGTCAGCACTTGATCTCCAACAGGTAAAATCCTTTATCCTCCAAAGAAGCTTTTAACCTTGAGACTAAACATACAAACAACTGTTTTAACTAGTGATGGGCAATCTGCCAAAGTTTCAGTTTAGCTATGTATGCAGAAGTTTGGATTCTCATTTCAAGCAGCCTGACCCGACTTCAGCCTGTCTTTCACACAAGCCTATCCTCAGGAATCAGTGACTAACACTGCCATGCTCTAGATTCCCTTAGGGTATGTCTATACTTGCACCCTAATTCGAACTAGGGATGCAAATGTAGGCATTCGAAATAGTCAATGAAGCAGGGATTTAAATACTCCTCAAAAAATGAGGAGTAACATTAGTTCGAACCAAGGGGTTTGGTTCGAACAAATGCGTCCCGGCGTACACTTTCACTTTCGAAACAGCTGTTGATCCGAGTAATGCGCCAGTGAGATCATGCTAATGAAGCATGGGATATTTAAATCCCCACTTCATTGACTATTTCGAATGCATACATTTGCATCCCTAGTTCGAACTAGGGTGCAAGTGTAGACATACCCTTAGAGTGTGTGCTTAAGTCACCATCCTGTACTCCACACCCCTGTGACCAAGGTGTTTCCATTAGCACGTATGAAAAGGAGGTAACTAATCAACCAATAGTAAAAATTAGTTTCTGTGTATAGGTAGAATTGTTTTTCTGAGGAGTTGATATAATGAAGACCTTGAGATGTTTGGGGAGACATGGGGGATTAATATTTCAAAATAAAGGGTAATATACATCAGTAAGTAATAGTAATATAAATTCATTCCCATAATTGTGTAATTGTATATAGGCCATAGACTCCAAACATTGATTTTTAGTTTTATATTTTCTTATTCATTTCTTTTCTCTTCCTAACTTGATTACAACTTTCATTTTCTAAAATGCTTTCCATTTCAAGGAGTTTCTTTTTATTTATTTGCATTTCCTGCTCCCAGCCCCCATTTTGGTTTTGCGATGTTCTGACTTACTAATTTATTACACACTCATGTTCACTGTGATGATAAAACAGCAATGGATTGGTGACAACAGTGAAAATATTGCAAGAAATGAAAAGTAGAATATATGAATGGGTGAATAAACTTGCATATGGTACTCACACTTACCAAAATATCTTCAGTTTCATAACCAGATTCTGCTGGTGAGAGAAATTCCCTATTCTTTAATGCCCTTATTTTATCAAGACATCTAAGCATATGCTTAATTTTGAGCATGTGAGTTGTGTCATTGAAATATGCCTGAAATTAGGCACAACTCTGGCCTATAAAGGAAGACTCTTACCAGTTAGGAATAATAACTCTCAAAATAGAAGACAGGTTTCAAGTTGTTTATGCTAGATTTGTTATTTAAAATATTTGTACATGATGGTATGTTAATACTTCATGTGCTGTGACGAGCCAGGCATTAGCCTTTATGCTTCTGCAGTACAATATCTACCTCTGTGCCTATCTCCTGTTCTCTCAGCCTGTTTTTCTCCCTTGTTCTCAATCCTGTCATTGTGCTATCTGACCTCCTCGCAACTGATTATGTTGTTCAGAAATTCCTGGATTCCACTGGGTAATAAATATTTCCCCATGCTTGCCCATTTTCATTCTGTGGTAGGTGCCAGCCTTCTGGAGCTATTTATTTCTAGCTGACAAGAAGTTAATTGACAGATGCCTATGAAAGCTATTAAGTAATAATTTTCTTTGCATTAAGTTTAAAGGAATCTAAACTGGTATATCTACATAAAGACAAAAAAAGTTGTTTCTTCACAATAGGAAAGACTATATTTGTGCAGAATCACTGAGGAGGTATATTAATGTACAAGTACACTAAGCCAGTGTACCCTTAGGGGTACTCAAAGGAAGTCTGGGAGGTACGTCAACACAACCAAAATTTGAAGAAAACTGATTTTTTTTTTTAGTTTTACAGCACTTTATTATTTTTGTACTTTTTACACCCAAAAATGTCATTGCCTGCCCAACTACAATTAAGTTGTTTAAACAAATGCATTGCAATGGTAGAAACAAATTTTGTGTGTCTGAAAACTGTACGTACCGGGGGTATTTTTTTTAAAGGGGTACTTTATAAAAAAATAGGTTGAGAAACACTTCACTAAGCTATAGTTCAGTCCAAATGGATAGACCCTTTGGACTTCACTAGGCCTTTCTGTGGTTGCCTCTAAATAGATCTGTGTGACAGTTGAGTTTAACTTCATATTACTTGAGTGACTTGATGTTATTTAGAATTGTATATAAAATTTTGCAGTGTCAATTTTGTCTATTCATCTCAATAGAAAACTGTATATCCATTTTAGAAAGTTAATAGTAATGTTTCAATGTTCATCATCATTTTCGGTTAACTTTTGATTTCTTTTCATTTGTAATAGTCCCTCCTTGAGTTTCTCGTGTTTTTTGATAATCTTTCAGAATTACACGATCTTTATTGGGCATTTTTAAAGCTTAAATATCCACCCAGGGAAGTGAGGAAACACATTCACAGAGCCAGACAAGTACCCAGAAGTCACCTACTTCAAAACAGTCCCTACCAGGAAAATAACAGAACACCAGTGGTCATTGCCTACAGTCTCCAGCTTAAACCCCTCTAGCGCATCATTGACAATCTACAGCCTCTCCTGGGAAATGATCCCTCACTCACAGGCTTTGAGAGACAGGACAGTCCTCACCTACAGACAAATACTCACCCCTCAGCCTGAAGCAAATACTTACCAGCAGCCACACACCACATCACAGATACACTCATGCAGGAACCTATCCCTGCAACAAATCCCATTGCCAACTCTGTCCACATATCTATACAAGCGACACCATCACAGGACCTCACCACATAAGCCACAACATCAGAGGCTCATACAACTGCACATCCTCTAATGTGATATATACCCCCAAATGCAAGCAATGCCCCTCTGCCATGTATATTGGTTAAACCGGACAGTCTCTGCGACAAAGGATAAATGGACACAAATCAGGCATCACGAATGGTAACACACATAAACCTGTAGGAGAACATTTTAACTTCCTTGGACATTCAATAATAGATTTAAAAGTAGCCATTCTTCTACAAAGGAATTTTATCACCCAATTACAGAGAACTGGAGTTCATTTACAAGTTTGACACTATCAATTTAGGATTGAATAAAGATATTAACTGGTTAATGCACTAAAAAAGGCAGTTTTCTCCACCTTTGATATTCACATTTCCACATCTAATGAGACACATTTGAATGGGACACACCCAGTCTAACTTAATTAGCTTTATTAACACTGGTCCTAAATCTGATAGGTAACTTATTTTGCTGTTATATATACCCTGAATTCTATAATTTCTACTTTAACCAGTCTGACGAAGCAGATTTTACCCATGAAATCTCATGATCCTATATATGTTTTAGTCTCTTAGGGTGTGTCTAGACTACAGGGTTTTGTCGACAAAAGTGACCTTTTATCGACAAAACTATACCTGCATCTACGCTACCGCCGCGTTCTGTCAACAGTAAGTTGACAGAATGTGGCAGTTTTGTTGACAGCGGTAAACCTCTTTTTATGAGGAAGAACACCTTTGTCGACAGAGTTCTTTCGACAAAAGGTG
This sequence comes from Rafetus swinhoei, assembly GCA_019425775.1. NCBI lineage: Eukaryota > Metazoa > Chordata > Testudines > Trionychidae > Rafetus > Rafetus swinhoei. The sequence continues at coordinate 34,062,803 of CM033443.1, read as the reverse complement.
TGTGTGGACGCAGGGAGCCAGTTCTGTCAACAAAAAAGGCCTCCAGGAAGAAGCCCTGGTGGACAGTCTAGCCTTTACAGGTACAGCACCTCTGTGGTTCCTGGCCACAGTCTCTTAAAGGCACAGGCACCCAGACAGGTCTTGCTGTCCTGCAGCTAGCCAGAGCACCCGTGCCAGCTGTGCCAGCAATGTCCCAGTCTCAAGGCCCCCCTGGCCCTTCTTGGGACAGAGACGAGGACCCACCCAGGGGCACCAAAAGGCAGACACCAGCTTGGTCAGGGCCAGAAATCAAAAACCTCCTGGAGCTCTGGTCCCAGGAAGAAGCCCTGCAGGCCCTGCAAACACGCTGCAGGAATGCGGACATTTATGAGCACCTGGCCCAGGGACTGGCCACCAAAGGGCATCACCCCCGCACAATGGCACAAGTCAGGGCCAAGGTAAAGGAGCTGCAGCAGGGATATGCCAGGGCTCGGGACCAGAGCTCCTGTTCCGGGGCAGCCCCCGAGACCTGCCCTTACTACCAGGAGTTGGAGCAGATCCTGGGCAGTGGGGAAGCCCAGACTCCACTGCATGTGGTGGAGTCTGGGTTACCCCACCACATCATGGACCGACCCCTCCTGAGGGAGGAAGACCAGGCAGGAGAGGCAGGAGAGCTGCACCAGGAGGAGGAGGAAGAAGAGGCAGCAGGGACCCAGACCCCAGAGGCCTCCCAGGCATCCGTGGACATCAGGGAGGGAATATCAGGTGAGTGCTTTGAGGGATCACCACACACGGGCGGGCTGGCAGTGTGGGGGGGCCGCTGTGAGGCTTTCAGGCCGCTGTCCAACTCACATGTGTTGTCACATGTAACACCCCTGAGTCTCCAGTCCAAAGGAGAGCCCCTGACAGCCACGGCATGCCCTCGGGGACAGCAGGGTTGCACACAGACAGTGATTGTCTCCTCTTCTTTTACTCCACAGCCAGACCCTCTACCCAGCATGGGAGCATCACACCCACCCCACCACCATCCCGGACCCATGGCATCCACAGGCACTGGCATGTGTGTGTACACGGACCTGCTGAGGGAGCACATAGTGGCCCTGCAGGACCTCAATAGGACCCTCCAGCAGAGGACGCAGGCAGAGGCCGAGTGGCACACCAGGCTGCTGGACAAGCTGGTCCAGCAACGCACTACCATCTGTGCCACAATGAGGGAGCCCCTTTGCCCTGCCTGCCCCTGTCACGGGCACTGTTCCTCCTGCACGCCAGGCCCCTGCTCCCCCTGCTCCTCCAGCCCCTTCAGCCCATCCAGACCCCCTTCCTCCCCAGCCCTTCCAGCCCCCCCTGTTCCCGAGCCCTCACAGGCCCAACAGCTGCCCCCCCTCCTGCCCAGGCCAGGACTAGGTCTCGCTCCACCCCATCCCAAGGCCGTGGGGATACCAGGACACAGGAAGGTGGCAGGACCCTGCGATCAGGGAAGCAGCAGCCTACATGAGCCCCTCTCCCCCCTCCAGGTTTTCAGTCCCCCTACCACCCCAGTTAAAGGTCATTTCAGTTATATAACAAAATCTTTATTTTTGAGTGAAAGATTTACCTTTACACATTTGAACAGTACACAGAGAATTTTTTTTTAAACAGCACATTTTCTTTACTGATAGTGTTTCTAATAAAAAAAACTAATGTCTGTGTACAAAGAAAACCGGGTGTGTATGTATTCCTTATGGGAAGAGGGTGAGGGTAGTGGAGGGACAGGTAGGTGTGGTCCAGGCCAACCCCCCCCATGGGGGAGGCCTTGGGGAGAGTCAGGCCTGAGAATCTCTCCCTCAGGGCCTCTCGGATTTGGACACCAGCCTGGTAAGCCTGGCAGATGGCAGCCATCCGAGACTGCTGAAATGGCCTGTCCTCGCCGTCAGCACCTGTCCCTCACCCCGGCAGGAAGGCCTTCCCTTTCCTCTCCACCAGGTTATGGAGGGCACAACATGCAGCCACCACCTTCGGGATGTTGCATTTGCCCGTCTCCAGCCGTGTGAGGAGGCAACGGAACCTCCCTTTCAAACGGCCAAAGGTGCATTCCACCTGGATGTGAGCCTGGATAAGATGCGTGTTGAAAAGCTCCTTGCTCGCATCCAGGTGGCTGGTGTAGGGCTTCATGAGCCACGACATCAGGGGGTAGGCCGCATCGGCCACTATACACACCGACATCTGCACGTCCCCGAGTGTGAGGTGCCGCTGGGGGGAAAATGTTCCTGCCTGCAACCTGCGGTACAGGTAGGAGTTCTGGATTACACAGACATCATGTGCCCACCCCGACCACCCAAAACAAATGTCCATAAAGTGTCCCCGGTGGTTGAGCAGGGCCTGCAGCATCATCCAATAGTAGCCCTTCTGGTTTATAAATTGGGCTGCTCGATGGGGCGGTGCACGGATTGCGATGTGTATCCCATCGAGGGCTCCTCCGCAGTTCAGGAATCCAAGGGAGGCAAACCTGGCAATGATGTTGCCCAGGTCCCCGAGACAGACGAGCCTCTTCAGCAGCTCCACATTGATGGCCCTCACCACCTGCAGCATGAGACAAATAGACAGACAGAAACCAGGGAGTTAGACAGGTTACCTAAGCGCTTGGGAGGGGGGATGGGGGGAGATGGGGAGGATCGGGGGGACCCTCCTGCAGGTTACCTAAGCGCTTGGGGGGGACCCTCCCCCCCAACCCACCCTTCTCCTTGTCAGGATGCTCCCCTCCCCCACATCAGTGCAGGGGTGGCCGAGGAGCAGCCTCCAAGTGTCACTTCATCCCCCACTCCCCCTTGCCCTTGCCTGGCAGTCCCCCTTTCTCAACCCCCCCATTCAGCAGAGCCTGTCCCCCAAAAGTGACTTACCTCCATCAAGATGGCCAAACTGGTGTCCCACGGAGCGGTAGCTGTCGGGGGTGGCCAGCTTCCACAGGATGATTGCGACCCGCTTCTGCAGGGGGGATGGTGGGCCGCAGGTGGGTGTCCTAGTGTTCCAAAGCAGGGGCGAGCCAGGCACACAGCTCCAGGAATGTGGCCTTCTGCATCCGGAAGTTGCGGAGCCAGTGGTTGTCGTCCTAGAGCTGCATAACGAGCCAGTCCCACCAGTCCGAACTCGTCTCTGCCTCCAAATCTGCCTGTCCACAAAAAAGTTTGGGGGCAAGGGCAGAGCTCCTGCATCCTGGAGGAGGGTCTCCTCGCTACGTTCCAGGTCCATATGGGGCAGGAGATTCATGACAGAGTCATGCAGATGCAGCAGAAGCTGCAGTATGGCAGCGTGGGGCCATCACCTGCCCAGGAGCGGCTCAGGCTCCATGGCCAAATAGAAGGTGAAAAGCAGAAAAAAAAAAACGCTGCAAAATAACTGCTGTGGTGTCTGAGGAAGCAGGGCAACCAGAGCAAGCACTGCAGCAGCTTTGCTTTCCCTCTAGGCGGTAGGCAAGCCAGAAGCAAGAGCAGAGCAATGGCTGTCCACAGGGATCCCTTTAAGCACGCGTCTCTGCAAAGGGCAGGCAGCAGCACCTGGAAATAAAAGCTGCCCCCATACCCTGCCAGAAGCACTTCTGGGTGCCTTCTTTTGTCGACAGAGCATCCGGCAGTCTGGATGCTCTTTTTTGAAAAAGCGGATAGATTTTTTGATCCACTTAATGTCATCTAGACACTCTTTTTCGACAGAGGCTTTGTCAACAGATACTGTTGACAAAGCCTCTGTCGAAAAAGGCGTGCAGTCTAGACGTAGCCTAAGGTGCCACAGAACTGCTCATTTTTTCAAAATTAGTGAAATTGTAACTAGTTTTAAATTGCGTGCTTATGATGAATAGTGCAAAATATGGCATTTGATTTTTGATCTTCTGATTAGCAGCACATAATTACCAACATTTATCCATTTTATTTTAGTTCAAAACATTTTATACAAGAATACAACCAATTACCCATACAGTAAGTTTGTAATGGTTGATATGAATTGCTAACAATGTACTTTTTGAAAGTGAATTTGATTTTTATGAAAGGATAGATTGGCATCCTTGAAGACTAAAAACCTTATTCTTCAGGTCAAATGCTATCCTTTAACTAACGGGGTTGAGGAAAAGTCTCCCTATGAGCAGATTATTCCAAACTTCAGAGATTCTTCCACTTTCTTCAGAAACAGCCCATACTTTAGTGTTAAAGGTAGGATAATGGATTACACAGACCACTTGTCTGAACAAATATGGGTATCTCCATGTTTTTCTGGCAGTAAAGATTTTCCCCTACCACCCACTCTGTGATCTTCAACCATTAAAATAGATGGTTTGTCAGGAAAAAAAACAATATGCATAATCCTCCTCAGTAAAAGGTTTGAAAGACAGTGGACTCATTCTTGATGCACAAAAATGCTTTATTGAGCTTTGCAGATGCTGTGGACTTACATGTTTATGTGAATGAAGAGCTGCAAATATATAACAGTTTTAATCAAGCAGTGTAAATAAGAGCTTAAAGTCTATTTCAAGTGTTCTTTATTTTTTATTGCTTCAAGCAATTGAGAAAGTTAGGTAAAACAGCAACATTATTTGCTTTAAATATTAGATTAAAACACATTTTCCCAGAAAGTTTATTGATATATGGAATGATAAATGATAAAACGTGATTTTTAATGAGAATAAAAGTGTCATGACACCACTGCAATCTATTGCAGAATTGGAAAGTAAATAGCCCTTGCCAGCATCCTGATCAGCAGAGTTTTTATGAGTTTCTCCTGTAGGAATGAAAAATGTACTTTCCCATTTTGTCAGGCTAATTAAACCAAGAACAGGAAAACAACACACATTCTTTTTCATCAGGAACCTTTGAGAACTGCCTACCAGATTGCAAACTGTTAAAATTCATTCATTAAAAGTTTATGGTCTGTTGGACTTTTTTTCCTTCAAGCATTGCATTATGTACATTTCCTACCTATGTTTGTGTGACAGATTGTTTAACAGATTTCTTGTATAGAATGGTTGTATAGAATGCCATGAAGACCTGGTTTAGAACCCGTGGACATAAGCAGAATGTGTTTGAAAATGTCCTCGTGCTCTCTAGTGGATAATTTAGTAATAAAAAATCTGAAAAGTCATTCTATACCAACAATTAGATACTTGTTTTAACTTAATTGAACGACACAAAGTTAGAAGACATTTAGGTTAACAAAACTATTGATGGGAGAGGTGTATCTGTATTTCTATACATAAGGTTCAAAAGCAGACAAAATTCCCATTGGCTTCAGTGGAGCCAGAATTTTACCCCTTAAGTTTTTATACAATGCATGCCACCACCTTATGTAAGTAAAGAACATTGCATTTTTTGAGAAAAACTTTTGCCATATCAAGCCCATGGATAAATACAGGTGTTAACCAAAATGTGTATGACATCTCATGATGAGAAATATCTGAGTAGGGGTGAGAGGTATGATGGTGGTCCCATCAATGAAAAATAACTCCAGCATTTTCATAACATTTTTCAGTAAAATGTTTATTTTTTCTGAATCCATAAAAAAGATAGAAAAGTTGATAATCTGAGTACATATGAAACAAAACATTTCTTTCTACAGGTGACTTCCATTCAAATAAGTAGCTTTGAATTACTCTATAAAGAAAAAATATTTGTTATGTTCTTGTTCAACTTATAGGGAATTCAGTACATTATTTTCTTCATAATCTCTCTTTTTGCTAGAGAAGCAGTTTTCATTTGTACACCATAAAAAAAACTGGTGATACAGTACACTTCTTTAATTAGAGGGCTTGTATACATGAAGCAGCAATGTGCAGTACAGAGATGTGATTTCTAAAGCTCACAATGATGTTGTTCATTAACTGGTCTATGTAGATATAATTGGTGTGCACTAAAAGTTCTCTAGTGTGGTTTGACATAGTACTCTGCAACTATACCACGTTAAAGTGCAATAGGGAACTTTGAGTGTGCACAAACAGGGCTTATGCAGACCAACACTTCAGAATCACTTTAAATCATACCCTAGAGTATATGAATGATAGGCCTATAGTAGTACAACTGACAGAAAGGTACACGTGATGGTCAAGTTTCACCTGCCCCTGGAGAGGCATAAGGATCTTGCGCAAAAAAGGTTTTTTGCGCAAAACGGCCACGGCCACAGCCACACTGCTTGTTTTTGCACAAAAACAGCTTGGAAAAGATTATGCAAATGAAGCGTGACAAAATGCCTTCATTGTCCTTGACCAGCTGCTGCTAGCTCTGATAACTGAAGTTCCTGTCTTTGGTGTGATCAGGAGAAGGAAAGACGGGTGACAATGGTGACTTTTTTTATGCAACAGAGGTTCTTAGTGTCTAAATCCCTTTTTGGCTTCTGTAGGTCTTGGATCAGCCTTAGAAACTAAGGAAAGCAGGTATCAGAACCATGTGGTTCCCAACCATGACAACCAGCAAGAGCTATGCAGATTTAATTATAAGTACTGCTGCACATTCAGGAGTAACCTTACCCGTACAGAGAATATGCAGACACCCAAAAATTTGGGGTACCATTGAGTCTTAATGTCTGCTCTTCCTATCCCTGGTCTGTGGCTCTGCTTCCTCTGGAGAGGATCTAGTTAACTTAAAAGTAAAGCCTGCCAGATCCATTAGCAGAACACTGAACCTGTGAAAGAGCCGTTCAACAGACAATGAAGTAATTTCAAAGGCATTTGCCAACCCCGTGTATAGACTGTCAGTTTCTGAATTTACTGTGTTAGTTTACAGGACCTTAGTTTAAAATTTGCTTTAAAATATTTCATTTGTGTGTTGCTGAAGATCATAAAATCACATCTCTAAAAAATTGCTATCCCCCCAGGGCTGTCATTGCCAGTTTAATAGTACTGTGTAGGGCCCCATAGATCCTAAGGACACCCCTTATGCAGTGGTCTATATTAATGCAGCTCATTCCAGAAATGTTGCTTTACTTTTGTAGACTGATCCAACATGGGTCATGAGTAGCTAGAGAATCCAGAATCTTCAGCCTCAAAAGAAGGTGCCTCTGTTGTGTAAGCTAAAAGAGTAAGACACAAATGTTTAAAGGTAGTTAGGGGCTGCTCTGCTCAGCATTGCAACGTCAGACTGACTGAGGAGCCAAGGTTTCATTTTCAGAAGTGACTTAGGCTATGTCTACACTGCGTCTATACAAGCTGCCCGTTATTTTGAAATATTTTTCGAAATAACGGGCGTGCTATTTTGCCATTCTGGTAAACCTTGTTGCATGAGGGATGAGGGATGGCGCAAAATAGTGTATTATTTTGAAATTTGGCACTGTGTAGATGCACCAAATTTCAAAATAAGCTATTTTGAAATAGCTTTGAAATAAGATACACAATTTGCGTTGTGCAAATTGCATATCTTATTTCAAGTTTAGGATGCTATGTAGATGCACCCATAGGCACTTTGCACTCTGTTAGCTAGTAACAGCAGCAAACAATACAAAAGTTTATTCTCTGTTCTATAATTGCTGTGACTTTTGTCATTCAAATTTATTGAAAAAATAATCTAATTTCCAGAGAGTCTTTGGTCTAACATTGGTATGAGGATGGCCATGGCTTTTGGATAATATTTAAAAAAAATAGTACATTTTAAAAGTTAACATTAGATCTTTGGTGAAATTCATGCATATTTAATATATAAAGATTTTTTGTGCCATTAGTGAACAGAAATATACTATATCTTCAGCACTTTGCTTTTTATTTTTTTCTAGAGATAATATCTGTGCTTTTGCACTCGGATGAAAAAATGATTGAATCTCTAATGCATGTGAAATATTTCCTGCATTTCTATTAAACTAGAACATTTATTTTATAATCTACAATCCAAATAATAGGCATTGAAACTGCTGAGTGTGGCATCTTCACAAGGTTCCCCCCAACCTCCCCACATCTCAATCTCTGCCTCGAGCAGGGAGATCAGGACTCCAGAGGGGAGTTTACCCCAAACTTATTAACTAGCCTGTGATGAGTATAGCTCAGTAGGCTGTGGCTCCTGTCTCTAGAAAAGAGAAAGAGGCTGTGTGTGGGGGTGGGGGGAGGGGGACAGCGAGCCTCTGAGGCTAACACTATCTGTCTAGTAGTGCAAGACCCATGGGGAATAACTGGAGCTTTGCCAGATGGGCTAAAGTGCAGCAGTCCCGGAGAATGTATGGTAGGAAGGGGGATAAGCAAAATGTCTTTCAAGGTGGGGGAGTGTCTACATAGCAAAGTTATTTCAGAATAATGGCTATTATTCCAAAATAACTGTGCAAGCATCTATACAGCAATTCCATTATTTCGAAATAATTGCAAAATAACACATGGCTTATTCCAACTTCTGTAAACCTCATTATACAAAGAATAACGCCTATTCCAAAATTGCTATTTAGAAATAAGGCTCCACTTCTGCTATTTCGAAATAGCTCCTCACCAAGGCCATTCTAAGTTATTCTTCCTGGGGCTGTAAATCAAGACAGCACATTTACATTAGGGAAGCCTGCCTCAGACTAATTTTGGGGCTTCCCCACAGTGTAGATGTGCTATTTCAAAATAAGGTATTTCAGAATTACTATTCCATAATAGCTTATTCTGAAATAACTGTGCAGTGTAGACGTGGCCTGGGACTTGTGCTCCTGAGGACTTGTCCACACGGAATACTGATTCCTGATTAACCTAATCTGTGGATGTTTTTATTCCATGTATTAAGCTCTTTTAGGATAAGAGGGTCTATACATTCAGTTAATCAGGATTAGTTGATCCACTTTAAATTCATATCATCCTTTGTTCTTGTGATGGGTTGTACCACAGAAATCTCCTTCAGGTTGTCCCTCGGTGTGCTGATCAAGCCACTGATGCCTGGCTTCCTGCCCTCGGGCACCCCACCACCCTGTCCTGATGAACCAGGAGCTCTGGTCTCCCCAACCCAAGACACAGAGTTGGGGTAACCGCCCCCCATGCAGAGCAACACAGATGCTGAACCAGTTCAGCTCCACGAGGGCTCAGCTATAAGGGCTCACCGCCCAGGAACCAAGACTGCAAAGAAGATTAAAACCCCAAATAAATTCATCTTACTCTGTGTAAAAGTTTTATACAGAGAAAGGTCATAAGGTCAACCTCCTTTATCAATGAAAGAGAGATATGCACAGTTCTTGCCCCCCCAGTAACAGTTATTTACACTGGGCTTGATAATAAACCAAAATGTTTTTATTAAGTATGAAAAGTATGATTTAAGTGATTGCAAGTAAAAACAGACAAAGTAAGTTACTAAGTTAAAACAAGCAGAAGATGCCAGTTAATATACTAAGAATGTGTTACATGCAAATTCTAACTCAACAGTTGATCTTACCCTAGGCTACGTCTATACTGCAAGCATCTTGTGGAAGAGCAAATGCAAATGGAGCGCTCATTTGCATAGGTCACTCTCTCATTTGCATTTCCTCTTCCTTTCCCTTTTGCTCAAGAGGTTTTTGCGCAAAAAAGCGCTGTGTAGACGGTGCCTTTTTGTGAAAAAAAAACCCTTTTGCGCAAGAGCCATTCTTCCTCAAAAATGAGGAAGAACGGCTCTTGTACAAAAGGCTTTTTGGCAAAAAGGCGCAGTCTACACAGTGCTTTTTTGAGCAAAAACCTCTTGCGCAAAAGGGAAAGGAAGAGGAAATGCAAATGAGAGTGCAACCTATGCAAATGAGCACTCCATTTGCACTTGCTCTTCCTCAAGAGGCTTGTAGTATAGACATAGCCCAAGGTAAAATGTTTTACGTCAGAGATGATCTTGACTCTGACCTGGGTCTACAGCTTTTTTCACAGTTCTTTAGATTTCTTCATGTGTATCTTCTTAGGGTGGGCAAGACAAGTTTGAAAAGCCAGCTGAAGATAAAGATTAATTGCTTTCCATTCCTTAAATAGACTTTTCCCCAGGGCAGGAACCCTTTGTTCAGTCTCACTATGCCCATGGAAAAATACTAGTTTCAAGATGTATTCAAATACCAGGTGGTATGATCACATGTCTTTCTAGGACCAACTACAGTTTGGGCTTATAGAACAAACAAGATCATTCAAAGTTCATTGGTTGAGTACTGAGTCATTAGGTTTCTAAAGTATCACTAATTGCCCTCATTAACACATTTAGAATTAGAACCAGATTCACACTTCATATGTCTAACTTCACATACAAGAATGACACATGCACAAAAATAGGATATACAGATTCAGCAGATTGTAACTTTAAAATAGATATTTTAAATGATGCATTTTGCATAAAGTGTCCTTCAATTATGCATATTCATATTTATAAGTCAATTTTCATAAAGCATAGGGGGCTGCAACAGTTCTGTATTAACTTGCATGTGTAGATAATCCCTGAGAAATGTAGGTGTTTTTCAAAGTCCTGCTCTGCATCTACAGTAATGCTTCTTGTGTGCTGATTGATCAGTGAGAGACTTTCCATTGGCTTAGATGGTTTTTATTCAGACCTCAGTTGCAGTTTGAAATTGGCTAATATGGCTTATGTGGTTCAACATATCAAAGGATTACACAGGTTGCAAGGCTGAGTTGGAACCCATCATATTTTTTTAAAAAGAGAAAAACTGTGGAATCAGTATGACATTTGGTAACCATTCTATTGTTCATTTAACTAGTATGCTATACCCCTTTCATCTATCAATTTGGCTTTGTCTAGTTAGATTGGAGCAGGGATTATCTTTTATCCCAATCTCAGCTGAGGATCCTATGTGCTATCATCATACAAATAGCACCCTGTGAGAGCCAGGAGACTGATGTTGGGGAGTCTGGGAAGAGTTGCACAGCTTAGATGTAACAAAAGACAGGACTATGCAGCACTTTAAAGACGAACAAGATGGTTTATTAGGTGATGAGCTTTCGTGGGCCAGACCCACTTCCTCAGATCAAATTTGATTTGTCCTTTTTATACGTGTTCACTTTTTTTGATTGTATCCCTTTGGTATATATGGTCATGCCAATTTTCTTCCACAATTTGATCTGAGGAAGTGGGTCTGGCCCACAAAATCTCAGCACCTAATAAACCATCTTGTTAAGTCTTTAAAGTGCTGCATAGTCCTGTCTTTTGTTTCAGCTAGACCAGACTAACATGGCTACATCTCTATTACTAGCTTAGATGTAGTAAGTGTTGTTTCTGAATGTCTCTGGATGCTCTCTGCAAATGCTGTAACTCTCAGCACCAGCCATGCATCTCTCATTCCCAGAGCCCAGATTTAGTTCTTTAACCCTGTTTTCAAACTTGAACTTTTCAAAACAAAATTAACAGATTTCTGAAATTGCAGCAACATTGCTTCAGCTGCTGGAATTTTTTCCTGCTACCTCCCTTCTATTGTGGTCCTGCCTCACTGCCAGTTTCCCCCTGTCTGGGGGAAAGTCATGAGGCAGCAGGACACTACACTGCTAAAAATAACACTCTAGATTAGGAAGGCACTGCTTGGGCAATAGAGAGCCATTTGGGGATTTACACAGGTGAAATACATACAGGCTTCAGGGTGTCTTTACTCCACTTGTCTAAACCATGTCTTGTCATCTATACTGCTACTTTAACCCATTCTAGGAGGGCTACCCATACATGTATTCTACACACAGCCATAAGAAGTGTACAGTGTAAATGTATGTTTAGTGTGAATTAGATTGGAAAAACTTATTTCCATATAATCTTTCTTCTTGCTGTGACATTTCATATCCACATACTGACTTCCTGTGTGTTCATTTGAAATGCATATTAAATATGTTCTCTGAACTACCATCTTGAGGTTTATCCATATTTGATGACATCCAAAAAGGATGTGTATCCACTAGATGTGTATCCACTAATAGGAACATGTTCTAATGTAAAATACCTGAAAAATGTTAGATTAGTGAACCAAATTTGCATGGATGTTCTGTTTGTAGCCCTTGGCACTAGTTGATGCTCAGAAAAGTATGGATAAATTAGCAGCATGTGAAACTATCATAAGCTTTCTTATCTAGGAAATCACTTCAAAATTTTCTTCAAATGTGTGTTTACAGGTAATCCCACGACTGGTGCTGCACTCCTGAAAAAGTATTGGATTAAGGCAAGGGTGGGCAATAAAACAGTCGTGGTTCGCCAGGGTTAGCTCCTGGTGGGCCACCACCGATATGTTTACCTGCGCAGGTATTGGTGATTGCAGTTTCCATTAGCCATGGATCACCATTTCAGGCCAATGGGAGCTGTGGGAAACCATGCAGACCAGGATACTGTTTCCCACAGCTCCACCACAATTCTATCTCCACAAGCCAGTATTTGCCTACCCCGGATTAAGGTTTGTTGAAACACTTGAATAAAAAGAAACAAAAATAAATAAAACAAATAATAATTTTTGTTGGCATAAATCTCTAGTGCTCCTTTTTTGGTCAGTTGGTTTTCTTTGTTTGGGGGCTGTTGCTGTTTTTTATCTGAAATTCTGACAGTTTCACCCAGTGTGAAATGCTGACCAGATTTGTGATGTGAAGGTGAAAATTACAGGTAGTACTGTAGAACCCTGTTACAAAGTATAAAATGATGTAAAACATTGTGGATTACATTCTCAGAAGAAAGGATACTTAGGCTATTAAAGAAAAAGGACTAATGCCCTGTTAGGGGCCTCAGATAACTGCAGAGGGCTGTGTGGCATGAGGACAGGAAGATTTTGTTTTTTAAATCATAGATCAGAAGGAACAAAGGGCACATGTTAGTTATTAGAATTTCCCACGCAAAAAAGCAGTATTGGTGACTGAGCATTTAAAAAAGAAATCTGATCCTACAGGGGAAAATATATATACTCTGCATGGACCTGAGAGATGGAGTTTGAAGTGGGAGCATGGATGGGAAGTGTGTGTATGGATCAATAGTACATCAGTTCCCATAGTTTAAAGGAATATCTTTCCTTTAGCGCCATCTTTAGTTTGGTGTGCAGTAATGTACAGAATAATAACCCAGCAAGTACTATAAATACTGTCAGCTCTTCATAACTTCTATTCATCTTTGCAGGAGCTAATACTGAACATTTCATAGTGCATGCCCTCCTCGTATATATGCCTTAAAGAAACTGTCATCATTGTTCTCAGCTATTCAGTGCTTTGTTCTGAATGGGACTGGCTGAGTTTTCACATGCTTTAATAAATTATACAGAGATGTGATAAACTCTCTGAAGGAAAGGCATTATGCTTGTTTAAGATGTTTTCTTTTCTATTCCAGTGCTTTATCGGGGGGTCACCTAATAATTACAGTTTTCTCAGCCACTTGAGTGTCAGTTCACCCTAGTACTGTTACCAGGAATTCCAAAGCATAATGAAATTCAGTGTTTATCTGTTACCTTTATTAGCAGTTTTACAGTTTGAAATCCTGGACATTTAAAATCTCCCAAGCACTGCACTCTGTCATGCAATGTTCTCATGTCGGCCTGTTTTACAATTCTTTTGGAGGATGACAGAGATGTTAGACCAGAGGGCTAGAATGGGGTCTCCTGGGTCATCGATTCCCGTCTGCAGCCCTGTCATAGAATCCCATTCATATATTTATCAAGTTCCATCTTAAAGCTAGTTAGATTTTATGCCCCTGCTTCTCTGATGAGACGGTGGTTCCAAAGTTTCACTCCTCTGATGAGCAGAAACCTTCTAATTTCCAGACATTATTGAGGGGATATGATTGTTCTGTATAAATACATGGGAGGGTTAACACCAGGGAAGGATGAGGGCTATTCCAGTGTTGGGATTGGAATAAGTAACATGTATTATTTTCTGACATTATTTGACAATAATGTTGAAATTATCTCAGTCCTGAAGTTACAATATACATATTTTGAAAAGAAGGTAAGTGAGGGGGTGAGTTTCAGTTTTAATTCTGAAACACCTTATCAGCCAGTATTTTCAATTCCCAAATCAAACCCTGGCCTTGTTCAGAGCTCCACTCTATTTAATGTGAAACAGTAAAACATAGCTTGGGGGGGGGGGGGAGGGGGGACGGGTGTCAGGCCTTGGTCTGATCCCACCTCTGAAGGATAAACTCTTTGAAACTAAAATCTAGCAGTGAACCCAGTGCTCAGTTCAATGGCCCCTATTCACATTTTATCTTACTCTGTGGGTAGTTACATACGTTTCAGTGGGAGAACTCATTGAGAGGTACTAGTATTTTTGATTAAAAGTGGTGGTCAGACTCTTATTGAATAAACTTGCCCCAAATGCAGGCTAATGTTATAAAACATAGCCCATATTTATGGATTCAGTTAGACATAACTTCTTATTTATCATATTATATAGAAACTGTTACCTTTTTTATACATTTATTGGTCTTAAGTATAGATACAAGCAGATATCTAAGATGCAGACAAGAATGACATTTTTATTTTAGTATTTTGGGGTTAAAAATCTAAAAGATAATTGGTGCTTTTGGCTTTTGTATTTTAGGAATTTGAAAATCATGAATTATTAAGATCTTAACCAATATTGTTTAGCTTGAAGAGCCATGATAATGGGGAAAAATTGGGTGTGGTTGACTGAATATCTAAAAAGAAAATGTAAATATTCTCTCTCTTGGCAACTGTAACCAGAATAAAGTTTAGGCAATCCATTCTAAAGTGTAAGATACAAAGAAAGAAAAATGATGTCTTTTCAAGTGACACACTAGCTGTCTAACAAGTCTTAAGCTACAGGTTTTCTCTTGCATTTTTTGTTTATTTTTAAAAAGCCAACACTCTTTTTATAACATGTTCTAGGTAGGTGGAGGGTGTAATTCATGTTTCAATAAAGAGAGACTGTCAGACATAACTTAACATTGTGTTTTGAATCTCATCATTGACATTATATAGAATAATGTGATTATTTTTCTAAAGCTCCATTTTAAGCTCTGTGCTGTAGAAAACTTAAACCCCAATTTCTGCCCGGAGGAGCTCACAAACTAATACTCTGAGTGGGCAAACATTTCTGCATGTGCACAGGTTGGGATTTATTCATATGTACAAAGTATTCCTACCATATGTTAACCTGCAAAGGTTTGATGCTTGCATTTCATATTGAGTTCCTTTTTCATTAATTCTTCATTAGGGATGGGAAGAGTGAGAAGCTTTCTATTGAAATTATTTTAATTAACATTAAAATATTTAATGGATAGATAACTAGTGATTCTGTATTACTAGTTTGATTTCATTATTAATATGTGATACGGACTCACTGGTTATTTTGTTGACATTAAAGGAAAATAAATAATTCGGGATTAGAAAATCTATACTGTTTGTTGTAGACTTGGAGATATTTCTAACTTTTATGTGTATGTTATCATTATTTACAATACCTATTACACATAAGCTCACATTGCTAGACTGATTTTATATCAATCCCAATTTTTTGAACAAGAGCCAAGGAGAAAATCAAGACCCTTTGAATTCTTTTTTTAAAATCTATGATTTGAAATTTGGTTTATTTAAGCACAACTCCCTCCCCCAAACAAACAACAGAATACTACAGAATTTAAAAATAGATTGGAAATCTGTCTTGTGTATATTAAGGTTTACAATGAAAAAAATTATCAGATAAAAACCTTTTAGATTTGATTAGAGCAGCATGAAAATGCCCTTATGCATATCCCTGTATGTACGGAATGATATAATGGAATGCTGAAACAATGACATATTGCCTTGCCCTGATATTAATTGGCACTTTGCATGAATTTAAATAATTATCTGTGTACCCCATTATTATATAAGTTACTTCATAAGGTACTAGAGTATTCATTAAAAAAAAAGTGCAATCAGTTTATATTGCTAAATTGGAAGATAGGGAAGACAAAAATAATCCAGCAACTTTTTTTCTTTTCTTTTTAAATATACTATATTTTGCAGAATTCTATGTTACATATAGTAGTGAGGAATATCTCATTACGTTATATAGGTCTGTTTTTTAAAATGACTTTTTGTGTAACACAAACATACAGAATTTTGTGACCTTAGGGGCTTAATATTTCTTTTAGTTTGTGTCTGATATGTGTATATCTACTATATATTTGAGAGAGTTTATCTGTCTGTGAGTGAGTGAATCTGTCTGTCTGTCTGTCTGTCTGTCTGTTCAAGAACTTCTCCTAAACAGTAAGAGCTGGGAATACCAAATTTGGTATGAGACTTCCTTTTAACATAAAGACAGACAGACAAACTCTCTCAAATATATAGTGATAAGTTATGCTGTGCATAAACCCGGGTTTTATAAATCCTGTCTGAATATCTTCAGATTAATTAGGTGAATTTTGGGGAAGTTATATCCAATTACTCTTTGTCTCCATCGTATGATAATGTCTGTGAAAAAAAATCTGTAATCGGTATAAGAATATATAATTATATAAGTGTATAAGCTTTTGGGGTAATTGTATGTATATTTTAGTTGTTCAGTGCATTTAATTATGCTTTGTGATGAACTGTTTATAGTGACTCTCTCTGGGGAGAGCTGGAATAAAGCCAAGGGAAATTCTCAATTTAAATATTCTAAATTCTGTGATGAATGTCAGAAAGTTTTATGCGAATCCATGAGGTATTTCGTTAAAATGTTAATGCGACTGTCATATGCTGTAGAACTGAAGATTTCCTTACATCAGTACCAAACCCTGTGAAAATTACCAAATTTAGCAACACGGCCTGGTCTACACTACATTGGAAGGTCAAAGTAAGATATGCAACTGCAGCTAAATAAATTACATGGCTGGAGTCAACCTTCGTTTCCCTTACTCCTTATAAGGAGCAGGAATACCAGTGAGGCTGGGGGCACCCTTAGAGTTTGATTTAGCAGGTCTGTTCTACACCCGCTAAATCAGACCCTGGAAGATCAACCATGGCAACATTGCTCTTCCGCATAGTGTAGACATGCCCCTACAAATTAAAAAAATTATCTGCCACATGTATAGGAAAAATTAATAAAAACTGTTTATCCTAAATATTCTTATGTGAATATTTATACATGGTCTCATGTAAAGGTTGCTATATAGTATAATTAACTAAATTAAAATATTAAGTATCATTTACACATAAACAGAGAACAGCTATATAGTTATAGAAGTATCATTAAAACTCATGTGAGAACATGTGCAAATCATCTGACAAATAATTCTGTAAACTGACTTACACTGCAAATTAGACAATTTCTGTTCTTTCAGATTTTGTTAAGAAATATTATTTTCTTACTGTACTGAAACTCTTTGTACATTGTTGGAAAAATACAAGTGCTGAAGGCAGGGCTCTCTATTGTTTTTGGTAGTGCATTTTAATGCTTCCTTGCACTCATCTCTAATTTATGGTAAATCTCACTGGACATAATTGTCCCTAGTACAATAACAAACATTCTCAATTTTCTAAACAGTAAACTATATTTACTCCCTTCTTACAGCAGTACTATTAAGTATGAGAATATTGCTTACCCAGTAGCTGAAAGGAACTTCAAAGCCAAGGATTTATGGAGTCAGTAATGTCCGTCTTTTTGCATACTCTTGACCTCATCTGAGCTATTTATAAGATCTGGACACTCAGATGATAATTGCATATTTCTGAAATAGCAAAACTAAGTTCAGGTAAAAGGAAATGACAATACCTCCACTAATATTTTACATATAATTAGTCTCAAACATGATATATTCAAGTGAGAGTTTTTATCTGGTAGCCTTCAGTACATTGTAAAAAAATAGAGAACTGCAGGTGTTCAGCAATGTTAAATGAATGGGTATGCACATTTGCTTGTGTCTAACTGTTGCATATAAATCGTTATGAATAAAGTCCTACAGAATATAATAAAAATCCTTCCTTCCTGTATATGTGTGATGATTTTATACAACTTACTAGAGAACTATATCTTTACTGCATAACTCCATGGGATGACTCAAAAAAACTATAGAAATGAACCATTTTCTACTGACTAAAACCAGTCAATGCACATAGGATCCTGTTTTCAGCCCCATTAAATTCTATAGAATGTTTCCATCAGAGAGAACATGCAGAAATTATGTATTAATTTTTGTATGTGAACGATGAGGTATCTAACTGTCCACATATGCATGCAAATACTTGATTTGAACATTCACAGTGGGTATTTGTATATGTATGTAAATCTGGTGTGTATAAACACGATCAGGACATGCAGGCAAGTGAATGACAGACTCATAGGATAGACTTACATGTCAGGCTGAAACTTTATTCATTTAACACTAGGCAAGGTGCTGTGCGCCACTCTCCTGCTCTCACATGCCAGGCATTTACAAGGGTCTAAGACAGCATTCAGAATTCCTACAGTACAACCAGTAAATTGGACAAGCCCGACAACTCAGCTGACATCTGAATCCTCCCCACCCCCTATATCTCTGGCTATGTCTACACTGTTGGGGGTTTTTTTCAGAAAAAGGTACGCAAATTGTAGTTCACAATTTTTCCAGTTCTTTTTTCGGAAGATGCTTTTCTGACGTTTGGCCCGTCTACACGGGGCCAAATGTGGGGAAAACCTCCTCTTTCGGAAGAACTCTTATTCCTCATAAAATGAGGAATACAGGGCTTCCAAAAGAGCATGTCTGCTCTTCAGAAAAAGTTTCGGAAGAGCAGATGCATTCCCTGGATGTGGCAGAGTTTTTCCGGGATATCGGGAAACCTCCATAATGTAGACATGTCGTGTGTGTGTGTGATGGTGGAAAGGTTCCCATGAGTTTCTCTCTTTTCCCACTGGCAAAAAGAATGCTAATGAAATCCCTGATCTTTTTTACCACTGTGAGTTGGTTCCTTTTTATTCTTATCCACACCACACCATATGCTGTCTGCAATGTACAACAAGTGAAACAGTCTTACTTTTACTAATAGGAAAAGGTTGAAGCTTTAATCCTGTACCTGAAGTGTGCCTTCCTTATACAGCAAGGAAAGTGGAAATAAAAACCCCACAACAGACCACTTGCCATTTGCCACAAACAGGCTATCATACCTGCAGCACCCTAAAGAACATAGCACTGCAATTAAGAGAAGGGAGAGCAGGGTAGCTATCTGGAGCAAGAGGCTTTTTTCAAAAGGACTGGTAGAGAGACAGGGTTAAATAGCCGAAGAAGGGATAAGCAACAGCAAACTAGGTGGCCCATTCCCCATCCTTAGCCAATGAGAAGGCAGTGGGTCCAAGGTCCCCCCTTTGTGTCACTCTTGCCTACACCCACCCCCAAGGCACTGTGTGCTTCTGCAGCTGTCCTTTCCATATTTCTCCCCCATTGATTGTAGCAGTAGGGGAAGCATTTTGTGCAGTTCCACTTGCCTTGCTTTGAAAATCTGATCCAAAATATGGTAGTTAAAGTTGAATATTTGTTGATATGGTGATGACAGAGGAATTCAGGAATCTGGATGACACCGGGTAATTTTGTTGGAAATATTCCATATCATGTCATTGTAGCACACTCAAAAACTAAACAAATGACATAGAAAGAGTACTGGCAAGATGTCATCAGCTGTGGACAGTGGATTGGGAAATAGTTTTAGTGTCTGGTTCACTTGCTTTCAATCATTATAGAAGCTTTATTTGTCCGATGGCTTCTTTGCACAGCTTCTAAGCACCATGCTGCTTACATTTACCTATACAGAGGCCACAACACATTTGCTCTGCTGATGTGTGTGCTCCTAGTTCAATGGATTACATAGTGCTGATGGAATTTACCTTGATGCTCAATACACAGATTACATTGAAAGTAAAACAAGAAGTAATGGGCTTAATCTTGACAAGGGAGATTTAGGTTAGCTCTTAGGAAAACTTTGTAACTATCAGGGTAGTTAAAGACTGTGATACATGTCTAAAGGAGGATGTGGACTCTACCACTGGAGGTTTTTAAGAACAGATTACACAGGCATCAGTCAGGGATAGTCTAGGTTTATTTGGCCCGACCTAAGAGATGAGAGTAGACTTGATGATCTCCACCTCCATGAGGAGCATATGAGAAGTTAATGGGAGAGGCTCTCCTGTCAACACGGCACAGTGTAACCACCTTGGTAAGTGGACTTAACAAAGTTGACTTCCATTACATTATTCACATAACTGAAGTTGTGTAAATGAGATCAATTTACCATGGTAAGGTAGACCAGCCCTAAGAGTAATTAGCCATTGGAAGAATTTACCATGGATTGTGGTGTATTCTCCATCATTGTCAACTTTTAAATCAAGATTGGATTTTTTTTTCTCTAATAAATTTGATCTAGGAAATATTTTGGGTACAATTCAATTGCCTGTGTAATACAGAAGGTCAGCCTCGGTGATCACAGTTCTTCCTTTTGGCCTTGGAATCTATTAATCGGAATGCAGGTTAAATTGAACAAATGAAACTTTATTAAATCTAATCTCACCTCATTCCCTGTTTTCCTGGTGTCTAGTCATTAACAGTCCCTCCAGGGAATATGGCTCCTGTGACTTCCTGTCCACTGCTAATGAGTGAGCTCCTTTTTCTTTGACTTTGCAGGTGCTATTGCCTTTTTGGTCAAAATGTTATTGTGTGTTGCAATGATTTTCAGCATTGTTATACAGATTAAATAACATTCACAATAGTAGAAGTGTTAATTTAATAAAAAAGCTGCAGCAAACAGTTGCGGTGTAAAGCATATGGTTATAAAAGGGGGGCATTCTGAGTTTAGAACCCTGAAGAGAAGTTATGGAACCTAACATTACACAATGTAGTTAACTGCAGTTTGTTAAGAAATGAAAATTTGGTAGCGTTTTTAGACTAGGTTGAAAAGAAGTGCAGTGTAACCTTTTAAAAATATCATGGGCAGTGCTCCAGGCTACTAACTCTTGCTACTGATGAAGACATTTGAAACATTATTTGAAAAATATTATTTGTCTTTTTAACTTAATTTTGTATAAAGTACTTCAGGATTGTTGCAGATATGTGCATAACAGTACAAGAAAGAGACTTGCTTCAGAAATTCAAGGTCTCTGTAACACTTCCATAGAGAATTCTTACTTATTTGAATTTCCAGATGAATATAGTGAACTTGATATTAACATAGTCACATAGTCATGGTCTCTGAGGTAGAGGATCTCTTGACTTTTGGGATGTAGAAATTACATCATGTTTAATTTTTTAATTCTTACTCTGGCCCAATTCTGTATTATTTGTTTCATAAAGCGCTTTTTTTGCATTTTATATCGCTAGATACATTATGTATTGAACAATTAAGTCCATATTGCATACACATAGATAGAGTCACAGTTATCCTATCTGCCTGCACAATTTTGGGGTAGGAAGAGGATACAACAGATGTGCTTGTATTTTTGCTAACATTTCTGTTGTATTGATCTATGAAAGTTTTTTCATTAGGGTTTGGAGATCCTTAAAACTTCAGTTACATCATAGTCTTAATTTGAATCTTCCTCTTCCCCATTCCCTGCCTTTATTGCAGAGGAACCTTTGATCTGCATATTCAGTGAAAAAGTTGATATGCAAGTTGTTGGTTAGAAACATATTTGGTATAAAATATTATACATGTTATGTATTCTGTAGCTTATCTGTATTATGTCATAAATTCAGTAAAACATGGAAAAAAATTAATACTTTTCAATGACTTGCAGAGTAAAGATGACTTTTATGTGGGCTGATATAATTCTGTATGATTAATGAGTAAGTGACATGAAAATACTCTGATCACTGAAGAGTGATTAGCAAATTAAAGTTAAGTATGCTACTTTTATTTAAAAACAGTAAATGTCTGGTGGGATTGAACAGTTCTGGCGGGATGTAAGGAACTTTACAAAAGCTATGTGTTACTTGTGAGTTATTTAGTATAAGAAAGCAGATGCCTAATCACTCGTACATTTGTATGCTTAACATATACTTGAACCTCTGTTCTCTGGGGTTCCTAATCTGGGAACACCCATGATATGGACCCTGACAGGGGGATGAGGAAGCAGTTCTGTGTGCTGCCATGCTCCCTCCCCCCAGTTTGGGGGAATGGCAGTGCAGCATGGCACTTCTCTGGAGGTTTTTTTCTGCTGCTACCATAGTGGCAGGGGAGGGTGGGCCGGGAAATGGCAGTGCCTCTGAGCGGTAGGGGGTGGACAGTTGCATGAGGCCCTGGGGCTACATCTAGGCTGCAAGCTTCTTTCGGAAGAAGCTTTTCTGGAAGAGATTTTCTGGAAAAACTTTTTTCGAAAGAGGGCATCTACACAGCAAAAGCACAACAAAAAAGCAATCTGCTTTTTCGAAAGATAGCATCCACATTGATTGGATGCTATCTCGCATTTCAGTTGTGATTACTGTGGATGGAATGGCCACCAGGGCACCTGTGTTTTTTCCTGGAGGCCTC
This sequence comes from Rafetus swinhoei, assembly GCA_019425775.1. Taxonomy (NCBI): domain Eukaryota; kingdom Metazoa; phylum Chordata; order Testudines; family Trionychidae; genus Rafetus; species Rafetus swinhoei. The sequence continues at coordinate 34,040,537 of CM033443.1, read as the reverse complement.
TTCTTTGGAAAAAACCACTCTCTTCTGCATCCACACACGCCTTTTTCTGAAAAACACTTTTTTGGAAAATGGCTTCTTCCTCGTAGAAAGAGGTTTACCGCTGTCAGAAAAAACCCTCCATTCTTTCAACTTTGTGTTAAAAGAACACAATAGTAGTGTGGATGTAAGTGTAGTTTTTCCGGAAAAAGGGCCATTTATCTGGAAAAACTCAGCAGTGTAGACATACCCTGGGAGGGGAGTGCCAGGTAAGCACTCCAGCCCCATTTCCCTCATACACCCTCCCACCCTCCATGGTCCAAAAAAAGTCATTAATCCAGCATACCCTGTTTCCCAGGGTTGTCAGATTAAATAGGTTGAAGTTTATTTTATTCTAGTTAGTCAACCGCTTAAAAATACACCACCACAATGGGTAGGAACCTGTTGTCCCCTTAAGTTTGCATTGTTTTTTAGTTTCAAAAACAGTTAAGATAAAATGGACAGCTACCCAGCCATATTAGATGATATCAATTTGTTCTGAATTCTATAACTTTTCATGGATCTATGGCTTTCTCCCAAACAGGTCTGGTGCTATCAGGGGGCTGAGGTGAAGGGAAACACTTTGCCCCTTTGCAGTTTACCTGCAGGAGCAGTCATTTTTTACCCCTACACCAGCATTACAATTGGCACAATACTTTTTATAAGCATTGCTTGGATTTTGAGATTCAAATTTTCTTTTCATAAATGTTTTTGGGATATTTTCATAATGTGATTGAGATGAATCAAAATTTAAATAGGGAACATTATGAAAAGGAAAAAATTGATGCAAACCATCTCATTCCCCCCCATCTCACCGCACCAAGAGCTGGTTAGAGCACTGGGCTGAGACTCAGGAGATCTGGGTTTTGTTCCTAGCTCTGGCATTTGACTTAATGGGCAAATTACTCCCCCCCCCCCACTTGCCACAGTTTCCCCATCTTTGAAATGGGGATAATGATTCTGACCTCCACTGTACAGTGCTACACAGTCTATTGATAAAAGGTAGATCCTCCCCCTCTACATGCCTCAGTTGCCTCCCCTTTTCAGGAACAGCATTTTTTTTCTTTTGAGTTTTTTTTTAGCCTTGCCATTTTCCCCTCTAAATTGAGGTATGTGAAAACCGTGGAACAAAACAATATTTTTAAAAGGTTAACATTGATCTAAGACCTAAGGTATGGACTTTCTGAATGAGTCCAAGATTATTGTTATGTAAAATACAGTTAGCCTTTCAGTATACTTTCCTATGGTCATACAAAATACTTCACCTAATTATGATCACCCAGGATTAATCCCAGTGTGAAATTACTAATGTGTAAACATCTGTGGGGTCAGGCTCCATGTGTATGAACACTAAGTTCTTGTAGATGGGCAGGATTTGGTATGTTACTGTATTATGGTATATTCATTTCAACAGACTTGTTTAAATAATGTTTATAACTTATCTGTCTCTAAAGGGTTGTTTGTAGTGGCAATCTAAAATCATGAGTCCTCACATATAGGTCTCCTTGAGCTCTGAATGCATTGTTAAGAATATGATATATGATTGTTGCTGTGTTTCTTGGTGTGTCAGTCATCTACTCTAGACCCACACACAGCAACTGCAAGCCATTTAGGAATATAACCGCAGCATGCTTATCATAAATCTCAGGATACTCCTTCATCTAAATATGCTTCATTAGGCTTACCTTCTGTAATACTACTGAATCATTTGATGACATCTAGAAAGAAATCATTTAGGCACTAAACTGTTAGGAATGCAGAGCCCCCATGTGTTTGAGTCCTAAATGCACTGTAAACAAAACCATATGTTTCACTTTTTCATACAGAAAATGTTTTCAAAGCTGTACAGATGCAGAATTACATTATATTTTGAATATTGGTTTCAAGATCTTTACCACAATTTTCATTGGAAAGGATAATCAACATTTTCCTGCAAAGATTACATTGCATTTTAATAGATATCTATTGGATGGAGAACTTATCAAGTAAATTACAGTAAAAAGCAATTGCATACTAACATTTTCCAGAAATGTTAGCTTTCTAGAATAGTGGCAGCAATTTATAATACTTAAGACTGATCTTCTTTTGGTGCTGATACATTTATTTAAAAGTAAAAGCATTTCTCTTATTAGGGTGGGAAACCCAGTAATAGAAATTGAGCTAATTTCTAGGGGTGCATCTACATTGCACCCCAAGCTCGAAATAAACTACGCAATTTGAGCTACACAAATTGTGTAGCTTATTTCAAGTTAATTTTGAAATATCTTATTTCATAATTTGGCACTGTCTACATAGCACCAAATTTTGAAATAACCCACTATTCCAAAATGTCGCTTACTCCACATGGAACAATGTTTACAGAGATGTTGGAATAGTGAGCCCATTATATTTCGAATAACAGGGGTGCACTGTTAAGACGTGGGATAGCTATTGCAGGATACCTCTGGTATCCTTAGCCAAATGGGCATGGACAGCTGCTTTGGGTACCTGGCAAGATACTTTGTCTCTTGTGTTTGCTGGAATCAAGATATTAGGCGCAGGTGGAGGGAAAAAACTCACATTTGGGGTATGTCTACACAGCAACATTATTTCGAAATAACAAGCTTTATTTTGATATAACTTTGTATCTACACAGGAGACAGTTATTTTTAAATAATGTCAAAATTCTGTCAATCTGGAGGACTTCTTACTCCAACTCCTGTAACCTTCATTGTTCAAGAAGTAAGGGAAGTCAAAGGAAGAGTGTTCTATTTCGAAATAAGTGCTGTGTAGACACTCCCAATTTCAAAATAAGCTATTTTGAAATAAGCTATGCAATTGATGTAGCTCAATTTACGTAGCTTACTTTGAGTTAAACCCTGCTGTGTAGACGCACCCTTGAATTAGGGATGTAAGTGCCGCTGTATGCAATGGTCCCCCTAGTGTCTTATAAAGCATCTGCCTTGTCAAATGGAATGTTTCATGGCACCTCAGCTCTTGTATTCCAGATGAACTCCTCGTACCTGTGTCCAAAACTCCAAGAAAAACAAGGATACAATTTGTTCTCTAGGATTTTGAAATGGACATTTATCCCCTTGAGTACAACCTGCTTTTGATGCATACATACCACCAAGTTTTCCTGATGAGAGAAAACTTGAATGGAAGGCAAGGACCAGAAGCAAATGCACTGGCATTATAAAGGGTGTTCTAAAAATTCATCATGTATCTGCAGGGAAATATTAAATATGTTAAAAAAACGAATCAATCAAAAATAGAGTTAATTTTCTGTTAACTGTTTAAGTTGCAGACACTCTTATAGTTCATGGAAAAGATTTCTAAGAGCTATTGGAATACAAATCACTTAAATCATTTCAGGGCCTATATCTGTCCTTAAATACCTCTCCAGTTTTTATGGTTTTAAATTTACTTTTTAGGGGATACAGTTGTCTCCCTTGTTGGTAGATATGGGCATGGGAAAAACACAAATGGAAGACAAAACTGGTAGACAAGCTAGGGGAAATTGTCGCAGTGACTGTGTACAGAGGTGTCAGTTGTGCAAAGTAATCTAAGTGAAAACAGAGATATTTCCCCTGTGTAATTTCTTTTTCAATTACAGTAATTTTAAATGTTAGTTTATAGCAATCATAGGTTTTAAAAATATAACTTTAAATTTTATGGTGCACTTTAAAATACTGCCTTGACTACTTCTTAAGCCCACTAAGTCAAGACAATTTTGTGAATGGGCACATTAACAGTTCACCAGGCTCATTATTCATCACTATTTTTTTGTTGTTAATGGATTAATTTGTTTCAAATAATTTGTGCACTACTTGAAATAAAGAATTATAGTTTCTGTTGAACTACAGTGAGTACAACAAGTACTTGCTGGGTTCTCTGATTGTATGTGTTGCAGTGGCTAGAAACAACAGGACAGAGTTTATGGTAGTTTTTGTGTATTCTTTAATTCTGCATGACCTTGCACTGGTTATAGTACTTTTGTAACCTTAAATGGCTATTGAATTTGCTGCTGTTATCTCTAATGTAATTCTGAACTTAGTATCCAAAAGGGTTAAAGATAGAAACATGACTTGAATGAATGGACAAATAAATTTAAAAAATCAAACCAAAAACCGGACTCCAAATATTTTGCTGATATAAATAACAATGTGATTGTCTCTCTACAGAGATAGGAAGATGCATTTATAGTAAGGGAAGTTTTATGTTTAGAGATACCAACTTCTTTTAACAAAGGCATTTCTTATATTTCAGTAATATAGTTAACATCTTAATTCTGCCATTAATATATGGCACATCTATGAGGTAGGTAGTCATTAGAACTATTTTTATTAATATTTTACAGAAGGGGGAAACTCAGAGGTTGAATAATTGGATCAAAGCCACACAGCAAATCAGTATCAGAGCTGGAATTAAAATTTGAGTTCATGATTACTTATCCCAGTGTTCAGTACACTAGTCCACGAAGCTGTACTAATTTTTAAGTTGCATACCAATACATTGCAAAGTGTGGTTAGATAAAGAGATACACAAATTTATGTGATAGCTAAAATATCTTTCTTCCCTCCTATATGTCCCCTGAAATGGGATGAATGAATGAACAAATAAATTACTATTATAGTAATTTTCCTCAAAATTTGTAACTGTAAATTAAGAATCTGGCTGATGATGATTTTATATTTTTTTTCTATTTTATTGGAAAACCTAACTTAGTGTTACACAGGTTTGGCAAAGAAGGTCACAAATTCTGTTTGGTCTGCATATGCAAAAAAGAAAAACATATGTAGTCATTCTTTTGTTTGTGGAACTGTGATAAATGTTAAGATGCTGTTCTAGTACTTCGTTATTTTTCCAAAATTGTGTAGCTATGCATTATGCTAATATATTATACACAGGTAGCCACTTCCTCTAAATATGCCAAAGACATACTCCATAAAAATATTGCCAAAGTGCTGCTATTATTATTATTATTATTATTATTATTATTATTATTATTATTATTATTATTATATCAAGAGATGCTTTTTAAAAATGGCCTTTTTAGTTATTTGATTTTTATCATTTAAATTGTGTCTATTTGGAAAAAGAATATTTGTTTTCTGGAAACAATGTAAAATATACTTGCTTAACAAATTGCTTTCTATAGACAACCTAGCTAAGGAATAAATTTCCTTCCCTCTCCTTCAAAGTGTTCATTAATTGTTTGTGTCTCCAGGTAAAGATGTATAGGATTTGCTATCAATTTGTTCTAATATTATTGTATTATAAAAAATCTTCATAGTCTTGTCCTTTTATAGCAAATGCAGAATTTCATTTGTAGTCAAATGATTATTTTGACTATGATTATTATTTTATCATTTTATTATTTTATTATTTTTATTTTATAAATTTCAGCACAATGCCAAACCTTTTATTGGTAAGGTAACCTGTACACATCCACTTTAAAGGTTCCACAGATTAGCTATTTTATTTATTTACGTAGTTGTATATTCATTTTGTGGAAGTGAGGAGAGGGGGCTGGGTTTTTTTTGTTTGTTTTTTGTTTTTCTGGTTTTTTTTGGCTAAGCCAGCATAAAACTGTCCTTATATACATTTAAACCGGAGCGATTCCACTGGATGACGCCTATCAATGATGCTGCAGGGGAAAAGGAGGAAAGATGAAGAATGGCTTTTTCTTCTTATATCAATATCTATAGAATAGCGTATGGGAAGTCATTAATAGTGTCCCATAGACATTTTGAATAATGTAGGCATAGTGTAAGTAATTGGAAGTGCTTACATTCTGCCTTCAGACATTTCATTGCTTGTGAGTTAAAATTGGTTGTCAAGTGTGGACTCAGAGGACTGTGCAAGGTGCCCTATTCTGTCATGTGGTACATATTTAATGCTTGAAAGAACAAGGAAGGGACACGTGCACAAGAAAGAGATAGTGGGACCAACACAGTGCTGGCAGTAGATCTAGGAAAAGACTCGGGGTGGGCAGTATAATAGTATTGCATATCTAATATGCATATATTTGTTGTGAGGGCATACATAATCTTATCCTTGCCCAGCCAACCTTGAAAGCCTTAGTTTTGCCTTGCATCAGCAGCCCTTTTGTATATTTCCTTTGTGTGCTTTTTTTTATGTTATTCTTTCCTGGGGTTATGAGCTGTAGGTGCATCTAGACCAGATACAAGCATTGAGGCAGGCAGAAAAGCAGAACGGAGCAAACTCACAGCAAGCACGACAGATGTCTGTAGTCATTTATATTGCCAGCACGTGGGTGCCGTTTGCTGTTTCCCCTTACTTCTCTTGTGTTCTCCTGGTGAGGAAACAGGAGGCACTTTGCAGCCGACAATGAAATCTTGGCAGCTAATTGCAGTCGTGGGAGATGCCCTTCAGGTAAGGCAGAAGAAGGTTTTAAACAATTTAAGGGAGAGAGAGGAAAAAGGGTAAAGACAGCCTTTGTAAATGATGTGGAGCACAGGCATTAAACCCATTGACAGAGATGCAAGGGGGTGGGGAGTAGGTGTGGTGGTGGGGGGCAAATTGACATGTTTGGCTGCTGTTATTGTGTAGCTGCCTTCAGTGGCTTCTGAACATTAATGCAGAGAGGTTAGTGTTTGCATGTGGCTTCTGGCTGTGTGATTAGAATAGGGATTTGAGCAATTGATGGAATAAAAACCAAGAGCAATATTAGAAGCATACTGATGGGTTTTCATATTATGAAAGGTATATGGTATGTAAGTGTACAGGGCTAATTCTCCAAAGGACTCTTCTTATGTTTATGTATGTATAATTTGAAGATGAAGATGTGTGTTTGGATGTATGCATGTATGCTGTGCTTATAGAAACTGAGATGTGATGGGATTAATTGTTCATCCTTTCTTTGTGCCTGACTGAAGTTAGTGTGAACTTCATCTTCAAAGAGATGTTTAAGTTTCTTTTGATGGGATATATATTAACATTTATATGAAATACTGCAGGGATCTAAATAGGGATGATTTTCTAAGATACAATATTGCTTTTTAATAGACACTTTTAGCAGATTACTGACCAAACAGGTGATATTTTTAAGAAGTTTAAGGTACCCTATTGATGATATATTAGCATGTTATAACAGGTGCACCTTTAACAGTTTTTTAAATTGATCCTATGTAATTGTGCAATGTACATGTTAGAACATTTGTGGTTAGAGTGTGGACTTATTTTTATAATTGAAACTCTTCTACCTTTACATGTAGTTGAATAAACTTTGTTAAAATATATACTGAAAGAATATGAATATTGCAAAAAAGACTGGATTTATGGCTAACAACCTTTTTCGGTTAAGAGTAACGGATATCATGAACTACTTTGAACATTTGCTTTCTGAAAATAAAAGGTTTCAAAGTATGGAACAATGTTCAGGAATATAAGGAATATAAGGTAAAAAACATCCTTTTCAGACACACAGACCAGGGGCGCCATACATTTTAGACAACTTAATGTTTTCCTTCAGCATAGCTATGAAGTACAATTTTGAGTAAGCTGTATTTTATTTTATTTTAGCTGATATCAAATATCTCAGTCTAGGCAAAATAATATCACATTGCTTGCAATACTGCCCATTAAGGTACTTTTCAGGTATTTTAAACAGTCCTGTATGTAAATTACTTAAAACAATCTTTTTCATTCTTAGACATACTCAGTTAAAGATTTATGGTTTGTTACAGAGTATCTAAATATTAAGTAAGGAGTTAATAATTTATTTTTGGTAGCATTAAATACTGGTATTTTAGGGATGAAGACTTACTTTCTATTAAAGTGTGATTTTTTTAACATTGTGTTAAAACATTTTTATTTTTATTAATGTTCATAGCATGTATCTTAGTTAACACTGCATTATTTGCATTTTATATTGATATATCTTTGAATGTAATAATTTGACTTTTGGAAAGTGATGAAAAACTCTCTACAGCTGTTCCATAATCTGTTTTGTGCCCTCTCAATAATTTGTGCAGAACTGGCATCAGTTTTCATGGTTTTCATTTATGAATAAATGAAAAAGCTGCAATAATGGAGTTTTAGTATGATCAAGTCTTACTCTTAAGTGATTGCAGAAGAATGTAAGAAATTACATAAAAAGTAATATTGGGGGGAAAAGTGTAGTTTTCACACGTAAAAACATTTTTTTCCAAACTTGTGATGTTTTATAAAAATATTTAACATTTTAGTTAGAGTTCTTTTTAAACTAATTCAAGCTCACTGAAGCAATTCTTCAGCCTACTTTGCTTTATTGGATATTAAGTTTCATCGGAAGACACTATACTCTTAGAATTATTAGAAGAAGCCAGTGCCTTTAGTATGACTATTCTTCAATAACTGAGATGAAATTTTGGGGCACCAGAAATACACTTTACAACTTACATCAAGAGAAAAAGTATGGCAACTGTTTAAGGCTATTAACCTAGGGGAAATATTGGTTCCTTTAAAAATAAAATCATGGCATTATCTCATTATTTTTCAGTAAATGGTCTTGATCTACAATTAATCTAGAAATCAATATTGAAAACCTGCTTTTTATCTAGTTTTGAAGTATATTGCAGATAAAGTTTTCTTATCAGTAACATTTAGAGAAGTCAACACTAAGACAAGTTCAATAACATATACCAGAATACAAGTAATTGCTTTTCAAAGATACTTTTTAGCATACAAATAAATATGTCCTATTGAATATGTCCATTTGTTTTGTGAATAATAATAATATGCTTGATTTGCATAAGGTAAATTTCAGTCAGTAGGAGGAAAGAAATGGTAAACAAGTATCCCCTAAAATCCACTATTCCTTGCATTATATTTTGATGAGAGAAAACTGATATTTTTAGGTAAATGAACATTTACAACTCCATGAATTATTGATGAAGTTTTTTTACTCAGAGGAATTATTAGCATTTATTTCCAAAATATTTAAGGGGGTTCAGTTTAATTTTATAATCAGGAACATATTCTCAACTGTAGTGTATTGACTAAAAAAAACTTTGACTCAGTCTTCTTCTGTATAGTTTTTAAGAAAGTCTCACAGACAAATCGAGACAATAAGAATGATAGCAAAGCTACTATCTTCTAGCAGATGGTATATTCCATAATTTTATTTAATATGAACTTCAATTTTGATAGTGTGAGTTTGTTTGCTTTGGGGACTGATATATAGAATGTAAGCACTTCTTTACATTGATCTTCATAATGCCTTTTCAGCATTTGATTTCAGTTAACCATGTTAAATTATATGGGCTGTGATTTACTATTCAGGTTCACTGAAAATGAAACACAATACAGTTTCTTCCACCAGGTTGAATATGAATAGCAGACTATTTTTGTTACATAATTAACTACAAGTTGTATGCACAGGAACTTGATTTCTGACCAGGGACAGTTTTCTGAGAGCTGAAAATATGAAATGTATATATGTGAGACATACTAGTTGTCTTCCCCCCCCGCCCCATTTGTCTTTCAATAATGTAAAAAGTTACTTTTTTGAAAGAGCTAAAATGGTGAAATTGCTTGAGTCAGCGGTTAACATCCAGTTTTTGTTCAACAGAACTAGGTTATGAATTCAAGCAATTAAAAATGACAAAAAGCTCAATTTTACTGGATGAAATTAATATGTTTTCATTTTTTCTTTTTCAGCTGTATAAAGAATTCAAAGTACTCTTTCATGTCAGGTGCCACAGAAACTATTAGAAAAATCCTTACTCTGCATTTGCCTGTGCAATTCTGGAGTGCTTCACTGTCAACAGATGTAATATTGACAATCAAATGCACATAACATTACTTGGTTTTGGCAATTTCTCATTCACTTACCTATATTTTGATCTACTTAGAATAGTAGATTGCCTGTAGGAATCAATGCAAGGATGTCTTTTAGCTAATATTAACATAAAAATGTATATTTTAAGGACAATTAGTTATATAACTAAAGTGTTGCATCTATGTGTCTAATAATAATATTGCGTATAATTGCTTTTCAGTGATTTACACACATTGCATATGGACGTTTTAGTTTATATAATGTTGGATGTGAATCTTATCTGCGTAAAAGTAAACTGATCATGGTCCATAAATTAGATAGATAGTCTCCTTCCAAAATAAAGCAATAGAAACTGCCAGCTCATACTGGTGGAGTGTGACATTTTAAAATGTATTATATTTGAGAATGAACCTGTCACTCCTTGCAAATTAAAAACACTATTTATAATAGGCGTCCACTGAAAATATAAATATGTATTTATTTTATTTAATTTCTATGTATGTGACTATGAACTAGGCATGTGGGTTTTTCTCCTATAAAATGTTAAATGTTTTGGTTTCATAAATTATAATAAGTGGAGGAGGAATTCATTTTTACATAATGAAAAGTAAAACACAGGAGAAGAACTGTAGCCCAGACATAAGGCTTGTTTTTGACTATCAGTTAAAACAGTTAATCTCAACCAGATTGTTCTCTGACCTGTATTCACAAAAATATATGATGTAAATTAAGCAGTGACTTTGGAATTTCAGTCCTGTGTACCATTCTCCTGTAACTTGGAATAATAATCCTCCTGCAACAAAAATAACATCATTTCAGTGATTAATCACATGATGATGCAACAGTGTCTTTGAAGAACCACTGCCATATTCAGGCAAGCTTTTAAAAACACATTATTTAACCCAAGCCTCATTAGACTGTCATGTATTTTTTCCTTTTGTACTATTGCCGACTATCCAGATATTTATATGAAGGCAGATGGTGTCTGCTATTTAATCATCCTTATTTTCTGGCCCAACACATTCTGCACTGACACAGTATTGTTGATTGCATCTCTGTTACTGCTTCTGATTTGTGATGTTCCAAACTTCTGGGGTATGATACCAAAGAACAATGGGGACAACAATGAAACTGATTCATTAAAAAGGATATATCCTCTATATACACAGAGAAAGTTTAGTAATCAGCAATAATAGGGAAAAAGAAACAAAGAAGCAAACAGGTTTCGTTAAAATAGTCTGTAAAACTAGATGGCTCTTAAAATATCATTTAACATCTTTCCTTTTAAGACTTTTAACTTCTGAAGAAGTTTGATTATATAGAAAGCTGTGAACTGTGTCAGTTTTGCACATTCTTCCTACTTGCCAAATTAATTAAGCCAGTGCCATACAAGCCTACTGCTTTATTTACATATCAGGGGCACATAACAACAAAACAACGTTAATCATGACAGTTACCAGAAAGTATTACTGCTAACTTTGTCAAGGAGCAAATCTGTCTAACCAAGGATGAAATCCCATTCAAACAGCATTTCATTCCAACGAAGAGTCTTCTTACATGGTCTGTGGCACTACAAATTCAACTCCAATGAAATATGTATACATTCTGCCAACACCACATCTTCAAAATCATCTTCATTTCTTTTACTCCCTTCTGCAAATTTGGAAGTACCAATCTGAAACCTATTTCCACACCACACTTTCTTGGAAAGTGAGCACCTATTTTAGTTCCCAAAGGGAGAAAACAGGGTCATAGTCTATGTATCACAAGATTGTGACTTCCAGCAATTATATTTGCCAAGGGCGAACAGGGTGACCATGTTAATAGATGTTTTTAAGCCTCTTTCAAATAGATGTAATTATGTTTTAAAATTGCTCACTCTGGTTTGTTGGCAGGAGGAACAGGGGAGAATAAGGTAGTGCAATACCCCTCCTCATCTCAATGGAGATGCAATGAAAAATGGAGTCTTCCCCTGCCTCCTAGGAACAAGAAAGGAGATGTACTGCTCTCAGGAGGGTGGGAGAAGGAGAGATGAACAAGATGGAACTGACCTACTCCCCTCCCCATATTGGGGTTGCTGCCTCCCATTGACTGGTGAAGGGAGGAGGTTGGTAGTTAACTTGCTATCACATTCTGTCACCTGCCCAAGTAATTTTAAACTGTTTCCTAATGCAATTATAGATAACGAACTGTGCTTCTAGGGTGCTGGGGTTTTTCCCCACAGGGTCAAATTGGCTCAGGTCTGTTGGGGTTATTTTTCACCTTCACAGCAGCATAATGGAGAAACATTTGCACCAAGAATTCTAAAATTAAACTAAAATATAGGACTCTGTAGTTGTAGATTGTATCCAGTGCTAAAAGCTAAAAGGGCCTGTTCCTAGAGGTAAATTAGACCTAGCAGGCCTTGTGCCTGTAAGGGGAGGCCTGAAGACTTCACAGCAGTAGGTCCCCTATGGTAGTGAAGGATTAGAAGATTTGTAAAGTAGCTGAGTCCTGAAGGTGGAGGGGGGTGTCTACCCCATTACTGGTTATATTGGGAAAGCCTGTTAAATGCCTACCATGTAAGAGTGTATATATCACCCCTGCCCAGGGATAAGTTGTGGCCCGCTGCTTAAAATCCGTTCCAGTGTCTGCCTTTGATTCACCTGAGTTGTTCTGAGCAATTCAATACAGTCGTGTAACAGGTTGGCATGACTTTGTTGACTCACTCTGTTAGCAAGTTTTAGAAGCGTATGTAGCAAATTAATGTTTAGTGATCCATTGTGGTGGGGGGTCACTTATTATTTGTATCCTTGATGCAAAGGCGATGAGAGTAGCTATCTACGGAAAGCCAACTAGGAAGTTGGAACAGAGGATGGACTCATTGCCGTGTCCCCCCCCCCCATTATCCCTTACAGTGGATGAGAAGCTGGATATGAGTCAACAGTGCGCCCATATAGCCAAAAGGCTAATGACATATTGGGTTGCATTAGGAGGAGTGTTGCCAGCAGATCTAGAGAACTAATTATTCCCCTTTATTCGGCTCTGGTGATTATTGCATCCAATTATGGGCCCCCCATTAAAGAAAGGATGTGGAGAAAAGTCCAGTGGAGGACAACTAAAATGATTAGGGGGCTGGAGCACATGACCTATGAGGAGAGGCTAAGGGATTTGGGCTTATTTAGTCTACAGAAGAGAAGAGTGAGGGTGGATTTGATAGTAGCCTTCAACTTCCTGAAGGGAGGTTCCAAAGAGGATGGAGAGAGGCTGTTCTCAGTAGTGACAGATGGCAGAACAAGGAGCGATGGTCTCAAATTACAGTGGGGGAGGTGTGGGTTGGATATTAGGAAAAACTATTTCACCAGGAGGTTGGTGAAGTACTGTAATGGGTTACTTAGGAAGGTGGTAGAATCTCCATCCCTAAAGGTTTTTATGTCCCGGTTTGTCCTGGCTGGGATAATTTAGTTGGGGTTGTTCCTGCTTTGGGCAGGGGGTTTGGACTCGATGACCTCCAAAGGTCTCTTCCAATCCTATGATTCATTATAGCATTGGACAGTATGTGTGTTACTTTATATGAGTTATTAATAAAGCCAAGCCTGATGAAGGGGGGTGTATACTGAGAGTCTTTTAGCTGACTTCAGTGGACTATGGATCAAGCACTCATTAAAGAGCTGTGTGCCCTGTTGAAATGGCTCTTGAGCTCAGAGATTGAACTACAGTGGTGCTGGAGCATTTCATCATTGGGCTATTGAGCAAATCCATAGGCCCTGTAAACCACTTCCAGACAGAGTTTTCAGAACCCTTGCAGATGTGACATGTCTAAATTGGTTTAAACTTAAAGACTTACAAATCGTTTATATGATTGGCATTTTCTTATTCACCCATTTGTGGACACTAAATATTAATTGATGTCAAACAGAGTAGATGGGTAGGTTCAAATCAAGGAAAGGTTGTTCATGCATTAACTGTTTTACTTTTATTATTATATTATTGTTCCCAGCATGCATACTATAGATTTAACAACAGTATTAAAAATAAGGTGGGATTTTGAAAAGAGCTTTGCAGTAGCTTAACTCTGCTCTATTTTAATCAATGGTAACATACCACCTTTAAATTCATAGGCATTTTGAGTATTTTTGAATATATCATGTGTAAGTAAAAATGTTGTTAAATTATATTTAATCTAGACTTTGTTCCCAAATCAGGCTATTTTAGACCAATAATAATTTGGTGAGGAATCAAGATCTATAGATGTAATATTATATTGGACACAAGACACTCTGTGCTCACAGAACTTAGGCCAAGAATGGTGAATAATCCAGATTCAATGTTGCTTAGAAAGAGATCTTTAATATTACTCTAACATTTTGGTGTCTGCTAGTGGTTTCGAATCATCAGACTATACTTAGATAGCAAATTTGCTAGTCTTGTACTGGACATGCAGGATACTAGTTTTGTACTTGCTAATATATTCTGTTAATTGTTATTGTCTAGTTTTGCTAAATAGCAGTCTTTGTCATCACTTGAAATTAGATTTCTTTGGGGTAAGTTAATTATTCCTGCCAAATGAAAAAAACAAACCAACATAAAACAAGGTATTCTAGGATATTATCCCCTCCTCTGGCAAATATAGGGTAGGGAGAGAGGCTGTAAAGCCATCTTGAATGTCCGCTGGGGAAGTTTGAGTGACAGAATGCATGTGGAGTGGCTCTATGCTATCATCCATTTGCAGCTTCCAGCATACAGAGAGTGAGCATACAGAGAGTGTAGGCAGCATGATCAGAGGTCTAGCATAGGAATAGCCATAGGAATAGCCATACTGGGTAAGACCAATCATTCATCTAGGTATAAATTTAACCTCTCTCATCTAGCACTCTCTGATCCAGCAACATTCATGGTCCAGCAAGATTTTAGTTAGCCAGATGTCCACTTAGCCTGGATGTGGCTAAGTTTCCCATGGCCCCATAAAGTTTGTTTACAGCCACCAGTCCTGGCTCTCAGTGTTCTCTAATTTACCACTAAATGTCTTCTAAGAGCCCAGGAAGCAGTGGCAGTGTTGGTGATGCTGCTAGGCAATATTGAACTCTCGTGATTTAGCAAATTCTCTGGTTTGGCAGCGGTCAGGTCCCAAAGGTGCCCGACTAGACAGGTTCAGTCTGTAGTATTGTAGCTAGTGCCAGATTCTTGAGGCAGAAAGGACAGAACAGGGCAATTTGAAGTAATCCATCCCTTCTTTTCATCTTTCAACTTCTGTCAGTTGGAGGTTTAAGGAACATGTGGAGCTTGGGGATGGATCCCTGACCATCTTGGCTAATAACCATTGATGGACTTGTCCTCAGGAACATATCTAACTTTTTTCAACCCAGTTACAATTTGGCCTTCACAGTCCTTCATTGACACCTGGGTGCAAATTAGATCAATCTTGTGATGCAATAGGAGCTCATGATAGAAGGGGGAAGCATAAAAATGGCACAAAACCACTTGATGTTACAGCTGATTAGGTAATTCTAGTAATTAACTTTGGACCATATTACAAAATCTACATGTTCCACTTTATATATTCTAATTGACCCTAATGTCAGTAATGGAGGAAAAGAGGGGTTCATGTTTCTCACCCTTGTGTGGCTTGTGCAAGAACCAAGCATTTTGGGGTCTGTGCACTCACTATAAAGGGTTTCTTTTCTCTTATTGTCTGGAGATGCACAGCACTCAAAAGGGACAGAAGGCATAGATATGGGTTATGCTGAGTTCCTTACGGAGGTGAAGTACAAGCGGATGATCATTTTTAACTTCAGGAAGCCTTCCGCCTGTGAGTTGGAAAGTCAATGGGAATCAAGATATTCTAGCATGACACAATCTAGTCCTTGGTATTCTATAGCAGTGTTTCTCAAAGTGGGCTGTGGATCCACTCTGAGAAACCTGCCAGTTGGCCACACTCCAGTTTGTTTATGTACCTGCTTGACAGCCACAAGGCCTTGCGGCTCCTATTGGCTTCGGTTCACTATTTGCAACCAAGGGGAGCTGCGGGAAGTGGCATTGGCCGGGCTGCCACTTCCCGTGGCTCCCCTTAGCTGCAAATGGTGAACCGGAGCCAATGGGCTGAGGAGCCGGTAAATAAACAAACGAGAGTAGCCTGTTAGCAGGTTTCTCACAGTGGATTCACAGACCACTTTGAGAAACACTGTTCTAGAGTGATCAAGTGGTAGTTTGCAAAAAAGTGCAGACTAAATTATCTTTTTCAAATGAGAGAAACCACAAGATTCAACCATTAATGAATTACTGATGGTTTTGTGAAAAATATAATGTGTGGTCTGCTTTAAACAAGATCTTGTCTATGACTTTAAAAATGTTTAGACTTCTGACTAAATTTTGTCCTGAAAATCTACCAGACAAATTATTAATAACAAAGAGGGATTGATCCGTTTGTGCCTCCTTTTTTTGAAAAGGTGGTGTCATGACTCCTAAATTATTAAACTGATTTTGCATGGAATGCTTGGGTCCTTAGTCTATATTTATTAAGCAAATTAATTTGCTGATGATCTGGTTCCTGAAGACCCTAACTATACTTTGGTAAAAAATCCTCTCTGACATTGCTTTCTATGACTTAAAGCTCTATGAAGTTGTATTACAATTATCTTCATCCAAAAAAATACCTAATTCAGATAAGTTTGCAAATTGTCGCCCTCCCTAAAGCTTAAAATAAAATCCCCATGCTTATCCACTCAGCTGTGCTTTTTGCATGGTACATAACATATAATAAAGAGTATACTCTAGGTCTTTTTGGTTCACCTTTGGAATGTTTTGTCTTACAATGAAAATCAGTTAGTATGAAAATTATATCGTATGCCAAATGTCTTACTGTGAAAGATGTTTATTATATTTTAATAGAAACATTGCAGTAACAAAGCCCTTGTAATAGAATGTTAGTTCAGTTACAATATGTTCATGTTTGGAAACATTTAAAGGAGTTGGTATAGGGCAAATATTGTAACACATCTCTGTGCTTTGTATTAAGGCTTCCCGGTCTCCTGAGGGTTTTTTTAAAGATTTTGTACAGGCAAGAAAACTAAATGTATCTGAATATCCTCTACTTTTTCTAGGAAGTCAGTTCCAGTTTTAGAAATTGCACACACTTTGTCATCTCCCAATCACAGTTAATTGGTAACTTCTAGCTTTTCTGGAGGAAAAAGTCAAATTATATAAAATATTTTAGAGAGAACAGCATCAGCTTCTTCTTCTTATTTAACATTGATGTTAGTATAGCTATGCAACCAGACTAGGGCCCATTGTGCTGGATGCTGTACAAACATAGTAAATGACAATCCCTACCCCAAAGAGCTTGTAGTTTAAATGCTATGACATCACAGGTTTGAGACCAAAACAAATAAAAATAAAAATAAACCCAGGCTAGAATGGGGACACTCTAAAGTAATTGGTTGTGCATGTTTCTTAGCCAGGAGCAGAAATCACAACTCACCATCTGCTGAAGTCATTATCCAAAGCACTTTCAGTCTGGTGTAATATTGGCCAGGGAAGACTTAGGGTTAAGCTGTATTTGTCAGAGAATATGAGGGATGTGAGGAGAAAGAGGCGAGGAGACCCCTTCCTCTCTGAGGGTATGTCTACACTAGCCCCCTAGTTCGAACTAGGGAGGCTAATGTAGGCATTCGAAGTTGCAAATGAAGCCCGGGATTTAAATATCCCGGGCTTCATTTGCATCTTCCCGGGCACCGCCATTTTTAAATCCCCCTTAGTCCAAACTCCGTGCCCGCGGCTACACGCGGCACGGAGTAGGTAGTTCGAATTAGGATCTCTAATTCTAACTACCGTTACTCCTCATGGAACAAGGTGTACGGTAGTTCGAATTAGAGATCCTCTAATTAATTTCTCATTTGCCGTGTAACTAGCAGCTCAGAGTTTTGGAGAAGGGGATTCTGAAATATGAGAAGATGCAAATGAAGCTCGGGATATTTAAATCCCGGGCTTCTTTTGCAACTTCGAATGCCTACATTAGCCTCCCTAGTTCGAACTGGGGACTAGTGTAGACATACCCTGAGATTCCCATGTAAAAGTCAGCCATGTTGAGGAAGGTGAGCTGGTGGTTCCATGAATATTTCTCACCAGAGAGAGGTATGTGTCGGAGGAGGGAAGAGTCAGGACTGTGACCTAGAGCAGCATGTTCCAGCTCACCTGGCGCTGGGTGAGCACATGCTATATTTCTTCTTAAAGAGGGATTAAAGGACACTGATTAATGTTTTTTGACCATGCTCCAGAATCTACAGTGGCATGATGTCAGCTCCTGCACTTCCCAACTATAATTCCTCTAGTCTTCTTTACTACCTTCCCAGCAATGTGATTGCAGTAGCCTTTTCTGAACAGATAGTAGAATAAAATATGGAGTGCCAGATCAATATAATGAAACAATATTGATGTTAAACAAGCCCCTGGAATGCTGTAGCTTTAAAAAATACTGTAGCAAATTGTACAAGTGATATGGCAGCACTAAATAGAATTATTTAGATCTGTATTAAAAAGTAGTTGTCAAGATACTCATTAGTCATGGCCATTTCAAACTTCAACTGGTTTATAAAGTATTTAATATTTTCATATGCTTCCGTGTAAAGCCATCTGTTGCAGTGACAGAACAAAATGTTGAGAACAAGAACAAACGTATGGTTGTGAAAGTGCTCCATGAAATGTTAACAAGAAAGACATGAGATACACAGCAGTGTCTTCTAGCAAATAGGTAGGGGGATTGAAAATCATGGCAATCATCTTCTTTATTTACAATTATGTGTTTTTTCTAATTTCTCTTTCTGTAAAAGCATAAAAAATAAGTCTGTCAATATAGATGGCTAGGGAGACAGCAAGATTGAGTAAACTATTATTGTATGCCTACCTTTGGTACTTTTTTGTATTTCTACAATTTTGCTTATTTCAAATCGTATCATTTTGAGTTTACATAAATATAACAGAAATAGTGTGTTCATTGTTGCTTACTTAGTGTTTTGTAAATGTGTTGGGCTTCTCACAGCATGCTACCCAGCCAGCCCCAAATACCTCCCCTTAGTCTGGCCCAAAACTTAATAGAATGGTTTGGGCTTTTTAAAAAGATATTACTTGGTTTCACTGCATAAAGCACATGTGCCACCTCATGATGTTCTGAAGTTAAAATGTATTATTGTGTCGTACCTCTTAACCTGCCATAGCCCAAATGTGGAACACAGTGTGGGATAATGAGGAACACGTAAGAGACTCAGGAAGCATAAAATGTCCCACAGACATTAAAGAGACAGTAAAATCCTTAGGAAAAGATACTTTCAATCTTTTCTCAGCAGGAGCCTCAACAAGGAAAATCTAGTTGTAAAGAGTCTGTATGGTTAGGTCTTTAGTTATAAGGTTACAAAGCAGTCAGTTTGTAATGGCTCTGTTCTCTCCAGATATCTCTAATCTCTCTCCAGGTCTATGTGAGGAAGAACTGAACTGAGATGTAGATGGTGCCCTATCAACCTTCTGTGAGTTTTTCTGTATAAAAAGACAGATCCAAGCACTTCCCCTGACATGTCAAGTATGGGCCTCTTTTCTGGGCAAGACACCTGATTTGATATAGAAAATCACATATTCCTAGATGAAAGGGGAATGTCTTATTACTTACTTATAAACTGTAGGCTTTATACCATTAATTAAAGCCCTGTTTTCCTAATGGGATTCATAATGTGTACTTAAGATGAGGCCTATAAATGAAGGAAGATAATGAGATTAGATGAAAAATGTCTCGATCAGTCTGAACGGTGGGATTCAGAAATCTTTAATGACATAAAACGGTGGTGGTAGGGGGTGGGATAGGGGAATCAATTATTGCAGACTACACTGGCAACATCCCACTGACATCATAAAGACAAAATTGCTGGAGTACTTAAAATATTATCATCATTGTGCCTTTGTTGTTTCTGTTCAACACCACATACAGCCTTTCACCATTAGTGAAAGACATTAATCTAGAAAATTGCCTATGGGTTGGTGTACTGAGTCTTTCAGCTGCATTAAATTGCATTACTAATACACTTACAGCAATAAGAAATATAAATGTGAAAAGCAACAATTTCTGATCTTTATTTAAGGTTCAGATAAATATACCATCTTCTGAATTTGTGTGCGGCCACAGAGACATCTTGTGGCTAAATACAAAAACCTCAAATCTGTGAATATATTTTGTACTCTATTTCTGTTGATGGGCAGAAGGTTAAAAATGTTATCTCCAAAAACCAACTGAATAAATCTCATATAAATATCAAGTATATTGTAAATGGCAAATGCTGTAATATTACCTTCCTAATGCCCTGTAACTCTTAGAATAAGAATAGAACAATTGCCATACAGGATCACAATGGTGATCCATTGCCTGAGTATAAACAGGAGACACTTGATGTGGATTTCAATCAGGCTGCAACTTTATTACAGATGTCTGTGACTACCCAGCAAGCCAATCCATGATTATTCAAATCATTACCATTACTACCAGTCCCCCTTAATTTCCATCAAGGTTCCTCAGTCAACCCATGGCTTGGACTTTACCATCCACAACCCTGATAGGAGGGTTAACGTGGTTATGAGAATGGGAGAAACAAGGTGGTCTTTTCCCTGGCCATTTAACTGGTCACTAGATGCCTTCCTTATAGAGTACCTGGTTACTGAACATCCACCCAAACTTATGAAATAGTGGCGATATATGGCCTACCTCCTTTTCTTCTTATCCAAAATGGTTTTCCTTAACACTCACTGTGGGGAAGGAAAACAAAATAAACTCACTCCACTGGAGCCAACCTGGTGGTGTGGGAAAAATTCTTTCCCTGCCACCCTTAAAAAGAAGCAACTAGCATGATGTGCATAGCAGGTCCTAACCCAACCTGATATTCACCTCCATTGGGGGAGGGAAGGTGGGTGTTGGCTTTTGCTTGCTGCAGAGAACAAAGAGGCTTCCCACTTGTACCTTTATACCTTTTGGACCTCACATTCCTAAGGGGCTGAGTCAGTGCTGCCAAGCTGTCTATTCCACCTCTTTGCAGCAGTCTCTGACCTCATTTCCTCCTGCCTCTCCCAGCCTGAAGGCACAGCTGTCCTTCTTTGGGAAATCTAGACAACCCCTGCCCTCCACATTAATTGTAGTGCAGTCATTAGAACAATATATTGTTTCTAAGAGTGGCCCACACCAGACGCTTTAAAGGAATGTTAAGGAAACCCCACAATGTGCAAGATGTGGGATTACCTGCCCTCCCATGAAGATCTCATCCTGATATTTAAGGGTATGTCTACACAGCAAAGTTATTTCGAAATAACAGTTGTTATTTCGAAATAACTTTCCTAGCGTCTACACAAGCCAACTGCTATTTTGAAATTAAATCAAAATAGCAGAGCGCTTATTTCAAATTTGGTAAACCTCATTCTATGAGGAATAATGCCAAATTTGAAATAGCTATTTCGAAATAAGTGCTGTGTAGACACTTATTTCGAAATAGGGGGCCTCCAGCCTTCCCAGGGTGCCTTGGTGCCCACTCCAGCCTCAACCAGGAACACTTCTCTCCCTCCCCCTCCTCCCCAGAGCCCTTAAAGAGGCAGACTCTGGCTACAGTGCCTGTGCCAGCTCGAAGCCTGCCAGCCCAGAGCCAGCAGTCACTGCCCCTGACCCAGTGGCCCCAAAACATGAGCCAGCAAGCCACTGGCAGCCAGCCCTCCACTGCTCCCCAGGAGCAATCTGACAGCTCCCAGGGGCCTGTCAGGGCCTGGAGAAGGCGGGCACCTTCCTGGTCCAGGGTGGAGATCATGGACCTTATTCAGGTTTGGGGGGGATGCCCCCAACGTCCATGATCTTCACTCTAGATGAAGGAACACGGTCCTCTATGGCAGGATAGCTGCCAGCCTGGCCACCAAAGGCCACATGTGAACCCAGGAGCAGGTTTGCATGACAATCAAGTTGGTCCGGAGAGACCCCCAACCCTGAGCCCTGAGCTTCCCATCCCCCTTCTTCCCCTTGTTTCTCCCTTCCAGCTCCCTCCTCCCAGGGTCCCCGTCCCCTCTCCCACCCTCTCTTCTCCCCTCTCCCACCTCCTTTCCCCAGTCTCACCAGAGTTGCGTTCCCTCCCCCCCAGTTTTGTTAAATAAAGAGAGTTTGTGTTCATGAAAATACGTGTATTTTATTTGACATCAGGAAGGGGGGTTAAGGAGGGGTAAGTGGAAGGACGTGAGGGAGGAATGAGGCACAGACGCCCAGTGGGGCAGACCAGGGAGGTTCTTAGTGCTCCTCAGGGTGGAAGCTCTCCTGCAGGGCCTCCTGGATACTGACAGTCCCTTGATAGACCTCCCGGATGGCAGCCTGCAGAAAGTGCAGCCAGGCTCACAGCAACACGTCCAAGAGAAGCACCAGAGTGCCCAGGGGCAGCTCTGGCTCCATGTTGCAGAGTGCTGTGGTGTCCCGAGTGAGGGCAACCAGAGCATGCAGAGACAAAATGCTTTGCTGTCCCTCATCGAGGTAGACAAGCAAGCAGGGAAACCTGAGAACTGGCTATCCGGGGGAAGGGGGAGCGTCCCTTTAAGCACAAACCTCAGGCAGCAGCCCCACACAGTAAGTCCTGACTTGGTGCCCTGCTGGAACTGGTTCCGGCCAGCCTTAAATGCGATTCAGAGTCCACTCAGTGTGGATGCGCTATTTCGAAATAGCTAAATGCTATTTCAAAATGCATTTTGTGAGTAGACGTGTTATTTCGAAATAAGCTATTTTGAAATAACTATTTCGAAATAAGCTATTTTGAAATAACACTGTAGTGTAGACATACCCAAAGAGATTAGCTTTAACTCCTTATATACCTTTAAAACACCTGGTTAAAAAAAGCTTCAACTGACATTACTCTAGATATTCTTGCTGTGCATAGAAATATGCAGTTCCCCCTTTAAAACTTCCACAAGTCCCAGCCGCCGTGACACACTGTGTCAATGAGCATTATGCATTTTTTAGAAGTATTTCCTTTTACATGCGTTACTTTTCAGTATTATTCCACATCCCCTTCTTCTTGTTTTATGAGACTGGGAACTTCTGTTCTCCCTATCTACCATCTCTGTGCCATGTATTGTTGGGTATACTTTTATTCATCTCCTTTCTCAGGTAAATAATCCTAGTATTTTCAGTTTCTTGTAATATGAAAAGGTTTTTTCCCCCATACAGTCTTTTTTCTATCATTTTTGTCACCCTTCTCTGAGCCCTCTTCAATTCTGTAGTATCCTTTTATTAAATGGCTGACCACTACTAAACACGCTATTCTAGAAAAGGGTGTCCTATTGATTTATATACTTTATAATTTCCATGCTATTCTACATCCCATTCTTTGTGAATATGATGATAGTTTTTTTCCCCACAGCTGAATATTGGTGGCAGAACTTCATTGGATTCTCCGTAGTAATGCCCAGATCCTTTTCTTGAATTCATACTGGTATTTTAGATCCCCACAAGTTGTTCAATTCGTGTTTTCCCACCAGTATATAATATTTTACATTCATCGACCTTTATGCTCTCCTGACATGGTTCTGCACGTTCATCTAATTTTAAGTCCCTCTGAAGTTCTGTTCAGCCTGCTCTGGAATTTTCTGTCATCTGCAAATGGATGCTATCTCACTCCTCACCTCTTTATTCATAAAATTATTAAATATGTTAATCAGCACTGGTTCTGATATGGAATTCTGAGGCACCATCTTCTCCCATCCTCTATTTTATATTATGTTCAAAGAACTATAGATTAGTGAGGTACAATTTTTCTTTACAGAAAATAATTTTGTTCCTGTTTAGAAAAATTCAGACTATACAAAATAATTATATATTTGAAAAGACATGCACTTATATTAGAAATAATGTTTATGTACTGTCTTCACCTGCTATGTGTCAGATGTACTGCCATGCTAATTTATATCTTGACTACTTATTGGTTATCAGTGATATAAGAAGTGCATTATTATGCTGGAAGATGGCATTTTAAGTATACACCATTGTAAAAGAGGTTTCTTTAGTGTGATTACTGTTATGAGAACCTTACAATTCTCTTGATTTCTTCACATAGGGGTTAAATAGCTGACACTGAAACTTTTATTTGTTCTTTATTACTGATTCACTTACAACTTTTCTTTACTCTTATTTTATGACTGGTGAGAATAGTGAGGGCTCAAAGCACACGTTCAGAAGAACACTCAAAAATGTGTATGCTTTCCAAAATGTATTCCCTTTGCAGTTGGAAAATTGGCACTGGCAGTTTGATGAGAGAGTAGGATTTCCCAAAATTTGTAATGTGTCTCAACCTTCAAACCTCTCAGTTAGTGACACCAGCAATCAAAATGTGTCGGAAAACGCAAGGAAATTCAGAATACCTGTGTTTTGCTGCGCCATGCGAAAAAGTTATCGATAGTGCATTTTAAATACGGGATGTGTTTTAAAAATGTTTTGTGTTTTTAAAATAGACAAACATATTAGACAAATGGTTTGCTAGATGCCAGTGGAATCCTGGAGATCAGGAATCATGAGCATTAATCTCTGACCTGAGAGGGAAGTACAGTGTAGGTTTAGAGACAGGAGAGATTTGAGATATCCATCAAGTGAGACAATGTTACTGAGCAAATAAGTGTGGCTTAGTCCTACTTTATTGGTGTCCTGGGTTGTATTTATCTCTCTGCCAAATGTGGCACAGTACAATTTCTCAGTGACTTATTTTTAAAATAGGGGTGAAGTTATATTTTCCTCCTTTTTAGGGTAGTGTAGAAGGCCATTTCCTATAGTAAAATCTGAGAAGTGCTAAACTATAAATAGTAGTAGCGGTGAGGCCAACACTTGTGGGCTTCTGTTTCTCTGTTTACCTGTGCAACTTTTCCTAGGCTATCAGTTATTTGTTGGATCTCTGTCTGTGTCTCCTGTTCACCTCCAATGACACCGGGAATATCCTACAAACTGCAGCACTCTTAAGAGCTCTGACTGTAGGACATAAAAAAGGGACATAACTGCTTTTCTGAGATACTGTGACTGCCATTTTCTGAATATTTTTGTGAGAGTCTTTCTAGAAGATACAATGTCCCATCTTTCTTTTAAAAAGTGCAATTACATGACCTGACATTGATGAAGTGCAGTAACCTCCTGTGTTGGTTCTTGGGTACCCAGGACCTCATAACCACTCGCTTCCAAAGTGAGGAAGTTCTGCCTCTGGTAGCTGGGTATTAGCTTCCTGATATCATTTCAGACACTCAAGCATTCTCCTGTGGGCTCTGCCAGCCCTATGTGTGTCTGGCACATCAACAGGAAGTGCACTCCAGACGCCAGGTTCCCTTGAAGCATTCTATTGTGATGTCCAGTCTCAGACACTGGCAGACCATAGAAATCCCAGGGAATGAAAAAAACCTCTGAGTAAATTGTTACTAGTAACAAATGCGATGGGAATTAGGAATTCAATATAATATGATGTGTATTACCAATATTCCTTAACAATTGTTGGTCCCTGATTTACATTGACTAACTTTCAGCAAAGACTGCTTTGCAGTTCCCAAGTATTTATACTGAGATGAAACACATATCTGCAGATTACCTGAACTGGTTTTTGAAGCAAAAAATATGATTACTTCACCAAAATTCTCATACATTCTAGATTTGAAAACTGTTTACTATGAGGATACCATACTTTAAATGTTCATTTTTAATAATGTTATATGCGTTGTTATATGCAACACGTTTTGTAGGCCAGATTCTTACATATAATATTGAGCAAATTGCATACCTATTCTTCTCACATAAAGTCATGATATCAAAGCATTTGACACATTGGATCATATATATCTTGTATCTGGGATTAGAATGTGATTCTTTTTATGGACTATGAACATGTATTTAGGTGACAAATACTTTTTCCCGTGTACATTGTATAAATCAAAATTTCAGAACTTGAGTAGGGAATAACTTACTTCATCATATCATTCATTTTTTTCTCCCAAGAATAACATCCATTACAAATGTTCATTTGTAACATTCAGAAAAAAGTATAGTGTGTAGTATTCACCCAGCATTATGTATGTGTTAAATGAAAAAGCTATTGAGGTTTATCTATCTCTTAATTACAAACTATAGAAAAACATCTCCGTAATACAGAATACTTCCATGTGATAGCTGCTGTACGTGAGGGTCTTATTTTCGGTTATGAATAAAGTTTACTAACGATAACACTACTTTGATTTTAATTACTACTAATAAAGAGAAAAGGAAACAGCTATGTATTTGAAAATGACGTATAATCCCATGCACAAAATATGGTTTGTTTCCCATTGCACAGCTTTGAATGTTAATGATGCATTCATAGCCATTTTAATTACCTACATAGTTGTATGTTATCTAAATGATAAGAGCACTTCTCAATTATTGTGTTTTCTCAGACTTCATGAGTTGTTCTTTTCTTTTGATACAGTACTCCCTCTATCTGCTTAAGCTAAAATTTGATGTAAGGTGGGAAAGGCTGACATCTGGCTGACATAGGGATGAGGGATTCAGTATGCAGGCAGTCCCAGGGAGAGAGAATAACCCCAGCTCTCTTTCACCAAAGCAGCTTGGCCCCAGGTGAAAAGTCCCTGTTCATGGCTACAGCAGCTACAGTGCGAACAGCCAGGGGAGGAGTGCATGTCCCCTGGCTGGAGGACAGATAGATACACAGACAGACAGACACAAATAAACAAGCTTTCTCAAATATATAGTAGATAGCTGTCCCTTCCACCACGCCTATTGCCCCAATGGGGTTATAGCTGTTCCTGTACCCATCTCTGGCCCCTTGATGTCCCGTCCCCCGGGTCATTATGCAGTGTAACTGCGCTTGCTAGCAGATATCTTCCTTTCCATTTTATGAGAAGCAATGACATTCCAGGTATATCCCATTTTCCTGGCAAAACTAAACTCTTACCTTGCTGTAACTTATGACAAGAAGAAGCTATGTACCAAATTTGCTGATTCTAGTACTTAGGAGGAGTTCCTGGACAAATAGTCTCAACAGACGGACAGGCAGACAGAGAGAGTGTTCCTCTCTCACTTTGGAAGTGTAGTGTAGTGTTATCATTTGTCCTCTGATTCCTGGAGGCACAGAGAGGGAGCTTGTCTGGTGGCCTTATTTTATACTGCCTCTTTCATGGGAATGTGTTTTGCCTGGTATGAGATTGTGTCAATTCATGTGGGAAATTAGAGAGTTTATTGGTATGAGGACCTTGTTTGTGTCATTTTGGAGATACTCAGATGAGTTTTGCTTGTGAGGTTTTAGATTGTGAAATGGTGTAAGGGGTCTGTTTGCATGGAGGTTTTATGGTGTACGACAGGTGCTATCCTTCTTTCGGTCAAACATTCTAGGGCTTCTTGTTCTGCCAGTAGTCCTCCTGTGTGACCTTGGGCAAATCACTTAGTCGCTCTGCACATGAGTTCCCCAAATATAACGGGAATGGTAATACTTGGCTAACTTCAGGGTATTATGGACTGCTTAGTTACTATAGGAATGGGGAACCTTATATGTACCCTGGGTTACAATGTGGTTAGTTGTCTTTCTATCATCCATTTTGCCTTGATGGCATGCTGGTGACATTGAATTTCAGGTGTGAGATTAAAAAAAAATATGTAGCTCTTAAATAAGAAGCAAATGGCAATGCTAGGGCTATTGATTAAAAAAAATTCTCTCTCTGGATTCTAAGAGGAACTAATTCCCCATCCTTAGGATATATGCAACTAATAGTTTGTTCCTTCTTACTTTTTTCATAGCTGAGTGCACTTACAGGTAAAGGCTTTTTTTAGACCTAAATACTATATGTTAGTAAATTCCTCACTCAAGTATATTTCCATTCATTCTAATTTAAACCCTCTCTTCTTTTTTCCAAGCTCATAAACTCCACCAGTTGTGCTACTACATCAGCACCAGTGTCATCCTCAAAATATTGTTGCTGAGAAAAGTATACAAAATGTACAGTGTTACTTCTAGTGATGACACTTGTAAAACACCGTACATTTCTCTTCACCAACCTTGGTGTGTCCAGCATGTGATAGTAAAAGTACTATTTTCTATCCTTTGTCAAAAATGATTTGTTGCAAAAGTAATTCACTGTAAAGCAAATTATTACCATTCTTTTATCTCATGACAGGACTGTAATTAACTTATGTGACTGGTCACCTCTGTAACTGCTTATATGTTCTCCATGCTGTCAGAGGGAATTAAGGGAAAAAATGAGGAATTCCTTAGTGTAGCCGGATGCGCTTTTATTGTGTGCATATTTTTCTATTGCATCTAGAGAATAAGTTTACAATTAGAATAAAACATGAAAGCTATTTATAACATTATAAAAGCATATTTTAAAATGCTTCATGTGCAGTAATTTAGCAATAATGTGATATCTTAACTATATCTGCACAGAAAGTAATACACAGGGAAAACAGAAAGGGAAAAGTCTTAGATAACTAAATAATATGTATGAAGTATTATTGTAGCCATGATGACCCCAAGATACTAGACAATGAGGGTGAGGTGGTATCTTTTATTGGACCAATGTCTGTTGGTGAGAGAGACAAGTTTCAGACCCAAAGAAGAGCTCTGCGTAAGCTTTTCTTTCTCAAAGAGAAGTTGATCCAATAAAAGATATTACCTCATCCCGCTAAATAATATGTTAGTTGACATATAACCTTAAGCCTGGAGAAAGGAAGGATATTTGTTTTTAATAAGTGCAAGTCAAGTATTTTTATTTTCGTAGGATTGTGTATATTTGTCATCATCCCCTCTCAAGTAGGCCATGATTCTAGTGCACAGTCTTGTAATCTCTTGCAGTGGGAATGATTCAGCTAAAAAATCAATAGGGCATGAGGTATTTCAAGTTCTCATTATTGTAATGTGTCAACATCACTTCAGTGACCCCAGAGCCCTGTGTTCGCTGATTTGTTCACTGATTTATTGTGCAATCTTGTAGGGTGAACTATAATTTCACTTGGATTCAGAAACTCTACATTTATGGTTTGTGTTTTAGTCTCCCGTCATTAGGACATTCAGAGGTAATCAATACCTGTGCTTGTTACTAACAGCTGCATGAAGTTGTCAAGCAGTTCAATTACAAAGGATACAAACAAAAGAATACTGTGAAAGCTGAGCAGGTCATTCAGTCTGTTTTTATTTAAATTTTCAGTCCCTATAAATTTGATGGATGTCTCTATAGATTAACACCATGACAAGTACTGTAAATTTTCTTTGTTTGCCAGGGATTTCAGCTCTTAAATTCTGCATAGATAAATTACCATAGCAATTTATATTACGTTTAAGCTATCAATGTGAATTAATCTGTGTGTCATGTTAGCCTCCTTAGACCCAGGCAAAATAAAGCAAACCCCAATAACCAAATGTCCAACGGGGTTTTGCAGCCATTCACTAAATACACATATTATAAGTCTAGGAAATCAGTGGTAAGGCAGATATGGCAGCTTCATAACCATCACCCTTCTCTGTCAATACTAATGATACATTCCATGCTGTAAGGGCAGCAGCTAGTGAGAATGATATATGTATGATGATGTCTTGCATAACGCTGGTCATATCAATATAAAAAGCAAACGTGGTCCAAGCTTGTATGCTTGTATCATTCTCTGTAAACTGTGTTGTGACAGTTACGACATGGCTGAAGTGGCACGTCATATTTGTACATGAAGTGTTATGCCTGTCATTTGTCTAAAAGTACATCTTCCTTGCACAATTTGTATGAGGAAGTTATGTTTTCTTGTTTCATGTGTATTTCTTTTATTATTGTTATTATTATTATTATTATTATTATTATTATTATTCAGGCTTAACGGAGAGTTTTCTTTGTTGACATCTGAGTGCTGCTTTGAGATAAAACGGTACCATTTTCCTTTAAATTACATTAATAATATAAATAAAATGAATCATATTTGATCAATTGGCCCAAGATCATATGTCACAGACAATATATTTTTTCAATATAAACTTTTCACTGTATTAGTGGACTCAATCCTTCAGAAAATGCCACCTGACATGCCAGAATGCAATACTTTGCAAGTGGTTTTCTCATTTCACTGACAAGTACGTAAAATCCCATCCAACAAGACAGCTTGCTAGTGACTGCACAGTTAGAGGGTTCAAAAGTGCAGGCTGCTCCAAATATGTTTGGTACTTCAGTAACTTGCAAATGGAACCCCAGATGTGCTTGCTGGAAACATATGCATACCAGTGATTGTTTTATGCATGCCACTAACATTTAATAGACCATGCCCCCAAACGTATGGTCTCAAAAGGCTCTGCAAAAGAAACACACATAGCATGCACCCCCAAGGATGCAGCTACAGGTATCACCAGAGGAGGGGGGCTCGGGCAGCATTGTAGCAGTGGTTGGACCCCCCCATGATCCTCATGGCTCTGAAGCGAGTGCACCCATTATGTGTGCCCCATTTCCCCATGGTGGTGTAATCCACACACCTACTGTCCCATGTAGTAGCATGTAAACTGCTTACACAGAGCGATAAGAATGAGTGTGCTGAATAGCCTTAGTCGAGAGCCAGCTAGCTTTATATCTCAAGCTGCTGAGGCTCATGCACTAAGCTCCAGAGCAGGGCGACTCAACTTTGGAATCCCCGGGGGCCACAATGATACCCATAGCACATGCCAAGGGCTGCAACTTAAGCGCGGTTGCAAATATATGCAAATATATACAAATAGCTTATTTGATACTGACGGGCATGAATACAAAGATTAAGGCAAGACTACACAACATGAGGCCCCATTTAAGTCAGAAATGCAATATTTACCCGATTTCCACCCATATGACAGCACTTTTAATGAGCAATGACAGTTCAGCAATGTAACTACTAAAACACATATCAACAGAAGACCATTATATTGATTACTACCCAACTCAGCACAGACCTTTCCCACGCTGGTCTCACTGCCTGGCTCTGCCACCGCCTAGCTATCTCACTGCCCAGCTCTGCCACTGCCTTGCCGCTCCCAGCAGCTCCTGTGCTCGTGCTGACATCGCCTGGCTCGGGGAGGCACTGCCACTGTGGCAGACGTGGCAGGTGTGCTCTACTGTGCCTTTTGACACTCCGGCCCCCCGTTGGCTGGCAGCTTCTGCGCATGCACTGATGCAGCTTGTCTCCATGCCACACCACGTGGCTCTGTTTGCTGGGAGGTGCTGCTGCTGTGCAGCTCTGCAGCTGCCTCTTGCCACACGCCTCCCGCCGGCCGGCAGCTTCTGCGCATGCAGCCTGGCTCAAAGCCACTCGGCTCAGTGCTGCCACTGGAGCCCCAGCAATGAGGCAGGCAGGTGACCTGGGAAGTGGCTCAAGGTGCCGCGAGCCGCATGCATAGAGGCCACGGGCTGCATACGGCCCACGGGCCACGTGTTGAGTAGCCCAGCTCCAGAGGTTAGCCTGTCGGCATTACAGTGGCAAGAAGTGGGTGATCTTTAGCAGCTTGTATTTTACAGATCTCTCTCTATAGCGCTAAACAATCTTATTTTGTGGTTAGCAATCCAGATAATGTGTGCACCAGTCCCTAGCTGAATCCTCCTACACAGATTTCAATCTGTGTCTGCTACTGGGTGTAGCCTTACCTTGTGTGTGCTGGAGAAGGCTTGAGGCTAGGACAGAGTGAGGAAACCCAGTTTGATGGAACGAGCCAAAAAGTGGGGATCCCAGCACCTCAGGTGGCATCCTGGATGATGGGAGGAGGAGTCCAACCCATCATTGTGTTTGCAACTCATGTTGTTAATTTTATTTCTCTAGCAAACTTTATACCTGAGCTTCCCACTTTACATACTTAATGAACTGTTATACAAACAACATGTAGGTGTCCCCTCAGAAACCATTAAATACACCCATATTTGGTTATCATTGAGTCTGCATAATCATTCGGGCAAGTACAGTATTTACATGAACCACCAGGTTTAGATTTGGAACGGTACCTCCTCATAGAGTGCTAGAATTTGAGTTGTTGATGTGGTGTTTAAGGAGTTAGGGAAAAGCTGTTAAACATTTGTTTACAGGAATATTCTTTTTGCTAATGCTGTTCCTGCCTCCATCACACACACACAAACCTTCCAAGTTAATGAGCATTAAGAAACAAATGAAAAATTATCATACTTGGCTACATTATAATATAAAATATTGCATATACTTCACACTTCTTATGAAAAATGCTAAAGGTATTCTTAGTTCACTGTGGCAATATTTAGTACATAAAAATATCTATTATATCAACAATGAAGTAGCTAATCCACTTCAAGAAGGATTTCCCCCTCCCCCCATAATTGAATCAATGATGAAAGAGTTTATACATCTAAAAAAGTATCTATGGCCTTCTGCGCGCTACAGAACATCATGTGTCTTGGCTCCTTGGCAAACTGACCCATGTAGCAAAACAAACTAGCTGAAACCAAGTGAACTAAGGGTAGAGGGTGGCTATGGAAACCGCACCATAGTTTATACCATGTACAAAGCCCATGTACTTTTGTGGAGCTGACCATGCAAATGATTAATGCAAATGAATTTTTCTCCTATATCCCACAATGCACAATTCATTTAAAGTTGTAAATATACCATACTCTGCTGTTGGATACATTTTGAAGAATCAGTATTTAACTGCAGACAGAGGAAGCTGAGCCAGTCCCCTTTCTTCTGAAGCATCCATTTAAAAATAAATACCATAAATACTTGGGAAGTTTGCAAGGAGGGTTTCTTCATTTATTAAAACACTGTATTCCCAGAAAATGGATTTAATAATGTTTACAAAAATCTTTTTAAGCCTGTGGCCTTTTAAAATTCTTCCCTGTTTGTCGGATTACAGAACACCATCATATAGATTTCCGTACAGTATACAATATGTCAGACAGTTGTGAGTGTTTCCATCTGTGTGAATACTTGGAGAAATAGGGGAAAATGTCTTGCCCACAGTGTTGCAGACTGTTTCATGCCCTCTCTCACTCAAACAGTGAACAATATACCCTTCTATTATTGATACAACGTACATTGCAATATAGGGCAACCAGGCTGGGTGGAATGAGGAACCTCACATGGAAAACAGTGAACATGGGATGACTGTTGTGGTCATTTGTAGTTATCAGATAGAGAGATATAAAAATCCACCTTAATTGGGTTGGGATCTCCCTCTGTGGCTCTAGAGCCAGAATGGTCTGAGGTGAGTTTTCAAGCTGCCAGTTGCAGTGACTAATTGTTGTTGAAGTGAACACTCAGTGAATAGGCCTTGTACAAAATTATGATATCCAGACCTAGCATCCACAAGAGGACATTTTAAAAAGTTACCATCTTTCTTTGAAGCAATAATCCTTTTCTTTATTGAGCTTACGACATAGCATAATTTAGAAGCTTCAGGGGGTAGCCGAGTTCGTTGTTTTTTAAGTTTATCCTGTACAGACTAATAGTCTGTAAATGGTATCATGTTTTGTTAGTCTTTAAAGTGCTACCAGACTATTCGTTGTTTTTTAAGTTTATAGTATAATTTGTTAGGAGAATAAATTTGTAGCATTTATTATAGACTAGTGAATCATTAAGAAATAAAGGGGGTTTTTTTTGTTTTTTTTTTTAACAAAAGTGTTGGGTGGAAGTTTAGGAGATGTGTTTTTTAATTCCAGGCTGTTGAGCACTTCTTGGATGATACTGGGCAGTTGCTTAATCTCTCTTTAGTTCCACATCCCAGGTGTAAAATGGGGGATGATAGTCCATCCTCTTTCCCACTATGAAGAATGTGAGAGTAGATATCTATATCAATATCAGTATGGATCCATATGAGCTGGATGAATGCGTTTCTGTTTCCTGAATAAATTGACATGACTGCTGCCACATAATCGAGGCAGGCACCTGAGGCTAATTAAGAGCTTGCCTGAAGCAGCAAGCTAATCAGGCACCTGCAGCCAATTAAGGCCTGCTGGGTTAGTGTAAAGGTTTCCCCTCAGGTAACAGAGGGGGAAGGAGAAGAGTGGTGGACTGAGAGGAGGAAGTGTGTTGCTGAGATCTGAGGGTATGTCTACACTACAAAGTTAATTCGAAATAACAGCCGTTATTTCGAATTAACTTCAATAGCATCTACACATGCAAACTGTTATTTTGAATTTAAATCGAAATAGCAGAGCGCTTATTTCGAATTTGGTAAACCTCATTCTACGAGGAGTAACACCAAATTCGAAATAGCTATTTCGAATTAAGTGCTGTGTAGACACTTATTTCGAAATAGGGGGCCTCCAGCCCTTCCCAGGGAGCCCTGGTGGCCACTCTGGGCACAACCAGGAAAACTCGTCTGCTCCCCGCCAGCCCCAGAGCCCTTAAAGGGGCAGACTCTGGCTACAGTGCCTGTGTCAATTGCAAGCCTGCCAGCACACAGCCAGCAGACCGTGTACCTGGCACAGGATTAGCCAGCAACCTGCTGCCACCCAGCCCTCCACCGCTCCCCAGGACCAGGCTGGCGGCTCCCAGGAGCCTGCCAGGGGCCGCAAAAGGTGGGTGCCTGCCTGGTCTAGTGCAGAGATCATGGACCTCATTGAGGTTTGGGGGGAGGCCTCCAATGCCCACGATCTCCGCACTAGGCGCAGGAATGCGGCCGTCTACAGACGCATGGCTGCCAGCCTGGCCACCAGAGGCCACATGCGCAGCCAGGAGCAGGTGCGGAGTAAAATAGAAGAGCTGTGGCGGGCTTATGCCAGGGTCCCCCAACCAGGGGCTGACCCGGAGGCCTGCCCGCAGTACGAGGCCCTGGACCGCATCCTGGGGGGTCAGACAGTCCGTGCCCCCCTGGTGGTCATTGACCCCAGGGCAGAAGGCCCTGCCCCTGACACAGGGGAAGAGGAAGAAGAGGAGGAGGACGGCAGCCAGGAGCCACAGGAGCCTGCAGGGAGCGTGTCCTGCACCCAAGACCCCCGAGCCATACCGGAGAGCCCGTCAGCAGCCTCATCCGAGGCCGGGGAGGCCTCCACATGTGAGTGCCATCACGGTCCCCTTATGCGGGGTGGGGAGGCAGGGGAAGCCCAGGGATCGTGCGTGTGGGCCTTGCCAACCACGGAGCAGGCGGCAACCTGTGCATCTGCTGTGCCAGCCGGGACATGTGGCCCCAGCTGGGTGCCATGCAGGGGCCCTGGCCTGTTCCCCACATGCATCTATGCGTGAAGGCACATCAGAGGCTCCTGACCCCGGGGAGAGACACTGCACACTGCCCTCCCTCCAGACGCCCCCTCTACACAGAGGCAGGGCACATCTCCCCCGCCCTCCCGCCACACTATAGGCAGCACAGGGGCTCATACTCCTGGGGATAGCAGGACGTGATGGTGCAGAGACCTGCCATCCTTGCCTTGCAGAGGGGGGCTGGGTTTCACCCACTGTGTCCCCAGGGAGGACTGACCATTTCTCTTGTTTCACCACAGCTGCAGCACCTGCGAGTGCAGGGTGCACCACCCCGCCTGGAACATCCACCGGCACACGGGCCAGCAGGCACACCTGCAACCAGGAGGAGTACCAACGGCAGCAGCTGTGATTACAGGGAAGACAGGTCCACAGCCAAGAGCACTGGGTGCAAGAAGACCTGCAGCTGCGGCGGTAGAGCTTGCGGGAGCTGCGGGAGCAGGGCCGTGCCCTCCGTGAGCACCTGCAGACCCTGGTGGACTGATTGCTGCCTCCTGCTGCTCCAGCTCCTGCGGCCGCACCAGCTATCGCTCCTCCTCTCACCGCTGCTCCCCCTCCCGCTTATTCTGCCCCCCCGTCTCTCCTGCCCTACCCTCCATACCCACTCCCCCCCAGGGATGCCGAGGCCCCCGCATCCGCAGTGCTGCGAGACAGGAGGGCCGGCAAGACCCCCAACCCTGAGCTTCCCCTCCTTCCTCCCCTTGCCTCCCCCTTCCAGCTCCCTCCTCCCAGGTTTCCCCCCTCCCCTCTCCTGCCCTCATTTCCCCCCTTCCCCCACCCCAGTTATGTTAAATAAAGAGAGGTTTTTTGTGGCAACACGGGTGTTTTTATTGTACATCAGGAAGGGGGGTAAGGGAGGGGAAAGGGGAAGGAGGTGGGGGTGGAATGTAAGACACAAGGCCCCAGTGGGGCACGCCAGGGGGACTTCAGTCCTCATCCACCTGGAAGCTCTCCCGCAGGGCTTCCTGGATTCGGACAGCCCCCTGAAGGGCCTCCCGGCTGGCACCCATGCAGGGCTGTGCATACTGGCCAGCCAGGCAGTCAGCCTCTGCCATCCAGGCTGGCAGGAAAGCCTCCCCCTTCCTCTCACATAAATTGTGGAGCACACAGTATGCTGCCACCACGTGCAGAATATTGTGCTTGGAGAGGTCGAGGTGGGTGAGGAGGCATCTAAATCGGGCCTTCAGTCGGCCGAAGGCCCCCTCGACCATGATAAGGGCCCTGCTGAGCCTGGCATTGAAGGCCTGCCAGGAGGGGTTCAGGTGTCCCGTGTAGGACGTCATCAGCCAGGGCTGTAGGGGGTAGGCTGCATCCCCCAGCAGGCACACTGACATTTCCATGTCCCCAACCCTGATGTGGCGGTCGGGGAAGAAAGTCCCAGCGTGCAGCCTCTGGCACACAGAGGAGTTGCGGTACACCCATGCGTCGTGTGACTTGCCGGACCAGCCCGCACTGATGTCCGTGAACTGGCCCCAGTGGTCAGACACAGCCTGCAGGATCATGGAAAAGTACCCTTTCCGGTTGATGTAGAGGGAGGCCTGGTGGTCCGGGGCACAGATGGGGATGTGCATCCCGTCGATTGCCCCCCCGCAGTTGGGGAAGCGCAGGGCACCGAACCCCTGGATGACTGCATCCAGGTTGGTGAGGCGGACGACTCTGCGGAGCAGCACCCTGTTGATGACCTTGACCACCTGCAGAGAGACACACAAAACCAAGGGTCACTGGGGTGCCCAGGTGGCTGGGAGTGTTCGTTTCCCACCACTGTCCCGCGCCCCACTCCCAGGAACAACCCCCACTGCAATCCTGGCCACCGCGGGCGGTCTGTAGCGCGGGTGGGACAGACCGAACCCTTCCGGGGAGGGCACTTACACCACCTCCCCCCCCCATTTTCCCTGGGGCAGCCCATCTCCTCCTTGCAGCCCCCCCCCTCCTGGCCCAGTGGCCGGTGACTGCTGTACTTGCATGAGCACTGCTCTGATGGTGGATCTTCCCATGCCGAACTGGTTGCCGACGGATCGGTAGCATGGAGAGCTTCCAAAGGGTGATGGCCACCTGCTTGTGGAGGGGAATGGCGGGCCTCATGCATATGTCCCGTCGCTGCAGAGCAGGGGCGAGCCACTCGCAGAGCTCGAGGAAGGTGTCCTTCTTCATCCTGAAGTCTGGGTCCACTGTTGGTCTCCCCAGTGCTCCAGGACGATGTGGTCCCACCAGTTGCTGCTGGTGTCCAGATGTCAGATGCGGTGGGGCATGCTGGCGTCCGGGCGCCACTCCTCCACGGCCCCAAGGGGGGAACAGGGGGAGGGCCAGGGGGCTGGCCTGCAACAGATGGTGCCAGGCAGCCTCTAGCAATTGCTGCCAGGCTTGCAGCAAGACATTCAACATGAGCACCAGAGTGCCCAGGGGCGGTTTTGGCTCCATGGTGCCGAGTGCTGTGGTGTCCCAAATGAGAGTGACCAAAGCAGGCAGAGAGGAAACCGCTTTGCTGTCCCCTCAGCGAGGTAGGCAAGCAAGCGGGAAAGCTGAGAACCAGCTGTCCAGGGGGGGTCCCTTTAAGCATGAGCTTCAGATAACCTCAGATAGAAGCCACACAACTACTGACCTGATGCCCTGCTGGAACTGGTTTCAGCTGCCCTTAAATGCGATCCAGCATCCAATCAGTGTGGACGTGCTATTTTGAAATAGCAAAAAGCTATTTCGAATTAGATTTTGTGTCTAGATGCGTTATTTCGAATTAGCTTAATTCGAAATAATTATTGCCAATTATAATCATTTCGAATTACGTTAATTTGAAATAGCGCTGTAGTGTAGACATACCCTGAGAGAGGAAAGCTTCACTTCCGTACCAGGGAGAAGTTACTAGGGAAGCATTTAGGGAAGTGGCCTGGGGAAAAGGCTGCTGTACACAGGGGCTATAGGAAAAACCTTGTCAGTTGCTGCTACCCAGAGTCCCTGGGCCAGACCCTGGAGTAGTGGGCAGGCCTGGGTTCCCACACTAAAATGTCTGAGCCTGGGAAAAAGGAGGTTCAGGATTATGACAGGGTTTCCCTCCAATCCTTTGACTTTGCTAGTGATGATAATGGCTCAGTAAGCTGTGACTCTGGCCTCTAAAAAAGGTAAGAGGCAGTGTGGAGGGTCACAGCGAGCCTCTGAATCATAACATAACTGCCTAGAAGCACAGGACCTAGGGGCACACCCTTTCTCAGTCTACCTTTTTTATATTATCCTGCCTGAATGCCTATACAGGTAAATCAAAGGAGGATGTTCAGGGGGAAGCAATTAGGACATGATATAATGACAGAAATAAAACTCATCACGGGAACAATGTGGGGAGTTATTAATTAGGGAATGTTGCTACCAGCCTGACAAGGTTTCCTCTTCCCAGACCTGAGTTCAGGGTCAAAGGGGGATACTAAAATCTTGCAGATGATGTCCTAGGGAAGAAAGGGTAGGTTGTCAGCAGCTGCCTGGGAACAGGGGCAGGGAAGGGACAGACTGGCAGAGACCCTCTGAGGAAGAGGCACAGAAATTGCAGCTGGCATTCTGCTTCTCCCACTCCCAAACATGGAGATAACAGGGTTGAAGGGAATTTACCAAAGGCTTCAAGGAGAGGTTAAGGTTTAGGTAAGGGGAAATATGTGTATAAGCCTTTTGGTTGTTTGAGACCTTCATTCCGCAGGTTGTGGTTTGTTTGTTTTTTTGTTTGTTTTGTTTTTGGTTTTTTTTGTTCTTTGTAAATGAATTAGCAATGCTTTGTTTTGAAGCAGCTGTTTCTGAGTCATTTTAATCAGCTCCTGCCATAGGCTCCCAGAGGAAAAGAGATTGCAGTTGTCAAACACAGTATGGCCTGTTGGGTTAACATGGTTGATAAACAGGGAGGATGCGGCTCAAAGGTCCTTTCTCAGAGTGGCAGGAGCACACCGTGTCACCAAAAAGGAGTGAAGGCTATGAAACTTATCCCCAAAGGGAAGTCCTCAAGATGGATTCAAAGGGGTCTAAAGCACAGCTCGTCCTGTAACAATGACACCCATCTTTTCTTTTGTCTTTTTAGATTGTAAGCTCTGTAGGACATGAATTTGAATTGGGTTGTATTTATAGAGTATTTAGTACAATGGTCTCCAGTCATAGCTGGAGTCTGATGGTATTACTTTCATACAGATAATAAATAAAGAGCTGTATTATGATATCCTGTGCTTATAGCAGAATAGCTTTATTTCTATTGAAGTTTTTAAATACTGTATTTATTACCATGTTATCAGGGTTTCCAAATACATTATAAATCACAGGTGTTCTACAAAAAGAAACTGATTCCTCCTCTCTTTCTATTGAGATGGTTTTAAGCTTTTTATTTCTATATTATGATCATCTTCATCTCCATTGTTTAATAGAAAAGTGCCCTTCTTTTGTTCATCTCAGTAGACCGAAAGTTCAGAAGATAAGAGACACTTA
Organism: Rafetus swinhoei; assembly: GCA_019425775.1. Classification (NCBI taxonomy): domain Eukaryota; kingdom Metazoa; phylum Chordata; order Testudines; family Trionychidae; genus Rafetus; species Rafetus swinhoei. The sequence continues at coordinate 34,001,112 of CM033443.1, read as the reverse complement.
CCACTATGGAAACAAATGATGGTGTGTTACATGGTGGGCTTTTTTGTTTGGTTTTCCCCCTCTCATTGTGTGTGTGTGTGTGTGTGTATACATTTTAGATGCACCTGGTTTGTGTCCAGCTGTCTAAAAAGGGTTGGGAAGCAATGTGATTATTTTGGAGTCAGGAGGTCTCGTTTGCGCTATTAGCTATGTCACTTTCTTGCAGTAAGCCCCTGGGAAGGAAACTTAAACTTTAGTTTCTTCCTAGACAAAATATTAATACCAACTATTTTGATTGAGGTAGTTCATGGCAAAATATTTTCTGCAAGTGTTCTTGCCTTTGGAATACACTCTGCTTCCCTACTCGTTTATCTGAATAGAGTTTAAACCTGTGCTGCAAAATATATTTTTCTAGGTGGATGTTTGGAGAGGACTGAACATTAAGAAGCACATTTGAGGGGTTTTGAGTAATTAAGGGATGGCAATTATTATGTTTTTAACTGAATGGCTGTTTTCTGTGAGATCATTTTTTGTTTGCTACTCTTTTATTGTGTAGATCATATGCTTGTCAGGACAACTAGAGCTGGGGATATTTGTATCTTTTTATTTGTATTGTGAAGTAAATGTAAGTGAAAGGTATTATTATGTAGTTATTACTATTTAACATTTACATTTTGCGTTTTTGCTGATTGTTAAAGCAGATTGGAAATACATTTTTGGTTGGACTTTTGGTGATCACAAATGACCTCATTTTTCAGCAAAATGATACCTCATTAATGGGCTCAAAGGACAAGTGCAGTTAAACTCTTTAAAATACATACATGTACATAAACTGCAACCAATCCTGTGAATCGGTTACTTAAAAACCCTCTAAATCTGTTATTTCACTTTGCTCAGCTGCATACTCTTTCAGACTGTTTCATTGCAACAGAACCCTCTTAGGATAAGATTGTCCTTACTCCTTTCTTGAGTTTGCAAAGTCAGTGAAAGTGAAAGGAACCTTCCCCTTTCTTCCCTGTCTTCAAACCACAGACCTTAAATGCCAAATGTTTTCCCTGCTGTCACCTCCTGGGACACAAACTATTCCAAAGGCATTGGAAGGAGATAGGGCAAAAAACCATATCCCCTCCAAACCAGCTAATTAATAGGTGTTCAGCTGACTCTTCTTAAGGATGAAGCACTCTCACTCACATGGGGTGACTCCCGTCTCCTTCTACACAGTCTGATTCAACTCAGTAAAGTCTGCCTCTTAATGCAGAAATGTACTTAGCTGGGAGAATGGGTAGGTAAACAAATTAAACCTAAGGATAATCAATAACAATGGCCTGCTTAAGGGAGAAAAAATCCATTCCATTGGAAGGGCTATAGGTGGTAGAGTTGCTCAGATGTCCCCCCTTCCATGCTGGTTCTTTCTGTTTGAGAGTCTACAATGCAGAAAGTGCATAAAAGCAAAGTTTTCATCACTGCTTTCTCTACCATGTCAATTACTTGTGGTAAGTTGCCTTACTGGGCAATCTACCAGATGCCCATATTTTCCAGTGCTAAGTTGGAGTATGATCCGTTCTTTTTACAAGGCAAATGGGACCTCCTGTCAATTTTATGGGCCGGCTTTGATAACAGGAAAACCGCAATTCAGCAGCCTTCTAAATGGTCTCATTATTATTGGTGTATTTTATTTTATTTGGAAATTCTACTGAAATGGGATGAAAGCCTTTTTAGTGAAGTATCCCAATTCAGGGGCTTTTACTGTATACTAGAATTCCTGTCACCATACCATCTTGTGTTGTGATTCTGTCATACTTTGCTAAAAACCCAGCAAAGTGGGGTCAGTAATTTTATAGGAGATATTCACTTATAATATGGGTACAGGTACTTCAGAAAGTGATGCTGGTGTTTTGGAAGGTGACGTTCATCCCTTTGAGTCATACAGGCCTGATATTACTGAGTAAAAGGGGATGCACCTCATTATTTTAAACTTTAAATTATGGCCTTTTGTGAGTTTTGTTGGATATGATTTCTTTGCTGGTCTGTGTACCATTAAACATCTGCTGAGTTTCACCCCATACATGGTGACAGCAATAATACTTTTATATCTTAGCCATTTCAAGGGGAATTACAAAGGTTGATTAACTGGTTTCAAAGGGCTTTAAAGTGCTCTCATGAAGGACAAAATACACATGTAAAATACTGGTGTTTTCACTGAAGGCTGAACAAAATGTAAAGCTTTATTTCAGAAAGCCACTTTGTGCTATATAGCCATTTGAGTGTTGCTTCAGAAAATCAAACACATTGTACTTGAACACTATAATAAAGAAAACCCCCACAGTAACAGAAAGTGTGATACACAACATTCAATCCAAGGTCATTCGTAAGGTCAGTCATGGTACTGAGAAATACCAAATTAAAGAACATTTAAAGCTGGAAGACTGAAAATACATTGAGAGATCTGGTTAGTAGCTTATAGGGGAATCCAGATAGGTGATAGTGAACCAAGAAAAGCTATATAATAGCCACTTAGACAAACAATATGCTACAACAGGTGATATAATTATGTGACTGTCTAAAGTGTGAACTGAAATAAATATCATTTATATTACTCTTCTCTCTGTATGGTCAAATCTGGGCCAAACTTCCCAGTGGCATTTAGCCTTGGTTATTACAGCTATTAATTTTTTCTTATAGGTTATTTTTCATGCACATTGCAGTCAAAGTTTTGTGTAAGCAAAATTGTTGTCAAATCAATATGTTACCTTTCTAGTAGCCAAGACAGTGGTTTCATGATGGGGAAGATTTTCAGTATTTCAGCTTCCTGACTGATGTTCTCTAAATACCCTTTTTTCCAGATCTGAAGAAGACCTCTTTGTAGCTCAAAAGCTTGTCTGTTTCACCAAGAGAAGTTGGTCCAATAAAAGATGTTACCTCACCCAACCTTGTCTCTCTTAAATGTTTAAGAAGTAATTATAGATACTAATTTTCTTTAATCAATTTTAGGTATTTCTGTTCATACACACTTCAGTATTTTATAGTAATGTATAAAGGTAGTAATAATATAGTTAAAAGTTGTAATGTTTTGAACGCAGGGCCAGATTAAGCGGGGGGCTAGCCAGGCAGCTGCCCGGGATGCCAACCTATGGAGGGTGCCTGATGGCAGCTTCAAGGGGCGCCGCATATCCAGGGCTGGGGGCTGCGCAGCACCCCTTAGAGCTGCCATCAGGTGCCACGCGCCTGATAGCAGCTGTAAGGTGCGCAGCACGCCAGGGGGCGGGGCTGTGCATGCGCCATGCACCCGGGGGTGGAGCCGCACATGCGTCGCGTGCCCGCTGCCCGGGGCGCATGAATGGCTCGAGCCGGCCCTGTTTGAACGATTGCAGTAAAGTGTGTATGCACACACCTCTGCTCCCTTATCACTGAAATCATTCACTTTTCTGGAATAGTGACTGTTACATTCCAGGGCAACTCTTCCTGTATTTCGACTTTCTGGTTCAACAAAGGCTGCCACCCAAGATGGCCTTCCAGAAGCCCTTCCAGCAGAAGGGTTTGCACTCTGCCTACCTTTTGGTGTTCCACTTAGAGCCCCTTTTCAGCTGCTGCTATACAGATCAAGCATGGAAGACTTGCAAATAAAGAATCCATACAGGATAGAGATCCATTAGCTCAGGGATGGGGAACCTTTTTTGGGTGCGGGGCTACTGACCCACAGAAAAATCAGTCGGGGGCACACACAAGTGAGAAGCAAAAAAATCCCAAAAATCAAAACCTCACTGACGTGGCCCCTGACTGAGGAGAAAGATACTTTTCACATTCCCCTCACACGCTAGTGTTTAGCGGGAGCCAGATTAGTGGATTTTGTGTGCTCCATCTTCACAGGGGGATGGCGGGGCAGAGCAGGAGGGCTGGAGCACTAGTGCTCCAATGCTAAGGGGGAGCCCCGAGCTTCGGGGGGGCCAGATCCAGGCAAGCCAGGCCTTAGGTTCCCCACCCCTATGTTAGATGATAGCACAAAGATGCTGGAGAACAGCTTAGAGATTTTGTGATCCATTTTGAACAGACACCAAGATCATATGCAAAGTTATTACTCTATCCCTTCCATGGACCCTTCAATTCTTGAGGCGTGAGGGAAATCATAATAAGGAAATTGTATGAGGTGAACTTTGTATCTTTTTTTCTTCAACTTCCCTCAATTGTGATATAGCCCTATATTATTAAATAGTAATTTTGGAAGCTGGTGGACTTGATCTCCCTAGTAATAATTCAGATCAGAAAGGGAAATTTTGTAACACTGCAGTATGCAGCATACGGGTGTATGTAGTAAAGTTGAGGCATACTACTCCTCAAATCTTGCTGTGGAAGGGAATGGCAGAACTCTGCACTTTGGGCTTCTGCTCCTTTTGAGCACAGTGTTCTTAGATTTGGCAGAAAATAGTGCCAAATAACCTGCAGGAGAAGACGGTGTACTGAAACTATTATTTAGTCCAGTGGGTTCAAGAGGTAACACTCCATATTAAATCTCAAGCGTAAGTGTGATGTGTATGCATTTCTGCTATATTGCTATTGGTTGACTGCAATATTCACTACATAGAGCTACCTTAGCTGCTGATCAATGCCTGTAGTTAACACAGAATTGTTATTGGGTCTGGGCAGAAGAAATTTTAGCTACCTGCTGATTTGCTTTCTCCAGTGGCTTCCTGTTAGCTCGCACATCAATTTGAAGCCTTTTTTAACTCACTTTTTAAGCTACAAATGGACTTGGTTCTGAATTATTTCTGTGCTGCTGGACACCTATATTCTGTCTTGTTAAATCTGAAGTATAGGACTTTGGCTTTTGGGGGCCTGCAGAATTAATGCTATTGTTAATTTGGTAATTTTCAGTTTTGGAGCCTTAAAATTCCACTTGCACTGCAAGAAGAGAGCAGGTTTCAGAAGAGCAGTGTTTCCCAACCGGGGTTCCGCAGACCATCATCAGGGGTTCCATGAGAAATTGTGGAATAAATAATGCTAGGTGGGGCCTGGAGCATCTGTCACGCCCTTCGCCTCCCGCCCTGGTGCTCGGCTGACTTCTGCGCAACTCAGCCGTGCCGCCGCACAGAAGGAACCGGCCATTTGGGCTCCGCAAGTGAGAGGCAGGACGGGGAGAAGAAGAGAAAGAGAGAGTGAGGCAGGAGGGGGAGGATATTTGATAATTGGAAAAAAAAGATTAGATAATACAAAAAAAGACAGGCAGAATACTCCAATTTTTTTTCTTACAGTGTAAGCTCACACACACACACACACACACACAACAGCTCTTTACAAATACATTTTCTTGAAAAAATTAGCAGTAATTGCACTCCCCGCTGTCAACTTTTTCTGGCCAAGAAAACATTTTCATAGGTAGGGGTTCCTCGGGATATGAAAAATAATTTTAGGTGTTCCTCCATGGGGAAAAAGGTTGGGAATCACTGCAGTAGAGGGTGAGAAGGGAGGAGAAGAGGTTGTATGTACACAAAATAATTCAGTAGCATTCACCTGCTGGTTCAGAAATCCACTCAAGACAGGGAGAACTTAAAATTTCCATGGGAGAAATCCTACCCCATTGAAATCAAGGATTCAACACTTCATTTAGGAATTTACACTGTTCTTGGCCCCCAAAAACTCATAATCTAGTTTTACATGTGACACAACAAATTATTAAACAGGGGTTGAGGGATGAAGAACATGGTCTATAGCGGTGGATCTCAACTAGGTGTATGCAGAGGTATTTCAGCTCATCTAGATACTTGTCTAGTTTTACAAGGGACCACATAAAAAGCACTAGTGAAGTTGGTAAAAACTAAAATTTCATATAGATAATGACTCGTTTATACTATACCATGTACTACACACTGAAATGTGTATTATATTTATATTATGGTTTACTTATTTAATAATTATATACAAATGAGAAACCATTTTTTTAACAGTGTACTATATTTTGTATTTTTTATCTAAATTTGTAAGCAAGTAGTTTTTAAGTTAAGTGAAACTTGCAGCTAAACACGCAGACTCCTGAAAGAGATACAGTAGTCTGCAAAGATTGTGGAACTGCAAATTTATAGCAACACAATGACAGATACAAAGATATATGCAGCAGGGCTGAACAATTTTGTTTGTTATCTGGTTGAATCACTGGGCATTATAGTAGAAGTTGCTTTTTAATGTAAAGTAACGGTCTTGTGAGCCAGTTCAGGGACAGAATTCCCTACACAGGGACTAGGATAGGAAAAAATACAGAGATTGCCATACAGATCGTAACTTTGCTTCTGTAGCACCAAGCATTTGCATTGCCTTCTTTCTAAGAATGCAGTTCCATGAGTTTTGTTATATTTAAAAAGGCTAAAATATTGTGTAATTTATTGAAGTATTCTGCATTATATTTGTCATTTTCCCTTGGCGTGTCTTTATTGTTTTGTTGGTTCTATTCCGATAAACATGTATTTAGATTGTGATGGCAAGCAAACTATAAAATATCTTATTGTTATGAGATCAGTTACAGCACACTCATTTCATATACAGAGACATATGGCTCAGCAACAGCATGGATTAATTAGGTCTGAAGGTAAATATGTCATTTTGGCCACTACTCTGTATTCAAGCTATAACTGTCAGAATAATACTAGCAATGATGGGAAATTTGGCAGTAATCATAATAGCTTACAAAATGCAAGTAAACAAAAAATTAGTGAAACCTGAAAACATGCAAAAATAAAAATATTTCAGTTAATAATAAACTACTGCTGGAAACACAAGTTAATTTCTAAGGAGACACAAACTATATTGAGTAGGATTAAACACCTGAAATGATTCATGTTGTATACCTGCCATCAGAGACAGCCAAAATACTGACATCTTGTTTTCCAAATCCGGCGAAACCTCACTTAATAGTGCTATATGATTGACAAGCTGGCTAATAGATTAAAACTATGCATGAATATTTGAGAAAATTTGCAACAGAGCTATGGTGGCTCAAAAGCCATTAGAATTTAAGTGCCATGTTTTCATACCTGCTAGATTTTGTGTGTCTGTTCGTCACTTGTCTCAACAGCAAGAAATAGTCACTGATTTCCTCCCTTGGAGTCATACAGACCTGTGGGATCAGGTGCAGGGAGTCAGTAACTTATTCCCTGAACATCTTAGAACAGCGAAGTTTGGGGGAGCCAGGGGCAGACAAGAGTACTTGGGACACCAATTAGGGAATGAGGAAGGCAAGGGAGAGCCAGATGGGTATGTGAATGATTGTACAAGGTTGATAGAGGAGAAATTACAGCAGCTCTCTGCAGCTCTGACTGTCTGAGGATCCATTGGAGCTATGGGGATGTGTAGCAAGGACTGTCCAATGCATGATTCTAACACCAGATGTGTCACTTGGCAGCAGTTTTTCAGCTTTTCCAAATTTAAGCTGGTGTTGCAAGCTCAACATATTCAATAGAATCTCTATGGATAGTAATTCCATGCTCCAATAATAAGAAATTAGCAGTAGGGATATATTACCGACCACCTGACAGCGATACTGACATTGAAATGCTGAGGGAGATTAGAAAGGCTACCAAAATAAAGAACTCTATAATAATGGGGGATTTTAATTATCCCCATATTGACTAGATACATGTCACCTCAGGAAGAGAAGCAGAGATAAAATTTCTCAATGGCTTAAATGACTGCTTCTTGGAGCAGCTGGTACAGGAACACACAAGGGGAGAGGCAATTCTCGATTTAGTCCTGAGTGGAGCGCAGGATCAGGTCCAGGAGATAATGATTGCAGGACCACTTGGGAATAGTGACCATAATATAATAACATTTAACATTCCTGTGGTGGGAAGAACACCTCAGCAGTCCAGCACTCTGGCATTTAATTTCAAAAAGGGGAATTACGCAAAAATGAGGAGGTTAGTTAAACAGAAATTAAAAGGCACGTTGACTAGAGCCAAATCCCTGCAAGCTTCATGGAAACTTTTTAAAGGCACCATAATAGAGGCCCAACTTAAATGTATACCCCAAATTAAAAAACATAGCAAGAGACCTAAAAAAGAGTCACCGTGGCTTAACCACCATGTAAAAGAAGCAGTGAGGGACAAAAAGGCATCTTTTAAGAAGTGGAAGTCCAATCCTAGTGAGATAAATAGAAAGGAACATAAACACTGTGGCTACGTCTACACTGGCATGAATTTCCGGAAATGCTTAAAACGGAACAGTTTTCCGTTATAAGTATTTCCGGAAAAAGAGCATTTACATTGGCAGGATGCTTTTCCAGAAAAGTCCTTTTTCCGGAAAAGCGCCCGTGGCAGAGCTTTCAAAAAGCCCGATCGTCATTTTCGCGATCGGGCTTTTTATGGAAAAGACTACTGTGCTGACTACACTGGCCCTTTTCCGGAACAGTTTTCCGGAAAAGGACTTTGCCCGAGCGGAGCAGCATAGTTTTTCCGAAAAGCAGCTGATTTCTTACAGTAGATCGTCAGTGGTTTTCCGGAAATTCAAGGGGCCAGTGTAGACAGCTCGCAGCTTATTCCGGAAAAGCAGCTGCTTTTCCGGAATAAGTGGCCCAGTGTAGACACAGCCTGTCAAATCAAGTATAAAAATGTAATAAGAAAAGCAAAAAAAGATTTTGAGGAACAGCTAGCCAAAAACTCTCAAAGAAATAACAAAATGTTTTTTAAGTACATTAGAAGCAGGAAGCCTGCTAAAAAACCTGTGGGTCCCTAGACGATCGAGATATAAAAGGAGCAATCAAGGACGATAAAGCCATTGCGGAGAAACTAAATGATTTCTTTGCTTCAGTCTTCATGGCTGAGGACGTTAGGGAGATTCCCAAATCTGCACCGTCCTTTGTGGGTGATGAATGTGAGGAACTGTCCTGGATTGAAGTGTCATTAGAGGAGGTTTTGGAACAAATAGAAAAACTTAATGTTAACAAATCTCCGGGACCGGATGGCATTCATCCAAGGGTTCTAAAAGAACTCAAATGGGAAATTGCTGAACTATTATCCGTGGTTTGTAACCTATCCTTTAAATCGGCTTCCTTACCTAATGACTGGAAGGTAGCCAACGTGACACCAATATTTAAAAAGGGCTCTAGAGGTGATCCTGGCAATTATAGACCGGTAAGTCTAACTTCAGTACCGGGCAAATTAGTCAAAACAATAGTAAAGAATAAAATTGTGAGGCATGTAGAAGAACATAATTTGTTGGACAAAAGTCAACATGGTTTCTGTAAAGGGAAATCATGTCTTACTAATCTATTAGAGTTCTTTGAAGGGGTTAACAAACATGCAGACAAGGGGGATCCAGTAGATATAGTATACTTAGATTTTCAGAAAGCCTTTGACAAGGTCCCTCACCAAAGGCTCTTGGGTAAATTACATGGCCATGGGATAAGAGGGAAGGTCCTTTCTTGGATTGAGAACTGGTTAAAAGACAGGAAACAAAGGGTAGGAATAAATGGTAAATTTTCAGAATGGAGAGGGATAACTAGTGGTGTCCCCCAAAGGTCAGTCCTGGGACCAATTCTTTTCAACTTATTCATAAATGATCTGGAGAAAGGGTAAGCAGTGAGGTGGTAAAGTTTGCGGATGATACCAAACTGTTTAGGATAGTCAAGACAGAAGCAGACTGTGAGGGACTCAGAAAAGATCTCACCAAACTGAGTGATTGGGCAACAAAATGGCAAATGAAATTTAATGTGGATAAGTGTAAAGTAATGCACATCGGGAAAAATAACCCCAACTATATGTACAGTATGATGGGGGCTAATTTGGCTACGACAAATCAGGAAAGAGATCTTGGAGTTATCGTTGATAGTTCTCTGAAAACTTCCACACAGTGTGCAGCGGTGGTCAAAAAGGCAAATAGGATGCTAGGAATTATTAAGAAAGGGATAGAAAATAAGATACAGAATATCTTACTACTCCTGTATAAAACTATGGTACGCCCACATCTTGAATACTGTGTACAGATGTGGTCTCCTCACCTCAAAAAAGATATTTTGGCCTTGGAAAGGGTTCAGAAAAGGGCAACTAAAATGATTAGGGGTTTGGAACGGGTCCCATATGAAGAGAGGTTAAAGCGACTGGGACTTTTCAGTTTAGAAAAGAGGAGACTGAGGGGGGATATGATAGAGGTATATAAAATCATGAGTGGTGTGGAGAGGGCGGATAAAGAAAAGTTATTTATTAGTTCCCATAATAGAAGAACTAGAGGACACCAAATGAAATTAATGGGTAGCAGCTTTAAAACTAATAAAAGAAAGTTCTTCTTCACACAGAGTGTAGTCAACCTGTGGAACTCCTTGCCAGAGGAGGCTGTGAAGGCTAGGACTATAACAGAGTTTAAAGAGAAGCTAGATAATTTCATGGAGGTTAGGTCCATAAAAGGCTATTAGCCAGGGGATAGAAAAGGTGTCCCTGGCCTCTGTTTGTCAGAGGCTGGAGAAGGATGGCAGGAGACAAATCGCTTGATCATTGTCTTCGGTCCACCCTCTCTGGGGCACCTGGTGCTGGCCACTGTCGGCAGACAGGCTACTGGGCTAGATGGACCTTTGGTCTGACCCAGTATGGCCGTTCTTATGTTCTTATGTCACATGGAGAAGGGAATCCAAAATCAAACCTAAGACAGTTCACTCAGTCTTCATTTAAGGAGAAAGAATGTTAAACACTGCCAGTTTGATGAATTGTGAAACAATTTTTCATCCTGCCTTTCCTCCACTCCCTGGGGATTGCATCATTCCACAGAATTTTGGATGCCCATTTCTCTCCTACCACAGCAGAATTGGAGCCAAACTGCTTCTGGTGAGGTCTTTGCACAATCAGAAACATTTAAACAAAAAAGGGATAATGGGTGGTTTCTGGGTGCACACCAACCTCAAAGTTTTGCATTCATTTTAGAACTATAAATGACACATTGAACTTCTCTAATCTGGCACCCTTGGGCCCTAAATGGTGCTGAACCAGAGAATTTGCCAAATCATGGGAGGTAAATATTGTCTAAAAACATTACCAACACTTCCACAGCTTTACTGGGCTCTTAGAAGACATTTAGAGGTAAATTAGAGCTAAATAACAGTGCAGAACACTGAGAGCCAGGTCTGGTGGCTGTAAACAATCTTTATGGGACCATGGGAAAGTTGGCCGCCCCCATGATAGCTGGACATCCAGCTAACTAAAATAATGTTGGACCATAGATGTTGCCAGGAGGTTCAATTTGTGTATTTTCTTATCAGTGTTTTTAACTATGTGCTATAGAATGCCCTGCATTACTAATGACAGAGTCTCAAAATCCAAGGGCTCCCAAATTTGGGATTAGATGCCAAGTCCAGTAAAGTCAGTGGGAGTCCTTTTGTTGACTTCAAAAGATTGTTATCATGCTCTTTTCTGTTACAAGAAGTTTCATGGGAAGTATAATGAAACAGGAGTATAAATAAAAATTCAGTGTCCTAGAAGACTGTCCATCCCTTTTCTGTTGTCTTGTGCAGTTTATTTACCACTTTTCTCCTTCCATTTCTAACTCTTTCTTGTCCATCACCATACTTTTTTCTCTGTTTTTCTCACATATTTCCTTATTGTTCTTTCTTCTCCTTTCTTGGTAAGGCTGCTTCTTTCATCTCATCATTTACCTGTGTTGGTTGTTCCTCTCCATGTTTCCTTTCTTCTGTTAACTGTCACACCCTACTTCCTGTAATCAAATTTTTGTCACTCTTGTTCTCACCATTATACCATCGGTTCTTCAAATCCTCCCTTGCAAACACATCATTCAGGGGGATGATAGGTCTCAAAATGAAACTGAAAATGGGGAATCTTCATCGAGCAAGTTTGTTTCTAGTATGCTCCTTCAGGAATGATTTAATCTACTTAATACGTTTGATTTGATCTGCTTAATACATGTATCAGTGACAAAGAACAAAACATAAAATCATCAGATCATTGATTCTGTGTGATTTGCATATCTTGATAGACTGAGCACAAACAAACAATATGTATTGTAATATATCTAAATTTATAAATCTGGGATCAATGAATGTAGACCATACTTACAGGATGGGAGTTCTCAATCCTGGGAAGCAGTGAAGATTTGAAGATTTGGAGGGCATAGTAGATAATTGGCGCTCAGTCTGAAGCTGTGGTTCCAAGAGCTAACACAATCCTAGGATGCATAAACCAGGGAATTTTGAGAAGTAGAGAGATTACTTTTTCTCTGTATTAGGTACTAGTGCAATTGCTGCTGAAAAAAAAACTGTGGCCAGTGTTTAAGAAGGATCTTGATAAATTGGAGAGAGTTCAGAGAAGAGTCACAAGAATAATTAAAGGATTAAAATATGCCTTGTAGTGGTAGATTGAAGGAACTTCATCTGTTTAGCTTAATGAAGAAAAGGTTAAGGGGTGACTTGGTTTCTGTCTGTAAGTACCTGCATGTAGAACAAATGTTTAATAGTGAGCACTTCAATATAGCAGAGAAAGGTATAACATGATCCAATGGCTGGAAATTGAAGCTAAATAAATTCAGAGTGAAAATAAGGTGTTATTTTTAATGATGAAAAGAATTAAACACTGGAGCATTTATCAAGGTTTTCTATCACTGACAATTTTAAAACTAAGCTTGGAAGTTGGCCCCAAAGGCCTGCTGTAGGAATTATTCTGAGGAAGTTCCATGGCCTTTGCTATTTAGGAGGTCAGACTAGAAGACCATAATTGTCCCTTCTGACCTTAGAATTTATGATTCTGAGAGGTGATTTAATGAGTACATGCATAGGGAAGAGCATTCAAATAGATTATCCTTAAATTAGTGGAAAAAGGCATTGCAAGTCCAAAGCTTGAAAGCTGAAGCTGCACAAATTCAGACAAGGAAAAAGCAACACAGTTTTAACAGAGCATAATTAACCACCGGAACAACTTAGTGTTCATGTGGTGGATTTTTCATCATGGGCTTGATGCAAAAAATAATTGGTGAGATTCTGTGGCTTGTCAGGGCTTTTGGCCTTACTGCTGCTACTTATGACTGTAACCATAGCACCTAGCAGCCCTAGTCATGAAGCCCATTGTGCTAAATGCTACAGAAACAAGAACAAAAAAACAGTTCCTACCCACGGGTCTTACAATCTAAGTTTAAGACTAGAGACTACATACAGATACCGCAGCTGGAGGGGGGCAGGGGAAAGTACAAATAAACAATGAGTCATTGCTTAGCATGCTAGGCAATGTCTCTCAGTATTAACTCATGCCAGTTTTGTGTGACACTCTTGTCTCCTTAATGGCAACTACTGTAGTTAGAGATTGATGAGTCTTCTACAGCCCTAGCCAAAAGCCAAGTGGTGGTTAGCTCATGCAAGAGAGGCTCACATATTTGGCTCCTGAGGTCCTCAGTTCATTTCTACCTACTAATGACCAGGGTCTATTGGCACACAAGTGACTTAACTTATGTCAGGTTTTTGGTGAGCACTACAGCAAAGCCAAGTTTCGAGGGGGGCTTTAAAAACTCTATGAATCCATAAAAAATGCTAGGAAATGAAAATGTTCAGCTTTCTACAGTTTTCTACACCCATTTTGCAGAGGTATCAATGACCAATCCAAAGTGCAATGAATATCTGATAATTTTATCCCAAGCCATGAGATAATGTATGGTTTGAAATAGCCCTATTTATTGGAGTTATTCAGTTCACTTCCTAATGTATAAGTGTTCTCATTAAATAAATCCCCCGTTTTCTATCTGCTCTGAAAGATTAAGGATTGACTAGACACTGAAACTATAAACTAGCTTTTGCATCTAGAGCCAGTTGCTGTAAAACTGGGTTATAATAATCTTTTTCAGTTACGTGCCACATTTCTTCCAGATATTTCAAAGCACTTTAAGATGAAAGTTTAGGGTCATGACCCCTCTTATAGAGAAGTTAAGTGAAATGTCTGCTGTCTCTCACAGCAAATTCATCTGGCCCTGTTTACTATGCTATGCAGTTTGTGTAGATACTAGGTTAAAAGTTTATACCTCACTTTCTGTGGTTATTGGCTGGTAGAAAACTGTGGAATCAATTCATGTGGTATTTGGTAGAACTGATAAGCAAACCTGTAGCTCCTTTCTAGTTATGCAGATCCAAATTTCTTGTGTAGATAAGTCTCATGTTTCTGAAATGTGAATTTAACACTGGGGGAATCTGGGATTAACTTCACTTGCCTTTGGTTTAGAAAATCCTCAGGAAAAACCTCACACTTCTAAATTAGCTGATAGGGATTAATGGCTTTTCAAGACCTCCCTGCATTTCCTTCCCATTTAAAAACAAAATCAACTACCTCCACCTACCCCCAATTGTTTAATAGACTTTAGAAATTTTAAAATATTCTTATTATGATCCCCCATTTCTCTCCCATGTTGCCTTTAAATTAATATGTAACCTGGTTTCTATCACCAGAGCAACGTTGTTTTGAAGACATAAAGCACTGTAAGTTAGCACTGGTATAAAAGGACAATGGGGGCTCAGGAGTGCTTTCATTTTCCTGTGTCTTCTTAAAAAGTGTACTAAGCATAATTATAATTAACAGCAGTGAAAGGAGATTCTTAATCTGCCAGGGTGTGAGATGCCTTCTGGCTCTCCAAGATCATTGACAGTTCCTGATTACATGATCACATACTGACATGATGAGTATCACATGATGTGTGAAAATAGCAGTGTAGACTGTGAGGCACAGTATAGAATGAGTAAAGACAAGCCTGATGGGTGTGAGTGTGTGCGAGTATATACCCTACATACTCTCTTCTTGCCCAGACTGTGCCTCTTCTCTACCTACACAGCTAATTTTAGCAGTATGGTGCAATGCTTCCAGATGCTTTCCTCTCCACTGTAAGAGATTCCCCAGCAGGGAAAGACCCTGGCTCAGGGAAACAATTCGGAAAGGCTCTGCAGCTCCTCACCAGCGCTGGAACATTTCCTGTCTGTGAGGAAAGGATCTAACATGTGTGAGGCAACTGAGAGACTCAGCCTCAGGCCCTCCCTGCTCTGGCCCAGACCCAGACCCCCCTCACACTCTTGCACCCCACCCTCTGCCTTAGCCCCACCCCAGAGCCTGCACCCCCAGCCAGAGCCCATGTACTCTAATCCTCTGATTCAGCCCTCATCCTGAACCCCACCCTAGCGCCCTCACCCCAGCCAGAGCCCTCCATATCGTCACACAGCCCCTCCATATCGTGGCACATAACAAAATCATTCCAATCAGGGGGTGGGACAAATTAGAGGGAACACTGGTCAGGGCCCCAGACTGGATCGCTAGCCCATTTTAATGGCAGGGTCCGCATTAAACTCACTGGGACTTAAAGCTGAAGCTGAAACAAGAACTCCACCCCCACCCAGGGTGTTAGGACTCAAGCTTCAGTCCCTTCCCCCTCTCCCAACCTGAGGAAGAGGGGTATCTTTACTTTACTTTCAAGCTAGCAGCATGAAAAAGTACCCACTTGCTATGACCCCAAATGGATGATTGTCCTAGGCTTAAGATATTCTTGCAGCAATAAATGAGCCCAGGCTTGGAATTTAAACTTCTGTTCTGGAGACCAGTCTCCTCCTTCCCATTCTTGTCAGTTCTTCTGACTAATATTCCTTACTGTTTCTGCTGCTCACTCATGCTGTTTTCCATTTAGAAATGAGACATCAGGAGAGAGTGGTAACATTGGAAAGTTTTTTATGTGTTCCTGAAGCAGTATACAGCAATGCCATGGATGGATAGCTATCTATTTTAGATGGTATTGGTACAACAATTCCTGCATCTTGGGAAGGCATTAGACAAGGTGACCCTTAGGTGATTCCTTCTAACCTATAACTCTGATGCAAACTGCATACTATGTTCATTCTTATGATTATTTTTATTTTCCCATGTATCTAATACCATAAATGTAATAGGATCTGCTCCCCAGTCTAATTGGTGAAGCATGTTCTTTGGTAACGTATATAATTCTTTTCCACACATAATTTGTTCTTAATATGGAAGGCTACTTCTGGTCAGCCACAGTACTTTTCTTCTTCAGGAATCATCTATTAGAGTAGTATTTGGGATTTATAATCACAGTAGCACCTCCCAAACTAAACCTTGCTGTATTTAATAGCTATTATTTTTCTTGCAAACTGTTTCTCTCCCCATGCACCCCTTAGTATTAGGACAATTAACTAGCAAACTGGTCATTAACTACTGAAAATGATCAATTTGTCAGGAATTATTGTGCAGGGATGCCATAATATCTAGTAATTAGATAACTAAAATTAATTGTAGATAGTGTCAAAGTGCCCTTTTTCAGAAACCAAGAGAGCCTCAACAAAAGCCAAACATAGAAGTCATCTTGCAGAGAAGGGCAGTGGGAAAAGGAAAAAAACACTCATCGGTGGCATGTTTCCAAAAATATCAATGATTTGACAGGTCTGGAGTTTTCTGATATAACTTCCTACCCTTCTGCAGAAAAAAAGATGAGATAAAATAAGCTTCCAGTCACATTTCTCTTAAAAAGCAGGGGGCCTTCCTGGCCATGTTTGATTTCTTTTGCCTTGGATATCATCTCACGTATTTATATCAAAACTGTGGACTTAAAACTTGACTTCTTTTAGGTCACAAAAGAAACAGTGTTTAATTCATAGGTTTCACACACTTAGGACTGTGATTAATCCCTGGACTATTTCTTTATTGCATGCCCTACCCTGGAAGAGACGTGAAAGGTATAGAGTTATAGATGACTCAAATTTAAATGAGTTATATTCGTTTCCAGTATATATCTTTGATTTTATGGCTTAGGAAAAAAAAAGCCAAAAGCTTCTTTTTCACATTCAAAGGTAGTTACAAATCTTGAGAATTTTTAGGCCCCCATTACTGTAGCATGTTATCACTCACAATCTAACACGTTTGTCCTCACAAAATCTTTGTAAGGTATATTAACCCCATTGTCCAGAGAGGGGATTGAGGCATATGAATATGTCTGCCCTTCAGTTGGCGGTGTGATTGCAATGTGGGTAGCCATACTTGAACTCACTTTAATCCAGTGGCTAAAAACAACCATGAAAAAACAGTGGTACAGGCCCATCTAGGATTCTGGGTACATACTCATTTTGAAAAATGATACTACTTGCCAGCCCATACTGTTATTTTTAGCCAACCTAACTACATTGAAGCTAGCTTGTGCATGCCCACCCAAGATGCAACAGTACTTGCAAATGCAGGGTGGACAGACTCTTAATAACTTTCATAAGAACCTTCAGGACATCTTTGATGTAACAAGGAATTGAAGCTGAGTTTCCCAAGTTCTAAACTGGACCCTGAACCACTGCTGATGAACCACTTTCCTCTCTCTCACTGATTTTTCAAGGGAGTTGGACACTCAACTGACCTTAATGCCTTTGAAATTCTCTCCTTCAACATATGGTTGTGCTCATATTTCAACTGGTTTAACGTTTGTTGTAGCGGTCACTTCTGCTTCTCAGTGTGTTGTAAATGAGCTGATTAAATATACCACAGCCATTAACATCTACCAAATTCTGTTCTTCAGATTAAATTTTTTAAAAAAATCATTATTAATAAATAAACTGTTTGATTAATGGATTAGCAGCATCTTATTCTCAGTACCTGTAGTTCCTACTGCAAAATAAAGATTGTAAAGTCTCAGAGGGGTAGTCGTGTTAGTCTGTAACTTTAAAAACAAAAAAGAATAGGCTTTGGCAATTGGCAATTTTCCCTGCCTTTAACATCCACATTTTCACATCAAAAGCTATGAATGGGACACATCCAGCCCACTTAATTAGCCTCATTAACATGAGTCCTACAATTGACAGGTATTTCTTTTGTTGTTATATATATCTTGGTTTCTGTTATTTCCATTCCAACTCATCTGATAAAGTAGGTTTTTAACCACGAAAGCTCATGACACTATATATTTTTGTTAGTCCCTAAGGTGCCACAGGACTACTTGTTGTTTTTACAGAATGTAAAGTATCTCACTATAATACATATGTTAACATGATTTAAGCTAAAATGAAATTGAGATAATAAAAATGGAGAAATGCCACAGTATCCATGAAGTCCATGAGGAACTTGGGTATCGTTATTTATTTTGTGTGGGAGGCTCTCAGATACAGGGGTGATGTGTGGTTATATAAAATACTAAGAGTTGATAGGCAGAACAACAGATGAGAGAATGGTTCTTTAAATACTAACAATGGTATAATTGTTCAAGCATTGCTCTTACAGGAACAAAGAAAGTTGTTTAAATTGCTTACCTAATGAATAGGAAAAGTCACTGTTACTGTTTGACCACATTTCCTATAATTTATAAGCATGTTTAAATTTTATTTGCTCTAGTGTTATTTATTGCACTGCCAAAGCACAAAGTCAATTTGTATTTAAATATATAATACTCAGCTGAAGACTGTGCTACTGACTTGATTTCTTAGGTATGTGCCTGTCAATGATGGACTGATATGCATCTTCTCTTTGAGGAAAGATTACAACCTCCCTCCATAATTTATGATTTTTTTTCTCCCAGTGCAATCTGTCACAGATAATTTGGAGAAACTGAATAGATCCAATATCTAAACCAAACCAAACAAAAAACATGAGAAGCAATCATCAGATCTGAAAAATAATTTGGCAAAAGTAGTGAAATAATTTTTTTGCTCCTTTCTAAAAATGTTTCAGTTTGCTTCAAAGTTCACTGTGTTGATAATCTTTCTTGCTGATGAGCATCATATTTAATATATACTGGCAATATTAAACAAGAAATAATTCCTTCTAAATTCCTTTTTTGAAATATGCTTTAAATTATGCGAGATCAAAGCAGATTACAGTAAAGAACAGAACAGCAGAAGAGACTAAGAATAATGAATAAAGCCAAATAGTCCTTTTAATCTATCCTTAAGGATGCAAGGAATTTTTTTATATAGAGTAATACAGAATGTCAGATCTTTTAAAATGAGTTAAAATGTTGTGGGCCTCCAAATAGCACCTTAAACAGGAATCGGGGTATAGGTAACGTATTCTCAGGTGATGTTAGTCTGTTCTGTGTAATTGTTGCTTTCTTTATCAAGGCAGTAGCAGTTAGATTGCACTGCTAATGAGTCAGAGTCTTTTTTTAAGAGCAATTAGGGAAAAACATATCGTGGCATGCAACATGGATTCTGTTATTAAAGAATTTTATCTAGTATATATTTGAGAGAATTTGTCTGTGTGTATGTTCATCTGTCTGTTTGTTCAAGAACTACTTGTAAATAGTAAGAGCTAAGACCACCAAATTTGGTATACAGTTTCCTCTTATCATAACGTAAAACCCAGGTCCTGGTTTGGTTGTGACAGAAAAATGAGATGTGCCTGGAGTGGGATTGCTTCTCATAAAACCATACAGAAAAGAGACAAAATCACCAGTCAGGTGAAAGGGGCTGGCAGGGGATGCCTCAGCCCCAAGTTTCCCACCTCCCAGGCACCCTTTAGGGACAGCAGAGGAGCTGAAGCTCCCTCCTTCCTCCCAGTTTGTACCAGAACATTACTGGCTGCTCCCCTTCATCAGGGAATGAGGGAAAAGTGCACAGTTTGCAGCATTCATCACTCTGGCGGGGGAGTGAAGGGGAAGATGAACCTGGACCTGCCCCAGGGGACATGCACCCTTTTCCTGGTTGTGCCCACTGTCATTGTGGCGGCCATGGAAAGGTGCTTCTCACTTGGCCCCAAGCTGCTGCAGTGAGAGAGGACAAGGGTAGACCACTTTTTCTGGGGCAGCCTTCATACTGAACCCCTCATCTCCAGCTCTACCCCAGAGCAATGATTTAAATGAAAAAAAAAATTGAGTTAAGGGGCAAGCAATGCTGGATAAATCTTCCAGTACAACATATAAAATAGAAAACGTAACGGCTTCTGTTTTATGTTTCGAATGAGCAGTGTTGCTTCCTTAAATTCCCTAGAATCAGGTTTAGAACATTCAGTTGAAGAAGACTTCAAGTCACTGTTGACGTACCTTATCCAGAATAGAATAAAAGTGTTAAGTTGTAAGCAGAGCTAGTTGAGAGTTTTCTGTCAGAAAATGTCCTTTCTGCAAAATTAAACTTTTTCATGGGGATAATTTATTTATATTTCCAGCCAATTCTAAAGTATAACTGTAATGCTTCGATATGGGCTCAAGGTGCAAAAATCAGGTTAAGAGATGTGGCTTTCAGTTCTGCCTAACTCCCAAATTGGGTTCAATGCAATAGTGGTAAAATAAAATGAGCAGAGATGGAGAAGGTCTTAGAGGGCTGAATAAAGTTATGAATTGGAACAGAAAGAGTGGCTGTCACCAAGAGGGAGGAGCAGAAATAAAGACCAATAAATCAAAGCATTTTAAATGCATGCTTAAAGTTAGCACTTATGTAAATTATTGGCTATTCAGTATTTAAAAATGGACAAAAGCATGGAAGAAGAGGATGAAAAGTGGCTCTACACTTATGAATAAATGGGTTTTAAACATAGCAATGGCTGACAGTTTGCTGGACTTACATAGTTGTATTTAAATCAAGATGAGAGGGCATTTTCATAGAATCATAGAACACTAGAACTGGAAGGGACCTCGAGAGGTCATAGAGTCCAGTTCCCTGCCCTCACGGCAGGACCAAGCACCATCTAGACCATCCCTGATAGATGTCTATCTAACCTGCTCTTAAATCTCCAGAGATGGAGATTCCACAATCTACCTAGGCAATTTATTCCGTTTTTAACCACCCTGACAGGAAGTATTTCCTAATGTCCACCCTAAAGTTGCCTTGCTGCATTGTAAGCCCATTGCTTCTTGTCATATCCTCAGAGGCCATGGAGAACAATTTTTCTCCCTCCTCCTTGTATAGCTCATTTAGGTACTTGAAAACCACTATCATGTCCCCTCTCAGTCTTTTCTTTTCTAAACTAAACAAGCCCATTTCTTTCAGTTTTCCCTCATAGATCATGTTTTCTAAGCCTTTAATCATTCTTGCTGCTCTTCTCTGGAACTTCTCCAATTTTTCCAAGTGTTTCTTGAAATATGGTGCCCATAACTGAACACAATACTCCAGTTGAGGCCTAATCAGTGCAGAGTAGAGTGGAAAAATTACTTCTCGCATCTTGCTCACAACACTTCTGTTAATGCATCCCAGAATCATGTTTGCTTTTTTTTTGCAACAGCATCACACTGTTGACTCGTATTTTGGGGTATTATGGTGAATCTTTCATTTTGCAGTGGACTGAATTGAGGTTGTGCTGGTGAGTCATCTCATTTTTTTCTTTAATCTTCTTTTGCCTTGTGGTTATGATGAATTCCTTTCTACTTCTAAATTTCATATTTGTATAATCATTGGTTACAGAACATATTGGGACATCAGTATTCTAATGAACTCATTTTAGGTGTGCCTTGGCAAGTCAGTCCTGCAACATAAGTGTATGTGTATGTGGGTTTTTTTTTCAGTGTTAGCTTAGTTGTGGGAGTATTGTTTCTGTATGCACTGAGGTGGATAGTATATGTTAACTTTCATGCTGTTTTCAGTCATTTTAAAGCAACGGATGAGTAGAAATTGTTTTAATTAAATATCTGAGCTCTACAGAAACCACAAGAGAAGGGAAAAAAATGGAAACTAAGTGTTGTTTTTTTTTTTATAACTGAGCCACATAATTCACAGTCAAAAGTTATATATTTCTGAGAATTGAAACATCTTGTTAAGGGCTTTGAAATTATCACTAAAATCTTTAATTTTACTAAATTCAAAGGATTTTAATTCTTACGCATAACAATGATTTAGTTTAAAATACTTCCTTTCTTTCACAATTTATGGCAATTATTATCCTTTGTCTGTGGCAGTGTGCTATTTTTATCAGTATTTCACCAACTACATATCGCAATTTCTGTAGGCATACAAAGGGGAATTTTTGTCATTCAAAGTAAAATTTTATTAAATAAGGTCTATTTGTTCATGTGACACTATCTCATCAGAATTACCAGATGTTGCTCAAACTGTGTGCTCTTCCTTCTATTCTGTGATGAAGGTAAGAGGTGAACAGTGCTGAATAAAAATTGCATACTGTCCACAATCAATTTAAGAGAATGTGATAAAATGAAAACACATCACATCTGATGTCTAATTTGTTAATAGGAATTCAACAAAACATTAAAGAATCTGTGCTGTGAAAGGAAAATTGCTGTTTGTTAGACATTCCATTAGAACAACTTTAATGGATTCCATTTTAGATTAATCTATATTGAGAAATAGCCAGTTAATGTACATTTAAATAGATTTACTGTACTGTGGTATGGGATTTATTATATGACTGTGCAGTATAAACAGTTGTATATGTTATTTGTAATTACAAATATGAAAAAATACACATAAAGGAAAATGTTTGGATTGTTTTAAAATATTTTGTGCCATAATTTACCTAGGATGCATCTACACAGCACTCTAAACTTGAAATAAGATACGTAATTTGTGCTATGCAAATTGTGTATCTTATTTCAATTATATTTCTAAATAGATTATTTTGAAATTTGGCAATTCTACAGAGTGCCAAATTTTGAAATAATGCATTATTTTGAGACATCCTTTAACCCTTGTGGAACAAGTGTTACAGGGATGCCGGAACAGCGCCCGTTATTTTGAAAAATATTTCGATAACGTGCACATTTAAAAGATGCAGGTTAGCTATTTTGGGATACCTCCAGTATCCCGAAATGGCCCTGCCAGATGTACCCCTAATGTCTTACCAGTGAAGGGTTCTCTTCAGCTTCACAGACTTTAGTATAACATACAATTATCTCTCTTCTTGGGAGCTGAAGCAATTCTGCTTGAGGTACTTCCATTAAAATCAATTGAAATTTCATATACAGAAATCATGCCTTCAATAAAGAATCCCTCCTGAATGAATAAATAAATAGATAAATAGATAAATAAAATACAAAATGCCAAGAATAAATACCTGGTGGACAGGCAGAGTGATGATATGTGCTGAAATTGAAATTATTGTTAGACTTAATATGCTCCTAATACAAGTAAGTTATGAAATCTCAAGATCACAGACCCATTAGTTTGCTGACAGGCATTTATAAACTAGGAAGTTGCAGTGACTATTTTACTAAAATAATATAACATAGAAAATATTATTTGTTATATATGAACATAACATTCTACTTGGTGACACTTGCCAAATGTAGACTCAGGAGCATATGCAGTCTAATTCAACTCAGCACATTGTCTATGTAAAACCTTATGAATCATTTAAACCCTGAGAATGGTAAAAGATGGAGAGTATTTCACCCTTAATTAATAACATGATATCTTCAGTTTTTAACTCTGATTTTGCAATTATTCAACTAATATCCCTTCAGTTTATGAAACCTCTGCAGTTGCAAAAGTTGACCCCTGCAATAGAGGTCTAGAAATCAAAACCATGGTATGTGAGGACAGGTGGAAGGATGCAGTGAGAAGTTTGGGGCTTTTCTGCACTACCTGTGGTTGTATGAGGGACAGAGACAGGCTACAGAGGGGCCATTGCCATGATGGACTGCCAATAGCTAGCTAGGTAAATATACCCCAAAATGTCCCATTTACATATTCTTGCAATGCATGCACTTTCCTAGTATAATTCTCTCCTGTGCAAAGGGCCAACATAAGATCTATATAGGAATGAAATTTGAACACTTGCATAGGATTTCAGTGATATATAAACTTTGTGTTGGCCTTCTGCACCAGGATGAATTTCACCCTCGAAGGGAAAAGTGCAGTACTGGAGAATCTATTCATTCTTCACCCTATTTAAATAACAACACTTTTTAGAACTGTAACCATGGAAGGAGGAGACACAATGTGGCAGATAGTCTTATCATCAATTTTACTAAGCTGGAAATGTGCATACCATATTCATGAATAATGTATAGAGTATCTATGGATAGTGGAGGACAGAGTTCAAATATTTTATACTGAAAGTCTTGGAGTGGGAGAGAGGGAACTTGCAATGATTTTTTTAAAAAAAACCCTGACATTTGTAATCTGGCTGTTCCAAAATAAAAAACTGCTCTTCCAGAATTATTGTTATGAACTCAAGGAATAAACCTTCTGTGCTTGGGAAGATTTAGGATTATCTAAAAGAAGAGAGAATACCACCAAAAGCCAGAAAGATACCCCAATCCTTCCTTCACTATATCATGCAGAGTCACAATGGCCATTAACCTCTCCAGCACATTGGTTAGCAAACTGACCATGTTGGTCCAACTGCATATTGTATTATTGGTGTTGCCTTTAAACTTGTACATTAATGTATAGGTGCATATGCTGTTCAGTGTATAAATTAGAAAATATATAGAATGAGTCATGGGTGAGTTAATGCTACTCTTAAAAACCTTAACACTTTTATTTTGTACAGTGCCATTCGAACTAAGCCAATCTTCATATATTTCCCCAGTGTTGAAAATATAAGAGAGCAAAAAGTGAATGGTATAAATTACAGAATATTGCACAGTGAATAAATCAAAGCACTCAGCGATCAGGTCAGAAACAGCATGAGAAAGTAATTAAGCAGCACAGGCAAAGGAGAAAAATGTTTTAGGATGAGATCTGAAAAGAGCCAGAGAACATTCTGAGGTATAGAGACACAGGAGGGCTGTTCTAGATGGCAGGAACTGCAACGAATAAGGCTTTTGCATCAGCAGTGATATGATAATTTGAAGGGGGAGGCAGGAAAGAGAGGAGTAAAAAGAGATAAGGTGGAGAAGGTAGTTTATAATACTTAAAAAGAAAAGATTTAGTCTGAACATTTCCAATGGGCCATTCCACAGTTCACATCCTTTCTTCCCTTCTAGCCCAGAGAGAATATAGGAGACCACGAACTCACTCCAGGAGGTGCTCACCAGCAAGAGAGGACCAAGGTTGAGCCACTTAAACCACGTACACCCAAGGGATAATGCTTCCATGATTCCTGCTCCTCTCTTTAACTCCAATGTCCCAGAGAACACAACAAGACTGGAAAGCTGGTATTTCTGAAGTAGTGCACTTGGAGTTAGATGCCCATATTCCCTCACATGCCATAAAACCCACTAATCTTATAGGAAGGGATGAATCTTGTTTACAATCAGTGTACTCCAGCACAAACTCTAGCAGTGTACTCCCAGCTGCCCTTCAATTATAAAAATGTAGTGCAATACAATTTGGCATAGGAATTACTTGCTCTAAATGTGTTACCAGTTTTTTCCATTGTTTCCTGAGTGGTGCTCATAGACAAGCATCACTACTCAATGAAGAGAGAAAGCAATATCCAGAAATTTGGAAATGGTAGAGGTGAATAATGATTCTTTGTTTATATTTTCACCAAGAAGATTGGTGGCAATTTGGCACCTAATATAGTGATTGCCAGTTGTATTGGTCAATTGTGGAAGAACTTTGTACGTGTTAGTTTAGGGGTGGTGAGGCCTGCATTCTTTCCCCCCTTTCCCTTTTCCCTATATCTGATGAGCCAGAAGCAAGTCTTTGGGAACATACGCCACTTAAGATAAGCATTGTTGCCAGTATAGCAAGAACAAGTATAAGATAAGGGTAAAGGGCAAGAACGCATAAACAATTCTGTTTACCTTAACGTACTGATCACGTAAACAGGGCCAAAGAACAAGTAGATCCAGAACAGAACCAGATCAATAACTAACAGCTAAGCCGTACATCAGCACGTAATGAGTAACCCCTGGAAATTTCCAAACTGCAAAACAAGGCAGGAAAACTGTATTTAAGGCTGCCTCAGGGCCTAGCAAATCGAACCATACCAATGGGCTTTGGATACCGGTGCCTCGGAAGCTGAGACAACCTCCCACTTCGTCCGCAGCCTACCCAGGGTTCCAGACTTGCAGAAAGGGACGTAAGATATGCCGCTTCTTTGTTATGTTGTTCTTCCATTTATGGGGCACAGCTGTTAGCTGTCAGGAAATAAACTACTTGTGTTTGACAGATACCTATGTGGCATATTTTGTACTTTGGGAACCCAGTGTCGGACCTTAGACTTACTCTGGCCGGCTACACCAGTGAAAATAGGGCATGTTCAGAAGCAAAAATAGAGAAAGAACAATTTAAAATTGATGTACGACAAGTTAGATGTCTTCAAGCTTTTATGATTAAATGCATCCTAGAATACTCAAGGACCCGACTAAGGAAATATCTGAAACATTAGCATTATCTTTGAAAAAGTCCTGGAAGACAAGAAAGATTCCAGAATACTGGAAAAGGGTAAATATAGTGCCCATCTATAAAAAAGAAAATAAGGACAACCAAAGAATTATAAACCAGTCACTCTTACTTCTGTACTGGGAAAATTAATGGAGCAAATAATTGAGTCAATTTGCAAATATATAGAAAATAATAAGATTAATAAAAAAGACTCAGCATGAATTTGTCAAGAACAGATCATGTCAAATCAACCTGATAACTTTCTTTGACAGGGTAACAAGCCTTGTAGATAGGGGAAAGTGGTAGATATGCTATATCTAGACTTCGTTGTAGTCCTGTACAACCTCCTCACTAGCTAGAGAAATACAGCTTAAATGGAGCTTCTGTAAAGTGGGTATATAACTGGTTGCCCAGACATAAGAAGTGGGGCTCTGCAGGGATCATTTCTGCATCTGGTTCTGTTCAATATCTTCATCAATGATTTAGATAATAGCATAGAGAGTACACTTCTAAAGTCTGCAGGTGATATTAAGTTTGGAGGGGTTGTAAGTACTTTGGAGGAGATTTTGAATTATAATCCTATCTGGACAAATCAGAGAAATTGTCTGAGGTAAATAGAATAAAGTTCAATAAGGACAAATGCAAAGTACTCCACTTAGGAAGGAATAATCAGTGTGAACATAAAAATGGGAAATGGATAGCTGGGAAGGAATAGTGCTGAAAAGGATCTGGGGGCCATAATGTACCACAGGCTGACTATGAGCCAACAGTGTGATATTGTTGCAAAAAAAAACCCATTCTGGGATATATTAGCAGGAGTTTTGTAAGTAAGAAACTACCAGTAATTCTTTTCTTCTACTCCACACTGATTAGGCCACAACTGTAGTATTATGTCCAGTTCTGGGCACCATTTTTCAGGAAAGATGTGAACAAATTGGAAAAAATCCAAAGAAGAGTAAAAAAATGATTAATGGTTTAGAAAATATGACATATGAGAGAAGATTGAAAGAATTGTCTTTGTTTAGTCTAACAAGGAGAAGATGGAGAAGGGACATAATAACAGTTGTCAAGTATGTAAAAGATTGTTACAAGGAGAAGGGAGAAAAAATATTCTCCTTTACATCTGATACAACAAGAAGCAATAGACTTCAGTTGCAGCAAGGAAGGTTTAGATTGGGCATCAGGAAAAATTCCTAACTATCAGGGTGATTAAGCACTGGAATAAATTGGCTAAGGAGGTTGTGGAATCTTTGTCATAGAAGATGAGCAGGTTAGACAAACACCTATCAAGGCCAATCTAAATGGTGCTTGGTCCTGCCATGAGTGCAGGGGACTGGACTTGATGATCTTTCAAGGTCCCTTCCAGTCCTATTAGTCTATGATTGAGGGAATACTTGAAAGCGATAGTACTTAAAAGAATAGTAGGCTTCTTGACTCCTTCCAGTTCAGAGATTTGTCCCTGTAGATGAAAAATTAAGAACAACTGAAAGGCACAGGACCATGTTTGATTCTTCTATCTTCCTACTTAACAAAACCCTCCAAATATTTGGGAGTTGTGTCACCTTAAAGAGATAGATCAAGTTTTGATTCTGGGTGCCATTTTGGTTATTCTTATTGTAACTAAAGTAAGACACCCAGTCCCAGTTTCATACCATAAAAAAGAAGCATACTTAAACTCATATGATTAAAATGGCTCAGTTTGTACCACCCTCCTTATAAATGCCTGTCATAACTGTTCGCAGAAATAAACAAAGATTAAAGCTAGACTTGAAAAATAAATAACATTTTTCAACCATTTTCACAAAGTTTATTTTGTCCATTTTAACAATGGTAAAGGTTTGTTTTTAAATGTTTAAAGTTGCACATGTACATGAAAAATGAAACTTAGTAAGCAGTTGTTACAAAAATGACCAAAAATATAAGAATGTAAAATTTAAAACTATATCTTTCTGAGGGCTGTGCCAATTTACAAAATAGTGCATATGTTTGGGTTTTTTGTTTGTTTTTGTTTTGTCAATTATATGTAGTCAGGAAGGTGATTTCATCCGCAGCTGTGGCAGCCAGATTTCTACAGGATATAGTGATGGCTGTGATGGTGTCTTACGGTCTGTTAGGTTAATGATCCATGTGCAAAAAAGGATTTACATGACAGGCCCAAGCTGTTACATTCTGGTAAATAATGCATGTTTTCAAAATTAGCATGCATGCATTCCCAAATAATATTTACCTAGTCGACTGTATCTATTCAGAAGAAACTGTTAGTCCAGATACATTTCAAAATTCGTATGTGTACCAAACATGGTTTTATCCCATAGAATGTAACGGCTCTAAAAGTAGCATCCAAAATGTTATTAGTCTATCAAGTTGACCCTTAGACTTTTAAAAGTAGGGTAATAGAATGTATAACATCCCTATAAAAAGTCATTTAACATTAAGACAGTAATGTGTATTGAACTAAGTAAATATTTTCAGAGTTCATCATTACCTGTCACTCTATACACTTTTGAATTTAGGAGGGATTTCATTTTATTGGAACAAGTTTTTTTTAAACCTTGAGAGAGAATGTAATCTTCCACAACTTGAAAAGGAGGGCAGTCTAGCTATGTCTACACTGCAGAGTTTTTGTGCAAAAATGGCTGTTTTTGTGCAAACACTTGAAGGAAGTCCACACTACAAGTGCGTTCTTGCACAAGAAAAAGTGCAGTTAATCGTAAGAACACAGGGCTTTTTTCGCAAGAGTTATTCCTCTTTCTACGAGGAATAAGCCTTTTTGCGCAAGAACTCTTGTGAAAAAAGGCATGTGTGGACAGGCAACAGGGGATTCTTGCGCAAGAGAGCATCCACACTGCCATGGATGCTCTTGCGCAAAAGCACATTTCTTGCCCAAAAGCACATGATAGTGTAGACATGCTCTTGTGCAAGAACATGTTCTTGCACAAGAAGCCCACAGTGTAGACGTAGCCTCATTGTCTAGACTGGCAGGGGAAAAGGGGTAGTGGTTCCTTTAAGGGTCTCCACCCCACTCCTTAGGGCTGAGGTGAAAAAGGGTGGCTGGGAGGTAGGGGAAGAGATCATCTGGACAGGTGGAATTCAAGTAAGCCATTATCTCCTGTGCATCCAGAGGAGGGGATATAAATGCTGTCCCTCCTGTGTGAAGCC
Organism: Rafetus swinhoei; assembly: GCA_019425775.1. Taxonomy (NCBI): domain Eukaryota; kingdom Metazoa; phylum Chordata; order Testudines; family Trionychidae; genus Rafetus; species Rafetus swinhoei. Next base: position 33,971,825 of record CM033443.1, on the reverse strand, counting down.
TCTCTCACACCCAGATTAGCAGTTCCACCCTTTTACTCCTGGAATGAGTATAGGTCTGGAAGCTTAGGTCTGATGTAAGCATTGTGTTAGCTTCCTTTTTTGGGACTGAAAAGAAATTTCTCCCCCACAGCCCGATTTATCAGAGCAGGATTGGATTCCCCTTTCCTATAGCAGCTCAGGGACCTTGTCATGTACGTCAGAACATAAGGTAAAAATGGTTTAGCATGTGGCAGGTGTCTAGTACAGGAACTTGTTTAACAGGTTCCAAGTTGCCTAATAAATTGGAATTGTGAATGGATTTACAGGGAAGGCAAGAAAATTCTGTTTCTGTCCCTGTCCAATTGAAGTTGCTTACCTATCAGAGGCACAGACAGATATTCAGGGGGAAATGTTAGATTATCCCTGTGGTTCCTGGTTTACAAGTCCTGTAAAATGATATGGAGGCAGACTCTCAACTAATGTACATTTTAAATACTAAGGACACTGCTGAAAATATCCAGGCTTTGTCAAGTGAATTAGTTCTTTAAATTTTGGAACCTAAGTTTTAGCTCTGTCCAATTAATATAGAATTTGGGCTACTATGGACTGTTTTCATTTTTAAATCCAGAAAAAACATCTGCAGTAAAGATTAAATATACTGACTGGCTTTGCAGAGATGAGTAGGTCATTCCTGCGCAAGAAGCCTGCAGTGTAGATGTAGCTATAGTGTTTGCAAAGTGTTTCCTTTTTCTTCTTGATAAATGTGGTGTTTCAGGAATAAAGAAGTTGCTTGTGCTCTATGTCTGTAGTTCAACTAAGTGAAGTCAAGGATGTGGAAAAGTCAAACAAAACCCTTTGATCCCTTAGAGTGGTATAATGCACAGCACATTGACTTTCAGCTGTGGTGCATTTGATGTCCAGGGAACAAGTAGATTAATATAGCATAGTTTTATCAGTTTTGGAGTAGGAAGTAAATGAAGAGACCAGGCGTGTAATTGAATGTTACACTAATAGGTTATAACTGGTCTTGTGAGCTTATAAACTGTCTTCATGCTCTAATAAATAAGTACAGTTAAGATGTTACAAACCTGAATATACTGGCAGTGTTTCAATTGAAAAAAAATGTTAAGTTCACAGTGTGTGGTGTTAGCTTTTAAACTTACTTGTCAATTTTCAACAGAATCCAAAATATCATCTGTGAAGACTGAAATTGAAATTACATTCCACCAAAAAGTTTTATATTTTATTGTATTTGTACCTCCTCATATACCAATAGTAGAAGAGATTTGTGAAAGCCTACAGATTCTTGCTATGAAAATTAAACTTAATCCCCAGCCTTGCAAACACTTAAAATGTGGTCAAATATAAGCATGTGAACAGTCCCATTGAGTTCATGTGGACTACACAACATGCTTAAAAGATAAGTGCATGCATGTATGAATACATATTTTTTCCCCCTCAGAACTGGCACCACATTGTATTTGTAAACCCTCCAGTTCTGAAAAGCATGTGCCTTTTCCTAAACAATCTGTCAACTGCCTCACATTGTGATTCAATATTAAATATCTCTCAAAGAAACAAGTTTAAGAGAAAAAGAAAAGATTTCAATTCTTCTCTGTCCATAATGGCTGATGGCTTTGAAACCTATCATGCAGCTTGCAACTATGTGTCTTTGGGTGGTTTATATATTCAGGAGACTGCTGAAACATTTGGACCTTGTTATTTCTTTTGTTTGTTCTCCCTGTTAGCAGTGTCTCTGCTTCTCCCTTTCTGACCTTTCATCTTTCTTCATTTCCCTTCCTTTTCCTATCACCCCCACACTTGGATTTTCTTTCTCTCAGTGAAATAAAGAACAATTTTTAGAGGTGTTTTGTGGTCTCATAGAATGTTTTTTGTTCATTCTCCGTCTTTATGCTCACCAGTATATTAGTCTTGCCTGTGCTACACAGTGTAAACAGACATCTTCTAAATCTGCATGTTTGTCTATCCTAAGGCACATTATTGTGTTATCTGGTTGTGTGTAAATCCCAGATTTACCTGTGGCTAGAATTACTTTGGACTGCAAACACATAGCATACTAGGTCCAAGCCAGCTCCTGCTGGGTTTTAATTTTTAATCTATTGACTGTCTATAATCTGATTCCCATGTGCTTGCCATTTTGCCGAGCTGACCCTTGCTTTCTCCTTTGCATCTTGATACTGAGCTGTCTTACTGGCTACACTAGAAATAAAGGAAGAGGAGACAACAGGGCCTTGAAAATTGGTATATATACCAAGCTCTTCTTCTATTACTTTTGCATGTGGTGAAGTCTAGCCTCTTTGCCTCAGTACTGCTTAGTCATCTCCTAGCACCCTGGTAATGCAAAGTCAAGACTCTGACTACAGGGAATGAGGTTGGCACAAGTCCAGACAATTGCTAAGATGATGCCCTGACTGAGCCTCAGTGATGAAGAACTGAGAGGGTTAATTATTATAAAAGTAGTTTATGAGCTGAAGAGAGAGTATTCAAAAAGGGGGAGGGGGCAAGTCAGAACAAAGCAGCTAGATTTATAAACCAACTAGTGAACCTCCATCCCTAATTAATATAGGGGTAATATGATGGAAGGACTTAGGTGCCAAGGACTCTAGCTGTTAAATTGTGTACGCAGCATACATGTTAAAATGTGATTGCTGGAAAACGTACAAAGACAAAATTCCAGTGATCATGTTGAAATAAACAAAAGTCTGTACTGAACTAATGTTTCAATAAAATGCCTAAGTAACATATGTCTCAACCTGGCTGGATTCCTAAATTGGTAGTAAGAGACTTTAATTATATGATTGATGGGAGCTTCAGAAGAGAACTCAGAATCCACCATGACTGCAAGGTCACAAACATTAGCTGAAGGGTAAAAAGTACTGTATGACTGAAATACTAACCAACCACAGCTGACAGCAAAGACTCTCTGCACTGGAGAACCAATCAATAGCACACGTTAGCTGAGTTCCAGCTGGTATTACTTTTAGTGAAAATTTTGAAGACCTTGGTTCTGTCTCAGAAAATTATGCAAAACTTCCAGCTACTTCATAGAATCTGTAGACTGGTGAAAAAAAGGTTCCTTTGACTGGGTATTCAGAGAATGCTCAGTATTAGTGCATAAAGAATAAAAAACTCTCTTTTTTTATGATTCTTTCACCCTTACACAAAACCTTTTCGGGTGAAAGCAATAGGTGCTTTATAACAATGAGAAAACATGACTTTTTTAAATTTAATCCTTTGCAGCTGCCATATGCCATGTTGCCAGAGACCATGCGAATTGCCAATGTAAAAATGGTAGGTTATATTGCATTCTTATAATCAATTATTTGATCATTTCCACTTAGCTCTCAATGAGAACCTTATGAGGGGACCCATGTAGAACACGATTGATTCCTCCAGCTTCTGGCAATCACACTGAGCCATACAGGTTGAATGAAATCCTGCACCCATTGAAGCCAATAGCAAGACTCCCAGGGACTTCAGTAGCATCAGGATTTCATCTGTGGTTATGAGTGAGGATAGATCCTAAGCATTTATTGAACTACAGGGCAGTAACCTTGTGTTTGCATAGGGTGACCATATTCCCCTATGCTGAGTACAGGACACCTGGTAAAATTACTCAGATTCTAGCCAGTTGAACAGCAATCAATCAGAACTATGTAGCACAAATGTTCAAAATAACATTATGCTGACTGAGCGCCCATCAAAAAGAGATACTGTGTTATTATAACATTTGTAATAACATTGATCATAGGTAAAAAAATTAACAGTATATACTACAGCGCAATGCTTCTTGTGGACTCTGTTTGTCATGTGAAACAATTTTTGAAGGATCTGCTTGTTTTTCAGCAACTTGTCATCAAACGTAGAATAGTTTAGGTCAAAATTCACTCCCAGAAACAAAATAGCCTCATGGTAGAAACACTGAGATGTGATTTTTCAGGTGACCAAACTGCATTCGTTAGTGAAATGACATGTTCAAAGGGGGCTGTGGTGCCTGGCAACACAAAACAAACTCAACTTCCTTTGCCAGATTGTAGTATTCTACTGCTTAATTATCCCATTATTGAAAAACATTCCACCACCTTTCAAAAATGGCTTTTCTGAGCACTCAATGCCAGGTTTCAACTGTTCCACGTACTTGAAAGATGTTGAATAAAAATTCTTCACTACATGGTAAAATTCCTGTTTATTTTCCCACCCTTAACTAAGGATGTAAGTAACAAGTCGACTATCCATAAGCATATGCTTATTGGATAGTCGACTAGTGACTTGACTAGTTGCTTCCCCGCCTCCCACTTGCTGCCTCTATTAGAGAGAGACAGCAAGGAGGGAGCAGGAGCTGGTGCTGGGGGGAGCCAGCTTAAACGTCAGTTCCCCCCAGCACTATCTCCATAGAGGGAGCAGGGGCACAGCAGGAAACTGGTGACGCTTCTGCCTTTGAAATGTAGCAAGAGCAAGGCTTTTGTTCAAGTAATCCCGTTTACCCCATGCATTACTGGCTGTGCGAGCTTGAGCCCCTGCCACTCATGGCTTGGAGACAGGGAGCAGGGATCGGGGTTTCAAAGGGGTGCATGTATGTGTGTGTGTGCTAGGTATTCAAGGGGGCACTTCAGATCAGAGCTTCAGTCTGGGGGGTGCTGGGAATTCAGTGGAGGGGGTGACAGTAGGATCAGGACTTCAGCCCCATGGATTGGGGATTCAGCCTAGGGGTGCTGGGAATTGAGTATGTGTGTGTGGCTGGGGATTGAGATTTCACACTGCAGCAGGAGCCAGGGATCAAAGCTTCAGCCCTGTAGCCTGAAAAGGCTGGCAGATTCCCCTTCCCCCATTTTAGGGTGCACATGGGGAAGGCTGACACATACTTCTAACTTACTCCCACACACCCTTACCCTGCTCTCCTACACAGGCTGCCTCTTCCCCTACTGGCTTCCTGTCCTTCTGGTTGTACACCCTGCAACACCTGCTGGTCACTGCCTGTCCACATTCACCCACCGGGAAGCTACCCATTTTTTTAAAAAAGAAGCAGGACACCTGGAAAAGGGCTTAAATAAGGGATGGATGGTCAGCCTATGCTTATATGTGCTGTGCTATGTTTTAGTTAGTCTGACTAACTCTTCTGTGAACTCTAAATCATTACAGCAGGAATTTTTTCTAGTGGATCATTTGATTAAGAATCCCTTTTAAATATTGGCCTCTGTGCCCAGGAAGGATTGGTAACAAATCCTTTCTTCATGATTTTGGTTTTTAGGAAGCTTCACATTAATACAGGTTGAACCTCCTAAATCCAGGACCTTCTGGTTTGGCAACATCCGTACTCCAGCAGGACCATGGATATTGCTGAACCAGAAAGCCCTGGCGCCCAGGAGTGCCAGGTGGAGCAGCAGCAGGACCGGAGAGCCAGGAACCCAATCTCTGTATAATAGTGATTATACAGACATGGTTATAATCTGACAGCCCTTCTTCAATGTTGCTGTATCACCTTTGTGTGTGTGTGTGTGTGTGTGTGTGTGTGTGTGTATCATCTTTGTGTGTGTGTGTATCATCTTTGTGTGTGTGTGTGTGTGTAGTAGTAGTAGTCTTGATGCCCAAGAAACTAAATACTGTACTTTTGGAATATTTTCTATGTCATCTTTTGGCAGGTCTTTGAACAGTCACTAATGGGGAAAAAATGACATGACTGAAATGAATCTGCAGAATCGAGGTTTAAATTCCAGTTTAAATTCTGTTTCAGATTTGAATTCAGATTTGAAACACTACATTATGCAGTCCAATTATTCAAAGTAATGGTGAGAGTGCTTGTTAGCTGAGTTATAGTTTCACTTGAGAATGTTTGTTCTTTCAGATTTTCCTTTATTTTTTTCTTTGGTTTTTAATTTTTTTTTTCCTCCTCATGACCAAAGCCATAAAGACAAGTAGAAATATTCCATTAATTAGGGACAATTTATCTTCTATATTTCTGAATATCTTTTCACAATTAATTTATTAATGTGTCCAATATATTGATATTCATGATGATAGTTATAATATAACAAGATAACTAGGATCAGGCAATTGGAGCATGAGGAATAGTTAATAGACTATTAACTATTTGTCTTTGTCTTGGTATATAGAAAGAAGGACAGTAGACACTTGATATGGATTTTCATTGGGCCACAACTTTATTATATAAATGTTTGGGACTACCTGGCAGATAAAGTGTACTGTGCAGTCAAAACTATTTTTATTTAAAACATTACTCAGGGCTTCTAACAGCCCTCATTCATTTTCCAGACAGATCCTCCCAGTCAACCCATGGCTTGGACCTAACCATTCACTCCTCTAGAAGGAGGGTTAAGAGAGGCTATGGAAACACAGGGGAGGAGAAAGTAGTTGGCTCCCTTCCATACCAATCATTGGAGTCCCCAACCTTCCTCCCCATTCTGTTCCTTTATCCACTACCATTTTTAAGCCATTTACCAGGCCACTTTTCTGGTCACTGGATACTGTCTCTATGGAGTTCCTGCACTGGATATCTGCTACAAGAGGTGCCAGTAATTTGCTAGGCTGCCTCTCCCTTCAGTCCAGGCAGTTTCTCAGATTTCTCTCATTTACCTCTCTTACAGAAGCCCTAATAAGTGAAGCCCCCTTTCTCCTGAAAAAAATCCATTGTCACCATGCCAGGATGGTCAAGAGGCCACTGGGTTGTTCTCAAACATCAAGAGGCATCTGGGTTATCCTTGACTAGGTACCGCAACAAGTGCCCTCCACAGTGCATAGTATAAGTGACCAATATTCTGAATCCTTAAATTGAAAACTAATTTAAAAAAAAAGAAACAATTTTTCATGTCCCCGGCACCAAGAATCTCCATGCCACAGACTCCATCATATGCTGCAGTTCTATAGAGCCAGCAGCATCTGCTCGGGTTCATTGCTAGCTCCTTTCATAAGCTCACAAAATCTGTCAAATTGGAAATGAGACAAGGCATCTGCTGTGCCATCATCCACGCTTGGCACATGCTTGGAAGAAAAACAGATGTTGAAACTTAAACACTGTAGAACCAAAGGCCTTCACGAACCTCATAATCCTGTGTGATTTGGAAGTTTGATGATTGATAACTTATACCATTGCCATGTTGTCACACCAGAAGCACACCCGTTTATTAGTACTGGTCCCCAAATAACCACTGCAGCTGAAATGGGAAAAACATTTCAAGAAAGTCACATCATGCACAATCCTGTTTTGTGTCCACATAGCAGGCCATTTATGCGCACACCACCTGCCTTGATAAAACACCTCAAAACCTGTACCTCCTCCAGTATCTGACTGGATTTTTAACCCCCTAGTAGTAGCCATTCCTCCTTCAACAATGATACCCTATTAAAGTGACTCAAAAAACCTTTCCATGTCTTTAAATCCTCCTACATTTCTCTAGTGACCCTTATGTAATGGTGTGGCCTACAGGCAAAGTTCAAATGCCTGAGAAAAGATTGCAGATCTCACAGAATGAGTTTCTTGATTCCTACTGACCTCCTGAACAATCCTAATGGTTCTTGAAGCTTATCCTGTGGGAGCTGCAATATGCCTTCCCTGGTCTCCAACTCGATCACCAGGTTGGTCAATGAAGTAGAAGGGCTTTCTGCTTTTACTTCTCTTAGAGGTACCCCCAACTGTTAGCCAGGACATGAAATATGTCCAACTGGTGCACGCAGTCATCTGGACCTGCAAACAAAAAAATCATCCAAATAAGGGACTGCTTAAGAACATAAGAATGGACATACTGGGTCAGGCCAAAGGTCCATCTAGCACAGTACCCTGTCTGCTGACAGTGGCCAATAACAGAAGCCCCAGAGGGAGGGAACACAACAGGGAATAAACCATGTGATTCCCTCTCCTGTCATCCATTTATAGACAAACAGAGGTTAGAGACACCATTCCTACCCATCCTGGCTAATAACCATCGAGGGACCTAACCACTATGAATCTATTTAGCTCTTTTTTGAATCCTGTTAAAGTCGTAGCCTTCACAACATCCGTTGTCAAGGAGCTCCAAAGGTTGACTGTGTGCTGAGTGAAGAAAAACTTCCTTTTGTTTGTTTGAAACCTATTCATTTCTTTTGGTGATCCCTAGTTTTTATATTGTGGGAATAAGTAAATAATTTTTCCTTATTCATTTTTTCCACAGCAGTCATGATTTTATAGCCCTTTATCATATCCCCCCTTAGTCTCCTCTTTTCTAAGTTGAAAAGTCCAAGTCTTTTTAATCTGTCTTCATATGGGACCTGTTCCAAACCCCTAATCATTTTTGTTACCCTTTTCTGAACCTTTTCCAATGCCAATGTATCTTTTTCGAGATGAGGCGACCACATTTATATTCATTATTCAAGATGTGGGCATACCATGGTTTTATATTGAGGCAATAAGATGTTCTCTGTCTTATTCTCAATCCCTTTTTTTTAATGATTCCTAACATTCTATGTGCTTTTTTTGACTGCCACTGCACATTGAGTGGATGTTTACAGAAAATTATCTACAATGACTCCAAAATCTCTCTCTTGAGTAGTTGTAGATAAATTATAGTCCCCATCATATTGTATGTATAGTTGAGATTATTTTTTCCAACATGCATTTCTTTACATTTCTCAACATTAAATTTCATTTGCCATTTTGTTGCCCAATCACTTAGTTTGGTGAGATCTTTTTGAAGCTCTTCACAGTCTGCTTTGGTCTTAACTATCTTGAGCAGTGTGGTATCATCTGCAAATTTTGCTATCTCACTGTTTACTCCTTTCCACTGCTGCCTGGAGCTCCATTCTCTCCCCGGTGGCTTCGCTGCCACCTGGGACCTCCTCTTTGTCCCCAGTGGCTTTGCTGCTGCCTGGGGTCTCTGCTACTGCCTGGTGGCTCCACAGTCCTCCCAGAAGCCCTGCTGCCACCCAGTGGCTCCATGCTCCACTAAGCGGCTCTGCTGCCACTTGAGGGGCTCTGTGCTCCTCTTAGCATTTCTGTGCTTCCCCTCCCCACCAGCACAGGGCTATGGCCCAGCCCTGCTGCTGCTCGCCACGAGGACAGGGAGATATGCTCCCTGCCCCCAGGGACCAGCGGCTCTATGTTCCCCACGACAGCTCTGGTGCCCCTGGAGCTCTGTCTTTGGCCCCCTAGTTTGGCAACACTCCAGGCCCCAGCCCAGTGGCTTATCCCCATGAGTACTCTTATGGGGGAGGAGGGTCACCCAATGTTGCCAAACCAGGGAACTCCAGATTACGGAGTTTCAACCTGTACTTATGGGAAAGTCCTAGTTTTCACAACCTCTTCTGGCAAGGAGTTCCACAGGTTGACTGTGCACTGAGTGAAGAAAAACTTCCTTTTGTTTGTTCTAAGCCTGTGCCTATTAATTTCATTTGGTGACTCCTAGTTCTTATATTGTGAGAATAAATAAATAACTTTTCCTTATGCTCTTTTTCCACACCAGTCATGGTTTTATAGACCTCTATCATATCCCCTCTTAGTCTCTTACTTGGTATGGTCCTGCTGCCCGCACCAGTGCCCAGCAGAACATTGTACTACATTTTTCAAATGCTGCACAGGATACAGAACAGCTCATGGCATAGCCTTGTCAAAATACAATTGTCCCTCAAAAAAGAAACCCAAAAGGTCAAAGTTCAGTGGGAGCACTGACAGTAGTCAAGCAGAGACTTGATATTGTACTTAGCCACTAGCGTCCCAGGCCACAAGCCCTACCCATATGAACTGCTTTGTCAATGGAGAAATAGCACATGGAACTTAGTGCTGGGTCTATTCCTTTGTCAACAGAGCCTCTTCGTGGGTGCAACTGGCGATGACTTAATAGGTAAGTCTTGTTGGGGACCAAACCGGGGGGGAAAAACTCAAGTTTTCTATAGATAATTGGTCAAATCACCTAGCTGCTCTTATCTCATATAATTCCTATGTAATCTTCCCTTGAACAAAAGGCCCCATTCCAGTTGCTGACTTGAATTTTTTTGATGTCTCATGAGTCCTATTCACTGCAAAGGGGATCCAAAATCCTACAGTAAACCCCTCATAAATATGCCCCATCTTTGTTAGGATAATCCCATAGGAGAACCCTTAACACATCTGTCCTAACTGGAGGGTGCCCATGCCCATTACTCCACCCTCAGCATGCCACCCTCCTCAGCTTTTGTGCTGTGTCCCAGACCCTGTTCTAACTGAGCCATATTTGCCGCTGGCACATGAGCCACCCCCAGTCCTGTTTCTTCCCTGTGATCATCGCTCATGGCTCTGGCAAGAACAGGCTGAATTTGTCCCAAAACATGCCTCACAAAGGGTATGTCTAGACTGCATCCCTCTGTCGGCAGAGGGATGCAGTTTAGGCAGGTCGACATTGCAAATGAGGTGGGGATTTAAATATCCCGCACCTAATTTGCATAACAATGGCCACCGCATTTTGCCGACTCAGCACTTTGTCAGCAAAAAGCAGAAGACTAGCGGGGGATCTGTCAAGAAAGAAAGCTATTTTCGACAGATCCTGTAAACCTCCTTGCAGGAGGCATAAGAGATCTGTCGAAAAAGGCTTTCTTTCTTGACAGATCCCCCTCTAGACTGCCACTTTTTGCTGACAAAGTGCAAAGTGACAGAGGGATGCAGTCTAGACATACCCAAATATGCCTGAATGTACAGGTGCTGTGAAAACAGCCACCATCGTTAAACACCCAAAAAATATTATTATGTGACTAAGGCCCTGACCAAGCTTGCTGTGGTATGAACAGAACACTGTTTGTATGTACTCCTAGATTAACATGGTGAACCACCACTCCAACCATAGTCTGTACTGAGGTATGTCCCACCAGATCCCAGTTTGTGTTGCTGCCCATACTCAAAACTGTACCTCATAATTAAACCAGGACATTCCCCCCAACATATTGTGTGCCCACCTGATTATGTCCAGGTACTTGAACAAAGCAAGGCTTCTCTCTGGCAGGACAGGGCTTCTCAGCTGCATAGATAAGGAAGGCAGACTTCCATTCTTTCCATGTTCTAGGCACTCTTGGCCAGCACCCTGTTTTGCTTGCTTTGCCGCTGTTTATTTACCTTTAACACTTCCCTGTTCAATAGGGATAATATGTCCACATATTCACCTGTCCGGATTTTACCTCTAGTTGTATTGAGTAGTGAACTGCCATTGGGTCAGCCATGCCAGCATGGCCGTACTCAGGACTGGATGGGTGGGTAGGGATAGGTCATAGACATTGAGTCTTTCACCTCCCGGTCACAAGCTGAAGTGCAGGTTAGCTTCTTTGAAGGTAAAGTTAGTCATATTTGACAGGTGTTCAAGGAGTATGTAAAAAAAAAAAAAGTCAGTAGCCCAATTCCATTTCAGCTGCATCTGTATCATATCATCTTCCAACCCAAAGAAAAGACAACCCTGCACCTCACAACTACCATCATAATTGTTGCATTTGTTCCCATTATTATGATGCCAAGATCTGAGTGTGATAGGAAAATAAGCTTCCCTTTTACCTTCAGCAAAGCCCAACCAAATTAGGCATGTGAGGGCCTCCTTCTATGTCTGTACTGATGTAACCCACACACCACCTGGCTGTGGTGTATACTGTCTCATCTAGTGGCATCGAGACCACTTACAGAGAGAATAATGAGCTTGCTCTACAGCCTTAGCTGACAGCCAGTACTGTCAGCATCACAAGTTGGAGCTTGTCCAGGATTTCAATTGGGAAGTCTCTGAAGCCTGTGATGTGCTTCCTCAGCTAGGGGAAGTACATAACCCACACACCTTCTGGGTGTGGTGTAGTGGCACCAAGGCTACTTACAGGGAGAATAATGAGGCTGCTCTACAGCCTTAACTAATAGCTAGCTGGCTTTTAGCTCATGTGGTAGAAACTCATACACTAAACTCCAGAGGTACCAGGTTTGATTCTATCCACAAACGGGATCTGTCAGTGTTATACTGTGATCTAAGGCTCCAGGATTGTCACTGCTTTTTACAAGCTTTAAATTCAATGTAAACAATGTTTTGCTTTGCTTTATTTTGTTCTGTTGAAAAATATCCCTTTTTGGAAGAGGGCGTGGAGGTTTTAATTATTTTTAAAATATCAAATATAACATTATTTCTCTCTCTCTCTGTATATGTATTTATATACTGTATTTTCAAATGTGCAAAATACTGCTGGTGGCACATGACTAGGAAGAAATACTGATCTGTGCCCCCCTACTATTTTTCAACAAGATAGGCTGACACATGCTTCCCACCTGACATATAAGACCCAATATGATTCCTGTTGAAGTCCATGGCAAAATAGATTTTAAAAGTCTGAATAAAAATAAAACCGCTCCAGACGTAATGATAAAAGTAATATAGAGACAGATCTTCAGTGAGAGTAAGCCTCCATAGCTACATTAGCTTCAGCGCAATCACCTCAGCTTACACCTGGTGAGCATTTGGCCCATAATCATTTAGATCAGCTGAATTAGAACATTTGAGTCACTGTTCCCAGCTACAGAGAAATGGTAATGTAGTCCAATTTTTTGATGTCATAATCAAACCATAACCACAATTATATTGGAGCAAGTGACTGTACTCTTTGAGCTACATTCGATTACCTCTTTAAAATGAGCTTTTATTCACAAAATACATGTGGAAAAGGTACTTGAATAAATGCAGCATGTTTGAATATTATTAGAATAAATCAACAGAATTTGACTGTGGTGAAGGAAAAGATGAATTTTACATCTGCTTTTTGTTGATCATTTATAATTAAAAATCCCAGGTAGTAAATGGAATTGATATGGTCAATTCAATATTTGGTAGTTTTGTTATTTGGAAATGTATTTTATTTTAAGATGAATTTTTATCATTGTGGACGGGTTCAGGGTGCGATCACCCCCTGACCTCCCGCAGGGGGGCTCAGCGAACCCCAGCGCCCGCCCTTGGGTCTCTGGCCACCGGCCCAAGTCCGGTACCGGCGCGGTCGGGTGCGATCACCCCGTCCCAAGGGAGGGACCGGGCGATCTGCGAACCCTGAGTCCTGTTCCCCTCGATCGGGGTTTCCTTTGCCTCTCGGCGTCCGTGAAGTCTAACCTCCCCGAGGTCGGGCCAATGCCGGCTCCTCCGGGGATGTGTGGGGAGGGGTACCCGGGCCCACCCTCTCCTCTGGGTCCCAGCCCGGGGCCCTAAGTGCAGGGGGCTCCTCGCCCCTGCACGGCAGGCGTGGGATATGCTCCCAAAACACGTCTGCCCACGGGCGCCAGAAGGACCCTACCCCGGGCTGCTTCCTCCCCTGTGTCCGTTCCTGTGCCCCGTCGGGGGGGCCCCCCGGGTCTACCGTAGTTCTGGAGTCACGTAGTTCTGGAGTCACGGCCGGCGGGCCATTTTAAAACGCCCCGCCGGCAGCGAGGAAGGGGGCAGCCTCCAGGGCCCGCCGCAGGAGAGCCCTGGGATGGGTACGGGACGGAACCGCCCCAAAGGGGGGCCGGCGGCTCGACGCGACCTCCCGGCGGCCCAGGATCCCTCCAGACACCCTCCGCCACCGAACGCAAGGCCCAATGCAAGACGGAGACACCCACGGCGCCGGACTCCAGAACTACGGTAGGCCCGGGGGGCCCCCCCGACGGGGCACAGGAACGGACACAGGGGAGGAAGCAGCCCGGGGTAGGGTCCTTCTGGCGCCCGTGGGCAGACGTGTTTTGGGAGCATATCCCACGCCTGCCGTGCAGGGGACGAGGAGCCCCCTGCACTTAGGGCCCCGGGCTGGGACCCGGAGGAGAGGGTGGGCCCGGGTACCCCTCCCCACACATCCCCGGAGGAGCCGGCATTGGCCCGACCTCGGGGAGGTTAGACTTCACGGATGCCGAGAGGCAAAGGAAACCCCGATCGAGGAGAACAGGACTCAGGGTTCGCAGATCGCCCGGTCCCTCCCTTGGGACGGGGTGATCGCACCCGACCACGCCGGTACCGGACTTGGGCCGGCGTCCAGAGACCCAAGGGCGGGCGCTGGGGTTCGCTGAGCCCCCCTGCAGGAGGTCAGGGGGTGATCGCACCCCAAACCCGTCCACACGTGGTGGAGAATATGGGCACGGGACCCCGAACCTTAAAGGGGCGGGGGATTTCGGGACCTAAGGTGGCGGACCCTCCCCCGGTCCCTCCCTGGACGCAGCAGTCTGCCTCTCCTCCCCCCGGCCGTCGCTCTTTGCGCCCGCCTCCCGCGGACGCACGCAGAGGGCAGGGCTAGCCACCGCCCGGCTGCGTAGGCGTGGGGGGAGGCCCTGGAGCCGCTGCCCGTTTCCCGGGCCGCCGTGGCCGCCCGGTGCTGTCACCGGGGCTGCAGTTCCCCGCTGGTCCGCACCGGGGCTCGAAGTGCGGGCCGCCGTCGGCCCGTCACAATCATAAATATCACAAACTCAAAAACTGTCAACCCTTCTATCCAAACGTGTCTAAACTGTTTTACATGAAACCAGACTAGTTGGTCTCTATCACTTAATTGTGCATCATTGTTTTGTAACAGTGTTGCTGACAGAATTGCCAGCCCTGCATATCATATTGCTTCTCTAAAGACTTAACATTTTCCACAAGCAAAGTGGAGATTTTTATGTTTTTGCTTACAGATATGTTTCAAATGAAAGTACTAATTCTGTTCCAGTTTACCACCTACAGTATAGCTGTGGTGTAAATAGTCCATAAATGCAAAAACATGAGTGTGTTTGCTGAAAAACATAGAGCTTTGTTGAAGTCAGTTGGAAACAGTCCATTAATTTCAGTGGATTTTGGATCAAGCCCATAATCATATAAAAATAACCTGAAACACTTGAAAATGTGCAAGTACACAACACAATTTATCATCCTCTTTTGTAGATTTGTCTGCAATATTTGTACTAAAACAAATTCATTTTCTAGCAAACCTTTTTTTCCTCTTAAAATAGGTGGGGGGGGTTTTGTGTGTGGGGGGAGGGAGCATGGAGTGACAACCATACTTCCCATTCAGCATAGTACTAGGATTTCTGACACTGGTAAGTAGAACATGTTTACAATAGAAAGACTCTTCTGTTATCAAGAGGGAGAGTAACTATCAATGTGCATTTTTTTATCAGAACATTTTAATTTAGTGCTGGAAAAACACTATGTTCATTTGTGCACAATATCAAAAGGAAAGAATATTGGCTATGAGAGTCAGAAAATCAGAGGCTGTCTTTGGCATAAGCTAGACAGATGTCTGCTCAGGGTGCCACATTTCTGGGCACAGGTTGAGACAGAGTGGCTCAAAAACAAGTTTCTCACCTTAGCAAGGAACAATAGAAGGCAGAAAGAGATCTAATCAAAGGAAGGAAATGAAATGACTGTGTCCTATTTTATTGATCCTATGGAAATGAACACAAGAAAAAGCCCTAGAGCTCCAACACAGAGGGACAGCCTGGCAGCTGATGAAAATATAAAACTGAGTTTGGAGTCCTATCTCAAATCAGTCCAAAAACAGTGAGCCAAATCTGTAACCATTAAAACCAGATCTGAAGGTGATGGTGGCAAACATTCTTCCTTACAAATAGGCTTTCGTGTAAGGCTGGGGTGGGGGAACTGCAGGCTCAGGACTCCCCCCACTAGTCATTGGGGAGCCAGCCCTGCCCCCACAGCCCTTACTGCAGGGCTGGGGCACATAAAATCTACTAGGCTTGGCGGGGGACAAGGGGGGGGGGTTGCTTCTCACTTGTGCTTGGCTCTCAA
Organism: Rafetus swinhoei; assembly: GCA_019425775.1. NCBI lineage: Eukaryota > Metazoa > Chordata > Testudines > Trionychidae > Rafetus > Rafetus swinhoei. The sequence goes on along the minus strand of CM033443.1, from coordinate 33,956,118 downwards.
CTGATTTTTCTGTGGGTCAGCAGCCCCTGACCCCAAAAAAGTTCCCCATCCCTGATGTATTGCAATAGTTCAATACAAAACAGCTCCATGGACAGGGGGTAGGCGGCAGTTTCTCCAGGGCTTGGCAATTCAAAAGGACCCCAGGCTCCTGGCCTTTTAAATCACTGCTAGAGCCCCATCCACTGTGCTCCGGCAGTGCTGAGGGCTGTCTGGGGAAGGCTAGCCCCAGCCCCTCCCTTCCACCTGAGGCCCCACCCCTTCTAGTGGCCTGGGGATTCTTTCCAAGGCCTCAGTAGTTTCAGTGGCATGGGATAGCTGTATATTGAAAATTTGAGATTAACTAAACACAGACTGACAGATCCCCAGCTAGTATAAATTGACACAACCTCATTGACTGCAAGGGAAATGTAGCGTTAATTCTTTAAAGTGCATTGAGATCCTTCCATGAAAGATGGACTGCAAGAGGAAATGTGTTTATTATGCTAACTCAGTCTCAAATACAGTATTCAGTCTCTGTAGGTTTTTAATCTCTTTTTCCTTATGATAAACAAAAACACAAGCCTTCCCCCTCACCCCCAGCCAATTACTACTAGCAGCAAAAAAGGGACTCAGTGTGTGAAAACTACAGTGAATCTCAAAGGTACAGCCTTTTCAGAGGTTTCACTGGAATGCTGGTGGAGGAACAGCCTAGCGGCCTTATCATTGCTTTTCTCCCTGCCAAAGTAAGCTGCCACAGTGAAGAAGAATTTGAATTTAAAATCAGTGATGGGAAGCCTCAGATACAAACATGTTGGTAGAGAAAAATGTTAAACCGCTAAGTTTTGATGGGGCCCATCATATTTTGGCTACTATTTCAATATACAGACTAACAATGATCATGATGGAACTGTATAACTTAATGATTCTACTGCATTTGATGAGCTGGAAGACATGGAGGATTGCACTGAGATCATAGTAAAGAGATGACAGTGTTAAGAACTGAAGAGACCACTAGATCCTGCAGCTCAGGAATTATAGGCTGCACCTTTGCACACTTTGGTCAGTGGCCATGCGCTTCTTTTTAATCCTTTAATATTTTGTACACCAATTTAGCACGTGTGTGTAAGGCTAAGAAGTGGATGGTGGTGTGGGTGCAGAGAGGACAATAGAGTGGTTGAATCTCCTCTCTTTTCTGCTCCTTTTTGCTTGTGTCAGTAGAGGATGAGAGGACAGCTGTAAAGTGTAAAATGCCTGGGAAACAGACATAATCTTCTTACAGGGAATATTGTTGGAGAAATGCGGGGTCCTGGAGACCCCAATGTTGTTAGGGAGAAGCATTGTCATTTCTCCTTCCTATTGAAACATATGAAAGGGAACCCACCCTTTTCCTGTGACTCTTTCAGCAGAAAAGGTTGCTGTTAATGAAGCAGAGAAGCAGCAACACCAAATCGTAATCCTTATTTTGATTCATGGATTCGCTCACCCTCTCTTACTATCCTTCCATTGACTACTGCTTTTGTACGTCATCCATCACAAACAAACTGTATTTACTATCAAAATCCTTCATAGCTTATCTCTGCCTTACCCATCATTCTGTTCATAAAGACAGAACCATCAAATCCACCTTCAATGCCTGTTGCTAAATTTTCTCATCAGTACCTTCAATCTTTCTTCCATGCCACTGTCGATTTATGGCAGGACCTCCCAATGAAAATCCACTACATTGATTTTTCCAACACAGTCAGGAAGAGAAACTATAAGCAAGGAGGTAACTTAACTCATCTGGGAACATCTGTTAATAGCTCATACAGTGCAGGTTGTTATATCTTCTTTAATTGTTTACTCCTGATGGAAGGCTGTTGTTAACTCTCCCACAAACACCCCGCATAACTGGTCCTCAGATGATTGCTGGGATCCCATTGCCTTCAACTCATATGCAGGATAAGGAGTGGGAAAAACTGGACTGTTGTCTCTCTGTACCAGACATTAAGAACTTCAGCTGTCCTTTCTCAGTTTCTTTAGGAAATGCCTTTCCCTAAATCCACTTTCCAGCTCTGGTTTATCAGGAAACCAGACCAACAATGGAATGACACCTCTTCTGAACAAATAACACTTGCAAAGTACTGTAGTGACAACATGAACCTCCTGACCTATATCATTGAATTCCTGATCTTCTCTGGGGAATGTGGAAAAAAACCTTGTGCTCATGATACTTATTTCTTAGTTCTAAAGTGCCACAGGACTACTTGTTGCTTGTAAAACAGAGTGTCTGATGATGCTTTGCTGCTGAGGCTCCTACACTTGGGACACTCACCATAAGCAACAGCGTACAGATCTGAGTGTCTGCATGCTATGCAGACAGCAACTGTGAACCCAGAAGCCAGTCAAAAGCCCCATTATGGCTTCCATCAGCAAGGTGACCACAAACCTCTCTCAGTCCCAGATTTTCTCCAAAACTATGTTCTCTTCAATTGCCAGCCATCTCCCGAACAGTTCAGAGAAATAGGATTCATTTCTTCCTTTAAAGAGATAAAAGCACATTGCAGCTACACCTTTTGTCTTAATTGCAGCATTGAGCTGGTTTATAGTAAAAAAAATAATATAAAGTTATTAATGAAACATAGGTTAAGTGATGTAAAGAAAAAGGAAATACAGTTGGAAAAGGGTTACAAGCAAAAGTGAAAAAAGATACATCTAAAAATCTAAAACTGAATCTAGCAAGGTAGATTTATTCAGTTGACTTTTCTCTTCCACAGTCTTCCAGCAAGATGATAGCTGACACCACCCCTCATTCAAAATATCTCCCTGAAGCCCAGAAATGCTGGTTCTTTTGAAGTGAAAGAGATTGTCCAAGTAGGTTTCCCACCATTTTTGCCATCTCTCTCAGCTTGCAAGAGGTTTGGCCTCTTGTGTCTTTCTACTGATGGATGACTAAGATGGCTTTTGTCCTTATGTATGTCTAGGCAGAAACCTGTTTCTCCCAGTTTGGCCACACACTTTAAAGCATAGTATCATTAAGTAACTAAACTGCAAGCTAGTGTTAAAATATATTTAATTACATTTCTAATCATATTAATCACTGTCATGTTGTTAGCTTTCAGAAAGGAACTCAATATATATACTTTTATAATAAAATAATATTTCATACATTTAATATTTCATGTATTTCAGTTGATTCACTTGCTTATCATTTGAGGTCCAGCCTCCCATCTTTATTGACCTGCAGACCTTTGAAATGGATTCTTCTAATGGTTACCTCTCAAAGTAAACTTTATTCAAGATGTCAGGAAGGTGATATGGTGTCTGGTGATGAAGGGAACCTCTGTGCTCTTTCTTCACTTGCTGGGTTTTTTTCCCTAAAAGCACACATTGTTCTGTTCCCTAAAATGGAGAAATTGTAGGGAAGCAAAAATGTTCCTTTATAGGCACTGCCACTTTTACAAATACTAAATAATAATTGCAGGGAAGATCTGAGAGAGCCAGAAACAAATTTATGACCCTGCTGACTCTTGGCAAGTCTCTGCAATGTGCATCTAAATTCTGTCAAAACTAGCCTATGGTTGTCATGCTGAATGCCAAAGAGGGAAATACACAGATGGATGATTTATTGCTCTTCTCCTTTGTCGAAGGTGAGGGTTTCAGGGCACTGATTATGTCTCTAGTTCCCAGGTGTTAGGTGCCAAGTCAGACTCTTTCTTTCACAGGTTATCCCAGCAGTGTTTTGAATGCTATAGATATCGGGGCAATGTTCCTTATGGTGTTCTGAGGCTTTTTTTTTTTAAATCCAATTGTTGCAGAATGTGGTGAGACTGTAATGAACCCATTCTGCAGATAGTGCTGCCAGTGCATTGCATATCTTGTTAGGCTGTATGTTTGTTCACCAAAAATTGGAATCACTGTGTGATACTGGTATTGTTTACTACTGTGATTCTAGAGGAGCTGGGAGCACTGCAATGGACTTAGTGCAGTGTGTGAATTTTCAGAAATGCAACTGCAGCTGCTGATTCTTTTCTTGCCAACCATATTTCCTTCCCAAAGGCAGATAGCACACATTTCATTGGTAGTCTGACACTGTGCTGAGTCAGTTGGGTGATCATGTTAACCTCTAGTGGAAGGAAGGAAGGACCTATGTTTAAGTCACAAGACTGTGATTTAAGAAATCAGTTTAATATTGCTAGATTTGCTTCAGATTTCCTATGTGGTGTTAGGGTAGGTAGTTCCTTCACCTCTCTTCACATTAGTTTCCTACCTGTAAAATGGGCATAACAAATCTTCACTACCTCATAGCGGTGATTAGTCTCCAAGGTGCCACAGGACTACTCATTGCTTTCAAAGCGGTTTTGCGAGGCACGATTTAATTAACATCTGTAAAATATTCTGAAATAATCAGAGATAAGGTGTAAGCTTTGTTGAAGGGGCACAGTTTTCCACTGAAAATGCCAGAGGAGCCAGTATTCTCATTGTCATTATTGCATTTTAACTAATAGCTAGTTTGCCAAAATAGAACCTATGTCAGCCTGTGGAAAGGATTAAAGTAGTATACATTTCCTGTTTCTCACAGGCTTGCTAGACATTTGGTGGAAGATATGGTGATTCCACTGGTTGGGTTAGACAACCAAAAGAGCTGGGGAGCTTCCTATATGTTTATTCTTCTTTGTCTTACTCTGAAAACTATGAATCCTTAATAAGCTCCTATGTAAATTTCCTATGGAACACATGCATATAAATTGCCCTGCTTCTAGAAAGACAGACAAAACAATCTCTTCCCACATAAATAAGTACAACTTGATTTTTCTTTTTCTATCCCACCCTATGGAGTTTGTTGTGTTTCAAGAGTAAAATGCACACACCCACTAATTTGAAACATCATAATTCCCTGCATTGAATTATATTCTTATAAAGCAGTGGGCACAGAATGAGGAGTGAGAAAAGAATTTTTAGTTTTTATGGTTGTTTAGTAAATTTAAGCTCACAAATTATTGGATATGTAAGTTATGCCTGTCCTGCGAGTACAATATTCCTAAGGAATTTACTTCTGCAATCCCTGCCATTCCAGAGAGCTGTATACATGGGTACAATTTCATAGTATTTAAATTAATGAAGTGACATTCTCATCTAACAGTTATGTAACAGCTCCCTACCCTCACACAATATGTATACCAATCTGGCTCAAACTCACACTTCCCTAAGCTGTGCAGGGAAATGGAACTGAATCTTCCCTGCAAATAGTAAACGGACAGACAGGTTTTGACAATAGGCTTTGAAACTCACCCATCTGCAGAATGGCCAACTCTTCCCAAGGATGAGGTATTTGTAAAAGGAATAGGAGCCCTTAGTTTCTCATTGGATAATGTAGAACTCCTATCCTCTAAAATACACAAGTACAACACATGTACATGCTGTCCTTTTTCAGATTTGTTTGCTGGGATTTCAATAATTTATGTATGTATGTATTTATTTTATTTATATTGCAATATACATGCATGCACTAGTTGCAGCCATATTTTATTTTATGTGGGATATTTTCTCCAAAATTTCCCACCACAGACTGACTTATCAGGCTTTTTGGTGCATGTGTTTTGCTGCTATCTAGAACTTGGGCTTTCAACTGGGGATGGGAGGGATCCCAACCCATTGAGGAAGGGATTCACAAACAGCTATGGAAAAGATCAAAAGCCATTGTTCTCAGGTATTTCATAGATTCTGTGTGTTTTTTATAAGTTACATTACAGAGGAAAGTGGGTGTTGACAGGGGGTGATCAGACTGCTGGTTCTTTTCTTGTGATGCTTTTAGAGTTCATTGTTTGTATTAAACCTGAGTGCAAGAGCATGTCTGTGCTGCAGTTTAAAACCTCTGGCTGGTTCAGGCCAGCTGACTTGGGCTACGGGGCTATTTACCTGCAAAGCTTGGGCTCTGGGCCCTTTATAGCAGGAAAGTCCAAGACTTCAAGCTGCAGCCTGAGCCTGAATGTCTTCACTGTAGTTAAACAATCCCTTAGCCCATGTTCCTTAGTCCAAGTCAGGTGGCACAAGCTGGTCTCGGGTATCCAATTGCAGTGTAGAAGTACCCTGAGGTTGTGCAAGACTTGCCATAGAGCATGGGTGGGCAATAAGCAGCCCACAGGCCGGACACGGTTTGCCAGGATTAGTCCCTGGTGAGCTGCTGGCACTTTATTTGCCTGTGCCCAAGCTCAGGAATGGCCATTCTCCACTCTCATTGGCCATGGATCACCATTCCCGGCCAATGGGAGCTGCAGAAAGCAGTGTCCCAGTTGTGGCACTTCCTAACAACCTCCAACTTATTGCCCACCCCTGCCATGGAGGTATAAGCTGAAGGCCCAGTTTTTCATTAAAGTAAAAGATTATTTGGCATATTTTGGTTTGATAGGACGATTCCCATTTGATTTGGGGCCTGCACTGATTCTGTTATGCCATGTGCCAAAAGGCAGAAGGCAAATCATTGGACCAAAAGGTTCTATGTTGGGCTGTGTTTTTTACTGTCAGATAAAGAAGGAAATGTATTCCCTCTCATTTTGCAAATAGGTTTTATAAGTTTCAGAGGATATTTAAACTAAGAGGAAATATGTGCTGTTTCAATTCACTGATAATTTGGTGCAGTGCCACTGTATATTACACTTACAGGTATATTGTAGTATTATAAAACTACTGACTGATTTATATGATCTATTTAGTTCATTTGTTCAGATATAAACAAATATAACAAACAAACCTGTGCATCCAATTGAACAAATCCCCCCAAACCTCTCTTTTTGTGCAGGCTAACTTCCTTAATTCCCGCCCCTCCCCCCGCCCCCGATTCTTCTAGTTTATTTTTTTTAATAAAGAAATATTTCGGTCAATTTTTGTTCCTTAATGTAATTTCATATAAGCACTATAAAATTGAATTATAAAATTCATTTTGATAGATCCTCGAGTAATTTGTTTTTTTTTAAAGTTTTTATGAAACCTTTGTGTCGTTATTTTATTTAGAGGATGACCTTCAGTACTGATAGTATTTTGTTTTAGTGCACTTTAAGTATTTTTTCATGAGTGCCAGCACCATTTAAATAATGGATTGTCTATTAGTGTATTTAAATGGAATATGAGTGGACTAATTTCTCTATATTTTGGGACACTTCACTAAGTATTCTACAAGGACAAATCCTCATTGATTCTGTATTTTTTTCTATTTCATATAACCTTTCCAGAGGTACATTAAATCTTTTTTTCTCCAGTAGAAATAGAATATCTGAAAACAAACCCTAAATGACTTGGTCTTTAAAAGGACCTTTTTATAAGATTATCATTCTTCAAAATAGGTATAATGGAATAAAATAATTTAAGGAATTTAGGCAGACCAACTTTAACTGGGAGCTAGCCTGGAGCCTTAAAATACAAAGAGAACAATAAGAAGGCAGAGAAAATGCTTCACTTTTTTTTGTAGACATGTGCACAAGAAGTTTATAGTCTTTATGTAGGTCAGATGGAAGTAATAGAAACAAAGTATATAACTACAAATTAGTTTCTAATACAAGAATTTCAAGATACTTTGTAGCATGTGAGTCTCTTCAATGTTTAAAAAAAAAAAAAAAAAATCAGAGACCAGAAAGCATTTTTTTAGACTTGGCTAAAAATTATCTGTCATATGCAGATGATTATACAATATGTCCCAACATCCTACTCAGAGATAGTTATAGCAGATGGCAGAATTTATGTTTCATGTGGCATTTGTTTAAATGTAGCTATATCTAATATTTTTCTATAATTATTAAGCCCGCTTTACTTTTAAAGAGTCATTAACACTGAATTCACCACTTTGTGACTCTGTCTGCCAAAGTTTTTGTTGATGAAACTTAGCTTTCTGATTGCAAGACTAAAGGTTGGTTTGTCATGCCTATGGGTTATATATCATCAGTCTAAAGCTCCATAGTAAGACACACAAATACATCCTCATCCACCTTTATACAGGATGCTGTAGGAAGAGTTAAAGTAGAGGGTGTATTCTCAAAATGATATGTAGCTCTCATTGAATGTTAGTTTTGCAGAGAGCTGAGAATATACTATTAAGACTATAGTAGTTCTTCATGCTTTGAGTCTTAGACTATTACATCATCAATTTGAGGCATATTTGACAACTGTAAAATAAGTCACCTGCTCTACTGTGGATGCAATGGGAATTAAAGTGGATAAACCACTGTAGCTCTAATATGGGAAAACTAATCTTCTGCACATTAGCAAGACAAGAAAAACCTTGGAATTCATGTCCAAAAAGCTCAAATGAATTTGAGTGATTTTATTTATAGTAAGAATATTTTGTATACTTATAAAACCACCTTGTATCACAGAATCTTTGTCTTATGCACACTATTTGGGTATCACAATACTGTGAAACTAAAGAAAATCAATATACTTCATATGCAGACAGGTAAATCTGAAATATAAAGAGGTTAAATGACTTTTTTAGGGTACAGTGTTTCATTAGGAGTGCCAAAAAGAGAACCTAAGGACGCTCGATATAAAATCCGGGCCCTGAATTTAATTAAATGGAAGTTTTGCCACTGACCTCAATGGAACCTGGATTTCACAGTCTTTTCTAGTCTCTGGAATTACTGAAATTTGTATGACATACAGAGTAAATTGCAAGAGTTTTTGCTATACATGTTAATACAGGATTCTATTTCTTTGTATCAACCAAAAAATGAAAAGGTATTAGTGTTATCAATAACATAAAGCACTCATAGCCCCATGATTTTTTATTATAATACCAGTAATGTATTTACTTTGTCATAGAAAGATATGCAAGTCCAGAAGCATAGTAAAACAATTAATGATCAATAGCAAAGGTTGGATGCAAGATGCTATAGAGAAATATAACATCGCATAACATGAAACCTAAGAAGGTACTAACACAAAAACTAAAATAATCTAATTTCTAAAAATATTTGCTCCAGAATATAGTACTTACTATAGGGAATATTTCCATTTAGGTCAATTGGAGTTTTGCTAGAGTAAAAATTTGCCCCATACATTGGTTCTTACCTACAAAAATAATCTGTCATGCTTATTTGCATCTCTTAATAGTGCTTATCTGAGGTCTGCAATACTAGGTTAATTTCCACAGTGTATTAAAAATAAAAATACTCTCTTTTAATGGCATATTAAAACACATCATCATATCACAATTAGTGCCTGGCATCACAGGGGAAAATATGATACCTTGAATTTAAAATGCAGAAGATATGAGTAAGATCATACTCATAAATGTAAGGCTTAGTGGTTTTATTTTTGTTTTTTTTTTTTTTGTTTTAAGATCTGCTCTTTGGAAATAAGTACTAAATATCTCTATTTCCTTTAATAGAATAATAACATTTGTAAATGCTGTGATCCTGGGTATAGTACCTTTGAAAGGTTTAACGATATAGTTGACAGCAAGAGGCAAGTGGAAAGATAATCTGAAGGAGTCACTGCTAACTCTCCATCCACCACCCCAATAGGTACAGACTAGTTGACAGTCTCAGCAGAGCCCATGGATTTAATAGAACCAGAAATTTTTATCTCTTGAGACTATACTTCAAAAGGTTAGGACTAACACAGCTTGACAAGATGGCATTTAACATCTCTAGGGATAGGCAGAGGACTTTGATCTCCAGGTTCAGCATGTAACTCTCTAAATTATATCTGTTATATTACTAAACCAAAATATGATTAGCTTTGTATATTATGAGATAAATCGTCCCCCACTGTTACATGAGAGTGGCGGGGGCAGATGGGGGAGAGGTTACCCTTTGGATCCTAGGTGTAGAGGCAGAAAAGAAAATAGTGCACTTCGATGTCTTGCCTAATCCACGAGAACCCCCTGTGTAGGTGCTGTGCAGGACTTGGACAACTTATGCTGGGAATGGGGTGGGCAGGGAGCAGGTCTAAGTGCTAGATACTTTCCTTGACAACATAATAGAAAAACAGAGGACCCTGCAGCTGTACAATGATGTTCACCAAGGTTGGTTTATAAATTACTGTAGTACACATGCTTACTTAATTTACTACCTATACTAGTTAATATAATAAAAATAAACCTATGTACAGTCATTGAAACAAAAAGAAATTCATTATCGCACCACATTTGTGCCAGTGGTTGTGTGTGCACATGCATGTTATATTTGAACTGTGTTAGCTGCAGGTTTTTTTCTAAAGACGGACTGGACTTGGGAGGCAATTGAAATGGAAAATAGAGTAGACAGTATTTGCTGAAACTGAGAATAGCTCCAAACATTCTGCTCAGAGTATTGGTGAAACTATCTTCTGCCTGTTTCCTTTTCTCTTCAGTTCACAATGGATTTGTAGTGACACCTCCCGTACCATGCTGAAAATCCCAAAATAGACTTTATTCTTTTAAAGAGATAGCTACTCTGTGATTTCCCTAACAATAATCTAATGAAAGTCAGAGAAATATTTTTCTTCTTTCTCCAATCTCTTCTCTTGGTACATTACTTTCTAAATCAGTTCGCTCAGTAATATTTCAGTTTTTCCCCAAAAGGCAAGTTTCACCTGCAGTAAAGCACAAAAAGTCTTTGATATCTGTTACACCCACAAAAATGTTTTTTATGGCCTTTAACTCTGTTTAATTCAACTGGTGACTCTGGGTCCAACAAGTTTGTGACTAGTCTTTTCAGTTTAGAATTTTGTTTTTAAAAAGTTATTCAACATACAGCAGACAGCATGAGCATTTGAAAAGTAGGCCAGTATAGTAATTAGTCTCTGGTTATGACCTCATATACTGTACACTGTGAATGAGGACTTTTTTGTTTATGTCCTTTGCCATTCATTTTTGTATCAGTTACAGTAGATTTTTATATATATAATGGTTCCATGCAGTTTTAAATTGTGTTCTTGACTTCTCTTCAGCCAAATGCCTATGTTTCACATAACCTTAATCACTAATAAAAAATATCTGACAATTTTGGGGCGTGTCTGTGCATATTGACACTGGCAATTATCTTAATTATCTGATCATGAAACTTATACCTAATGGTCTGAAATGTGCTACAAATAAAATAAAAAATACAAAAAGATTCAATGATTTGAGAATTTTTCCAATTTGTTTATTAAAGGCAGGTGTATAATTTTGATATTCGAAAGAAATTGTGCCATTACACATGAATAAACATAATATAACGTGAAATCCTGATTCTATTGATGTCATTAAGAGTTTTGCCACTGCCTTCAGGGTTTACCCACAAAGGCAATAATGGAAGCTATACCCATTTGCTCCGGGCAGAGTTTATTTCTTAGACTCTTCTTCAGGGTTGGGATTTTGATTTCATTTCAGCTGAGGGTTTTTTTCACTTCCTTTTGTCCTCCTCTGATAGCTAATGAAGTGCTTTGCAAGTCTGAGATAGGGTTAGAGGGTTTTTTTTTTCTCCTCTGAAGTGACATTCTTAATTTTTTAATGAGTTATTTTTTTTTTAAAGAGAAAGTAGATTGAAAAGATTGGATGTTTGAAGGTATCTGTAAAATCACACATTTTAACTCATAGGCACAGATTTTAATCTGACTCCTGCTGATGAGGCCGAAATTGGCTCGGATTGGCACTCTTGTTAATAGACTTGGTTAAAGCCATGTATTGAATTGGTAAAACAGAATTAATCTTTTACCATAAAAGGTTGTCTGTAGCTCAAGGATAAGAAGCGCTGATGGTGCTGCACAGAGCAGTTGCGTTCTGTTGTCCTACTTGTAGATGTTTCGTGGATACTGTCTGCATGCCAGTCAATGTAAAATCTTTCTACGGTACTATCACAAGGAAAAAGAAAACAGAAACTTAAAGAGCATCATGGTGATATGGATAACTTATATTTAAATTTAAACACTTGTATATGTAACCCACACACCTTCTGGGTGTTCTGTATTGTCCCGTCTAGTGGCACCAAGACCACTTACAGAGAGACTTATGAGTCTGCTCTAGATCCTTAGTTGAGAGCCAGCTGGCTGTTAGCTCAAGCAGTAGAGACTTATACACTAAGCTCCAGTGGTCATAGGTGGGATTCCCATGCACCAAAGGCTTTGCCCGTTCATTTGTTTAATCAACAAGTTTATTCTTGTTTCTTAAATTGCAAGCTCTTTGAGGGCAGGAACTATCATTTTGATATGCCTGTATGGTATCTCCTGGCACTACCACAATATGAATATTAAATATTATGACTTTAGATTACTTTACAGCTTCTTTGTGATTATAGCTTTGCGACAATGTTGTTAGTCTCTTGTGTTATTTGGACCAACAAATATATATACAAGACCGTGAAAGTGACAAAGATACTGCTCGTAGATGTACTGACAGATATTCCAGATTCATTACTTTGGGGGAATAATATTATGGCTTTAAAAGCAGAAGGGCAGAATCACATTAAATCCAGGGAGTAGCTCTCTCTATAAAGTTCAAAAGCTTGTTCTTTCCACCAGCAGAAGATGGTCCAATAAAATATATTCCCTCACCCAGTTTGTGTCTCTCATATCCTGGGATCAACACATTACAACACTGAAAATAACAATGAAATATACCAAATTTTGTTGTTTAAAATGGGAACCCCACAACATGAAGATGAGGGAACTTAACAGCTTTCAGCGGGGTAGCCATGTTAGTCTGTTTTAGCAAAAACAACAAGAAGTCTGGTGGCACTTTAAAGACTAACAAATTTATTGGCATAATTTTTCATGAGACACAGCTCACTCCCTCAGATGTATCTCATGAAAGCTTATGCTCTAATGCCCTAATAAATTTGTTAGTCTTTAAAGTGTCATCAGTCTCCTTGATGTTTAAACTGAGCAGCAAAATCCACTTCTAGAGCAAATGCAAAAAACAAAATATCATCTTCAGGGGTCTAATCATCCATAATCCTCGGACCACTACACACAACTCCCAAAATGCTACACCTTTCTGCAGAAGAACTTCATTAAAAACTGAAGAACCATCTCTCCAGAGAGACCACCTCAAACAAGAAATCATCACATATTCCCACATTGTACAGGGAAAATAATCAGGAAATCTTTTGGAAGATGGTGCAGGAAACTCCAAAAAAAGTATTTAAAAAACACTTTGACAGTTACACACAAGAACAAAAACGCATAATCTACTACAACTCCACAACTAACAGAAAAGTAGATTGGGAAAGGGTGACCCAAATACCCCAGGAGAACCTGCTTTAATACAGAAAAGAAAAAACACTGACCATACACCATTAGATGTTCCCACCAGTCTATCTAAAAAGCTGGAAAAAGGATCATCAAACATTTGCAATCCATGTTTAATGGGGAACTATCCTACAAAAAATCTTTCCCAACCACCCTCTTCTGACCTTTACACAATCCCCTAACATCACCAAACACATCATTAGAAGCAAGCTCCTCATGAGCCAGGACACACTAACTCAAAGAGGTATGAGACCCTGCCAGAACAACAGGTGGAAAGCCGGCAGATACATTTCCACTGATGCAAGACTCAATACCCCCTCAACACATCTTTCAATATACAGCTGTTTATCTCTAATAGAATGGCCATGTAGATCATCTCATATATCAAATACAAAAGGGCAAAATAATGTATCTAAAATATGACACTCTCCTGCCTGAACATTCACCCTTTTTTAGAACCACATTCAACACCGACTTCTTAACAGATTTTTAAAGATATGAATGAGAGGTGGCTTTCAGCCAGCACAAGAAATGGACAAGAAATACTTCAAGAGATTGTAACACCATTTCTAAGCAGAGCAATGTGTATCTCAAATAAGTTAATTGTTAGATGCTTTCATTCTTTTGGATTACACACTGAAGAAGTTTGAATGTATAGGTACATATCCAAAGTGAATGGGAGCTTTGAGGTTTTTGAAGCTCACCTCTCAGTAGTACTACTACTGCATGCTATTTTAAAAAAGTACTTTGCACTTCCAACTAAGGATCTTACTCAGTCAAGCCTCTGAACACACATATGAGACACACACAGGTTAAATAACTTGTAAAGATTACACACAGGAAGTCTGGTAGTATAGGAACTAGAACTAGAACTAGACTAAGGTCATATGGCAAGTGGTGATTTTACTAGCTGTGTGACTTCAGACTAATGACTTCTCTGTACATCTGCTCTCTTTCCCACCATGTTCTTTCTGTTTACTCCTTAGATTCTAAGGTCTTCAGGACAGAAGCTCTCTCTCTCTGTTTTGTATAGTGCTTTGCACTATGGCCTCCCCCCAGATGCAAACAGAACTTCCTATATCCACTCCTACTGTAATTAATACTTTGTAAACATATTCAACATCTGTTTCCATTTGCAATGTAAGCGGTAATTTGTTATGGGTACATATCTCTCTTACTAATAAAAGCATGGTCCAAAGACATAAAAAGTTGCCTTTCCTGGTCTGCAATGAACTCATCTTTTTCTCCTTTTTAAAATTTCTATGAACTGCTGTGTTGTGGGTTTAAAATAATATGGAAGAACTGGAAATACAGGAGTATGTTCGGTGGTGAAACTGTCCATTCACTCAGTGTGCACGGTAATTGGAATTCTTAGGAACTTGATATATTTTAGTAAATTTAACAGCCAACTTAATTTGAGTGAGTTTATACCATTTATTTGGAAGCACATTTTCTCAGCACATCATCAAGAAATGAACAACGACCCCTGTCAGTTCTATGTGAGACTGAAGTCTGGGATGGGGAATTCATTCTACTGCTCGAGGAAGCTCTGACGCCCACCAGGCTGTACTCTGGGGGTAGAAAGTCCCTTTGGGTCTAAGGAACAGAGCTGCTGACTAGAGTCCCCATCCTGGAATTTCAGGCTCTCTTAGGTTATATAATTGGGAGTGTGCTTCCCAGTGTGAGCAGAGACATGCTTATGTAAATTTATAAATCTTTATTGGAAACCCAACATTTTGAATGTAATGTCCCTTGTAGGTGTTTTTTTTCTTGGTATTTGATCTAAAATCTGAGACAGAATTGCTGTATCATTATTGATTTTTTTAGACAACCTTCTTGTCTAATTTACTCTAGGATACAAACAAGCACCATACTGCCATGGCTTTTACCTGTATTTTTTTCATAAGTCGGTCATGCGATATTATGACAGTCATTATGTTACTTTCAGTTATTATCTGTGTATTTGAAAACATTTTGCTTTACTCTGCAGCAGGATTCTCAATAAATACTTAATGGCACGACCAGCAGTTCTCCAGTTACTGATCTCCGTGTTTGTTATCTTTGTGTGTTTCCAGATGCAAGACAGAATTTTGTGTTGCATCCTCTCCTCCCCCTCCCTCTTGTCTTCACAGTACACCTAATGGTAATGTTGTGCCATTCTCAGTGCTTTGCTTAGCTAGTGCAGTTGCTCACAACATATGGTCTCTCTATAATGATGCTGTTACCACTCTTTGCTATGGATGCTGATTTGCCTTGTAGTCCTGCTGGGTGCTCTGGCTCTGCTTCAAGGTAAATAGTCTGTTCGCTGATGGCACTTCCTTTTTTTAGATACAGTTTAAGTTAGCCCACTACATGGCTGTTTTGTGTGCTTACTGATAGGCTGTGTCTACATTGGCAGCCGCTTTTGCACAAAAACTTGCTGCCTGTCTACACTGGCCACGAGTTCTTGCGTAAGTACACTGACGTTCTAATGTATGAAATCAGTGCTTCTTGCGCAAGAACTATGATGCTCCCGCTCAGGAAGAAGCCCTCTTGTGCAACTGTTCTTGTGCAAGAGGCCAGTGTAGACAGGCAACATGAATTTCTTGTGCAAGAAAGCCCTATGGTTAAAATGGCCATCAGAGCTTATAAGAAGAGAGCATCTACACTGGCAAAGGATGCTCTTGCGCAAAGCACATCTCTCTTGCGCAAAGCACATGCCAGTGTAGATGCTCTCTTCTGGAAGAGTTTTTGCACAAGAACTCTTCCGCAAAAGAGTTCTTGCGCAAGATCATGCCAATGTAGACGTAGCCTATATAGTGTTTATCATTGTCAGAGATGGCTCTCCCATCATCCTAGAGCCTCCAGGCATGAGCAGACTGCTCCCCCAAAGGAAAACAAATTCTAGGGGCTCCCATTCTGGAGATAAAAGCAAAGATCAATCATGTGTGATCTTTTGGGGGATCAGAGAAGAAGGAGCCATTTTATTATCCTTATTTACATCTGATCTCTCCACTTCCATGCCACCACTCCTGCTTTCTCTTCCTCCTCCTGTACTTAGAAGCTAGGCCTTCTTAGGTAACTCCTTAGCCCTCCTCTCTCTACTTTCACATCCCTACAGAGCTGGAAGGAAAATAGAGAGTTAGGCTACTCATCTCTGAAAATGCAGGGGCTTTACTGGATCCATCTGGGTAGGCTGTCCAATGCCAAGCACCTTGCTGGGATCCTTTTTTCCTTATATTCTCCCTTGAATAAGAATTTGTGGCACATCTCGTCCTATAGTTTCATCCTGTTTGTTTTATTACAACAGATGAGCTCTCCATTGTTTGGGGAAAGGAAAGATACCCTTTAATCATCAAAGCTAATCTGCTTGTGTTCCCACTGTTTTGTAAGAGTTTAGATAAAGAAAAGATTGGTTAAGAAAGGATCATTGACTAATAGAGGCAAAACATTGCTTGTTACATGTTTGTCACTTTATCTTGGATAAAATAATGTATGCTCTCTATGGATCAAGTAACCTATTGATTACAACCTTACTAGTGTCCCTAAATCTCCTCCGTGGCTCATTAGTTTAATAGATGAAAATGTCCCCAAGAGACATTTAGAACACATCACAGAAAATACTACAGCATGGCAGCCATATATTTTCTAACTGGCAACCTATCAAGAGCCCAAGGGTCACAATCAACAAATATGTAAAATTTTAAAATAAAAATAAGAGTTCACAACCATATTGTTTGTTTAAAGAGCACCGTTATTTATATATTTTATTGATTAGCCAGTAGGATTTGCTTGCTGGATTAAATGATTAACCAAAAAAAAAAAAAAGCTGCAGTTCATTAGTTTTATCTTGAAGATTACTCATGAAAGGAAAATTATAGGTTTGTGCCCTTTTCTGCTTCTTTATGATGCATGAAGAGGACTTGAAAGGTTTTGCCACCATCTGCTTAAAAAAAAAAAAAAAAAAGCTGGAATACTTTCCAGCTCACCTCTGGCATTTTAGTTAGAGGGAATTCATTCTAGGACTGGACTGATTGTACTTTGAGTAATCCTATGCTATTTGTAAATCTAGCTTTGGTTTTATTAATGGGGTTTGTCTCTGAAGCTAATTCAACAGTTTCTGTCTTGCATAACAACCTATATTGAATAAAACAAAAAAGCAGTCATGTAGTACTTTAAAATAGTTTATTAGGTGATGAGCTAAAGTGGGTCTGCCCCCCCACATGACTTTTGCTTTTTTGTTTTACCAAGATCAGACTAACATGGCTATCTCTTTGTGACTATACTGAATAGTTGCACATTGTTTTAATCTTGACAAAATTCTATAATTGGCTTTTCAATGAAGTGTCCTTGTGGAGGTTACTCCCATTGCCTTGTTTCTATTTCTTACCTATTCACATTTTGTGGTCTGTTTGATAAGTCCTCTGACCAGTCACGTATGGCTTTCCTGTATCATCTGCAGTTTTCTCTTCCCGCTTCCACATGGTGATTAAAACTAGCAAATAAACAAATCTTATTTCTTGCACTCAACTTCCATGCTTTAACTACGACGATGATGCTTTCTTTATCCCTTTTCAAATATCAGTAGCTATAGACCTTGCATCTTCACTGTGAATATACCAAGGTTTGTCAGTATTCATGCACTGTGTTTTAATTCAGCCCATTATAAATAAAGGGGCCATTGCAAAATCCATATTCACATTTCAAATATTCTACACGTTTGAGGGCCAATTCGGGTTTATGATGCCCTGTCCCTTGGTCCCATTCTCATGACAAGTTTTGGGATCTAGCTTTATTAGAGCTTTTCTCTTCTCTTACGTGAATATTTTGGGCCGTTGCAAAATAGATTGTTACTTTTAACAACTCATAAAACACAATGCTAATCAGCAATTTCAGCCTGCTCATTCAAATCTGATTATAACTTTCAGTATAACCATAGAATAAGAAGTGTTCTTAATAGCACCATGTTCTCTCCTATTACTTCTGGCAGTTCTACTTTTTATCTTGTTTAGGTTGCCAGGTATTTTTAAATTAGTTTACTGGGATGCTTAACAATTGAAAAAAGTGAAAATTTTAACTTTTAATAGGTCAATTAGATTATTTTTGGCTGCTTTCTGAAGTCTAATGAAATGGACGTTTAATTGGGTTGATATGATGCCAAAGTGAATGTTCTTTCCACAAGTTGTTGTATTTACTAAATAAGGAGTTGGAACCTCCAGCAATCTGATTTTAAAAAGTTAAAGGCTAATCAGCTCTGTGTGTATGAGTCTGTATGTGTGAAGAAGAATTTCATTACTAGACCCTTCAACCTGTAATTATAAAGCTGGAAATTAGATCTTCAGAGTAAATGCCTGGGAAAAATAAATCACATTATTATCTCAAAACTTGTGCTTAGGCTTTGAGATGGTTTAGAGGAATACAGAACGATCGGTCATAGCAGAGAGCATTGTGGCATAGCACATGTATAGCACCACTTTTCAGAGTGACCAAAGCACGCAATGAATGGAAAAACAAACTTGGGGATTGGTGGCAAGGATAGTCCCAGAGCCTCTCGGAGTGTAGTATCCTGTTCCAGTATAGGTTGTAGTTTATTGATAATGCGTTGGACGGGTTTAAGTTGGGGGCTATAGGTGATGACAAGTGGTGTTCTACGTCCAACACATTATCAATATACTACAACCTATACTGGAACAGGATACTACACTCCGAGAGGCTCTGGGAGACAGACCCATAGTCTCTTATAGACAACCACCTAACCTCAGGATGATTCTTACCAACAACCACAGGACATATCACACTAATACAAACCCTGGAACTTTCCCTTGCAACAAACCCCGGTGCCAGCTTTGTCCACATATTTACTCAGCTGACACCATTATTGGACCTAACCATGCCAGTTACAAGATCAAGAACACATATTCCTATTCATCCAGAAATATAATTTATGCCATCATGTGCCTGAAGTGTCCGTCTGCTATGTACATTGGACAAACGTCTCAGACACTTCGCCAAAGAATCAATGCACACAAAACAGACATAAGACTCTCTCACAGAAAGAAAGCTGTTGCTTGCCATTTCAGCCAGATGGATCATTCCCTCAATGACCTTAAAACATGCATATTGCTTCAAAGAGACTTTAACTCCAGACTTCAACGAGAAGCTTCAGAATTGTCATTCATGCTTAAATTTGACACTTTATGTATGGGTTTAAACAAAGACTCTAATTATCTCATCCATTACAAAGATAGCTTCCCCCAATTATCACCCCTATGTCATTACCTCACAGAAACTAACCTTCCCCCCTCACCCCCACTCTGTTCTAAAATTTGATTTGTCAATTTCACGTGTTCATTTTTTTTTGATTGTATCACTTTGGTATATATGGTTGTGCCGATTTTCTTCCACATATTGATCTGAGGAAGTGGGTCTGGCCCACGAAAGCTCATCACCTAATAAACCATCTTGTTACTCTTTAAAGTGCTACATAGTTCTGTCTTTTGTTTGATTTTCATAGTCTGATTTTAGTTAAATGCAGCTTTTATTCAGCATAGATCATATATAGTGTATTATATTGGCCTCATTAATGACATTGTGACCTCTTACCTTTTTCATCACACCAGTGTCTAATGCTTTCTCGCTAGTAACATTAGCAGAGCATTGGTGGTGTTTCTTTTTCTGAGCATATATCACCTATCCTTCCCCTCCTTCTCTTTGAATGAAACTTACCGGACCCAGATGTCAAGCTATGGAAGAAACATTTCTAAGTAGCAACATTTGTCTTCTTGACATTTTGCAAAAGCAGTTGTGCTAGGGGCTTTAGGCTCACCTCTCACATTTGTCCCACGATTAAACTTCTGATAAGGTCATATGGGATATAATGTCATCTTCATGCCACTTTAGTTTGACTTCCGTTTGATACTGAGGAATTCATAAACATCTTTTTAAGGATAATGTTCTGAATAAACTAGAGCTAAATGCAGATATTGAATAAAATAAATTTCTCTGCTCTGGAGGCATAGTTAAGAAGTGAAATGGTCTTAAGATCCTCCCTTGACTATGCTCACTGAAGCATTTGGTTATAGAATTAACAGAGCAGTACTTCAGAAATCTATACAGAGATATTCAATACTAATTTTACAGGAAGAATGGGCGGTTTGTAGGATTATGGAATATGGAGGCTCTCACTTCCAGGTCATTAATCTGAATCCAAATGCACTCATGATAGCAATAAATTTTGTTACAGAATAACAGCTCTTCAGTTGTTTATATGAAATGAGTTGAGGGTTTCTATCCAGATAGTAATGGACAGCTGTCCACTGCATACAGTCATAATCACAACTGACATTATTGTACATCTTTATTGACAATCTCTGTGGAATGGCCAGTGGGTAAATAGATTAAATATAGAACCACAGTTTAAGTCCTACAGATGGTCTCATCGAGGTATATGGCTGCAGTCTTTTACTAGAGTGAGTTTAATATGGGTTGAAGTTTGCAGAGTGATTTACGTATTATGATTTAAATATTCATATGGATAAATACAGAAGTTCAGGATTCAGGGCTCTCGAGGAAGCATCTTAATGATCTTAACTGTATTAAACTAATATTCAACAAATATGTTTTGAGAAGGTACTTGGCAGAGACCTTATGTTAGTCTTTATTTTGAAGTGTGCTGAGAACACTTTTTAGTTAGGGAAATCTCCTTAAGTGTATTTAACACCTGATAATGGCAAGTCAGTGCCATTCCTTTTCGTTGTTGTTGCTTCCACTGGGGCTTAGCTTTTTTTCATTAGTATCAATAATGTTAATTCATTCTATAGGTGTAGATGTTGTAGAATTCAGCAAGTTTCAACAAAAGATGTGCTGCATTTGATGTGCTTGATTCAAAGACGCTTGTCCTTTCCTGTTTGTAAAAGTAAATTCTATGACAATGCCATGGGACTACTATGTAACTCATTAAGTGAAGAGTTCTAAAGGCTGGCTGTCAGAGTAACTCTTCACTCATGAAATTAAATCAGCTTTACTGTGCTTGCTCTTTTCTTGATGTGAGGGAGAGTTATGTGTGGTACATGCTACCTCAACTACATATGCAGTCAGAAGAGAAACCCCAAAATGACTGCCTATTTTGATGTATAGAGGTCACCTTTAAAATCTTCATAAATATATCTCCAGATAATTAACATCACTGCAATATCTGTGCTTTTTCACTACAGTGATGTTGTCTACTTGCAAAAGCAACATTGTATAGATTTTTCATAGCAAATGTACTATGTATACAATTTCATAAGTAGAAACTGAAGACTGTTTCTTGATGGTGTGATGATGGCTTTAGCCATACATACCAAGTTGAACTAAAGCATAGCAGTATATTAGATTTATATCCTGTAGCTAGTGCTTGACTTTCTCACAGATGAACAAAAATCATTTTGATGAGGCTGACTCCCATGTGGGAGATCTGAGTTCAAGCCAAGCAATCATGCTTTGAGGTTAGGAGTTCCTTTGGTTACTGTTTTTGTTGTTTTCGCTTCCACAGGGGTTTAACATTATTTGTTATGTTTGTTTATGAAGAAATCGTGACTGGCTCTGGAGAAAACAATGTCCAGTGCATTGTTGGAAGCACTGTCAACATAATGAATGGTTACCTGAATGTGGGTAGAGAGGAATTTTAAAAAGCGAAGAGTGATTCATAGGGTATCTAATGAGAAAATTATTTTTCCAGTCTTATTTATTTGATGTTAAGTTTATCCTAATTATTCGTCTTGAAATACTATATTTTGTACATATAGTACTTAAAGAGAAACTCTTGTGTATATCTATCACATTTATAATACTGGATATACTGCATTATGCTCTAATTATAGTGTGGTGCAGTGTGGATAGAGATAGAGATAGATATATAATACCATCATGGATGATCCAGGTTGGTGGTGGGTTGTTGTTGTTGTTGGGTTGGTTTTTTGTTTTGTTTTTTGTTTTTGTTTTTTGTGCTATTTAGATAGCAATATACCGTGTGTAGAAAATTCAGGACTTTACCACTCCTTGTCTTTCTTCTGTCTAGAATTTAAGATAACTCAGTCTGTTCCATCTTCACTTTTGTGAGACCTCCCCATGAAACCCTTGATTCCTTCCCCCTTTCACATTTCATTCCCAGCTGTAGGATACTTTGTGAGTATTTGCCTCTCTGAAAGTGACATTTATAACATCTTTCAACATTACTGAAATCTTTCCATGTAAAATGTGCAGGTTTTTTTCTTGCAATAAATTGTTTCTTACATGTAAAATATGATATGTAAATGTACCGGCTGGGTCTTTTCTCTATCCTGGAATAAGTTATGGACTAGAAGTAGCCTGTGGTGTAATATCTAAAGTATAATTCAGAAATTACATTTTTAAATGGGTTGGGGGATTAATTCCCCACTGCTTTTTCACTGATTAGGGTCAGAACATCTACCAGAAAAAGTTGCCTTTGTTTCAGATACTCAAAACAGAAATGATTGTCAACTCAATGATATTTATCTGTCTGTATCATGGTAACTTTTGACATCACATCAAGTAAGTTCCAAAATTTCAGCAAATATTTTAAGCACCAGAGCTAGGGGAATACAGAAGGAAGTTTCAGAAGTGTGGAAGTGGGGGGTGGAATTTTTGGGTTCAGATGGGGAGGACTTAGGAGGTTGGTTTATGATTAACTAGAAGGTGTAGGATAAAGCAGCAGTGAATGCAAGGGCTGGTGTTGACTGTAGCCCCCATGTTCCAATTTCAGCCTGATTTCCATTGATCCAAGTGAGAGGAAAATCAAGCCCACAGAGTTCATTATTACAACCGAAGGAATCTCATGCTGCTGCCTACATCTACACAGACAGCAGTTTCATATACTGTTCTCTTTCTCATTTGGTGTACAGCTCAGCCTACTTCAACAGTGTTCAATTCTCTAATACAAGGGCAACTGATAGTTCACTATAAAAATTACTTAAATGCAGTATTCTTTGATAGTAAAGATACAGAAAAACTTTAAGGAACAGTTTAAAAATAAGTAGTCAAGAAAACATTTTTATTTATTTGTCAAATACAGTGCGATGATTTTAGCATATTATCTTGCAGTGCATCATTTTGTTCTTAAAAGCAAAAGAAGGTTCTTGAAGTTGAGGAACTTGTTGTGCTAATTTATTAGATGTGCAGCAATTTTCCCATTTGCCATTTCAAATTTTCTTCCTGGTCTACTTTTGGAAGGCTTTTTAGAGGGCTTTCAACAAGAAAGCAATTGAAAACATTTGTAGATTTATGTCTGTTGTATCTATTACTCTAGTGGTATTGTATATGTTACTTCAGCTGATCAAGTGTAGTATAAAAAGTAAAAATATTCATACTTTAAAAGATCTGTGTTCACTATGTTAAGCAAATGTCTCTTGGGGGGAAGGTTCTTAACACAGAACCTCCATTCTTTATTTTGTACAGCACCAATCACACTTCTAAAGTGAGGGAAAATCTCCCTAAAGGCATTTGCGAAGTAATATTGTCAGGAAGTGCCATTCATTTTAGTTTTGGTAGTTGTTGCCAGAGGAGATTTCCATTATTGAATACATTGAATGAAAAAAATGCTCATGATTGCTTTAATGCACTTTGAGTAGTTATATTTACTTTAGAAAGCTCATCTGTAAAAAGTGCCACAGACTTTTGCCATGTCAGAACCTTACTTGAATGGCTAACAAGTGATAGATAAAATTTCAACTGAAAAAAGATTTTTGGAACTATTATTTCTTGCAAGAATGGATCACAATAATGACCTATCAAATAAAATACAGCAGAAAATATTTATATAAGTAGGGGACTTGACGGGGCTGGTGGTAAAAGGGGGACAAACCCAGTAACAAGGGATTGAGATAGTTGCCAAAGGATGGTAAGTAGTTTTTCCCCTGGAAATTTCTGGCATCCATTGGCCTGCTGGGGAGAATGGCACTGATTGGTCAGATTCCCTAGCTCCCAGGGTTTAGTCCAGCACATTGGTCATGTAGAATTTCTTTTGTGCCTGTTCCAGCAGCCTGTCCTACCTACCTGAACTAGGAATGAAAACCTGGCCTGACGGATGTTGCAGGGCTAGCTAATCGCCTGTTAGGGAGTCGGGGAGGAGTTTTTTTTCTCTAATGAACCAATTGACAAAGGACCAGGGAGTTGTCTGCTGTCCTCACAATACCTCAAAGCTACAACACATTATGTAGGAATGCACTTAGTGCCTAATTGAGGTATTGACGTGGTAGTGTTTGTTGCAGCTTGCCACCATTTTCCAGTGTGGTTAAGAGAATAAAATGAACACTTCCAAGAGGTTCAAGATCTTGGATGCTGGTGATCGGCCTTGGATTCACATGATAGGGTGAGATCTTATGGCCTTCACAGGCCAAGTTCAGAATTATTGACCTTTATGAGCCAAGGTCTTCATTCTCCTGCCCACTTTTTGCTAGGACTTAAGAGCTGTGTCCTTGGTTTAGACTGAGGAGAACATACCCTGTATTATGGGTTATATGGTAAGGAGCTGTGTAATCCTAACTCCAGTCATGGGTTAAATGGTGGGGAGCCCTGTAACCCTGGCACTGGAACCAGTTAGGGGAACAGGAGAGATGGGCGAGTAGCGCCCTTACACCGTGTTAAAGTTTAATAGAAGTACTCTGCTCAATTCTATATATTTGCCCTCGTTTTGCCTGTGTCTACATCAAATACTTGTTTATGTGGTCAATTCTATTTGCTTATGAGCTTACACTATTCATTGTGTATTGTTTTCTTATGATAAGCACACACAATCTGTCAGAGCTGATTAATATTTGAAATTCTCCAACAGTACATGTTTCTTGATGTATAGATAAGGCTGCAAATCTGTCACAGAGGTCAATGATTCTGTGACTTTCCAGAACCTCTATGACTTCTGCGCAGACGGTGCATCTGACCTCGGGGCTGCCTGAGCTGCTTGGGCACCCCTGGGACAGCCACATCAGCTGCTGCTGAGGCAATCTGGGGCCACCTCACCCCTCCCCTACACCAGCAGAGGGTGGCTATGGACCATCTCCCACCCTGGAGCATCTGTGTCACCCCTGGGGTCCCATTCCACTACAAGCACCCAAGATTTAGTGAACGGTATGTAGTACAAGCCATGAACAGCTCACAGGATAAGATTTTTCGTTACTGCTCATGACCTGCCCATGACTTTTATTAAAAATTCTCATCACTAAAATGTAGCCTTATGTGTAGGTATTAGACTAGCTGTGTTGTTCTCTCACAAGGCTGCTGTCAGCTCCAACTTCCCCACAGCTCTCCTGCTGTGTGTTTTTCCTGTATGTCACATGGTTGGCTGTCATCTTTGCTAAAGGATTTACAGTGCTGAAAATAATTTGTAATGAGGATCTGCTTGATGAAGGATGGGAAGCAATTATATCTGAATGCCCAGGGAGACATCTTATAGTGCATGTAGTAGAAATACTACACTGGAAAAGGTATGCAATAAAACAGCTAACACAATTTGATAATGATGATGGTAATGTATTTAATTTAATTTAATTTAATTTAATGCATTTATTTATTTATTTACTTACTTACTTACTTAAATGATGGAAGATTGGGAAGCATGTGTTTTACTTTTTAAATTATTTTTAAAAAAATAACCAGTTTAAAAGGTTTTAAAATACTTTGATTTCTGTATTTTGAGAACTATGGGCATTTATACCAAAACGTAGTAATAATCTCTAGAAGCCTTAGCACAACTGACTGTCAACTTTATTTTTTTTCCCTTGAGTTCAGAACAGTTGATAAAAGCATATTGCAAAGACAATGGAGGCTTCCATTTTCTAGCACATTTCAGGAGAACAATGGGACAGATTCCTCATTAGTGTAAATCTGCATTTTCTCTGAGGGGTAGCTGGGTTAGTCTGTAACTTTAAAAACAGTGAGTAGTCCTGTGGCAAATAAAGGCCTGGTCTACACTAAAAGAGAAGCAAAATCCAGCCATGTGAATTACATAGCTGATGTTGAAGTATCTTAAATTGCATTTTGGCTCTGTCCACACAGTGGGAGCACACTTCTCTGTCAATTTCCCTTGCTCCTGATAGGTGCAGGACTACTGGCACCAATGGCAGCAACCTTTCAGTCTGAATTAGTGTGTCTTCACTAGACCCTCTAATTCGAACGCCAGAAGATCGACTGCGGCAGCTTGGATCTTCTCTATATATAGTATTATGAGCTTTCATGGGTAAAACCCACTGCCAAAGTGGGTTTTAGCCACGAAAGCTCATGATACTATATATATTTTGTTAGTCTCTAAGTTGCCACAGAACTACTCATTGTTTCTACTTTTCTCTGTTGATTTCAACAAAGATTTTTTACTTCAGCGGTTTGTAATCATCATTGAGTCTTTGTGGTATCCCAAAAGATGAATTGGGTTGGGCTCAGACATTTGGCTGGTATAAACCAGATATTTGGCTGGTAGAAACTGGCATAGGTCAGTTGATGTCAATGGAGCTATGTTGATGTACATGTGCTGACAATTATTTCCATAATTTTAACACCACTCATCACCATGACCTTGTAGCCATCCAAAAGAGAAGCATGTTTTGTAGAATCTATCTGCCTATCTCTCATGAAATAGACACTTTGAATCATTTCATAAAAAACTTAATCTTTGAAATCTTCTGTGTCTTCTGATTTATCTGTTGATTTATACATTAGAGGCTATATATTAAAACTAGGAGATTTTCCAGATTAATTTTTAAGAGACCCAGGATTCTTCAAGCTAATTGTAATAAAATTCTGAGTTTTGTTCCTTTACCTACAGCAGTGTGAATTATGTGCTTTTGAACATATACTGAAGTGTGGATGAATACATGTGAAAAGGAATTTTCACTAGAAAGGATCATAATTGATTTTGATGTTTTCCACCTAGGGCTTTTTGAGTTGAACTTTTTCATTTCCCATGTAGAGAGTTTTGCCAC
Source organism: Rafetus swinhoei (assembly GCA_019425775.1). Classification (NCBI taxonomy): domain Eukaryota; kingdom Metazoa; phylum Chordata; order Testudines; family Trionychidae; genus Rafetus; species Rafetus swinhoei. The sequence goes on along the minus strand of CM033443.1, from coordinate 33,929,008 downwards.
TGACCTCAAATGAGACTAAGATCAGTCCCAGATATACATAGACTTTCTGCATTATTTTCATATTTTTCCTCCCAAGTGGACACACTGGACATGCCTTAGTAGTGTTGCCCTCTGCTGAGGTATGAGAGCATAAAAATAGCCATACTGGATCAGAGTAAAGGTCTATCTAGTCTAGTATGCTGTCCTCTAACAGCGCCTAGTGCCCAGTGCTTCACACAAAAACAAACAAACCAAAAAAAACCAAAAACCCACACACACACCATCAGAACAGGGCAATATATTGAATGAGCCATGTCCTGTCTTGTAGTCCCAGCTTCTTGCAAAAGTTTAGGGACGCCCAACAATGGGGTTGCTTCCATGGCCATCTTTGCTAATATCTGTTAATGGATTTAACCAAACCCATGGAAGTTGAGTGAATAACTTTGCAACCTGGCTCAATTTTGGTCTGGCTGCCCTCATCAGCCTCATTCTCCTACCAGGGCTTCTTTCATCAATGTGTAATATTTCTGAAAGGGCTGCGTGTGGGGGTGGGGAGGATCCTCCATTTTCAAATTTTGCTCCAGGGCCCCAAAAACTTCTGGTCATATCATTCCTAAAAACAACGAGAAAGCAAAGACAACACTCTACCCCAACCTTTCAAATGCTTGTTACATTGCTTATGCCTTTACTTCTACATGTCAAGGTAGCAAAGGGGTGCTTACAGTGAGTAACATCTAAACAAATAAACAAACAAATAATCCTCCATTCATATTTAAGTTTCTACTTCTCTGAGGTTTGTCTTGAAATTTACTTTCAGGCTTTTTGCTCTCTTTACTTTTATCCATTATCTTCTTTCCCCAGACACATTTACAACTGGACAGTAAGATCTTGATTTTTAGTGTTCCTTTGCCTCCTTCCCCTAGACCATTCCATAAACTCAGTGTGTGAGCCCTTCCTGAAACTTCCCTCCCTGACATTGAGTCATCCAATTTCTTAGCTCATCTGTATAACTGATGCCAGAGATGAGATTTTTGGCTAGAAATATAAGGATGTGTGTACTCTAATATTACTTGATATATGTTTAATTCCTGTAATTACTTCAGTTCTTATTTTTTCAGCATTCTTTCATATAGTCCAATTGGTTTAGTAAAGTGAATGTGCAGAAAGAGTGAACATTTTCAGTTGTGACAAAATGTTTATTCCTTAAATTGACAATTAGAACTAAGTCTATATACTTTATTCATCAAATTCATAGGTTTAAGATCAGAAGAAATCATTAAATCATCTAGTCTGCCTTCCTCTGTATCACACACCATTAAATTTCACTGCATGGAGACCAATACTTTGAATTTGGAAAAAGCATATGTTACAGAAATGCATCCACTCTTGATTTGAAGACATGAAGAGATGGAGAATCAACCACTTTTGTGGGTAGTTTGTTCCAGTCACTATCCTTATTACACATTTGAATTTGTCTGACTTTCAGGTTCTTCTTCTGCCTTTCCCCACTATATTAAAGAGGCCTTAATATCTGGTTTTGTTCTCCCCATGCAGGTGCTTATACACTGTAATCAAGACATTTTTCTTTCTTTTTGATAAACAAATTGAGTTTTCTCAATATAAGTGTTTCATTTTCCTTAGCACTAAAATAATGTTTCTGGTTCTATTCTGTATCCTCTCCAAGGGTATGTCTAGAATGCATCCCTCTGTTGGCAGAGGGATGCAGATTAGGCAGGTTGACATTGCAAATGAGGCAGGGATTTAAATATCCTGTGCCTAATTTGCATAAAAATGGCCACCGCGTTTTGCCAGCTCAGCAGTTTGTCGGCAAAAACCAGCAGTCTAGAGGGGGATCTGTCGAGAAAGAAAGCCTTTTTCGACAGATCCTGTAAACCTCCTTGCAGGAGGCATAAGGGATCTGTCAAAAAAGGCTTTCTTTCTTGACAGATCCCCCTCTAGACTGCTGCTTTTTAATCGACAAAGTGCTGAGTTGGCAAAACGCGGTGGCCATTTTTATGCCAATAAGGCACGCAATAGTTAAATCCCTGCCTCATTTGCAATGTTGACCTGCCTAATCTGCATTCCTCTGCCGACTGAGGGATGCAGTCTAGACGTAACCCAATTTTTCAACTCTCTTTTCAAAATGTGGTCACCAGAATGCAGTACTTTAATCCCAGTCTCACCAATGTATTTAATATTACAGTGTTGGTATCACCAATTCTATATACAGAGGTAAAATCATGACACTACTCCCTGGTTTATAAGTCCAAGTATCACATGAGCCTTTCTTGCTCCAGCAGTGCACTGTGAGCTCATGATGAGTTGTCTGTCCACTATGATTCCCAAATCCTATTCAGAGTCACTGCTTTCCAGGGCACAACTCTTGAATCTATCAGCATGGCTTTCCTTTCTTGTTTCTAGATATGTAACTTTGCAGCTGACTTTGCTAAAACACAGTTTGTTTGATTGGGCCTCATTTGCTATGTGTTACCAATAGCGTTATCAATATGTTAAACCCATAAAACCAAATGTTCCTTCCCTACCCCTTTTCCAAGGCCCTGCCCTCAGTCGCTCCATCTCCCCTCCCTCTATCACTCACTCTCAGGAGAAGGGACCTGGGCTGGGGCGGTGGATAGGGATGCAGAAAGATTTTGGGCTCCTGCTGGGGGTTTGGGTATAGGCTGAGGTTGCGGGGTTTGGTGGCGAGACTGGTGCAGAGTGGTGAGGGATCCAGCTGGGGCCAGAAATTGGTTTCAGGGTGCAGTAGAGGGCTTTGGCTGAGATGGGGAGTTGTGGTGCAAGGTTGGATGAGGGCTCCAGCTGGAGATGCAGGTGAGGCTGGGGTGAGGCTGGGAATGAGGAGTTTGGGTTGCATAAGAGGGCTTTGGCCTGGGGCAGGGGACTGGGGTGCAGCAGGATGTTCAGGATGTGGGTTCCCAGGGATGCTTAGCACTGTTCCCAGGAAGTGGCTTCTAGGTCTCAGTGGCCCTAGACCCAGGGAGTCTCCACACTTTGCCCTTGTGCCCACAGGCACTACCACTGAAGCTCCCATAGATCACGGTTTCTCAGCCAATGGGAGCAGTGGAGCCGACACTTAGGGTTGTGACAACATACAGACCCTCCCTGCACCTAGGGCCTGCAGGTACCTTGTGGTCACTTCTGGGAATCGCACAAAGCTAAGGCAAGAAGGGGAGCTTGCCTTAGCCCTCGCCCCCAGTTGCACAGCTGATCGGACTTTTAATGTCCAGTCGGTGGCGCCAGCTGGAGTTGCCAGGGTCCCTTTTTGTCTGGCGACCTAGCTGAAAACCAGATGCCTGGCAAGCATAATTACCAATCTGTATGATTACTCTGCCCTGATTCTTTTTACCATGCCACCAATCTTTGTGTCAGCCACACATTTTATTAGCAGTGATTGTGTAGTTACGTGCAGATCACTGTTGAAAATGTTCATATTGCATACTGCATTATCATAATGTCAGTGTGCATAATATCTGCAGCAGAGATTGCACCAGCAGTGTGATGACTCTCTTGGTGAGTGGTAAGTGTTGTGATTAGTAAATTATATGATATGGGTATGCTCCCACATGGGCTCAGCCAAGAAACTGCAGTGAGTTGACTTTGACCGCAAGCCATTGACAATGTAAACAGTGACCCATGGTCTTGATCACTAACCATGAAACTTAAAAGATTGCATACATACATTATGTGCATCACCCCTCAAAAAACAAAAAACATTTTGCTGATATAGATATTGTGGAATGGATGTTTGTGTCCCTGAAATTACTGTTTGGTTTTGAAACTCAATGGAGTTTTCACTTCAGTGTACATGCCCCCTAGACAGTATTTTGTTGCTTCTGATCATCAGTAGCAGTCCTTTTTCACAATAGGGAAATGTTTTCATTTCTTTAAGCAATCATGCACTTTCCATGACCCAAGTTTCTACCTTATAAACAATGTGATAGGTGTAAATACATTATTCTTACTTAGCAGTGTTATCTTACTTAGCAGTTCCCTTATTTTCAGGGTATAAGTAACTTAATTTCTATTCACAAAATGGTGAAAATTGCATAATAGCAATACATAATTCTAAAGGGCTTAGACTGACATGCCAGTTGGATTTATGCAGTGTTCATTATGTCTTGATCACCAAATGGCTGCTGCATTTGTTTGTACACATTCCTGTTCTTTAGAAATAATGATGAGTAGCCAATGCCTCCCCTTGGATTAAAGAAGGATTGATTGGATTATTTTTAGAACATCCCTAGCATATAGGAATCTAATTTTTAATTAACATTAACTATCTCATAATATGCATGCCATTATCACATAACCATTGTTCCAGAAATGCATGTAGATTCTCTCAGGTGAAAACCCAGAGAAATGACTGTGACCATTAACTTTCTCTTTTGTTTTTTTTTACTTTTTCATTATGTTTGAAATAAGGGCCAAACTATGTTCCCGACTAGAAGACTATAGCAGTGAATTGGGAATATGAGACGCTGGTGAAATATTGAACACATAATAAGAATAGCGTTGAGAATGAAAATGAGAAGATAATGTTGGTATGTCATGATGTGGTAGAATAAAATCCATGCCCAATAGTTTACTAGACAATGGTTGTAATGGTGATTTATATAGGTCTACAGAAAGTCTTGAGGAAAAATAAGCTTTTCACTGTCTTTATATATTTAATTTCAAAAATATTATCTGTTTCCCCATGCATCACTCCTCAAAAACCAAAAACATTTTGCTGATGTAGATATTGTGGAATGGATGTTTTATCTTTCAAATTGCTGCCTAGTTTTGAAACTCTGTGGAATTTTCATTTCAGTGTGGTTAAGGCTACACTACAATGCTATTTTGGGAGACTGGAGTATCCCCCACGTCTAAATAGCTATCCCACGTCTTAACAGCAAGACCGTTATTTTGGGCTTGCTATTCTGACATCCCTGTAAACCTCATTCCACAAGGAGTAAGGGATGTTTCAGAATAGTGGGTTATTTTGAAATTTGGCACTGTGTAGACATCGCCAAATTATGAAATAAGCTATTTTCAAATAAAATCGAATTAAGATATGCAATTTGAGTAGCTAAAATGGTGTATCTTATTTCAACCTATGGTGCAGTGTGGACACAGTGTATGTGCACAGACAGTATTTTGTTGCACAGAACTATTACCTTGAAAAATGGATCCTTTTTCATTTGAGTGCCATAATTTCCACCATTTTCTTTAACATCTCCTCAACAGTTTATATATATATATATATATATTACATACAAAAATGCATTCAAAGACTGTTAAAGAAGTTAGAAGTTCAAGCACATAAAATATGGAAAAGTCACAATTAAGGCAACCTTCATTCAGTACCCTTATGCATGTGTATTATGATACTTTCGTTAATTATATAATCCCTACTATCATAGTTATTCCATATTGCATTTAACTGTCATCACTGTGAATCTGGGCCCATGTCTTTTTTTCTGGACCTATCATTCATACCTACTCTGAATTGTTGATTTCCTTATGTACTTTTAATGGGTTGCTCATCTGAGTGCCTCTCAAACATGAATGAATGGAGATTTTTTTCAGAAGCTCATAACATGGCCAATTAGGACCTATTTTCACAGGCACAGCAAAAAGACTCATTTTAGCTCCCATACAAAATGTAAGTCTCTGATCCAAAGCACAGAGGCACTAAAGTGTTAAATGATTGCAAAAGGTTTTGGGGTTTTTTTATAGTGCACACGATAATGTTTTGTTTTGTATTTGTCAGATTTCATTCTGAGAAATGACTGGGACATTTTTTCAGACATTTCACACACACACACACACACACACACACACACACACACACACACACACAAAGGAAACAATGCAAAACCCAGAGTGATGCAGACATCAGAGATGGAAAAATTCAGCCCAGATGGTTAAATACGGTTAATTTATAAGCAACTAAAAATAGGGTCATCAGTGTTTGATGACTTGAAGAAGAGCTCTTTGTAAGATTGAAAGCTTGTCTCTCTCAAAAACAGAAGACAAAAGGGCAAACAGATATTGTCACTCATCTCATCGACCTTACCTTTATGTCTGTAACTCATGTTAATCTGTAACTAAAAAAACTTAAACAACAATGGTCCTGTAGCACCTTAGAGACTAACAAAAATATATAAATAGTATTATGAACTTTTCGTGGGCAAAGCTCATGATACTATTTAGATATTTTGTTAGTGTCTAAGGTGCTACAGGACCATTGCTGTTTTTCAAGTTTTCTTACCGATGGGTGTTTGTAGGAATGCCAGCAATAATATTAGGGAGAGGCAGAGAGATGTAGTACATAGATAGAGCTCTGTCTCTTTCTCTTTCAAATATATATAATGTTGGCCTTTTAATAGTGACCACATGTACTATTCTGCATTCTTCCTACTGTGTCTAGGACAAAATATCAGAAGTCAATCAAAAAATCTGCTTCCATTGCCATCACTTATTTTGTGTCTCAGATAAAGCAAAGAAGCTGTTCTGGTAGTGAAGTTGAAATGGAATTCACATGTACTCTCAGAGATATATACCCGTACAAATATTGTCTAGCCGAACAATGGCATCCCTTTCTCTTGTGTTTGGATTTCACTACAGTAGTGTGTGCCTCTGTGACTTTTAGATTAGATTACTGCAATATGATTTTTAAGGGGTTGTAGTTGAATGTTCCTTGTAAGTTTCAGTTGATATAATATGCTGTTGTCTCCCTACTTGGTCTGCAACAGTTCATAGTTCACTTCTGGGTACAGTTCTAAGTATTAGCATTGATATGTATGTTCCCATTTGGCTTTGATCCTGTCTATTTGGGAGATCCTCTCTTTGACTCTTTTACCTTTCTAACAACTGAGATCAGCTGAGGAACTCCGTATGACAGTTCCTCAGTCTTACAGTCCCCAGCATTCAGGCAGAGCATTTTCAGTTGGTGGCTATTTGACTCTATAGTTTATTCCCCTTCTTTTGTCCATCATCCAGTATTCCTTTGTTGCAGGTGAATAGCGAAAGTTCAGATTATGGAAAGGAGGGAGAGTAAGTTTTTAAATGTCACATGGCATATTAATTATTGTCCTTATTTTTCAGATGCATGATAGAATAATTTTTTATATTAGTAATTGTATAAATTTGAAATTAAATACATGTTCAGACACACAAATAACATACATTGTATCCATTTTATACATTTAAGTTGGATATTCCAGAATTGGTGTTTTTGAGGCCTGGAGGATAAGGAAGAGTGTTCTGCATAATTTCTCCGAAGCATCTGCTAATGGCTGATGATAGAGACAAAATGTGGAACTGGATGGATCACTGTTCAGATTCAGTACTGTTTGTTTATTTCTGTATTAAGAACATAAAAGACATGTGCTCCATCCAGTAGTACTTTACATTAAACATACAATACATCTTAAATCAAATAAAATAAGGTCTATACTTCCTTTCTTTTAAACTTTTAATTATGGCTTTGGAAAAAAGTTCAATAGCAAATCATAGCCTGGATTCCATACTATATTTGTTTATATTACTTCAATGAAATATATGTGAGTCCTTTATGATCCCTATTTCCCAGACATGCTTCCAAACACAAATTATATTTTCATTTGTGTCACTCTAAGTACGGGTTTAGGCCATACATTTTTTTCTAGACTCATCAGCTCATATAAATGGTGCCAGAAATATATTTGTGCATAGGGGTGGGTGAGAGGGTCCTTGCCTACTGCCGATTCAGTTGTTTGCTCACTGGTGTGGCATTTGCAATGTGCTATGCATAATAAGAGCCACAATAGACACCTCACACAAAACGATGAAACTTGCATCAATAAGCCTGAAGGGTAAAAAAAAAAAAAAATGCAACTAAAACTGATGTATAAGTCATAGCTGTATTTATTGTTTTCTATTTTTTCTCACTTCTTTATTTTATATTACAGATATTTTGGATAAAAATGTAGAATTCATAAGGATAAGGGCACTAAACACCTCTAATTTTAATTGGTGCAGATTTGGGAGAAAGCCCAGACTAATTAACACCAATTGCTACTCTAGTGCCAGTTTTTAATGGATCTTAGGACCAGATCCTTTGGAAGAAAAGTTATTTTAAATGCACGTTGAAAATAGAAAGTGAAGTTATGGCCACCTTCAGGAACCATCTGTTACAAGTGTACCAGATAGACTCAATATATGGATAGAGAAATGTACAGTACGAACAGTACCTTTCTATTTGCAGGTATTGTTCTTAATTTGCATGAACTCTTCAGGAACTCTGTCTCATTGCAATTCTGCACTTTCCACTCTCCATGTGTCGTCCTGTGCCTTAACTGTGGCCCACAATTACCAATTTCACAATAAAAGAATCTGCTTATTAATGCTCTTCATTCACCCAGGAAAATCTAATTTTTGAGTAAATATATCATCTAGCAATACTTGAAATATTTCTGTTCTATACAAGTGCTAAACAAAAGAAAGGCATGAAAGGGAGAAGAGATGGACATAATACATGTACAGGAAAATTATTCAAAATAGAAAATAGTGTAAAAACTGAAATAAATGGCCTGTAAAAGTACAACATAGAAAGAGTATAAGGCCAGTGACTATCCCTCTCTTTCACTTTTTGAACCTCTTTTTTGTTTAGAATCTTTTTATTGATGTTCCACACAGTGCTACTTCACAATTTTATATAGAACATTCATAAGAGACTGGATGCATGAAATTTGCTCATATCAGGGAGTTAACAGTTTTCCTAGTTTTTCCTTGAATGTATTTGTCTTCTGAAACCTGAATCCATACTTGCTTGATTTAACTTTCAAATATTAACTTCCACATATACCTGAAAGGCTCAGTTGTGCATTCCAGCTGAACTTCACTGGGACCATTAGCCTGCTTTACAGTTAAGAACGTGTGTAAGTCTTTTGCTGGATCATGATCAGAGTGCTAAGCATGCTGAAGAATCCAGCTCCCTGATTAAAAAGAAAGAGCCAATAATTTAACATCTTATTCTGCTACCTTTTCCTCTTTTGTTTTTCTTTTTTTGCTCTGGCTCAGAGTCTCTTTCATCTACATAAGGTTTTACATCTTCTTATTCATTGTGGTGTCGTGTTGGCCAAAAGCATGAGTCGAAGTTACCACAGTAAATTTTTGAATGTTAAACCAGTCTGAAGGACACCTTATTAAAGCCGTTCTGTGTGCTCTTTGGAGTATTATGTTGTAAGAAATGTCAGGGGAGCATAAGCTGAAGTGACCCATTGTGTGCTAATGCAAATCTTTCATTGTTAATCTTTGTACAGTAAGGAAATATAAAATTAAAATTATTTGATCTGAGCATTTTTACAAATTAACATACTAGCAAAATACTTGACATTGGGTGTCAAAGATTCCAATGTGTTTCACTTTTTAGTCTAGAGTCAGATAACGGGAATTTCTTTTCTTTTCAAGTAAAGGATCTGAATTATATTAAGTTTAGTTTAATAATGTACAGATATTTCCTGACCTAGTTTCTAAAATCAAAGAATGCTCAATTATCGTATAGTTTAGAAACTCTCACAATTTGTTTCTTCATTCAGCCGTTTAAATTCTATTTTGTTAGAAAAATACAGTTTTTCAGCCAAGAAGCTGAAACGGACAAATACATTAATATGATCTTCTTACCATTTGAAAATGCATAGAAATGATGGTTTGGAATAGGAATCCTTATGATTGCTAGGCAGATTTTGACTTCACAGTGCAAACATATTTTTCACATTTTTATTTACTTAAAGCCTTACAATAAAATATAAAGGGGGGGAAGGAGAAGAGAGAGAGAGCGAGAGAGAGAGAGAACGCTAAGCAGTTAGCCTACAGCTATGTGAAGCACAGTAGATTTCTCAGCTGGTTAAAATATCTTGCTATGTGGTATTTGTCATCAAGGTACATGATATTCAACTCTCCTTTTAATGGCTTCCAGAAATATGTGTTTCACATAATTTGAAACAAGCTTCCTTATCAGTATGTCTTTCAATTAATTTAATCTTGTTTCTGTTATTTCCACAGTATTTCTCAATCCAGTGAACCTCATTACATTTTGCAAGGGCATTAAATTAGTCTGGATAGAAGAAGTAAGATGATTATCAGTTAATTTAATTATGTTTTTACATTTGCCCATTTAATGATATGTCTGCCATTGTTATATGGCTTTTTTGCTGTAGCACTATGTCGAAATTAGTTCTGATTCCATGTAAAGTTTACTTTATCTGATAACTCCTGACAACTAGTTGAGGCACATGTTCTGTAATTTATGAGTCTAATCAAAAGTGATTTACTATTAGTCAAATGGCTATGGTAATGGAATAGCTTTGCTCTATTCAATAGATCATTATAATGTTTCCTGCCTTTGCAGACACTGTAGTATTTTTACATAGCTTTGCACCATTAATTTAATTAAGAAATTAAATTTCCCATTATTATTGTAATGGAAGAAACAAGTGAGCAAGTTTTAGCATTACTGCATTTTACACAGTTAAACACAATTTATTTGATTCTCAGTTTTTGCGATTCCTAAAGAAAAAAGAATAAAAAAGAGGGGGAAAGAAACAGTGAAATAAGCAAATACAAAATTAACCAAGATACTGTCTTTTTATTAAAGTAACTGAGGCATCTATTAATATTGATAGTATCCTACAGGTAGTGTTAAACTTTCAGCAATGCATATTCAGTTCCATTATAATACTCCTATAGCTATCTGTAGAGCAGATGTCAACACCTGGAGATACTGAACTCCAATTATAATTTTAAAAGGAGAGGCAAGAGGAGTTAGCTACATAAGGCAAAGCATTTCAAGCTTACCTAAATAGACCTATTTTCCCTGAAGTCTGAGAGATGTAATATATGTAAGTATATTTAAGAAGAATTCATTACAAATATGGTAGTGTAAAGGCAGCAAAGACTCATTAAATAGAAAGTAAAAGGCTACTAGGTTCTGACAAGTTGAATCTCCAGGTTTCAACTGATGTAATTTGGAAGCTTCCCACCCAGTTTTAACTACTTTTATATTACATTTATTAGTTCTCTAGACAGCTAGTCATTAAGAGCATCCATCTGGCAAATAGATAAGCAATCAAATTTACCCTAATCAGATTTTGTAACTTGTTTTCCTCCTTTGGAAATTATTTGACCCAAACAAAAGGCTGTTATGGTATGTTTATGGGGATCATTATTCTTGAAGTCATAGGTAAAGTGAGCTACTTCTTGGTATTACACAAAAGGTATTTTTGTAGCCTTCAGGGATGTATGTTCAGTTTCTTTAGGCCAATTGTATCAAAACTCCAAGAGGCTACCAATCATTTTATAATAGAATGTAGGCATATATCACTTTGGGAGGAAGAGACTGTGAATTCTACTCTCAGCTCTTCCACTGGGTGTTGTTAATATTTCTGCATACTTTCCATCCCATAGTATGAGACAAGGTCAGCCTCTTGGAGCAATAACTATTATTCAAACATGTCACAGGTAAAATAACTGAGAAAGAGCTGAGAATAAAATCCAGATCTCTAAAATAACAGAGACAAATCTCATCTGTTTGCATGGTATTTTGGAAGGAACTTGCTCAATTAGATGCTGTTGTGACTCACACCTTAACAGTGTGGCTCTGGGTCTCCTTTAGCAGCTGCACAATAAAAATTGTCTTGTTATCCTGAGTACTTCAATTTCTATCTTCCAAATCTGAGACATCTGAGAAGAGCCCAATATTTAGAAAATGTGGAGCATCTACTCTCTGAAAATTCAGTCCCTTTCTGGTGTTACAAATTATGCATCCTAGAATGGAGACATCTAAAACCAATAGTTGCTTCTGAAAATGTTTGTTATGGAGGTATGACTGCACTAGTGCATTAATGTTAAAAAACCTCATTGTGTGGCTCAGATAATAGCACGTGCTTAGTTTTTACGCCAGAGGTTATAGGTTCAGTCCCTGCAGATGTCTTCAGCTCCAGTTAGCTGTGGATCATCATTCCCAGCAAATGGGAGCTACGGGAAGTGTAGCAGACCAGGACACTGCTTCCTGAAGCTTCCATACCTGTGGAGGTGCAGGTAAATATGGTGACAATGGCCTGTCAGGAGCTAACCCTGGCAAACTGCTTCTGACGCATGGACAAGTTAATGCCCCTTCTGCTGCCTTATATGAAACGACTTGGGGGAGATCCAATTCCCATCACAAACATGCCTCTGTGTTTTTGTTTTAGATTTTAAGCATTTCAGGGCATGAACTTCCTCTTTCTATGTGTACAACACCTAGCCCAATGGTGCCCTAGGTCTCTCCAGGGAACACTGGCAAAAGATGTTGCAGTAAGAGCCAAAACACCCCTTTTTGGTATAAAAAAAACACAGTTGAGACTGATATGGCAATTTCTTGCACTATTTTGGGGAGATCTTACCATCTTAATTTACCGTTATGAGCCAGGGATTATAAACAATTCCATGGGAAAGGGTGCCCATAGTCCTCCAGAAACTAAGGACAGTGTGGGATGATTAGGCAAATTCATGCAGGTTGCAATACCTCCAGTGAGAGAGTGCCATTTGGAAAGGTTCAGATATACTGCTTCAAACTGGATTTTCCAGAGACCAACAGACAAAGAAAGGACTTTTGGGTAAATAGTCTGAGTTTTAAATGACTTGGGGCCTTCTGTCCAAGAGGGTCCCCAGTTCCTCCAGGAAGGTTGAAAAGACTTTGGACTACTGGGCCACCATAAGACTGATGAGTGACCTCTGCTAAGTTTTTGGAACCTCTGTTGTTTTTATGTGTTTGCTACATAATGCTTTCACCTGAAGAATAAATGTGCTTTCTCAGAACAATCTGGGTGGTAGCTTGTAACTGCTGGCAATGATAAGTGTGCATAGCCTTTGAGGAGAAAGGAAAGCAAAGATTGTCTGGCTTGCTAGGAATATCCTGTGTAGCAAGAGAACTGTGCAGGCTTGGGGAAAAAAAGCCTGGAAGGAGAGGAGAGAGATGTATAACTTCGCCCAAGAAGTGCCAGGTGAGAAACAAGGAGCATAAAGTGGGTGCCCTTGAGAGACCATAGCAGAGGGATACAGGTGCAGTTGCCTTGATCTGTTACAGCTGTAAATATGGAACTGATGATCAGCTGCACTTTGAGAGGGGTATCCTGTATAATAACATGATGACTCCTTTTGTCATATTCCCTTGTGAGGGGCTCCTGTGAGGGGAAATCCCTTTGAATGGGGAGAATTCATTTGGAGGGGGAAAGGAAGAGTTGTGATATGTACAGCTCCTGTCAACATCTGTATTAAGGGATACAGGGCAGACAGTAAGTTTTGACTGTTCAAACATAGAGGTAAAGCAAGCATTAATTAACTAGTTGTGACTGTGATAAATGGTGAATGATCACATTGCTCAAACTAATGTTAATAAGGGGGAAACAAGAGATTATTTTATAAGTTAGGAAGACAATTCAGGGAATTAATGAGCCTAATTAATAGACTAATGAAAATTTTGAACAGCCATTTGACACGTATGGAAGAATAGACTTTTCTTAAATTATGGTACAACTACTTATAGTTTAATCTTTAGCAAAATGCTACATTCCCTAAGCATTGGGCTTTCTATTGAACTTCCATTGAAAATCTTATTGTTTTGTTTTAAACTGCCCTTAACTTTGTAAATAACCAGGTCTACTTTATTTAATGGCATTTATTACATACATGGTTATTTCCAGCTTACCACATTTTTCAGTTCAGTTTTCCTTTTTCCCCACAAACTGATGATTTCAAAGGGACTGAAATGGAAAGATTAAACCCCTTAATGTCATCTGTTTAAAAATCCTGTGGTTTTTTTTTCTGACAGGAACAACGCTTTCAAATCCCTCTATGGTCTAAGCTGCTGTGCTTGACATCTCATTATTTGACTCAGCTGTTTCAGTTTCACCTTCACCCTGCTAATTAAGTAACTCATTGAATGTATTATTCAGTATTTGATTCCTCTATCTGAGTCCATGTGAGATGGAAGTTAAAAAAAAAATCCTCTTGATGGGATTAGTGAAAGGATTGCTGCTCTGACATGGTGGACTAAAATGAGAACGAGTTAATGAAGTTGGCGACATATGAATCGCTTTCTGTCATTTTAGCAAGCGTTTGGCTGCCGGTGAAAGTATGTGGATTAGGGTTACTATAAATGGATCATTTCTTAACTAACCAAACAGTGACCTGTTAATTGCTTGAAGACATGAGTAGTGTGAGAGAGGTCTCTCAGCTTTATTTATGTTGTGTTTCCTTGTTCTGCTGCCATCCTATAGGGCATTGTATCTCATATGCCACATGCAGTTAGGGGGTTTAGCTATTTAGAGAAGTTGGATTTGTCATCATTTTGGCTATGTTACTAACATGTATCGCTTCCCAGTACTTTTGGCAAATTTAAAGTAATTTGTTTATTTTTTTCAGGATTATAATGACAATTAGAAATGCTTTGTGCATAAGCAAATCCTGTTTTCAGCTACAGTGTTTCCAACCACATCTTAAGGAGTCTTCTTATTTTAATCACACTATTTACTTTTAGTTTAAAAGGAAAAGAGCATTGCTATAATTTCTTAAGAGCAGATTTTTATAAGATACTTTAAACTTTTTTCTTTAATAGGAACTGTTTTCACATTTATTTGACTTGCTGATTAGCCATTTTTTAATATTACTAAAAGCTCTGGAGGGCTTGAGGGATGGGGTTGGTTTGTTTTTTGTAAATTTTAATTTAGTATATGTGAAAGAAGTCTGTTAGGGTATGTCTTCATTTGAAAGTTCGAATTACTACACTAGCCACCCTAGTTTGAACTAGAGTGGCTAATGTAGTCATTCGAACACAAATGAAGCCGAAGATAAAATATCCGGGCTTTATTTTACATGTTCAGGCGCCGCCATTTTTAAATGCCCGTTAGTTCAGACTCCTGCCCGCGGCTACGCGGCACGGGCTAGGTAGTTCGAATTAAAGCTCTAATTGGAACTACCATTGCTCCTCATTGCAGGAGGAGTAATGGTAGTTTGAATTAGGAGCTTTAATTCGAACTACTTCCGTGCGCGTAGCCAACGAATCGAACTACCGGGCATTTTAAATAACGCATGAGCGTCAAATAAATCCGGGATATTTTAATCCCAGGCTTCATTTGCAAGTTCGAATGACTACATTAGCCACCCTAGTTCAAACTAGGGTGGCAGTGTAGACATACCCTTGTTGACTTTGGATGAAAGCCCTCAGCATTCTGCTGTCCTATTAGATATTTCTTGGTAGTCTGAGCAATGTTCTCCTTAATCCTTCTCATCCATGTGTGGGACAATTTTATGTGCACTGAGGCACATGTGTGAATGTGCGGTACCCACAGAAACAAAAAACCTAGCTGTGGACGCTGGGTGCCATTTTAATCTCTCCTGAGATGCCACATGAACACACAGTTTATGGGGAACACTGGTCCCAAGTCTTTAAAACTATTTGTAGAATAGAAAAATAAAACTAATGTATATTTGTGAGAACAACAGTAAGTGTCAAGTGCATACAAATTTGGGGAACTGTTAAGGAAGTGACAAAGGCCTGAATTTGTAAAGGTATTTAGGTGTGGCTGAGGTCAGAATTACAATGCCTGATTTAAGAGTTAAGCCTAATTTTTAAAGGGATTAGGTATTTAGGAGTGAAAATCTCAATGAACAGACTGTATTTCAGAATTAAGGTAGCCAATATTTCATATTCAGTGGTTTTGCAACGCTGGGTAACTTACACAGCAGCATTTGGGGATGGGGATTAGCCCTTGCGTACATTTGACGGTTAATTTAGATTAAAGTAAACTGTGGATTTAAAGCACAGTAGCTATTTCTGAATAAACCTGTTTGTGGACAGTCTTGTTCTAAAACAAGTGTGCCTTATCACTGTATAGATGAATCTACTTTCAAAGCTACTTTAGAATAGTTATTCCCTAATAACCCCATCTATAGACAAGCCTTCTGTATGATTTACCAAATGAGTTGTGTTTCATAGGGATTTTGCTGTTGCTGTCTGATAAGAAAGGAAGAAGGAAAAGTAATTCTATTGGGACATCTTTATATATAATTCTGGGCTGTATCTTTTATACATACACTTATGCAGATGTGATAAGAAGACATGTAAATATTTTATTATGCGACTGCTGGACTGAGCAGTATTTTCACACACTTTTTTTCATGCCTATTAGCATTAATTCATAGTCCATCATAACAGGCTTGATGTGTAAGATAAGCATATTTGTTTAAAATTTCATGGATACTAAATCAGAATCAATTTCTCTAACCTTCTTCGTAAGTGGAGGCCTGGAATTGGACCAGAATCCTGGCTGTACATGGGAAGAGAGACAACAGTGATATGTATGGCACTAGTATGTATGTGTGAACATTTACAGTGCCATAGAACAGGGCACCTACTGTGTATATCGGAATAAGAAACTACTGTAAATATAACTGACAAAAATAGTGAATGTCCCACTTTTTTTAATGATGTTTTCACTGTATTTCTAGTGGTTTAGTGATTTCTACATTATCATCATCTAAGAATGCACGATGTTGTCACTTCCATTTGATTGCTTATTCTCCTCTGGGAGTATGAAGTTCTGAATTTAAATATTCATGGCCATTAGGGCACAAATTGTGTTTTGTGTTAATGAAGCATTAATGTCTATGGCTTAAAGCGGTGTTAATTTCAGGAAGCTGCCATTTGGGGGGAAAAATTGTGATTCTTCATTTCCCATAAGAAAAACAGGACAGCTATTGGATTCATAGTTAAATACTAATATATAGAAGGAAACAAGTTAGGGTGGAGATTTGATTCAGTAGCTTTTGCAAACAAAAATGCTTATTCTAAGTATTAATATGATATGGCTTAAAGTAGTCAAATATTGCCACTTTTAGGCACTCCAGTGTCCACATCATATCTTGATATTTAATTTTAAGTGTACATTTGTGGTCTGAAATAAAAGCTGAAGAGGTGGTAAAGTCAGTTAATAAATGGAATCATTCCTAAATGGCACATTATCATTGCTGATGCTTTGCAGTACAGAGGTATATTTGTGTACTACTAGTTGTAAATATGAGCCAAACATATTCTGAAAAACTTAGAGGTACAGTAGTAGGTAGAGTGTCCTATAACTTGATGGTCTGAGCTAACTGCACTTATGCTGAAAGGTTCTTGAATGCGAAATACGGAGCCTGAAGTGTTGTGTTTCTGAGGGAGATGGCAAAACATAGTTAGTGCCCGAACTCTGTGATAGGTTAGTGATTTCAACTCATATATGGCCTAGTCTATAATAGACCAGGCAAGTCGGCTTAAGGTATGCAACTCTACCTATGTAAATTGCGTAGCTGGAGTCTGCTTACCTTAAGCCGAGGCGTGGCAGCATCCACCCTGAGGGAGGCCGACAGGAGGAAATGCTCCTGTCAGCTTCCCTTACTCCTCACAAAAGGAGCCTATACTAGACCCGCTAAATTGAACGCTAGAAGATCAACCTCCAGAGTGTTGATCTTCTCATAAGTAAAGATGTATACATAGAATGTAATTTTAAATACAGGCCCATTTCTAATTATTTACCAGTAGGTTAACTCCCCTATCAAATGAATTCCATATGTGCATGAACTGTGTAGTAAAACTGTAACTCCTCGGGGGAATTCTGTAGAAATTTTTAAAAAATATTGCACATAATATTTTAAAATTATGTGTATTTTGTCAAAATAACACAATACAATCACATCAGTTTGAAATATTTTGGTAATTTATTTCAAAATACATGTCAAGAAGTATGTCTGTAGCAATACCCAACAGAAAAGACTCAGGAATTATTTCTGACAAATAGATTTTGTACCAGTCATATTATTACATAACTCTGAGTAATAATTCATTTAAATGACAATACAGATTCATATTTCCTGCACCCCTTCAGAAATGGTGCAAAGGATAAGGCCGTCTGGGGTAATGGAGGAGCTGAGGGAAACGGAATCATTTGCCAGGAAAGAGACTGGGTATGAACTTGAAGGGCATTTGGTTATGGGTGGGTGAAGTATGAAACAGCGTTTTTTGGGGTGGCAGCCACTGTTAGGGAACATCCTCCATGCAAATGCTGTCTGACTCTCATTCAATCAGGCATATCTGCCCCTGTCCCAATGTATCCATGCACCTCCATGTGCCCTTGCATCCTATGTTCACATGCCCACCCTTGCTCAAACACCCAATTCCCCCATATCCATGTGGCCACGCATCCCCTCCCCCATCACCATATGTCCATGTCCCCATGTGTCTCTATACCCCCAGCCATCCTCTTTCCCCACTGTAGAACTGCACCCCTTCCTTTTTCTGCCCCCTATGGCCCTGCACCTCCACTCCCACTCAGCCCCACTCCAGTCTGCCCTCCCCCACTAACCCTTATGAATTCCCATCTTCAGCAGCCCCATTGAAGGAGTGCATGAGTTTCTTACTTTTGGAAGGCTGTTCTTCTGGTCTCTACTTCTGGGCTGCTATAAAGAGAGAGTGTTTCTGTTTTACTCCTTCCCCCTTTCTCCTAGTTTCTGTATGGAGGAGGGTCTCTACTTCAATTTTTCAGGGCCCTCTCACATCTAAATAGCTCCACTGCCTGTCTCTGCTGCTAAACACAGTTTTCCCTTACAATGCTTAGCTCTGAGATTGTTTAAATTACAAGGGTTCCCTGTGGAGTTTCAGGAGAGGGCTCATTTAATCAGTTTACTTGTTTTACTATCCACTTATTGAAGTTGCAACTCTCTGCCAATTTTTATCACATCTGCATCTAGTGTCTTTTTCTCTAGTGTGCGTGTGTGTGCGTATCTTACATACAGAGCTTCTGAAATGTATGGAGCTGTTATCATAGTAATATTAAAATATTTAAATATTGCATCTGTAAAGGTAAATATATCAGAGATGTAAACCATGTACAACTCTCAGCCTTTATTTTGGTTTAAGTCTCACCTCCCCAGCATTGTCCTTACAGCTCTCTTTGGCTGGTTTCCAGCCAGTGGGAGTTGTGGGAGCAGGGTTTGCAGCGGGGGGGCGGGGGCAGTGCAATGAGGCAATGTACAGAAACCTGCTGCCTCTCAAGGGGTATAAAGGGACATGCCAGAAGCAGCCAGCCTGGATCCCCCACTGTGCAATGGACTGAGAGCTGCCTATGGTAAGTACTTCCTAGCCAGAGCCTCACCTCACACTGCCCTCTGCATCCCAATTGCCTCCCAGAGCCCATACCCCCTCCAGCTCTCACTCCTGCACCAAAACTCCCTCCCAGACCCCACAAGTCCTCCATTGATATAGTACAAATTTGCAGCCCAGAAGGATTTACTGAAAAGCATGGAATGCCTTCCCTGTGAACATTATTGCCCATCCCTGGCCTGGAGGGTTGATTGTTCTATTTCCCTTGCAAGTTGGATAAATGATAACTAATTTTTAGTGCTAATATCAAAAGTTATAATTTTGAAATTAATTAAAAATAATTTTGATTAATATAAAATACCATATTTTAGATGTTATCTGTTCTATCAAACCAGGTTTATGTGAACTTGGTCCTAAATTTGGTGCTGTGCACTTTGAATTAGAAATATCTTTTCTTGCTTTATACCAGCAAGTCATTTGTCAGTCTAAGGCTGTATTTCTAAAAATATATCAACAGTTAAATAGTGTTCATAGCAGTCTCATGATCAGCTAAAATGCAAGCACAGAACTTAGACATATGGCACATAAGATCAAGGAGTTTAAAGCAGAAAAGAATACTTGTTTTACTCTTGTAACCTACGATTTCCCCTGATGTTATCCTCTTGGAATATTTAAATGTAAGCCAAATTCATAGCTTTCCATTGAGTCATGTTAATCATCTTTCATCCTATTGATTAGTTAGTGCTGATTGTGCTAAACTTTAAAATATAATTAAATATTTTCAGGGCCCTTCAAATCCTAATAGGATAGAGTGGTTGTATATATAATTTAAATTTAACTCTAAAGTTGATAATGATGTGTGCTTAACTCTGACGTACCCTAAAAATTAGCCCTCCCCCCATGGAAATTAGCCTAGTGTATGAAACTTCAAAGCAACAGCATTGCTACCCCTGAAATGGTTTTTCTGTTGTTTTTTGCACACAGCGAAAGGCAGTCTTTTCTTGGCAGATAGAAAGTTGTGATCATTAATATTGACCAGTCAAGACCTGCTCCCCATTCCTTCCAATCTGCTCTTGTTTTTCTCATCCATTCAGGCAGTCCTTATTCCAGTGCTGTCTCTTTTCTACCTCGGCTTCTCATCCCAGCCCCATTGATCTTATTTAACCTGAACTAGTCTCTAATCCTCAATTTTCTCATCATAGTGCCACTCTCTTTCTTTCCCAGTCTTCCCTGTTACTGCATCCAATCCTGTACCAATTCCTCATCTCCTTGCACAATCAGTTGCAGTCCCCCTATCTGAGTCTTCTTTAAAAAGTCCTAGTTCTTCTAGATCTTAATCCTGGTTTCTGTCCCACCTACCCTTCTTCAGCCCAGTCTTCCTTCCACCCCAACTCCTATTCCCAGTTTCACTCCTCACCCAACAACATCTTCCAGTCCCATTTCCACTCCTTTCCCTCAAGCTTCTTGTCCCTTTCTGCTTCCCTTCACAGTATCCACAGCAGGTCTGCTGGCCTCTGTGCGTTTAAATTGGGCAGCTTCCTTCTCTGCTCTGCTTGGATCCAGCATGGAGGTCATAGGCAGCATAGAAGAGACTGCACAGAAAAATTCAGCTCAAAAGTTTAAAGTTTGGCAAAGCTATAGGCAACTGAACATGACCTTATACAAATAGGATATGTCTGCAACTTGAATGGTACCAGCAGCCCATCCTAAAATCATAATAACAAAGATAATAGTAATAATAAAAAGTGCCACAAAATGGATAAACATCCTGAAAGACATGGATGTAGTAGTTCATATAATCTTTTTCACTTAAAATAATTTATTTTTTTAAATTCAAAATCCATTTAAAATGTGTTTGTGAATCAGCCTTGCAAATAAAATGAGCCATCCAGTAGTGCATGCAGCAGACTCCAACTAGAGAAGAAAACATCTGTAGTATAGGACTGTTAAAGAAAGGAAGAAAAACAGTTATTCAGGGTAGAGAGTGAGGAAGTTCTGATAATGATATGAGTTTCTCTCCTCCTGGGTATAGTTTTTAATAAATGTTGAACACTCCAAATTGAAAAAAAAAGAGAGAGGCTAGCTAAGCATCTGCTGAGATGACAGAAGCAAAAATATGAGGTCGCTATCATGCCAAAATAAGATTATTTAAGGCTCGTGGGCAATGGTTTCTATTCTGGAATGAAGAGTTGGTTTCTTAATTTTATGGAAAAGCTACTCTCCATTTTCTGTCACAAAGTAATGCAAGAAACGAAAGTTACAGTAACAGGAAATACTACTTCCCAGGGATCAGTATAGTTGAGGATATGGATGGAGTACCAAAACATAGCTAAAAATCAGCTACCAAAAATCTTCCCAACCCTGAGATCAGTAATAGGCTCCTGAATATCTTAATAAATTTAAATATCGCTGTTCAAGACCATCCTATGCTAACATTTAATGTACAGAAACATATACTTTTTGTTCTTGTTCCGCAATCAGAACTTGAGTGCAAAAGTGCTGTATGTCACTTGCATTTGGTGATGTTTTGATATACTTGCCTCTTTGAAAAATATATTAAGTGAAAAGTATCAGAGGGGTAGCCGTGTTAGTCTGAATCCTCAAGAACTTCTTTGCCCATGAAAGCTTATGCTCCAATAAATCTGTTAGTCTATAAGGTGCCACAGGACTTCTCGTTGTTTTTGTATATTAAGTGAAAGTCAGTCAGTATAAAGTCAGAATAATTAGACTGCATATGGATGAAGTGATGGGGACTTGGGAAAGCAAATCAACCAAACTTCCCAACTTTATCCTATATTTTACATGGTGCTGCTCCAGGCAGTACATTTTAACAGCAGCTGCAGCTCACTATGTTGTTTGCTCAGCACATTAGTATTTCTGTGCTATGTAAACAGAGATCCCTTGGCTGCTTCCTAGCTTGTCCTGACCCACTCCAATTGCTGCCTCCCAAAACGCCAGTGAAGAGGCTTCTTCTGTGGCATTTCTGGGGTTTAGAATCCACAGTGCTGATCTGCTTTACTGGGAGCTTTGCAACCCTCCTCATGACCCATGTAGGAGTCAATACTGATCCTTGGGACGTGATTTCTGGGTTGAATTTACATTTAAAAAATATGAGAAATGTATCAACCTAGCAGATTTACCTGGCATTGCTCAGCTCCCTAAATTCATTATTATTTTGAAAAATAAAAGGAAAATGTACATGCTTTATTGAAAAGTTAATTTTAGTATTTTTAATGGGAATTCTATGAAGTGTATGTTTCTTCATCCCTATAAATTCTTATCTTTTACTATGTTTTAACAAAAAGAGAGCTATAGTCAATTTGGTTTCCACTAATATAGTTTTCAGATCTTCAGCATTGATTTAGCTGTGCCAAAACAGAGTTGTACTACACATTTCTCCTTTTTCTCTCTTTTCTGCAAAGTTTATTAAGAAGGAATCCTATTCAAGTTTCATCCTATTGTTCTGGCTAATGTTGGTCCGGTCTCTTTCATCATTCACTCAGTTTATGTCAATTTTGAGGACTATATTTGATTTAGTGGCTCTTTATGTTGGGTTTTATGAGAAGCAATCCCATTCCAGGCACATCCCCTTTTCCTGGCACAACCAAGCTCTTATGTTATTTAATTATGATAAGAGGAAGCTGTATACCACATTTGGTGGACCTAGCTCTTACCATTTAGGAAGAGTTCTTAATCAAACAAGCAGACAAACTCTCTAAAAAATATAGTAGATGAAAGCAGTAAAATTAAGTACTGAAAGTACCTAGAAGTTTGGAAATGCCAGAACTACAACTGTGTGTGTATATTAGGATATGGCATAGTGCAGGGGTGGGCAATAATTTTTGGTGGGGTCACTCCAAGATTTTGGAAAGTGGTCAAGGGACGCACTTATCTGTTGAGGAGATGTGGGGTCTAGGAGGGAGGTTGGGTGCAGAAGGGTGCACAGGGTAAGGACTGGGGTGCAAGAGGTGGTGTGAGGTCTGAGAGGGAACTTGGGTGAAGGAGGGGGTTCTGACCTGGGTCAGGGGATTGGGGTCTAGGGCTAGAGAGGGAGGATGGGTGCAAGAGAAGATTCTGGCCTGGGGGAGACACTCTAGGAAGGAGTGCAAAGTCTGGGAGGGAATTGTGACCTGGGAGAAGGGAAAAAGGGGGTGCAGTCTGCAGAGGTTTGGGTGGTGACCTGGAGTAGGGGAATGGGGTGCAGAGTCTGGGAGGGTGTGTAGGTGCAGAAGAGAATTGTGGCCTGGGAGAAGGGTGCAGGAGAGTCTGGGAGGGAGTTGTGACTTGGGGCAGGGGGGTGCAGAGGGTTTGGATAGTGACATGGGGGTAGGAGTTGGGGTGTGGGAAGGGCAGGCGTGCCAGAGGCAGGCTCTGGCTGGGAGGTACTTACTTAAGTGTCTTCTGGCCTGCAGCACCCTCAAGGCATGCTGGACTTCCCGCCTGATGCAGCCCCAGACCGCTTGAAACTGCAGGTTGTTTCCTCCATGAGGTTCTCCACTCTGGGAGAGGGAAGAAGCTTGCGGTGCCCCCATACCTCAGGTTGTTTCCAACCAATAGGAGCTGAGCGATTGTCTGGGATCAGTTCCTATTGTCTGGTTGTTTCCAGCCAATAGGATATGAGGATTGGCTGGGGGTGGGAAGATCATAAAAAGCCTCCCCCTCCCTTCAGAACAGACAGCACTTTAAACCGTGGCAGCTGTGTGCCTTAGGGTCCTGGCAGGGTGGTCCACAGGCCAGTTCCGGTGGCATGGTGGGCCAGATCCAGCTCCTGGGCCATATTTTGCCCAGCCCTAGCATAGTGTATACAACCTCTGCTTCATTTGTTAGGGTTGTACTTTGCTACTTAGCACTCCACAAGGCTTTGTCTAAGTTAAACCACAATGATGATAACTTAGAATTATAATATCTCCAAGAGACACAAGATCTCTCTGAATTTCTGGTATTCAGTCTCCTCTTTGTGATACGTCAGTTTTTCACCAGATGTAGATAGAGCTTAGCCATAATCCATCCTGCCTCAAGGATAGGACAGGAGAATAAAGGCTACAGAGCTATAACACTATTTTTCTTGCAGCTCCATGTGCTTCCACACTGCCAATTTCAGGGTCTATAACTTGGGGGAATACAATTTTCCCCATTATGTGCAACCATGTAAGAATTAGGCTGAGAGATGTGATTCAAGTAACTTAGTTTTCAGTCACAAAATTGCAGTTTAAACAGTAAGTTTGTGATAAAACATGCCTAAAACAGTGATTGTTTTGCAACATATTAAGTACATGAAAGTCAAATATTAGGGCTGCTTACAAATTCCTAAATTAAAAATAGTTTTGATTGAAAAAGATATAATTATTCCATTTAATGTTTCCCATTTTTGACCATCGCAATCAAATACCTTTTAGTTTGTAAAAAATGTCAGTCATTAATATGCTGCTGCAAGAGTTTCCAATTTTTTGTTTGATAATTAGATAGTTTTATCTCAGCATTGCTGATATGTCTCATATTCACTTGCTTAAATAGACTTTCCCCTGGAGTGGGAATCTTTTGTTCTTCATTTCCCCCTTCCATGGAAAAGCACCTGACTCAAAATGGAATGCCAGTACCAGGTGGTATGGTCACATGTCTTACTAGTCCTGTCTTACAGGACAAACAATGCTGTTTACAAATCATTAAGTTGATCACCCAGTCATTAAAGCTTCGGCAGGGGGATGGGAGGAGGCTTGAGTAATGGCTCTCATTAGCACATTTGAAACTATAAACAGTCTCACATTTTGTATTTCTAATTTTTCATACAAGAATGATACATGCACCAAAATAGGATATACGGATTCAGCAGATTGTAACATTAAAATTGAAAGGTTACATGAGGAATTTTGTTTAAAGTATCTTAAAGTTATGCATATTTATATTCATAAGCCTAGCTTCATAAAGCATGGGGGGAACCATCACAGCCAGGGTCCAGGTTGTATGGTAAACAAGAATGTGGTCTGAGCATAGCCCAAAGTGATCCATAAGCTGGGTTGGACGCAAGTGAATCAATTAAAGTAGAATTTTTTACACTAAAGCAGGGTGAGATGTCAGGAGAGGAGCAGGGAACCAGGAACTTGAGATATGGTGAGATCTCAGGCACTGGGCAGAGACCAGGAACCAAAGCAGAGCGAGGTGTGAGTCATGGAAGAAGGCCTCAGGAACTGGGACCAGAGGCAAGGCCTGGTGTTAGGCACATGCCTGAGCTAGAATCAGAAACAAGGCAAGGTATTGTGTCATTTTGTAGTAACATGCCAAAGATTTCCTAATTGTACTAACAGCCACCAAGTGTTCTTCCTAAGTCTTGAATAGAGTGTATTAGCCAATACATGAATGTGATAGACTCTGCCAACCAGCACCACCATAGGCAGGACAGCCAGTGGTGTTTGCACCCTTCAGAGGCTGCTGTTTTCCACTTTGCCAGCACTGTTGGCAAATTGCCAGCACCCTGGATATCCAGACCTGCAGATCCCCATACAATAATTTGTTGCAAGTCTTTTTTCCCACTTTATGTAGTAGCATGTCCCTGATTCTATTATTTGTTATAATTACTGTCAGTTGAACAGTTTCTGTTGCTAGTGCATCTAACTTTTTTTTTCTGTTTTGAGGGTAACAAACAATATTAAACTTCTTTCACATTGAAACAAGGTATTAGCATCTTTTCCATCTAGACTCGAGTGCTTTCTAGAATGTTTAGTAAGAATGACAAGTACTAGGAAGCATTAAACTAAAGAATGTTGAGTGTTAGTATGTCATAGTATTTATCACTTCTAAGCACTTTGGAAATCTAGGGAAACAGTACACTATAAATGGAACATATCACTGTAATATTTTCATTATCATGGCTGGATCTCCAGCTTTGACAAGACATAATGATATTTTTATTATTCCTCTAGAAGAAGTGAGGTGTTCTTATCATAATTTCATGCAGAGGTGGCATTGTTGGTTTTGTACTCCTACCTTTGGTACACATATAACACTGAGAGGCAGAACTGAACGTGGGACCTGTGGAGCTTACTGCATGAACCTCTACTGCATGAGCTAAAAGCCAGCTGCTTCACAGCCATGGCTGTAGAGCAATTTAATTCTTTCTCTCTGTAAGTGGTTTAAATGCCACTACATGGGACAGTGCATAACACACTAGGTATGTGGGTTACACACTGACCAGAAATGTAAGTATGATAGCAAAATTTAGCATTCCTATCATGTTGGCTTTCTAATACACTACCCAATTTTGCAGGTTCCTCTCCACTCTTTTTTCTCCACTGCAGTCAGTGAGGATTGACAATGCATAGCATAGTTCAGAATGAGATCCAGCAATGTTTGTTTGCTTTCTTAATAGTAAAATATATATGTTGGTTTTTGTATTAATTCTGATATCATTGAACAAATTCTAGATATATCTCTGCCTAATGGAAAATACATGGTTAAAAATACCTAGCACTCCATTGTTTCAGTCTGACCCAGAAAAAAGATTTGTGACTACTAAATAGAAAATCTGTAATTTAAGTTTCAAATACATAAAAGCATGAAGCTCTAGCAAACGTATTCATTGGAATGTGCTAGAGATTAACGTATTATGGGTGTTGTATTGAATCTTTGTGGCAATTATAACTTTTTTGGCATGTCAGAAGGTTCAGAAAAGGGCAACAAAAATGATTAGGGGTTTGGGATGGGTGCCAAACCCATTAAAAAGACTGGGACTTTTCAGCTTAGAAAAGGGAAGACTATGGGGGATATGAATATGATAGAGGTGTATGAAATCGTGACCGGTATGGAGAAAGTGAATAAGAAAAAGTTATTTACTTGCTGCCATAACATAACAGCTAGGGATCATTAAATGAAATTAATAGGTAGCAGGTTTCAAACAAACAAAGGGAAGTTTTTCTTCATGAAGTGCACAGTCAACCTGTGGAACTCGTTGGCAGAGGATGTTGTGAAGAGCAGGACTTTAACAGGGTTCAAAAAGAACTAGATGAATTCATGGAGGTTAGGTCCATCATTATTTATTAACCAGGATGGGTAGGAATGATGCCCTTAGCCTCTTTCAGAGGCTGGAAATGGATGACAGGATAAGGATCACTTGATGATTCCCTGTTCTGTTCACTCTCCCTGGGGCATCTGGCCTGTTGGAAGACAGGATACTGGGCTAGATGTACCTTTGGTCTGACCCAGTATGTCTGTTCCTATGTCACAACAGCAGAGACTTGGTTCTTTATTTCCAGGTTGAATCTAATGGGAGCAACTTTAAAAATCATTAGGAATTCTTGAGTACTTTTAATTTATACTGCATTTCATCAAAGAATGTACGTTTCCCCTTTGCTTTAAATGCCCAAAGGAACAGCAGTTTTATGAGTGTGCAGCTGTTAAGAGAGCATTTTTGGAATTCTGCACCCTTATGGAGATAAAAGCAGATGCCGGCTACTTGGCAGTTCTTTTTCTCAGGCACAGTAGTTGCAATTTGCAATTTTTTTTTCATCTCCTTGTTGACAGAGGAAGTATCCATCAAATTAGCATTGGTTATTTAGTTAAGGGGGAGGAATATGTTTCTACATATTTACTTTAAAACAGTGATTTGTATAATTAGTTTTAGTATTTATTTTTAATAATGTTAATCATATTCAACAATTAATTGGAAGTGTCCCTGTTAAGTTGTTGCTATGATGAAGCAAAAAAATCTTATTAGTAAACAAACACAGTTTATGTACACCAATAAGATTACACATAGATTTTTAATTCATGCCTTTTTCTCTTGGTCAGGAAATAGTATTCTTCATTTTAATCACTATTTACTTTCTGTAATTCACTTGTTCTATTATAGTTATTGTGAATGATAAATGGGTAGATAAGGTTCATACACCTCTGGTTAAATGATAGTGGCAGTGAGAACAGCTGCTGAAGTGAAGGTTGCATAATCATTCATCATAATTTTTTCCTTTTTTTAAACTTGTGTTCAGTTGCTTGACATTCTGAAACGTACACCTTTTAGGTTCATACATTCCAAAATTGGTTAGATAGAATTGGTTAATTGGCTAGTTAGAATAAATTGAGCTTTTAAAAAGTGATAGGATAGTAGATAAATATATACTTTTCTACTTTACAAATTAATTCTAGAAAAGTTTTTGAGGACTTTACAGCAATATTGTCTGGGGATTAAAAATTTAATTAACTGGTATAACTATAGCTACAAAATAATATCCCTCATTAAGGAGTAGTGGCATTTGTATTTATCGAAATTGGGTTTGATTTAGCCAAGTTCTTAGCCTTTGAAAACCACATGCTGAGCCTATTTTAGCAAGGTTTCTAAGGTGTGCTGCTAAGATATATATTTGGCTAACTTAGCTGCATAACAAAAACTATGTAAGGTGCACAGACGTTAAGGGAAGGGCATGCCCTGTAAAGTGGTGAGAGAATGGAAAAATGCCTCTCTGTTTTGGAGATTTGTGCAGAAAGGATCCTTGCTCTGATGTACCTTCAGTGCTTCACACTCAGAAATCTGCAAACTATTTTTCAAGGGATTGAGAAACAAGCTTTGTCCCTGGTGAAGTGGTATTATACACCATTAGTTTCTTTACGATGAAGCTTTCCCTTTAAAAAATTCTAGATTAAAAAATCTAGCTGTCCAAATATTATTGTCTAGATAGTTTCCTATGTATTTAATTTTAATATTGGGCATTTTAATTATTGTAAAAGGCACTGGTGATTGTGGCAGTGCTAGAAGTGTAGAAGGGATTCCCCATCTCAACTTCAATACCTTTAAGAGCTTGGTAGAGAACCTGGTTAATCCATGGTCTGTCTGCTCAGTGATAGAATCCAGTTGTTCCATCATGCAGGATTTTTTAGTTGTTTTTAGATAAAACTACAGAGACCCAGACCAAACTATCTACTTTCATGGTAGTAAAGTTTGAAGAGGGAGAAAAATTCAGTGTCTATCCACTTGATATTCAGCCGGTGCCACTCAGATTGATTCTTCGGGTACTGGAGGGAATTCAGTTTCTGACCTAAACATTGACAATACCCAGCAGTTTTTCAATACATCTCAAAAAGTAATTGTAAATGCATAATCATCATTCTCAATGCTATTCAATTTACCTATCAGTGGCATGTAAAAACATTTAAGAAAATTGCTGATGAAATTTGCAGATGACAAACATTGGTGGAGTGGTAAATAACTACAGGGACAGGTCATTTATACAAACAAGTTAAGATAAATTGTTATGGATGTCTCATTTGAAGAGCATGTGCTTTAATTCAACCAATTGTAAGGTCATACATTTAGGAACAGAATACAGGCCTCACTTATGGGAGACAGCATTCAGTAATGCAATGATAATAAAAAGTCATAGGCGTAATGATAGAGAACCAACTGAACATGAGCTCTGAATATGATGGTGCAGCTAAGAGGCAAACCTAATCCATGGATGCATAAGCAAAAAGTATGCTAAAATTTGCAGAGTGATCAGAAAACAGCTACAAGGATGATTCAAGCTCTGGAAATCAGACCTTACAGTGAGTTCAGTATATTTAGTTTATTTAGGTTCAGTATATATATACAGTATATTCAGTATATTTAGGTTCAGTATATTTAGTTTATCCAAGAGAATGTTACAAGGTAGCTTGTTCATGTTTATCCAAGAGAATGTTACAAGGTAGCTTAATCTAGTAGAAAAAGGCAAGCCGAAATCCACTGGTTGGAAGGTGAAGCTCAACATATTCAGGCTAGGAATGGGAGTATGTATTTGTAAGAGTAAGGGAAAATTAACATCTGGAAAATTTTACTAAGGGAATAGGATGAGATTCTATGGCCTGTGCTATGCAGGAGGTCAAATTAGTTGATCACAGCTGTCCCTTCTGTCTTTAAAAATCTGCAAATTGTATGTCTTTACCACCTAGTTGTTGTGGATGAGCAGCTTATCTAGTACCTGAATGAAACTGGGGCTTGGATGCAGGTGAACTGTCTCATGATCAACCCAGAAAGGACAAGGTTGAGAAGGGAAACCTAGGGAATTGGGTAATATGCCATAGGGAAAGAAGGATTTCACTATTGTGTGTTACTCAGGTTCGTATAGATATATTGGAGCATAAGCTTTCGTGGGCAAAGTCTTTGCCCACGAAAGCTTATGCTCCAATATATCTGTTAGTCTATAAGGTACCACAGGACTTCTCATTGTTCTTGCAGATTCAGACTAACACGGCTAACCCTCTGATACTTGTCAGGTTCGTATGATTCCATGTGGTTATTTAGGTTCCATTATTAAATATGGCCATGCTTGCATATGGTCAGATAGCACCTGTTTCCACAGCAGAGTAATGTCACCTGTGTTTGACAAAAAGACATAGCTGCTTCTTTCAGATGCATGTTTACAATCCGTTATCCATGCTCTTGTCATGTTGAGAATAGGCTGTTCTAATGAGAGAACAATGTAAAATCTTTTGAAAGTGTTGGCTAGCATTGAATGCATCTCTCCACTTATTAAATAGTATTTCATACAGAAAGTGGCCCTGTCTAGCTGAAAGACCACCTCTCTCACTTCATGCCGAATTACCACACACTTGATCACCAGATGCCTTTGAACTATGCAGCTCCCTAGAGATAACAGATGGTAGTGGGCCTGCCTTATGTAAGATGTCCTCAGATTTGGAATGTGTTTACTACATCTGTTCAAAATAGCCCAGGTTTTTGTTACTAGAGCCCTGCGTGGATGCAAAATTTGTATCAATATTTGCATCTGTATCTGCAAAAAATGAGCCACGGATATCCACATTGACATTCATGGATGCAGATACCCATGGATATAAAGCAGATATTTGCAGATTCCCAGGGTTCTAGATACAAAATTTGTATCTGCATCTGCATCCATATCCACAAAAATGAGCTGTAGATATCCACATCTGCAGAAGTGGATACTCATGGATATAAAATGGATATCCACAGATTTGCAGGGCTACATATGTTACCCTTTAGATTGCAGCTGTTTGTTTGGGCTTCAGATGAGTGAAGGGCTTACTTGTTAATTTAGTGGTTGTGGAGTGGATTTTTGTTTCGGTTGTGCTGAGTGTTTTGTTGAGAATTACTGTGGATTAGATGGTGGCTCATATGTTAATTAGATAACTTACACTTTAACTGCCTATGCTATGATTTGAAGGAGCTCCATTTTAGGAAGGCAGGCAGGCAGGCAGGCTGGCTGGCTGGCTATGACTGTCATTTAGTTTCTGGGTGGAAACTGAGTTGTCAGTTTCAGCCTAATTTGTCCTAA
Organism: Rafetus swinhoei; assembly: GCA_019425775.1. NCBI lineage: Eukaryota > Metazoa > Chordata > Testudines > Trionychidae > Rafetus > Rafetus swinhoei. Next base: position 33,897,589 of record CM033443.1, on the reverse strand, counting down.
AATGTTTGGGCCTTTATTATGAAAGATCATTGCTTGCCCGGTCTTATACTAGAACCATTATGATTTTCAGTGGTATCTTTAGAAAGTCAATGAAATAAAACTTAATTGTCTTGTTCTCATATTACATAACTACATACTTTTAAAATACTATTGTGCAATCTTTGTGTGCATTTAATAGATCCTTTGCTATTTTCATTTTTAATTAAAAGCTTAGAATCATAGAATCCTAGGGCTGGAAGAGACCTCAGGAGGTCGAATCCAGACACCTGGACTTAAAGTAATTTTTAAAATCCACATTATTTACATTAAAATGGCTTGACATTTTATCAATGGAAACACCCAGTAAATTGGGCTTTTGCTAAAACAATGCTGAAAAGTTTTGTTTGTAAAAAACATAAAAAATCTGTCTGGGTTGTTATTATAGTTGTGTCAGTCCCAGAATGTTAGACAAGGCAAGTGAGGAAATATCTTTTATTGGCCCAACTTCAAGCTCAGCAGCATCTCTCTCTCTCACCAGCCAAAGTTAGTCCAATGAAAAATCTGGTCTTCTATCAGAAAGTTTAACTAGATTTTGCAAAGTTATTTGCTTCCACCTGCTGACCATTCCTGATATTGCAATAATGAACCACAGAAAGTTTAACAAATACATGGTAAAAGATTCACACTTAAGTAAGTATTGCCTTTTCTCACTTTTCTCACTTGCCTTTTCTCACTTCCACAGCCATAGTGGAAGTCTGAATTAGGTTATTTTCTTTATTGTATTTATTTTTTTTTCATATAATCAAATTCATAGAGGTTAGTGCCAGAAGTGACAACCAGAACAAACATTAATACAAATAACTTTTACATATTTACTAAACCTTACAGTTTATTCAAATTTGTATGTTTAATTAGGTTCTTACATGCTGTGGTGATGAGTACTATAGACCCTCAAACAGTCTATTAATACAAAAATGCTAATATTAAGTCATATTCCTATTAGAGATCAACACACACTGCTATTGTATCCATATACTTATTGGCTACGTCTAGACTGCATCCATTTTCCGTAAAAGGGATGCAAATTAGACACATCGCAATTGCAAATGAAGCGGGGATTTAAATCCCCCCCGCTTCATTTGCATAACATAACTGCCGCTTTTTCCGGCTCGAGCTTTGCGAGAAAAGCGCCAGTCTAAACGCGGATCTTTCGGAAAATAAAGCCTTTTCCGAAAGATCCTTTATTCCTCTTAAAATAAGGAATAAGGGATCTTTCGGAAAAGGCTTTATTTTTCCGAAGATCAGCGTCTAGACTGGCGCTTTTCTCCGGCAAAGCTCTGTGCCAAAAAAAGCGACAGATTTTATGCTAATGAAGCGGGAGATTTAAATCCCGCTTCATTAGCAGTGCGATACGTCTAATTTGCATCCCTTTTCCGAAAAAGGGATGCAATCTAGACGCAGCCATTCTGTTTTTGTTATGTTAATGAAGTTTCATGTCTATAACTTCAGCCTTATATATATTTCTTAGATATTTGTATAAAAATATAATTTATCCAGTATGCCTTAAAAAAGAAATTATAAACTAAAATGGACAGGAAAAATAGAAAGTGTTATGTTTTTGGTTTGAGGAAGGGTTTGTTTTGTTTTTGTTTTTTTGGGGGAGAGAGCGAGCTTGTATTTTTGCTGAAATATGTAAATAAAAAAACAAAGATGGAAAGAATACCAACTTTAGGGGAAAACATAAAATATATCAATAGCTGAAATAGCAGTTTTCTCCAACAACATTGCATAACTAAATATATTTAATCATATGCTAAATATAGGCAGTCTAGGTAGTTTTCTAATGAATGACACCATTTTTGTCACTATTACAGAACAAATAATAATTTAGCATAGTTACTAGAAATCTGAAGCTAGCTGATTATGAAAGGTGTTATTTCATGTAACTTCTCAATGTTATTGAAATTTCTTCAATATTTGGACAATATGAGGAAGAGTCCCATTACGTGATTGGAATTTACAGCAACAGTGTTCTGAGTCCAGTATATTGACCGTTCTGACTGCTAGGAGTCTGATGATTTGACATATTGCTTTCCAAAGAAATTGAACAAATGACAGTCTCTCACTCTCCTCTCCCAGCATCAGGTTTATATCAGAGGGCTTGTTTCATACTGGGTGGTCTTTTATTTTCTAATAGAGAAACAAAAGGATAATTGGAGGCATACCAAATATCTTGGCAAGCAGATGAAGGCAAGGCTTAATCACTGAACAATGCTTGTTATTAAGAGAATTTGAATTATTTTTGTTTATATAATAGCACTAAACAATTTAACATTAGCCACTATGGACCAGATTCACTCTAAGCTGGTGCAGAGAGCCATAAATTGTGTGCATAGTTGGTAAAGGAGAGAGACCGTACTCTTTCACAGAACATAAGGACTTCAGGCATGCAGCTGGTTCTGATATCTTAATAAAAAAAGAGTACATACATTGCCTGGCTGAAAGACCATATTTGGGGAATCTGCTGGCTAGGTTTGCCTCAGGAATCTTCTAGCTTGGCATATGGTTCAAAGCAGCATCTGAAAAATTCACACACAATCCTGCACTGGTAGAATTTGTCCTTTCATCTGAACTCGCAAAATGGGGTAAAAAATGAGCTGTTGTGCATAATACAAAAAACTTGTAATAAACAATTACTGACCATGTGCCTTTTTTTCTTCATATATTTGTGTTCCCTTTAAACAAATATGCAGCCTAAGGTCAAAGGCAAAGTTCTATGTATCCTCTCACTGTTGATTCCTCTCACTGTTAGCCATATATACATTTTGGGTGTGTCTGGGGCATATCATCACCACTGCTGACAGCCTCCCACTCACTCATCACCTTGTCCCAGCTATTTTTGTTTCTGAAATGTAGGCCTTAGTATAGAAAATCCTCAATAATCTAGCTCTCAGCCAATACTTGCACAGTTGCCTCTTTATCTGTGGCCTCCCTAGTAACTACAGCTGGTTAGAATAATAGAATCATACAACTGGAAGAGACCTCAGGAGGTCATCAACTCCAGCCTCCTGCCCAAGGCAGGATCAATCCCAACTAAATCAACCCAGCCAGGACTTTGTCAATCCGAGACTTAAAAACCTCTAGGGATGGAGATTCCACCGCCTCCCTAGGTAACCCATTCCAGTGCTTCCCCACCCTCCTAATGAAATAGTTTTTCCTAATATCCAATCTAGACTTCCCCCACTGTAATTTGAGACCATTGCTCCTCATTCTGCCATCCGTCATGGTTGTAACATGGAAGGTCCATCACTAGGTCAAGTCAGAATCAAGTCATAAAGAGGACTTTTTATAGAAAGCATCCATTTTCTGAGGAAATTCTATAAGATTTTAGAGCCATTCTTATTGGTTTAATCCCTATTAAATTTTAAAGGACCCTTCCATTAGAGATATTTGACTTTCACATACATACACAGAGCCATGAAGATCAGATTGGTTATCTTGTTGCTTGTAGAAAATACCATCCAGCATTTTTAATAAATCACTCAGTGAAGAATGCCCCCTCCGAAATCTTTATTGTCTACTCTCCCCTTTACAGATGATTCACTTTGGCAACACAGGTTCAACAGTAGCTGTCATGACTCTGTTCTTTAGAACAGGTATGTGTAGGAAATATAAAGAATATTTATAGTTTAAATTCAAATATAGAACACACTTTTGAACTAGCTAGGTGTTTCTTGTCTAGAAAGTTATGACACTTTTGTCTCAGCGTTTTAGTTCCTTTGTGTAATTGATGGATCAGATATGCAGCATAGCCCAACTATGAAAATTCTAGATACCCAGGCTATATCTAGGCTGCAGACTTCTTTCAGAAGAAGCTTTTCCAGAAGAGATCTTCTGGAAAAATTTCTGTCGAAAGAGAGCATCTACAGAGCAAAGCACGATGTAAAAGCGATGTGCATTTTCGAAAGATAGCGTCCACATTTATTGGACGCTATCTTGCATTTAAGTTGTGATTACTTTGGGTGAAGTGGCCACTAGAGCACCTGTGCTTTTTCCTGGAAGCCTCTTTTTGTGAAAAAACACACTCTTCCATGTCCACACATGCCTTTTTCTGAAAAATCTTTTTTGGAAAAAGGCTTCTTCCTTGTAGAATGAGGTTTACCGGCTTCGGAAAAACCCCTCAGTTCTTTCGACTTTCTGTCGAAAAAATACAATAGCATTGTGGACTTAAGTATTATTTTTCAAGAAAAACGGCCGTTTTTCCGGAAAAACTCTGCAGTGTAGACATACCCTCAGATAGGCATAGCTGTTGTCTGAGTTAAATTATCAATTGTGAACAAGGTAGTTGCTTTAGTTTTGAAAAGGCCAGGTCACAGACCATCAAAAGACATCAAAGATACAAGGCGCAACACCAATAGCAATTTGTTTCTGCAAAAGTGACACTTTTCCAATTTGAATCCAACATTATTCAGAAAATGAACAATTCCCTCAGGCTCCTCAAATGTTGCTCTGCGTTGGATGACACATGGACTGTATCATCTAAACAAACACACGTGAAAAAACAAAGCATTGCAGGTTTAGTATATTAGCTGTGATGAGAGAAAATTGAATAATCTTGAAAAGGTGGCAGTTGTGGTTCTTGTGCCATATGGCTTTCTCTATGTTGCTAGCATGGTCCTTAGCAGGAAATTTTAAAAAGAAAATACACTAGTGGGTTTTTTTAAATTTTACTTGCTACTACTGTGCACCATGAAAGAATCTATATGCAAACTGTACTTTTGTCAAGGAATCCAGTATTTTTTCCTTATATTCCAACATACAGGAATTCTTACTAGTTATTGTTTTTAAATATCATCAAATTAGATTGCCATCTAGCTACTAAGTGGTATATTATAGGACTCAAATAGACCCTTAATTGCATCCTATCAGAGATTGTCCTGAACACCACTGTTTCCTTTTAGTGATCCAAAAAATGTAAATGTCTTACTTATCTGTTCTTCAATCTTTGCCCACTCTGAAATTCATTCTTCCTGTAGTAAGGAAATATCATCTTACAGGAATTCACCAAATGGTTCAGAGAAATTGGTTTTGGGGCCAATCCTATTCTGTTCTGTTCATTCCCCTGAGGGTACGTGGCATTGACCACTGTCAGAAAACAGAATACTGGCTAGATGGGCCTTTGGTGTGAACCAGTATGGGCATTTATGTTCTTATGTACAAGAACATATATGACAATATGCAGCACCATGTCTGAGGCCCCTTTGTACATGGTGAGCAGGTTTCAGGGTGTCCACCAACCAGAGCTAGCATTAGACTCCACTGCTAATGGAGCCTAGGGCAAAAAGCCAAAGTCCTACTGCCCTGAGTCCTGTCACCCGGGGCTGAAGCCAAAGCCTGTGCAACTAAACTTTGCAGAGCTCCCTATGGTGTGGAACTCTGGGCAAATGCGCTGTTTGCTACCTGCTAATGCTGACCATGGCTTTTATGCAAGTGATGTTGGAGCAAATTGTATAATGGGGATGCTGAAAGCCATTGCCCAAACTGTGAACCTGATATATGATGGAAACCACTTCAAGCAAGGGGTGTGATGGTATCCCTAGTTCTAGCACCCATGCTTTTCTATGCAGAAAAAAAGCTGTGACACAGGTGGCCATGGAGTTTTTATAACAATTTGAGGTGACCTCAGAAAGAAAAACGTTGAAAACTCATGGAGTAGAGGAATAAAGGATTGTGAGGTCTTTATTTTGCACCATGCCTGTTTGCAATAGCTGTAGCTTGATTCTAAGGCAAGACACTTTATTCTGACCTTATTTAATTGGTGTTAGCATGTGAGATAGAAGACCCTTTGTCCTTCGTAGTATGAAATTATATTATTTAACTTTAATTAAACAATAAATACGTTAAAGAGCATTCCATTATTTCCCAAAGGTGATCTAGGACATAGATAACCAGTGAAAAGCATTGAAAATGATCTGCACAAGTATCATATTAGAAGTGGTGGTATTGGGTTCTTTTTTATTCTCCTCATTTGCAAAATGGAGAAGAATAAACTGAAGTGGTCTCTGTTAAAGGCAAATTGAGGAAAGTTTACCAGTAGATAGATGGTGCTTTCCTATATATAAATTGGGAAAAGAAATTTTGAAATGCACCAAAGTTGACAGAAAATGCTTGAGTATAACCCTATATTGCATACAATATGTCTTGTGGAAGACAGAAGATCAGGAAGGGACTAATAAAGAACATTAAAGTTATAAACTGAGGTGTGTTGGCAAATTAACCTGAAAACTTAACCTTTTTTTGTTTAATTTTTTATTCAAGAAAACACCTTTTACCAGAATATTTTTACTAAAAAAATCTTCATTTTTTTCCTTTTTGGTTGAAAAACCAGGATAATTTTGTACGAAAATTTTGTATGAAAAAGAAAACAAACTCTCTCTCTTTCACCTCCCCCCACAAATTTTCCCATGCAAAAATCACTGGAGTTTTTCTGGGTTTTTTCCTCTGTTATGGGGATTATGTTTAGAAAGCAGGGGCTTGACATGCATGGGAACGTTTACATTGTGCCTGACAAAATATGTTAATGGTAAGATAGTCTTAAATTTTCTCTTACTAGAGTACTGTTTGGAGGAAATGTGACAACCAACTAAAACACCAACAATAACAATTTTTGAAAAAATCATAAAAATGTCAAGTTTTTATACTCACTTGAATATTGTCAAATTAACCTTGTTTTGGAGATATTTTTACCCTTGTCTCAGAAACTTATATATGCAATAAAAGATAGGGAATGATATTATTCCCTTTATATTTGTATACAAGAAATGGCTATGTACATTTCTTTGTTGGTTGTTGTGTTGCCTTAGAACATCTCTCCTTCAACAGAGAAGGCATTGTGGCTCTGTGAAACTTTATACTTGCATCCAGGAGAGAATCTGATATCAGGGAGACTGCCAGTTTGAAGAAGTGGAAGGAAAGGCAAATCAGGGCCTGCAAGAAGTTTTAAACAAAACTTGTTAGAGGTTAATTTGGCCTTAAATGGTAAATATTAGAGTTAGCATTAAATATAGCTGTATTTCCTTAAAACAAACAAATAAGAAGGCAACATACCCTACAACTGCAAGAGTTTCATTTTCTGTGCTGGTCTCATATTGGAGCAGATTTGTGTTTCATGGTTTTTGAACCCACTCTTTAGGCTTAAGAGACATCTGCGTCTAATAAGTCAAGAACTACCAAATTCAGAGTCCATTCTGGTCAATTTCACAGTCATAGAATTTTTAAAAATTATAAATTTCATGATTTCAGATATTTAAATCTGAAATGTCATGGTGCATTAATTGTAAGGGTCTTGACCCCAAAAAGAATTGTGAAGGGGTGGAGGTTGCAGGCAGTGTCCCTTTAAGCTGTGTGGCGGCACAGCTTCACAGGTGATTGATCAGCCCCACCCAGTCAGAGGTTCAGGGCTCCATGCAGGGAGCTGACTGGGCAGTGCTGATTAATCACTTGTGAAGCTGTGCTGCCATGCAGCTTAGAGGGAACACTGGTTGCAAGTTTATTGTGGGGAGTTGTGATAGAGCTACTGTTGCTTCTGCACTGCTGGTGCTGCCACTCTCTGCCTGCCCCTTTAGAGCTGGGCAGGCAGAGAGTGACAGCTGGTGGCCAGGAGTCCATCTCAGAATGCAGAACCGCCACCAGCAGCAGTGCAAAAGTAAAGATGTCATGGTATGGTATTGCCCTTACTTCTGCACTGCTGCCTTTAGTGTTGGGTCCTCAGTCAGTAGCTGTCACTCTCTGGCCACCCAGCTCTGAAAGCTACAGAGCAGAAGTAAGGGTGGTGTGATATGGAATTGCCACCCTTGCGTCTGTATTGCTGTTGGCAGGTGCCTATAGCCACTTCCCCCAGCTCTGAGGGCAGCCCAGAGTAAGGGTGGCAACACTGTGACCTCCCTAAAATAACTTTGCCACCTCCCTCCCCAACCTCTTTTTGGGTCAGGACTGCCAGTTTGAGAGACAGTTTGGTCTCCCCTATGAAATCTGTGTTGTATAGGGGAAAAGCACAGAAAAGAGGCCAGATTCCACAGAAGGGGCGGAGGAGACTTGATTTCGTGGTCCATGGCACATTTTTATGGCATGAATTTGGTGGGATCATGCTACTAGAGGTTTATTAATCTTGCTTAAGGCCCTTACAAGTTAATAGTGTAACTTTAAATATGCTGTATGTTCCAGAAACAAAACAAAACTGAGTGAAATAGGTAATTGTTTGAGAACAGCTGTCAGGATTTTAGTGCCCTTCCTTCATTCTGAGTTTTTCAATAACCATGGTGTATGTGCTCTGTGAAGTGATTATTTTTCTGACCTGTGTTTTTGTTTTGTTGTTCTCCCCTTCCTCATCTACCTGTCTTTCTCAGGATACTAAAGCAGAGTGCAGTTCCTGTGTAGAAACAGAAGACAGAAAAGTAAGTGATTATTGTAATGTCATTTGTGAAAAATGTGATTAAAATGTGAAAAATGTAATTAAAGGCTATGAAAACATCTTTTTTAGTATCGTATAATTTTAAATTCAATCAAACTTTTTAAATTTCAGTTTTCTAATTAGGGTACTTTTTGCTTTACAACACTGGAAAATACATTTAGGCCTTGAAAATATAGGCTATATAGAGACTATTTTGACTACTGAGCATACTCAAGTTAGAAATTCATTAAACTATTTGTTCTGAAGAGTATTTCAGCTCTCCATTTTGTCTGAGCATATACTATAAACAGTGTACAAGCCATCTCCACTGCAAATTTGCTTTCTATTGTGCTTGGTATTGAGTGTTTATTAACAATACCATCACATAAATCCTCTTTGGTAAACTTTAGTATGTTGTAATAAATATGGTATTCTCAAAATATCCAGGTGATAATTACTTAAGAGTCTTACTTAATATCTCCATCAATACCGGCCCTGTCAACACCGGCATCTTCTAAATTGATGGTGTAGAATAAAATTGACTCTTAAAATGTCTTTTTCAGTTGCAGTTGACCAAAAAAGTACATAAATGCATATCTACTTTTTCAGTTTTCTCCTCCATCTAAATCTCTTGTACTTAAAAGGTTTAGGAGTAGTAATTGTAATCTGTTAACTTAAAAATGGAGTAATATGTAATGTCAAGAGGGATCCTGCTTTGTTAATACTGGCATTGAATGAGTGCCTGCTACCAGATATCTGAGGACTTCATTAACCAACGTCTTTTTTTCTGAAGGAATACTTAAGCTGAGCACTGGTCTTTTCCAACCTGAAAAGGGAAGTGGAGAGGTCTTATAATATTACTAAGATGACCCTGTCAAAACTGCATGTTGAAACGGCAACTCTTTTCTTTTAGTATTACTTTAATCATGCCATGAAATGAAGTAATGCAGATAATAGTGCTAATCTCATTTGGTTTACCTTCCCAGCAAACATTCTTTGTGAACATTAGAGTTGGAGACAATATATTTCAACAATTCCATTATTCCTCAGAAATAAATAGTTTACTCTTTCTGTGCCAAGTTTTTTAAAGAGTCTGATTTTTTGCCTCAGTTACATTTTTTAAAATGTTTAATACATTATTTCCCAAGTCTTATACGGCACTATTAGTCAACTTCCTGCTTATGGCATAGTGTAATACAGGAAGTAGTGTGGCAGTATGTTGTCATAATAAAACTTGATTTGCTTTGCTGAAATATATTAGAAGAATATGGCCACATCAGAAATAGAGTGAAAAGAATAACTATTTTCTGTTAAACAAAGGCATATATTTAGGAATTTAAGTAAGGTATTCAAATATAGATGGAATTAGCATTAGATGTTTGAAGATTTGAATTATTAAGGTGTTCTGGTGATGCAATCTCTGTAATACCCACAGGTATTTAAAGACAGAAATATTAAACATTTAACTCAGGTAAATATTGAACATAATAGAGCTAATCTAATGTTGTAACTCTCCTCGTGGTTAGAGCTTAAGGAAATGCAGCAGTGTTTCATTGACTATTCAGATTGCTTCTGAATGACTGTCCATAGCAGAGCTCAAAAATACTTTTGATTACATTAAGTGATGCTGCCTGTGAACAAAGGATAACAGAGTTCATACAGATAAAGGAAAAAATGTCTCTGCTAGGCTGTTCCAAAGTTTAAAAACATTGTTCTCTAGTACATGAAACATAAATTTTCGTTGTATTCCTTAGTTTTCTGATTAAAGGACTGAGATGTTTTAAATTGAAATGCATAACTAATGTGGAGGCTTCAAATTTGGATTTTTTTTTTACATTTCTAATTTTATGCCTGTCGAAACACCACTCAAATATCACACTATATTATTTTTGTTGTAAATAGTGATAACATATTTTCAATTTATGTTGGATTGCGAGTTTTTCCCTCCTTCCTTATTTGGCCTTCTTTTTGTAGTTTACCTTTGCTTATCTCCTTCATCTTAGTTAGGTCATGGATGAGCAGGTTTCTGTGCTGTCTTCATTATCACACTTCATTGACTTACTAGTTAGCTTTCCCATATTGGCTTGATCTTAAATGGTTTCTGCATCCAGTTTTCAGAGAGAGAAGGTTAAAGGCTATTTCAGATATTCCAGTGCAAAATTTCAACACTGTTGTCAATTCATATAAGGAATAAATAAAAACTAAATGTTTGTTTTGAGACAATCATTAAGAAGTTTTTTGATGATGTTTGTATTGAAAATTTCTGCATCAGTGTACTTTTTCATTCTGTAGAAATGTACCTATAGGATTTATGTGCATGTTTTGCATGGTACATAACATGTTTTAAGATGGTACTTTTTCATCTTAATACATTTCACTTTCTGTTCCCAATGATTTAGAAAAAAGTGATCTTTATTTCGTAATCTTGGGGAAGGGAGGAGGATTTCTGTAGGACAGCTATAAATACTGACAAAAACATCATATTCAGAGCAAAATGTGACCCTCCTGTGCCATTTCTGACATGTGACTGCTTGGGAGATCACTTTTATTTATGAAAACAAAGCTGGGAACTAACCTCTCTATTTGCAGCGATGACATAAAAGCTGAAAAGTGTTCACACGCATTTGTGCAGTGCTCTTGAACTTATAGGCTATCAAAGAGAATCATATCTATGAAGTACATAAGAACAGCCTTACTGAGTCAGAACGTAGGTCCATCTAGCCCAATATTCTGTCCTCTGATGGTGGCCAGTCCCAGGTTCCCCAGAGAGAATGAGCAGAACAGGTAACCATCAGTGATGATTGATGAAGTAAAATGTTTAATAATAAATAGCAGCAGTCCCAAGAAAAATGAATTCTTGGCTTTCTTTTCAAATTAGTTTAGCCTTCAACAAATATAATATTCACATACAATTGCATAAAACTTATGAATAATTGCCTCTCTCACAAAGCCTCTGAAATGTTTATCTAGCTTTTCTATTAAAATTAATATGACTAATGCTGGACCATCTTTGAACCTGGATGACTAATGTTGGGCTGCTAAATCCATACTGTGGTAATTATAACGTGGAGGCCTAATTGTCAGAAGTGCTGAGTATGTGCAGCCTTATATGAAGCCCGTATAATATCAAGTGCTCATCACTTCTAAAAGTCAGTCTACTTCTTTTTAAGACCCCACTTCATCCAACTATTTAAGTATGTGTCATTGGGATTACTGGGGCATGTTTGAGTACATGCTTCAGGCCTGTATTTGGATTCAGGAGCTTAACTTTAGGCACCACGTTTGAATGCCATTAACTTCAGTTATTATTCCTAAAATGGAGACATTCTGAAACACTTTGGTTCATTTTGATAGAACAAATATTGGAAAGTTGGCTGTCCATAGCCTGAAAATAATTACACTTCAGCCTCATTAATATATTGTCTGAATCTGCTTTATTTCGCTTATACCTTATACTTAGCCTATACATTCAGGTTGTATGGACTATATCTCGTGATATTTGACTAATGTCTTCATGGTTATATGTTTCACTAGGAAAGAATGTCAACAGTTAGCAGAACACATATTTTTCAACTACTCTACTCTACTCTACAGTATAGAGGGTTTGCCTTTATCCAGTGACTCATCAAATCATAGCATAGTATTGATTTACTCTTCTGCATTGAAACTTGTTGGGCTAGGACTCACTTTATATCACTCAAATACATTTAAGACATGTAACTCCTTTTGTAAACGTTGCCTTCGCCATCACTTGTAGAGATTGATTCTCTCTAGTCCAGCAGCCTTGGGACCTGACCAGTGCTGAACCAGAGAATTTGCCAAACCATTGGAGGGCAGTATTGTCTAGCACCATTACCAACACTTCCACTTTTTACTGGGCTCTTAGAAATCATTTAGGAGTAAATTAGAGTTAAATAAGTGCATAGAACACTGAGAGCCAGGACCGGTAGCTGTAAACAAACTTAATGGGACCACGGGAAACTTGGCTACACCCATGGTAAGTGGCTAACTAAAATCATGCCAGACCACTGATGTTGTCAGACCAGAGAGTACCAGACTAGAGAAGTTAAATGTGTTGTCGTGTCTGAATAATCCTCTCTGTTAGGTCAATGGTTGGTTTTGGTTCTTGTTTAGATAAATACAGAAGTATGAGTCCATATTTGTACTACACGAGTTGGTGGTCACAAGAACAGAAGTTATTGGGGTGTTCCAATAAAATAATTTCTGACCATCACTTGTTTCTTTTAATATCCCCAGGACATTTTTCTACATCTAATCATTATGTCTCATCAGGAGTTCTTTTGTGACGGACCAAGAAATAGAAATTCCATTCTTTTCTGTAAAACAGTGTTTAACTTAGCATCTTGATTCAGGGAATGATGTATTTCTGGAAGCTGTGTCTTCTAATGCACTATAGTGTGCTGACCCTTGGTAACAAGAGTTGCTGCATCACAGCAGTGTTACCTGTGAATAAACCAAAAGTGATGTTTTATCTATGTATGTGTGTTTACACATATGCAGATGGTCAGCAAGAAGTCTATGCATCATTTAAATCCCATTATTGTGAGGACTTATGTGAGGCCTAACTGGCACGCTTTATGGTGGCACTTCTGTATAGGGATTAATGTGATCATTTTAAAATATTGTCTCCTGAAGTTTTAAACACCTCACCATGATCATTCATCACAGAAATGTGCATTATTATACACACTAATCTGTTAATATTTGAGATTAATTTCCTGATGACATGTAGAAAAGAGGAAAAATATCTAACTTGGGGAAGGGACTGGGGGAATGAAAAGATGAGATGCTCTGCATCTTATACCATAAAACCAAATACCAGGCCTTCAGGTTGAAGATTGGGAGAATGATATTATTCATGTTATGGGACTCCTAACATGAGAAGCAACCAGCCTGCCTCCACAGCTCTTTTGAGAGTCCATCATTGGTGGCAAATTTCAAGAGAGATCTTGATGAAGGAAGCATGCAACATCACAGGCAACAGCCATTGTTGGCTAATTTGATTCTGGTACAACTCTCAGCTCAAACTGTTTTTTATATTAAAGCTACAGTGTAATTATATCTGGGACTAGTTTTTGAAGGTGGAAATTCCAAAATACATAGTGTATACTGAACTATGTTTCTATTTGTGCTTCTCTGTCGGTCCTCTTTCTTCATCTTCCCCAAGTTTATGGAATCAGCTTGAGCTCTTTGAGAAGGCTGGGGGGAACAAAGAAAGTAGTTTAATCTAGTTGTAACACAGCTGTAGAAAGTATTTAATGTTCTCCTTTAGTGGCTAATCCAACTACTCTATCTGCTACCTACCAGATAATTCCTTTAGCTTTAGTGGTAAAGATCTGTACTTTTCAGTCACGGCTGCAAGCTCATAGAGAACCCATCCTGGAATCATTAAATAAAAGTATAACAGCCTTATTCCATAAAACTTCTTTTAATAAAATTCTTGAGTAACAGTTTAGAACTAGTTTTAGCAAGCCTGAAGAGTATAAGGAAATATTCTGATTCCATATGTGTTGGACACCAGAGGCAATCCAGCACATGTACCATTAGCATCATTTTATTTGCTATTTTAGAATGAAAAATATCACTGAAGAAGCATCTTATTACTAATCAATAAGAACTTTTTCTAATTAATAACAAAAAATAACACTAAGTATGTAAATCTTAATATCAGTAAGATGTACATCCCTTTTGTCTGGTAAAGAGTAGAATTTCAACTTGCTTTGGATGTATTGGCATTTCAATCATAAGGCATTTCAGTTATTCAGATTATTCACATGGGTAAAGATGAGCATGGCTAAATGTTTATAGATTTGGAATCAAAATTGGCTTTCCTAATTTTGAATGATGGTTATGATTCCTACAGAACAAGAATAGCTCAAAATGCCGAGTCTTTCACTCTAAGCATACAAATATATGTTAATTTCATATTGCTTTTTACTAGGAGAAATATTAAATTGCTGACAAGTCAGTTATAAAATACCCTTTAAAGCACTATGAAAATCAAACTACAGCAATTTTACCATCAGTTTTATAGGACCAATTGTGATACAAAAACTGACAGCTATTAAAAGTAAACTATGCATATTTTGATAAATATGAACAAAAGAGTTGCAATGAATCACTCATGAAACTGCCCATTTTTAGATCAAACTTAAAATAATTATGAATTTTAATAGGTTAAGTCTGCCTCCTCCATCACACATTTTGATATCCTTTTGCCTAAATATCAAAAATAAGAGTGTTGGTGTGGTATTTGCAACTAAAAATTACTAAACACCTTTTGAGGAAGTAAGATTTTAATTAAATTGTGAAAACTCATGTGATTATAGCTTTTGGATAGGTACCTAGGTTTTAGAATGGTTGCTAGGAATGAACTCTGAACTTTCAGAAATGTACCTATTGTTAATTAAATAGTGTAATAAAATTTGCTCTTTCAAAACCACTCTTTTTTATGCATGAGGAAAAATACATTCACATTAGTTTTGCTTTTCTGTTATGTATTCCATCCTTTTTTAATGCTGAAACAAATAATTTGTATAGATTTCCATTTCAGAACCAGACATTTCAGTTCCAATGAACTGGTTAAGATAAACTGCTTCTCATGCTTGGATAGTATAACATGAATGTTTTCTGCCATCCGACCCTTCTAATAAACAAGAGGACCCCACACACATTCACAGAGGAATGGTGTGGCAGAGAGTAGGCCTTAGCAGACTTTTTGCAGATGACCCTCCCCCATTAAATTAAGCTGGGTTTTTATAGGGTGTATAGTCAAATGGAAAGTTAATGAATAGAATAGAAATATGAAAAGAATACATTTAATTAGCCATCATTCCTTAATCTACTTTGTGGTGTAGAGCTCTCTATTCTTCCCTGGTTACTTCCATTGAACCTGATTTCTTTGCAACAAAAAAACTCAGTGTTGGGAATAGTTAGTGGCACATAGTTAGTCTGTCTTAGAACTGCTTTATCTGGACCATGATTCTGGCATAACCTACATATTTAATTACTCACTGTGCAAGCCAGAGAGCTACAGGTCTGTGTATGACCAGCAACCTAGATAAATCTTCTTTGCACTTATTGAATGAGACTTTTTTTCTCCAATATAGTCCACTATTATAGATCAGAACATTTGATATGCAGAGACAGCTATCTATTGTTGGTGTTACTGGTGTTATTTCATGTAAAGTCTGGCTTCACTGGTGTTTCACTCATTTACATCAGCGGAGGAGCTGTCCAGTAGTGGTGTACCCTCTTTCAGAAATAGTCCAAGTGTAGCCACTTACCGTATTCTTGCAAGTTTAACATAGCTGTATTTTAGCCTCAAGTGCAGGACAGCGAAGAGAATTTTGTGGGCCCCACATGGAACAAGAATAGTAAAAGAGATTGAGAACAAGGGTATGTCTGCATGCAAAATGAAGGTTTAATTAGAGCATGTATAGGCAGGTAGACACTGGCTTGAGCCTAGCACACCTAGCAGCAATGTGGCTGTGATGGCACACACAGCAGTTTGGGATAACTGCCCAGTTATGTACCCTATGGGTCAGGTTAGATTGTATTTGTACCTGGACTGAGCGCCAGCATTTTTTAAGATTGGTAGTTCATAGCCCTGGCACCTCTGGGCTTGCCATGACAGTTATGAAAGTTAAAAGCAAATGGTGCCCCAGAACTTTAACTTTAACCCTTTTCTTGGTGGTGTTATGGAATAACAAAAAAAAGTAGACCTGCAGAAAGCTGAATAGAATCTATGTTAAAAAGAGATTCTGTGCCAGATAGTTGCATTCCATTCCATTTTCAGCCTGACAAATGCATTTTATTCCCCTAGTTTGGTTTCTACATTTTTTTTTGTTTGATTTAGACCACTTTCTTTTTATAGACTCACCATGGCTGGAATCTGCAATGACATTCTCTCTGGTGTTCCCTGGAGGCACCATAATGCTGACCGTTAACTAGCAACTAAGTGTTATTAGCTCAGTGGCTCAAGGTCACTCAAGAAATTTCACTTCATTTTCTGTCCTCCAGCAGGAATGAAGTTCACAAAGAGAATACTTCTGAGATGCCTCTTGACACAGCAATTCAACACTTTCTTGCTCACAGTGCTGAAGGTTTATGAGAGTAATAGGCTTTATGGTGTTCATTAGGGCAATAACGTGATAGGTCAGTTGGTTAGAAAATTTCCCCACAGTGACATAATTATCTTCTTGCAGAATATGGTATGTGTAGTAATAGCTTTCTCTGTCTACTGATGACAATACTTTGTTCTTTTTTATTGCCTCCTGTCAGAGGATCTCAAAGCACTTTACAAACTGTAATTATAAATACCAGTGAAGAAGGCAATTATAATATTAGCTAACTTACATATGAGGGGAATAGAAGCATGGAAAGGAGACACAGCCAAGGTGAGACAGTGTGAGTCATAGGCAAGGTTGAAAACAAAACAAAGAGCTCCTTACTCACTTTGTCTGCTCTTGCCACTAGATACATCCCTTCCCCCCCCCCCCCCAATTGTATGTTTAGTATATTTCTTTGTTTGCTATAAATTTCACTGAAAATAGAGGGGACAAGAGTAGTTAAAATTGAATAACATGTTAACTACTTATTTGTTTTCAGTTAATCGTAAATAAGTTTGGATTTTTTGAGTGTTACATCCTAAAACAAGATGAACTAAATCTGAAGCTACTTGTTTCTCATATTGGGAAACCTACCTCATTTAACTACCAGCCTCATTTAATCATATGTTGTGGTCCAGAGCCTAACCCAGCTCCCACTGCGATGTAAGTGGAAAGATTTCCAGTACAACCTCTGATTAACTTAATTGAGAGACTGGAGTTACGTGACTGACAAACTCGAGCCTGGTACAGACTACCATAAGAGGTTCTTTTTGCAGCATTTCTGGTTGAGAGAAGAACTGCTTAAAATCTTTCAAAGGCTCCTCAGATGAGATTCTCAGCACAATTTTGCTAAATCTTGACGCTTTGAGAAACTTGAGGTAAGCTTTTGGATAATTATGTGAATTGAACCCAAATTGCTTGATGTTCATTCATTGTTATTAACTGGTGTAATGCATCTAATTTGTCCCTGGTTACTTGCTTGCATAAAAATGTAACTTTTGTCTATCATTGGAGAACTCAATCTGATATCATAACTTGAGCATGACTTTAAGCAGCAAAACAAGAAACCTGGCAAGGTTGATATGGGGAAATACAAATCCAACAGAATAGAATTGCTTGTTGTTTTCTGGTATGTAGACTGACATAATACAAAGTTCAAAAGGAGTCTCATGTTCTGAATGATCACAATACCAGTCTGATTACCACTTACTCGTTCTTTCTGTCACTCAGACATGTAATTATGGAATTTCACAACTCAAGTGATGACAATTGCTCCTGTATATGTGTTCCTCTATCATCACTTAATCTAACTGCATCTAGCAATCTTTAATTTGATAAAGTGGAATTGAAGTGACAGCAGATGACAGAGGTGCCAAAACAATGATCTGACCTCCCACTGAATTGCCAGTGTGTTGGACTGCATGACTGTTACAAAAGCTGAGTGCTCAAAAAGCACACTGACAATATTTTTCTTACGTTATAAAGCTTATAGTTAACACAAGAGAATGAAATGGTTTAAACCCTAAGATGAACACTTGTGAGTGGCTTCCCCTCTTATTGTTGTTCCCCCTACTTTTGTGTGAACTCGTGATTGGTATTTTTCATAAAGTACCATCAGAACTTTAATGTGATGATGCTTTCTCTACATCTTTTTATGTTTTTCTTAATCTTATACAGACTGTGAACCTTTTATAATGATTTAACTCTTGAAGGAACAGATTATTCTTGATGCTTGTGGAGCAGTGACTTTTTTTTCTTATGCCCCTAGGAGAAGTGGGGGAATGGCAGAGCAATGACTTTCCTAAAACAAATTGGAGGATATTTTTGTCTTTTCCCTGAAGTATGGCGGGGGTGTAATGTAAATAATACCTAGTTCCAATTCATAGGGTAAATGAATGTGTACTTCACACCTGTCATTATGCCTCCTGTTACATGTTACTTCTACTACAGTAAAAACTGTTATCCAGCACTCAATTAACAAGAAAGCTCAATTAACTGGCATTTCTGATATCTCCCAATACAAATCTTCAGCCTATTTACTAGGACTATTATACTGCCAGGCACATTTAGGTAATTGCACATTCTGCACTCTACTTTTATGCAAAAGAGGCAGAAGACAAGTAAGCAAGCTGAAATCAGGAATTTATTCAAAAAAGGCAGCTTCCAGGTTATGTCTTAAGTTCATTACAGATTCAGCACAATCTCCTACACCTACATGTGCAACGATAATTGATGTTGATAATGATGACCCGGAGGCACTATAAGATCCTGAAGTGCCTTCTGAATCTTCTAGGAAATATTAAATTATGTTCAGTATAGTTTTAGTTTTAAATGTATTTGTAGTGGTCTAGGTGTACACCATGCACTACTCATAGTAATATATAGGTGCCATGAGATAACCTACTGTATAGAAAACTTAACCTGTATACACCTAAGGGCTTCAAGAAACCAACCACTCTGCAGTGGAGTACTACGACTGGGTTGGTGAGTACTTGTGTGCTATTTCACACTTTATTCATTTTATTGTATTCCATTGGTAAAGTTTAACTCTCAGCTAACCAGAATATTCAATTAACCACTCTCCCATTCCTCAACATGCCAAGAACAGAGATTTTACTGTACTACTTCTATTGTATAGTGGTTGTGAGTCAACAGTCTGACATGGTTATCCTTGCCCTTTTCCCACAGCATAAATTAAATAGAGAACATAAAAAAGTTAATTTTACATATTTAGTAAAGACTGATGTTGTGTTTTGGTTGGGCAAAATGTTCATACTTCAATGATTTCACTAATGTAAGTGGAAATTCGGAGTCCTCAGTATGTCTGGAATGTAAGTCTCTTCTTTAGGTACTTGTATCTGGTTTTTAGGTAACTAGGGACCCTGAAAATTTTGGTAGTGGCATTTATAATATCTGTTTCTTTTCTTTTCAAATCTGATTTGATGTCATATGTAAACTGAATCGTGTACTTTCTATAATCTGTTATATCAGAACTCACAATAGCATTGCTGTTTCCTTTGAAATTGAAGAATAATATATTTTTTGGTCATGTAATATGACTTATACACTTGTCTTTCAGTTGGTAATCTGTTAAAAAGCAGTTTCTAATCATTGAGATACTGGGTTGCCAGTACCTTTCCATTAAATACTGGATTTTTGGTTAAAAAAATAGTTTCCTTATGTGAAGTTTTGTCGGCTTTGTTTTTTGTTTGTTTGTTTTTTACTGGCTACCTGTGTTGAATTTAAGTAGTTCAGAACTATGATAATTATCTGGTGATATTTGAACTATTTTTTCTTTAAGCCCAGTAAACTTTTTTATAAAGGGGACTTAAAATTCTCACTCATTTTTAATTTGTAGAATAAAATTAAATCAAATGGAGCATTAGGAAGGCTAAGTGAGAGATAAGGACTGCAGGATCATTTGATGGGAGATATCTGTCAAAGTATGTGGAAAAATAATTAGTCTAAGTCTATAAACAGATTTAAATGTACTCTGACTATATTTAGCCAAGTAACTTTTCAGCTTTTGTAAAACTAAAAATGCTGAGGGAAGTCAGCTTTTAAAGTTATACAGAAATCTGTATAGGCTCCTTAAATCAACCTGATACAAACTTGAAAGTGTTCCATGACTTCTTTATAAGGGCTGGATTTATTACAGCAAGGGGGCTCAGCGATTCAGCTTTTCTCTCTTTCATTTTCCAATAATGACCTAATACATATACTTGTGTAAATGCTATGAATATTGGTCATATCATTGGCTTTCTAAGATTCATTATTACAATTGTGTTACCATTAATAACCTGACACTTTATTTGTAAACCTCATAGTCAGATGCAATCATACAAGGTAGAAGTGCTAACTTTTTGTTTGCTGAAAACCAGAACATCCTTGCTCCTGTTTCTCCCCTTCTCACCCAGCTCACTACATCCACCATTCCTTCGTTGTTCACTCTCCCCCATCCTCACTCATTTTCATCAGTCTAGGGTAGGGGGTGGGGATGAAGGCTCCATCCAGGGGTGTGAGTCTGAGTGCAGGATGAGGCTCAGGGCTGGGGAAGGAGCTAGGGGTGCAGAAAAAGGGTGAAGGGTCTGGCATTCAGACAGCACTTACCTCAGGTGGCTCTGGGAATGCAGAGACCTGTTCCTCCAATGCCAGGGAGGAGGGGTCAGGCAGTTCTGTGCTGTGTCCTCGCTGCAGGTGACCAACCGAGCTTTTTATGGCTCAGTCAGCAGTGCTGACTGGGGCCACCAGGGTCCCTTTTCAACCAGAATGCCTGGTCGAAAAGTAGACACCTGGCAACTTTAAAACAGGGTGGGATGACTCTGATTTTTAAATAGAACGATCATAAATGCATTTTTTGCACCATGTGTGTATCCCTCCTCCCCCTTTTTTTGGTGTTTTTTGGAAAGGCATAAGCTGATAACTTTTTGAACAGTTTTGGGACAAATCTAGGGCAAAAATGATTAAAAATGGAATTCGGGTTTCATAAAGAAGGGCGTAACTGGCAAAATGCACACACTAACTATCTTACTTGGAGAGGCTTTTGCCTACACAGCCAGTCGTAGTCATTCACCAAGTTTAAAAAGTAATCATGCTGCCAACTTTACAATTAACCACAGTGTCTTACTGAAATCTGAGCTGAAATCTGTGAGACACGTCCATGTTCTTGGCACTGTCTTTTTTAGTTCCTGTGAGGGGGTGCTCCACTCACTGCTAGAATAGCACCTCCTCCTTGCCATTCTGGGGAATAGCTGATGAGGTCAACAGCCTTTCCTGTGATTGGACACTCTCTCTCTGTTGCCTGCCTAGTAGTCTGCAGCTCCTCTATTGCTGCTCCTCAGTTCACCAGCCAGGTCATTACCTGTGCTTCCTCCTTCTGGGACGTCAAAGACTTTTCACTGCCTCAGAGTATGAATCCCTTTCTCATTGGCTGGGAAATCTGGGCCCACCCTAACCCTAGATTGCTGTAGTAGGTATCAGTCACTCATTGCCTCTTACAATGAACTTTCAATATTCTTTATTCCAGGTCTGTATGGGTCTAGTTATGAGTAATAACCAAATTGTTCATTGACTGACTACCAGAAACAGAACATTTGCACTAATAAAGCACTAAGTTGTTCATTAGAGTCCAGTACTCAAAAAGTGAATTGAAACTATTTGAATGTTTAGGTTAATTAAAATTTGTAAACTCCTCTGAGAGAAATTTGGCTTTCAGTGTTATTGGAGGCCAAAAAATGCTTTCATCTGACTTCTTAAGACATGAGAATGAATCATTCTTAAACGTATTGCTTGACCTGAAGACTTATTTGGCATTGCCCAGGTCAGACCTGGACTGGGAGTGGGGCTGAACACTCTGACTGCTGGCTTCTCCATGGGTCAGCTCGGAGCAGGAGGAACCTGGGCAACCCAGCCGCCAGCTTCTTCCTGGTGCCAACTAGAGGGAAGGCCCGGAGTTGGAGGGGAACCATGCACCCCAGATGCTAGCTTTGTCCTGGGACTAGCCCCATAGGAAGGAGGAGCTTCACAGACCACCCGCCAGTGCCCCCTTCACCTGGCCCAGGGTTGGGAGGAGGGATTCAGGCTTCACGTTAGCACTAGCTGGGGCTGACAGACAGATGCACATTTCTAAAATATACAGGTAGATATAGACTCAGATGTTTTGGGGATAGCAGTGGTGGTTTCCTGTTAATGATTTAACAGGGTGAGTGACCCTGTTGGGCGTACAGATTGAGACTGCTGAAGAGAACTCAGATCTCTAAAGGGCTTTCCAAACTGTGTTGGCATCTGCTTTCCCTTGAAGGCAATAGAGAAATTACCATACATTTCAATAGGCTTTGCCTTAAAACCTGAATTTCTACCATGTCTCAATTAAGAACCCTACTGCTTAGGGGCATCTTGACTTAGAGAGTGGGTGACAAGGAACTCCCTAGGCCCACACCCTTTCTGGCCAGTTCAGCCCAATGACAGTAGTTTGCTGGCCCTCTCAAAGGCCTCTTAATGGAGCATATGTACAACAAGTTGCATGAAAGGGACATCTATCCTCTCGTGTGGACATCTATCCTCTCTTGCCCACGTACTTTCTCTCTGTACATTTCTCCACCATTGTTTATCCTAGTTATTACAGTTTATACCTCCAGTGAACATGGACCTACTGCTTCACATTTTGAAATGTTTTGTGTGGCATGTTTAATGCTGGTCAGTGCCTTGATGTCACCTGTAAAATTGGTCCATATATTTAATTTGCCATTCAACATTATAACTTTGCTTCTTTAAGAAATTGTTTACTTTCTGTGAAGATTTCAGTTCCCAAGATTAAATCATTGACTATCCACTCAATCATTCCTCTTTTGCCTTCCTTAAATACTATTACCAAAAGGCACTCATGACCGCCTGTTCATGGCGGTAACCTAGGCCATGTCTACACTGCACACTTATTTTGGAATAACGGTGTGTGCATCTATACAGCAAGCCTGTATTGCGAAATCATTTCAAAATAGCGAGCTTCTTACTCTGACTTCTGTAACCCTCATTGCATGAGGAGTAAGGGAAGTCTAAGGGAGAGTGTTCTTCCTTTGACTTCCTGCAGTGTAGACAGTGCAAAGGCCGAGTTAAGCTACTTCAACTTCAGCTATGCAATTAACGTAGCTGAAGCTGAGTATCTTAACTTGACTTTAGCCTGCAGTATAGACATACCCCTATTATGTAGCACACTTGTCTCTCTCTCTCTCTCTCTCTCTCTCTCTCCCATCAACATAAAGCCTGTTTTGTTGGACTCTATGTTCTAAATGTTGTCACTATTCAGGATTAGCTACACGTTTGATCCATTACATAGATGCCTCCAGGTCTTAGAGCACAAACCTTTTCCTTCCACTGGTGAAATTTCACAGTCCTTATTAACTCAGACTGGGTGCTGAGCTACAGCATCTGTGAACCCCTGTTAGTCCCTGCTGAGCAATCTGTTGCCTGTAACTGCTGCCATTGGAAGGTGTGATCAGGAATGAATACAATGACCCAAAACAGACTTCTCAAAACCAAAGTGTTGTTTGATCTTTACAACAGGAACAGAACATGCAAGAGAAAAGGATTTAAAAAAACATTATGACAGTCCATGTTATGCAAGAAGATCCTGATGAGTCCAGTTTCCCAGATAACCCAGTTTCAGGCTACGTCTAGACTACAAGCCTCTTTCAAAAAAGAGCATCTAGACTACAACCAGTACTTTTGAAAAAGCAAGCCCCTTTTTCGAAAGAGAGCACCCAGGCAGTCTGGATGCTCTCTTTCGAAAAAGCACAGTTTGCATTACATAGCGCCTTTTTTTGAAAGAGCACTTTCGAAAAAAGGCATTCTTCCTTGTAAAATGAGGTTTTCCGTGATCAAAAAAACTGCCGCGTTCTTTCGATTTACTTTTGAAAGAACGCGGCAGCAGTCTAGACACAAGTAAAGATTTTTCGAAAAAAGGCCACTTTTTTTGAAAAATCCCTGTAGTCTAGACACACCCTCAGTGTGTTCCTCCCCCCTTCTTCAAAACTTCTGTCTCTTTCTCCTTCAGGCTACGTCTAGACTGCCACTTTTTATCGGAAAAAGGTACACAAATTGCATTCTACAATTTGAGTACCTTTTTCCAATAGTTTAGTCAGAAGAGGCTTTTCCAAAATTTGGCCTGTCTACACTGGGCCAAATTTCGGAAAAACCTCCTCTTTTGGAACAGCCCTTCTTCCTTGTGCATGAGGAAAACAGGGCTTCCAAAAGAGCATGTCTGCTCTTCTGCAAAAAATGTCAGAAGAGCAGATGCGTTCCATGGACCTGGCAGAGTTTTTCTGGGATGCCTCCAATATCCCGGAAAAACTCCATAGTCTAGACATAGCCTCAGGCAGTGAGTCTTTTATTCCCCCCTCAGTTTTATGATATTCCCATCCCTCCCCATTTCATGGAGGATTGATTCAGTCTTGAGAAACTGGTCTGGCTAACTCACCAGGAGGGAGGAGATGTATTTTGTTCTCTTTGAAACATTATTGATGACGCTTTTGTGAAGGGTAAACTAAGGGTTAATGCTTGTTTCTTTTATTCTTTTTAGCTGGTACATTGTATTGTCCTTCTGTTTGATAGGTGATATAGAGACTTCATGCTTTATATATAAAGTGTGTGCTGTCCAGATTTGATTTATGTCATCTCAGCAGTTTTGCACAGTTCAGCTGAAATTTTCTTCATGTTGATCAAGGTCAGAAAACCCAGGGATTGTGCCATTTATCTCAGCAGCTTGAACACTGAAATAATTCTTGTGGAGACTTGATGTAATATCAAAAGGACTGGTAGTGGTGGTGAAAATCCCAGCTCCTTGTGATCATTTTAAAAAAATGTTTCTCATCAAGTTCAGTTTTTGGACTATATTGTTGCAGAAAACTATATTGGTTCTCTAAAAATAAAAATAAAAATGGAAATGTTGACTTTTTCATATCAGAGTGACAGTGCTTATATATTAATTGAAAATTTAAATCCTGATGATTTAAAGAGTTCACACACCTCCTGCCTTAGAAGCAAAGTAGGGTTGTGAGGATCACAGCTATTTCTTTGCCTGATAGCACTGAATGAAATCCACCATGTGAGGTTTGTGCAGGTTTCATAACATTTTCTGGTGTATTCATTTCTCAGAAGGTCACAACTTTGTGCACAGTTAGGCTTTTCCCAAATGACCGAAATGCACACTTAATGAAAACCATCCTGAGTTTTGTAAACTGTTCAGTTTACACACACATTTGCATGGCCACACACTCAGTCTTTCACTCCCCTTCCATGGACTAAGTGTTGTAGTCCCTCTTGGCTTCTATCACTGGGATCCCAGTCCTTAACTTTTAAATAGGTCAGGGGTTCTCAATCTTTTTCTTTCTGACCCCCTCCCCACCACCAACATGCTAGAAATAGTCCAAACCCAGTGAGGAGAAGAGGGCCGTGGGCCAGCTCTGCTCAGTGGAGTCCAGGGAGCGAGGGCCACCTCCAGCCTGTGACTGACCTCTGAGGCTGGGTGCCAGTGAGTACTCCCGGATGGCTCTGCTGGACCCGGAGATGCTCAGGCAGCTCGGGCCAACTATGTGACTATTCAAATGGGGCTGGGAGCTGAGAATTAGCCAAAACCCCAGGCACCAGCAGCAGACGAAGAAATGCTATGGCTGCCCATGCCGTGCCACCATTAACCAGAACAGCAACTTAGCCCGGCACTGCCTGGCTCTGGCTTCCCACTTAGGTCCTGGCCAGAAGATGGGGCCTGAAGGGGGTCAGGGGAGAGGAGGAGGTGAGGGAGTAGAACTGTTCCCAGGACTGCCACATTCAGGGTAATGATAGAGATGCAGCCGTGTTAGTCTGGTCTAGCTGAAACAAAAGACAGAATTATGTAGCACTTTAAAGACTAACAAGATGGTTTATTAGGGTACCCGCTTGGCCCCACAGTACACTAACATCTTTATGGCTGACTTAGAACAACGTTTCCTCAGATCCCGTCCCCTTTAACCCCTTCTCTACTTACGCTACATCGATGACATCTTTATGATCTGGACCCATGGCCAAGAAACACTGGATGCATTCCACAGAGACTTTAACAACCTACACTCCACCATAAATCTCAGCCTGGACCATTCTACATGAGAGATCCATTTCCTGGACACCACAGTACAAATCACCAATGGTAAATTAGACACCACTCTCTACAGAAAACCCACTGACTCCTACAGTTACCTACATGCCTCCAGCTCCCATCCAGGACACACCATACGATCCATCATCTATAGCCAAGCCCCTAGATACAATCGCATCTGCTCTAATCCCACTGACAGAGAGCAGAAACTTCAGGATCTCTACCAAGCATTTTTAAACCTCAATTACCCACCCGGAGAAATAAAAAAAAAAAATCGAAAGAGCCAGACGAATACCCAGAAACCATCTACTTCAAGACAGACCCAAGAAAACCAACAATAGAACACCGCTTGTCATCACCTATAGCCCCCAACTTAAACCCGTCCAGAGCATTATCAATAAACTACAACCTATACTGGAACAGGATACTACCCTCCGAGAGGCTCTGGGAGACAGACCCATAGTCTCCTATAGACAACCACCTAACCTCAGAATGATTCTTACCTACAACTACAGGACATACCATACTAATACCAACCCTGGAACTTTCCCTTGCAACAAACCCCGGTGCCAGCTTTGTCCACATATTTACTCTGCTGACACCATTATTGGACCTAACCATGCCGCTTACAAGATCAAGAACACATATTCCTGTTCATCCAGAAATATAATGTATGCCATCATGTGCCTGAAGTGTCTGTCTGCTATGTACATTGGACAAACTTCTCAGACACTTCTCCAAAGAATCAATGCACACAAAACAGACATAAGACTCTCTCACAGAGAGAAAGCTGTTGCTTGCCATTTCAGCCAGACTGACCATTCCCTCAATGACCTTAAAACATGCAAATTGCTTCAAAGAGACTTTAACTCCAGACTTCAACGAGAAGCTTCAGAATTGTCATTCATGCTTAAATTTGACACTTTATGTATGGGTCTAAACAAAGACTCTAATTATCTCACCCATTACAAAGATAGCTTCCCCAATTATCACCCCCTAATGTCATTACCTCACAGAAACTTCCCCTATTATCACCCCTATGTCATTACCTCACAGACACTAACCTTTCCCCCTCACCTCCACTCTGTTCTAAAATTTGATTTGTCAATTTCACATGCGTTTTTTGTTTGTTTGTTTGTTTGTATCACTTTGGTATATATGGTTGTGCCAATTTTCTTCCACAAATTGATCTGAGGAAGTGGGTCTGGCCCACGAAAGCTCATCATCTAATAAACCATCTTGTTAGTCTTTAAAGTGCTACATAATTCTGTCTTTTACATTCAGGGTAAGGCACTACAGTTTATGGTGGGCAAAACCCTAGTGCCTCCTCAACTCTGCCCAAGAGCTCAAGGTTTCTGCCTGCATTGGGTGTTTAGCCCTGTGCCACTCCCAGCCCCAGTGGGGTGTGGGAAGGTCGGGGTTTCAGCCCTGCTCCTGGCTGCTGCCCCAGGAGTTAGAGAGACGTGAGGGATAGGGAGTGCTCGGAGCACTGGGTTTCAGCAGTGGAGCTCCACAAGCCCCCTCACATAGGTAATGGACTCCCAGCAGAGAACCTCTAGGCTAAGAAACCTGTCCCTGTTCTGATTCTTTGGGGAGGGCAGGGGTGAATATAGACATAAAGTAGGGCTTTACTTCATCATAAATCCTCCTGGTTTCTTTTGAGGAGCAGGTGGCCTCTCTTGTTACCCATCAGCTTTTTTTTCAGCTAAAACACCACAAAGCATAGTGTAACGAGTCAGTAGAATTTATCACTGAAGATAAAATATGAAACCTTGTCAGACTTTGTTTGCTTGCTCTCTGGCATAGCTTGAGTTTCTTCGAGGAACCTCACTGAGTTTTGGATTCACAATGAAACTAGAAGCCATTGGAGTTCCTCCTGATTTCAGTTTCCTCACTAAGTTGTCATTGTTCTATTACAGTGGAAAGCTTTGAGTTCTGTCGTTTCTCAAGTGCCTCTCCCTAACCAACTGTAAAGGAGACAATTGTTGTTTAAAGAAGAGAGATTATTCTGAGCTCTGCCACAGACTTCCTCCGTGAACTTGGGCAAAGTCACTTAGATCAAATTTCAAAGTTGGAAGCCTAAAGTTGGACAGTGATAGAAATGTAGCCGTGTTAGTCTGGTGTAGCTGAAACAAAAAACAGGACTATGTAACACTTTAAAGACTAACAAAGACACTGAGGCTACATCTAGGCAGCAGTGCTATTTCGGGATACCAGAAGTATACCAAAATAGCTAGTCCATGTTTTAAACACCTCTTTTTGAAATAAATTTTGAAATAACGGGCGTGCTATTCTGGCGTTCCTGTAACCCTCATTCTACGAGGGGTAAGGGAAGTTTCAGAATAGTGCTTTATTTCAAAAGTTGGCACTGTGTAGACAATGCCAAATTTTGAAATAAGCTATTTCAAAATTAGATTGAAATACGATACACAATTTGCGTAGCTCAAACTGCGTATCTCATTTTGACCTATGGTGGCTGTGTAGATGAACCCTGAGATGTACCTGAACAAATGGGCTGATTTTCAGGGATGCTCAGCACCCAGAGTTCCCACAAATCTGTGGGAACTGTGACTATCTGAAAGAGGCACCATTTATTTGGCTATCCACAGATGCATTTAGTTGCCTAACTAAAAGCTTATTTTTTTGTTCTTCATCTCTCTGTGCCCCAGCTATCTCCTCTGCAACATGGGGTCTAGTAATATTTCCAAACCTTTCAACAGCATTATGAGGCTAAATTAATTTTTGTAAAGTGAATCAAGGTTTGCCGTGGCAAGGTACTTTATAAACACTAACACATGTTCACCAACTTCACCTTTTACAAGCATCACTGGCTTTTGCAAAGGCATATACAATTATCTGGAAACTCAGGCTAAATCTAGACTGCAGCTCTACTGGAGGTATCCTGG
This sequence comes from Rafetus swinhoei, assembly GCA_019425775.1. Lineage (NCBI taxonomy): Eukaryota > Metazoa > Chordata > Testudines > Trionychidae > Rafetus > Rafetus swinhoei. The sequence continues at coordinate 33,868,498 of CM033443.1, read as the reverse complement.
AAAAGCTATGCCATGTCTAAGGAACGCATCCACTTTTTTTGGAAAAATTTCGGAAAAAGCAGACACCTTCTTTCGCCATCCTTGTAAACCGCATTTCATGAGGAAGAAGGGATGGCTTGAAAGAAAATTTTTTTCCAAAATTTGGCACCATGTAGACATGCCAAATTTTGGAAAAGCATCTTTTGAAAGAAAAGCAGAAAAAGATACACAAAATGTGGTTCGCAATTTGCGTACCTTTTTCCGACTTTTCTTTGTAGTGTAGATGTAGCCTCTGAAACACTTTTTTTGCTTTTAATTTCATTTAAATATTTCAGTCACACTATTCCTTATATATATTATATAACATATATATTAGCTTCTATCATACAGTTACTATATACTGACAAAACATTATGAACATTATGATCATCCAGCTTATGAATATGTTAACAATTAGTAAAATCAGTGCAAAAATCAGTAAAATGAACAATTTTGAACCAGAGAGAGAGATTGTCAATAGGAAGTCTGTGTCTAAATAATTCCAGTATCAGAATCATTGCTTTCTTTCACATGAAAGTGAGAGAGAGTTTCCATTTAATTTTGGTTAACAGAATGTTAACATTAAAAATTCACATTTGTAGAACAAATCATCTTTGGAATATTGGTCTGTGAGTTTCAGTTCACAGGAATAAGGTGGATTCAAAATGTACCTGAATATGGTTTTCTATCCTAGTTTCTACAGTTTGCTTAAAAAGCAACTGGACAGGAGAAAATGCAAATTGTCCCAAAGTCTTTGTATACTGAGAATAATTATGTATTTAGACATTCTGTATTGTAACTCCAAGTTCTTTTAATTATAAAATTTACTGACAGCACTGCTTCTGGGAACAAGGCATCATGCCTGCTGGGAAGCCAACTAGCTATTCTTAATTTTACCAGTAAGCTAGTTATTTCCTTTGTCATCTGAAATTTTGTGGGCATGGAAGTAAGCAATGAGTGTGCCCCTGAGTAGAATATAGAAAGCACAATATATTCAAGTTTATTCATACACATTTCACACAACAGTATTCCCACACATTATATATGCAATCTAGAATAATACTGCTGGAAAAACAGCTAACAAATAACAAAACGAAACATAAGTTAATAGGAATAGGAGGTGGAGGGAAGAGTTACCAGATGGAAATTTAAATAAATCCTGTAGAAGCTAAAAAATGCAAGAAGACTGTCCCAGATAATGGAGTTATGGGGGAGAAGGTTCATACTCCATCACAATAGTATGACGGGACAAAAATGAGACTAGTTATATATGAGCAGGGGAGATCAGAAACCAATGTAAGCCATTTGGTACATGTGAGCAAGCCATTGAGTGGTTTTAAATATTTGGTAGTTTTGAACATGATCTTAAAATGAATAGGAAACATGGATATTTCTTGGCATGGCAAGAAGGTGACTTCTTTGGCAGTGCGATTAGGCAGATAGCTGCATTCTACACATGAAAGAGTTTACCAATTTAAGACATGGGGTCAATGTAGGACAAAGTATGTACATTGCATGCATGTAAGAAAACAGCAAAACAGTAAAACCTACACTCTTGCATTGGTATTCATGTTGTTACAGTATATTTGTTCAAAATATGCAACATGCAGAATTCTAATATTCCTGAGGTCAGTTAGCTACAGTGCCATACTGAATGCTTATCATATGTCTGCCCTCTTAGAAGGAAAGGTCACACATTCTTGGGGAAATGAGGAAAGAAGAATATAATCAGTGCATATCTGTAGCTGGCTCTGGCTCTGCCACTGGTTTACTTTGGTCTTGGGTAAGTCGTTTGCACCCTCAATATCTGTTTTCCCATCCATAAAACAATGTTGTCCCTATTTCTGAGGTGCACTATGGTGGTTATTGTTTCCTGCCATAGACAATACAAAATACTTTACATTTGTTTATTAATCTTGGATGCCAGAGGTAAATTTTACTTACTCACACATACATAAGAATTAAAGAACTGCGAATTAAATCAGTTTTGCTAGCTTAAAGGTATGCATAGTCCAGAGTGAGATAAAAGCATGATCATTTGTATGATATACAATATGATTAAAGCTGATCTTGTTTTAAAGTATGTTCGTTGTTAGCTTTGGGATTTTTGTTTGAAATGTTCCATGATGTGAAGGCACTCTTGGAAAAAAATTGTGCAATAAGTTCTCACCAGTGAGGACTATGCACAGTTCTCAATCACCCTTTTATTTAGTATTTCATTTTGCAGAATAATATCAGGCCATCGAATTGGTATTTCACTATAATTCAGTAGGTCTGAGCTCTGAAGTGGGAAGTAAAAGAACTGAATTATTAGGAATTAAAACATAGAAGCTTGGCCTCTTACTATTACTAAAGGTAATATCATGAGTTGGGTGCTAAAAATGGTGGACTATCAAGAGGTATGAAGAGATTTATAGTCAAATAGAAAGCCTTGGCCATTCCCAATATTATCTAGTGCCATCGGTCTTTAAATATCATGAATGCAGAATTTGATTAAATGAGACAGACAAGAGATAAACAAAAGGAAGTGATCTTGAAATAAGTTTTTGCCATCACCTCTGTCAGACATGTTTAAACAAACTTACCCTATTGTTTAAACTATTCAGACTAAGCTGTTGAAAATATGTTTGGTATTTGCTGATTTATCTTTCAATCATCCTCATAATCGTGTGAGGGAGCAAATATTTGTGGCAATTCTACCACATTTTCATGAGCAGGAGTTCAGCTAGCTGCTGCAATTAAAATAAATCAGTAGCAAATTGTACAGTCTTTTTAATCGATTAATAAATACATGGACCATAGAACTACATATGAATGTCCATATATACAATAGGTATAACATTTATTTTGTATGTACTAAGTCCACAAATAGTTACAAAGACTGATTATATAGGAAGAAGCATAAAAAAACAAGTTTTAATCCCCTAGAATAAATTGAGTACTATATCAAAAACATCAAGGTACTGAAATTAAATAAAAATTAAATAACATGGCTAGAAGCAGAGTAATAATGACCCATCTGTTCATTACAGCCTTACATTTCCATCAGACAAAATCTCATTAAAATATATCTTTGATTAGGGAGTAAATTTCAGCTGCATGAAGGTTGTATTTGTTCCGAGCCATGTGAACTGGAATTTTTTGTCTTGTTAAAAGGGTGAACATGCATTATCTGTCTTCAGGAATAGTAGTAAAGGTTATATGAATACAGTTTGGAAGAAAAGATAATTGCAAATGTATTTAAAAGATTTCTTTTTTTAAATGATCACTTCCAAGTTGATTTAAAGAAGTTCAGACCCCGTCCACTGTGATTTTCCATAACTATAGAAAACGATTAACTTCAAAGACTTTTTAATAGTACAAGACAGTAAGATTTTTCAACACTAGTGTTTTAAATTTTTCTTTAATTAATCGAAGTGGGGCAGAAAACCCTTCCTAAGTGTTATTTTGTGTCCAAAGGAATATATATTACATTTGAAATAAACTTATGCTTTCAACTGAAGACATATTAGAAAAGAAACTTTGAATCATATTGCTTGAGTGAGGCGCAAGCTCACTGTAGGATTTAACTTTTATGTACCTCAGCCCTTCATTTTTGACTGATTGGTGGTACAGTGAGATCATTTAATGCTGCTGTTCAAAAACCCTTCCAGGTTTGAGCTTTCACTTACTGGTGCTGCTTCATATGTATCTTGGCCTTTTCCGCCTCACAGTTAAGCCACATTCTTTAGCAGGTCCCATCATACCTCGGTAGGTACTGAATACATCCAGATCTTGATCTCAGAAATAGTGGGCCATAATAAGCAATTATAAAAGGCAATCCATAAAAAAATAATGACCCAGAGGCCTTTTCCATTCCCTCCTTTCTGGACCTCCCACTGTGGTGTCATGAGAACTACTAAAGTTTGTGGATTGGAGGGCTCCAGAAATGAGGTCCTGGGAAAGACCAGTTGGTCATTAATTTTGAGGGCCTGCGAGGGATGGGGTGGCCTGTCACAGATGTTTGCTATGGAACACATGTCCTGAGTTGAGATATGCCTGTTGAGATATGCACACACAGAGGCTACATCTAGACTACAGGCTTCTTTTGGAAGAAGTTTTTTTCGGAAGATCTCTTCCGAAAAAACCTTCTTCTGAAAAAGAGTGTCCACACTGCAAAAGTGCATCAAAAAAGCGATCTGCTTTTTCAAAAGATAGCGTCCAGACTAAATGGACACTCTCTTGCATGTAAGCTGTGATTGCTATGGACGGAATTGCCACCAGGGCACCTGTGCTTTTTCCTCTTTCCTCTTCTTCCAAAAGAATTCCCTCTTTCCTGTCCACACAAAAGGCTTCTTCCTCATAGAATGAAGATTACCAATGCTGGAAAAAGCCCTCTGTTCTTTGGACTTTCTTGCAGAAGAATGCAATTGCAGTGTGGATGTTGCTCAAGTTTTGTCAGAAAAATGGCTATTTTTCCGACAAAACTCTATAGTGTAGACATACCCAGAGTCAGCTCGCTGAGCAGGGAGAGAAAGCTCTGTAAACGAGGCTATGAACATTTGCAACAGATCACCACCACCATACAAGCTGTTTTCCTTAGTTTAATCTAGTTAAGTTCTTAAACAGTTTAGATTCTCCTCCTGTCCAGCAATAAGTTTATTGAGGCCGATAACTTCTTAGGAGGAGAAGAAAAATTTCATCATCTTTGTACTCCTTTGCTAGTGTGGGAGCTTTGATGGCCACCATATGGCTACTTTAGCCATCTGGCGATAAGTCCTCTGTATTCTGTATGTACTATGACTTCATCAGAACCAGAGGCCAGTAGTGCACCTTCCCTATTACGTTTGTGTAACTGTGACCTCAAATTTCGGTCTGTACAGGTTAGTCCTCATTGTTCTCTCCATCCATAACATTTATTTTGATTAGAAATGTTTACTAAAAGCTGTTATGTGACCTCCACAACCTAATCTCCAACAGCTACGTATTTTATAGTCAGATATTAAGATAGCTCATTGGAACATACTTATCTCAGCTTGGTCTCAAAATATTGTTTGTCTACATCTCCCTCCAGTGAAAGGCATTTTGGCTCACCATTTCTGTCTTTCCACTTCTCATTTGGGTATATAAAGACCTCTGAAGTCTGTTATCTGTAACAGTGTGACTTTCTTCTTTTACAGCCTTACCCTTTCCCTGTATAACTGCAGTTACTCTTTTTACAACCCTGCTATTACATACATAATATGTATTTTTCATGTCTCTACCATATTTTGTTTGATTAGAGTGCACTTTAGTACCTACCTGCTCTTTGCTGGCTCTCAGACTTCTCTGTTGCCTCTGAATCTGGTTGTGTTTTGATTCTATGATCCTTGAAAAAGATCTGTGCTCTTCCCAGATGTTACCCAGTTCCCAACAAGTTAACCCCCCATTCTCCATACATTGTCATTCATACATTAGAATTCTTATTTCCTTCAGTGAAGTTGGCCCTTTTTTCTGGAACAGGGAACGTTTGAAACAAAGCTTCTGACGAGGCTTTGGAATTAAATTTTCTTTTGTAAACTAAATTTAGCTTCCAGGTGCATTTACCTACAGTTTCCAGAATCACTAGTTCTTAAGAAGAACTAAAATCAAATATATTTGTATCTATATGATTATGCCTGCAGTTCCTCCCACACTAAGCCCAACATAGTCATCTTGAGAACCATACTTTGTACACCCATAAAGACCAAGTGAGTATGTATTCTCGAATTTACACTGGTTTCTTTGAAGCAATTATGATTCCTTTGAGAATATATCAGTAGTATATGCTGAGGACTTTCTACCTCTAGCTTAGCATTCCCTACACAGCATTCCCAAGAAGAGCCCAAGGAGGTTGCTTCAGCTCACTTGATAAGCCAAAGATTGTCATCTTAGTTGCAAGTATGTGACATTTGTGAACACTAAATGCAGCTATTAGATGGGAGCAAACAATTTTAATATGGCTTCTTAATATTACATTCCTGAATAAAAGTGTCTTAGTTTTGAGAGAGGCTGAGCTCTCTCCATTCTTGTTTGAAGTCCATAGGAACATTGTCTTTTAAAAAGGATGGTGTTTAAATATGGACTTCACTGCCTAATTTTGAAAATTTGGCTGAAGTCCACCCTGCATCTAGCTATCAGGTAGCATATTATAGTAAGGAACCTTGTTATTACCTGCTGATATGGCATAGTGTAGTGAAGGGGTTCTCACATTTTTGTTGTTGTTGGGATCCCTTTGAAAATACTTCAGACTTTGATGACCTCCCCTATATTGACACTGCATGCCATGCCAAGTTTTATCCTACAAGTGTAAATTGTAGATCCTGAATGAAACAAGTCACTAAGCCTCAATTCCAAAAATAAAGGGGGAACACTGACTTTTTTTAAAAAAGAAACAAAGTACCCTACTATCCAGCATGGTAGAATCCAGAATGAACTCTTAAATATATTGTTTACTTTCTTTCTTATATTTACTCTCTTTCTACAGAGGCTTTGTCAATAACAAACAGTAAAATCTCTCATCACTTTTTTTTTTAAGTTTTATTTTTGAAGTGATATTGTCACTCTAATTATTTTGCTACCTTTTCAAATGTTTAAAATATACACATTCCTGAGGGCTAAAGTGTTTTAATGGTATGCATCTAAGTATACACATTGCTATAAATCCTCTGTTTTTAGTTTCTGTGTGTTTCAAGATACAACTTTCTAAGATGGTATGTCCGTATTTTTCCAGCATGTATTGTACCTTTGTATATATAAACACAATGATTATTTGCAGTGTTTTTTCCACCACATTTCAGATTTAAGAATATGCACTTAATACTGCAACTTGGTCAACCCTTAATTAAAAATTTTCTAAATCATTTCTATTCTAGCATATAATGGTGGTTTAGTTTTTATAACCAGAAGATGGCAGTGCAGGATAAAAAATATTCTCTTGCATAGTTTACTAACAATTAGCAAAAAGGAGTTAAAACCTCATTTTTCTAAAGTATTGTATTTCATTATTATTTCCATTATTTTAGCACTTGTTCATTACAGGCATCAGGCCATGAAGAAGGCTAAGTATTGTCGCAGTGCCAACTACAGATTGTCTGCACAATTCATTTAATTTTGCCTTCTTCAGAGCTTATTTAGTATCATTTTCCATTTGATCCTAGTGTAGTTGAATACATGTTTATAATACAAATAAAACACTTTGTGTAACAGAAGTGCTAGACAAACATTAGATAATTTTTGTGATATATCTCGAAGGGAAGGAGGTACTTTGACCTTAATTATACAGTGAAGGAAACAGAAAGGTGCAATGACTTGCTTATAGGCCTAATAGCCAATCACTGACAGAGCAGAAATTAGAACACAGAATTGTTGCACTCCCATTTCATTGTTGATTTCTCTAGCCCACTCTACTCTCTTCTACTATGCAACTTCCCCTCTCCTATGCCTTTTTCCATGTGTTTGGACTATTTCACAGATGGATAAATTGAGAGTCAGAGAAATTCAGACCTACATTGATTCGGAGTTTTTCGAGATAAATGCCCCATTTATGATACCTCTAAGCTGCTTTTCAAAAATGCTGACTGCCTGTAGTTCCTGATCAACTTCATTGGAGATGAGTGCTCAGCAAATCAGACCCTACATGTTTCAAGTAAGCATAGCCATTCTACTTGCATCTCTCACCCATAAAAACATACAAACTGAAAACATTTCCAGACACACACGGGAAACTTCTGACAAAGAGAGGACTAGAACACAAGTCCTAACTTTTGTTGCATCTTCAAGCCTTACCCTTAGATAAAGAAGGATGTACTTTTCAATTTCTTCTATAGCCACAGCTCAAGCCACTCAATTCCTTCTTCAGCGCACACTTCCCATTCCTTTCCTTCCCTCCCCGAGGCTCAGAAATGTGCACAGCTTCAGTTGGACTTGAAAGGCCCAGGTTCTGAACTTGTGCTGACTGCGTGGCACTGCAACTTGTTTCTTCCCTGATGAATGGCCAAATTCGGATTTTTTTTTTTCTTTTAATGAAGCTTCACTGTTTAGACCTACTTTACCTGCTTTGAAATATTAATGACTGTTGAAAACCCAGGCATTACGTAACCAGATATTTTGAAGCACTTTCCAAGGCAACGAAAAACATACCGGTAGATGTGCATTCCACCAGTCATGTACTGCACTCTGCAACATCCCATGTACAACTATGAACAATTCATGCTGTCTGTTATTTTGAGGTGCTTTGTCAAAGGCTTCCATAGGATTTGGACCCTCTACTCCGAGAAACAGCCTTTTAGATGCTTGAGAATAAAATGCCTTTTCCTGTTACTTTGATCATTTTACCAGACTGCAAATGGAATAGTCTTGAATGGTTTTTCTAATTACTTTAAGAGCAATGTGATTCTATTTTTCTGCACTTCACTCTGTGTGACCTCATCATTGATGGAATATACTAATATGACATTAATCATTTGCTTCTTCGGTCACACCAGAGAAGACAGAAATTTATGTTTTTTTAGTTCCCAAACAAAAAAGTGTGTGCTATTGATCTGAACATCTTGATCCATGTGGTGCTTTCCATGCTGTAGAAGTTTCAAGATAGTGAGATTTGAAGTTTAAATTACTTGGCAGTGTCCCTTTATGTGAGTTCCTTGAATTCCTTTATTCTTTATGAAAATATTTTCAATTCAGAAGATGCTCCTACTTTAAAGTCAACCGATCATGAAAGTGACCCTGGGAAAAAAACTTCAGCTAAATTAAGGCATATCCATTAGAATCTAGTTGCATAATACTACTGGTACAATATGGTTTCTTTGCTTTATCACCTCACTATAATTGGTTTACAAGCTTTCCTTATCTCAAACTGGCTAGTATGTTTCTGCATCTGTATAATATTTATTAACTTAGGTCCTTTTTTCTCTGCTCCCCTTCCCCTCCCCCCATAAAAGATGGCTTTCTCCATCTAACCACCCTCAAAATGCAAATGAAAAATATCATAAAAATGCTGCTATGCCCTTCTGTTCTTGAAATAAATGACTTATTTCATCTGTAGAAAATTGACTGTGGTATTGGTCAAAAGAGCAGTCAGTCAAGTGATTCCCATTATGTATATAAAATCCTAATAGTGAAACATCTTTTAAATGACTGATGACTTTAAAAAAATAGCTGCGCTTTATTCCAAATGGAACAGTTGAATTGGAAAAACTGGAGCACTTGTATTAAATCTTACTATTCAGAGGTAATTTCAGAATTATTTTTCCTTGCACAAACGATAGCATATGCATGCATGCCAAATTAAACTGAATTAATGAAACATATTTAAGTGGTAGTAAACATTTTATGTAATTTTTGTTTGAACTGTTCCTTTGCTGAAGGCTGACAGTATCACTTCTGGTTCAGCTGCTCAGTCATTCTATATGTTTGTGTGTGTGTGAACATGCCCATTATATCTGGAGGTGCCAGCATGGCTCTTACAGACCAAGCTGCAGTGAGGCTGTGTAAAGTAGGCCTCTCTCTCTCTCAGTATCTTAAAATGAAAGTTGTTCACGTGTATTTCTTCACTATAATACACATACTAAAAGAAAACAGAAATAACAAATTAAGGCAATATTGACATCAAGAGTAATACCTCTCTACAAGTGTCAATCCTTACCATGGTGGTGGGATGTGTAACTGCACATACACACCCTTTCTGACACCTTTTTTAATCGGAACCATACCATCCCTTTCAGTACATGTATAACAAATCTGATTGATTGGCATGGCAGTGTGATTTTAAACTCTGATTTGTTGCATAGTTTTATTATATTCTTGATTTGAGATCATTGTGGCTATATGTGTGAAACCCTCCCCCAAACTGGTCACACTTGAAGTTTCTCGCATTCTATGAGAGATGAATGATTCCACTAATATCCCCCACTTTAAGGGCGGGAATATCTCTCAAAGTGACCAAATGTAAGAGAAACTAAATATGAATGTCATGGTAATTGGGCTACTGCACATCTCTCCCTGTTTTTTCCAAGTGCATCAGATTGTGCATGAAAGCCTCTCCCATGCTGGTATTATGGAATTTCACTTCTCTTCTACTGAGCCCTGAGCTAGAGTACACTGCATATCAACTGTGCTTACCCACATGGGTCTGACTGGATTTGTCACCCAGGGTTCTTCCAATCTGAAGTCTGTGACTAGTGTTGAATACAGTGACCAGGCATCCTTCCTTCACCAAAGAGCTGTTTAATCTTAAAAGCAAGAATAAAGCAATGTTAAAACAATCTTTCCTACCACCCTGTGATAATGAGGCAGATAGCTTGAAGTCTTGGGTGTCAACCTGAACAGCACATCAACAACAGCTACCTGTTTGTTTGTTTTTTGTTTTGACAGAGAGCTTTCTTAACAGATAGCAGTTCTTCTGATTTGGTGGCTACCAACATTAGCCCCTTGTGGCAAAACAAGTATTGTAACTTGGCTGCTACCCAAAGAAATAATCTTAGGCACTCTCCCTTAAGAGCCCTGAAATGTTTACAAGGATGTAACCTATCTTGTTTTGCCTCCTACGTTTTTTTTCCAAATAGTCATGATGATTTAACTTAGTAATCATACAGCAAGCATCCCAGTAACCTGATCAACATACAGTATTAATAAATTATTACATAGCAGCTCCACATCTGTCAAAATGGCCGCTTGCCTCTAGGTATATATATCTGAATGCATCCAATAAGAATGTGAAGTGAGCCACAATGTAAAGAGGAGACAAACTGAAACAAAAGGAAGAGAAAATCAAATCTCTTGTTTGCTGTTTCTTTTTCCACATTTTCATTCTTCTAAAGAGGAATCCATTTGTTAGAACCAGGCATCTTGGTTCAGTTGATGATCTAGGGTAGGAACCTTTTACTGTGATTAGGATAGGAGTTCACACCACATGAATACAGATCGTTGTATGAGTTGTCCTGTGTGCTGGCTCAAGAGCCAAGGTAAGGTAATAGTTGGCCTCTACCATGCCTCTATGAGAAAGCTGGTTGATAGAAAATTAACTTGGGGGAAGCTAATCTTCCTGCATAATCTTTTTGAAAACAATGCTTTTTTTATTTCTCCTTTTGAGAGTTAGCTATGACTTAAACTAATATTTAGAAAATGTTCTTTAGTCTGAACACTCTGCTCAAAAGGATTTCTATGAATTGTAAATTGCTTGTTTAAACCACAAGCAAATGCATCACCGGTTTTGGTTTTTACAAATACCACTACTTGAATAAGTTACTTCATTCAGTGGATTCTACATTTTGTCTTATCATCATTACATTTTTGACATTTGCTTATATGCATTAGTAGTAATTTTGCTGTCTATAATATTGATATTTTCCTGCTAAATGTCTATTTTTCTAGTATGGAGTTTCCTATAGTGCCCATCACTGTGATATATGAACACTTCCAGATAAGTTAGACTTGTGCAGCAAGGTTGTTTCTATATACATGTTTATATGGATATTTGTATGTGTGTACGTTTATTGAGTAGGGTAACGTGACAGATGAGCAGCAGTATCTCTTGCTGTAAGCTTTTGAGTGGGATACTTGTGGATAAGCAGAAGATCCTCAGCTCTGGTAATTGCTTCCTCTAGCCAGGCCAGTAAAGCCTGACTTCAGTGACCTGTAGGGCAGGGAATAAGATCTCCCTATTTTGTCAGACCTATAATGCACTGGCAAATCAGGCAGCTGCATGGGATTGGTCCACTAGCAGATGAACAGCCACTGAAAGTGCTTCACACATTGAATCTGTTTCCTTTTCCTTTAGAAGCAACATCTCTATGATAGGCATTACAATGCAGTAATGTTGTAGTAAAAGTATATCTGCTGCTTGGGAATATGTTGTAAAAATGTACTTCTTTCTTGCACTGAAAATAAAATAAGTATATTAAAAAAAGCCTCCCCATATTAGAACATATTAGAATTGATTTAAATATTGCCCATAAAAACGTAATTTGAGTCCACCAGTATAAAGTGGAAAACAAGCAATAATTCTAATAAACGCTAAATTTCCAGTTTTATGCATTTGACTCTTCATTGGCATTCAAGATGTATATTTTAAGGTGTATATTTTATTATTTTATCCAGCTTCTGAGTTGCAGAGAGATACATTCCAATCTACAGAACTAGTTCATGACATGAAACTTGAGATAAGCAGCAAATAACTGAAGTATTAAGCACATATCCAAGTGAAAGGTACTAGACTCATTACTGTACTTAGTTGGTGTTTTCAGGTACTAGTATTTATGTATTAAATCTAGATAGAATCTCTGCATCTGCTGTCTTTCGAGTTCTGGGAAGAATAATCACTTTAGGTAATATTTACAAAAGTGCCTAAAACTCACATTTTCAGAAGTGAATGGCATTTAGACTCTTAAGTGCCTAAGCAGCTTTTGAAAATGAAACCCTCTAATTTTCAAATTTTAAGGGTTATATATATGTCAACATTGTGAGCCCTTGAGAATCCTGGAGGATATTTCACTATAGTTAACTGCCATTTGGGATTTTTGGCATTCCACTCCTCCTGTAGAATGGATTTTTTTTTTTTAACAGAAATGTGTTGCAATTCCATGAAATTAATCATTCAGGGCAAATGAAATTGTAAGTCACCATCATGTTGCTCCTCTAATTTATTTTTCTTGGAACGTCTTGCTTCACTAATAGACGTTCCTAAATATGTACTCTTTTCTTTACTCAGGGTATGTCTACACTAGCCCCGTAGTTCGAACTAGGGAGGCTAATGTAGGCATTCGAAGTTGCAAATGAAGCCTGGGATTTAAATATCCCAGGCTTTATTTGCATCTTCCCGTCCAGGGACTTAACTAAGGACTTAGTTCAAGTTAATGTTTGACTGCCGCGTGTAGCCGCGGACAGTTAGTTTGGACTAGGGGGATTTAAAAATGGCGCCCGGATGGGAAGATGCAAATAAAGCCCGGGATGTTTAAATCCCGGGCTTCATTTGCAACTTTGAATGCCTACATTAGCCTCCCTAGTTCGAACTAAGGGGCTAGTGTAGACATACCCTCAGAGAACAGATTTCCAATAATTTTTTTTTTTAATGTTGAAATTACAGTGTAATGCTAGATCTGATACTGTTCTTACAAAATGAGGGTTTTGACTGGCTTCTGCATTTGCTGATGAAAATATAAGCTCTAGAGGAAATGCCCTTCCTGTGCTTTAAATAAAGATATTTTTTTTTTTTTTTTGCAAAAGTATTCTGTTCATATAAATGTGGTGTTATATTTGGAAAGTGTTTGAACAACAAAAAAAACTTTCTTCACTTTTGTTAGCTTGCAGAAAGCCAGAACTACAGTGATTCTTGCCTCAGGCCATTGCAGTCCTATTGTTGTTTTATTTTCAGACTTGTTTTGAAATAGCCATTCAGAAGGTTCTGCCTGATCTGAGATGGACGAGCAATTTCACAATTTATTCTTCTTAATCTTGGGAGGACTCATGCTACAATAATGAGAATCAATAAGGGAACCACCATAAATACATTTTTTAAAATTTGCTTGTTTTATGTTCACAAGTTATCTGCCAACAGCATTTGATAAGCTCCTATGCATTATCTTGATTTGCCGCATAATTTATGTGAATAATTCTTGCTGAAGATTACTCTTCAGCAGTTTGTTGTATTTAAAACCTCAGCTGTGCAGGATCGTATTACGTATATTTTTGTTCCTTAATTCAGTGACTATTTTGCTTAGACCCAGGTTTTGGAGATGAATACCTAAAATTACAAATCCACATATTTTCTCTAGTCTATTATTAGAGGGTATGTCTACACTTGCCCCCTAGTTTGGACTAGGGAGGCAAATGAAGCATACCGAAGTTGCTAATGAAGCACAGGATTTAAATATCCCGCGCTTGATTAGCATATTCACGGCTGGTCGCCATTTTAAAATGCTGGTCGCCCGATGTAACTTGCTACGTGTAGACGCGGTAGTCCGATCCAAAACCCTTCCCTCAAATTAACTGTTATTCCTCGTGCAATGAGTCCGAACTAGGGGGCAAGTGTAGACATACCCAAAATGTGTTATTTCCATCCACAACTGTTGCCAGTATCCTCATTTGAATCATAGAATCATAGGGCTGGAAAAGACCTCAGGAGGTCATCAAGTCCAGCCGCCTGCCCAAAGCAGGACCAACATCAACTAAATCAACCCAGCCAGGGCTTTGTCAAGCAGAGACTTAAATACGTCTAGGGATGGAGATTCCACCACCTCCCTAGGTAACCCAATCCAGTACTTCACCACCCTCCTAGTGAAATAGTTTTTCCTAATATCCAACCTAGACCTCCCCCATTTTAACTTGAGACCATTGCTCCTTGTTCAGCCTCTCCCCATCCTCTTTGGAACCTCCCTTCGGAAAGTTGAAAGCTGCTATCAGATCCCCCCTCACTCTTCTCTTCTGCAGACTAAATAAGCCCAAATCCCTCAGCCTCTCCCCATAGGCCATGTGCTCCAGCCCCCTAATCATTTTGGTTGCCCTCCCCTGGACCCTCTCCAATGCGTTCACATCCTTTCTATAGTGGGGGGCCCAGAACTGGACACAGTACTCCAGATTTGCTAGATTATTTGTGGGAAGCAAATGCCCAAAGCATGTGAACACAGTTGAAATGAAGTCATCTGAAAAATAAATGACCACTTTTTAGTATGTTCTCAAATTCTAGACATTAGGAATCTGAATTTTGTTTTTACACATTCATAGGTTGCATGAGTTAACAAAAGCTTTTTTAAACTCACTAAAATAAAAACTATAAACTTGATATCTAGCTTCAAATCCAGATTTCTTTGAAGATGAGATCTTATGAGAACATATCTTTAAACCACATATCAATGACAGAAGTAACATCTATCTACAGATTCAGGTGGAAGAATGACACTGTTGATGGGTTATATCCATTGTAGCCCAGATCCCTGAAAACACATTAGCACATATGAATCCTTATGTCCACATATGAATCCACCTGGGCTGTCCAACTTTTATGGCTATTTTAGTGTATTAATATTTTAACATGTGACTTTCATGTCAGGCTTGTATTAGTGTTTGTAATTTGTGAAGGCAAAGGCTAGATAATTAAAAATTAGATGGCTGAAAAGAAACTATTATAATTTTAAACAGCAGTGCAAAGTGACATCTCCCACTTGGCTTTATAGCTTGAAAAGTATGAGGGCAGTGTGATGATGAATGCCATGTGATGATGAATGCTTTTGTGGCACTGGCAATGGGGTACTAGTTTTGTGTGTATGGCGATGCAGACTTTGGCCTTTGGGAGGCCTTTGCCACCTCAGTATCAGATTCCTGTAATGTGCTCTAAATGGGACTATAGCTGTAAACAATGCAGAAACTTCATATGGTACAAAATGAAATTGCCCATTTTACAAAAATTCTGCTATTTTACTATAGCTCCAAATGCAACAATTGCAGAATTCCCCCAGGATCAAATGGAAGAGTATTCAGACGTACTTCTTGCAGGGTGTACATTGTACCTGAGCTGGGAAGTTTGGACAAGCTTAGGAATCTCATACATTGTATTCTGTATGAGACATTAAAACATAGGTTTTGGTCTAAAAAGCAATATGTAAATTTTAGCTTGGCTGCACTAGACTGCCGTTTCCTATTGCAGTTTGCATTTGCTGAGATGCTGGATCTTAAATCCCTCTATTTTAGAGGTGGCAGCAGGGCCAGTTTTCATACTAAGAGCATGTCTACACTAGGAAATTATTTCAAAATAATGAAATTCAAAATAATAACTCCCAAAATAACTATTTTGAAATAAGCTAATTTCCTGAGGAAAGCAGGAGTACAGATTTCAAAATAACCAGCCTGTTATTTCAGAATAGAGGGCTTGGTAGTATGGACATTCCACTTATTACTTTGAAATTAGGGGGTTATTTTGAAATAACTCCCTAGTGTAGACCAGGGCTAAGTGAGGGAACCTTCAATGTGTTGTGTTCTTCCCTGCCTTGCACTTTCAGTTCAAAATAAGTCTAGCCCTTCAAGATTTCCACAAGCACTTTCTGAATGGACATGTTATCTAGAGCAGGTGGTGGAGGGGAAGATTTATTTATTTATTTATTTATATTTTGGAGAATTTGATTAAATTCCCTCCTGTCCCATTTACCCCAATGCAAGGTCTGTTCTCCATTGGAATCCCACTTAACCCTTCAAAATATGGGTTAAGTAGTGGTTCAGTGATGCAAAGTCATTAGCCTTCTCTAAAAGGAGGTATGAATTCCATTTTTAGAGACTATTGGTATTTTGGGAGTATGAGGGGGAGGAAGTGTTTTAGTTTTTGTTTAGTGATCTAGTTAGTTGTTGCCATGTGTATCTGACATTTGCAAAGTAGCAAGAGTTCAAGATAAACAATTTAATACATTACAAGAAAAGAAAAGAAGGCACCGATCTCAGTTTTCCCCCCAGAAAGGACCTACATGATCTGGTGAAATCAACATTTCATTAAAGAACAGTTAATGAGGTTCACAGGTTTAAAAAGTTTGTATTTAATTGCCAATTATTTTACTGGATTAATTTGAATAAATTGATTTAGCATCTCTGTGTCAACTTCTATGTATATGTAGTCTCTGGGCCAGATCCTCAGTTAATGTAAATGAGCCTATCTGGATTTACACTGCTTGCTCCAGCCCTGTGGATCACCCCTCTTGCCAGTGCCAGCTCCCTGCTGTGGGGTGAGAGCCGCGTGAGCTGGCTCCAGCTTGCGGGAAAGGAAGTGGCTCCCTCTCCCTGGCTGGAGGAATATCAGCACAAGAAACAATTCAGCTGGAGGCTTTCCTCCAGAATCACGGCCAGTGGGAGCAGCAGGAGGCGGTGCCTGGGAACAGTGGGGTGTGCAGAGCCAAATAAGTGTCCCCGAGGCCCCTCATGTCCAGATCCCGTACCACCATCCCCCTCAGTGCATCCTCCTTTTTGCTGAAAACTTGCGCCCCTATCTCACTCCTGCACCTTCCCTCCCACTCAAAACCCTCACTTCACTCCTGCACTCTGACTTCCTCCCAGATTCCTCACCCTGCTCCTGCACCCTCCCTCCCACCCACATCCTCCCATCCTCAGCTTGCTCCTTCACTCTCCCTCCTGCCCAGATCCTCACCCTCAGCCCGCTCCTGCACCCAACCTCCCAGCCAGACCCCATCACCCTACCCCCTCCTGAACTCATTTTGTTATTATGGGTGGTTGGCTGGTGGTCAGCGGAAGGTGTGTGTTGAGTGGGGGGGCTATGGGCCAAGAAGTTTGGGAACCACTGTCTTACACTGTATTAAGGACTGAGTGTTGGATATTTATGCAAATGTGCTTTAAGATTATATGGGCATAAAAGAGAATATTCTGTGTTAGTGGAATGTATGTTTAAAAAGAATATCGTTTTACAATGGCTCCCTAAATAAACTACAGAGCCAAAAATGCCTATAGTACCTGACTGATTATAATACTATACTAAATCAAAAGCGACTGCATTTAAAACTTTCATAAAGACAGCTCAGTCTTTTTAAATGATGGTCTGGCAAATGAAAGATCCTTTATTCTTTTCTCCCCTTGTTTTTCCTTGGGGTAATGAAAAATGAAAAATTTTGTGTAAATGTCAAAAACATCATAAAGAATAAATCTCAGAGGTTGGTTAATGAAACCTTTCTGCCTGGTGGCAAGCGGCAGGCCCTGATCGCTACAACAATTGGCACTAGGATGCTTTGAGCTGTAATATCTCAAGGACCGTGTAGTGCATTCCATCACTGATTCCTAATTTACTTAGTCTCCTAGGCACCTGGCTGAGACAGAAACAAAAAGCAATGAAGCTGTTATACTATCTTTCCCCCTACCCTTCTATGCTGTCTGAAACTTGCAAAAATTTATACTGTATTCATTGTGTATATCTTAAAACACAAGGTATGGGTAACTGGATACCCCTTGTTACCTACCAGTGCTTAATTATTGTCTGGATTATAACGACAAGTTGAGAGAGTTTATTTCTGACAGCATACCTGATTTCTAATATGAAATCTATGCTAGTTGATTAAGACAATATTATACCGTGTGTGGTCACTGTATGTAATAAACAAAAAAAACAAGAATGAGGAGACATTGAATTGTGGAAGATTCTTGATTAAGGCAATTTGTAATAGATGGCACTGGGCAGTTTTGCAGGGTTAAATGGGAAATGTTTGCATTGAGCATTATGCACTTTTGATCCTAGAATGCAAATGCCTTGTGAAAAGCTTTAAAACATCACACTTATGTGTTTGAAATGAGGATCTTATTCCTTCTAGAAACATTTCACTACATAGGAGTGGATAGTCGTTTTTTTCCCATGTGGATTTTCTGTAATATTTATAATCACAATACTGCCACAGTTATAGTAGAAAGAACAAACACACAACCCAGTTTCAGTGTGTGTGTGCTATTGCAATAGCATTGTTGGTCTCTACATAACACCTGGACAGACATATTGGGATATTTGTAGTATGCAAAGACTGATTTATTAATTTGGGTTTCTAGACACACACACACACACACACACACACACACACACACTTATCCAAAGCCATGTGTACATTATTTCAAGCTACCTCCAGGATGCGCTTGCCATAATTTTTCATTAAAATACTTCATTTCAATGATACAATTCTGTTTTCATTTACTTGACAATTACTGTTCACTGGGACTAGCTTCATCAATCTGTTTTCATGAGAATCCTATGGAGACAGTAGCTTTATAATATCACTCCTCTTGCCTTTAGTACAACAGAGGCTACTCCATCTGCAATAGCAGATGACAAAACTAACAAGGGACAATTTCATATTGATAAAGCTTCTGGACAGAAAGTATATTATAAGTCTCACAAAATCAGAGAATGTGGTTTAAATAGGTCACTTATTTTAGCTGCAGGGGGCTTCCTTCACCCCAGTAGTTTTTCTCCTTCACCCAATTTTAACCTCTGAAATGTCTATGTGAATAGACATCAAAATAATCTGAGTATGGTATTTAAAAACAAATATGGGTTTGATTTAAGAAAACTTGCTTCAATATATTTATATAGAAACACAAAAATGTGTTTAGCCAAAAAGGTGATTTTTTTTCTTCATACAATCTGGCACTTCAGATGTTTTTGAAATCATCAGCTTTGCTCCTCCCAAAATTCCGGGTTCCTTCTCCCTCGTTCTTTTGCCCATTAGATTTTCTTAAAGTCTCTCTTTCTGGCTGAATGAATGGCTGTCACGGGAATAGACATGGGTGGCCATAGGGTTAACAAATTATCCCATAAGCCTTTATTTTTTGCTGCAGATTGTAATCATTCCAGTAGTCTCCTTAAAAATAACAGAACTCTTCAGTTTTAAGGTATCAGGCTTGAAGGATCACACATGCACCATCTGCGGTTGGTACCTGTAGAGTATATTTTTTTTATTTATTTATTACTATGAATGTATTCTGCACTGTAGGCATATTTACAGACTGCAGCAAGGGATCTTCATAGATAACTTGATAATGGTTACCCTTTCAGCCAGAGCCAGTGGGTGACCATATCCAGGGGAAAGGTACCAGGTAGCATAGACTATGAATGGATGCAGAGCACCTGAGAAACTTCTGCCTTGTTGTAACTTATTTCCCTTGCTTCCAGTACCTCATTGTGTATCTGTAAGAGAAACTAATAGTAAATGAATATGTAAATTAAAAGAGCATAATCCTCATTTTAGCTGTTGCTTTTGGACTCTTGGCCTATAATTTAATACTCCTTTGGACATAAGAATGTAAGAACATAAGAATGAGCATACTGGGTCAGACCAAAGATCCATCTAGCCCAGTATCCTGTCTGCCAACAGTGGACAGTACCAGATGCCCCAGAGGGAGGGAACACAAAAGGTAATCCTCACGTGATGGCTCTCCTATCACCCATTTCCAGACAAACAGAGGCTAGGGACACCATTCCTACCCATCCTGGCTGATAGCCATTGATGGTCCTAACCTCCATGAATCTATCAAGCTCTTTTTTGAACCCTGTTAAGGTCCTAGTCTTCACCTCACCCTCTAGCAAGGAGTTCCACAGGTTGACTGTGCACTGAGTGAAGAAAAACTTCCTTTTGTTTGTTTTCCAATCCTAATCTATCTTTCTTGAGATGAGGTGACCACATCTCTACGCAGTATTCAAGATGTTTTTATGTAGAGGTTTTAAATAGCGGCAATGGTTTTATATAGCAACAATAAGTTATTCTCTGTCTTATTTTCTATATCCCTTTTTAAATGATTCCTAACATTCTATTTGCTTTTTTGACTGTCACTGCACATTGAGTGGACGTTTTCAGAGAACTATCCACAATGACTCCAAGATCTCTCTCTGGAGTAGTTGTAGCTAAATTAGTCCCCATCATATATCACAATAATTGAGTAATATGCACACTTTTCTGAACATATTTATTGCCCCTCAGCTGAGCCCATAGGCCCAAGTAAAGTAATTCAGATTCATTCAACTCCAGTCTGAATGCAGCTGTTCTTCAAATACTGTCCTTTTTTACAAAAGCTGGGTGGCAAACCAATAATCACAATCATCTTTGTGTCTTTTGCGTAGGCTTAGATTACAAGGGAGTTAACCCCATTTATCTAGTGACTTCTTTGTTTTGACTGCCAGAACACAAAAAGAAAGTTGTTGGAAATAAAAGGTCATCAATTATCTGATTAAACACAAAGATATATTGGGTTTCTCAATTGTTCACTAATTGAGCCAACTTGTTGAAATTATCTGCAGTTGTGTAGGCTCTTGAGAAAGTCTTCAATAATAATTGTAACTGTTTTTATTGTTGTATTTTTATCACTTTTGCTGCATGTTATTGGCAGTGGTGAAAGTAAATTAATTTTTTTTACAGGTACTGCCCTATTGCAACCCGGGTCCCTGCCATCTCTTTAAATAGCTCCCTTTTGCCACAGTTCATCCAGCTCTTGCTAGATGCTCACGTGGGCACACTAACTTGCTTTCACCTCTGGTTATTAGCAACTCCATAGATATATTTAAGTTGTTTGTTTATAATTTGGGATCATGTATGATATTTGAACTAACGATCACATAGGTGAGTGTGATTATTTCACCACATGGATGGAGGAAGAAAGAGAGAGGAAGCTCTCATTTGTAGAAACTTATCCTATACAGTATATAAATATAAATTATATATAAAATATGGATGAATTCAAAGCCAAATTGAATAAGTTATTGCAGATGTGAGTTCAAGGACGTATTGAAGTAAGCTATCAATTTATTAACAGGTTGGTGCACAAGCAGGTTTCTGTAACAGGGAAGATAGTGTGAGAATGGTAGGTTCTAATTTTATCTTAAATAATCCATTTTGTGAAGCAGCTGGATCATAGAAAGGAATCTGCTATTGAGCTGAAGTGGAGAAAAGTATTTTATTTTAGACTTGTCCAAGATGCACTTACCCTTGTCCTTATACTCCTTCAAGTGGCTTCCATTTCTGTGGAGTTGAAGTGGGAGCCTTTTGAAGTAGGAATCACTCAAAGTGAAAGTGGGCATAGAATAGAATTGACAGAAAATAGCATTAGTTGATCTCTCGTTAGGTCTACAAGCTTTTATAACCTTACCCAAGTGCTCTCAGCTAAAGATCTGTTATGATGAGTGATAACTTGGTAGATAAGATAAGAGGCCTGTTTGAGAGTAAAGAATCCAGACTATTTTTGGAAATGTTTTTAGTCATTGCAATAATTTATAAAGATGGGAAATGTTATATGATGTACAATATAGCCTGTGGGAATCAAAATCTGTAACTTCACACTTCTTTTAGCTAGTAAGTGCTTTAGTTTATGACTCTGGGTAGTATTTAGGCAGTGATATTTACTTATTTGTATAAATAAGTATAGCATTCTTCTTGTGGATTTAAAAAAAATCCAATGTTTTATTTCTAATTGCTTCTATAAACACACAAAAAGAGCCTCATTCCTGTGAGTACAGAGAAAAGTTGTTTAACTGTCCCATAAATGGATGTACATGGAAATTGCATCAACCCAGCAATGGTCCATTTATAATGTGATGCATATGGAGCAGATTACTTCTTTTATATAAGCACAAATAATTTGCACAAGGGGGGGTTGGCATAAGCAACAGGGATTCAACAACACGGTATATGCACATAAATACTTGAAGTGTGTCCTCCAGTCCATGCCCTGTAAGGTTCTCCTAGGCTCCTATCATGGTCTCGTTTTGGATTTTGAAGAAATATTGGATAAGGGATAAGAATTAGTGCCTTGTGCTCCGACGATTGGCCGAGGATTTTCACTGGCGGCCAAACTTACTCCATTTAGTGTCTTTCTTCTGCATCCGACCTTCCCAACAAAACCGCAAGACAAGTTTTGGTTACAAAAATGGCTACTGCTGGTGCTAGGATTCAGGTTTTCATTTAGCAGGCTGAGCTTGTGATGCTAGCAGCTAAAATAAAGCTTGTTTTGAATTGTAAGCTATGAAAACATGATATTGTGGCCACTGATATAATGAAAGTGAAACAACTCACAATTTTTGCCATAAATGTAACCACTGTTTGGAAGTACCTTCAAACCAGAGAGGGCATGTGCCTGTCAATACTTTGTGTGTGGGGTACAGAGTCAACATTTCAGTGGTATTACTGAGCATGCTCAGTAAAAGCCATGTAGAAAATTTGGGAAGGGGGGAAGCACATTACCCTCCCGTGCATCACCTCTGATTTGAACTTAGACATTTCTGAGCTATCCCTTCCCAACATGCTCTAAAAAAAAATCACTATAGAGTAGATCAAAGATTTTGCTGGAAGTGATTGATAATTTAACAAAGTTCTTAGTTCAAATCTGCTCTCCAGGCTTGCCTTCTCCTAGAGTCATTACCTTAAAACTTATCAGGCCACACCATTGATGCTCCCTCGGTCGACAGCCTCTCCAAATATCTGGGTGAAGAAACAAGCCACCTGCATTTCTGAATCAATAGAACCACTTAACTCTTTACCCTCAGGAACAGTTGCTTTACAGAGTAGTGTATTTTTGAGCTAAAATTGGTTACAGCATCCAGTCCTGATTGCAGACAGTATAGTTCACTATTTTCCCTATGTATGGAAGTGTCATTACTTCAGATAGTTCTGGACAGATAATTCTTTGCCATGATTTAAGATGCTCTTAATTGCTTTACTGAAGGGAGATAGAACACCTTTTAACCAAACAGCTGAGCGATTTGCTATGACAATTCTGCCACTGTGCATTCACTTAATTTCCAATTAATCAAATATTCAATAAATCATTAGTATAATTACACCTGCTCAGATATTCCTACCCCAGCACATTAGCTATGCTCAGGCAAACTCCTTAACTGGCTGTGTGGATGGATTCATTTGTCTGACCCAGTTGGTTGCACGTCCTTGCTCCTTGTGAGCCTTGAGGAAAGATGGGCCAGAAATTTTAATTATTTACAGCATCACAAGTTTGCTTGATTTTTCCTTTCTTGCGTCTCACTTGAATGCTCCTACAGCAACCTAAAACAAACATCACTGTAATAGTGGATGGTTAATTTCTAAAGCTTTTTTTTAATCATTTTCATTCTCCTACTGTGCCACTTTTCTAATTATACTATCTCCCCAGGTGTGCAATAATTCCCTCATCACCATATATCTCAACTGCAGATTATTAAAATAATATAGTTTGTGTCATATAAATGCAACAAAGTATCTTAAAGGTACTTTATTGAAAGCTAGTCAATTGAATCATCAAACTAATGATTTAGGGCCCAATTTTTAAAGTATAAACCCACTGAATTACTGGAGTACTTTCAACACAAATTAGTATAATTTTTTTGGTAACTAACTAAGCAAAAGACAGAAATCGAACAGGGAAATTTGCAAACATTAAATAACTGACCCTTGCAACACTCTTGTAAAAGGTAGGTATTTTTATCTATCATCTTTGTACAGAGAGGGTAAATCTGAGACACGTGTGTGTGTGTGACTTGCCTCAGGTCCTATGGCAAGTGTGTGGCAGGACTGAGATTACTTAGGACTGAGATCTCCTTACTCTAGGCATTAAATCATGCTTTGATGTGTGACTTGCTGTTATGCCCCATCTAAACATAGCAGAGCAAGCAGCAGCTGGCAAATTCAGTATCTTGAAATACCGGGATCGGTGTGTCAGTGGAAGTGCTTTATTTTGTATATTTTAACTTTAGTTCTGTTTCTTTATGATTTGTCTCTCCTAGTAGCTGTTCAATTTTTCTTTTGGTTTACATATTGGAGGTGATTAATAATATTTTACTCCCTTGATGGGTGTGATTTTTAGAAGTAACTGAAGATTTCATGACTTAGCTAATAAAGAAAATAGGTTATCTATCCCTTGGCAATCCATTCCATATTCTGTTTATGCTTTCTTGTTTCCTTTCACCAAATAGAGCATTAACCTGCAGGGAGAAAGACATGAAAGGATCTATTTGAAAAGCATTTTCAGAGAAAGTTACATTAATTGGACATTATAGTAATTACTCAAACATTTGTCACATTTTTCCTATCTTAAATAATGGTTCTTCAGCTCTTTCAATCTACTCCAGGAGAGAGAGAGAGATGCGCCTTCAGAGCAGCATTTCTCTATATCCCTCTTTACGTAGTATGTGGTTCTCATTGCCCACCACAGGTGGGGAACTATATGAGTATGAGCAATGGGGGACGGAAAGTGTTTCTTTATTGATGCAGGTTTGAGCATTTCTCATTATTCAGTCTCTGACACTTCAGTCCTGAAATGATTATAAACAAGACAGATGAGGTTGTATTTGTATTTTGACTATACTAGTATTTTTTAGACAAACTTATCCCATGAGTTTGACTTTCATTCTTTTATAATGTCAAATCAATGCTGCTGTTTGTTTAGGCTTTCTATTCCAGCTTCATCTGTCTCAAACCTTCCCACACCCCAAAAATCTGGAACAGGCTTTCCAAATCAGGAATCTGAAGTCTGAAACTTTATTGCAGTTCATTATAAATAACTTACATGATTAAACATAACAAGCCAGAAAATTAACCATATCAAACAAGGGTTCTGTTTTTAATTGGCTAGGGAGAAAGTCATAGCCTGTTAGAGGTCTTATACCTTCACTAATTTAAATGGTGGTATAAAGCTTCACCTGCCATGTCATTGCAGGCTCCTTTACAGCACATCCCTCCAAGATTTAGCACAATGTTAGTCTAGCCATGCGTTGCTGCTTAAATACATGACACACTTCCTCATCCCCTCCCCCCCAAGATTTAATTCCTTCTCTGGAGAAACTTCAAAAGAAAACCTATTTATTTAGCACACTCACATGTAGAACTACACCAGCATGGTCAAGTTTTTGTTTTGGTCTTCCTAATTAGACAAATGAATAGTATTATCTGAAAAGTATCCATTTTACTTTGTAATTTATGATACTAAAACAGAAAATAAATTGACTGTTATATATCATCAACAATTTTATTTGTCAAATAGGTTTTGCAATTTTACAAAGTGCAGTTTTAAATATCTAGAACTTTGTGTGATAACCTGATTAATTAAAAAAGTCCATTAGATTGAAATGTATCATAATATTTTACTTGGGGAAATGTAACAATTTTTATGAGCAGTGCTCTGTGGATGAATTTATCAGCTGAAAAGTGTCTGCTGGGTTTGACAAGTGACAAAACAGCTTGAGTCCTGGTTCACATTCTCAGAACTACATTGTTACTTTTTGATGAATGTGTCTTACGAGCACATTAATGTACAGTCTGATCTGGAGGTTTTTACTGTATGTAAACTCTGCCAGTGATTTGAAATACATGCAGGATTTAGGATACATCTGAATGTAATTAAGCATTTAATGGCATTCCGTTATTTACTGACCATGGAAACCCAATTTTGCATTCACTTTATAAAATGGTATTCGTATAAGTGACTCTACATAAAGTAAATCTTAGTCAATTTATATTCTTTTTGTGCCACATACAAATAAGGTTCCCCCCAAACCAGTGATTCTTAACCTCTTTGGCACTGTTACCCCTTAAGCGTAACCCATAAACCAAAATTACCCCTCTTCCTTTTTAAAATGGCAATAGACAAAAAGAAAATTATGATGGATCATTTGTATTGTATTTTGGTTCCTCATACATTATGTTGAACAAAATCGAACACCTAGTGTATTTTAAACTTGTTACCCCCTGAAATATGCCAAATTACCCCTTGAGGGTTAATTACCTCCAGGTTAAGAACCACTGCTCTAAGCTGTGCAGCAGCACAGCCCTACAGCTGCTTAATCAGCCCCTCCCAGTCAGCCATCCCTGTGGGCAGAGCCCTGAGCTACTGACCAGGCAGGGCTGATTAAGCAGTTGGGGGGCCTGAGCTGAGTGACACAAAGGGAATGGATTGTATCAAAGGATCCGCACCAGAATAACTGGTGCTGAGGAGAGTAAAACCAAAAGCATTTTATTTCCAACATTTATTGCTTATGGCACAATTTAATATACTGTCTGTTATGTGATCAGTATGTGCTTGAGCAAGATGTTGCCCTATGGTACCTGAATGGACCTGTATTGCTGCTACTGGCTAAAGGATCTTTCCTTCAGCTCAAGTGGCTGAGGTATCTGACTGGAATTATAGTATTAAGATTCAGTGTGAGTATTATATACTTTGTTGCCTGTGGCCAGCACTTCATGGTTTTACCACCAATACTCATCCACAATAAATTTGCCATTCATAGTGTGGTAGTACTTGCATGTTCCTCTCCTTGGCCATAGATCCAAACACCTTTAAGTCCACCTTTTAGTGACAGCAGACAATAGCTATATAATTATGATGAAGGAATTTTAATATTTGTCCCAAACTGGATTAAATATACATTTAAAGGTACATTAGATTCCTTTCCCCAATTGTCACTACAGGGTGGAGTTAAGTTTGTGTACTCTAATTTGGGATTTCCACAAATACATAGCTTATGGCCATGATGGCCTGATTGTCCCATTATATGGAAAAACTGGTTTTCGGGTGTGGTAAAGTTTGCTTTCTGTGAAACACTCCAACTCCAGAGCCCATTTATCCAGAAATCTGCCACAAGCCCTCTGCCTCCACACTGCCTCCTGGTATCCACCTTTCCCATTGCTAGCTGCCATAGGAACCTCACAATACAACATTCCAAACCCTGGAGGCTGCCAACATAAAAATCTGCATAATCTAAACAACTAGAATATGTCCATGTCCTTTCTCTCTCTTGAACATGCTGATTTTTATCCCTTTTGAGAGATTCCAAAGTATTAAGAGAAAGTTGTGATGCCTAGGCAACACTCCCCACTTCCTCATAAGAAAGAGGAAATATGTATATGGATGGCTGCTGTATACATGGATCTAGAGGGGACTATCAGTCCCAGTTGTCTGTGGTTTAAAACCCATTCTGTCCCTATCTTCTCCAAGATACCTCCCTCCCATTTTAACACTGCTGGGATCTCTGGTTTGAATACAATATCACTATATGGATAGGCCTTCTGTTCTTTTTAATGACAAAAAACCAACAAACAAAAAAGTTGTTGAAGGGCAATAGGCATGCTGGAATCTGTCAGAGTCCATTGTTTGTGTTGTGTGTAACCGTCTCATAGAAGCCTGCAGAATCTTACCTTCTACACTGCATTAGAAGATAAATATGTGTTTTGCTGTGCCTGTAAGAGCACCTTATTTTATGTTGATCATGTTAAGTGGATAGTAAGTATAATGTAAAAGTAGGATAAATACATGATGTGCCTTCTAAATTAGAGAGCGAGCTATGCAGTAATAACTTTAAAAACTAATAAATGCAGTTACTAAAATGTTTTAATTAATTGAACACTAAGTATTTCTGCATCATGTAGTTAGATTTCTTGCATAAATCATCTAAAGTGAGGGCCCTCATCATCAATACAGCCTGAATTATGTATGCAGAGCTTCATTTTTACATTATTTTTCTCTGCAGCATGATGGGTGTGTTGGCTACTGTATTCATCAGCAAGAAATCCAAAAAGCATTCCAATATCTGTGAAAGGTGTGAGCACTCTCATAATTCAGTGAATATTTCTATATCGCATGAGCACCCTGGTTCTCTCTCCCAGAAGAGAGCAGTGTAATTTTTGTTCACTTTTACACTTTATTTGCCAGTCCAAATGAATGGGAATGAGCTGCTTTCATGGCAGAGGATGGAAGGTTACCACTTACTCTATTGATGATCCTTCTGCTGCAGATTTTTATAACTTAAAATAGTCTATCACCTACACTGCTGTTGCAGAGTATGCACTAAGGTTCTAGGGCATGCACTGTGTATCTTCATCTGGTAAGATAAAGAAAGCTAGTCTCATCCCAAAGGACAGAATGCTGTATTCAGGTGATTGAAAAATATTGCATCAGCAACCATAGCTCTCGTCTTAAAGGGGACTACAAACAAAATTGAATGGAGTTTGGAAGAAGATCCTAACTCATCACTTTGTGATGCTCTAGAAAGAACAAAGATACTCAGAGGGACAATGTAGGATTTTCCTTGAATTAATTATACATCAGTGTCAATAAATAGCAGGTAGATGGAGACATGGACAGGCTTGATGGCAGAAAACAAGTTTACGCCAAATTACTGGGGATGAGTTTGGAAGAACATTTCATTCAGGTAAAAATACTCTACCCTGAAGCTGACATGGTTAGGTGCAAGCTTGACAATATCAAGTTGTCTGCTATGTAAGTGCCAGTTGTTCAAGTGATGAGGAGCCAGTCTAATTTGGGCACCTAGCTTTTTCAAAAGCTGTCTATTTTAGTTTATTGGATTCTTCCCTTTCATTTATGCATCAGCATGTATTGTTCATCTCTGCTGCTCTTACTTCCTTATCATCATTCCACAAACCTTTCCTCAATCCATTTTATTGCAAGGAACATGTGCTAATAAATATGTCATTACATGGACAAGACATGCGTTATGTTTTATGTTCAGTGTTTCAATCTGGAAGATGTTCATGAAGGTGGAGAACAGGAATTGTTCACATTTTTAAGCAGAATATCTGTATTATAATTTTCCAGAGCATTGGTACTGAAATATCTGTAAAACATTATAAATATACGTGCACACACAACTTGCATATTATAGGATTAGTAAATGTGGCCAAAGGAATATATATTTTACTGCGTAAGGGGAAAATGACATATCCTATTCAGGTGAGTAATTCTACCTGTTTCACAAGTAACATTTAATATTCTAATCACCAAAAGGGGAAAAATGTGTTCTAATGTTTATAATGTGTTTTGGCAGGGCTGTTTTCAATTTGAATAAAGAAAGCAAACACATTATGCTTCTAAGAAGCTTATAAAAAGGCAAAATATAAGGGCTATTCAGTGTTGAAGCCATGTTGGTCCTAGGATATTACAGAAACAAGGCGAATAAGGGAATATCTTGTATTGGGCCAGCATCTATTTGTGGAGAGAACCAGCTTTCAAGCTTTCACAGAGCTCTTTGAGGTCTGAACAGAACCTGAAGAAGAGATCTGTGAACATATGGAAAACTTTTCTCTCTCACCAGTAGAAGTCAATCCAATAAAAAATATTGTTTTCTTTTCTTTTCTTTTCTTTTCTTACAAAACAAGGGAGCTATTTGTAGTCATCCTGACAGCTTCTGAATTCTTGTCAGCAACAAAAATCAACCATTCAGCATATACAAGAATAGGGAGACTGTGTCTTACATGGCATAAGTACACCTTTTACACAATTATATGATTGACAATGTAAAAAAAACCACACACACACAACATTTTTTTTACCAAACCAGGAGGGGGCAGTAAATTTCTGTTTTTGTTGCTAAAAGTGACTCCAACATTATCCTTACAAAAGTCTCCACACTTCTCTGCTGCACTTAAGAATGGCCATTTTCTGTAAGAAACAAATATCTTTACTACATTATTTCTTACAGATTTTTAATCACTGTTACCATTTTTAATTATTTTTTTCAAGACAGTATCTGGATTGTTTTGTGTTTTGCTTTTTAATAAATGAGAGAATGATCTGTATTTTCAAACAGTAATTTATATCTTTCATCTTAGATATAATCAAAATGATCTGAAATGGAAAAAGCATGTTAACTATTTTGAATACTCCTTTCACATATATTTTATGTTTCAGTTGTATCAGTCCTACAGACATTACTCAGGGGTCTGAAATACCAAGGGCTGAATTCTAGATCCAGTATGTATTCCCTCATGTTTCATTAATCACCCTAGGCAGAAATTACCCCTCCAAGACTGCATGTATGAACACAGAATGGAATCAGGGTGATGATACTAAATGTCTGCTTCAGCTTGCAGGTTTACTCTTCTCAATTTGTGTGATATTTTCTTGAAGGGGGAAAAATCTGCAATCCACATCCATGGACTTAATTTTTCAGATTTTTTGTATATGACTTCAGGCTGTCACTTTAGGATGGGTTGGGAGTGGAATTAGAAATTATTATTGGCTATGAAGTATAAATGAGAAGGTGAACAGATGTGTAAATCCATTGCTAAGTAGCAAACCTCCACTGTATTTTCCCCCATTTTTTTGCTCTTGGGAACGAAAGAGAGAATATAGGCATAATAAGAGGAGAAATTCTTATCACAGTTCTCAAGAACTTTATTTTACTAAAACAAAAGACAGAACTATGTAGCACTTTAAAGACTAACGAGATGGTTTATTAGGTGATAATAAATTTATTAGATAATCACCTAATAAACCATCTTGTTAGTCTTTAAAGTCTACATAGTTCTGTCTTTTGTTTCAGCTACACCAGACTAACACGGCTGCATCTCTGTCTTTATTTTACTAAATGATCTTTGCTGGTCTGTAAATCTAGCCCAGAATTTGAAAAAGCTGATGTTGCGTTTTCAATGGATTCCTTGCATTCTAAAACTTTTTTATTGAAGTTTTAGGATTAAGTCTTCCTTATTCATAGTTTTGAGTCTGTTTTTGCATCTAGCAAAAATCTGAAATCTTTATTTCTGATTGAGACAACTCTTCCCACCCCAAATAAAATATAAATTGTCTTCATTATTATTATTATTATTATTTATGATTTTATTACAGAGGGAGACTTCAGAACTTTTATTTAGGCTAAAATTCAACACTCTGCAAATGGGCCTTAATATAGATGATAATTACCTTACATATTACAAAGACAGCCTCCCCACGTTTTGCTATTCGTAGTAACCCCAGATTAGCCACTTAATTGACTCTTACAACAAACAATTTCCTCCTTCCTTATCTCTTCCTTGTTCCCTCACCCCCATTTCTGTTCTGTGTAGCTGATTACTTAGTTTGTAATTTGTTTACTTTTTTCGTTGTATCTCTCTGTTATATAATGATCATGCCAATTCACTTTCAGAATATGATCTGAAGAAGTGGGTCTGCCCCATGAAAGCTCATCACCGAATAAACTATCTTGTTAGTCTTTAAAGTGCTACATGACTCCTTTTTTTGTTTTACCAAGATCAGACTAACACGGCTACCTCTCTATGGGTATGTCTACACTACAGCACTAATTCGAACTAACTTAATTCGAATTAGTTAATTCGAACTAAGCTAATTCTAACTAGCATGTCCAGATTGAATGGACCCTGAACCGAAGTTAAGGCTGGCCGGAACCAGTGCCAGCAGGGCATCAGGTTAGGACTTAAGAGTGTGGAGCTGCTGCCTCACGCTAGCCAAGGGCTGTGCTTAAAGGGACCGAACCCCACCCCGGACAGACAGTTCTCAGGGTTCCCCGCTTGCTTGTCTACCTCGATGAGGGACAGCAAAGCAGTCCTGTCTTGGAGTGCCCTGAGTGCCCACACTCAGCACATCA
Source organism: Rafetus swinhoei (assembly GCA_019425775.1). Lineage (NCBI taxonomy): Eukaryota > Metazoa > Chordata > Testudines > Trionychidae > Rafetus > Rafetus swinhoei. The sequence continues at coordinate 33,836,646 of CM033443.1, read as the reverse complement.
CAGCACTCGGCCATCAGCCAGGAGGCCCTGCAGGAGAGCTTCCACCCCGAGGAGCCCGCAGAGCCACCCCAGTACTCCCCATCGGGGGCTCGTGTCCCATTCCTCCCTCACCTCCTTCCGCTTACCCTTCCCTAGCCCCCCTTCCTGATGTAAAAAATAAAGGACACGTGTTCAAAAATAGAAACTCTCTTTATTTAACAAAACTGGGGGGAGGATTAACTTCTGAGGAGACTGGGAAAAGGAGGTGGGAGAGGGGAAGAGAGAGAGGGTGGGAGAGGGAGGTGGAAACCTGGGAGGAGGGAGCTGGAAGGGGAAGCCAGGGGAAGAAGGAGGAGGGGAAGTATAAAACTATGGTACGCCTATATCTTCAGTACTGTGTACAGATGTGGTCTCCTCACCTCAAAAGATATTTTGGCCTTGGAAAGGGCTCAGAAAGGGCAACTAAAATGATTAGGGGTTTGGAACAGGTCCCATATGAAGAGAGGCTAAAGAGACTGGGACTTTTTAGCTTAGAAAAGAGGAGACTGAGGGGGGATATGATAGAGGCCTATAAAAGCATGAGTGGTGTGGAAAGGGTGAATAAAGAAAAGTTCTGCATTAGTTCCCATAATAGAAGGACTAGAGGACACCAAATGAAATGAATGGACAGCAGGTTTAAAACTAATAAGCGAAAGTTCTTCTTCACACAGCACATAGTCAACCTGTGGAACTCCTTGCCACAGGAGGCTGTGAAGGCTAGAACTATAACAGAGTTTAAAGAGAAGTTAGATAAATTCATGGAGGTTGGGTCCATGGAGTGCTATTAGCCAGGGGGGTAGGAACTGTGTCCCTGGCCTCTGTTTGTGGAAGGCTGGAGATGGATGGCATGAGACAAATCGCTTGGTCATTGTCTTCGGTCCATCCCCTCCGGGGTACCTGGTGCTGGCTGCTGTCGGCAGACAGGCTACTGGGCTAGATGGACCTTTGGTCTGACCCAGTACGGCCGTTCTTATGTTCTTATGTTCTAAGCTCAGGGCTCAGGGTCAGGGGGTCTCACTGGACCAACTTGATTTTCATGCAAACGTGCTCCTGGGTTCGCATGTGGCCTCTGGTGGCCAGGCTGGCAGCTATCCTGCCCTAGATGGCCACATTCCTGTGCCTAGTGCGGAGGTCGTGGACGTTGGAGGCCTCCCCCTAAACCTTGATGAGGTCCACGATCTCCGCACTAGACCAGGCGGGCGCCCACCTCTTGCAGCCCCGGGCAGGCTCCTGGGAGCCGCCAGCCTGGTCCTGGGAAGAGGCGGAGGGCTGGGTGGCAGCGGGTGGCTGGCTCATGCCATGCCAGGTGCAGGGTCTGCTGGCTGGGTGTGGGCAGCCTTGCAACTAGCACAAGCACTGTAGCCAGACCGTGCCCCTTTAAGGACTCCAGGGCCAGGAGGGGGGCAGAAAAGTTTCCCTGCTTTGGCCCAGAGTGGCCACCAGGGCAACCTGGGAAGGGCTAGCCTCCAACTAGTTCGAATTAAGTGGCTACACAGCCCTTAATTCGAACTACTTAATTCGAACTAGGCGTTAGTCCTCGTAGAATGAAGTTTACCTAGTTCGAATTAAGCGCTCCGCTAGTTCAAATTAAGTTCGAACTAGCGGTTTGTATGTATAGACGCTATGAAAGTTAATTCGAACTAATGGCTGTTAGTTCGAATTAACTTTGTAGTGTAGACATACCCTATTACTTTTCATTAGCCCAGGTCATTTAGCCTTGGTCTACACTAGGGAGCTATTTTGAAATAACAAGCAAACTGTCCACACTACCAAGACTGTTACTTTGAAATAATGGGCTGATTATTTTGAAATAATAACTCCTGCTTTCCATGAGGAATAATAGTTATTTTGAAATAGTTATTTCGAAATAGCAATAGTGTGGAAATTCTGCTGCTGCTATTTTGAAATAACTACTCCCCAGAATCATTCAAAGTAATTACTCCCCAGTGCTTCCTCGGGCTCTAAGTCAAGGTAGCACATACACTTTCAGGATATGCCTACACTACAGCATTATTTTGAAATATCTTATTTCAAAATAGTCAATTCAAAATAAGTTATTTCGAAATAACTCATCTACACACAAAATGCATTTCGAAATAGCATTTTGCTATTTCCAAATACCGCATCCACACTGAGTGGACACTGATTCGGAGTTAAGGCTGGCCACAGCCAGGTCAGGCTTAGGGCATAAGGTAAGGAGTGTCTTTGTGTGGCTGTTGCCTGAGGCTATCTGAGGCCTGTGGTTAAAGGGACCCCCCCCGCCCCGGGCAGCCGGTTCTCAGCTGTCCCTGCTTGCTTGCCTGCCTTCCACTTACCCCTCCCTAACCCCGCTTCCTGATGTCAAATAAAATACGCGTATTTTCAAAAATAAAACTCTCTTTATTTAACAAAACTTGAGGGGGGGGATGAAACTCTGGGGAGACTGGGGAAAGGAGGCAGGAGAGGGGAAGGGGAAAACTGGGAGGAGGGAGCTGGAAGGGGGAAGCAAGGGAAAAAAGGGGGAGGGGAAGCTCAGGGTTCAGGGGTGGGGGTCTCGCCGGGCCAAGTGTCTCCCAGCACGGCGGATGCGGGGGTCTCGGTGTCCCCGGGGGGATGGGGAAGAGGGTGTGGGGGTTGAGGAGGGAGAGGCGGGAGGGGGAGAAGGAGTGGGAGGAGGAGCGGGCGCTGGGGAGGCAGCAGGTGCTGGAGCAACACGAGGCAGCACGTTCTGCACCAGGGTCTGCAGATGGGCACAGATGGCACGACCCTGGGCAAGCAGCTTCTGCCGGAACTCCCGGTCATCCTGCACCCTCTGCTCCATGGTGTGGTGCAGGGCTCGCAGGGCCCCCAGCTGCTGGTCTTGGTACCCCTGCAGAGTTGTGGTGGACCTGCTGAGCCCTCAGGTGTGGGAGGGTGTCCCGAGCGGGGTGGTGTGCCCTGCACGTGCAGCTGGTGCGGCTGTGGAGGAATAAGAGAAGTGGTCAGTTCTCCATGGGGATGCAGTGGGTGAAGCCCAGCCCCCCTCTGCGAGGTGAGGATGACCATGCCCTGCACCGTCAGAGCCGATGTGCTTGCACAGAGGTCATGGTCGGAATGTCCAGCTATCCCTGGGAGTGGGAGCTGCCCTGAGACCGCACCCATTTCCCTGTGCTGTGTATAGTGCAGCCGAGGTGGGGGGGAGATGTCCCCTGCCTCTGTGTAGAGGGGGCTTGTGAAGGGAGGGCGTCCTGCTGTGTCCCGCCCCGGGGTCAGGAGCATGTCAGGTCTCTTCACACACGCATGTGGCTATCAGGCCATGGCCTGTGTGGCACGCAGCTGGAGCCACCTGCCCAGGGGTGGCATGGCACGTGCTTGCACGTGCACAGGTTGCTGTGTGATCTGTGGTAAGCAAGGCCCACGCATGCGGTCCCTGGTCTCTCTCCGCCCCTTCCCCGCCAGAAGGGGACAGTGATGGCACTCACCTGGTGTGGCCTCCCCGGACAACCCTGGTGACTCCGCTGCTGGGACAGCTCGGGGGTCCTGTCGGCGTGGCACCCTCCATGGCGGCTCCTGTGGCTCCTCCTTCGCGCCCTGGTCAGGGCCCTCCACTCCCAGCTCGCTGCCCCCCAGGGTGGCACGGACCGTCCCGCCCCCATGATGCAGTCCAGGGCATCAAAATAGGGGCAAGTGTCTTTCCTTGTTGAGGAGCTGCCCCGAGTGGCCCTGTGTACACCTGCCACAGCTCTTTAATTTTCATGCGCACCTGCTCTCAGGTGTGCCTGTGGCCTTTAGTGGCCATGGTGGCAGCTATGCGGCCAAATACGGTGGCGTTCCTCCGTCTAGTGCGGAGATCATGGACATTGGAGGCCTCCCCCCAAACCTCAGTGAGGTCCGTGATCTCCGCACTAGTCCAGGAGGGTGCCTGCCATCTCCGGCCTCTGGCTGGCTCCTGAGAGCTGGGGAACTGGGCGGGGGACCGCTGGCCGGCTCTGGCTGCCCGGCTCATTGTGCGGCCGCTGGGTCAGGGGCAGCGACTGCTGGCAGGCCTGGCTCTGGCACGTGCACTATGGCCAGAGTCTACCCCTTTAAGGGCTCCAGGGCTGGGGGAGAGAAGAGGAGTTTTCCTGGTTTGGCCCAGAGTGGCCACCAGGGGAAACTGGGAAGGGCTGGAGGCCCCCTATTTCGAAATAAGCGTCTACACAGCACTTATTTTGAATTAGCTATTTCGAATTTGGCGTTATTCCTCGTAGAATGAGGTTTACCAAATTTGAAATAAGCGCTCCGCTATTTAGAATTTATTTCGAAATAGCGATTTGCCTGTATAGACACTATTAAAGTTAATTCAAAATAACGGCTGTTATTTCTAATTAACTTTGATGTGTAGACATACACTCAGAGAGCTTGCCTTGGACTAATTTTGAGGCTTCCCTGTAGTGTGGACATGCTATTTTGAAATAGTTATTTTGGGAGTTATTTTGAAATAATTTCCTAGTATAGACATTCCCTTAGTGTTTTGCCCATTTCCCTCTGTGTTAATGAGAAGAATTAATTACCTGACGTGCTGTGGTAAAATACTGTTAAAATTCTGGATTTTATGTAAATATTCAGTGGGCAGAAAAGACACAAAATCAAGGGTGAAATTCTTGCCACAGTGAAGTCAGTGGGAGGTTTGCCATAAGTTAAGGGGGATAATGATTCCACCCCAGGTTTATACAGTGGAATAACAGTGCTTGTAGAATTGGAGACTATAAAAATTTAGCAGTTTGTCCATATTATACCACATACAGATAAAGAACTATGAATATATAGTTGGAAAACAGAAAACAAAAAGACCAATATTAGCACCAAATGTCATGACAATGAAATACAATGAAACACAAATAAGACACTAAGACCAATTATAAAGTCTCAACACAACATTTAAATTCTTGTAAACTGAGATCCTTGTTCACCTTATCAAGTAATTATTATGTAAGCTTGCCAACTAAAAGCGGATCACTGAAGAATTAGACTTAAAAAAACCCTGGAAAATTATTTTGTCCACTTAAAATCTTGCAGCTTCTTCAGCCAAGAAATCATGTTTCCATTGAGGTTTGCCATTCACAACTTTGTCTTCATCCCTGCAAAATTTTCTAATTACAGTTGTGTATTTCAAGGCCCCTAAAATAGAGTGAATTTACTCAATTATATACAAAATCTGAATCAGACTGATCCAGTGTCCCTTGAAGCCAACAGTAAACATCCCTTCATATTCACTAATGCAAAATCAGAAACCCACATTCTGATCTCAGTTACTTCAGCCTTGTGTAACTTCCCTTAAAGGTAACTGAGGACGCAATCTATCCCTAATTACCCAAATTGATGTTTTTTCTTAAAATAGCAGACAAAACAACCTTTGGTTATGTACGCAGTAACTTAAATATGTATATATTAAGAGTTTTACCTTTATATTTATTATTTTAAAAAAACTGAAGTCCACATGCTAAAGTGTTGTTTGTAGTCAACTAATTAATAACTTTTAAGCATACATCTTGTTTCCTCCACTTCACACAGAGGAAAATATTTCAGGTCAGATATTGATATCAGAAAATATGAACACAGTGGATGAGATGGATTAATAAGAAAATGCCTGTCATGGATTTTGTTAGCTGAGTCTTATAATTTGTGCTTTGATGAGAATTGTTTACACTTGAAGTAAAGTCAGTAGCTATTATTTATTACAATTTAGTTATGGAACTACTTTGCGTCTTTTATAGTGTATTCATCATTTTAAAGATCTGTGTCATTCATTTCTTTCTTTAGGCATATGGCACTTGGAGAAACTCTGAAATTGGCATATTTGTAAGTCCTGAGCACATCCTGTAGTTGTCTGTATTCCTTCTCCCTATGTGCACATAGAAGCTGTGAAAGTTTTCCATCCAGTGCTGCAACATACAATATGAATAGTGACTGACTTGCAGCTCTATAGAAAAATTGCTGAGTATACCATGGGAGCAGGAAACTGTCCTGCATCTGTCACGTTAAATGCCCCACAGAAATATTTTCTGTTTAGTAGGTGGATGAGTCTTTTGAAATGTTTCCCAAGACAACTTTCCTTTTCTTTAAAGCCTTGTAATACCTCCATTTAAAATGTTTTCAGTTGCTGGTTCATGATCTATGGTGCACCACAAACAATAATGGTTAGCTCATCTTGAGTACAAATTGCTCTTGCAAAATGCATAATGTGCTGTTTGTGTTTCAGTGCTGTTATTTATTGTTTTTATTACTACTATTGTTATTATTACAATGTAGTATGGTAAAAAAAAGCATCATAATGTTTGCTTTGTGGAAAAGTATAACTATATCCTACTAATGGTGTTTTGTTGAGTTAGAGGATATTGGAGGAGAAAATGTATTTCAAATAAAATATTTCTGAAATAAGATTTTGTTTAAAATCACAGCGTAAAGGTGATGGTTGGGAGTTTGCGAGAGTGTATGCATGCAGGAGGATTTTGAGACTGAATCATCTGAATTTGAGTGTACAGTTAAGTAACTCCGCTATATTAAAAATAACCATGCATAGAACTAAAATTCCCAAGCCACACTTGGTAGCCTAAAATTAGATACCTTAAAACAAGTTGTCTGGTTTTCAGAGATACTGGCTTTGAAGTCAGTGGGAGATACACATGTTCAGTGTCTATGAAATGAGTCATTTTTATACTAATTTTAGATAACCAAGTTAGAAAATGTTGGACAAATGTCACTGTCCTAGTTATAGACTAGCTCTTATATAATATGTGGTAAGGACTATTCTGGGGATATCTCCATTTGGATTATTCAAAACTTGTGTTGTGGAATTCAGAGGGGAATGATTGCAAGGGAGTCTGAGTTACCTAATGCCTGGTCTGGCCGATGTCATGCCTCCTCCTTTACTTTTATCTTTTTTGAACCTGCAATGAAAGTGCACACAGATTTTCCAAAGACTAACAGCCCTTCTTCACTTTTCTAAAACAGTTTTACCACTATTAGTAAATTTATTTTAAGTTATAGAACTACAAAAATTAACCTGCAAGCAGTAATATTTTCCTGAAACCAACAAAATACAAATTTCTGAAGTCACTATTCTATTCAATATAAAGTCACGCATCAATACTACCTGCCTCTTTTATTGGTCTTTATCTATGAACTAATTCAATATGCTGTTAAATTGGTAGTTTATATTGAACAGATAATGGAGCTGGCACTTGCCTTAGTAAATTCTATATGACAAATCTTATGTAATGTTTTTCAGTCCCTGACTGCTGGCAGGGTATCTGAATGCAAAGACATTAGTCAGAATTTGAAAAATTCAAAATCCTCAAGGTAGGAAAACAGTTTAAACCAAATAGAAAAGTATCTAAAAGACTTTCCCAAAAATGGACTGTGTTACTAGTTAGTTTTTGTCCCTTACTTTTAAGAAATAAAGATACTGCTTTTCTGGAAAAGTGGTACACAGCAAATAACCCATTATCTTCAAAACAATATGCAATTATTCAATATAGAAAAATGCAGCTTTTAGATGCTTCTGTCTTTTTTGAAGCTTCCCAACTCTAGCTAATGTCTGATATTGATTCTGAATAATTTAAATGGCAATAAAATTGGGTTTTCATGACAGTCAATCAGAAACATTTCATATTTTAATGTTCATTTAAAGAAACATAGTGCCTTCTTACCTTCTGAATTTCAAAGCCATTAAAGTAATTGCAGGTCATTAAGCTAAATTTCTTTGAATAATCAGGACAGTTAATGTAATTCATGCACCATTCAAAGCAGTGGACAGGAAAGACTAGAACGCTCAGCATGGATTTTTTTTAAAAAAAGTTGCCAGATGGATTTTGAGCTGTAATTATCAATATTTCCTTATAAAATATTGTTCTCATATGTAAAGTGTTAGAAGTTTTAACATTTCTTTAGATCATATTTATTACTTCTATTACACATGAAAATCTGCAAAATGGTAGAAATGTTATCGGGTTATTTTCTTTCTTTCCTTTTAAATAATTAATTCATCACATAATTATGCAGATCTTCATTATGGCTTAAAATTTGTTTTACAGACACTTGCTTTTAAAGACACACTAAAAATCCTCGCAGTCATTCGGGATCCATTTCTGACATCAGAAACATCTGCGCAGCTACTCTTAATGTCTATAGGAGTGGTGAGCACATATCTTGGGAAAGAATGCAGTCTATAATACTTACTTCAGAATAAGTGTTTCATCCCAATCTACTTTACCAATCTCAAACTAAATTATGCTCTGGTACACTGGTATAAAAATTTACTTCAGCTGACAGCAGAATTGGGCCTACAGATCATCATAATGATCATTTGAAGTGCTGAAGCTTTGTTGGTCCCTGAGTATTAGAGAAACACGGTGGAGGAGACAAGTTTTTGAGCTTACACAAACTCTTTTTGAGGTCTGGGAAGCCTAAAAAGCAGTTGGCATAAACTTGTCTCTCTCACCAATGGAAGTTGGTCCTGTAAAAGCTGCTACTTCACCCACTGTGTCTCTCTCATTGGTAATGTGTATTTCGGTACAGTGCTATATTTCCAGTCCACTATTCTGAGAGCAGGGCTTTGGTCTTCCCCTTCGTTATCTTGTATCCATGGTTGTTGCAAGAGCTGTCAAATCTGACCGATGTAGTTCTCAAGCTGGTTATGTCCATACCAGTGTAGCCTAACCTTCTTCAACTTGTCTTCAATGGGAGCAACCTGTATAAGGCCCCATTACAACCTTATTTCATTCCTTATCGTGGAATGCCCAATCCTTTGACCAATTGAACATTCCCATTTCCAAGGTGAACAGTATATTGATTTCTTTTTGAATTCCTGGTCAGTCTCTGTTCCATACATTGAGTCAAAAAATATTATTTTGCACTTTACCTTTTAATTTGATTGGGGTCTTACAGAATTCAGGAAATCAAAATAATTTTTTTAAAGGTTCAGTTTCCTGTATTGCAAGTTGTAGAAAGTGTTTATTTTAAAAATATTTCAGATAATTTGTTGGTAATTTGAATAATCAGATATTTACTTCCACTAATTCAAAAATAGCTGCATGCTTTACTAAACTCTCCTCACAAATGTTCTATCTATTATGTTACCTACCTCAAATTAAAAGCCCAAATTGAAATGCCTCTGAGTATGTGGTTGGCCAATGAGAATGGATATACATCGACTTTGAAACAAAGTGCTTTCTTACATGGTGATTGAAAATGTTTGGTGATCTCAGGCAATGTCTTGGTTAAGAATTAAGTTAATTGAAGTTTTAAGTCCTAGGTAAATTGCTTTGAGTAACCCCAATGAGTAATTGATAAAACTAGACAATAGTAAGGAACTTTTTCTAATAAAATGCAAAATAATCAGAATAATATTCAGTAACTTCCAGGATGCCTGCTATTAAGGACAATCGTATTTGGCCCTCTGTTTTGAGGCAAGCCACAACACCTCTATCTAAACAGGAAAGGAGCCAGAGCTCCCCCCCAAAAAATGTCATGGGCCCTGGTCATGTGAATTCACATACAATACAGAAATCCTGTGACCTTCATCTTACATGAGAGCGGTCACCACTGAATCATAGAATCATAGAACCATAGAGCTGGAAGAGACCTCAGAAGGTCATCAAGTCCAACCCCCTGCTCTAGGCAGGACCAATCCCAACTAAATCAACCCAGCCAGGGCTTGGTCAAGCCGAGACTTAAACACCTCCAGGGATGGAGATTCCACTACTTCCCTAGGTAACCCATTCACTACCCTCCTAGTGAAATAGTTTTTCCTAATATCCAACCTGGACCTCTCCCACCACAACTTGAGACCATTGCTCCTTGTTCTGCCATCTGTCACTACTGAGAACAGCCTCTCTCCATCCTCTTTGGAACCTCCCTTCAGGAAGTTGAAGGCTGCTATCAAATCCCCCCTCACTCTTCGCTTCTGCAGACTAAACAGACCCAACTCCCTCAGCCTCTCCTCATAAGTCATATGCTCCAGCCCCCTAATCATTTTGGTTGCCCTCTGCTGGACCCTCTCCAATGCGTCCACATCCTTTTTGTAGTGGGGGGCCCAGAACTGGACACAATACTCCAGATGTGGCCTCACCAGAGCCGAATAAAGGGGAATAATGACATCTCTGGATCTGCTGGCAATGCTCCTCTTAATGCAACCTAATATGCCATTAGCCTTCTTGGCTACAAGGGCACACTGTTCACTCATATCCAGCTTCTCATCCACTGTAACCCCCAGGTCCTTTTCTGCAGAACTACTACTTAACTGGTTGGTCCCCAGCTTGTAACTGTGCTTGGGATTCTTCCGTCCCAAGTGCAGGACTCTGCACTTGTCCTTGTTGAACTTCATCAGATTTCTTTTGGCCCAATCCTCCAATTTGTCTAAGTCACTCTGGACCCTATCTCTGCCCTCAAGCGTATCTACCTCTCCCCCTAGCTTAGTGTCATCCGCAAACTTGCTGAGGGTGCAATCCATCCCCTCATCCAGGTCATTAATAAAGATATTGAACAAAACCGGTCCTAGAACCGAACCTTGGGGCACTCCGCTAGAAACCGACCGCCAACCTGAAATCGAGCCGTTGATCACTACCCGCTGGGCCCGGCCTTCTAGCCATTTTTCTATCCATCTTACTGTCCATTTATCCAATCCGCATTCCCTTAACTTGCTGGCAAGAATATTGTGGGAGACCGTATCAAAAGCCTTGCTAAAGTCAAGGTATATCACATCCACTGACTTTCCCATGTCCACAGAGCCAGTTACCTCATCATAGAAGCTGATCAGATTGGTCAGGCACGACTTGCCCTTTGTGAATCCATGCTGACTATTCCTAATCACTTTCCTCTCTTCCAAGTGCCTCAAAATGGATTCCTTAAGGATCCCTTCCATGATTTTTCCAGGAACCGAGGTAAGACTGACCGGCCTATAGTTCCCTGGATCGTCCTTCTTCCCTTTTTTGAAGGAAGCTGAGGAAGCTGACTATAGGAAAATAATAATTTTATCATTTATTTACTGTTACTTGAAGCCTTTACTTCCCACTTTACTGGATAGTCTTTTGGAAATAACCATTTGATTTTCTCTGTTAATAAGGACTCTGACTAGTTGCAGTCTTCAGCCACTCACCTGACTGGTGGTACTTTTCTTGCTGTTGCAGCATTCTTTGCCACCTTCAAGCACAAAATGTTGTATGAATTAGTGTGTGTGGAGCCACTGGGTCTCCTGGATAGGCACTGTCCCTTGCTATTGAGAGAGCGATCAAACGTTGCCACTCCTACCCTCATGAATTGCCTAAAATTTATTTATCATGAATGAATTTGATATTGAAAATCAAACGCAAATCTTTTCATGCACCAAAGTCAAAGCCTGGGTCCAGCCTCAGTTTCCCATTTATCCCGGAGGCTTTCATTCCATTTTTTATCTGTAAATTTTTTCTAGATTATGCTGTTTTGTAGATTCCATTAAAAATGTCATGGTTTGTTGGGCCTTCATTTAAGCAGGATAGTTTTTGTGCATTAAGAATGAGAACAAATAATGCTAGGCAATTTGGAAATTCATTTTATAAGGTTTTCTCCATTTTGGTGTTCTTAAAGTTCAATCCCACTTTCAGCCAAACTCAGAAGATGCTGAAACTCCTGTCCACACTGAAATTAGGGATTTGTCCAGGGAAAGTGTATACCACACTCAACAAAAACTCTGATTTGCAGGTATACATTGATTTTCTCATGCATGAAAGTCAGATGCGCGTTTCTGAAAATATGAGTTTTGTTTTCACATAAAACATAATTTTATGTTTTATGTGAATTTATTAGATTTTCAGCGCTTCCATTTTCTTTTGAAATTTTTATCAATTTAACTGAAAATAATACATAGTATTTTATTTTGACTACAATTACCCTGTGCATATGAAGAGTAACTTTGAAATGGAAATGTTTCTAATCCTAAAAAGACTTGCAACAGTAATTTCAATGGAGTTATGTATAATTTACACCAGAGTAGATAGTGTCAGAATTGGGCCTGTGAAGTTTAAACATTAATATTAATATACATTTAAAACTAGCAAAACTGTATACAATAGAATTTGTATTTACATTGTATGTTAATTGAAATTAGTTGAATAACAAATCTTGTTGGATGAATTTAGAGAATCTGTTATAACATAGCAATATAAAATAAGTTACTTTTAAGCTTACAACAGTAATTTTAAGTTTATTTGATCTATTTTATTTTTGGTACATATGACATTCTCTATTCCATCCTTGATGTTACCAAAAATCCTTGAAATATGAGATAATTTATCTTAGGGCAGTACTGTATGCTTAACTATCTTCTGCATCTTGAAAATAGTGTTGATAGGTTTCCTTTTATATCCATTTCCAGACAGTGTAAATTTATAAGTACTGTCTTTAAAAGCAGGTATGAAAGGCCACAGAAAATTCCACTCATCTTTATTAAAAGCACTTACACAAGTGTTTGAGTTTGTATTTAGTTAGAACCACATTTCCTTAGCTTTAATGCCTGAATAGGGATGATTTCCTGAACTAGAAGAGTCTTTTGCTCCTTAAGCTGGAGGATCAAGACTTAATGGAATACAGGTGAGCTTTACAAGAGTGATATCAGATGCTTATTTTTATGTCCCTATTAATTTTTCTTCTAACTGAGCTGGAAGCAACCAAGCCAGGTGCTGAACTTACAACATTTACTCTATACTATTATAAAAAGAGGCGTGTGTATATTATAATGTATTTATTATCATGTATATAATTTATACTACTTGGGTAATGCTAATATCTGAGTTACTTCATTCCTTTGAAAGTTGTGATAAGCAATTGGTTTAAATATCCAAGTTCCAATGGTGCCGGTGGGTATTAATGAGTTGGCTTAATTGTCCTTGTCCAGCATTAAGAAGTGGTTTCTCAGCTAGAGTTGGTGACTCATTGACCAGTTGCTACTGGTTTTAACTTCAAAGTGGTGTTAATTTTTCAAACTCCTGCTGAGTGTCCATCAACTTCAGTGACCCACTGCCTTTACATCTCATAAAAAAAGTGTTTTGCATTCCATTATGTTCAAAGTATAGCCTTTTTAATCTGCATATTTCTTGCAGGCTATGCTGGCTTATTTCCACGGGAATACATTAGAATGGAAAGTATTAAAAATATTGATTTATCATTTGTAATGCTGAAGTGATGTATTGAAATGAAATTTGGATGCTCTCCAGCCCTCCAATAACTTTGACATTATTGGATGAAGCTAGATGATCTCATTCTAATTAATATGCTAGTTCCATGTGAGAAGCATAGAGAGAATGGACCAGAAAGACAGTCAGAAATGGTAGTTTGGGTACTGAAAACTGTCAAGCACTAAGTGTGAAAATGATGCTGACTTACATTTTTAATTGTTGATAGGAAGAAATAACTGTTTTGTTTGCTGTAGGATGGGGTTTTCTTTTTGTCTTCCATCCATGGGCATATGCACAGGAAGGCATAATACCCATTTGAGTGCATCATACATAAAAACAGAGTACATACCTAGAATTTCGTGTGTGGATTTGTGGTTTACAGTCTGCAATGCAAGTGATGGCAATAAACCATCTGTTAACTGAGTGAAGTTCAGATAGGGATTCATGATATTAATGTTAACATTGAAATGCTCTTCTTGTATTAAACTTGTGATCTTTGCCTTCTGCATTTCGGTACATGTTCACACTAGTCCCTCCAGTAACATGGCAGCATAAAGAAAGGTATTTAAATCTATTACAATATATATCATTTGATCTCTCTTTATCCATCTACTTAGCTTTTCTTGTGAACCAGTTGAATTAGTATGCTTTGTTTCCATATTGGCTTTCTTAAAAACAAACAAACAAAAAACCCCAACCCTGTGCATTCTCTTATCCATTATGCTTCTCAAGGCTTTGTTTTTCTGTGTAGACATTAATGGAAGAAAACTGCCTGTCATCCGATTTATGCAGAGTTGAGCGTGAGTGAATGCTGCCATCACTGAAGTTGCCATCTAGTTCACATTGATTGAGCTTCCTGAGCTTGAGGGATTTTTGTAGGACTCGAGTTTTATGGTTGATATGCTTTTGGTCATTTGTCATAAAATCATTCCAACCATGCTGTTTACTGGTCTGAATGCTTAATTACTGCAGTAGCTGGGTATGGCATGAGTTTCAGTTTTGACTAAATATTCAGGCATAAATGTTAAATCATTGGTAATTATCTTCTGTTTTCTTCTGTGATGAATTTTATCTGTAAGCATCTGTTTTAGATCAAATAATTTGTCTGTCAGAAATTAGAAATGACAAATGTTGTCTCTGTCCCAATAAATTCCTCATTGTGTACTTACAGTTCATACTTCAAAATCGGATGGACCGCATTGTATTTAGAGTGGTCATGTGAATTTCCCATGCTTTTAGAAAGCTGTTTACTCTTTATCACTAATAAAAATGTTTAGTAGTTCAGATTAATTTTAAAAAAAGCTGAGATGCTTATTAACAATCCACAGTTTTCAGTCAAAATAAAATATATCTAAAAGAGTAGCAAATGATCATGCAAGAGTAGTCTGTTTAAAATGTGGTTTCCCCCATTTAAAATACAGTATATCACAGCTATTGGCATTAGTAGGATTTTTTCTATTTTTCAGACTATTAAAAATGTGTAGATTTTCACATTTATTTTAATCACACTTCTCGCTTTTACTCCCCTCCTTTGTTTTGGCCTGGAATTATGGTTTTAATATTTTTTCCTATACCTTTCTCCCTTTTCAATCTAGCCATATTTGCTACTGTAGTCACAGCAGTCTTATATGTTTTTATGCATTTCTTGATATAAAAAAACTTCTTAACCTTTCTAGAGTGAGTACATTTTTATCAAACGAGATACATAAAAGCAGAAAATCAATGTTTTAATGCCAAGCTAACTTGTCAGTGTAACCTCAAATATTTACTACAATTTTGATGTTTCATTTTATTTCTGAGTCAGCAGGGCATTCTATTTCAGTTTTTCATTGTGCTGCAGTGCAGCCCTTTTAAATTCACTTTAAGATAACTAGATTTTTTTTCTTTTAATCCTTTTATTGTAAAGAAAAAACTGTGCCATTAACTATTTTATTGTAGTTTTTATTTTATTTAACCAAAACAACCCTTTTTTGACTGTCATCCTTATTCTAAGCTATTACACTTTAAAGTCATCTGGATTCCTTCAAGGCTGCCAAAAGGTGAAATTGACTTTTTGAGAATGTATTGCTGAAAACTGCAGCCTGTGCACTTTTTCAAGTGGAAACATCTTGTGTGTTAAGACTGAAAGGGAAAATTTACAGCCAGTTTCAAATTGTTAGCTGAGGTCAGGAATCGAAAGTTCAATAAGTGTCCACTTTTGCAATCACATCAACCTTGTTTAGATGACAATGCACACTAAGGTGACTCTTAGGGAGTGGACACTCGGGAAATGTCTTGCTATTTCAACCACAGACGTACTTTTACAGGCACTATCTCCTCTCAATGGTAGATATATTTTGGAATTAAAATGATCTTTCTAACATATACACAGTGTAGTTTTGCAGTACAAGTCATTCTAAAATATCAGTGTAGGAAACACCAACCATTTTTTTCCCTAGTAACAGATATTCAATTTACCATGCTAGAATGATCTGAATTCACTTCAAATACTGTATATAGAGCTCTGTTGAAACAGTAACGAGGCATTTATTTTGTTCATTAGAAAACATCTTCTGTGTATTTTATTGAGTCATAAGCAACTGACGCATATAATTCAACACTGGAAAGTGAATGGCATGTGTTACACTTGTAATCTAAAGAAATGGAAGGTTATTTCTGGTTTTTTTTTAAGAAATGCCAATGTATATGCCTGTGTAAACTACAATATAGCAGATATATCAAACTAGCAGTGTGACGGGGTGAGGCAACCCCGTCACCAGCCGGCGCCCGGAGGCGGCCGCGGGCGGCGAAGCGGCCGAGTTGGCCCCAGCCTTGCCGGGACGGCCGGAGGCCGGGGAGGCATCATCAAGCGCGCCAGGGCGCCGGCTGGCGTCACCGGCGCGACCAGGGCAGGCAGGCGGGGCACCGGAAGAGGAGGAGGAGAGGAGGCGTGCCGGGGATAAAAGCCCCGCCGGCAGAGAGGCCGGGGGGAAGGAAGCCGCGAGAAGTGGCGGAGGGGCGAAGGGCGCGAGGAGTCGAAGGAGCGAGACAGGAGAAGACGGGGAGGTGAGTGGAGCCCCGCGGTGAGGGGAAGAAAGGCGCCGGGCAAAGACCGCCGGTGGGGTGTACGGGCCCAGGGAGGGTCACGGAGCCCGTGAGCAGGCGAGTTTAGGGGCAAGCCCCCACCTGCTTCCATCGGGAGCTGGTGCTCCTGGTGTCAGGGCCCTGGGCCGGGGTCTGGGAGTGAGGGAGGGCCCGGACCCCACCCCGCCAGCGGGAAGCGTAGCCACATCACTCGCGTGGCCAGAACAATAACAAAGGAGGGGAAGGGCTTGGGGGGGGGCACATTGGGGGGCCCCCACCCTCCTGCCGTGTGACAAGCAGGATGCTATTATGTTTAAAAGATTAACTAGTCTGGAGTTATTTGTCACACCAATAGAAACTACAATGGACAAATTGCAATTCATAACAGTATATAGTATTAGCAATGGTTAACTGATATGAAAATCCAGTCCAGCATGTTTTCAGGTAATTTAAAAATTGTTTACAATAATTCTAAGAGAGAAAAAATCTCTAAATTGCTTCAGAAGGGAACTTTTTAGCAGTTGCAGATTATTAGGTTGTTTTTTTTTTCAATAAAATTAGAAAATTCTGTTCACTAAAGTGTGTGTTTATCTGAGAGAGAGAGAGAGAGAGAGAGAGATTTGAATCCATTGCCTTGTGTCCTGCCACGTGTGGCAAAATAAAGTAACATATTTCCATCTTTTTTATGGCAATGTTTCAAATATTGAAGTCTGATATCATGTGCTCCCTTAAGCTCCTCTTTCCAAACTAAACATACCCAGTTCCTTCAGCCTTTGCTATTATGGTTTGCATTCTGTCTCTTTGATTATCTTGGTCACTCACCTCTGGATCCTTTCTAATTTTTCTACCTCCTTTCTATGCATTGGTTACCACAATTGGACATGTTATCCCAACTGAAGCTTAACAAGTGCCTAGGGCCCTATTATGGTTACAAGGGGCTTAAGGCTAGGGGGAGGGAAGGGTCTAAGTATGAATTACATACATAACAAAAAGATTATAAAGTCATCAAACATTTTTCTATATACATATTTAAGTAATATTAATACATTTATTCTACTCACGCTACACTCAAGACAAAACAGAGTTATCCCCTGTTGTGTTCTCTGCTCCCCTTAACAAAAAGACTGTGGAAAAGAACCATCAGGTTTGGATGGGATTTGTTTACTAGGCTGGCGTAGAATGAAGGATCAAGCAGACGGCAAAACAGACCTTGCCTCTCCTCCTCTTCCCTTTAAAGTGTTCACCAGGGAGGAAAGTGAATGAAATTCTGCTTATCCAGGTGTGAAGAATCAGAAGGGACCTAAATCTATTCTTGTGCAAAAATCTGTTCTCCCAGACCCTGGCCTGAAGTCAATAAGGCTACAAAAGTGTAACTGTCCCCAGGAATTTGTTCTCATTCCCTTCTCAAATCACGGCCATTCTGTACTTACCCAACATTTTCCACTTGGAGAGAAGTTAGTTTGAGTTGGGGCAGAAAAAAGATTAGAGTGGTAGAGTGGTATTATCCCTTCATATGACTTGCTTGATGTGCCTTTGTTAAGGCAACCTAAAACCAGATTTTGCTTTTTTTTTTTTTTCTAACAGCGTTGTATTGTTGACTCAAGTTGAGGTTGTGATCCCCAACAATTCCAGCAGCTCTGCTGCCAAACCAATGATCTCCTATTGTATATTTGTGCATTTACCTTTTCTTCTCTAAGGCCACGTCTATACTACAAGGTTTTTGAGAAAAAATGGCCGTCCACACCTCAAGCGTGTTTTTGCACAAGAAAATCTACAGTCAATCGACAGAACAGAGGGCTTTTTGTGGTGTAGGTATACCTCCTTCTATGAGGCATAACTCCTTTTTGCGCTACAGCTCTTGTACAAAAAGGCATGTGTGGATGCTCCACAGGGGTTTCTTGCGTAAAAAGAGCCTATCCAAAAAAGCACAGGTGCTCTGATGGCCATTCTGTTAATGGCAATCAGAGCTTTCTTGCGTAAGAGCTTCCATGCAGTGTGGATGCTCTCTTGCGCAAAAGCGCATCGCAAAAGCAATGTGCTTTGAGGTGTGGACGTGCTTTTGTGCAAGAAGTTTTTGTGCAAGAACTCTTTTGCAAAAGTCTTCTTGCACAAAAACCCTGCAGTGTAGATGTAGCCTAAGTGTAGCACCTTATGCTTGTCTTTGTTGAGTTTTATTTTGTCCATAGCCCAGTTCTCCTTTTTACCAAGGTCCCTCTGAATCTTAACTTTATTCATCAGAGTGCTGACCCTTCCCCCCTTCAAGTGTTATCTGCCAATTTGATCAATATCCTCTCTATTTCCACATTCAAGTCATTAATAAAGATGTTACACAACACTGAACCCAGAGATCTTTCTCCAGTGTGGACCCCCACTTGAGATCTTTCTCCAATGTGACATCATTCTATTAACAGTTACTCTTTTTTTGTAATTGTTTAGCCAATTATGTATCCTCCCAACAATAGTTTCACTAAGCCTGCCTTTCTCCTGCTTACTTATGAGAATGTCATGTGGTACTATGTCAAAAGCCTTGCTGAAGTTCATGTTTATTATGTCCACCACATTCCCAGAATCCATCAAACCACTTACCCTTTCAAAAAACGAAATCAAACAGGTGTGGTGTGATTTGTGCTTAATAAATCCATGCTGCGTGCTAATGATAGCCCCTTCATCCTCCAGGTATTTGCAAATTAAATGTTTTGTACATTGCTCTAGTATCTTTCCAGATATTGAAGTCAGGCTGACTGGTCTATAGCTCACCAGCTCCTCTTTGTCCCCCTTTTAAAAGCTAGACACTAGGTTAGCCCTTCTCCAGTCTTTCAGGACCTCTCCTGATAACTCTTGTCCTGAGATCTTCATATACTTCTACCAAGCACCTAAAGCTCATGCTTCTGTATGCATTATCATTGAAAGTGAGGAATGATGAATAAAGTCATATTGACTCTATTGTTTGATTGCATAGATGCTTCTGTTATGTGTATATGAAATAGGCTACACCTAGACTACGGAAGAGTGTCCGTCGTGTCCAGGGAACGCATCTGCTCTTCTGCTTTTTTTTTTTTGAGGAAGAGCAGACTCGCTCTTTTGGAAGCCCTGTCTTCCTCCTTCCACGAGGAAGAAGGGCTCTTCTGAAAGAGGAGGATTTTCCAAAATTTGGCCCAGTGTAAATGGCTGAAAAAACTATCGGAAAAAGATACACAAATTGTGGAGTGCAAATTGCGTACCTTTTTCCCATAGATCAATGTAGTCTAGACATAGTGGCGGGAGGGGACGGGAGGGACGGGACTACTATATGATGGAATTTGGGGATAAGAGAGGATATATGGCTCCAAGAGCAACTCTTGTGAGGGCCTGTGTATCATATAGTGTTTAAAACCATCCAAGAGTCTGCCCAGCTATCAGTGTGGGAATTGTGCATAAAATACTACAAAGCTTAATGGGATAGTTCAGGGTAAATTTAGAGTCTCAAGGACAGATCTAGGCACCAGTTCCATTATACCGACAAGCTCAAGATATACCTGTTAGCATGCGCAAAGGAACAGATTAATGCAAATAAAGTCTCATGTACTGAGTGGCACCCAGAGGGCAGTGTATTTGCTACAGGGAGTCTCACAACATGGGCTTTGGGCTGCCTCTGAAACTTGAGGCTGTCATTCAAAATGATCTCTACTCTGTCACTCATAGACTATTGGCTAATGACCAGTATAGCAGTTGACCTGATTTCTTCTGAGCAAGTCAATGTGCAGGTGATGTAGAAGGCTGATAAGGAAAGTAGTTTCCATTCTGTGACTGTAAGAAAACAAACTCAGTTCCGTGGAACGAAACTGCAATACAGAGCAAGACGAAGGACCCAATCTGGTGATGGCCTTTAGGCATTACCACAAGCCGTAGTCCCTCTATTTTTTTTATCTCCATGTGTGGAATGACTTTTGTTATATGCCCCAATATGGAGATGCTGTATCACATAGCAAAAGTCATTCTTCATACAGTGTGTGCCAGGGGTGAGGCCAAGAGGTTGGGGGGCGGGGACTCAGAGCTGAGGTACAGGCTCTGGGGTAAAGGCTTGTGGTGCAGGAGAGGGGTCATGGTTGGGGATGAGAGTTGACATGTGAGCTGAGGAAACTGGTTGGTGGTGCTGGCTCTGGGAGGGAGCTGAGGATGAAGGATTTGGGATGCAAGTTGCCCCAAAGAGGGAGGACTGTCCCCAGTTATCTCTCACCACAGCAGCTTGGGAGCAAGTGGGCAGCACAGCTCCAGTGGGTACAGCTGGGGGAGGGACACCTGACACCCCCCTTCCTTCCCCCCCGCATTGTGGCAGTTCTGAGGCAATTCTGGTTGGGGACCAGGGAAGGGGTACCTGTTCCTGGCTGTGGTAGCTCTGGGCCTTCTACATGCTGGGGCCTGTGGAAGGAGCCCCCCTGCCCATGGCAGTTTTATGCTGGGGCTGGCAGAGAGGGGGCTTTTCTCCCCCAGCCAGGGAAACTTTGAGGTTTGGGGAGAAGCATCTCTCCCCCCTGCAGCCCAGAGCCCCTGCACATGGCGGTGCAACTTAGGGGGAACTTAGACTGCAAGAGAAATGCTAATAAGAATTTGAGGATGAGCCCCTTAGGTACTGAAGCCAATAGGAACTAGGTCTGAGACTCCAATTGTTAGGTCATCTGACATGCAGTGATTTCACTGGCAGGTCAGCTGTCATGCAGTGATTTCTTGGTCGACAACTCTTCAGAGTAGCTGGCTTGATCAGGGAGGTCTCCAACTGCTTCTTCCCTGGAGGTTTTCAAAAGGAGGATGGATAGCTATCTGTTTTGGATGGTTTAGACATAACAAATCCTGCATCTTGATGACACTTGCAGTTCCACCTCTCCAGGAGGTTCTGCCCTTCAGTGGCATTATGTCAGTCTGGGCCAAGGAGATGAGCAGCCAATAATTCCTCTCCCAACCTGTCTGTTCATACAGAGGAAGTGGCATGCCAGGGTAATGGGGACCATCAGCAAAATGTATGATCTCCCACCAGGGAAGTGTAATGAGAGTCTCATGAATTTAGAAGAAGTTAGTGGGGCTGATGGCAAAATATCTGACATTACAGATTTGTCTTTCAAATGTAATCTAACTGTAACATACATTTCTTTACAGAAATTCCAAATGGAGACAATTATTTTATCTAAGAAGACAGCAGTTACAACTTAATTTATTTCTTTTATGAAGACAGTGTCAATCATGCACATGCATATTTGAGGGTAGGGTTTGAGGGCCAAGTTTGTAATAATAATAATACAAGGTATAGGTGATCACTGGGAACTTGAATTATACCATTGTACCATAGGTGCTAGTTATGAAGTGTTGATTTAAAATAAAATAATGTTATGCTTCAGTCTTTACAGTGTTGTAAAATTCTGCTCCATGAAAAACATGTTTTTCCTCGAGTGGTGTCCTTGTGGGTGATCCACTCAGGTCTTGGTTCATCCTTGCACACTGATTGGAGGTTTTTGGTGAGCAGTGCCCCTCGCGCCATGCCTGTGCACCCAGCGTCTTGCGCCCCTGCCGTTTGCAGTTCCTTTTCTACCATCCTCAGCTGAAGATGGAGTCAGAGCAGTGCTCTTCTACCTGACAGGAAAAACAAAAGAATACTATGGTTAGTTTATAGTTCCTTCATAGTTTAGTCAGTTAGCGATAGTTTTCAACATTCTCATAAAAAAAAAGAGAGAAGTGCTGCCTCTGTGGCTTATTCTTCAACATGCCGGGTTCCCCCAGCTTTAAAAGATGCCACTCGTGGCCGGGACTCAACGTCCCTGTGGGTGCTCTACTACCCCTCCCCCCCCATCCTACCTTTTGCTTGGAGTCTTTAAGGGACTTCAGGTAGAAAAGGAACAGATGGGGCTTTTGCCACGTACACACTTGGCAAATAGCAGGGGCGCGAGATGCTGGGTGCACAGGCACTGCAGGAGGGGCACTGCTCACCAAAAGCCTCCGATCAACGGCGCAAGGATGCACCGAGACCTGAGCGGAGCACCCACAGGGACACACATCTCAAAGAACCTTCGTTACTGCACAGGGTGAGTAACTTTTTCTTGTCTGATTTTACCAGATATTTTTGTTGTTCAAGAATATGTTTCTGATTATTAGCTTAAGGAAAAGAGGTTTGTTTGTATTTTTGTGGACTGGAATTGTTGTCACAAAGCAAAAGTTGATTAGTTATTGTTCATTTAGCTAGTGTTTCAGAAAAAAATGGTGACACTAAGATTGACAAGGATTCATTACCCTGTTTGGGTGCAAAGGAAGGGCTAAATTAAAATCTTCAATGTCTGGATAGACGTGAAGCTAGGTGAAAATATTATTTGGAAAGGGGATATTTGATTTCACTGGTTTTGTTTGCTCAACCTGCATTTATATAGATGAGGGCACAACTTTGCCATCAAAGTAGAAATGGTCAAAAATGTTTCTTCAGAACAGCTATTGGATGGAAAATGAAGTTTTCAGTTAAACGAAACTTCTCTAAAAGCATCTGCTTCCTGTAAATACATACAATGTTTTTTGTAAAAAAAAAAAAAAAAAAGAATCGCTAGAAAATGGAATATGCCATCCAAAAAACTAAAATGTTTCAATTCAAATATACAGCCACTGTGCCCGCTAGAAAGTTATAGTTTTGTTACCTTATGTTTTCATTCCCCTTTGTGATGCAGGCTCCCTGGTTGGATTTCATTCCATGATGCATTATGGCCCATGAGACTCTCACCATTTACTACCAACCCTCACCAAAGAGGGGTGCTTGATGCATCATGCAATTTAGGGTATGTCTAGACTACATGGCTCCGTCGACGGAGCCATGTAGATGAGGTTTCTAGACATAGGGAAATGGCTTCATTTACATCAAAATGGCTGCCGCGCTGTTATGCCTCGTGGAATGAGGTTTACCGGGGGCGGTCGACAAGGGCTTCCCTTGTCGACCGCGGAGCGTCCAGACTACCGTGCTGTGCCACCAAACAGCTGATCAGCACAGCGCGGCAGCCATTTTGATGTAAATGAAGCGGCGATTATTTAAATCGCCGCTTCATTTCCCTTTTTTTTGAGTACACTAATCTACATGGCTCTGTCGATGGAGCCATGTAGTTTAGACGTACCCTTACAGTCTGACCACAGCTCTTGGCCTGTAAAGAAGAATGGAAGTATCAGATATTAAAACTACAACACACATCACAACAGAAATCCTAAGTCAAATATTTTGATTTTCAAATTTTTGCTTAAAGGTTGAAGTCTTTGCTGGGGAAGAAGACACTTTTCAATCATCTATAATTATAACTTGCCTTCTGTAATAACACTGGCAAAATGTAATTCTGGTACAAGTCCATTAAAATCCAATGGAGTTTTGCCTGCTTATACCAGGACTAAATGTGGTAAGACATGTACTCTGTCAGCTGCAATATATATTTAAATATGGACCAAATTTTGTGATTTGTTTTACATTGGCATCAATCCAAAATAAATCTGTTACCTCAATGGAATTATTCTGAATGAAAACTGATGAAAACAAAAGCACAATTTGGCAGTGTGTGTTTTAAATACAAGCATTTGTGTTTTCTAAGAGTTAATTTGAGATCATTTAATATCTTTTATAAACTCTTCCTCCATTCATGTCCTTTAATTTCCCTTAACTGATGACCATCTGTTGTCTCCTCTTTAATTTATTATTTGTTGATTATAGGGGATGTATAGTTTCTCTTTCAAAACTGTCCATCTGTTTTCCTCTAAATCCTGTGCAGCTATGAGTTTCAATAGCTTGGCATACAAACCCAAACCACAGACACAGATTTATTGTGCACGTTGTCTGTGATTCAAAAGTTGACCTGTGTGGTATTTTTAATGTATATTTTCATTTGGCACATCATCAGTGATATTTATATTAGGGATGTAAAGGGATAACAGGCTACCCAGCGACCTGGTCTGGAGCAGCCCCTTCCCTTGGTGAAATGTAGTGGGCCCTGCCTAGCCGGAGCAGCCCCTGCCCATGTTTAGCCAGTTAACTTTTGAAATGGGATTTTACATCCCTAATTTATACATAAATAGTGACTTTGGCATTTTATAAGATCACATCTTTAGTGAAAACAGTAAAGTACAGGTTGGACCTTCCTGGTCCGGCACCCGCGGACCTGACCAGTCCCGGACAAGAGTTTGCTGGACCAGCGAAGGTCTGGGGAGGGGGTGCTAGCCTCCTTGCTAGGCTCCTCTCCCAGGCCCATGGCACCGCTGCCCCCAACCCTCTGGCTGCAGCAGCCCTGCAGGCTCTGTGGCCCCCAGAGCTCTGGTGGCCCCACCAGCTTTGCCAGCCCTGCGATCTCTGGAGCCCCAGGATCCGTGGTGGCCTCATGGCCCTGGGAGCTCTGGCAGCTCTGCTGGCCTTGTGGCCCCACCAGCTGCAGGGTCTGCTGCTGACACATGAGCTCCGGCAGCCCTGTCAGTTCTGCGGCCCCATGAGATCCAGCCCCCCCAGCCCTGTGGGTTCTGGCAGCCCTGACAGCTTCCCTAACCCACCAGCTATGGGTTCAGGTGCCCCATGGGCTCCACTGTCTCACACAGACCCACTGGCCAGCTCCACTCCCAGCCACTGGCGACCTCTGCACTGGGGCACTAGTCCAGCAACATCCATGTTCCTGTAAGACCGTGGATTTTGCTGCACCAGAGAGTCCTGGACCACAGAGGTTCAACTTGTAGCGATTGCCCAATTTACTGTAAGTTAACTTTCATTGCCTGCACAGCATTGGTAGTGGCTTATTAACATTTCAACTTGAGTCTGAATTTTTCACAGTAAAATTTAGTTTCTAAAACTTGAGCATAACTTGAAAAAGGGGGTGCTGATGATGTTGCAGGGAGGCTTATGGGGAAGAATATGAAGACCGTGTTCACATATACATAGGCCTTGCTCATATCATCCTTCCCAACATGGTATGATTGGTAATTGTAAATTGTAGGCTACACTTTTGTGCTGTTGAGAGCATGTGGTTGGTTCTTTCAAACTCAGTAATATTTTATGCTATAGGGACTATAGCTTGCCAGCTAATACTGCATTTCAGGTTTCCATAAAATTTCCATTGGACTTTATATCAATTATCACTGTTATATTTTTAGTTCCATGTCATCTCTAGCGGCTTTGACAAAACAGAATAGTACTGAGTGTTATCGTCAATCACTGGAGATTCAGCAGACTACCTAGCTGACATATTGCAAACATTTTTATTGATTTACATGTGTAAGTACTATCAAGTAAGGAGGTACTAGTGGTAAAGGATGAATCATTTTCTGTCTCCAGTATCTGTGACAACTATAATGCCAATGTGATAAGAGACCTACTGTTACTTTCATTTCTCTCTCTCTCATTGATCAGAAAGTATTGACTTGTTAGTGGTACTAGTGTTTTGTACTAGCTACTGTACAAATAAAAGTAATTTCAGAAATCTGTTTCACTATAAAAATACCTTTCATCTAGTCTATATTTACAAAAATTAAGACTCATTTATAGCCCTCAGAGAATCATAGTCACTAATATACCCATTTCGTGCTATCTACAGCTGTGCTGGTCTCTTGGTTTAAAATAACTAGTCCAGTCTTTATCCTGGTTTACACTAGGGAGTTATCTTGAAAAAAACTCCTTTTATTTCAAAATAACAAGCATAGCACCTACACGACCAAACCCATTATTTCAAAATAATGGGCTGGCTATTTTAAATACTCCTGCTTTTCACAAGGAATAATGCTAATTTCAAAATAGTTATTTCAAAATAGCGGTAGTGTGGCTACTCCAGTGTCGCTATTTTGAAATCACTATTCCCCAGAGTAATTCAAACTAATTACTCCCCAGTGTTTCCTGGGGCTCTGAGTTGAGGTAGCACATCCACATTAACAGAGCCTGCCTCAGACTAATTTTGAGGCTTCCTGGCAGTGTGGACATACTATTTTGAAATTATCATCCTGGAGTTTTTATTTTGAAATAAGTTATTACTAAATATAAAAGCCCAATGTATGTGGCTCTGTCACTCTATAATGCTGTAATGCCTCCGTAACGCTATAATGTTCTCTGTTGCCTCTGAGCAGCACCTGTACCTCTGTAATGCTGTAACATTTTCTGTTGCCTCTGAGCAGCATCGTGGCATTGATCAGTAGACGGAGTGGAGCACTGAGCGCCGTGTAATGGGGCAGGATTGCCCTGTGGCAGCGAGGGCAATCCACACCACACTCAAGCAGCACCGACCTCCATGCAGCATGGGGACTGCAGAGCCGAAATGGCCATTTGCGTCACTTGCTCCCGCGCGGCGGCCTGGCTGAGTGGCGCAGAAGTCAGCCGAGTGCCACGGCGGGAGGCGAAGGGGGGCGGGGCAGAGACGTACACAACCAGGGGGCAGGGCCTGGACAGACGTGCATCTCTGACATCAGGAAAGGGCACCAGAGTCAAAAGGAGGAAAGCAGAGGAGACAGAGGAGAGCGGAAGAGACGGAGAGGAGGCGGAGGAAAGTGGAGGAGAGCGGAGGAGACAGAGAGGAGACAGAGAGGAGAGCGGAGGAGACAGAGAGGAGGCGGAGGAGAGCGGAGGTGACAGTGAGGAGAGCGGAGGAAACAGAGAGGAGGTGGAGGAGAGCAGAGAGAGAGAGAGGCAGGAGGAGGAGGAGAAGAGAAAGAGAGAGTGAGAGGCAGGAGGGAGAGAAGAGAAAGAGAGAGACGGAAAGAGAGGCAGGAGGCGGAGGAGAGCTGAGAGAGAGGGTGGGAGGCAGTAGGAGGAGGAAAGAGAGAGAGAGAGACGGAGCGAGAGACCGGAGGCTCAGGAGAGAAGACCAAGATAGAAAGGGAATAGGACGTGGAGGAGAGACCCGAGGGCAGGGTGAAGAGGTGGGGCAGGGAGACACTCCATCCCCACCAAGACACACCCGTCTTATGATTTCCAGGAGAGGCAGGAGGTGGAGGAGAGCTGAGAGAGAGGGTGGGAGGCAGTCGTATGACGGGCTATTGGCTAGTTTTGAAATAATTTCCTAGTGTAGACATGCCCTTTGGCTTCCCATATTCTACCTTAAGACAGAGCTGGATTTGTGTGATTTTTGTGTTTTTGCCTCTAAGTTAAGCTTTTGAGGCAAACGGATACATTTATTTTGTTTTCCAGTACAACTCAGTATTTATATCTCATAACTCCACCAGAATGCTCTACATGAACAAGTTTAAATCTTGTAAAGGACATGCTAAATTAAATGAGTATTTTCAGGCCCAAATCTTCCTAGAAAAAAAAAAGCGATATTTCACAACAGGAAGACAAGATGTTTAAAAAAAGTTGCTTTTATTTTCTTTTTCTGGGCAGTATTCTTCTTCTGAACAGTATTCTTTATGATATTTCTCTTCCCTGTTGAGGTTAGATTGGTGGCTGCTTTGTAACTGAAGGCCTTTATACCATTTGACATAGTGATTTGCTTCCCAAAATGAATTTTAATTGATAGTTGGTGCTCCTCTTCACTGTGGTCATTCTGAAGAATTGTCTTGAATGGAATGGATCAGTAGATTTCCTTGTGGAAAGGAAAATGTTTTATATTGTGAGATTACAGTTCTTGTAACACATGCTTTTGAAAATAAGCAGTTGAATTAATATATTTCTTTAGTTGAGACAACTCAATTCACTCCCTTGGTAAGCGTGTGTTTTGTCACTTTATCTATACATGAGCCATAACTAGGCACTTTTAAGTCAGGTGGTGGTTTTGTTATGGATCCGTCAGGTCTTCTAAGCCACATTTGTGAATAGCTACAAATTCATAACTAGGACCATTGTCTGAGCTTCTACGACATCAAGAGTCTTTAAAGCTAACAATGGGTTCTTTCCATTTTATAAGAAACTAGGGGGCTGCACCCTGCTCACTATGCTCTCTGACCCCATACTCTGACTGCGAAAAACCCCTTATTGCTATGCTTCGCACACAGAGAGCCTGATGACATCATTCTGTCAAGCAACAGGAAAAACTTTTTCATATATAGCGAGAGACATTTATGGTGATAATGTTGCCAGTTTGTAAAAATCCACCATATTTCCTGATAACTTTAATGAAATATAGAAATGAAGGCTACAATTATTCTGTAAATTACCTTTGTGCAACCTAACTCCAAGTTAGGAAGAACTGAGGGTGGTTTTTTTTAATAGTATCACATCCTGAGCTTTGAAGTGAAAAGAAAACTGTGCCTGGCTATTTAGCATTTATTTGAGGTGGATGGTTATAGAAGTTAATTCCCTGTTGTCATACGCGGATCATCATAGGGTTTGGTGTTTAAATGTTTCATTGAGTTTTACATTGGGAAATCTGTCAACGCAACAAGCACGTCTTTCTTTTTCCTTCCCCATCACGTTCCCTCCCACCTTCCCAAGGATCAGGATGTTCAATTTAAGTGTTTTCCTTCCCAGTAACTTCTAGTTCTTTTTAATAACATTTAAGTAAACAATGAATCTTTTTTTTCAAACAGGCCTTAACATAGTCTGTTAACTTACTAATGCAACTTAGTGAGTACAGTTCGTAAATACACACAATCTGAATTTGTGCCACTGCTTGAATAGCTTTTGGATACAAAAAATGCCCGCAAAATGAGAGGCAGAAATTTGGGAAGTATTTTTGAAACTTCCTTTATTTATCATATTTAATTTGGATTCTTAGTTGCATATGAAATTTAAGCATCTGGTATCCCTTGCAATTATATTTTTCATTGCATAACATGCATTATTTTTCTTATCTATGTTTCCATTATTTCTCTCCTTCTCTTACGGTATGTCTACACTGCAGTGATATTTCAGGATACTGGAGGTATCCTGAAATAGCTATCCCACGTCTTTTGAACATGTCCACTATTTTGAAATATAGCAAATGCACTATTTCACCATCCCTGTAAACCTCATTCCATGAGGAGTAAGGAATCGCTCAAAATAGTGCTTTATTTTGAAATTGGCGCTGTGTAGAAGCATCAAAATTCAAAATAGCCTATTTCAAAATAGACTCGAAATAATGTACGCAATTTGCATAGCGCAAATTGTGCATTTTATTTTGAATTTCGGGTGCTGTGTAGACGCACCCTTATTGTCCTTAAGACTGGTTTTGTGGAGTCTTCAGTCCTGCCATGGAAATTGGCTGGTTTCACTTTTACCTTGTCCATCTTCTTCCTCACCACCTCCATCTGATTTGTCTATTTGTTGTTCTTGTCATAATAAAAACTGTACTATCATTAGGACATAGTTTATGTCCTATCTGTAGATGTGTAGCACAGTGTGGGTCCTTGATTTAGCATTAGTCATTATATAGTGTACTAAAAATAATTATATCTTTGTTGCATTACTTTCAGTAGTTTCAAGATGTAGGACTTGCTGAAATAACTAATCTTTACTCATGCATGTGGTCCATGGGGATTATTATCATGATGTAAGTATTGGAGGACTAGGCCAATAGTCTCTATAAAATTGATTATTATCATGTTTTATATAATTGCTTTATATTTTACTGCTCTCTGTAAATGATACAGACATACATAGATGTTCTAATAAATTCTTAATTCTGCGTTTGGATAAAATTAAATTAAGATGAAATTTAGATACTAGATGGAATTTATCATTTTAAAATTACAATATAGAAGTTTGTATTTCATTGTCTGATCCTATAAACCTTAATTTGAGATTAGGAGAACAGGAATAAGTTTAAATGGGCTAAATTCTAATGGTTCTGTATGTTATATGTGAAACACTTGAATTCGAGCAGTTAATAGATATATTATTTCAGTGCATATCTTTCCATCTGCTAACATGGGAAGTGGGGCTTTTAAACTCCACCATAAATGACAAGGAATCCAGTAAATGGCATAATTCCGTCCGCAGCCCTCTAATAGTAGGAGAAATGATGTTACCTGACTTGATGGGAACTTTCTAGAGAAAAGAGAGTTTCAGGACTAGTGAGGGTGTAAACAGGGAAGCCATGTGTTCTCTTAAACACAGTGCCACAACCTGCATATACCATGACCTCCTGAGTTATAGATGAAATCTTCATGAGCTTCCATTTCCATTCAATATTAGAGTTTTAGCCTCTAAGTCACCCAGATACAGATACTTATTAGTTGCATAATAATCTTTGAGTACGCCATTTGAGGAAATTGAATTGGGGAGCCTCTTGAGTACACTTTTTTCTAATGTGGTTCCATTAGAGTTTGATCTTTCGCTTCCATGTTAACTGGTGCAAATGCAACAGTATTGGAAATACACAACAGATCCCCCTTCTTTTAAGTTTGACTTGCTGGGGATTATACACCTGTGTGGGGTAATGTTGGATGCCTGTAAAGTTTCTGTTTGCATCATAAGTGTGAGTATGAACTGAACACCTGAGAAAGGTGCTTGTGATGATGATAAATAAGGCCATGTCTACACCACAGATAAGATCAAAGCAGTTGCAGCTGATCTTCCAGGGTTCAAATTAATGGGTCTAGTGAAGACATGATCATTCAAACTGAGAGGGCGCTCCCATCAATGCCTGTAATCCTGCTTCTACAAGGAGTAAGGGAAGAAGGCTAGTGTCATATTAGGGTGTATTAGGAGGAGCACTGCCAGCAGATATAGAGAAATTATTATTCCCCTTTGTTCAGCACTGGTGAGGCCACATCTGGAGTATTGCATCCAGTTCTGGGGCCCCCACTACAAAAAGGATGTGGACGCATTGAAGAGGGTCCAGCAGAAGGCAACCAAAATGATTAGGGGGGCTGGAGCACATGACCTATGAGGAGAGGCTGAAGGATTTGGGTTTATTTAGTCTGCAGAAGAAAAGAGTGAGGGGAGGTTTGATAGCAGCCTTTAACTTCCTGAAGGGAGGTTTCAAAGAGGATGGAGAGAGGCTGTTCTCAGTAGTGACGGATGGCAGAACAAGGAGCAGTGGTCTTAAGTTACAGTGGGGGGAGGCCTAGGTTGGATATTAGGAAAAACTATTTCCCTAGGAGGATGGTGAAGTACTGGAATGAGTTACCTAGGGAGATGGTAGAATCTCCATCCCTAGAGGTTTTTAAGTCCCGGCTTGACAAAGCCGTAGCTGGGATGATTTTGTTGGGTTTGGTCCTGCTTTGGGCAGGGGGTTGGACTCAATGACCTCCTGAGAGGTCCCTTCCAACCCTAGGATTTTATGAATCTATGATTCTAAGTGGAAGGGAGAGTGTGCTCCCTTTGACTTCCCACAGTGTGGACATTGCCAAAATTCAAGTTAAGATATTTTGATTTAAGCTATGCAATTAACATAGCTGAAGTTGCATATCTTAATTAGAAGTTATCCCCAGTATAGACCAGGGGCAAGAGATTTGATTCATTTAAAATTACTTCTGCTTGAAAGCCTCCTTAGTACTACCTGCCAAAAGTTTGACAACTCTGAATAAGAAACAAAAGTATTGATAAGGGGCAGAGGAAATTTATTCTATGTGTGATGTATAATTTAGAAGCCCTGTGAATATTTTCTAAACCAATTAAGGTTAATTGTCCAACCTATTGTATGGGGAATTTGGTGTACAACACTTGTTATAGTTAATAGGATCTAATTTCCTGGCACCGAGCAGCAAAACATCCCTTAGTGCCTGAAAAATGAGCTCAGATGAACCTGAAGATAACTATCATATACAAGCTTATAATATCTTGTATAACCAATGTATAACTGGTTTTAGATAGCCCTTTTTACAATTTAGAACAAGTAAGGAAACATCATTTCTAATGTAGAAAGCCTGGAAATTAGAACTCTTTACATAAGGAGTTAGGTTCATCCTGGCTATAACTCTAATAGCATTTATAGAAATACATTTTACAATGTGTACAATTATGCTTTAAATATATGTTGCATGAAAGACTGATATGCAAAGTACTGGGCTGGATTTGATAAAATGAAAGAAACACTGTGCATGATGATAAAGGGGTTTACCTTCAGATTTTCCCCTCTCTGAATCTCTGTTCCCCAAAACACAGAAAATACCAATCACGAGCAAATGTTACTGCTGCACTAGTTTGGAAAAGGGTCCTTGGGTGTTCTCTTTTAAACATATTGAAACATATTGAAGCCTGGAATTCAAACTGGAATTTTGTACATCTTACACATTCTTTCTCAAGCAGGTTCTTTCAGGAGATTTCCCACACTTGTTTTTGGTTGGACTGTAAACATAGAGATATCCTCCATTTTTGTAGCATCGTGGTATGTTGGAGAGTATAGAGATGTGAAAATAAAGGGAAATCATTTTGAATCTGAGATTACGTCTAGATTACATGCCTCTGCCGACAGAGGCATGTAAAATAGGCTACCCGACATAGTCAATGAAGCGGGGATTTTAATATCCCCGGCTTCATTAAAATAAAAATGGCCACCGCGCCGTGCAGCATGGTGGCCATTTTTATTTTAACGAAGCCAGGGATATTTAAATCCCCGCTTCATTGACTATGTTGGGTAGCCTATTTTACACGCCTCTGTCGGCAGAGGCATGTAATCTAGACGTCCCCTTAGA
Organism: Rafetus swinhoei; assembly: GCA_019425775.1. NCBI lineage: Eukaryota > Metazoa > Chordata > Testudines > Trionychidae > Rafetus > Rafetus swinhoei. Next base: position 33,803,911 of record CM033443.1, on the reverse strand, counting down.
GATGAAAATGTTCAGCTTAATTTGAGAGAACTTTATTTTGTGCCACTTGATGCAGGATTATAGTCACACCCACAATGCACTACCGCAGTTCCTCTTGGCTGCAAACAGGGAACAGGAGCTAATGGGAGCCAGTAAATAAACACACCAAAGTGGCCAGTTAGTATATTTCTTAAAGTGGTTCTTAAAGTGATTTTGCAGGCCGCTTCGAGAAACACTGCTCTAGCAATAGGAGGAACAGACAACCTGATTTTGGCCGACAATAAGAAAAAAGAAAGTTGTGGGGCTGCCACCTGGACCCCAGCAGGGACCAATTTAATGCCCACTTCAACTGGGTAAGGATTCAGGTTCAGTGCATCTTCAGGCACCAAGGCACAGTTCAGGTGCCTCCTGACCTGCTTGGACATGGGGGAGCACAACATCCCTGAGGTGGTGTCAGCGTGTTGTGTCCTCCACAACATTGTGGAGAGGAAGGGGGAGGCCTTCCTCCCGCAGTGGGGAGCACAGGCTGGACGCGAGGGGAGACCCTTTGAGCAGCCACGGACAGCTGCCATCTGCCAGGCCCATCGGGGAGGTACATCTGGGAGGCCCTGAGGGAGAGTTTCTCTTAAGGACCCCAATAACTCTTCCCAGGGCCTCCCCAACAGGGGCCTCTGGCTTGCTGCCCTGGCTTGTGACCCCACCACAAATCCTCCCTTCACCCCTTCCCTGATCTCTCAGTAAAGACATCTGTTTTGTTTTGAACAAAAAGAACTCTGTATTGATCTTTCATTAAAAAAAGCTGGGGAGGTGGAGGGGGCTCATAACCTGGAGGGGTAGGGGAGCTCGGAGTGGTGTGGGGGGGCAGCTGGATGTGCCACCTCTGGTGCAGGGATCTTGTCAGACTTGGGGTTGGATGGGTCCTGGGACCACAGGGACTGGGGAAGAGGGGGAGTGGAGCAGGGTCAGGGATGGCAGAGGGAGCAGGGGAAGGGGGAATAGGTATCACTTGGGAAGGGGGCATGGGCATTGCTTGGGGAAAGAGCAGAGGCATTGCTTAAGGAGGGAGCAGAGGCATTGCTTAGGGTGCAGGGGAAGGGGGAATGGGCACAGTGGGGGGCAGGAGGGTGGTAGGCAGGAGCAGCGACAGCAGCCGGGTGCAACATCATGCTATTGCACTGCTGCATGAGGTGGTCCCATGCGTAGTTCCACCACTCTGCGTCCTCCTGGAACTTTTGCGCCAGGGTCTGCTGCATGTCACACAGGATGCTGATATGCTGCCATACCAGGTCTTCATGGACCCTGGCTTTTGGGTCCCTTGGGCTCTGGTAGCTGTCTCAGGTGGTATGACTCGCGTCTCAGTCCCAGCTGGTCTGGCTGTGGAGAATACAAAGAGGGAGAGGCAGTGAGTCATCCATGCAGACACTGTCCCTGAGGCCATGCCCTCCTCTATGAGCAGTGGCCAACAGCCCTTGGGCCACAGGAGGGGGATGTCCCGGGAGCGAGGCCATGTGTGGGCTGCACAGCAGGCCCTACTTCACAGGAGCCACAAGGTGCCCAGGGGACCATGCTGCCCGCTTCCCCCTCTCCTGGCCCATGGACAAGCAGGCAAGGGAAGTGTCCAGCCACAGTGGAATCCCCCCATAGGTGGAAGAGGAGCCAGGAGCAGCCTGGCCCTCCATGGGGCCAGCACACACACCTGCACCTGGAAGCACTGCCTGCAGGAGTGCTGTTGCTTTGCATGTGTAGGCATGTGTATTGTGTCCGGCACTCCTTGGTGTGTCTGGGGTCATGCCTGCATCCTTGTGGCTAGCCTGCTTCCAGCTGTGGCAGGTGGTTGGAGGGTGTCCCACTGGGGCCAGACGTGTGTGTGGTTTCCCCTGAGCCTGGGAGCACGTGCACACTAATGCTGCATGTAGTTCCACGTGCATGGACTGCAGCACGATGTCCAGCCCGAGCAGGCAGAGCGACGCTCGCACCCATCCCCCTCTGCACCCGCCTCCCCTGCACTGTGTGTGTGACAGACTCAGAGCACTCACCTGAAGATCCCTTCCCAGCATCAGACGATGCCTGGGAGATGGTCCTGGCTCATGGCAACTGGCTCCAAGCACAGTGTGACGGTGGCCACGTCGTCGTCCTCCTCCTGCTGCTGTCCCTCGTCCTCCTCCGTGACCTCCGGCCAGGCGACGACGAGGGTGTTGATGCTGGAGTCCACCATGACGGGTGGGGAAATGGCTCCCTCACCTTCCAAGATTTGGTGGAGCTCTTCAAAGTAGGGGTAGGTGTGGGGTCCTGCCCCGGAGTGTGAGCCGCACTCTCTGGACCGCACATATTCCTGGCAGAACTCTTTCACTTTATTCCAGACCTGTTCCAAGATCTGGGGTGGGTGTCCGTGCTCCACCGGGGACTTGGCCATGCTCCCCAAAATGTCAGCATTCCAGCGCTTGGAGCAGAGATCCTGCAGTGTCTCCTCCTCGCCCCACAGCTCGAGGAGGCACAGGATCTCCACTTCAGACCAGGAGGGTGCCCACCTCTCAGTCCTCCTTGGTTGGTCCTGGGAGCCCTGCTCATGCTCCCTGCGAGGGCCAGGGGAGTCTCGGGGGGCTTGTGGTTTGGCCACTGATCAGAGTCTGGGTAGCAAGAAGAGCCGCGCAGTCAGGTGCTGCTCCAGGGCCGGCTTCCTGCCACAAGGCTTGTCCAGGGTGCCTGCAGCTTTAAGAGGGGCCAGGAGACAGGAACTATAGAGTTGTGATTACTTTGGATGGAGTGGCCACCAGGGCACCTGTGTTATTTCCTGGAGGCCTCTTCTTTCAAAAAAACCCTCTTTTCCCCATCCACACACTCCTTTTTCCGAAAGAGCTCTTTCAGAAAAAGGCTTCTTCGTCACAGAAAGCCTCTTGTGCAAAAACGGAGCTTCATTAATTATGCAAAATTTAGGTGAGGCGATATTCCACGCTTTGCCTCATTTGCATATTTTTTGCACAAGAGGGGGCAGTGTATACATAGCCCAAAAGTTTCCTGAAGTATTGGGAAGGAAAGGATTCCTCGGGTCAGCATCTGGTGTTAAACAGATTACTAAGCTCTTCCATAAAGTGTTGCTGTCACTAGATGCAGAGATGGATAGTCAACAGAGAAGAGGGTCTTATAACATGTGGATAAAGTTTTTATCAAGATTCCAAACCAAACCTCTGAACCTTTCTAAGCTTGCTCACTCATTAGATTCTTATCTCCCTTTCTATTCCATGAAGGTCTTTTTAGTATGGCCTTTCCCACCCTGCACCAGGGTCAACCTTCATATCCATCTAGAGAGCCCCACAACTTTCTTTTTACTCATTGTCGGCCAAAATCAGGTTGTCTGTTCCTCCTATTGCTAGAGCAGTGTTTCTCGAAGCGGCCTGCAAAATCACTTTAAGAAATATACTAACTGGCCACTTTGGTGTGTTTATTTACTGGCTCCCATTAGCTCCTGTTCCCTGTTTGCAGCCAAGAGGAACTGCGGTAGTGCATTGTGGGTGTGACTATAATCCTGCATCAAGTGGCACAAAATAAAGTTCTCTCAAATTAAGCTGAACATTTTCATCTCTAAGGGGACGTCTAGATTACATGCCTCTGCCGACAGAGTATAGTATATTTCTTAAAGTATATTTCTTAAAGTGATGGCTGTCCAGGGGGGGGGTCCCTTTAAATGCGTATCTCTGCTAAGCTCCGGCACCAGCACTCAGAAGCAACTGGTGACATAAAGCCCTGCCTGAAGTGGTTCCCGGTGGCCTTCTATGTGAGAAAGCATCCAATCAGTGTGGATGCTATCTTTCAAAAAAGCAGATCGCTTTTTCAATGTGCTTGGCCAGTGTGGATGCTCTCTTCCGGAAAAGCTTCTTCCCAAAGACGCCTGCAGTCTAGACGTAGCCTGTGTAAGCAAGGAGAGGTTAGGATTTAGGGGAAATAATTAAAAAATGACTTAGGTGGTTTTGAAAATGTTACAGTTAATGGCAGCTCTGGTTCGTTTCAGTGTTGCCGGAAAGTTCTGTCCAGTTCTTATATTGGGAGAAACAATATGCCCATCCACATGTGGCACTTCAGTTTCAAAACATTACATTTCCAGGATGCATGTATTTATTCTATAGCATCATCATTTTGATTAGTACATTACTGAGGAGAACATTAAAATGTACAGTTTAGCTATTCAAAATGAAATTATATATTGATTACTCTGGAGCCGTTAAATTTCAGCAAATCACCAGCTGACAATGTTTTAACAAATATTAATCACAAGAATTTTGATCAATGTGAATGTGGTTTGTCAGCATATTGTCTTGGCTGCAAAGGAGCCAAAATGTCTAATACATTTAAGGTATAGTAATGTAGAGGAACAATTATTTATGTTTTGTTCCTATTGTCTTATGGAAATGATATGAGACAAATATGGGTGGTTTATTTGTATTTTAAGGAGCCTAATCTTTCAAGATACTATTTTCTGTAATGCATTTTAGAGGACCTTAATAAAATTTGTTAGCTAAAAACTGAGAGAGTGGGTCTCTTACCAGTGATACAAAATCATATACATATTTTAATAGCTGACAATCTATAGCTTTATAATACATTTTGTACATATTAAATATATAATTCAGCAGCAATTTAGCAGTAATTTATCAGCAGAAATTAATGTATAAAATTATCCTTTTAAAAATTTCATTATTTTCTCCATATTTATTAAGCACTATAAGATAAACTTAATGGTCAAATACCAAGTTATCCTTTAAAAGTTATGATAATTGTTCACTTTTCCAGAAAAGTATTTGGTGTGATTGTAAGTCATGTTAATGTTGAAAAGACTGTTTAAAGTTCTCAAATCAGAATTGGAATCCTTTTGTGCTAGTCATTTTATAATCAAAAAATAACTAAAATAAAGTTCCGGCCTACAAGAACTTACAATCTAAACAAGAGAGAGAAAATGGTGAGGAGGAAGAATGTAATACATAAGCAGAGTAATAGAATAATCAAAATCTGTGTTTATATGTTTCCTGCCAGATTCTTCTTTTGTATCCAAGAGTGGGTGAGCACAAATGTTTCAGAGGAGGGGAAAGAATGAATTAAACAGAGAAGTGCAATGGGGGAAGGAAGAACAATATGGAGAGGAAAGAAAGGATAAATGGGTGATGGGGGCCTGGAAAAAGGGAAGTTGGAACAGAGAGACTATGGCTATTTCTAGACTGTAGAGCTTTTCCACGATACTGGAGGTATCCCGGAAAAGCTCTGTTGTGTCTAAGGAATGTGACCACTTTTTCAAAACAGCTTCCAAAAAAGCAGACATGTTCTTTCAGCATCCCTGTTTTCTTCTCGGTGAGGATGGGCCAAATTTTGCAAAAGCCTCTTTTGGAAAAAAAGTGGAAAAAGATGTGCAAATTGCATCTTCCAGCCATACTACCCCAGCTCCCTTGCCCCCAGATAATGTGGGATGGGGAGGGGCAGGAAGAGGAAGAAAGTGGGGGTCTTGGGCTGGAGCAAGACAGAGTCAGGTGGGGAGGTCATGTGCCCCTCCCTTAGCTGGTATGCCCTCCCCCTTCCAAACTGGTAAGAACTTTTGTTTGCTTGCACCACTGGCTTCATCCTAAAAGGTACTGAACACTTGGTGAGTATGTTAGTAACTCTAGAACCGTGGTCACCAACCCGTCGATCGTGAGGCCTTGACCAGTTGATCGTGAGGCATTCCGGTACCCCCATTTCTCCCCACCCCCAAGAAGCCCCACTATCTACCTCCAGTGACAATGGAGGTAGTGGCGGCTTCCCACTGGGTGGATGGAAGTCCTGAGCTGCGCGTCACTTCCGGGGGTTCTCCGGAAAGGCGCTGGCTGCTTCCTTGCCCCAGGTCTATGGCATGCCGGGAGCTTACCGAGGGAGTCCCCAGAGGCGTGTGCTGGGACTTCCCTCCTCTGCGGGAGGGGGGAGTCGGCCCCAGAGGGGGTGGGGGTGGGGGCTTCCCTGCTCCGTGGGAGGCTCATGCCAGCCCCAGAGGAGGTGCACAAAGGGGCTTCCTTCTTCCACGGGGGGAAGGGAGAGTCAGCACTAGAGGGGGCATGTGCGTGGACTTCCCTGCTCTGTGGGAGGCGTGTGACGGTCCCGCAGGAGGCGTGCAACAGGGCTTCCCTCCTCTGTGGGGGGGAGAGAGTCCTGGGAAGAGGCAAGTGTAGGGCACCCTGTCCCCACTGGCACCCTGTCCCCTGCTGCAGAACCCTGTCCCCTCCCCGCCCCACCCAGCACCCTGTCCCCTGCTGCAGAATCCTGTCCCCTCCCCGCCCCACCCAGCACCCTGTCCCCTTTCCCCCACTGCCACCCTGTCCCCTGCTGCAGAACCCTGTCCCCTTCCCTCCCAGCACCCTGTTCCCTCTCCCCTGCCCCCAGCCATAGAACCCTGTCCCTACTGGCACCCCTCTCCCCTTCCCCAGCACCAACTAGCACCCTTCCCCAGTACCATGTCTCCTGCTCCCACCAGCACAGTTGGGGCCACATTAGTGAGGCTTGGGGGGAGGCGGGGGGTTGGAGGAGTTATTTTTTTGCATCTCACTTGTGTGGCTCCAACTGACTTCTCTGTGGGTCAGTGACCCCTGACTCAAAACAGGTTCCCTGCCCTTCTCAGAAATAAAGACAATGCAGAAACTTTTTGTGTTTGACATAGTATTTTATTTAAAAATGAAGCCTGGCCAACAAACCCCCAGTTGGGGCCAAGCCCCCATCTGGCCACAGAATCATAACACTCCTGCACCCTCCTTTCCCCCAGACCCTAGATCTGAGCCTATCATACACTGGAACTACTTGCCCTGAGCCCTTCACATACCTCAACCCAAATTCCTGCACCCTCACATTCACAAGCCTGTGTCTTGCTTAGTACCCCAACCCTCCATCTGACCCCAACACTGTCCGGCCTGGAGCCCTCTCCCAGAGCCAGCATCCCCTTCTCCACCTCTTCCTGCATCCAGATTTCCTCCCAGAGCTTGCACCTCTCACCCCTTCCCACACCCAAATCCCTCATTCCCACCCCAGAGCCTACACATCCTGTCTCAACCCAGTGAGGGTACAGCTAGACTGCAGGAGTGTTTCAGGATTCCAGAGATATCCCAGAAACACTCTTCTGCATCCAGGGATGCGTTTGTTCTTCTGCTTCTTTTAGTGGAAGAGCAAACATGCTCTTTCGTAACCTCTGTATTCCTCTTTCCACGAGGAATAAGGGGGCTTCCAAAAGAAGGGTTTTTTCTGACATTTGGTCCAGTCTAGACAGGCCAAATGTTGGAAAAATCTCTTCCTACAGAAGAATTGAAAAAAAAGCAGCAGGATAAGGGTTGGGGATAGCAAGTGATGGAGAGGAGGAGAATAGAGAGGGCGGAGCTGGGCTTCAAGGAAGGATTGGGGTCTTGGGGGAAAGATGGGGCGGTAGATCTTGGCTTGTTCTGTCATTTAAAAAGTGATCTTGGGTGTAAAAAGGTTGGAGACCACTGCTCTAGAGAAATCTAATTGTAGGTGTGGAGTTAAACACCTGCTTTAGTTCTGACTAGAACAAGCATTGCTTTGTAGGATTGAGGCCATAAGCACACATAGCCATATTATGTGTGGGTGGGTGGGTGGGTGGGTGAGTTTGTGTGTGGTGATGAGAAAAAGAGAGAGAGGGCATATCCTTCAATTGTTCCGCAGTAACATTTTTCTTCTGTCTTTGCCCTCATTTAAAACAAAATTCTGAAGTAAGAATACACGTTACAGAAAACAGTTTATGTGCAACTCAATACATTCTGGATTAATTAAGATATTAAAAAAGAATTCTGACAAATTAAAAGGATGACATGGTTACAGATCACAATATAATTTTTAAATTGTAAAGAGAGAAACTTTCATGTGAACGTCTCTTTGCAATTATTGTCACGGGAGTGAAGTAGCACAGTGTTAATGTTTCATGTATTCTGTGAAAGATGATAATAAACTGTACTCCTTTGACCTTATTAATGTTCTATAATTTGATTTGCTGTCAATTTGCATTTTTCTCTGGTTACAGCCATAGTAACCGGTGAAGAAGAGGTAGAACTGACAGTCAATCTAAACACAACTGAATACTGAAAAGGTCAGAAATATCAGGCATAATAATTCTGATACCTCATTCTCATGAGAAAACAGCACAACATAAATCTATACTAATAACTGGAATTGTTACAAAAATGGGAAAGAACAGTGCTGCTATTTTAAATGAGAACTGCAAAGGGAAATAAATGATTTCCCTTTATTAGTTGTACCCAAATTGGCTCCCGAATTTTAAAAAAAAATCCAAATCCTTGTTTTGTTTTACATCAGAAATAGCAGGTTCTAATTTACCGGTTTCTACTGGAGAGAACGCTGTTCAAGAACGGTGGGGATTTGAATTTTATCCTGTGTAGAAATTTTTTCAACAAGCCAAATAGCAAATAAATGCATTAATCCTGCATTTCATTAGGTGTGTTTGTATAGAATTTTTTAAATGATGCTGACAGAACACTTTCATAAAAGCCATGATCTGTTTAACTACATAGTTAATACACTGCTCTTTTATATCACTTGCTAGAAATTTACCCTAATGTAAAATTTTATCTTGAAACATCTTTTTTTGCCAGAAATTTTTAAAAGGTACGGTGGCATTACAAGTACACATACACAGATACATAAACCCTATTACATGGTATCATTTGAAGAGCAGCTTCTCATTTTTTCATCCAAAGCAAGAACCTCTGGGTGTTCACTAGGGTTCAAAGCACACCTCTGGCTTGTTCACTTGAAGATTTGGTTCAAAGTTCTATTCAATCTTACTTTAGTCCCTTGTAGTTACTTCAGTGAGTATTAGATGGTGGTGTACCCTGGTATGCCTCTCTGGCAAAAGCTGGCTGGGGCACATTGCTGTAGGTACGCAAGCACAGCTTGTGGTGCACTTTCCCAGCCAGGCTCCCATGGTTCCTGCTGCAGGCTGGTGCTGGCAGCCCCACATGTGTAGCCAAGTGAGGCAGGCAGGTATGAAAGGGACCTACTGGGGGCACACTGTAAGGAAGGCATGAGGGAGGACTCCAGTTGGGCTCCTGGTGCATCCACACCTGTGCTGCTGCCCCTCTCTTGCCAGATGCTGGGCAGCGCAGGTGCAGTCTGTGGCATGCACTATTGCGAGTGGCCTCTGGGAAGAAGCCAAGAGAGAGGAGCGGCAGGCTGGGATGTCTCTCACACTGCTGCATGGTGCAAGCCTCTCTGGCCCTGGTGCATGGGGAGGAGGAGGGCGCATGACCTGAGCCTCTCCGACCCCAGGGCACAGGGAGGGAGGAGGGCGTGCAGCTCAAGCCTTCTCAGCCCCGGAGCATGGGGAGGGCGGGCACTCTGGAACAGCAACACTATGCTCCCGGAACCCGTACATTAGGCATTCTGGGGGGCGGAGTGTAGGCGGGGCCAAGCTGGTGGTTTGGGAAGGCTGTGCCTCCTCCCACTAGCATACCGGCTGCTCATGCCCCCGCCCTGACTCCTGTATCCCCACACACAAAAACCCTTGGCCTGAGACCCTCACAATCCCAACCCTGACTCCTGCACCACCACATGTCCCCAGTGCCCTGCCTTGACTCCTGCGCCCCCTTCCCCCAAATCCTCTTCTCTGAGCCTCCTGCACTCTACCCACAATTACATTTCTTATAGATACTGTGTATCCCAAGCCACCCCGCCCGCTGCCCTGAGGCCCCCCCCACAAGGGAAGGGGTTGTGATAGGACAGTACTTGTGAGATATTTAAGTTCCTTTTACCTCTGGAGATAAGACTCAGAGTTCCCTAGTGATATATTTGATCTTTGACACGCAGCCATAGTCGCTACATGCTGATCAACAAAAACAGTGTACAGTTTGCAGGAGAAGACACTGTCTGCTCTCTTAGGATTAGTTTAGTCCTGATGTATTGCATGCCAAAGCAATATTGCCAATGACCACTCTTAACTGTGCTTTTCTCTTTCTTTTTTTCTTTATTTAATAAAGTGGGCTTAATTCATTTGTCTTCTAACTGCAATCTCGTGTGTATTTCTGTGAGGTATGTTAGTCCAACAATCCTTGTAATAGAGACCAGTTACTTTTGCTTTTTGCTTTCAGAAGATACTCTCATGATATATTTTGATCTTTATGGTGAATGAAGAAAACATATTAAAAGGTGTACATCGTCCACTTAAACGTCTTGTGCACCTACACATACACATGCATGTAAAAATTCAATGTTATACTTTGTTGTAAGTAATTTTTAATGTGTGTGTGTATGTTTTAGACAATGTAATACTCATCCTGATGTCACAATGCAGTACTGGATATAGATTTTTTCTTTCTTTCTCTCTCTCTGTCTCTTTCTCTCTCCTTCTGTTGTTGTTGTTGTTGTCTCGAGCATTTGAAGAAAGCTATACAACCACATGTGAGATTTCACGTTAATTATAGTCCCTCGATGTCACCAAAAATTAATTTTGACATCCAAAACTTACTAAAATTTGAGCAGATCCTTTTCTTGCTATATTTTTAAGTTTCAGGGGGCTGGAAGTTTATTTACAGGAAAGTAACTTCAAATTTAATTCAGTGTGGTGATGAATTATCTAAAGAACTAGCAGACCAGAACCTTCAGGAATGAAGAACCAGCATTGCCCAGATCCTTCAGGGATGGGCTTTGGGAATGTGGGTTGAGGGTACAGGAAGCTGGGGGCCAGAGGCATGCTCTCCCCACCCCCCAAACCACCTTCCACCCACCCAGAGCCTTTTCTTTTTCCCCAACCCCACAGGCCACCCTCTCATCCTGCCCAGGGCCTGTTGTCCCCTCCCACCCAGCCCCCAGACTCCTCCCAGCCACCAGGGGCCTGTTGTCACTCCCCCTCCAGTGTTGCGGCCAAGGACTGTGGGGGAGGAAAGGGCTTGGGTCAGAAGGGGCCCACTTATTTGGTCTGCTGGAAGGCAAGATGGCAGAGCCCCAGCCCTGCTGGCCACTCCCTTGGTGGTGCAGTTGCCCCCAGTAGACACCCTGCAGTATCACGTCCCTCAGAACAGCAGCTCATCCCTTTGCATGTTATGGGAAAAAGTCCCTTTCCTGGGGCGTCTGGTTGTTCTGGCACAACCAAACTGTGGCTTTACTTTAAGTTAGGAGAAGAGGAAGCTGCATAGCAGATTCAGTGACCATCACTCTTACCTTTTAGGAGGAGTTCTTGAACAAACAGACTCAGACAGACAGATGCTCTATCTAGCTATCTAGCTAGCTATTGATAAAACTGTATTCACAGCCTTGAATTTATTTTGGTATTGTACCGCTTCCTGTCAAAAAACATGAAGAAACAGATTAATCATATTTTGGTGCTAACTTATATGATGTATTTTTTAATATTCAGTTAATGTGCACATTCCTTGATGATTTATGAGCCCTCTCTCTGTGTGTGTGTGTGTGTGTGTGTGTGTAAGTAAAATTAAATGTGCTCCAAATTCATATAGTCAAATATATGCAAACAATGTAGAATATAGTAAGGTATAACACTTCTAAACATAGTTACAAAGCAAGTGCTCCTTTAGGAGGAAAATGTTTAGAGCCAATTAAAATCAAAGTTCTGGTGATTTCTCATAATATTTATTTGAAAGAAGATTTCATGAGTCTTTCTTGTTTATTCTTAAAAGTCAGGATGTGTGCTTTCTAGGAGAGAGTTACTTTTAACGATATAACTTCATGCTCATAATGGTTGACATGGTTAATATAAAAAGTTTGGAAGCAAAAGCTGAGGTCACTCTTTTGGTTTTTCATAAGGAGGGAAGAGATAGAAAAGAAAAGACTACTCAAATTTGTCAAATTTTAAAATTATTTTAAAATACATTACTGCACATTGCTTAGGGTAAGCATCGGCAAGTTCACAGAGGGAGGAGGCCACAAAAAATTACAATAAACTTTCATGGCCTGTAATTAATTAGTCCAGTGGAGGACAGTGGCTGAATTCTACTTAGCTAGCTGTCGGGACTCTTTTACCCTACCCATCCTACTGTACAAAGATAAAGTGGTCACAAGAGGCAAGGAATGTGAACAAAAAGGAATGTGAACAAAGAACTCTCAGCCTACCCATCCCTTCATTGGTGGCTTTATGGGAGCACAATTAAGTTAAAGATACTTTTCTGCATGGCATTGCTAAGTCTCTGCTTTGTTTCTAGATATGATCTGAGCTGCTCTTGAAGGTCACTTGATATGGGGAAGGATTTTTTTTTATGCAGCATATTGAGAGTAAGAGTGTCCTATGAAGGATAGGGAATAAGTAGCAACAGTCTATAGATAGATAAGAGCATATGGGAAGCATCTGAGGACATGACTTTTTAGTTCCCTCTGTTTTATTTAAAGTTTTAAATAGTTTATGTTTATGTTTCTTTCATTCTTTTGTTGTGGTTATATTTCTTTCTTTGGGAGTAGAATAAGGACTTTTAGGATGGAAACCATATTAAGAAGGGACTTTCAAAAGGAAAAAATGGAATTGTGAGGGCTTATTTCAAAACAAAGCCCCCTTCCCTCAGAGTATGTGAGGCTACCTGAGATTTATGGTTGTGGCTAAATAAAAGTTGTCTTAGTTAAGTAAATTAGCACATACCTATACGAAATATTTAGTGGGTGGAGGGTTGCTAATGATGGATGTGTCATACAAGTATCATTCATAGTGGGCTTGTCTACACTATGCAGAGCATAATTCGAATTAGCAGGTCTAGTGAAGACCCGTTAATTCGAACTGAGAGGGTGTTCCCATCAGCGCTGGCACTCCTGCTCCTCACGATGAGTAAGGGAAGCTGATGGGAGTATGTGCTCCCATCAACCTCCCATTGTGTGGATGGTTCAAATACCCGATTTAAGATACTTCTATTCCAGCTGGGAATTAACGTAGCTGGAGTTGCATATCTTAAGTCAACTCTCCCCTTTAGTGTGGACCAGGCCACAGCTTTGGAAGTGGTCTTTTTATGGGTAATAGAGTAGGACAAAGAACTATGCCTGTGCTTAACTTTATGACCAGTGCAGTTCCACTATTCTCAAAGCATAAAGCTAAGTTTTTGTAGGTTTAGGACATCAGTGTGCTTATCTATGAAGCAAAAGTCTCCTCCCCTCTACCTCACATGCTGTTTTTTCGGTTCTTTGCTCCCATGCCTTTCATCTTTATTTGTAAGATCTTAAGGGGAGGGGGATTGTTTGCTTTTTTTCATTGTCAGCAGTACAATAAGCATATTTTCAGCTTTACTCATATGAGACTGAAATTCTTCCTTGGATATTGTTTTATATAACACCCTTCACCAGTATAGAATTGTTCTATAGCTTGACAGTAACTATCAAATATATAAGAAGAAAATACAGGCAACTGGGGTAGGGAATATATTTTTTTAAAGACAAAATAATGCTTTAAGATTCAACACTTTGTAGAATCTTCAATATTGTCTTGGAATACTGTTGGCCATCAGTCTGGGAAATACTAAAGGTTAAAAGGCAACTACTGCCATGTATTTTCATGCAGAAAGGTTCACAAATGTTTTGTAGTGATAAATCAACACATTCAGCAGGATGAATGATAATGGCTGCTCTCGGGAGGTAACTTTCCAATGTTTACCAAAAATATTGAGGGTTCATTTTCGAGGCTTCTTTATGTGGTGCCATAAAGAAGCATTTTTCAGATTTCTTGGAGCTAAGAAGCACTTTGTTACACACTTTGCCCCTCCCAGCTCCCCATATATCTCAGCTATGCTTCATTTCATACCCAAGCCTACCTGTAACCCAGACAGAGCAGCACTTGTCTTGCTTTTATCGTTATGCATAATTTATGTCTGAAATGCTGAATCTAGTAACTAAGGCTATATAAAATCTTATATTTGCTAGAGAAATTAACCCTAAATCAAGTTGTTCGTTGCATGACTAGTTTTCTAGAGTCCCTCACTTTGAGTGTTGAGAAGTCATATCTGTGATATCTTAGAGGTGGAACTGAAAGGTTGAAATAGTTGAGGAGAGATGTGCATTGTGGTTAGGTGGGGCCTTGGGAGGGGCGTCATTTGACTCCTAATGATAGTTACCAAAATGTCTGCAATTCACTTTTAGGGAGTTTTTTGTCAGTATTACCACTTCATTGTTGTCACTTGCTGTGCATGCCCGATAACTATTTGGATTTGAATATTTTGATGACTGTTATAATACATGATGAACTTAAAAAACAACAAATGGTCTGGGAGCACTTTTTAGACTAACAAAACATGTAGATGGTATCATGAGCTTTCGTGATACAATATGCATTTCTTTATACTTTTTATAAAGGGCAGTGTAAGGTTTATTATTTCCTCAACACATTGTTTCCTTCTTTTTAAGTGCTTAGACTTTATAAATGATGTGATGTGATATTTTATGTCCTAGGACACTATATATTAGTCTGAGCTGACACCATGTCTCCTGATATGCTGTAATATCATGTGTGGAATATGTAATAATATATTACAATGTGGAGAGCTGGATTTGGAAAACAGAGAAAAGAGTTGGAGAGATATTGTCATTTTTCACTTTTATGCTCAACTGAAATGAAGATCTGATGTGGGTTTATAGTGTGATAGCTAGGAAATTAAATTGTGTGGTATATGGAGGAAATTTTAAAGAACTGTATGCTGGGTTGCTTTAAAATGCAATTTTAGTATTTCAGTATCGTCATTTGCAACCCCTGCATTTTTGACAATGTATTCTTTATTAACAAACATAGTGCATGTAAGTAGAGATTTTTAGAAGATACTATTTCATTGCTTAAGGCAGAAGGTGAAAAGGTCACATTTCACCATGTTGTGATGATAGTGCTTTAAGGAATGAGAGAACAGGTAAAGTAGGAAAAAAATGGGGTACTGTACCCACTTAAACATTGTATCTCTCTGAACAGCATTAATGTAATAAATTCTTCACTTTTGAGAAGCTCCATAAAGTGCTTGAGCAAATCTTCCTTTGGCATGACACATTTGATCTTAATAGGAAAAAATTAGTGTTAAACAGAAAATGTGCTTACTTCCATAAAAGAGTACTTTGTTAGGATTAAGTGCTGCACACTAGAAGCCATTTGCAGTGCACAACATCATAACCAATTTTATCAAACAGTAAACTATCCTCAGTCTTAACTGTAGTACTCCTAGCACTCCTTATACTATACAAATATTAGTCATGGGGGAATTCTGCAATTTTAGTATGGCTTCAAATGCAACAACTGCAGAACTCCTCTGGAATGAAATATCTTCTGAAGAGCACTCTAAGAACAAGGATTATTCCAAAACCGTTCTCACTGTAATACAATAGGTTTGCTTTATTCTTTTTTTTTGTATATATTTTGCTTTGCCCTTTTATCCTATTGCTTTCTTCATTGTCTCTGTCTTTATTTCTCAATATATTTATTCTGTGGCAATCACTGTGGTGTCTGAATACTTTAATTTAGGTAGTGCAATGACTGGAGGAAGAATAGAATGTACAGTCTTATCTTTCCTGTTAGGCTTACCATAACCTTGCTTTACTGAATCATACACCTGTACCCAGGGATGTCCTTAGGATTTATGGGGCCTTACAGAGTACTATTAAACTGGTGCCCGTATGCTTAATGGCAGGCCAGTGGTGTGTGTGGGGGGGGGGGGGCTCCTGATTTTTTTAGAGGTGTGATTTAATAATCTTCAGCAACATAGAGATGAAATATTTTCAAAGCAGATTTTAAACTAAGGTCCTGTAGACTAAGACAGTATATTCAGAAACTGACAGTATAGATTTAGGGTTGAGAAATGCCTGTTAAATGGCTTCATTACCACTTGGATGGCTCTTTCACAAGTTCAGTGTTCTGCTAATGGGTCCCTTAGACTTTGTCATTTTTAAGTTAACTAGATCCTCTCCAGAGGAACAGAGATACAGAACAGAGATAGAAAGAGGCTGATGGGTGGACATTAAGACCCAATGGTGCTCCAAATTTTTGGGTGCCCTGCACAGCTGCATATTTTGTATAGGTATAAGGATGACACTATTGGTACCTACTCTCTATCTTCACTTTTTCCTGCAGCAGTAAGTCAAAACTGTGCAGGATCTGAACACTAACTTGGTAGTAGTATGAATCTGGATAATTCTTCTCCCATAGTGTTTGGATGATCGTCAGAAGATTATCCAACCTTCTTTTGACAGCTTAGAAGATTTCCCCCTTCTCTCCTTTCCTCCCATGCCTCATTATCCTTTTCTTCTGACCCGCTAACTTTCTCTCTTCAATACCCAGCACCCATTCTGATCCTTAACAGATGCTATATTTGGGGCAATAGGGCATGTGGACTGTGGTCACATATATGGACATTTTCTGTGTTGTTCTGAGGATCATCACTGGATCTGTCAAATTGTTTTCAGATGTTATGCATGCTCAGAAAGGTCTACCCCTCTTCCCCAATATATTGTTTTCTTAAGATAATAAGAATGTTCACACTTAGTACAATGACAAAGATAGCCACAGAGAAATTGCTGAGACAGCTAAGTGGATTTCAGAAGAAACATAAAGCTGAGGGTGACAATTATCAATCAGATCTTAAAAAAACACCAGGATTAGTTGGTAATTTGAATGTTAGAATGATTTGCCTCTCCTCTCACCCCAAACTCTTTCAGCCATTTGCAATAAAACTGCTTTCTGTGTCACACTGGGGAATCCAGAAAAATGGGAGGGTTGGAATGACTGTTGCTGACACAAAGATCCCAGCCTGAGTACATGCCTATTAGCATTTTTAGAATCCAGACTTTCTTTTTTCTTTCCTTACTTTTGTCTCTGTACTGTACCATTTCTGTTCTATGTGGCCATTATACTATTTTATTGAAGTCTCTTGATTTAAAAAGTTAGTTTGATTTAAAATTGAGAATATTTGTCCATTGTATAATCACTGATATATTTCAATTTTATTTTTAGAGAGAGACTGAATAATTTTATGGTCACCAAACACTGTTACGCTAACATATGCATTTAATTTTAATCAATTATTCTTCGGAGACTTAACTGTTCAGCTGTGTGAGTCAAGAAGGAATTTTATCCATATGTTCAATATTGAAAGGGATACTTTCATAGTGGATTCTGACCTTCTTTTGAAACATCAGTTCTTCAAGTGCTTGCTCATGTCAATTCCAATTTTGTGTGTGTGCTCCTTGCTCACAGCAGCTAGAAGATTTTTCTTGTAGTGGTACCCATTGGGTCAGTTCAGGCAGCTCCTGGAGTGGCACATCCATAGTGCCATATATAGGGTCCTACCAATGCACTGCCAATTCAGTTCCTTCTTATTGCCTGTGGGTATGTCTACACTAGCCCCCTAGTTCGATCTAGGAAGGCTAATGAGGGCGACCGAAATTGCAAATGAAGCACGGGATTTAAATATCCCATGCTTCATTAGCATGTTCCCGGCCGGACGCCAGTTTAGAAATTGACTAGCCCGAAGTAACTGCCCGCGTCTACACGCAGCAGTGAAACGGGATTCCAAATTAAAGCCCTAAATCGAATTAGCTGTTATTCCTCCCGCAAAACGACGACCGGCCGGGAACATGCTAATGAAGCGTGGGATATTTAAATCCCGTGCTTCATTTGCAATTTCGGTCGCTCTCATTAGCCTCCCTAGATTGAACTAGGGGGCTAGTGTAGACATACCCTGTGAGAGTTAACCAGAATACTCATTTATTTTACTTTGGCAAGTCTTCTCCCTAATCCTTGTAGTTAATTCAGTCATTGTTTAGTTTTTCTTACCTACCACCACCATTGGCACCCAGTACAGGGCCTGCTGCTGACCTTCGGGTTTAACCCTTGAGCAACTTGTAAGAAGCCTGTACCCAAGAGTGACCCTCACACTTCCCGTTTGAAGTGTCTGGGGGAATCTGGACAGAATGACCATTGCAAAATCAATAGGGGATTCTACCCCAGGACTTTTTAAAAAAGAGAGAAAAAGGTTAAAAAACCTTCTGATGAAGACTGACCACCATCTCTACTTGGTGCCAAGTTCAACTGAACCAAAGCCTATCACCTGAACATCAGTGTGCCATGCTCTGGTGTGTTCGTGGGAGGCTTTGGCAACAAGAGGGAACTCTGATAGAGATGCTCAACTCTGGCAGGGGTCCCTGCACAGAGGCTGTGCTCATGGTAGCATGTGGCACCACTCCCAGTCCCTGGTGCCCCGCAAGAAGCCTGATTAGAGGCACTCACCCTCACCAAGACTGAGTCGGAAAAACTCGAGTGCAGCAAGATCCATGTTGGCCATGCAAGCACAGCACCAGCTAGCATGGCCCTGTTGACTTTGGTGCTGTCTTCCAAGTCAGAGACCTTCAAAGTGGTGAGAGAGCTCATCATCTTCATGCAGCCTTCAGCACAGCAGTACTTCAATCAGCGAATCCATGAGCTCTGACCCTGGTTCCAAGTTTCTGCTTGGGAATCATTCAATTGGAATAAGCCTAAGTAAGCATTCAAAGGACAACAAAATGGTTACCTAACTTTTGTAACTGTGGTTTCTCAAGATGTTGCTCATGTCCGTTTCGAGACCCAGGCCCTCTGTTGGAGCAATGCCTGAAAGAAAAGAAGGAACTGAAATTGCAGCAGGTCAGCAGGACACTATATATGGTGCACTAGAGGTACCAGTCCAGGAGACACCTGAACTGATACAACAGGTACTTCAAAGGAGGGAGATCTTCCATCTAGTATGCATGCAGCTGCACATACACATGATATGAGCAACACATCTTGAAGAACAATGGTTACAAAAGGTAGGCAACTGGGTTTTGTTTTGTTTTTTATTAACCACTGCAGGATATTTAGGCATTAGACTGTGCAATCTAATGTGACTGTTCCCAAATCCCCTTACTATGAGAGTAAAAATTTAGGTCCTAACAGTGTAGGATTTGGAGAGACTGAAGGAATACAGTTAGCAGGCCACAGCTATGAAGTAAAAAGGTCCATACAGGGATGTAACCTCAGATCTAACCAACTTGAGGAAATTGCTTATGACAGCACAGTCTATATCTGACTATTATATCTTCCTACCATATCAGGAGACTGGACAGAAGTATCAAAAGACTCAGCTGAATTCAGAGCATGCTTTTTTTTTTTTTTTTTTTTAAGTGAGCAGTGTAAAAGTCAGGTAAGTGAACTGGGAGCTATAACATTTGTTTTTATTTGTTTTCTTTATTTGAGAAATGTATCTGAACAAGCTGAAGTGTTGAAAAAATAGTTTCAATAAAACCTGATATTGTTTATTCTTCCAAAGTCTTAGTTGAGTCATCTGAAGGAAAATGGGACTACTTCAAGACAGACACTAAATCTAAGCTACCTAAGTTTCCATAATAAGACTATTTCCTACCTATTCATTGGGCTTTTTAAAATGTGCTATTTGAACTTGTCTTGTTCAACTTGTTCAATTTTTCATTTCATTTCTTTTTGAGTTTCCATACGTTAGGGCACATGATGGGTTTTCTTCATGCCCATCTCTATCCTAGCAAGAAAGGCCAAACCAACCACCCTTTCATCTGCAGAGCTCTCCTTCATTACCCCTTCAGGGTTGGTAATTTAATTTAGTTCCTTTGTACAAACTCAAGCATGATTCTAGGAATCAGACCACAGGAAGCATATATACAAAATGTGTAAAAATGCTCTTCTAATATCCCCCCTTTGCTCCTTCCATTATCTTAGCATCTCTGTGATGCAGTGAGTAACCCCCAAACTCAGCTTTCTCTCAGAGTACGTCTAGACTACAGAGCTTTTCTAGGATACCAGAGGAAAAAATTTTGGAAAAGCAGATGCATTTTTTTGGCATCCCTGTAAACCTCGTTCTATGAGGAAGAAGGGATGTTCTGAAAGAGGGTGTTTTTTTTTTTCTGACATTTGGGCCCATGTAGATGGGCCAAATGTCAGAAAAGCCTCTTCCATAAGAAAAGAGGTTTGCAATTTGCGTATCTTTTCCCAACTTTTGTTTGTAGTGTAGACATAGCCACAGTGAGCAGGAATCTGGGCTTTTGAGAATAAAAAGCGTAATTTGACATAAAAGAATAAAAAGATTTGGTGTCTACCTGTATTAACATAAGGTAGTTGTCTCTATCTTTAGCATCTTTGCAAGAAACTTAGCTACTGTATGCACCGCTGTATTTATCTCTCTCTATATATATACAAAAGTTTTTCCTGTCCGGCAACAGAATGACATCACCATGTTCTCACACTCTCTGACCATGAAAGCTGCCAGAAAGAGGGGGGTTGATGAGCATGCAAGCAGCGGGCGCAGCACCTACTATTATTTAATCTTTGTCTGTTGGCCAGGACTAGTGCTTTGCTATCTGAACACAAATTTAACTCCTTGTCTTTAAACTGAATAAATTGTATGAGTTGTGGTCACTTTCCCTGTACAGCACTGAACACAGATTTTTAAAAAATGTATAGGCAGCTAAAATAGAACTGTACAATAATGATAGCCCATATAGGATTAGCCACAACTGTTTAAATAGAAAAGGGCCTTTCTGCTCTGAGATCTGGTCAATAAATCCCAGCTAAGTACACACTAGAAAAATTGTAAGATAGCTCCTGGCTTCAGTGACATGGGCTTTTACTTTCCTGAGGGCAAGAATTCATATCAGTGCTATTAACTTTGCAGTGTATTGCCATCTGTGTGGTGATGATACGTGCAAAAAGGAATGAATGATTGATAGGATGAGGTTCTCTCAAAGAAGATGAAGGCTGCTTGGAAGCTTTCTTTAAT
Organism: Rafetus swinhoei; assembly: GCA_019425775.1. Taxonomy (NCBI): domain Eukaryota; kingdom Metazoa; phylum Chordata; order Testudines; family Trionychidae; genus Rafetus; species Rafetus swinhoei. Next base: position 33,783,185 of record CM033443.1, on the reverse strand, counting down.
ATCTTATTTTTATATACAACTGTGGGTCAACCTGGGCCTTGAATAGACAATGTCTGACCCTAGTACAGAAGAACTATTGATTGTGTTCAAAAAGCCAGGTACCTAAATGATTTATTTATGCATCTATGTGGCGCTCAAGTGCCCTGTAGGTGGGCTTACACTATCACAGTTTCCTTTCTTTTGTGAGTATGTTTCTAGCTTCCACACTCAGCCCTTAAAGCTTATCTAAGGTTTTAATTAGACTCTGAGAGATGGAGTTAGTGCAAGTGGAGAAGTTTGTTTTCTTACAGGTGTGTGCAGCTTGGTTCTGTATACACTACTAATTTTATAACAAGCTACAGCTCTTCAGAAATACCCATCAGTTATTTGAACTGAAAATACATTTGTACACACAGAAAATGTTAATGAAACACCTTTGTAAAAACGTTGGACATTAGCCAGGAGGATCACAATCATTACACCAAAAAGAAAATGTTGGTTAGAACAGTTTTGCAACACGAGGTGAATTCCCTCTTTATGTGCCATTACACACTTCAGCCCTAACTTTCACAGCCTTTTGCCACTCTATACCAGATTATTTTCCCCAGCTAGGGTTACCAGATGATTTCAAAAAAATACCAGACACACTTGATCTCAGATGGGGTGGGGACTGGCCGGGAGGGGAGCGGGGCTGGCCGAGAGGAGGTCGGGGGGAGCGGGGCTGGCCAGGGGAGATTGGGGGAGGGGGTGGAATGGCCAGCAGGAAGCAGGGCTGACTGGGAGGGGATTGGTGGGAGTGGGGCTGGCCGGGGAACCGGCCAGTGGGGAGTGGGGCTGGCCGGGAGGGGGTCAGGAGGCGGGACTGGCCGGGCAGATCGGGGAAGGAACCGGCCACTGGAAAGTAGGGCTGGCCGGGAGGGGGTCGGGGGGAGCAGGGCTGGCCAGGGGAGAGGGAACTGGCCCAGTGGGAAGCAGGGCTGGCTGGGAGGGGGTTGGGGGGAGCAGGGCTGGCCAGCCGGGGTAGAGCGGGTCTGGCCGGGAGGGGGTTGGGAGGAGTGGGGCTGGATGGCCAGCAGGGAGTAGGGCTGGCTGGGAGGGGGTCAGGGGGAGTGGGTCTGGCTCGCAGGGAGCAGGGCTGGCTGGGAGGGGGTTGGGAGGAGCGGGCTGGCCGGGAGAGGGTCGGGGGGAAACCAGCTGGCGGGGAGCAGGGCTGGCCCGGGCGCATGCAGATCCCGGGGTGCTGCCCATCCCGTGCACAGTCCCGGCGGGGCGCATGGGCGAGTCCAGCCCCGCGGATTCCATCCCACCCCGTCCTGACCCGACCCTCACCCTCCTCTTCTCTACTGTTTAGTTGCATACTCCCTGGCTGGTAGACACGCTCACAGCCAGGCAGTACGTAACTATGTACTGATACTCATGATAATAATAAAACTTACTTAATTAGAAAATACCGGACATTCATATGTCCAGTATTTTCTCAAGTTTTTTCCCGGGCAGAAAGCTCAAATACCGGACTGTCCAGTTCAAAACCAGACACCTGGCAACCCTATCCCCAGCATTTAAAAATGTGGAGGTTGGGAGTAGTAGTTGGTTTTGCTGGAAAGGCTGATCTGGTAACATTTGCTGGGCAGAAGGCCAATTAAAATACATGCAGGGGGGTATCCCTGGGGAAGCAGAGTTAAGCTTGTGGTGTTTGGTTTGTGGTATGCATAGTTGTGGTAATAGTCAGGGGGGAGTGAAGGCTCAACAGCTGGGAAGGGAGCAAAAGGGGCAACTTTCCTGGGGCCTACCTGCGGCAGCCAGAGCCCTAGACCTTTTAAATCGCTGTTGGAGTACCACACGGTGCACTATAGGCACACTGGGGGCTGCCTAGAGGAAGCATGGTGCTGTCCGGGTGGCCTACCCCTTTTCATGGCCCTTCCTCCTGAGGCTCTTTCTAGTGGCAGGGCCCTCCCAGCTTGCCCAGGGTGTGTGTTTCGGGCAAGGGGAGTAGAAACAGTGGCTTAAATGTTCATTTCTTTGCTTTTGTGGATTTGTGCAGGTCTGCAGGCAGAGGCAAGGGGAGCAAAGGGGGCAATTGCCCAGGGGCCTGGGTGATTTAAAAGGGCTCGAAGGGACCCTGCTGCACTGGAGAGATTCATATGCCTCTTAGCTGAGAGGCTTCTGGTGCCCCTCCTCCCAATATTGCGTCATCCTGCTGCAGCTCAGTGCTTCTGGGACCCTCCTGCTAGCTGTGCAGAGCAGGGGGTAGGGAGTGCTGATACCATAGTCTGTGGCCCCCTGCCCCTGTAGCCCATCCCTGTAGAGCAGGACACAGACACACATACACTGTCCCATCTCTGTGTTACACTAACCACCCAACACATAGTTGTATTGTTGTTGTTACTGCTTAGTACTTCCTGCAAAGTACATATATATTCTCTGTAATATTGTTTTTACAAAGTGTACTATTTTAGAGTTTTGACCAGTCTACACTGAATTTTAATTCCTTGAGTAGTGAGTTCTAAAATGCCTAACCTGTTTTACTGGAGTAATTATCCCTATGGTAATCTAGCAAGCTATCTAGCTATCTAGCTAGCCATCTAGGGTCCAGATTGACCTATACAAATTAGAAGATTGGACCAAAAGAAATCTGATGAGGTTCAACAAGGTCAAGTGGAGCGTCATGCACCTGGGATGGAAGAATCCCAAACATTGTTACAGGCTGGGGACCGACTGGCTAAGTAGCAGTGCAGCAGAAAAGGACCTGGGGATTACAGTGGATGAGACACTGGATATGAGTCAACATGTTAGGGTGCATTAGGAGGAGCATTGCCAGCAGACCTAGAGAAGTGATTATTCCCCTTTATTCGGCTCTGGTGAGGCCAACTCTGAAGTATTGCAGCCAGTTTTGGGGCTCTCCACTACAGAAGGATGTGGATGGATTGGACAGGGTCCAACGGTAGGCAACCAAAATAATTAGGGAGATGGAGAACATGATCTACGAAGAGAAGGTGAGGGAGTTGGACTTGTTTAGTCTGCAAAAGAGAAGAGTGAGGGGGAATTTGATAGTAGCCTTCAGCTTCCTGAAGGGAGGTTTCAAAGACGATGGAGAGAGGCTGTTCACAGTAGTGACGGATGGCAGAACAAGGAGCAATGGTCTCAAGTAACAGTGGGGGAGATCTAGGTTGGATATTAGGAAAAACTGTTTCCCTAGGAGGGTGGTGAAGCACTGGAATGGGTTACCTCGGGAGGTGGTAAAGTCTCCATCCCTAGAGGTTTTTAAGTCCTGCCTTGACAAAGCTGGGATTGGTCCTGCTTTGGACAGGGGGCTGGACTCGATGACCTCCTGAGGTCTCTTCCAGCTCTGAGGTTCTATGATTCTATATTTCTATCTTTCCGGTTTCTACTAGTGGTGCACATCTGCACATGCCTCAGTGCACATAGCAAAATGTATTGCTTATATGGATTATAAACATAAGAGGGAACATGCCAGCAGTGCAGATTCAGCACTGTGCAAATGTCAGGCGGATCGAGTTGGAGGGGTCACATTGTCTATTCTACCCTGGGGCCTGGAATTACTGTCAGCTATAGTAATGCTGGTATTAGAGATGGGACACATAATTTGCTGGTGAGGTTTGGTCAGATTCTAAGTACTATATGGATTGTACTTACTTCATAATGAGGAGAAAGGTGAGATTTGGCAGTGGAACTTCTGAAAATCCTATCTCTGTGTGCAAAAATGGAAGGAGGGGTATGCGATTAATCCAGTAAGCTTTCACCAATGGGAACCTGAGGTCAAATCCTGATTTCTAAATAACAAGCTAAAAATAAGAAGTGGTTTCACTCACTATATGTGAATTTCACAAAATTACCATAAAACTCAACATGTTTGACATTGATGAAAACCTAAAACTGGAGAGAACTAGACTGGTACAAGTCATGCTGGAGGTGTTTTGCCAAGGTTATGTGAAGAATCTGGCCTACCCCTTGTTTAACTTAAACCAGTGTCATTTGGCCATTTCTTTCCTCAGCATTATATTCTTTATCAATTTATTTTTAAGAACGGAAAAGTTAATTTAATAAACATTACCAGGCCTGGCTTCCTTTTAAAAACTCAACTCCATTTCTGTTGCCCAATAGCTAACCATCTGGCTTCCAATGTTGTAAAAAAATCCACACAAAAGCTTGTCTTGTCTATTGTGATATAACTGGAGTCCTAATCATGTTGCTAGAAAGGAAGTGTCAAGGGGCAATAGTTCACGATAAAAATAATATCCAAGGATGCAATGAGAGAGGAAGATAATAATAATTTCGTAACAGATCAACAAAACACACCCATGAATAAATTAGAATAGTTCCAAAAAATACTTCTGTAAACACCAAAGGATCTCTCATAAATGCTATTTTTTTATTCCTTCCCATACCTCTCAGGGAGATCCAATAATTCTAACTTAGCATTGCTATATTTTCTTATTGCCCATTTTCCTTCACTTTTCTGAGGTGTGGGAACAATGTGTGTAATGAGGGTTTTGAGAGCCATGGAATCAAATCATAAATGCTGTATATGGTGAAAACCACTTCAAGCCAACGTGTGTGGCAGAACCCCCAGCATCTCTAGTACCAGCACCAAGGCCACTTTTAATTTTTCCATTCTATTTGTAATATTTTTCCTACACATAACATGCTTGAACAGCGTCCTTTCCAACCTGCAATGATAACTTGGCTTGGTGACACAGGCCCCATTGTACTTTTTCAGTCAACTGCTTGAGTGTTCTAGGTTGTATTTCATTAGGCCTTGCTGACTTGAAGACATCTAACTTGACTTAAGTAATTTTTAACTTGTTCTTTCCATATTTTATCCTCAGATCCTACCTCATTTTCACAGGGCTTTACTATGTTGAACATCCAATCAGTACTAACCTTTTTGGTGAAAATTGAAGCAAAGGCATTTAGCACTTCTGTCATTTCTACATTTTTCTCTTATTCTCCTCCCTTCTCCTTTGAGCAATGGGCCTATACTGTCCTTCGGTCTTCATCTTGCATCTAATGTACTTGTAAAATGTTTCGTCACTGTCAGCATAATTATGGGCCATCTTCAGCTTTTCTGGTGAAGGGGAGAGCCCTTTACCAATATATAAATGACCTTCACTAGTACTGGAAAAAAGAATTAACTGTGTACAGTAGACTTCCGATAATCCGGAACCTATGGGACCTAGGTGGTGCCGGATTATCAGATATGCCAGACTATCAGGAGGTACTATAAGATGGTTATATATATACTGTATACATTATATACTGTATATAAAGTGTTCTTAACCCTTTTATTGTACATACTGTATACAGTATACTGTAATGTTTTAGTTTTTAAGCCTTTTTACCCTTTTTGCTCAGTTCAGCTGCTGCCGCTGTTACCTTGTGACTTATTTTTGGCCGAAGCTCACTCACTAGGCTCTTGCCATTTTGATGCTGGACTATCAGGAGTGCCGGACTATTGGATGCCAGACTATTGGAGTTTTACTGTATATTGCTACTACATTCATTGAAGGGAGAGGAAGATTTAATTTGGAATTTTGGAGGAAATGAAAAAGGCAAGTTGACACAGAAATGTTTCCAGGCCTTAAACCCTATTCTTTCCTAGATTTTTATTTTAATATTCTGAAAATTATTTGTTATTTTGGAATCTTTCTTACTTTTACTTTCTTACTTGTGCAACAGAGGTAGGGAAAACTCAAAATCACATTTGAAGCAGGGAAAATTGTGCATGGTGGCCCAAATTTTAAAGGTATTTAGGCACCACTTCACTACAGGCCTAAATGTTTTAGGACCCTACATATTTTTTCAAAAGGAATTGGGACACTTGAGTCCACCAGTGGAGTTTAAACTCCTAAGTGCCTAAACAACTTTTTTTAAAAAGTTTTAGACTCCTAAATCAGTTAAGCATTGTGACAACCTCTAAACAGCTTTAAAAATACAAGTCTAGAAACCTTAATGCTTTTTAAAAATAAGAACTGGCCATCTGAATAATTTAGGCCTTGCAACACTGAGCAGAGAAATGACTAAATAACTTTAAAAATCTAGAGTTTTGTTCATACACAATTATGTAGATTCTTTCCTTTGTGCATATATAATGACTCTTAAGCTGGAAAGCTCCCTGACATGAGTTTACATAATGTTTAAAGACTTTGTTAAAAGTAAAACTTAATTGAATTAAGATGTAAGCTAGAACAGTCTTTGTACACCAGAGAGGGAATTCTTTTGGCAGAGAAATGGCAACAGGACATGCAAGCTTAACATGTCCTATGATCTTGTCCAAAAGAAAATGCCTTTTCTCCAAGCTGTTGGCTGACAACTATCAGCTTTATATATTAAAAATGGATTTTTTTTAAATAGCATAGATGTTTCTGTTAAGAAGGCCACTGTATGTCATTTTATGAAACATATCTCTGTACAGAGCCTTAGACCTTGAAGATCTGTTTGCTATTCCTGCCAGATAAAAAACAGACTAGAATAATGTAAAATTCACACATTATTCCATAAAAAGAAATCCAGTTTCTTGGGCTGAGTCTTTCTTAAAGCTGTGGACCTTGATGTTTTAATCTCTCACATTTTGATATTGCTTGATATTCATAACTGGTAGGTTTGATAAATTTTTTAACAAGGAAGTTGAAGATGATGAGAAAACACAAGGGGAGCTTTGCATTTTGCACCTTGTACTGAAGCCTTCAGGTTTAATTTTCATTTTTTGCGTTGAGTATTCCTTGGAGAAACGCTGACTGGATTACATATTGCCCAAAGCTGGCTTGAGTCTATATTTAAAACTCCTCCACGACCCCCAGAGTTAGCTTCCCAAAATTCCAATGTTAGTGCAGGCAGTAATATCAATGCTTGAGCAGCAGAACAGAGATCAGTTTAAAACTAACATAAACATGCATTTATACTACTTGTGAGAACTCATAACCTGTGGGATAAATGTTGTCATTTCTAGATAAGTGAAATTACAAATATATCAGGAGATAAACAGACTTAAGGAGGCTATCTCCTTGTAGTGTTGCGGAAAGAAATTCTCATAAGATAGCTTGAAAACAAACAAAAAGAAGCAATAAAAAATTAAACTAAAACAGCAGTTTGAACTCACAGTTCAATTTATTTCAATTTGTAGCATTATAAATATTTTATTTACATATTAAAGATTATATTAATGTGAGATTTGGATCCCAGAGTTATTTTTCAAATAGAGCAGTATCTGGTTTTGTGCCATCATAACTTTTCTTTTTGATGCATGAACCTATTTCAATTAAAATACATTCATTAACTGCCATAGAAGTATTACAGTTGAGTATGCTATGCATCCTTGTATTTACTCAGATGTGAACACTGGTTCCAGCTACTTACTTTTCATTAAGAATAAATTAAAATAGGAGACTATAGAGTGATGACATGAGTTAATTGCTTAGGAGATAGCAACAATAACTCATAGTGGAGATATCACATTAATATGAGCGAGAGAAAATGTGTTGATACCCATTTATAGTTAAATAAGTTTCATTCTTCAAACACTACATTGCGAAAGTACTTGCTAACATGAGTGTTCCCATTTAATTCAATGGGGCTACTCACAATAGTAAGCACTAGACTCAGTAAATCTTAATTGAGGAAAGCCCTTAAGGACATGTTTAAAAGCTTTGCTGAATTGGCTCTAAATGGATAGCTAAACTGTTATGCCATTATTCCCAAATTGCTATCATTTGCCCCCCTTCCACCCGTCCCTCTAACCATTTTTTACCGTATGTTGCATTTTTGAAATTAAAGTTTTATTTGAGATAAAACTTATAATATCTTCCTACTCCCTGTCTTAACTCCCTTTTAAAAGATGTGCTAGGGGGTACTCATCTGATGCTTTGGACTTGGTAAGACAATGATAAATGCCATTATAAATGCTTATAAATAAACAAACAACAATAGGCAACATGTCCAGGTCTTGAAAATTATAGCAGTATGACATCTGATTCCTATTGTACTCAGTCCTAGAGCAATGTCTGGAAAAGATCTGCTTCTCCACTTATAAGAAACCCTTATATTCTAACATAGTTTACAAGCTGCTGCAGTGAAAAACATTACAGATAGATAAATTCCAGTGCTTCATAGTTGAAATTCCCAAATTGTAGTCCGTGGGACATTTGCTAGTTAGTGCAAGTGAGCTGGCTGGCTATATGGTTCCTCTCTTTCCTCTTGTTCCTAGATGAAAGAAATCAGACAGTTAGGAAGGTAACATAAAGAACAATGTTACCTTCAAATGTACAGGCCAGAACAATGGAGCTATGACAATTAATACCCACTGATGAACTGGCATCATAAAACACTTTCTTAATAATACTTGTCATAAGAAGCCATTGCTATAGATGCCATGTACAGTAGACTTCCGATAATCCGGAACCTATGGGACTTAGGTGGTGCCAGATTATCAGATATGCCGGACTATCAGGAGGTACTATAAGCAGGTAATATATATACTGTATACATTATATACTGTATATAAAGTGTTCTTAACCCTTTTTATTGTACATACTGTATACAGTATACTGTAATGTTTTAGTTTTTTTAAGCCTTTTTTACCCTTTTTGCTCAGTTCAGCTGCTGCCACTGTTACCTTCTGACTCATTTTTTGCCGAAGCTCACTCACTAGGCTCTTGCCATTTTGATGCTGGACTATCAGGAGTGCCGGACTATTGGATGCCGGACTATTGGAGTTTTACTGTATATGTTATAGATGCCATTATGAAGAGGAGAGAAGGGTGTCTGTAAGAAAATTTCTTTTATTAAGATGTGATCCAAACTATGAACCACTGCTGCATGCTATCTGAAATCTTGCAAAGGCATTATTACAACATTTGTAATTCAAAAATATATCACCTGCTTGTATGACAAAATTGAAAGTAACTAAACAATAGCATTTTTCGTTTTTAAAGCAGGGATAGCATCTAATTATGTTAAAACATTTCCTGATACTGCTTCAAAATGAAAAGAAATTTCCATTTTCACCAGAGTTAAAGATAAAAGTTAAAAGGAAAACATACAAAAAAAGTGGGTTGAAAAATTACAGATTTTCAGTTGTTTTTATTGGCAAAAGGCAATTGTCCTTTGCAAAATATATTTTCTCTACTGAATTTCACAGAGCTATTCTGTCCCCTATTAACAAAAATTATTTTAAAAATTCTTTGGACAGCTATGATGAGATTATTGGGAGCTCTAAGAATTCATGTAATGAGAGAATACATGCTTTTATTTAATGTATCATAAACTCTTGAGAAATTTTAAAATATATACTTACAATAACACAACAGGCAATGTTGATTGATGTATTGTTTACAAGTCTAAAACAGGAGATGACGGCGAAAAGTTAGAAACAAGTGAATTATACCAATGGGTACGGATGACTCACAGTTTGGAGAGAATGGATTTTAAAATGTATATGTTAATATGTAAGACATGTATATGGGGGAAATAAATTCAGAGAAAGAAACACAAGGCAAAATATCTTACAAGCAGTAACTTTATTTTAGGATAAGCTTAAAAAGCCTTATATTAAATAATAGCGTTATTAGAAACAGGAATATATACTATATAACATATAATATTTAATTTTAAACAATATTCAACACTGGAAGCAATTTATTTGATATTTAATTTTTTTTAAGTCTATTTTCTTCTCTTTCATGTGTGACTTAAGACAGTGGGACAGTCATCAGTCTCAAGAAAGGTTGGGTGATCGCAATGAGGGAGTGAACAATTTTTATATTTGAAAGGAAATTGAATGAGGGAAGAGGAGGAGAGTGAGGTTAAATTAAAAGAAAGATGAACACTGCCAAACCTGAAGCTACGTGGGCTGAAGTGCTCCCTGAAACTGCCAATAAGAAGACATACTGATTTTTTTTCATGCTACAAAACTGATCTCACATGTTGGCATTACTGCAACTCACTGAACACATTTCACATATTGCTGAGGGTTTCCCTCACCCCACAAACTTATTTGCATGTCTCCTTGGCAGCGAGGGACAGATAAATAAGGAAGAATTTTTGGAATTAATGATTTTATTTAAATACAGATCCTTTTCACTGAGAACAGCAAAGAATCACATGTAAAGTTGCTCATGAGGGGGTTTAACTCATGTCAGCTTTTCCCACTTCCAACTCCTTTTGGAAAGAGATAGGGAGCAGAGAACTGATTCTGAGCATGTTGTCCCCACTTTCTCAAAGCAAGGATGATTTGAGGTGATAGGCAGTCAATTTCATCTACTCTTGTGGTATTTGACAGAACAATGTTGAACTCTTGTGGTGGGGTGAGAGTGAGACTCATAGGAGTCACACAACAAAACAGAGTAAGCAATGAAGTGGTCTGCCAATGTTTTCCATTGACTTTATGCCACCAGTGAGCACTGGGGCAGCATTTGCTTCCCTCATTTGGCTTTGCCATTTGGAAGGAATTCCTAGAGGTAGACATCTCTGTGCCTAAAAAATACAACATGGACAGGGATGCTGGAACAATTTTTATAGCCAGGGTTGCTCTTTTATCTTTTACTGGATCAACCTGTGTTGGTGAAACAGGCAAACCTTTGAAATCTTCTTCAGGGCTCTTCTTTCACCAACAGAAGTTAGTCCAATAAAATAAATTATTTCACCTAACCTAGTGTCTCTAATATCCTGGGACCAACATGGCTATAACACTGCAGATCTGCGTGCCTCTCAGTAGACAAAAAATGAACTGATGTGGGCCAACTCCAGGGCACTCGTGAGTGGAGGCAGTCACTTAATGAGTGGAAGACAGCAATCCTGGATTGGCTGTCAAAAAGTTTGATGCCTTTGCCCTTAACATCTGAACATTTCCAGCCCTTATTCTTTGCCACAGATTGGTGAGATTCAGAAGTATGTGGAGACACTTTTCCTGTTAAAGAAAAGTGGCCAAATGTAATTCTAGAATAAGCAAGTGCAATTCCGATTGAAATCAATGGGTGATGCACTTTCTAGTGATGCACAGCCAGGGCTGAATTCTGAATCCATATTTGCCCTTCAGTATTACGTATTTATTAATTTGCTATGGAAACTGCACCAAAAGGGTCTCCATGACTTTGTGTCTCTGTACGCTCCCACAATGTATCCTTCATTTGTATCCTTCAATTTGTCACTACCATCATACAATGTGTATCATTTTCACGATTGTGATAAAAAAAGTAACTTACTTACTTTTCTCTAATAATTAGACAATGAGTCACAGACCCTTGTTATTAATTTTAGCCTGTACACTCAGACCATTAGCTAATTAATCAGATACATCTGTTCTTTACTGATATTTTATAAAAGGTAAAGGGAAATGTTTGAAATTCATATAAATTCACAGTAACGATTAGTGCACAAGTCCACCAGCAGATCGCTTTCGACTGTTTAACCTGATAAACTAGCTTAAATGAAGGGTGCATTTGAAAACTATATTTAAAAAGATTCTACAGTGAGTGCTCAGTATGCAGTTGCAATGTGTGTCCGTACAAAGCCCTTAGGGCATATGAGGATATGAGAATTAGCATAAAGTTTGCAAACTATAAGTATACAAATGTGTTAGTCAACCAATCTGCCATTTTGGATATTAACTGCCGAGTTTCCTGGCAATCTGGATCTCTCCCCCCCTCCTTCTCCCCACCCCCCCCCATTCAAAGTAAAATTTCTGGGTAAAATGTTGAAATTTCAACATTTAGTAGGAGTTTACTATATCCAGATCAAGGAATTAAAATATTTTGCTTTATTTTGTTTTGCCTTGAGTTCTGGTTTGTGAGGACAGGGCAGCAAGAAGCCTGTCTTGCTATTAAACTACCTTATAGTTGCATGTACTGGAAATCAATACTTCTAAAATAATTCTGCAGAGGATAAAAATTAATTGAATCCTATTTAATTACCTGGCAATTTTGAAAATGTAAGTCCCATATTTAAATTACAACTCTCCCCACCCAACGGAGGTCTTGCTTGCTATACCTTGATTTGTTGTTTCATGAGGCAGCAGTGTCTGTTAAATCTTGGAAAGGCTGGGATCTTGTCATGTTGCTTTATCCACATCATTTAATTCATTGGCCTCAAGGGAAAACACCTTTTTTCTGTGTTAGGTATGTAGCTGTGATAGCTACTCTTAAGCTTTGCAAGATGCAGCATGGTTGCCATATGGGAAGACTGACAGGGACTTAGTGTATTTTGCTGTGATTTATACCTCATGATCCAAATATATTGTTCTTTTGATTTTAATTCACAATTAGATGCTTATAGTGAAAAGTAAACCCTGTTACACCCAATTTTTCTCTTCTTTCCCTTTCCCTTCACGCTCTGTGTTTATACTTTCCTCTTACTCTACACATGCCACTCTGTCTCTGTTCTTCTTTCTCTCCCTTTCCTGCCCTGTTCACGTTGTATTAACATTACGCTTTGGATTATAAGCCCCAACAGGAATTTACCCCCTCCCCAAAAAAAACCCCACAAGAAAAAAACAAAATACATAATTGATAAAACAAATCAAACGAAGAGTATATTGCAGCTCATAATTGTTTGGCATTGGAAAGGTTCTTTCAGCGGCAACTCATACTGGCAATGGGGAGGGATTTGGAATTAACGCTGGGGATTCTTTTTTGCAGCAGTTATGTGTAGAATGTGCAATATGGTGCTGTAGATAACATACTTCTGATTTGTACTCATAAAGGATGATAAGAGAAACTAGCAAGTTTTAGTTTTATCTGTCACTCACTTATGTTCTCATATAAAGTTTGGAGTTCAGGTATCTTACATGACTCATGTATAAGAGGTCTGCCAATGTAGCAGGCCTTTTTTTCTATACATAATATATTATTTTAGGTGTTTTCTTCGATCTGGTCTAAATGTTAGATACTGATAACTTCTGTGTTGGAAACCTCTGTGCCGGGGCAGTGACAACCTCTCTCTGGTGAAGGGGCTGAGGTGGGCCGGACAGACAGTTGGGTTTACCCACCCAACACAAGGCCCCATTCTCTCCTTGGTCCCACCCTTTGTTCCTCACATAAATACTGGCTCTGTCTCCTCCCCAAAGCTCCAAAACTCTCTGACCAGGCTGGAAGCTGGACGCAAGCAGTGCAGGATCAGAGGCTGCTTTTCACGAGGAGTAACTCTAATTCCAAAATAATAATTTCAAAATAAACTTTATAGTGAATGCTCTGGTGCCACTAATTCAAACTTACTGGCCTCTGGGATGCCTCCTGCAACTCCCCAGCATGATTCCTGGGTCTCTAAGTCCGAGGTAGCACATCCACATTAATGGAACCTGCCTCAGACTAATTTTGATGCCTCCCCGTAGTGAAGACACACTAGTTCATATTTGTTAAATCAGGAGTTCTTAAGTAGAATTTAGTAATTTCAAAATAGTTTCCTGGTGTAGACATGGCCTTAGAGACTAATAATATATATAGTGTGTTTTACCCATGAAAGCTTGTGAGAGATGTATATAAAATCTCATTGTTTTTTATAATATGATCTAGTGACTATTGGATTGCATTATTTGAAATATTAGTCATTATAGAATTTGAAAAAGATGTGAGGTTGGGATAGATACACACACACACTGACGCTTCTGATAAAATTAAAGTAATGGCAAAATGCTCACTATGCCAAACACTGCTGTATGAGAGTCATATAACTGCTTACATGAATGTCAACAATAAGATTTTACCACATTTCCCCCCTTCTGTTATCACTAGAGAGCAACCCAGCTACGTGAGAGAGCCCTGGATTATTTCCTGGATCTTGCATCAGCAACTGAATTGTTAACTGATTTCCATTTGCAGAATCTTTCAGCTCCCAAGCTTGAATTTGCAGCACTACTATTTAGACAAACCATCTTTTTGCTTGTTAACGAATAGATTTAATAGGGAAGCCTCTGAGAGATGGTAACTATGGGATCACAGTTTGTTCTTACAGGGACACTTTACAGATCAGAATTGTGTTTCAATGAAGGCATTTCTTAAAAAAGGGAGGCATGGACATGGAGGCATTAGAATAATGAACTGGTAATGAGGAAACATGAATTCTGTTCCCTGTTCATTGGAAGTTTGCTCTGTATATTTGGGAAAAGTATTGCCACACTCTGCCTTATTTTCCTCATCTGTAAAATGTGGATTACACTTCCGTTCTTCAAAGGGGCACTCTGACTTTCATACTATAGATTTCTGATAAATTGCTTTGAGATTCTTTCATGACAGTTGTCACAGAAATGGAAGTTCTTACTATGTCATACATAGAAAGGGAAAACTCTTGACTGAGGATTCATGGGTGAAATGTGAAATAATGATGACCAATCAGGGAACATATGCAAATGAACAAATCCTGATTAGCTATAGGGTACTTTCAACCATTCAGGAAGTAGAACTTGATATTTGATGTTCTTTAGCATGTTACAGTAAAAAACTGAATAGCACAGCTATGAGTTTAATGGATATAAAGGATAGTTGTCCTGCTGATAATTTTGATGACTCTCAAAATGTAATTAACCATATATATGTTAACTTCACATCCAGTGAATATAAAGGTTCTCCTGGCAAATATTCACCCCAGTAAATCCTGATGAACAATCAACTAAGCTGTCAACCTTTGTTAACTATTCACTTCAGTTTTATTCTGACTCGTGTTCTTGAACTTTTTCAGACATGACCAGAAGGAATGTATTTATCACTCTTGCCTTATAGTAACATTCAAATCATGGTGCATGAGCGGGAGTTGAACAGGGAGTCTGGTAGATGGTTTAGAGCATTGAAAGCCAGTTAGAAAGCAAGTCAGCAATCATTTTATACTATGTATTTTAGAGCTTTAGATATTTGATGGGATGTTTTTGGAGGATTTAAGCATCTTGTACTGTTGCTATAGTTAAATGTGTAAGTTGACTTTTCAGTTGGAAATGTATGCTACATGATATACTGACTAAGACAAATCATTTTAAAAGAAGGGGGAACAGAACCTCTGTAACATTTACTTTTTTTGCCTATTATACTATAAGTTCAGGGCCAGAAAATATTCTTCCTAAAATACTTTAATCTCTACATTAACTACAAAGTGTGGTTCATGTTTGTACGTTTTATTCTGCTCCGTTCTTCTTGTGTTATCTGTCCGATATTTCTTAAAGAGAGTAGCTAGGTAAGTGAATATCTTTTGTTGGACCAACTTCAGTTGGCAGAAGGGACAAGCTTTTGAGCTTCATGGAGCTTTTGCACAGGTCTGGAGAGGGTAACCAGAAAATGTTATTGAGAGACCTATGATATTTATATTCTAACAGATGGAGTGTTGGTGCCTTAAAGTTATTTCATTAAGCTTGCAAATGACAAATGACATAATTTTCTCTTATTCTAAATGTTGTTTCTTTCTTCTGTCCATTTTCTGGATGTAATATAAAAGTTCAAAAGTATGAGGGAATAATTCATATAGTCATCAAACCAAAGTTGCTTTTGATTAGCATGTAAGTTGCTCCTCTTCTATATGTGGCAATATATTTGAATCTAAAATCCCCCAAAAGTCACTAACTATGAGAGGAAGTTTTATTTTAAACCCATGATGTAATTGCCCTTTTTTGCTCCATTACTCCTCTATACTTTACTGTGATCACCATTGCAGCATATACCTTAGGTCCTCACTCTAAAATTAATCATAACAATACTCAATTGTTTAACGAGATTGAAGTAACTAGTTTAATTTCCTTTTGTGCTTTTATTTTTCAATCAACGTATTCCATTGAAAATAAACTGGAAAAAACCTGTAATGTGAAAGAGGAAAATATGACTCTTGGGAAATGGAGTAGGTAGGAAACCACAGTAGTAGAGGTGGGAGTTTATAGACCATAAGCAGTATCATCCATATCATGTTGTTGTTGTTGTTGTTTAAACAGAAATTTAGTGTTAGTGGAAGTTGATCTGTGAGGTCAGAAATCCTCTGCAGGATAGATAATAATTTAAAGCTGTAAAGTGGACTTAACTGGAAGCATTGTTCAGTATATTCTGTTTCTTGTATGTAATTTCTTAGAAACCGATTGCTTGTGTTAATGGCATAGTTACTGCAATGTAATGAACATTATTTCTGTAGAAAAAAGAATGAAGCTAACAGTAACTTGTAACTAATATTGCTACTGCACAACTTTTTGAAGTGGAGTTGAATTTTGACTTTGTTTTTGTTCAGAGTATCAGCTTTCCTCATTTTTGGTAAACAAGTTGATGTGTCACTTTGTTGCATCCATTATGTTTGATACTGTTCAATAACTTAAGAGGCAATCCCTCTTGTCATTACCTAACATTCTGAAAATACAAATAGATGAAGAGTGAGGAATGGATGGAAATATAACTCTAAAAGTATGCATTTGATGAAGAATTGGTGTGGCTTATTAGCTACATAGATTGTAGGGTTCGGTTTTTAACTGGGCTAGGAACTAAAGGAGTAGGAAAGAAGAAGAAGCAAAACAGAGGGATAGTAACAACTTGTCATTTACTTGGCCTGATCAGCAGCTTAATTCTAGCAGTCTGGGATTCAAATTTTGGTGTAAAACCTCCACCCATCCTTATTTACCAGTGCTTGAGTGTATTCATCAGCTCTATGATTTTGACCTAACAACGTGAAAGAAATTTTGCGCTTTGCTTATTAAAAATAGCACTGTGAGCTTCCTGCAGTAAAAGATCTTCCAGCTTGAAAGATTCTATTGGCTCATGAACACTTTTGAAGACATTTTGTAGATAGGAAATGTCTCTGGAAGGAGTAAATTCTTCGTGAGAGTAATATTTAACTAAGCTGATGCTCAACCTTTCTTCAGTAGGACCATGGCTCAGAGCAGTGGTGAATTTTAATATATTTTTGCCCTTAAAATTTAACCACTCCAAAAACTACTTTGGTTAAGACAGCCTTGACTCTCCACTCTTTAAATAGATATGGCCAAAGTTGTAAGACAGTCTGATTCTCCACTCAGTGAATGTATGTAAAAGTCTAAATGGAGAAAATGACTATGGCATGAGTTGGAGGCCATAGTGAAAGAAACCCCATTTTGGCTTAACTTTAGTTTTTCAAAAGCAAGTTACCTATTTCAGAAAACATTTTTGCCGTGAAACGTAGAATCCATGAAAACAGACTTTCAAAGACATGTACAGTTAGATTGATGTATTAAAGATGCAAGCTTAAGATTCAAGCCCATGATGTTTTCAGGATCGGGGGTGACTTTTGACAGCACCCCACTATGTTAAAAGCTCAGCCACTTCAAACTGGAATTGACTGTAGCATAAATGACAGGTACCTACAGATGAGAAAAATCAACCGGTCTCCAAGGAATCAAAAATAAACAGAATACTGCTCCTTCCCCCCCACCACACACATACAATGAGCAGAGCTGGTCAAAATTTTCCAAATAGTGAAAGCTTCCATCATTTATTTGGCACCTTTTTTATAACATTTGTGTTGCTATCTCTTGTTAATTGACTTGAGAAATACCTGGTGAAAGAAATGCACAGTTGAAAAAATATTGTATAAAAGTGAAAGTGTCAGGAAAGCACACTTCAGTGTCCAAAGGATTCTGAGCTCTCACATGGGATCAGATCCTCATCTGCAGAACTTGGAAAATCAGCTTATATCTCATAAAAACTCGTTTGAGGTTGCAGCAGGGGACGATTCTACAATTTTGTCACAACTGACGGCAAAGCTTGATAAATATCTTACTGATGTCTCAGAAGTCCATTTATCTAATGAACCTAAGTCCAGAATTTTTTGAATGAAAAGGATTTGGGCAAAATAAATTTCATATAATCAAAAAAAAGTGAGACATCACTGGACAACATTGATTTGCTCATACAGTCACCTACCAGACAACCCACATTTAATTTAGAAGTTGCGTTAGCAGCATTGCAGGAGTAGTGCCACTGTCAGAGTGGGCTAAGACACTAGTAATACATCATAGAAAGATTACTTTTAGGGCCTGAGAAGTGCTATCAGTAGAAACACTGATCCTAAACAGGCTAGGATGAGAAATTTGTCTTAAAATATTCTATGAAACTAATCTGTCCAATGAACAAAACACTGATGAAAGCTGCCTCTGTTACTGAATTGAAGTGCAGAGTGAGCATTTCTTCTTAATTATGGAGTGGGGAGAAATCGCCTTAAAGAGCATCATCTAAAATCTTAGCTGAAAGCTACACTTAGACATATGACAGAAAATCTCTGGTTGGCACCCCTATGGGGTATTTAAAAGTGTAGTCAGTGATGCAGTGGGGCCCCAGGGCTAAGGCAGGCTCCCTACCTGCCCTGGCTTAGCACTACGCTCCGAAGCAGCTGCCAGATGCATCCAGCTACTAGGTGCTGGACAGTGAGGGAGTGGGAGGCTCTTCATGCTGGCCCTACTCCAAGTGCCAGATCCACAGCTTCCTTTGGTCGAGAACCAGAACCAATGGGAGCTGCAGGGTGACACCGGTGGGGTGAGGGAACGCATGGACCCTTTCTGACCCCTCCACCTGAGCACTTCAAGGACCTGGCGAGACATGGTAAGCACTACCAGAACCTAAATCCCTCATCTCTGGCCCCACCCTGGGCCCAATCCCACCAGCGGGAGCCCACAACTCTACCCCAGCCTGGAGTGCCCCCTGTACTCCAAATCTCTCATCACTGGACCCAGCACAAAGCTTGCATTCCCTCCCACACTCCAAAGCCCTCAGGCTCACCCCTGTACTCCAAACCCCTTGTACCTGACTCCACTTCAGAACCTGTACCTCCAACTTAGATCCCATACCCCTTCCCATACTCCAACCCCCTTCCCTAGCCCAGTGACAGTGACCGAGTGGGGAGGGGTGGGGTCTTTGGATATGGGATGGAGTATGGTTGGGCCTCAGGTCAAGTATGTTTGGTTTTCCGTGATTAGGAAGTTAGCAACCCTAGGCACACTCTTCCTCCTATTTTTCATAATTTGGTTTTCTTCCTATTGCGAAGGAGTGTGATATAGAGGCTGGTCCCTGGCATGCTGGATTCTATTTGGACCTTTGACCTTGGCCAGATTTGTGACCCATGTGAGTCGTTTGGCACCTCTGATATGGCCTTTTACCCTTTAGTAAACTCCAGGGCTTTTGTAGGACTTAATTAATGTTTGTAATGTGCTTTTTGCTTCCTTGGCTAAAAGGTTCTATATGAGTTTCTTTAGTAGTAGTAGTAGTAGTAGTAGTAGTCATAGTAGTATATAAGCATTCTCAGGATTTACAAAATGTGTTATACTCGCCCCTTTGGTTTGTTCTCGGTTTGTGTGTGCCTGTGCATGTAAAAGAGCCTAAAGTTAGATTTACAATATGACACACACACTGAAAATTGTCAGTTTTAGAATGCTATGACATATCATAGCTAAAGTTCATAGCTAGAATCTCACCATTGACTGATTTATAATAAGGTATGCTTTTCTTCTTAGATGAATAAAGATATTAACACTACTAAAATTCAGTTAATCTCAGCAGTTGTCTCATGCTTCAGAATCTGCTTCCATAGTCTGTATCCAATAGAGGAAAGATTTTAACAGATGTATCCTGATTAGTGTTCATGCTCCTTGAGCTACTCCATCAAGTGTCTGATAAGCCCCCTATTCAAGTTGATTGCAAAACTCCTATTGACTTCAGTGAGAAGAGGAGCCAGTCAATGAAGGTTGAGGCTCTTAAAGGTGCTGTTATATTGCCTTCTGGGTTCATGCTAAACTGCTGATTGGAACAGTATATGGGATAAAATGGGATAATATTATGTGTGGAGAAACTTGAAATAGTGTTCAATATGAAAGGAAAACTCATCTGCGCTACAGCATCCTGGAAAGAATCAAATACATGAACACAAACAGTTGCCTACTTTTCAGAGCTTTGTTCACTTAAAATATATTAAATTAAAACATTTTGCTGCAGTAGTTAGTTTCCATGGTGTATTATTAGATTTTTTTTTTTAAAAAATGTATTTTATTGATAAGAGACATGCTGTGTTAAAATGGTGATATTATATTGCTCCTGGAGATAATTTTTAAAAAAGGATACAAAACCTGTTTTTACCTCCTGAGAAATAGGCTGGAAAAGAAATTACACAGTGAGATAAAAATGTGAAGGGAAGAATACTGAGAATTGTGTATGATTCAGAAACACTCCTGGATTGCTTTGTTGGCTAGCTAATGAAGCATGGCACCAAATTTCAATGCAAACATAAGTCAGCATATTGCCAACTAACATTCACAATAACAGGGTTATGAGTCCAGAGTACAAAGATTGTTAGCTAGTAAATATCTTCGAGAACGGGGGAAGGATCGAGTGCATTAGCTTCTCATTCCTGTGTACCTCAGGTTTCACAGTTGTTGTTGTTGTTGTATATATTTCATTGGACATACTCTATAGGGTATACATATATTATTTTATATATAAAATATATATGTAAATATATGTTAATATAAACTTTAAAAAAAAACATCTTGCAAAAGTTATATATTTCTATGCCATTCCAGTGTTTATAAAAGCACAATTATTCTGTCTTCCTTATTTGAAATATTAATGGAGAAATTCAATTTGTTTTAAGTCTGTGATAATTATCTCGTTTTCTTTGCTGCTAGTCACATTTCTTTGTGGGGAATATATGTGTGGGGAGAAGAACATTTGCATATTCATTTAATATAATTTCCATAATGACCCATATGGTCATTGTATCAGTTGCTAATTATTTTAAATGAGTAATTCATAAACAGTTGGATACATAGTTTTGTATAATCAAGGACAAAACTATATTTCATTATATTTTAACATGGCTCAAACATATGCAATAACTTAGCAAAAATGTCTTTGAGCTTATGGGGTTGGGTAGGTGAGTTACAGGTATTGTTATTTGCCATAACTTAACCTTCAATATTTAAAATAACTGAATTTATTACAGCTGAAACAGAAATATATCTTAAGTTAAAACTGTATTTTTGAATGCATTTTTCCGTTTAGCTATGAGTGGTAATTGAAATATTAGAAAATAGACAAATTTCTGTGTCCAGCTTGAAAGTGAAAGGAATATTTTGATGCTTATCAAATTGTACTGGAGAAATATATATCTACTGTATATTTGAGAGAGTTTGAGCAAGCGAGTCTGGCCATTTGTGTGTTTGTTCAAGAACTCCTCCTAAATGGTAAGAGCGAGGACCATCAAATTTATCATAACTTAAAGCAAGGTAAGAACAATGAGATGTGCCTGGATGCAATTGTTTTCCATCATAGGGTATGTCTACACTTGCACCCTAGTTCGAACTAGGGATGCAAATGTAGGCTTTAGAAATAGTCAATGAAGCGGGCGGGGATTTAAATATCCCATGCTTCATTAGCATGATCTCGCCGGCACATTACTCCAATCAACAGCTGTTTCGAAAGTGAAAGTGCGCGCCAGGACGCGTTACTTCGAACCAAACCCCTAGTTCGAACCAAACTCCTCCAAAAAAAAAGAAGAGTAACATTAGTTCGAACCAAAGTCCAGTAAGCTCAAGGAAACTGTTGCCTGTACTGTATGGTCCCTACAATGGCCAGCTTGGAAAGCTGCCATCCAGGAAGTGCGACCCCTGCTATGGCCCGCCCCAGGAAGCCACCACATGGGAAGTGCAGCCTTCCCCAAGGCTCATCCTGGGGAGTTGCCGCCTGGATAATGCAGCTCCAGCCGTGGCCAGCCCAGGGGAGCCACTATCCAGGCAATGAGGTCCAGGCCGCAGCCAGACCCAGGGAGCCACTGCCCAGACTGTGCAGCTTCACCACCCCAGGGAGCTGTCACCTGGGAAACATTCCCCTGCCAGCTCCTGCACTCCCCACACCCTCTGCCCCCTACCTGAACCCCCCACATCCCCAAACCCCTGCTCTGACTCCTGCACTCCGAAACGCCTGACCCCATGCCCCAAAGAATCCATGCAACACCAGGTAAATCTTATATATATCTATATAGGTATATAGATATAAATGAATAGATATAAATAGATATTAATAATAATAACATGACAGGTGCCATACAGCTTAAATTATGCATACTGTTTGTGATGTATACAGGACTTTGGACATGCCCCCAAGTCAATGTTGTCCTGGACGTGTAGAAGAAAGACAAGACACAAGGGAAATGGTTTAATTAGGCCACAACATCATTAACGTGTCTAGGAATAAGCCAACAATAACTTGTAAAGTGTCGGTCATTATTTTTTTTTTTGGTAAATTGATCTCTACAATCTGCATTACATAATGGATCCCAGCAGTTGATCTGTGCCCCATGCATGGAGGTAAACTTGGGGATAATTTCATCCTGATCTCAATCCTGGTGATCTGATGGCCACTGAGCATGTGAGGAGGACAAGCTAATGAGGTATCCAGAAAGAGGGTTCTCTATTCCACCTCAGAGCAACGGCCCATCCTCTGTAGTACCCAAGCTCCAGGGCCAGACAGTCTTTGACAATTCAAAGGAAGGCTATCCCCTCCCCTAAAAATACATCTGACCCCGGAAGGTGACTGGCTGAAATCCTGAAAAATGAGATTTGATTTTAGTACTTAACTTAATACCCAGCTGTGTTATGAGGGCAATACAGGAAATATTATTCTTCCCTGAACTTGTGGCTCCAATTTTGGCTTATTAGAAGACTTGACCCCCAACAAACAATTACCTATGCTAGACAACATACCAAGCTGCAACAACCTGAACTTTAACTTTTCATCTTCTGTTTAGCATCAGCAGGGAAGGGGGAGACATTTAAAGAAGCCACTGAGTCTCTCTTTTAATCCTGCCTGCCCAAATGAAGCCTCGTCCCCTTCTGGTGAGTGCATTCTGGTGGATGTTCCCACACACACTGACATCAAACAGGTATTGCAACAACATGGATAATGAAATTATATGGACTTCTTAAAGAAAAACATAAAAATATAACTTTTTCCCCACTAGTCTCCCTTAAAAATTGTCCTGTTCAAAATTACAAATAAATGTAACTAATTTATTATGCTGATTTACCTGGCAAGCTATTACAAGTGAGTATATCTGTGCTTCTATGAAGAATGATGCTTGTCTTTTTCTACAAGTATACTTACTTCAGTTTCATTTAATAATTGTAACTAGAGTAATCTGATTTTCTAGGTGACCTAACATATTTATATGGATAAAATGATGAAAATGATCAATGAAGAATGGAAAGAGTGGAGTAAAAATAAACTAGATTTACCGGCACAATAGCTTATTGAGCTACTGAGATTAGATTGTATTCTCTACTACACTTGAGGGAATGTAATTCAATCTGTAGTTTGAGCAGATACCTCTACTTGCAGTGTTTTAGAACACATTTCTGGTTCTTAATATCCCAAGTTTCTGTTGAAATTGCTAGTCTCCTAAATGCTGTGATGTGGGACTTTTGCTAGGAGGCATATGCAGCCCACCCTTGTCAGCTCAAGAATAAGTGTACTTTTTTTGTTAGTACCAAGCCCAGTTCTTACACAGTATCTAGCGAGAACCACTGAGTCAAACTGTAACATGAGTCTTTGTTACAAAATCATCCCAAAAATTAGGTATTGTTTAATCTATCACTTTCTGGGGAAAGAAAAATGATGAGCTAAACAATTTGTCAAGAGAGAAATGAAATATGAAAGCTCGAGAATACTGTACCCATTTACAGTAGCTCTTCTTCTTCTGAGGTTCCTGTCAAGTGTTAATGCAGGATACATGAGAAGGATTTAGAGCTACAGGCTTTTTACATTAATCTGTAATATTAAATTAGTTGGCAAAGTGTTGCTGCCTTGGCAGAAATTCAGAAGATCTAAAAAGGATGCATGAGCTGATATCAGCTTGCATAAAGCTGCTGGTCAGAGCTATCACAAAAGGGGTCTTTAATGAGGGAGACAAAATAAGGAAATCAGGATTTTCTTCATAGTACATGGGGGGATTATGTAGTGTATGTATGCATATAAAATGAATGTATAAGTATGAATAGTCTTGAAAATCAAACTTTTGAAAATAATTCCCAAACACTGGAGACTGACACTACTAATATAGTTTCTTAAGGGGGAAACAAATCAAAATGAACTTCCCCTGCTTTGGGGTCACAATGGAGGTAAGGAGTTGTGGCGGGTTGGTTGGTTTGTTTCTTGATTGCGAAGTATGTTGTATTTGAGGACGTGGTAATTGATTTTTATTTTTATAATAATTTTATTTGGGTAGAAGGTTTCCAATCTCTGATTTCTGAAGAAAGTGAAGGTGCCACAAAGAAGCTCATCGTTTCTATGCTTTTCACCCAGGAAATCTGCAATTTTCCAATCTGGCTCATAGTACCCAGTGATAAAAATGGTACAATTTCTGAAACCCTGCACTGTTCATAAGCATCACTATCCTTTGGTAAAGCTGTTTTCAGGCTTTGAAATTCCCCTTTATAGACAGAGGAAGGCATGTACCCTTGTCATTTCCCCTAATAACTAATACTTTTTCAGTACTGTCCAAATGGTATATGGTGAAGGAATAAAATCTCACTAGAGGTATAGAGTAAGGGTTATGGAGTAAAGTGAAAGAAGATGACTAATATTAGAGCATAAGTGTTCCTCTTTTGAAGGCTCTGAGTAATAGCCTCTTACAAATGGTTTATGCACTGTGAGGTGTATGGCAAAGGAAAGAATTCTACACTCAGCTCTTCCATTGACTTGATTTATGCAAGTCACTTACTTTCTGTTTCTCCTTCTGTTAAACAGAGCTAATATTTTCTTAATGTATAAAACTTAGAGGGGAATTATGAAGATTAATTTGTTAATATTTGTACATTGCACTGAATATTTAAAGTAAAATATAAAATGCTGACACACACAAACACATAAAACACTATGTTAAAAGAAGATTTTTAAGGTGGTAAAATCAAGTACTTTCACAGTAGCAAATGACAAAATGAAGCTTGTTTGTATAACTTAGAATTCAGCTCTCTTGTATATATACATTATGATAGTCTTCAATTGCATGATCTGATATTTATTAGTCATACTTAAATATTCCTTATTTACTGCACACTATTCAAATTCTGCTTTAAGATAAGTTTATTGATTTCCTTGTAAGCTTTTCTACAGCACACATTAGTACAGTATCTGAGTGTTCAACAAATATAAATAAATGTATTTCCACAATACCCTACAGGAAGAGCTTGGGTATGCTATCTAAGGGAAACCCTGGCAGATGAAGTCCGTAAGGGTACGTCTACACTAGCCCCCTAGTTCAAACTAGGGAGGCTAATGAGGGTGACCGAAATTGCTAATGAAGCACAGGATTTAAATATCCCACGCTTGATTAGCATATTCCCGGCCGGTCGCCATTTTGGAAACTGACTAGCCCGAAGTAACTGCCCACGTCTACACGCGGCAGAGAAGCGCAATTCCGCAAGGTTTAACTGTTAATTATAACTAAGGGGTTTATCTCGGAATCGCGCTTCTCTGCCGCGTATAGACGCAGGCAGTTACTTCGGGCTAGTCAGTTTCCAAAATGGTGACCGGCCGGGAATATGCTAATCAAGCGCAGGATATTTAAAGGAGGGCTAGTGTAGACGTACCTTAAGAGACTGGACATCTTGGGAAGAAAGGTCTTCTCTGGGGGCCTTCAGTTTTTTGTCACTAACTTGATCATCTTGATTGATCATTCATTCAGCCTTCATATAGTTTGTAGGGATGTTAGCATATAGTTGAGTAAATGATTAACCAATAAGTCTATATCAGAGGCAGCGGGGTGGGGGGAAGCAGGAGCCAGTGCACATGAGGAGCTGGCTTTAAGCAGGCTCCCTATGAGCACTAGATCCAGCTGCCCCCCGTTCCCACGCTGCTGCCTCTGATAGAGAGGCAGCAGCGCGGAGGGTGATGGGGGCAGTTGGGAGTCAATATGCGTGGGGAGCCGGCTTTCAAGCCACCTTCCTGCGCGTATCAGGTTCCATGGACCCTCCTACCCCCGCTTACTGTTTCCTACAGAGGTAACGGGGGGGCGGGGCAGGCAGAAGCCAGTGTTGGGGGGAGCTGGCTTAAAAGCTGGTTCCCCACAGCACCAGTTCCTTGGTGATACCTGCCTCCCCATGCTGCTGCCTCTATTAGAGGCAGCAGTTTGGGGATGGGGAGAGTAGGGGTGGCTGCCGCGAAGCAGCTCTGTCCGTGGGTGGTGGGGGTCCAAGCTCCCCATGGAGCAGCCTCTGTCAGCAGGTGGTCCAAGCTTTCCACAGACAGAGGTTGCTCCACATCCCATGGAGCAGCCTCTGTCCATGGTGACGCTGGGTCTGCTGCAGGTGGAAGCTGCTTTGCGACAGCAGCCCTGTCCATGGGGGGGTCTGAGCTAGGATCCCCCCACAAGGAGGGGCTACTGGCACCACCCGCTGCTACCTCTGTATCAGAAGCAGCAGTGCAGGGCGGCAGGCAGCCAGTCCGCAAGAGGAGAGGAAAGCGTCACACTTAGGGATTGGGGTTGTACCTATTGTCAACCTTCAAGGCAAAGTAAGGGCAGCAACCCTGAGGAGATTATAGCTACCAGATGGGTGGTGTATTAACTAAACCAGGTAACTACAATCAAATCTTCCCCTCATTGAGGCAGAGTGGTGACGAGGTGACTCATAATCCTGAGTATACCAGGAAAGCGTCACACTCATGAATCTTTAATTCCATTTCAGGCTCAGGAAGGGAGTGTGGTCTAGTAGGCACAAACTCCTCTGTCCATTGCCCACAAAGTGACCCCTTTAGTCTCATCACCTCCAAACTCTCTCTTCCTCACCACTATCTCCTTCCCCTGCACTATCTCCTCAATCTACTCCTGAGGTTTCTCACCACAATCTCCTTGCCCAGCAAACCTAGATTCCTTCTTCTGGAGTCCTCATTCCCTTTCACCTTCAAATTCCTAGTCCCACTCCCCTTTGCCCAGACATTCCCAAGTCCTGCTGCTCCTGGCCCCAGTCTCATTGCCCAGTAATTCCCCTTGCAGCTCCTTTTTCAATCTATATCTCTCCGCCATCTGGGCTTGGAGGTGCCTCCATCCCCACTGTCTCCCAGTCCCAATCTCCTTCACTGGATTCCTCTTGCAATTTCTGTCCCCTCTCTGGCTCCTTGTGCCAAGTGTTTGCCTCGCCACTGCCAATTCTCCCCTTCACCAGGGCTTTTCATCAAATCTGTCTCCCCTCTGTACTGCTGTCCCACTGGGTCAGTCCCTCTCTCCTTACCCACTCAGTCCTCTCTACCCTCAGTCCATACACCTTCAGTCCTAGTTACAACCCCACCAGGGCCCATTTCCCAGTGTATTCACCCCTGCACTCCTGCAATCTGTCACTTCTTCCCCTCTGTATGGGTATGTCTAGACTACATGCAGATGAGTTTACTAGACATAGGAAAATGAAGCGGCGATTTAAATAATCGCTGCTTCATTTACATCAAAATGGCCGCCGTGCTGTGCCGATCAGCTGTTTGGCGGCACAGCAGGGCAGTCTGGACGTGCCGCGGTTGACAAGGGAAACCGCGCTGTGCTGATCAGCCCCGCTGTGCCGCCAAACAGCTGATCAGCACAGCGCGGTGGCCATTTTGATGTAAATGAAGCGGCAATTATTTAAATCACCGCTTCATTTTCCTATCTCTAGTAAACTCATCTACATGGCTCCATCGACGGAGCCATGTAGTCTAGACATACCCTAAAGAGAAGCAGGCAACTTCCTCCTCTATGCTACCCAGGTTCAGGAGGGGAACCATTGAAAGCACAGGAGAGCCAGTCCCCCTATCTTAAACCAGGTTCCTAGACCTGGCACAGCCTGCAGGTGCCCAATTGCAATTGCAGGGAAAGTCCTGTTCAACATAAGG
The DNA here is from genome assembly GCA_019425775.1 of Rafetus swinhoei. Taxonomy (NCBI): domain Eukaryota; kingdom Metazoa; phylum Chordata; order Testudines; family Trionychidae; genus Rafetus; species Rafetus swinhoei. The sequence goes on along the minus strand of CM033443.1, from coordinate 33,755,370 downwards.
GCTAGAACATGCCCAACGTGGGACAGACTCTTTAGAGAATTTAGCTGCTTAAATCAAATAATTGGGCACTAAGCATATAGAACCTGTGATTTTAAAAAAGATTTTAACTTGACCAAATGTGGGCAGATATGCCCAGGGACAGCCAAATCTAATCCCCAAAAGGCCATGCCCCTATGAAATGTCCATACTTTGCTCCAAAGCACTCAGGGTATGTCTACATTGCATTCCTCTTTTGAGAGAGGAATGCAAATGCAGCCCAGAAAAATTGCAAATGAAGCGAGGATTTACATTTCCTAGGCTTCATTTGCATAATCGCGGCTGGACGCTTTTTCGAAATACCCTATTTCGAGATAAAAAATGCTGTTTAGATGTGGTTATTTTGAGAAAAAACCCTTCTTTCGAAATAACCCTTAAACCTCATTTTAAAAGGAGTAAGGGTTATTTCGAAAGAAGGGGTTTTTTTTCGAAATAACCGTGTCTAAACAGCATTTTTTATCTCTAAATAGGGTACTTCGAAAAAGTGTCTGGCCGCGATTATGCAAATGAAGCATGGGAAATTCAAATCCGTGCTTCATTTGCAATTTCGCTGGGCAGCATTTGCATTCCTCTCTCGAAAGAGGAATACAATGTAGACATACCCTTTGAGTACATCTATACTGCAACACTAATTTCAAAATCACTAACGATATTCGGAAATAACGTAGTCCGCATCTAGACAGCAAACAGTTATTTCAAAATAGTGACAAAATACTGTCAAGCTGGAGGATTTCTTACTCTGACTCCTGTAACCCTCATTGTACGAGGAGTAAGGGAAGTTGGAGGAAGAGTGCTCTATTTTGAAATAAGTGCTGTGTAAACGCTCTCAATTTTGAATTTAACATGGACAAAATAACAGATTTGTACTAAACTCATTCTCAATGGTGGCTGAAATCACTTTGCTGAAATGTTCATAAACTTACAAAAACCCAAATAAATACAGCCTGAGGCAGTTACTGACATGAAAAATTTCAGACAATACAGTTAAAATTAGGCAAAGTTTTTTATAACCAACTGAAAACAGGGTTTTGTAATGAAAAATTCAGACAACCTTAATAATAGGGTGATACCAGCTGTCTAAACTATGATATAAATGAAATGGAAAGAGAAAAATGATAAAAGAATTTTGAACATTACAAGAACAGCTTTTTGTTAAATTACTGTGGTCTCTGATGCAGGAAAGCATGTCAGCATATTCTTCAGTAACTTTCCTCAGCAGGCATGATTTCTTGAATTGAAATCTACTCTGGGTAGAGAGGGTTTTGCCCACAAAAGCTCATTAAATCATTGTTCTTAAATTGAATTCATAGAGATTTATCCAGATTAAACTGTTGAAGAGATATGGACTCTCCCAAGGGACTGGGACAGGAAGTGGGATGTTTGGTATCTATACACAGCTTAAATTTTGACTAATCAATTGGAGGTGGTGGTACATATTATCGGGTTTGTACAACTAGTGTTAACTTTTTAAGTAAATATGGGAAGTAGTGGGAGGAGGAAGTTAGGATTTGTGATCCTGCTAGGATGAATGTAGGAAATGGTTGTGTTTACAAACTTAGGCCTCAGTCTTATAAATGGCTCACCACAGAGTCTTATTAAAGGTGAGGAGTTAGGAGGAGGCTGTCCAAGCACACTTGTTTATAAGCTTGATGTCTTATATGGCTAATGATTTTGTTGTAGGCAATAGGATACTATTCCTAATTAAATGGCTTTTACACTAAGCCATTTCTTAGTGGCTTTTTGCATTTACACTAAGCCATTTCTTAGTGGCTTTCTTAGTGGCACTAAGCCTAATAAAATGGCTTTTACACTAAGCCTATGTCTACACTGTAGGCTTTTTGCGCAAGAACAACTGTTCTTGCGCAAAAACTTGCCGGGTGTCTACGCTGCACACACATTCATGCACAAGTAAATTTACAGTACAGCATCAGAAAACAGGGCTTGTTCTGGAACAGTTATTCCTCTCCCCACGAGGTATAAGCCCTCTTGTACAAGAACTCTTCCGCAAGAAGGCAGTGTAGACGGGCAACATGAATTTCTTGAGCAAGAAACCCCTGTAGCTAAAATGGCCATCAGAGCTTTCTTGCGCAAGAGAGCATCCACACTGCTATGGACGCTCTTGCGCAAAAGCACATCTCTTGCACAAAAGAACATGGCAGTGTGGATGCGCTCTTGTGGAAGACCTTTTCCACAAGAACGCTTGCGCAAAACAGTTCTTGCGCAAGAAGCCTGCAGTGTAGACGTAGCCTAAGGGTATATCTACACCTGCACCCTCTTTTGAGAGAGGGATGCAAATAAAGACATTCGAAATTGCACATGAAGCTGGGATTTAAATATCCGTGCTTCATTTGCATATTCGAGTTATGGCGCTATTTTGAAATAGCGCTATTTTGAAATAACAGACACTGTTAAGACACGGTTATTTCAAGAGAAAACCCTTCTCTAGAAATAACCGTTATTCCTCATACAATGAGGTTTACCAGTTATTTCGAGAGAAGGGTTTCTCTCTAAATAACTGCGTCTTAACAGCGTCTGTTATTTCAAAATAGCGCTATTCTCGAAAGACGGTGCAAATGTAGACATACCGTCAGAATCTTTTCACAGGCGAGGTAGGTTGATTAATGGCTTAGAACACATACTGACTTAGGTGAGTTTGCTTTTCAAATATATGGTTGACCTCCTTAATGAAATCATTTCATATAGGTTTGTTGCTTTTAAATTTCAAACTAACCAGCAGTCATTACCTAAGTTCTTATAAAGGCCAGAAATATGTGATCCTCCTAGGGCTGTACCTACTTCATGTTCCTTATCGGACAAAATATTTTAGGCTGACTTGAAAGAATCTTCTAAATGCTTTTCTTGTTAGAAATCCATCTATGCTTATTAAGTTTGCAGATGATACCAAGCTGGGAGGGGTTGCGACTAATCTGGAGGATAGGGTAAGAATTCAAAATAACCTGGACAAATTGGAGAAATGGTCTGAGGTAAATACGATGAAGTTTAATAAAGACAAATGCAAAGTGCTCCACTTAGGAAGGAACAATCAGTTTCATACATACAGAATGGGAAGCGACTGTCTGGGAAGGAGTATGGCAGAAAGGGATCTAGGGGTTATAGTGGACCACAAGATGAATATGAGTCAGCAGTGTGATGCTGTTGCAAAGAAAGCAAATATGATTCTGGGATGCATTAACAGGTGTGCTGTGAGCAAGACACGAGAAGTCATTCTTCCGCTCTACTCTGCGCTGGTTAGGCCTCAGTTGGAGTACTGTGTCCAGTTCTGGGCACCGCATTTCAAGAAAGATGTGGAGAAATTGGAGAGGGTCCAGAGAAGAGCAACGAGAATGATTAAAGGTCTAGAGAACATGACCTATGAGGGAAGACTGAAGGAATTGGGTTTGTTTAGTTGAGAAAAGAGCAGATTGAGGGGGGATATGATAGCAGTTTTTAGATATCTAAAAGGGTGTCATAAGGAGGAGGAAGAAAACTTGTTCATCTTGGCCTCTGAGGATAGAACAAGAAGCAATGGGCTTAAACTGCAGCAAAGGAGATTTAGGTTGGACATTAGGAAAAAGTTCCTAACTGTCAGGGTAGTCAGACACTGGAATAAATTGCCCAGGGAGGTTGTGGAATCTCCATCTCTGGAGATATTTAAGAGTAGGTTAGATAAATGTCTATCAGGGATGGTCTAGACAGTATTTGGTCCTGCCATGAGGGCAGGGGATTGGACTCAATGACCTCTCGAGGTCCCTTCCAGTCCTAGTATTCTATGATTCTATGATTCTATGCTGCCGGTGCTTAGGAAAACATAGCCATTCTTTAATGTTAAAAAGTGTGGGCTTTTTTAAAGGCAAATGTTCATGATTAAAGGATGATTTTTCAGGATGAAAGAGAGAGTGCTTATAGAGATCCCGGTTACAATGGTAAGTTTTAATGCGTTTCATAATACGCTTATAGACATTTGGCCAAAGTCAATTAAAAGTGGTATGGAGTTCTACGTCCCTTCTAACTTAGATTTGGTAATATATATTTTTGCCATGAAGAAATGATATCTGTGCTATGAAAGTCTAGGAATTACAGTTTATCTATAATGTGCTTACTGGACTCTAGTTTGTTGCATCTGAAAGAAAACTAATTCCTACACAGTCTGGGAAGGATGACAGCTGGATCATTTTATTCTGTTTAATCAAGCAGAGTCCAAGCTGGAAGTAAAAGATGACAAAACTGCTAATTATTGCTTTTGTGAAGTAGTGGCAAAGCTGTATAGCAAAAGCTTGTCTCTCTCACAAACAGAAGTTGATCCTCTGTAATTCTTGGTTAGTTAATAAGTCTTGAATACTTGTTCAACTTTAAGAACATGATCTGAGTAGCCCTATTGATCTAAACTGAGGCTGCTCCTGGGCTTGAGCTTCTTCCCACTGCAAAGCTCATATTGACTTTAATGGATCAGGACCATGCCCCCTTGTGCATCAAGTTAAGCATGTCCATAAATCTTTACAGGATCAGCATTTTGCTTTGCAACTGCTCCAAATACAGTATCGCTCTCATGTGGGCTAGCTGTCAATTAAGCTGTGCCCCTTCAAATATTTTCCTAATTTAAATAACCCCATAGTATGATGTGTTAGACTTGCTTTGTCTGGATGCTAGGAACAACTGATATAAATGTTATGAAATTATCCCTTTGTTGTGAAAATGTGGGTATTGTTTCTTTGATAATGAAGGCAGCTTTATATATTTGAGAGGTTTATTTCTCTTAAGACTCTAGCTCAGTCATTCTGAGATAAACATAACCTCATACTGACCCTGTCTAGTGGTTGCCTGTTGTAGATCAGACATTTAGTTAATTTATAGCCTTTAAAATCTGCATGCATCATTGCTTTTGGACATTTATTTCAACAGTAGCTGTAGGCTTGGAGGAGGAATATGGCAAAATTGGAAAGATTCTTACTCAGGAATTTATAATAGAATTGGGAATCAAAAGAGCAGAAGCTTGCTAAAAACTGGAGATGGAGAAAAAAGACAAACATTCTAAAAGGTCTTGCTATCAGAGTGTAAAATTTGAAAACTTATCACTAGAGTTATCCTAGTCATAATGTTCACATTTCTTAAATATATGTGCAGTGTTTAAAAAAGCAGATATAAATGCATTTGGTTCTGTTGTTTCTGTAATAGTTGCAAGCCAGGAAAAGCAAATTCTGTATTTATGACACATTGGTAATACTGAACTGAATAGCCAAGAAAATGCTTCATTTCCAATGCTGCTGGAACAATTTGTACAATGGGGGTGCTGAAAACCATTGAACCAAACTGTAAACCTTGTGTATGATGGAAACCCTACCTGAAGTTCCAGCATGGATGTTGTTTTCTTAAAGTTTTAAGAATGAAATAGAATATAGGCATATTCTTTAACCATTTGTGACACCAGGGATATTTTATTTTATTGTAATTATGTCCAAAATATAATATGTCCTTATTATAGTTGTCCTTACTCCCATGAACATTGAATCTCATATCTCTCATCCACAAAAACAAACAAACATAAACAAACCAACAAAAGAGGAAGTGGTTTAACCTCTGCAATTGATCCATGATACCTAGCAAATTTACTTTTCTTTGTGATATGTACCACATCCTAAGCCATATTTCTTCTGAGGTATAATCTTATACAGACACTGAATAAGAGTAACCTGCTTTATTGTATAAGGTGGAAGTTGTCACCGTGCTAAAAGCACCACAGCTGAGGCATCAGTGCAAAGGCCTTGCTCCACTCAGCTCAGTGAAACTACTTGGGCTTAGGATAAAAACACCACTATCATCCATGTTATATAACATCGGAGTTATTTTTATTGGGTCCTAACCCCTTATCTGCTTTATATATATATTGAACAGGAGTGATAAGATGGTAGCTTGCAAGCCACATGAAGGGATACCTGAAGCAGAGAGGAAACTGAGCAGCACAACCCTCTGGAATATAAATAGAAAGGAACAAAGCCATTCTGAAGCAATTTCACTAATGCCCACATCATACTACCTATTTCTCGTCTCATGGACTAGGAGCTCAAACTTGCCCTTTTCTTCAGTATGACTATTAACATACTTAAATTTAAACAAGTATTTTAAGTACTTTTTTGGACCAGAGCAAGAGTACTCAACACCTGACTTTAAATTGTCAAATGAATTCAAGCCATCAGTATGGATAACTTGTTTGAATCTATTGGTAGGATTAGTACTTTCTGCATGCAATAGGCTTCCTCCTATGCCTTCAACATGAAACTTAAATATCTATTGATGCCAGACACGAATCTTCTATCACTGTCATTCTGTCATTCCTCCATTTTGTGGGCATTGTAGTGGTATCTATGTTGGTCCATTTCCAGATCTGAGGAAGAGCTCTGTGTGGCTTTCACCCAGCAGAATTTGATCCATAAAAGATATTACCTCATTCACCCTGTCTCTCTATTCCCCTGGGGAATGTCTATACTATAGGATAAGGTCCAATTAAAATACATGAATTGCATAGCTGAAGTCAAAGTACCTTAACTCAACTTCTGGCGCTGTCCACACTGCAGGAAATCGAGGGAGAACAGTCTCCCTTCAACTTCCCTTACTCCTCATGAAAGCAAGAATACCGGCATCAACCAGAGTGCCCCTCTTAGTTAAAATTAGCATGCCTTCACTAGACCCGCTAATTTGAACCCTGGAAGATTGACAGCGGCAGCTTTGATCTTCTCTGTAGTGTAGACATACACTTTTCACAGGCCATCAGTAGACTAGAAAGTAGAGCCAGAGAGGTAAAGAATGATCCATAAAAACTCAACAGACTCCAACAAGCCTTAAGGAAAACTCTAAAGATAACAGTTGGATCATTTGCCTTATAGATTCTCCAAAAAATTTCTGTCGCAGGATATACAGATACATTTTGATTTTGTTAGTAATATGTGATAAATAATGGTTACATACATACAGAACTACTGAGAGGCTGAACTGTTAGGGTGTCTCTGGCTATAGCTACACTGCCGGTTTTTTCCGGAAGAAGGTATGCAAATCGCTCTCGCATTTGCATATCTTCTTCCAATTCTTTTTGCGGAAGAGGTTTTTCTGATATTTGGCCCTGTGTAGATGTGGCCAAATGTTGGGAAAAACCCCTCTTTCGCAAGACCCCTTATGACTCATAAGTCGAGGTTTACAAGGTCTCGTGAAAGAGGATTTTTTTCCAACATTTGGTCCCATCTACACTGGGCCAAATATTGGAAAAACCTCTTCTGCAAAAATAATCAGAAGAAGATATGCAAATGTAAGCTCGATTTGCATATCATCGTCTGAAAAAAAAAATGGCAGTGTAGCTATAGCCTCAGAGTGGATTGGGGCGTGAGATCATTTGAGGAGTGGTATAAAAGCTTCTATTCCCTGTGTATGTTGTAATTTTAAATGTGTAACAAGACAATCTGTCATCTTTCTCAAAGACCATAGTTAAACACACACACAGAGTCTGGATGGATATTTAAGATTATATGTATTAACATACCCAACTCCTATTATAAATCATTATAAAAATTAACAGCTTTATAAAAATAAAATGTGAAGAATGCCATTACAGATTACATGGGCCTCATGAGATATATCCTATGAATTGTTTTTTCCTTTCAAGTAAAACAAATGTCTGTGAATATTAAGCAATTTTGGAGATGCAGTACCACCTATCTGCTCAGAGAACACATAATAAGGAGACTATTCTCCCCTCACTGCATATTTTTATTCCCCTTTGGTGCTGGTGTGATTTATGGGCATACATTAATGTGTGGCTATGGGTAAAATGTGCTTAGGGTCCAGACTTTAAAAGGTACTTTGGTGTTTCTCCAATTGCAATGCATAGCTGTCTCAGGACCCTAAGTCTCATTTTCAAGTGTGATTTAGACACTTCAAAGTCTAAAGGCTTTATCTGTGCTACAGAGGCTCTTCAAGCATAGCCTCTCAGCATGTGCAGAATACACCAACAGAAGGCATTTTTCTGTTGCTGCAGGAAAACCCCTCCCCAAACAATGTTTGCTATGCTGATAGAAGCACTCTTCTGTTGGCAAAGTTGCATCTACACTGGGAGTTTTGTCAGAATAACTGTTTCTCGAAGTTGTGTGAGGAATTTTTTTCTCTCCTTTAACCAACATAGCTATGCCAGTGTATGTTTTAAGTGCAGCTTGACTTAAGTTTCATTGAAAGTCATTGGGACTTAGAAATCTAAGTCCCTTAAGTACTTTTTGAAAATGGGACATAAGGCTCCTGAGACTCAACTTTCACTTAAACTTTAGGTTGACTTAATTATGTTGCGCATGATTGTGAAAAAAAATCACACCCCAGAGAGAGACGATTTTGTTGACCAAAGCTCTTGTATAAACATTGTTAAGTCAACAGAAGAATGTTTCCATCTAGCTACTGCCTCTCAAAGGACAGAAAAATCCCTTCTGTTGTTGCAGTAAATGTCCACGCTACAGCTTTATGGCAGCATAGCTCAGCACTGCAAATCTGTTGTTGTGACACTTGCATATAGAGTGCTGTGGGTCACTCAGGTGCTTTGATAATGTTATCATAGATAGAAAATTTGCAGAGAAAATTTGCAATTTTCATTTTTAAAGTTACTGAATTTATAATTTAATAGCTAGATACTATGGTAGATCTAAAGACACATATACAGTACTAACAACCATAGGCAAAGGTACACATATCTGTGCTATCCATCTGTACTAAGACTGGTTACTTAAAAAGGTGGTGGGTCACTGATAACTCACACCATTTTCAGAATACTTTGTGTTGGTATAGATGGGAGACTGCTGCTTTCATCACCAATACAGAAAAATTCTTTCGATGTCAGAGGACAAGACTCAAGGTTTTTTTTTTTTTTTTTTTTGGTAACTCAGCAGAAAACTGACATCCTAGGCTATGCTAGCACTTGTCTTTTTTTTTAAGCATTGTTGAAAGGGAGTGTCTATTGCAGACAATTGTTGACACCAAAAACCTTTCTACTACATAGAGTTCTGGTGAGTGGGGGTTCATTAGTTGGGCCAACTTCTGTTGTACCTTTCTAGTTATAGTGTGGCCTCTTTCCTACAAAAACTGCTGTTGTACAATTTAAGTGAGATTTCTCTGGACCATTAATTTGCTCACAGAGTTTCTGCTCTTTGAAATTACATAATCAATTGAGCTGCCCATAAATCATAAGATGAAGAACCACCACTGAGACTGACGTTAGTGCTATGTATCTTAGTCAAGTGTATTAGAGCAGTATGAAGTAGATATAGTAAGATAATCTGAGAAGATAAAACACAGAGGATCCTAACCTTATTAAAACATGTCCCCAAATAATAGTTGTTTGCTATTGGCTTAAGTGGAGAAAGTTTTAAAGTACCTAATTCAACACTTACGGGAATTAAGCGTGAAAGATATATACTGATAATTTCTTCACTTAATAAAAATGTTAATTTACATGCAAAACTGAAATGCTTTCAGTGACATAAACTGCTTTCATAACCTAATTACAAGGAAAAAATCATATATTTTATTCAAGTATGTAGTGCCACAACACAATTTCCCAGGAACTAGCAAACTGGATTGGAACTCCTAAAAGTAAAGGAATCAGATGGGAAGGCATTATAGGATGAGAGAAGAGACTTCCAAGTTTCATATTGCAAATAATAGAAATAAGTAAAGTTCTATATAAGTCTTATCTATATGTGGAGTTAGTCTGGAGGAGTTATCCCTGGTGAATGCTCTTATTCCAGAATAAGAGAGCTTTATTCCAAATTATCTTAATCAATTTCTGAAGTAAACTAAGTCAGAATGAGTCACTCTCATCATACATATAGTAGCCCAGTGTCTGAGAGTCTGTAATGCCGAAATGCTGGCTGTTCCCTCTGGGGGGCGCTGTTGCCTGAAATGCTGGCTGTTGCCTCTGGGCGGCGCTGTTGCTTGAAATGCTGGCTGTTCCCTCTGGGCGGCCCGTGCTGCATGGGGAATGCGGGGCCCAAACGGCCGCTTGCTCTGCTTACTCCCCCACGGCGCCCTGGCGCAGAAGTCAGCCGAGCGCCACGGTGGAAGGGGAAGGGGGTGGGGCAGTGACGTGCGGCGTGACAGCGGCTCCAGGCCCTGCCCCCTGGCTGTGAACGTCACCGCCCCGCCCGGCCCCCCTCTGCCTCCCGCCATGGCGCTCAGCTGACTTCTGCGCCACTTAGCCGGGCCGCCACTTGGGAGCAAGTGGCGCAAGCGACCGTTTGGCCTCTGCGCTCCCCATGCAGCACGGGGAGTGTGGAGCCCAAACGGCCGTTTGGGCTCCACGGTCCCCTGAGTGAGAGGCAGGAGGGGGAGAAGAAGAGAAAGAGAGAGACAGAGAGAGAGGCAGGAGGCAGAGGAGAGCTCAGAGAGAGACGGGGGGAGGCAGTAGGAGGAGGAGAGAGAGAGAGAGAGAGAGACGGAAGGCTCAGGAGAGAAGACCGATGTGGAGGAGAGACCTGAAAATCCCGTCTTATGACGGGCTAATTGGCTAGTTCCAGAATAAGAGTATCCATATATGGAGTTGGCTAGTTCCAGAATAAGAGTATCCATATATGGATATATATATCCATATATAGAAGGCCCTGGCTCCTCTGACATTATTCTGCAGCATTGTACTGTGGGTACACTACTGCATGGTATCTTAGCCCTTTACCCACCACATCCTTCCTCCTGAGGTGCTGTAAACAGAAGCCAGGCTGAACTGGGTGACCACATCAGGCTTCAGATTCCACCTGAAGTTTTGATCCCAGTGGCTCAGGATGGACATTTAAGAGGAAAAAGAGGAAAAGTATAGTTACAAGGAAGGAGGACATTTTTCTGTAGTTGCCATAGGACCTCCAAACCTGAAAGAATTTCTTCCCTTCTTTGTGTTTTCAATATCCCTAGTGTATCCAAAAACAGGCTGATCAAGTGTCAGGCATGTATACATGGGTTCTTACGTATATCTCTGAAATGTCTGCTGGAAGGTAGTTGCCTCAGCGATGTTGTCTAGGACACTATCTGCCTCAAGATCAATGTTTTAGGGCCCTGTAACTTACTATGTAGAGCCCTTGAATTTGGTCATGTGTGTTTGATCTTTTATTTAAATTTTCAGTTATGATGGCCCCACCCTTCAAAGTGCCGGAACTTTTTTGGGAGATTGTTCCTCAGAGGGAGAGAGGAAGGAAGGAAGGATTTCCCATTCCTTCAAGATTTGATTCCAGATTACCATAAACTTGCCATTTCTGTCCCCCTTCACCCATAGGAGTATTACATAGATCTGCTCTGCCCTGTCATTTATATTTCTCCTCCTATCTGGGGTCCCTTAATAAGGAAAAGTGTATTGACCAACTCCTGCACTCCTAAATGGATCACAGGCCTTGAGGAATCCTTTTTAGGTGCTTAACATAGGATGTAAATGTTGTATAGACCTGCATGGACTCTGTAGACAAGGTTCAGTTTCACCTTATGTGAACATTGTGATAGACATTACATTAATTGCAAGTATAAGGCTGGAGGAGGAGAGGTGCTGTTATTCACGAAAGAGTAGTTCTGTATGTTAATTTAACTTAAAGGTATAAATAAATGGTGTTATATTAGATAGCAAACATACTAACTGCAACATTTTAGTCCAATGCTCATCTAAGCTTAAATCTTGTGCTGAGTTCTGTGAAGACAAATTTCTGCACCTGCACAAAACCTCATGAAAGTCCTGATCCTGACCCATTAAAGTCAATGGAAGTTTTGCTACAGTCATCAGTGTGCTGAGGACCAATCTGTATGTCAAGAATTCCACTCATGCAGAGTTCAGTACAGGATCACGGTCTCACTGTCCCTTTTTCTTGAATATTCAGAACCACCCTCTCTTCAACCTGGTAAATTTGTGAATACTATGAGGCTTTAAAAGAGACAAATGCTTGATTTAATAGATCAATGACTTATTGCTTTGTACATTTCTAGTTAACTCTCTGTAATAAGCAGAGTCATGAGGATTTTTCAACTATATGTAAGTAGAAAACACACACACATGAAAAATCTGTAATCAAAGGTAGTTATATCATCTGTTGCACTCAACAGATCCTGTTGCCTGATCTTAGAACACTTATGAAATTCCAGTTACCATCTTTAGGGATGACAGGACTTTTTTCCCCAGGATCAGGCCCAGTATTTAATTATTCTTTGACTGGGAACCCTAATGTGCACAGTTGCAACGCTCACACTAGAGGAACTCTTCTATAGTTACAAATGTAGTTAGTAATGCATTTAGCACAGCCACACACACCATCTCCATACCATATACTCACACCATTCCTCCTAGAACAACCTGAGGTGTTAGCCATCATCTTCCTCATCACCTTTGCCTTCCTCATCATCTCCACTGGTCATAATTCTGGCATGTCTCAAGGACTACATCTTCTTCTCCTGCTGCCCAGGCTAGGAGTCCACTTTTTAAATATGTTATGCTGATGTTGTTATGTTTGATGTATATTCAGTAGGGGATGTTTCCTCTTCTTTTTATTTGTGTTTCCTCACCTTATTCATGGTGAAGTGTCTTTTTCCTATAGGTCTGTATATCATTGATCTCAACTTATTATATACATCAGTTCATTATGATGGGTCTTTTGTGTCTGTCACATTTGTTGTTTCTGTCCTACCCAGTTATTTAATCTGGTCTTAACTGGTTATTTCAGCTTTTTTCCAAATAACGATGTGCCTGCTAAGTTTGAGGATATAGGTGGAAGCTCCTGTGCCATTGAAGGTTGCTTTACCTAGCTGAAAGGTCCCGAATATATCTGCATTGTCTTTGCTATCTGGGTCAAAGGTCCCAGGCAAGTGCATGAAAGCTTTGCCTTAGTTCATCATACAGGATGTGGCCTGTAAATCACTTGTATGACAGCCAAACTGCAAATATAAACCTACTGTAAATTATTATAATAAACATATAATCAAACCTTAAGGAAATTAACTAATAAATCTATATATCTATAGGCAAGCAACCAGGTTAGCCCTATAGGCTGCATCCAATTTTACAGCTCAATAGAGAAAATGGCCTCCCCCCTCAACCCCCAAGTGATAAATATAGCTCTCATAAACAGAGGTGCTGGAATAATGTTTATAGTAGGGGTTCTGAAAGCCTATCAACCAAATGTAAATCTGGTACATAATGGAAACTACTTCAGGCCAGTGAGAGTAGTAATAACCCCTCCCCCGCCACACACACACTAGTGCTTAGCTTCCCCCCCCCCCCCAAAAAAAAAATTATTTTGCTTTCTGCTTTCTGAATTTCTCCAAATTAAATCTCTAAAGTATTTCTTTCTGTTTACAAAGTCTTTTTTTTTTTTTAAATGTCAGGCCAGATTTTCCTTGGCATTGTGCAGGGCATTACAAACTGTGCCTTCCCTATACCAGTAGAACCATAGACATTGGTGTAAGGGATGATTCACTCCAAAGGGCAGTTTTTGCATAGTATCACTAAAGAGTGTTTCTGAAATTGTGTAGAGGGGTGGTTTTGTTTTGAAGCCAGCCATTTCAGCACATGTTCTGCTGCAGTTTCAAAGCCCAAACATAGCATGTTGGAGTATACCACATTCTGCTTCTGTGAAGCATCTGAGCACAATGTTTTATGTGAGCTAAATAAAGCCATTTTCATCCCAGAGTGCCGAGTCCCCTTTAACAAAAATTCTGGTAGTACAGAGTGCTTCTTGACAACTCTCATTTATTGTCTGCGTTTACTCTGAATATGATCAGTTTGCCTCCTTCCTTCGTAGATAAGCTTCTCTTCTCTTTGCCACCAACATTGTGACTAGAGCCACCTCTGTGATTAGACTTTATACATTTTCATCTGCATGCAGGGCTTCTTTCTATCTAGAGCTACACTGTTGCTATTATGTATTTTCACCATGCTCCATTTTCTCTGATAATAAGATGCTTGTAAAAATGTTACAGGACTGATGAAGTACATGGACTTTAGAAATCAAAGATTTAAATCTGATTTCCTCAGTTTGACAAGTTTTGCTTACACAGAACACTCATTTTTCTGTGTATTTATAATCAATGACAAGTTTTGGGTTTTGAGACTCCTTTTATTATCACTATTGCAGCTCCAAATAAGGAGCTGAAACTGCAGCATATTGGAAAGAAACAGACTGAATTTAGTTAATTTTTCCAGTCTGTCCACAGAAGCATACATTTAGTATTAAAGGGGTATTTTGTATTCAATAGCTTTATGTAGCAGAAACAAATGTGCAAAACACATGGCATTGTTTTTCACAGACCCTAAAATCTGTTTTAATATTGCCATCTAACACAATTTATTACCTCAGTTTTAAAAGATATTTTAATTCTTAACCACTTAAGTAAACGCCATTCCTTGAGAGCTGCAGTTCATGGTGAATTTATTGCAGCTTTAGCTGTTTTGTGGGAGTCAGTCACTTACGCTTTGTATTGCTGGGAAATTGGGAATTGGAAATCACATGGTACAAAATTTTAAGGGAAACGGTTAATAAGCAATTTGTTTTGCATGTGAGGAGGCAGTAAACTATGCTTCTGCATTCATTCATGCTGGATGCCTTCACATGTCACCTATGTGACAAGGGAGAGGTTTGAAACAAATTTAAAAAAACACTGTTTTTCAATGGAATTCAGTATTTAAGGAAGAAAATCTCTCTCCCGCTCTCCCCCAGGGCAGGTGAGAGTAAAAGCTACATGACCACAGAAAGATAAGTGGGGGTGTAAGAGAGACCATGTCAAGCACCATGTGCTGCGATTGCAGCATATGTCACTACACTGACACGGACTCCTGAAAAAGTCAGCTCCTTGAGCAGCAGTGTCTGAATCTCAGAAGTGGCTTAGAGAAGTGAGACAAAGTGGCATTAAGGTACAAACTTGCTGCAGGAATTCAAGGTGAGGAAGGAATGTAGAATCAGGCCCTAAGAGAAAACAATAGGAAACAAGGAGACAACAAGAGAGAATCCAAAGCCTTTTCCATGTGTGTCAGGTTGCTAGCTTCATTTAGGTGGAGAAGCTCTTCAGCAGCAGGAAAATGGCCACAGACATTCTAATTTACTCAGCTAAAAATCTTTTGAGAATGTTGGGACACTTGCCAGATCAAAGATTGTGACACCCACTACAGCCTGGACTCTCCCCTTTCCAGCTCAGCTCCCCTGGCAGATGCAGAAGGGGCTGGAACTCTTTGTTGTCACTGCTGATATAAAACTCTCCCTGTTATGTGCCAAGGAGTTTGTGGGTGGTTTAGGAGGGCTAAGAGCTTTGGAGGAGGCTATATTTTTTTTCTCTGGTTAGAATTTTCAATCTTGTTCTTCAGAAGTGGGTCATTACCAGAAGCATCCTGTCTCCATTCTTCTGTCAGGATTAAACTTTTATTTATCTCTTCAGGGTTTTGAAAATCAACCCAGAGTAAATGACCTTGTGTGTTCCCTTTATAGAGACCCCACACTAACTTGATGGTTACGTAAGATTGAAGTAG
Organism: Rafetus swinhoei; assembly: GCA_019425775.1. Classification (NCBI taxonomy): domain Eukaryota; kingdom Metazoa; phylum Chordata; order Testudines; family Trionychidae; genus Rafetus; species Rafetus swinhoei. Next base: position 33,739,829 of record CM033443.1, on the reverse strand, counting down.
TGAAATATCTTGGTGCTGGCAGGCCCGCAGACTGGGGTGGGAGGGGGGAACTGTCCTGGGACCCGGTGATTGACAAGGGCCCAGGGCTCCTGGGCTGCTGCTACTGTGGCAGTGGTGATGCCTGAAGCCCCAGGCACTTAAAATCACATCCAGAGCACCACGTGGCCTGCTCCAGGTGGCTCTGAAGGCTGACGGGGTGGTGGGGTGGTGTACTCTGGCCAGTGCTGAGGGCTGGCTGACACCTGGCCCCACCCCTACTTCCTCAGGCCATGCCCCTTCCAAAGCATGGAACTCCCCCACACACACCTTACCTAGGGAGCTGGTATGGCTGTTGGCTCCCCTGGGTGCTGGCCTTCTGCATAAGGAATCTTTTACTCCCCACCCCCAAGAATAAGCCTCAAAAGTATGCCAAGATTCTACAGGCATTGAAATCAATGGCAAAGTTTCCTTTGAATTCTGAAGTGCAGGATCAGCTTATGGAGATGCTCAGGGAGCTGACCATAGCTGATTCCAAGCAAGGCAGAGGTTATGCTGAGCAGAACACCTTGTGGCACTTGCAGCCATGGTGCATTTTTCTTTAGTTGAAGATACAATCTCACCGATGCTTAACTAAGTCTACAGCTGGCGTGCACCTGCATTCCTTGCTGACACTGAGCTCTCACTAGCAGCGTCTGGGATTAAAGTTTTCCATGATCTTTGCTAGGAGTCTGAGTCCAATCTTGACAATAACCCAGCCTCAGACAATAACCCAACCTCAGTAAGACACATCTTCCTCATTTCCTAGCTGACATACAGCGATGCACTGGACTTGGGTGTGAAACCAGCCCTGAGGTATCTCCAACTTGTAAAGAATGCAGCAGCACATCTTGACAGCTTGGGCTACTATAAGCACCTCTGCTCTGACCTCTAAGCTGGCTTCCTGTAGAATATCAAGTCAGTTTGTCTGTTCTTCAGCTCTATAGTTTGTTCCCAGGTTACCTAAATGATCACCTGAAGCTCTACGATGATTACTTACGTTGACAACTTTGCTCCTCAGACACAGTGGAGTTATTCACTGGAAGGTAAAGTTCATCTTTGCATGAACCAGAGCTTCTTTGGGGACTGAAGATCAGCTCAAACGTGATCACTTTCTGTTCCAAGTGCAAAGCACACTCCTCTGACCCTGCCTTCAATAGCACAGACATAAAATAACTTTCAAAGAAAAATCATTTCATTTTCCTGTTGAAGAGGAAATAATGGGAAAAGAGAGAATGATGTGACGTGCTAGTCATATTATTCAATGCCCTTCTGGAAGTTGCTCCAATAATGAGACAATGAGTGGGATGAGAACATGAAAAACAGAATGGAATTCTCATGTATTGTCCTTTTGCCACATTAACACAAATATAACTTACTGTTAATGTAGCTGAAGCAGCACCACAGCAGCCAACCCTTTTGAGCTCTTCCAAATCTTACACTTTCACCCTGTTCTGTGGTGTGTCTAATGGACATCTACTCATTTGTGAAACAATTAGAGTAATGTTGGGAATTGCTAATGTGGAGACTGATCTTAGAATGAAAAATCAAAGTGTGATAGCTGTTCCAAACAAGACAATCTAATTATCTAAAAATAATGCCCAATGCCTTCATTCACCATTTATTTATTTACACAGCAACCTCCTTTCTAAATCCTTCCTTGTTTAGGATCCATCAGGATTGAAGAGTTAAGTGCCAGTGAATATGTGTATTATACACATACATTTATATTGGGAACATCTGGGAATTAAGACTATGTATTTGAGAAAATATACAGTAGATTCCAGCTGTGTTAGAATGCTTTGTAGGACATAAGACAAAACAGGTACTAAACATAAAATGAGGATTATTTTATCAAATCAGAAATACCATTAGTCCATTGAATATAGAGAAATTAATTGAAAGAGTTTATCATCTTTTATTTTAAAGGGCCTTTTTTTCTGATTTATTGAGCTGAAGACAGAAATTTCTAATGCTGTAGAAAGAGCTCTGGGCCCTGGTCTATGTTAGGGAGTTATTTTTAAATGACTTCCCTTATTTTGAAGTAACAAGTGGAGTGTCCACACTACCAAGCCTGTTATTCTGAATAATGGGCAGGTTATTTCAAAATAATAACTCTTGCTTTCCATGAGGAATAATGCTTATTTTGGAGTAGTTATTTCAAAGCAGCAGTAGTGTGGACGCTCCAGCAATGCTATTTCAAAATAACTACTCCCCAGAGACATTCAAAATAATTACTCCCCAGTGCTTCCTGGGGCTCTAAGTCAAAGTAGTGCATCCACATTAAGGGAAACTGCCTCAGGCTGTGTCTAGACTGCATTGCTTTTCCAGGATACCCCAGCTGACCCCAGGTTCTGGGGAAATGCTGCTCGGAACCCGTGGTTAGCTGGGGAGTCCCCATCTGATCCAGGGCTCCATGGGTGCTTCAGCATTTTAAAGGGGCAGCGCTGCACAGCTGAGCTGCGGATCAGATGTGCGGTAGCTGCCCCTTTGAAATGCTGCCTGGGGGTTTCAAAGTGGCAGCACTGCACAGCTGATCCCCGGCTCAGCTGTGCAGTGCTGCCGCTTTGAAGTACCTCTCCCCACCTCCCCTTTGCTGCCTCTATCTCATAGAGTCAACTAGTCCTTAACATCCTTATGATAGATATCAGAGGCAGCAGCGCAGGGAACGGGGGAGGCAGCCATGAAGCAGATTCTGTCTGCGGCAGTCCCGAGCTGCTGACGAACAGAGGCTTCTTTGCATCCCATGGAGCAGCATCCTACTCCATGGCAGCAGCCCCTGTCCATGGGGGGTTGTAGCTTCCCATGGACAGAGGCTGCTCCACGTCCGTGGGGGTCCAGGCTCCCCGCAGACATGGGCTGCTGCCATGGAGCAGCCTCTGTCCGTGGGGAGCTCGGCCCCCCCGTTGTCAGGTGCTGCTGCCACCCTACACTGCTGCCTCTGTATCAGTAGGCAGCCAGTCTGTGCATGGAGCTGGTTTTTAAACTGGCTTCCCTTGCGGACTGGCTCCTGCCTGCCACCCTGTGATGCCGTCCCCATGTGGGGCAGAATAAGAGTCTATATAAGCCTTACTTCCCTTTGGGTTAGGATAGGGTTCAAGTATTCTCCTCAGCAGGTGTTGGCTTTCTTCCCTGGCAGTGTCTGCAGGTGGCAAATTGTCCCATAGTTATTGGTTCTATTGCCAAAAGCCTTGCAGGCGCAAACCATCTATGGCCATCCTTCCCCACCCTGCCACCAACAGACCTCTTTTTATATGAGTTCTCACTTGGAGCACGTGCTGCCTCTTTTTATATGAGTTCACACTTGGAGCATGTGCAGCAGGGAAGAGGAGCATGGCCTCCTGTGCCCACATTGATTGGTCTGTGCCTGGTGGCTAGTGTTCACTCCAAGATGAGCACGTAGGCATCTGTCCAAGAGAGATTCGGGTGCTGCCCAGATGATTAGTACGATACCCACAGCCACTCACAGCTGACACCATGTGTTTCTACTGATGGTGAGCATCTGGAATTGCCTTGGTGCACATAACAAAATGTATTCAGCACATGGATGGACAAAAATTAGAGGGAACCCTGCTGGTGGTCATATGTGGGGTAGGTACACATTATCACATACCCTACCCTTATGTCTGTGCCAGATGACATTTCCTCTGCTCCTTCTCCCCCGCACTCCTCCCCCAGAAATCTGCAAAACCCACTTTTGCCCACGAAAGCTCATACATATATTTGTTAGACTCTAAGGAGTACCACAGACTAACACAGCTACCCCTCTCAAGACTTGAATCAGTTGGTGTATTTGATGCTGCTATCCTTCCTTAAGCTCCTGTCCAATGTCAACCGTTATGGGGGGGTATGATGTGACTGGCATCAGTTCATGGTCAGCTTGGTAAGGAGCTATTAGCATGCCCTCTTGGGCCTTCCCAGTTTTTAAGAGGTTGATGTGGTGAACTTGGTTCTCACACTGTTCAGGTAACTGGATCTTGTAATTGTCTGGAAATACCCTTCAGACCACTGTGATCAGCTCCTGCCATATGGCTAGCAGCTTAGACTTGGATGAGAAGGATAACAGTAAGACACCCTACCCAGTTACACCTACGCATTTCCATAGCATTGTAGTTCCAAAACAAAGTACAGAGCCAAGAGTACTTCAAAGGGTCTTATGTCCATCTTTTTTTCAGGGAAAGCTCTTAAATGTGTCCATAAGAACGTATTTCCTGAACTGGAGCCTGTAGAGGAGAGATTTATGTGTGTTAGTTTTTGTATATACCAGATACCGCTTGGTTTACCTGTAATATTATCCTGTCTGAATGCACACAGTTACATACAAGGTTATGAGAGGGGAAGCAAACAGCAACAGAAAAAATGATGTGATAAAGTGCTATCATTGGGAATAACATGGGTCCTTGTGAAAATTAAGTGGAAAAGACCTCCAGCCTGGCACCTGCTCATCTGGCAAAGTTTACTCTTACTGGGCCAAACCTAGACTCAAAGCTTATGCTAAACCTTAAAGATCTCAACCTAGGAAGCAGGTGGAGGGTAAGTGGGCTGTCAGCATGCTGATAGAGAGAGAAAGCCAAAGAGAATGTCACAGAGAACACTGCAGAAGCTATTCTCTCTGTCCCAGACACAGATGGTGTTATCTGGGTTCTGGAATGTGGAGAAACTCTCAAAAGCTGATGGGAAAGATTAAGGGTTAGGGAAGGGGAAATATAGGTCTAAGCCTTCATTTTTTTTACCATTTGGTGTGCATGCTATAATACTGGGTGGATAAATCATGCTTTGCTTTGAAACTGGTTTTTGAGATATTTAATCAACTGTTTCTATTGCCTTCTGGAGTGAAAGGACTTACAAATGTCCATCCTGTGGGGCCTGTCGTGCTTGCATGGCTAGGAAAAGGGGGCCTAGAAAGCCAGACCCAGAGTTACTGAATCATGTGGTTACATCCTTGAGGCACGGACAGAAGCCAGGCCTCAGTTCACCAGAGGGATGCCTTGTAACTGTGATGGAGGCCAAGACAGGAACTGAACCCAGAGATCCTGACTTCCAGTTTTCTACAGCAGCACCAAGACCATCCTCTCTCTCTCTTTTGTGAAGCAAGAGACTAGAAGTCATGCCACTTAGCCACAAGAAAGCGTGTTTGTTGGGGTGTATGTGTGTGTGGGGGGGTGGGGAGTAGCAAGGGATCAGTACTGTATGAAGCCCCGATTCAGTAATATGTGACACATGGACAGACTGCAGCACCTGCACAGAACTCCAGTCATTTAGGGAATCCCTTGCTGTTGAAGGAGTCTATTCACAAGCTGCATGTTGCAAGACTGGGACCTTGTTCATTTATCAGTCAACTTTGACATAAAAATAAATGCACCATAAGTGATAGTGTTGCAGAGCCTGTAAAATTATGCAGTAGGTTAAGTGCATGCCAAGTTATGTGCAATTGCTTTGTGTTTTTGTTGAGTGTGTTGAAAAGTACTGCTGATAAAACTAGTTAAAATCCATAACTTTATATTTCTGCTTTACTTTCTAAACTCATTAGACAAGTTAGATGCTTCCAATACTATTGGCAGTTTGAAGTATTCTGCATGAGGTGAGTGATTATTCCTTCCTAGGTTGTGTTTATCTGCTCTAGTGTCAAAGCTATGTTTTATTGCACTAATGTTTCTTTTATCAGTCACTGTGGGGTGAAATGATCATTGTTGTATAGAGGTACTGTAAAGAAAAGCAGAAAAGTTTATTAAGGACTGATTGAAAAAGAGACATGATACAAGACAACGGATAGTTATTGCCCAAATAGAAGGTTAAAATAAGTAAATACATACATAGCAGCATTTCCTCATTGAAATAACATTTTGGGCCATAACCTCAGCTGGTTATAATTAGAATAGCTCCTTTGAATACAGTAGAGTTGCACTGATTTATGTCATATGAGTATCTACTCCATTATTTTCTTCACCACCGGGCTTTGCTAGTAATGGCATACATGGCATAGCTAACTAATCTGTATTCTGCACACAACTTGACTGGATATTTGAACTAAGGCTGCTGAGTCCCATCAACAATTTGTTTCTGATTATTTGTTTTGAGATAAACAACAGCTAACTCTGCTTATTAAAGGTTACCTATTCTCTATAATAAGTTGACTGTAGGATATTTAGGACTCTTATAATACATAGGAGAGCATATATATTATATTGTTTTATTTTTCTTAAGTGATAGAAGTGTAGCGCCCCCTCTCCACCTGGTTACCTTCTTTAAAGCCAATCTCCTTACAGGTTTTGATGGATAGGTCTGGGTTCTTCTGGATCCCGCCCGCCACCCACTTAACTTTATTTTTTCTGATGGATTTATTTGGCGGTGCCTCCACCCCCCCCTCACTCCTTCCTGGCAGGGTCACCAGGGCAACTTGGGAGAAAAATTCTAGCCCAGGGTAATCCCCATGTATTTGCCAGATAGTTGGAGACTCCCAGAAAATAGCACAAACACATTCACTATAATAAACACAATTATATTAAACAGGAGACAAATAGAACAGAACAGGGTAAAACACTATTTTTAGGGTCACCAGTGCCCAGCAACTGTAAGATCAGTGTCCCGTTGGTACGCGTACTTTGTTGGGGCCCTTGATGACTGTTGACCACAAAATTCTTCTCTGCAGTAGTTTAGCAGTGGGGCTGACTAGGTCCAGTACAGCCCAAAGGACTCACACATGGGAGAAGACAGTAAATCCCTCCATAGGTTTAATATGCTGCAGGTAATAAAATCCCCAAACAAATTCCCTGATTTACTAACTAAAAATTGGTGCACTCACACACTCCATGAATGAGCCTCAGGTTGAGAGATGACTCAGTCACTGCAAATGGGTGGCTCTCTTCTCGCAGGGATCCTCTTCAGGCAGGAATCAGGCTGCTTCGGTCCCAGAATTTCCCCTCACCGCGAAGGGGTGCAGGGCTCAAGGTGCAAACCACACAACTGCACCAAAATTCAAACTATAACCTCCTAGCCCAGCATTCAGACCCATGCAGCAGCCCTGAACTCGCAGCTAGAGCAGAGCTGACCATGCGGTGACGCCTCTCACCCAGGGAGCTGGAGAGCCAACTCAGCCTGGCTGGGGAAGCCTCCCAGCAAACTCCACAAACTGGGAATCAACAGTGGAGACATAAAACCCAGCTGAGGGATCCTGCCTTTAGGTCCCTAGAGGCTAGTTCTCAGGGGAAACCCTGCATGAAGGCCTGGGGCTTACTAGCTCCCACACAGCAGTCCTCCCCTTGCCCTGGCTGGCTCCAGACTCCCCTCCACAATGGCCTCTCCTTCCCCCTCCTGAACTCCCTGGGAGGGGCATCTCACTCCCTATGGGTGGCCGGGCAGACTCTGACCCTGGTAGGGAGGGGGAGCCAAGGCAAACTCAGAGTGCCTCTCCCTGAGCTGCCAGCAGACAAGGCCCCGGGAATCTAAGTAATCTCCTTGGGGGTTACAGAAGTAATTCAGTTTAGTTCTCATAAAAAGTCTTCTCCACCTTTCCTCTTTTTTTAATCTATTACAACTTGAATATTTCAGGAATGGATTTCTTAATCTCATTGCAAAGCCTTTTTGCTCAAGTATTTGACAATAGGTTGATGGGGAAGGGGGATGGAGAGTAGATTAGTAAATTGTCTGTGGTAGGGGCTTCTTATTGTTATTTGTAGCATTGTCCTATGGTGGAAAAGATGTTGGGGTTAATAACCCTTTTGAAAAAAGTATGTTTTAAGCAGGTAAGGGTAGAGACATGGAGAACAATGGCAATTTTGAGCACTTGGCCTCTATGAAAATCAGGATGCTAACAGGATTTGGGTGCCTAATTTCAGAGATTTACGTTTTTAAAATCTGGTGTAAGTGACTTTCTCAAATTTCATTCAAAGTAAGGTAGCCAAGAGTAGAACCTAACATGTCTGATTCCTAATCCTGGTCTTGAGCACTAACCAGATAATCTCCAAAACTATTTCCAGGATTTTTCAGATTTCCCCAAAGCTTTGTTTTCAGTTTTAGGGCTGGTGTAGAGGAGGTTAATTTAAAAAAAAGAGCATGCATTAAAACAAATAAATAATACTTTACTTCAGTTTGTGTATACTATCATTCTTAACTTTCAATACATTTGTATAAATTCCAATAATTTGATGGTTGATTGACTCAGAATATGTTAATTTACTCCAAAGGGACTTGTATTTTGGCCTTGTTGCATTACATCCTTCCCAACAGAATTGAGCCAATATAGAAACAACTCAAATACTTCATCAGCTCTCAATAATTTGTTCTTATTTTTTATTCTTCTTATGATTGTTATTAAAAATCTTTTTTACATTCAATCTTCTTTCCAGCTATGACTTTGAGAAGCCTTGCATCTGAATGAGCACTTTGAACAGCAAATTGTTAAAAGTGTTGTGGGAACTTAGGTAAAAGCAATACAACAGGCAAAGTCACCACATTATATATATTCAGATACGTTTGGATGACAAAAATAAACAGTGTTTTATATATTTTTCTTGATCATTTATTTTCTAAAAATTATAAAGGGTTTATATTAAGTTGGGACTGTTCATTATTGTTCTTACATTTTCATCACAAACCTGTTGGTATCAGAAGTTTAATGAATGATGTAATAGGAGTAAAGATCATTGTGGGTTGTTTTTATTTTTGGTTTTTGGTTTTGTTTCTCTTTTGCTTTTTGGTTTTTTTACATTTTAATGGCTTCTAATTTGATTTGCTCCAATTTTTTCTAATCTTTACACCATTATTGAAAAGACCTTAGCAAGAACAGCCAGTCCAGTCAAAGGACAGCATAGTTTAAAGTTTGAAATTTTCATGTAACTTCATAGAAATATTCCTGTTAAAAGCCATGGTAAAATCAAAGCATACCTTGTAAACATGATACCTCATTTCAGTAGATGAGTTTAGAATGTTAATATAAACTAGTACACAATTGAATGCTTATTTGTGACAGATAAAGGATACAAAAGTGTGTCACTATTTATCTCTTCTCATGATAAATGTTATGAATTTTTAAGAAGAACAAACTATACAATCTGTTCTTGAGCAAGAGCGCATCCATACTGCTATGTGCTTTTGCACAAGAGAGCATTCACACTGCCATAGCCATCACAGAATGGCCATCAGAGCACCTGTGCTTTTTCCGATAGGAGTTTCTTGCACAAGAAACCCCGTTGTCTGTCCACACATGTCTTTTTGTGCAAGAGCTCTTGAGCAAAAAGGTTTATTCCTCTTAGAAAGAGGAATAACTCTTGCGCAAAAAGCCCTGTCTTCTGACGATCTACTGTACTTTTTCTTGCGCAAAAATGTGCTTGTAGTGTGGATACTCTGTGAGTTTTTGCACAAAAACACTGCAGTGTAGACATAGCCTAAGAGTCCATAGACCTGGAGCCTCACAGTTCCCATTGGCTACGGTTTGCCATTTCCAGCCAAGGGAAGCTGCAGGAAGTGGCGTGGGCAGGGTCACTGCTTTCCGGAGCTCCCCATGTCTGGAAACAGCAAACCACAGCCAATTGGAGCTGTGAGGCTCCATACCTATGGACGCTTAGATATCAAAGCATCTCACAGCCTGCCAGCAGGTTACCCAGGCGGGCCTATGACCCAAATTTAAAAAACCCAGCCTAGGCCTTTTCAACACAAACAAAATTCATAGAATTGTAGAAGATTAGCTATAGAAGATTAGCATTGGAAGAGACCCCAGGAGGCCATCTGGTCCAACCCTTGGCTCAAAACAGGACCAACTCCAACTAAATCATTCCAGGCAGGACTTTGTCAAGCCGGGCCTTAAAAATCTCTAAGAATAGAGTTTCCAACACCTCTGTAGGTAACCCATTACAATTCTTCACTAGCCTCCTACTAAAATAGTTTTTCTTAACATCCAACCTAGACCTCTCCCACTGCAACTTGAGCCCATTGCTTCTTGTTCTGTCATCTCTTTCACTGAGAATAGCCTAATTCAATTTTGTTTGGAGTGCCCCCTCCCCTCCTTCAGATAACTGGAGGTTGCTTTCCACTGGACTCACTCCAATTTGTATTCATCTTTTTCTGTAATGGTGGGCCCAAAACTGGATGCATACTCCAGATGTGGTTTCACTGGTGCTGAACAGAGGGGAATGATCACATCCCTCAATCTGCTGGCAAAGCTTCTTCTAATGCAGCCCAGTATGCTGTTAGCTTTCTTGACAACAAGGACTCACTTTTGATTCTTATCCAGCTTCTCATCAACTGTAATTCCCAGGTCCTTTTCTGCAGATAGTATTTTTGCTTGGGATTCTTCCATCCCAAGTGAAGGACTCTGCTCTGGTCCTTGTTGAACCTCATCTGATTTCTTTTGGTCCAATCCTCCAATTTGTCTAGGTCACTTTGGAGCCTATCATCATTCAATGAAGATGTTGAACAAAACTAGCCCCAGGACTGATTCCTGGGGCCTTTGCTTAATATCAGCTGCCAACTGGATACTGAGATATTGATCACTATCCATTGAATCTGCCGATCTAGCTAGCTTTCTATCCATCTTTACAGTTCATTTGTCCTAAGCCATACTTCTTTAATTTGTTGGCAAGATTACTGTCCAAGACCACATTAAATGCTTTGCTAAAGTTAAGCTATATCATGTGCACCACATTCCCCATATCCACAGATCCAGCTATCTCATCATAAAAGTCAATCAGGTTACTCAGGCATGATATTTGGGCTTGAAAGCTTGTCTCTCTCACCAACGGATGTTGGTTCAGTAATATATATTAACTTCCCCTCTTCTCTCATTTATACTATGTCACACACTTATATGATGGCTGTATACCTGAGACATAGAAGAGGCTTGTTTTGTTATATCCTGGGCAAAAAGAATGGCAGTGATGTCCTGCTGACATAAATTTGGCTTTGATTCAGAACTATTAAAGATTGCTTGTATACACTACATAATTTGGGTAAAAAAATTAGAAACATCTAGGTGTATATTATGTACCTTTTCCCTGTCAAGAAAATATGTTCAGGAAAGAGAAAGTTAATTTGTATCTGAGATTTTTTCACCTATACTGTGTTTTTCTCCTGCTGAAGCCTTCCATTTTCTGTTCTTGCCATGTAATTATATCCCAATGTGGTTAAGAACTGTAGGTGTTCCTTAAAGTGTTTGCCTTTGACTCTGCCTCAGAATCTCCCACATGTATGTCTTATCTCATAACCAGGTCAGATTAAGCTCCTCAATATACACACTGGCACAGCATCAAGCCTTTTAAGCCTTCACTAAGATTTCTTCCCTGGCTGCCGCTATCTTTTCCGTAATAGGTTTGATGTTGGAATGCAGGGTCACCTGCTTGATTTGCAAAGCTCCCTCTTCATCCTCTTCCTTGTGATCATTGATTTAATAGTGTTGTTGTCCAATACTTATAAACGTGGGGAAATTGATTCCTGACCTAGCAATGAGGCCTCTTTGTATCCTTATTTTTTACTGGGCAAGGCAAATATCATTATAAATTTACCTAATGCTTTTAGAGCACGTTTTATCCAATTTATGGAACATTTCTAAAGCACTTTTTTAATCCTTACAACATGAATTTGGAGATAAGGAAGGTGACTATATTACCCTGTGATGAAAACGGGACACCTGGTAAAAATACTCAGTCAAACAAGTTTAATGGCTATCAGAACAATGCAATACAAACATTCTAATTAACGCCAAGTTGACTGCACCCCTGTTTAAAAGAAATACTGCGTAGCTGGAGTCTATTTATTTACCTTTTTCTCTAAGGTTTACATAGGGAGAGGTGTGCGCGCGCGTGCACACACACACACACACACACACACACACACACACTCCCCTACACCTCTCTCACATGAGGAGAAGGGTGGCCAGCTGACCTAACCCAATCCTCTCTGACCACTGCTCTATAAGCTTTATGCCTGGCTGGGCCCCCGGAATGGACCTGCCTCTCCCTGTATCTGGCATCACATTGAGGCAAGAAGCATGAGATGCGTTGGTTCACAGGCTGTCCCTCCTCAGATTCCCATGAGGGTTCACACCAGATCCGAACATGGCCAGTGTCAGCCTTTCAGCACTGTGCAGGAGGGAAGGGATTCCAGCCACAGAGGGTAGAAGTGTAGGGATGACTTGGCCTATTTCTTTTCAGAGGTCATCTTTTTCTCCTTCTCGCCTTCCCCTTACCCCTTACCCCCGTGGCTAGAAGCTGCTTGTCTCTCCCTGCCCATAGAAAGGCAAGTAACACCTCCAAGCTGCTGGTGAGTGACATAACCCAGCCATCTCTACTCCCTTGCCTACAGCATGGGAAAGGGTTAAGCACTAAGGGTTCTTGTGCACCAGGAACCAGGGGAACTTGATTGCAGGGTTTTCAGTAAACCTGGCCAGAGAGGTGGCTCAGCAGGGGAGGGTGCCTAGTGGACAGAGAACCCTTTCACTTCCTGGCGGCAGGATCTAAGGTGGGGGGTGCAAAGAGTGAAGAGGGTGCTAAGCACCCCTGCCGAGGATCCTGCTGTAGAACCTGCAAGGTTGGCTTGTGAACATGTTGGACATAGCTTTCTCCCCTCCCTTCTTTCCCCCCCCCCCACACACACTCCAGAGCTTAGATGACCCAGAGCTGGCACACAGCAGGGACTGAATTGACACACCATAAGGGGGAGCAGCTGGCCTTGCACACTGCATCTTTGCCCTACCACCAGCCTTGTACACTCACGCCCATCGTTAGCCACTGAACCACTCCCCCCCCCCCATGCACTGCTGGTGGGCGAGTGGCTGGTGATCAAGGATATGGCCAGCAGTAGGAACCTCCAGTACTGATGGGAGCACAAAAACAGAAAATACAGGACAAGTTGCTCATTTTTAAGAAAAAAAAAATAGGGACAGCTGCAGGAGGGCTTAAATATGGGACAGTCCCTTTAAAAATGGAACATCTGGTCACCCTAGAGATAAGTGAGTGAGTATTTTCATTTGTTTGGATGTGGGAACTGAGACTATAGGGGTAAGTGCAAACCCAAGACCTGGGTTTCTGGTATTCAGCAGTTCTTGATTGCCAGTGTGCATAGCATTAGATCCCGCCTCTTTCATAGCTGAGACGTTGACCATCATTCTATCCATCCAGTGTTCCTCATGTTAGTGACCCTTGAATAGAAGACTGAGTACTATTAAAAACAAAATGAATAAATGAAGTGTTTAAGCATCCTGGCAGAGGAGCATTGATAAACTCATAGGGATGGCAAAGTAGGAGCCGCAGAATGCAAGAATCTTGGGTCACTGAAGAGTAGAAGAGATAGAGATTAAGGGGAAGATCAATTGCTGGCAATTCCAGTGAACATATATGTTGGGTAATGTACAGTCCTCAGACCCAATAACTCATTGCTTCTATAGAAGGGAAATGTTTTCCGGCAAAGGCTCCTGTTTCACAATATCTCATTGTTCATTGGCTCATGCATATTGATCTTCACTCATTTAGTAAGGGTCATTTTAATCCTGGTATGTATGCTGTGTGGTTGAAGGTGGCTTTTTTTATAATACCTAGGGAACCCAAAATGCTCTATACCCTGAATAACCCTGGAATGCCAGCTCTCTCTAGAGTGAAGGTGACCAGCTATTGGCATACATGGAAGTATAGAGGGTTATTTAGACAGAGAACCAAGGTAAACCACTGCTCTTGAGAAGACATGCTATAGTGTCTCTTTTAATGTGCACTCAGTGCAAACAGGGTCTTTTAATATTCAGTTATCTGAAGGATCTCAACACACTGAGGAAAGTTGATGGATATATTGAATAAGGACTGAACCAGGGCTCTGGGGAGATGAACCCCTATTTCAGGAGGTCTTGTACATTCTAGTTTGGACATTTAGGCCACTAAAATGTCACAAAATTGAAAATCTCCCATACATGGGAAAGCTAGAAGTGACCTTCTATGTAGCTGGAATCAATTACTGATGAAATCTGGCTTCACTGCAGTGATGTACATTACCTAATCTGGTTTTATTTTTGGATTTTAATTTTTATCATAACATGGGTAAGAGTGATTGTCAGAAGAGGAAGTGAGGGCAAATACTAATAATAACAAACACTGAGGGATCAGGCTTTAGTTTGTGGCTATAACTCAGACTTTGTCATGAAGAACTTAACCTCTGTGTGTCTTGGTTTGCTCATGTAAAATAGGGTTGATAATTACGATGTACTTCATAGGGATATTGTGAGGCTTAAATTGCTAATGTTTATACATTTTTATAAGATCTTCTGAAGTGCAGCAGTATAGAAGTACAAATTATTATTTATTTTATTATTTGTGGCTTTTAAAATGGTCCTGAGGTTTATAAAACCTTTAAAATAAAATCTAAAAGTATCCAATAGGTCAGCATTGATGGAAGAAATCCATTGTTGAAACTTTAAGTGGAATCTAATAAAATTGATTAGCTGACTAAGAAGGGCAATAGTGTTTAACTGCATGTTTCTGTAGAAGTGTTTTCCTTAATTTACACAATGTGAATGCCAATTGCAGGATAAGCTGGAGAGTTTGCTTTATTTGAGTAGTAGTATACAACTCATGATTCTGTTCATTTTTTACCAGTTATGCAGAAAACAGAACAGTCAACACTAGAGCCAAGTGAAAACTTGGAGAAATTTTGGTTTGGGTTTTGGTTTGAAACATTAAGAATACATTTACACTGCAACACTATTTTGAAATAACTAGTGCTATTTCAAAATAACAGTCCCTGTCTACCCAGCAGGCAGTTATTTCAAAACAGTGTCAAAATAATGTCAAGCTGGAGGACTTCTTACTCCGACTTCTGTAACCCTCATTGTATGAGGAATAAGCGAAGTCAGAGGAAGTGTGCTCTGTTTTGAAACAAGTGCTACGTAGACACTCCCTTAGTCAGTTTCCCTTCATGGCTTCTCTTTTTTTTTGGAGTGTTGTGTTTTAAAAAATCTATTAAATTTTGTCCTGGTCTACACTTAAAAATTAGATTGGCTGAGATATATGAAGAGTATTTCATCCTAGGTACCATGTTAGACAAACCCTTGGTCTAGACACAGGTAAGTCCATGGAAGAATTCTTGAGAGCTGGGCTAGCTATGTAAACTGCAGTGTCTATAGTATGGTGCTTTGGCAGCACAGCTGCAGAACCAGAGCTGTGCTGCTAAAGCATAGAGATAACTTCATTGGCTTTGACCACTTGCTAACTTGCTTTTTTAATTGAAATTCATGAACAATTCTGAATTGCACTTGGTTTTGAAGCAAGACCATAGATCATTCTGTTCCATATGGAAAAGGGTCTAGCTCTTTACTGACTTGCACCTTGTGTAGTCATATATGTGAATTCAGAATATATCCAGAGAAGCACAATAGAATTTTATGTCCCCTTTGTACTTGTTTTGGTCCTGTATAAACAGTTACACAAGAGGCAGAGCGGTGGACATGCAGGGTACAGTGTATTCCCTTTTGTAGGTAGCTCTAAAAATGGGCAAAGAATGATCCTGCACCACACAACAGCTGAACATCAGTACTGCAGAACAAACCATTTCCAAATGAATGCTGTGTTTATTGGCTTCTTGGAGAATTTGAGCATAAATAATTTAAAAAGCCCAATACCTTTTCAGGCTCTTACAATGACTTACACTTACAATATTCCAACTGCCTATTCATTATCTGATTTTTTGCTGAGATTGGAAGGTTATTTGCATTGCTGTTACCACCTCACCAGGACCTGGAAGTGCTGCATTAAAATCTTGCAAGGTTTTCCATTCCCCTGCCCATTTTCAGGCCAATTTCTAAAGGAAATTACATTGTGTAAGCTTTATGTAAGTATCCACACCACCCAATCTTCCACAGTTTACTCATCACTAAACTATTTCTCTAGCCTGTTAGAACCCCAGCAGGTGTTCTGTATGCTGTGTGTTTTTGACAGTTGTACACTTCTGCAGGTATCCCAATGCCAGGGTATCAAGAATTCATTTTGGCCTCAGTTGCTCAGTTGGAGAATAGGACTCGGCACAACACAGTTGTCTTGTCTGCTACAGTGTGCACACAGTCTCTCTCTCTCATCTCAACCCCTGCAGGAAGACCATTAGTTGTAGGTGAAATCCTACGTGTAGAATTTGTGAAGTGTGTGGTGGGTGGGTGTGAAAATGGCTAAGAACTTAAAAACAAGAATGTAACAGACCGTGAATCCTATTGATGTTTGAATCTGGTGTGGTTTTGAAACAAAAAGCTCTCAACCATGCTTGTAGCTGTTTCCATGGCTTCAGAGTGACACGCAAACAAAGACAATTCTGGAACCTTAGTTTATAGATTACAGAAGCACCTACAGCTATGATCATGATCCTAGCATGTTGGATACTGTGTTGACATGAAGTTAAAGGATAGCCTCTGTCCCAAAGAGCTCATAATTATTACTGGATGAGACAGGCAGATGAAGCACAGAGTCACAAGGGGGCTATGAGGCAGCAGTGAAACAAGCAAGTTTGCATGGTAGGTGGTAATCACTCAGCATGCCTGCATTCACCAAGTTTGAGCCTTGAGAACTTCTACCTTGCCTCTTCCCAACATGGGAGTATATGCTTGCTCACACAGTTCTTCACGATTCTAAGAGAAACTAAAATAGAACATTAGAGCAGCTGGAGAGGAAACACAACATTGGGGTGACGACATAAGAACAATCAGACTCTGCCATGCACTCCTATTTGTCTCCTCTGAATTTAGGATTTACACTGGCTTTCATAATATTTCTATAAATTTGAAAAAAAAAACCCCAAATAGTCTGGTAGCACTTTATAGACTAACAAAACTTGTAGATAGTATCATGAGCTTTCGTGGGCACAGCCCACTTCTTCAGATGACTGTAGTTTTTCCTAGTGATTTCAGCCGTCTCTGACTTCGTAGCCAACTTCCCTCTTTACAGAAGGGATCCTGTCATATTCTACATTTTGTAAGTTCTATATATATTTACGGCACCGAGCACATTCTCACTGTTGATATTAGAAAGATTAGGAGAGCCATTGGAAGTTATTAAAGCAACACGTTCTTTTGTTTTTGATCTCTGTAAATCAATGGCTGCCACCCAAGAGGCCCTTTTTTGGCTAGAGATTCTTCTGTCTTACCCCACCTCTGTTTTCACCCACTTTACTGGGTATAGAAGACCAATTTTATTACCCACTAGTTACAGGCCATCAAAGTGCCTGTGTTGGTGACATGGCTCTTCCTTTTCTTGCCTTCTGACAGATCTTTCTAGCCAGAGGTGTGGCTCTGCCTCATTTATTGGGCTCAGTGGGGCCCACCTGCTCTGACACAGGGGAGTTAGTGTGGTCACAGAGACCCATGACACCTGCTCATTGCCCCCATTCATTTTAATGCTGCACTAGTACTTTCTCAGCTCCCATCTTATCCTCCTCCTCTTCATACCATCTGTTCTTTCCTGCTTAAATTCATCACTTTAAGGCAGGGATGAGGACCACTGACTCACAGCAAAATCAGTCAGAGGTTGCACAGAAGCGAGAAGCAAAAAAATCAGAACAAACCCTCACTGTTGTGGCCCCCGACTGAGAAGGAGAAAGATGCTCCCCACATTCTCCTCACACAGCGGAGCCTAGGCAGGCCCAGGCTAGTAGATTTTGTGTGCTCCAGCCCCACCGGGGGTTGGAGGCTGGAGCACCATTGTAAGTGCCCCAATACTAGGGGGGAGCCTGAACCTCAGGGGCCAGATCCGGGCAAGCTGGGGGCTGCATCCAGCCCCCACACCTGAGGTTCCTCACCCTTGCTTTAAGGCAAAGGAAGAAACGTCTTCCTTTGAAAAACATCAGTGCAGTGGCAACCCAGCACCCTTCTTCATATCATCATCATCAACAGTTTCTGAAACTCCAAACATTGATCAGGAAACTTGATAGCTCTGAAATGTTCAAGGGTTTGATCATTTATCCAGCTATCATAGCCTATGTGCACACATACCCTGGTGATGAATGATACACACAGGTTAGGCACAGTGATTATGATTAGCAACAGCCATAATGGTACCTGAGCTTGTTAAAGATACTGCAAGTTCAGCTTCTAGATCCATATATTTTGCCACATATATTTTGATAATGAAATCAATAGATTTTCCCTTTAGAATATTTAACATGATACTAGTGCTGCAGTAAAGTAGCTGCATAATCTTCTGATTGGTTTTGATTGCCTTCTTCTAGTCTCCCTTGTTAAAATATTGCAACATTTCCATTAATA
This sequence comes from Rafetus swinhoei, assembly GCA_019425775.1. Taxonomy (NCBI): domain Eukaryota; kingdom Metazoa; phylum Chordata; order Testudines; family Trionychidae; genus Rafetus; species Rafetus swinhoei. The sequence goes on along the minus strand of CM033443.1, from coordinate 33,721,597 downwards.
TCAATATATGAGAGACATCAAAGCCCTTTGTGTTATCTTAACAATCCTATTGAATGCAGTGGGATTTTACTGGCATAAATGTAGGCAGAAGTAGAAGAAAATAAGATTGCTTCAATGTAATTGGGGAAACAATGGAATTGAACAGGTATAATAGAGGGCAACATTTGCTTTATTGCTGGCAGTTTTGCGTGCACCTTAAAACACAGTTTAATTTTCTGGTCTCAGGCTAATTTTGCTATGTAGGTAGGTAGGGAAAATAATTTTTTAAATTTATAAACTGTAGTTTTGTTCTGGAAATCTGAGATGTAATAAATGTGGAATTCAGTGGCTTTACAGAATCACTTAATGGAAAGCTTTTAAGTTGTATTTTACTCTGTATATAGATCTACATATGTCACTGTTATTACCATTAACCACTTTTCTTTTTCTGTCAGTTTATCCTCTTTGTGCAGCCTTTCAGACACATTAATTTAGTTCACTAGGGTCAAAATATGATATTATTGTATGTACATGTTTGCTCTCCGTATGTAAATTTTGTCTGAAGGAATGAATAGAAACAATATCAGAATATTTTTGCTTTTCAAAAACTGTACCTCTGCCCCTCTCTTACCATTGTAATCTGTGAAACTTTGGTTCTTGTATTAGTATGAGGCTTTTATTTTCTGTATATTGTAGCCACTAGGATAGTGGCACATATCGATACCAAACTCCCTTTGTTTTTCCTCAGCCCAGATCTCTGTGACTGCATTGCTCACCAATTTTAGATGGTAATATCAAAAGAGTGGACACCATCCTTTCCTGTATGTCTGGAACATTGTGGATTCTGCTGCAAACTAGTAATAATACATTGGATGGGAGGATAGAGACACACACAGAGCCCTGCTCACATGTTTGTTGTAGAGATTAAGGAGACATAAACTTCCCCCTGGCTCTCGTGGGAAGGCTACCTCTATGAGGTGTCACGGTGCAGATGAACAGCATCCTCTTTGGAGTTGCAATTTCCCGTCCTCTATGGGTTAGTGGGCAGACGAGAGGGGTGTGCAGAATCTTGACTCCACTCTGGCCTATTTAATTTAAGTTTGGACAGAGGGGAAATCAGCTGCATTAGTCATAGGGCTAGCATAGCTCAGTTCCCCCTGAACTACGGCAGACACAGGACCCATATTGTGACACAGCAGCATAATATTTGGAAGCAAAACTGGCCATTTTGTGACACAAAGTGTGGGCAAAATGCATCACAGAATGGTCCCAGATATACTCCTGGGGCAGCATAACTGTGAACTATTCTTTATTGAGCATCTGTGGTAAAACTACAATCTAGCTCAGAGCTGACTGAGTATGTGGCTCTTATATAACACAAAATATTAAAACCTAAAAAAAATAATATTAATTCATAAGATCATCTATATATGACTTATTGGTCCAGAAAGAAAACAACAACCCTTTTTCCACTGAGACCTCTTAAGCTAGAGACCCTCCTAGGAATCATGTCCATTGTCTGTCCCAAATCCAAACCTATTAAAGTCAATTTATTTCTATGCTTTGGAAATAAGCACAGTGTAACGTGGGGCTTGCTGTTGCTTGGATAAGTTCCTAATTCCCTCCCTCCCCCCCCCACACACACATACACACCTCCCAGACCCCATTGTACCTTCATTGTTATTTCTACAAAGGTGTATGTTGTGTCCTCACATTTATTTCTACCAAATCTCTCCTATTTGTGGGCCATCTCTATTGCTCTCATCTCTCCAGATTACCCTGCTCCCACAACTTTGATTACAAATGAATTTACAAGAAAGAAAGTAATGAAACTGCTCCGTGTGATTCTCTGTCTTACTTGGGGACTTGGAGAGCTTTGATTCAAGTTATCACTAGCAGAAAGCATCCGTGTCAATAGACTGACAAATGTTTCCCAGATGTTTCATGAGCAGCTCCAGAGATCACTTGTAATTCCTCTGTAGAGCTCTGTTTGAAAACCACTACCATATGCTAATCCAGTCACTCATTATCATGTGTACACCTATATGCTCTTTCAAACTTTTCTCAGAAGTGATAATGTTGATGGGTAGTTGATGAGAAAGGAGTGGGAAGAAGGTGTCTAATTCTGTTCCCTTGATTTTGAAGAATTGTAGAAACCCATTCAAGTCGCAAGTGATATGAGATCAGACTAATCGTTGACATGTTTTATTCACGATTATTAATTATGTTAGGTTCCAGGTGGATGCTGGATACACTTCCCTTAACCAAGTCACAATGAATAATTCTGCTTAACAAGCATGATGGAAAAGAAATATCAAAACAGTGCAGCTGGATTATTTTTGCTCCAGGGTTAATATATGCTTCCACAAATCATCATATGACTATCACCCTTTCAATTAAATCATCATTCATTATAGTGACTGTTATGTCAGTATGTTTGTTAAATTATGAAAGCACCTTGCAAAAGTGAGCAGCAAAGTTGTCATTTTATGCAAATTTAGCGTAACAAAGTATTATCTAAAATATCTATCATACTCCCACAGGGTTTGACACAGCCTTCTTTGCTCCCAAATGGAACAGTGTATACACACTTTAAAGAGAGAGACTACACCAAACAGCCTGCAAGTTATTTGTCTCAGGATCATTTCTGGTTTAATAATTACTGTTTATCTATTCTGAATGTACTTTGCTATGAGAATGGCTGTATGTGAAATCTTATGAATTTCGAACATTAATGTAAGATAAATTACTTTTAAATTGAATTTCTAGAATCCAATTGAATGTGTTTTCCTGGAATGAATAAGGAATTCTCCAAACTCTTATCTAAAACTCTGATCTGCTATTTCTGAATGAAAGAGAGAAGTAGTTAGGAATATTTTTGATAAGGTTCACTGTCATCTCCTTGCCTTAGATTAGTTGAGAAGCTGCAAAGTAATGTTTTGGCAAAGCATAAATTTAAACAGATCTTAACAAGTAAAGCAAAGGCTGAATTTCCAATTTATTATAGAAACTGTCTTTATTTATCTCTGTGACCATTGTATTTCTGAGAAACCTATATACAGAAAGCCCTCACCATCCACAGTTTTGCTATTCATGGTTTTACATATTTGTGGTGTGCTGCACCTCACCAACTGAAGCACATCATGCAGTTTGCTGATGCTTTTTAAGTGGTTCTAGTAAAAAAATGTAGATTGCTAAATTAATATGTACCCTTAATTATGGCACCAAAACCAAAAGTGAGTGATGCAGAGAGTGGTCAAGAAGCTAAAAAGAGAAAAAAGGTGATGGCTTTAAGCCAGAAAGTCAACTTATTGGATAAGCTTGGAAATGAGCTAGAATATACGGCATTAACGAGTCCACTATGTGTTATATTAAAAAACGGAAACAAACATAAGGGACAGTATTGCTGCAAGCACTCCAGCTTGTACAAAGGTGTCATGTGTATGTCATGATCCCATGATTCAGAAAATGGAAAAGGCATTAAGCTTCCTGATTGAAAACATGGCACAGAAATGAGCACCTGTGAATGGTGCAGTATTTTGAGAAAAAGCTTTCATCTTGTTAAAGCATTTTGCGCTAGCATGAGATAGTGAGGGAGGAAGTTAAGACAGTGCAGTATCATTCACCTCAAGCAAGGGGCAGTTTGATAAATTTAAAAAGAGACACAGTTTACATGATGTAAACTTAACGGGGGAATCAGCATCAGCAGACCATAAAGTAGCATGGGATTATCCCCCCTGCACCTTCTTAAAATGATTGTGGAAAAGGGTTACAAGTTTTCAATGCACACCCAACTGCCCACCAGGATGTACCTTTCCAAGGAGGAAAGGACAGCTTTGGGCTTCAAAGCAGCAAAAGGTAGGTTAACCTTTCTTTCTGTGCTAATGCTGTGGAAGACTGCCTGGTGAAACCTATGTTGCTCTCCCGCCCATTGAACCCCAGGGCATTAAATGGAAAGAATAAGCACAGTTTGCCAGGTTTTTGGAGGTCAAACAGAAGGGCTTGGGTCACAGCGGATGTATTTTTGGACCGGTTCCACAACTGTTTCATCCGTGAGGTAGAAAAATATTTACAGTCCAAAGGGCTGCCCTCCAAAGTGCTGCTTATCTTGGACAATGCCCCAGGCCACCCAGAAGCTACTCTGAAATTTGCCCATCCTGACATGGAAGTGGTTTTCCTTCCACCTAACACAACTTCCCTCATCCAGTCTCTCAACCAGGGCATGATTGCTATTTTTAAAGCCTATTACATCAGGCACACCTTTGCTCAGATTCGTTTTAACTGGAAGCTGATGAAACACTTGATCTGAGGAAGAGCTAAAAGGACTGAAACATTGCTGACTGCATCACCTACATAAAGGAGTTGATTAATGAAATAAAATAAGCAACCATCAATGCTTCTTGGAGGAAGTTGTGGAAGGAAGCTCTCAATGATATCACAGATCTCCCACCTGTCAATGAAGAGATCAAGCGGATTGCGAGAATGGTGCATGATGTTGGAGGGGTGGGCTTTGAGGATATGGAAAAATCGGAGGTTGAAAAAATGATTGAGTCTCATTCAGAGGAATTGTCTGATGAGGACCTAGCAGAACTCATGACAAATAATAAAGACAAAGAGGAAAGGGAAGAAAAGACAGAAAAACCCAATTTAAATTTGGAAACACTGGCTGATCTCTTCAGATGCAGCAAATAACTCATCGACAAACTGTTTGAGTATGATCCCTCAATGGAATAGAGCCTGAAAGTTAAAAGGGAAATTGAAGCTGCAATGATGCTGTACCAGCACATTTTAAAGGAGTTAAGGAAAAGTCTAAACAGCTTCCCATCACAATGTTCCTTTGTGAACCCACCTCTGTTTATTCTCCTTCCCATCCCGGAGGAACAGCAAGATTTACAGGGAGCGAGTTCAAAGAAATGTTTCAGGTGATTAATTTTGAATTTGAAGTTGTTTGTTGAGTATATTATCTTGTGTTCAAGTTTGGTTGGAAATCTATTGTTTTGAAGTTGAAGTTGTTTGTTGACTGTGAAGGAGCAAGTAATAAAATGCTAGTTTTGGATAGTGTGTTGTTTTGTGTCACAAACATCCCCGTCTTCCAGCATTCATGGATTTCATCATTCACAGTGATCTCAAGAATGTATCCCCTGCAATTGGCGAGGGCTTCCCGTATCTTTAAAATACTCCATTTATTTGGGCTGTTGTTTCTTTCTGCTGCAAGCAGAAACTGTTCTGTTATAGAAATTGTTCTTTTCTTTGGAGCATTTTCCCCTGCTTCCTAGCCACAGAGTTGCCATCTTTCCAGGATTGTCCTGGAGGCTCAAGAAATTAAAGATTAATATTCAATTAAATATTATGACGTGATAAAATCTCCAAGAATCTGTCCAACCAAAACTGTCAAACCTACACCAGAAGACAAGTTGTGTCTCATATTGAATTACCCATCATTTTCCAGCTGCCTTGCACATCAGTGTGATAACTGCATTAGGCCTTTCGTGTACATAGGTAGGCTCTACCTTTTCACACTGACATTCCAGTTGGTTTATTATCATTGTTTTACTTGATTAACTTACCATGGGGCAGAGGATTCTTTCCTCTCCTGTGGCAGCAAGAGTCCCAAATGACAGCTAGACTGTGTCCAGGAGAAGTATGAATAAAAGGTCTGTACCCCATTTGCAGCAAAGGTGATCTGGGTGGATGTAGTCCAGAGAATATCACTAATTCACAGGCCAAGTACAAGACCTAATTCCAATATAGCTTTGGGCTTGTAGTGAGGATTTCTTCTTCCCAGACCTCATTGAGATACCCTGTTAAAAGCCCATTTTAGCTGTTCTGTACCCTGAAGACATGAGGAAAAGATCTGTCCTGTCTATATAAAAGACTGCCTCTCTCCCTGATGATGTTACCTCAGTGGCCATCTGTGTTTGCCCTGGAGCTAGCTCTGTTTGTTTAAATAAGAGAGAGGTTTGGTGAGGGTTTAAAGCATGAGGACTCCTTGACTTGAGAGTTTACTTCCCCCAGTCCAAAATGGCCCAATTCTATGAATCTATGAAAACCTCTTTGGTCAGAATTAGAGCAGGTCCAATGAGATTGGATTGAATATTCTGGGACAGGTATTAACACTAAATTATCATCATTGTTTCTTCTCTCTCTCAACACTCACACATATGATCATCCTTTTGATTTAGATCAGGAAATATTTTAAATACTAGACACAAGTTCATAAAGATCTGGAATATCACAGTAGAGGGAAACTTGAAGAATAAATAAATGCCTAACAGTTGAGGTATTCATACTTGGGACCAGATTCTCAGATGGTATGATTGGAGCTCTAACAAAGTCAATGGAACTGCACCTGTTTACATCAGCAGCCAATATAATAATAACTGCCTCTTACATCATGTTTTTCATGTTCCCTATGTGCAGTGAAATTGAGGAAACTAATACTTAGAATGAGAAAGCTTTTAAATAAATTTCATATTTTAGGCTTATAATTTACAGTTTATTAGCCCTTTGTAGTTTATACCATAATATGTTAGAATTCACCTATCTATAGATGGAAAATAATTGTATTTGAACAAACATACTTTAACTGCAAAAGAATATTTTCATGACTTTGTAAGTGCCAAAACTAACAATTAAACTCCTGTTTATGAAACAAGAACTAAGTAACATACATAGAAGTGAAGAGAAGAACCCAAGAGAATACAATAAATAGGAATTTCGGAGAGAAACAATGAGTTGGATTTGACTTGAAAAGAGCAATAGCAGACATATGTCATGTGTCATTATGGGAGAAAACTGGCGACAGTGTTATTCATTATATGGTTTCAGAGTGCCCTAAATTGGAGAATAAGATTATTGGAAATGGATGATTTCCCCAGATTACTACTTAATAGTGACTAAAGGGCCCACATTACTCATATTTGCAATGAAAATAGTGCCAAAAAACAGGAGTAGTTGACTGGAATGAAATGTGGAGCCCTTAGGGTATTAGCTTCAGATGCTGCTTAATTGTGTGTCTCTTGCTTAATATAAATGTCCTGGGGTCCCTGAGGCTGGGGTGCTTGCAGCACTTGCAAATTGATCAAGCAGTGTCCAAATTATTTACTACTTTCTTCTTTGCTGCCTTATAAACAAATCATTATAATTACTTTACAGACTAAAAATAGATTTCAGTGTTCTATCATCCATCAAAATAACCTATCCTTTCAGCTTTCTGTCGGTCTTTGCCTATTGTCTTTGTCAGCTCCATATTCTAAAATGACTGGATCTGCTGACACAACTCTATGGACCTAACTGTTCAGAATGGAGTCTTCTTTTGTACTTTTGGAAAATACTTGTGTGCTAAATTTTTCCAAGCATGTATGTGTGCAGTTGTTCATCTAATATTATCTCAAAATGGGGTTTTGGCATGTAAATTATAACTGTTCACACCGGTTTTATGCTCTGTCATTTACACCCACAGATGCTAGAATTTCAAAAGTGCATCTGCAAACATATGATAGGCCCACACAGAAAAACTAGTTTTAGGCCTCTGTAGAAATCAGCCTTATACATCTGCTGCATTGGACTTTTGATAGAAGTTATGCATTTTATTTATAAGTCAATGGAATTCAACTGTGGTGAATTATTGAAAACATGTTTACACAAAATCCAAATATTAGGAACCTAAACCGATTTAATGAAGTTTAACTTTGGGATGGGGAATAAATGAGGAATTGCCTTATAGACCAAGCTTTATTAAAGCTATAGGCGCTCATATTACTTCTATCTGAGCTTATGCCCATATAACAGGTAGACTAGTTTAAATAAAAATAAGAACCAGCCTCAACTTTACACAAATTTGACCCAAAACCAGACCAGATAGTGGTTTCTGACAAATTTTGTTGTTTGTTTCCTCCATGATGTCTGTAACTTGCATCTGCACTATTGGACCTGGAGATGAAGCTGAAATCCTGCTGTCATTTGAATATAAGACTAGAGATAATGCTGATCAAATTTTCAGATTCCAAAACACCTTGAAGGATAGAACTAACATTCAAAGGGATCTTCATAAATTGGAGAACTGGTCTTTGGACAACAAAATGAAATTCAACAAAAACACATGTGAGGTGCTACACTTGGGAGGGAGAACAAATACAGAATGGGGGATAACTTGACAATAGCAACTTCTGAGAAGGCCCTGGAAACTTTGGTAGGTCACAACCTCAACATGACTCAACAATGTGATGCTCCTGCAAAAACGAATGCAGTTCACAGGAAGTGATAGTACCACTCTACTTGGCATTATTAGGTCTCAACTGGAGTCCTGTATCCAATTTTGGTAACAGCTATATAAAAAAGAGGTAGAGAAACAGGTATTACAGTACAGATTCAGTCTAACTTAATACTCTGTTGTGCCTAGCTTTGTACGGACACACACACACTCACCAAGAGGGAGTGTCTGCTTATAAAGGGTTCACTTTCCTATGCAGGTTGGGGGAGGGTGGGGGGGACTCAGGCTCACCCACTCCTTTGGGTCCCGGCTCAGGGACCCTGTAAGTAGCAGTTGCCTGCTATGAGTCTCTAGTGACGGCTGCTACCTTGCTCCCTGGGCAACTTCCCCAAGATGCTGCTCCATCCAGCTCTCCCTCTTGGGGCTTTGAGGCCAAGCTCTCAACACACCCTGTCCTAGGTTCTGCAAAGTTCTGTAGCCAGTTTTGGCTAGTCTTCAGTCTCTGAACCTGGATCTTAACCAGGTCTAAAGTTCAGTTTGTACTGGGAGCTGTCCAAGGTGCTGCTGTTCTCCCAGGCAGAGCATAGTTCTGGCTGTGTCCAGCTCTAGTAAGGAACTGACAGGCCCTGGCTCCACAACTTCTTTTATAACAGCATGCTGGGGCCTGATTGACTACATCAGAGGCAGCTACTCTATCCTGCTTGGAGGACTTCTGCTCGTCTCCATGGGAGAGGGTGTGGCAAGGCCTCCAGCCTCCAGTAGGGGACACTGGGCTTAGTCCACCCCATCACACTGCTCTAAAGAATTTACTTGTTCCATATGTTGCCTCCTGTTCCATTCTGGTTTTTTGAGTGATTAGGTACCTTCAATCATTTCAACACTGCAGTCAAGTATTGCAGCTGAATTGGTTTGTTTTTTCTTTTCAGAGACTTCAGTCATGGCAAATAAAAAGGAATGCAAATAGCTTTTACTGAGGCTGTTTGTCTTTGATGAAATTGTCTAGTTTTTCAATATTAACTCAGTAGAATGACCCTTCTGTCCCAGTTGCAACTCAAGATTGGTGATCTCAGAACCCAGATTGCTATAAGGGTACCTGGTTTGTGGGAAGTCAGTAGGACAGGCTGGGAAATAGCATTTCTCCTTCTCATGCCAGGGTACCAAACCTAGAATGGCCATTTTTTCCACATCCAAGTCTTTGGTTATATAAGACTCTTTCCAGTATTCAAGTTCTGGATATTGAACTATCCAGAAAGGCAACACAGTGATTGTTCCATATATAAACAAGCAGATTACCCCAGAGGGTGAATCTTACAAAATGAAGACAAAAGTTACCATCCAGGATAGGCACAGATCTGCAGGCAAATCAGGCATGAGCTTGTGCATGTGTGCTGAAGTCACTTTTTCCCCGCACAGTACAATATCATTGTTATAAGTAAAGACTGCACAATCTCTATGTCAATTAAAATAACTGAGGATTTTCTTCTATTTACTGAAAGTGATTAAGATGATTTTTCATTCTATGTTCACGCAGTATCTTCAACACTCATTCATTTTGCAGCCTGAAAAATACTCCTTTTCTAAGAGCTAGGAAATTTACACTCTGTTCCACCTCCACTCCTTCCCCTCTGGTCCCTCCTAATAATTGGCTACATTCATTAATAGTGTCACTTTAATGAAGTGCTGAACCTGGGCTAGTGCACAAACACCTTTTTAAAGCTTTCTTTTTATTTTCAAACTTCATAGAGCCATATCATACATTTAAAGTAGTTGTAAACAAATTGCTTCATCATTTAATTATTTCAACATTAACAGCCACTTATTATAACATTTAACTCATTTTATGGGTTTTGCTCTTCCTAAAAGTATAGTAGTAACTGACACACTTTTGCTGTTCATCAGTGAGTCCTTTGTCCTTAGCATATAAATGGAAATAATTATGTTAGGCTATAAAAAGTATAAAACAAAGTAGTGTGTCCTGCTCAAACACATACATTGTAGAGTTCAAAATGAAATAACACACACATGCATGTATGTACATCAACAGATATATCAAAAACAATACCAATCAATCTGAATATGCACTCTTTTAACCACTCATTATTAAAGAGTATATTTTAAGTATTCTTTTTTTTGGGGGGGGGGGGGTAATTGACAGATTTAATTCTGGAGGTAAATTCCCTATTTGTATGTTGAAGCCAATGCATCAAAATCATAAGCCCAAATAAATGGTGGATTTCTCTGTACACATGTGCACCATCCCATATTGGTTCTATCAGAATGTCTTTGAAAAGTGTATATTAACTATCAGTATATGTTCTTAGCTTTTTGGGAAGTTGTGCCATACTCATGATTTTGTTTGAGTGATATCCAGAATAATTTCTCCCCTTTTCTTCTCAATTAGAATTTGACATGAAAATAGCACATATGATTGTTCTGTTCTTTAAACATAGAGGGTGTGTCTAGACTACAGGGATTTTTCAAAAAAAGTGGCCTTTTTTCGAAAAATCTTTACCTGTGTCTAGACTGCCGCAGCATTCTGTTGACAGTAAATCAAAAGAATGCGGCAGTTTTTTCGACTGCGTAAAACCTTGTTTTATGAGGAAGAACACCTTTTTCGAAAGTACTCTTTTGAAAAAAGGCGCCACGTAATGCAAACTCTGCTTTTTCGAAAGAGAGCATCCAGACTGGCTGGGTGCTCTCTTTTGAAAATGTGGCTTGCTTTTTCAAAAGTACTGATTGTAGTCTAGACGCTCTTTTTTGAAAGAGGCGTATAGTCTAGACTTAGCCAGAGAGAGCTTATTTTTTCTGAGTTGAAAAGGAAGTAAAATTCTCTAAATTCTCATATTTAAAAATATCATTCTGACTATTTCACAGAATCTCAACACGGGGGTGACACTTTCCTTACTCAGGAAAAGAATCAGTATTGTCCAGTTGAGTTTACAATTGTAATACAATATTTGTAGTACTTCCTCATTTTGCTACCAACATTATTCTTTGTAGGAATAAAGCTGCTATCATTTTAATATGAAAAGTTATTGTAAGTGGTAGAAATGTATGTATGGTTTTTACCACTCTAACCTGATAATTTGAAGAATGATTTTAATGGCTACTCTCATTTTTTGACTAATGTGGCCTAGGTTTTGAAGGAAACTTAAAACTTTGCTACAAATGTTGTAGATCTTGAAACTTTGTGCGGGTGTAGGTATGTAGTATGTGAAAATCTTTCTTACTTGCAATTGACTGTAGCTTCTCTCTTCTGTATTCTATTGCTTCATTTGAGACTTTGTTCTCATTAAATGACTGGATATGAATGAGCTCAGCATGGTTGGAAAATAGTAATTTGGCTAGAAAAATCAGTTCACCTTTAACTCAGAATGTGGTTTCCCCAAAAAGACTATAAGCAGCTGATGGTGTGAAAACTTATAATTTAACTCATACAAATGATGGTACATTGCTGGTGCAATGTTCAAAGTTACCCAGCATTGCGACTGTGTGTGTGTGTGTGTGTGTGTGTGTGTGCACATGCATGCACACATGCATATGTGAGAAGAATCACAAAATACCATGCAAATCATTCCAAAGCTTGATTCTCTTGTAGCCGCTCACCTTCTGTATTCAGTCACACCAAAGCCAATGAACACAAAGTAAGTGTGAAACACCACCAAATCTGAATACTTCGTATTCACTTTGCACTGATATAAATGACTGCACAAGGTGTGGGGTATCCCTACTGGCAGGGGCAATTAATGGGAGAGATATAAAGGGGGCTCCAGCTGGGGAAGGGGGGGATGTAACAGCCCCAAAGGGAACCCCACTGTGACTTGTTCCTGCTCGAACCCAGGGCCTGCACACTCTCCCCATCCCCTCCCCATGGCATATTACCTGGTGGGGGTATTGTGTTCCTCAGCTGCCTGGAAAAGTGTACCACTGCACTGCGCCGGGCAGAGTCCCTGGCTGGCAGCATAGCTGGCACCAGAAGAGCAAAGACTCTGACCCTGTCTCTTCCTTTCTGGCTTTTCTTTTTTGTGGAAGGGGGCACAAGCCCCTCCTACATATCGCTCCTACCCACTGGATCTGGTTGTTTCTTGCCATGTTTGCACACTGCATTGACAGAAACATGTCTTCCGATGGAAGAGGTCGCTTGAGTGAAGGGAATCTCCATGAAGATAATCTTGGTGCAAATCTTCCCCTGTTGTGCAGTGAGGGGAAAGAAGTTTCCTTTCTGTCCACATGGAGGAGGCTATAAGAGTCTAGTCCCTGAATTTCGCAGGTTTTCAAAAGTTTACAAGTTTCTGGCTACATTATGCCAGCTCTGGTCTCCTTGAGAACCCACACTCTGGGACTTCGTTTAGACTCAGATTAAATTTCACTTAAAATGATATTATTGAACTGCTGTGAAGTGCTGAAGTCTGAATCATAGAAGCTGCTCAGGAGTTAGCTGGATTCTTTTAGGAATAGATCAAAATAAATGATAAACACACTTTTGGAAGGGCCTGATGAAAGAGTTTAGAAATTATTTAGAATTATTAATTCTGCTCTGCATAATTAAATGATAATAGCTACTTATTAAAATAATGAAATTACACATCTGATTCACTGGGGATTTCCTACCACTTCAATGCTTCTTTTCCCTAGTACTTATATTTTTATTTACTATAACGATTAGTACTAGTCAAGCTATTAAAAATTGTCCATGTATTTATCAATAACCATGAAGAGAAAAAATATTTTAATCTTAAGCAAAGGAAAATAAAAAATGTAGTTTTCTTTTACTGACCATATGTACAATCACCCTTAAAATAGGCCAGTCACTGTGTATTTTCTTCCGTTCAAATTCTGGCCTCGCTTATGGTATGTACTCTCATGTGAGCAGAAAAATCTGTTGTAGAAACCAAGGAGTGGTGTGTGCAAACTGAAAAGAGACCCCTTACTGTGGAATGCAGAGAAAGAGAGACTTTCAGTATATTAAAATTCAGCAAATCTTATACTTGGGTCAGGAAAAAAAATATGTTGATACTGAAAGAAAAGGAACACTGAGAAACTGAAAACAACAAAGATCCCTGTAATATTTTTGTTCCACTTCTCTGAGGTCGGCTTACTTTCAGAGGAAATACAATTTAACAAATCCTGTTCTGAGAGCTGTGTTGAGATCATCAACAATGCTTGCACAGAAATGCAGTAAATGAAGCAAAGAGATGCCCTAGTTCAACCATGTGTAATAGGACTTGATAATGTTCACTTACTTAGTAGGAAAGAAAAGCTCCTTGCACCACATTGCCAGATGTAATTGTGATATATATATATAGTGCAGCAAGTTAAATTAGATGATTATATAGACCCAAAAAACAATGAGTGATGCACATTTTGGTTTGTGCCCATGTAAAAAAAGAGCAAAAATTAATACATTTTCCCAAAATATGGGAAAACATAGAGGAGCCTTTTGGGGGAACGTGTTCATCTTAGGGTGTGTATGTGTATATATAGATATGAGAGGGAAACATACGTATGCAATATATCCATATTGTTCACCTCTTCCGAGATGTGATTGACCATTTCTCTTTCAACACATATCTAAATGATGGGAGAGTTTGATGATTACCTGTTATGTTTATTTTCCCTTTGGGGCACCTAGCATTGGTCATTGTTGGAAGACAGGATACTGGGCTAGGATACCTTTGGCCATTGTAAGGTTCTTATATTCTCCTCCATGTTTTTATATCTAATTTATTAATCCCAGACCATACCCATTTCCTCTTGGTTAAACCAGCTTTCTCTTGCTTTAAATAAGGATAAGAGTGAAGTTCTCTTGACCAGTCTAATGCCTATGATTATAAATGTACACATGTGAAGAACTATAGTTCATGCTATCCTATACATCATGTGAATGTATGTCCTGTCAGGGTGTTCCTGGACCCTCCACATTCTGTGGATTACTTTGTTTTAGTAAAATAAAATATATTTGAGCCAAAGGTAAGTCAACATGTGGCTCAGAACAACGCTGTATCTAAATGAAGCCATTGAGAAGATTGGTGTAAGTAAAATGGCCAGTATTGGAGGGTTTTCAGATATTCCAATCAGCATATTAAAAAGAGAATTTAAAAACAACACAAAAATGTTGCCAACCGGAACACTGCAAATGTTACAGAGAAAGGTATGCTGCAGGAACTTACACATCTTTGAATTCCCTTTCATCATGATCAAAAGTGATCTGCCATCACTTCAACTGAGGATTATAGATCTGCTTCTCATGTGGTTTTCTCTTTCTCTTTGTGCCTGGCATCCGGTTGTTAGCAATAGTAAGTAATTTCTCCTGAAGATGAAGTGACTCTTACAATCTTGGATACTGAGGCCAAAGTTTTCACAAATGGGCACCTAAAGTTGTGCTCCTAAATCCATTGTTAATCACCTGTGGCAGTCGCCTGATGTTCACAAGTTCTGAGCAACCACAAGTAACTCTGACTGCATTTTGAGCTCCAGACACTTAGTGCCTCTGAAAATGAGGCCACTGATTTGAGGTGCCAGGAGATAATTCAAGCTGTCAGACTCTAGAAATCTTTAACTTTCAGGTAAGGGTCTTTAGCCACATAGTTTCCACTTATGGCTGTGCCAGCATGCCTCAACCTGGGCTTGGAATGATTAACTTTAATGGGGAGAACATATCACATGCCTATTCAATCCCTACCTTTACTGCTGAGACTGACAACAAGTGTACCCTCTTTCTAGAAGAAAGGAACACAGACTGAAGACTAACTCAAGTGTTTTAAAGACATCTCTCTCTGCCACAAAGTGATTCTATTCATCACCACCATTAACCCCATTGACTCCATCACTGTGGAATGGCTGAAACTGCACATCTCAAACACTTTGCTACTGAAACATTGACAGACTCAATAAACACACGGAAATGTAACATGCTACTGCTGTCTACTGGACAGCTTTGGGCACAAATAGCTTCCTGGTAATATAGACAGAAAGGGCAAATAAAATTTTAATCAGACATACAAAGTGATTTTTTGAGCATGATGAAATGAGAAATCTAGAGGTGGTGTTGCAATAGGATTTGCTGGGCCTCTAGCTGTATCAATTCGCTCTTGCCCAGGCTTTTGCCAGTTTTGTTTTCTTTTTTAAAAATCAAACTGCTGTTCGTTGAAGTGTTATAAAATGATCCCTCTTTTAGTATTCACACAAGTGATCTTTGCCATCATTATAGACTCTCTATAATATAGAGAGTAACTGCACTTCATTTGAGATGATATTTTGTAGCATACACTCATAACTACTACCTTTAAACCTTGTTTGTTTATCTTCTAACTTTAGAATTTAGTCATGAAAGCATCACTCAGGTCTACAATGCAGCCTCACCCAGAGGCTCAAAAAAAAAAAAGTCCACTGTACATGTTCATTCTACTTTAAGATTTCAGTTATCATGTTGCACCAATTCTGTAGTAGTGGAAGTAAGCCTGGCTAGACCGA
Organism: Rafetus swinhoei; assembly: GCA_019425775.1. NCBI lineage: Eukaryota > Metazoa > Chordata > Testudines > Trionychidae > Rafetus > Rafetus swinhoei. The sequence continues at coordinate 33,705,933 of CM033443.1, read as the reverse complement.
CAGCTGGTGAGCAGTGCACTACACACATGTGTGTGGGTGTGTGTGGGGAGATTTTGGCCCCAAAAGTCTGATGGGGACTTTCTGAGATTGAATTCACTGTGCCTCTCTTGACCTTTCCATATACACAAGAGTTTGATTTTCTGGTCTCCTATGGATGTTATAACTGTATGTTTATAAGTCAGACAAGTACTTTTTCTCTTTTTGTATACTTAAAAAACCTACTATAAATCAAAAGCAACAGTAATGTAGATTAAAAGGCATTATGTAAAATTATGAAAAGGTACTGAAGAGCAAATAAGGGATTAATATTGAATTAATATTCTCTATATTCTCCACTGCCTGGCCAATGTGATGAGGATTACCTGAAGTTAGGGAGGTAGAGTCGTGCATCTCAATAATTATTATAAACCTCTTGCTTTATATTATAATTCGGAACTTCCTCAGCTCCATTCAAGTCTAATGGTTTATATTCAAGTACATTTTTTTTTGAAAACATACAGTACAAAACTCCCCACAGAGCCTATTCAGCAAAGTTGAAAAAGTACAAGGTGTCAAATGAATATAGGCAGAATAATTGTATATATTCATTTATAGAAGTAAGAGAGTAATATACATTTGTCTCAGTGGGGTGGAATGGAATTGGTTTGAAATACATGGCTAATGCTGGTATCTAGTTGCTGTTGTTTGACCGTGTATTTTCTTAAATGAAAATGTATTATGCTAGATCAATTTCTCAATAAAGTTCTGTATCTTTTCTACTTTCACTTAACTCACCATTAAGAAAGGAACAACTGTTCCAGTGAAGGGTTTTATGGTACAGACAATTAATGCAATGTATTTAGCTTACTCATTAATTATATTTTGGGCTTATGGTAATTGATGTTTTGTATAGGTTGATATTTTAGAACTTGACATTAATAGTGTGCTAAGATTTTAATGCAGGGACAGGTCTGCTTTTTAAAATATTTGCATGTTTATTTGCATATTTATTTATCCTTTTTTTTTTTTTTTTTTTACAAAAAAAAGAGCAGGGTGAGGGAAATTATCCTTGGTCTTGGTGTAATGAGGTACGCTTAATATCTGCCTAAATTCAGTCACAACAAATTACATTATTTGGGGGCAGAATGTGAGCAAAACTTGAATTATAATAGGGAATTGTAGGGTAGAGGGTGCCTGGAAGGACCTGTTTAAAATAATGCTTCTGTTGACACCACCAAAATGCACCCCAGCCTGAAGGCAGAGCATAAAGAGAGTCCCGGTCCATGACTAGGCCTCCTATCTGCTACCATGTTATTGATAATAAGGCTGGGATCAAGCAGTCCTGAGTATAATTCTGTTGCACTAGAGCCCAGACAGAACTTCTGTAACACATCTAATTTAGATTCATATTAAACTTGTTGGATGCAGACATTTTATAGAAAGGAAAAATGAATCCAAAACCTCTGAGTTACTTTATTAAGGGGTTAATATTTGAGCCTTGCTCAGTATGCAGAATGGCAGGCATAAGGGGAGTATAGCAGTGTGGTGGCCCACTCCAGAAGCCTTACAGAGGTTATGCAGAGTCCAGCCAATGGGGAAAAGGCTTATAGGAAGGCAATTAGATTAATGCTTAGAAGCAGCCAATCAGGGCCAGGGCTTTATAAAAAGGGCTGCTCAGTAGATCTCAGTCTCTCCCTGGCACTTGAGAGAGAAGGACTGGCTCCCTGTAAAAGGAAGCACCACGGACAGAGCAGTGTTAGGCAGGGTCAGGGGAGCCAGAGTGAGCTCTGGCCTGACTGGCTGCCTGCCTGCAACTCTTCATACAAAGGGCCAGGGAAGGTCCCGTTGCTTTGGAGAAGTGCCCCCAGAAAAGTGGATAGAGGGCATTGCAGGAGACCCAGTGGATGGCTGTTGCCTAGATGGTCCTTGAGTAGTAGGCAGAACCAAGTGTCCCCGGCCCCTTTGCACCACACTTTCTGCTGAGGAGCATGGCCAATCCAGACTGAAGTTTGCCCTTGAGGCCAGGAGCTAGAATTTGGGCTGCAGTTAGTGCTGAGGCAGGTGCAAGGACTGAGTTCTGTTGGCTCCCCCAGAACAGGGGAGAAGGAAGTTAGGTCACAACCAGAGGGCCATGTCCTGAAGAGGATACTACGGTCCAGAACAGATGTGGGTCCAAGTTCCTGAGGAAGGTGAAGATAACAGAACAGACAATGGATAAAACACCACCCAAAGAGAGTGCATGGGAGCTGAATTAATTTCCCAGAATGACCAGAAGGTGGCACCATGGAGATGAGGCCTAGACACATTACAAGAGCTAATTAATATCCCTGCCTGGTAAATATTGTGGGGGTTGTGCACTTGAATAAACTCTGACATGCCCGGATAGTGTTGAGGTGAGAGAGCAGTTGAAGCAGCTGTGGGAGGCACCCAAGAACTGGCTGAGGAGCAGAGACTGGAATGGGACTGGGAGTAGGCAGGAACCTCAGTGATTCTCCTTCACGGGCTTTTATTGGCTGCCTATTACTCATCCTCCAAACCCCCTGCTGACAAGTCTCAGAAGTGCTTTCCACTCTCCTTCTCCATCTATGTGAGTGGATCCCATTGAAGGATTGGGGCTAAATTTAACATAGTTAATGATTTTTGAGGGGGAAAAACATAGTAGGGGAGTGGGTGAGAAGAAGGAAGGGTGCATCCTATCAGAGAGATTAGCACTGAAGAAAACTGTCATTGCAGCTGTCAAAGTAAACAGCTTTGTTATTTCCCCAAACATATTTGCTTTAGATTTCATCCAATCATGCTCCAGAATGATGCTTGGAAATACTTTGTCAAAGTGGTAAAAGAACCTTTGGTGTTGGTCTGTTTCAAGTTCACTTTAGGACAATTGACCAAAAACCCCTGCAATCCTCTTTTCCAAAAATAAGCAAGTGAGTTGTGTTAGAAAACTACATAATGAGGACAAACTTACTTTTATAGGTCTCTGATAACATTGCCATTCATAAAATGTTATTAGGTGGTTGTCAGTCCATAGAGTCTCAACTGGTTCTTTTATGCATGATTCATAAGGCCAAAGGTCTCTAAAATCTCCACATCATATTGATGCTTCTCATATCGTGCTCTCATGTACGCCACACTCCTTTCTCTTGCATGATATTGTGCTCAGGTGTTACAGTCCTTCATTTCTCTTTCATATTGCCTATCTTTTTTTTTTTAATTTATCTGAATGTGAATGTATGTGTTTATGCAGTGGAGTATATTATGCTTTCTTCTTTCCCACACTCTGTATCTTGATCATTGAATCAGGAAGTATTGGAATGCTACAAGAACCGGTATCGGGGCAAATTTCGTTCAGTTTATACATCAATGACCTTGGGGAGAAGGGACTGATGTGAAAGTGATGACGTTTGCTGAGCATACACAATGGAAAGGATCTAAGTGGCTAATCAGTACAGAGGAAGGGGGCATAAAGTTTGAAATGACGTAGATACATGAAAAGCATTATGGATGGATATGTGGATTTCATGCATTAATATAGCAAGCATCTGACAATGAGACCCAGGATAGGATGAAGAACATGGTAAATGGAATTACTCAATGCATAGAGTGACTATAGCCCATTAAGTAGCCATGCTCAGCCTTCAGTCTTGACTGTGCAAAACTCAAAAACCAAACCTTGATATCTTTATGGTAATGATAGCCTAAGAGTGAGTAAACCTTAATGTTGAATCTGTGTGGGCGGGGTGTGGGTGGAGCCAGGATCCTCTGCTCAGTGTTCCGTGCTCCCCTAGTAATATGGCAGGGGGAGATTGAAGAAATGGAGCTATGGTCTTGATTCAGGCTGACTACATATGGGCCTTGAGCATTAAGACTGTTTGACTGAATTGATTTGTGCTTTTCATGTGTGAATGTATTTTTAAAATCTCCATTGATGGCTCATGGTGAATCCACATAACTTTTCATTCTGAAGTGTATGTACCCTGTTGTGTTTGAGAACAGAGAGTCTTTTAGATAATATCTTGATCATGTGCTGAAAGAGGATACTCATATTCACCCTATTGAATGAAGTATATGTAGTATTACTCTTTTCCACCATTCTGTTGTAGGATGATTTTGAGTAAGTAGGACTGTAAATAGTTAACATAACCAAGTATTAGATGACTAACATGCTAGTGCAAGCTAAAACCAGAATTTGTTGCTCCTTGAAAGCAATCAGTATTCCTTTTGGTTTAGGGAAAATCTCATGCAGCTGTTCTAAGCTCTACCTAGAAAATCCTTGTTTATTATACGGTTGCACAATTTCATTTAGATTACTCCACTCTACTTCATAAAATAGACCCTCTGTATACAGATATTAACATTTTATTTGTCCCATTAAAATGTATTTATCTATATACAAAATACCCACCAAGTCCTCGAGGAGCAGTTATAAGATCTCATGCTCACTTTTAAGAAGACCTCATTTTATGTTACCTCATAATCTAATGAGAAAGGAGCTAATTATTGGTGGTCAGAATCACAGAGAATACAGAAAATGGCATTGGCCAAACACCAAAATTTGATACTGGTTCTTCTGACTGTTGTTTTTGTTCTTAAAGTAAAGAGAATTATATGGCAGAGTTTGTTTGTTACTCATGGAACATTACTGAAAACAGATGAACTATCCTCGCTGGACCCGGGACTATTAATTAAGAATAATGCTAATTAAAGCAATATTACCAACCCCAAATGTTCAGACATTAGGAATCATGCTCACCAAAAATCATGGGAAATAATGGATTTGGTGTTATTTTTTATTTACCTTCTGCTTTTTTCAGTTTTTAGAGTGCTCTGGGGTGACATTTTGAAGCTTCCTCCACATACAAAGGGGCTAGAACTTACTTTTTCTTTTAAGAAAGAAGAATGATATAGTTGCATATCTAGTTGACTCCAGGAGCTGGAGCTGGAAATAATAATTAAGTGTTGCCAACTCTTATGAGTCTCATGATAAATTTCTGTTTTGCTAGGTTCTGGGCAATTTCCTTTAGAATGTTAATCTCTATTTTTTACAACTCCCTCCCCCTAATTTCTCTTGTATTTTTTGTGGTGATCTTCTTTTAAGTGATTATGAAAAATGACAGATTTCCAGTTTAGGAGTTTACAGTGCTCTGTTAATCCATATAACAGGTGGAGCACATGATGTTCCATGCAAGGTCCTCAATAATTGATGTGCCAAGACAATTGAACACTCCCTTGAATCGGACTGCCTCCAGAGACTGGATAGGTGTTGATTTTCAGTCCCTGATCACTCAATGGGCTCTTTGCTGAGATTGGCACAAAAAAACCCCACATACAAATGAACAAAATGAATATTAATATCAAGTTTTGATGACATGAACACTTGGGCTATGTCTACACTGCGTGTTTATTTTGGCAGAACATATGCAAACAGAGCACTCATTTTCATATCTCACTCTCATTTGCATAACCTCTTCTGATCCTTTTTACAGAAGAGGTTTTTGCGATAAAAAGCCCTGTGTAGATGGGGCCATTTGTCGGAAAAAAAACCTTTTTGCCCAAGAGCCCTTATTCCTCAAAAAATGAGGTTTATAGGCTCTTGCACAAAAGGTTTTTTTTTTCTGACAAATGGCCCCATCTATATAGGGCTTTTTATCGCAAAAACCTCTTCTGCAAAAAGGATTGGAAGAGGTTTTGCAAATGAGCGTGATATATGCAAATGAGCACCTATTTGCATATCTTCAGCCGAAAAAACCACTCAGTATAGACGTAGTTGGAGTATAATTTTCAAAAGCATCCAAGCCCCATTTTGAAAGGCAATTTAGGCATTGAGGACCTAAGTCTCCTTAAAAATCAACAGGACTTAAGGTTCTATGTTTAATTCATGTTAAAATAGGATTTAAGTTCTTAAATCACTTCGCTGGTTTTGAAAATTTTACCCTCAACAACTTAGAGGTGGTGTGAGATGTAAAACTGTATTGTGACGTACTTCTGTTTTCAATGTCAAAGTGCACAGTGATGGTTTCTTTTAGCATGCAATAGCAAGGTTCACATGGTGACTTAGTGCACAGCAGGCTACTGCACTGTAGAGTTACACCCTGGCTTGCTGCATGCTATGTTGCCATACAGACAAGTTGATGCATTAAGGGTAGGATTTGCACAGGCACTTGATGCTATCCTAGTTCTGCTCCTGTATCAAAGTCAATGGTGACATTTGGAAAATTTGAGAAAAATCTGAGATTTTGAAAACTTCAATCTTGAAAGCAATATTGACAGGCACTTCGTAAAGTAATTAATTTATCTTAAAAATTGGGTTTTTTCTTTCTTAAGGTCTTACTTCGTTGTTCACCAAAGGAGTTGCTGTTCCTAATAAACTGCTAAAAACAGCATAAGAAAAAATCCTGGAGTCTAACCAGTGGTGGAGCAAGGGCCATTAACGTGTTTTTGCAGTATAAATATTTCCGTAATTTTCAGAGTAAAGCTAAATGTGGATATAATCTTATTTAATCAGTAAAATGATAATCTGAATAATTTACTACTGTGAAGTAATTATAGGGATTCATTTGTGAAAAAATAATTTAGTTTTTCCCTGATTCAAAATTACTTAGAATACATTTCATGGTTTAGTAATCTAAGAAATCGTAAAATGGTTACAATTAAGGAATTAGTTGATATATACCCTGTTTAGTAACATTATTGGAAGCTGAATTAATTTCCATTTTAATTGTAAAAATGTTAGTTAAATAGTGGTTGGCAAATTATTCATTCAGGTACTTAGAAAATGCAGCAGCTTTTGCTTCTTGATTATGGCCTGTAACTATGCTCACATTTTCTTTAGCCAGGAAATTAGAATGCATGCCTAGTTGTATTGCTTTGTCTGGACATTTAGTTCATTGCTTTGTCTGGACATTTAGTTTAGTTTTGCAGCCCTTTCCTCCAAACTGACCTCTTTACCATCAACAATTGCATGTACGACACTTGTGATTTCAGGACAGAAGGTATGACAGCCAGAGTCATACAGTAATGGTTTTACCCTCATTTGAAGACTTTGGGCAAGATTCTGCATTGCCCTGGAGGGGTGAGTTAGGGAACAAATGCAATTTCCCTTCTATGTGCAAGGAGTGCACAAATGTATGGGTGCTGCTGGCATGTGTTGCATTAAAGGGGACACTGAGCTGACAGGGGACTCTGGTGATGCTTCACCTCTGCAAAGCTGGCCAGATACAAAGGCCAGTGAGCACCATACCCTCTCCCAAAGTTGGCCTATAGCTTTATCAAGCATTGTGTTTAATTCAGGAGCTTTGTATTCCAGGCGCAAATAGAGCTCTGGGCAGAGAGGAGAGGGAGATATGTACTGACAAAAAAGGAGTCTCCTCAACCCAAGTTTCTAGCAGGAGCCTGAGCCACCACCTCAGTTTGCTTGGAGCAAACTTGATACATTTCGCTTTACAAGCTTTGCTGGCATTGTCATTCTTGTCCACAAAACAGAACAAATTAGGAAAAGAGCTATTTCAGAAAGGAAAGCTTTCTCCATTACTGACGAGTTGTCTCAGGAGAATTAACTGAAGAAAGTAACCACATTATTTTACTGAAACAAAGAAACCAAGCACAGGAAAGAGCGGGACTGGGGAAGGGGGGTGAAATACACTCAAACTGCAGAGAGAATGAGTTAAGCCATTTTTTTCTATTTACATGGTTTATTTCACAAGTGTCTGACTCATTGGGCATAACCAGTGCAGTTAAATTACAAAATTACTGTTTGGTTCTTTTTTTATTGACTACAATTCAAGGCTGCTTCAAGCCTCCCAAATTTAATCCCCCCAGCTCTTTGCCAAGAACATTACCTTTTATTTTCAGTGTTAAACTGTATGCGATGCCCCTAAGGCTACATGTGAGCTCGCTCTCCATGATAGGAGCTAACAGAGTGTATCAATTGTTCATGATTTCCTATTCTCCTGTAAATTGGGAGAAGCAGGCGAGGCAGTCGAATGCGAATTTTGTTCTGTCAGCACTTCTTTCCTAGGCTCCATCTCAAGCCGGGCATGTTTTGGTAATTAATTATGGAATATTTTCAGCTCTTCATTCCGAGTTACCATTTAGCAATCTGTCAAATACTGAACTAATGAGCCTATCACATTGTGTTTAGATGTGCTTATTTTGCTTTAACCATCAAGATCCTATTTTCCCCCCTTTGGGTGAAATGAAGTTAAGGAACACTTGTGAGATGGCTAACAGCAGAAATGATCCTTTTTCACGCATATAGCCACCTTTTAAGTTAAGTTTTCATTTAGCGTGTTTCCTAGCAAATCAATGTAATTGTAAAGCCTCAAAGATTTTTAGAAGTTTATTTTCTAAATCTGGCTTCCCTTCTCCACCAGCCCTTACCCCAACCTGTGGTTCTTCTATTAGCTAATTGCTTGTAAGGTATGAAATGATTAGCTGTGACTGTAATTGCCTCTATTTGTGTGGTAGTGTGATTAAATTGTGGGAAATAATTAAGGTTTTCAGTTTAGGTTTAAACAAGTGAATCCTCATTAAATCCTGTTAAAGCAAAACTTTAAGGAGAGGATTTTAGCTATGTTTTTAAAAAATACCTTATTTTTCTTTTTTTCAAAACTATTCAATAACAAGTTGTAATGAAATATGAGGAAAAAGTAAATCTAAGCTTTTATTTCTAAAATGAGCTATAATGTATATAAAAATAAACACTTAAAATCAGAAAAAAAATAACCCTTTCTGCAAGCAACACTAAAAATAGTTATTTTCCTCAAGCATTCTTAAGGATAATGTATCCTGAATGTCTTATTTTGCTGTAACAATGAAGATGAATATATCTGTGCATGAATAATGCAGGCCATTGCACATATTTGTTTTATATGTTAACCTTTAAAAATGTATACAGCCTCTGTCCATGTACAACCTATGTATGGTATGCATAACATACAGACTATCTATTTATTCAGTTTTGTGGGAGCCTTATTTTTCGGTTTAAAAACCCACCTTCTGATTCACTTCAAAAACAGTTTATCCTCTTTCTGCTGTTCATACTAGCACACAGAAAGAGAGCAGTATTTGTAATGGCTAGCAGGACTGCAGACGTTGATGTGAGTGCAGAAAGTGTTATGGACCTCAGACTGTAACTTTACACCATTTATTTATATACATCTGTTTGTACACACACGTATGTACATTCAGTACAATTAATCATATTAGTTTTTGTATCATATGCGTAAGAAATGGTGGTTTTTTTATACCTTTCTGAATCTTTCCCAGGATGTTAAAATATTGATTAGAGCACAAACAAGGCTCTGCTTTTACGCATATGTAATATTAATGATATACGTGAGAATGGCTAGTGGAATCCTTTTTTTTTTTTAGAAGAAATATGTGCACTCTATCTATGTTATATGTGATGGATTAGAGCCTGTTAGTGCTACCATTCACCAACATAAAGCCAGAGTTAGCTTTACTCCACTGTTTATGCACTCTCCATTGCACTGTGCTTAGTAGTGTTATTGCTGATTATCCCAAAGTGCATCTTTCTATTGACGCCTTTGTCCCTCCACAATCTCAGCAAATTTCATGAGCTTGGAATGCAGATGCTGAACAAATTGTATTTAAGCTAATCTTAGCGTCCATATCAATGCAAGTATTATAAATACTGAGCAAAAAGAGGTGATTATCATGGCATTCACAAGTAGTGACCTTGCTAAGCATCAGCATTTCCTATATTTTTGTGTTGGGTGAGGGTGGTTGGCTGTTTGGTTTTCGCTTGTGCTTCCCAGACATCAAGTACCTACATTTCCTTGGATCAAATCCACATTACTCTTGACAGAAAAAGTTGCTCTCAAAATTCATACTGACGTCTGATGATGTGTACTATTTGAAAAAAATGGCAATAGAAAACGGAAAAAGAGACTCAGGATCAGAAGATTCACATTCTTAGGGAAAAAAATATTGTTTGGGTTTTAGAAATTAAATATGTTCCCAAAGACAATACTGAAAAAAGATGGCAGCCGGGACTAACACATCCTGAAAAACGGTAATACTCTTAATTGAAATAGAAATAAATATTGCATTAGAAGTCTAAAATATTATATTTAGATGTAAGATTCGACTTGTCAGTTCTTTACTGCAGTGGAAAAGTGCAGCCTATGCTTTGTTAGCAACAGTCCGTTTTTCCCTTCTGTCCTTTTGGTTGATACTTTTCTGGATATACCGAAAGAAGGACAAGAGATATTTGACATGCATTTAATCGTGCTGCAACTTTATTATTAGCTATTTGGACTACCCAGCAGCAGGGTTCTCCTTAGGATGGTGCAAGGCATGGGATAAGCCCCACTCTACACCAGGTCCCTGCCTCGCCCTGCCCCAGCCCCATTCCACCCCTTCTCCCAGCCCCCACCCTGTCTCTTCCAGTCCCTGCTCCATCCCCACCACTCCCCACCTCCCAGGCCCCCATCTTCTCTTCTCCTGAGCAACACTGGGAGCTCATGGGGCAGAGTGGAGCAGGGCTGGGCTGATGCACTATCACCAGGCCTTGTGCCACCTAAGACCTGTGTCTCCTGAAATGCAAGGCTCCACACAATGCAGGGCTTGGGGCTACCATCCCAAACTATCCAATGAATGGAATAGCTCTGCCCAGCAGATACAAGTGTACAGTGTAGGTAACCCCATATTTATTCCATAATTATCCACAGGGCTTTTACATAGTGGTCCCCGGGCGGGATGGGTGGGGGAAGCATGGGGCTTGGGGCAGAAGTGACGAATAGGTAACTTCCAGGATTGGTCTGTCACTTCTGGGGCCAATTGTGCTGGTTCTGGGTTTTACCAGCTCCCCCCTCTTCTTCCATCCAAGTCCTCCAGCAAATCCATTGCTGGGACCTCACCACACCTGAGGGGCTTCTGCCAGCTCTCCCTCTTTTCCGATCCAGGTCGCTCCAGAAAATCCATTGTCATCCACTCCCCTCATAAGAGGGTTAAGGTGGGCTATAACAATGGGGGGGAGGGATTGCCTTCCTGCTTTACCAATTATATCAGCCCTCTGCCCCATTTGTTCCTTTAATGAACATTTCTGTTTAAGTCCTTTTCCAAGCCATTTAGCCGATCACTGTATACCTTTACTAAGCAGTACCAACACTGGACATCTGCCACAAGAGGTTCCAGCCATTAGCATCACTGCTTCCTGCCAAACCCAGGTGGGTTCCCAAACATCTCTTACTGCCTCCTTTTTATATTGGTCAAAACAAATGAGCTTCAGTAAACCCCATTCTCCCCGAATAATTTGTTGTCCCAGGATAACCAAATCACTGAGCCTTTTATAACCACAAGGAGTTTGGGTGACCCCCTCTTAGAATCTGTCGATTCTTATTCTCCCCCATGGCACTCCACGGCTCCCTGTATGAATGTATGTCTGACCATACAGATCTGCATGAAGTCCCATTTTTGTTCCAGGCAGTAACTGAACTGCTTTACATGTCCCCTAATTAGTGTTCTCCAATGTGTGCCACATCCTGTCAGTGACTGCTGACATGCCCATCAGTTTGCAGCAGAGGCATGAGCTGGTCTCCTAACACAGCTCTCCCTCCATGACAACTCACACTTACCCTGTCACTGCACCCTAGTTGCAATCCGCAAGGCCAATAAGTTGTCTGCCTATGTGCATTAAAAAAAAAGCAAAACCAAACCTGAGCCTACAGCATCACGCTACCCCGTTCTGCCAACACCTGGAATGGAATTACAACACATTAATGGTGATTGATCTCACGGGATTGTTCACATACATTGCTTCTGAATGCCAACACTTAACTGGCAGAATTGCCTGTATCCTGTATCCAGGTGCATCACTGCTGTTGTGGCTCCTGATTGCGAATGACTGAGAACCAAATTCCAGGGGGCAGAACCAAGGTCACTAAATTCCCAAAAGATGCTCAATGCTACCTGGTCTCCTTGATGAGTTGTTGACATCACATATTTAAGATCCCTACTTCCCCCATCCCAGTGTCAGCAGACAGTTCCAATCCTCTGCTCAACAATGCCCCAACACAACTCAGGTGTTAACTTGCTGATCCCAAAAGTAACACAATTGCTTTTAAGAATGCTGGTTCATGCAAGGCCATTTAGATTCCTGAGAATGTCAACTGTGATGTGCCTGCACAGCTGCTGGATGGAGCCATTTGGAAGACAGCTGCCCTGCCAGCAACCGATGAGTTAAGACTGCTGGATGGATATGGATAATCATTTTGCTCACTGACAAATGTAACAGCTGGGGCAATTCCCAGATTGTTGAGGACACCAGTTGACAGGTTTTCTATGACCCTGTGCACCCGCACTTTGCAGTGGGCTATGAGGTTGCCAGATTTTCCGCTCCTGTAACTGAATGAATTTGTTAAGACTGGTTCCATCCCTCTGCCCTTAGAAAGCAAGCAGGCAATGGGTCTCCATGCTGCACTGCTAACCATCCTACACCCAGCTTCCGTGTAGGTCCTTGGCTGGCCCTTAATGCCAGCTTCTGAAACCTTATGTAAAAGTGAAGCAAGGCATCTGCTATGCTAGTATGAACCCAGGAAAGTTAACAAAGTAATGGGAGAGTATCCTGGAGTCTGTTTGAGGACCGATCCCCAGGAGATAAACCTGCAAGTTATATCCAGGCCATCGAATGAAGGGCCCTGCTATCCTGCCCTCAGTTCATTCCTATAGAATCCCTTCTCCTTCTTCCCTCCACCCTACCCCTGCCATGACTGACAGGTGCTGAAGTGCTGTGTTCCCTCCTGTTTAAACCTGCTACATGTAAAAGGGGAGGCCTCAGGTATAGGGTTACCCCCTTTTACACCCTGAATTCCCAGGGGATGAGTCAGCAACCAAGCTGACCTCTTTGTAGCAGTTTTCATCCCCCGCACCCTCATCCACAAAGCACTGTTCCCTTCATTTGCCCAGCCAGTCAAACAGCCCCTCCCTCCCCCCCTCCCCCGCGCCACACACACTTAAAGGTGCAGGGGAATACTGTTGTGGCAAATGCTTTAAAAAGAAAAATCTTAGATTTATTTCACTTCTTTTCAACTGTCACAAGTTCTTTTTTCCACACTATATTCTGTATATAGGATGTCCACCAAGAACTGGTCTGCTAATCCATGTCCCTCTCTTTAACCCCACTTCTTAAGAGCTAAGATGCTCAAGAAGTGAGTCAGCAGTTTGTAGTTCACTCACTTCTCATGCATTTGTGTGTGTGTGTGTGTGATGTAAAGTAAATGCATGTACCCTACACAGACAGATATATGTAAGTCTGCAAAATGAAATACAGGTTGGATCTCCCTGGTCTGGCTGGCACCTCAGGGACCTGACCCATGCCAAACAAGGGAATTTGCCAAACTAGATGAGGTCCCCTGCCACCTGCCTCCCAGCTCACCAACCCTCATGCTGTCGGCTGTCTGCTGGCCCCAGGTGGCCCTGCTACCACTGAGCTTGGGCTTCAGCTGTTGCTGTCAGGCTAGGGCTCTGGCTATGATCACTGGCTCTGGCTGCTGCTGGGCTGGGCTCTCCACTCTAAACTGATTTCCCAGTGATCAGCAGCTGCCTGGTGTGGCAAGATTCCATAGGGCAATTGCCACCTGCTTCTCCACAGTCAGAGCAGGTCTCATGCAGGTATCATGGTGCCTCAGGGCAGGGGAAAGCCATTTGCAAAGTCCATGGTGCTACTGCCATTGGGCTTGGGCTCCAGCCACTGCTGCCAGGCTCAGGCTAGGGCTTGGACTCTGGCCCTGGGCCCATTTCTGTAGGCCTTGGTCTCCAGTCGCTGCTGCCAGGATTGGTCTCTGGTCTGGCCCCATTGCTGCTGGGTTCATGCTCAGGTTGCTGCCCCCAGGATCAGGATCTGGCCCCAGCCACGCTGCCGCTGGTCTTCAGCCCCTGCCCGATTGCTACCGGCCTCCGGCTCCTGCCCTGCTGCTAGCGGGTTCCAGTGCCAGTCCTGCTGCTCTTAGACTTGGGCTTTGGCCACTGCTGCCAGACTCAGGCTGCTGGCTGTCAGCCCCAGCCCCAGCTGGGCTGCTGGCCACTGGCTGCTGGCCCCAGTCCAGCTGCCACTAGCTCCACCAGGCTCCTGGCTGGTGGGACTTCCAGCTCCAGGACTCTCTGGTAGTTTCCACATTGAAGAGTTGCTCTTCTATTATAGTTCTAATGTCTGTGAAATTAATTACCTGGTTTGGTCATAAAGAAAAAATAGTTGTGTTTTAAAACAATTTTGTTTTCCACTGCTCTTTTATAAGTTTGTTTTAAGTGGGGCTTCTTTTACTTGTTTGTAAATGTTACTTAGTGCTGAAGAAATTTGCTGCTATATAAAACAAAGCAGTAATACATCAGTTTCCTCACTCTGCCAGTGCTTTCCCTAGTCAACATAGTGGCACTTATTTGGTCTCCAAAGGCCTAATGAGTCTCTTAGTCATTACGATAAGCAAATGGTACACACATAGCAGAGCACATTACTTGATACCAACAGAAATCACCATGTATATTATTGGTACTATATACGTATATGCATCTATACACAATGTTGACAGAGAAATTTGTAAAATAAACAAGCAGAAATCCTACCTGTATGTGAACAGCAGTAATTGTAGATTAATTGCGGATATTTAGTAATGGTTAGAGAGCACTTCACAGAATTGTAAGAGAGAATTGAATATATATTAATTCTTTGAATTCAAAAGCTTTAAGGGGTTTGATTTGCTATCCAAATACAAGTAGTTATTACAGGGAAAAGTCTAATAAAATAAGGCAAGAAAGGGAAATGAAAAAGACTGGCAATATTCCTTTGGTTAAGACACTGAAGTGGAACTCAAGAGGTCTGAGATTAATTCCCGCTTATAATACTGAATTCCTGTGTGATTTGGGCCCTTTCTTCTTTTATCCTCAGCAGTGCTTGGCACACATCTCTAATTTGCTGTGAAGTTGTGCATGATCAGCACCTCTGGAAATAAAACTGTGGTTTTCTTTGCCACAGTTCTGCATTTGTGAGATGGGTTTAGTCATACTCCCCATTCCCTCCCTCACAAGGGAGGCATTATGAGGATGAATCCATTAATATATGTGAGGCACACAGATAATAGGGTGATTGTGGGTACATAGAAACCTAAGCAGATAGTTGGAAAGGCAAAGGTGTTGTTTTGTTTGCTTTTGGTTTGTTTGATGACATACAAATATTAAAAATACCTTTCTTCCACTTCTCTATAAAGCTTTTGAAGATTCAGATCACTCTTTTGTACATTGGATTCAGTTGTCACGTAGTTTTATCACTTATGTCTGATTATTTATAATATGCCATCACAAGTTAGAAGATTGCTCTCATTTGCTAGTCAGCTGTTCCATTCTGTTGCTTGGCTTAATCAGTATATCACCCTCTGTTCTTTGTTTTAATTCCAAAGTGTAAAAGGAAGCCCTGCAGAGGATGAGAATTTTTCAATATTTATTTCTGGGCATGAGAAATTCTTAATATTTTTGATGTTGGGTAGATATTTACAATTGAGAACAATACCATCTACAAAGGGAATAGATACTCTAAATAAACAATCACGAGGTAGGAATGTACACCTCAGAATGCTTTGCTAAATCCAGCCATTGTCAATTTCTGCATTTAAGTAAAAAAAGTGTTTTTTTTGTTCCTTATTAAGGTATTTGTCCACTATGCTCCCTTGATGTTTCTATGAATCCTTATTCTCTCCAAATGTTTCAGGGCACATCTTAATTACTATTTTGGTCTGATATGAGTTCTTCTATAACACTTTGACATAGCTGAAGGCTTCTAGTGTTCCAGTCACTTGTTGACGCTATGCAACTAAATTATGCATGCTGATAAGCTCTTGGTAAAGAAGCTGAACTGCTGTATGGCATACTTGCTACATATATTGTACCTTGCATTGCACATAGCAGAAATAAAGGTGTATTTTTTGAGTCTTGATATATCCAGTTAATTCTAATTAAAAATTCTTGATTATAGGGCTTTGTGGGGTAATTCTTCTTTTGACTCTTACTTTGATATCATGCAGCCTATCTGGTGCACAGCTGAATAAAATAAAGCCAATATTTTTGCTTCACAGTACATTTCTACCAAAACCAGTGATGTAATGCAGTAGACTTCAAAACAAAAAGATCACAGAGTTATGCAATTTGTATACATTAACTTCTCCCCTATTCTTTTATTTTTACATAATACACCTGATTTATCAGATTAGTAGTTCACGATGATAAATTCGTAACAATTGATGACACATTTGCTAGTAAAACCTAATAAATCATAATCAATTATGTGGTTATTTGGCACATTTTGTCATTTCATATCATTTCTGTGATATGATAACTTGCCAGTGCTTGAAAGCCTGCAAATAACTATTTCCTATATTTGTAATTCTCACTAACAGATGATCCTCTTTTCCAATGTAAGCTCGGATTCAACAAATATAAGATAATGAGGAAGTGAAAGATTAGTAGAATATAGATCAGATGAGTGCTTCTGATAGTGCTAGCTGGCTGTGAAGCTGGCAGACCGGGTGCCAGCTCATGCCAAGGTCCCCATGTCTTAACTGGATTCTGACAAATATATAGCTGAAAATTGTATGGCTGACCTGTATGCTAGTATTGCTAAAAAAGCATGACAAAGCTCCTCCTTAACCTTGGTGGGTCCTATGCTTTCAGGCAGGTTACTTGCCTCAGAGGCTCACAGCAGCCCTCGGTTTAGACACCGGTTTGCTGTTTGTTGAACTACTCTCATCATTAGCCAGCATGGGGAAAAGAGGGGCAACCAACCTTCGTAATCTTTGCGGCCCCTTCCAGTGGTAAGGGTAGGACAAACCCTTGTATCAAAACCAGTCTCTTTCTAGTACTGAAATGGGGAGTTGGTGGGGGTGAGAAAACCCTATAGCAGCTATCTCTATTTGTGTGACAGCTGCAAATCCCTGGGCCACTTTCCCCCAGCCTTCTTTAATACCTTCCTTACCGGCGGTTCTTCCTCCTGGTATCCTCTTGCACTTTCTTCTCCCAGACTCTCCACACCACTTTCTCTCATCAGCTCCTTGCTCACACACCGAGCAAACGGAAGGGAAGCTTTTTTAAACTAGTCTCAACTGGTTCTTAACTGGCCCCAGGTGTTTGGATTAGTCTGTCTCCACTGAGTCTGGAAGCCTCCTAAATGGTTCCAGGTCTTTTAATTGCTCTGACTGATTCTAGCAGGTTCTTACTGGTTCTGTATCAGCCTTTGTTAGTGTATGCTGGCAATAGAGACTATTTAATATGGGGCTAATTTATTTCCCCTCCACCACTCTCCTGTAGCCCTCTAGCCAGACCCTGACGAAATAATTATTAAAATGATAAAAATGTGTTTTAGATTTGTAAATGTTTGTGAATTGCTGCATGCAGTAATCTCACTTTACAGCATTTTAATCCCAGATTTTGTAAAGTAATATTTGAGTATTATAAGCCTCTGTGACTGTGTAAAACACGAGAGAAGAAAGATGATTACTGCAGTGACGTGCTGATCTTGAATAGAAGATGTTACATGCTGTCCAATTGAAAAGCTCTACCAAAACCTGTTGTACTGTAGCAACATATTAAAGAGAACAAAATACATTGTTGTTCTGCTCTTCCTGTCAGGCAAACAGAATCTCCCCATCAGATGTGTTTGCAGCTCAGCGCACAAGGGAGGAAGGGGATAAAAATCCCAGAGAGAAGGAACTGATTATGTTTGTGTGGCTTGGACTTTGGAGGACAAGTTTTACTAAGCATAAGTGAGAAATCCCACTGCTTAGTCCAGTTAGCCTTAAATGTCATATAGAGCTTGTTTATTACATCGAACTTCTATTACTTTTTGAAGCTTAAGATTGTAACTCATTTGTGCATATATAGTAACCTGATTTCACCTTGTACATAGCTCCTTTATTTTATTTTCCTACGTAAAAAAATCTTTATATAGTTTACTATAGAATTTACTATAAGTACTTTCTTTGCTTGAGACCTAAGGCACAATTTACCTGGGGTAAGTGAGTTGTCTTTTGAGACTAGGAGTAACCTAAAAGATCTTCAAGTAGAGGTCTTGTCACAAACCAATTATACTAGCCAGATACACAGAGAAGCATTGGAATTAGAATTCATCCGCAAATTCAATTCTCATGCTAATGGACTCAGTCGTGATGAAGGATGGTTGAGACACTGTCAACGTAACATTCAATGAAGGTGCAAACAGCTCTTTGTGTAGATTCCTATGTTAGGAAGGATACAATCTATTGACTTTGATTCTTATCTGCTTCATTTTAACTACCCAATCTTCGGATATTTACTGACTCCCATCTCTACCTTCCTGTTTTTCCCTTTGATTTTCCATACCTTCTGCTCCCTGTCTCCCACCCCCCTTTTTTTCCTCCCCACCCCCTTCTCTCCTATTTATTTTGGGTCTGCACATCCTAAACTCAAAACTCCGGTCATCTGAAGAAGTGGGCTGTGCCCACGAAAGCTCATGATACCATCTACATGTTTTGTTAGTCTAAAAAGTGCTACCAGACCATTTGTTGTTTTTTTCCTGAATATTGATGTGATCCTTGATGTCACAAAGGTATGCTCACTTTGTTGGCAAGATAGATCAGATTAGAATCATAGAATCATAGGGCTGGAAGAGACCTCAGAAGGTCATCAAGTCCAGCCCCCTGCCCAAAGCAGGACCAATCCCAACTAAATCATCCCAGCCAGGGCTTTGTCAAGCTAAGACTTAAAAACCTCTAGGGACGGAGATTCCACCCCCTCCCTAGGTAACCCATTCCAGTACTTCACCACCCTCCTGGTGATAGTTTTTCCTAATATCCAACCTAAACTTCCCCCACTGTAATTTGAGACCATTGCTTCTTGTTCTGCCATCTGTCACTACTGAGAACAGCCTCTCTCCATCCTCTTTGGAACCTCCCTTCAGGAAGCTGAAGGCTGCTATCAAATTCCCCCTTACTCTTCTCTTCTGTAGACAAAATAAGCCCAGATCCCTCAACCTCTCCTCATGGGTCATGTGCTCCAGCCCCCTAATCATTTTGGTTGCCCTCCACTGGACCTTCTCCAATGTGTCCACTTCCTTTCTGCAGTGGGGGGCCCAGAACTGGACGAGGTACTCCAGACTACCCAAGAGAGAGTCTCTAACTCCATGTTTAGGTTGTTATAATTAAACCTGATAATTGGCTGGTGAAATCTCATACACAATTCATAATCAATTTGGGATTTGTTTTCTGGTTCTTAATAGTCTGCTTTTGAGGCACTGTGGGCAGTTTAACAGTAAAAATTAAGAGTGGAGTCCAAACAGTTGATTTTTAACATGAGAACCAAAAGGCTGCTTCCACATAAGCTGATTCCACATTGAGTCCCTCTGCATTCTTTTGTTTGTTAGAGAGACCAAGTGGGTAAGTAATAATTTTTACTGGATAAACTGGAGGCAACTATTGAGTCAATTCAGGTCTGGGAGATGTACTTGGACTGTCACAGCTAAATGCAAGGTAAAACAAATTGTCTTTCTCATCACCAGAAGTTGGTCCAATAAAATATATCACCTAACCCACCTTCACTCTTAAATATCCTTGGACTGACGTGGCTACAACTATGGTACTTTTGTTTATATTAGCTATGAGCAAAAAAAAGGGAGAGGAGGTTTTAGTGATTGTTGCCATTTTTACTGTATGCTGCTAAAATAATTAGATGGTAAAGTATTTGGGATGGGAGCCATCTTTTTTTTCTGTGTTGGGACAATAACCAACATAACATTATCTTGATGCTTGGTGCTTATAGGCAATACGATAATGCAAATAAATAATAATAAGTATGGTCTTTGTATTCATTTTATCTGTCCTAGTCTATCAGAATAATTTTTTTAAATCTCTGTTGGTTTCCACCTTACTGCATTCTCTGGGTCTTTAACATAAGAGGTCTGGACCTCTTGTGTCTACGAACCTGAAATAAATTAAAATTCAAAATGGTGACTCAATTAGGCATTTTCATTTATAACATGGGGCAGAGCTCTTGAAGGGAAGGAGAGGCTGAATCTTGAAAATGAAAAACAGAAGAGCCTTTGTTCACCTTACCTCTGATAATTACAGTTAGCTTTCCTGTGCTTGTAAAATATGTAACCAATTGCTATTAATTATCACTATTATTCAGTATTTCTATTATTGTAGAGTTCAATCAGGATACAGTGCCATTTTACTGGATGCCAGACAAGCACATTGGAAGATCAGTATATCTGCCTCCAAAGAGTTTGCAATTAAAGAGTTTTGAACTCTCTAACCTGCCTACACATTTATGCCACTCTTCCTTACCATGGAGTATGTGTGCCAGAGGTTTTTGATTAATGAGATAATGGAACTTGCATTAGAAGCTATTGTGGGGTAATAAGGAAGCTATTATTTTGAAAGAAATCCATTTGTGGGTCTGGGAGGTGGGAAAAAAGCAAAGCACACAGAGAACTCAAATCATAGTTAACATATACTGTAAAAGCATAGCTTTATTTCTCATTGATTTGTGCATGACAGATCTAACATAGTTGTACTCTAAAAATTAACTATTTTAAAATGATAGCTTGATTCCACAACTTGATTTTGTTTTGTGTTTCTTGTTTGATGAATGGAAATGTGTGTTTGTTTGGGGAAAGGTGTGTTCAGAACTGTGTCTGCTGTTTAGTAAGAAAAGAACTTATTTTGGTTTTAAATAGTGTTTTAATTAAATTAGCTGGGCAGAGTTAACATAGCTATAGGTGAATAAGCTGGATTTTATTCCTTCTTGTGGAGCCATGAACAAAATTATTTAATACGTTCATGGAATCAAAGAGTGTAAGGTTAGAACAGACCATTAGGTCATCTTATCTGATCCCCTGTATATCCCAGGGTGTTAAATTTGACTAGTGACTCCTTTGCTGAGCTCCATCACTTCTGATTCACTAAAATATATCTTCTAGAAGGTATCTTGATTTGAAGACCTCAAGAATCCACCACTTTCCTTGCTAATTTGTTCTAATGCTTAATC
Source organism: Rafetus swinhoei (assembly GCA_019425775.1). NCBI lineage: Eukaryota > Metazoa > Chordata > Testudines > Trionychidae > Rafetus > Rafetus swinhoei. Next base: position 33,684,930 of record CM033443.1, on the reverse strand, counting down.
ACCTTCATTGCCAAAAATTGTCCTATTTCTAATTTCAATTTGTCTGGCTTCAGCTGCCAGCTATTGGTCCAAACCTATTGAAGAAAATCACACTGTATGGGTTTCACTGAGTGTAATACAGGGATTCCCAATTTTTTTGCTATAAAACCATATTTTGAGACTCATTATTTCCTGTGCTGAAGACAGCAACAAACCAATATAGCAACCAAGAAATTAAAGGTCTTTACACATTAAGTATGTTGTTGAATGCTCTCCAGACACATGGGCTTCTAGATTGTGACACAAGTTCTTGAAGTGTGGTTGCATGATAGAAATGACACATTTAGTCTCTGATATGACATAAATGGTAAATCGATACCGAAGCGTGGTAGACACAAGTAAGTGTGCTGAGTCCAGCTTCCCACAAATATGTGCTCATCAATTGCACTATGGTTTCAAGGTGCATGATCAGTGCAGGATATTCATTCTTGACAGTGAGCCAGAACTCCAGGAGAGAAAGTTGGATATATGTTCCTCATAAGAATTGATCACAGGATATTTCAACAAGTTGTTTGATTTCAGCTGCTGGCAAATTCATGGCATCAGGCTTATCTTGAAAAGAGTTTTACTCCCAATCATACTTTGTCATGCTCAAGATGGGGAAGAACTGTTCTATCAGCTGGCTGAGGTGCTCAGCCATCACCTGTTTGGGCAGATGAATAATTTCATTGTCAGCCAGGAATTTAAAAAGCTGTGGGAATGATTCACAATTGGTCTTCAATAGATTATTCTTCCAGAAAACAATTTTCTTCATGAATCCTATGACTCGATCCCTCAGCTGAAGAATGAGGGTGTTGTTTCCATGCAGAAGTGTATTGCATTGATTCAGTTTCCCACATCTCTTTGTGACATAAGCAAAAAGCCACATCTTTCTTTGGTCACATAAAAAATCAATGAAATCACTCTTTTTGGACTCCATTTCATAGAGACAGTGCTTCCAAAAGGCATTCCACTACTTTTCTACTCAAGAGCAATGTGCTTCAGGGTGGAATAACTCACCATGATCAGACCATATTTCTTCAGACAGTCGTGCAAACATAAAGTGGCTGCACTGTGATGGAGAAGGCTTGCTGCAGAACTTCACCTAGGTAGTTCCCTGTGAATCACATAGTGAGTCAACTAGACTCTGTTGGAGGCAGGTGCAGATACTTTGGATAAAAATGAGTCCATTTTGCCTCTTATCACAAACAGGAAAGATGAATTCACCATTAAACAAATGAGGTCAGGCCATGTGGGTTGATACCTGGGGAACACTAGTACAAGTTTTAGCGTCTCTAAACTGGGAGTCTCTGGTCTGGCAACATCTGTGGTCTGGGCTGCCAGACCACAGATGTTTCTAGACCAGCCAGCACAGGTGGCCAGCAGCCCTGCCGAGGCTCGGAGCCCTGCCAGGGTAGGGGCAGTGGGACCGGCAGCTGGGAGCCCTACTGGGCCAGCAGCAACAGGGCTGGCAGCCCTTCTGGGGACAGGAGCCCTGCCAGTCCAAGGAGGTCCAATAGTGCCAGTCCAAGGAGGTCCAACCTGTATAGTGATTTACAATGGTTCGTTATTCTTGAGTGCCAGTTAGATAGGTACTCAGGATGGCAAAAAAGGAAAAATGGGCCCTGCCTTAAGAAGCTTACAAACTACTACAGATTCCTGTCTCAGAAAAGGGTAGCACAAGCTCCTACCAGCTCTAGCAGAGAAGATGGTCTGATAATTGGGCTACTCTCCATTGCAGTCCCTCAGCTAGATGCTTGCACAGTAAATGACCAAATTGGTGTCTGCACAGCCAGCAGGGTGGGACCTGCTTCACAAATGCCCATACAATGTGACCTCTTACTCCACTCTGTCAGGATACTGCCACTTGGATTGATGGCAACCTCTTCACAACATGCCCATATGCAAGGTGATGCCATGAGGAGGAGGATATTTTGCAGATCATAATGGTGGCTTCCTGGTGAAGCATTTGTGGAGCAGACCCCACCATGGGGGCAGATTGCATAATCTCATGGGCCAGATTGTCCCATTGGACCTGCAGACTTTTCATCTTGTGGTGTAACCTCTGTTCAGTTGCAACCCACAGACTGAGTTAATGTGAAGTAGTAGTTGTGAAAATAGAAGGTTACACAGGTGTTACTTTATCTGACCTTTAGAAATCTCTTTTACTGTTGATGAGCAGGAAGGAAAACAATCAGCTTGACTAGTAAATCTTTAATGGGATTTGGACTGGTAGTTAGAAGTACCATCTTTCAACTTGCAGATAGAACATATTTAATAATGAAATTATAGCGGAGAAAAAATAAGCATGAAATCTCAAGAAATAAATTTTACAGAATCACTTTTTAGTAGAGCCAAGTCAGGATGATAAGTGCTAAGGAAAAGTTTTCTACTATGTGGCTTGTCATTTTGTGATTTTGAAGCCCTGTTTTTCGAGAGAATGCTTTTCACTTCATCTCAGAATAAAATATGTGTGTATCTGAAGATGGTCAGCACTTTCGTATGGTATTGCAATTTCAAAAGAGCTTTCCTGTTTTAAACATTGCAAGCTCTAAGTACAGTAAACAATATGTAGATCAGTGGTTTTAAATATTCTCATTAGTGGAAATTTAACTAAACTGACTGGCCTCAGATTTTCCTTCAATAAGTGCTGATTGATCAAAAAAACACTTAAGCTTTTAAAAAGTATTTAAACTTTAAGCATGGTCTTAAGTCCCAATGATTTCAGTGAAACTTGAACATGTGTTCAAGGTTATATTCATGCATACGTGTCTTCCAGATTAAATAAGGATGTTCTACTTAAGTCAAAGCTTCAATGTCTCAAAGTGCTTTTTAACTATTTGATTCTGGTTAAGTGTTTTGAGTCTACTGGACTACATCTAAGCAGTGATATGACCAAATCATATCTGACTGTTGTTCTATGTTGTTGGAGATCAGTTGCTTTGTTTATCGATAAAAATATGTTATAAGGTATAGAAAAAGGAAATATCACTAATTTTTATTTGTTGATCATGAAATGCTTCATGAGACCTTTAAACATGAAACCAACTGCATATGCAAAACAGTTATTTCCATTATGCAATTAAAAACCATAAACTGTGTCCAAAACTTCAGGAAATAAATGCTTTATAAATGTAATTTCACCATCTATTTTTGGCTGTCTGTTCATATAAATTCACAACTCAAAGTGAAAAGTATGGATGTATATGTAATACAGATCTCCATTATAAAATTAAGTAGTTAGTTCAATATATAAATGCAAATGACTGAGCCTACGTTGAGTAGTTTGAAATGATATCCAGATAAAAGTTTTCCTCATAGTTCAGGTTGGTTATCTGAAAGCTTTGTTTCAGCTCATTACAGAGGACAGGGATTATTCTGGAAGTGGATGCAGATTAGAAATTCTTCAGAGTTTTGGAGTGAGATTTAACATTATCCTAAATCTCCATATAAAGGGTATGTTTTACCCTCTGGTCTATGGACAGATTTTATATGTTTTGAAGGTCCTCACTACAATATTTTTAAAGCATCAGGTGATTGATTCTGAAATTTCTTCCATGGTCCTAATAGTGTCTTTTTACTGGAATTATTCATCTTCATTTTACCAAATCAAAGTTCTTCCATCTTCGCAATCTCTGAAGGAAAGACCAATTCAGGTAAAAGTTGCTTTGCGTGGATCAGATAGACTGTTGTAAAACAGACAAGCAGACATGAATGCTTACACTATCACTTAAGTTCATTATATCCAATTTGAACATTCTCTGGAGGATTTACAGTCAATAAAAATAACCTTTATCAGATTAGGTCAGATACACAGTAATTTTGCTCTGTATGTATGAATATAAAGGGAAGCTTCCTCTGCCTTTATGAAAATACTTTATTAAGGGCAAGGTCGCTGTAACATTACTCACATGAGTAATCCTTTAATCCTTACACAAATAAAAAGTCTTATTGAAAGGTAGTTCCTTTGATTGAGGCTTTGCAATATTGGAACTTGACTTTGATATTTAATCAAGAACAGTGCATTCAGGAAAGAACAGAATCACTGAAACTTTTCAAGGTTATTAGACCTATAAATCTGAATATTTCTAGTGAATTCAGATACTACATCTTGAATTTCTTTTGTTATTGTGGGGGTAGGAAGGGAAGAGATACAGGTGAACTGTGAAGGGTCCCAGGAAGAAGGGTCTGTAATAACAAACAATAATTTTAGGACAATTTTTTGTGGTAGGTCTAAATTCTCTGACCACTTGTGCATGGACTTAAATTTACTTATATGAATAGTGTTGTTGGCTTCAAGTGGGCTATTCATATGCGTAAGTGTTTGCATGATTGTGGTCTTACTCAAGCAAATACCTGTTAATTTTAATGACAGCTTATCTGAAGAAAGGCCTCTGAATCAATCTCTCTCTCTCTCTCTCTCTCTCTTTTTCTAGTTTTCTCTTTTTCTTTCGCTCTCTCTCTCTCCTATGTTTAGTTTTAATGAAAAATCATCACCATTACACTGAGGTCATAAAAGCCATATACATTCATGAAATGATTGCTAGAATAATGGCTTCAAATGAACAAAAAGTATTTTGTAATATTATATTTTTATACTATGCTTTACTTAAGCTTTCAGAATGATGCTTCTAACCAGGAGTAATGTTTTCGTTGTTCATTCCCATTAAAACTGTAAAAGAATACAAAAACATTCCTGCTTATTTTCATGTAGCATTTGTGTTGGTTTGTAACCTAACTTCATCATTATCAACATGAAAATTCTCTTATCACATCAAATCAGATCTTATCTCATGTTAACATATGGAAAACATCCTTCCTATTTTTCTATGACAAGAATTCCCCTGAGAATTATTATGTACTCAAAGAGATGTTCTTCAAATATTAGCAAAGGGGGATTAATTTTGTGAAGGATTTCAAGAGATGGGAGTTTCTTTTTAAGTGGAAAGATAGCTCTTTGATGAAGGCTTTAGTGTAAACAAGTGGATTTGTGTACAGAAAAAAAGCTATTTTCCCTAGTTAGATTAAAATTATTTTAATGTAAATTCTTTTAGTGCCAGCTTGTTGCTCATTTCTGGCCTTTCATTATTTAAAAAGATAGGTATATGATTTTGATAATTTTAGTTGTAAGATACTATCAAAACACACCAAACTTGCATTTTTGTACATGCTATTTCTTAGATCATTTAAAGTTACTGTTTGAATGTTTATTTTATAACTCCCAGTTTGCTGACACTTTTGATTTCATGTAAAATCAATATCTTTATATGACTCCTTTGAATATACGTAATATAGTTAGTTATATGTTCCAAATAAGAAATAACATACATTGCAGATTTTGAAAATGCATCTTTTTAGTTATTTTTAGAAGTTACATGGTTAGCATACTTTCAATATTAGAGGGAAAATGTAAGCTAATAATTTGGCTGGGGAAAACAATAGTTTTGAAAACATAATCCATTATTAAAGGGACAGAAAGTGCATTTTCTCAGTGTATGAACTAAAGAGTAGATATTTCAAACCTTTATTCCCATGGTGACTCTTTAATTATACAAATACGCCATTTCTATTGATAATATTATTCAAATAAGTGTATTGGTGCAGGTAGGGAACACGGCTCTGTGGGCAGGCTGTGGTGCAGGGATTAGAGAGAGAGTCGAGGAATAAAGACATGAGAAAGCTAATTATGGGTGGATGTTTCTAGTGAGGCAGCAGCAACTACACATTTCTTATAGAACTTATGATCCAGAAGGAAAGCGCCCTTTCCATCAGTGCATTTCATAGGGTTGATGGCACCTCAGCTCCCCACCTGTGAATCTCCTAAACACTGATTTGACAAATCTCTCCTCAGTGAATCTACCAGAGCCAATGGAATGTGCAGTTACCAATCTCTGCCATACAGCGGATCACAAACTAGTGCAGGGTATTTTTCGCTTGAAATGTTGTTTGTTGTCACTAGAGATTTTGTCCTTAACTCAAATATCTGAAGCTGGGAATTAACATAGAGGATCAAACTAGTGGCCAGTTTAGTCCAGTGTCCGCTTTTTCTTACAGTGGCTATTACCAGATGCTTCAGAAACTCCATAGTGAAAAACTATGGAATAACCTGTAAATAGGAAACATTTTGTCATAGGCTGTAGTGTAGCCATATTGTACGCTGACAAAACTTATGTCACTCGAGATTTGAATATTCCACCCTCCCCCCTTGAAATATAAATTATGCCAATATATATGAGAGCTTCTCCTGCTAACATAGCTTATGCTACTTGCGGAGGTGGATTTTTTTTTATGCCAACAGAAGAGATTTCTATCTGTGGCATTGAATATTTTCAGATGCCCTGCAGCAGTTCATCTGTGTCAGTACAACTGTACTGCTGCATAGTTGAACATGTGGATGTGGCCTTAGTCCCTCACAACCTACACCCATCACTTAGAATTTGGTTAGTACCCTGAAGAAATATCTAGTATAACTGTGGGTATTTTCATTATGCATATAAATGGCTACTACTTCTGCAACCTGCTAACCGAAACACTGAATTGTATTTTGTCAGTGAATTCTAATTTTGCTGTGTAAAATATATTTCATATATTCAGTTTTACTATATTGTCATTAAGTGTCAGTGTCTTATTTTATGAGAGGGTAAATAGCAGCCCCAATTGATTGTGTCTTTGTTATTTTATATACAACTATCAGTTCCTTTCTGATATATCGCCTTACTAAACTTGAAAAAAAAAAACAAAAACGTAAAGAAAGCACCTTCCTACAGCACTGTTACTATGTCTCTACACTCTTTAGAACACCCCTGGACTTTCTCTATTTTTGCTGAGAGTGAAACAATGTTAATATTAAGGAGAAATAGGTCATCAGACCTCTAGCAAGTTGGCAGTATGAATAATGATTGATTTTTTTTTTGTAACATCCATTTGGTGGATGGAAAGTACAAATATGTATGTGGTATTTAGGATGTTACTCCGTGTGTGTGTGTGTGTGTGTGTGTGTGTGTGTGTAAGTAATGTGCTCTGTCATCACTGTATAGAGCTCTTTGAGGGTATGTCTAGACTACAGGGTTTTGTGGACAAAAGTGGACTTTTGTCGACAAAACTATACCTGTATCTACACTACTGCCGAGTTCTGTCGCCATAACGTCGACAGAACTTAGCAGTTTTGTCGACGGTGGTAAACCTCACTCTACGAGGAATAACACCTTTTATTGACAGAGTTCTGTCGACAGAAGGCGTTATTGCATCTACACTGTCCTTTGCGTCTACAGAAGTGGATGTAGTCTAGACGCTCTTTGTCGACAAAAGCCTGTAGTCTAGACGTACCCTGAAATCTATTGAAAGATTCTTCAGAGCTTTGATAAAACTGATGACATAGAACACCACAAATATTTATAGAATGTTTGAATATTGATAATGTAAGGGTTATTTAAACATTTTTCCTCACAACAGAGCAAAACATCTCCAATAAAAATTGTCTGAGTTTGGTTCTGATCACACATTAGGTGCTCAGATGACACAGTGATAAGTGTGGTATAAGAACCTAGGCAGACATCAATTTTACACTAGGTAACATTGTTGATTGTAATGGTTGTGTTCCTTATTTGCAGTTGTGCGAAATCAGATTCAGGTCTTTTCTGTACAAATTTAATCCAAAAAAAATTTTTTTAAGGGGGGGGATATTCAATGTGAAGCAAATCTTTCAATGTAATCCAAATAAGTAAATAAATAACATAAACTGAGAGAGAATGGTATCACCAAATAATACTTTTCCACAATAGCTGTCTATTTATCATTTCCCACTGACAGCATTGATATTTAAGTTGTATAAAATGCCCTGTGTGTGCACATGAAAGTAGCTTTCAACCCCTAAAATGTGAGATGTGTGTTAGATTGGGTGAAGGTAAATTGCTTGTAGATAGGGCTCCATGTCTGTCCTGGATGACTGCAGAATCTGTAGCAGTGTGGGTGGCCCCAGGGACAGCCACACCAGTCACTACTCAAGCAGTCCCAGGTTGCAGTCCCCGGATGGTCAGTGGGAGCAGCTGCAGTCCGTGGCCCCAGGCAGTGGTCCCTGGGTGGCCAGATGAAGCAGTGCACTCTGTGGCCTCAAGCAGCAGTCCTCAGGCATCCTGCCGGAGCAGCAATGACAATCCATGGCCCTCAGCAGTTGGTGCCGCTGGTCCCAGGCATTGAAGAGGGGGCACCTCCGGAAATCCCCCAGCATCCCTCTTCCCAAGATTTAATAAGTATTTTGGGTATAAGTCATGGATAGGTCTTGGGCCATGGGTTGTTTTTTGTTGTTGTTTTTTAAATAGCCGATGACCTGTCTGACTTTTTCTAAAAATACCCATGACTAAATCGTAGCCTTACTCATAGACATTAAGGCCAGAAGGGACATCGTGATCATCCAATCTGACCTCACCCATATTTTAGGCTACAGAGCCTCACCCAACCATTCCTTTAATAGATCCCTACCCTCTACCTGAGTTACTGAAATCCTCAAATAATGACTTGAGAGTTTAGAGAGTATCTAACATTTACACTGGTTTAAACCTGCAAGTGACCTGTACCCTGTGCTTTACAGAAAGGTGAAACCTCCCCAGGTCTTTGCAATCTGACTTTGAGGAAATTCTTTCTGGATCCCAAATATGGCATCAGTTAGATCCTAAGCATGTGGCCAAATACCTGGGAAAGAATTTTCTGTGGCAAGCAAAAACTGATAGATCATATTCTACATCTTTTACATACCTGTAAAACAATTAGTTTAAGGTGGACTAAGGTGATTATATTTGTATCTCCTCCTAACAATAGCAAACATCATAATTTAGATTTGAAAAAAGAAAGGAAACAAATAATGTGTATATTACCATAAGAGCAATTTTACAGCACAGTTTAATTATTTGGTTCAGTAACGTTCAATAATTATTTCAACACTGAAATCCCTCACAATCCAGTCAACAAACTAAACAACTGTTTCATTACCAGTAACTAATTTACAAGGCAATTTCAAAATCTGATGACTTCTTGCCTGTCTGAGATTTACAGTCACTAAATAAAAGCTGTGACTAGGAGACATGAATTAACAACTCATTAAAAGGAGAGTGCAGATTCAGTATTCTCATTTTCTGTTCTCTTTGTCATTGCCTAACAGCTCTGTTGACTCATCCATAATTTGTGGGAGACATCTGTAAATTTTCATCCCCTCACCTTCTAACACACTCATTCGCGAGTTAGGGAGGAGAAGAGGTAAGATCCTTTCCTGGTTTACAGACCTGTAAGAACCATGGACAAAGCTGTTTTCTCTTTCTCGGCCATTAACAGTTTTCCTAGCCTTTTATGCCCCTCTTCCATCTGGTCCCTAACCCCAGCTAACTTTCACATCAACACTGTTTGAAGAACAAGAATTGTTTTGAACCCAGACGTTGCTGCAGTTGCCTTCCCCTTGCTGGTGACAGTATACTGATGGGAGACCATGAGCATTGTTCTTTTCTCCTTTCTCCTGACTTGACCTTCTTTTCACTGTAGCAAAAAAGCAAGAAAGCTAGAATATGAATACTAAAAGAAGAGAGAAGACCAAAGGGAGAGAAATGAAGGAATAATAGTAGGGCCCTTTACCAGACTCTTGCCCATCCAAATAAGTCTCAACAGTTTTGGTCCACAACCCATACAATTTTCAATCTGCAACTCAGCAATGCCACAAGGATTTGTATTATATAATGATTTTTTTTGGCAATTTTGTGGGTTGTGAATAAAAAAAAATGTGTGTGTAGGGAAGGGTGGAGGTGGATATTCAATAAAAGGTTACTGCCAGAATGTCATGAGCAGAAGAATTAGAAGTGCACCCTTTTTAATGTCTGTTGTATCCATTCTGGGTGTGAAACAGGCCCTCTTGTGTTTGGAAGAGTCACAGAATTGTGCAGAATGATTATGGACAAGACAGATATTATGCAGTTTCATTTGTATTGTTAGTCAGGTAGCATTATTTCACTGGGTTCCCACCCACATTCTGCAGTTCAAGTGGGTTTTGTAAGCTGTAGATAAGCATACAATCTTAGGTCCTTATCTGATCAGATGTTTGAAACCTTTTGAGGTTAACTCATCATTAACTTTCATACTGTTTTCAAAAGCGTAAATAGCTTAGATTTTCTTTTGATGCATGAACAGATTCTAAGTTTCCAGAAACTTAGTGTTGAGAAATTAGAAGTGCATGCAGTTGATGACTGATTGCTTTAACAGATTAATTAATTCAGGGGTATAAAATATTGACTAGTTTATTTTCCTTTTCTTTTCATCCTGCAATATACAATACCTCAAAGGTATCTATAGACTGTGGTGAGGGAACTGATTATTTTGGGGTTTAGTGCTGATTTTTAGTGCTCTTCAAAGTGTGGGTGCTTTTCAGTATGTTTCTTCTATGTATACAAGTGTATGCAAAATGTCAGCTGTTATTTTAGTTCAAATTATCTTACAATTAACTTCATGTTTCTATTTCTGAAGATTATTTTTGGTCAACTATGGAAAAAACTATTATGACAGGGTCAGAACAGAGAAGTACAGAGGAGTGGTAGAAGGGAAGTATATTAACCCTAGGTTGAGTAAGTCTCTGTTCCCAGGGTAAACTAACAAGGGCTAGTCCAGAACCAGCAGGATCTTGCCATAATCAATCAGGGCATTTAAGCATCTGGATCCAGTTAGGAGGTTTTCTGAGTCAAGTGAGTTGCACTAGTCAGAACACCTGGGAACAATTAAGAAACAGTTGAGATTGGTTAAAAAAGAACTTTTCGGTTAGTTCAGTGTATGGGAGGGGTTTGAGGAGAGAAGGTGTTGTGGAGAATCTGAGAGGAGAAAATGAAAGCAGGTACCATGGGGAACAACCTGTATAAGGAAGGTGCTGGGGAGGACTGTGGGAAGTGGCCCAGGAATTCACAGCTGTCTTGCAGCTGTTACTAGAGGGCATGTCTAGACTATATCCCTCTTTTGAAAGAGTGATGTAAATTAGACAGATTGAAATTGCAAATGAAGCTGGGATTTGAATTTCCTGTGCTTCATTTTCATAATGGCAGCCACACGTTCTTTCGAAAACGGGTATTTCAAAAGTGAAACCGCTGTCTAGACACAGTTCTTTCAAAAAAAAGACCCTTTTTCAAAAGTTCCTTTACTCCTCAAAAAATGAAGTGCAGGAGTACAGGATCATTCAAAAAAGTGTTTTTTTTCTGAAAGAACCGCATCTAGACAGCAGTTTCACTTTCAAAATACCCGTTTTTGAAAGAACGCTCGGCTGCCATTATGCAAATGGAGCATGGAAAATTCAAATCCCAGCTTCATTTGCAATTTCAATCTGTCTAATTTACATCCCTCTTACAAAAGAGGGATGTAGTCTAGACATACCCAGAGACATTACAGACATTTGTTATCATAGGGCCTCTATGCTGGAACCCTAGTTCCCCCCCAACACCACTGCCCCATTTCAGTGCTAGAAAGAGACTGGCTTTGGTACAAAGGTTTGTTCTACCCTGTACCACTTGGAAGGGCCAGAGAGACTATGAAGTTTGGTTTCTTCTCTTTTTCCCATGGTGGCCAATGATGAGAGTAGCTCAACAAGCTGGTTTCTAAATTGAGGGCTGCTGTGAGACTCAGGCAAATAATCTACCAGAAAGCACAGGACCCAATAAGGTTGAGGAGGATCTTTGTCATATATAAACATACAATATCCAGGAAAGGATAACAAGATCTGACAAGAAAGGGAACACAGAGCAGAAAATGTTGGGATTATACATTTTAATTTTAGTTTAATAAAAATGATTAGGATACACTTTGTCTGAATTAATGTAATAAAGAAACTTTAACAAAACACTCAGAGCTTTATCCCACACATTATCACTGTTTGATTTGGGGAGTGGAGGAGAAGCAGCTGTTGGGGATTTTTTGTTTGTTTGTTTTAGCTGCACGTTTCTGTTTGCAGTAAAAAACATAATCCTAAATTTGGTCCATGGTGGTCTGTCATGCATTAGAGACTCTTTCCCCTCAAAACTTCTTAAACCCAAAACTAAATTAAAATGTCTACACAAATATTGGAGTTCCTGAAGTGTAATAACCTGAAACTAAAATGTAGCTTGAAAATACCAAAGTTTGATGTATGAAATCATAGGACTCATTGAACTTATCCTATGAAAGGTGCTTTGTAGAGGACCTAAATCTATGACATTCAGTTGCTTCGTAGGGGTGCGTCTACATTGCACCCTTATCTCAAAATAAAATACGCAATTTGAGCTATGCAAATTGCATAGCTTATTTCAAGTTAATTTCAAAATAGAGTGCTATTCCAAAATGTCCTTAATCCTGGTGGAATCAGGTTTACAGGGACATCAGAATAGCGAGCCCAATATATTTTGAAATAATGGCCTTGCTCAAAAGATGTGGAATAGCTATTTTGGGATACTTCCGGTATTCCGAAATAGCTCTGCAGTGTAGATGTAGCTTAGGAGAGAGAATGTTGGGGTGAACACATGGACATGTACTCATCACACATACAGGCCAATAATAATAAAACCCATCTATATTTTAGGACTCTTATTGGAATAGGGAAAGATGCATTTTTTTCTGATTAACACTAAAAAATGTGTGTATAATTTTCCAAAAGGCATACAAAAATACTTTAACCCTTTAATATTCTTTCACATACATGTCCATTTTGCTTTGGTGAGAGCTGCAAGTTGACCATAGACTAGAGAGCATGAGCACTGTGAGAAAAGCATACTGCATGTAGCAATATCAGATGAGATTAGTAACTGTCATACCAGTGATGCTGTTTGACAGCAGGTTCTCAGATTGTAGATGAATTTAGCTGCAAAGGCTTGATCCTACAAGCATGTATTCAGATACTTAATTTGACACACATAAGCTGACTTAGCAGAATTTGTTTTTCATTCTTGTATAATTTTGAAGGATAATATCGATGTTTATTTTAAATATTTATTTCAAATGTTACCTATTTACATTTTCATAATTGTACAAAATTATGTCTTTTAAGCAACTTTTTAGATAGTTTACATTTTCACAGGTATGGAAAATTAATGAGAGGGAGGAAGTTTAATGACAGTAGAGGTGGAAATTTTAAAAAAATTAAGCTTTCTTTCTGCTAAAATAAAAATTCTCAACATCACATGTCAAAATATACAAAGTAAAAATATCTTTACATCATACTCTAAGTTGTCAAATGGTATTTTTCTTACTTTGCCTATCTGTAAATTTGTATTATTAATTAAAATACTTTTCATCATTTTGTGTGTTTATAGTGAAATCAACATTTACAAATACAAATATATTTCCGTACCGCCACGTAAGTAATCATAATGAGTTCAGGCCCTAATGCTGCATCAGAACCCCACAGAATGGACACATCTTCACGGTTTGAGTTGACAAAGCTCTGGCTGGGATGATTTAGTTGGAATTGGTCCTGCTTTGGGCAGGGGGTTGGACTCGATGACCTCCTGAGGTCTCTTCCAACTCTATGATTCTATTATTCTATTTCCAGAATCATTCAGAAACTAGTGGACTGTAGGAGTCTGAACTAACAAATCCTGATGAAGTGTTCTAACTAGAAAGAATAAGTGAGATCAGAAAGTAACATTCTTCACATCAGTGAGTAGAGATAATTCTTTGGAGGCCAGGAATCCATTTCTTACCTCAGGCATAATTTATTTACACAATTAATTGTTTCATCTTTCACATGAGATATAAACTCAAACTTCTGATTGTGTGTGATCATTAAAGACCCTATGGCACATTTTTTTCATAGATTAAAATGTTAAGCCTATCACTATGGCCATATTTCAATTTAGTAATTATGTTCTAGCGATTTCAACCATAACTAGGTTTAGACTACGTCTACATTTCAAGCTGGATGTGTAATTCTCATCTTGAGTACACATATCTGCACTGGTCTGAGTGAGCGAGAGAGAGAGAGAGAAAATGTCAGCACTGCAATGTGAATGGCTTACCTAGCATCTTGGATGGGTATGTAGGGAGGCAGCTATCCACTCCCATTGCAGCTACCCTCTGAGTTTAGAGCACTAGCTTGATCAAAGGTAAGCCATGGGTATAGATCCCTAGTTGTGAATCATACTGCTAGCTCAAAGTGCAGACATTGCCACAGTGTTTTCCATTTTAACTCCAGAGTGGTATCATTCAGCTGTTTCATTCCACTGTGGAGTTGGCTGGCTTTCGCTGGTGGGTGAAAAAATTCCTTTCTATGTATTTCCGTTCTCCTAGGAATGGGAAATAGAAAGTACTCTACCGGGGTAGGCAATAATTTTGATGGGCGGCCACTCCAATTATTGGGTAAGAGGTCAAGGGCTGAACTCTTCCATTATATTAATGAAGGAGGTATGGGGTCTGGGATGGAGGTTGGGTGCAGAAGGGAGCTCAGGGTAGGTGACTGGGGTGCAGGCAGCAGTGTGGGGTCTGGAAGGGAGTTTGGATGAAGGAGGGGGTTGTGACCTAGGATGGAGGTGCAGGGGTTTGAGCTGTGACCTAGGGCAGGATGGATTTGTGCTCTGGGGGAGGGGATTCAGGTTCAGGAGAGAATCCTGACCTGGAGGAAAGGTGCAGGAGGGGGGTACAGGGTCTGGGAAGAGGTTGTGACCTGGGAAAGAGAATTGGGGCATAGAAATGGGAGCTGCAAGATTATGCTGGAGGTGGGGCAGTGTGCAAAGCCCCTCCCCCAGGGGCTCACAGAGCTCAGAGAAACACATGGCCCCCACAACCAGGCAAATTTGAGTGGAATTTTGAGTGGCATGTGGGGGTATAGAAAGTTGGGAGCCTGCCCAAGGCTCCTGCTGGGCTGCAGATCAGTGGCAGGACAGGTATGTTTCCTCTCCCTGGTGAGTCTACCATCAGCCTACCATCTTCTCACCTCCCTTTCCACAAATCTCTCTCATTCTTCCCTTCCATCAATCTCTCTTATATCCCTTTTAAAACTATCTCACTTCTTCTTTCTACCAGTATATGCACCCATTCCATCTGCTTCTCATGAAACACAGTCTTCCTTAATCATTTCAATAATGCCTGTCATTGTAGTATCTACATGTTTTCCATACGTATATTTGGTGAGATCTCTGGTGGAGTTCACATATGCTTATATTCTTGTCCTTTCCATGGTAGAAGGAAACTGTTGAGAGGATATTGTATTTGGGTTGTTTGTTTTTTGCTTTCCTTTTCTTCACTCTGTCCCCTAAATATTCTTCCTTGGTAATGGTGGGAATACTTTAGCAATGACTACAACAAGACCTGAATTTGATCAGACCTTCTAGATAGTCTTTTGTCCTATGTGAGGTCATTCCAGAACTTCCTGGCCCAAGAATTTTTTGAAGAGGGGAGAGTTGTTTTGATTAAATTTCTTCTCTCACGTGCTCCATCCTGGCACATGATTTTTTAAAGCTTGGGGTTGGTAATACTGAGGAAGAGAGTTTGCCATACAAAACATATATAGTGATACAGAATCACAGTTGTAAGTGGGTCTGCTCCTATTCTTGCTTTCTCTTCAGAGCTGTTGTGGGGAGATCTATGGATCCTGTTAATTTTTAATTATCTCTTATCTATTTATAGATGGTATTAACAGTCAGTATTTAATTCAACAAACAATCCGTATTTAATTCAGGAATACTTACAGAGCTACACAAATCAACCTAAGCCATAGAGTGATGAAGGAATAATGAGTTTATCCCTGAAATAACTCTTCCTAATTTTAATGTTACAGTATGTGGGGGAGAGGTCAGCAGTTAGTTTGCTTTATTTTCAGAAGACTACATTTGAGAGGATGCTTCGCAATTTGTTCCTACTACACCCATACCCCTTTAAATTGTTCCGTATTGCTATGGAGATATATTGAATAATAAAAGGTCTACAACTCCCTCCATATACTAAAACTATACTTTTAACTTATTGTGCACCATGGTAAAATATGAACAATTTTGTCCTCTCCGACTGACCAAAAGATGAATTTCAACCTCATAATGGCATTAAAATGCATCAGAAATGAAAACAATGTAAGCATTCATCATAGGATGGAAAACAAAAGTGCTTTTAAACTACCAAGAGTATATACTATTCTACTTTTTACCCTCTTCAAGTTTTTGAAATATATAGCAAAGAATAATAGATATAATGATGAATGTAGCTTTTTGATAAAAGTACAAAATGCATCCTATATTTCTGGTAATCTTCTTAAATATTTATATGGTTGTGCATTTCTGTTCGCTTTGGGACTAGCCACCAACTGTTCTTCCTCTTAGAAAATATTGATAGTCCAGTCAAGCTATAAAAGCAAGGCCAATCTTTTAGTGATGGCAACTCTGAAAAAATGATTTTCAGTGTTTTACGGGGTTCAGAACATTAGTAAGTTAAATATCTGAGAATGTAGTTATAGTTTTTAATACTATATATATGTCATAAATATTGAATGTTACAATGCCCAAATGAAAGATGGGTGAAACGATTTGGAAATATAAAATCTTCTAACGGAGTAATCTTGTTACTCTTTTAATTGAAAAGAAAATGTCATTCCCCCTGTGATGCATTGTCCAGCCCACACAAGTCTTGAAGGTGTTAAGTTGGCTAGGTAAAGTGAACCACCTAGGCTGCACCTGGAGGAAGAGCCATGGAGCAAGGAGGAGTAATTAAAGATGGTGCTCAGCTGGAGAGGAAGAGGAGGGTCCTGTATAAAGACCAGTAACTGAAAGTATAAGTGGGCTGCACAGAGAGAAATTGAAGTCACTATTAGTGCGAAAGAAAGTAAGGTAGGAAGTAGCCTTGGAACCCAGCAGTAAGGCTCAGGACTCTGAAGATCTTGACTGCCTGTCACTGAGCTGGAACCCAGTGTAGATAGAGGGAAGGCTTGGAGAAGTAGCATTGTCAAGATGGCGGAGAAAGAGGAGACTGGTTATTGGCCTCAGAGAGACTTACATGCACCTGATTTTCCCAGATCTGGAGAAAACCACAGTGACCTTGCAACCATGGGAGAGGGTGTCAGCCTCTCAGAGCTAATATGCGTCCAGAAAGAGGCAGGCCAGTGACACCCACTAATAATTAACTAAAATGTGTCATTGCCCAGTATAGAAAGAATTAAGTTACAAGCAGCTTTTGGATGGAGTTAGGAATTCTGAAAGCAATGCCCATTTATAAAGTTAAGATCAAAAGTTCAGCACTACTGCACATCTGACTAACAAAGTTACAAAAACATTTATTTCTGAATACAGGAAATAATAAAGATTTGCAGAATAGAAGAAGACAGTTACTTGTTCTCAAAGTGAGAGAACAGAACATTAATAATGTACAGTATATCTACATGCAATTAAAATGTATAAGAAATAGTGAATAGTGGCTAATTAAACCATAAATTATTTCACACATCATATCTATTGCATTAATTCAGTCTGTGGATTTCTAATGTGCTCATCACCTGAGTATATGTATGCCAGACAATAGCAATGATGTTTATTTACAATATCTATGTTGCCTTGTTAATCCATGAAAGGTCAGTAGTTCATGATTTACACTCAGTGATTGGGTTGTTTGGTTTTTTTTAAACAGAAGTTAGTTGAGTGTCTTTACCAGGTGAACTCAGAACAGTCAAAAGTTGGATTGAGGGGGACATGGCATCTTTCAGCAGTTCCCCAAAGTAGCCTGACCGTATCAAAGCTGTTATGCTAGGTTATACCTATAGCACCAGGTTAATCAGTTAGTAGCTGGGGACCAACCAGCAGCTGAGTTAGCATGGCAGAATGAATTAATGAATACATTTTAAATAGAAACTGGTAGAAATGTTACATGAATAAAATAAAAGAGTCTTAGAAATGCTTTTCCTCATCTGCGTGGAAAATATATGTTTTGTGTTCTCCCTTCATTGTCTGACACAAGAGTTTTCCTTTCTTCCATGTTCATGGCAGGCATGTATCAGTGATTTGGTGCATTCAAGCTGACCTAACATTACTTTGAGAGAGAAAATCAGGAAAGCTTGCTGTATTACCAAAGGGCAGGAGCTTTTCCCAGCCAATCACCATGCCTCTCTCCAGCTTTCTGGCAAGGAAGATGTTAAACTTTGGCTGAGTGGTGCATAATACATACTGAAAATTATCTGTTAGTTATTGACAAGGACCCTCACCAAAGGTTCTTAAACAACGTATGCAGTTATGGGATAAGAGGAAAGGTTCTCTGATGTATCAGTAATTGGTTAAAAGTCTAAATTAAGAGATCTTGGAATCATGGTGGTTAGTTTTCTGAACACATCTATACGCAATGTGCAGTGACAGTCAAAAAAACTAACAGTGGTAGGAACCATTAGGAAAAGAGTGAACTAATAAGGCAGAAAATATCATAATGCCACTATATAAAGCCATTGTATGTTCTCACCTAGAATACTGCATGCAGTTCTGATCACCTCATCTCAAGAAAGCTGTATTAGAACTGGAAAAAAGTACTATGAGGGGTAACACAAAATGTTTATGGCTATAGAACAGCTTCCTTATGAGGGAAGATAAAAAGACCTGGGGTTGTTCACCATAGACAATGGTTGACTAAGACGAGGTATGATGGAGGTCTGTAAAATCATTAATGATGAGGAGAAAATGTATAAGGGAGTATTAGTTGTCCCTTACTTCATACAATAACCAGGGATCACCCAATGAAATTCATACAAAGCAAATTTCAAACAAACAAAAGGAAATACTTCTTCACACAATGCACAGTCAACCTTTGCAACTCATTGACTCAGGATGTTTTGAAAGCCAAAAGTATAACTGGGTTCCCAAAAAAATTAGATAAGTTCAGGGAGGACAGGTCTATCAGTGACTATTAGCCAGGATGGTCACAGAAGCAACCCCATGCTCAGGTGTCCCTAACCTCTTACTGCCAGAAGTTGGGTCTAGACAGTGGTCACTCCACTCTCCCATTCAGTGCATTCCCTCTGAAACATATGGCACCAGCCACTGTTGGAAGAAAGGATGTTGGGATAGAGGAACCATTGGTCTGACTGAGTATGGCCCTCCTTACATAAATGGGTCTGGTTAAGTCTGCAACCTCAACATGTGACCAGCCTAGAGCTTCTCTGAAAGGGGTTTGACCAGAATGGCTACAGCAGAGTAATTATTCTATTACAGCCATGTCAGTCAGTTTCCCATTGTAGACAAGCCCATAGCTAGGTTGATCCTCACTCTGTTGCACTTGGCAAACCTGATCAACATGTTTGGACAAAGAACTTGGCCTGCATATCTGTAAATCCATTGTTACTTCTTCTATGTTTACCATTCCTACAGGATTTTAAGAAATTGCATTGCCATTGCAAGTTGTATAATTTTGTTTCCAGTTTCTAAAATCCAGACATAACAAAAACTTTCAGAGGGGTAGCCATGTTAGTCTGTATCTGTAAAAACCATGCATCTGGTGAAGTGATTTTTACCCATGAAGCTTAAGCCCAAATAAATCTGTTAGGCATGTCTACACTAGCCCTCTAGTTTGAACTAGGGAGGCTAATGAGGGTGACCGAAATTGCAAATGAAGCGCGGGATTTAAATATCCCGCGCTTCATTATGTTCACGGGCGGTTGCCATTTTGGAAATTGACTAGCCCGGAATAACTGCTCGCATCTACACACGGCAGTGAAACGGGAGTTGGAAGTAAAGCCCTAATTTGAATTAGCTGTTATTCCTCCTGAAATGAGGTTTAACAGCTAATTTGAATTAAGGGCTTTACTTTGAACTCCCGTTTCACTGCCGCGTCTAGATGCGGGCAGTTATTCCGGGCTAGTCAATTTCCAAAATGGCAACCACCCGGGAACATGCGAATGAAGTGCGGGATATTTAAATCACGTGCTTCATTTGCAATTTCGGTCACCCTCATTAGCCTCCCTAGTTCGAACTAGGGGGCTAGTGTAGACATACCCTTAGTCTTTAAGGGGTCACAGGACTCCTTGTTGTTTTTGCAAACTTAATTAAAGTTATTGCTTCTTTATGTTAATTGCTTATTATTTTTTTTCTTTGACTCCTTTATAGTTTCTGACTCACTGGAAAGAAAACCAAGAAAAATAAACTTATAATAAATACACGTGTCGGGGTCTGATTCTGGAAGAGAGGCAGTGCAATGGTTGATTCTAGTGCCCAAGTTCATGCTAGACTCTTTAAAGGGGAAAGGCCCAAATGTGTTCTGTCCTTCTGAAAGCTGTTACAGCTATACATCCTTGACTTCCTACATAAGAACTCTGATGGAGACAGAAAATGCTCCCAGGGATTTCTGGTAAAGCAAAACACCATTTCACCCATTCCAATAAGGCCTGTGTCTCAACAAACCACAGTTATAACTGATTCAATGATGTGTAAAATACAGGAAATACTAGGTTGTCACATAATTAAATAGTTATAGTCTTTGCTGTTTTCAAACCTCAATTCATACCACGTGATGGAGGCCTGGGAATAGGCTCAAAAATAAATACAAGCACCTTTTCAGTTCCAGGTATGACTTAAGCTCTTCATGGTCAAATGTACAGCCCTTTGTTCTAAAAGATGATTTGCTGAAGAGGAAAAAAGAGATTTTAAATACATTTCCTGATATTCTTATATAGCAGAAAAGGCTTCAAATAAGGTATTATTAATGATGCAATTAATATAGACATATACTTACATATAAGAATTATAGATAGTAAACTTAAGTGTGATTATAGTAAAAGGGCAGTTTCCAAAAACTACCTCATACATAATCTAAACTTTGCTATACGTTATTTTATGAACCTGCTCTTCTGCATGATATTTCTAGGTTTAACTTATTTTTTTGGATTTCCTCTCCACGTGGTTTTATGTATATCAATCAATTTTGATTTCTAAAGAAGGACTAAGGTTTGGAGGCATGGGGAATCCTTAGTTATTACAAAACCTTAAAAATATGTTGCTTGAAAGGGAGAATTTATGGCTAAGCCTATGTCAATATTACCGCAGAAAGTCAACCTAAATTACACATCTAAGGTACATGAATAACATAGCTTAAGTCAACACACCTTAGGGCAAGTTAATGTGGGGTCTATACCACAGGCAGTCTTCAGGGGAAACTCTCCTGTCCACTTCTCTTACTCTTCTTGCCTGGAGTAGAGTAAGAGGATTGATTGGAGAGTGATCTGTGGTCGATTTAGTGGATCTTCACTAGGCCCATTAAATCGATAAGCGGTGTCGATCTCTGCTAAAGTGTAGCTGTAGTCTGTGGCATATGAAACAAAAGTCACAGGAGTTTAGATGCTTTAATACTATTAGGGTATGTCTAGACTACATGGCTCCGTCGACGGAGCCATGTAAACTAGTTTACCCGGCATAGGCAAAGAAGCGGGGATTTAAATAATCCTCGCTTCATTAAAATAAACATGGCCACCGCACTGTGCCAACGATCAGCTGATCTGGCACAGCGCAGTAGTCTAGACGTGGATTGGTTGGCTGGGGAAGCCTTTGCTAACTGATCTCTTATGCCTTGTGAAACGAGGCTTACAGGATTGGTCGGCAAAGGCTTCCCCAGCCGACCGATTCGCGTCTAGACTACTGCGCTGTGCCAGATCAGCTGATTGTTGGCACAGCATGGTGGCCATGTTTATTTTAATGAAGCGGGGATTATTTAAATCCCCGCTTCTTTTCCTATGCCGGGTAAACTAGTTTACATGTGTCTGTCGACGGAGCCATGTAGTATAGACATACCCTTAGAAATTACCTTTAGAAATTAATATATCGTCATGTTTAAAAGCTTTTAGAATTTCAATACCTCAGCTGATATATATTCCCTTTACCATTTTGCATTCTGCTTCTGTTTTTTTCCAGCTCTTTGATTAAATCTGAATACTAGATGCTTGCTTGCTTTTGGCACTACTTTGCTGGAACTATCTTCTAAAACTGGTGCTCATTTCAGAAGTTAGGAACATAGACACTTAAGTAACAGGATGCATAGCTGCAAATAACTTCGGGGACAAAGTTGTGCCCACAGTTATTTGTACCCATTAGTTTCAGTCTCAGAGACAGAGGTTTTAGCCCTTCAACTATAAACATGACTTTTTAAAATGTAATTTCATAATTTGTAATTTGTAGAATACAAGACTTTTCTTTTGTTCTGCACAATGCTTTGTATGCTGTAAGATATTCTAAGAGCAACAGTCTTTATCTGAAGGGAGAACACATGAGAGCAGGGGAGCTGGGCAGCCATCTTTGCAATACCCGGACTTGAGGTAATAATGCAGCACACCATAAATATCCATTCTTTGTGGAGCATGGATAGGGAGATGACACTTAGCATTTCAGTGAAGTGCAATAAAATCATGCCAGCTGGGCAGTCTTCAAACCTCTGAGGAACTTAAACATTTTGAGACTTAAGCATTTTGAGTAAGGAGAAGTAGTTAAAAAAAAAGGCTTGCAATATATTTGTTTCTTTTGCTTAGATGTCCAATTTTCTATTGTGTAGCAAAGCACTTTTATGTTTAAATATCAGAGATTGTCCTGAGCTGTATACCTGGATCTTAAAACTGGTGAATTTGGGAACATTCAAACTACAAACTTCATGACAAAGCCTTTTTTTAGTTGAATTTATATTATTTCTCATATACTCAAGTTCTGTGTTTAAGTTGAGCACAATTATTATTGCTATAAAGGCTGTAGATGGCAATGTGACAGCTTCAGATAAGGGTCATGTCTATAGAGCTCTATTTATTGATCCAAGAAAGGTTTTGGTACAGTTGACTGTAAATTATTGTTACCGTGTCTCAAAGACACGGGTTGAGTGCAAAAGCCATTTGGTTGGTTTGGTAACTACTTCAGAAATAGATCACAGCAAAATGAAATGTCTGTTTTCTAATACAACAACAAAAGCACAGGAATGTTATAATGGCCTATTTTGAAGTTCATTATTTATATATTAAGAGAGTACGCTCAAAGAGGTACTTTTACTAAATTACTAAAATGTAATCTAAAAAGAAACTACCAAGTATATTTATGAAGTTTTGTAGACAATATTCTTATAGAATGGATAGATGCTAATAAGTGTAATGAATTATGGAAGGAATTGAATGGAACTTTGCACATCTTACTGAATTGATTTAATAGTTCAGGATTAAACATAAAGGCATAATCATTGCTTGCAGTTTTGAGAAATCAATGGTTACATTTTTACCACTGCTGGGGTAAAAGCCAATTAAGCTTCCCTGGTTTATTCAAAGACTTTGTTCAAATCTTAAAAACCAAATGTGGAGTTTGTTCCTTAAGACCATCCACAGTTTATTGTGCTCTCTACTTAATAGAAAGCTGGATCTCAAGGGACACTTCTTGATTAAAACATTTGTTTTTGTCTATAAGGCAGCTTAAAGTCTTTTTCGAAATTACATGAATCTGCATTTTCACAGACTCTTAAAGTGCATATAGATTGAAATCACAAAATACTCTGCTGTATAATGTTCCCAAGATTATGACAGTTTGGCAAAATGTGATTCAGTTATTGGCTTCTTGAATATGAATTTCTTACTGAAGGATTTGTAGTTAGAGAGCATATTTGGAATGAGATTTCAAGTCAATGATGGATTATTTCATTGCTAAGGATGCTACTTGCTGACTACAGAGACTTTTTTTAATCTTGAAAAGGGTTTGCTTTAATTCTTTGATTTTCATTACAATGTTAGCACTTTGTACAGTACAGTGGTGAGACTGTTACGAAACCCATAGATAAGTTGACCAACACTCTCTAGGAAAGGCAAATGAATGAATTATTCTACATAAAAGTGACCTGCATCTGTGAAACATTGTCTACCTATCTCTGTCATCTAGGCAGTAGGTCAACTATATTACTGATCTTTTTTGTACCAGTCATGATCTGTTTCCAGTGCAAAGTATGCAACAGTTGGGAAATTGATTGAAAAGCTAGGTTGAAATATTGATGAAGAATATGTTTCATTAGCAGGGGATATTAATACACCTGCCTGGGGCTCATGGATTACTTTCATCCCTGGCTATCCAAGAATAAAACTTCATGAGCTGTGAGCCTTTCTTCTTTGCATAATTTTAAAATGACATCATGATGTAACTTAACCATGATTAAGGAAAAACTTTTTAGCACCATTTAAGCAAACTCAGTACTAAAAAGTTTATGTCCTTTTAAAATTAGACTTACCCATACTGGGGCATCTTAATTACAATTCGCTTTACTGCATCTTATTCTTAATTCATACTTCAGTGAAATTATACCATGGATGAATTTGGCCCATATTGATGAACGGTGGTTTTCTAGCATGTACAGTGAGATGTGGTAATTTTGCATAAATTTACGTCTATCCTTAATAATTATAAGCCAGATGTGACATGGGCTAGGTCTAGACTGTGTCGGTTTTTGCGGAAAAGGCTTTGCGTAGCTTTTTCCCCCTTTTTTTTCGGAAGAGGCTTTTCCGCCATTTGGCTCCATCAAATGATGGAAAAGCCTCCTCTTTCAGTGGAGCCCTTATGCCTCGTGAAACGAGGTATACAGGGCTCCCCAAAAGAGCGCGTTTGCTCTTCCACAAAAAAAAAGCTTGATGTTTCTTCAGAAATATCAATTGGGGTTAATGTGGTGGAGAGGTTTGGGGTAGAGGTGTTGAAGACTGTATGGGTTGGGAGCATGGTAATAGGAATTAGAACTCTTCACTTCTGTGTGGCGTCATCCTGCCAAGATTGGTAGTTTCCAAAAGACATTTCCATTTGATGGCTAGTCTACAGCCTGTGTGATATTTGTGTTGTGGTTTTAATATGGTTCCCCAGCTGAAAAGTGTAGAGACTGCCACTAAATTAGATACAAATTGGTATCCTTGTTGTCAGTATTGGTGGGTTAGAATCGATGTAGAGACTGTGCTGTTCTGTAGAATCTTGTCTAATAGCCAGCATAAACCTGATACATGGATACACCAAGGATATCCACCTGGCTCTTTTCACAAGAACTAGACACACATTTTCTTTTTTTTTAATCTATAAAAATAAGCATGTTAATATCATAGAACTTTGGCCACATCTCTTTGATACTCTGCTTTATTGCACACTCCTGCACAAAGTTGAGTCATGAAACAAGAAGTAAGAGGCAGACAGCCACAGCTGTAATAGTTTTTGACAGCTCCTGCTATGGCTATAGGAAGTCTAAATTATAAATGGGAGTCAATTTATCATTTGCCAGTGTCATTGTTGAGGAAATCAAATTCATTTTCTGTACTGCTGTTACTTCATTATGTTTCCTTTTCTGTTTCAGATAATGGTTATTTTCAAATTTCACTTCTAATTTTCTTCCTTCTGAAACAATTTAGTCACTGTACACTTTCTATTTGTGTCTCACATCCCTGGTGTAATGTGCAAAGCCTCTCTTTTCACAAAGAGAGTTATTTTATCAGGCTACAGCTTGGGTATCTCGTGTAGTTAAATTAAGTCTCTTTATTAAGCTGAAATAATATATATAAAAATCTAATAGTGCCATCTCCCACTCTGCACCCCTTGATTAGCACAAAATATATATCCCTTGCTCTTGCTCCCTGCCATTTCCTCACAATAACACTCTAAAGTGACTATCAATTGGGATAATGCACATGAAAACCTTACATATCAAGCAACAAGATTGTTCTGTACTGTGGCTTGTAGCAGAATGTCATTTTACACCTTGTGCTCTTGGGAAACAAGTGAGTCATACTGATGACTAAATAGTCAGTAGTAATTTTGCATGGGGAAATGTCTGCCATTGTCCTTTCTTGATTATTGTTCACTTAATTCCATTTTTCCCATAGCATCTCAGTATCAATCTGCTTGGGTTAAGCAATAAGAAACAAAATTCTGTATCTGGTGTTATTAAGGATTCCTATTTAGATTTTTGCCTTGCCTGGCACAGGGATATGTATTACAAATTACCCTGCACCAGCTGTATGTCCTGAAGGTATCAATCCCCAGGGAACACAGTTGGAGGTACTGCTCAAATTCATGGAGTTTATGCCTGGGAAGGGCAGATTTAAGATGATCTGGGGCTCTAGAGAATTTATATATTGCACTTCTCTCTGCCCACATGCCTCTGCCCTGTGCTTGCCGTGATTTATAGGACAGATGTTAGCGAGCTTTCTAATGCAACAACCTCTGGGAGCCTCCACCAGAGTCCTTACCAAAACAGATCATGGAATGAATATAGCCCCTGGGAGTTAAAACAGAGGCTTGAAACAATTTTTTGCATATTACAGGTGTATCGTGTACTCAGAAATGAACAACATTCTGGTGAATGGTAAATGGCAAAAGAACATGGAAATGAAAAATGGGGCAGAAAGTGATTTATGCTGGAAAATATATTTTCATTAATGGTCAAGCACATGGGAAATTTTCTTCTCACCAATATTCAGTCCATCTTTGTGATGCAAGCAATTCAGGAGGGATTAATATGAATATGATCAATTATCTCTTCATTCCACTCCAACTCCCATCTCCGACTCTTAAGGCGTGATATAGATTCTCTCTGTCTATCTTCTCAGGAGAGTAGCGTGAGCAGTGGTAAGTGAACTCCAGAAGGCTTATGGGCTGATTTCATATCCACTTGCAAATCTTGTGGTGATTTTTCTTAAACTTATCTGCAGTCTTCATGTGGAATGGGAGTGATGAAGAATGTCCCTGCTTCTGATTGAGTTCATCTGTATCTCTGCCAATGATGGCTTTTATCTCTGGATCCTTGAGATGCTTCAGAAGAGCAAATTTAACAGAGTAAAGAGAACATACTTACAAATGTTATATACACTACAAGAAAACTCACTTGCTTATAAATAGGACAGGGTAAAATGTATTTAGTTAAAAGGAGGACTGCCTGGAGTCTTCATCTCTCCCTTAAGCTAAATCTAAGTCTTGTTTAAAGTTTGAAACAGTTACCTTAAGAAGAATGTGGAGCAGGAATTCCCTGCTTCTGATTGAGTTCATCTCCATCTCTTGCGAGAATGGTTTTTATTTTTGGCCCCTTCATAATCTTCAGAAGAGCAAACATAGCAGAGTTAAGAAAACGTATTTTAATACTGAACATGACTAAATCAAACTCTATTTGGCCCAGTAGGCCTCCATAGGTATCCTTAGATATCTTAGATTATGTTGGAAAAATCAGCAATTCTCTGACATCTGTGATCTGCCCTCATTGCTGTTACATTGTTATAACACATTGCAGAGCAAAAAAATCATCTGAGACCTACTGGGTGAAATTCTGGCCAAGTGAAATTGATGTGAGTTTTGACATTCTGGGAGCGAAATTCTGTCCTCATTGAAGTCAATGTCAAAACTTCCATCAAATTCAATGGCACCAGAATTTCACACCGAGAATTTGGGACCTTGCAGACAGACTGCGTTAGGCACAGTTGCTTGTTGCTGGGTGGAAAGCTTTTGCTCCCCCCTCCCTCCCCCACATGAGTGGTCTGAGATTTGGAAAGAGGTGAACTCTGAGTATAGTTTCAGAAGAAATAGAGAGAATGATCTTGGGATGCCAAGGAGATGTTGGAAGAAAGAAGAGAAGCAAACTTACGGGTATGTCTAAACTACATCCCTCTGTCGAAAGAGGGATGTAAATTAGGCAAATTGAAAGTGAAAATGAAGCGGGGATTTAAATATCCTGCGCTTCATTTGCATAATGGCGTCCGAATGCTTTTTTGAAAAAGGGTTTTTCAAAAGTGAAAGCACTGTCTAGATACGGTTCTTTCGGGGAAAAAAACCCTTTTTAGAAAGATCCCATACTCTAAATGTGTTAAAACAGAATTGGAAGTTTTCTTGCCACTGAAAAGCAGAAGCTGGAGGAGAGGGGGTGCCACAAAGTCATGAAGCTGGGACCGCAGCAGTATGAATTATAAGCACAGGTGCCTAGATAGATAAGAAACAGAAAGAATGATGTAGGTCAGGAAAAATCTCTGTTTTTTAATAACTGTCATTTGAAATAATCTAAAGGAGGAAGTAAGGAAGAAAGTTACATTATTACATTGCCTTTGAAATACAGTGGTGTTTTAATCAAGACATTGGTAGATGGGCATGAACTCAACGCTGATTACTTTCAGGACTCCCACTTCCTTATAGCATTAAAGCAGCGATTTTTTTTTAATGTTGTGTACTGAGCAGACTGAGATTATAGTCCATCTTGAGCCATTCTGTGGCATGGAAATCATGGTCTTTCCCAGTTTCAGTGGAAAAAGAAGGTATCTTTATATGCCATTTCTACTTCTCTCTCAGATGAAAAGTTAACGTTTTTTGAACCCTGCACTCTGATAACTGTATGATAGTGTTTTGCAATACAACTGAATCCCTCAAATAGCTCAGAAGAAAAAATCTAGAAGGCATAGTTTTGCACAGAATATGTTAACTTTTTTCATACCCTAGCTAAGTTAGACCTATTTGAGTCTTTTGCTTCATGGAGTTAGAAGACCAAGTGTTAGAAAAAGTTTTCCTCTTCCCACCTTGTACAACATTGTACAACTAGACAGCCACATTATGGATTTCTTCTTCTTCTTCTTCTTCTTCTAAGCATGAGGCATTGACCACTTCCAAGGCAGGTTATCAGACCTTAATGGGCCAGTGGTTGAACTGGCATGGCAGTCCTATGTTTCATGTTTATGTTATGCCTAAAATGCATGACAGTTTAGGGTCTTGAAATCAGTGTATCTATTCATGATTTTTCTCTGCTAAAATACATAATTTTTAAACATTTTAATTTTTTCCAAAACATTTAAAGATTATGTAGACTCACATGTGGTTTCTTGATTTGCAAAGGGAACTCTTTTATTATACAAAATATTTAATGTGATCTTAGATATAGATATAGATATAATCTCTACTTTTATTCATCTGAATATAAAAGGCAACAATCCATGAAAAAGCAATCTGTCTTTAATCTACAGTTTCAGCAAGTTGCTGCCTCTGAAGACATATAGAGAAAAGTTGAACCAGTCTGCTTACAGTACTGTAACTGTCCTTTCACTGACAGCACTGCTGGAGGTACCATTAATACCCATATTACTGGCTGTGAATTTGTTCCAGCAGACTTACTTCCTAAGGTGTATGGAACCATGGCAAACAGAGATGGTCATTGTTCTCATTTGCATATTGATGCTGCTTCCTGGTACACACTGGGAGTGACTTTGAGTCACAAGAAAAGCTAAATTTAAACTTGGTTCCTGCAATATTAATCTAACTGAAATTCTGCAGTGATTGAATGCATTTCTGAACAACTTGCTTAAAGTACAATAGGAAACACTTTCATAGCTGTGTCTGGTTAGATAGTGTTCTTTTTACTGCCTGTTCTCATCTTCTTAAGTGTTGATGGAAATAATCTTTTTTTTTTCCTGGCAGCACTATTATCTTTATTGTTACATATAGTTCCTTGGATATGTGTAATGCAGGCAAGCAAGCTAAACGGGCATCTTGCTGACACCTACAAACATTTCATTTAAGTGTAGAACTATTTTTAAAAAGTACATAAAATGAAAATGTGAAATGAAGTCGCCAGGGCAAGAATGTGTTGTCATATATTTTAATAAAGACTCCAAATTGGTTACTTTCCTTTCTTTCTTTTATTTAATGTGTTATGACACTCTCCTTATGATATGTGATGGATTACTTTGGTTTTAGTCTTGCAGTGCCTGTATTTATTTGACATGGGGGTTGTTTTGTTGGGGGTTTTTTTGTTTGTCCTTTTCTTTTTAAAGGTCTCTTTGATCCATATCTGAATAAGTGCTCCCCCTACTTTATTTTTGATTAGAAGTCTAAAAAAAAGTGTGTCCCCGGTGTAGCTGAAGACATTAGTCAATAACATGTACATTATATTATGCATGTGTGAGAAAGACATAAAAAATTCATTTTCAATGTTGTTAGATATGTCTTAACATTAAGTTAAAAAGAGAATAATTCTATGTAGATAGGATACTTATCGCAACCTGTAGAAGTAGCAGTGTGGGTGGCCATATTTCCTTATGGTGAATATAGGGCACATGGTAAAATTGCTCTTATTCAAGCGAGTTCAATGGCAATCAATCAGAACTATGCAGTACAAATGTTCAAATTAACATGAAATTGACTGAGTCCCTGTTAAAAAAAAATACTGCATAGCTTGCAGGTTTTTTATTTACCTTCTTATCTTTATAAGGATTATACATACAGAGAGAGAGAGAGAGAAACACACACAGAGACATATATATTTCTATACACCTGTGTCACATGGGAAAGGGGGTGACCGATTCACCTAACCCAAACCTCCCTGCCCAATGTGCTGTACCCTACATGCCTGGATGGCCCCCAAGATGAACCCACCTCTCCTAGTATCTGGTGCTGTGTCTTCTCAAGGCAACTTATGCAGGGCACGCAGGATTACAGGCCCTCTACAAGATTTTTGTCTAGGTTCACACCAGAGTGTGGCCAGCAGCAGCCTTTCAGCACTGTGTGGGAGGGAAGGGATATGAGTTGCTTCTAGCTGCAAGGGGCGGAGGTAGGGGATAGGGATGACCTGGCCCATGTATGGGAGAGATCATCTCTTCCCTCCTACCTGCCAAACTACACTCCCCTGTGGCTGGAAGCAGTTTGTCCCTTCCTGCCTCCACATTGTCAAAAAGGCAGCTAACACTCCAAGCTGCTGCTGGCCACTGACATAACCCAGCCATGTCCTGTCCCCTGGCTACAGTGTGGGGGGGAAGAGGATAACCCATAAAGGGACACCTGCAGGAGTAAAAAATGGGATTCTCCCTTTAAAAAAGGGATACGGGATCACGCTAAGTAGCAGCCGTTAAATCATCCCTTAGACTTGAGATGTGGCTACAGAAGTAATGTACTGCAGCCTGTGGCCTGCCACTGGTTCCATGACAGTTTTCCTTTTGACTTTTATATGAATTTCTGAAATGACCCTTCATGATTGTGGAATGGTTGTAAAGCATTCTGAAAAAGAAAACTGTGAAGCGTTGCTGTTTATTAACATATTAGGGTATCCATGCAGTTCCACATGCTAATTTATTGTCCCTTTTCACTATTTTCCTGTTTTAAAGTATTTTATTTATCATTTATAATAATTGGGGGCAGTTGAAGGACACACATATTATCCTGAGATTTTGAAAACCCTCTCATGGATTAGGATACTCAACTCTCACTCAAGGGAACTGGATTTCCAAACCCTTAGGTGTGATTTTGAAAATCTCATCAGATGTAACGAATTTGCCTGTGCATAATATAAAGTATTATAAAAACATTATACATATTTCTAAAGTATTTCAGTTGTATAGTTCCAGGAAGAAAGATAAATTCCCAACAGAGATTCACTAAAACTGCCATCCCTGCATAATATTCTGCTCCATTCATTACTTACACAAATTTCCATTTTAAGTTTTGTACTCTTGCCATATACTAATTCTAAATATACAGTTTGACTGTGATTTCTACAAGTAATGCATAACTGAGTACTTAAATGGAGAAATTGCATATTCTGATGAATAAGGAAAAATTAGTGAAAGAAAAAAAGGCATTAGTTCTTGATTCTTCTACATATAAATTGATTTTAATGTTATGCTTATTTCTAGTGTCAAATTTTAAAATCAACCCTAGTGCACAATTAAAACACAGATTCTTTCATAAACTGTACATGCTTAGTAAGACAAAAATAGTTCTCAAAATATTTACCATGAAAAACCACACTAGTGCTGTTTTGGAAATGCCTTGTTGAGAGGAGAAATAAAATAGTACTCTAAAGTTCCTGCAGTGTGTGATTTTTAAATAGATGCTTCCCAAGAAAGGCATGGACCTAACAAGTGTTCGAAATGCAGGTATACCTAGCACCATGCCGGTTAAAAAACAAATAAATCAAACAAAGCTTGCTTTGCTTAAACGTGGTTTAGGTGTAATTGCATATTTATATGTATATGCATGTGCATTTTGCTTCACTTATCTTTAGAACTGATTCAAATCTCACTGACATCAATAGAATGGTTTCTAGTGATTTCAGTGGACCTTGAATTAGGCCTCATTCTGCAGCAGGAATTTTGTAAGCAAAAATTCTAATTATGAAAATGTATTTTATAAATTTAAGTTAATGAAAAAATACACAGAAGGGATAGTGATTACAAAAGGTACATAAGTAAGCTGGCAAATGAGTCATTCATATAATGGGTTATGTAATATAAACTCAGGGCTTCGTTTAAACCCCAAGAAATCCTGCCCCCCCCCAAAAAAAAGATTTTTGTCTTGGAAATGTGTAGGGCTTTTGTTGTTTTACTGTTTGTTTCAGCAGTAGAGAGTCCTAGTATCTGCATTCATTTTGAGGGACTCAAAAAGCTGAACAAAGAGGTATATATTAAGGTGTTTTTGTTTGTTTGATATAATGTGTCCCAGGGTTCAGCTATTCAAACTATTACTCACTTGACTAAGCTTGTGTAGGACTGAACTCCAGTCAGCAATTTGAGATTATTAGGTCAGTGCCAAAAGGTCTGCGGCTTTGTTATATACACCTTAATTCAGAGTCACTAATTGTTACCTTTATCAACATAGGCATCTAAGGGAGTATATTATTTCCTTGCAAAACGTGGAACTGTTATGTAGTGTAGTCTTGTTACATCTTCCATGATCTGTAATATTATTACACCTCAGCATAGGACAAAACACAGTTAAGTAAACCATACAGTAAGGCTCAGAATATATATCTCATATGTAACAAGCATTGTATCTTTGTTGACAAGTGTTTGCATTCTCTACTTTTCATGGGAAAAGACAGTGACCATAAAAATAATGTAAACAGTTGTAATGTAATCCAGCAGTTCTGATTGTGTCTTTTTTTTTTTTCATGTCAGGCATATTACTTGTCAGAAGTGGCACAAAACAGCTACCTCATAACCAGTGTTCCTGCTAAGATTTTCCATCCTTGGGCAGGTTGAATTTTCTTTTTGGGCAGGTTGAAATTTCTTATGTACAACACCAATATTGAGGTAGTGTGTGGATGTGTACCCACCAGCACAAACTAGGGTTGCCAGGTGTCCGGTTTTGAACCGGATGGTCCAGTATTTGAGCTTTCTGTTCGGGAAACAAATTGAGAAAATATAAATAAGAAAATATAATTGTCTGGTATTTTCTAAATAAGATGTAATGTAGATTGTGATGTAATGTCAAGTGTGTCTGGTAGTTTTGTTGAAATCCTCTGGCAACCCTAGCACAAACAAAAACCGAAGATATAAATATTTATTTTAAACAGTCCTAGGTGTGGAAGAAAATATATTAAAACGAGAGATAATTAACAAGGAGCAAGGCTTATGATTATTTAATATGAAATCAAATAAAAAGAAAATTAACACTACCCTTGGCTGAAAAAGTGGATTGTGCCCATGAAAGCTCATGATACTATTTATATATTTTAGGTAGTCTAAAGTGCTAGAGAACCATTGTTGGTTTTTTTAAGTTTTTTACAGACTAACATGGCTACCCCTCTGAGACCTCGGAGTACATGTATCATCATCCTTTCTAACAGGCAGAAACATGTTTCAAAGATCTTGGAAATAAGGTTTTATCCTACAAAACAGCTAGGATCGCACCTAGTACTTGCTGCTTCTGACTCATAAGAGCGAGAACTCTACCAGATAGCAAAGCTCTGGCCCTAATGAAATACAGTTTACCATGTATTATTTAGGAACACAGGATTTTAAAAAATCATTGAGATCAGAGTTCTAGATATCTGCAACACTCAACAAAACTCTGTTAAAAGAATCTTTTTCTTTTTTACCGAAAGCCATTAAAACAGGGGTGGACAATAATTTTTGATGGGGAAGGGGGCACTCCAAGAATTTGGTAAGTTGTCGAGGGCTGCAGTCTTCTATTATATTAATGAAGAAGGTGCAGGGGTCTGGGATGGAGGTTTAGTGCAGAAGGAAGTTTGGGGTAAGGGATTGGGATGTGGGATCTGTAAAGAAGTTTGGGTGAAGTAGAGGTTCGTGACCTGGGGCAACAGATTATGTGAGAACGGGGTGCAGGGCCTGGGATAGGGTGTGACCTGAGGCAGGAGTGCAGGAGGGGGTGCAGTGATTTGGGCTGTGACCAGGGATAGCGGATTCGGGTGCAAGGTCTGAGAGGGGGTTGTAACCTGAGGAGGTGTATAGGAGGGCATACAGTGTCTGTGAAGCTGAATGAGGGCTGGAGCAGGGGTGCAGAAGGTTGGGTTACATGGGGTAGGAGGACAGAAGATTGGGGAGGGAGGATCTGGAGTGCCAGAGACCTTACCTGGCTCAGAGCAGCAGCCCAGCAGGTTCCTTAGCCAGGGTCCCTGCCTTCCAGCCCCTGTACCTGCTTAGGAGAGCTTCAGGAGCCATGTTTATTGCTCTAAATTGTATGCTGTGAGCCCAGGGAATGAGGGAGAAAGGGCACTTCACATGCTGCCTGTACTGCAAACAGGCAGCTGCTATTGGCTGAAACCAGCCAATAGGAGCTACTGGGGGCATGGGCAGCATGAAAATCTGGTGTCTCCTCTCTCCAGGCTCTCAGCATTCAGAAGCACACATGTGGCTCTGCACCTGGCTTTCTGGAGTGCCGAGAGGATGTGGGGCCGGCAGGGAGCCGGCTGAGGCTCTCGCAGCTGGATCAGGCTTGCAGATCATCTTTTGCCCAGCCCTAGAGTAGAGACTGGAGCCAGCTTCTCCATTTATAGCAGGCAGCATTTGCTGCTGCTTCTGCTCCTCTGAAAGAGTGAGTGCCCCCCCCCCTTCCCCAGCCGATCAGCTGAGCTCCCTGCCTGCCTGCGCGGGCAGCTCAGAACCTCTTGGTTGGGCTCAGAAAAGGGCTGTGCGCCTGCATGGACACACAGCTTACAGGGAACCTTGCTCATAACTATAGACCATGTGGGTACATGGACAGTGCCAAGAAGACAGCACTAGCTACATGGAGAGTTAGGGAGTATTAATGTGCCACTCAGGGTATGGGTTTTTGAGACTCCTGAATGATGTAGTTATACCAACGTAAGTTTGTCATGTAGACTGGAGCTTATTCAGTGTATCACAACAAAATATTAGTTGGAACGGATTTTTTAGTATAAGTAGCTCATACATATTTCAAAGGACCATTCAATATGAAGTGGCACCTTAATACTGCTCCAGTCAAGGAGAGGAAAGGAAGCTGGGGGAACAGGTGGTGGTGGAGTTGTTAGTGGATTATAGATTGCTGTAATTAGCTATAAAGCCAGTGTCTCTGTTCAGTCCACATGTCTGGCAAAGTTATGAATTTAAGCTCCCAGACTCATCTTTTGAAAGCGTTGCACAGGTTTCCTTTGAGAATGGGGATTGAGAGGTCAGATATAGAGTGATCACTTTGTAGCTTAATGGGCCACATCGCCTTGAATGTTCCAGTGAAATATGTGCTAACTAGTTATGCTAAACAATCTGTTCCAGCTTTTTACAATCTGTTCCTATATTTAACTGTGATACTCTAAATAAGGCCATGTCCACACAAGAAAATTATGTCAACATAGAGCCATTGCAGTTATTAAATCACTTGTGTGTGTGCACACTTGATTCTGAGAGTTGGTATCTGGATGTGGTGTCCCATCTAGTGGCACTGAGACCACTTACAGAGAGAATAATGAGTCTGCTCTACAGCCTTAGTGAATAGCAAGTTGGCTTTAGCTCATGCGGTAGAGGCTTGTGATCCCACAAGCAGAGTAGAGTTCCCAGGTTTGATTCAGCCCATAGACAACTGGGATCTGTTGGCTTGAGACAGGGAGAGTGAAGTCTGTTCTACATCCTTAGCTAACTAGTTGACTTTTAGCTCATGCTGTAGAGGCACATGGCTTTAGCCCCTAAGGTCGCAGGTTCAATCCCTCCTGCCAATGACCAGAGTCTGTCAGCACTATGCTTGTATTGATTGGATTGTCGGTATGGGGCACTGGTCTCTGAAAGCCTGTTACAGTTGATGTAAGCCACACAGTATCTATGTGATACTGTGATAACATAATTACATCAATGTAAATATTACCATTCTAATGTCCTACTGTCTGCAAGCAGAAAATAAACAGAATTGCCATATAGTGCTACGCTGCTTAGGGAGATGGTGTTAGTAAATCATAGAGAGGCACTTTGGCAGGAGCTAATTTAAGTGTAGCTAGGTTGAAAAAAGGCAGATGACATCAATCTAACCCTGTAGTGTAGATCAGCCCTAGGTTTCTGGGACCTGAGGAAGAGCTCAATGTAAGCTCGAAAGCTTGTTTCATTCTCCAACAGAAATTGGTCCAATAAAAGACATTATCTCACCCATCTGGTCAGTCTAACATTCTGGAACCGACATGGCTACAACAGCACTGCGTATACTTTTGATCTATGTCACAAAATGTATTAATGCAAGTGGAAGTTCTCAGAAATCTGTGCTAAATAAGTAGAATTAACCGTTCTTTTGTTATTGTTTCTACAAAGTGGTAATTTTACAAATTAACTTTTTTGCATATTAGAAGTAATTATTGTTTCGATACAGGAGTGATTAACGTTCCTGGACTAGATTGATAGTCTAAGAAAGAGGAATGTAATACTTCACTGTTATCTTCTCTGTGTTAAGTATAAACTGGGAATTCATGAAAAATGTGAGATAGTGCAATGTATGAACTTAAATGATGAACTGTGGTTTATTTACCATCTGGCTTTTAAGTATTTTCATCCCCCTTCATATCATGAAAATGGCACTTTCAGTATCAAAGTATTATAAAAATCTATGACTAAAATGTGTTGTCTAAGTAAGTTGAGAATTTGAAACTATTTCCTTTTATGTGATATATCTAAAACAATGTAATTATTCTATAATTATCTGGGAGGCACTGTAGCTTATAAACACATAATAGATGCAATTCCTGCAGATTAATTAGGAGCTATATTGGAAGTACTAAGAAAAGAAGAAAAATTACAATTTTTAGGTTCCATAATGTATAATTCTTACAAGAGATAAAGGATTCAGACCACATTCTCAGGTAGTGTAAAGTGGCCTTATTTTACTGAATTCAAGAAAGGATTGCCAGTTTATGCCAACTGGCAATCTAGCCACATTTGTTTTCTTGGCACTGTCCATGTACCCACATCCTCTGTAGCTATGAGGTAGTTGTTTTGTGGCTATTTGTGCCTTGTTAAACCAAAAGAAATAAAAATGACTGTGTTTTATTTGTATATTGTAAAGTGAATATATATCGCCCATAAAAGTGCTTCTAGGTCAATAGCAGTGGGGAATGCAATCTTTATTTCAAGCTCAAAATGGCAGGCCAAGCTTCTCTCCAGTAAAGATCAACCCTTTGTGGCAGAGGATACTCTCCCCTAAAGGTATTTATTCAGTCTCTAGGTCTAGTCAGTCCTTGGTCTGACTATTGGGACTGCAGATGAGTGTTGTTAATAAAGTACCATGCACATGAATGATGTAGTGAAATGAATAACAGCTGTCATGGTGATATGCAGCTCTATCCCACAGGAACAGGATCACTTTCAGGTCACATAAGCAACCAAACAGTCATTTGATGGCAAAAGATTTTGATCTCTGTTTACCATGGGCCAGATTCAGATGTGTGTTACCTCAGGCTAGAATCCCCTAAAATGTTAAGTCACCTGATAACTGCATTTATTATTCCTACAGATTCTTCTAGACTCTGCAATTTTTGTTACAAGTGATAACATTGAAAGAACAATGACCAAAAAAAAATAGACCTTATATTACCCATTCAATTAATTAAGCACTGCTGCCTTGTGAGAACTTGTGGATAACTTTAGAACTTTTCTGTGTCAGATAACTTTGACAGGTAATATAGGCCCCAGACTACATTAGATGATTATATCACGGGGGCTGATGAGAGAAGAAGAGATGGAAGGTGCAGTGTAGCTCAATCGTAGTATACCACAGGGTATGTCTACACTTGCCCCCTAGTTCGTACTAAGAAGGCAAATGAAGCATACTGAAGTTGCTAATGAAGCGTGGGATTTAAATATCCCGTGCTTGATTAGCATAGTCGCAGACGGTCACCATTTTAGCCCCAAATTAACCGCGGCGTGTAGACAGTCGATCCGATTCCCTCGAATTAACTGTACTCCTCATTGCACGAGGAGTAACAGTTAATTCGAGGAAGGGTTTTGGATCGGACTACCGCATCTACACATGGCGAGTTAATTTGGGCTACCAGTTTTTTTAAATGGCGACGGGCCGTGAATATGCTAATCAAGCCCGGTATATTTAAATCCCGTGCTTCATTAGCAACTTCGGTATGCTTCATTTGCCTCCCTAGTTTGAACTAGGGGGCAAGTGTAGACATACCCACAGAGTTTCTCCAGCTGGATGGTGTGGAATGTATAATAGAGGAGTGTGAAAAGCTCACTTTCAGATTGGGGTAGCCATAGAGTGTGGGCTGCTAGCTAAAGGCCTTGCTCTGAAGGCAGCACCAGCAGGAATGGAGAAGTAAGCGTGGCAAGGCATGGTATTGTTCCCCTTACTTCCATGCTGCTGCTGGCAGTGGTATTGCTTGACTGGGCACCTTCCGTTGAGAAGTAATGTCCCAATGAAAGTCAGAAACACTTTCAAATTCTCATATCTAATAAAAATATCTGATCCAGTAATGTTTATTTTATTTGATTAAATAAAAATCTGGTGAAAAAGGTTGATCTCGAGAAAGTCAGTCAGATTTGCTGAACTTTGCCCCAGGTTTAGAGGTAAGGAAGAGCAAATATCTTTATACTCGAAAGATATTGAGAGCCTTAATTATGGAGAGATACTTTATTGCTTTGTATACTTATAAGAATAATAAAGTCTGACTCATCTGATGAAGTGGGTTCATACTCATGATCAGACCGAGCCAAGATGGAATGTTGTGGTTGGCTGCACTGCATGGCCGGGCGGCTCCTAGCCAGGGCAGTGAGTGAGCAGCTGGGCGGGCAAGGGCAGGCAGGTGCCGGGCAGCACGGGGCCCTGAAGGCATGGGCCCAAGGCAACCACCTTACTCGCCTTGCCCTAAGGCCAGGACAGCTCCTGATACTATATATATTTTTGTTAGTCTCAAAGGTGCCATGGGACTATTTGTTGTTTTTAAAGTTACAGACTAACACAGTTAGCCCTGTGAGATTTCTGAAATGTAAATCCTCTAAAGAAGGCTAACTACTATTTAATGAAGCAGAAAGTCAAACTTCTTTCTAAAAGATCCCATCTGAGATGTTTAAATAGTAAAATATAATCTTCATATGGTATGTGAGAGAATCACAAGCTAGAACACGATATTTTAAGCCTAATTTGTTATTGCTTTGTTTTATGCAATGTGACTGTAGCTTTGTTAGCTATTATAGACACAAAGCAAGTGAGATAATACCTTTTATTGGGTCAAATTATGTTGGTGAGAGAGACAAGATTTTGAGCTTATAGAGGTCTTCTTCAGACCTGAAGTAGACTAAATCTCAGGCTTGAAGATGAACTCTGGGTAAGCTTGAACATTGACTCTCTCATGAATAAATTTTGGTTCAATAAAAAATATTATCTCACTCACCTTTGTCTCTCCAGTGTTTGTTTTTTCTATAATTTTTTGCATTCTGTGCCTTTATGGTAATGATGGTGGTAATTTCATTAAATTTGATTAGTTCATCAAAAACCTCCCCTTGTCTCGCTTTTTTAATTTTCATCTTGCTATATAGCCAAGAAGCATGCATCAAAGATATTTTCAGTTGTGAGTGTAGGTTGAGTTATAAGGTGCTTGCCATGTTGAGTTTGAACATAAACAAATTAGAGTTGTTAATTCTGTGGGTAGCTTTCTTTAGAATAGGCTTTCTCTCAAACTCTCACTTTCAAATTCCCTCAGAA
This sequence comes from Rafetus swinhoei, assembly GCA_019425775.1. Classification (NCBI taxonomy): domain Eukaryota; kingdom Metazoa; phylum Chordata; order Testudines; family Trionychidae; genus Rafetus; species Rafetus swinhoei. The sequence goes on along the minus strand of CM033443.1, from coordinate 33,645,091 downwards.
AACAAAACAATAATTTGTTGTATAAATAATGACCATGGGGACTAAATCTCTCCAGATGCTCCCATCTGGCACAAAAAATCTGGTTGATAGCATAGCAAAAGACTTGGTGAATTTCCTTAGTTCAGCTATAGATTTAAATTAATACAATTTAGCAAAACTTTCTGTTTTATTCAAAGACTATAGTATCATAATTATGAATAATATTAGGAATCTTATATTAGCACTGCATTTTGTAAAGTATTTATCACATCTAATATTATCTCTGTGCTAGACAAAAGTAGAGGTGATATCTAGAGCCCTGCAAATCTGCCGATATTTGATTAATATTATGGAAATTCACATCCGTGGATATGGATGCGGATATCTGCAACTCATTTTGGTGGATAAAGATGTGGATACAAAATTTTGTATTGAGAACACTGAAGATGTGCAGATATCCACTTTATATCCACAAATATCTGCATCTGCGGATATGGATGCGGATATCTGTGGCTCATTTTGCGGTTATTGATGCGGATACAAATTATTTGAATGGTGATTTCTTACAGCAGCAATAAGAATACAAATCCCCATTGATGATTTTTATGCTAAACCGTTCACCAAAATATAATTTAATTCTAAACCATAACAGCTAACACTGTTTATATTCTATATATTCAAATCCCTTTATGTTCTCAAACTATGGCATCCCAAACTATGGCAAGTATAAGGTTAATCATCCATATTAGGAACAGCTTCACATATGCCTTAGGCATGAATTTGCTATCTTTCTACACACCGTGAGATGGCATCTACCTACATGACATGTTGTTTCCACATTATTGTTATTAACCGCTTCAGGCTACGTGCACATTCCCTCAGTCTCATAGGCCAGATTAGGTTGCAACTCCCTGAAAATGAGGTCAATTTCAACATATTTTCTCTTACGTGGCACCACTGTTTTATCGTACCTTGGGAATGCCACTTCGTAGAAGATTAGATCTGGAAGTAGCAGGGTTAAGTTTTCAACTCTTGGCTTATTCCACTGCTTATTTTATTAATTCATCCATCTATTTCCTTGGGTGTAAGGAAAAATTAAAACAAATAAAGAACACATCTAACTGCAGTTATATTTTGAAAGAAACTATGCACTTTTAAATAAAAATAAAATAAAAATTTAAATAAAAATTATCTACCAGGCTTTAAGGGCAAATGTGTAAGATAACAGCCTTAATGCAAATACTTATGCATCAGGAACTTATTGCATGAACAAAGCAAAAAAATATTTATTGTCTGAAAGAATTCTCATTGTCATATGGTGCACAAAAATTAAATATTTATACCTGCTCACTAGGGTAAATAACACTGCAGTCAATTACACTGTAGACATCTCCTAATGGCTGTTGAAATCTGTAATAACATTGCAACTCACAGAACATCAGGTGTAAACAAACAGGAAGAAAACATCATGGGAAAAGAGCTTCTGGCCTATAGAAAATCTGCCCGATTAAAATAAAATAATAATGTGAAAAAATGAGATAGACAATAAAGACCAGAATAGCCAACAGCTGTTTGAGCCCACTCCCAGTTTTCTCTTTCTCAGCCATACAGAAATGGCACATGTTTCAATAACCACCAGAATTCACAGAGCACAGCATTTGAAAGAAACATCTCTTAAATGTTGTTTTCAACATGAATGATATCTATCAGTGAGAGGCAACCTAAGCTAGTGAGTGGGCCACATGAATGGCCCCCTTTCATCTCAGATTGAACGGTGTCTACACTGCACCGTTATTTCAAGATAACTAGCATTATTTCAAAATAACAATGCGTCTACACAGCCATTCCGTTATTTCAAAATAATGGACGGCTTATTCTGAAATCTGTAAACCTCATTCTACGAAGAATAACACCTATTCCGAAATAGCTATTTCAAAATAAGGCGTGTGTAGACACGCCACTGCTGCTATTTCAAAATAGCTCCTCACCAGGGCCATTCCAAGTTATTCCTCCCCACTGCTTCTTGGGGCTCTAAATCGAGATAGCACGTCTACATTAGGGAAGATGGCTTCGATTAATTTTGAGGCTTCCCTGCAGTGTAGATGTTCTATTTCAAAATAAGCTATTTTGGAATAACTATTCTGGAATAGCTTATTTTGAAATAAGTGTGCAGTGCAGACGTACCCTCTGTGGGCCACAAGATTGTTGTAACCAAGACAGTCTCCTGGGATAGGGTAGTTTTGCTAACTGGACTTGTGTACCTAGAATTTGTGGAGAATGCCAAATGACCATAGCAGCACTTTGACTGAATGCAGAGGGAGCGCGTGGCTCTCACAATGTTGTGTGCAGTCCGCACGCAGCTAACTTCACGTGCCCTTGCTTTAAGTTCATGTCACTTTTATAATACCAGTAGGGGAAAAAAATCTATGAAAACCAGCAGAATCTAGCAACTCTGTGCATGGGCAATGGTAAACAAATTGTTTCATGGGTCACACATAGAATTCCAATGGGCAGCATGTGGCCCTTGGGTGCAGATTGCCCACTATTGACATAAATAAATGGACTCCTGTGTAACTAATCAAACAAACAAAAAAGACTCTGATTGTGTGGGATGGCATTGTTTTCTCTCACACAGTGAATGAATTCAACTAAATGAATTTCTTAACAAACTATTCCAAATACTATGTGATTCCCATAATTGCTCACTGAAGATCAAATTTTAAAAAATAACACACACCTCAGAATGCTGGGTAGCTGTATCTCTGTGTATTTCACATACAATGTGCATTTTGAATCTCCTCCAATGACTTTGACAATCAGTTTGATATGTAATTTAGTTCTTTTGCAACACTTTCATACTTCTGAGGTCTGTGGCAAAGAGCAGATAGAGAACAAAACAGGAACTTTCAGGATTTCAATTATCTATACAGTCATAATTCTTTATTGATAAAATAGATTAAAAGATAAATTTAAAAAACACTAATCCACGCAAAAACAAGAACACAAAGCAAAACAGCCTTGTAATATGAATGTATGATTCAAGGGTGCAACTTTTATCTGTAATAACTTATAAATATATTATATAGATGAATTAGAAAGGGGCAAGATTAGAATAAAGAGGATCTAACAAGGGTCAGACCAGTTGTGTTCTTCTAGGTTCCAAGCTTTACTGTTGCCATTCTGTGTGTCATTTGGCAACTCGCTTAACTTCCTTGCTCTGCAATTTCTATTTATAAAATGGAGATAATGATACTTACTTTACTCACAGCATGAGGCAAGAAGGTTTGTAAAGTGTTTTGAGGTAGTTGGTGTAAGGTGCTACCATGCTTATTGTTAGAGATGTCCAAAAAGGCATAAATTTAAACCAAATCTGAATTAGGTTCAGTCTTATGTTTTGGTAAAAGAAAAGTAGAAATAGATCTAGAGTTCTGTTACCTCTTTTCTGTTGGAAAATGTTATTGGAAAGGAAGTTTACCTAAAATTTCTTATGCCTTTTATAGATTTGTTGACAGATATAGTATAGAGCTCCATTTATGAATTAAACCAGTAAGGACTAGGTTGGCATTTTATACAACATTTATGGATTTAATTTATACCTAAGTACTTTACATTCGTGATTTATACACACAATTTTGGATTTATATAGCAAGCTACTGATTTCTAGTTCATGCCATCATTTATAAACATTAGAATGGATTATAAATTTTGCTAATTTGTAGAAAACATAACTGATTAGTAAATCAGTACCTGTTTAAATATAAAATTGTATCTATCAATTCAGATTATATATGTAATCTGACTAACAAACTGTTCCAAGCTAATGACTTTTTAATCTTAAATTTCTTTTCTTTGGGAAAGGCAGTTTTTAAATTAAATCAGTATCAGAATGGGGGGATCTCTCTGGGACAAGTGAGAGACTATGTTACATAGATTAAAGAGATTAAAGGTGATATAAGAAATACATAAAATGCAAATGTCAATGAATCTGTATAGAAACAACTGAAAATTAATTATTATATTTTATTGTATTGCATTTATAATAGAACTTTCCATGCCAGAGAATCCTAAACCATACCAACAGGAATAATTTCATCCCCCCACAGGAAATGCAGTCACCTGTGGGGTGGATGAAGGCAGCTTTTTTTAATAATGCATAACATCTCTACACAATAATTCAGGTAGAGACTGCTATTAGCCCTCTATCCATTTGAAAGTACACTGCCAGTAAAAATGTAGATATAATATAATTATTCAAATTAGACTTCAGGCCCAAGTCCTGCAAGATTCCAAAATGCTTTTACCAATTATGCCCCTAAACCTGCAAAGATTTATGTGTGTGTTCAGTTTTATTAATTATTATTGTTGTTTATTTACTTTGCCTGGCTGTCAGAGAATTCCAGTTATGTGCTGTGGGGTAGATCCTTACCCAATGCAAAGTTTCATAGTTCCAGCTGAGGATTGGCCCCGGGTGAGTAGTTCTATTGACTTTAATTATAAAATTAAGCAACAGTGTAAGTCTGCAGGGTCAGGGTCTTAGCCAAGACTTGCAGGGGGAAAGGAGTCTAGCAACTCCCCCCCCCCCCCCCCACCACCACCATCACCAGTGACAAATTTAAATAGATACATTTTCAATTAGCAATAATCACACCTTGGATTAATCTCATTGACTATGATACTGCCAGATTAAAAGAACCAGAATATCTTTAATGGCTGTAAGGGATGAGGAAAAGTTTAGGTGTGAAGGTGAGAGAAGAAAGATTCTTCCCTTTGGGAGATGGATTACATCTGTCATTTAAGAGGTAAGTAACTTTCTTTATTTGCCCTAGAACCAACACCAGCAGTGGGGATGAGGTAAAGATGTTGAAGGCTGATATACATTTTCCTATCTCACTGTGAAAAATACCTGCACTATCTCCATATTTATCTTCTTCCATATGTATTGAAAATAATCTGCCCATGAGCCCAACAGAAATAAAAGTTATGAAAACGCAATACAAAGTGAATTCTGACACTAAGCATTAAGTCCTACACTAGAAAGGAGACAGAAATGGAGATGCATCCTCTTCACAGATATTCCCATGTTCCACAGGCACTGGAACCAGAGGTGCTGCAACACCCTTGGCTTAAAATTGTTTCCATAATATACCAGGTTTATTGTATGGTCCAATGCCTCTTAGCACCTCCCAAAAGTTCTTTTTACTTTTCATTTCTTAAATAAAAGTTGAGTTTTCCTCACTTTCAGAATATGAATATTTAAAAGCCCTTGGTCTTTATTTGACCCAGGTGTGGAGTTTATTACACGTTTGTATGTTTATTTTATTTCAGCACTTAGATAATATTATAATTTGCACTCTAGGTCACAGGCCTCCAAAGGGAAACTGCTTGGGAAACCAGTGGTTAACTCCAGTACAGCACATTGCAGTGTTCATGACTGATACACGAGATTGTAGCATGAATGCAAAAACTACTTGCAATCACTGCATGTGGCATAATTGTATTTCTGTAAGAACTGAGCTATTAGTGCTGTGCCGTTTTTAATGGTACAACTTTTGTAATGGAAATAATCAAGACCTCTTAAGGTGTGGTGTATTATATTTTTGAATAATTTATTATATGCTGATTACCTAATGTGTTTATTGCAGTTGGAGAATGTTTGCCTGACATGACTGGAAACATTAAGCAAAAAGTAGTCTCGAAGTATGAATAGGAATCTAACTTTTGTAACACTATTGAAGTGCCTGAAATTACATTTTTACATGGTACTGTGATGGAAATTAGAATGCAATCAAGTCATTTCAGATTTTATCCTCATCTATGATGTTTTACTAAAAAAAAATATTTGTATTTATATCAAAATAATATTACAAGCATACTTCTTGTAAAATGAGTGTTATAGGAGTCAGAGTAAGAAGTCCTCCATCTCGATATTATTTTGAAATAATGGCTTGCAGTGTAGACACACTCTTTGTTATTCCGGAATAACACAGCTGTGTAGACATAACCTTATATAGGAGGTTTCTGGGGGGATTGCTGAGAGGGTCAAATCAGGGTGAATTGCTTAGAGACAAAGTTACTTACAGCCCAAATCTGGGGGTCCTCCACTATAAAACTCATCAAACCAGTCACAAAGAGCACTTCTGTTCACCACACTGGCTAGCAAGAAGTGGCGCAAGTTTAGAAACTCCAGCTCTCCTTTGCCACCATCAGTACCACTACATATACAGATAAGAGGTTATGAAAACCAATCTCACAATCAAAACAGGTACTTCTGATCCCAAAGGACCAGAGACATTCCCAGGTCAATTTATAACTCAGACCTTTGCCCAAAAGCACGCTGTCAGACAATCCTTTAGAATCTAAAATCGGAAGGAAGGAAGGAAGGAAGGAAAGAAAGAAGGAGAGTTACAGTTACCATTGTTATAGGACTCACATACATACACCAATTGCAAAGCCTTTTCAAGCTTATAGCGGAAAAGGAACAATCTGCTGTTTTAAATTAAGTCTCTGGCATACATCCTCTGTTAGTATGGGTCATCAGTCCTTTCAGGCTTCAGTTCATAGCAAAGATGCTCCAGAGGTGACAAGCTAGTTTGAAGAGAAGTTGAGGAATTCCGAGGACTCTTTTTACATCCTTGGCCATGTGGAGGGACTGCTATTGTTCTTTCTGCTTAAAAGTGTGTCCCAGGATGGAGTTTGTTACATTAGAAAATCACTGGTCCATGCATGATTCTGTCCTTTTTAGGCAGCAGCCAGAAGTGGATTGGTGCACTGAGGTGCATTATCAGTTATGTACTTCTGCTCCTTGACTAATAGTCTTCTCACTATAGGCTGGTCAAGCCTCCTGTTGATATCTCCCAGAACCAAACATTTGAAATGCAAATACATAGCCAATACTCATAACTTGAGTTACAAAATAATATATGTATATGAATAGTATAATCAGACTTAGCAAGTCATAAGCTTTTCATAGACATCTTGCCTGGCACACTTTTTACAGGAGTTGCTGCAAACATGTAACAGTATGTTCATATTGCAATCCAATAATGTTACACCTCTCATTAACCACACAGAGGGAGAGTGATAACAAGGCTGATTGAGACTGATAAAAGATAATCAAAGGAGATCAAGGGAACAAAGGCTAAAACAGTCCCCAGACACCCAATCCCTACTGCTCCAGTAACTGAAATAACCTGAAGGAGAAAGAAAGAGGAAGTAGCAAGGCTGTGGGATATCTATGCCCACAAGGAATTCCTCAGCAATATTCATGCAGAGACATCCAAAGCTGAAGAAGCTATCCAACTACAGAGGATTGCTGTCACACTGCTGCTGGAGGAGGAGATGGCTCTGTCACAGGGAAGATATTGGCAGCCTGTTACTTGACGCATAAGGCACTGCTCTATCCCTGCTCCCAACTCACCCCTGTTAAGCAACCCTGGCAAGAAGAGATAAGTAATTACCCCCTAAGGCAGAGGAGGAAAAACCATGGTTCCACAAGGCTGGAAGGTCTGCAGCAACCTCCCTCAGGAGGAAACATAGGGTCCTGGTGGTTGGAGACTCTCTTCTGAAAGGGACAGAGGCACCGACCTGTTGACCTGACATGAAATCCTGAAAGATATGCTGCATCTGCCAGGGGCCCGTATCTAAAATATTATGGAGGGATTGTCGAGGCTCATCTGATCCTCTACTACCCCTGCTACTCATCCATGTGAGCACTAATTATACTATGCAGTATGACCTCAACAGATCAGATGTGATTACAAGGCTCTGGGAGTTCAGTTGAAGGAGTTTGGAGTATAGTTCTCTTTGGTCCTTCCAGTCAGTAACAGATGCATCGTGAAGGTGAATGCCTGGCTGCAAAGATGATGTTGCCAGGAGGGCTTTGTCTTCTTTGAGAATGGGATGCCTTTCCCAAGAAGGACCTCTAAGCATTAGTCCAGTGACCAAAAAAAAAAAATAAGTGAAGAGCAGACCTGATGTACAGATTTGCTGAGGTAAAAAGATTTGCTGGTGAAAAAGTTCAGTGGAGAGCAGGCTGATGTACAGGTTTGCTGCCATTAGTCATGGAATTTGAATACTTGAAAACAGAGATAATAAGACTATGGTCCACCAGCTGTGACTCTGGGTGAAGCAGGTAGACTGCATTTTCTTGTCTAGAGCAATAAAGGCTCTAAACTTCAAGTGTTGTCACCATCTATGCAGGGTGCCCAAGTTCCATTTTCACCTTGAAAAGTCATATTGCAGATGGGGTTTCCTCAACTATTGTTCTGACCATTTAAATGAAAGCTTACAGGGTTGTATTATGTTCGTATTTACAGCATTTTTATCATTTTTCTATTTGTTTTTTAGCCTCAGTTTATGATTGAGTTTAGTTGTACCTTTTCAGTGTTGATTATTTGGTTACCAGTACTGTGTCATTTTGAAGCTAAAATCTATGTTATAACATTTCAATTCCATACACACATCCTGGCTACTTTTTCTGTGGTCACTCCAACTGTTTTTGTCAGCTGAGAGCAGTGTGGAGACTCTATTCTGTCTGTATATCAAACACTGGTTACACTGTATTTAGGGGTAATTTGCTCTAGCAAAGAGATCCAGTCCTTCCTTAACTCAGGGAAGGATTAGGCCCCAAGAGATTTTGTGATTTACCCAGGGGCATGTTAATTAATAATTTAGTTCTTTGACTTAAGCTGACTGGCAGTCTAAACTGTTGTTATACAGAGGCTCTGCATTTAGCTTCCCTGGCTTTCCAGAACAGCATAAGTGCAGAAACAGCACATTCAGCCTGTTTGTAGGAGAGATGTGATAGCGTGCCTGGCATCTCACTCTAGCAATTCCTTCTGCTCACTTACTCCCAAGGACAACCTATCTAATCTGTCAATGTACTGATGTGATCCCAATTACTGAGCATCTCACAGTATTAAATGTGTTTATCCTGTTAACACCTCTGTGAGGTAGGACAACACTGTTATCCGATTTTTCAGAAGGGAAACTGAGGTACAGAGATATAGTAGCTTGCCCAAAATTGCACGGGAAGCCTGTTGCAGAGTTGGGAGTTTAACTCCTGAGTCCCAGGCTAGCACCCTAATGACTAGATCCGGTTCTTGCCAAAAAGATGTCTTGCCAAAGCATAGCATCTGGCATTTCTGATGGGGACAGGAGAAAATGAATTGTTCCAAAAATCCAAACCATCAAAAACATGTCTCCCTTGAAATGGTTTAAAGCTGAGTTTGGGGTTTGGTGAAATTTCTAGATTGTTAGTGGAAATAACTGAGAGAAACCGATTTTAATTTTTGGCTGACAAAATAGAGATTTACTTTCTGTAAAATAAAAAAAGTTGAATTTCTGGGAAGAATTATGAAAGTAATAAAGCTTTAAGGGGAAATATACAATATATTAAGCATCAAAATGAAGCAGCAATTTGGAGGAGTCCTGGATCATAACTGAGATAGGATCTTTGGAGATAGAATCAGAGAAATGGGTATTAGAAATGATCATCCAGGTTTTTTTGTTTATGTTTTAATGGATACATCTACATGAAAATGCTAACTTCCCACTGTTGTATGCAAAATACTTAACACTTTTGACTTACATTGACCTCAATATTGGAATTATGAGCACTCAGCACCTAATAATACCATTATCATAATATCATTCTCAAAATATATGGCAAATGCCTTTGCTTCATAATCATCATGGGCCACCAATGCCAAGTTATATTTGTCTGTAATATACACCAGTGTTTGTGTATTTCCAAGGTAGTACTTTTTTTTCATGTTGCAAAATACATACTTCAGTGCTGAAACATTTAGCATTAGTTGGTCACTATGTTTTTTAATTAATTTGCAAATATTTTCATGTAGATTTAACCTTTCTCTTAGTAGAGAAAGAAAAAGGATTATTTGAGTTAGAATGAGATTAATTTATCTTCTTACCAAGGTTAATGAGACTTCAGGACATTCATATATGTCTAGATTCATTTAGCTGTTGAGATAGAATACTGGAATAACATTTTGTTTTTATTCTATGAAACATAGTAGTTAAATTAAAAATGTTCTGGTACAATATATTTTCAGTGATTTCCATTTAAAACATAATTTCAAACTCTTTGGTAGCTTGTTAAATACTTTTTGCTTGTGCCTACGAAAGCTCATGATACTATCTACATTTTTTGTCAGTCTCTAAGGCTATGTCTACACAGCAGCATTATTTCAGAATAACATTAGTTATTCTGAAATAACATAGTCTGTGTTTACACAGCAAGCAGTTATTTCGACATTATGTCGAAATAATGTCAAGCTGGAGGACTTTTTACTCTGACTCCTGTAACCTTCATTATACAAGGAGTAAGGGAAGTTGGAGGAAGAGCTGTAACTTGGAGGTCCTGCTGTGTAGACAGTGCAAAAGCCAAAATAAGCTATTTCAACTTAACCTACGTAATTGATGTAGCTCAAGTTGTGTAGCTTATTTTGGATTTAGCCCTGCTGTGTAGATGTGCCCTTAGGTGCTTCAGGCCCATTCATTGTTTTTTAAGTTTTTTCAGTGAGAGTGTGTCTACACAGCGGCCTTAGTTCAAAATAAGCTACGCAATTTGTGCTATGCAAATTCTGAGTGTATTTCGAAATAGCTTATTTCATAATTTGGTGCTGTCTACACAGTGCCAAATTTCAAAATAATTCACTATTCTGAAATGTCCCTTAACCCTTGTGGAAAGAGGGTTACCGGGACGTTGGAATAAACCGCCCATTATTTCAAAATCTATTTCAAAATAACAGGCTGCTTCAATAGATGCAGAATAACTATTTTGGGATACTTTCAGTATCCCAAAAGAGATCCACAGTGTAGGCATGCCCTCACCAACTCACACAGCCACCCCTCTGAAGTATTATTTGGAATACTTTAGCATGTGGGTTTTCCTGAGTGATAGCCTATCCATGTACCTTAAGTGTCAGTCCTGATACTTGTGAAAATTGATACCAGCCCATTGTATTTTGGCTTTAGAAAGAGCTTGCAGATGAAGAAGTAGGTTGTGCCCACAAAAGCTCATGATACTGTCTACATTTTTTGTTAGTCTCTAAGGTTCTACAGGACCATTCGTTGTTGTTGGGTTTTTTTAATGGAATAATATATCCTGTTCCTTTGCAATAAGTTTTGAAATGCCATAACATGGCATTTGGGTGGTGGCACAGTGTAGCTGGAGGTGTTATCTTTTTAGTTTTTTTCGGCTGCTTGGCATGATGACTCCATGACAGTTTTCACAAAAGGAGTGGTCTGATTCTCAGTACAGTGGCCAAATTCCATCTAAGTAATTGCTTTCTGCAAGCCTTAAACTCTCGGTTAAAATATTTTTTTCATCCTGTTCTAATCCTTAATATGTTTTTGGTGTGGTCTGTTAAAAAATCACCATGTTTCACACCTGAACTGATTGCATTTCATTAGTTTTAACTGTGATTCCTATTTGTAGATATTACAAAGGAATTTTCAATCTTTCTTGTATAATTCCATTAAGATGACTGTTATATTTAAATTATCTACTCAGTGGACATGAAGTATGGAGCAAGCATAGTTTTGAATTCATTTTCCTTAAATGACTTTGTTTCTCTTTCTCTCCACTCATCTGAGGAAGTGGGTTTTGTCCAAAAAAGCTCATGATATAACTGACATGTAGAACACACATATTTGTTAATCTCGAAGGTGTTATAGGACCACTCTTTTTTTAAAGTTACAGACTAACATGGCTACCCCTCTGAGGGTGCATCTACACATCAGGGCTTAACTCAAAATAAGCTACGCAAATTGAGCTATGACAATTGTGTAGTTTATTTCATAACAGCTTATTTAGAAGTTGGGAGTGTCTACACAGCACTTATTTCTAAATAGAGCACTCTTCCTCCTACTTCCCTTACTCCTCATACAATGAGGGTTGACATTATTTTGACATTATTTTGACATTATTTCAAAATAACTCCTGCTGTATAGATGTGGAATAAGTTATTTCGAAATAACAGTAGTTATTTTGAAATAATGTTGCAGTGTGGATGTACCCTGAGACTTGTTTCTAAGTGTGTTTGAAATTTTCTATGAGAAATCAAGAAGGAACAGTGTTTTATAACACATGATTTTTTTTTACATGAGGGAATTAACTCTGTCTTTTGTGACTTAATATGTCACATACTTAACTTAAAATGGTATGTTACAGAATTATGTTGGCATAGCGTGAGTATCCTTTTGTAAGGAAAAATATATAGGTAGAAAGAAACATAGATGATTCCTAGCAATGAGACGTACTCTTGTGATATTAGATTAGAAGCACGACATTTTTTGTATTCTAAGCAGTTTTGGACACAATGTTTCACTTTATTGCAAAACACATTGTTTTCATAAGGCTTAAAAATCCAGTTATGTCTATAGCTGTTGGGGGAAAATGACAGCATGGTTCCAAGTAAATTTAATTTTTAGCTAAAAAAAATACTACTAAATTCAATTTTTTTCACATTTAGAGAATCGTATAGTTATAGCCAGCTTGCATAACTAGTGTATTAGAAAATGTGTTACTAGTGGGTATTTTTTTATCCATTCATTATTTATGAAATGCAGGGAAAAATAGTTAGAATTTTTTGTTTCAGGGGATTTCCTGTAGCTATTTTATTGTGTTCAAAGGACTTGCACAGACTGATTGAATTCCAACATTAAAAGTTAAATCTCTTTTTATTCTGACCTACATTTTTAAAAAGTTGAGGTCTTATATAAAGGACATGAAATACTGGTTGAATATATCCTCTTTTAAAATCAATTTCTTGTAATATACACAAAATGATATTATCTATGAAATATTTTCTTACATCATTATTATTACTACAGTAGATATTAATTCTGTACTCTACACTGTTAGAGATAATGTATAAATGCATACTGAGTAAGGACTAGATCTAGAAAATAGTTGTGCATGCATGTGATAGTCTTAAACACATGTGTGTTTCTAATTAACTTTAAGAGGCCTATTCTCAGACAGTGATACAGGTGGAAACATTTCTTGCTTCTTTGCCTGACTGTATGTCCCTTTGTAAATGCCAGTGTTTTCAAACAGGGATGATTAAAGGTATACTACTAAATTTAGAAACCCAAGTAAGAAGCCTGATTTTCAGAGCTTTCTGGGTCATACTTGCTTTTTGAAAATGCTCAGTACGTTTGAAAACCAAGCCACTTATATTTATATGCTCATACATGGATCCTAATTTTAAGAATTTTGAAAATGTTGGTCACATTGCATAATTAAGTAGATATACAATATATATTATGCATGCAGTCATACTGTAGATAGCCACTAGATACAGATCCCTCACTTTTTTCTGTGATCATATACTCAAGTAATTATGTGAAAATTTGCATTTCTGTGTTTTTGTATCAATAAAATTAGTTAGAAATGGTTATTTCAGGGGATTTCCCATAGCTATGTTTAATTATGTTCACAGAAATTCATTTGCTATTTTATTTCTGTTCTTTAACATTAAACCTCTTTATTTAGAAAATATTTAGTCCTACTATAGCTAATATTGATTTACTTGTTCTAATTATCATATACAATGTGTTGAAGATAATGATATAGTACACTGTTCATCATGGGCCTGATGAAAGACCACTGAAGTCCAACTGCATTGGATCAGGTGGCATATTATATTTTCACACAAAAAATTGTTTAAATGGAGCTAAGATTAAAATTACAGATGAGTAATTTAGCATAAATACATTACAAGGATCTTGTGGTTCTAAATATAAATATATATATCTCCAGAAATGTAAAAGCGGCGAGGAGTCCTGTGGCACCTTATAGACTAACCGAAGTGTTGGAGCATAAGCTTTCGTGGGCAAAGACCCACTTCGTCAGATGCATGTAGTGGAAATTTCCAGAGGCAGGTATAAATATGCAGGCCAGAATCAGGCTGGAGATGACGAGGTGGATCCAATCAGGGAGGATGAGGCCCACAGCTACTAGAAGTGGGCCTCATCCTCCCTGATTGGATCCACCTCGTCATCTCCAGCCTGATTCTGGCCTGCATATTTATACCTGCCTCTGGAAATTTCCACTACATGCATCTGACGAAGTGGGTCTTTGCCCATGAAAGCTTATGCTCCAACACTTCGGTTAGTCTATAAGGTGCCACAGGACTCCTCGCCGCTTTTGCAGATTCAGACTAACACAGCTACCCCTCTGATACTTGACACCAGAAATGTAGAGTTGGAATTAAACATAAAAAATCCAACCATTTTGAAGTATGGAAATGCAATTAAGACACTGAAAGAATTTAATTTAGGCCTTTATTGTGGCCTAAAGTGACAGCATGCAATAGCTGTGCCATTATGTTTCAATGAATATTAGTGTTTGTGATTATAAATTATACAACTTTGCCAACTCTCACAGTTTGTTCACACGTTACATGATTTAGGCTGTAGCTGGCACCAGATTATGATGCAAGAAGCTCCAGCTCTCCAGGGCTACGTCTAGACTGCAAGCCTCTTTTGAAAGAGGCTTTTTCGGAAACATACTTTCGAAAAAGCCTCTTTTGAAAAAGAGCGTCTAGACTACAACCAGTACTTTTGAAAAAGCAAGCTGCATTTTCGAAAGAGAGCACCTAGGCAGTCTGGATGCTCTATTTTGAAAAAGCACAGTTTGCATTACATAGTGCCTTTTTTCAAAAGAGCTCTTTCAAAAAAAAGGCATTATTCCTCATAAAATGAGGTTTTCCGTGGTCGAAAAAACTGCTGCGTTCTTTCGATTTACTTTCGAAAGAACGTGGCAGCAGTCTAGACGCAGGGGAAGTTTTTTCGAAAAAAGGCCACTTGTTTCCAAAAACCCCTGTAGTCTAGACACACCCTAGGGGTATGTCTACACAGCAGGGCTGAAGTCAAATTAAGCTACGCAATTTCAGCTACATCAATAGCATAGCTGAAGTCAAAATACCTTAACTCAGCTTTAGGCGCTGTCTACACAGCAAGAAGTTGAAGGAAGAATAGTCTTCCTTCGACTTCCCTTACTCCTCGTGAAATAAGGTTTACAGGAGTCAGAGTAAGAAGTCCTCCAGCTAGACACTATTTCAAAATGAAGGCTTGTAGTATGGATATGCTCTTTTTATTTCAGAATAACATCTATTATTCTGAAATAACATTGCTGTGTGAACGTACCCTAGGAAGTTTCATTCCTCTGATTGACTGCCTACCCCATTCCTACACTTCCTGAGGCAGAATACCCTCCTTCCTGCTCCCCTTTCCCTCAGCAATCCAAAACCATTGTATCAGGGGAGGATTTCATTATAGCATCCTACCTCCCTCAAGGCCTGGGAAAGGCTGGTGAGGGCTGGTGGAGGGCTGAACGGATCACAGGTGGGGACTGGATGGTGGGCAGAATGAATTGATTATCAGGGGATGAGCACATGTGGGGGTGAGAGTTCCTCCAGCAGGAGCCAAGATCACCTTCTTCAATAAATTTTCAAGTGTGGGCAACACTAATTCTCTGTCTCACACACATACACACACTTGAGGGTACTTACACAAAACACTCTTTTTCTCTCACTCTGTCTCACACACACGGAGTTCAAAAATAAAAATATAGAACAAAAAAATCCCACTAGTCTTTGGCCCCAGAAATCATGAGGGGATTTGAATTCATCACAAATGTTGAGCTCTTGAGGTTGACATAACTGATTATCTGAAACTGATTTTGAAGACACGTTATTTTGAGTTCACCTTCTGCACCTTCTTCTCCCAGTGTCATCTCGGCTTTTACTTGCTGTGTATGTCTACACTTCAGCGGAGATCAAGCCTCCCATCCCACGTAGACAGAATCTCACTAGCGGGGCTCAACTTAGTGTGCTAAAAATAGCTCTCTGGATATTATGGTCCCAGAAGAGATTTGGATTAGCCAGCTGAGGCTAAGTCCATCTGACCTCCTAGGCTTAAATTTAGGTGGCTAGACCCTGTCTCCAGCAAATCTGCAATTGCACATCCACACAGCTATTTTTAGAGCAGTACAGGTTGGACCTCCCTGGTCTGGCACCCTTGGGACCTGATTGGTCCTGGATAAGAGATTTTTCTGGACCAGGGGAGGTCATTTCAGGCCCTTCTCCCCGCTGCCCACCACCACCAAGCTTCCTGGCCACCCTCGCAGCCTAGATGAGCTGCACGCCAGCTCCTCCCCCCCAGCCCACCTGAGCTGCACACCAGCTCCTGGCTCTCACCACCCTGCAGCATGCTGGTACTCTCCGATCCTGGAACATCTGTGGTCATGCTGGACCATGGATGTTGCCAGACCAGGGAATCCTGGATTTTAAAGGTGCAACCTGTACCTCAAACTCTTGCATTCCACTGCAATGTTGATATTTCCAATGAGGCTGTTGCTTGGGCTGTGTTCAGTTCAGCTGTATTCAGAGAGGAAGGGATGGGAGTGAGGTGCTTGCCATAGAAACTGAGTCACCACGTACGGAAAAATGCATTCATTGTTCAGCTACAAGGAGTCCAATCACAATGTTGTTCCAAGGCTGAGATGTGACAAGGCATGAAATAAAACCATGTGGTTGGTGGGAGCCAAAGGGATTGAAAGGGAGCAAGATTCAAGGGGTGATTTTGCAAATCACCCATGAGATGGGAACAGAGGAATGGCAGAATTTAATGTGCGTTCTAGTGAGCTTGCCTAGAGGTGGGTTTTTTCTCTATCTTCATTTTTATCACAGTAAGCAAAAAATAAAAACAACAACATTGAAATGCTATCAGAAATGTGCATCAGCAGGGCACCTAATGTCACCCAGGCATTTACTCATTAAGAACATTGCTCCTGGAGAAAAAAAAATCTTCATATTTTCACGGGGAAGTAGAAAATTAAATCAAAATCAGGAAATGGATTTCAGGGCCATGAAAGCATGAGGATGGAAGTTTAATTTTCTTTTTTGAGAAAACATAAAGTTCCTTTTTAAGCTGGCAGCCAATAGGTGCTTTTGTAGCCATGGAAGAAACTGTTTTTGGAATTGTAGGACAAACGTTCCAGTCCCACCTTTGCAGGTGTTTGTGGTTCACATGCAGCAATGGATTTAGTAAAGGTTGGCTTCCAACTTTGTGGGCATTTTTTGTTTTCTTTTGCAGAGATTTGAGTTAAATATTTGCTGAGTTCTATGCCATTAAAAAGCATTAAAAAGATTATAATGTATCTAGTGAGTACTGTGATGGCTAAGAGTCAGAGTGTGTGTCTTAAAAAGGAAAGAAAAGTGTGTTCTGACAATGGTGGTGTTTGAAAGATTACTTTGTACAGTTAGTTGAAAAATTGTGCAGAAAAAGTGCAAATCCCTCTTCACAGTCTTTCAATCCCCTACTTTTTAGTTCTAAAAAGAAATAGGGTTGATAATACCGACCATCTATTATGTTTCATGCAAAGCACATGCTAATATAATTGGTTCCATTTAAGGATTAAGCAAATTAGTATTTGCATAGGAAAGCTTTCAGCCTTACTGAACTTCATAGACCACAAGGTGCTTTAAAACTCTATTTGAGCTAGCATGAAGGTCTAATGAGTGCATGAATTATAAGCTTTGCAGAGAAGAATCTGGTTTATTTCTTAGATCTATCCAATTATGGATCAGAAATGAAAATCCATCACACTAGCATTTCTTATGTCATCAGAAATCTGATTAAAGGAGGTTGTGTATGGATAGCTTCTTTTTCTTCATGTAGCTACTTGCAAGAATTCTTAATATATTTATATATTTTAAAACATGTAGAAGCTATTTATTTAATAGCTATATCTTGAAGTATGTCCTGCACTTTGTGAGCTTGTAAATAGGCTTCACAAGAGCAGCGAATTAAATAGTCTTTGCACATTTACATTAAATTTAGCTGATTCCTTGTGCATGCCAGTGACTAATTCCAGGCCCTTGAGAAAAATGCTCAGACTTATTCAAAAAGAACAAGATGGGGAGATATTGTAAGTTTTATTTCCTGCAAACAAGAGCATCTCTTTTCAAGCACTGTGCCAAACTAGCTCAATATAATTGGGTAGCCTGTCAACAGGGTGCCTGCCAATTTGAGAACTGCAGGTATTTACAGCTGGTTGCCACAGGTATTTTCAGTTTCTCTGAAACTAGTATTGGGACAGTTCCCCAGATTTTAGAATAGGCACCAGGAATTTACTCATCTGTGTCATTCCTGTGGCCCTAGCTTTCCAATCATCAAAGGGTGATTGGGGGACTCCAGTTATGAAAAAACACAGTTTCTGATAATTGAATCATCAATACAAAAACAGATTTAAATAGTACCACTTGATAACCTGTAACATGGAGATTAGCAAATAGCTATCATCCAACATAATAGAAGACTTTTGTTTTATACTTACAAATATGCTGGTACATAAATAGAACCAAGTATGTTTTTAGTCTAAAGTAGTAAGATGAACATTATAACTATGTAAATCAGGTACTTTTAATAATGTGTGCTTAGTTGGCCAGGGCAGATAGTTGAAACCTGGCATATCTTTAGATACGTGTTTTGCTTTCAACTCAGGAGGTGTTAGCATCTCTGTACTTGATAAATGACTGAATTAATGTTTGTGGGTTGCAATCATTCTGTGCTGCAGAAGGATATTACCTTAAGGATACTCTCTTCTGAATTATAAATTAGAATAAATTAAGCTACCATACATATTAAACTTGAAAGAGTGCAGTGCAATTGCTTTCTCTGTGTGTATGTGTGTGTTGTGGGTGGGGGTGGGTTAAACAAAGTTTGTGTAATCTGTAAGGTATTTTAATAATCAGTTTTATAAAATGAATCCTGTCCAATTAAACTATAGGTCATACCAAAAAGCCTCCTTACAACCCTTCACCACAGACATGCTGTGTAAATTCTTTAATTCAAATGTTCCTGGTTGCATTTTGTTAGTGCTCATGTCATCATTTATAGTATGATGAATTACTTGAACCTTGCCATTAATTTAGCATACATTAAAAACCCACTTCTAATATCCTGTCTCTGTGCACTAGCTCAGTTACATGAAGATCTATTAGATGAGGAAGCAGCCGCACAGTAGTACAAACTGCACCTCACAAACTGTTTGATTTCCAAGGACAACCTTATAGAAAGGAGACAATGTATCATCCCCATTTTAATGTGCTCTATAAAGTTTTATTTACTTGGTACCTTTGTTTTGTAATGGTAGTCAAAGATGCTGCAATATACAGCTAGAGTGCAGAGTAGCAATAATATTTTACTAGGGATGTCTGAGCAACCGGACATGTTTGTTGCCAAAATGACTTAGTTAATATTCAAGGGTTTTTTACTACCTTATTAATGCACCCTACATTTACTGCAGACAAGAGTGCATTGAATTTTGCTCTTACATGTAAAACTCCTGAGAGATTTCTGTGGAACACATATAGGCTCACAAAGCACAGAAATTCCTCAAAAGATACTGAAAGACTTTGTCATATAAAGGAATAACACCGCCCCAAATAACCCCTTAGAAACTAATCCATGTGGCAGACTGTGAAGCATATCTAAGTTGCAAATATAGTTTGTTTGAGAAGTATGCCAAGGAATACAAATCTTACTTCAGAAAAAAAAACCCACATCCTCTTTGGTCGTGCAGTCTGATATTTCAAAATTGAAAAAATAAAATGGCTTGTACTATTGACTCAATTGACTTAATTGTGCCTTCTACACCTTTTTAATTTTAGATAGAATGTATCTAACACCTAGGATACGTGTACACTGCACAGCTATTTTGCGATACCGGAGGTATCTTGAAATAGCTACCCCGTGTCTACACAAGCCGCCCGTTATTTTGAAATATTTTTTGAAATAATGGGTGCACTATTTTGCCATCCTGGTAAACCTTGTTGCATGAGGGATAAGGGATGGCTTGAAATAGTGTGTTATTTTGAAATTTGGTGCTGTGTAGACACACCATATTTCAAAATAAGCTATTTTGAAATAGATTCGAGATAAGATACACAATTTGCCTAGCGCAAATTGCATATCATATTTTGAGTTTTGGGTGCTCTGTATACACATCCCTACATATAAAATATTTCCACCCATCTTCTGAGCAGTAGCAGATACTAGAGCCTTGCAATTTGGATTCCCTTTGTAGGGGAAATCAGTGATTCTGTATCTGGGTGTATTCTTAGGGCAGCTTGTTATTTTACACTACGTATTCCAGCTGTTTAACAGAGGTGGTCTTGACCAGTGCATAGGCATTGTTTTGGGAATCTGAGCTTAAACACCATTCCTGATTTCCAAGGAGCAACTCTTCCACAAGTAACAACAGCAGGTAGGTAGAATAAGGCAGAGAGCACAGAATCCTTCCACAGGCCTCCCTCCCCTTCCCCCCAAGAAACTGCACCACAAAACTAACAAAAATACAGCATTTCTTCCAAAACTGAATGAATATATATATATGTATGCTACTTTTAAAACTTTAATAGTTCCACCTCATAACAATATTTTTAATAGATAATAAAGAACATTTACCTTTTTGTTAGAAATTTATGGTGTATTGCTAATCTAAATAGCACAGAAATTTGAGGTGTAATGAGCTTAATGGTAAAAGATGTGGACAACCTTCCAGAAAGATGAGAATGAGGCAGTTAGCATTTATTTGGATTACAGCCAGCAATGCTCTTAAATATTCCACTTATATTTACTGTATTGTAAAGCCCTGAAATTGCAGTGAACTCTTTGTGGGTGGACACTTGCACCTACGAAGAACCCTAATGGAGTAATTTGCAGGATCAGGGCCTATATACTTAATAGCTAAGGTGGCAAATATAGAGCAATGTGCATGTTTGGGTGGGCTACATCTTACAAACAATAGTGGCAGGAATATTTCATTAAAATATAGAAGAGAAAGAAGTTTTGTGTTTTTATTTATTTCCCAAACTTAAAAGAAGTCCCCAACTTAGAAAGAAAGAAAGAAAGAAAGATTTATGGTTTATGCTTAGCTGCTGTTCTAATGCAAACATTCTTTTTCCCTCTCTGATAAATTGGAGACATCATCATGGTGTCTTCAAATACAACTGTTAGAACAACTGTTGTATATTGAGCAATATAGGGAATTAGTGCATTGCTTGTTCTGAAGGATATGCAGTTGCTCGATTTTTTTTTTTTTGAGTTTAGATACACTATGATGGGCTCTGTTGGAAAACCACAAATAAGTCAAACCAGAACATCTGGGCTATTAATCATAGAATCATAGAATACTAGGACTGGAAGGGACCTCGAGAGGTCATCGAGTCCAGCCCCCTGCCCTCATGGCAGGACCAAATACTGTCTAGACCATCTCTGATAGACATTTATCTAACCTACTCTTAAATATCTCCAGAGATGGAGATTCCACAACCTCCCTGGACAATTTATTCCAGTGTTTGACTATCCTGACAGTTAGGAACTTTTTCCTAATGTCCAACCTAAACCTCCCTTGCTTCTTGTTCTATCCTCAGAGGCCAAGATGAACAAGTTTTCTTCCTCCTCCTTATGACACCCTTTTAGATACCTGAAAATTGCTATCATGTCCCCCCTCAATCTTCTCTTTTCTAAACTGAACAAACCCAATTCTTTCAGCCTTCCTTCATAGGTCATGTTCTCTAGACCTTTAATCATTCTTGTTGCTCTTCTCTGGACCCTCTCCAATTTCTCCACATCCTTCTTGAAATGCGGTGCCCAGAACTGGACACAATACTCCAACTGAGGCCTAACTAGCGCAGAGTAGAGCGGAAGAATGACTTCTCATGTCTTGCTCACAACACACCTGTTAATTAGAAGTAAGGGCTCTACATGAGTATCAATGAAAAGGCCTGAGGCTACAAATCAACACACAAGTTTTGTCTGTTGGGAAAAGAAACAGCTTTCACTTTGAGACTTGGCTGGGGAGCACTTGGGACTTCAATAAACGAGTGTTGCAAAGTCCCACTTTGTGCTAGGGCAGATGGAAGCACCGTTGAGTGTTCAAGCAAAAGGGAGAAATTTTCAAAGATACAGAGGGCAGCTAGGAGCTCAGTTTCCTTTGAATATCTATGAGGTTTTAATGCCTAACTCCTGTTTGTGCCTTTGAAAATTTCCCCCAAAAGGGACAGGAACAGTTTTCTTTCCTTGTGGAAGATAGGAAGGTGTTTTACCCTTTTTGGGCAGCTGATTACTTTTATGAAGGCCAAGAAGATGCTTAGTGCTCTAAACACAGATTGCTAGCAGGTGACTAGGCAACAGACTGGAATCTGCTATTTTCTAGGGCTACATCTAGAAGTATCCCAAAATAGCAATTTGGGAAGTATCCCAAAATAGCAATTCTGCATCTTTAAACATGCCTGTTATTTCAAAATATATTTCAAAATAACGGGTTCGCTCTTTTGGTGTTCCTGTAACACTTGTTCCACAAACATTAAGGGACTTGTTGGAATGGTGCTTTATTTTGAAATTTGGTGCTTTGTAGACTGCACCAAATTTCAAAATAAGCAATTTCAAAATGACCTCGAAATAAGCTACAATTTGTCTAGTGCAAATTATGTAGCTTATTGTGAGGTAAGGGTGCTGTGTAGACACACCCTAAAAGCCCTGGGAGCTAGGGTTCAAGAGCTGCGGTCATTGACAGTACTAGGGTTTTGGGTGTGCTATAACTTGAGCTGAATGATTGCCAGTAAGTAGAGTCCAATAACACAACTGTAAATTCTGGTGCAGACATTCACAAACATTCATAAGGATTAATGTAGAGAGACTCAAACATTTGTTCCTGGTGGTTATTCACACTACATTCATCCAGGAGTGGACCCCTCTGGTGATCAGACATGTGTGAGTATCTACACCAGAATTACATTTATGTTACTTAACCCAAATTAATTTACAATCAATTAGCATGAGCTATGGCACAACTGAAAATGGTAATGTAGCTATCTAGGGAGACTGTGCTATAGAATCTAGTAGTATCTGGATGGACCCTGACGCTATTGCATTATTTTGAAGGTTGTAAAGAAATTGCAGATCCTCAGGTGTACATGCTACAGTGCCAGCTTAAGTATCTCATGAGCACCTAGCAGAGCTGTAGGGCATGAGTGCATCTTACTCGGTTCTCCCAGTTACTGGAAGCTGCTGTGGCACTAGTGCTAAAGGGAAATTGCCTCTCCCACTCTGTTCTCAATGTTCTCATTCCTGGTGCTCAGGAATGCATTCCTGGGAAAAATGTTGGGAGGACGAGAAGGTTGGTAGGCCTTAGAGCCTTGCCAGCAGAGAAGTGAAAGAAAGAGTATGTTGGTGAGGACTTCAGGGAGGTGTTATCTTCAGCATTCTGTTATTTCAGTAATAGATGTTACATATGACTCTAGTCTGTTACACACGTAAAGATAGCACCTGAACACATTTGCTTCCATAATGGTTGGGATGCGATGGTAAAGAGAACCAGCTGCCTAGAGTGTTCTGCAGGCCAGCTTTGGGAAAGCTGCTAGCAGGCCTGTGCCACTTTGTTTACAGGGTCTGTAGCCATGGAGCCTCAGGACTCCCATTGGCTCCGGTTGCCGTTTCCAGCTCCATGGCTATGGACCCTTTAAGTAAACAAGCCCACTAACAGCTTTCCCAAGGTGGTCCCACAGAACACTTGAGAAACCCTGGCCCATTAGGTCTTGTGTGTATGGGGGCAGGGGTAAAGCAGGAGTAAAGCACTTTACTGGGATGTGATTCCTAAATGCCACTCCTAACATTTTGCACATGAATCGCTCTGTGTACACCCTGCCAGTGTGCTCTCAAGTAAATACAATAGGGACCCTTTGGTGTACATAAGCAAGATTTATGCAGGTCAATTAATATTCACCACAGTAGTGCCCTTTACAAAGAACACCCTATCGAAATGACACCCCCATAAAGTGTGGTACCTAGACAAGCCCATAGCTTTACAGAGCTCACCTGAAATTTACAATCTGGCCATGCTGCCTATATTTTCTCAATCAACTCCAGTGAAATTGCTTCTTCTCTTACATAATTCCATATTTTTTATCGATCACATTAAAAAATGTGTTTTAAATCATTGAAGAGGTACCTTTCCTTAAAGATATGAAATGATGTATAAAATGGTGATGTACAATCCCATAAAATCTGTTTAGGTTGTTATTTTCAAGGAGAAAGAGTTTATTAATTTTAAAAAAAATACCTATCATATTACTTAACCTTCAGAAAGAAAGGCAAAAATCTAGATTCTTGCTAGATGCAAATGAATAATGCATAGCACTTAGCAGGATGTCAGAGGGAACTCTGATCAATTTTGGCCAAGGATGACCTGGAATTTGAAGATGCTCAGCACTTACCAGGATCGAGCCATTCCTACGGACACACACAAATGTAAAAGCAACACTCATAGGCAACAGAGGAACTTATTTCAGATCCTAGTCTAAAAATTAATTAAGCCTTGAAGCAAAGTAATGTATTTTGTGAAAATGCTCCTTAGTGATTTCAGTAAGGCCAAGCTGTGCCCTTAAAGGCACATGCATCGCTTCCATTGAAATGAAGGGGGAGCAATGTGCACATCCAAGGGCTAAAGTTGGCCTTCTGGTTAACTGAAATAGAACTGTAGCAAGTAACTAAAATACTACAAAAGACTGGTTCTTATACATGCATGCACATTGAGAGAAAGTATTTAATTAGGTGATGACAGCTGTCAAAAAGTAATAGTATGTAAGCTAATGTTAAAAATCCACTGCTGTATATGACATATTATATAAATTGCCATTAAGTCAGTAAGGCTGACGACTCCTTTGCAGCAGTTATAGGAACTCAACTTTGAGTTGTCATTGTGTAGAGGGGATCTTTTTTTTCCCTTCTGGTGCCCTGTGGCAACACTAAAAATCTAAAAGTCAAGCTCTCTGCTATGACATTTCAATATGATTTACACAGCATTAAGTGTAAAGCTTTGCAGTATAAGATTTTCTTTAACACTATTGGGGGAGGAGTGAAATTTCCTTGGATACTTGCATTTTTAATTTTTGACTAGGAATAAAATAATCACTGGAGGTTGGATTATATTCAGAAAGTTAATATATTTTGCCCTACATTCTTCTTAGGCAACATATATATATGTTTTGGTTTTGAGATTTTTTTGGTTTTTAAGTTTGTCTTTTGCTCTGGTTTATTTCACTGACATTTCAAGTGTATTGGGTATGTTGAGACATAATCTACAAGTCTGACTGAAAATGATTCAGCTCACTAAAAACCATAATTAATTTGTTACTGTATTATTCATATTAAAGTGACATTAGAGTAGCTAATATCAGGGTTGTTTATTTTTCTCATTACAGCCTTATTCACTTTCTAGTGTTAATAATCTCTCTCTAAAATTTGTCAAAGTGTAAGTTTAACATCCAAGGCCTAATTGCAAAAGCAGATATTTTTACATATTAAAACAATGATTTGGGATCATTTTACTGGTGATGCAGGTTCACTTTACTGCACAATAGGCCCTTTATATATTTTAGGGGGTAAAATTAGAAAAGTACTGTGATTTTAAACATGGCATAGCATGTTGTACTGTATCCTTGCTTGCATTTGCATTGACAGCTGTGTGTGTCATCAGCTAAACTGTCCTCTGTTTTTTCAAGGACAGAACCTAGAAGCTTAGGAGAACCACTTTAGAGTTTCCATGAATTGTTAGTAAGGCTTCTGTAATCTGGAGGAAGCACTGGAGTTCCAGATAGTCACAAACACTTAAATACATTTGAGTTGATATTTCATGCGCTAGAGGGCAGTAGATTTAGAATGAGAGTATGTATGTGTGTATTTCTGGGACTTGAATGATAATTGAGTCCGACCTACTCCATTACCCAGTGTTTCCTACAAAATCCCATATTTTCTAGTAAGATAAAGTACATATTTTAGAAAGACAACCAAGTTAAAGACTTCAAGAGGTGGAGAATCTGCCATGTTGTTTGTAAGTTGTTCCACTGGTTAATTATACTCAGTGTTAAAAATTTGTGACTATTTGTAGTCTGAAGATACCTAGCTTTAGCTTTCTGCTATTGGCTCTTGTTACACCTTTTTCTTCTCAGATAAAGAACTCTGCTATCAGAAAGCTTTTCCTCCTGCTTTTATAATCTGTGACCAAGTGACCTTTTCAACTTCCCTTGGATGCAAACTAAATAATTTGATTTCTGAAGTTTCTCAGGGCTTGTCTTCACTAATGTGGAGATCCATGCTGCTGCAATTCATGCAATGGGTGTTAATTTAGTGTCTCCAGTCAAGACCTGCTACATCGATGGCAGAGTGTTCATCAGTATTCCAGCTCCTTAAAAAGAGTAAGAATGCCTCCCATCTACACAGTATAGTAAAGATACCAGGATAAGCTGACCTAAGTTACGTCAACGCCAGTTATTTCATTCACTTAGCTGGAGTACCATAACCTAAGTTGATTTGCCCTGGTATTGAACACAGGACCTCAGTGTAAGGCAGCTTTTATAGAACTCAAATTATTCTTGGTGTACATAATTTAGGCAGATGCTCAAATATATTTGGGTGTAAAATCAATCCCTAAAATATAGGTTTTCATAATCAAAGGGACCAACGAGACTGGAGCCATGTACTATGCAATGAGCAATCATAAAATGTGTTTATCTTTGGTATGAGAATTAAAGCCAGCACCACTGGAACTGTCCAGTTCTCTTTTAAGGTTGCATATTCAAAAACATTAAAAATGGAGTCTTTTCTTTTCCTGTTGGCTTTGTTTGGGTAGATGGGAAGAGGGGAATTGAAAATTAGGACAATATAAACTTTCATTTCTTTTGAAACAAACAGGTACATAATTTCCCTTGGCACAGAAAAAATATTATTTCTCTGTGCCAATAATTTTCTTAGCTTGTAAACTCCAAGTATACTGTGTTAGCTTCCTTCAAACAGCATCAGCATTAATCCAAGCTAGAAATGTGAAGTGCTAACAAAAATCAATTTAAGAAAAAAGACTTAAGTATAAATTAGACACAAAAGCAAAATGGTGGCAGTATAGGGCCAACAATACACAACTTTAGAATCCCACTCAATATGTGGACTCAGATGTTTACTTTGTTTTTTGGACTAGTACAACCATTACTTCTATAAGTATAAGCCATCAGGTTATCCAAAATAATTATGAGCATATGTTGTTGAGCTGGATTTTGCTTTCTGTTGAAATATGTTAAAGGATGTTCTGCACTAACTAAAGGACAGCTGCGGCCCTTCACTCTGTCATATTTCATCGGTGCTTGAACTATTTATACTTGGCTCTCTGAGAATCAATTTCACAGAATATAATGGAACTGTTAAATCTGCAACGTTGGCTCAATTTAGAGAGTACTTAGGAATATTAATACAAAGTTTTAATGTTAAAGTTTGGCTTAAGATAATGTAGTATTTAAGGGCCAAATCTCAAGAAATGAAAGCTGCAGGAGCGCAGCACTTTCCAGGATTTAACTTAGGGGTTTTGGCTGGTTGATTTTGCTTTTGTGGGGTTTTTTTCCTACTACAGTCAAGCAGCTTTTAATATTTTAGCGATCTGTTCTGCATTTTTTTAAAATTCAAGTGCAAGGTTAGGGGAATATAACTGAGAACAGCCAAGTCAGGCACATAGAATGTCTTTGAACGCCAGAAATGCCTATTTTACTGAGTGCTCATTTGAAATGAAACAAAATTAAATGAATAATGAGCGAAATGATAGCCACATTAGTGGCTTGATGCTGCAGTCATTACTGAATCAAAATACTCATTGAAGTCAAGGGCAGTTTGATTCATACAACTATTTAGTATTCAATCTGTGTGGCTTTGGACAGTTACCTCCAGCTAAGCAGAGTAGACTAGGTTAATACAATTTACATGGGAGACCAGGAAGATGGTGCTGCAGGAATTCAGTATAAATGGCTTTGAATAAGAATGGTCCAAAGGGGTACCATAATACTGGAGATCCTATACATTTGATAAGACTTAAAAACCCAAACCCTTGACTTCTTAGTCATTAAAAATAGCCTGGCACTTTTCATACTTAGGTTTCCTAATTGCACCCTTATTGACCAATTACAATTGTGTGTTTAAGTTCTGCCTCCCATATTCCCTTTCAGTTTCAAAAGAGTATGCTGCTCTTCATTGTTGTTCTCAGCTTTTCCATAGTGTGCACTATCATATTGCTTTGACGTTTCATCCCAGAAGACACTGTGTTTCATTGCTGGACTAAATTATCCCTATATGGAATTTTTATATCAAGGTTGTTGGGTTTTTTAAGGAAGAAGGGAGCTACACTAATATTAGGTGATGATATGATGGTGCTGCTGTTATTCATAAATTTTCACAAAATCAATGAAATACAATGAAACTAGTTAATAATGGCCACCATTGGGACTCCATTTTTATTTGGCTTTCAGGCAGAAATCATTCTTCATTTAGTGCTACTTATGTACGCATCAAACAGAACAATTGGATTGGATTGGGAAAGTATGATTTTAGTCCAGGTAGTTCAGTGGATTCAATATGGTATAAGACAAACAATTAAATACTGGCCTGTCATATGCGTCTCTGTAAGTTATGTGATTCAGGTAAGCTGCAGCTTAGGGTATTTCTATTTGTGACCGTGCAGAAAGCAGGTTTATTGAAAAAAAAATAGTTCGCAAGAGTCAAAGCTGAGGTTTCCAGACCTCCAGGATTGTTCCTCGGACTAAAGAGAAATCCTTTTCACTATACTTAACCACCCTGTGGATCTGATCTGTGCCCTCTATTTATCCATGCAAGTGGTGCTCTCACTACCTTAAGGGTGCAACTACAATGCACCATTTGCGCTTAGCTCAAAATAAGCTACGCAATTTGAGCTATGCAAATTGCATAGTTTATTTTGAGTGTATTTTGAAATAGCTTATTTTGTAATTTGGAACTGTCCACGCAGCACCAAATTTCGAAATAAACCACCAGTCCGAAATGTCCCTTAATCCTTGTGGAACAAGGTTTACAGGGATGTCGGAATAGTGCGCCCATTGTTTCAAAAGATATTTCAAAACAACGGGCACGCT
This sequence comes from Rafetus swinhoei, assembly GCA_019425775.1. Classification (NCBI taxonomy): domain Eukaryota; kingdom Metazoa; phylum Chordata; order Testudines; family Trionychidae; genus Rafetus; species Rafetus swinhoei. The sequence continues at coordinate 33,616,091 of CM033443.1, read as the reverse complement.
GCATCCTGAAATAGTGCCGCAGTGTAGACGTACCCTGAGGGAATGGCCAGAGGATGATCCCAGTGACTATTCTGATGGCCTTACCGCCGTATTTTTATAGCGCCCTGAAGTGCAGAGACCTGCAGAGATGGGCCCTGCAGCGCACAGAACTTGTACCGTCCCTACGAGATCTATTCAAAGTGTAAGATACTATGCCCTGTGAGTAAGGGTGGCAAAATCTTGACCTAAAGCCTGGTGCTTATGCATGTATTTTTAATTTGAAAGCCATTTTAAATCTACATATTAAAACCAAACATCATCCATCTCTTCTTGTGTCTCCACATACAGCGGACAACCAACGCAGACTGAAGGGGCAGGGCTCAGGGCAGTCTGACCTTAGCACTGCCCAGACTGCGGTGAGCCCCCTCTTGCCCCCCAGCCTTCAGAGTCATGCATAGTGTCTGGACAATGCTCCGGTGCTCCATCAGCAATTCAAAGGGACTGGAGCTCCCAGCTGCTGCCGCTGCTACTAAGGCAGTGGTGGTGGCCGGAATCTCCAGGTCCTTTCGAATCACCAGGTCCCAGGGCAATTGCCCCATTTCTCGTCCCCTGTCAGAGGGTTTATCCACATATAAGGCAGACTGGGATTTAAAAGGTTACTTAATGATCCACATTTCATGGCTTTTGCAATTACCAACAACTTTTTTCCCTCATCAGTCTTGCTGATGCAGTTTTGTTCTATTTAGCCAATTACCCTCCCTGGGTTTTTCTACTGCTTGCTCAAATGACTATGTGAGTAAACAATAGCAAAATGGTAGAGTTTCATCATTCATCTTAGGCTGAGAAGACATCAGGTAGTCTTAGTTTCCAATACATTATGGGCAAGTCTCAAAATAAGAAGGGGTTCAGCCTTGATCATCACTGCTCTGGGGTACTTTTATTTATGCTTTCTGATATTTTGGAGACATAATGCTGGCTTAACAGTTTTGGTGCTGTAATGTACATACATATTTCAAATAGTGTTCTGTGGCAAGAAATGAACTTGGTGATGGAAATAAAATTCATGAACTTATTTTGGATTGTTTTCCTATATTCCAGGCATTTATTACTAGATATCAGATACAATCCTTGTGTTGTCCCATGAGCAATTCTTTACTAGATGGACAGATGTTGGCAACATCACTGCAGGCAGCACAATATCTCATGTATTGTAGATTTAACAGAGACATTAGCTTGTTTCAGGTAGTTCACATTTGAAGTGGAGCGTGAATGATCAATGTTTCAACCATGTTTCCATCATTAAAGCCATTTACATTTAAGAAGTGAATCTCTCCCTCAGCTATTAAAAATTTATCACAAGAAGGCAGTATACTGGAGTATTGATTATATATCTGCTAGCTTTCCTGTGGTAATATCCCTGTGGATTTAGCTGAAAAATCTTCCCATGAACTTTTCACAGAAAGTTTGACAGTTTTTCCTTCTCCCTCTCAAAGCATATGAGTCCTATGAAGAAAAGATATTTTTTTCCCCCAACAGCCTTCATAAACAAGCTACAGTGCTACATAGCAGTAGTCATTACTTTTACCCAGTTTGGTTCAAATGATTACTACATAAATTTTCTTTGGGAAGAAACTTTTGTTCCAAATTTTATTTATTTTTAAAACATAGCTCAGATATTTATCTCTATTGGAGTTTAATAAATTTATGATGCACAGAATTTAAACATAGTTGTTGAATTCTTCATAAGACATTGGATGGGAGGTGAGATATAAATGTCAAGACACATAATTTACTGGTTATTACTGCATTCTACTTCATAAATATATTATTTAATCAAAAGTCTGTTGAAGTGAGGCAGTAAAAACTGCATGTGTCATATTTAAAGTTTATATAATTTATATTTTAAATGGCATGGGACTATTGCTGTTCCTTATCTCCTGATTTCAGTGATTCCTATTAGAATATTTTTAATTACAATCTGTACTGTGTCATTATTATTTGACACAAATAATGGGCCTCCCTAACTTCATTTAAATACCTGTTTTTATTATTGTGAGTGCAAATAATTCCTGCTTTAGTTAATAATTGTGGGCTAGTCTATAAGAACGCTTAGTTTGCCACAAAATGGGGTACAAATCTGTAATCTGATGTGCATTCTCTATGTCCCTTGCTATTGCACATGAAAAGTTCCATGATGTTTTGGTCTAACCTGCCTCCATCTAACCTTAATTTGTCATAAAGATAACAAATTGTTTTGGGGCTGACATTTTCAGCGTTTATTGTCCATCGTGAGGGCAGCTTTTTTTTCAAGTTAAAGTGAAATCAGATGTGAGCTTGTAGGTAAGGGGAGAACACTTTATTCCATATCTTTTGATTAAAGAGCCATTAAACACAAATGACTGAAATACTCTTCACACCTTAACCCCTTACCTGAAACTTTCTCATTTGTAATTTATGAATTGTAAATTAGAGCAGATTAGAACATTAAGAACAACTGAACTACTTCAGCGTTGAAAATCGTGTTCGCACTGTTTGAGTTAAGGGAGGGTCTTATTGACCACCTGCTAGAAAAGGAAGTCTTGCACTTCTCATAATTTTATCTGAAAAAAAAACCCTCACAATGAAAAATTATTTCAGTAAATTTAGCTTGCACAATATCTGTAAAAAGATATGGATGTCGTCACATTTTGTATATTTTAACAGACCTCTTTTAAAATGTTTTATTCTGTGGATAATTATTCCAAATAACAGTTGTGTTGTTAAGCTGATTTGTCAAAAGTTCTGTGAGATAGCATCCGCTCTTTGATTTGTTGACCATGCAAGCAATTTTAGCATGAATATTGAAGTTCCCTTTGATATTCAATGTATGTGAACATCACACCAATGAAGAGAATCACTCACATGTGCATAGAAGGTGAACATAAAAGAAGCATAAACAAAGATGAAGTAAATTTGTGTTAAAATTTTAACTCATAGAAAACTTATTGCATCATTTACCCTGTTCTTTCCCTAATGCCCATTGCTTTCTCTCTTATCATAAATGATTATAGTAGTTTTTTTCCACAACATAAACATTTGTACAGAGAGTTTTCACCATTTTAGAGGGTTTTATTTGGTTTTGGTTTGGTTTTTATTATTGCTTCCATTTTGCAGTGTAATACAGAAAGTTATATAGGATGAAGCCAAAATAATTCAGCTAGCAACCTTCTGGCTGCATAGAGCAGCGGTTCCCCACTGCCGGTCTGTGAACCAGTGCTGGTCCACGAACCGCTGCTTGCCAGGCCACAGCACACTGCTAGGCCATGCCCCCAGCTGTTAATTGAGTCCTGCCCACTTGGGAGCATAGTTCCCTGTCAGAGGTGCACTCCTGCGCATGCACAAAAAATTCCCCACCTGCCCACATCCCCAAGCAACAGCACAGTGAGTGATATGGGAGGTGGCTGCCCCAGTGTGCTGTAGCTGGAGACAGGGCTACAGTGAAGCTGACTCTACTGGGGCAGCCTCACAGTGGCCCTGGTTCCAGCTCTGGCGGCTGCTACATGCCCAGCTGGTGGGGCCGTGTGGAAGGCAGCTAACGTGGCTGGAGCCAGCGCTGTGTGGAGGGCGTGGAGGTGGCTGCTCCAGCAGCTGGGGCCAGTGCCACATGGAGGGAGCTGGGTGGATTCCTCCTTCCTCCCTGCTCAGTGGAAGCCTCTCCCTACTCCCCAGCTGCTCCCAGCCCAGCCACCACACACACACACAGGGACCTACCATCGCCTGGCCACACTGAGCTCTGGGGCCCCCTGGTGGGGTGGCCGGGGCTTAGCAGGGGCTGCCACTACCCAGGGGCTGGGGTGAGGTGAGAGGACAAGGTAAGAGAAGCCCAGCATTTCCCCAGCTTGAGCTCTTCTTTAGCTCGTGCTCCTCACCCCTTTCTTCCCTTTCCTTTCCCTTCTTCTCCATCTTCCCCTGGTTCCCTCATTGTGTGTGTACAGATGCAGTATAAAATAACACATGGCCGCTTAAAATTAATAACCATAATAAATATGCAAATAAATTAATGACCATAATGAATATATAACTATCTCTATACCAGCCCGGCAAAAGTTTTTAAATGAGTTTGCCGGTCCGTGGTATAAAAAAAGTGGGGAACCACTGGCATAGAGCATGATTTTGGCTGTGGTTGAATTGGCAGTTCATTCAAGCCTGATTCTGATTTACTCTAATCACCTCAGCTAGAGTGTTGCCTTACAGACACAGCCAGACTGTCCCTGCTACCTTGTCTCCTAAGCAGCAGTGATTCCAGTAAGAGGAGTAACAGTTAGAGAGCTTGTATGTCTTGTTGAGAAATGAATCAGCTTCTCAGTTTTATCTTATATTTGGGAATATGTTTCATCATGAAGCAAGTAGCCACACAGTGTGGAGTCTCTAATAGATAGAATTTTGATCATTTTCATGGGATGAATATGGTTTATGCTAGAGGAATCTTAAGCCCTAATTCTGAAAACTATTCTGAGTGAGGCTTCCTGCCCCTGATGATCTTAATGGGCTTCACAAGGACTCAATGGGGTGCTGGCACAGAACAGCTTGCAGGGCCAGGGCCCTAGTTTTTTTCTTCATTTCACCCTTGTATCTTTCTATCAGTGTTGCTCTCCAGTCTGTCAACTTATCCTTCATAGAGCTTGACCTTAGAGGTAGAAGATGTGATATGATCTTTCCTAAACCAGTACACTTTAGTTCCATTTTTAAAAAAAGCACTGTCTTTGTATGGGTCTTGGCATGCATGTTTCCTATTTTATTCTCTGAGGTGGGTAATGAGAATAATATTGTGTATTTTAACAGAGAGAGAGAGAAGTACTTGACATGGTCCCTTTCTGTCACGAAGTTGCCGCCACTATGTATCCTTTTCTCACAATGAGGCAAGTGATAACCAATCCCATGCTAGAATGATGACTGTATTGTAACATCCTGAGCTAGAGAAAAAATGTGATTAGCCTGCCTTACACTTCCTATCTTGCCACTTTGTCTGAGCCTGGTTCAATACTGAACAGATCAAATAAGTGTGTTTCTCCAGTTTCTGAGAACTGTGTTTTGCCATATGCTTTGAATTAATTACTTCTCCTGGCAGAGTACAACTATAGTCGCAACCATCCTCCAAATTGGTATAAAAGTGTAAAGAAGGGTGGCTTCCTCATGGATTTAGACAGAGGTCACTAGAAATGTAACTAGAGAAGGCTTGTGTGGTCATTATTGCATACCTTCACTATCCATGGTGACTTGTATGCTTCTGTAGAAGCATAATTTGATAAAAGATAATTTGATCTACTCTTCCTGGCAGTAGATTGCTCCTCCAGGTCTTTTTATATCATATCACCTGAATTAATGCTAAGATATTTGCTCATGAACTGATGAAAGGATTCATGAAAAATGATCCATGAGTGGTAATAGGAGTAAGTATTTTAAGGCATTCTCTATATTGTTTCCTTCTCACTTCATATTCATTTGTCTGTTTTTTGTGAATGTATGCAAATTTTTCAGAGAAGGGAGTTACTGGATTAAATAAATTAATCTGCCGTGTGTAGTTTCTAACGTGTCTTTGCACATTCCTGGTTGTAAGTGGAAATGATACACTCTTTGTAAAAGGATAACAAAGAGTTTCCAGGTCTGATTAAGAAAATATCACTTGGGTTTAGAAAACAGTTCCCTCTTCTAATATAACTGCTTTCATATTTAATTTTATTCAGTTAATGTTGTCTACTGCCTCCTTAAAACATCTTTATACTCAGTGGCATGAACTAATGGTGGATGAGGAATGCTTCACATAGTTTTAAATACATCCCTCTTGCTTCCATTAAGAGAATTTCTTTTCCTCATAAGTAATAATGTTATAGGTGTTAGAATAACCACAGAAGTGAAAATTTGTAAAGCTCTGCATGGATACAAAATTTGTATCCCATCTGCATCTGCAAAAATGATGTGTGGATATCTCCAACTACGTTGGCAGGTGCAAATACCCATGGATATAAAGCTGATATCCACAAATTTGCAGGGTTCTCGATGCAAAATTTGTATTTGCATCTGCATCAGTATCCGCAAAAATGAGTCACAGATTTCCAGGGCTCTACTTACTTGTTTCTCAGAATGAGCCGTTACTGACTGTGAAACAAAGAGAATGTTTTGTTTTCATTCTTGAAATCCATAAAAACATTTTAAAACTATACTGTCATATTATATATATTCTCCTATTTATATAATTCAATGGGATTAAATTGTTATAAGATACAAATACATCAGAATGGAGTTGATATTAATAATAAATTGTTCTCAGTTCAATGGGGAAAGTTTGCTGAAATTCAGATCAAATTGCCATGTAGGCAATTACAAATTTGTGAAAAATGTCGATTTCTTTCTATAAAGGCCACTAATTCTTTCAAATCTTAAAATTAAATCCTTTGGCACAGATACCCAGAAGTGTATATGAATCTGAGTCACTTTAGTTGTCCATGTTATAACATGTATCCCGTGACATAATGCTTAGTTTCAGACTGATTGCTCCAAATTCTTCACCATATTAGAAGCACAATTAGCATAAGAATATTTATGACTACAAATTTAAAAGTCTGAATTAGGAATTGAATGGTGAACCTTCAAATAGCAGTTGTTTAAAAATAAGTAAGAGATATTAGACAACAAATTTTGGCAACAAAAATTATTAAGGGTTTGGAACAGATACGATATGAAGAGAGATTAAAAAGACTTGGACTTTTCAGCTTAGAAAAGAGGAGACTAAGGGGGGATATGATAGAGGTCTATAAAATCATGGCTGGTGTGGAAAAAGTGAATACTTATTCCAACGATATAAGAACTAGGGGGTCACCAAATGAAATTAATAGGCAGCAGGTTTAAAACAAACAAAAGGAAATTTTTCTTCACTCAGCACACAGTCAACCTGTGGAACTCCTTGCCAGAGGATGTTGTGAAGACTAGGATTCTAACAGGCTTCAAAAAAGAGCTAGATAAATTCAAGTTAGGTCCATCAATGGCTATTAGCCAGGATGGGTAGGAACGGTGTCCTTAGCCTCTGTTTGTCTGAAAATGGATGACAGGGAAGGGATCACGTGATGTTTGCCTGTTGTGTTCATTCCCTCTGGAGCATCTGGCATTGGCCACTGTTGGTGGATGGGATACTGGGCTAGATGGACCTTTGTTCTAACCTATGTTGCCGTTCTTGTGTTCTTGTGACAGCAATTGTGTTGGTTTTGCAAATCAGAATATTCTCAGTAAATGCATCCAGCTAAAAATAATTTTTGAAAATAGATTCCTGCCATAGCAAACTGCTGTAACTATCTGAGCATAAAGGGGTTCTAGTAAAAGTACATAAAACCACAAAGCAGCTCCCAGCCGAAGATCTCAAAGTATTTCTCAAATATTCGTACATTAAATAAAATTGAAATGCATGATAAAACAAAATGATATTGAAACTGATTTGTGTTTAAATGGGATGAGAAGGAGAGTAGAATATTTTTGTTTTTATTTTTTTCTTTTCAGCTTCAGCAATAGCAACAGTTCTAGTTTGAGAATTAACTTTATATTCAACATTTTGTCATGTACATTAGGTGTTATAGTGCATGAAATGAATACATAGTCACATACCAGTAGTTGCATTGCAAGTAGTGATCGACAATACTGCCTCTAGCTAGCTAACACTTTTCCTATGAAATATTTTCTGCATGACCACATCACAAGTCAGCAGACAGCAACGGAATTTATGAACTGGTTGTAGCAATCAGTAGTATCAAGATACTGGTAGAGAAGGAAGTGTTGTAAACAAATCGAGTTAAAAGCAAATTTGATTTTTAGAAATAGAAAAAATAACCAATTTAAATATTGTCAGCATTTGACACCATTTTTAACTTGCCACTTATTGACAAAGTGTCATATATTTTGTTTTATATGGAATGTTCTCTAGTATCCTTTTCATTTATCACTAAATGTCATCTCTTCAATTCAGAATATTTCTATGGAAGTAAAGTGATAGAAAGAATTAAGTAGAATATAACACAAAATAATTAATTGAATGTTTTCATAAGTACATTTAGATATGTCAGATTTTCAGGCACGGCTTTATGATTTGTTTATAGAACTGAAAGCTGGAAATGCCTAAATTCTCCTCCCAGCTAATTCTCCGCTGGTCCAAATGACAGCTTCATTGAACTCCCTAGAGTTTTCCCCATTTATGCCAGGGATTTTTTTCCTTCTTTCTGATGTTCACAGTGATTTGGCATTGGGCACACTGCTTAACTCCTCTGCCTCAGTTTATCTCTGTGTAAAATGAAATAATTTTAACACTCACCTACCTACATGTTTATGTACTTGAACAAGTCTGCTAGCATAAGTATTTATTGAGGCCTAGTACACTAATGTTTGTAAAGTGCTCTGAAGATTAAAATATTTACATGAGTTTGAAGCATTATTTCATAACTCTAGACCTGTGCCTCCACCACATAATTTTAATCCAATATTCTTCAAAGTCCTCATTGTCTTTCATGATTTTTCTCCCCTGTCGACACTTAGACCCGCGTAACTAGCCTCAGAATGTGGCCACCGGTCTCTTTTTTTTTTTCCTTAATCTTTCTCGGTGGTATTTTAATTAAATTGATTTGGCTGTGATCCTGCATAATGTCAAGTCCTGTTGACTTCTGTGAGACTATAGTTACATACTTAAAATTGCACATGTGCTGAAGTGCTTTGATGAATTGGATCCTTAATCTCTTAGGCCCGGTCTATTTTGCGTAGCTAGAGTTGTCTTACATTAAGCCAACAGGCTCCCGTTGGCTTCTTTCATTCCACACAGAAGGAGGAGTACTGGATGCCAGCGGGTGATTCTCTCAGTGTTCAACTAGATCTCCTAAATCGAACACTAGACAATTGAACACAGGAGCATCGATCTTCTCATGAGTGCACACATGCCCCCTTAATCACCCTTTCTTAAAATTGAGAGTGATGATACTTACATTAGATGATGTTGTGAGGATTCATTAGTTGATTTCTGTAAAGTGCTTGGAACATAATGCTAATGCTAATAAAAATATTTAAATATCTTAACACAACAATTCCTATTGCTTTGTACTTTTGGTGTTTGGGGTGAGGTGGGGGCTATGAGAGTTCTTTGTAATTTTAAGGTAGTGTTACAGTTTAATTAATGGGGAAAAACTAGTCCTGTCTCACTACTGCATCTTTTATAAGTTACTATTAATAATGGCAGCACATGCCGCTAAGGCTCATTTGTTGGAGAGTGTAAGTATTATATCATTCCACTGCTTGTGACTGTAGGAGCATGAACACTTCTGCTGTATGCCTTATGTGTGTTGTTCTAAATATGCTTTATTTAAATATGCTATGACACTGATATATGAATCATAAAAAATGTGTTTGTGAAATTAGCAGAGCAATGTAGTGGATAGTATTAATTGATATGGTAGGGCTGGGTTTAATAGAAACCTATCATGGTACTTCTAATTCTTAATATTGATTGAACTATAGTATCAGAAGTAAACAAAATAGGTTACAGCTTTATTTTCACTTGGATGCATTCACCCTAAATACATCTGTGGAGAATGCCACGAAATATGGCAGTCAGTTATCTCTGCAGCATCTACCCAACCAACCTCATTTCAGGATCTACTGAAGTTCTCCCTCCTACACCCTGAACACTTTCACACAAAAGATAATAGGCCTTTTCTACTTGTGGAGAGCTCCTCCCTACTGAAGAAACCTCTCCTTTAAATAGGGCTTTCCAGAGACTGCTTAGTTGCCTGTGCAGGATTCCCTGAACAATGAGTCCACTGGAGATGGGTCAAGGGTACCCTGGAGGGTCTGGGAAGGCTACAGGGCTTCTCTGTGGATGATTGGCTACTGCTGTTTTATTCTTAGGAACTGTGTGTTCCAGGGTCTGAAATTCTTGAATCTAACACATTGGTTAAAGGGAAATAAAGGTTCCTTGTTCCCAAGGAAACACCTTCCTCTCCTGAAGAGTTTTGGCTCTGTTGCATATAACTTTCCACTCAGCTTTAATAAATACATTGTTAAAATGGACTAACCTAGCACTGTGATGTAAGTCTATATCCTTAGGCACAGTACTATAATGCAGGAGTGTCAAGCTTATTCATAGCAGAGGACTGGATTCCATGTTTACTTATAGAAAATGAGTAAGGCTAAGATTTTGGCATGAATATTTTAGTAAAACTCACAGACAGGTCAAAGGCAAAAAAAGAAAGTTCACGGAAGCTGTGACCTCAACTTGGGCAGCAGTGCAAGGGGTAGGAGCCGCCTGCACAGCTATGGACTGAGGGGTACCTCTGCCGCCTGCAGCCTGACTGATCCCTGCATTGTCTGTGGGAGCAGGAAGCTTGGTACTCCTATGCAGTGGCCAGCAGTACGGTTTCCCTATGGCAGCCTGCAACTTAGGGCTTCCCTTGCAGCAGCCAGCAGTGAATTGGTCCCTGCATCAACTTGGTAGAATTGGTAGGGGTACCCCACAGCTCATGACTGCTGCAGTCTGAAGTCATGGATTCCATGACTTCAACAACCTCTGTAACTAAATTGTAGCTTTATATGCGGGCCATTATGAAAATGCAGGACTTAATACTCCTCTCAGACTACAGCAACTCTCACACTGCTGACAATAGGAGCTATCCTCAGAGATTAAGGGAAGAATATAGCATTTTAATAGTAATTAAACTGATGATTTAGTAGCATCTTGTTGTTACCTTGAGTATCATTCAGTGATAAAATCTGCTTCCCACTAGATGCCCTCTTGTTCTGTCCTGTGTCTGTGTTCTTTCTCCACCCTTCTGTCCCTGTTTTATTACTTCCTCCCTGTCTTTGTGAGTCTGTTGAATTTCCTCGCAGGAATGCACTTTTCCTATATTGTTAACCCCAAGCACTATAAAAATCAAGAGTCAGGCCCCATAAAAATTATGATTGGCTTTAAAAGGAGGAGATTTTAAAAAATAATGTGTTTTCTTTTGTATTGTCATCTGATTTCTAACCCTTTAGACTGCACTTGCTTCCCGTTTTCAGGCTTGTCTCTGCAACCATAACAACTAGAAACATCTAGAGGGTCTCACATAATCAGATGCCTCCTGAAACTGAAAAAGAGCAGATATCAGAAGACTCATAAAATAAAATCACAAGAGTTGGCAACACTGCCATTCACATCCCTGAGAGTTCCTCTTCCATTCTTTCTGGTTCCTGCTTAAATGACCAGAAGTTAAATACTTAGTTTACACTTAAATCTCACCTTTTGAGATTTACAGTTGAGACAGCAGTGAGGGGCATAGGTGTCTGTACTGCTGGGTCCTTTCAGGCTGCAAATTCAGGTAGACATCATGTCATCATTGTACTCTTGGTTCATGTTTGGAAGGTTAAATCTGCTGCCACAGGACCTAGAAACATACTTTAAAATAATGAAAACTTATAATTCTGAACACTCTCTATATACAAGCCACATGATGTTTGGCCAGATCAAACCCACATACTATATATTTCAAGGCCTGTTTACAGGCTTTTATCCAAACAACAACAAAAAGGGGGAGGGGGAAATGCCACATAAAGGTCTAAACTTGCTCCCATTGAACTCAGTGAGAGAAATCTGGTTGACATCAGTGGAAGAAGATTGGACCTTCAGTGTTCAAAAGGGTAACAATGCACACATAAAATAAACAAGAAAGCTTCAGCCATGTTGCCAGTTCTGAAGAGGGATAAAAAAGAAAGACTTTCTGCTTTTATAGATGCTTCTTTAATAAAATCACATGAAGTGGCTCATGGAGCCCCCCTCCTAGTCTACTAGTAGGAGGCTGTATTGTTTCCAGTTTTGTTTTGGTTTCCTGTTAGTGGAGTTTCAGTGGATTAGCTGGTAGAAGAAGGTGGAATTTGTGTCACTAGCCTCTAATTAGTTGCAACCTACATGGGTTTAGCACCTTAAGGAAGAGCCAGACTTGCCAAGTGCTATGCACTTTGTGTGACACTCGCATATGTAGGCCTCCACTTACATGTTTCTGCAGCCATAACTGGCTGGCACACATACTCATGGGCTGCAGAAGTGGCTGGAAATTGCTGTGAACTATGACAACTGAAGGCAACTCTAACAGCAGCTTCCTCCCCTCTGAACTTCTATCCACGTTACCACAGTGACTGAACTTCATGTGTTTGTGGTGCTTTTGTTAAACTAGAATCACTAAAATAAATCCAGAATCCCAGGAAGAAAAATCTTGTCTTTAAATCTGAACATATTGTGACTGTTCTTTTCCATTCCAACACTGCCCTGGTCTTGCATCAAAGTGAACGCTTCTCTTTAAAATAAGCATATATTCCAGTCATCTTGATGATCATATAAATTATATTTCAATGTTCTTGTTTCCTTTTTCTGGGAAACACTATAAAGAGCTATAATTTATTACCAGAGCTTATGGTCAAAATCCTGTCAAAAGACAAATTTGATTGACTGATTCTGAATAAAAATCAGACAGTGTTGTATTTATATGACACAAAGTTGGAGGATTAACTCTAGCTGGAACAGGCACATCAAAGCTAGACAAGCAAAAGTCAGTTCAGCTTCACATAATTCACAGTGCTTTGACCCACTTGAAGGTTTGGTTTGGTTTGGTTTTGGTATCCCTTGGTTGACTTTGTATGTCACATCTACATGCTTCTTTGTATATTGGGGTCATAGTTTTTACCAATAAATAATGATTTTTTTAAAATATTGGTGGCAGATGAGGTGTTCGGTATCTTTCAGAAGCCTAGTTTGAACTGGCAATTTAAATAATTTTTTCATTAAAATCCATGTTGTTGTTGCTATGTTGACTAAGCCTCCAATTAGATTAAAAGAATATCCTTACATACAGCTGCTAAGAATATCATATGGTTTGGGTTTTTTTGGAGGGAAAAGCATATTATGGTTGTATGATTAAGTAGATGAGCCCTGAAATCAAGTCCTCTTTCTTCCATTACGTTATCCTGAATTGGATAGGCAGGCAGTTGTTTTAACTCTCCATGGACATAAGTGAAGTTTTTTTGGAAAAAACGTCCGTTTTTCCAAAAAAACTCTGCTGTGTAGACATACCCTGTGTAGGAAAGATAAACAAATGATAAAAGAAAGAAAATATTATTTACAAACAGGAGTATGAGGCACAAAGAGATATGAACTTGTATATCCAGTGTCACAAAAAAAGTCCATTAAACATGCAGTAACTGAACACCTAACTCTTGATTGCTGGTCCAGTCTAGCCCGTCCTTCTTTTCTAAAACATTTTAGAGACTGGGTAGGGTGTACATCATTCAAGTGTCATGTCTTTGAAAAACAAAACCATAAACAAACAAACAACAAATAAAACCCTAGCGATTACACATTTTGAAGATAGGAACTTTTTTTTGAATTAGTGGAAGACTTCAAGCATGCCAAACATAATGTGGTGTGATCCATTTTGGATTTGGAGTGTGCTACCATAAAAACTTAATGCAGACATATATATAATGTCTGCATTAAGCAAACATTAGAGTATCTCATAATTAAGTAATTGTATGTGAAAATCAATATTTGTATGTGCCAGTACCTGATAGGCATGCACAATTGAATGCATATTTATTTCATTTATTTGTTTGGTTTGTTTGTTTGATTTGGGGAAGGGGAATTAGGTCTACACTAGGGAATAAGTTTGAATTAAGATAAGCAATTCCAGCATCGTTCACACAGTGGGAGGTTGACAGGAGCACACTCTCTCTTCAACTTCCCTTTCTCCTCATAGGAGCAGGACTATTAATATCTCTCAGTTTGAATTAGTGTGTTTTCACTAGAGCCACTAATTTGAACCCTGTAAGATTGACTGCAGCAATTACAATCTCCTTTCTAGTGTGGAAAAGCTCTAAGGGTACGTTTCAGAAAGGCGGACGCATTTTTTCAACATCCCTGTAACACTTGTTCTGCGAGGAAGAAGGGATGTTCCAAAAGGGGGGGTTCCGACATTTTGGCCTTTTTAGGAAGGAAAGTGGAAAAAGATATGCAAATTGCGGTTCTCAATTTGCGTATCTTTTTCCAACTTTTCTTTGTAATGTAGACATGGTCTGAGTGACTAGAACCTCCAGTTTTCAAGAAGTTGTCCCTTTAATTTTCCTTTTAACAGTATTTTTAGAAATCTATGTAGATTAAACTTATTGATTTACATGACACTCAAAGAGCTTTTAATATGTTTGCATAAAAGATAATGGGTGGAGAAAAGAGGGAAGACTGATTACAAAGATAGCAATAAATCAATCAAATGATCTTGGTGTGTGAATGAGGCATGTTTAGTATGACATTTTAAAATCCCAGATGTTAATTTATACTTCCAGTAATCAGTGTCCCCATCCATTAGTTTTTATAACATATAGAGGTGTGCCACTAGATTTTCATTTAAAAAATTATATTTTTAAATTACACAGCTTTAGATCAAGATAAAATATTTCAAAAATTAAATAAGTACCATCACTATGGGACAATTACATCGTATCAGCAGGTAGCTTTTTTTGTTTATAACTTAAACTGCTAGACTTTATATTACGTTTATGCTAATATTTCCATATAGTACCAAATAATCAAGCATATACCACCCAAATAATATATTCCATCCCTGAGATGGAAGACATTTGGCATGTAGGCATTCATTTTAATTTATTTATAACATATGCCCAGTTAGTAGAAATAGCCATATAAAAAAACTTAAAGACAGGGAATGAAATTCTGGCCCCACTGAAACATCTGAGGGTTATACCTTTGACTCCAGTGAGGCTAGTATTTCATACATCATTTAATCAATTAAAATTTGTAGCAATAAAACACTTTTTAATTCCCACAAAACCATGTAGATGGCCACTAATTAATCCTGTATTCCCACAGTCAACTTAGATATATGTCTCAGGCAAAACTAAAAATACATGGTTTGTGTTATACTCTAAAGGTCATCAGATTCAGGCTCCTTCAGTCCAGCATGGGAAGTGAATTGTAGAATTGAGGGTCTTATGCTCAAATTGTTTGGCTTGGCTCCTGATATTTAAATCTAGGTAGTGTAAACTTGAGTGTCTTAAAAAAAACTTAAACAACAAATAGTCTAGCAGCACCTTAAAGATTAACAAAACATGTAGATGGTATCATGACCTTTCATGGGCACAGCCCACTTCTTCAGATGACTGGAGTATTAAAAGTCCAGATCCAAGAATAAATAAGGGAAAGGGAAGGGAAGGGAAAAAAGTGGAAAAAATAGTGAATTCGATTGTTCAAGTTATAAGAGGCTAATAAGAACAATTTGAGTTTCTTAGTTAATATTAAAAATCTCAGTCAAACATGGAGATGAGGCAGCATTCCATGAGGGTTAAGAGATGTCTTGAAATAGTGCATTATTTCAAAATTTAGGGCAGTGTAGACGCGCCGAATTTCAAAATAAGCTATTTCAAAATAGAATTGTAATAAGATACGCAAATTGCATAGCGCAAATTGCGTATCTTATTTCGAGTGTAGGGTGCTATGTAGATGCACCCTCAGTCCCTAAATTTCCAGACACTAGAAAGAAAGCCAAGATATGGAAAAAAACATATTTTATTATGTGTTATCTGCATACTGAAAATAGTGCAACATAGTTATGCTTCTCCCTCTGATACATGTTGAATAAGGGTGTATCTACACTGCACCTTTATTTCAGAATAATTAGCATTATTCCAAAATAACAATGGGAGCATCTACACAGCAATTCCATTATTTCAAAACAATATCGAAATAATAGGTGGCTTATTCAGACATCTGTAAACTTCATTCCTCGAGCAGTAACTCCTCTTCTGAAATAGCTATTTCAAAATAACTACAGTGTTGATGCTGCTATTTTGAAATAGCTCTTCACCAGAGCAATTCTGAGTAATTTTTCTCCAGTGCTTCTTGCAGCTTTAAATTGAGACAGTGTGTCCACATTAGAGGAGCCTGCCGTGGACTAATTTTGAGGCTTCCCTGTAGTGTGAATGCTCTATTTTGAAATAAGCTATTTTGGAATATATCTTCCGGAATAGCTTATTCCGAAATAAGCGTGCATTGTAGACGTACCCTAAAAAAGGTAAGAAAGCGGAGTCCTGGAGCATGTCTACACTAGGAAATTATTTTGAAATAACTCCCAAAATAACTATTTCAAAATAGCCTGTCCACACTATAGGGAAGCCATGAAATTAATCTGAGGCAGGCTCCCTTAATGTGGATGCACTACCTCGACTTAGGAAGCTCAGGAAGCACTGGGGAGTAATTAGTTTGAATGACTCTGGGGAGTTGTTATTTCGAAATAGTAACAGTGGAGCATCCACACTATCACTATTTCAAAATAACTATTGCAAAATAAGTTTTATTCCTCATGGAAAGCAGGAGTTGTTATTTTGAAATAACGGACTTGGTAGTGTGGACGTTTCGCATGTTATTTTTAAATAACTCCCTAGCATAGACCAGGGCTTTCAGAAATATGCAGATGCAATTGAGAGACTACTCAGAATTACCCTTTGATATCTGTCATGGAAGAAAGACCAATTAAGTGACATGAACTATTTTAGCTTGAGTCTGAAGGTATGTCAACAAAACTTTATCATCACTGCTGTCAGTCTGCTGAAATATAAAATAATCAATATGAATAACTAACCTTACTCCACTACTAGATTATCAATCAATAGGTCTTTGAAGTCTTAAAAACTTTTTTTTAAATGGCAGTAGTGTGTGTTTTGTGTTTAAATATGATCTGATAGAGCAGACTCAATTTCTGTGTTCATTCCAGATTTTGAGATTGGCTTCTCCTCAGTCCCCATTATAATCTTTTAATTCTGTTTAATTGTGTTTCTTATATTGCACAGCACATAAAGATAGTGGTGGGTGGGAGCCACTTTAATTAAAATATATTTTTCATATTTTCAATTATGTATGTACTTTTATTTAACTCACTGGTGGTTGTTTTATTATGGTTCCATGTACTAGGCAAGCCTGCATAAGTTTACATCTCACTTTTATGCAAATCCTGCCTCTTAGTTGTAGCCAGTTAGTTCACTTCATTATCCAGTTGAGTTATTGTCCTGGGTAACTCACATGGTATTTCATGTATAATGAATATGTGATAAGTGTATTTTAATTATATGCAGAGAAATATAAGATAGACAGATATTTTGGAGCGATGAGTGTCTATTAGGAATATAAGTGAATTAAGGCCATAGTGGAAGGCACATAGCCTAAGGTGTAGAAGATTGCAGTTTAGCTATACTAGGCTGAAATTTAGAGATATCAGTGGATGATCCAGAAATGACCCTACAACAGCAAGTTTACATGATTATACTAAAGGATGTGCCAATAGGTGATGTTCCTGGAAAATATGTCATAGTGCACCCATGTACACGTATCTATCTAGACTGTATGACACCTGATTGTAAAGGTAACTCTCATCCTATTGGCCTGAAAATAGTACACCGCAAAAGCTGAACTCACTCCCTTGGGACACTACAGTTTAACAGAGAACTATCAATTGAATTTTAAATAGAGGGTACATAGTATTGAGTTAACCCCTAAGGCCATGTCTACATTACAAAGTTATTTCAAAATTACTCATGTTATTTCAAAATGACAAGGTGAGCGTCCACACAGCAAGCACATTATTTTGAAATAACGGGCTTCTTGTTTTGAAATAATAAACCCACGTGTCACGCAGAATAACACCTATTTTGAAATTTCTATTTCGAAATAGGGTGAGTGTGGATGGTGCAGCTGCGCTTATTTTGAAATAATTGATCTCCAGGGCTTCTCTCAGCTGCCATGGTGGCCAGTCTGTCTACACCCCTCAAACCTCCATAGTTTCCTTCCCCCTGAAGGCTTTAAAGCTGCAGCTACAAGGAAAACTGCTTGTGGCATGCCACAGGCCCTGCTTCCACAGTGCCACACAGCACCACCCTTGTGTGCAGCAGACCCTCATGCTCCCACTGAACCTTCCAGCACTGCTAGCGAGCCAGCTGCTATCTCCAAGCACCTGGCCAGGGGCAGAAAAGGAGGACCCCTTTCCTAGTCTGATATGAAGATCCTGGATCTTGTTATGGTCTGTGGAGAGGAGGCAGACCACCACGATCTCTGCACCAGGCACAGGAACGCCAAAGTCCACGGCCAGAAGGGCCACATGCACACCCAGGAGCAGATGTGCATGAAAATAAAAGAACTTAGGCAGGCCTACACAAAGTAGATCAGAGTTCCTGCTCGGGGCGGCACCCCAGTCATGCCGCTACTTCAAGCAGCTGTATCACTTCCTGGGAGGGAGGTCGTTCCCTTCCCTCCGCCTTGTTGTCAGCCTCCAGGAGGGCAGGGTTGTGGATGAGGAGGAGGTGGAGGAGGAAGAGGAAGAGAAAGCCAGCAGCTGGGACACAAAGCCTGCTATCCAGGAGGTCATCATCACCCTGGAGCCAGTACTCCCCTCGCAGGATGTCTCCCAGGGTTTGGACAAGGCCAGAGAAACCCCACCCAGGTGAGTTTCGATACTTTCCCTAGACACATGCGGAGGAGGCGGCGGGTGGAAAGGGGCTGTGCACTGCTCACTCGACCTTCTCAGCCTGGGATCACACAGCAGCCTATGTACTTGGGTGCACATGGAGCGTCAGTCCAGAGCAGATAGCCGCATGAGGCTGCCACAGAGGAACCAGTTGCTCCTGCTTACAGGGTTTCTGGAGAGGCCTGCCTTACTCCCATGACCATGGTAGGACAACTTCCCACCGCAAGCCACTACTAAGGAGGTTGGGGTCATTGACACACATTGCAGTGCTGTACATGGCACACAGTCATGCCTGCATTCTCAGGACAGCATCCACTCGTGGTCAAGCACGGTGAGGTGGAGGCTACCAAGCCCCTGCATGGGAACCTGTTCGGGGAGGTGGGGGGGTGGAAGAAGAGGAGGGGACCCCAGTAGTACCTTCCTCAGCAAGCAGCATCTGCCACTCACATGCTCTTCCCCAGCAGCCTCCCCCCATCCTCCAGTGGGCAGGGATAGAAGTCCTCTCCCTGTGGGACACCGCCAGTGGTGGACCCAACATGTGCGTGGCACAGAGAGAAGGCAAGCCACCCCATCATCCCTCTCCTGCCCGCTTGTCTCCAGGCTGTGGGGGTAGGGACGCTCCCCTGGGATGTCTGTGCCCCTGAAGGACAGTGCCCGCTGCCTAGGCCTTTCTCGAAGCACATCACTGTCTTCTGAACTGAGACATTTTCATGTTGGCTCAGAGATGAGGACTAGGCTTTATACACAGTGTCCGCTAGGGTGACCACCCTTCTCCCTGTTCTTCACAGCTGGACCAGCCGTGAGCACGATGCATCCACCACCTCCCATGCCAGCCTCCCACCCCCATGAGGGCCTCTGGCACAGACAACCCTGTGAGGACCTGGAGCGCGAACCCATCACCTGCCTGTTTGCCCTCCAGCAGAGTCTTGAGCAGGGGGAGCAGAGGTGGGACACGTGCTGACTGGGAGCTGTGCCACACCATCTGTCAGGAGCTGTCCAAGCAGAACCAGAGTACGTGCACGGGATACACCAACGCTGTTGGCCTCCTGATTGTCATGATTGAGGTTTCCGGCAGCCTCCTCCCCCACACCCGCTCCTTTCCAATTCCCCCTAGAACACACTCCTGCCCCTGCCCCTCCTCCTGCCCCTCTGGCTTTTCCTCCCCACCCTCCAATGGCCACCAAGGGCTCCACACATGAGGCAGTGGGACCATCTGAGGGAGGTGCCACGCCCAACCCCATCCCTGAGCCCATCTCCCTTTGTTCCCCCTCTTCCCCTCTCCCAGGTTCTTTCCCGAGTCCCTCCCCAGTTATATTTACCCCAAATAAAAATAACAGTTTATTGTTTCAAACCAAAAAGTCTGGTTTATTTTATCTGCAGGGGAGAGGGGCAGAAGGTGGGAAGGGAGGGCAGAGGAATGAAGGGGTGGGGTAGGAAAGGTACAGAGGAGCAATGCAGAGGCCCCTTGTGGGGAGGCCCAGAGGAGAGTGTCACAGCTGGCCTTGTAGGAGACTCTCCCTCAGGGCCTCCTGGATGCGCACAGCATCTGATGGGCCTCTGGATGACAGTGGTATGTGGCTGCTCAAGAGCCCTGGCCAACCACTTGACCTCTGCCCCCCACCCTGGCAGGAACATCTCCCCCTTTTTCTCACACAGGTTGTGCAGGACACAGCAGGCTGCCAGCACCTGGGCAATGTTCCATTTGCCGAGGTGTAGGCGGGTGAGGAGACACCGGAACCTCCACTTCAGACATCTGAAGGCACCCTGCCTCTGCCCCTGCTCCTGCCCCCAGCCCCGCCCCTCTGACTTCTCCCTCTAGCCCCTCTCTTGAGGGCCCCACACATGAGGTGGTGAGACCACCCGAGGCGGGCACCCAGTCCAGCCCTCTCCCTAAGTCTCTCCTCCCTCATCCTCCCCTCTCCCAAGTTCTTTCCCCAGCCCCTCCTGGCATTGGACTGTTGGCACTGAACATGATGAGCCTGGCATTGACTCATTCCTTGGGGGCTCAGGTATCCCATGTAGAGCTTAATTAGCCAGGGACCAAGGGGGAGGCAGCATCACCCACACTGCATGTGGGCATGTCCACATCCCTGACCCTAAAGGTGTGGTTGGGGAAAAATGTGTGAGTGTGCATCCTCTGGAAGAGGCTGGAGTTGCAGAATATGTGGGCATCATGTGCCTTCCCTGACCACTGACGTTAATGTCGGTGAAGCAGCCTCCATGAAGGCCTACAGCACCATGGAAAAGTACCCCTTCCAGTTGATATAATCGGGGTCCCAGTGGCTGGGGGCTTGGATGGGGATGTGGGTGCCGTCAATACCTCACTCCCAGCAATTGGGGAAGCCCATGGCAGCAAAGCCAGCAATTGATGGGGTCCACATAATCCAGGATGTCGACCCTATGCAGCAGAATGGCATTGATGGCCTTGATTACCTGCAGAAGGATACAAACAGAGAATCACAGGGTTGCTAGAGCCCTCAGGAGGTCCCTAAGCCCAACCCTCTTCCCACACCAGGACCATCCCCAACTACTCCATCCCCATCAGGGCTTTGTGAATGTGGGACTGAAAAAACCACAGAGAAGGAGATTCCACACTCCCCTTCCCCAGGGAACCCCATTCCAGTGCTTCACCACCCTTGTGGACAATAGCACAAGAGGCAAACTTGTATGAACAGAGCCCCAACCATCGAGCTCTCCTCACCGAACTGGTTCCTGATGGAGTGGTAGCTGTATGGTGTGGTGAGCTTCCAAATAGCCATGGCAACACACTTCTGGAAGGGGATGGCAGGTCGCATGCAGGTGTCCCATTGCTTGAGGGCAGGGGCGAGCCACTCACACAGCTCCAGGAAGGTGTCCTTCCACATGCGGAAGTTTTGGAGCCACTGCTGGTCATCTCACCATTCCATGGTGATCCGGTCCCACCATTCAGAACTGGTGTCCCGGCATCAGAAGTGGAGGGGCATGGTGTGCAGGGGAGGGTGAGAGGGGCTGTGGTACATGAAGAGCACATGTAGTAGGGTAAGGGGGCAACCTAGAGTGAGCTACTGGCCCTTGTCCTGCAATACCGCAAGGGCAGCTTGCATTAACTGCACCAGGAGGTGCTGCATGAGGTCTAAGAGACAGCGAGTGCTTTATAGCAGGTCTGGCTCCATGGCAGAAGTGCTGAGGTATCTGCCAAGGCAACCAGAACATGCAGTGAGAAGAGTTTGCTGTCCCTCCATGAGGTAGGCAAAGGTGAAGAGTCTGAGACATGGCTGTCGAGGGGAGCCCCTTTAAGCATGAGCCTCAGATAGCCTCAGGCAGCAGCTATAGGAAATGAATGCTGTCCTGATGCCCTGCCTGAAGTGCTTCTGAGGGGCTTTAAATACAATTCAAGCTGCAATCTGTGGACATGCTATTTTGAGATGATTCTGCACTATTTTAATGAGGGTTTGTAGCGTGGACATGCTATTTTGAAATAGTTATTTTGAGTAAGTGCGTAGGTTAGACATACCCTAAGTATGTTTTTATGTCCAATTGCCTTTCAGTCCTCTGCAAGACCAGGTAACCCTAGACCATCTCCTCTAATGATGCGGATTCTACAACCTCCCTTGACAGGGTATTCCAGAGCTGGACTACCTTTTGCAGTTAGAAAGCTTTCCCTAATACCTAACCTAAATCTCCGTGCTCTTTGCTTTGTTCCAGTTTTTAACCACCCTGGCAGTGAGAAAGTTTTTCCTAATATATATCCTAAAGCTCCCTTCATGAAATTTAAGCTCACTGCTTCTTGCCCCATCACTAGAGATGAAGGAAAATAATTTTTCTCCCTCCTCCTTATACTACCTTCTAGGTACTTGAAAGCTCTTATCAAGTTCCTTCTGTCTTCTCTTTTACCTCTGGTCTAAGCTAGGGGAGAAATTCAAATTAAGATACACAACTTTAGCTATGTTAATTGCGTAGCTTTAGTCGAAGTATCTGAAGTGGAATTTTGGTGCCATTCACACTGTGGGAAGTTAAAGGGAGCACACTCTCCCTTCAACCTCCCTTACTTTTCATAGAAGCAGAACTACCGGCATCAACGGGAGTGGCCCTCTCAATTTGTTTTAGCATGTCTTCACTAGACCCACTAATTCAAACCCCAGAAGATCGACTGTGGCTGCTTCGATCTTATCTGTAGTGTAGACATAGCCTTCCCCATTAAATAAATCTAGTTATTTCAATCTTCCCTCATAGGTCGTGTTTTCTAGACCTTTAATCATTATTGCTCTTCCCTGGGTCTTCTCAAATTTGTCCATATCTTTCCTGAAATTTGGAGCCCAGAACTGGACACAATACTCCAGTTGAGGCTTAATCAGTGCAGAGTAGAGTGGAAGAATTACTTCTTGTGTCTTGTTCACAATATTCCTGTTAATTTCCAGAATGATATTTGCTTTTTTTGCAACATTGTCACACTGTTGACTCACATTTAGCCAATGGTTCACTATGATCCCCCAATCTCTTTCTGCAATAGTCCTTCCTAGTAAGTCATTTCCCATTTTGCGTTTGTGAAATGATTGTTCCTTCTAAAATACTTTGCATTTGTCCTTGTTTAATTTCATCCTATTTACTGTCAGACTAGTTCTCCAGTTTATCCAGATCATTCTGAATTATAATCCTACCCTCCAAAGCATGTTGCATTCCTTCCCCACTTGGTATCATCCCTAAACTTTATTGACATACTCTTTATGCCATTACCTAAATCACTGATGAAGTTATTGATCAAAATTGATCTCTATGGAACCCCACTTGTTATGCCCTTCCTACATGATAACTGCTTTCTGAGCAGGAGCAGCCCTAGACGAGCTGCCAGCAACTGGCGCCCTAGCGAAACGTGTGATTGGCGTGCGATTGGAGCCCCTGCCTCCAAAGCCCTCAATGGCAGTTTATCTTGGTGCCCTAGGCGACCGCCTAGGTCGCCTGCATTGATGGGCTGCCACTGTCTCTGAGAATGGTTATCCAACCAGTTATGCACCCACAATCTAGGTTATATTTCCCTGGTTTATTAATGAGAAGATCATGGAAGACAGTATCAAACACTTTACTAAAGCCTAGGTATACCACATCCTCAGCTCCCCCCTTATCCATAAATCTTGTTATCCTATCAAAGCCCTGGTCTAGGGTGCTAATTTGAAATAACCCCCCCTTTGGGTAGAATGTATAAGCGGAGTGTCAACACTACCAAGCCCATTGTTTGGAAATTTGTACTCCTGCTTTCCTTGGGGAATAACGCAAATTTCAAAATAGCATTAGTGTGGACACTCCGATGCCACTATTTTGAAATAACTATTCTCCAGAGTAATTTGAACTAATTACTTCCCAGTGCGTCCTGGGGCTGTTAATTGAGGTAGTATGTCCACATTAACGGAGCCTGCCTCAGACTAATTTTGAGGCTTCCCCATATTGGGGACACGTTATTTCAATTTTGTAAAATCAGGAGTCATTAACTCAAATTTAGTTATTTTGAAATTTTTTTTTAGTGTACACATGCTGAAAGAAAGGTATCAGGTTGGTTTGACATGAGTTGCTCTTGTCAAATCTATGTTGACTGTTACTTGTCACCTTATTACCCTCTAGGGGTATGTCTACACTGCAAAGTTATTTCAAAATAACAGCCCTTATTTCGAAATAACTTTCCTAGTGTCTACATGGCCAAATCACTATTTTGAAATAAATTCAAAATAGCGGAGTGCTTATTTTGAATTTGGTAAACCTCATTCTACGAGGAATAACGCCAAATTCGAAATGGCTATTTCGAAATAAGTGCTATGTAGACACTTATTTCAAAATCGGGGGCCTCCAGCCTTCCCAGGGTGCCCTTGTTGCCACTCCAGCCTCAACCAGAAACACTTCTCTCCCTCCCCCCCTCCCTGGAGCCCTTAAAGGGGTAGACTCTGGCCACAGTGCCTGTGCCAGCTCCAAGCCTGCCAGCCCAGAGTCAGCAGTCACTGCCCCTGACCTAGTAGCCCCAAAACATGAGCCAGCAAGCCACTGGTAGCCAGCTCTCCACCGATCCCCAGGAGCAGTCTGCCAGCTCCCAGGAGCCTGCCAGGGCCCAGAGAAGGCGGGCGCCTTCCTGGTCCAGGGCGGACATCATGGACCTTATTCAGGTTTGGGGGGGATGCCCCCAACGTCCATGATCTCTGCAGTAGACAGAGGAACGCGGCCTTCTATGGCAGGATAGCTGCCAGCCTGGCCACCAAAGGCCACATGCAAACTCAGGAGCAGGTTTGCATGACAATCAAGTTGGTCCGGCAAGACCCCCAACCCTGAGCCCTGAGCTTCCTCCCCTTCTTCCTTACTTCCCCTTCCAGCTCCCTCCTCCCAGGTTTCCCCTCCTCTCCCACCCTCTCTTCTCCCCTCTCCTGCCTCCTTTCCCCAGTCTTACCAGAGTTTCATTCCCTCCCCTCCCCCAGTTTTGTTAAATAAAGAGAGTTTGTGTTCATGAAAATACGTGTATTTTATTTTACATCAGGAAGGGGGGTTAGGGAGGGGTAAGTGAAAGGACGTGAGGGAGGAATCAGGCACAAGCCCCCAGTGGGGCACACTAGGGAGGCTCTTAGTGCTCCTCAGGGTGGAAGCTCTCCTGCAGGGCCTCCTGGATACTGACAACCCCCCAATGGACTTCCCGGATGGCAGCCTGCAGAAAGTGCAGCCAGGCTCGCAGCAACATGTCCAAGAGAAGCACCAGAGTGCCCAAGGGTAGCTCCGGCTCCGTGTTGCAGAGTGCTGTGGTCTCTCGAGTGAGGGTAACCAGAGCACGCAGAGACAAAATGCTTTGTTGTCCCTCATCGAGGTAGACAAGCAAGCAGGGAAACCTGAGAACTGGCTGTCCAGGGGTGTCCCTTTAAGCACAGACCTCAGATAGCCTCAGGCAGCAGCCCCACACAGTAAGTCCTGACCTGGTGCCCTGCTGGAACTGGTTCCAGCCAGCCTTAAATGCGATTCAGAGTCTACTCAGTGTTGATGCGCTATTTCAAAATAGCAAAATGCTATTTCGAAATGCATTTTGTGTGTAGACGCGTTATTTCGAAATAAGTTATTTCGAAATAACACTGTAGTGTATACATACCCTAGATGTTTACAAATAGATTCTTTAATTATTTGCTCCATTGTTTTTCTTGATACTGAAGTTAAGCTGACTGGTCTATAGTTTCCTGGGTTGTCCTTATTTCCCTTTTCATAGATGAGTACTGTATTTGCCTTTTTCCAATTTCTCCCGTCTTCCATGACTTTCCAAAGATAACAGCTAATGGCTTAGATATCACCTCAATCAGCACCTTGAATATTATTGGATGCATTTTATCAGGCCCTGGTGACCTGAAACCATCTAACTTGTCGAAGTAATCTTTAACTTTTTTCTTTTCCCATTTTAACTTTGTTATTGCATTTGTCTCAGTCCTTATGATCTACCTTTTGTTCTCAAAGATGATTGATAATTGTTCCTAGATTACTTCAGCTACTTCCTTATGTAATCTAGTATGAATTTCATTAGGCCCTGCCATTTTGGCTTGTGTTCTTCCCCTGTCTTGTTAATAATGTTGAGTGTATGGCCACTGTCACCTTTTGAGTAAGTGTGAAACAAAACAGATATTAAACATCTCAGGCTGTTTGATACAGTCAATTAGCTCTACTTTCACACTATGTTGAAACAATGAGTGGTCCTGTGGCACCTTAGAGACTAAGCAAAATATATAGTCTCATGAGCTTTCATGAGGAAAACCCACTATGTATAAGACCTACACTTTCCTCTACCTTTCTAATGCTCCTAATGTATTTAAGGGACTTATTATGTTACTTGGTTAGGTGTCATTTATTTTGTGTTTTTACTTTTCTGATTTTTTTCCAACATGGTTGTGCTATTCTTTTCTACTTCTCCTTAGGAATGTGTCCACATGTCTGTCCACTTTTGGTAAAACTTCTTTTTATTTTCATGTCATTCAAGACCTCCTGATAGAGCCATATTAGCTTAGTCTTCCTATCTATCCTTTGCTTTGGTATAGGTTGCAATTTTGTCTTTAATATTATCTTTAGAAACTGCCAGCTTTCCTGAACTTTTTTCCCTTAGATTTTCTTCCCATGGAACCTTACCTACCAGTTCTCTGAGTTAAGTTTGCTTTTTTTGTAGCTCAATATCCTTATTGTGTTTGTCACTTAAGTGGAGGCATAATCTCACAGTCTTTGCTATCTTGGGACATCCATTTGCAGCTCAGGCATGAGTAGTTTATTCATTAACTTTTTGTATTTATGGGTAGTTCTTAAATCATATTATAGTTCATAGTCTAGGCAGATGCATATATCTGCAATAGATATACTGTCTGCTATTACCATACTAAGGAATTGAATTGGAAGTTTTGTTGGTGGAAACAGAAATTTAAAGTAATAGGATACTGGACATCATAAGTAATGCATACTATAAATCATAAGTAATTAGTGATAGGTTATTTTCCTGTTGACTTTTTAAAAACGTTGCATTGGAGATTAACTCTTTGATGTTTAGTGTTAGCTGACTAATCTATCTAGTACTAGCCATTCAGAGGGAATGATCACTTGGTCAGGTTTGGGAATGTTCTTGTGACACTATCTTTATAGATTTTTTAAAAAGCGTGTGTGGGGGAAAGTTAACTTCATATGGAAATCTACAAAAGTAGTGCCACAGCATTTTTTCCAGTAAGCTTGGCACTCTTTGCTGAGTTTTGCACTATGCAGCCATTAGCAGGCTGGTCAATGCATTGCTTTATGAGGCAATTATTTCAGCACACTCCATTCAAAATACACATTAGAACTTAACCTTCTGAATCCTGAAGTAGCATTTTTATCACCCAACATTAGAAAAGAGTTGGAGTCAGCAATTTTCCTCCTCTTTTTATGATCTGGTATCATTAATAAAGCATTGTGCTGGTAGCGTCTCACAATTCTCCAGGATAATTTGTGACACAAAAGGCGCTGCTGTGATACGATTGTCTGTTGACTTATTCAATAGCAAGGGAAACAGAGATGGTTTAAAAATAAAAAAGAGCAAGGAGAAAAAGGAGCTCTCGAAACAAATGTGGGTCTGATACACAGGATATTAGAATGACTCTTATTGGATATGCACAAGTAGAAATGGGAAGTTAATATGGAATTTCTAATTAGCGTCACATGCTAATGAACTCCCTCTTCATGTTAGTTTTATGCCGCTTCAGAAATTTTTTATCATATGCTTAAAAATTTATGGCCAGAAACATTAATGAAAATGAGGCGTGAATTGGAAATTGTGCTATTATGGAGATGAGTGTGGCCGTGGCTAGCCTGATTTCTAAGGAGGGATCCTTTTATTGCCTTTTTTTGAAGGCTGAGGAGTGATATAAGTAAAATTAATGACTAGACGTATTCTTTGCCCTGACATGGCCAGCATTATTATATTTAAAGTTATAAAAGTTGGATTGTAATAAAATTTTGAATTAATTATAAGGGGGATTATTAATCATAATTGACGATCTTTTTAGGACATGAATTCATAACAGTAAAATTGTAAATGTAATATAGTAAAAATATATATTAGGATACATATTTTTCTGTTGGCTTTGTTAGAATATTTCAAGTTGATGTATTTGTAGGACTTTCTAAGTTTCTTGCTATTTAAAGACGCATTGTCCTTCGATTGTGTATTAGAATATGTTTAAATGTAAAACCTGGCATATTAGAGGATTTGTCTCCCTGTAAAACAGGATCTTATAAGTAAGAAGGCAAACCATTCTGTCTAGTTGAAAATAGTATTTTTGGGAGCAGGTTAGTGGTACATCTAGTGTTCAGTTTAATTTTTGAGCTGCCTTTAGAAATATTCAGGTAAATTTTGACAGCTTGGATTTTCAGGAATATTTATTGCACTGCAACTTCATCATGAAAAGCTGATGGACTGCCAAAAACTGAAAAATGATATAAATCATTTTATACTGATATGAAATATATGTAATAAAGTGAAAGACATTTCTATAAAATACAAAGATGTGACAATGTGAAAACATTAGTGTTAAAGGGAGACTTACAGCATCTTTATGAATGTTTATATGGATTTTCCTGGACCAGAGCCACCAGGCATGTTTCTAGACTTAGCATAGATCTTCAAAGGAAGATTTTTCATTAAAAATAATAGCGTGTAATATTGGCAAGAAGACAGAGTTAGATAGAGCTCTGCCTTATAACTAACTTTTTACTCAGTAAAATAAGCTATTGCTGCAGGACAGAATGGGGGTATCTCAGTAATTAATGTAAAAGAAGTCTAAACTAAAAAAAATCGACAACACAAAGTGGCATGTAGGATGGGAGGCAGGTATTACAATTTGGATGGAGGAATATCCTTTCTGCTGAGTGACAGAAGTGAATAATAGGAAGAATCAGAGTCTATAGTGGCCCACAGTGTTCTAAGTACTGCAATAAAGAAAAGTAATGGGGGAAAAAAGAAATGAAATCAATTCCCTTTTGGAGAAAGTAATTATATTGATGGGAAATAAAATATAAACACAATGAGAAGGTGTTAAAGAAGAAACACTTGCATCAATTCTGCACAGCTGTGCACTGCTCTCACTGTGGAAATCCCACCAAGACTCATATGAGTCAGGAGTCCAGAGAGGTGGCATTCTCAGGAGCAGGATATTTCCTGCCCTTTTCTGCAAAAGGAGGATTGTGGATGGCCTTCTCACCCTGAGAAGAGTCCTTTGAGTATTGGAGAATTGCAGAGCTGGAGAGGCAAGAAGAAAGAGATTACCAGTCCCTTTTTCTAAGACTTGGTATGTGTGGCCAAACTCCCCCAGGACTTAGAGGCAGTGCCCCACTGAAAACTTCATTAGTTGGACTCATTAATGGGGACAATATCTGGAGAATGAGTGTAAAGAGGAATTTTTTATTGTAAAATCCTAAAATGCAGCATAGTCATCAATTTTCACTTACCACTAAGTTTAAACAAAGCCCGAGAAAAGACTTTCGATTTTATATTAGAAATTTTGCAATAAAAAATTCTTCTCCACACAGCATGCTCTTGTACTGCATACAGAAAAAAAGGGGGGGAAGGTGGAGATGGGGAGAAAGAAGCAGAAAGTTCAGCTGTAAAATATGTTGGTCAAACAAACAACTTCCAGTAGTTTTCCTTGCATTTTTAATGCATTTAGGTATCAAATTTCACTGGTAAAACTGCAAATGAGGGCACTGTTTGAATTTTTTCTCCCCCCCCACCCCCAGTATTACTACTTGCATTTAGTTGCATCTACTTGAGCAAAACTCTAAGACCATGTCTACACTAGGAAATTATTTTGAAATTTTTAAAATTGACTTAATAACTTCCGATTTAACATCAAAATATCATGTCCCCACTATGGGGAAGCATCAGAATTAGTCCGAAATAGCATGTCCACATTGATTGGTGCCTGCCTTGAACTTAGAGCCCCTGGAAGTATAACCACCGCCAGGGTTCACTGAAGCACTCTAGTGTGGGCACCAGGAGGGCAGATACTTCCTGTGGCTGCTTGGTCAGACAAGCTGTGACATGTGCTTTCAGGGGCTCCTCTCTACAGCTGCATCTCACAAACCACTCCTCCACTGTCTCCTCCTTTGCAGGATACAAAAGGGACGCAGTGGGCATGTGCTGTCATGTGCTCTGGTTGCCCTTGTGGATGCCACAGCACTCAAAACATGGATCCAGAGCGGCTGCAAAGCAGCAGAGCTCAGAGGCCTTGTGCTGCTCCTCATGGCGCAGTACTTCCAGACTGCTTGTATGTTGCTCCAGTAGGACAATGACCTACAGGATGAACCACAGTGCAGACCACAGGCCCTGCTCACCCACAGGTCCTGGTGCTTCTGCTGCTGCACATGGCCCTCAGTCCCCTGGACACCACGGAACACTGCTTCTGATGAGCTCAGACTGGTGGGACTGCATCGTCCTGCAGGTATGAGACAATCAACAGTGACTGAAGAATTTCCACATGTGCAAGGCCACAGTCCTTGAGCTCTACGAGAGGTTCGTCCCTGCCCTCAGGTGACAGGACACCCGCATGCGACACACCATCCCCATGCAGAGGCACATGGCTATCGCCTCTGGAAGCTCATCACGCTGGACAGCTACCGCTCAATTGGGAACCATTTCCGTGTGGGGAAATCCACAGTTGCTCATACAACCAGCAAAGGCCATCATCCAGGTTCTGCTACAGAAGGTCGTCACTCTGGGGAATGTGAAAAGCATTGTTGATGGCTTTGCCGCCATGGGCTTCCTCACCTGCGGGGAGACCATAGATAGCACACACATCCCCATCCTGGCCCCCAACCACTATGCCTTGGACTTTATCAAAAGAAAGGGATGCTTCACCAACATCAGTGTTGGGTGGTCAGAAAAGACGCATGACATCCGCATCTTCCAGAACTCCTGACTTTTTCAAAAGATGCACACCAGCACTTTTTTTTCTGACTGCATCATCAGAGTCTGGGATATGCCCATTGTCATCCTGGGAAATGCAGCCTATTCCTTGATCCCCTGGCTCATGAACCCCTACGTGATCAGCCTGGACCCCAGCAAGGAGCACTACAATGCCAGTCTGAGCAGGTGCCACATGGTTGTGGAATGTGTGTTCAGCCTTCTCCTCCTCCTCTGCCACCCTGCCCTCTTGGTGGGGGTGTGTCCTGTCCAGACTCGACAATGGTGGGGAACACGACTGGCCACCCTCCCAAGATGGCACCCAGCTTGTTGTAGTACATACAGATGTGTTGTGCCACCCCAGAGTGTCTTCTCTGCTCCTTGGCCTTGTAGCAGGCCTGCCACAGCTCTTTGATTTTCATGCAGACCTGGTCGAGGGTCTGGGTGTGCCCATTTTTGGCCAGGCTGGCAGTGATCCGGCCTATCATCAGAGGCCAAGGAGAACAATTTTTCCCTCTCTTCCCTGTGACACCCTTTTAGATACCTGAAAACCGCTATCATGTCCCTTTGCAGTCTTCTCTTTTCTAAATAAGCCCAATTCCTTCAGCTCATGTTTTCTAGACCTTTAATAATTTTTGTTGCTCTTCTCTGGACCTTCTCCAATTTCTCCACATCTTTCTTGAAATGTAGTGCCCAGAACTGGACATAGTACTCCAAGTGAGGCCTAATCAGTGCAGAGTAGAGCAAAAGAATGACTTCTCGTGTCTTGCTCACAACACTCATGTTAATGCATCCCAGAATCATGTTTGCTTTTTTTGTAACGGTGTCACACTGTTGACTCATATTTAGCTTGTGCTCCATTATGATCCCTAGATCCCTTTCTGCAGTACTCCTTCCTAGACAGTCACTTCCCATTCTATATGTGTGAAATGGATTGTTCCTTCCTAAGTGGAGTACTTTGCATTTGTCCTTATTAAACTTCATTCTATTTACCTCAGACCATGTCTCCATTTTCTCCAGATCATTTTGAATTATGACCCTATCCTCCAAAGCACTTGCAACCCTTCCCAGCCTGGTATCATCTTCATAAAAAGTGTACTCTCTATGCCATCATCTAAATCGTTGATGAAAATATTTGACCAGAACCAGTCCCAAAACAGACTCCTGCAGAACCCCACTTATGTCCTTCCAGCACGACTGTGAACAGTTAATAACTACTCTCTGAGAACAATTATCCAGCCAGTTATGCACCTAGGGGCATGTCCAGGGGAACTGACTGCACACGCCTCACACCAGCCCTGCACACTGTGCCTCTCTAGGGTGGGGCATTGATACTTATCACCATTTTACAGATGGGGAATGAAGGCCTAGAGAGACTGTGACACAAGGCCACACAGGAAATCTGTAGTGGGAAAGTTTGTGTCCAAGAGTCCCAGACTAGCACACTAATCACAGGACCATCATCCTGCTACAAGCAGTGTAATAAAAGAAATAAACCGTAAACAAAACAGTAAAATGTTCCTGCTACAGAGAGGAAAAGAAATGAGACAGCACAAAAGACAAGTACATTAACCTGTCAAAGTTGAATGAGAGAATAGCAGAATGAAGTCAATGATGTCATAAATTCACAGTGTGCAGAAAAATCACTCAGACTGGATGCATTGTATGCAGATTTTTTAAATGCCTCCAGTGACTAAGTAGTGTATATTTGTCTGGACTATTTTAATTCCTAAAATGCATACTTGTGCCCTCCTAATTAAGCTATGTGAAGTCCTGATTATAGTGGTACTAAAACCCAGTACTGATGCAGGTGCACCTCTTATAAACATTTAGGCTAAATATTATCACATATTGTGGGCCATTGTTTCTCATGTAATACATCCAGACAAACTGACTTCATGAGGATTATAATTTAAAATGACCAGGGGGGTCATAGCAGACCACAAGCTAAATATGGGTCAAAAGTGTGGGGACACTTGCAAAAAAAGCAAACATCATTCTGGGCTGTATTTAGAGGAGTGCTGTAAACAAAACAGAAGAAGTTGTTATTGTGCTCTACTCTACACTGATTAGGCCTTGACTGGAGTATTGTGTCCAGTTCTGGGCACCACATTTTGGGAAAGATGTGGACAAATTGGATAAGGTCCAGAGAGAAGCCACAAAAATGGTGGAAGGTCTAGAAAATATGGCCTATAAGGGAAGATTGAAAGAACTGATTTTGTTTAGTCTGGAAAAGAGAAGAATGAGGGGAGACATAACAAGCTTTCAAGTATCATAAGAACATAAGAATGGCCATCCTGGGTCCGACCAAAGGTCCATCTGGCCCAGTATCCTGTCTGCCAACAGTGGCCAATACAAGATGCCCCAGGGGGAGTGAACACAACAGGGAATCATCACGTGATTCCTCTCCTGTCATCCATTTCCAGATAAACAGAGGCTAGGAACAGCATTCCTACCCATCCTGGCTATTAGCCATTGATGAACCTAACCTCCATGAATCTATCTAGCTCTTTTTAAATAAGTTGAATAGGATTGGTCCCAGGACAGACCCTTGACTATCTAAAACGTAGTATAAGGAGGAAGGAAAAAATTATTCTCCTTAACCTCTGATGATAGGAAGGGAAGCAATCACTTTAAATTGCAAAACAAGGGAGGTTTAGATTGGACATTAGAAAAATCTTCCTGTCAGGGTAGTTAAGCACTGAAATAAATTGCCATGAAGGTTGTAGAATCTCCATCACTGGAGATATTTAAAAGCAGTTTGGATGAACGCCTACAGGGATGCTCTAGATGTCACTTTGGTTCTACCATGAGTGCAGGGGACTGGACTTGATGACTTCTGGAGGATCCTTCCATTTCTATGATTGTATGACTCTGTGTTGAAAATGCCATAGAGAGTACATTTCTAATGTTTGGGCAATTCCAACCTGGGAGTGGTTGTAAGTCCTTTGGAAGACAGCATTAGAATTCAAAATTATCTCGACAAACTAAAGAAATGATCAGAAATGAATAAGATAAAATTAAATAAGGACAAATGCAAAGTACTACACTTCCAAAGAAGTAATCAATAGCATACATACAAAATGGGAAATGACTGCCTTGAAAGGAGTAATGTAGAAATGGATCTGGGGGGTTGTAGTGGATCACAAAGCTTGATTGGAGTCAACACTGTGTAAATGGTTGCCCCCCAAAAGTAAGCATCATTCTGGGATGTATTAGCACAAGAGTTCTAAACAAGACACAAGGAACAATTTTTTTTCATTCTACTCAGCATTGATATGGCCTCAGATGTAATTCTCTGTTCAGTCCTGAGCATCACACATAGTGAATAATACGGGCAAAATTGGAGAAAGCCCAAAGGAGAGCAACACATATGGTTAAAGATTTAGAAAACATTATATATGAGAAAAAACTGAAAAAGTGGGGGCTTGTTTTAGTCTGGAAAAGAGAAGACTGAGGAAAGGCATAATAGACTTTAAGTGCATACAAGGTTGTTATAAAGAGTAGGGTGATAGAATGGTCTTATTTACTGAGGGCAGGACAAGAAGTAATGGGCTTAAATTGCAGCAAAGTCAGTTTAGGTTGGATATTAGGAAAAACTTTCTAACTCTCAGGGTAGTTAAGCCTTGGAAGGAATTACCTAGGGAGGATGTGGAATCTCCATCATTGGAGGTCTGGATAACATGCACCCCCACTTCAGTGCAGGGATCTGGACTCGATGACCCGATGGATTATTTCTATGGTTCTGTGATAGAGTGGGTAGGGAGAAGGGGGATAGAACAGTTATTCCACTCCCTACATTGCCATTATTGATACATGGAACTCTTCTCGTAATTATTACCAAAGGTCCCAAAGCAATTAAGTAGGCATAGTTATGATATATTAAAACAGTAAATATAACTGAAATAAATTAATCTGAGATTGGTTTGCATTGTTTAGAGGGACCGGATTGTGCAACTTTCTCTTTATTCTTTTGGGCTGAACACTGGGTTTGGGTTAAAATCAATAACAGAAAATAGTGTGAAATTGCAGGGTCCAAGGAACAGCTGCTGGAATCATCACATTTCAGGCATAACAATGACTCCAGAAGTGTAAGGAAAGCACAGCTGCTAGCATACCCATAGGAAGGCTACAGCATGCATTCCCATATATTGGAGGCCTGACCCACACTATTTATGTCAGTGCACTCTGTCCATGTGGCCACTCTATCTATAGTCCTTTAGCTCCCTAAGTATAAGAACTGCCCTTTGGCACTGAACCCAGACAGAATGGTGAGGCAGGCTTCTAGTGCCTTTATCTCTGCCATTTTGCTCAGCAGTCCAGGCCTGAGCTCTATTTGGCATTTTGTATCTGATTTTCATTTGAACACTTTACCATCAACATCAGAGAAGACTACCTACTATTATAATGTCACTATATGCAGATGGCACAATAATCTTCTGATACGGAACAGATGCTAGAAGGAATACTGAACAGAATGAAAGACTGTTAAAAGGGTCTGATTTAGACCACTGATAAAGACATTGACAGAAGTGTACCATCTGCCCTTTAATTGAGCACAGACCACTATCAACTGCTAACATGTATCAAACTCTCATGTACCAGTTGCCAATGTATATCAAAATAAGAAAGATTTATAGGAAAGCATTTTGTACCCTGGATTAATGGAATTGGAAAGCAATAGGTAGCTGGTATACACATCAAAACTTCATGATCATCCTGCTGGAAAGGGAACCCTTGCAGCAGATAGCAATTCCAAAGAATTAGCCAAAGCATGGGGAGGAATTTATATTCCATACCATTGTAAAAGATGTCAACAATACCCTAAAATGGCTAGGAGGGAGAAATGGGATGAGATATGTGATATAGCTGGAAAAGATCAAGTCTGGAAGTGTTTGTGAAATAAAATTGCAGATTGAAACTGAGGAGCTATCTGGGAAAGATGAGCAGCCCATTCAATTTCTTTATTAATCATTTCTCCCTCACTTTGATTAAACAATGAAAATTTTCAAACAGCCAGATTCAAAGTAGTATCTAATGATGCATGCCTAATAAAGGCTCGTGTAATATAGAAGTCCTAAATAGCACATATGTGGTGGCTTAAATTAAACCAAATCAACCCTGAAAAACCCAAATGGTGCCTCAAATGCCCTGTGAAAGTTGTTTCTTTCTTGCTCCTACTGGAGAGTGAATTTCTGTCCAGGATTTGAGGTGCAGTTGTTAACATAGTCTCCAATGTTACCCAAAAGGCTCCTCAAATAGATTTGGAGCCAGGCTTATTAAGCATTTCGGAGGTGATGAAAGTCACGGACTCCGTGAAGTGATAAGTCTGGCAATTGTGGTACCTTCTCCTTCCCCAACCGCCGCAAAAAAAAGAAAGAATTGCTGTAAAAGGTGTGGAAAATATGATAGCAACCACTCTCTTGGATGGAGGAAGCAAACCCAATGCAGAGGCAGCACACTGTCTTGTTATATTAAGGTAGATGAAGTGTATAGACCCAAAGTCAATCGTTTTAGCATAACTCAGTCACTGTCTAGCACTGAACAATTTTAAGCAAGGTTCACGGTTTGGTTTATTTAGCCATCAGGCTGCTTAGTGCCATGGCAAACACACGATCAAAAATTCTTTTCACCTTTTATTAAAGAAAAAGAAAAGAAGAAAACAGAATTTAAAATATCAAGTATTAAGCAAGGCTTTTATTTTAACAACATCCCTGGTTCCCTTTCCTTTTAGCAATGAAGAGTTTTAAAAAGAACTGTATCCCCTCTTCTGACAGTCTTTTACATGGTATTAAAATGGTAATAATTGTCCTTTTTTTTTTTTTTTTAAAAAGAAAAGTTAGTAGACATGGGCTGAAACTCTTGTTATCATTGTTAAAGTACAAACCGATTCCTAAACAAGACAAACACACACAAAAGGGAAGAGCAAAAAAGAATAGCAAAGATAGAAAATTCAGCTTTGGGCTCTGGTGTTGACTTTCACTTGGAACTCAGCTTCTGGAAAAAAACACAAGCACAGCACGTAATCTTATTAGCCATTCCAAGATCTGGCAAACTTGTACCAGCATCAGCCACTTTCAGGCATTGTATTTAGCTGCCTCTTTCTGGTCACATACCTACATAAATGTTGTAAAATATGTAGTCATGGCTGGTTAAACCAGACACTTATTAGACAGAAGGGGAAAGAAAATGAATAGGAAATAGAGATATTAGGGAAGGAAGAGAACACATGGGATGGGGGAAACAGTCTCACATCCCACATACTACGTCTACACTGGCGTGATCTTGTGCAAAAACTCTTTAGCTCAAGAGTTTTTGCGTTAAAGTAGTTGCGCAAGAGAGCATCTACACTGGCATGTGCTTTTGCGCAAGAGATGTGCTTTTGTGCAAGAACATCCTTGCCAGTGTAGACGCTCTCTTGCGCAAGAAAGCTCTGATGGCCATTTTAACCATAGGGCTTTCTTGCGCAAGAAATTCATGTTGCCTGTCTACGCTGGCCTCTTGCGCAAGAACAGTTGAGCAAAAGGGCTTATTCCTGAGAGGGCGCGTCAGAGTTCTGGTGCAAGAAGCCCTGATTTCATACATTAGAATGTCAGTTTACTTGTGCAAGAACACGCGGCCAGTGTAGACAGGCAGCAAGTTTTTGTGCAAGAGCGGCCACTTTTGCGCAAGATCGCGCCAGTGTAGACACAGCCATAAATGTTTGGGATGCAGACAGACTGATGGAGATGGCATTGTCACATAAATCCCACCATCTGGCCCAGTTTGGTTAGGTTGTGTCTCAGGATTAGAACAAAGAAGATCTGGGGTCCCAGGAGATGGTGGCAGCCATGATCATAGAATCAAAGGGTTGGAAGAGACCTCGGGAGGTCATTGAGTCCAACCTTCTGCTAAAAGCAGGACCAACCCCAACTAAATCATCCCAGCCAGGGCTTTGTCAAGCTGAGGCTTAAAACCGTCCACCTCCCTAGGTAACCCATTGCAGTACTTCACTACCCTCCTAGTGAAATCGTTTTTACTAATATCCAATCTAGACCTCTCCCACTGCATCTTGAGACCATTGCTCCTCGTTCTGTCATCTGTCCCCACTGAGAACAGTCTCTCTCCATCCTCTTTGGAAATCCTTTTCAAGTAGTTGAAGGCTGCTATCGGCCGCTCACTTGTTTCTTCTGCAAACTAAATAAGCCCAAATCCCTCAGCCGCTCTCATAATTCACGTGCTCCAGCCCCCTAATCATTTTGGTTGCCCTCCGCTTGACTCTCTCCAATGTATCTGCATCCTTTCTATAATGAGGGACCAAGAAGTAGATGCAGTACTCCATATGTGGCCTCTCTGGTGTCAGATAAAGGGGAATAATCACTTCCCTAGATCTGCTGACAATGCTCCTACTAATGCACCTCAATATGCAGTTAGCCTTACTGGCTACAAGAGCACACTGTTGATTCATTCTCATCCACTGTGATCTATAGGTCCTTTTCTGCAGGACTGCTCAGTACGTCCTCAGCCTGTAGCAGTGATGATGTTCACTCCAGCGGACATTTTTCTCCTCTTTCTTAAGTACCACTGAAAAGGAATAATGGGTGGATTAACCCACCTCCTCATTATTTTGCCACCCATTAAACCAATTTTGGCTCATTGATTTTTGTTCTTATTTACCAGGTACACAGTATCAGTCCTTCAACTATATCAGTGGACATTTTTGTTTTGACTAATTAAGTCTCTCTCCTCTCGTTCTTTCTCTTGCACCTTTTCCCATTTAAGACTTGTTGTGGTAGGTTATTGTGATATTTTATACATTTATGCTCACTTTTTCCAGTTAAACTCAAATTTAGGGTAAATTTGTAGGCCCAATTATTAAAACAGTTTTCAACAAATGAAGAGTTAATAAAAACTGTGCAGTGTTAGGGTATGTCTACACTACAAAGTTAATTTGAAATAACAGCGATTATTTCGAATTAACTTTAATAGCGTCTACACAGGCAAACCGCTATTTCAAAATAAATTCGAAATAGCGGAGCCCTTATTTTGAATTTGGTAAACCTCATTCTATGAGGAGTAACAGCAAATTCGAAATAGCTATTTTGAATTAAGTGCTCTGTAGACACTTCATTCGAAATAGGGGGCCTGCAGCCCTTCCCAGGGAGCCCTGGTGGCCACTCTGGGCACAACCAGGAAAACTTACTCTCCTCTCCCCCAGTCCCTGAGCCATTAAAGGGGTAGACCCTGGCCACAGTGCCTGTGCCAGCTCTAAGCCTGCCAGCCCAGAGCCAGCAGTGGCCACCGGGGCCCCTGACCCAGTGGCCCCAAAACATGAGCCAGCAAGCCACTGGCAGCCAGCCCTCCACCACTCCCCAGGAGCAGTCTGCCAGCTCCCAGGAGCCTGCCAGGGGCTGGAGAAGGCGGGTGCCTTCCTGGTCCAGGGTGGAGATCATGGACCTTATTCAGGTTTGGGAGGGATGCCCCCAACATCCACGATCTCTGCACTATGGCAGGATAGCTGCCAGCCTGGCCACCAAAGGCCACATGCGAACCCAGGAGCAGGTTTGCATGGAAGTCAAGTTGGTCTGGCGAGACCCCCCAACCCTGAGCCCTGAGCTTTCCCTCCCCCTTCTTCCCCTTGCTTCCCCTTCCAGCTCCCTCGTCCCAGATTTCCCCCTCCCCTCTTCCACCCTCTCTCTTTCCCTCTCCCACCTCCTTTTCCCAGTCTTCCCAGAGGTTCATCCTCCCCCACCCCCAGTTTTGTTCAATAAACCCAGTTTCTATTTTTGAACATACGCGTCTTTTATTTGACATCAGGAAGGGGGGCTAGGGAGGGGTAAGTGGAAGGATGTGAGGGAGGAATGGGTACTGAGCCCCGGTGGGGAGGACCGGGAGGCTCTGAGGGCTCCTCAGGGTGGACGCTCTCCCTCAGGGCCTCCTGGATTCTGACAGCCACCTGATGGACCCCCCTGGATGGAAGCCTGCAGCAAGTGCAGCCGGGCTGATGGCAACGACCCCACGAGACGCACCGGCGTGCCCAGGGGCAGCTCTGGCTCCATGTGGCCGAGTGCTGTGGTGTCCCGAGTTCGGGCACTCAGGGCACTCCAAGACAGGACTGCTTTGCTGTCCCTCATCGAGGTAGACAAGCAAGCAGGGAA
This sequence comes from Rafetus swinhoei, assembly GCA_019425775.1. Lineage (NCBI taxonomy): Eukaryota > Metazoa > Chordata > Testudines > Trionychidae > Rafetus > Rafetus swinhoei. The sequence goes on along the minus strand of CM033443.1, from coordinate 33,576,021 downwards.
CCCTGAGAACTGTCTGTCCGGGGTGGGGGTAGGGTCCCTTTAAGCACGGAGCTCAGTTAGCCTCAGGCAGCAGCCCCACACACTAAGTCCTAACCTGATGCCCTACCGGCACTGGTTCCGGCCAGCCTTAACTTCGGTTCAGGATCCACTCAGTGTGGACGTGCTATTTTGAAATAGCAAAATGCTTAATTCGCTTAATTCGAATTAACTATTTCAAATAAAGTTAGTTCAAAATAGCACTGTAGTGTAGACATACCCTTAGAGATTCAGAAATTCTTTAGTACAATTGGTCAGCAGGTAACTGGACCACTGAAAGGTTCAGGGGCTCAGCCTACCTCTGACTGTGTCCACTAGAGGTAATGAGGCACCCAGGGAAACAGGAAAAGGGATACTTTGGGGGGAAAAGCTGAGGTCTGGGTCTAGATTAGAAGACAATGCTGATATTTTAACTATTCTTTGTGTGTTATAAATTATGTTCTGTTCTTTGGGGAGGGGTTTTCGTTCCCCACCGCTACCTTACCTTTTTGTGTTGCAATTTGTATCATCAGCCTACAAGAGTGTTTCTCAAAGTGGTCTGCGAAACCACTTTGAGAAAGCTGCTAACTGCCCATGCTGGTGTGTTTATTTATTGGTGCTGCAGCCCTAGAGCCCCACGGCTCCCATTGGCTCCAGTTCACCATTTGCAGTAAAGGGGACGTGCAGGAAGTGGCGTAGGCTGGACTGCCGCTTTCCACAGCTCCCTTTGGCTGCAAACGGCGAACCGGAGCTAATGGGATCTTGCGGCTCTGTGGCCATAGCACCAGTAAATAAACATACCAGCGTGGGCAGTTAGCAGCTTTCACAAAGTGATTTCCTGGACCACTTTGAGAAACACTGGCCTACAAGTTCCCAAAAGAATTTAATTGTACATAAACTAACCAAAATCATTAAACTTCTTGGAATCTGGTAACTTTACACGTCAGAACAGAAATGAAAGGAATAAACCTTGGGAAACATTACATCCCATCATTCTATGAGACAAATTAATAAGATTAGTACCAGAAACCCTAACTCTTAATGGTTATTACTAACCATGCTTTGGTCTGTCACATCGCTCTCATACAAGGACATAAGAAATTAAAGTATTTGTTAGACATAATAAGCCAACTTATGAAAGTTATGAGCCAGTTTAGGGTTTAATTTTCAGGTTTTAATTTCATTGGTAGGACTTTTTATTGCAACGATATAAAATTATATAGATCTATAACAAAACTATATTTTAAAAAGAAATTATACTATCACTTTTTAATTTAGTAGACATCTAAGTTAATCTTTGGTAAACACACCTATCTCTGGATAACAGATGCTATGCGAGGCTATACACTAGGACCTCATCTATTTGTGATTTAGTTAAGCTGTGAAATTTACAGAAATGGTTTGCCAGTATCTGAAGGAGGAGTCAACCAAGGGTATACTCAGTGGTGGTGTGCTCTGTAGGAAATACTGTCCGATCCCCCTGTGGTCTGTGCAGGTGGCCGGAGAAAGGAGTACTGCATTCCTACTACTTCTGCTCCTGGCTGTTCCTTCTTCAGGGAAAGGATCGCTGCTCTTGCATGGATCACCTGAGCCTGGTGTGAAGAGAGGATTCAAGTAGCAAAGAAAAAGAGGCCTTCAGAAAGTCTGACACTCTGCTCTGTTCTTCAGTAGGAAGTCTTAAGCATGCTGATGAATCGAGTCCCACCACCCCCTTTGAGTAGCAGCAAGACGGTGGACTCTTCTCCCTCCCTTACTTAAATCCATTTGGTCCCTCTTCCCCCCACAATGGCTGCCACAATGGTTGTTGGAGTGTTGCAAAAAAGTAGAAGACTGTTTCTGACCTTAAACCCTGCTCAGGTTTTCTCCAAGACATCTGTAAAAACTCACAGGGGAAACACCGGCAGCCCACATAAGAATGAGTGAATACAGATCTTTTCCCATTCTAACAAAAGTCTTTTAATTTAACAGTGTTGACTTGTAAAGGTAGGATCCAATGTAGCTACCTGTATGCTGAGGCGCCCAATTTAACAGTCTGCTTCTGTCACTGGGTTTCTGGAAGCCATATGGATGTGTTGCCTGGAAATTTTGCCTTGAATAAAACCTAACGGGGGTGTTTTTAAGAAGAGAGGAGATTCTGCACAGAATATAAATGAAGTAAATAAAGGAGTTACAAACTGTGCACTTGAAATTGGAGTACCAGCGTTGTGTAGAATGAAGAAAACACGGGAAGGGATGTTGGCGCTTGTGCTGCTGCTGCTTCCAAGAAGGGAGATCATCCCACTTAAACGAGCTAACAAAACACCTTGTTTCCACCTTCTTCTTACTCTTGAATTTTATTAAAGACCTACAAGCAGCTGAGCATTAGCACTCATGCTCCCAGATAGCCAGTGACACCAAATGTGCAAGATCTGTACCTTTATTCATTTCAGCTTGGAAATATTCATATACAGAAGACAACGCACCAGATTCAGATTAGCTACAAAACCACTTTTATGGTTGTGTTCCTGCTAAGATGGCTTCTTCTTATTGTTTAAGTTTCAAGGTTAATGATAAGAGGACTGGCCTGACTTTGAAATCTTATTTGAATAATAAGCTCCAACATTAACCACTCCATAAAAAACAGAGACATTAGGATATATATGTAGTGGGCGAAAGAGAAATGTATGTGCACGTGGGGGTGGATGAAAAAATATAAATTTCTTGTTTTTCAGCAGCTAATCCTACCATACCATACTCTACGGGCATGTCTACACTAAGAAATTATTTCAAAATAACTAAATTTGAAATAATAACTCTTGAAATAACTATTTCAAAATAAGCTTATTCCCCAAGGAAAGCAAGAGTACAGATTTCAAAATAACCAGACCATTATTTTGAAATAACAGGCTTGGCAGTGTGGACACTGCTTATTATTTCAAAATAAGGGGGGTTATTTTGAAATAATTCTCTAGTGTAGACCACGGCTATGTTACAACCAAAATATTTCAAGACCTCTCTTTATCTGGGAAGGGATGGAGCAGATCTGGTTTCCCCATTTTGAGAGTAATGATTCCCGAAGTAGACTATCGATGGATTATTTCAGTATTTGAGATGAAATTGTACCTCTGACTTCTGGACTTTCAGAATTTACATCTGAATTAAAAGTTTTGAAATACTTAATGGTTTGAGTTTAGATATTTCTAATAGAAACCCATTTTTTAAACCAGGAGTAGTTATATGATTTATTTGCTGTATTCTGCTTCACTAGCAACTGAGTATAATCCATAAAAAGAAGTACATCGAAAAAAATATTGAAATAAAACAGCTTATTAGTTGAACAGTGTATTTGTATGCTTCAGTGCAGCATACAGAGGACATTTTAAGTATGTAGTAGGCTACCTTAACGGGTTTATAAAAATGCCATACGTGGTCTCTGGTTGCTTTCTCATTCCAGATCAAGGTATAGTACTGTACAAGTGAGTTTTTAGGCCAATATTAAATAATGAATTTTAACAAGGGAGGCCATAAAATGAATTGGCAGATTTTGTGAGGGATTGGACTGTAAATTTGAAATGAGACTCCCTTCATCACAGCATCAGTTCTTCCCACCAACTGTTCAAATGCCTGAGGTGCCAGAAAGGATTAGAAAGCCTTGTGAGAAAGGTTGGCAGTTCTGCTGATGATAGTGAAAAAGCAGCTCTGTTTTTTCTGCTTTTAAGTGAACACCATGAGCACAGTAGGAGACTTTACATTTTACAGTCTTAGTCCGGGTCATGAGAAGATTCTATTACAATGCATCAGTTACCTTTGTGTTTATAATCAGAGCTAATGCAATAAAGTAATATCCCGCAGGTATCTGCCTGGGTGCCATCTGATTGGTTTTAACCTTGTTTTCAATCCTTTCCTTTTGTTATACCTGGAGGTGCAAAATATAACTTGGTAGTGCTCAGTGACATTAAATATTTAAAGAGGCACTCTAAATTGAAATAAGAACAAAAGGGAAAATCCCTTAACCATGTTAGCAATAACAATGCTGGATATATCAAGTGAAATATGTTTTTTTAAAAATTGAATTTTCTTTCCAGCATATATACTGTGCATTTCTGCACTTCACTCAGCTTGATTATCAGTGTACAGTAAACTATATTTTGTGATCTTTCCATTACTAGAACAATGTGACACTAAAACAAGACAATAAAAATCCTTCTATTTATTAATCATAAAACCATTTCTTTTTCTGATAAGTTTTATAAAACAGTTGTTGGCAAAATCCTAATGCTGAGCCAAAGGTGCTTGGCAGTGGCCCTTTAAAGCATGTATATCTAGCGTGAAAGCTTGGCCCTAATGAAATCAACGGGAAGGGATTTCACCCCTAAAGTTTTTAAGTGTTGAGTTTTATTGTCTGAAAGAATTGGCATATGGTCAGTAGCTACATAAACCCAGTGCCAGCTGCAGAGAGTTTCCCAGCATTATTGTGATATTCCCAGCGATCTCAAACGAGACTGCTTCGACTGGGGTATGGGAAGGTATCCGCCTGACACAAGCCCCGAGCACATTAATATGAGCTGGAAGAAGCCACTTCTGCTGCACCTGAAGGGGAGCCAGGGCTTGATAGCACCTGGTGGAAGATGCAGCCCAGCTGGAGGAGGAGGTGCTGGGATAGCATTCTAAAGCCATCGATGAAAGCAGGAAGTGGCTCCAAGGAGCAGTTCCTCTCTTGAGGGAAAATGAGTTGGTCAAAGATAAGGAAAACATCCAGAGGGAGAGTAAGTGCTGAGGTCTCTTCCTGAACTGGGGAGTCTTAAAGGAGGCAAAGTGGGGGAGAGGAATAGCTCTGGGATCAGAAGCAGCTCTGAGGGTAAACCCAGGGATAGGCAAGGTGACAGAGAGGTAGAATAAGAAGGAGCCCAAGGAAGAAATAACAAGGTCTGAGATTAAGCAGACTGATGCTTCTAGTCAGAGAGTCCCTGGCCTAGAACAGAGAACAGCAGGCAGACCTGATAGAAGTAGCAGGGTTGGAGTTGGAAAAGAATATTGCCTGAGATGGCATGTGGAAGGAGAGGACTATATTATGACCTGGCTGGATGGCTGAGGGAGCACTCCAGGGCATAGAGGGTGGGGGCACAAGGTGAGAAACTGATAGAGTGCCAGACAGGGCAAGAGCTAACTCCCAGCTTCAGCCACAGGGAGAGGTCCCTGTGGTGAGTGGAACACTTTTATGTGGAGATAGAGACTGTATCTCAGGCAGTATTTAACTTTTTGGCCCATGTCTTTCTGATGATTCCCAGAATGCTAGAAGATTTTGTCTCTTTATTGAGGTGAAAAAGATTAGCCACAGAAGACCCAAGTGATCAAAAGTGAGAAGCTGGAGCAATTATGCAGGTGAGGTTCCTGTGTCATGTATTCTACTACTACTTTTCATAAATGTAAACATCTTATCCCCCTTGTGAATCAAGATGTTTTCCTCTGATTGAGAAACCACAGAACAAATGGACTTGATTGCTTAAATTTGAGTGTTATGGGAATCCTCCAGGCCCTTATTATTGGGATGTTTTTGCTATTGAAAGCAGTTTTCTATGTCCCTTTTTACAGCTGTCTTATTCAGGCTTCATTCACCCCTGAAATGATGTAAGTAACTCTGGAGAACCAGGAGAACCAATATATCCTAAGCAAGTTGTTTTATAAATGGCTTTTTCTGGGTGAATTCTGGAATGTAGCTGTCCACCATGGAAGATCACAATGGTGCAATATGGCCATGGCTCCTTCAAGTGTCACAACCGCTGTCTTTTAATATTCTTAATTGGGTACTCCATCTTCTCAGTGTAGTAGGTGCACACCATGGAGTATATTCATTGCAGTTCCACTGATGGCAGAATCATGTTTGTAGGTGACGTGATGGCTTTGATCATTTATTACATTTATATGAGTGCAGCGATATTTGGTAGCTCAGGAGTGGAATAGTAATAATAGTTACTTTATGTGAAGGAAAGTGTCATAAATGGTTGAAACCAGTCAGTATTACATATAGTGCATGTCTCTACTCTTTTGTTTTTCATATTTTGTTCACTCGTTACTTGCAACTTAAAACACAACTTGAAGTAGCTGTTGTCATTTCAATGCTCTTAGTCTTTCAAATCTAGTAGGTGATGAGTAAGGTAAGATCTTTAGGCTAGTGGCTGAGAGATTCCTCTTTTGTTCATTTGATTTTTATATCTCTCCTGCTTCATCGACACTGGCACTAATGCACTGTGTTGACTGCAAGATATTCTAGCTAGGGGGATTAATAAAAATTAAAATTCTGGTATGTTCAAGGATTATTGTACCAGTTAAGCTTGGTCTAAACACAATTATCGTACCAATATGACTATTCCAGCTCGGGGTGTGATTCTGCACCAACCTTGTTTTTAGTACAACCCTTAGTGTGGACAGAGTTATACTGGCAAAGGTGCTTTCTCCCCAGCTAGCTTATTCCTTGTCCCCTACAAAAATAAGTTTTAGACCCAGTATAAGCACGTTGATGCTAAGGGATAATATTGCCAGTATAATCAAGCAATACAGCTTTTAAATGTAGACAGATCTTTACCTTGGCATCTTACACTTGGCAAAAACAACTTATACACAGGTAATTGAAAATATATTTATAACTATAAAAGGATTAAATTGATTCTTTGGCTGGCCTTCTGCAGAAAGATTAATTGCACTCTAAATGAATTTATCTAGGCCTCAGCCTGCGCTATGATTTTTGGATCTGAAGATGAGCTTAATCTATACTTCAATGTGTTTGCATTTGGACCGCTTGACAGGCCTCTCTCTAAATAAATTAGAATATACCTATTTTTGTTGATCTGAAGCATCTACTTCACCTGCCTGTTGATGCACCACTGGAATTTCAGTCATGAGTGAATCAAGCTTGTTCAGTGGACAAAACCGGACATGCAGGGTTAAAATGGATTGTTGTGTTTACTGGGCAAATTAATAAAATATCCCAATTTAAATACAATGCAAAGCAACCTACTTTAACTTCATCCACTTCTTTACAAAATGTCCTGTTCATTATAACAGCAAGGGGACAGCAAGTACTTATCAAGGAAGGGCCATATTACAATGGTTTCCATGTCAGATAAACTTTAACTACAAGATGCCATAGTAGTCAAGAGAAAACATCTATCATTTATAAAGTTCTTCAGTCAGTAATACTAAAAATGAAATGTGAGATTAATAGACCTTCATGAGCATTAAATAGGGATCTTGCCTTCATTTGAACTGCGGCATTTCTGAAGGAAAAAATCCAATTTCATTACAAGGATAACAGATGAGTGCATGAGCCTGTTGCATTGTGGGTCTGGTGATGTTTATGTTTTCCTGTCGTAGGATTAGTGTGTTAGGAATAGTAATTTGAAGCAAAATTCATAAGTTTGAGAAACCACCATCCTGATTAGCACATATATTCAAACTGGGGAAAGGAAGACTGCCCCCCTGACTCCCACCCATCTTCTATTTGGCAACACAAGAGGTGGCCAGCTAGTTTGCTCCCACAGCTTTCTGCTTCCTCCATGCCAAGCCACATGCAGCAATCTTCGGGGGAATCTGTGCCCAAAATAAAACTAAGGGCCTGATGCAAAGTCTATTGAGGTCAACAGGCAAACTCATCCTAACTTTGGTGTTTAGACAGAGTTCCAAATCTCTAACATAAAACTATTATTTCCTTTTGTCAAAGAGATTTAAGTATCTTGTTATTTCATTTGGACAAACAGGCATTGAATTTGCATAAGTGGAAATACTATAACTGATTGTTACTATCTTGTGGATTTGAATACCACAGAGTGAATATTCAATTGTTCTGTTTATTCAACATAGCAAACTCCATAACTGAATGTACTGGAGATTTTTAAATTATAAGAATCAGTGATACTGAATGAATAGAACATAACACTGGAAAATAACCTCAATTTTGGCTTAAAAAAAAAAGTTTGTCAGCACCTGGCTATTTCCTTGGTGTTGTGTGTGTGTGGACATTTACTAACACAGACATTTTAAATGTTTGATACCTGAAAGCACAGGTTGAGCCAGTAGACAACAATTTAATAGGGAAAGGGAGATCTTGTTTAATTTAGTAGAAACACTAGTTTGGCAATACCTATTTGCCTTTTGAGATTGCCTGTAAAAAGTTAATGTCCCATTAGCTTGCTGCTACTGTAATGACATCTGTCCCAGACATGTTACCCTGAAGGATTCTTTTTCTTTAACGAATATGGGTTTCATTTCCTCACATTCACTAAAATTAGGTATTTGCACTGCATGTCAGGTAGCTGGGCCAAAAATGTACAACTTCGCTGTTCAAAATTACATTTGGATTTAGATGTCGAGGCCCCTAAATAAATGGCCTGGATGTCAGAACCACTGACCATCAACAACTCTGGCTTCAGTGCTGCACACACACAGTTTATGCCTATGTTACACAGCTGTGGCCAGCCTGGTTACACTTGGCACTATGACAGGATGAATGTAATGCCTTTATCATGGGCTTACATATAATGTACTACGTGCCTCAGTTTGCTTGCGGTCCAAATCCATATACTTTATTCTAAAATGCTATCCCCCCTGTATTGGGCTAATACTTGTGGCGTAATATCTCATTTAGTCTGAAATACAGGCTATTTCTCAGAGGTATGAAAAAAATCTGTTGAGGTGTATTTTGGGTATTGATAAAAATGCCCATTATTTCATCGCATGACAGATGGCTTTACTCCATTGTGTGGGGAAGTATGGTAACTTGTATTGCTGTTTTGTTTCTGTAATGTCTGTGCACAGGGCTGCTGATGGGGGGAGGGAAGATTTCAAAGGGCCTGGACTTCCAGCCCAGCTACCACTGCTGCTACTGTGGCAACTTGCTCTGGGCAACGCTGAGAGCTGCTGGGGGTGGGGGGAGGGAAGAGGGCAGTCCCAGCCCCACCCTTTCTACGTATGGCCCCACCCCTTCTGGGAGACAGACCCCCCCTTCCCCACATTGCCCAGGGGGCCGGCAATCCTGCAGACCCCCCTGTCTGTGCACGACACTGATTATATTTAAAGCAGCACATGAAGTTTAGCTTGTCTAAAGTACATGGATCAAAAGGTAAGCCAAAGTTCTTTTGAGCAAAGAAATAATGATTAAGAGCTACTTTTTTGTACCTTTCTATTGATTGTGGGGCTTCATCTTGTGATTGATTGAAATCAATAGCTTTGAAACTGACAAAACAATACATTATGAATGGGTAAGAGTCAGCAGGACAACAAAATGATACAAATGATCTCAGCTATAACATTTAAAGCTTTTAGAGTACCGCCTCTTTCCCCTTCACAAGGAAAGTAGTACTGTGAGCAATTTAATCAGTAACCACTATTCAGCTGTGTGGGTCAAAACTGCTGTAATGTAGCTGGTATTGCTAAACTGAAACCATTTCCAGCCGCTTCCAAGCCATTATGTCATTTTAAGATTTAAAAAGAAAGAAAAGAAAGAGAAACATGTCATAAAACACAAAGTAATGCACTCTTTTCTGAGGGGGAAAAAGGGAGTTTTATTAGGCATTCCTTCAACTGAAAAACAGCCCTTCCATTTTTTACTATGCTAGTGCATGTGTGCAAACATACATACACAACAAAAAACTTCATTTAAAATATATATTAAGTTGCTAAATCAAGCAATTAAATGTTGGCAAATCCCAAAACTGAAATTGCCTTTGAACTGTTATTCGGGCCTCTTGTGCATATATCACATCCTATTATGATAGTCCTTAATTATATCATGGTGGTTTTATTTTTATTATCATAGCACCTAGGAGACCTAGTCATAGGCACAAACCCAGTGAACAAGCAAGGAATAAAGACCACAGACTAGAGATAATAGAAACATCACACTAGAGAAGGAGGTGGGTAATAAGAGACCCATGGGCTGGATGCAGCACTTTATTTACCTGTTTGTCCATAGGTATGATGCTTGCAGTTCCCACTGGCCACAAATCATTGTTCGCGGCCAATGTGAAGTGTGGGAAACAGTGTCCCATTCAACTTGTAAGATGCTACTTGCCCACCAGTTGGATGGGACACTGTTTCCCTCAGTTCCCATTGGCCAAGAACATTGGCCGCTACTTGCCCACCACTGGACCAGAAATAATAGATGGGATACAGACCAAACAGGAAGTGACAATCGTGATAGGGAGTGTCTATCCCTATCACATTATTAGACACTGTGATAGGGAGTGTTCTCAGTATACCAGCAGCCTAACCATTGTAATGTGTGTTTTTTTGTTCCTAGATAACAAGGCAGCTTAAGGATGTTTATGGGAAACTCCTCCCATGTGTGAAGGGCAGCATGGGGGAGAGCTCAAAGTTGCTTGTTTAACAATTGGGCTATGGAGTTGATGACTAAAAGTGAATGAAATCGTGAGGTTAGATTGTGAGGGGTCTTGAAAGTCATGGAGAGATGCAAAGGGAAGGGTGACATGGTAAGAGCAATGGGCCAGGAAAATAATCCTGTCAGCAGCATCCAGACTGGATATGAATGGGTCAAAGTTGTATTTATAAGATGTGCAAAGCATGAGGAGATGATAGGCTGTGTTGAAGGATAGGAAAGATCATATTGTAGACATGAGAAACAGAAATAACTTGCAAGTTTTAGGCATAAACTGTGACCAAGAAAAATAAGAACATAAGAATGGCCATACTGGGTCAGACCAAAGGTCCATCTAGCCCAGTATCCTGTCTGCCAACAGTGGCCAGTGCCAGGTTCCCCAGCGGGGGTGGACCAAAGACAATGATTAAGCAAATTGTCTCCTGCCATCCTTCTCCAGCCTTTGATAAACAGAGGCCAGGGCTAATAGCCTGGCTAATAGCCTTTTATGGACATAACCTCCATGAATTTATCTAGCTCTTTTTTAAACTCTGTTAGGGTATGTCTACACTATAGCGTTATTTTGAAATATCTAATTTTGAAATAGTTAATTCGAAATAGCTTATTTCGAAATATCACGTCCACACTGAGTGGACGTTGAATCGCATTTAAGGCTGGCCGGAACCAGTTCCGGCAGGGCACCAGGTCAGGACTTACTGTTCGGGGCTGCTGCCTGAGGCTAACTGAGGTCTGTGCTTAAAGGCCCCCTCCCCTGGACAGCCAGTTCTCAGGTTTCCCTGCTTGCTTGCCTACCTCGCTGAGGGACAGCAAAGCATTTTTGTCTCGGCACGCTCTGGTTGCCCTCACAAGAGGCCTCCCCACAAACCTCAATCAGGTCCACTATCTCCCCACTAGACCAAGAAGGCACCTGCCTTTTGCGGCCCCCTGGCAGTCTCCTGGGAGCTGGGGGACTGGTCCTGGGGAGCGGTGGAGGGCTGGCTGCCAGTGGCTTGCTGGCTCATGTTGGGGCCACTGAGTCGGGGCAGTGACTGATGGCTCTGGGCTGGCAGGCCTGGAGCTGGCACAGGCACTGTGGCCAGAGTCTACCCCTTTAAGGGCTCCAGGGAGGCGGGAAGGGAGAGGAGTTTTCCTGGTTGTGCCCCGAGTGGCCACCAGGGCACACTAGGAAGGGCTGGAGGCCCCCTATTTCGAAATAAGGGTCTACACAGTGCTTATCTCGAATTAGCTATTTTGAATTTGACATTATTCCTCATGAAATGAGGTTTACCAAATTCGAAATAAGCGCTCCACTATTTCGAATTAATTTCGAAATAGCGGTTTGGCTGTGTAGACGCTAGGAAAGTTAACTTTGCTGTGTAGACATACCCTTATAGTCGTAGACTTCACAGCCTTCTCTGGCAAGAAGTTCCACAGGTTGACTGCGCTGTGTGAAGAAGAACTTTCTTTTATTAGTTTTAAACCTGCTACTCATTAATTTCATTTGGTGTCCTCTAGTTCTTATATTATGGGAACAAGTAAATAACTTTTCTTTATTCACCCTCTCCGCACCACTCATGATTTTATATACCTCTATCATATCCCCCTTCAGTCTCCTCCTTTCTAAACTGAAAAGTCCCAGTCTCTTTAGCCTGTCCTCATATGGGACCCATTCCAAATCCCTAATCATTTTAGTTGCTCTTTTCTGAACCTTTTCTAATGCCAAAATATCTTTTTTGAGGTAAGACCACATCTGTATGAGTATTCAAGATGTGGGCGTACTATAGTTTTATATAGGGGCAGTAAGATATTCTTCGTCTTATTTTCTATCCGTTTTTTTAATAATTCCTAGCATCCTATTTGCTTTTTTGACTGCCGCTGCACACTGCATGGATGTTTTCAGAGAACTATCCACGATAACTCCAAGATCTCTTTCCTGATTAGTTGTAGCTAAATTAGCCCCCATCATATTGGCTTCTAAGAAAAGTGCACGTTATGCACATACACATAGTAGAATTGTAGACCAATTCCAGCTAAACTATTTGCACTGACTTGATTTCCAGGAAAACAGGATTACTCTATTTAGTCACATCACTTCGCCCTAATGTTTCCTTACTAACTTTTTGTTAAGTATCCATTTTATATAGAATAGTTGTGCACTGGCAAAAATAGCTCTAAAGCCATTGCCAAATAATTATCTAAATACAGTTTTGTATATACTGATAGTTTCTTGTATCAACAAACTCAGCTTTCACCTGGACATGTAATGTATATCAAAGATTTGTTCCCTGTATTGAATGGTTGAAAGTTTACTGGTTAAAAGTAGAACTTATCAAACCAATTTAACTTTGCATTTTTCATGACTCAGTGTGTAACACGGAGTTGGGAACTCAACTCAAGAGTTCTAAGAGTATTTCCTTTTATAATCACTGATACCTGTTTTCTGAATAACTTTAGCTATGAAAACAGTTTTGTTCATACTGTTTGTTTTATCTCCCAGACATATTAAAATGGAAGACTCTCAAAAAATGGATAATGAATGTCTTATTAATACACTGAGTTTACAGTACACATTGAATTCACTTAACTGACATGTAACAAAGTAACTGTAGTAAGGTAATTAGCTCATTATGCTGTGGAGTGGATTAAATGACACTTAATAAATATATTAATCCATAAAAAACAACTGATTTGCTAACTTGCTATCTTTCTATATGTTAATAGCAGAAGCATTCCTTCCTGCTAAATTACACATATCAAATAATTAAACAATATTTATGTAATTAGAAAATATTTCAGAATCCCAAATCTGCAGATGAAAACAAAACACAATCTCCAGGAAAGGCAATCATTATATTTTGAGCAGTCTTATAAATTCATAGTAAGAAATTTCCGTAGTTTCCACATTTTAGAAACATCATTTTCTAATATGATTAAGCCTAAATTTGGATTAAGCTTTCCCAATCCTAAAGTTACTGAAATCCAGGTTGCCATCACTGTTGTGAAGTAGTAGTAACACTCTAATTATGGAAGGGTTTAGTTTATTGTGTAATGGGGGTTTTTTATCAAAAAGAAACATATATTCCCATATTTATAAACTAGAGAAACAGCAGAGTAGAAGATTATTACAGGACAGAGGAAAATAATTTAATGTTTTGATATACCAAAGTAGATATAGTTATGTAAAATTTAAATATTTTGGCCATCATTGCCTTCACTTTTTTAAACTGGAAATTAAGATTTATTTCCCCAATACGTTGTATGATAGTCCTTTCTGCACAATGCTAATTATATTTTCATGTTTCTCTTCATCTGTTTTTAATAATTAATTTAGTCTGCAGCTGTAACAATCTCTGCATCATCAGACTGTTCCAAGCATTACAATAAATATATAATGGTAATTTTTCTGTGTACAGGAAAGAAAATACTGGCACTGAAACAAGTAAAGTATGGACTTAGTGTAAACTATCACTTTTCTCAATTTATGTTTGTCTCCATCACTTCAGAATTAATTTTAAAGTAACATTTGGAAGTATCTTCTAATGCAGTGTTTGATTTGGTGATCCTCTAGGAGTTTGGTAAGGAATGTGTATTCCTTCTATAACACCCCCCACCTCTTTTACTGCACAGAACAAATAATCAATGAAGCAGAGGGGGTAAAAAGGGAAAGTATGTTTTCTTGGACTTGGGCCTTTAAAAAAAAAAAAAAAGCTGGGTTCACACTTTCTATGTGAAATTGGGCAAGACTATGATAAAGGATAAGTCCTGAGTACGCCCTATTTCTCTCATTTTCCCTTCCTTGAATCAAGGACTAGTTGACTCAGTCTTCAACCAGGCCTTCTCTTGCCTCTAATTACTTGAACCAATGAACAATGAAGAAGGGAAGATGATGTATGCATCAGGCATAACATAAATGAGAGGAAAGAAAAACAAACGTGGTGGTGTGCTGTGACTTCTCTCTCAGAATCCTCTTCCTACTAGCTGGCTTTCTCTCCCTCTCACTGGCAGTGTTAGCCCCTTTTTCGGTTGTAGAGTGAGTCCAAGCAGAGCTAAACCATGAAGAAAACCATTATGTGGAGGTCCATGGAATTTTTCAGTGTGTTCCCTGCATCACAGTCTGCCTAGGCCAAGGGTTATGGAATTGAACTACTGTATTTTTTTCAGATGGGGTACCTTTAGCACTGCAAAGATTGGGACAGGCAAGAAATTCCCAATCCAATTGAGTTTTCTTCTGTCATGCAGCCCCTTTGAAAATCTCTGGGACAAGGGCTCTCCAAGATTGCTGGTGTCCCTGGAACTTAATTTCAATATCAGTTTTCTGAACCGGCAGTTCTGGGAGCAGAGATTGAGAACAGCCTTTTTCTTCCATTGGGATAACAGGATAATTAAATATGGTATCTATAAATGGGGGACAACAGGAGTGCTCCAATATTGTCCATTCTTCTTTGTTTCGATTTAAGGCTTATAATATAGCTATATCTTTTCCATCTGGATAGGATAGATGTGTTTTGACAGAGCTCTGTGGGATTATGTGGACCACTGTTACTCCCTTTGCTCAGTCTTCCATTAGTGCATTCATTCCCATATGTTATCCTGAGCCAAGGCAGGCATTCAAAGTTGCAAATGAAGCCCGGGATTTAAATATCCCGGGCTTCATTTCCATCTTCAGCGCCGCCATTTTTAAATCCTTAGTCGAACTCCGTGCCGACGGCGTGGCACAGAGTAGGTAGTTCGTTAGGATCTCAATTCGAACTACCGTTACTCCTTGTGGAACGAGGTGTACGGTGCAGTTCGAATTAGAGATCCTAATTGAACTACCTACGCTCCGTGCAGCCGCGGGCACGGAGTTCGACTAAGGGGATTTAAAATGGCGGCCAGGAAGATGCAAATGAAGCCGGGATATTTAAATCCCAGGCTTCATTTGCAACTTCGAATGCCTACATTAGCCTCCCTAGTTCGAACTAGGGGGCTAGTGTAGACATACCCATAGAGTTTGAGTTGACAAACTGCCACTTGAGGGATTCTTCTGGAGGAGAGATGGTCAAACTGTCCCCAAAGCTGTGAGGTGTCTGCTCATGTCACTTGTATTGACTCTCACTAGTATACATCGACAGTGTGCTGGGTTTTCACTTTGGGATTTCCAGCAAGGTGAGTGGATGGCCTTTGAAGGCGCAATCACTGCTTACTGTGCCCTGCTAGAGATATAAAAAATGTTGTATTTATTAATATTTTACTGTGCATATATAGCTCTAACTCTGTGGTATGACCACAGAAGTGTTTCCTGTCCCGGTTGTTGTGCCTTATTTTGGGGATAAAGTGGAATCTTTACTCTGGTCTTTTGGCCGGTCCGCTTGGAGTTTTTTCACATTCATGTTTGTGGCTGTGCTTTAGAACAAAGGGCAGGTTGATAGCATTTATCCTTGGCCTTTTGTTGAGACGAGATGAAGTTGAGTAGAGATGCTACAGAGAACAGTGAGCCTTGGAGTTTTATGTGGTCAAAGTAGCTCAGAAACAAAAGATACTAGTTTGATTTTGCTCATAACACTAAGGTGCTTTGAGCCTTTTAAACCCTCCTATTCTCAGCGGCTGAAGCTTTCTCCTGCACTACGCGTTTTCTAAATGCCAACTAGGTGCACTCAGCTAGAAGGATAACAGTAATATGGGTGAAGAATGTCGGCATTACCATGGAGGGCATTTGTAAGGCAGCAGTGTGGAACATGGTCAGCAGCCCCTCCTTTGTTCATCACCCTCTGCAGATTACATCTTTTGTCATCATCTGAGACATCCTTCAGAAAGAAAAGTTCTATATGCAGCTAAGGTATAGAAAAGACCTCCATCTTTCTGTGTAACTCTACTCACTTCTATGCCCCTTTGGGGATGGGGAAGTGTGGGTGTAATAAAGAAAAAAACTACATATCAAAATGGGTCCATTTGCCACATTTCACCCCTTATTTCCTCCCTTCGTGATCTTTCCTGTGTGCACCCAACTAAATGGCAGAGCTCCAGAAATAATTGGGCTAACATGGGAAGGAGCGTAAGGTTATCTTATTCTGGATGACTGGCTTTTCTTTCTACCATCTCCTTGAAAATGGAGTCATGGCAACTAACTCTAATGATCAGGAAAAGAGAAATGAAGGACCAATAAACATACGGGTAAACAATTTTCCTTAAACCCCAGAATTGCTTCCATGCTGCTCTGCTAATTACAAAATGACTACCTGCAACAAAAAATGCAGATGCAATAAAGCTCATGTGCTTAAAACTAACAACAAACAGGCTCATTATTTTTTATCTGAAGTTATCTGGCTCAGTCATTTAGCTTACCAGCCTGCAGTAGCACACTATATGAATCAGTGGTAACCTAATTATGGTTATTAAGCAGGTGTATCCAATTTTTTTTCTAAATCATCACTGATTCAATAAATAAAGTAAGAAAAAGGTAGACAACAATTAGGTGCACCTAGAAAAACACCAGGAAAGAGTAGAGTTGATATAATTATCTGTTTGCAGTACAGTCAGCAGTTTTTTGCCAACTTTTTAAATAAGATTACAGAAGATGAAACAGAAAAGCTTACTTCAGCTCTTAAGAAAGATGTAAGCAATTTTAAATTGTACTTTGTCCCCAGGGAAAGTGTGAAAATATTTCTAGTAAATTAAAGTATAATAAAAGCATTTGCTGAATGGTAACATATTTTTCATATTAATTTCTTAATTTCTAGGATGCTTAATTGTAGATCTCAAGGGCATGAGGTTAAAGCAGCACATTTCCACATTGAATCTCTGTATACTATATGCCTTTTATCACTGAAACTTTTTAGCTTGAAAATATGGCCCGTGTCTTTCTCCCTTCCCTCCAAATTCTCCAGAAAACTGGGGATTATTTAATTTGTATTTGGAACTTGACTATACAAATTTTGCACATGTATTCAACATTTACTCAAACAAGAGGTCCCAGCTTGAGTGAGGTTTAGATAATCTAATATAAGGTCTCTTTTGACAATCATTTGGGATGGGATATTAAAGGGGCCACATCTCAACAACAAAGTTTCAAAACCAAGGAGAGTAAAAAGCAAAAGACTGCCTCTCTTCTCCTCCAAACTAAATGATTGGCATAGGAGGGAGGAGTCATGTTTTTATTGATATTCAGACATCCTCAGTCCAGTCTGTAATCCTTCCTGATGAAGCAGTATAAGGTAAATGGGGAAGAAATTTTCCTGAGGTTGCCAGTTTACAAGAGGGAAGAATCACACCTTTCAAAGTGTGCCACAAAAGAGAAACCGTGCATTATAAGATGGGTAGTCTATCCCTATCACCTGAACTATAGGGAAGTCCTCTGACAAAATACACACAAAGCAAGTCCATCTGCCGACTGAACGTCAAGATGCTCAGGCTTATGAAGTCATAGAACCTAATGATGAGTTCTGTCCGGTGAAACTCATGTAGTCAGGTGCTGACAAGAAGGCCTAAGTTAACTGGAGTATTTACTAGTCAAGAATGGGAGTGGTTTAAATTCACTTGTCTGATTAGGAAGACCAGGCTTCACTCAGGTTTATCTTGTAAACTTTTAGGGCTAGAATAATAAACTGGATGGCTGTATTTTCACCTGTTCTGTATCAAAAATGTAATCACTGTTACCAGTATAACTCATAAATCCACTTTTAGCCCAAGAGGCACAATGATTTTAAAGACATGCAAGTAGCATGTAAAATACTGGACGCATTTGCTAAAGTTTACTAGCTTTCATTGCATTGCAAAGTGTTTAGTTGCTACCTGTAACTTTTCTTCAGCTCAAAAGAGTTCTACCTGCCCCATGGCTGTTTTAATGATAATATACTGTATGGCACTAGCACACTCATGAGAACACATGTTTACTCTAAGAATGATCAAGGATAATTAAGTATATAACCCTTTTTTACTGTGTTTTAGTGAAATCATGATAGGGATATAACACAAACCAAATAAATGAGTATAAGTAAATGAAAGGTGAACGCAGAGTCTAAAATGCATGAAACTGTATATGTACAAAGGAAGAACAGTGGAGATATGTATGAACCAACTCTTTGAGATAATCTCGCTTTACTTGTTCCATATCTTTGTTCCATCCTTTGCATTTTTAACTAACAATTTGTACCACTGCAAAATAATTACATTATATTGTGGTAATG
Organism: Rafetus swinhoei; assembly: GCA_019425775.1. NCBI lineage: Eukaryota > Metazoa > Chordata > Testudines > Trionychidae > Rafetus > Rafetus swinhoei. The sequence goes on along the minus strand of CM033443.1, from coordinate 33,557,496 downwards.
GAAGTTTTTTGGCGCAGGCATAAATCAGGGTAGCTTTCATGAATCTGAGATTTTACAGCTGGACAGCACCATTATGATGTAGTCCAAAGGTGCATCTAGACAGCACCCTTCTGTCAGAATAAGCTACACAATTTGCATTATGCAATTTGTGCTACACAAATTGTGTAGCTTATTCCGAGTCTAAATCAAAAGAGCTTATTTTGAAATTTGGTGCTGTCTACACAGCACTAAATTTCAAAATAAGGCACTATTCCAACAAGTCCCTTAACCCTCATGGAATGAGGGTTACAGGGATACCGGAAACACGTGCCCACTATTTCGGGAAATAGAGGACACTTTTAAAGACGCAACATTACTATTTTGGGATACTCTAGACGTACCCCAACAGCTTAGTGTAACAAAGTCTGTGGAAGTTAAGTTAACCTTCTCTGTCCAGCCCTCATGACCGCACATTTCTTTGGCCAGTTTCCCACTTGTATTTATTATAGCATGCTTGAAGGTGTGGTCCAGGCCCCAGAAATGTATATGCCAGATAATCACTCTCTGCTGTCAGGGTCTATATAGCATCAGCCCTTATGTCTTGCCTTTGATTCTCACCTGCCAGTCCTCCACTATGCTGCCCTTTTTCTCTGTGCGTGTCCTGCAAAAATCCCTGCACATAGTCTCTGTAATATTTATACACACCCCATTTTAAAAATCCTGTGTGTTAACTTCAGAGTTGCCATTTCCTTTCAAAACATACTAACCTCCATGGGCTTGAATGATTGTTTGAAATGTGTTTCTGAGGTGGGCTCACTCAGATGATTAAAAATGCCTAACCCCTTCCAGGTTTGTCGTGTGTGTGAAAAGGGCATTAATAATTAAAAGGGATAATATAGTGCAGGTGGGCAGCCTCTTTCACATGGACTAGCAGTTTTTGAAAGCTCCTTCAATAAAAGAGAAGTAGTGAGATGCTCATGATTATTTTAGAAATGAACCTGTTCTCTACTACAATTCTGAGAACATACACCTTCATACCACACCGGAAATTCATTAGTGGGCTTTTTTTTGTCACTGTAGCTTATTAGCCATCAGCCCTCAAGAGTTGATGACACTGGAAATAATAATTCCTTTCTGTCATTGGCAGGAAAAGCTGCCAAACGAAGGATAAACCCAGAAATAGAATAGCCCGTCTATGAAAATTATGAATCATGCGTACATGCACTCGCATTCCACCCTCTAGTGGATGGATCACAGAGGAACTAAGAATCCCCACCTAAGAAGCTCCTGTGGCTCTAGAGATAGAAAGTTGTGTTTGGTAGCTGAAGGTCTAACCTGATGCTTTTTGTTTGTGGTTAGTTGGTGACCATGGTTTCTGTTGCCAGCAAGCAAACTGATTTGTTACGTATGACAAGTGTGAATAACCAAAAGAAGCAGAAAGTGAAGGCAATGAAGAGGAGAAGATGTAGAGAGATTAAAAGAGCACAAACTTGGTTTGGAGCAGGGCTACTCAACTTTGGAAGCCCCAGGGGGACACAATGATGCTCACAGCACATGCCGAGGGCCACAATTTAAGTGTGGTTGCATATGCAAATATAGGCAAATAGCTTCTTTCACACTGATGAGCATGAATACAAAGATTAAGGCAAGACTACACAACATGCAGGCCCCATTTAAGTCAGGTCTGCTGATATTAATAAAATGCAATATTTACCCGATTTCCACCCATATGACATCACTTTTAATGAGCAATGACAGTCCTGGAATTTAACTACTAAAACGCAAATCAACAGAAGACCATTATATTGACTACATTTCTATTTTGGCTCTCTCCCGCAGGCTGCACGTTGAGCCCCACATAAATCCAAACTGCACCGCAGGCCGCATGTTGAGTAGCCCTGGTCTGGCGCACTGTCTTCTGCCAAGTTATATTATTGGTGGCTTTCACTCTCCATATTTGCAATTACATAGTTTAGTTTATCTTTATTTTAAATTTGCTCTCAAATGAATATATACTGTGTCTGTGTGTGAATGCTGTTGGTTGAAGACAAGGAAAATTATATTTTTTCCGGTCATTTAAATATCATGTTATACCAGTAAATTCTGCCACTTCTCTGAAGGGGTGGGGGAGAAGGGCTCCAATGCAGAACCATCACTTGAAGGGTACACAATATTAAAATTAGATTTTAAAGTCAATGGACAATAACAGACCTTGGAGGAAGAATCACCATGGCTTGAGCATGTCAAGACTTATTCCTTTGGTTTACTTTATACAGAGTGAATGAGATCCTCACTCTTGCTCCAATCCCATCACTTTGGGTAACATGGCTGGAGCACTATCAGGTGTTCCTTAAAACCCACTTCTGACTCCCACTGCATTCTCCTTGTGCAGGCACAACAGGAGATAGCCATAAGACTGTATTCTGAAGACTTACTTGCAAGACCTAGCATATGAGACATGCCAAGGTGAGACCACATCACACATTGCTGTGGAGATTTCAGGCAGTTTGTGGCATATAAAACAGCCACAGAATGCAGCCTGACATAATTTGGGTAGTCCCACAGAGCATCCCAGAAGAGGGAGGTTGAAAAGGTTATTTAATGCTCTTAGAAGCACAGCACAGAATCCAGCCTTATGAGTACAGATTGAACCTCTGTGGTTCAGGACCCTCTGGTCCAGCAACATCTGTGGTCCAGCAGGAGCCTTCAAGGCTGCTGGAGCCTGCAGGGCAGCAAAGTCAATGGGGCTGCCCGAGCCCATGCGGCTGGGTAGCTGGCAATGCTGCTAGAACTCATGGGGCAGTAAAGCCAGTGGGGCTGCCAGAGCCAGTGGGGCTGGGGACAGTGGAGCTCCGTGGCTGGGGAGAAGAACCCAGTAGGGGGGCTGGCACTCCTACCCCCGAACTCCGCTGGCCTGGCAAACTCCCTTACCTGGGATAGGTCAGGTCCAGATCGTGCTGGACCAGGTAGGTCCAACCTGTAATCCCAAAGCAATGGGAGTGCTTCCCATTTGTAAAGTTATGCATGAGCCAAAATCTTTGCAGGACTTAGACCTAAATATGCATTTATCACAAATGTGCTTTATTTATCCTTATAAAGCTAGGTGTATCCCTTTTCATTTATCAGGTCAAGTGTATCAGTTTTCTCCTATGTGTTGTTTTAAATGTTAAAAGATACTATAGAAAGAGTGAGGATAGATAGTGTCTATATACAAAAGCAATTGCTTCTAGGCTTTTTAAATATAACTGTTTTAAAATATGAATTACAACATTGTTTCATCATTTGCATTGTTGAAATGTGAGCTAGAGAGAGTATTGCCTTTGTGCTTTATAGGTGAAATAAAAGAAAATAGGAAGAGGGGACATCAGCAAAATAACATACAGGGGAAAAAACAGAAATAAATGGAGCAGCATAACAAGCAGAAAATCCTGATTTCATCCTTCATACTTTTACCGGAAATCTAAATTCAAGTAGATCAATACAACACAACCTAATAAAGGTTGAGCTAATGAGAAAATTATAAATGATTTTCATTTTAAAATAGGAGGCAAGAGTCTTTCCAGTGAGTTCTCTACTTTAAAAATTAAATACATATAATGTTCTTGTGTACATTTATTCTTTTTATGTCTAATGATGAATTTTAATATTGCAGCTGAAGTTAAAGTCCTACATGGTATATTTTCCTCATTTTCTATGTTAGTCCACCACATTAAACTTCTCTTGAGTTATTTGTATAGATTTTATTTATCAGTATTATTTCAGAGACAACACTGGCTTTAAATAACTAACTTACAGGTGTTTATTACAAAATCAGTATGCATAGCTAATCAATATATAGCAGGTTTAGCATTTAAAAAAAGTATGTTTTAAAAATATTTTTGAGCATGTTACTTTGAGTCTCTGTCTATAGTGCCGATGTAGATATATATATCTATTGGTGAAAAGGTGGAATCCTTAAAAACAGAATGTGACAGTTTTATCTCATTTTAGAATTTCAGAATTTTTTGTGCACTCATAGTTGTCAAAACAGCGCTTGGGTGTGGGTAAAAACAAACAAAAAAATCTACAAAACAAGGAAACAAAACAAACAAGCAAACAAACAAAAAATCCCAGCAATACTGAAAGAAAGTGGGTGGGCAGGAATATTTTTTTAAAAGACACAAGTATAAATTAAATGGGTTACCTTTATGTCCAGCTCTGTAAATAAGAAATCTAGTTAATGGTGACTTTCAATCTATAACTTTATTTTACATAGGCACAAGGGGCATTAGGAGATAAGGTAAGATGTGAGTTTAATTGTTAAGATTCTGCTCAGCTATTCCACCTCTTCACAGTGATTTGCACTGTTTAGCATTCTTGTACATTAGGTAGTATATTTAATGTTTCCAATTTCAATCCAATTTATGTATGTTTGGCTGCAGACCAGAGCTGTGGGTACACAGTATGGAATTGTCATAAATCTGCCTATGCTGAATACAAGTGCTATATCGCTACCGTCAATAGCATGCTTGCATGAACATTTCAGAATGCTTGTGGAGCAATATTGCCTATTCCCAGCAAATCTCTTAGGGACTAAATTAATGTATCTCATATTGTATTGATTGTAGCCAATAAGTGCCTAAATGATTTGATGCGAGGCAGAGGGATTATGAAGGGAAGAGGGAAGAGGCAGCTTGAAAGAAATATGCGGTTTAATTACGGGATGAATTTCGCCAATCTACCTCCCCCTAGGAGTTTAACAAATAGGCCTAAGTGCACTTAGCTGTTCTTGACATCTGTTGAAATGATATCTGCCCATGATGAGGGAATCATGGGAATTGGTCTAAGGGTTTTGTCAGGATCAGTGAGCCACAGGAAACCTCTTTCCTGTCTGCAAAATTAGAAGAAAGAAAAGGGTCCATTAGCAGTTTTAGGTTGAGCTACAATTATTACAGTTTTCTGTAATAGAATTCCTCTATCTGATTTAATGAAACTGGCTATGACTTGGTACATTGTTATCCCTCGCCACCCCAGCCCCCAAAATACAAACACAGGTTTCAGTCCAAAACTGTACTCACGGTAGACTGTTGATGAAAGCTTTATGTATGTACCGGTAGTTTGAAAGAAGTATCCAAGTTTATATTTTTTTATCACCCATTACAAAATGTTGTGAAACTTGGAATCTCTTAGGTAAACAGAAGATATAATAAAACCCGGAGCTTCAACGTAAATTCAATGTAAAGACCAGCATTGTGAAGACTGATGTTGCATATTTCCTCATTTTGATTATACCTATAATTCAGAAGAAAGTACAGATCACTTAATCTTGTTGCATTTTATAGTATTTACCTCTGCAAAAGAGAGCCTGGTAAATATCTTTAGAGTCCTAAAACATATAAACTCCTCTGTCTTATATGAAATGTTTTGCAATGGTTGCAGCATTTGTGTATTATTTGGTGCATTACATGTTAGCCATTTCCTTTGGAAGAAGTCATAAGTCTGTATTTTAGGAGGCAGAATCACAAGATAAGTATGTATATCTCATTTTCCAAAGCTGCATTGCTATCATTCCCTTTGTGTGCATTTTGACTATTCAGAAACAAAAAATACACACAAAACTTAGGTTTCTACATTTGTTTTAAATAGCTCCTATTTATAAGCCCACATCAATGGTTCTTTTTCAATTTATTTTCACAGAAAATTTGACAAACCTACTTTTACAATATAATGCAAATGAGAGTGTATTGTCAGTATAAAGTGTTATGGAGAAACCAATTAAAAATAAGTTTATTAATTTGGTTTACAAGTGCTGTTGTGGATTACACATCAGGCTGATTCAGTCTGTGCTGTTCTGTTTCACTGGAAATGACTTGTTTCATATTGTTTTCTCAAAGTCTGCAGTAATATTAAATGCCCAAGCATTTGACTGAAGACAATAGATTGTTCCAACAATGCTCACTCGGCATTTAGTGTTTCTATGTATTCTGTCATAGTATGTTCCAGCCACACAAACATGCACAGTTCATGGAGAGGACATACACACAAAATTAATATTTTATGAAATTAGAAAGAGGGGGATATGCCAAGTATTACTGTATGCATTTCAAACATGCAGCTACTCTTATTGTTCCTGATGGCTGCAACTAGTTATTGAGCACTGTGGAAAACCTAGTCATTAGTGAAATATCTATTTTAAAGGGCTCTCCAAAAATCAAACCCATTTACTTCATTGATTTGCCGTGTTGTAACCACGTTGATCCCAGGATATAAGAAAACATGGGTGGGTCTGTTGGTGAAAAAGATGAAATTTCCAGCTTTCCACAGAGCTAAGAGCATTTCAAACATGTAACACTTTGCATATGCTGCACCTTAAATTATAATAAATAATGAAATAGTGGAGGAAAGAACAGGATTCTATTTGGAAATGTAACTAGAACAGGCAGACTTTGCAAAGAATGGAAAGAAAATACCTAAGCCATCTCATTTTGGCATAACTATTGTCTGTCAAATAATTTATAATGAAAGTGTAAACTTATGAAAACAGCTGATACATGCTTGAAAATCTGAAATGAGGAATGTCTAGGAGTTCCAGTGAAAGCTTAGCAGTTAAAATGGAGAGTTTGTTTCTAGCAGGGATATTTTCCCCAGCAATAAACTTTAAGTTAATGTTAACAATTTCATTTTGAATCTTTCCATTGCTAAACTTTGGATTGCTTTCCAATTTTCTGCAGAGCTTAATGTGTATGCAAATTAAAGAGAATAAAATTGAGATACAAAAGTTAGATTGTACTTTACAAACATGCCTCAATTATTACTTAATTTTTAGGGGGCATGCTCTTTGCTCAATTTCCTGAAATTAAAGAGAACGCAATTTTTGGTTAATGATTATTTCAAATCTTTTTGCAAAATGATTTAATTGGATGTTAAGCTGTTTTTCCTTACACTTCCAAATGCTGCCGTTTTGCTATAGCTTTTATGTAATGTAAATAAATTCACAATGGTTATATTTTTTTCACTTTTACTTGCATGAGTTATGTACCATAATATGTCTTCTAACAGATTAGTTATCCAGATGTCTATTAATCTAAGCTAAGTTTTCAAAGTTGGCTGCCTAAAGTTAGAACTCTGAATTATTAATTAGGTGCCTAAATATACTTGCCTGTTTTTTTCCAACGGGTGGGGCTGTGAGCAGCCAGCCCTCAGCACCACACAGACTGGCTGTGTCTACATTGGCACCCTTTTTCGAAAAAGGGATGCTAATGAGACCAGTCGCAATTGCAAATCCGCGGGGATTTAAATATCCCCCGCGGTATTTGCATTACATAACTGCCGCTTTTTCCGGCTCGGGGCTTTGCCGGAAAAAGCGCCAGTCTAAACGAGGATCTTGCGGAAAATAAACCCTTTTCCGCAAGATCTCTTATAGGAATACTTGCAAGTAGGAGTAAGAGATCTTGCGGAAAAGGGTTTATTTTCCGCAAGATCCCCGTCTAGACTGGCGCTTTTTCCGCAAAGCCCCGAGCCGAAAAAGCGGCAGTTATGGGGATATTTAAATCCCCCACGGATTTGCAATTGCGACTGGTCTCATTAGCATCCCTTTCTCGAAAAAGGGTGCCAATGTAGACACAGCCACTGTGCTGTGCTGGCTGTCCCACTCCCCATGCAGTTCTCAGAGCTGCCCAGTGTGCTGAGTGTAGGCATGTCATAAGTGTCCCAATGCTGTGATTTCTCCATGGAATGCAGAAGGTGGTAGTGGGGCAAACTTGTAGTGCAACTCACTTAACGTCTTATGCTTCAGTTCCTCTCCATAAACTAAAGAACAGCATCTAGGAATTATAACAGATGACAAATGGAATATGAGCCATGTGAGACAGTTGTAAAAAAGGCTAATTTTCAAGAGGAGGGAGGAATATTAACAAGAATGTTATATACCTCAGAGGAGTAGCCGTGTTAGTCTGCAACTTTTCGAAACAACAAATGATCCTGTGGCACTTTAGAGACAAACCAAACTTATATAGAATCCTGAGCTTTCATGGGCAAAACCCTCTTCATCAGATGAACTGGAGTGGAAATAACAGAAACCAAGATTTATATCAGCAGAAGAAGTAACTGTCAATTGTAGGACCCATGTTAATGAGACTAATTAAGTGGTCTGAAGTGAGCAGTTTTTCTCCAGGTCCACTGAGATTAGTAGGAAATGTAATGCGATTAATCTGCATCAAGGAAGATTTGGGTTAGACTTTGGGAAGAACATTCTAACTGGAAGGATAATCAAATGCTGGAATAGGCTTCCAAAGAAGGTTATGGAATACCTGTTATTGAAGTTTTTTTTTTAAGAACAGGTTAGACAAACACTTAGCAAAGATGTTCTAGGTATACTTGGTCTTGTTTCAATATGATGGAATGACCTAGATCAGTGCCTCTGAACCTTTCCAGATTATTGTATCCCTTTTCAGTGTATAATTTGTCTTGAATTCCCCCCAAATTTCACCTCACTTGAAAACTACTTAATTACAAAATCAGACATGAAAACACAAAAGTGTCACAGAATGATATTACTAAAAATTGTTTACTTTCTCATTGTTACCATGTAATACTAAAATAAATGAATTGGAATATAAATATTGTGCTTGTATTTCAGTGTATTGTTCAGACCTTTTAATGTGGTCCTCCAGCTCCTACCCATGACTGAAGCTGGGGTTTGCATGTTCTGCATGGTTCCCTGGAGCAGAAGTATGTCCCTCCTCCAGCTCCTACTTATACATTGTGCCTGCCCAAGCACTGGCTCTGCAGCTCCCATTGGCTGGGAACTGTGTCCAATGGGAGCTGTGGGGATGGTGCATGCGGACAGACTAGCACAGTCACCTGTCTGTGCTGCCATGTAACTCCTCCCGTGAACACCTCAGTTCCATCCTAGAGCACACTCCTGTATCCCAAACCCTTTATCCCTGGCTCCAACCCAGAACCCACACCCTCAGCCAGAGCCCTCATCCCCTCCCACACCCTAGTCCCCAGTTTTGTGAACAGTCATGGCCATGCAATTTCCATATCAAGATGTGGCCCTCAGTGCAAAAAGTTTGTCCACCCCTAGTTTAGTATATACAGCAGTATAAACAAGTCATCTGTATGGGTATGTCTAAAATACACCCCTCTTTCGAAAGAGGGATGTAAATAGACAGATCAAAATTGCAAATGAAGCCAGGATTTGAATTTCCCATGCTTCATTTGCATAATGGCGGCCGTGCATTCTTTCAAAAAAGGGCTTTTCGAAAGTAAAACCGCCATCTATATGGGGTTCTTTCGAAAAAAAACCCAACCCTTTTTCAAAAGATCCTGTACTCCTCATTTTTTGAGTGAACAAAAGGATCTTTTGAAAACGTTTTTTTTTTTAAAGAACCCCGTCTAGACGGCGGTTTTATTTTCGAAAAGCCCTTTTTCGAAAGAACGTGCAGCCGCCATTATGCAAATGAAGAGCAGGAAATTCAAATCCTGGCTTCATTTGCAATTTCGATCTGTCTAATTTACATCCCTCTTTCGAAAGAGGGGTGTAGTTTAGACATACCCTATGAATGTTAGTTTGTACTGACTTAGGTAGTCCTGTTTATGTAGCTTGTTATAGAACCAGGCAAATATCTGTATGAGTTGATGTACCCCTTGGAAGACTTCTGTAGTTCCCCAAGGGGGACACATACCCCTAGCTGAGAATCACTGAACTTGATGACACCTTCAGGTCGCTCACAGCCCCATATTTCTATGTCACACTGTCAGAGTTGAGTCTGTAGAGGCTGCAGACAAATGTCAGTTATTTTCATTATTATTTGTATTTTGTCCAAATTTCAACTTATGTTGATTTGAACCTTAAGAATACCCTTCTTTTGATACTTGTGTTGTTGCTAATATATGGCACATTGTAGTACAAATTAATGGAATTGGAATGGTAATACTGCATTAACAATAGCCTCACCTCTTTCTCTCAGAAATATTTTTACAGCAGATATCAAAGACCATTTAGATGATACAAGAAAATACAACCTTCCTAGCATTACAAGTTTTCAAATGTAATTTGGCACTCTGTGGCAAAGTGAGGAAAGACATTTTTTTAAAAAAATTCTCCTCAAAAAATGATTCTGTCTTCTCAAAGAACAACTCACTTGCCCAAATTCCTAAGTTTATGGACTATGACACATGGTCTAATAGAAAAACAAAATCACATAAGTACCAGTCTCACCTGAGAATGAGATGTTTGAAAACATAAATGGCATGTGCTTATGGAAAGGGCAGTGGAAAAGCAGGAGTGTGCAAACAAACAAAAAATCATTATTTTTCCAAAACTGTGTTTCAGCATTTCATTCTGTGCTAGATTTTAAAAAGGCCTATTCTTTTCTAGTATGAAGAAAGGCTTACTCTCTGTCAGCTCCTGTCATGCTTAGGAACAAAAAGTAACTTTTTCAGAAATTGTAAGAATTAACAGTTTAAACTGCAAAAGTCTGCAATCCTAACCCAAACCTCTGCACACTTTCAGTTCCTTGGCAGTACTTTGTTCTGTAGCTGTGTTGATGGCCAGTAGTAAGTACTTGATGAAAGTACTGAGATTCCCCCACTCCCACCCACCAAATCTGGATGATTAAAGGTATGCATCTCTACTCAAAGTAAGCTCCCTACATAGGAGACCTAATTTGAAAGATGCTGAGCACCTGCCATTCCTGTTGATTGCAGGCACTCAGCACCTAAGGAAAATAGGCCTTTTTTAATATGTCCCTGTGTATGGATTTAGGCAAGTTGACTCAGTCACCAATACTTGAAAATGTTGGCCAAAGTGCATTTGAGTAAGATTGTCCCTCTCTCAAAGTGAACTTAGTGCAATAAAAGATAATACCTCACCCCCTTGTTTTTCTAATATCCTGTGATACACATGGCTACTTCACCATTGCATATTCCATATTTCCTTTAATTTCTCACTTAAATCTGTGTCCTGTTGTTCCAGAAGAAAAAATTATACTAAACCACTGAGTCATTGCTCTTTTGATGTTAGGCAGTATGTCTGATTAAGTGGTGTGTGGAGGGGTTAATTTGTGAAAAACAGTGTTCTTTTAATGATGTTGTCTTGTTTGAATTCTCAAACAGGAGCTCTGAATAAATGTGTAGCTTTGGAATGTAAAACTCAGTTAGGAGGCTAACAATTACGGAGACAACCAACTGTGTGATTTAAAAATATTTCTTATTTTCTTTTTATTGTTACTTTTGTAATTCATAAAGACTGGACGATTAAGTGGCTAGCTAAGAGCAGTAGTATCTAAAAATGAGACTGTGTAACTGGAATGACAAATCCTTAGGCACAGCTATAAAACATACAGATCAGTAACACACAGCCATAAGAATATATTGACTGTGGCCCAAACTCATCAGAAGATTGATCAATCCAGCTGACTTGCATTAATTGTGAAATAGAAAGAACGATGCGATCAATGATAGGCATGAAAGTGCAGCGGTAATGATGCCACATCTAGCTAATCCAATAATGGGGAACCTGATGTATAGCATATTGGAATTCCACTGTTCAGGCCCTGTCACAATAAAGTATATCCTGCAATTATGGGAAAAAATTGAGCAGGCAGCAGTTGAGCCAGCCTAATCAGCCAATGCCACAGTAGTTCTACTGATTAAACACTAAATTAAGTGGCACTCCAGCTCTGTACCTTGTCTGAATTGGGGGGAAAAATGCTTGAGTTAATGTGAAAAGTTTGTATTTTAATCAAAGTAAACTCTGAATATTAAAATTTGCATGAGTTCATCTTGTTAACTGTGAACATTTTAAACAATTTATAAATTGATCTCCCGCTGTTAGCTACAAAGAAAAAGGACCCAATGTTGAACCAAGAGGCGTGAGTATCCCATGCTTTAAAAAAAAATCAATTACACTCGATACAAACTCAAAGAGCAGTTTGAAAAAAAAAAAAAAAAAAGAATTTGAACAGGCCCCTAGAGAATTTAAATTTAGTTAACTTCTTAAATGTTTGCCTGAGGGTACTGACTTTTCTCTATGCTGAGCCTTTACAAGTTGGTTGGCGGAAGAGGAGTGTATTAGGCAATGGGTGAAGTAGTGGACAACAACTACTACAGAGCTACAGTTGGAGTCCATTGAATATCTAAAACAGTGATCAATTAACTCTTCAAAACTCTCCAAAAACACTATAGGGCTGTTTTCTCGCACTAATAAGAACTAAAATGTTAAACGTATAAGTGCTGCCAATCCTAATTTATAAGGATTTTCTTCTACTATGATTTTAAATGTATTTACCTTTGCTCAGCTTTTTTCCATTTTGACTAGATCAGTGGTGCCTTGTGCCTCAGCAGGAATCTAAGTTCCCTGTAAGCCGTTGTGCTGAGGAGGCTTTTCATTTACATTCTGCTATGGAGGGCAAGGGGTGCAGCAGTGGAAGCAAGAGCCAGCTGGCTTCGCAGCACTTCTTAGCAACAGCTCGCAGATCAAACCATAAAGCAGGCATGGCGAGATACAGATAGGCCGTCCATTACTCGTGAGCTAGTAAACTTCCTTGCTGTGTAGGGAACAACGCACCAAGCAATGCGCTGTGGGTGGGGCGCCACAGCTAAAACCATGTCCGGAGAGCCTGGTATTGTGAGTTATTCCGAGCTGGCTGGAGATGCAAGGGAAGCACAGTTATGGAGCCAGACTGGCTGCAGTGTTAGTAAACACAGGGGTGTGATGCAGGACCCAGCCATGTCATGTGTCCAGAACCAGGAGCAAACACTGCAAGTCTGAGCTCAGAGTCTTGTAGCTGAACATGTGTTCAGCAGGACATTGACCAGCCCTGGGTAACCAGGGAGTGGCTCTTGGTGGCACGTTCTGGGAAGCTTCCAGGGAATGAGGTTGTTCCTAACTGGGGATAGTGCCTCCCTCGGAGCACGTTCTTGCATGTCCATGTGTGAGCAGCCATCCAGAGTTGAGAGAGGTTTGCATGTTCTTCTGCAAGGCCTGTTGGTGCACGTGGAGGGAATGCTGCTCTGCTCCTGGAAATGGTATTTTCTTGCTTTTGCTAATGGCTCCTGTCTGGGCAGGGACCTGGTGTTTACGTTTCAGTTCATCTGAACTCTGAGTGTCCCTGGAATGACTCATTAACTTAAGTAATTAACTCTTAATTTATGAAAGGACAGACAATGGCATTACCAACAGGTAGGGTGAAACAGGAGAGTTGGGGCTTAAATACCTATTGCCCTGAACCCTCCATTTCAAGACTGTAAAGAGTTGGCTGGGCAAAGCTGTTTTTTGGCTTCTCTAGTGTCTTAATTTGCTCCCATCTGGACTGCAGGCTGCAAGAGCCAGATTCTATGTCTTAGCACAGCAGCCCTGGTTAGGCTGCGACATAGGACTCTCTCCTGGGCTGGGGCAGGCTTTATGGGGTGGTGCCAAAATTTCAGGTGGGTTAAGGCTGCTTTTGAATACTAGAACAAAAGGCCTAGCTCATGACATTTGCATGATTACATTTCAAACAAAGTTTACATAGGTGTTAATGGCTTAAGATAAGAAAGGAAAGGATTCTTTTAACAGAATTTTTTTTTGTGTTGTAGATGTCTGCCAATTCTGAGCAGGATGATTTTTTTAAAAAATCCTGTGTCACTAGTTAATACATGGTAAATTGTTAAAAATGGAAGAACTGTACCATGGATCCTGTATAATTTGTTTGGCCTTTCAGTAACATGTGACCTCTTAAAATTAACTACCATAATAAATATGCAAATAAAATGTTACTGGTCCACCAAAAGTTTGTGAATGGGTTTGCCGGTCCGTGATATAAAAAAGTTAGGAACCGCTGGGCTAGATAACATTTGGGATGTTTTGTATTTAAGACACAGCTTTGATTGAAGGACACTGAAGATCCGTGCCGTCCTAGAAGGGTCACTAGAGAATGAACGCCTCCATCTGTTATGATGGGAAAGCTTGTTGCCTTGGTGAGCCTGGCTGCTTAGGCAGGTGCAGGGAGGTGATGGAGATCATGACTCAGCCTCCTCCTTAACCTTTCTCACTCCCCTTTTGGAATCTTGCTGAGGAGAGAGGAGCAAGCTCCCCAGGGTACAGAAAGCACAGGGACTGTGTGGCTTTTGTGTGACACATTCTGTAGCCACAAACTTCCCTGCATTCCCCAGCACAGACATTCATACAATCTGGTCCTAAGGGCATGAGCCCAGCATGGATAATTACACTTTGCCTTCCAGAATTTCACGCTGTAATTTCAATGTCGGCGCAGCTAACCAGAGTTAAAAGCCAAGTTGCCATGTTTGTTACTGCTGGTTTAACCCAAGATAGCTAACACAGGTTAGCTAATCCATATTAAGAACAAATCTTTTTTTTTTTTTTTTTTTTTTTTTTGGTACTGTAGACATCCACTTAGCGATTGTCACAGCTGGTAGGCCTGGTCAGCAGAGGTCTTGTAGGCTGCTGAAAGGTGGGGCCAATGGTTGTTTGTTTTAAATAGACTGAGCAGAAAAAAAAAACATGCCAAGTTTCTATCTGCACTAGGAAGGAACTTGTCAATTCCCCTATTTCCTTATACAGGAGGACTATACTAATGCCCAAACTATAAGCACAGGGCCAAATAATGGTGTGGGCTATGTCTCATGGAGAGCATCATAAGAAGGGATTCAGAGTCTGCAGAGCCTCTCTCCATGCCGGTGGCAGAAGTCAATGCTCCACACCACAGCACGTCTGACAGTGCAAACACGATTATGACCCTGGGAGGCCTGACACAGTTTGCTTACTCCCCCAGAGCAGCCAGTTATTTGGAGGGAAACTGAGAGCCCACTGGGAAAAATGTCCTGTGTTGGCTTTGGTCTCATTTCCCTTAGATTAACATAGGTCATTCTTTGATTGCTGTTTCCATTTGGCTGCAAGATGTTGGAACTGGAACATGACAGCACGAGGCCTGGCTTAAAGGGGCAACAGTCCAATTACATGCCTGGTATCCGCAGATTTGCTAGTACAATTTGATTTCTTAGTTAACAAACAGTAGTTTCTACTGGCATAGATATATTGCCATCCTTAGAATTCTCTTGTATTTATATAGAGAATGTGTACGTTTGGCACTGTCAACAACAAAAAAGGAACAAGTTCGGGGAGGAAGCATAGGCTGTCTGAATGTGGCTCCGTTTCAAGCCATTGCAGCAAGCATGGATTGTTGGCCTCTTTTTGGAGACCATGAAAATACTTTTTGGAGAAACACAGCCCCACTGAAAGCAAGCATAAGGTGGGTGATATCAGAAGAGTTACATGAGAAATTAAAAGCATCAGAGGGGTAGCTGAGTTAGTCTGTAATAGAAAACCTTAAAAAACAACAAATAGTCTAGTAGCACCTTAAAGACTAACAAAACATGTAGATGGTATCATGAGGTTTTAGGGGCATAACCCGATTCTTCAGAAGAGAAATTAAATAGGTCCCATCACACTGTCAGATTGTATGGGCTGTCAAAAAGCAGGGCAGAAACCCTGAACTGGTTGTGTGCTCTATAACTAGATTTCACAAACACAGTAACAAGTGTGAACTCTTTAAGCACCATACCAGTCTTACCAGATGGTCCCCTTGAGCTGTCTCTAAGCAAGCTGGACCATGTGATAGGTGGTTACCTTACACCAAAAAGCACAAAAAAGGACCAGTTGGTTACCCCAGGTCAGTTGCACTCAGATCGCAAACCAAAGACAACACCTATAATTACTCCTGTAATAAACTAACTAAATACGTATTAACTAGATTTACCCGACGTTGCTTAAGTCCTTCAGGGCAGGGGGCTGAGGGTGTAGGGGGTGCAGGAGTCAGGGCTGGCACTGGAATGTGGCAGGTCAGGGAAGGAGGCAAGGGTCTGAGGGTGCAGGAGTCAGTGTTGGGGGAGAAGAGGGGCTCAGGGCAGGGGCTTGGGAGGTGTGGGGTAGCTCCAGGAAGGGGGCTCAGGGCAGGGGGATGGGAGCAGCCGGTGGCCCAGTGAATCAGAGACCATGCAGCCTGGCTACCAGCAGCTGCGCTGGGCCAGGCCAGGGTGGTAGGGTCATGTTTGTTTGCTGCCCCCTGTGGTAATCCTAGAGTATAACTATCTTGACTATCACAACCCTCCTTTTCTCTTTGATGAGATACAATCGCATTCCAGAAACATCCCATTGCCCTGACACAACCAAACCCTGACCTTGCTTTAAGTTATGATAAGAGGAAGCTGCATGCTGAATTTGGTGTTCCTAGCTCTTACCATTTAGGAGTTTTTGAACAAACAGACTCACGTGTGGGCAGACAGACAGACAAACAGACGCACAAATTCTCTCACATATACAGTACACCAAGAAAAGTAAAGAATTATTTATAGTGTTTAAAGCAGATAAACATATACACACAAATGCATTAGTCTTAGATTTAAACAGGTTATATATGTGTCTATAATAAACCATTCTATAGGTTCCTTAGGGCTGGTGCAGGCCAAGCAGCATGAAGGTCTCTTGTTTATGTTTAGGAATCTTTGCCCCTCAGAGTTCAGATAGCATAAAGACACCTGGTTTCTCCTTGTCAGGGATTTGTATTCCCTTCCTCCCAGAATTCAGACTGATGGGATCAGTTCATGTGCAGTACTCCCATTCCAGGAAGGAATGAGACATGCAGTCAACAGGGCCCTTCTCCTTATATGTCACACCAGTGGTCTCCCCCCTTTTTCCACTGAAGATCACTTTTTGAATGTAAGAGCAACCCAGGATCTCCCCTTTCCCTTCCCTGAGGCCCAACCCCTTCCCCAAACCTAGCCTATTCCACTACCCTCCCTGGATTGCTCTCCCCCACCCTCACTCGCTTTCATCTGGCTGGGGCAGAGGTCTGGGATGCAGAATGAGTTGAGGGTTGCAGGAAGGGAGTTTGGGTGTAGGAGGAGGCTTGAGGACAAAGTTTTGGGGTGCAGGTGTGAATTGCACAAGCTCTGGCAGGAATTTTGCCCCAGCCTAGAGCCTTCTACTGCACCCAAACTCTCTCTCACTCTCTTGGAGCTTCCGCCCTTCACTCCCTTCTGCATCCCAACACTCATGGTGCAGGAGGGGGCTCCAGGCTGGGGCAGCATGTTGGGTGTAGGAAGGGGGTGAAGACTGTGGGCTCTGGGAGGGAGTTTGGGTGTTGGCTCAGGCTAGCATAGGGACAAGTAGTGCAGGCTGCAGCTGAAAAGCACTGACTACAGGCAGCCCCATGCTGCCCGTGGAAACCCTGGCTTGCTGAGTTGAGGCACCCTCTGTGTGTGGCCTCTGGAATGGGTGGAAGGGAAAGTAGTCTCCATGTGCTGCACTGCTGCCAAGCACCTGCAAGTGCCACCCGCAGCCAATGAAAGCTGCTTTGACAGTGCTGGAGGCAGAGCACCACAGAATGCTGAACCCCACCCTCCTACGGTATGTCTAGACTACATGGCTCCGTCGACGGAGCCAAGTAAACTAGTTTACCCGGCATAGTCAAAGCAGCAGGAATTTAAATAATCCCCGCTTCATTAAAATAAACATGGCGCCGCGCTGTGCCGATGATCAGCTGATCCGGCACAGCGCGGCAATCTGAACATGGATCTGTCAGCTGGGAAGCCTTTGCCAAGCCAATCCCTTATGCCTCGTGAAACGAGGTTTACAGGATCGGTCGGCAAAGGCTTCCCCAGCGGACAGATCCGCGTCTAGATTGCTGCACTGTTCCGGATCAGCTGATCGTCGGCACAGCACGGTGGCCATGTTTATTTTAATGAAGTGGGGATTATTTAAATCCCTGCTTCTTTGACTATGCCAGGTAAACTAGTTTACATGGCTCCGTCGACGGAGCCATGTAGTCTAGACATACCCCATGGGGCTGCAGAGGCTGCTTCTGGGAGCAG
Organism: Rafetus swinhoei; assembly: GCA_019425775.1. Classification (NCBI taxonomy): domain Eukaryota; kingdom Metazoa; phylum Chordata; order Testudines; family Trionychidae; genus Rafetus; species Rafetus swinhoei. The sequence goes on along the minus strand of CM033443.1, from coordinate 33,539,661 downwards.
CAGAGGGCCGGGCAGCAGAGACAGCTTAGCTGAGGATCGCAATGGTCTGGCAGCGACTCATGGTTGACGGTTTGCTGACCACTGTGCTACATGATGCCTCATTTACCTTCAGTGAGCCATCTTGTGTACAAGACAAGCATTTTACTATAATTAATGCTGTTTCTCCTGTTTGAGTTACACAGTTTTATAGAGGTTTACAATGCAAACACTCCATGTAACTTTATACCCTGCGATTGAGTTATTAGATATGCAGCTTCCAACAAGTATTCCACAAAGTCTAAACACAGAATATACTCTTGTAACATGAATTTCTGTTATCTGCAGACACCTACAGGTAAGCCAGACTGCTTTCCAGCTGTGTATTTCTCAGTGTTCAGTGTAGGCTAGGGCATCAACATGAGCCAGTATCTGGCCTGCTAGTATCATAGGCCTAGTTTATGTTTAAATCTAAATTTCCTCTTCTAGCAATCTTATGGCAAGATTCTTCCTTCATTTAAGCCAGTTTTAAATTAAAGGTTAAACTTAAAAAACAACAAGTAGTATGGTAGCACTTTAAAGACTAACAAAACATGTAGATGGTATCATGAGCTTTCATGGGCTGTCATGATACCATCTCTATGTTTTGTTAGTCTTTAAAGTGCTACCATACTACTTGTTGTTTTTTAAGTTTATCTTGTGCAGACTAATACGGCTACCCCTCTGAAGCTTTTAAACTAAAGGAATTTCTTTGACTTATTAATTGAGTTATTCATGATTTGCACTGTGGTTCTGAGAACAAAATCTGCCCATTATTCTTTAAATGTATTTTGGTGTGTGTTCTTATTTTGTATGCCGTTAAAATATTTGGTGATACAGCCTTCTGAACAAAAGCCAAATAAATGGTGGTAGAAAATGCCACTGCCAATGCCACTGCTGAGAGTTGCACTGAAGTCCTATCATTTTTGAAGGGTTTTGCTTCAGTGGAAGCATTATGTTACTGGACATCATGTGTGACACTTCTATTGACACTGTATCATATCTGTGTGGTCCTTTCTTATGAAAGAGTTAAGTTATAACTTTCTGCCAAAGTCATTTTCAGTGATATGAAAATAAAATATTCAACTATAATATCTATGATATGGATCAAAAGGCAGCAATCTATATAGGGAATCTAGACAAATTTAGCTTTTAATAATTATCTTTTTGTTAGCTGATGTGCTCAAAGTCAGGAAATGATGAGAAAAACAATTTTGTCAATTGAGTCAACTGTACTTACTCTTTTCTATTTAGGGGAAATAGGAATAGAGTGACCAAGCTGCTTCACTTTTAAAAATCCACGTTATAAACTGAAAATAGGCTTTAGGATGGAAACCTTTGTTACTCCATTGTGAACCTGATGGTACAATAACTCTGTAGACATTTTTAAATACTCTTCTAAATGAGATGTACTTGAAGGCCAGAATATTAATTTACATTTTGATTTGTGATTACATTAAGTATTAAAACTTAACTGCATATCTCCTTCTCATAAAGGAAAAAAGACAGAATTCAAGTTATACAGTGTTAAATAATTGTTGTGGAACAAACCCTCCCCTTCTCCAAGTCTTTGTTCCTTTCTTTTGTCTCTTGGGAATTTTATTAAGTTGAATACAATTTTCATGAATTATGTTCCAGCAGTAAATAAGACCTAGTGGATTTTAATTCTTTCTGGGACAATTAATTTCAAGCCAACCTGAGTAAAGGAAAGCACAGAGCACTGTGTTTTTTATAATTGCTGGAAAGCTGTGCATGCAGTATTAGAATAGAAATATTGGGTTTCCTTTTAAGTTTTGACTAGTCCCAATAGACCGACGAGCTGCTATGAATAATTCTGTGAACTTTTAGTGAAAGAGTTCAGATCTTATTTTTTCTGTAATAGATCACAGTATATATTTGAGGCATAAAGTCAAAACACCTCACACATTAAGGCAAATGTTCTTGCAATGCAGGCATTTCCTGTCAAGATACTGAAGTAATCACAGACAACCTAAAGACATCAACAGAAAGCAATGAGCTGAGTATGATAAATGTTTTCTTGTGCATTTTCTTTCTAGAGCAAGCTGTAAGATACTTCCCCTCATATGTAAAATTAACAATCCAATAACCACATGCTGCAAAAATGTAGGTGCATATTAACTTTACATGGTAGCCCCACTAAATAAAACTTAGCTTATATATAAGTATTTGCAGTGTCATAACTTACAACTGCCTTTATTTGTAAAGCAATGTTTCAAGTATCCCCCAAAAACTTGAGCGATGTTAATGTTGCTTTTTTATCTACTTGTTGGAAATCTAATCCCAATATTTCTTTAATGGTTTTCTGACTGCATTTTAAAACATTTTTGAACATGGCTAAAAACTTAATATGTGGAAGAATGGGACTGCAGAGATTTAATACTGGGCTTAGCATCTGGTTCTCCCTGAAGATCAACAAGTAACATGATAGTTCCATAATTAGCAGTTAACAATAATACTTCAGGTGGGACAATATCTGCCTTATAGGCAGAAGCTCGGTGTTAGGGAGATTTGACTTTTAAAATAAAACGTGAAACAAAGTACAGAATGCACGAATAATCCTGGAATGAAGTGCATACAATTTCAAGGATTTGAAAGTTACATGTCAACATTTTCCTCTTGAGAAAAGGAGAGGCTCTTTCTCATGTCGTGAAGTATTGTAAACCAGTGGTTTTCAACCAGGGCGTACACAGGTCTTCCAGGGGGTACATCAGTTCCTTTAGATATTTATCTGTTTTTACAACAGTTTACATAAAAAGTAGTAGTGAACTCACTCCAAAATTTCATAATAGAGACAATGACATTTTTCATACTGCTCTATATACTATACACTGTGGCTTTGTCTACACTGCTGGCAAAGAGTATGCAAATGAAGCACTAATTAGCACTTTGTCATGCTTCATTTGCATAATTTATTCAAGCCATTTTTGCACAAGGGGTTTTTGTGCAAAAACAAGCAGTGTGGACATTTCCTTTTGCGCAAAAACCTGTTTTTGAGCAAGATCCTTATCCCCTCTTCATGCTGACATACAAACCTCCAAGTCCTGAAGAACATTGAGAGTGGACATGGTTTTGTTAATAACTTGAGCAGGTGAAATTCTCAAAATAATTTTTAATTATGTGATCAAGCTGTGTTTGTCTGATAATCCAAGTAAAATGAGGCTTTAAATCTGGACACTATTCTATGGAGTTGTCAACGGATCCAGAGCTGGTCAAATTTTGACTGAAATTGTAAGCAGACCATTGGCGCATATTCAAACATAGGTCTTGGTACCTTACACTTAGTACACTCTCTTGTATGCTTCTGATTTTCTGTGACTCTGCCTATAACTGTGGTGTTCCTGTTTCTGTGGCTCTAGAGTTCAGTTGAGCCAGTTTAGGGTTTTGGCACCCCTGTGATATGCCATGTTACTGCGGTGCAACGCATCCGTGAGATATCACACTGGGGATCTTCACTGAGAACAGACCGACTGATTTAGTTAGAATTAACACCAGTTACACTTTATTGCTTTGAAACATTCGGGCATAGTCCCCCTGCCTCTTATAAAAATTGCCTTCAGTATCATTGCCACTGCTGAAATGGCTCTGTGGGTGGGGATTTTGAAGTGTCTAAATGGGGTAGCACATAAGTCCCATGAGTTGAACGAGTCCAGTATTGATGCGCAATGGTGTTTATCTTCCTTATATTAATGAGACTAGACTATTTGCTAACCAATTATGATTAAGGAGGTTCCATTTTGATGATGCTGAAATTCAATAAGAACATAAGAATGGCCATACTGGGCCAGACCAAAGGTCCATCCAGCCCAGTATCCTGTCTGCCTACAGTGGCCATGGCCAGATGCCCCAGAAGGAATGAACTGAACAGGTAATGATCAAGCAATTTCTCTCCTGTCATCCATCTCCACCCTCTGACAAACAGAGGCTAGGGACAGCATTCCTTATCTATCCTGGCTAATAGCCATTAATGGACTTAACCTCCATAAATTTATCTAGTTCCCTTTTAAACCCTGTTATAGTCCTAGCCTTCACAGCCTCCCCAGGCAAGGAGTTCCACAGGTTGACTGTGCGCTGTGTGAAGAACTTCTTTTATTTATTTTAAACCTGCTGCCCATTAATTTAATTTGGCGGCCCCTAGTTCTTACATTATGGAAACAAGTAAATAACTTTTCCTTATTCACTTTCTCCACACCACTCATGATTTTATAGACCTCTATCATATCCCCCCTTAGTCTCCTCTTTTCCAAGCTGAAAAGTCCTCGTCTCTTTAATCTCTCCTCATATGGGACCCATTCCAAATCCCTAATCATTTTAGTTGCCCTTCTCTGAACCTTTTCCAATGCCAGTATATCTTTTTTTTGTTTTGAGATGAGGAGACTCGGTATTCAAGATGTGGGCATACCATGGATTTATATGAGGGCAACAAGATATTCTCCATCTTATTAAAATACATATTTAGGATGTGGTGGGCAATAAGGCTTACAAACCCATACTGAATGAAGGGAGGAGAAGGAGGAGAGTGCCGGTGAGCAGGAAGGGATCAGGCTGCCCACATCTCCCGTTAGCTGCTGGAACTGTCAGTTGTGGAGCCATGAACCCACAGCTGTAACCAGTAAAGAAATCAAACCTAGCTATCCAGGAGGGAGAACAGAATGGAAAAGGAAGACAAAAGGGCCTGCCATAGTGTAGAGGCATAATTCCCATAGCAGGTTGTCTCTAAGATACGGACAAGGAGACAGAAGACTGTAAACCCTGTAGTTTAAGAGCTAATTTAGGTGAATTTTTAAGAACTGGTCTAATGGGAGGCAAATTGAAGGGGGCCATTTAAAAGAAAACTGGGATCCCTATGGATACCTCATCAAAAGCAGTTGACAAGTGCAAAAGCCTTTTGGGACTGCAAGGGGTCCTTTCAGGACAAATAATTCATGCCACATTCTATATCAAAGTCACTGTAATTCTTGAAATGGTGTCAGAATTTATATAGTAAATTAAGGAAGCTACTTAATACTCCCAGGTATATTTGACACACAGGAGCCTCCTGATCATGGCATAATTAAGAAGGAAGTAAGTTTGCCTTTCCCTTCTTGCTTTGCTTTAGGGAAAGAACTTGAGATTCACTGGTAAGGAAAACAGACTGCATTATCTACAGGCCCACTGATTGGGGGGGGGGAAGGGACAGTTGCCCTGGGACCCGGCTCAGCCACTGTTGCTGCTCCTGTGGTGGCAGTTGGAGCTCCTAGCCCTTTAAATCACCCCCAGAGTGCTGTGTGCTCCATGAGGCTCTGAGAGCAGGGGGTGGGAGGTCCACACTGCTCTCCGTGCACCATGGAGGGCTGGGTGCCCCTGGACCCACCCCTTGTGCCTAAGGCCAAACCCCTTCTGGGAATGCGGAGTTGTCCCTCACACCTTCCCCCGGGGCCTGCAGAGGTTGTCGGCTGCCCTGATGATCTTACCTTGTTGTGTTTTAAGTTTTAAGTACAGTAGCTGCTATTACAAATCTGTCTAAAATAAATAATAATTGTAAAATGGGCACTGGCTAAAGGAACATGTTGGATCTCTGCAAAGAGAAAGAGGCTGGATACAGGAGGAGCTACTTGGCCAGGTTCATGTCGCGGAGAAACCAGAACATGTGTTGACTTTGGCGACAGATATTGGGAACTCTGTGGAATGGAAAGCAGCCAGTGACTCTGCACTCTGGTGCTTTAATGCAGAGAACATAATTCTGAACCTCCGAGAGGGACTCCATTCAGCCTAGTTAAGTAAAACAGCTATGTCTTGTTATGCTGGCCAAGGCCTTCTGTATTGCTAGAATGGGATCATTTATATCTGGAGTGTGAAAATATGAAATATTCAATAATTTTGTTTTAATAATAATATTCTGGTATAAAAAACCCCCAGTAATTTCAGACAATGCTCTTTGAGAGAAAAAAGAGACCGTGCATATACTCTTTGTATCATTGGTTCAGAACTATTTCCAAAAAAACCGAATATGCACTTCCCTCCCTGGTAAAGGCTTACATTTGTCTTGCTTATTTGTCACAAATGACTATTTCAGCAATGATGGTAAAGCAATTTAAAATGGTGAAGGTTTCATTCCTAATTTTATTTTCTGTTCAAGTTGACCATGTTTCCATTCCAACACTTTGCTAAATTCTAGTTCAGTCCTTTCTGGTTTTAAGTTGTTTGAGCAGAACTCTTCTTGTTTGTTTGTTTCTAAAAACAGATGGTGGCACCACTTTTCTCTCTAAATATAAAAAACAAAACAGCTGTTAAGGTGTAAGCAGAAACTAGACCAGCAGTGCATATCTGCTTTCAACGTTGTAAAGCCTCTCTTGGATTTTTGGAAGGGTAGACACGTAAACTAAATACACAGAGTCTGTTACAAAATGTAACAGAAAAAAAAGTCACAAATTAACCAAATGCTTGGTATAGTGTAGATTTGGCACCCTTCCAAAATTGGCTATATTTAAATCCAGAGCTAACTTAAGTGAAATTTATTGCAGTCTAATAACTGTAAAATATTATGAGGGAATAAAGTCAATCTTGGAATGCAAAACACATATACATAAACAATAAAATATGGTGGAAAATTGCTTACTCAGTAGTCTCAGCTCTAGGAAGCCAGCAAAATTATGTATATGTGCATGTGTGTAATAAAGTATATCTAGACGACTACATATTGTTGTTTTCATGAGGCTGAGGTCAAGGTATGTTGTTGCATCAAGGTCAAAAGAGTGATACACTCTGGCACCTTTCATGGGCAAAGATTTGAGGTTTTATATCTTCAAATGTTATTAGGACCTTTCCCTCACTCGTCTCCTGGTCACAAAAGCTCTACTAAATGCACACGTTTGAAGTATAATGCTTAAGTATAATAAAAAGCTTTAAAAGGGGAGACAATAGAAATTCTGTAATGTCTTTTAAGCCTTTTAATACTGTTCGTTTTAATAAATGAAAGCACCTCCCTAGAATATACAGCATATAATAAGCCAAAAGAATGCTTGTCACACAGCACGCCAAAATGTATCAAGCAACCTGTTACAATTCCACACTGTCATAAGTTTTCACTCCAGTTTGTTTTTCCTTTTTTAGAAGAGAAATAACTGCAGATTGGTTCATTCTCGTGATGTTTCGGGGACTGGAAAGATTTAGAGTTAGACGAGGCAAAGAAAGACAGTTTCCTTTCGAGGAGGGTTTTGATATTACAAAATTCAGTTTTGTTCTGAAGCAAAAACCAAAACCTGTTAATAGGGCTGTCACAGGGTGGTACACTCCCCCCTCTCCCCTGTGGGGGGAGGAATAGTTGAGTCCCTGGAGCTCTTGAAATCATGCCCCAACCCCGCATGTTTAGCAGTTCCTCTCCTATCCTAAACACATGGCCCTTTCATTGGGGCCGTGCAGCCTAACTGCCCAAGTCAGTAATCAACTCCCCCCTCACTGGGGCAGTGCAGCCTAGCAGGCAAAGTCAGTAATAAGTAGGTGCCGACCCCACAGGTTGAGGATTGAGGAGGGGATGGGGGACCCGGGCCCTCCCTACTCCACCGGGTCCCAGCCCAGTGCCCTATTAACAGTGGTGTGGTCCCCTGCTCACTCAGCAAGGAATCCCACCACAACACACTGAGTTCCACAGTTTCAGTTTCCACCCTGGGCTACTTCCTACCATTCCCTGCTGGACTCCTTCGAGGGTCCTCCCTCCAGATCCTCTGGTGTCTCAGTGGCTGGTCTCCAGGTCTGGTCCCTCTGGTGGTTCCCCTGCAGAAGCTCTGGCAGTTCCTCCTTCCTCAGCAGACAGCCCAGACTGAGCCTCTTTCCAGGCCTTTATACCTGGGCTGCAGTCCGAGCATGCCCAGCAGGGCCACAGAGGCGGGACTTCTTCAGCCAGTTTCAGCCTAGCTTCCCCAGTGCAGGCTGGTACACCCCCTCACAAGGGACTCAGATCAAAGACTCCAGACTCCCTAGAGTCCCCAGCTTGTAGACAGTCCTCCTGCTGGGCACCCCTGGAACTGTGGGCCCTGACGGCTCTGGGATCCATGGCTAAGAGGCTGTCTTCCTGGCAGGATTCCCCAGAGCTTCCAGGCTCTTTGCTCTTTGTCAGCCCACCAGAAAGCCAGGTGTGTACCTTAAGTCCCAGGCACTTATCAATGTGTGTCCTTGTAGTCTGGACAGTTCTTCCAATTATGCTGCAGACACAAGGCAAAAAGCTTATCCTGGTCTGTACTGACCTGTATAGCTGCAGCAAGATTTCCTCGGAACAAAGATGGACCTTAAGTAGAAAAAAGACCACAGCATAGCTCCATTTGCTTATGAAATGCATCAGAGTGTTAACAGGCACTATGGGTGTTTGCTGCCCAGGAACGAGACAAATTGTGTGTCTTTTGTTCTCCTGTTTGCTTGTATGCATTTGTGTATAATGGTTACCGCTTCCAAAGGACTATAGCCCTGATTGTCATTCCACTTGTGCCAGGTATGTGTCTGAAGAGCCCATTCTGCATTGGACCTCCCACCTCCTGTGTGGAAAAAGTGCTTAGCAGCCTCTTTAGCATTATTCCCCTTTTCCTAAGTACCCCTGGAAGGCTGCTTCTGGATTCAATCGAGCGATAGTGGGAGAGGAAGTAGGCAGGACTCTGGGAAAACACATTGTCCCTGTGTTCAGTGCATTGGATGTGTCCTCAAAAATGTAATACAGCCTGGGTTGTGTAAGCCACACTCTGGTCAGCTATAACTGAGGAATTGCTGACAGCGTGAGTCGAGTGGAGTGGTGTTACAGTGGTATGTGGGGACTGGGAGCTCACTGGGAGCTAGAGGTTATGCAGAAACACTGCAGCTCGGTGCAATTAATCTTGTTCTCCATTGATCCCTAGGTTTCACTAAGTTTGGATGTCAGTGTCAGTACCTGTGGAGGCAAACCCCAGCGGAACTCTCATCTCTTTGCAGACATTTTCTGTGCCCACGTTTGAACATTTGCTAACTTAGAAAAGGAGATGGCTTAATTCTAGAATTCGCAAGGGTGTTCTTTAATAACGGAGGTGGTGGGTAGAAGATGAATGATTATTAAAACAAAATTATTGAATAGTTCATATTTTCACACTAGTGCCCTTAGCAATCCTTTTTGCAAAGTGACCCAGTGACCTAGAAATGCTTTCTTTGCCAGCTCCATGAGGCAGTTATTCAGTTATACATGTTTTCATTGGTTTTAACCTCTTTTTAGACTGATTTCTTCCACATACATGCACACAGCTTTTTCTTTGTGTGTGTGTGTGTGTGTGTCAACTGTTTGCTGCAATAAAGGAAAAGAAGGAAGGAGGACCAAAAACCTACAAGAGACTGTTTTTAAACAGCCTCCCATCTTAAAAGATTATTCAGAAGACTCCCCAAATTTTGGAACTATAACTCTGCTCTACATTAACTAGAATACAGTCCCCATTAAGCAAATTTTGTGTGTCCTTTGGCTAATCACGTAAGGCAAATTTTGCTGTCTTCACAAGTGTTAGCTACTGATTTGGAAACCTGTTAATTTGAGTATCAGGAATTCTTCTTCCCACAATGTCTGCAAAAACTGCTTGACTATATATTAGGCACTGTACATATCTATGCACACGTGTGTGTATATATTCAGTTATATAATGTAATAATGCTAATTACAACTATCGGACCTCATTGCAGTGTTGTTTTGCATATTTTTCCTGTTCCTCAATGCCTCTAATTTTGTGCTAAAAATATGAAATCTTTCACCTCACTTAAATCCACATGTACTTTGACATAGCCTTATTAAGAAGACATCGTATATGGATGTTATCTTTTAGTGCTGTAGTGTAATAAAATATTACATTTTATTTCTATATATATTTATTACATTCCTCTCCCTAGTCTATCAAAGTTTACCTATAATGTCTATCACAATAGCAGCTGATTTATAAAATATGAGTGCTGTTACTGTGCAGGTACCATACTAAAAACTGTACAAGTAACCTCATGCAACAAAATAGAAAGGATGGGAACTCCTGAAGTGCTCCTTAACTGATCTCAGTAAATGAGATAATTGAGATTTTTACATTAAAATATAAAAATTGATCCTCGTGTTTTAGGCAGTTAGATTAAAAGACTAGAAATGCTTTTACAGCATATAACATTAAAAGTGCCATATATTTTCAGTTAATAAACTAATGTAGCACTTGAACATTTGCTAACTTAGAAAAGTAGTTGGTTTAATTCTGGAATTCGCAAAATTAAGGTGTGACTAGCTCTTAAACAGCCACACTGGATAGTAGGAGGGAGTAAATTACCCACACACACACACACATAATTCCCCCCCCCACACACACACACACACTGAGTGTATATCCCAAGATTAATCGTGCCACAAGATCACTGTGCTTCTTTGTACTTTTTGTATTATTAAAATTTGGGGTTTTGCTCAGTTCAGCCCATAGCCACACCAAGATTAATGTCCATTTATATGGCCAGGTGATCATAATGTGACACAAGGAATTATTCTGCTATATAAAAAATCAGATGTGTGAAGGTAGAGAAAGTGAAATTACAAGCCAAAATTTAGCAGAGGGGATGAAGGAACTGAGCACAGACAGAGAAAGGATTGGAGATGCTATCACAATTATAGTGATTACCTGTGGCTGCACATCTTCATTGCAGTCAACTTCAGGTCTTCCTTGTAGCTCAGAGAATCATGGAAAATCCATGCATCTGATGAAGTGATTTTTACCCATGAAAACTTATGCCCAGATTAATCTCAGAGGGGGATCTGGGTTCGTCTGTATCTGCAAAAACAATGAGGAGTCCTGTGGCATCTTAGGCGATGTCTACACTACCATGTTATTTTGAAATAATAACTCCTGAAATAACAATTTTGAAATAGGCATTATTCCTCATGAGAAGCAGGGGTTATTATTTCAAAATAACAAGTCTGTTATTTCAAAATAATTTTGAAATAATGGACTTGCTGTGTGGACCCTCACCTTGTTATTTTGAAATAAGGGGAGCTATTTCGAAATAACTCCCCAGTGTAGACTAACAAATTATTAGGGCATAAGCTTTCATGGGTAAAACCACTGTTAGTCTACAAGGTGCCACAGGATTCCTTGTTGTTTTTGCAGATTCAAACTAACATGGCTACCCCTCTGAGAATGATAGAGGTGAGTGGGAACGTTCACATGAAACATGTAAAGGAGAAAATTTGTAGTTGTGCTGGGGGTAAATCAAGATAAGCCCTTAGTTTTGGTCGCTCACAAATAGCACACTGTAATTTGTATGAAAAATATGCATATTTTTGTTTTGATGAAGTTTAGAGCTTCAAATGAGTGAATCATTTAGATTCAGGGCTACTGTATTATACATCATAGCAGATTTTTTCATTTTATGAAAGGATGTTGAAAAGCCACTAGTGCATTGACCTCTGGGGACAAAAGCTTGAAATGTTACCTATATTCTGCATTGGTTAATAGAATCTCATTTTGGTTTACACGTTTTTCATATTTTTTTTAAAAAGGTACACACAAAGAATAAATCTAACAATAATATTTGAAAGCTTTTGTTTAAACATTTTAGAATGAGAGAACTGATCTATCAGTGAGTGTTTAAAACTTAAGGATCAGGTTAGTTTGCTGTTTTGGAAGTAATAAACGTTTACAACATTGTCTATGAGTATGCTCTGGGATAATGATGGTGTGAGTTCAAGTTCTAGAACTTTGGTTTCAGCGGTTTACCTTGTGCTTCCGAGCCTGGTAAGAACTAAGAATACTGCCACCTGGATGGAAAGAAACTCCTTTGCTCTGTTGGTCATTGTTTAAAAAGTCAGTATTCACCAACTATTACATAGTGGTATCTGAATCATCTCTGTATTTTCCCTGAAAATTGGCACAGAAGATGCATGCAGGAAAATGCCCGCTTCCTATTGGCGTCTTCTGTATGTTGGGCTAAAAGAGTAGCATCTGTTGGCCACTCTGTTTCTAGGGGAAAGTGCTGTGAAGATGGGGTGGCTCTTTAACACAAATAGAGAGCCCTCCTCCATGGACCTGATACTCTAAAGAATCTGATGCTGTGAGATTCTGGAAGCTAATACTGTGCCCAGTTTGGATGAAATACACTTCACAGGAAAGCGAAAGATTTATTGGTGTTTATTGTAAGGGGGTAGGAGGTTGATTTTGGTGTTTTTAAGAGCAGAACATTTAATGTTGTTGAAAGGTTTTGGATTGACAGCCCTGGAAACTGTAGCTCTCTCTTTAGCCATTGAAAAAGCCCTTTTAAACCACAGGTATTGAGCCTCAACTCTGACCTGATGGGATCCACTTTAACGGTGTAAGACAGTGTCACAGCCAAGTGTACTTGTGCTAAAAACATAAATTAATTAAACCTATCCATGGAAAATGTGGTGGGAATGAATACCTCAGAACCATTAGTGCCAAGCTACAGATCTGCTTACAGAGAGAAATAAGCATCTAAATACGGGATAGGATATAAATTCTGCAATGTGGATTATGATATTATTTCCTCATAAATTACATAGACAATCAACCTGAGAAAATTCTGGAAGCTTGGATTAGTAATAAAAGGACAAGCAAACTTTGCAATTTAGGAGATGGGAAGGAAGGACTGGATTTTTAGTTTCAGAAGCTAGTGAGAGAACTGACACAGCTAATCTTGGTTGGGTAAAAGGAAAGCTCAGTAATAATACTGTGGTACAAAGAGAGACTCTCCAGACCCAGGATCTGAAACGTGACAGATTTGGATGGCCAACCTTCTTACATGCCTAGAAAGTGAAGTTAAAACACAGCCTCACAGTATGTTACAACCTAAAGCTATGAGGGCTGGATTCACAATCAGATGAAAGCATTAAGGCTGTTTGCTGGTCACAATTTAGGACCACCCGTCATGTATTTTGAAGATTTGAATGATTCATCCCTTGTGTGAGTGGCAAGGAGGGATCAATACTAAGGGACCAAGTGGAAAACAGTGAAAAAAAGACAAAAATCCTGGGTTTAGCCAATGGGACTGTCTTCTATTCTGTGACCTGTACAGTATCTAGCTGAATGAGGTTTCCATCCTGATTAAACTCCTACATGGTAGCTTAATAAAAATTATAATGCATGCTGGAGGTTGGGTAAAACCTCATTGAAACTAGAGATGTAAAATGAATATTAAGTTTTTTAAATTTTTTCTGTGACCAGGTAGTGGTATTCTTCATTAAAAGCTTAAGAGAAAACATTTAATGGTGCCAGATGTTCCTGACATTACTGAGAAGTGCACACCCTACTCAAGGTAAACCTACAACTTTGTCTCATAGCTATGTCTATATCTGTAAAAACAACAATAAGACTAGACTAACAGATTTATTTAGGCATAAGCTTTTATGGGTAAAAAGCACTTCATCAGATGTGTGGAGTGGAAACCACAGAGGTAAGGATATAACATATATGCACTAGAAGTAGGGATACTAGCATATCAAAAGAAGGGAGTTACTTATCAAGTGTCAGACCACTGTTAATGAGACTAATTCAATGTGGCTCACTCCCAGCCATTGATGGGAAAGTGAGAATACCAAGAGAGGGAAAACTGCCTTTATAGTGAGAACCATTTTAAGTCCTTATTCAGTCCAAATTTGATTTTGTTAAATTTGCAAATAGTTTGCAGTTTTGCTGTTTCTCTTTGGAGTCTGGTTTTGAAGTTCTACAACTTTGTGGCATGGGAAGAAAATATATCCCAATAGACCTTAATATGCAACAATTGCTAAAGTTATTTTATGCAACGAGGTTTCTTTACAGAATCTTTAGCAATACCTGGAGAATATCAGCTGTTTAATTATGGCGCATTTAGCACCATTAATTGTACTTCATTCTTCAGAATACATTTTAAAGCCTGTAAAAGCAGCTACTGTTGATTTGTTTTTCTTTTTAAGAGCTAGATTATTTTTGCCCTACTAAATTTAGCAAGAGAGTAAGGCAGATTGTGGCACCACCCCACTCTGTTGCTTGGGCTACACAGCTATTGGATGCTGCTCTCTTAGGCTATGTATACACTACGGGGTATCCCGGAAAAACTCTGCCACATCCAGGGAACGTGTCTGCTTTTCCGCTTTTTTTTTTTTTTTTTTGCAGAAGAGCAGATGCTCTCTTTAGGAAGTCCTGTCTTCCTCCTCCCATGAGGAAGAAGGGCTCTTCTGAAAGGGGAGGCTTTTCAGAAATTTGGCCCAATGTAGATGGGCCAAATTTTGGAAAAGCCTCTTTTGAAAAAACGATCAGAAAAAGGTATGCAAATTGCGGACCACAATTTGCATACCTTTTTCCGATAGATCCCTGTAGTGTAGACATAGCCTTACAAAGCACAGGCTCTTGTTCTCTGTGTATTTATGGTGATGTGTAGTGAGAAGATCCTTGGTTTTGCTTTTCATGCTCTTCCCTTGATGGCCTGGGACATTACAGAAGTTAGCTACACTCTTTCAAGGACTATAGAAATTAATTTTCCTTTGGCATAAGAGAAGAACAGCAGAGAAATTTTAGCTCTTCCTTCCAGATTCCTTCTTTTTGGCTGTCCTATTCATTTTTGCTGTCCTATTCCTTCCCTGAGATGCTTGTTAGAGTAGAGCAATGACCCCTCACTCAAGGTTAGGCTTGTTCTAAATTACTCCATTGATTTCAGCAGAGTTGCTCCAGAATTACGTTGGTTTAATGGAGAACAGAATTTTGCCCTCTGTATTTAAGATGCACAGTGTAAAACAGAAGCCAAAAAAGGCCTTCTGTCCACTGCACCAAGATCAGCTTTGGGAGATGATCATTCTTGGATTTAAAAGCCAAGTATTCAGACTGGTTGAACAACCCCCGGTTTTGCCGAATATCATTATCTGGGTTCAAATCACTTTTTGTAAAAAGTTTACCTGAAGACGCTTTTGCTACTGCAGCTCATTAAAATCCGCTCACAATTTCTTCTTCCTTGTGCTTACATAAATGATCGTATGATTAGCATAAAAGCAATACAATGTGAATCCTAATGCTGAACACAGGTCAGTCACATCCCAAGAAAACAGAAGCAGCCCTAGAAACAGACCCTATTGCATTCCTCTCTCTGGGACTGATTGATTTTATTAAAAAAAAAAAAACCCTGCCTCTATTGTACCTAATGAATTTCCCTGCACTTCATCCCTAAAAATACAATGTTTTACGTGTACAGTTTAACTCCTCCTTTCCCTCATATGGTCATGAATAAATCTAGAAGCAGAAAAATAAGGGAAGTTTGCCAGAAAAAATTGCCTGGAATAGTAGTAGATATGCTTATTTTTTTCTTTGGACATTTTGAAAATAAAGAGTGCTTGTTTTTCTTTCACCTAACATAATTATAAATAATTATTTTATTAATAACCCAAATCCCTTATATTTTAAACAAGAAGAATAAAATGTGGATTTGAGTAAAACTCTTCCTCTGAGAGCAATTCCTGACAAATGTGAGCCCCAGTAGCCTTCTGCTCATATAGTTACATTTTCTCTGCAAACCATGTTCATCTGCAGTGACTCCTCAGCTATTGAGGTGGTTCTTCCACCTGAAGCATGAGTTATGCTGTTCTTGATATTTCTTGCTGTTAGTAACTGGGGGGAACTTCTGTTACTTCAGTGAATATGTGAGCTCTGTCAGTAGTATTCTGGATTTCTTCAGGAAACTTTTGCGAGCGCCCAGCTTGATTTTGTTTAGATGTCCTTTCTTCCTTCTCTAAGACTGATTTTTCACACGTGGCTATGATGCTAGATCTTGGTATGGCTGATAGTTGCCTAACATTCTCTCCCAGTTGCAGAGAGTTTAGTATTTTTATGTGCGTGCATGTTTGGCGGGTCAGAGAGGAATGGTGATATTGTCTGGGGTTTTGGTTTTGGTTTTTTTGTTTGTTTTGGTTAATGATAGTAACATTTTCTGTGAGCCCATTTGAATGAGGAGGTAGGTCTTCTCATGATTGAACTGCTATACCAAAAAGAATTTCCAAAAGGAAGAAATAATGAGTTGGGGAAAATTATCTTCTTTTAAACTCATTTGGAATCCCATGGTGAGCAAACGGTGTTGTACAATGTATTGTGGCCTTGTTACTCACAATGTATTGTGGCCTTGTTACTCCTTGTGTTTTAGGGGAAAATATTGATTATTTACAAATATATTAGTTCTCTAAGTCATAATCTTTCCTATTTAATTCAAGTAAAATTTAATACCTGCAATGCACCAAAGACAGTCAGGAATCTGCTTTAGCTGTTCTTTTGCATTTTGATCCCTGTATCGCAAATTGCACTCTAGCATTCCTATCTATCATAGCAGTGATAGGTTTCATGCATAGGATGTCTCAACTCCGTTCCTAGGTGCCTCAGCACCCTGATGGAAACTTTGGCTTGTGCCCTGCTTCTGCATGCTGTGTGTGATGATACCACATGATGATCCCAAGATATCCTGTGCATGGATGTGTCTGGGCTTGTCTCTTGGTCATCCATCTAGAATTAGTCTTAGAAAGTTGTATCATTATTTTTTTCATCTGAGTTTCTAAGATTTTGGTTTGGGTGTGAGTAGTAGATGAATCCTATTTAAGTCAAACTTCTCCATGGAAGTCCTTTAAGTGAATGGGATTTACTTTAAGTGAATGGGAGTAAATGCTGTGTAGTAGCTAAGGACATGTCAACATTAGAAAACTATTTCAAAATAATTAAATTTGACTTAATAATTCCTGATTTTACAAAATTGAAATGCTGTGCACCCACTATGGGGAAGCCTCAAAATTAGTCCAAGGCCAATTCCGTTACTAAGGACTAATGTTATTTTGAAATTAGTGTTATTCACCCGAGAAAAGCAGGAGTACAGATTTTGAAATAAGCGACCCATTATTTTGAAATAATGGTCTCAATAGTGTGAATGTTCTGCTTATAAATTCAACCTAAGGAGGGTTATTTCGAAATAAAGCCCTAGTGTAGACCAGGGCATAGGCTGGAACTCGGGATTTGGTTATAAGGCTGGTGGGTACATATTTTCCCCAAAACTTCCCTGGAACATATGTAGGAATATATTCTAATATTTATGGTAATGGAAAATAATACTGCTGCAATAAACTGTAATGTGTAATGTCTTCAGTAAGCCAGTCAACTTCTGATAATATTTGAATACTAAGTTAAAATATACTTTGGTTCTTTTTCCACTGTTGCCTTTATATCACAGCATTTCCCATTATGTCTGCTGTAGGGTCTATTTATTCTTGTTAGTACAGTGACTTTGCTTTTTTGATTATTCCTTATGATACTTACTGTATTATACAAGTAAATTAAGTAAAATGTGATATAGCTATTGTTATATGAAGAAAAAGAGTATTTATTTGAATATTAAGTATAGATAAGGTTTCTCTTGGGACTGTTTATTAGAACATTCACAGAATTTAATTTCAAGGTTTTACCATACAAGATCTTCTAGAATATTACTTCTTTACTTCTTTGATACAAACTTGCAAAAGGACCTGTTGCAAAGAATGTTTTCTGTTTTCAATCTTAAAGCACCATACGTTTAAAAACCTAATAGAAATACATACTCTATCTCTAAACGTGGGTAACCCAGTTTCTCTTATCTATAATACTTTAAATGTATGTAAATCTAATGCTATTGAAGCTATTTGAATGAACATATGCAATTGCAAGAAGGAAACTGGAACAACCCCCACCTAAATTTTGTGTCAATTGATCTCTCAAAGGAGATTATACTTCAACTGAACCAGAGGTGGAGCAAATCTAAAAGTATTTCAGTGGCAGGAACCAATGAATTAGTCATTGAATGAGGAAGTTACTATGGGTAAAGATCACAACTTTGGTACATTGTGACTTGTACAATTTCAGTACATTACTGTTACATTTACAATTGTAAAGCCTGGTAAGATTCTCCTATAAGGGACCTATGTGCTATTTTGGAGTGTGCAAATAAATGGGGTCCTTGTCATAATACAGGTAATAGTCCAGTAGACAATGAGTTTCCTTGTACATACCTAGGGACACACCTAGCCAAAATTGTCTGCTTCAGGCAGAATTCTACCCTGAAATGGATGGGGGTGTGCACATATATTCACTCCTTCCAAGTGGAGGCCTTGCAGTCCTGGTCCATAAGTTCTTGGTGTAACCCACACACTTTCTGGGTGTGGTGTACTCTCCCATGTGCTGGCATTTATACCACTTACAGAGAGAAAGAATGAGTGTGTCCTAAAGCCTCAGCTGAGAGGCAGCTGGCTTTTTGCTCAAGCAGTAGAGACCCATGCATTAAGCTCCAAAGGTCCCAGGTTCAGTTCTGCCTGTCGGCATTGTATTGGCACTAAGTCATTTCATTAGGCTCATCTCAGATAAGCTATGTATGGAGTTCTAGCAATTTCACATGGGGCAAAATCTTATTGCTATGTACAGACGCATGTGAAACCATGGAGCGGAGTCCAGATTTCTACATGGGAAGGGAGCGTTCTTGGTATAATGTGTATTTGCCTATACAGCCATATTCCTCATTTATCAGGGCATTTGAAAGTCCCAAGACCCTGTGTTTGAATATCAAAAGAATTGCTGGGTATGATTTGATAATTTGTCCACTGATTACATTCCAGTTGTGCATAAGCTTCCAGTCTCCTACCATGTACACTATACAAGTGCTGCATTCATTTTCCATAAGAGAGGTATCAGTGACCACACTGTATGGCTGTGTCTACATTGGCACCCTTTTTCGGAAAAGGGATGCTAATGAGACACAGTGCAATTGCAAATCCGTGGGGGGATTTAAATATCCCCCGCGGCATTTGCATTTACATGGCTGCCACTTTTTTCCGGCTCGGGGTTTTGCCGGAGAAAAGCGCCAGTCTAGACGCGATCTTGCGGAAAATAAACCCTTTTCCGCAAGATCTCTTATTCCTACTTGAAAGAGATCTCTTATTCCTTGAAAGTAGGAATAAGAGATCTTGTGGAAAAGGGTTTATTTTCCGCAAGATCGCGTCTAGACTGGCGCTTTTCTCCGGCAAAACCCCGAGCCGGAAAAAAGTGGCAGCCATGTAAATGCAAATGCCGCGGGGGATATTTAAATCCCCCACGGATTTGCAATTGCACTGTGTCTCATTAGCATCCCTTTTCCGAAAAAGGGTGCCAATGTAGACACAGCCTATATGTTTAAAGCACAGTTCTATTTATGGTGATTTTTTTTGGAACTATACACTTATGTCTTCTTTATGTCATCCTGTTACTTCCAGGAAAAATATCCCATTTAATGTATTAATCTCTCCCCCCAATGAAAAGGCTCCTATGTCTCTATCTATTTTGGAAGATATTCCATTTTAAACATGATTGCCTATATTGCATTCCTTGTATTTTGATCTTATATTGCATCGAATATGGTTTAGCTTTTGATCTCTTGGCATTGGTTTGGTTTGGTTTTGGTTTTTTTGCCTGACATGGATTGCATTTAAATTACCAACACACCATGTATTAGTAATCACATTTTTGTTTTACTATGGCATGTTTCTGTTGTAACATTTTCTCTTCTGATCTCAGTTGAACTAATTTTGAAAATACGGCAATTACGGTAAGATGATATAAATTTGGGGTTAGAAAAACTCATGTTAGTCAGGGAGATAAATACTTCTACATAAAATACAGCAGATGGCAGTGCACAGCGTATTTCCTTGAGCCACTCAGAATTTTTATGCATAATGGTATGTAAAAACAAGCATTTGATGGTTAAAGGAAGAGGACTGTCACAGTGAAGAGAGAATCTAATGAAAGAAAACAAAAGCTATATTCTGCAAGTATTGTGAAATAGTATGAACAGTTTTAGTGTTCAGTAAAACATATTTTGCACAATTTTCCGTCAGTATTCTATGCTTTGATTGGCTTTTTGCAGTAGCTAGTAAGCATCTGGTGGGGAAATTCCATTTACTCAGTAAAACAGTCAGCAAATATTTTGGACCTTATTCTGATTTCACTTAAACCAGAAATTGCTTCTTTTAAGTTAATGGAGCTAGACCAGTGCAAAACTATTGTAACTGATCAGAATCAGGTCAGATTTGCATCTAAAACATGTAATCAGTAGTTTACAAAAAGGAAAGTAAACTTTCCTCCTTATAGGCCAGGTCTACACTAGATGTGGAAGGTTGTCTTCAGATACACAACTCCGGCTACCTTTTCTACATAGCTGGAGTCTGCTTACCTTATGTTGAGTTTGGCGCCATCCCCACTGCGGGAGGCCAATGGGAGCAAACGCTCCAGTCAGCTTCTCTTACTCCTCACAACTGCAAGGAGTACAGACACCTGTTGGACCTGCCTTAGGCATTTGATTTACAGGTCTATACTAGACCCGCTAAATCGAATGCCAGAATATCAATTTCCAACGTGGCAAGTGAAGACATGCCCTAAGAAAACATTGGCTAGATGTATACAATTTTCCTTCCTTTACCCACATTCTGACAAAAGAATGAGAGGGGTTTACTGAGATCATCAAATTGTATACATCTTAAAAGGAGCAGTTCCACTGGGCCTGACCCTGGAAACTTGCTAGAGTAAGCTTCATAATGCACAGTATATTCTGTATTGGGGGCAGGGGCAGGAGGCCTACGAACAGCTTCAGCCCATGTCATCCGCCCCTCCCCTAAGGCAGGTGGAGAGTCTAGGGCTCCTCTCGGTGGCCTGGGCTCCCAGGCTGCTCTTACAAATATCTGATTCCCTGGTCAGGATGGGGCTCTAGGGGGAGAGGAGGAGGGAACTAGTGAGCTTCGGGTAGATATGTAGCAGCACTGCAGGAAATCTAGGACAGATACTGACTCAGAGTCATTCAGCCTGGGACCAGGACATGAACTCGGCATTTTGCTCTGATGAAATGGGATTACCCACAAAAGCTCATGATCCCATATATTTTGTTAGTCTCTCAGGTGCCACAGGACTACTCATTATTTCTGCATTTTGGAACTGTCCTGTCCAGTTTGGGACAAGGGGACATGTAGGAAGTCTAGGGCAATGGATTGGGATTCACTGCAGGGAGGATCCTGCAGGTGTTGATTCCTACAAGGTCCTGGGATTGGACCTGGTGGAATAGGGGGACCCAAGTCCCACTACCTCACCTCTTTAAAGAACCTAGGCCCAGGTGTGGTGGGAGAGCAGAAGATTCATCAGGAAGAGCCATCTCTAGGGTACTGCAAATTGGGAGGAATTTGGTGGGCCCCACGCTTTGGGGACCCTGGCAGGTTGATGCAATTGGCCTGAGTGGTGGTCCTAGAAGTGATCCATTCATCACTTCTGCCCATCCCACCCCCAAAGGACATCCATGGGATCAGGCACTGCTGGGTCCTCCCAGATGCAAGTGCAAATCCACTACCCTAGGCTCCTTCCTACCTATATGTCCCTTCAGTGTGGAGTGTGGCCCCTATTGTCTAAATAGTTAGTGATAGCAGCAGCAAGGGGCTGGAAGGTGGGTGTATTAACCACTAGGCCATCCCTCCCTCCAAGCAGTCTATCACAGAAACTTTGTGTCCCAAGCATGGAGTATATGCTTTCAAATCCCTATAGAGGATGGCGGCCTAAATGAATATATAATAGCTCAATTCTACCATGTTCTGCAGTTTATTCTTAAAAAAATCCCAGTATCATCCCATATCTCATTTGCATGCCTGGATTATACATTTACCCCAGAAGTTTACATTCAATTTCTAATGGGTCTTTATTGAACAAGCAGTACATAGCAGCTGATGCAAAAGAAAAGAAATCCTGTTCAAGTCATTAAGAACTTCTGCTGGCAAATTAACCTTTGACATCACTTTCAAACAATAAACAACACTTTGTTGTCCCTTATGTGAGAGATACTGAAACAGGTACCTTTGTATACAAACAATAAATGACATCTGGAAGGGAAGAAGCAAAATAAATAAACTAAATTCCCTGCATTTGGTTTAATCCAGAGACATGCCACAACAAACACCATAGAGGGTTAAGAAGCTGTGTATTTCAAGACTGGAGAATATGTTCAAAGTTTCTCTGTAAGGTCTCCTGGTCATAAATTAAATATGTTATGGTTTTCAGTCCCACTGGTCTATCTGTGCAGGTTTACATATTACAAGTGCATTATTTATATTTTTCCACTAAGTGCTTAGGGTTGCCAAAGTCTTTCTCGTAAGCTAGCACATTTAGCAAATGAGACAAAAATGAAAGACAGCAGATTTAGTATTGGTTAGGTGGATGGAAAGCACCTTTAGTATTTGTGCCTTCCAGGGAGATGCAAATTTGCAAAGCTCATCCATTTAATATCATTTCATAACTTAGTTATTTAAAATACTGAAATGATTATTCACATCAAAGGAAGTTCATTTTCTTTCTTTCGCTTTGCCATATTAATTCTGTCCTAATAATCCATTGTCATGCAGTTATGTTCTGTACTTCATCCCAGGGAAGTTTGGTCTGTAAAGAAACTCTCTTTCCATCATATATCAACTTCCTGCACCAGCTGTCGCCTTCCACCGCTGGCATAAATGAGAATCCAGGAGCAAGGTGGATGTGTGCAGGACAAAGCAGTGCTCCACTACACCCTATCCACAATTTGCAGAAGGTCCCTGATGACCTATATATACATACCACATATACATGGGTGGGAAATGTTTAACCATTAAGAGTGGGATGTTCAAAACAGGCCTATAGGAGTTTTGCTCACTCCTCCTAGCCTCCCATGGACTTTCACCTAGAAGCCAGGTAAAGTTGTTATACTTTCCTGTAGGAAGCAGGTCTTGTTTCTAGTTCCAGAAAGCCCTCATAATGCTAAGGATGTTATGGTTCCCTCTGGTATAACTGGACTTGTGGCAGTTGAAGAATCTGGCTTTAGAAATTGAATAAACCAAAACTTAGCCACCTGGTACTTTTACAAAATAGCTAACCATTTTTCTAAAATCTATGTTTCCTAAATTCATGTCATATACAGAGTACCTACTGGTTTGGTGCTATCAGTTGGCACTAATTTGGTATGACCTAAATAGCACAGTCAATGCTTCACTAGTAGTGACAATGGAGACGTCCCCAGTGCATGGCAGGGTAGCTTTATACCACACTACATTTGCTTGCCATTCTTGCCCTGTGTATAGACAGGTCATTCATAAGCCAGGTGGAAGTTTCAACATCCCTAAGGCTACGGCTATTTCTGACCAAACTCCACTGAGGCTGCAGTTTTAAGGTAGAAGAGGGGGAAACACGCTGAGAATATAAATTTGTGAGTAAAGCAGGCAGACTTTAACATACTTTTCAGTGAGGGGGACCTAGGGTTGTGAGGCACCTCGTTAACACCTGATCTTAGCCTGAGGAAACTGTGTCCACATCTGCCATGGATTAGCTCCCTGAGTACATAGGCAGTACCAGCACTCCCTTCAGCCCACATGGTCCACTGCACCTCTGCAGGTTAGCGAAAGGCATGCTCCAAGCCCT
Source organism: Rafetus swinhoei (assembly GCA_019425775.1). NCBI lineage: Eukaryota > Metazoa > Chordata > Testudines > Trionychidae > Rafetus > Rafetus swinhoei. The sequence goes on along the minus strand of CM033443.1, from coordinate 33,516,193 downwards.
CTGACGGTCCCCACTCCCTGTTCTACTATATGCTCTTGGTATTCACAGAATTCCTGCTCCCAGTGCACCCCAGCTTACCAGATCCACCTCAATCACCACTCTGCTTAACACAGAGAATGTTAGACATGTTTAGAGCAGAAACAAATAAATTAGAAATATTGGAAACAAATAGTCAAATATTCAGTAAAATAGCACGCATTCTAGAGCCTAGTGTTACTGAAGTAATTACTGTCATGTCTCAGAGGGCTAAACTCACCCCAAACACTTCCAGCATATTACATCCAGCCTTGGCTGTGATCTTCTGATCATGAGACAAGCCACACCATCAACTTGTCTCCTGAGTAAAAAAGACCCAGGATACTCCCAGTATCTCCAATTATCCACCCCCCTCCAGCCACCATCTTTATTTTCAAACAGGATGCCTCCTTCTGGTTATTTTTTCCTGTGTTCCTCTTTCTTGTCAATTTCACAATTTCAGCATTTGGCTGGGACTGTAGTTAGGACTCCTTAATGGAGCACATAATACACAAATAACCATTTTGAGAGAGAAGCATCTGTCTGACAGTAGCAAGTTTATCACCTTCTGGTGGCCTACCTGAACTTACATATCGTAAGAATGTAATTTTCAATACAAATACATCATTACTTAACATATTCTGTTAGTACATTTCCCAGTGATAGATTATCTGGACTCTTAGTAGAGACCACACCTGGCACCCATCTGCAAACTTAATATGCAAACATCTGACCCAGAAGATCCCTGTGAAAACTCTGTGCATGTCTATACTCTTTACCAAGGGCACCAAGAGGTTGCAGGGTCACACAGGTAAACTTCCCCAAGTGTTTTTAAACATGTTTTTGAATAGAATAATTTTGTTTTTAAGTAAGTTGCTTTTTTGTTTACTTTGCTGGTCAGATGGGATGTGGGAGCTGTAAATAAAGACAGATAATCCATAATCATCCTCTGCTTACACTCTTGTGTGAACCTGTGCATTTTTGATCTTTCAGTCTTCCCTGCACCCTTCAGGTTTCTCCTCCACCACCTCTAAATGCTTCATTTCACTCCTACATGTTTCTTTCCAGCCCCGGTATCTGTAATGCTTGATGTTTTTCATTGACCTGTTTAAAAATTCACTTATTCAAACTGTCACTACTTGATGCCCTCTAAAAGTCTGTCATCTAATTAAAACAGAGATAATTACGTGGCTAAATGGAAGCTATCAACTATTTTCCTTTTTCAGATTTTATAAACAAGTTTGAGGGTTAATTTTGTTTCTGTTTTCACTCCCACACCTTCTCCCAATTTGCCTTCAACTGTCCTTGGTATATTTACAGAAAGTTGCATTTTTATATTCATATGAAAGGGGCTCTGTCAAGAGAGAGGCAGAATGGAGTCCGTAGAGAAGGTGTAGACAGGCAGCAAGTTTTGGCGCAAAAGCGGCCGCTTTTGCACAAGATCGCGCCAATGTAGACACAGCCCAGATGTATGATTCATTTCAAGGATTGTATTTCATTATTAGCCCCTATTATCAATTGGGATCTGCCTCTTTTAGCAAGTTCTCTTACTATCCGAAAGTCACATTGTGACTTTTTCTTTTAGTAATACTAATAAAGAAATACTTAGATCCCCAATCAGAGATCAGGGCTCCATTGTGCTCAGTATAGAGATATACCAAAAAAAAATGCAGTCTCTGTCCCAAAGAGCTTGCCATCTAAACATATGACCAGAGATCACAGGTACTTATGACAAAGCAAAAAGGGCAACCATCATGTTGATTATAATAAGTAGCATTGCACCAAACTAGCATCCTGAAAACAGATGCCTTTCATGACTTTTTTTTTCTTTAATTAACTACTGTGTATGTGTGGTTAGACTTTTCATTGAGGAATGTGTACAATTTGTGACAAACACTGACATTATTTTTAAAGGTGCTTTCAAAAGATGTGTCTTGGATATTGGGTATCTAAGGGTGTGTCTACACAGCCAAGTTATTTCGGAATAACGGCCGTTATTCCAAAATAACTATGCGAGCATCTACACAGCAATTCTGTTATTTTGAAATAATTTCAAAATAACGGACAGCTTATTTCAACTTCTGTAAACCTCATTCTATGAAGAATAATGCCTACTCTGGAACAGCTTATTCCGAAATAACTGTGCACTGTAGATGTTGCCTAAGAGTGAGATTACTAATGGTTGGACAAAGGGAGATGACCAGAGAAATGGTGCAAAGGTGGCATTAGAACAAATATTGAGGACTTTTTACCCATCTATATAGTCATATTTCCTAAAGGGGGACACTGTGGTATAGTGGATAGAGCATGGGTCTGCACTTCAGAAAACCTTAGTTTTACTCTTGACTCTGCTGGTGGGTGACGTTGAACAAACCACTTACCCTCCCTCTACCTCAGTTTCCTCTTGTGTAAATTAATTATATACTTACCTCCTTTGGAAAGTGCTTTGTGATCTGCTTAGTCCTATGTAAGAACTAGCTGCTATAATGATGGAGTCTGTTATGACATGGATGCAATGAATACTTGCATGTGGAAATAATTGTTTGTATATCTGTAGTTCTAGATAGACTCAGTGAGACTATACACATGGGTAAAGTTATCCACTTGTGTTAATGTTGACTAAAATCATGAGTACTCAGTTTTTTACTTGGCATCGTTTAGTGAAAATTGAAATGATAAAAAATGTAAAAAATCAAAAGAAAAAATTCAATTGCCCAGATTCATTCCAGACATTCTTAGAAACTTAGTTATATTTTATGAACAACATTAATAGATGCACCCAGTGTGTATTCATATCTTTAACAAACTCTCAGGATTTACATACATATATTTACAATGTAGTCTAATATAATTTTAACTACATGTATAATGAGAGTTGAAAGCACCAAGTCTGAAAAATTGAATAATTACTAACTCAGATTGCAGTGGAGGAGGTCCAGGTTGGATATTAGGAAAAACTATTTCACTAGGAGGGCAGTGAAGCACTGGAACGGGTTACCCAGGGAGGTGGTGGAGTCTCCATCCCTAGAAGTTTTTAAGTCCTGGCTTGACAAAGCCGTGGCTGGGTTGATTTAGTTGGGATTGGTCCTGCTTTGGGCAGGGGGTTGGACTCAATGACCTCCCTGAGGTTTCTTCCAGCTATATGGTTCCATGATACTCTCCAACACATAAAAATGAGTAGTCCTGTGGCACCTTAGAGACTAACAAAGTATATAGTATCATGAGCTTTCACGGGCAAAACCTACTTTGTCAGATAAGATGAAAGTCACTTTAGTTGTACTTAATTTTACTCTTTGGGGGACGATTTGTAGATGGAGCCATGATTAATACCTTTCTCCTCGTAGTCTGCCATGTTAGAGAGTCTACAAACATGTGAATAGATCTTTTTCGTGTAGTGTAATTTTCTTTCTGGTGTAGGGGATTTATTGTTGTACCTTTCATAAAAATAAAGAATATTATGCTTTTTATTTATTAGGATTTTTCCATTGCTAAGTGGAACAAAGATTTTAGAATTTCATAAATCCTTTGCTTTTGTTTGCTTTTGTTTGACATAGTGGTGTCCAAATGTACTCTGAACCTCTGCATAAAGCATAAAGAAATGTCACTGCATATTTCTTTATTTACTGTCTTGTGAATTATATTTGTCATGTAAGTAGTTACGGAAAAAAAACTACAGTGATTATGCTAAAAAGATAATGATATTCAGTAAGGTGGACCATTACAACAGTTTTGAATTATTTTCAAAATAATTATTTGGTTTTTTATTCCACAAAAACCAAACTTGATAAAACTGTTGTACCACCTCTATGATGAAATAAAGGAAAGGGGAGAGGACAGAAGCCTTGTGGACTTTGACTTACATGCTCCTTTTAGCGGAATGGGTGTGAAGGGGCATAAGGAATGTAGGTGACATAATCCTTTAGACCTAAAAAGTTGGTGAGTACCAGTGATACTTCCCAGCCTTTCCTTGGAGTCATGATGGGACCCACAATAATAACCTTAACTTGGGTATTTCTGAAATTTGTAGGGAGAGCCTGCCACCAGTGGTTCATTGGCCTAGGCCTCAAAATTAATGATGGTTCTTGGCAACCTGTCAGAATGGAGAGGAACAGGAAGGAGAGGGATAAACCATCAGTTGCAATCAATTCTACTACCCATTTTCAGTACCATCAGGATTAGATTCACACCACCCGCAGATGTAGAAGGGATCACAGGAATCTCCCCATTAATAATACGTTTATTTGTATGGTGTTCTGTTAAAATATTGTCTTGTGCTATATGGAGTTGTAATGGGGGGGGTGGTGTGGTCCATATTTACTACTTATAACAGGAAAAGTCCTGTCTCTCCTTCTCTCGGGGTATGTCTAGACTACATCCCTCTGTCGCCAGAGGGATGTAAATTAGACATACCAAAATTGCTAATGAAGCAGGGATTTAAATATCCCGCACTTCATTAGCATAAAAATGGCCGCCACTTTTTGTCACCACGGAGCTTTGGCGATGAAAAGCGGCAGTCTAGACACGGATCTGTCACTCAATAAAGCCTTTGACAACAGATCCTGTATACCTCGTTGTACGAGGCATAAGGGATCTGTCATCAAAGGCTTTAGTGAGTGACAGATCCGCGTCTAGACTGCCGCTTTTCATCGCCAAAGCTCCGTGGTCACAAAAAGTGGTGGTCATTTTTATGCTAATGAAGTGAGGGATATTTAAATCCCCGCTTCATTAGCAATTTGGTATGTCTAATTTACATCCCTCTGGCGACAGACGGATATAGTCTAGACATACCCTCGTAGCCCTGGTCCACACTACGGAGTTATTTCAAAATAACAAGTGAAGCATCCACACTACCAAACCCGTTATTTTGAAATAAGGGACTGGTTATTTTGAAATAACTCCTACTTTCCACGAGGAATAATACTTATTTTGAAATAGTTATGTCAAAATAGCAGTAGTGTGGACACTCCGCTGCTGCTATTTTGAAATAACTACTCCCCAGAGTCATTCAGAGTAATTTCTCCCCAGTGCTTCCTGGGGCTCTAAGTCGAGGTAGCACATCCACATTAAGGGAACCTGCCTCAAACTAATTTCGTGGTTCCCTGTAGTGTGGACATGCTATTTTAAAATAAACTTAAAAAACAACAAATAGTCTGGTAGCACTTTAAAGACTAACAAAACTTGTGGATGGTATCATGAGCTTTTGTGGGCACAGCCCACTTCTTCAGATGACCGAAGTGTTGGATGTCCAGAACCAAAATAGTTATTTCAGGACTTACTATTTCAAAATAAGTTAGTTCAAAATTAATTTTCTAGTGTAGACATGCCCTGAACTCAATTGACCTTTTAAAACGTTTTTAATATCTTGTTCCAGTGCAGTTAAAAGGAGAAAATGAACAGTTCCCAGAGGTAAAACACCTGGCGGGACAAGGTCAGCCATTGTGGCACTCTTGGGCTGAAAGACGAGGTATAGCTAAGTAGTAGGGTCACTAACTTTCTGTCTGAAGAAAGTTGAACACCCTTGCCCCGCCCCTTCTCTGCAGCCCCTCCATGTTCATTCCATCCCCCTCCCTCTGTCACTTGCTCTCCCTCCTTCACTCACTCACTCATTTTCCCTGGCCGGAGAGAGCCCTTTTTCAACCCGCAGTTTGGTTGGAAACTGGACACCCAGTCAAATCAGAGGGAGGGCATTACTGAGCAATGGCCCACCCACTTAGGATCCTGGCCCAACCAAATTTGGTGTGAAGCTCCCCGAATCCACAGTATGGGATTGTCTGCTTGGTGTCTGTTGGCCTGGCTGCCCCCTTCCCCTTCTCTGGCAGTACTGTGTGCTGTTGCCCCAGTTTCCAGCCCCAGCACTAGCTTCCTGGTGATTGTGCCTCATGGGGGCAGGTTTGAGCAGAGATAGGGCCAGAAACTAGGGCAGCAGTATGCAGCACCAGCAGGAGGGGGACACGGCAAGGCTGACCTACACAAAGCCAGGATTAAGAGGGTTGGGCAGAGTTCAAGCCCTGGCAGACTTTGTCCTGGGTGTCTACTGAGCAATAAAGGGAGGTGGGGGGAGGATGGTCCATCCTTCCCTCCCAACTCCCCACTTCTCCCCAAGGCACCGGAGCCTACCCCTGCTTTCTCCTCTTCCTGGGTCCCCAACCCCCTTCTCCCCATTCCCCAGACCCCCAGCTCCCTCTTGTGTGCATGATCCTTCCTGTCCTGTCATTACCTGCCCATCTGAAAGAGGAGGCCCAGCCACTTTTCCTGTCCTAGCTATGCCACTTGACCAAGTTACCCCTCCCTTCTGAACCTTGCTGGTGTGAGGGGGGCGCAGGGGGTAGAGAAATGTGCTAACACTCAGAAGTGAGCTGAGACAAGGTGAGTAAGGCTGAGGAGAGCATACGCCGACTAGTTCCAGGTTTTATAATAGCAGGCCTGTAACCCCCATACTGGAATCTCTTAAATGCCTGGTATAGAAGAGTATGGGAGAATGACAGGCAGCTTTTTTTCCCATATGTTTATGTTTAATAAAAGTTGCATCCTGTCATTTAATAGCCATTCATATATCTGTCCTCATTTTGCTGCTGTGTCCAGATCAATACATGAATATGAGTTTATTGTTTACACCCAGAAGAACTATGGTGGTGTTTTGTGGCAGCTATGCACTTTGCCTTATGTCACCAAAGAACAGTAAATAAGAAAATGAGACATTCTTCTTGATACAAATATGCCCCCCACATTCACAATGCAATAAAACATCCTTATAAATTTTACCTTATTCTTTTCTGAACCTCATGCCGGGGGATGCATGATAAGGCCGGGAGACATAAGAGAAAAGTGTGATTCACTTAACTGCTCCTACAAAAGGACTTGTGTCTAGTCCTTTTGTTTATCCGGAATATTTCACAATACTCAAGACTGATTTTATTGTATTTATTTTCTTTTGCAGTTTGTACACCTATTTGCACTTCACCTTTCAAAAAAGCTATGATTTGTTTCAGTCTGTATATTTTTTTCTCCTTGTAGATTTCAAGACAACAGATGAGTTGTGAAAGAGAACAACTAAGGGTAAGTGCAACAATATGCAAAATGCTCTTCCTCGAGCAGACTCTTTTCTCATGTTGCCACAAAAGGTTCTCTTGAAAGATGGACTGCAGCTTTTGAGTTCAAGAGAAGAACATATTTATCTCAGCTAATTTACTATTGATTGTGTTGCTTAATATTGTATATATTATTATGAAGTACCATTACAGTCGGTATGGATTTTTCTTATATAATTTATTTAGATTTGGCAATGAATACTTTTTTCGGGAATTTGACACCCGGGCGCTTCATTTTTATGTATAAGATGAAGCCCTAGTAGCTGTAAAGGTCAAATGTCTCACAAACATTCCCCATTGTCAGATTGTTTGATATGCTAAGATATATATTTCTTCCATTGTCTATGCTACACCTGTTTTCAGATAAAAATTAGTGTCAAGATCAAGAGCAAATTTCAGAAGAGTTCAAGTATTGTAGAATATGTGTTTGTTGTTGTTTTCTGGCATGTTCTCCCTTATATGCAAGTTGCTCTCTCTTTGTTTCGTTTTCTCCTTTAATGGAAGAATCCGATTTTCCTATGCATTTCTGTCTGTGCTGCATTTGAACTTTACCTGGGCAAATGCATCAACAGCTGCTTTTCCAGTAGCAATATGTTTATGCACAATTGATAGGTAATAATACTTGTGTAAGCTGGTGTTAAAATGTGTACATATACAAGTATGAGTACTGGCAAACATTGAAAAATCTAGTTGTTCCATGCCCTGTGTTAGGGTATTTCCTTGCTAAACCTATTTATTATGAGTGGAGAAGCAACTTTGTAGCACAGGCTGTGTAAGACAATATATATTTCTTTTTATTAATTTGATTTTTTTGTTTGTTTTTAATTTTTGGATGTAGAAAATACTGCCACCTTGCTTTTGTGGCCTTTAGACAAGTACCTATCAGCAACAGTTCAGAGCATAGTGTATAAATAAAAACAAATATTCCATTTCTAATATGTGTTTCATTAATGTAATTGGCTGTTTCTTTTTAAGTTTTGTTGAATTTTTTGTTGTTGAATTTTTTGCTTACTGGATTTTAACAATATGATCTTTCAGTCAGACATATCACAATTTTTAAAGAAGCAGTTATGATAATCCTGCTCATTATGTTGTAGTCTGGAGGAATACTTTTTAATTTTTGTTTGTGTGTCTGGATAAAATACAAGTTCCTTGGTATTTATCTTTTTGATGTAAGGTGACTGCACTAATGTTAACATAGAGATTTAGGAGGTATGAAAATGCTCTTTTTTGTCATTAGCGTAGAAATGTCTCAGTGGATCTTGTTGTTCAAGCTGAAAGATTGTTATGAGTTGTATGTCACTGGAGGAAGACTTCTTGGAAAGAAGTATTGCCATGAGAACAAAAAAAAAAGAAAATATTTTTCCTTTTTATTATTAAACTGTCTTTTTTAAATTGAGGAAAGAGAGCAGAGAACTCTCAAAATCTAAGGAGGCAGGCCCCCAAATCTTTCATAAGTATGTGTACTTTTGTGTGATTGCTGAGTGAAATGGTTTCTTCCAGCTTATTTTACAGCATGTGTGATTTTTCAGATTATTTTATTTGCTACATCCAATTTAGAAAATAGTAGGATCCATTTTTCTAACCAATCAATGTAAATAATGTATTAATTACTCTATATGCTCCCCCCCTTTTCAAAAGCCCGTGAAGTATAATGATTCTGCCTATAACCAAACAGGTCTAGAGGTGACCTCCCCACACACCTCTTTGAGATCACTTATGCCACTTGAGCTATTGGCTGCAGGGTTTGCTCAAGAACACAGTTGGCAGAGAAAAGGCAAGATCCTTCCCCATCCCATCTTAAGTGGGTTATCAGGATAGAAAAGTAGTGCAGTTCCCAAAGCTAGAGTATGAAAACCAAACCCCTATTCCTCAGACTGGAGTACAGCGAACAGAATGCCCCCCATCACTCAGAGCTGTTGGCTGAAATGTAGCAAGAGGAGGTATGTTGTAGGTACATAATGGAGAGGACTGTTAGCTTCAAGCACACGCATGCCACCCCAAATGCAGTCATTGTTCTTCCCCTCCCCGCTCCAAACTTCCTTGGTGTAAGATAGACTTATCTTATCCAGACACTCCCATTTCCTGGTCTGTAAGGATAGTCTGCCCTCATGCGGCCTCTGGCTCTGTCTCCCCCTAGCTTCAGAGGCTGACAGTGCCAAGTTCTTTCATCTGTCCTAGGCTCCCTAAACTTGGTCAAATCTAGGAGGATGGAGGCATAGATTTCACAGCAGTTATTCCTGCATTGTGTCTTCAGTATTGATAAATGAGGGAGTTGGGGGGGGGGGGGGGGGAGTGTCACTATCAGCCTTCTTATCTAAGTACTTTCCTGTCCTGCCTGAATTCAATCCTTTGTAATGATATACTAACCAATACAATAACAAACAAGTGGGTGAAAGATACCATCTTCATAAACTATTACATGCATCTTAAGTTAAAGTCTTGATGTCAAAGCATTGCTATAATAGGTTTGTGCAAGGTAGTACGAAGAACGTTGTGTTGCCATTGTTAGATCAGAATATAACTGTATGTTAAAAATACAAAAAGAAACTGCGAACCAAAGTGGTTACTTTTCCATCCCATGTACTGAAAATTGGTTCACAGTCAGGTGGAATAGAGGTGTTTTGAGGGGTGGGTTTTGTTTTTGTAACCACTGAGCTTTGCCACAAGCTATAAGTGAAATTCACTAATTGAAAGAAGTTGCGAAAGTCACTGCATGGCACATAGAAATTTTCTGTCTCTACTAAAATTAAATTTGGAGAAACATTGTCCAAAGTAACATAAAGAACACTGAATGAATTATATGATTTAATGAAAGAATGCATGTGAATGGAGTTAATAACAGTGTTGAAGCTATTATACATTTATGGTCAGAAATGATGGTGTCTTACTCACCAGATCAGATTTCTGAATTGTTCTGAGTTCTGCTTTCTTACAAAGTTTTCACGACAGTTAACAATGAAGGAAGGATCATCATAGCTGGGAAAGAAAGTAGTGAATTCTATTGTCATTCACATAACAAAGTAAGCGATCAGTGAAGTTACAATGGTAAACCTTTACTATTGAAGATGAAGTATTATACATTTATGGTCAGAAATGATGGTGTCTTACTCACCAGATCAGATTTCTGAATTGTTCTGAGTTCTGCTTTCTTACAAAGTTTTCACGACAGTTAACAATGAAGGAAGGATCATCATAGCTGGGAAAGAAAGTAGTGAATTCTATTGTCATTCACATAACAAAGTAAGCGATCAGTGAAGTTACAATGGTAAACCTTTACTATTGAAGATGATATTAAAGGTAAAAGAGACCAGTTCAACTTCCCGTGCAAGGTTGAGGCTGCAGGGAGACAGTTTTTACATGAGTGAATTCAATGTCATTGGGTCAAAATCACTTTTCTGATTTAATTGCATTAAATTAAAATTACAATATATATAGACATAGCTTTATCACTATCACTGGGAAACAATTAGAAATTCTGGACTATGAAAGCCATACCACACCAGCAAATATCCAGGGAGATTGCAATAAGTTCAGCAAAAGCACACAGTCCAAATTATATATTCTCCCTATACTACAAGTAAGCCAGAGGGGTGTGACACTATCCATCAGAGAATATGATTCAAGAATATCTGTGTAACAAATTCCCACTGGAAACATTGTGCCCATGTAATGAATGTAATTCCTTGTTAGCTATCCAATCCAACACAGGAGCCTCAGCCCAGGAAGCCCTTTCTACCAAACTACCAGTGGCCTGGATCGTGGCTCATGGCAGGCTGTCCGCAAACCAAGGGTACTCCACCTGGTGAGAGAGCAGTGATGTGCTCAGGTTTTTTGGGGCAGTTGTAAGAAAAGATGCTCCTATCAAAGCTTGATGATAAATCCAGACTGGGAATGGTAAATCTTGAGCTATTTGGCCATTTCCAAAGTAGGGAAATAGGTCGTTCTCAAACATGGTAGCTAGCACATTTTTTAAATTTCTGTCTCCTCATATAAATAAACAAAATAAAAGAAGACATACAGATTGCCACTTTGATAACTTATTCATGTGGTGTATCTCTGTCACCTACTTTGTCCGATGCCTTTTAGATTTTAAACAGAGAGCAGGGGGCTTTCTGATCTGCTCTGCCAGTATAGTGCCTAACATAATGATACTCTGCTGCTGATCAGGCTTGTGGTACTCTCTGGCTGCGTCTAGACTGGCATGATTTTCTGCAAATGCTTTTAACGGAAAAGTTTTTCCGTTAAAAGCATTTGCGGAAAAGAGCATCTAGATTGGCACGGATGCTTTTGCGGAAAAGCGCTTTTGCACAAAAGCATCCGTGGCCAATCTAGACGCGGTTTTGTGCAAAAAAGCCCCGATCGCCATTTTCGCCATCGGGGCTTTTTTGCGCAAAACGGTTCTCAGTTGTCTAGACTGGCCCTCTTGCGCAAAAGCATTTGCGCAAGAGGGTTTTTTCCCAAGCGGGAGAGTCATTGTATTTGTGCAAGAACACTGACGATCATACATTAGATTGTCAGTGTTCTTGCGCAAATTCAAGCGGCCAGTGTAGACAGCTGGCAAGTTTTTGCGCAAAAAGCGGCCGCTTTTGCGCAAAAACTTGCCAGTCTAGACGCAGCCTCTCTGTATAAATTATAATCACTAAGCAGGGTTGTGTGTCTGATCCATTCTGTACTAAAGAGCTAAATAAGGCATTGGCCACTAGTTAATGACTTAAAACAATTGTCTCTTCAACCTATTATCCAGGTCCTCGTGTGTGTTAATCTGTCTGCTGATTGGAAGTTAATGTTTATGATGACTAAATTATTTAATTGAGATCTCTCTGACTCATAAACTCTACATGACTGGCTGCAATGGAAACTAAAGGACTTCACATTTAACCCACCGTTAGTGGAATTTTTTTCCATTGATGCATATAGCATAGCAGTCCGACTTCTCAAAGCTTTTTCTGGTGTGCCAAGTGTATATAAAGTTTGCAAAGCTATTGTGCCATTCTTTCAGTGGTCTCTATTAGCACTGATCTTGTACTCCTATATTCTAGCTTGAATATTCATGATTTCATAATACTATAATTTCTTATGTTGCTCAAATGTGGTACTGCTGGATCTTGATTGGCGCAGGGTAAAGTTGTATTAAAAGCTTTAAAATGTTGAAAAGTACTTTATGGAAAAAAAATCTAATTTCTCTGATTTTTTTTCTCCATCCACATAATGAAAATGTATTTTCAGCATCTCTTCTAATAAAGGGTATGTCTACACTACAGCGTTATTTCGAAAAATCTTATTTCAAAATAAAAGACAGGACTATGCAGCACTTTAAAGACTAACAAGGTGGTTTATTAGGTGATGAGCTTTCGTGGGCCAGACCCACTTCCTCAGATCAAATTGTGGAAGAAAATTGGCATGACCATATATACCAAAGGGATACAATCCAAAAAAGTGAACACATATAAAAAGGACAAATCAAATTTCAGAACAGAGAGCGGATGAAGGGGGAGAGGTTAATGTTTGTGAGCTAATGATATTAGAGGCGATAATTGGGGAATATAATTAGCTCACAGACATTAACCTCCCCTCCCCCTCATTCCCCCTCTGTTCTGAAATTTGATTTGTCCTTTTTATATGAGTTCACTTTTTTTGATTGTATCCCTTTGGTATATATGGTCATGCCAATTTTCTTCCACAATTTGATCTGAGAAAATGGGTCTGGCCCACAATAGCTCATCACCTCATAAACCATCTTGTTAGTCTTTAAAGTGCTGCATAGTCCTGTCTTTTGTTTCAGCTAGACCAGACTAACACGGCTACATCTCTATTATTATTTCAAAATAGTTATTTCGAAATAGCTTATTTCGAAATAATGTGTCTAGACACAAAATGCATTTCGAAATAGCGTTTTCCTATTTTGAAATAGCACATCCACACTGATAGGATGCTGAATTGCATTTAAGGCCGTCCAGAACCGGTTCTGGCAGAGCATGAGTTACCTTGTGTGGCTGCTGCCTGAGGCTATCTGAGACCTGTGCTTAAAGGAACCCCCCTGGACAGACAGTTCTAAGGTTTCCCTGCTTGCTTGCCTACGTTGCTGAGGGACAGCAAAGCATTTTTTTCTCTGCATGCTCTGGTTGCCCTCACTCAGGTCACCACAGCACTCTGCAGCATGGAGCCGGAGCCGCCCCTGGGCACTCTGGTGCTTCTCTTGGACATGTTGCTGCAAGCCTGGCAGCACGTTCTGCAGGCAGCAACAGTCTCCCCTGGTGTGCCCCACTGGGGGCTTGTGCCTCATTCCTCCCTCGCGTCCTTCCACTTACCCATCCCTAACCCCCCTTCCTGCTGTACAATAAAAGACACATGTGTTCATTACAACAAAGCCTCTTTATTGAACAAAACTGGAGGGGGGGGGAATGAAACTGAGGTGAGACTGGGGAAAGAAGGTGGGAGAGGGGAGGAGGGAGAGTGGGAGAGGGGAGGGGTAACCTGGGAGGAGGGAGCTGGCAGGGGGAGGCAAGGGGAGGAAGGGGGAGGAGAAGCTCAGGGCTCAGGGTTGGGGGTCTCGCCAGCCCAACTGTCTCCCAGCACCATGGGTGCAGGAGCCTCGGCATCCCTGGGGGTGTGGGGAAGGTGGGGAGGAAGAAGCAGGAGGGGGAGAAGGAGTGGGAGGAGGAGCAGTAGCTGGGGAGGCAGCAAGCTCTGCTCCAGGGTCGATGACCACCCGGGGGCACGGACCGTCCTGCCCCCCCAGGATGTAGTCCATGGCATCAAAATATGGGCAGGGGTCTGGGTCTGCCCCTGGTTGGGAGCTGCCCCCTGTGGCCCTGGCATACGCCTGCCGCAGCTCCTTTATTTTCATATGAACCTGCTCCTGGGTTCGCATGTGGCCTTTGGTGGCCAGGCTGGCAGCCATCCACCTGTAGACGGTTGCATTCCTCTGTTTAGTGCGGAGATCATGGACGTTGGAGGCATCCCCCCAAACCTGAATTAGGTCCCTGATCTCTGAACTGAACCAGGCAGGCAGCCGCCTTTTCCGGATGCTGGCAGGCTCCTGGGAGCTGGCAGACTAGTCCTGGGGAGCGGTGGAGGGCTGACTGGCACTGGCTGCCTGGTTCATGCTGGGGCCACTGGGTCAGGTGCAGTGACTGCTGGTTCTGGGCTGGCAGGCTTGGAGCTGGCATAGGCATTGTGGCCAGAGTCAACCCCTTTAAGGGCTCCGGGAAGGGGGGAGGAGAGGAGGGTTCTTGGCTGTGCCCAGAGTGGCCACCAGGGCACCCTGGGAAGGGCTGGAGGCCCCTATTTCGAAATAAGTGTCTACACAGTGCTTATTTTGAAATAGCACTTTCAAAATTGGCGCTATTCCTCGTGGAATGAGGTTTACCAATTCCAAAATAAGCCCTCCGCTATTTCAATTTAATTTCGAAATAGCAGTTTAGCTGTGTAGACGCTGGTAAAGTTATTTCGAAATAACGGCTGTTACTTTGCTGTGTAGACATACCCAAAAACAATAATGTTATCCAGTCATTCCCTCCCTTTTCTGTTTTATATTTCCCCAATCCTGATATTTAAGCCCCTTACCAGTGAGAGATTTCTCTCTTCCTTTCTGTTAGTACTACACCTCACCACAGCCACTGTGTGTTTTATGGCTTAACGGATGCTTTTGTGGAGCTGAATTTAATTCTAATTCTGATGCTCTGAAAATTGTCTGTGAAAAACACAAACCTCACAGCTTCCTCAAAATCATTTTAAAAAAAATCTATTTCATCTCATATTTGTGCCTGAAAAGTCAGGCTTTGAAACATGAATCATACAACTTATTTAAGGCTGTGAAGAAGCTTAGGATCACAGCCTTAGGTAGAAATAAGCTGTAATTCATAAACCTATAAAAAGTACTGTGACTGCCTCAAAAGTCTGTCTGCTGCTTCTAATGATCCTTTCTCACTGCTGCAATTTTAACATGGGGTTACTATTTTTATCAGAGCCTAATGACCTTGTTTAAACTAAAATACTAACCTAAACCTCACTAGGTTTCCCCCAGCCTTCCCTTTTCCTAAGAGGCAAACATTTTCTATTATAAACTGTACATAATTTTTAAAGTTTTGTATTATATTTGTATTATGAATTTGGGCGTCTAAGCTAGTGCATTTGATCCTTGTGCAGTAATACTTTATGAGCACTGTAAAATGAGCATGGAATGGTTTTAAACCCTGATGTAGGAGGGTTTATTAATGTGCTTTTCTGTGAATACCAATGAAGTCTAATGGTAAATGGTATGATTAAGTCTCTTGATCTTAAATCTTGGGTGACCTAATTGTGACTCCAGCTAACAACATTCTTTGCATGCATTTGTTATTGGAAAACATTATATGCAATCATCAGTTCCTTCTGAGATCTGGAAGATATTGGAGGCACAGAGCCGCAGTACTACCACACTTTTGAATAGAGAAAAACAACATTGGATGTGGTCATTGATGGGTCTTGTACTATTTTTTCTGATGTTTCAACAGGAAATAAATAAAAACAGGAACATGCACTCAAAGGCATGTTACAGAAGTATAAAGATCCTACCCCTTGCGAAGGGCATGTGTGTTCAAGGTGGGGATTTAGAGGTATATGTTATCACACTGAAATGTGCATGAGAATAGTTTGCAATTCTCATTTCTGTATTTCATACCCTGTAATGCTCACTCATTGCGTCAGCATGCCACCTTGCTATTGGGAGGGGAATGCTCAGATCTGAGTTCCAGTTTTCAGGGTTTGTGGTAAACCTTTAACATCATTTTAATATTGTATCTGTTGTGCACTTTCCTGTATGAACAGGATGTTAGGACATAAAAACTTGGGACTAAGTTAGATGCCCTCAATTATGCATGTTCTCTTGAGTTCACCTAACTTAGATGTGCAAATACCTAATGTCCATATGTGAATTGCGCATCAAACAGGCCTCTTAGTTGGCCATATGTATTCAAACAATGTACAGATGTCTTACCCTTTCTGTTTGTGGGGGTGATTTTTCCCCTACGTAGATGAAGTCAGCCTGTACCTAAAGGTCCCTCTCCCACCAG
The DNA here is from genome assembly GCA_019425775.1 of Rafetus swinhoei. Classification (NCBI taxonomy): domain Eukaryota; kingdom Metazoa; phylum Chordata; order Testudines; family Trionychidae; genus Rafetus; species Rafetus swinhoei. The sequence goes on along the minus strand of CM033443.1, from coordinate 33,500,034 downwards.
TGGTGTTACTCGGATGGGCCCCACACACACTCACACACTCCCATTACCTTCACGTGGCTCAATCCAATTGCAGGACTAAGGCCTAACTGGGTTTTCATTTACATCACACTTGCTAGGTACCCATGAGCAGTAGAACAGGAAAGGTGAAATCCTGGCCTTTTTGGAGTTTTGCTACTGACTGAGGACCATAATTTTGCCCCCAGCCCTTTGAGCACCAGCACAGTTTTTGAGGCTCTTATTAGCTTTCCAGCTATGCTTCACTCTCAGACTCTACAGCTATGATGTCTCTTGAAGTTTCCAGGGCCTGCAGACAGAGCTATCCAGTTCAGTGTACAACGAGGAGAGTTTTTGACAGTGTTTTCTATCATTTTCAGCTTGCCATTTTCTTCCTCAGGTGGCAATGTGCCTGGAGTGTCATACATGTGTTCTGGTTTACAGCCCCCAGGAATTCTCTAATGGAGGGTTCTTGAGATGCTAAAGTGTAAGGGGGGGGGGAGTTTATGCATATTCTTTACTTAGTGGTTTGTCAGAGAGGACGCTACAAGCTTAATTTGTAGCACCTTCTCTTTTTGGCCTACTCTCTGGCAATTCAGAATTTCAGGGTCAGCTGTTTTGGTGTAAATGCTTTTCACATGTTTATATTGTAATGTGTAAAAGAATACAGAGCTCCGGCTATGTCTGAAGGTTGGCCTCCTCTTCTTAAACTGTCTTTGTTTTCAGTGTTCAAACCCCTCATTTCCACAGACAGCTCCCTGCATACAGGCCCTTGTCCCCTTCAAGAGGCTCTTACCAAAAAGTGTCTTTTAAAAAACAATCCCACATTGGTTTGTAGAAGCCCACTTTCAGAAGCAGTGTGAGACTAACTGGTTTGGGACAACAGAAGGAAGGGTATTCTGAGTCTTACGTCTGCTCTGGATTCAGAATCTCATCAATCTTGGCAAGAATAAGATGGCTCTTAAATAGTAATGCTCGTCTAGAAAGTTAACTTCTGCACAGACTTCAAGAGAGTTTTTTGGTGTCTAGAACACCACCAAAGTGTAAAACCAGTGATCTCCTAATAGCCTTCCAAAATTAACAAAACAAAGCAAAGCAGAAATGTTTTTTCTCGGTAGGCATCCATACAAAAAGTTACATTATTGAAGTATACAACTGAGCTACAGTTATTTGGAAAGCTACAAAGATGCAATCTGGTTAGACACTCTCTTTATTGACATGGAAAATGTTCAGTTTCTCTACGTTGAAATGACATTTCTCTGATAATGAAGTTGTCTTTAGTTCGTCTTCCAGAGGTGGTGTTGGGAGAATGGTAGTGACCTGTCCATGATTGCCATCTTTTTTTTATTACTATTACCACGTAAATTAGTGGTGATGTTCACTAGTTACTGTCATACTTCTGAAATGCTTCTCCCTTTTTAGTTTATTCCTGTCTATCAGAAAAAAAATCAGAAAGTACTATAAAAAGTAATATAGTCTGTCTATTTTCTGTTAGCTTTACCCTACTGGAATGCTATAGGACCCCAAGAAACAGAGTGAGCTTTTCAAAGACTTTTCTTTCTTCTCCCTGAAGCTTCAGATATTGGCTCTTTCTGGTAAATAATGTATCATACCTTCAAGTTTCCATCCTTGATTGTAGAGCAGGACACACAAAGTGGGTCATAGCTAGAGTGAAGTGCATTCAGACTTCCTTTTTAATTAGTAAGACACACCAAACACAGCATCAATTTATGGATTCATTCTTAATGGGAAGTAATTATGAATATTTTTGTACAAATTCTAGCTTCAATTTTACATTGAAAGACTCTAGCTCTGTATTTAAATTGCTAATGCAGAGGACTGATCTATGAAATAGTTAAAGAAAAAATAGCTTGTAAAATAGGTTATTTTTATGAAAAAATTTCAGTGAGGGGAGTGCTATGATGTCACAGAACTTCAGGAGCAAAATGTAATCAAATCAGTGACAAAGTGTGTGCTTTTTTGCATATCTCAAAGACATATAATTTCATTCTTATTAAAAAGAGATTATCTTATCTAAATTGCATAAGATTTCCTCAGAGGGGTAGCCATATTAGTCTGTATCTGCAAAAATAATGAGGAGTCCTTTGGCACCTTAGAGACTAACAGATTTATTAGCACCTAAGTTTTTGTGGGTAAACCCTACCTCATCAGGTGAATTAGAGTGGAGTTTACAAAGGTGCGTGTGGTTGTGTGTGTGTGTGTGTGTATGACAACAAAAGAAAGAGGGTACTTGTATAAATGAGGCTAATCAAGTCAGGGTGGAGGATGGACGGGCTCATCCATAGCAATTGATGTGGAAATGTGGATATCAAGAGAGAGGAAATTGCCTTTGTAATGTGTTAACCAGTTAAGATCTATATTTAATACTAAATTGATAGTATAGAATTTGCAAATGAATTTCAGTTCAGCTGTCTCACTTTGTAATCAAGGTTTGAAAATCTTTTGAAGCAGGATGACTACTTTTAAATCCATTACTAAATGTCCGAGGAGGTTAAAATGTTCTCCTACAGATTTATGGGTGTTAGCATTCCTGGTATCTGATTTGTATCCATTTATCCTTTGTCGTAGAGATTGTCCAGTTTGGCCAACATACATGGCAGAGGGACACTGCAGTGATGGAATATATCAATTTAGTAGCTGTGCAGGCAAATGAGCCCTTGATGGTGTGGTGTATGTGGTTAGGTCCTGTGATGGTGCTGCTTGTGTAGATATGTGGACAGAGTTGGCAACAGGGTTTGTTGCAGGGCTAGGTTCCTGGGTAGGTGTTTGTGCTGTGTTGTGTGGCTGCTGGTGAATATTTGCTTCAGGTTGGGGGCTGTCTGTAGGTGGCCTGTGTCCCAAGGTCTATGAGTGAGGGATCATTTACCAGGATAGGTTGTAGGTTATCAGTGATGTGCTAGAGGGGTTTTAGCCAGGGGCTGTAGGTGATAACCAGTGGTGTTCTGTTACTTTCCTTTTGGGGCCCTTATTGAATTAGGTGACTTCTGGATACTCATCGGGCTCTGTCAATCTGTTTCTTCACTTGCTCAGGTAAGTACTTAAGTTTTATTCAAGATCTTGTAAGTGTTTATCTCTGTCTGAGGAATTGGAGAAGATACAGTTGTATCTTAGGACTTGGCTGTAGGCAATGGATAGTGTGATGTATCCTGAATGGACGCTAGAGGCATGTAGGTAAGAATAGTGATCAGTAGGTTTCTGGTATAATGTGGTGTTATGTGACCATCATTTATTTCTACTGTAGCATCCAGAAAGTAGACCTCATGTATGGACTGGTCCAGGCTGAGGTTAACAGTGGGGTGGAAATTGTTGAAAACCTGATAGAATTCTTCAAGATCCTCCTTCCCGTGGTGCCATATGATGATGTCATCAATGTAGTGTAAGTAGAGGAGGAATGCTAGGGGGATGGGAGCTGAGGAAATCTTTTTCTAGGTCATATATAAAAATGTTGGCATATTGTGGGGGATAGCAATGCCTCCAACTTGAAAGTATAAATTGTCCCCAAATTGGAAATGGTTGTGGTTGAGGACAAAGTCACAACTCAGCCAACAGATGTTCTATGGCATCATTGGAGATACTATTTCTGAAAGTTCGTAATCCATCTTTGTGTGGCGTATTAGTGGAGAGAACTTCTACCTCCATGGTGGACAGGATAGTGTTTTCAGGAAGACCACTGATGCACTGTAGTTTCCTCAGGAAGTCAGTGGTGTCTTGAAGACAGCTAAGAGTGCTGGTATCTTACAGTCTAAAGAGAGAGTCCACATAGCTGGATAAACTTGCTGTAAGGGGTGCCAATGCCTGAAATGACAGGGTGTCCAGGATTTCTAGGTTTATGGATCTTGGGTAGCAGATATAATACTCCTGGTCGGGCCTCTAGGGGTATGTCTTGGAAATTTGGTTCCATAATATTGTAGGGAATTTCTTAAGCAGATGGTGTCATTTCTTTTGGTATTCCTCAGTGGGATCAGAGGAAAGTGGCCTGTAGAATGTGGTGTTGGGGAGTTGTCTGGTAGCTTTCTGTTCATAATCTGACCTATTCATGCTGACTACAGCACCTTCTTTGTCAGCCTCTTGGATTATAATGTCAAAGTTGTTTTTGAATATGGAGTCTATGGATAATGCAATGCTATGGAAAAATTCAATCCAAATTATTATAGTTTGGCAAGATTATAAGCAACAAAAATAAGGTTGAAAATATGAGATGTTAGGCAACCATAATAATAAGAATGGCTTCCAGCCTGTCTGATAAAATATATACTCACCCACTATATAATGTGATATTTGTATAACTTTGAGGTCATCCTGGAAAAAGAGGATCTGCAGCCGTATTTCAGCTCAGAGATCTGCATTGGTGACCAGTGAAGACTTAATCTCTGCTATTTTAATTCTGCCTCTCTTCAATTTCTCCCATAACCAGAATTTATTTTTAAACCCAGAATTTATTTTTAAACTCATCAAAGGACAGCAGTGAAGAAGACAATATCTCAAAAGGAAGATAGATTCTAACTTTCTACAATGCCTTTTTGCGACCATCAAGTTCAGTCAGAATCTTCAAAAGTCCTTGGGCTGTCTTGGGGGTTAGGTGCATGGTTTTCTAATATCAAGATCTTAAGCTTCCCCTCCATTCATCTAAAAGAGCAAGAGATCTTCAGAGCGTTTCCAGAAGTTTCTGATTATTCTGCATTTTGTTTGTTTTTCCAGTGGGAACGATTAAAGCTTTTGAATAACAGTTTGATGGGGAATTTTTTGCTTGCCATAGCTAACATTGCTGGTCAGACTCTTAGGTTATGTCTACACAGCAGGGCAAAACTTGAATTAAGCTATGCAACTTGAGCTACATCAATTGCATAGCTTAAATTAAAATAGCTTAATTTGGCTTTTGGCGCTGTCCACACAGCAGGAAGTCAAAGGAAGAACACTCTTCCTTCAACTTACCTTACTCCTCATAAAATGAAGGTTACAGGATTCAAAGTAAGAAGTCCTCCAGCTCGCCATTATTTTGAAATAAAGGCTTGTAGTATAGATGTGCGCTATTCTATTTTGGAATAATGTCAGTGTAGACATAGCCATAGTGTTTTATTGCTTTGTGAATGTTGCTCCCTGAGTGTGTGTCTACACTCACCCTTAGCTTGAAATAAGCTACACAATTTGAGCTATGCAAATTGCATAGCTTATTTCGAGTTAATTTCAAAATAGCTTATTTCGTGATCATTTCAAAATAAATTGCCTTTCCAAAATACCCCTTAATCCTCATGGAATGAGGTTTACAGGGACATCAGAATTGCAAGCCTCTTACATTTCGAAATAACAGGCTTGTTTCAAAGACACGGCATTGCTATTTCGGGATACCGCAGAGTAGACGTACCCTGATTGAGCAAGGCAGCCATTGAAAATACTGTATTAAGAGAGTGAAATTAATTTTGGGAAAGGCATATGAAAATTCCAAAACGTATTGACCAACTCCAAGAAAATTAACTTCTCAGAAGATAGAAGTGCCCACTCTTTTATATATTGCTTTCAGATTCAGGCAATTAGATCCTAAAAAAATATTTCCCCATGGTCAATGTATTTCCATTATTGCCTTTACAGCCAATTAATATTAGTGATACAGTTCCTTCCTTCCTCTGCACTTTTAGTTGTGTAAATTAGTCAAGTTTACTTTCTCGCTTAAGCTATTATATTACCATACTTTGTTAGATCATTGTCATATGTGACCACAGAAGTGAAATTTTAAATGTGACCTTCTCTGTATAATTTGGGAACTGGTCTGATAAAGTCTCCATACATGCAGCATAGTATTTTTAGTGGAGGCAGAGCAAAGCACAGCAGATTATGCAACACTCATCTTGGCTTCATTGAATTCAATGGAAAGTTTACCATTGACTTCAGTCTGGTCAGGATTTCACCAGAAATGTGTTCATATTCTTTACCTTAACAGCCTTCCACCCTGACTCGATTAGCCTCAAGCAAAGCAACAGTTGTATTATGTTGTCCCATTCCACAGCAAAATCCCAAATTGTTTTCAAAGTGGAGTCCTACGTGTTGAACAAGAATGATTTTCTTAGTTTAGAACTTTGAGCAGCACCAGCTGGTTTCCAAGGAACAGGATAGAGAAACAAAGATCTGCTGCTCAAACTGAACCAATTAAAAATCTATGGCATCTTTTCAAGGTGCCTTGACTTCCAAGCCATTTGGAAATTACAGGTCAAGCAATGGAGAATTTCTATTTTGGGGCAACACAGGTGAACATGGGCATAATTTAAAAAATGCTCTAGTCTGCTTTTTGCACAGTATGAACATATCCTGAACAGCATAAATTTGAACAGAGCTAGATACTGTCTTTGTTTCACACACAGCCTCCTTTGTCTTAGTCAACACTATTCCACTTCTCAGATTTCAGTAGGCTCTGTCAATGCAGCAGTGACACGTCAGTTCAGAAGCCAGATGAGCAAACTCACATTTCCCCATCTGAATCTACACAATCTATTCAAAGCTGGGGAGGGGGGGAGGCATTATAACTAATTTGGAAACTACCAGTTTATATGCCAAATCCTGTGTTGTATCTTTGATCTCTTCCACTGAATTAAATTGTCAGAAAGGCTATATCTATACAGCAGCGTTATTTTAGAATAACGTTAGTAACTGATGTTATTCCAGAATGACACAGTCCACATCTACACACAAGCAATTACTTTGACATAATGTCAAAATAATGTCCAGCCAGAGAACTTCTTACTCCAACTCCTGTAACCCTCATTTTACGAGGAATAAGGAAGTCGAAGAAAGAGTGCTCTAACTTGGATTTCCTGCTGTGTAGATAGCACCAAAAGCTGAAATAAACTATTTTTACTTAAGCTACTCAATAGACATAGCTCAAGTTGCGCAGCTTATTTCGGATTTAGCCCTGCTGTGTAGACGTGCCCCAAATGTGCTAAAACAAAGGAGCTAGTGGTTCAGATGCCTACCTATGTCTGTCTAACTGCAGCCATAAGAAATCTCCATCAATTTGTGAAGAAAACAAAACATTGAAGGCCAAATTCTGCCACTGTTTCCACCTTCAGTGCCTTACGCCATGCACCATCGTGATGTTTAAAATATGACTAAAGCAGAGGCATGTGTCAAAAATAAGGGGAGTTAATGTAGAATTATTATTAAAATATTAATTTTCATTATCCTCAGACCTGCATCTCCAAATTGTAGAAGTGTTATGAATGTGTGAAAAGAAAAAATAATGCTTTGCTATGTAGCCTTGATACCCTCCCTCAAAATCTGTTTCCTAACTTCAATAGTTTGGTATTTCAGAATGCATTTACTGTGCCTCAGATATAACCAGGTTTTCATATCAAATTATTTTGCTGATGCATCTTCAGAACAACACATGACAGCTGCTTCCCAAAGTGTGGGTTGGGAGAAGGTAAACCCATTAAAACAAAAGGTGTGGAAATAACAACCCAAAGGAGTTTGTGAAGAAATCCCTCTGAATCCAAATGTATCATAGTAATACTCTGAGCCTCTATCAGCGGGTTTTGAGAGTTCCCTTGGCATAGTCAATTGGTTGAAACAATGATTGAGATACAGCTCATGTTTAGATGCCAGGGCTTCCCAGAAGGAAAAAGAGACTAAAAACAAAGTATTTGTTAGGTCAAAAAATATGAACTAGCCAAGAACAGTTCTGCCCTAAAGAAGTTAATCTAAGAGCTACAGGAAATAAGCTAATGATGTCCTACTGCAAAACATCTACAGCATGTTCTTGGTGAGAACATAATGAAATGAATGGGATCTCTGTGCAGACTGATTTTTTGCTTGAATTTCATGACACATTTTCTGAACACAAATGATATCTCTGTTGTATTTTTGATGTGGTTTTGTCTCAGTGGAAAGCATATGCAGTCTGTTTGTCTGAGTCACTGGATGATTGTTTTAAAGTTTGCAAATCGGTAAGTCATGTTTTATTTTGATTTCCTGCACTGTTAAAAACAGAAAACAAAAACACCCTCCTTCTCCAAACTACAGTAGTATCAGCAGTGGCCCAAAACAACAGTTTATAAAAGCAGTTCAGCCTTTGGGGTGATTGCTGTAGAAAACTAGTTTTGGGTTCTGTTTTGTTTTTGTTTAAATAAAGGCTATGTATTTTCATAACTGAGTTTTATATCAAGCAGAAGATGGCTATAATCAAAGCCATGAAAATAGATGAATTTTGGATTAAAAATTAGTTTACTCAAAGATAACAGCTATGCTACATCTCATCATATACTTCATAACCATGCAGAAAAGTTTCTATACATCCTTATAACTTTACTTATCCTTTTGCTATAGCTAGACATCTGTATACAGAATTATAATGTACAATGTTTTTTATGCTGCTTCAGGAGGTAGCTGAGTTAGTCTGTACAGGTAAACTGAAAAAAACAACAAATAGTCTGGTAGCACTTTATAGACTAACAAAACATGTAGATAGTATCGTGAGCTTTCATGGGCACAGCCCACTTCTTCAGATGACTGGAGTGTTGGATGTCTAGAAACAAAATAAATAGGGGAGACAGGAGGGGGCATGGAAGAAGTGAAAATTGGGAGGGGGGAGCAGGAAAAGGCAGTGGGTAAAAAAATATATCAAGGGAAAGCCACCATTATAGCAGATAGTGATATTTATATCTTGAAATCTGCATTATGCTAATCTCTCAGGCTTGGTCTACACTAGACCAGACAAGTCGTCTTAAGGTACGCCATTCTGCTACGCAAAATGCATAGCTGGATTTGGCTTACCTTAAGCTGAGCTGCCACAGCATCTATGCTACCGGAGGCCGATGGGAGCGTGTGCTGCTGTTGGCTTCCCTTACTCCTCACAGAATGAGGAGTACAGGACACCGGTGGGGACTGCCTCAGCATTTGATTTGGGGGGTCTACACTAGCCCCACTAAATCAAACACTAGAATATTGACCTCTGGAGGGTTGATCTTCTCTGTAGTGTAGACATGCCCTCACAGTTTTAATTAAAAGGTTGTAATACTAATCCAGCAATATAGTTCTTACTAGTGTATTTGAGGAATTGAGTGGATAAAGTTAGTGTGAAATTCACGTTATGCTTGAACATAAAAATGATGAAGACGATGACACTTAAAAAAGAAACACTGCAGCCAGAATTAGAGTAGATGGTGTTATTGAAACTTGAGCCCTCATGGGCAGCTGCTAAAATTGAATATAAGGTTTAGCAAGAGTCCATTGTTTAAGAAAATTATGGTGCCTGATGTTAGCAGAGATCAAAAAGAAAACATAGAAGGCTAGATTCTTGGCATCGGTATCGCTTTTTTCCCCTCGACTTTCAAAGCTGAGGCAAGGTTTGGACTCAGTGTTTCTTGTAGCAGCATGATGCCTTTTTGCATGCGAGGCATTTAACAGGAGCTAGACAAAATGTAAGGTGCCCTGTGGGCTGGAGAATCAATGTAACAGCGCCCATTCTGGCCAGAGTTCACGCATTCTGGTGAGGCAGTCAGTTTCCCTTGCCTGAGTCTGCTGGATGGTGTGAGTGTTCTCCTTATTCCTGGTGGGGTCAGTTGGCCCTGGTGCCCAGGAGGTCTGAAAACTGCCTCAGTTCTTAAGTCTCTCAAGAGTTGGTTGAGTAACCCAGGCCCACTCACTCCACTGGGCCCACAAACCAGATAGGCAGAACTCAACAACTCCCACTGCACCCTGAATTCCTTCCTACCTTCCCTTGTTTCAGTAGGCTTTTCAGCCTGTTGGTCCAGTTGTCTCTTCCCACAGCAGTGTCTAAGCAGCTTCTCAGCAACTTGCTGGCAGAAGTTCTCTTCTCCTGCCCACTTGTTCCTCTGGCAGCTGCCCCAGCCGTCTGTTTCCAGCTCTTTTATTCTTCCAGCTGCTGTGAGGCTGCCAGTCAGCCCTGGCTGGCAGTAACTGCATTAACCTCATGGCATGCCTTCCCATTCCCCTCAAGGAAGGTAGCTTTCACTTTGCAGGGAATATAGCTTCAGTAGTACATTTCTCCTAGGTGTTTTCTCTTGTGCTCTTTTATCTTAATCACAAGAGCTGACAGTTATTATTAAGGACTGTGTGCTTCGGGGGAGGAAATTGCAAAGTTCCCAGAACCCAAACATATGACAGTTATGCACTATGTATCCCACCAAGACCACTGCAAGACTTAACCTACGTAAAAGGAAATCACCATTCACTGATCAGCCATGAGCACACAATCCAATGGTAGATAGTACCAAATACACTCCAGTAGGTGATGGTAATAAGGGGTATGCTTTTTGCTCACAGCAAAAGTAGAAGACCGCTATATGTTTTTTCTTTTGGCTACTAACAGTGTTGTTTTTAAAAACTGCCAACATTATCTTCACTACTATATTGGAAACAACAAAAATAGCTTGATAATCATGCAATTTCTTCTTCTTGTTTACCCCCACCTTCTAAAGAGGTTATGGAAAATACATCCTCTCATATTAGTATTTTACTCTTCTTCATGTCTTTCCTCCTTTAGTTAGCTTCTGTTCCTGTCTTCTGAATTCATTTCTCTTTTCTTATTTTTTCTTCCACTCTATAATTTACTCTTTCACTAGCTTTCCCACAACTGCTCTATAATTGTTAAAATAATTTCAATAGCACCATAAGTTTTACAAATTCAGAATAAGATACCATCTTTTCCCTCTAATATTTTACAGTATGGATATGTCCTAAACTACAGTCTTGCCTTTTTATGTCATGTATGGACCTGGATTTTCAAGTGAGATTAAAATTAACTTTCCATTTTACCAACATAGTTTCTGAAAACTATGATTATACTTGTGCACCTTGCATATGTGATGTAGATATCTAACTATTTGATTATCACTGCATATCAAGTAATTAGATATTGAACCTTATCAGTTATACAAAATTTTGTTTACACTTTGATTACAAATTGCAATAAAAGTGACCAAGATTTAAAAATCTGTCACTGTCTTTCAAGTTTACTCTATGGCGTAGCTTCTATAACTATTTATCAAACTACTAGAATTTTTGACCTGATTGCCAAGGTGCACCAGCAAAATATTTAGAGGAGTTCATACAAACCAATGATTTCTTTTAAAGAGGCAGCATATTGTATGAAATTTTGCTCAGTCTACCACATTCTCAGATTTACAACACAATTATTCTCCAGCTTTTGTATCACATCTGAAATTCTGCCAGAGCTCTATTTATGCTGTTCCCAATGGTTTTTTTTTTTCTTTTTTTTCAGTTGAGTGTCAAATCTCACTATTCCCACATGGAAAAAAAATATAACCTTTGCTTTTAGCAATCTGGGGAGTAAGGATCCAAAGCACAGTGAAGTCAATGCTTAATGACTTTTAGTGATTCTTTCTGTTGTTACATTGCAGTTGCTAAGGTATGAAAGCCTATAAAGTTTAACCAATGCATTGAACCATCCAGGGCCAAAATACAAGTTTCCACTAGTTCCCTAGTTCAAACTTTTGGTTTCATAATGCGGTCAGATTACCTATCACTATAAACTATACACATGAAACGGTTGGAGAGTAATGGGGAGTGCAAGCCAATAAATTCAAGATATTTTTTCCAAGATTTTGTTGTTTGTTTTTCTTTGTATGTGTGTATGTGTGTTTCATAATGATCATTTGTGCATTATATTTATGATAGGTTTTTTTAAAACAAGCTTTATACTTTGTGCATGCTGAGGCAGAAGCCGGACATTTAGGGTACATCTGCAAAGCAACATTATTTTGAAATAACTAGCGTTATTTCAAAATAACTTAGTCCACGTCTACACAGCAGGCAGTTATTTCAAAATAATATTGAAATACTGTCAAGCTGGAGGACTTCTTACTCCAACTCGTGTAACCCTCATTGTACAAGGAGTAAAGGAAGCTGGAGGAAGAGTGCTCTATTTCAAAATAAGTGGTTTGTAGACGCTCCAAAATTCAAAATAAACTACACAATTGATGTAGCTCAATTAGCGTAGCTTATTTCGAATTAAACCTTGCTGTGTAGACGCACCCTTAGTGAGGAGATATGGGAAAGATGATTGTTCTATTTTGAGCAAAGAATGACATGTTTACTACAGTGTTTACCAACTTATTGGTTACAATGAATTACAAGTTTATCTATTCCATATATTATAAAAATCACATCTTTCTGGAAGAAAAAAAATACACTGAGGTGTTCGCTGAAGTTAGAAAATAAAATAATTTCACTGAAAAAGAGGAGTATGATTTATAGGGTTGTTTTATTTAATTATTGAAAAGGATTTGCCTTTTCTTCCAGTGGACTGTGTGTCATACACAATACAAATGTCATGATGATTGAATAAATGCTTTGCTATGTCTTGTATTCCCAACAGTTTAGGGATAGCTCTTTGTCTATTTTCCTCCCATGAAATGATGTCTGCCTTTTTAGAGAGTAGAAACAATAAATAAAAAAAGATCTAAAGGCAGATACAATGCAAAAAGATTTCTTGTAAAGGAAGAAGTCCATGCTATATCTCTGGGATTGTGTTGCTGGCAAGAGTGAGACTCAGGTCCGACACTGGGTTCTCAAAGTACAAAAAACGCTACACAGGTATCTGTCAAACACAAGCAGTTTATTTCCTGACAGCTATCAGCTTTGCCCCTTAACTAAAAGAGCAACATGATATGAAAAGCAGCATTTCTTACATCCCTTCTGCTAGCCGGGGAACCCGTTTCAGCTGCAGATGAAGTGGGAGATTGTCTCAGCTGCCGAGGTGCCGGTACCCAAAGCCCATCGGTGAGGTCCAAATTGTTGTGCTCTGGTGCAACTTTAAATACTGCGTCTCTACCTTGTTTGGCAGTTTGGAAGTTCATGGGGTTACTCATTGTTTGTCACAGAATGGCTCAGCTGTACTGCTTGTCCTTTGACTTTGTTTACATGATCAGTACATTTAGGTAAACAAGATTGTTATGTTCCTGCCCTTATCTACAATTTGTTCTTGCTACAATGGCGTATGTTCCTAGAGGCTCACTTCTGGCTCTTCAGTAGTAGGGAAAGGGGGGGGGGGGGGAATGAAAAAGGAGGGGAATGCAGGCCTCACCACCCCTATACTTCACACGTACAGAGTTCTTCCGCAATTGACCCCTATAGATTGTTCCGTCACAAACTCAAGACCATCCCCCGACACCGTGTCCAACACAGATATGCAACTTCCCCTCAGCCTTTCAGGGTGTGTAAATGGTAAAAATAGAAACTAATTACATTGACCAGAATAGAAGAACATAGACTAAAATGGAGTTGATGCAAAATGGCTGTAGTGTTCATGAACATTAGCCAGTTCAGAAAGCTACTAAAACTTGGTATAAACACATTCAATTAAATGCTCCTGTGGCAAAACCTTTAGCTAGACTTGTGTCTTAACAAAATAAAACTCTTTCCAGACACCTTTATTTGCTTGAGATATTACAGTTTAAAGCACTGCATGATCGCCTAACACAGCCCCATATTCAAATTCAGGGGAACCAAATGTTAACTTGTAGCAAGCCACAGGATCGGCCTGTAAGTGTTATCCTCTGAGTAGTCTCCAGGAGAGAGTAGAGCCATTCAAGATCACCCCTTTCAGGAAATGTGTTTTTCACCAATGTCTGATTGTCAGTAGAATCAAATATTATTGAACATGCTAACAATAGTCAGCCCAGAGATTTCTGTCCTGCCCATTGCTGGCAAAGCATTTGTCAACCACTGTGACAACACTGGATATTTCACAGAGAGTATCTAAAGCCTGGAAGGAAGATGTTTAAAAATAACTTTAGCTTTAGCTGATAAAGAAGGGGTGTTCTTGGAGCTTACCCTGTTACACTTTCTCAATAATCCCTCCAAGTAGTATTAGTGACTGGTTAGTATTTTGATTAGCCATGATGTTCTCAACAATAATGTTTTGATAAACCTCTGCATACTTACATGCAAAGGGTCCTCTCAGAAAGAGACATTAACCTCTTCCCATAGAATCAGTAGCAGGATCTCCTCTGTAACCTTCATCAGCCAGTCAGGACATAGACCAGTGGTCGATGGGATTTTAACTTCTGAACCTATCTGATTTTCACCTGCATTCACTAGGTTAGGTATCAAACTGCTACCAACCAAGAAGTCATTAAGCACCTCTCCCATTTCCATATTTTCTGACATTGTTTTTCCTTCTTCATTAAGTAACAGTCCTACCCCATACTTGGTTTTCCTCTTGCTTCTAAATATATTTGTAGAATGTTTCCTTGTTACACTTTGTCTAGCTAGTTTGATGTCACATTCTAATTTTGCCCCTCCACACTTCTTGTATTTGTATTTATCCTTTGTAACTTGACCTAGTTTCCACTCTTTGTAGGACTGCTTTATAATGTGTCTGAAAAACTGCCAACTGTCTTCAATTGTTTTGCTTCCCATGGAATCTTAACTAACACTCCCTGACTTTCAAAGTCTGCCTTCTTGAAATCCATGGCCTTTATTTTGTTGTTCTTCCTCTTACCATTCCTTAGAATCATGAACTCCATCATTTCATGATCACATGGATCATTCAAAATATCAACCAGTTCCTCCCTATTTGTTAAAATCAAATCTAGATCAGCCTCCTTCTCCACACCCGCCAATAGCTTTATCTATCTTGTGTTACTCAGTGCAAGCCTGATAGTTGAAATCCCCCAGCATCACCAAGTCTTGTGTTTTGGATGATTTTGTTAGTTCTTCAAAAAAGCCTCATCCATCTCTTCTTCCTGGTCAGATTGTCTGTAGTGGACCCCTACCATGACTTTTGTTTTTTTTTACCCCTCTTGTTCTTATTCAGAGATTCTTAACAAGTATGGTTCCATCTCCACCTCAGTCCAAGCAATGCCTCTTCCCTTTTTCAGGAGGAGCAAGCTGTACCCTTCTATACTAGTATTCCAGTCATGTCCATTATCCCACCAAGTCTCTGTGATGCCAACTGTGTCATTATTGTGGTTATTTACTTACATTTCAAGTTCTTCCTGCTTATTTTCCATATTTCTCACATTAGTATACATACAATTAGGATACTCATTTGTTTTTCCCTCCCAGTTCTGACCTGTCTCTCCTTTATCCCTGCTATTATAGCCCATGCTCCCTCCAATTTCTGACCTTAGTCCCAGGTCTCCATATTTTTGACTTATCTGTGGGCTTTGGTCACCTGCTCCCATCAAAACTGGTCTAAAGCCCTCCTCACTAGGTTACCAGTCAGTATTCAAATACGCTTTCCCCCTTCCTCAATAGGTGGACCCCATCTTTGCTTAGCTGTTCTTCCTGGAACAGCCAGGCATTCACCTCCAGGATGCCTGTCTCGGCCTAGGCCTACCTTTCACCAAAAGGACTGAAGATCCTATGCTCCAAACTCCTTCACCAGTACTCCCAGAGCCCTGCAATCACTTTTGATCTGCTCAGGGTGATACCTCACAGTATCATTAGTGCCCACATGGATGAGTAGCATTGGGTAGTAGTCAGAGGTCCAGATGATCCTCAACAGTCCCTCCATAACATCTTAGATACAAGCCCCCTGTCAGACAGCATGCCTCCTGGAATGTCAATGATGTCCCCTTCAGAAGAAAGCCTGCAATGACCACTACCCCTACACTTCCTCCTGCCGGTGGTAGCTGCAGACATCCCAGCCTTGGGGGTACATGGCTTCTCCTCCTTTGCTTAGGGGGCAATTCCTCATTTCTTGTAGCCAGGTCACCAGAATGGTTCTCCAGAACCATAGTGGGTGGGTTGGGAGCTGGGGTGGAGCACTGCCTTCCACCATAAGTAACCAGCTGCCAGTGTCCTCTCTGAGACAGACCCATCTCTTCCTCCCCCAGTCATGTGCCAGCAATTCTTTGTAGCTGGATAACTTCCTTATCCATGGATGTCTTCACAAGGAATTCCAGGATGCACCTTGGCCTAGCTACCACTTGGCCTAGCTACCTCCTTCAACTCTTTGCTCTCTCTCCTGTTTGCTGAGACATTCCATCAGCAAGCACCTTTCACACTGGATGGTCCCCAAGCCTGGATTTCTGTAAGTGGGATATGCAGGGTACAATCTCTGCAAAACCACACCGAGATCTGGGTAGAGGCATCCATGATCAGGCGGTGTGTCTGGCTACAGGCACAGGCAGAGGAAACAGCAGCAGTGCTGGCATAAGTGACCCCTGTTTGTGGTGCCATGCCTGCTTATCTTCTGGCTTTTAAGGCTCTCTCTTCTAAGTCAGTCCTACCCTCTCGTTAACAACATAGGGAGAGGGTGATCACAAGGTTGATCAAAGGAGCAAAGGCTCAGTCTCCAGACACATAATCCCAACTGATACAGTAACTGGAATACATTAAAAAACCAGAAAAAGAAGAAAAATGCAAAACAAGCAGTAAAGCAAACTCACTCACCTCACAGTTAGTGCTCACATATTGTTCATTCAGCACATAAACTGTCAAATAATCAAATCCATTTTCTGAAGCTTTAAAATTATTTGTTTGCTGTGAGTACTTTGCAAAGTACCTTCCATATATTACTGTGATTTAGTGAGGTTCTGCTGTTAAGACATCAGAGCCTCTATCATATTTAAGGCCCCAATCCTGCAATTTATTACATATGGGTAGAACCCCAGTGAAGTTAATGTAGCTCTGCAGAGAGCTGCTTGCACAATTGGCATAGATCATTACACCATTCAACACATTGCATTGTATGCATTCCTTCCTTCAGAGAATTCAGCAGCAGATGGTGCTCTGCTCATTTAGGTGCTGATGCTCTATTTCTACTCATGATGCAAAATGTCTACTGCCATTTTTAGTGGAGAATATGAGAGTTGTGGGGTGGTCCCAAACTGTACTAAGAGCTATCACAAACTTCTTTGCTTCTTTAATTAAAAAGGAAATAAATTTTATGCAGGGTAAAAGTGGGACAAATTCTCTAGCAATGTGCTCTTATCCAAAGGATGTAATATTGCTATTTTGAGTTTGAAAATGTACATTACCTGGTGGTAATGGGAGTGCTTGCTCCTTGCTCTTGGGAAACAATTAGACAGTTAGTGAGAATCAGGAACATCATGTAGTTCAGATGCTAAACAACCAAGGAACTCTCACAGATTGACCTCACTCTTTAAGGGTGCATCAACACTGCACCTTTTGCTCAAAATAAGCTATGCAATTTGAGTCATGCAAATTGCGTAGCTTATTTCGAGGTAATTTCGAAATAGCTTATTTCATAATTTGGCACTATCTACACAGTGGCAAATTTTGAAATAAACCGTTATTCCGAAACAGCCCCAAATCCTCATGGAACAAGGTTTACAGGGATGTTGGAATACCGAGCTTGTTATATTTTGCAATAGTTATATTTTGAAATCTTATTTCAAAGACGTGGAATAGCTATTTTGGGATACCTGAAGTATCCCGAAATAGCGCCGCTGTCTAGACATACCCTAAGTGAGGGCTTGATCATTCCAATAATGGAGAGAGGCTAAGGTAAGCCTCTGATGAATAGTAACTGAAACATTTGGTAAATTAGATCAGTGGATAGAAAGTGTGAAGAGATGATTGCAAGAAAGAACACAGATGTGTTGAAGTTTCCTGTAAAAACTGAGGGTGATGATACAGATCAAATGTGGCCACCTGAGGACACCTGGATAAGGAATACACCATTATTATTTTGTGTGTGCTTTCCTGAAAGACTTGGAAAGATTCAATTTGAATGAGTTTCCTGCATGCAGGGTTAAGTCTCAGTTGTATGTCATTCAAACACTGTTTGGATGGGTGCAGAATTAGGTCTGAGGATTGATGTGCTGTGTGAGGCTTGATATACAAAATATTATATTTCAAATTCTGTGTTATTCCCTGGCCCTTTGCAACAAGCTGTTTTTCCCTGAAACTCTTGAGGACAGTGACAATAAAGGATTTCTTTGGTTAAGTGCTTTTTATCATGTTTTTTACTGAGCAGCTGGAAAGGGTATTGAGGGCACTACCCGACAGCCGCTTGGGAAGTGAGAGATGCAAGGCAGAAGTCTATTATCTCAAAGTGTTCACCAGAGCATTGCTTTGCACATTTACCTGCATATGGATTTACAGCTACAGCAGTGTCCACTACTACAGTAAATAAGACTACTTTTTTAACAGCAGTTGAGCTTACAGCTTCTTAGAAATTGTTGCCTTTCTGTACAGGTAAAAAAAAAATGTGGAAGGAAAAGGGTTGTGGGGTTTGGGATTCTTATATTTCTATCTGCCCGTAGCTTGCTGAGGCTAATGGTTTCCATGGTGCCTTTGCATAACACCAAATAGAGTTGACTCCTTGGTCTGGTGGTGACAGCAATTCAGACAGTCCATGGACAAACAGGCATAAATGAACTCTGAATTAGGGAAGTTACTTTTTAAGTGTAAAGGGTAAAATTTACCCTTAACATGGTCTACTTTCAAATGTTTTAGTTTCATGTTCTGAGTGAAATACCTCTGATACCATTTGTAATGGGGCCAGCTGCCTCCCGTGCACTCCCTCCTCGCTTTTGCAGTGCCCTGCTAACAATTTCCCCCTCAAAGTGCTTCTCAAACTCCTAAAGGTTTTTCTAGTCCATACCGCACCGCTTCTCGGGGTTCAAGTTTATTCATGTAAATAAAGCTCCAAAATTCCCAGTCCCCAATTCTCTCTACTCCCAGGCCTTCCTGCCTACAGCCTATCCCAGGCCCTACATGGAAGGTGTCTCAGGTTTGTGTTTCTGGCTGCCAAACCCCCTGGTATCAGGGTCTTCAGTGCAGAATTTTTCTTACTTCCTGCAGTTTCCTGAGCTTCTTCCTTCAGTGCAGCCACCTGCTGCTCTTTGTAAGTAATTACCTGATCTAAACTGCATCAGGGCCAGATTGTAAGCAATCTGTGTGTACAGGTCGGAAGATAAATTGTGGAGCCAGGGTCAAACTATGTTAGGACACAAGGAAGTCAGGAT
The DNA here is from genome assembly GCA_019425775.1 of Rafetus swinhoei. Classification (NCBI taxonomy): domain Eukaryota; kingdom Metazoa; phylum Chordata; order Testudines; family Trionychidae; genus Rafetus; species Rafetus swinhoei. The sequence continues at coordinate 33,481,105 of CM033443.1, read as the reverse complement.
TAGGCCCTGAGTTGCAGACTGGAGGCAAGTAATGGAATTGGGCACAAACCAAAGTTGGGAGCTGGAGTCTGTAATTCACAGCAAGTCAAGGTTTGGAGTGGAAGCAAGCAGGTGGTCTTCCCCACTGCTCAAACAGTTCCCTTGGTTGACTTCCTAGTTTATATATTTGCATGGGTGAGGGAGGGAGGCTGTCACTCAGGCCCAGTGTCCAGTTTCACAGTGTCCCCCAGCATAAGCCAGGCCTGAGCTTCCATGGGTGATTCAGAAGTGTTGGCAGCATGGCACCCCCATTGTCCCAGATCCTGGTTAATGGGTCTCAGTAATCAGGGTTTGCTAACTTTAGGCCCTCCTCCAGCCTTTGTTAATGGCTGGCTGATTGCTGTATGTAATGTAACGTTTTCTCTGTCAGTTTTAGCGTCTGACTTCTCACCGGCATGCATGTGCTCCAGCAGCACCGTTTCAGGGTGGTAGCTGTGCTGTTGTAGTGCTATAGTGTCATACTTCCTGTGTCAGTGGAGCAGGGTGGGTTTTTTCCTGTTGATGCACATCTCTGAGAGGCAGGAGTTAGGTCAACAAAAAAAATTAGTCCATCAACCCTAGCTGTATCTGCAGTGGGGGTGTGGGGTTAAGCCCCTCTCTCAGTTCCTCCTGTTCTGGGATAAATCAGTATCCCAGGGCTCTCTCCCTGGGAAGAACGTCCTCACCCTCTTGGGACTTTGCTGCAGCTCTCCATCTGGGCAACTGTGCTTCATGTCTGCCTCTGGGGTGCCTCCATGTTCAGGCCACTTCCCCACAATGGCTAATGGGGGCGTGTTGAGCAGGACCCAGGCCTGCCCACTACTCAGGCCAGGCCTAGGAACCTCCCTAGTGTTTTGAGTTTTATTCCAAATGATAGTATTGCTTATAGTGCTACTTGTATTCACTTAGAACCTATGTGGGCACACCTAATACCACCTCTCTTGTGCAAATCATACGTTACATTGGAGCCAGGTTCTCGACTGATAAAATTCATTGGTGTCAATGGAGCTGTGTTGATTTCTGCCAACTGAGGAGCTGGCCTATTGGCTCCACCACTTAGCAAACAATTGGCTCCAAAGTAAATCTGAACAGACTATTGGGAGCAATTGACTTCCTGCATTATATGGAACACCACATTGGAAGCAATAATTTGCTTCAGTCCTTTGGGGGTATGATAATATGTTCTCCCATGAATATGGGAATAACACATCTTGGATTGGGGGGGGATATAGGTGATATGGGATTTGAACTGAAGTTTTATGTGGAATTGACCAATGGAGAAATGTACCATTTCTGGGATGAATTTAGTTTCTTTTCCAGCTTAGGTTTGTCAAAAAGAAGATAGTGAGATTCATTCATTCATTCATTCACTGAATTTTACTGAACAAGAGTGTTGGTGAGTTTTGTTTCTTACTTGTCACATTGATTTAGATCCAGTTGCTGCAGATATCTGGTGCTTATTACCCAGGTGGTATTGCTCATTTGTGGCTGCTTATAAAGACATGGCATTGTTTCTGTTCGCTGCCTGGATGACTATAATTCCTGAAGTCAGAAGGAAGACTTAAAGAAGGCACCTGGAGCTTTGACTGTCCCAGAGGGAAGCAGAAAAGCAGAACTAAGGAATTTCTGAAATTAGTTGCAAACCATGTAGTCAGTATCTTCTCTGGCTCAATTACACCTAGCAATGGATTTTGGGAACTCCAACTTCCTGCTGAGTATCATATTCTATATAAAATCTACATCTTTCATGGAATAATAAACTCCACGCATCAACAGAGATGGAGCCAATTCTTACAGCTCCAAGATCACAGACTGATAACCTCAAGACTCACTTGGCTGTCACTTGTGTTATTTTTCTGAGTTGTGGATAGATAGTAAAAAAGCAACAATGGGTGTGAGGTGTTCTATTTTGCTCCTGCTGAATGAAGTAAGAGGTAAAAATAACCTGCCATTGACTTCATGGGCAAAAGAATTGGGCAATCCATGCCCAAAAGTAACCATTAATGACTTAGCTTAATACAATCCCTCCCCCCTTCTCCTCCAAGCTCCCACCTGATGCAGCTAACACATGAATCTGCAAGGAGATTAGTATCTGCAAGTTCTGAATGGTTGAAGAGGTATTTGATTTTGATTTTGATATGGAACGAGACAAACAAAAATTACACAAAACCCCAAAGGGCCAGATTCCTCACATTTATTGTTTGTTACATACTCTTTATGATGATCTTGTGTTCACAAAATGGAAAGCTGACTCAATGGGTGTTCTAAATGGAGGGGAAATCCCTGGAGGGCATAATGTTAGTAATGCCTTCAGCATAATGGATGTGTCCTGAACATCTTAGTTCTTTCTAAGATCAGAGGAACACAAAATTTGCCTTTTTTCTCCAGACAACTTCCTCTCTCTCCATTCCATTTTGGGTTCTTTAGCTCATTTGGAATCAAGGATCCTAGCCCAATATTTAAAATTAGAACAATTGCTAATGATCATATTGTTGATTTTTCACAGATATTCTGAATCTTCATAAATCTGGCAAAATTCCAGTGAAACCAATTTTTCAGGCAAAAGAAGCAATAGGATGCTAAAAAAGAAGCTGTTTACATCCTGAAAACAGGACAGACTATTGCCCTGTATGTTATTTCCAAAGAAGTCTCTGAATGATGAATCTGTAAACTACTGCATGTGAAAGTGAGAACTGATAAATGTCACTGTAATTGAGTTGAAATAAAAAATATTGTTTGAATTTGAAGTGAGCTAAGCAAGGGACTTAAGACTTTTTCTGAATTCCTGTCTTTCCCTATGGAGCTTACATACTGGAATTATTCATATGATAAACCTAAAGTGTTCAGAAGTTCTGATCATCGTTGGCATTACCTGAATTTATCCAGATGGTTTGGTCTGGAAATCTGGCAATTCCTTGTGATTTTCCATTTGGGCCTGGCAATCTAGCCAGTTTTCTATCCACCTTACAGTCCATTTATCCAATCCATACTTCCTTAACTTGTTGGCAAGAATATTGTGGGAGACCGAATCAAAAGCTTTGCTAAAGTCAAGATATATCACATCCACTGACTTCCCTGTGTCAACAGAGACAGTTACCTCATCATAGAAGCTAATCAGATTGGTCAGGCATGACTGGCCCTTGGTGAATCCATGTTGACTGTTCCTGATCACTTTCCCCTTTTCCAAGTGCTTCAAAATGGATTCCTTGAGGATCCCCTCCATGATTTTTCTGGGGACTGAGATAAGGCTGACTGGTCTGTAGTTCCCTGGATTGTCCTTCTTCCCTTCAGCTTGACTAAATTATTGTCTCTCTTTAGACGGCTTCTTCCCTGGCTCCCTGTTCAGATGCTGCTGCTCCATGAGTTCCACAAAGATCAGCACCCAGATGTACAGTTGAGCACTTGCTGCCTATTCTGCTGCATATGGATCCTGGGGATTTTTTAATCCCTTCTGTTTTGCAGCTGCAGGCTAGCCACATGGCCTCTCCATTCTGCTTCCATGCCGATATTGGCTTACTACCAGGTACCACTTTCCAAACAGATCATGTTCACTTCAGGATAAAAGGGCTGTGCAGTGGGGAGAGAGCTAATGGAAGTTGTTAGACATCTGCTTAGCAGCCCATCACATCATCAGTGTTACCTTTGTGATCACTCTTCCTTCTCCTTCCTATTCTTGGTTCAATCTACTTGTAATGCCATGTCTATAAACTATATTGTAAGTTCTTTAGGGTACAGACCTTTGTTGAAAACCTGGCCTTACTGAAATACTGTGGGAGTTTCCCACTGACTTTAGTGGGGTAAAAAATTCTCCGCATGTCTTGATGTACATTTGTACAGTGCATTGCACAATAGGGTCTCAGTTGTGTCAGTAGCCTCTGGTATTGCTGTAACACAGGGAATGATTATCTGTAGATTGTGGATTATCTTTAAGCCCCTTGCAGTACCTAAAAAAAAACCCCACACCATCTAGAGACTTAGCCTAGACTCTGCATTTTCTTGTTTTCAATGTTGTAATTTGCAGCATCAATATTATTTCAGGTTTTTGGTCGTTAATGAATATGTCAAGATATGGAAATGAATTATGTCCTTTTAATAATGTAATGGAGCTCTAACTTGTAGATCTGCATTTTCTTTTTTAGCCTGCGTCATTTAACTCCCAGTAAGAATATGCTGATCGGAGATAAGTAATTTTGATTAATGCATATTTTAAAAATAACTGCGTTCTGTAATTTCCACTGCAGCCCTTATATTGCTCCTAGTTGCAACAATACAGTAGCCCATTTTTATTCCCTTGTGGAAATATTTTCTATAGCGGTTGTTAACAAGGATGAAATTGTTACAAACAGCCTGCAGTGTGGACTGCAACAGAGATGCCACCATCCCAGCAGGCGGTCCTGAGGATAATGTGCCTAAATTAGTACCAGAGATAAATGTCCCTAAAGTAAATGCCTTTTATAGTGCCAGGGGAAAGTAAGCACTGTTATACCCTTTTAAAAGCCTTTTGTATACACCCGTACTTGCAACAGGTGTCTGATCCACTACCTCAGCATGGCACCTGGGAAGGCTGACACTGACACCCCCTTCTCTTTGGGATGGGGTCCAACAGTCCAGTCCTCTGGCCAAATAGGTTTCATCCCCTTGGTTGCTAACCATGTTGCTTAGCAGGCCCAATGGTTACAGCAAGTGCAAGAGCTCTCCTTCACGAGCCTGTGAACAGTAATAGCATGAAGTAACAAAGCCTTTCCAAAAACAAACAATTATTTTGCCAGAAAAGGTAAATGTTGCTTAGATGTGGATTTAAAACAGTGACCTGCCTGCATTCATATTGCCTTCCCCGCACTTGGAATTCCACTCAACTCACTGAGTAAACATGAGCGAAAGTGGATGATGTAATATCTTTTGTTGGACCAACTCTTGTTGGCGAGAGAGGCAAGTTTTTGAGCCACACAAAGCTCTTCTGCAGGTCTGGGAAAGGAACGTGGAGTGTCACAAAATGAAACAGATTGATTATAAGTAGTTAGTACAGATTCTAAGGCACCATTCAAAATGATAACTCTGCACTCTCCGGGAGCCCTGCCTTCATGCCAAGCCCAGAAGTTTACACAGCAATGAAACATCCCCACAAGCCTTGGGAGCCCAAGTCGGTTGTCACAGGCCAACTGCGTAGAAGCCCGCTCTCACCGGCAAACATTGGTTCAATAAGGCTATGTCTACACTGCGCTGGTTTTGCGCAAGAAATATGCAAACGAGTCTAAGCGTGGACTATCGCCGAGCCTCATTTGCAAAATTAATGAGTGGCTGCTTTTTGCGCAAGAGGCTTTTGCACAAAACCCTCCTCTTGCGCAAGAGCCGTTCTTCCGCATTTTTTTTCAGGGGCTGGATTCTGGAATGGAACATGAAATGAAGGGTTTGGAGTGCAGGTGGGGGCTGCAGGTTGAGGCAAGTAATCAGGGTGCAAGAGAGGGCAAGGGCTCTGGGGCAGTGTTCCCTGTAAGCTGTGTGCTTGTGCAGCTCCTCAGGAGAGATTCAAATGCTGCCCAGCTGATCAGCAGAGCCCCCAATTCACATATGCCTTGATGCATGTAAAAAATGATTCCACACGTGGATGGAAAAATAAAGCCGCACAGGGATGGAAAAGATTAGAGGGAACATCACTCTAGCATGGAGTTGAGTATGAGGGGTTTAGGCTGTGGGAAGGAGCTGGGGACTGGGGCAGGTGGCTGAGGAGCAGGATACGGGCTCTGGGTTAGGGATGGGGAATGAGGAGTTTGGGGTACAGGGAAGGCTCTGAGTTTTGTGGGGCTGGGGCAGAAGGTTGGGACACCGCTGACTGGACTTTTAATGGCCTGCTTGGCATTGCTGATCAGAGCCACCAGGGTTCCTTTTCTACCGGCCATTCTGTCTAAAACCCCGGCACATAACCACCCTATTTCAGTGGCATTGGCTAGCCAACAAAGTATGTGGGGTCCCAGGCAAGATTGTACTGAGGTGCTGCCATGGCTACCCTGCTACTTTTAGCAAACAAGCCGGTGAACTGACCACTTTCCCTCTCCCTCTTTCTCAGGGGACCTTTTAATAGATCAGTGTCTTTTGATCTCTCTCCTCATTCTAGGCTAAACAACCTTACAGTCAGGGCTGAGGCTAAGGAGTCCCTCTTTATAGCTATAAACCTCGCTATTATGTTTGAGAAAATGATCCTTGTCTAGAGTATTATTTTATCTTTTCCTGACTGGTTTCTTTTAACAACTTCTTTTGATCTAATTCTATGCATCCGGGCAGGGTAATATCATCCTGATGCCAAAAGGGCTTATTATATTTATTAAAAAAATACAAATAGTTCTCAGTTTCTTCACAGGCCCATTGTAATAAAGGGGAAGACTTACATTGACTTGAATGAGCTTTGGACTGGCCTCGGGTCAGTTCTGTTGTGCAGTGCAGCAGAAGCGGGATTGTGACCATCCTGTTCATTTTCTAGAACCACTGGCAGTATGAGAGACTGCCAATACTGTGCTTAGAGAGAGGAATTTTGCCTGACACATGCACATAGGCACGAGAAATAAAAGAAGGAAGCCTTTGCCTCCTTCTCACTTATACCCATCTCTTCGGGTATGTCTATGCTACAGCGTTATTTCGAAATAAGCTATTTCAAAATAGTTAATTCGAAATAGCTTATTTCGATATAACGTGTCTACACACAAAATGCATTTTGAAATAGCATTTTTCTATTTTTAAATAGCACGTCCACACTGAGTGGACGTTGAATCGCATTTAAGGCTGGTTGGAACCAGTTCCGGCAGGGCATCAGGTCAGAAGTTGCCTTGTGGCCAGGGCGGCCAGCAGGGCACCCTGGGAAGGGCTGGAGGTCCCCAATTTCAAAATAAGCGTCTACACAGCGCTTATTTTGAAATAGCACTTTCAAAAATGGCACTATTCCTCATGGAATCAGGTTTACCAATTTCGAAATAAGCCCTCTGCTATTTCGAATTAATTTAGAAATAACGGAATAGCTGTGTAGATGCTAGGAAAGTTATTTTGAAACAACTTTGCTGTGCAGACATACCCTTCCTTACTTAAGCAAAATCTAGGCATAATCAAGCCATTAATGTACTTAAGAAAAAGAATAAGAAAATATTTCAAATGGGTGGTTATGGGTTGCAGCAGTAGAAAATGTCATTTCACTTGTTTCAGGGAATAAGATGTGAGGAATTGATTACTCAATCAATTTAATAATGAACAGAATTTCAAATACAGAAATAATTAGTTGACACAGCCTTGGGGCACAGTTCACTACAGCTTTATATGCTGTCTATGTAGTCTCTCTGCTAAAAAAAAGGAAATTTTGATGTAAAATGATTCATTGACAATAGCTATGTACACATTTCTCATATTAATAAAATCTTTAACCACACTTTGAAATTTCTGAAACCTTACATGCACTCTCAAGGTGCACAGATCAGAAGGTGTTAGATGCAACAATAGATTATCAGAAATGCATTTTCAGCTTAACCAATTGAATATAGTTCATGCTAATGTAAATTAATACAAAATGCCAATCCCTATGTAGCAGAAATATGAGGAGACGAATAAGGCCTAAAGGTGACAAGTTTAATCTGTTAGGCTGTTGAAGGCTGTCAATTGGATCAGCTACTGATTTTGATAATTTTCCTCCACAAAAAGGAACTCAGTTCTATTTCTATTGAAGAGGAATCTTTTGAGTTTTCAGAGGGGTAGCCATGTCACTCTGTATCTGCAAAAACAATGGGGAGTCCTATGGCGCTTTAAGACTAACAGATTTATTTGGCCATAAGCTTTTGTGGGCATAGACCCACTTCTGACAAAGTTATTTGGGCATAAGCTGAAGTGGGTCTTTAAGGTGACACACGACGCCTTGTGTGTTTGAGTTTTGCTGCTGACTTGAATGGGAGCAGCATCCTGCCCTTTGGAATGACGTTTCCTTCCTCTATCCACATCCCATTCTAAATATCTTGGTTTGGCGTATATATGGAAGGGTTTTTAATTAGATAGTTGGAGCTATCATTCACACAAAACTTGTTGAGGGAGAGTTTAAAATCAAATGTTTGTGCTTTATACAATATTCTTCTTTTATGCATCAAGGACCAGGGCCACATTTGTGTATAAATCATGTTTGATCCTTCTTTTCTTGTTAGTGTCAATTTTGTTGGACCTACGTCTTTGAAAATCACAATTCAAAACTCTTCAAAAATAATCTATCATTTCCATAAAAGCAGAGGAACTGAAATTTACCTCCAAAGTGTTAGAGCACAGAAAGAGAGGCAGCGCTGGTGTAAATCAAACAATATTGTCATATTGGGATGAATGTTAAAGTTCAGGAGAGATTATTTTGGCCACAAGGCCCTATCTGAGCTGCACTTAGCCAAAATTAGACCAAAGTTATCTGAGAGTATGTCCCTGCTTTCTTGACACTTTGCTGTAAAACTGACTATTTTACTAACTAATAAATGATCATATGTTTTTATTCTGTTCTCAGTAAAAATAATGAAAGCCTACTTCCCTTACATAATTTGTGGCAAATCATCCATTTGTGTGTATGTGTGTATATATATATATATATATATATACACACACACATACAAATATTAACAAATTATTGTGAAAATAAGTTATTTTGTATTTTCCAAAATGAAGTCAATTTTAATGTGCTAGGGGTACCAGCAGGTTTTTTTTACTGCTGTTAGATAGAAGCCTTTAAGACTCTCCTGATTACTGTTTGTTTAACGGTATGGATTTTAGTTTGCTCTCCCAATCCTGCTTTGCTATTATGTCTCTTGATGAGCCTTGTTATAGACTGTTTCAGCAGGTGCCTATCCATTTGCCACCTGCCCTGGTACAGTGAATGATTCTGCAATTTAGCTAATGCATTTTAATTATTTAGGTGACATTTTACCTTGTATGGTTAGACCGAGTATGAAAATTGCCTAGGGTCTGCAAAAGTCCTGCCAAAGTCCTGCCTTAGCTGGTTTGTAGACTAAGTGTACACTCTGTGGTCAAAGATAACTAAACCAAAGGTCCCCCCCCCCCACCCCCCCAAAAAAGAGGAAAGGTCTGTTGGTTCACATGTTCACACCTCTGCTTTTCCTCCCCTCCACCCCTGTTTATTCACTGAGCTAGAGTCAGTCAGTAAAAAAGTGTATCCCTTGATGTATTCCGTGGGAAAAATTAATTTATATCTTTCTACATCTATATCAATATACAAAACATAGTAAGTAAGAGAGTGTGTAATGGTGCCAGTTCACAAGGTCAGGGATGATTTTCATGATAAATAATACAGTCTAGAAAGTCACCAAGACTTGTCTCTTTTACAGTGGAAAAAATTATCCTACAGACAAGAATTCTTTTGATTGATTCAGTAAATGAACTTTGCATTAGATGTAGCCAAGCAAAATGAATGAAAAATATTCCACTTCATGAAATTATAGAAGTCTAAGCCACGAAAGCCCTTTCAAAACCATTCATTTTACACAGTATCTATCAAAATTTTAAAAATCAGAAAACCAACAAACCTGGTATAATGATTATAACTCTGATATAATTGTGCATTTTAAATAGATGTAGTTTTACCACAAAGAGAAACAAAACAAAAATAGACTGAATTTGCACAAACAGTGCAACTCTCTTCTGATTTACTTGTCATATTTCCCTGTATTGGCAACTATCTCCCAACAGAACCAACAGCAGCAGCAATAACACTGTGAAGTCAGTAGATGGCTGTAGAAAAGTATGTTGAACACTCTTGTGTTAGAGTAATAAGATTGGGGAAGGCCTTGACCTGACTGGATGCTGCTTTTATCTGAAGTACATTTAAAGAGATAAAGGGGAAGCAGGGTGCAGTACATGCTCCTTTCTTTTCCATAGGAGCTCTGCTTTGAGTTAAAAAAAATCTCAAGTGCAGGATTTCTGAACTGGGTCCTTTAGCAAGGAAATGTAATGGCTTAAGTGCCACTGGAGTCACCTGCTTTACATTGATGATTTTTTTTTCCATCAAGACGTCTTAGAAATCTTCCTATAAATTCCTATTGAGGGGGCTTCTGTAAATCCCATAACAGCTATCAGGAAGTGGTGTATCCCCATTTCTTTCTTTCTTTATTTTTCCGCTTTTACCACTGTAGGTGGCTGCCGTTAGTGCACGGACCTGCTCATTTAAACAGACACACCAAGAATTGTTACCTAAGCAAGCCTGACAGTAAAGAAAGGACAGGCAGAGTTAGGGAGAAAAAGGAAAGAAAAAAAGACTGCCTGAAGCAAGTCACTTCACACGCAGAAAGAGCCACTGAACGAATGCTATTCTCATAAACAAACAAAAAATATCTTGTTTAAGAAAAGAAGAGAACTGTGAGGACTTGACAGAAAAAGGCAAGATTTTCTACCCACTGGTTTCAGTTTTCATTCCAGACATACTTGGTGAAGTAAGGAGACTTCTCTTTGCTGACAGAGCCCTTGATTTCTCTTTCAAGATGATGATGTATTTGTGGGTAGGTAGTGTCTCTCTCCATGTCAATCTTTTATTAATAAATTGACTTTAGGACTATAGATTTTAGCCTACAGTAATAGCATATTTTGTAATATGTAAAGGTGCCTATACCGTAAGCCTAGCACAGCTAGTGTGCACGTGTGGTTGCATTACTAATGGGAGTTTAAACAAACTGGTTCATTAACGATAAGCTGCAATTTTATTTTCAGGGTTGGGGGGGTGTGGTGTGGTGGGGTAGTGCACTGCTTTCTTTTTGTTGCTGTAAGAAAATGTTACAATTGTATCTCTGTGATTCACTGTGTGGTTCAGTTCTAAAATGAATGCTGCATCACTTGTGGATGTACAGAATTTGCTTTCTTTATCAAGAATGAACTAATTTAAGTGTGATTTAAAACTTCAAAATTATGCTACTTGACCTGTGTGTATGTAGTAGTTGTAACAATATTTCATAGCCTTTGAGGTATGTGATGATTGACAGGTATAAATGAAGAAATATCTTAATATGCACTTGTTCTTGTCCTTTTACATTCAGCATTGTTCTGAATTTTTGTAGCAAAATCTGTTCACCTAAGGAACTAAAATAGAGCTTTTCTGTGACACATTCACTGTCAATTAATGAATGTATTAACCTTTTAAATAATCTAGCTCTGAATTCAAACACATTTTTATTTTTTTTTCCAAAAAGAAATCAGTGAACGAGTATGCATAATTTAAAAGCATTTCTCAGTTCTTCCTCAAAGAATGTACATCTTCTAGGGCAAGATTTTAATTTCATTTGACAATCTTTTTTTATTTTAAATGTATTTTCTACTAAACATAAAATATAAATAGGCATGGGCTTGTTGCTAATCTGGGACACCCGTTCAAAACGGGCTGCATGCAGGCTATACTGCTTAGAAATATTATCAGTAAATCACTACCTTTCTCTTAAACTGCTTGCCAGGTCATGCTGTAAATCCCTTTTTACAGTTCGTTCTAATTTCTGTCTACCCTGTAATATATTGTAATAACTTCTGTTAGCTGGACAAAAGGCACCATAAGCAGACTTGTATGCTACTTATTTCAGTTCTTTGACCTGTGTTATCATTTCCACAGCTTCTCCAATCACTGAGCCTTATGATTTTGACTGTCTCTTTTTACAGCATACTGTAGTACAGTACGTCAATTTAGTTATCACAAGCAATATCTATTCATGTATTTCAACAGCAAGAGGCATCACAGATTACTGCTTGTTTATTCTTTAACCCTTTACCATGATTCTTTGTTTTATTATAACTATATAGCCACTAATCCATATCAATCTTTTATAATGTGCTAAAGCCAAATATCTTAGCTAACATGATTTATATTTTTCCTACACAATTTTACACTTTTGCTTTTGTAATTAACACCATCACATGAAAGGGATTCTAAAACAGAGTAAATATTTGAGGCTGATGCACACAATTTTTTGTAGGAAGAGAAATAAAAAGTGATAAGACTTATGGGTTTTTTAAAATATTTTTGTTATATTTGTTCAAGACATTTAATAGGAAACAATATTAATTTAGTTAAGGCCTGAGTTTTTTAATTGTATAAACCCTCATTAAATAGAATACTCAGTTCCTTAATTAAAGGTAATTATTCTGTCTTTTATTATCTTATAATTTATAGACTTCTCTAGCTATGCCTGTTACTCATGTGTGTTCTATCCCAAAGCACAAAAGTAAGCAGTTTCTCTTGGTACACCCTCTTGGGTTCTTAAAGCTTACTGACCTGCTTTCTTAGTAATTAATCTTTGACCTTTAAACACCTACTTCTCCAATGCCTATTTTCCTCTTTTTGACTTATTTTTATGGTACTTCATATTTTTTATTAGCAGCATTCATCAAATTTGAATCATGTATAATACATACATCTGCCCGTTAAGCACAATTTCCATTTTAAATTTGCATTTGCTGATATAAAATGATTTAAATCAAATTTCCAAATCAGATTAGTTAGACGTATACTGAGAATTAAGGGATTTTATTATACTTGGATGGTTCCTTGTGTACTGGTTCCTTACATTCTGAAAACAAGGAAAGGATTAATTCAGCAAAAATCTGTCTACATTTTAGTTTTTCAGTTATTGTGGGAATTGTGTACCTAAAATAAACTAAAGTTTGAAAGGGTTGTTGGTATTATATTATTAATAAACAATGAGCTTTAGACACATCCATATGCAATGTATAAACTTTCATATAGCAACATATGAAAGGCTTTTGCCAGGCCCTGCTTCAACTTTTCATGTTATTATGTAAAAGCTAGTCAATAATATTATATAATTTCTAATAGCCAACTTTTGTGAAAAAGATCATCTTTTTTAAGAGGCATGTGATTCGTTTATTTTATTTCTCTGAACAGGGTAGGTATATTTGGTCCATCTTATTCACCACTTCATTGAACAATGTTACTATGTAGTTTCATTCATGAAAGAATTTAAAAAGGGGAATAAATTCAGCTCTAGCTGTTTTACATTCTATATTATTTTACTAATTAGGACGGACCCTGGAACGATTATTTTCATTTGTAGTATTGACAATTTGCGGGTCACTTTATAGTGAGCAAACTGTGAATGTGTTCAGTTAATGACATCTTAGTAGTGCAGTGAACAGCTGGGATAATTCAGTGTGTTGAGTGCAAACTGTGTATTAAAAGACTTCTAAGAATGAAGCTGGTGCCTATGACATGTTGGATTCACAGTCCCGCAGAATGAAATGCTCTGTTTCTCCACGGCACAAGAACCCCAACAATCCTTGTACTCCCATCCGAAGGTGAAGGGAGCACTTCAACTAAAGAGAATGAAATTCAGTTGCAGGCCCATTAATGTCTCTGCTGAGACAGCCTTTCCAAGTGTGGCTTTGTACAACTGAACTGTAGGAACTTGACTTCATCTACCAACCAATTTCATCTAGACTATCGAACTTCAACGAAAGCTCATGATAGCATCTACATGTTTTGTTAGTCTTTAAGGTGCTGCTAGATTATTCATTGTTTTTTAAGTTTTTCCAGTTACAGGCTAACTCGGCTACCCCTCTGAAGCTTTTACTCACTTGAGATTGGATTACAACCAGCACCTACAGTTGAAAGGACTTGCATACTTTTGACTTGAATCCTTAACCCCGCTCCAATGTGACACACACTTTTATGTAGCAGAAAGATTGCTTGCACTGGTGATGCATGGCTTTCCTGACAAACTATAATGCAAGCATCACAATCCTGTACTACTAATGCTTGATGGATAATGTTGTAATGGAACATGAGAAATCTTTTTCTCATTTCCCCAATATAATTGATTATTCTAAAGGGCTTTTACCTAGAAGACTGTGGGGGTGTTTTTCCACAGAAACATCATCCACCTTTGCCTCCTTAATTCGAAGTTGAAACTTCTAAGGGTATATGTACCATTTCCAGCTTGGGTACACTTATCCCTGCTAGCTCAGATTGAGCTAAAATGCTTAAACTATTATTTCTGCCTCTCGAGGTACAACCCTATCTGAAATCCTAGGGGTACATCCTCAGGGAAGCCAGCCCATGTCTTCACCCATGAAGCCACAGCTACATTGCTATTTTTAGTATGCAAGCTTGGTCAGCACTAGCAGGGATATATCTACTCAAGATGAAAAGTACACCTGCAGCTCCAGAGTAGACATCCCCTTAATGTCAGTGAATTTGATGAATTTTTAGCCTAATTTTTTGGCATTTGTCGAGTGAGAGAGTGCTCAATACTTTGCAAAAGATGATTAGCCCCTCAGAAGGGTTGATTTTTTTAGATATATATACTGTTTCCCATGCCCATGCCTTTCATATTAAGCATAGTTTGTGATTTTCTTAGCATAAGTGCAAGATGCTTCAGATTCTATGATTCATCAGCAAATTTGGTCCACTGGCTGGATTAGCTTGGGCAGCTTGATTACTTATGAAGTTTGTGATGACACAAAGAAATGTGTTGTTTTCTCCTCCACCCTTGCCCCCAAAATGCCCTCATATGATGTGTTGTTTCTTTTGGTAATTTGAACTATGACATTATTTCCTCTTAGACATCACACTAATGGTAAACTCCTATATTTTGAGTCAGAAGATTAGAGCTAGAGCCAAAATGGCTGATTTATATATAAATTCATAGGATATCACATATTGTTATAAGAAATTGGGGGTAATTTGAAAATGGCTTTTTAGAGATGCCCAACTTTTAATTTAATTTTTTTTTTTTTTTTTTTTTTTTGGCCTATGAACACCCTGTGCTAATGTTACCTAAAATATAGGTGACTATTTAAAAAGCCCTTGGTCACGAGTCTGTTTTCTCAAATACATTCCAATCTGTTGCTCCTTTGCATAGTACCATTATATGGATTGTTTTTTTAAGCAGCCTTTTATACAAATATTTTGTATGCATTTAAAGGAGATGTTCCTTGAAGCTGTGGAGAAATACTTGATCAAATGAGGCAGATTTGAAAGCACAGCAGCAAATTAAATTTGTGTTTGCCCAAACCTGGAGTCCACGGACATGGAGGCACAAATTGGAAAATGCATATGAACTAGCAACAGGATAATTTCTTGTAGCAATAGCACATTGTTTTGACAACTCTGAAACATAAAGCTTTCAGGTCACAGAGAGAGAATCCTATGTTGTGCTTCAGTTTATTAGCAGCACATAGCTCAGGTGAATAATCAGGAGAAAAATTGAAGCAGTGAGGAGTGATAGTAAGAGGGTGTCTCAGAAATTTGATTTTAGTCATTTAAAACTAGTTGACAGCATTTTCTGTAGTTTCAGCAGGGGAGATTGCATAGAATTGGTTAATATTGTGTTAATGTTATTGAGAGAGATCTTATTAAGTTTCTCTGTAGGACTTTGTGTGAGTTTACCATATTCAAATGCTGACTACGATATTTCATTCAATTTTAACAATAGTCTTACTAGTTCTTATGTACTGTCACATTTTCAGGGATAGAGTATGCTTTTTTCATATGAATTAGGAAAGTTTTGTATTCAAAGTGTAGCATGTGTTTTTCTATAGTAGATAAGTGCCATAATATAAATTTTTAAGAGAATCATTTAAAGATTGCTTTTCATATGACGGGAACAAAACACCAGGCTTATATGAATACTATTAAGAAAAAAACCCAAAATCCCTGGAAATCTTAAAACTACTCTGATCAGGAACAAGTAGAAATTACAGATATTTTGTGGCAGGAAAATATACATGGCTGTGGGGAATATAATTATTTTCATATTTTATAAAACCTTTTTTCAATAAAGATTTAACTGCGTATGAAATGTGGGAACTGAAAGAGGCATTTTGCACTGGACCTCCCTACAAATAATCTTCCCACTAAAATGACAGGTTAATAAACAAAATGCCGTCGTCTTGTATTTAAAGAGCTATGGATAGGTAATTGATAATAATCTAAACAAAATAAATATGTACTTTGGCTTCCACATGGAGCACTTAAGTATGGATTTTCTTACATACATTTTTGATTACTCAATGTTAAATCCTTTCAGTTAATAGAAATCAAACATATTAGTTGAAAAACTGTTGGCACCTTCCAAGTTCAAATGATGATCACACTGGTTTCCACAGTAATGTTGAGTAGTACTCTGTAGCTGACTGCATGACCACTGATGTTGAATAAATATGTACCTTTTATTATTAACACAGAAAAATACAAATCTATTTAGTAAATAGAGAACCCCTAGATGAATCTTATGCATCTTCAAGGGCATATGACTCGGTAAACTTGAAAAATAGAGTATTACAGTTTATAAAGCAGCAACTTTGATGCCTGAAATAAAAGGGCAAACTGAAGAGACTATGTGACTGGAAAGCAGGGTCACAATTAAAGTAGGATTCAGGACAATTGGGTTGTTCAACTGAATGTGTTCAATTTTGAAGTTTTCTTAGCAAAACACAACTGTGCACAGGGCCGGCCTTAGGGCTGGGTGATCTGGGCCTAGGCCCAGGGCGCTGTAGCCAGGGGGTGCTGCAAAGGGCTCAACCCCCCGCCCCTTTGGCTCCTTTTTTCTGCCTGCTGGCAGGCTTTTCCCTTTCCCCTCCCCTCTGGCCTGCTGAGGGCTCCAGATCCACCCAGCCTCTCCTTTCTGGGGAGCCTAGAGCTGCAACAGTGTCCTTCTCTGCCAGGAGCAAAAGTGTGCAGCATGTGAGTGAGCAGGCTGGGGAGAGGGGGAGCCGAGCTCAGGGAGTAGAGCCAGGCATGGGACTTCAGAGAACCTTGTAAGTGTATGGGGAAGGAACCAGGCTGGAGTTGACTGAGACAGGAGTGGGGCTGGGAAGGGGAAGGAGGGGGGCATTGTCTGGCTCAGTGAGCTAGAAGTGAATGTGCTAGCATTGCCTAGGGAGCAGTCTGGTGCCCCTAGGGGACAGCAGCTGTTTCGACCTGTTCCACGCACTGCACCTGCCCCTCTCCCCTCTTCTGCCCACATGCCTTGCCCCTGCCCTGCCCTGCCTTGCCTGCAACTTCCTGCATTCGCTCTGATCTCCCTTTCACTCTGTCTCCCTCTGCTCTCAAATTTAAGCCCAGATGCCAAGAATTCCCTCTCCTCCCTTCCCCAGCAGGAATCAGCAGCAGAGGTGGGCTAAGGGAGGGAGGCACACACACAGCCTGGCTCCAGAGGAGGGGAAGTTAAAAGAAATAAAAGGTGACTGCTCCTCCCCATGGTTAACAATGTGCCTGTGTCAACAAGAAATTGACAATACAACAAAAGTGTGTACCTGGAGCAGAAAAGCAGCAATAAGGACTGCGAAACGCAAGAGAGGGAGGGACTTGTTATCATTCTAGGCGGGAAGATGGATGTGCTTTTGAAAACATGTATTCAGGGGAAAGAGACATTTCTTTTCCTTTGTGGCTGGTGCCTGATGGTTCCTTTTCTTACTAAACTGCACATTCCAAGCCCCTCTTTGCATGTCAGGCCGAGGGGGAAATTTAAGGCCTTTTGGGATGTGATGGGCCAGAGTCCTGGCAGGCAAGGGCCTGGATGAGGACTGGACTCAGTCATTAGCATTAACTACTATTTTTTTGTCATGCAATTGGATTTTGGGTCATGGCTGACATCTCAACCATCATGTAAAATGCTTCCCTGTGGCCAGTGCTTTTTTTGTAAAAAAAAATAGGTGCCAGTACTCCAGGGGAAAAGTTGTTGAGCTCTGACTGGAGTGCTGGTACTGCGTCTGGAGGTGCTGGTACTGCGTACTGGGCAGGACCATCACAAAAAAAAGCACTGCCTGTGACCTTTTGCCACGTACCCAGAGGTATCTCACGGCCAAGTCCCTATCCTCTGAGTGGAGTGCGTGTGTGGGGGGGGGGAGGGTACAGTGTGATTTCCCACCTTCGTACAGCCAGTGGCCTGCGCTTCCCATAGTGGAGTCTCACATTTATTTATTGACAATAACACTTGCAGAATTTTAAAGTATTGTGCATACAATATTAATTTTTTTGTACCAAATGCCTTCAGGAATAGGGGGTGCTGGGCAGTTTTGGGGGTGCTGGGCAGTATGGAGAGTCTGTAGGTGGGACGGCACTGGGCATAGAGATTTGTTGTGATCTCTCGGTGAGGGGTTACTGGGAATGGAGGTTACTGGGCATAAAGTGTTGTATGGTACTGGGCAGGGAGGCAGTGTGGTAGGCACACTGGCAACACACGGCTGGAGCTGGGGGTGCAGGTGGAAGGGAAGTGCAGAGTTTGGGGTGATGGTTACAAAATGTTGGCATTAGGGGCACAGTGTAGGAGTGAGGGGGCAGGAGTTAATGGCAAAGGGGACACGGGATGAGGGTCCTGAGTGGGGAAGCCCGTGACAGCCAAGGGAAATGGGGGAAGGTACTATGCCCTGGGGGGGCGGGGCACACAAATACAAGTTTGCCCCGGGCACCTTTTTCCCTAAGGTAGGCCCTGGCTGCGCAAAAGTGTGTTTCTACTCCCCGCGTCTACACACACACACCCTCCACGCACACACACAAGACAGTATCCTATGTTTCCTTGAATATCAGAGTATTTCTGGATCTAAAACACAACTAATAAACTATCTCCCACTGTGGTCAATATTCCTGAAAGTCAGTAATCTTCTGTCTTGTTTTTGAGTGTTTGAGCCCAAACCTCTAATGAAAATCGACATCACTTTTAAAACACATTTGGCATATGTGTCCAACTGAAAATTCATCTGTTTCTGAATAGAACAATACAACAGACTTTAGTATTTGCTTATACTTTACTAGAAGACGTATCTGGCATTGCCTGGGTCCTTCAGGGGAGGGAGCTGGTGGTGTGGGGGGTGCAGGAGTCAGGACAGGGCCTTGCAGATGTGGAGGGAGGGATTGCAAGAGGCTGGGGTAGAGGCCTGTGACATTGAGGGGTAAGCAGGAGCTCAGGGCGGAGGGTTCCCGTCCATTGTTCCCTCAAAGCTGGGCCACAGCACAGCTTCACAGGTGATTAATCATCCCTGTTCAGTCACAGGCTCAGGGCTCCATGCATGGAGCTGACTGACTGGGTGGGTCTGATTAATCACCTGTGAAGCTGTGCTGCTGCCCATCTTAGAGGGAACCACTGGTCCCATACAGCAAGGGCCTTTTCTCCCCTAGCCCTGCCCAGCCACCAAAGGCCTTTTCTCTCCCTCCAGCCCTCCCCCTCTGTCTGCCAGGGGCCTTTTTCCTCCTCCCATCCCCCATCCCTGGCCGCCAAGGGTCTTATTTCTCCCCCAACCATCAAATCTCTAAAATATATAGAGAGATTTTCTTTTGATTTAGATTTCTTTACATTACTAAAGTGTTTCATTGTTTTTTGAGAGTGAGATTACCAGGCCCAGATTGTGCTCTACCTGTGCATGCAGAACTTTCCCTTTATGCATTGCAGAGAGTTGTTATCTGTAGGGCATTGTTTTCACTCCTACCTTTGGAGAGCCATCTGCAGACCTCTGTGCCAGTTTGGGGATGCTCATGAGAGGAATTGTAGGAGAGGAAAGGCAATTGCTCTTCAGGGCAGTCACATTTGAGTGGTTTTGCGTGGATTTGGGTGACTAGGCCAAAACCCGCCAGGGTCACAGCACAGGATATGCACATAGATTGTTTTGAGTGTCCACTGAATCCACAGGATCTGCCGAGCTTGAAAAAGGGTGCTGCAATTATTGAGGTGGCGAGTTCGGAGTGGGCAAAATACAAATCCTGCCCCATGACTGTGATTTCTGAGGAATTCCTTGTAAACCTGCTTCCCTGAGAAGGTGGACAAGACTTATTTCTTGCAATGTGACTAACCCAGTCACTAAATAGAGATTCTCCTTTAGGTTTCTTTATTATGTATAGAGCTCCCACCAGACTTGTTCACTGGAAACAATTTGGGATTCTCTGACTGACTATATTACTAAAATAAAAAAGTCTCCCAGACCTAGAGGACTCAGGAAACTCCTCATAGATGCCACAGCTCCTGTATCTCTTTTTTCCCACCCCTTTCCTCATCATATCTCTGTCTCCTCCGACTACCTGACTTCCCAGTGTGGTGCTGCTTACGTGCCAGATAAGAGCCATCATGACCAGCTCTTGGGCAGAACAATACATCCCTCTTTAATTTTGAACAAAATTCTGAACATAACATCTTAAACATGATTCTAGAAAATGAATATAATATCACTCCACATACTTAAGCAATCTTGAAAATACATTCATTCTTCTACAGCGCTCCTGTGATAGATTAGCCATATAATCATTTTGGCCTGGAGGTATAAAAAGGTCGTCTTCTTCAGAGGCTGATCTCTGTCTTTCCTGTTGCCTGTTTTGGCTCCCCATATGGTGTTTTTGTAATACTTATATAATACAGTGAACTAATCTTGAGGGTTTTTTATTTTGTTTTTACTTTGTACATTAGTATTTCTCAAATATCATTACAGTACTTCAAGGAAGAATAAAATATGCCAACATATTTATGAATCATGAGATTTAACACAGACCAAAGTAGATCTTATTATTGATGTGCTTACTGCTTCATTAAATTCCCCTTAAGATTTGCAGCATGGATATGGATCATTTGCAATAATAATTATGCAGTGATCGATTGATTGTGTCTGACATTGTACTTGTCACCTTGAAATGCAAAATCCATTCATTTACAACAGTGTGAACATTTTTCTCTAATCTTATACACCAGCATGCACTAGTTTATTTTATGGAGAGAATGCAATTTATAAAGTTTGAAGACTTAACATTAACCTTTTGCAAAAAAATGAAGTATCACTTGCCATTTTACAAAAATGAAAATCATCCAACCAGCATTTTTAAGATTACAAAACAGTCTAATTTCAAAAGGATTTTTCAAACAAAAATGCTTATTCTTCAATTGAATGCCGCATGTATATTGCAAATGTTAGTTTTCTGATACCTCTCCTTTTGAGAGAGGGCATGGGGATCATGCCTGATGAAATTTCAAGCTTGAAATCCTCTCCGCTTTTAAGACTCGCTTCTCTTTTCAAGAGATCTACATTTTTTTCTTCTCCCCTCTCTGCCCCTGCCAAGACTTTATTTCTTGAAATCACTGGCAGTAATATTTCAATTGAAAAATCAGCATGCAGTGTTTTAGCTTTAATCGTTTTTCTGAGTTACATGCTGTATACTTAGTGTTCTGAATGGTGTAATTCTTTCATGCCTATCCAATCTTATCTCTTTTTTGAGTTCATACAGAGGATGTTGAGAAATTATCCTGGTGGGTCTGTTTGCTTTTGACTTTGAGAACTTTGGTAGGGACGCTTATGAGTACTGGCTTCCAGAACTAGGGTACTGGCTAGTTGCTGAGTTTTTAAAAAATCTACATTAGCTGCTTTAGCAAGAAAAGTATCCCATTACAAACATCTCTGGACACTTCGCTGTGGATTTGACCTTTGTGCATAATATCCAGAGATGTTAATAGGAGCAGATAGGAGGAATTAGGGCAAATAGGTCTGTATTAAGAATGAGATTTAATATTTGTTCCAGTTTGTCTTATCAAAAATTAAAAAGCCAAATTTAGGCTGAAAGTTTGAGTATCCCTGTGAGGCTGCAATCAGGATGACTATGGGTATCTCTACATTTAAGCTGGGAAGTGTGATTCCCAGGTCACGCAGAGACACCTGTGCTGGCTCTGCTCAAGCAAGTGCCTCAGAAAAGCAGCATGTCTGTGTTTGCTTGGATTAGATGCCCTGCACACAGTTCTGCCCTGCCCTCTGGCTACATCAGGGATGGCCAACCTAAGCCTGAGAAGGAGCCAGAATTTACCAATGCACATTGCCAAAGAGCAACAGTTCTGTGTCACCAGCCCTGCTCATCTCCCCACCCCCCACTCTCAATACAGCCCACCCACTGGCAGCCCCACCGGTCAGCGCCTCCTCCTCCTTTTCCTCCTGCCCACTGCGATCATCTCTTTCTCAGTGGGAGACACTGGTGGGGGGAAGCGTGGGTGTGACAGGCTCGGGGGGGAGGTGGGAAGTGGCAGGATCCTAGGGGGAAAGGGTGGAGAGGGACAGCGCCTAGAGCAGAGTTGGGGGTTGAACAGTGAGCACCTTCTGGTCCAGTGGAAAGTTGGCACCTGTAGCTCCAGCCCTGTATTAGGTACCTATGTAAGGAGCCGCATATCAACTTCTGAAGAGTTGTCTGTGGCTCTGGAGCCACAGGTTAACCACCCCTGGGCTACATTTTCAGGCACCTAGCCTTAGATGTCACCTCTGCTGCTGTGGATGCACTGCTATCTGTAAGCACTAGCTCGAGGAGAACTAACGCGGGTACATCTGTGTGAGCGGGGAATCACATTGCCCAATTCACATGTAAACATGCCCTGTGACCTAGAAAACTCCTTTGACTTTCAGTAGTTTGAAAGCATCAAAAACATCCCTTTACTCAAATAGAACATTTTAGTTGTATCTTAAACTCTGTGTGACTGTATAAATAATACGAAAATTGGGAGTTTTTGCTACTAATACAACCATATGAAGAGCAACCACACTACAGCAACACCTTCTACTACTGGTGCAGTAAAATATTTGCCCCATTAGTTGCAATAGTAAAAATGTACAGAGTTTAAAAGTCAGGCATGCTCAATATCTCAGGCTTGTTACGATCTGTTTAAAAACTATGCCGTATGCCACCTGATATTGGCATGAAAGTTGCACAAGCAGCGGGACTTTTCAACTGAGACACAGGTACAATTGGGGGATTTGGTGGTAAAATTTGTCGGATTTCCTCTACCAAGACTTTCTGATTCATTTTATCCTGCAATACTCCCTTTATTACACTCTATTCTGGACTGAAAATTGTCAGAAAATGTCCTAGGTTAGAAGTGTTATTTTTCAAGAGTGGAAACAGTTCTCTCTCTCTGTATATAATATCTATATCTATCTAGATATTTATCAGGTCCTAACTCAATTAATTTTTGTATTTCTTCATTTAAATCATTGCTCTGGGGTGGGGCTGAGGATGAAGGGTTCAGTATGCAGACTGCCCCAGGGAAAGAGGACAACCCCAGCAATCTCTTACCGCAGCAGCTTAGGGCCAGGTGAGAAATGCATTTATATGGCCATGGCAGCTGCAGCAGGCACAGCTGGGGGAGGAGTGAATGTCCGCTGTCTGGGGCAGGTCCAGGTTCATCTGCCCCTTTACTCCACAGCCAGATGGAGAAATGGAGCACACATTTTCCTATTGCATTTTCCTATTGCTCCCCTGATGAAGGGAAACATCCAGCCATGTTCATGTGGGAATGAGGGCCTTCCTCCTCTTCCCCCCCTCCCCACGCCATACCTAAAGGATGCCTGAGGGGTGGGAGACTTGGGGTTGGGGCAGTGTTGGATGGGAGGGGGTTACACACAGCCATCCCCAGTCACCTGCCTGGTGATTCTGTCTCTTCTCTGAATGGTATTATGTGTCTTGTTCTTGAACAAACAGACAGACAGACAGACAGACTCACTTGCTCATACATATATATATATTAGAGTAGGTCTGTCTGTCTGTGCATCTGTGAATACATTTGTTCAAGAACTCCATCTAAATCTGAGAACACACACACCTGGAACCTGTCATTAGTCACAGGATAAAATGGGGATGTTTCAATGATGCCAACTCTTCTGATTTTATCATAAGTCCCCATAAATTTGAAGTGTCTCTTAATTCCCCAGATCCTTACATCAGAAGATTATGTGAGAATCCCAACTTTTAGGGTTTTTTTAAATGTAAGTTTCTAACCTCAGGATTGTGGAGGAAAGCCTTGAAATTGAGGACAGAGTGTACCTTAAGGCACAAATACTAGAAGGGAAGGAAAAGGCTTGTGGTTTTTAAGCCAATCTCATGATGTTTTGGTGCCTGACATGATTTTATGAATGCTTATATTTGGCACTACTGAAGTTTTTGTTGGAGCCCTTTAATTAGGAGCATATCACTGAGCTGCAGCATTAGCTGTGGAGTAGCCTGGGGAGGATTCTTTCTTCCTTGGATTCTATGGAAAATGCCAGCACACAGCTCAAGTGATCAGGCTGTGTGATTTCCATGATTGGGCCCTTTGCTCACTAAAAACGTGTATGTATGCCATAGTCTGCTGTTTTGTTCATTAAAATAAAACAGGTCTGTAGAAATGTTAAACTGTTTAGTTTTGCCCCTTAGTGTTGGGGTGTCAGATCCCTTTTATTTTCTGCCTTAAATGTTTCTAAGGTTTCTAAGGTATCCATGGTATCTGAGTTCTGAAAGGGCAATGGTGGAAAGAACATTAAAATTTGGTTTTGAGTACTTGACCATTCCTAGAGAAATTTGATGGTGGTAATGGTTTTGTTTTACAACATTTTGCTCAGCATGTACAGCTGTTTTAACTATTTGCCCCTAATCACGAGGAAAAAATAAATTCCACAATGGCTCATGTTAATTAAATTGTTTTAGGGCAGGTATGACTAAAATGTAGTTAAATATTAGTGCTGTATAGAAATCTGGTGCACCTTTCTGCATTGTCAATAATTCTGAATGACTTTTTTTAGGAATGGATACAAGTGAGAATGTTTTGTTGCATTTATTTTCCTTTGTTGATTTGTAGTACTTTATGCTACTTGGAGATACAACCCTCCCCCCTCCCATTCCTCATTAATATGCAAATATTCTAATCAGTAATAGCTCATCATTTGGGAGTAAGCTTATCAGTTTTCTTGACTAACATCTGTATGCTACTAGATGGATTCCACTACTTTCCATTCACTGTGCATAAACTAATCTGTGATTGAGCTTGGACTACTCTATACCCTCATTCTTGTGAACTCTAGCTGCGATTGCCACTTTGGTCTGAAGCAGTCCAGAATCTATTGCAATGTTCAGCACACAAAAATGCATAGAAAAGAGGCTGTCTAGGCCATTTTAATAAATAAGGGAAAAGACGCCTACAGCTTCATTCACAAAAACCTGTAGTATCTATAGTAATATTACAGATACAGTTATTGGGCCCTTCTCTTACAGAATTAGTTTCAGATTTGTATGCAACACACTGAGTTAACTCTGGCTATAAGAGAGCCTACAGTGATACTGAGTTTTATGATGGGGCACTGAAATATTGTGCAGCACACAAATGTTACAATACTAGCAATATTACTATACAGTAAGAAGAGGTGAGAGAACTATAGTGCAAGTCTATAGGCAAGGGAAGTCGTGAGGAGTAAGACACCAGTCTGGGGAAGAGGTGGATTTTGATCTGCATTTTCAAGTGGGGGAGAGCTCCGTTAGGTGGGTTGGATGTCTGGTCTAGATAGCCCTTGCAGCAGAAGTAAAGGGTCACCCTCCGACAAGAGAGAGGAAGGAGTCTGAAGCTTTTGGAAAGCTAAAATTAGTCAAGCTATTTTGTCAAGCTAAATTGAGTAAGTAACACGTAGAGAGAAATAAGAACATGGAGATAAATGTAGCCCATGGCCATTCTGGCCTATGAATACAAGGAGAGTGATTTAATAGTACTCATGGGAATGGATCTCTCTTCAACTGTCTGTGGTAGCCTTTCTAGTTGGGATCATTATGTTTGAATGGACAGA
Organism: Rafetus swinhoei; assembly: GCA_019425775.1. Lineage (NCBI taxonomy): Eukaryota > Metazoa > Chordata > Testudines > Trionychidae > Rafetus > Rafetus swinhoei. The sequence continues at coordinate 33,455,539 of CM033443.1, read as the reverse complement.
TGAGAGATCAGCCAGAAATGTCTAGGTTGGTACAAAATTATGAAGACAGAATAGCCAGGTAACTTTCTCTCTATAGGGCTGTTACTCTGTGCAGACTTTTGCATTCAGTAAGTCTTGCGGCTTATAAATGCCAAACAAAAAGAGAAATCATTGTGAACCTTTTATGTAAATCTGAAAACATAATAAGCCATTAAAATATATTTCCTGAGCAAGCTGTAGTGTTAGAGATACATCACTGATTATTCCCTTTTGGAAAAAATATTTGACTTCAGCCTTGTTACATTGACTGTATGACCCCCCCGCCCTCGCACCCTGCAGCCAGTGGAACTAATCATAGAATCATCGGGTTGGAAGAACGTCAGGACGTCATTGAGTCTAACCCCCTGCCCAAAGCAACTAAACTCCAACTAAACCATCCCAGCCAAGTCTTTGTCAAGCTGGGACTTAAAAACCTCTCGGGATGGAGATTCCACCACCTCCCTAGGTAACCCATTCCAGTGCTTCACCACCCTCCTAGTAAAATAGATGTTCCTAATATCCAACCTATACCTCCCCCACTGCAACTGCAGATCACTGCTCCTTGTTCTGTCATCTTTCATCACTGAGAACAGCCTCTTTCCATCTTCTTTGGAACCCTCCTTCAGGTAGTTCAAGGCTGCTATCAAATCCCCTTCACTCTTCTCTTCAGTAGACTAAATCTTTGGTGTCTGGGACCTATACTTAATGAACTATCTTGTTCTCTTTGAATTACATTTCTGCCCACTACAGGAGAGGCATTTAAATCTAAGGAGATATCGGTAATGTAAGTAAAGAAATGGGTTTGTTTACAACATATGATTTTAAAGCAAACAGTTATCAAAGCAGGCTAAATTTTACATGTGGTATTTATATGGGGTTAAGTGCATATATGCTAGGGATTTGTACTGTAACTAACTCAATTTGAATTTCTACAACAGTGCAGCCCTGAAATTAAGGTAACGAGTAGACTATGTCTTAATGGGAGAAAATGGGGCATTTTCAGTTGTTTGCTCAACTGAGTAAATTTAATGTAATTGATTGAAAAGCCTTGCTAACATACAGAGTAACATCTGAAGCCGTATTAGCTGGCTTCACTTGAGCCCAAGTTCTGCCCTGAACTAAAATACCTGCTAGGGAACACAGCTTCACCCATACTAGCATGCATCTTAACAGACTCTTCAATCACATTAAACTGACTGTTTAGCTAGCAATTAAAAACACCCTTTTCTCCACCAATACAAGGCCATAGAGTGATTATGTAGTACCCTATTTACTCTCTTTGTTTTTGCTGTTTATTGAGTTGCTTAAGTGGGTATTGAAAGGCTCATTAAAAGTAGAAGTAAGACAAAGGAAAGGCAAAAGAGAGGGAGACAGAAAGAGGGTAGAAAAGAGGAAAATGAATGAACAAAGTGATGTAGAGAGGTAATATAGTTGTCTCAGTTGATATTTACAGTCTGGTGTATCTCTTAGAACAGTTGTTTTCAACTTTTTGCATTTGTGGACCCATACAGTTTTTCAAATGGAGGTGCAGACCTTTTTGGAAATCTTAGCAAAGTGGGGTGTGCAAGGTACAGATGGAAAATGACAGATCTATGGTAACAAAAAGCTTTAGTTGATTCTTTAGACATAGTCTGTGAACTGCCAGGAATCCACAGATCACAACTTGAAGTCCTCTTGTTGTCAAGTAATGTCCCTCTGGGCGCTCCACTCTAGGTTTTTTTATGCCTGCAGGCATTTGACTGGAGATTTCCCATAGTAGTGCCCATTCAACCCACACAGGTGTGCTAGTCAGCCCCGTGCTGTTACTATGTAGCACTGTGTATGCAAATCACTCTCAGTTCTCTTTTAACCGCCTCAGCCTAAGATGGAGCTCTGGCATTTTTCCCCTTGAGATTACCTCACTTGCATCCCAGTGTTTGCCTACTAGTTTATAGTCATGCTTAGTATTAGTGTAGTAGTGGATTTAACTTCTTAGTTTTATAAAATTATATATTGATATTAGTAGACAAACTAGTTCTTGTTCACTGGGGCTGCATTTACACTGCACCCTTAGCCCAAAATAAGCAACACAATTTGAGCTACTCAAATTGCATAGCTTACTTCAAATTAATTTCAAAATAGCTTATTTCATAATTTGGTGCTATTTATGCAGTGCCAAATTTTGAAATAAACCACTATTCTTAAATGTCCCTTAATCCTTAAGGTTTACAGGGACATCAGAATAGCGAGTCTATCATTTCAAAAGTTATTTCAAAATAATGAGAGTGCTGTCAAGATGCAGAATACCCTATTTTGGGATACTGTAAATATCCTGAAATAGTGCCACAATGTAAACGTACCCTGGGAGCTTATGATCTGGTCTCCCAATTTCAAACAATGTCTGTCACACCAGGAGCTAACGTTTATAAGTGATGGGCACTTCCACTGCATCTATTGCTTCAGAGAATCACACAGAGAAAAACAGGGTGAGCAAACTTTGTTTCCTCAAGATGGAAAGATCGCTGCACCTGTCTTTTGACCCAGACCTAGGGACTCCCTGTATATGGTCTCTGAACAATGCTCTGTGAGAGCATCTTAATAGGAAGACCCAAGATTCCTTTCATGAGCCTTCCAAAGATTGTGCCCCAAGTACTCCAGGTACAGATTCTACTTTAAAAAAAACAAAGTTGCCCGTGTCTTCAGCTACTTCAGTGTCATCTGCTTTCCAGGCTAGTGCTGACGAGGGTGCTGGTTCCTCAGGTAACCAGGGCATTGTTAGATCAAAAGATAGAAAAGTCTCCATCCCAAAGAGATTATTGATGTCATTAGTGCACCAAGCTGACAAGAGCAGCTCTTCCTCTGCCTCCTTGGTACCACAGAAACCTGCTCAAGCTCTGACCACAAGTTCCTCAGAGAGGCTGGGATGCTCAGTACTATCAGCTCCCTTAGCTGCTCTTACTTGATTCACATAATGAACTGGCAGTATGCTTGGGACTGCAAGAATTGCATTTTCCCTGAGATCTGACTCTGGGGCTGTGTCTACACTACAAAGAAAAGTTGGAAAAAGATACGCAAATTGCAAACAGCAATTTGCATATCTTTTTCCACTTTTCTTCCGAAAAAGGCTTTTCTGAAATTTGGCCTGTCTACACGGGGCCAAATGTCGGGAAAAATCCCTCTTTTGGAACCTCCCTTCTTCCTCGTAGAATGAGGTTTACAGGGACGCTGAAAAAACACGTATGCTTCTCTGAAATTTTTTTGGAAAAGCAGACGCGTTCCTTGGACCTCCAGTATCATGGAAAAGCTCTGTAGTCTAGACATACCCAGAGACACCAGATACTCTTCTGCTAGGCTCTAATATATTTTAGTACCGAGGGCACTGAAATTTTTCAGTAATTGTTTGGTGACACTTTTTAATTTTTATGTCTCATTTGGTAAGCAAGTAATTTTTAAGTGATGTGAAACTGGGGTATGCAGGACAAATCCGATCCTTGAAAGGGGTACAGTAATTTGGGAATGTTGCAAGCCACTATCTTTGACCTTTCAGCCTCTGAGAGAACCTGTGAGGAAGCTTGTGGTGGATGTGGCTGAATCCTATCTCACTTCTGCCCAAAAAGCTTTTCAAATAACTATGGAAAATCTTTTAAAATGTAAATTCCTGGCCACGATATTGTTGCATTAACAGTATTTATGTGGAAAGTCTTTCACTCTTCATAAGTGAATAAAGAGCATGTCCTGAATTTTGTAGAAGTTTAAACCTGTGTTTCAGTTTAATTAGTCCATTACTGATTGAAAATGACCCCTTTGGAAAAAGAAATTGCACTGAAACCACGTGCTGCAGGCACTGAAAAATGTGATGTGTGCTGTTTGGAGACATGCCAGGATACTTGCAATTAAATGATTCATTAAGCATCCCTCCACTGCTAACTTTTAAGGTGGATTAAGGAGGCAGACATTAAAGATGTCTAACTAAGGATCATTAAAACAAAGAATTCCTGGATATGAAATGCGCTCTGTATCAGCATCCTGCTGGCATAATGTGGATTCTGCACACTCCCCTTCCCCATTACTGCTTTGTAATGGAGTATTTTGCACATGGACTGCTAAGTGAGCCTAACCCAGCAAACAATTCACATTTCAGATTAATTTTATTTTAGGTCTGTGTGACAAAATTTAGACATTCCTGTGAAATACTTGCAGTAATTTTGTGGAAACATATCTTGGTGCACTAAGATAACAGTGGATAACACTGGCCTAACCTGAAAATGAATAGGATAAAATTATATGATTACCTATGGTCTTACACAGGGAAAAAGTAGAGTTACTTTCTTTCTCTGGGTGAAGAGGACATTGCTCCTTAAAGCCCTGATTCAGCAAAGCATTTACGCATACTCTTAACTTTAAGGAAATGATTAAGACTCATTGAAGTCAAAGTTACTTAAGCATTTTTGCTGAATGGGAGTGAATTTAAACATGTGGGGTCTGTAAAATCTTCAGTTTAGACATTTTCCCCTTTGTCTCGTATATCTTCAGTGCTTTAAAGTGCAGGAAAGACATTATCAAGTTGAACCTCCTGAAGCTAAAGAAAATATCATTACTGCCCCTCCATACACTTTGGGTGACAAGAGGACATTGCTACTACTTTGCTCATTGCATTTCTGACATTGAGCTAGTGGGATACCATGTTTAGAGCCCTGCATATCTGTGGGTATCCACTTTATATCGGCAGGTATCTGCACCTGTAGATATGGATGTGGATAGCCACAGATCACCAGTCTGCTTCTTAAGCTGAGAGGTTATTTGTCAGGCTGGCTGGATGAAGAGAGCAACTCTTGATGGCTTCAAGGGAGGAGGGAAAGACATAAAACTGCGGGAGAAGGGGCCAGTGTAATGGCTGACACATCACTCAGGAATGAGGGGATTTAAAGGTCAGCCTGTGCCAGGACTCTTCCTTCTGATTCATGGAGCAGGGTCAGCAGCACCCATCCCCCCACACCCCGTTTGGAGGGTAAATATAGCAGGTTATTGGCCATGTCACCTGTGGACATTATGCTAGTCACTGTTGAGGGGAGGCTGTGAAGGAATTTTTCTACCATATTGGCCCAGGTGCAGCTGGGTTAGGCCATATGCCACAACTCATTATTTACATGTCTAGTGAATGTTCAGTGCAGGTACTCCATAAAAGAAAGCAGGTACGGCATGGAGCCCACCCCCGTCATTATAGTCCACCTTTCCGCTCCTACAAGGCCCTGGCAATGGATTTGCTGGAGGGATTCAGGTGGAAAGGGAGGAAGTTGGTTGAAGCCCACCCTGGGAATTGTAAGGATCCGGCAATGGATCTGCTAAGGGGGATTTGGGTGGAAAAGTGGGGGCTTATACATTAATTACTTCCCTACATTAATTATGGGAGAAAACAAGAGAAGGTTACCTGCACTGTACATGTTATCTGCTGGGTACTCCCAAACATCTAATAATGAAGTTGTGGCCTGATTAAAACCAGATCAAATGTCTCTTCTCCTTTCGGCACAGCTAGACAATCATTTTTGCAGATACAGCTGTGGACACTAATTCTGTATCAAGGAACAATCGGGAAAGAAGGAGTTGTCAAAAGAAACTCAAATGGAATCCTGTTCCTGTCCAAGTGTGCTGATCATGAACTTATCATCACAAGCACCCTTTTTTGACAAAAGGACAAGTTCAAAACATCTCGGAGACACCCATGTTCAAAGCACTGGCATCTTCATAACTATGTCATAGTTCATGCTCAAGATCGAAGTTACATACTTTTCACAAGAGCAATGAAAAATGCTGATGACTGCTGGACTTATCATCGCCTCATTCAATCCACAATGAAAATTAAGATCGCCCCCAAATGGAGGCTGCAAAAGAAACTGATCAGGTGTAAGCACAAGGTTCAAGATCTGAATCAATCAATCATAGAATACTAGGACTGGAAGGGACCTCGAGAGGTCATCGAGTCCAGTCCCCTGCCCTCATGGCAGGACCAAATACTGTCTAGACCATCCCTGAGAGACATTTATCTAACCTACTCTTAAATATCTCCAGAGATGGGGATTCCACAACCTTCCTGGGCAATGTATTCCAGTGCTTAACTACCCTGGAACTTTTGGGGACTTTTAGGAACAGTTAGGAACTTTTTCCTAATGTCCAACCTAAACCTCCCTTGCTGCAGTTTAAGCCCATTGCTTCTTGTTCTAGCCTCAGAGGCCAAGATGAACAAGTTTTCTCCCTGCTCCTGAAGGACTCCATTAAGTGTGATTACTTCCAGTCTTAGAAGAAAAGTTTCCATCAGAGTTTCTGGAAGAAATTGAGGAACATTGGCGCCAACTCAAAGCAGTAATCATCAATACAGCATCAGGACCGGTTTGATGAAACTGATGATGAAATCAAACAGCTCATCAATGAGAAGAGAATGGCATTTTGTCCTTGGCAGAATGATATAAATTGCAAGACAAGAGAGAAGTCCATGCTAAGGTGAAGGCGGAAGTCCAATATAAAACCAGAGAACTCAAGATCAAATGGTGGCCTGAGAAAGCACAAGAACTCCAACATTTTGTGGATACCCATAATACATGTGGTTTCTTTCATGCTATTAAGACTGTTTATGGGCCAGCTTGTCATGGCATGAAACCACTTCACTTAAAGGATGAACTACACTTTTGAAGGACAGTGAAACCATTAATTTGCGCTGGAAAGAACATTTTGAGCATCCTGTTAAATGTAATTCCATGGTTGCAGATGAAGTTCTTGAGCAAATTCCCCAACAACCTTCTAGGGATGTGCTTGGAGACCCTCCCAATTTGTATGAGGTACACAATGCCATCAAGCAGATGAAGAACAGCAAGGCAGCCGGTCCAGATGGGATCCCCGCTGAAATCTTTAAAGACAGTGGACCAGAGTTTATTCGGCAATTTAGCCTGCTTATCCTTAAACTCTGGACAAAGGAGGAGATACCCAGTGAAATGAGAGATGCCTTGATTATTACCCTCTTTTTAAAAGGGAATAAAGCGGACTGTGGAAACTATCGTGGTATCTCTCTCCTTGCTGTGGCAGGCAAAGTTCTGGAATGGGTTCTTGCAACCCATCTCCTGCTCCGTCAGAAGAAATTTTACCAGAGTTACAGAGTGGCCTCCGAGAAAGTCGTGGAACTGTGGATATCATCTTCATTGCATAGCAGCTGCAAGAGAAGTGTCGGGAGCAAAACCGACCACTGCACATGGATTTTATTGCTCTAACTAAAGCCTTTGACTCTGTGAATCACCATGCCCTTTGGACTGTACTTTTGAAGATTGGATGTCCTGATAAATACATCAGTGTACTAAAGTTGCTTCATGACAACAGGAAAGTGTATGTTCTGAGCAGCACTGGCTCCCATAGTGAACCTTTCAAAGTACATACCGGAGTCAAAAAGGGCTGTATCATTGCCCCAACCATGTTTGTAGTAATTTTCAACCTAATTTCTGGGAAGCTCCCATTGGGCATTGAAATCATCTACAGAATGGATGGAAAGCTGTTTAGGCTTAGCAGGCTGAAAGCTAAGAATAAGAATTCCCCCACATCTATGGTGAGAGAGATCTTCAAGCTATCTTGAATGTGTTTGCTGATGCTTATGCTCAACATCAAGAAAACCGAAGTGATCCATCAGCCCTCTCCAAATGAGGTACCATGCGCCCCATCTATTTAAATCAACAAAGAGGCACTGGAGAATGTCAATCATTTTCGGTACCTTGGAAGTTATCTTTTATCCAAGGCAGATATTGATGTAGAAATCCAGTTGTGCCAGTGTAGCCTTTGCTCATTTATGGCACAGAGTTTTTGAAGATCATGACATTCAAACAGACACCAAACTTCTTGTCTATCAAGCCATACTATTGTATGGGTCTGAAATCTGAACAACCTACAGACATCACTTGAAAGTCCTTGAGAGGTGTCTCTAATGCCGCCTCTGAAAGATCTTGAAGATCAAAGAGGAAGACAGGTCCACTAAAATCAGTGTTCTGGAAGAGGCAAAGATCACCCATATTGAAACAATGATCATCCATCAGCAACTTTGCTGGACTGGTCATGTTGTTCGGATGCCAGATCATCGCCTCCCAAAACAGATCCTGTTTCCTTAGCTAAAAGAAGTATACCATAACATGGGAGGACAACGGAAGTTTTATAAGGAATTGCTAAAGGATAATTTAAAGGAGTGCAACATTGACATTGACACTTGGGCGACACTTGTCCAGGATCGCTCAAAATGGAGACAAGTCTTACGCAATGGCTCCCTGCATTTTGAGTTTGCCCACTGACATGCTGAAGGGGAGAAGAGACGCAGGAGGAAGGACAGACTGGCTTCTAGTCATGGTCAACAGCCTCCTGCTGTACCTGAAAACATCCAGCCTCACTGTAACAGAACTGGTAGATCAAGGATTGGCCTCATTAGCCACCTGAGGGTCGATAACTCCCATGGAAGATGATCATACTCAGCAACGAATGATCACCCATCATCATACACTCTCATCCTCTGTATTCCACTGTCTGAGGCACATACACAAAGTAGTTGTTTACATGCCAATTAAAAAAAGAGAGCTGGGTAGATTATTCAGATTGTGTGTGGCAGGGGAGAGTTGAATTTTGTTTTTGGTTAATTTTCTCTGATCATGGATTGAGAACTGGTTAAAAGATGGATTGAGAACTGGTTAAAAGACAGGAAACAAAGGGTAGGAATAAATGGTAAATTTTCAGAATGGAGAGGGGTAACTAGTGGTGTCCCCCAAGGGTCAGTCCTAGGACCAATCCTGTTCAACTTATTCATAAATGATCTGGAGAAAGGGGTAAGCAGTGAGGTGGTAAAGTTTGCGGATGATACCAAACTGTTTAGGATAGTCAAGACAGAAGCAGACTGTAAGGGACTCCAAGAAGATCTCACCAAACTGAGTGATTGGGCAACAAAATGGCAAATGAAATTTAATGTGGATAAATGTAAAGTAATGCACATCGGGAAAAATAACCCCAACTATACGTACAGTATGGTGGGGGCTAATTTGGCTACGACAAATCAGGAAAGGGATCTTGGAGTTATCGTGGACAGTTCTCTGAAAACTTCCACACAGTGTGCAGTGGCGGTCAAAAAGGCAAATAGGATGCTAGGTATTATTAAGAAAGGGATAGAAAATAAGACACAGAATATCTTACTGCCCCTGTATAAAACTATGGTACGCCCACATCTTGAATACTGTGTACAGATGTGGTCTCCTCACCTCAAAAAGATATTTTGGCCTTGGAAAGGGTTCAGAAAAGGGCAACTAAAATGATTAGGGGTTTGGAACGGGTCCCATATGAGGAGAGGTTAAAGCGACTGGGACTTTTCAGTTTAGAAAAGAGGAGACTGAGGGGATATGATAGAGGTGCATAAAATCATGAGTGGTGTGGAGAGGGCCGATAAAGAAAAGTTATTTATTAGTTCCTAAATAGAAGAACTAGAGGACACCAAATGAAATTAATGGGTAGCAGGTTTAAAACTAATAAAAGAAAGTTCTTCTTCACACAGCGTGTAGTCAGCATGTGGAACTCCTTGCCAGAGGAGGCTGTGAAGGCTAGGAATATAACAGAGTTTAAAGAGAAGCTAGATAATTTCATGGAGGTTAGGTCCATAAAAGGCTATTAGCCAGGGGATAAAATGGTGTCCTTGGCCTCTGTTTGACAGAGGCTGGAGAGGGATGGCAGGAGACAAATCGCTTGATCATTGTCTTCGGTCCACCCCCCCTCTGGGGCACCTGGTGCTGGCCACTGTCGGCAGACAGGATACTGAGCTAGATGGACCTTTGGTCTGACCCGGTACGGCCGTTCTTATGTTCTTATGTTATGTTCTTATCATATTTTAGTTCTTTATAGCTGCAAGAGCATTCCTAGTAGTCATATTTTGGCTCCCTTTTCTGGGTAGAATTCTATCTGATTTTTATTAATATTTTATTGTTACAGCACTTATCTTCCAGGGACCTATCATTAAATAACAAATATGTACTTATAACCCTTCAAGTACAAAAGATATCCTCTCTCCTTATCCAACATGTGAATACAATTTCCTGTTGAGGTGAGAGAGGAAGTAAGCAGTTTGCATAGCTTGTGAGCACAGGTAAAAGGTATAATTGTTTTAAATACAATCTGGCTCTTGAATTAAGTTCATGAACAATAAATAGTCATGTTGATATTTCCTAGGTATGAATTCCTGATTAATAATTAAAGTAGCTAAATTACAGGATTAAAAAAAACCCTGTCCCAAGCTCATTAAAAGGTATGGAGCAATGGATGATTTTTGGTCACCAATCTTGGTGACCTACATTTCTTTTTAACCCAGCAGTTACATAAGTACCTATTTATTGACTCCAGTCTTGCTCAGGTTTTAACCAGTGTTTGGATGGTCTATGGTTAACCCATAATAATAATAACTGAAATTCGGGAAAGCTTTGTATGTCTATACAGAACTTTAGAATTCACTCTTTTGTCTTTTATGTTTCCATACAAATTTGAATAGCTGCAAAAAAATCCTATCATGTTTTTAACAACTTGCTGTAGATAACATGCACAGAAACAAAAATAATAACTTTGGGAGGACATTCATCTTTACTGAAACTTCCCTACCTAGTCAAGACATTTCATATTTGTTTCATTCCTCTGAGTCTATTATTATTTTATTGCACATTTGAGAGTAATGTATATACTCCTCCACACTATTTTTCCTAAATATTTTAAAGATTCTTTTACTCATTTAAATGTATGCAGCTGACAACAGATGGCAGTTAAGATCCATCATATTTTTTGCTACTAAGAAGGCGCTCCGTTGGAGGGTTGCTGGAATAGGGGAACATGCTTGTCCATGTTGTAGCTGCATCTAGGAATTAGTTTATGGGAGAAATTATTAAAGAGTTTTATCTTATGACAAAAGGCTGGCTTCCTAGAGATCCCCTCTGACCTTATCCAGTAAAGGATTTACAGTTTAAACAGAATGACAAATTAATTCATTTTATCGTTAGTGTCTGTATTCCATGTTGTTGAAAAAAAAATTACTCTTCCTTCTATGCGATTATGCTATCATGAATAAGGACTGTTCTTATGGAAAAGCTTTCACATGAAATACATGCATAAGATGTACTTCAAAAAAGAGAACAGGTATTTAGAAATTTGGTCACCCTACTCACAAGAGCCAACAAGCCAGAATCCTTAGTCAGGTTCTTTGAATATGACCCTGATTCTGAATAAGTAATATATGATGTAATATGGTATGTCTTGATAAAAAGTTTTGGTTTTTAAAAAATCATTTGAACTGATATAAAGGTCAATCCAGATAGACTTAAAACATCATGTGTGCACTGATGTTGAAGGTTGCTAATCTAATGAAACTGACACCAACAGCATAGCTACTTAGCCATTAGACTAGCAACCACCTGGTCACTTTATTTTATGGACTGCCTTTCTCTGTCCCCCTCTTCCCTATCACTCTGTAGCTGCTCTTGCTCACTGTTTGCACTACAGTGTTGGGGGTTGGTGATAGTGGTGCTGCCGCTACTTCAGTGGCCTTTAACATGTCTGCATTCAGTTATTTTATTTGTTTGCTAAAACTTTCCTGAAAGACTCAAGCCACAGAAAAAAGGTTTATATGTTTATACCCCCATCAGTCAGGAATGGAATACAATGGGCTGTGCAAAAGGTACATCTCTAACCAACGGGCTTTCTCTCTACCAAATTTCAAAGACCCCCTGCAAATAATAAAGGTGACAGAAGGTATAAAATAGTCTCAATAATCATATATAATAGAAGTTCTTAAGCAACCTAAATATAGAGTTTGCTACTGACTCCCCTTATGCAAACTGATTTTGCCGGTACAGATAGGTTTAGTTTATAATATTCTTTGTATGTTTAATAATTGCTAAAAGTGCATCATTTCTACATTCACAGTTGGAATTTATAAGCTCCAAAACTGTGCTCCATGACAACAAATACTTCATTGGTGAGTGACAGATTTATGAGCTAATTAAAGTCTCTGCAATGATAGAAGTGGTACCATTAGCTCTAGTCACGGAACTGTGAAGTGTGCTGTTTCTCACTGACGTGTGTGAAGTTTGTATAATGGAAGTGAGGAGGTTCGCCTAGGAACAACAAAACGTTGGTTTTGGAAGAGAGAAGCTCAGTTTCTGCTGATATAGCAGAAGACAAAGGAAAGTCACTTGGGAGCTGTGTAGTCCCAGTTGTCTGTGGCAGGTGCAGCGGAGTCTCTACATACCAAGAGTATTTGCCAATCTGTGTTGGTGGCTGCATGAGAGTGGTAAGAACCTCAGATTACATTAAATGGTTTATCTTTTGAGGTAAGGGATTGTAATAAAAGTGGATTCAGTGCCCATGGTTTAACTTTGCACAGACAAAAAGCCCACACTATTTGGTGGTTGTTTTCAAATATTTAATGATTGTCATTTGTCCCTGTGTCTTTATCTTTTGCTTGTAGATAGCTATTATGGAAGCACCTATCTCTGTAAGAGTGGGAGGGAAAGCTTTCAGTAATTAAGGACAGCAAATCCTATGCCTGAACTGGCAATGCTGAGAGAAATGAGCAGAGATGGTGCTAGCCTATTGGGGACCCTAAGCAGGAATATTTTCCCAACCCCACATATCTAAAAAGTGAAAAGAGGGCCCCTAAGAAGTTGCTTAGTTTTCTTATGCCTAGCGTTGCCACCGTAGGTGGGCTTTCCACCAGAAAGTCACCTCTTCCAACTCAGGAGTAGAGTCCATCCAAGGGGACCATATTTCTATGATGCTGCTTCCTGTGGGAAAGGAAAGCATGCGGTATTCCAATACTAGGCATCTAACTAAAGACTGCCAATACCTGAGGTACTTTATGGACTCAAGCACCACAATGTCTAGCCAGTGCTATTGGGATGAAATATGCCGGTAGCAGAGGAAATACCATAAAGGACAAGAACCTATGGAGATGTGAAGGTTGCTGTGCACTTTCACTTGCATACACTTTTTTAAAACTATTGCTATATTTGTGTCTTAAAAGGACAAATTTCTATAATGGTCCCAATGGTGTGCCCTGGATTTGTGCACTGTAGGGTAGCTCAGCTATACTAGTGGCAGTGTGCCCCCTTTTCCATGACTGAATATGCTGGGAGGACATGGAAAAATTGTTCCTTCTCTGATGCTGTGGAAGTTAGGCTTAAGGCTGGATCATCTTTTCTGCATAGCCCTTCTGAGGTCTGTAAGGGCCACAGCTGTCTCTGGCTGCAAACCTTGCTAGCAGGTCTGAAGCTCAGGGTCTCAACATGGATTGCGGGGTATCTGCTCAGTTTGGGGACAGGCAATGGAGCCCACTCCCTGGCATCAGAGCTGCCACATCCTGACACAATAATGTGGATGATAGATCCATGAGGCTATACACACAGTAATCCTTACTCACTCCCACCTCCCACAGTCCCTCTTTCAGGTTTTATGAAGAAGGGTTGAATTGGACCAATGTTGAATAATAAGCTACTTATATATGCCTTAAAGGAAATGTTGGGTACCTGATCTAAATTTGTTATATGATTATCTGCTGTTGTTTTATTAAAGCAACCATTTATGTTCATGTAAATAGTCAATTGCCTGTAGCACTTTACTCGGTACTGGAGACAAGTATTCGTTGCATACTTACATGACTCTGAATATTTTGTTTTGTTGTTTTGCGAGCGATCATACTGTAATGGTAGAGAGATGTCCATATAAAGAGAAGCTATATTTAAAATAAAACATACAGATTCGTAAATATGTTGGTTTGGGTATTTTTAAACTAAAATTGAGTTTTCATTTGTCATTCTATAGTTTGAAGCCAAAAATAATTATTAGAAATTAACTCTTTTTAAAAAATTCCAACATTTTATCCATGGCTAAGCATAGATGAATCTGAAGTTTTTATCACTGATGAGTCAAAAAACAACAGTTAAATTTTTCTGGAATTATTCTGTTACATGCAGTGTACCTAAATTTTCATTTCATTTATCTACGATAACAGAATATTCAGGAATAATTCTCTGATCTGCAGTGTATAATAACAGACTACAATAGATCTCTAGACTACCTGAAGACTGCACAGTAATGGTCATTTTGAAACCTTTTGAAATATTATGGCTAGTCTAAAAATATACAGCTGAACAGAAAAACAAAACAGTTCCAAATATGAATAAATGATCTGCTACTTAATATATCAGTGTATTTGTCAGGTTCATAACATTAGCCTCAGTTGCATTCAATTCTAAACCTTAGAATATTTGAAGTTTGATATTGTGCTTCACTAAATTTAATACATGGACCTCAGTAATAGAGGAAATCACTTTAGCTCTTGACAGTTTGTTATGCTGTATAAAACCGACTGCCCTGCAAATACAATAGCGATAATAAAAATTGTGGTCAGTAGGGGGGTGTAATGCATTTTGTAAGTTCAGATGAAATTTATTGAGATTTTTGCCATTTGGGTGAAGATCAATAGAGCTTAGTTAATAATTTGTTGTGAGGGCACCCTCCAGGGATATGACATTTTACTTTGAAACATTGGTAATTTTGAAAGCAGATCCAGTGATGACAATGTCAAGTCCTAATGTTTCACAAACCTAGGACTTTTGTATTCGACCTATGAGAGTGTTTATTTTGACAGTGATTACTGTTGAAATCATTCAATGTGTGATGTAGTCAATTACTGGTAACAAGTTTCCACATTTTCTGTAGCACAGTCCACTCTTCTTTAAAAAAAAATGAAGTTGTACTACTTAATGAAATTAACCCAAACAGACATCTAGTCCTGCATTTTCTTGTTTGCTTTTTCAGTCACATGGGTTCTATTTAAATGTCAGTTAATGTTTCTTCACATGTACATTATCCAGTGGAATGATTTGTAACATAATCACTTTCCCCCCACAAAGTGGGGGAAATGCATAGTGATTTCCAAATTTTGACACAAATTTATCATGTTGGGTTTTGTCATTTTTTTCAAGGCAGAAAGCTATTGTCACAATTTTATTTTTATGCCTGAATAATTAATAGGTTTCATAGAAGAAACCTCTCCTAATGGTCACATATTTTTATATAGCTCAGCATAGTAAACAAGACTATGCTGTGGGTGCGTAGGTGTACTCATAAAATTAACTTCACTTTTCTTTACATGCCAGGAAAAAGACTTTCTGCTCCCAGATTTGATGGACGTTACTGATTGTTTGTAGGGAAATAGAAATTTGTCAGCACTTTGCAGTATGAACACTGGGACTAGGTACAGCAGAACAATTTATTTTCAATGAGCATGCACAAAGTAAGATTTATGACTTTTGCAGCTCAGATGACATTTCTTACATAGTTGCCGAGCTACAGCAAATTAAAGGGATCCATGAATACTAAGGGGTGTGTTTTTGTAATGAGGGAGAAGAGACAGAAGCAATAAGAAGATAATTAAGGTAACAACTTGTGAAAAATTAAAGTGTTTCTGTCTTTCATTTTTGAATCTCTGAGCATAAACTTTGTAGTTGTTAATTTAATTGCTGATGTTCTCTGTATCCCTGAAGAATATTAAGGATTAATCATCTGGTTCATTCCAACAAGAGATAAGGCCTAAGTGAATTGAAATTTTACCAATTTAACCCTGTCTTCCTCCTAATATGACATGATTAACATTTTTCAATTAACAGCACGTAATTATTCTGAAGGCTTCGTTGCACTTATTCCATCTTTTCTATTGTAGACCATATTTTCAGGTATTTTAAAACTGAAATAATTAAAAGAAAGAAAATGCCATATTTGTTCTCTTTCCTGCCAGGCACACATGTTCATCCATATTAGGGAAAGCTGGCTATATAGCGTGAAGGTAATCACTTAATATTTTGTTCTTTATTTATGTAGAAATGCTAATAAAGATGGTTCTGATCAGCTGAACCCAGATGAAGGTGTTTTATTTAGCAACTTTTCTTTTGAAAGAATGGGGACTTTGTCTTTTTAAAATATATATTGTTGCTAGTCCTGAAAACCTTTACTAGTTAAGCATTTTTGGATGATTATTGACTGATAGAATTGGCTTTCTCTAAATCTCACAATGTCTATCATTGTATCTTCATATTAATGCATTTGTTTCATTTATAATAACAAGCTCTTAATTGTTTTCATAGTTAGTCTGTGGGTGTTTGCTTTCATATACAACAGAAAATGTATGCCACCTCTAGATTCTTCTCTAGCTTTCCTGTTCTTTACCTAAATGACTTCCTTGTGGTCTAAGCCATATAGTGATTGGGCAGCCACTGTTACTGATTAATAGATAATCCAATAGCAGATAACTGGAAAGAATCATTAACTGGCATTTATGGTAATGTAAAAAAAAATGAAGACACCTCCCCCCTTCTTGGTTTGTGTAATGGACAAACGATATCTGTAATTTACTACTTGGCAGCTGTAAAAGGGAAGTAGACTTTGCTATCATTTCTGTTCAATTCAGTTTGCTATCTTAAAAACTCCATCACTTTTTCCCCTCATCATCACTTTGGTTTAGATCAGCCTTTATTGTCTGTTGTACAGCAACTGTGTTTTAGTATTATTTTAAATTATAAACCTCTTATTGTGGTCATGTGGATGAAGTACATGTCTGGGAATCGGAACACGTGGGATCTGATGCCAGCTTTGCAAAATGAAAACTTCATCTCTGACCTTAGACAAGTCATTTAACCCCTACTGTACTTCAGTTTTCACAGTTACAAAATGAGAATAGTTAATACTGTTTCTCAGGGGTATTTCAGGGTTATTTTAATTTTGACAGTTCCTAGATTTCCAGTTTCATACACATCTGTGGAGTATTGTTAATATTAGTTTGGCTTATAGGAAAAGTTGAAAGCACTCCTAACTTAAACTTTTCAAAGGTGTTTGTCTTGGTAATGTTTAACTTTAACACACCTAAACCCCATGATTGTATACTATGGCTACGTCTACAGTGCAGGCTTCTTGCGCAAGAACGGCTGTTCTTCAGCAAAAACTTGCAGAGCATCTACACTGCACGTGCATTCTTGCGCAAGTAAATTTACAGTAAAGTGTCAGAATAGAGGGCTTCTTGCACAAGAGTTATTC
Organism: Rafetus swinhoei; assembly: GCA_019425775.1. NCBI lineage: Eukaryota > Metazoa > Chordata > Testudines > Trionychidae > Rafetus > Rafetus swinhoei. The sequence goes on along the minus strand of CM033443.1, from coordinate 33,438,415 downwards.
TTCTCCCCACGAGGAATAAGCCATCTTGCGCAAGAAGGCAGTGTGGACGGGCAACAGGGGTTTCTTGTGCAAGAAATCCCTATGACTAAAATGGCCATCAGTTCTTTCTTGCTCAACAGAGCATCCACACTTCCATGGATACTCTTGTGCAAAAGCACATCTATTGCGCAAAAGCACATGGCAGTGTGGACGCACTCTTGCGCAAGACCTTTTGTGCAAGAAGCCGGCAGTGTAGACGTAGCCCAAGTGTCTTTTTCATATGCTCCTTTCTTTCTGTACAAATTTCAGTAAAGAATACAAAGATAACTTCATTGATAATGGATGTTATTTAATTCTTTTATTTAATTCTTCACATTAGTGTGTGATCTGTAACCATAAAGAAATACTCAATAAATTGTTCTAGGCTTTTTGAGGAAAAGCTAATGAGTTTCACTATTTTTGGCAAGAAGCAGAACAGATAATGCCAGCTGAGTGATATTTTTGCTACTAGGTTGGTTTCTAATAATATTGAATCAGACCTTACTTTTGGGAAACACAGAAGTGTATAGTCTTGGCTGATATAAAGAATTAAATTGATTTCAAGTTATTCATATTATTATGGTCATAGTAATTAGAAATTTAAAAAGTCTGTGAGATCATACAATAGATGGCTATTGTCTCTCAATTTAGGATGTTTCTCACAAGCATACACTGTATTTGATAGTGTAGATTTTGCTTGTTCCCTAGGTGCCTTAAAAACAGAGATGAGCAGAAAGTGCACGGTATTATTAGTGTAATAAAATGCCTTAATAAAGCTATTTCCATTTGGGTTATTTTTCTGGAGTATTTTAATAGAAATATGTTTGGTGACTATAGTCCATATTATATAACGAACTGCATTTTCCAGGAGTCTCACTGAGATCAAGAAATTAACAGGATTTTTTAATGGTCAAGAATTGGCAGGAAAAGTATTAGGGTAAATCCTCATGGTTATAAGCCACTCACTAACTGTTGGGAGTTAAGAAGCAATTTTAGCTGTGAGAAGGTTATTTCATAAGTATTATGGGGGAAGGAGGGATGTTGGTTGTTTTCTGGGGGGGTTTTCTGCATCTTCCTATGAAACATCTGATATTGATTGCTGTCAGAAAAAAGATACTGAACTACATGCATGGTGGGTGAAGCTGCCACTTGGAGAGGCAAGCTACCTACACTGTGGCCCTGCACTACTCCATCCATGGTTCACCCCCTCCACTGTCTCCCTCTTCTCTTCTGCCACTCAGGGAGGCAAACTCCCCAGCCTGTGACTCCACCCATACTGCGAATCCACTCATACTGCAGTCCTCCCCCTTCCTACTGTCTCCTTCTTCTGTTCTTACCCCTCCCTACTCACCCCCTACTAGCCAAATCCCCGAACCCAAATGTAGCAAATGACATTTGATAATCTTCAGGGGGCAGCCGAGTTCATCTGTAAACTTAAAAAACAACAAATAGTCTAGTAGCACTTTAAAGACTAACAAAACATGAAGATGGTATTACAAGCTTTCGTGGGCACAAAGCACTTCTTCAGAACACTCTTCCACAATTTCTTTCTAAAGAAAAATGGAACATGTTTTCCACTGTATGCCAGATTGTGAATACTGGACGTGCAGAATAAAGTACCTAATTAATAGTACTTAATTTGAGAATAAAAAATGTCATCCACAGGTTTTTTATATACCCTGAAGTTTGTCAGAGATTTATTTGCAAAAACTTTGTAATAAAGACAAGTTAGCTGTCCTGCTGAATATAACTTTAAATATTATAGAATACCTGATGCAGATTTTCTCTCTTTTACATTTTCTTAATCAGTATTTCTAAGCTGATTTTATATTTTAAATGTACTCTTTAGCCTTCATAAAGTAATCATTCCAAATCACTACAAGTTATTGCTATTAGTTATTACTATTTAATGCACTAAAACAAAAACATTATTTTATATTATTCAATCAGAGCAGTTTAGTGTGCTCTTCGGAAGTGGGTTTTGCCCATGAAAGTTCATGATACTATATATATATATATATATATTTTTTTTTTTGTTAGTCTTTAAGGTGCTACAGTACCACTTGTTTAAAAAAAATCCTTAAACAACAAGCCTTTTTTTTTTAAAACAAGTGGTCCTGTAGCATCTTAGAGATTAACAAATAATTTTATATGGCTACCCCTATGAAACTTTCATAGCAAAGTTTGTTGCTTGTAGAAAAAAGGAAGACTAATTTATTTTGCGTGATCTTAATAGTAATAGAGCTAGATGAAATATGTTTCCTAAGATATTAGGCATAACAAAGGATTTTATATCTTACTACAGTACTGATTGTGGTAGAGGGTTCTCCTGCAACTAGTTAATCAAATAGTCAGAAGTAAAGAAGGAGAAATTCATTTGTCCAGCTATCTTGTGTATATGGGTTATCTCTTTAAGAACTCTCTTCAATGGGCTGGGGGAAGGGGAGCAGAACGGTGAATAGAGAAAGTTCACAGCAGGGATGGAACGAAAGGACAGCAAGACTTTGGAAGCAAGTTTTGGTATTACAGTCATAAAAAGTAAAATGAGTATTTTAGATAACAGTGGTCTTTTGAATTTATTTTAAAAACTATGTTTGAAGGTCCAATAATTTAAAGCTAAAGATGAATACCAGACCATTTGTTGTTTTTTTCTGTAACAGATTAACTCGGCTAACCCCTGAAGCTCTTAAAATCTATGTAAGGCAATTTTTAAGGATGTGATTTTTATAATCTTCAGCAACAAACTAATTAAATATTTCAAGCAAATTTTAAACTAAAGTCCTGTAGACTAACAGGTTCTGAGTAAATGTTACAGTAATGCAAACTGTTTTGGTCAGTGAATTCAGAAATTGACTGTATGTACCTGGGTTGGCACATGCCTGTTAAATGGCTTCATTACTAATTAATGGCTCTTTCACAGGATCAATACTATGCTAATAGGTCTGGCAATCTGGAAGGTGCTTTACTTTTAAGTTACTAGATCCCCTCTGGGGAAAGATTCACCAGGCTGCAACAGCCTACGTGGGAGCCTGAAGGATGGGTCGGAATAGGGACAGAAATAGAGATGAGATTGGTCACAAGACCAAGAGGAGGCAGAGCCCTCCCTTGGCTCTTATACCTGCCACCCATGCTGAACTAGATCAACTACTAAAAAAAAACAACAACAAGTGGCCCTTGACCCACCCACGAAAGCTCATGATGCTAAACATTTCTGTTAGTCTCTAAGGTACCATAGGACCATTCTACATTCTGGTATAATATGCCAGTTGCTTTGTAACTAAAAAGAAAAGGATGGTAGGGAGGCAAAGTGAGGGGAATATGGACTAGAAACTGTGGGTGTCTAGTACCTTTGAAAATTAGGCCAGTGGATTTTCATTTAAAGGGGCTGAAGAGGAGAGAATAATTCAAGAGTCACTGAAGTTTCTAGAACTCATTTTGACATAGAATGGTGCTGGACCAAGTTCAGGCCTGACATAAGCTAAGGCAGCTCCATTGCATTCAGTGAACTGTGTTTGTTTATGACAGGTCTGAACCTGTCTAATATGCGCCTTTACTTCTGGCTGCCCCTTCCTGGTCTGACACTCTAGAAAAATCCATCCTGCTTAACTTCAAAGTAGTTAAAATATACTGTCTCAAAACATCTTTTCTTGTGTTTTGTTTTATTTTCTCCATCATGAATATATTACTTGTTGTTTTAATGAAAAATCAGTTCCCCCGCTGTCAATAGGTCAGTCAGTATCAACTTCCAGTGACATCTCTTCCTACTACTTGTCAAACAAAATTACATGAGGGAAGGAAGGAAGAAATGAATCAAGCTCTCTTTCATGAAATGAAGTTGCAAGGCTTCATCTGAAGCCCCTTAAAATAACTATGAGATGTAAGGCTGCAGGAACGTGTGAGTGCCTGCTAGGAAATATGATTAATTATGATTCTACTGCATAGGTGGTTGCCTTTCAGAAACAAACAAAAAAAAATCCCAACCCCCAAATACTGACAAAAAGGAGACCTTAAATCAATAGACAATAAAGTACTGAGATCTCGTTATAGTTCAGAAAATTGATTCTATTAAAAAATAAGGTAAACCTGATGATTTTTGGTCTTTAGAGATGCTTATTTGATCATCATGACAGTGTGGCCACCAGAAGACAGCCTCTAGATAGCAATGGTTCTCTCAATAAAATTCCTAGATACTCATCTCTTCTACGTTTCCTTCCCTGGTTCCAAACTTCCAGAGCCAAGCAACAGCTTCTATCATTTTCATGTTGAGAGACGTGGAGGTGCCTCATTCCTGTATCTAGACTTCCCACTCTGAATTCCAAGGTTAGTTGCTACCCATCAGAAACAGCTGGCACTATTTTCCATTTGAAATAATTATCCCAGGTCATAATGATGGTTAACAGCTGTGCAGCAGCAGAGGGCCATGGTAGATTCTCCATCACTGATAATATTTCAATATGTCCTAAACTATATGCTCTAGGAATTATATTGGGGAAATCCTATGGCATGTGTTATCACAGGAGACCAGATTAGTTGACCACAGTGGTTGCTTCTGGCTGTGGAGTCTATGAATCTATGAATACTTCAATCCATCCTTTCTTTCCTTGACTCTTGCCATGGATATGTTTTCCTTAATACATTAAAAAAGCAAAACTATCATGTTGGTCTTTAGCCCTCCAGTTCTACTTTGTCTCACACCATATGCATTTGCAGACCTTTTGGAGATTCATCCCCTTCCAACTGGAGATTTCCAACTGAGCTCCTTCTGGGTGGCTAGAATGCCTGTTGCAGGTTATTAACTTTCTGTCTTTGCATCAGCTGAGCTGCTCTGCAGTAGACCCCCATCTACTGTGAGGGATTTGTGTACCCCATCACAGCTTATTTCTTTTCATTAACAAAACCATAATAATTTGCATTTGGACAGGAAAGTGAGCAGCTTCCTCTGAATTTATATGCGGAACAGTGGTACATAAACTCATCCAAGGCCCAGGAGTCGTATTTAACATTTTCCCTAATTACCAGGACTTCAAAAAGATCCAGACATATTTGGATGATGCTTAAGTCAATTATTTCTTAAGATGAACAACTGCAGACTATTGGAAGGTAAAGGGTGCAGGAGACACCCCTCTCATTCTCCTGCAACAGAAGGGGCTGAGCCTTGATGACATTTGTGGTTGTGGAGAAATGAGTTTTAAACCTCAGAAGTGAGTAAGTTATGTGTGATTGTTTTGTTTGTTCATTGTAAAGTGCCTTTGGTTTCAGATCCGTCAATGAAAAGCAAAGGAGACATTTAAATCACAGACTTAAGTGCAGTGTCTTCCTTTGTCAGCTTTTGGGGAGCCAGCCAGTCTGTGGCATGAGTAATGCCTTAATATGCTCATCAGCATTTCCGTTGAGGGAAATCATCATAGAGGGATGCTATTAGCACCCAGTTTCCTCTCGAGATCAGCAGCATCAGCTCCATAATATACATAGAGGTAAAAACTCAGGTTGTGGTCTTCGCTAATGCTTGCATTGTCACTACTACTGGTGGAGCTGTGCTGGTTTAGACCTACTATAGTTCATGAGTATTTGGTTTCATTCAGTTTCAGAAGCTCAAAGGCAAAACTCACTAGTGGAGGGGGGAAGAGGGAGGAAGTAATCGATTGACTCAAGAGCAGGTTTTCTTAGGTCAGTTTTACTACAGTGTGACTGGATGCTGAGTGGGCTGCGAGAAGTGCATAAAAGCCCTTACTCTCTTAGGACGTGTATTCAATGTACAATATGAGTGTAGCCCTGTAATCTGACTCCTGCACATACATACACATTCATGAAATGGTGCACTTAATTCTAATCTGGCCCATCAGGCGAAAAAGTTGAGTTAAAGGTTGAATTCTGCTCACAGAGTTTCTATTGCAATGGAGACGCAGCAATTCAAGTTTCAACAGCTCATCAAGTGCTAATCCAATCACTCTGTATATCTCCAGTGTTGTTCTGTAATGTGGTCACTCTCACTTGAGTTAGGCGAGCTGGAATGGAGTGACTTGAGTGTAGTAATGTTAGTGTTATGCTAGCTGTCAATGAAGGCAAACCTGTAATCTCCAGGCAGTTTTTAAAAAGAAGAAAATTACATAGGGTTTGTTTAACTGCTAAAAAAAAAAGTAGTATTTCATTTGTATCTCAGCATAACCAACACACATGAAAAACTTAAAAAAACAACGCATAGTCTTGCAGCACCTTAAAGACTAACAAAATATGTAGATGGTATCATGAGCTTTTGTGCCCCCAAAATCTCGAAATACCATGTTTTGTTAGTCTTTAAGGTGCTGCAACACTATTCATTGTTTTTTAAGTTTTTCCAGTTACAGACTAACTCGGCCATCCCTCTGAAGCTTTTAACACATGACTTATCCTTAGGCAAAACCACAGTGAAAAACACACAAATAAGTTTTATCCTGAGGTAAATTCATTGAGATAAACACTTGGGGAGGGGGGGAGAACTTTTTACCTTATAGGTCACCTGTACATACACTAAAGTACCTAGTTCAATGTATGTTACCCTGAGGTAAACAACACATCTTTTTCACCAGTGAAAACAAACCATTAGTTTTTAGCAGGTTCAGATTTCAAATTCCCTGAGAGAGACTTTTGCTATCCTTGTCTTATGGTTTTCCCCCCAAGACATTTCACTACTGTTTGTCACATATTTTTGCCAAGACTGAGTTTCTGTAGCACCAAAAATTATATACCAGGCTCACTTGTACTCTTTTTGGGTTTTGTAAATTTGCTGATGGAACATCACATCTTGTGTACTGTTGTCTTCTGTTGAATTTCAGATTTTCACAGGCTGTCACACCTTTATAAGTCAAAGCTCCCTTTTTTTGGCCAATGCCTACTCATGATGTACTATGTACAAAATAAAAAACAACAAATAGTCTAGCAGCACCTTAAAGACTAACAAAACATGTAGATGGTATCATGAGCTTTTGTGGGCACAACCCACTTCTTCAGATGAATGGAGTTATTAAAGGTCCAGTTCCAAAATAAAGAGGGGGTAGGGGAGAGAGAAGGAAGGGGGAAAAGGGGAGGGAGTCAATTAGAGTGTTCATGTTACATGAAGCTGATAGAGAAGGTGCTAATTGTTCTTAAGTACACGTTGTTTGTTTTTTTAAGTCATTAGGATGTGGAAGGTAGTGAGCTAGCCAGGTGATGTCTTTATTCATACCTTTCTGATGGGTCCCAAATCTGTAAATGAAGTTAAGTTTCAAGGCTTCCCTGTGTATTTGGCTTGTAGAATTGGCTTGAAACAACACGGTGACTTTGAGATCCACTAATGAGTGCCCGGGCGGGTTAAAGTTTTCTCCAACAGGTTTCTGTGTGTTGCCTTTTCTGATATCTGATTTATGTCCATTAATTCTTTCTCATAGAGACTGTCCAGTTTGGCCAATATACATGGCAGAGGGGCATTGCTGACATTTGATGGCATAGATCATATTAGTGGATGTACAGTTAAATGAGCCTCAACTGTGGTGGCTGATATGGTTGGGACCAGTGATGAAATCGCTTGTGTAGATGTGTGGACAGAGTTGGCACTGGGGCTGATTGCAGGGGTGGGTTCCTGGATGATTATGAGGGAGATGTGCTGCGTAGTTACCAGAAAGCATTTGTTTGAGGTTAGTGGGTTGTCACCGATGTACAAAATGTCCACATATGACCTCCTAATAGGATGCACTGTGAAGAGTATATCCTTCAACACTGAAAGCCTTCAGGTGTAAATCTTTTACAATTCATTGCCTCTAGAGATATTTATAGTGGAAGCCTAGGATGAATGCATGGTATTTCTCTGATAAGTTTTGTTACTAGCACATTATTTTACAAAAGTTTGTAAAATAGAGAGGGTATGAAAAGAGACTGTTGGGGAGAAGGGATTGTTTAAACACTTGGCTTGAGTAAACACTCTTCCAAATATTTCTGTTGCTGTCTGCACACCAAGCAAAGTTTATGCTCTCTTTTCTTATATATTTAGAAATCAGTATTGTTGCATTGACTGTGGCGCTGATTGAGAAAACATCCCTGTTCAGCAACTACCTAAGCTCATACTTAATTCTAAGCACATGTCATTGAAATCAATGTGAATTAAGCACATGCATAAAGTTAAGTAGGTGATTAAGTAAGTTGCTGAATAAGGATAGGCTTAACTATGTGCATGAGTACTTTCCTCTGTCAGGCTCTTGTAAGTCACAAAATTTAATTAAGTATTGGGTGAGACTCACACAGTGACAGAGACTGTGGTGTCCTTAGAATGGCATCTCATTATTATGAAAACCACTATGTGAACAATGGTCTTTGTAGTCATACTCTGTTGGAGATGCAGTTGTCAATTGTTGTCTCTTATATGGTGATATGCAATGTGGGATCTCAAATACAAATATTCAGTTTTATAGTCAATAAATTGAGATTTTTTTTCAATGTATTGCCAATTGATTATTAAAAGCATATTCCCATTTTCACATAAACTACTAAATGTCTCAGAGGCAGTTTTTCGTAGTTTTATGCTTACATAGTGTTGTGTTCTTCTTAAATTTCTCTCCCATATTTGCTTTGTGAGACTCCTGCACAAACAATAACGGAGGCTGGCTGATTAACTGACTCTGTAGGAAAAACAGTAAAACAGTCTACACAAAAATTGCTGTCAAAGGCGCAAAGTGGGGGGGATAGCAAGACTTTTTTTCTCTAATCTTTTTTCAGCTGAAGTGATCACAGCTAATATTTAAAACAATAGCAAATGATAAAACAAGAATTGGTAGCTTAATATTTAAGATATTCGTCTCACTTTAAATAGCAAAAAGGGCTCAGTTCTGCTTTGCTCTACCTAGATATTAATCACTGTAATTTATATAATTTGCTCTCATGCATCCACAAATAAGAAAATTAGATTATTCTTAATGTTTGCTTTTGGAGGTCAAGCTGTTTAAGAAACTTTTTATGAAGGCATTATTGCAGGCATAATGCTTTCACTTAAATTAATGGCAAAGATCCCATTGACTTCAATGCGTACATGATACAGCTCTTTTTTTTCTGCATCAAGATGTATACGTCTGTGTGCATATGTACTCAATATGCTATATTTATTTTACAGGGATATTCATCATTTTGAACCTGGTGGATAGTTAATAAATCGGAATTTGGCTGAGATCACAAATCACATGTAGAGTCGACCTCCATGTATTGCAGTTTTACTCCCAAGTGTGTAATAGTGTAGCATTTTGTCTGCATGAAACAGTGCTTAATAAGAAGACAGCTGCATTTTGTACTAGGTTAAGTTTCTGAATGGTCTCAAAGCAGAGTGCAGTGCAGTAATCCAACCTTGAGGTTACAAAAGCATGGTTAAATGATGGCATTTATTCCAGTCTTTTCACCAATCTCATGCAGGATACTGTTCTAAAAGACCGTGCCCATTTAATACTGCTAAATATCTCATTGAGTAAAACTGCTTTAAATTGTTAACTCTTGAGATGCTGCTTGTTGAATGCTGATTTTGATCATTATACATATACTGTACATGCCATAGTGAATTCTCCACCTATGCATTTTCTAAATTAAGATTGGATGGTTGTTTTTTCCCCAAAAAACATATGTTCTAGGAATTCTGTTGGGGAAATTCTATGGTCTATGTTAACTAGACCTCAGACAAGTTATAATCATAATGGTCCCCCTTGGCCTTTGAATCTATGAATCTAATTGGCTAAAAGCATGAGATTCTACAAATGATCCAAAATTGTCAATCGGTAACAAAAAATTATGATAACATATTCAAGCAGGATTGCTACATATTGGCGGGGAGAAAGAATCTACAATGGCTTATTCATTTATATAATTTAAGAAAAAAACTAGTCTTTTTTATATACGTAAACCTGTTGAATATTATGGTTTTAGCTGCATTCCCAGGAGTGGTGTCCCTAGCCTCTGTTTGTCTGGAAATGGATGACAGGAGAGGGATCCCGTGATGATTACCTGTTGTGTTCCTTCCCTCTGGGGCATCTGTATTGGCCACTGTTGGCAGACAGGATACTGGGCTAGCTGGACCTTTGGTTTGACCCAATATGGCCATTCTTATGTTCTTACGGTCTTATGTAAATTGGCCCCCTATGTGAAACACATTTTACCATTCTCCAGCACCAGAAATGACTGAAGGTCTTTTGTGGTTTTTGAGACTCAAGATTACTAATATCACTGTTCAGTTTTCTTCATTTAGTGAGGCATAAAGCTGTTTTAAGTGGGAATAATTTGCTTCTAAATACATTGATAGCTGAATTTGTTTGTGTTAAACAAAAATGTAACTTCAAAACCATAAGGTAACTTTATTGTTTATAATAACTGACATATATAACAAAAAGTCAAGATCGTTTCCTGGTTGAATGAGTTCTTATATCTTCAACAATGTATGTTACTAACACTGAACATCTTTGAAGTTTTGGCCTGTTTGCCAATCCTTCTCAGATAGCTGAACTTAAAAAATGCAGTGATAAGACTTGTGTACTAGAAGTCAGGATGCCTGCAATCTCTTCCCAACATTGCCATTGTGTTTTGTGTACTGTAGTTTTCCTCCTGCTGTTGGATAATCCGCATAGCTGCTTTACTGGGAAGGATAGGAGAAAACAGAAATAGCCAAATTTATTAGTGCTTTTATTGTCAGATTCATAGATTCAGTGGGGTTTTAGCATTAAGATTTTTTTACAAGCATACATTAGAGGAGTGAATTTGTTATATGTAGATCAGTGCTTAACCCAAACTGAGAAAGCCATCAGTACTATTAAAGAACATCACTACAACCTCATGTTAATCCTCCTATTGTGTGGCCTAAATTTAAAATATAAGTAAACATGTTCCCCATACAACCATATGGGTCCCTTTAATTCCAGTTTTAAATAACCAGGCAGACCATGGTGGGTTAATCTCTTGACTGACAGAGAGAGAAGTGGGATGGTTCAGTCATTGAACTTGATGATAATTAGTATTCAGAGATCTAATAAATGCTGTTTAAGCAGTGTTTCATGCATGTGCTTTCTCCAAACACGCATACAGATACCCACTGGTGTGTGTGTGTGCATCCTTATAGATATAAAAATTGTTGTGTTCTAACTATCTAGTCAACATGTATGGCTGACAGTGGTTCCATTTTCATACTTTGTGGTATTTTATTTTGTTCATTGTAAGCTAAGAATAATGGATTCTAAAGGCCCATCTCTCCTTTTCATTCCAGACTTGGTAATATTGATGATCTAGGCAATATTGGTGAACTAGATTTAGCCCAGCTTATATTCTTCACTAGCAAGTGTAAGAGCTGCTTCCTGAGTTGAAAGGAAAGTTGGACTGGGAAGCAGTTACATTTAACATGGAAAGGGATTATATGGTAACTCAAAAATATCCATGGTCTGATTATATATGGTATGAGTAGGCGTCTGTGGATTCCAGATGGAGGCAAACTGCCCAATTCTTTTTTCTGAAGAAGACAGTTCAGAATACTCAACACGTTTCTCAGAAAATACAGTAAGTTGCAAGTAGACAAGGGACAGACTACAATTCCAGAATGTTGGAGAATACTTTAACCTGCCTGGGCATTCATTAATGGATCTCAAAGTCACCGCGTTGTTTCAGGCCAAGTCCACAAGCCAAATACACAGGGAAACATTTGAACGTAACTTCATTTACAAGTTTGGGACCCGTCACAATGGTATGAATAAAGACATCACCTGGCTAGCTCACTACCTTCCACATCCTAATGACTTAAAAAACCAAACCATGTGTACTCAAGAACAATTTGCACCTTCTCTATCAGCTTCATGTAACATGAACACTCTAATTCACTACTATTCTTTTTCCCTTCCTTCTCCCCTTCCGCCCCCCCCATCACCTACTTATTTTGGGAATGGACTTTTAATACTCCATTCATCTGAAGAAGTGGGTTGTACCCACAAAAGCTCATGATACCATCTACAAGTTTTGTTAATCTTTAAGGTGCTACTAGACCATCTGTTGCTTTTTTAAGTTTTTCCAGTTACAGACTAACTCGGCTACCCCTCTGAGGACTAGAATTCAGACAGAGTTGGCTCTCCCAGATTGTATTCTATAATGATATATTGTGTATTTATTAGCATTTTGTCAATATTATCCTTTTAAAATCAAAGCATCTTGATATCAACTTAAAAACTTCAGGGAGATCAGTTCTTTTTTCATTAAATCAGAGTTCAGATATACAAAGTTATGTGTATGTGGTACACAGCTTACTGTATTACTATGTATGCATTAGATTATATAGTGAAACAGCTTATTTATGTCTGACTGTAAGGCTGTATGGGGTAGAGAGAAATTCATGGTGAGCCCTTGCATTTACATTTGATTATACCACTAAATATTCAGAGGCTTCAGTGTCATTAAGCATGCGTAAGTGAAATTACATGGGCAGTAGTGTTCTCATCATTGTAGGTTAATGGAAGGAAACTCATCCAATCATCTTTTCTTCAGTATTCTTGTATGTTGAAAAGCTTTTCCTCATGCATATGCACTATGTGACAGTCTGCTATGAAGTAGACTGGGCTTTGGAAATGGGAAGCTGGACCATATGCTTAGTTATTAAATGAATTCATAGGACAAACTCTATCACTGAAAACATGTGTCGTACAAGATACTATTTCAATTTGAAAATGAATTTAGAGTAAATAGAAGGTTGTAGCCCATGCACAATGTAGTTATAATGTAGTTATAATATTGTGTTGCTATGGAATCAAAAGAAATTTTATGCAAACTTCTACATGGTGTTCGATGTCAGAATATTTGTACGTTGCATTTTTGTAAGGTTGGTAAAACTTTTGAATCTGAAAGAACCCAGCTGCAGGGGTTCAGAGCACTGGTGACAAACTCAGATCACAAGAACATTTATGGGAATTGCATCAGAAAATGCAGTGTCTTGCAATTAATGTTGTGTACCTAATGGTATAAGTAGACGTGAACTTGAGTAAGTCAGTGTACATTAAGTGGAGCAATATGGAAACCAAAGGCTGCTTCATTTGCATATTTGCAGAAAAAAAATTAAACATAGTTTGGGGTTCACATACAGAAGGTTTCTTTGTGCAGTAAATTTACAAAATGGGAATAAGGTTGAGGAAAATATAGAATCAGATGTCCTAGTTTTATTATTGTAATATCCACAATAAGTGGATATGAAGTGCAATATATTGTAAATGATCAACTGAGTAAGAGATGCTATCACAAAAAAAAGATACATTTCATTGCGTATTATTTTCTAGTCTCATTAAAATCATTTGTCACAACTAGTATTAGAATTTTATTACATAGGCAGTTGAAGAAATGTGGTGTTGTATTACTTGAACATATGGAAAAATTAGTATTTTGATTGTTACTCCCTTTTGTTCTTTTACACATCTGAGTTTGTAAAATTAAGGGGGGAACAATAGTAGACTCCCCATTTCTAGTATTTTAACAGGACCGGAGTAGCATAATTACATATTTTCTTTCAGAGTACTGAAGGCGATTTTGGCACTATATTCTCATGACAAAGATTGCAGCAGGGGAAGAAAATAGTCTAGCATGAATTTATTCACATGACAATAACTGCAGATTAAAAGAAATTTGTACCATTCCTTATTTTCATCTCGTTCTAATGTTAAAAGTACAAAATTGTTCACTGTAAGTAGTGGATCCAGTCAAATGCTTTCATATTCAAAATTGCTTTACTGTTTTCTCATTGTAGAAACATAGTACCGGTATATCTTGTCAGCCATTTTAGACAGCTTCTTCTCTAAGTGAATTTGCGTGGTTTGAAGATCCACTGTGGTTCCCCACTCCATCATGTCCCTAGTCTCCCTTCTCTGTCTCTTGATTTTCTGCTTGTTCTGAGTGTGGGGTTGACTTTGCCAGCTCTGGTAGTTTTACACAAGTGTAGAGCCCTCCTATGCAAGACAAATTCTCCACCTGCTGACTCTGCCCCAAATATAGCCAGCTGGTGATGCTTGAATAGTGCAAGTGGGAGTAGCATATTGGCCCAACCAGGCCCATAATTCTCTGGATATTTATTTATATCTTAACCCTATCGATATGACATATGTTAGAGTCTTTAGCAAGGAACAAAACTTTGGCCTGTTCTTCTTTCTTACCAAATCTCCAAGTTGTTTCCAGCTAAACTTATACAAAATAAATCAATTCTTCTTCACTAATAATGTGTTTTCACTAGTTTTGTTTTGTTTTGTTTTGTTTTGTTTTTTGGGGGGTGAGGGGATTTGTGAAATCTGATATTTTCATTCATTCTCAAGTACAGTTGTCACAGTGAGTCATTCTTCTAAGTTTACACGTAGACTAAGTATTTCATTTATTTAATTTGTATCCATTTGCGGTACATATCCAAGGTGCTGAGCATTTCATAATATTAAAAGCACACACTGAGTCTAAAATGTGTCTGTTATACTGCTATAAAAAATTTTCATAGACTAGAATTCCACACAAAAATAAACATCAGGCAAATAGGCCAGAATACCCCCTCCTCATTCCTAAATGTGTCCCTAACAGTCTGAAAAAGTGTTGTGCCAGGGAAGTGTGTTGTGCCAGGGAAGATTAATAGGTTTGCACTATGGCAGGGGGAGGAGAATACATTCCAGAATTAAGGACTTCTCATAAACAGAAACTTGCCAGTACCTCTACTTCAGCTTGTGTAACTTTGCTGGTCAGAACTGTGCACAAGGTGGGAGTTAGTCCTTCAGTTTATTGTATATCAAACCATTTAGGCCTTTGATTAAAACCAAAGCACATTAGAAGGCAGTGCAGTGCTCAGAGAGCTTGTGCTATATGCTCCTTGCTTTGTACACAGTTTGTCAGGAAGATGACTGCACTTAGCACTAGTTTGAGTATCTGAGAGATACCCAAGTTCAGCCCCATGTACAGCTTATTAGCATCATCTAGCTCACCTAGTCCAGTGGGATCATGGTCCATGAGCAGGTTTTTTTAGGTGCAGTGGTAGTACAAATAATTATTAATCATATATGTTAGTATCAATGTCTGTTTTGTAAAGAAAAGTGTGTACCCTTTTAGTCAGTTTAGGGTGGAGGAGTGGCTGGGGGTAGGCAGCTATTTTGGCCATTGCTGCTGCAAGATCTTCCAAAGAAATCATCAGTTTAATAACACACAGAAGGCCCTTATCCTGCAAACACTTATGCTTGTGAGAAATCCTGGTTCATTGAGTATAATGGTACGCTTTGTGTGCATAGATCATATACAGGCCATAGAAGCGCCCCAAAATGATTACGAGAGCAGCATTTCTTTTTGACAAACATCTAATCTTGATTTAAATTTGTCATTGATAGAGAGCCTAGGTAAGTTGTTTCAGTGGCTAATTAATTCCACCGTTTAAATGGTATCCCTTATTTCCCCTATAAAGTTGTCTAGCTTCAACTTTTAGGCATTCTATCGTGTTCCACCTTTCCCTGATAGATTGAAAAGTCGAGTACTATTTATTTGATTCCTATATATGCATAAAGTTTCCCGCATTCGCACAGATTTGCAGAATCAGGGCAAAAGATTATGCACATGGCTGCCAACAATGGATATGTTCCCTCAACTGGGGTGTAGACATCATTCTAGACAGATTTTCTAATCTGCTTGCACTATCAACACTTTGGTTTATAAAGAATGCCTTGTTGTGAGTATAATGGAAAACTGTGATATCCCAGATATGACTACATGATTATCATTACTAAGTGCTAATGATTTGCTGGTGATTTGTTGCCGATTTGTTCTGGAATATGAATTTCTCACCTCTACACAAACATGTCACCATTTTATGCTGAAGCATACTGACAGTGTGAAATACACTTTTTTTGTTCTGCTGAAAGAACCTAAAACTTTACAAACTCAAGACTCTATGAGCATGTGCCTGCACTCACAAGCACAGAATTAATCCTGCATATACATTTACATGTGTAAAAGACTAATTTTTCATCAGGGTCCCTGAAATTGATTTTAGTTTTGTGATCTGTGGGTTGTTTTGTATTTTAAACTAATTTGGCTGTATGTGTGCGCAGTGCAACAAATAACAATTTTAAGCCATTCCTTTTTTTGCTTTATTTTCTCACTACTTGATGACAAACTCAGCAATAATTAAAGGAATGTCTCCTGATTTTTCCTATTAATAACTAAAATTGACTTAATTTTTCCTATCCCCCACAAGACAACCATCTACTCTGTTATATTATAGCTTTATTTCTCTAATTTTAAAAATCTGTAATAAAAGTAATTAAGAGTCCCAGATATGTTGTAAGTGTTGTCTATCTCTTTCCCCTATGTAACTTGGAGGAAACTGGTAGAACCTTCATATTATATATCAACACTCTGTGATCACAGAATACTTTAGCAGTCTTTTGTATCATATCCCTGTAAATGTAATAACAGGTTTGAATTTTGTACATTCAATAATTTTACGTTCAATACTGATTGTAATTTAATGACATGTTAAAAATAATCACAATGATATTTATAGTTTCAAGTACAATTATTTTCATAAAAGGCTTCTCTAGGTCTCGTAATAAAATTTCTTAATATTCAGAAACCAGATTGACTCTGATACAGCCATATTTTGTGTTAGAGCTTTCATTTTTCTCTTCTTCCATGGGAATTTTCTTTTAAGATCCAGTTACTTTTTGAAATATAAAGGTTTAGGGCATTACAAAAATATAGTTATATTTGTCAATATAGTTGTCAATATTTGCTCATCTTTCTTACCAGAAGCATGAAGACCTTAAAATAAATGAATGATTTAGCATATGCAGTAGTTCACCTTATTAGTGAGCTTCTCTGTAGGTTATTTCGCTAGGCATGTTTTTGTTGATTAGTTGGTTGACTGGTTTCCTATTTAAAAAAATATGATGCCACAAATGGGTTTTTAGCTGCAGTGAGTCTTGAACTATAAGGTACAATGCTTAAAAGAAACATGCTAATTTCAAATTCTAGATATTGCTGTTCTTTTGTGGAAATCGGGATCTTTTCTTCAGCTTTGCGAATTTCTAGTTTAAACCCCTCCCCCCCATATTAATCAAAGTGGTTGACTTGCATATATGTGTTACTGGGGTGGTTTGTTTTGCTTTTTCATGCAGGACTCTAGAGAGTTGTTATCTGTGTACTGTGCTTTCGATGGATGGAAGAGATATCCAAAATTCTAAGTAAATGTATTTGATAAATAACAACTTGTGAATGTTTTAAGCATACTTTTGCCATGCTGTGGGTATCAAAGTTCTTAGCTTTCTCATTACCCAGAAAGCAGATCTTCTTTTCTGTGCTGCTGAAACTGATTTTCAAATGCACTTCATTTAAATGCCTATATGTTTGTCATTTTTAAGTCTGAATACCTGTTTTCTGATTTAGGATTAAACAAATGTAATGATTATTTTACAAAATAATCATAGTTCAACTGGAGCTTGCCATTTCCAGGCCCATCAGAAAAAATAACCTGACCTGCTTTATCCCATGTTTTTGCTTGTGAAGGAAATCATAGAGGAAAATCAGTTTTCAGGAGACATGTCCCCAACATTATAATCTTTTTCAGCTCCATCTGGACCTTTCTGACTGGTTTCATATCCTACTCTCCATCTAAGTTCTTCATTGGTCTTTAAATCATTCTAATTTACACCTGCCATGATTTGAAGAAGTCTCAACTCTACTGACTCTAGTCTTCTGATGTTTGTTTCATGTAAAACAGCTGCTTCCAGGCCTTATAGCTAGGATCCTAGTTTTGTGATACATTTTCATTTGGTTTCAGAATTTCCTGGGTAGCTGTGCTTTCTAAAGCAAATCTTTTAACCTGGTCTTTGATCAAGCTTCTTAGGTTCTCACTCTTATTTTCCCTCTCCCACCTTGAGTGCAATGTAAGCAAGTTTCTCTTGACTCCTTGGAACCAGGAAGTCTTTCACCTTTTGGGTGATGCAGAGTCTGATAGCAGTATCTTCCTATTCAAGCTTGAAGTTAAGGACATTTAAAGAATAAGCCATGTTGAAATTTTATCACTGTTAATGTGAGTGGATGGATTATTTTCCTGGTTTTCTGATATGAAAGGTGTGTTGCTGTTCTATGACATATGTATAGCCTTGGAAGAAAAAAAAGATGACTTTTTCTTTAGGGGGGTTAATAGGTCCCAGGGCTTCCAAAGCTGAGTTTGTTTGGTTTTGGGTGGTGAACTTGTAAAGGCTTACTTGTTTCAACAATCTACCATGTTAGACAGGTTTCCCCAATGGCCCTGACATTTACTATAACTTGCATGTGTGTATCTATCTTACAGCTTTGGCAAGCTGTTCACCAGAGAGCTGAACTCTTGCAAATAAGCCCCTCCAGGCTCAACTGGAAACCTTGGGTTCTTATGGCTGTACACTTTTTACGCTGAAAGCAAACCTGAAAACTGACAATATCTGTATATTTACAATTGAAGATTCATTTTCTTTATCTGAAGAGACTCCTTTTGTTGTAAGACTGCATTAAAAATAGAACTTTCCATAGGTATATTAAATGAGATTTTGTTCCCTCATACAGAATTAGATGCTTATCAAGTAGTTTTTTGGTAATTTAGCGAATATACCCCGCACCCGAATATACCCCGCGGTTTTTTCTATTTCAGTAAAAAAAATCTTATATACCCCACGCACGAGTATAACCCGGGGGGTATATAAGACTTTTCTGTCCCAGGGGTATATTTGCTAATTTACGGTGGTGGGGGGGGGGGGAGAATTAGCCAGCCACTCACCGCCCCGGTTCCTGCGCAGCCGCCAACCTCCAGCCTCCGGGCGGGGGAGCGCTTATCCCCCTGGTTCCTCTGCAGCCACAGGAAGGGGTGGGGGAGCAGGAACCACCAGCCTCCGGGCGGGGGAGCACTCACCCTTCCCCCCCCTTCCTGCGCAGATGCAGGAACCACCATCCTCCGGGCGGGGAAGCGCTCACCCCTTCCCCCGTTTCTTCGCAACTGCAGGAACCACCAGCTTCCAGTGAGTAAAAACCGCTGGTGAGTAAAAAAAACCCTATATACCCCACACCCGAATATACCCCGTGGGGGAAGGGGATACGGGGTTTGTAAAAACGAATATAACCCACGGGTTATATTTGCTAAATTACGGTAAAGGAAGTAAAAGGAAGAGTGTTTTTCCTTCCACTTCCTGCAGTGTAGACAGCTCCAAAAGCCAAGTTAAGCTATTTCAACTTTAGCTACACAATTAAAGTAGCTGAAGTTGCATATCTTAACTCGACTTTAGCCCGCAGTGTAGATGTACCCTGAGGGTGTGTCTGGACTACAGGGTTTTTTCAAAAAAAGTGGCCTTTTTTCGAAAAAACTTCCCCTGCATCTAGACTGCTGCTGCGTTCTTTTGAAAGTAAATCGAAAGAACGTGGCAGTTTTTTTCGACCGTGGAAAACCTCATTTTACGAGGAAGAACTCCTTTTTTTGAAAGTGCTCTTTCAATTGTAGGACCTGTGTTAATGAGGCTAATTAAGTGGGCTGGATGTGTCCCATACATAGTGTTTTATGTGAAAATGTAGATGTTAAAGACAGGAGAAATTGGCTTTGTAATGTACCAACCAATTTAATGGGTAGATGTGGGCATACCGTATACGTAATATAAGGAACATTATTGAGATTCAGACAAAACTTCTTATGGTGCACTCAAAGGTTTTGTAGTATTCATCATGCCTATTATTACCATACAGATGTAAATCTAACTCAATTTGGTGATAATGGAATAGATTTCACTTATGTTTACACCAGTATAAGGAGGCCAGTGGAGTTTATAAATCTCCAGTTGTGATGATATTCTGACCCACTATATGTATTGTCAGATGGTCTGGAAACTGAGGGATTAGGAACTGGGAAAATAATGGAGTAGTTAGTGTGTGGGCAAAGTGCAAAGATTACCCAGAGATATAAAAATACCGAGGCGCACACAACATATGAAGAATGGACTTTCTAACTAAACTTTGAGTTTACTTATTTCTATAATTTGAATTCCAATTTTTGTGCCCCTCTCCATCTTCTGGGTTGTGATTTTGTTCTGATAAAATTGCTCTGGAGTAACATGGGTCCTTACTTTCTTCTTTTGGATAGCTTTAGGTGATAGCCAAGCTGGTCTGTACAGGCTAGACTTAAGAAACAACAGATAGTCTGGTAGCACTTTAAGGACTAACAAAACATGTTTTGTTAGTCTTTAAAGTGCTACCAGACTATTTGTTGTTTTTTATGTTTATTCTTTTGGATGGTATTTTGAAGGATTGGAGGGAGCAAGTATCTTGAAAGATTGTAAGACCTGACACAATGGACCAAAAATGATTGTGTTAAACTATGGATTAATTACCTGTCACATTACTTCCCCTCTATTATGGCATTGGAAATCATCATTGTGTGAATTTACAGTTCCCCCTTCTCCTCCCCACTCCCACCCCCAGGAAAACAAGATTAATCTGCTGAAGGGCTTGCTCTGCCTGCTTGCAGATCAAACAAGATGGGGAGACCTCCCCTTTTAAGAAACAATTTTTTTCATAATCTTCATTCTTCATTAAACTTTTGTCTTAAGAAAGCAAAAGCTTTACAGGAAGGAAAACTATAGGCCCTTAATAGTTGGTGTTGTCGCTGTTTTGGGAGGCACTACTGGCATCTCAATTGAATTTCACATCTCCAGCTGGTGAAAATATCTATAACTCCATAGAACTCAGCATAACTTTGTTAACTCTACTGAGGATTTGGAACCCAGAGCTGTTTGGTTTGGTCTTGGTTGGCTGTTCATTTGTTTATGGATTTATATTGTACAGGCTAGATACCTGAAAAAAACTGGACACTAGCCTGATGAACTGGTTAAACTGATAGCAGGCTGTCTGGGTACATATGTGTTAAGGATCACTCTTACCAAATCTGTCCCATGTTGCCATCTCCCAATGAGGCCTCCCAGTAGTCTCCTTTCTCCACATAAGTCTCTCACCATAAACTATCAGATTGATTTAGTGATAGTGAGTTACTGTGACTTTGGGCATATTTGTAAGTGTGTTTCCTCTCACCATCATCCCATTTACACAGGTGTGGTCTACATTAGACAATTAGTTGTCAGGTGTGTGAAAAATCCAGACTTTAAGTGTCATTGTTAAACCAACCTAAGTCACCATGTAGACAGTGGAAGAATTCCTCCATCAACCTATCTAGCACCTTTTGGGGAGGGGGATTAATGAACACACCTTTTAAAGTCATTTTTCAAGCCATTTATCCATACATTCTTTATCTTTGTTATGTAGTATCTGCACTGGAGATCCACGCTACACTTAATGAGTTGCAACATACGGTCTAGATACAATGCATAAACACAGCCTTCTTCAACCTGCCATGAGGAAGATGAAAGAAACAAACTGCACCCAAGCTAATATGGTGGTTGTTAAGATTGTTACCCATTCTGCACTTTGAGTGCAGAATGAGGGGGCCCTTCCACTAAAGGCTTTAATATACCCTGCCACTAAAGATTTCTGTATTAAAAGGCATCTGTACCAAATAATTGGAAGATAGCTTATGTGATGCCAATCTTTAAAAAATCCTCTAGAGGTGATCCTGGCAATTACAGATCGGTAAGTCTAACATCAGTACTGGGCAAATTAGTTGAAACTATTGTAAAGAATGCAGATGAAAATAATTTATTGTTTTTTGTAAAGGGAAATCATGCCTCACTAATTAGAACACTAATCTAGAGTTCTTTGAGAGGGTCAACTATTACCCATCCCCGGATCAGCCAAGGAATGAATTCAGACAAAGGGTTAACTGGAACAGTGCTGAAGGTTGTTTATTGATGTAAATTCTTAAAGGCACGGTAATACTCACACATGTATCACACTCATACTGGCAGTCTAGAGGCAGGCTACAGGTGTGGCATAGATTTCTTCCGATTTCACAAGTGGTTGGAGCTGGCCAGGCAACAGCTTCCCAGAGATCGACCGCAAGGCCACAGAGATTCTTGGAGATCCCTTCGGATCTGTAGGAGGCCTTTCTTCTCAGAGCCGGTCCCAGGTTTCTGCTATGATGTTACATTTTGTCCGAGAGAGACAGAAAGATTCCTGGCCGCTCGTCACATTAATGTATACACCTGCAGAGTCCTTCCTTGCCTTAAAAGGTCACAACAACCTGGACTGCCTTGTGATTGGATGTTTCTCATTCATACTTCCTCACTCATTCCATAGGTCACATAAATATTTATAAGCAGGAACACAATTCCAAAACATTTAACATTATAGGGACCTTTTGACATGACAAGAAGCTACTTAAAACACATTTGCTTAGCTAACAGAAATTATCGAAACCACGTCAGCTTAACATTTCAGACTGGAGAGAGGTAACTAGTGGTGTTCCGCAGGAGTCCATAGTGGGATCAATCCTATTTAACATATTCATAAATGATCTGGAGAAAGGGTAAACAGTGAGGTGGCAAAATGTGCAGATGATATTAAACTGCTCAAGACAGTGATGTCCAAAATTGACTGTGAAGAACTTCCAAAGTGTCTCACAAGGCTAGATGATTCAGCAACAAAATGGCAGATGACATTTCATGTTGATAATGCATATTAGAAAATATAATCCCAACTATACATACAAAATGATGGGGACTAAATTAGCTTTTGCCACTCAAGAGAGAGATCTTGGAGTCATTGTGGATAGTTCTCTGAAAACATCCACTCTATGGGCATCAGTAGGCAAACAGAATCTTAGGAATAGTTTAAAAAGGGACAGATAATAAAACAGTGAATATATTATTGCCTCTAGATAAATCCATGATACACCCACATCTTGAATACTGCGTGTAAATGTTGTCAGCTCATCTCAAAAAAGATATCTTGGCATTGGAAAAAGTTAAAAATAGGGCAACAGAAATTATTAGGGGGGTTAGAATGACTGACATATGAGGAACTCTTTGCCAAAGGATGTCGCAAAGACCAGGACCTGAACATAGTTTAAAAAAGAACTAAATAAATTCATGGAGAATAGGTCCATCAATCACTATTAGCCAGGATGGGTTGGAATGGTGTCCCTAGCCACTGTTTGTTTGAAGCTGGGAATGGGTGACAGGGTGATTGCTTGATGATTGCCTGTTCTGTTCATTCCCTCTGGGGTACCTGGTATTGGCCACTGTCAGAAGCTAGATGGATCGGTGGTCTGACCCAGTATGGCTGTTCTTATGTTAAAATAACAGCACAACAAAGTCCAACTAACACAAAAATAAAGAAAATAACCTAATCATGTTTCACTAAACATTCCCTGTTCTACTCACATATCTGTATAGTCCTTCCCTAGACATGGATATCACTGGCTATCCCATGTCTTGTTTCCTGGCTTAATTCATGTCTTCCAGCTCTGCTCTGGTGACAGACTGATGCAGGAAGGAAACTGCTTCCAATGCAAAATCCCACACTGTGTTTTTATTAGCTGTCCTGGCTTCCTGCCAACACTTCCTGCTTCCCTAGCATTCCTGGAGACTCTCTAGGACCCACTGTGTGTGAGTTTTAACTCTTACAGGCAATTTAGTTAACTGAATGGCTGGAATGTCCAGAAAAGTGTAGCACACCTCCCATTCATCACAGTGGTAAAGAAAATATTCCTTCCCAAGGCCCCTAGAAAGTGACAGCCAACATAATGGACATAGCATGTTTTGGCCAAACCTGGTATTTTATCACCTAAAAAGGAGAGAGAAAGGGAGTTGGGTCCTGCTTCAGCCTTGATTTGTGTAAAAGGAAGGCTCCCCACCCTGAGGCTATGTCTAGACTGCAGGCTTCTTTCAGAAGAAGCTTTTCCAAAAGAGATCTTCTGAAAAAACTTCTTCCAAAAGAGAGCATCTACACAGCAAAAGCACATAAAAAAAGTGATGTTTTGTCAAAAGATAATGTCCACACTGAATGAACACTATATCACATTTAAGCTGTGATTACTATGGACAGATTGGCCACCAGGGCACCTGTGCTTTTTCTTCTCTCCCCTTCTTTCAAAAGAATTCCTTCTTCCCCGTCCTTTGCCAAAAGAGCTTTTTCTGAAAGAGCTCTTTCGGAAAAAGGCTTCTTCCTCATAGAAAGAGGTTTACTAATGTCAGAAAAACCCCTCTGTTCTTTCGATTTTTTTTCCCGAAAGAATGCGATTTCAGTGTGGACGTAAGAAGTTTTTTTGGAAAAACAGCCGTTTTTCCAAAAAAACTCTGTAGTTAGACATAGCCTGAGTTGTGTCTTTTGCAAACCCTGCAATCCCAGGTGTTTCATTCATTAGACCAGGCCAGCCAATCCCCGTCATACCCCCACTTAAATGTGCAGGGCAATCATTATTTTAGGTTTAGTCTGGGCAAGGTATTTTTTCTTCCTACATGGAAAATTAAAATCCCTTGAAATATTTTAAAACATTAACTATGGTTAAGGATTAAATGAAGCAAAATGATTTACTGTATGTTGAATCAATCAGAATTAAAATTTGTTAAAAAGTGACAGGTTTTTCTATGCATAGCAACTTTGCTTTAATACCTGTGATGTGAATGCATTTTCTTTTTAATATACTGTGTTACCTATGTTTAATTAAGCGTTTGAGGCATTCTGGGTGGGTTATTTATGAATATGAATCCTAAATGAGATTAAAAACTGAATTTCTGGAGTCCCATGCAGCAGGACTAGCTTTTCCAATATGAGCTAGGTGGCAGAATTGACTAAGAATGTGGTGTTTAGCAAGTCCATAAACTCAATGCCAGCTTGTTCAGTGAATCATATGAGGTGTAGTACATTGTAACTCTGTACTTTGGAAAAAAGAATTATCTGTTTATATCAATATGTTTTGAAATGTGTTATGCACAACATCTTTGAGCTGCTGTTTAATAATTTGCAAAGAGCAATAGGCTCTTGATGGCATGGGAAAATGCATCTTGTTTGGCAGATCCAGTATGGCTATTTAACAGTTCTAGTTTTGCAAATTTTTTGTGTATTACACAGTATAAGGTTTACAGAAGGATTCTGCTGATAATGTATTTCCCTAAAGTTTCTCTGTGCTTCCTTCCCAACTTTACCTGTGTTGCTCTCTCAATTTATACAGAAGATGAGGAAAGGATGAGGGAACAAACATATTAGAGATGTTAGTCACGTTGCTTAACACACAATGCTCAGACAATAGGGTGATAAGAATGCTATAAGAACCTTTATACAATGAAATAGATGTGCATTACATAGTTACTGTATTTACAAACACTCAACCATATATAGTCCTGGATATCAGCACATTAAGAAAGAATTCTTCCCAGAAAGCATTCCCTTGTTGATCAGTGTTATTCCTTTAATCTCTTAAAAATGCCATGACAGGATTTCCCACTAGGACCATCTCTTCCAAACAAAAGAAAAGAATGTAAGGACTTCAATTTTAATATCCCAGCAGCAGATTGGATAAAGAAAATGTTCTATTATTTTCTTTCGTGTTTTGTCTTGCTGAAATGTAACAATGGCCTTGAAGTTGCAGAGAGGTAGCATGATTTAAAGGCTGAAATCAGGAACTCATTGAGTTCTGACTTATGCTCTGCCACACTGACAACATGTTGTCCTGGGCAAGTCATTTAACCCGTAGGTCACATTTTCCCCCCTTGTTTAAAAAGGAGATCCTATTTATTGCATCAGGGTGCTGTAGCACCTAGATACCCTATTTGTGGGTCAGCAGCGCCCCTTTTTTTCTAGGGGTTGTACAAACACAGAACAAAAAGACAATGTCTTCTCCCCACGAGCTTTCACCCGAAGTAGGTTTAATTAAGGTAGGTTTAATAAAAATATATAAAATACTTCAAAAATATTAAGTGCTATGTACTTCTAATTGTTAATTTTGTTGTATCTTTGTCCAATTTGGTTTGACACTTTTAGTTTAGAGTGTATGTGGTTTATTCCATGGAAGAAAAGAGTTGGAGGGTAAACATATAGTAGGACTTTGTGCTTAGAAAAAATTGCAGGATTGGGGACATAGTAGAAAACTTCTGCATCTGAAAAAGCTAGAAGCAAGTGGTGGACAGAGAGTGTCAAATGAGGATCACTAAGCAGTCTAAAATTCCAACACAACCTGGTAAAGCAAAGCAGAGTAGTCAGCCTCTTCTCTTGAAAGGTCATCTTAATGTGACCTCAGTTCAGTATTTTATTAGAAAACCAACTCCATTAAGCACTTTTATCCATTTTGAGACATTCATGATGTGAGACAGATTTCATTGTAAAGTCAAATATATAAGGAGCCTGTTGGCAAGAAGAATCTCTGAATATGCATAATCATTTAGACACAAAACCCCCATGGCTGCTGAATGCGGTTCCTCTATCTTTATCTTTTGATAAAGATAGAGGAATATGCTTTGGGATATTTGGAGTGGACCTCTGAAAAACTTTTTTCCCTAATGGGAGTGTCCTACTAGACTACAGTTTTTATCCAGCTTGTTTCTAGAAGCACCACCTTAATGAATATCTACTTCTAGAACTCATGTTGCAATGATAGTTCTAGGTGCTACGAGTCTTGAGGTACCAAGGGCTCTCTAAGGCCAGGTCTACACTATACCTGAAAGGTCAGCTTAAGATACACAACTCCAGCTACGTACATAATGTAGCTGGAGTTGACATACCATGAGCCAAGCTTGGCGCCATCTCCACTGTGGGAGGTCAACGGCAGCAAATGTTTCTGTTGATTTCCCTTATTCTTCGTGAATCAAGAAGTGCCAGCATTGACTGGGGGTGCCCTCAACATTTGATTTAAAGAGTCCTTACTAGACCCACTAAATCAAACACCAGAAAATTGATTTCCAGCATGGTAAGTATTTTTTATGTTCTTTTTTTCTTTCATTTGTACATAATTAATGGACAAGGATGGATTATTTGTGTGTGTGTATCTTATGTTTTAAGTGTTGGTTGATGTTTTGGGAACTATAAATGTTGTGTGACTGCAGCTTCATTTATAAATTGTGAAATATCACTATTTCTTGTTTTTAGTTTCCTGTCATCTTTTTTTTTTTTTTTTTTATTTTTGCTTCAGTTGACCTAAAAGTACCTCTGTACTTCATGAAACATTCTCTACTTGTAGGGTTGCATTAGCCTCATTTTCATTTGACACTTAAGCATATGGGAGATAATATGGATGCAGAATTTTTGCACCCCCTTTTTCCCTTTATTTTGTAGACTTCAGTTGTGGGGGTTTGCTTTTGTTTTTTGGATTTTTTTTTACACTTTTTTCCTGCTACTTTGGAAGCAGTTACAGCTGTTGCATCTCAGATGGGGCTGATTGTGCTTGCAGGTCTCAGTGGAGCTGCTCAATGACATGGTACAAAAAAGGAAAAAAGAAACATGCCCTCCCCTCATAATGCTGGGATTATGATGAACTGGAAATGGCTTTCCTCTACAACTTTTAGTCATAGGTCTGTTCATCCCATCTTGCCTCCCTCTGAATGGCCTTATGGAGGACAGACACAGGCCTTTCATTAGAGTCCTGTTGTCATTTCAGGAGGTGCTCCTGTGAGTCATATTTCATTCTCAATCTCTCGGCAACATCTGTTATCCTCTCTCTTCTTGGTGGAGAAGGACAACTTACTTTCCCCTCAACTAGTGGTATTTCAGGTAGTCCTTGAACAGGTCTCATGAAATAAATTGGGCTTTTCTCATGGGTGCTGGCCTCTGCAAATGTGAAGCTCATAATTTATCACAGTCAATCCAAGAAACAAGATATTCAGGGAAACAAAAGCTCTGTATCAACATCTTGGAGCTCAATTCTGTCAGGTTAGCTCTGAATCTCTAGAAATCCTGCCACTTCTTCACACTCCCTACAAAGCCCAAATCATGGTCAAGTCAGAAAACATAGTCATAGCATTCCTCTCCTTGGGACACTCAATAGCCTCTTCCTTTTGGTGGAGAAAAACCTGGGATCACTCAAGGCCTTATGTGTGCCCAGTTGACTGAATGTCCAGGTGGACTGATTGAATCAAAAGCATCTCTGACTCATGCAATGGGTCCTCCCTCTGGAGATCATCAACCAGATTAATCAATCCTGACTTCCATTGGTCCCACATGCAATTCCTTGGTTCTCAAATCCCATATTCCAATTTTGCCCAGTCCACTTCAAACTAAGGGTTTGAAAGCTCTAGAAAGCTCTCCTAAAGCTAGCAAGGTATAAAGCACATGTCCTTTTCCATAAGATGAGAGGAAATTTTTTAAGTACATTCTATGTGAGTATACTGAGTGAAGTATGGAGATACCTTGATGGAGCTCCATTGAGACATCATCTGATGCTTCCCCTGATACTTCTGAAGACCATCTGGCAATACCTGCATGTATCAAATGTGGCTTCTCAGAGAGGTTCCTTCCATTGGAATGTTACTTTTAGAGGACATTTGCTTGATGTTGACCAGTCTATTTCATCCAGCAGGGTCAACAGCCTTACCAGGCAAATTGGGAGGCCCAGCTCTATGTTCCTGGAAGGGGTGGGGCCTCAGTCAGAAAGCGCATGGCTGGGGGCAGCCAGTCCTCAGCGCTGCTGAGAGCATACCGCACTGCTCCCTCCCAGCAGCCTGAACAGTTGCCCAGAGAAAGCCATGCAGTCCTCCAGAGGCAATTTAAAGGGCCTGCAGCAGTGGCCAGAGCCCCAGTCCTTTTGAATCACCAGGCCTCAGAGCAACTGTCCCCCTTTGCCTTCCTCTCATCGGTGGGCCTCCTTTCATTATTGGTACTGTTTTGTGCTTCTATCCCATCAATTCAGCCTTCTCCAACAAAGTTTCACTTCCTGGCTATTAAGATATGCATATTCATGGCAGACAAATATCAGAAAAACATATTTCTCTTACCTCAGTAAGGGTATGTCTACACTACAGCGTTAAATCGAGTTAACTTAATTCAAAATAGTTAATTCAAATTAAGCTAATTCGAATTAACGCATCTACACACAAAACCTATTCTGAAATAGCGTTTTGCTATTTCGAAATAGAGCGTCCACACTGAGTGGACCCTGAACCGAAGTTAAGGCTGGCCAGAACCAGTGCCGGCAGGGCATCAGGTTAGGACTTAGTGTGTGGGGCTGCTGCCTGAGGCTAACTGAGCTCCCCACTTGCTTGTCTACCTCGATGAAGGACAGCAAAGCAGTCCTGTCTTGAAGTGCCCTGAGTGCCCGGACTCGGGACACCACAGCACTCGGCCACATGGAGCCAGAGCTGCCCCTGGGCATGGCGGTGTGTCTCGTGTGGTCGTTGCCATCAGCCCAGCTGCACTTGCTGCAGGCTGCCATCTGGGGGGGGTCCATCGAGGGGCTGTCAGGATCCAAGAGGCCCTGTGGGAGAGCTTCCACCCTGAGGAGCCCTCAGAGCCACCCCGGTCCTCCCCAACAGGGGCTCAGGCCCCATTCCTCCCTCAGTCCTTCCACTTACCCCTCCCTAGCCCCCCTTCCTGATGTCAAATAAAAGACACTATGTTCAAAAATAGAAACTGGGTTTATTGAACAAAACTGGGGGGGGGGGGGATGAACCTCTGGGGATACTGGGAAAAGGAGGTAGGAGAGGGGAAGAGAAAGGGTGGGAGAGGGGAGGGGGAAACCTGGGAGGAGGGAACTGGAAGGGGGAAGCAAGGGGAAGAAGGGGGGAGGGAAAGCTCAGTGCCCAGGGTTGGGGATCTCGCTGGACCAACTTGATTTTCATGCAAACCTGCTTCTGGGTTCGCATGTGGCCTTTGGTGGCCAGGCTGGCAGCTATCCTGCCATAGACGGCCGCATTCATCTGTCTAGTGTGGACATCATGGACGTTAGGGGCATCCCCTCCAAACCTGAATAAGGTCCATGATCTCCACCCTGGACCAGGAAGGCGCCTGCTTTCTCCAGCCCCTGTCAGGCTCCCTGGAGCTGGCAGACTGCTCCTGGGGAGTGGTGGAGGGCTGTCTGCCAGTGGCTTGCTGGCTCATGTTTTGGGGCCACTGGGTCAGGGGCCCCGGTGGCCACTGCTGGCTCTGGGCTGGCAGGCTTGGAGCTGGCACAGGCACTGTGGCCAGTGTCTACCCCTTTAATGGCTCCGGGGCTGGGGGAGAGGAGAGTAAGTTTTCCTGGTTGTGCCCAGAGTGGCCACCAGGGCTCCCTGGGAAGGGCTGGAGGCCCCCTATTTCGAATTAAGTGACTACACAGCACTTAATTTGAAATAGCTATTTTGAATTTGGAGTTACTCCTCGTAGAATGAGGTTTACCAAATTCGAATTAAGCGCTCTGCTATTTCGAATTAATTTCAAAATAGCGGTTTGCATGTATAGACTCTATTAAAGTTAATTCGAAATAATGGCTGTTATTTTTGTATCTATATGGACATTGTTTTTGTATCTATATGGACATAGATTGTTTTTGTATCTATATGGACATTCAGTCAAGATGCCCTAATGGGATGGTTGTGATCAGGCAAGAACTTTAAATGCTCAGCATTCTGCAGTTAAATAGTTTTTTCCTCCTGTCTCTCACCCATTTGATTGACAGATAAGAAGCAAACACTTATTTGTTCGTAGTAGTGTTGCCACGTCAAGGAAAATACTTCACAAGTAAAACTATTTTTTTCTTTTAACGTCCTTGCTGGTTTCAAAGTATAAGTTTGAAGTATAAGTTCCTTTTGTATTAATGCTCTTTAGTCTAACAAATAGAACTGTGTACTGTAGTTTATTTCCAAACAGGATTTCCCAGGTCTTCCATTGGAAAATGAATGAACCTGTGTTATGTATCACTCTCTGAAACATATTTGTTGCCAAAATTTCCCTCTTGAATTGATTTTCACTATAACTAAATTCATGCAAGATTCTGCCAGCCTTAAACCAGTTAATTATTTTAAATGTTGAATACATCAGAAACACAATAGTTTCAGTTCAATCAGGCTTTTCATTCATTTCATCTATTTAAGAAATGAAAGTCTCTTGGTTCCATTTTTAAATACGGAACTTGTAGGCCAGCTGTAAAGTGTAAAACTGAACATTTCAGTGCTTGGCATCATAGTATGCAAAATTGTACAAATCATTGTTTTCAGGAACTCTGAAGACATGTGGCTGTACAAGTATAAGAGGCTCAATTATACAGTGTTAGTTGATCGGGGTTCTCTTCCATTCTGCTGCCCATTTGCAGTAATGTTACATTGTCTATAATCAGAAGCCCGTAGAAATATGTTTCTCTTCAGTGGTAGACCTATTTCCCTAGTGACATGACAAAGTATAGTGCCAGTATTTTGAAGGCATGTTTGTCAGAAGTCTAAATCATGTTTCTGTGCTTCTATTGATTCATCCAGTGGATTCCTTAGTTGATTTTTACTGAGTAGTTCATTACAGTCTGATAGTAAAGATAGTGACACTGCAATCTTAACTCTTTTTTGAGATTAGTGAAAGATCATCCAGTACTAGAATGACTGAGCACTCTCTCTCTTTCTCAATTTATTTTTTCTGTGATGATCTGTAGTAAGCATCCAACAATCATATTTATATTTAGAGCCTGAAAATCCATGGATATCTGCTTTATATCCAAGGGTATCTGCATCTGCAGATGTGAAGGTAGATATTGGTGGCTCATTTTTTGCAGATGCGGATACAACATTTTGTATCTGCGCAGGGCTACATTTATATTTGAAAAAGCAAAATAGACCTTATAATAGTTTCTAGTGGTAGATGCTGGCTATGACCTGAACAGAATGGGTACAAGTAAAATATTATAGCAGATATTAAAGATATTGTGAAAGATTTTCAAGTTTACAAAGGGCAGGTAAGTGCCCAAGTCTCAGTGGTCCAGACCTGTTTGTGAAGTTCTTAGAAGGTTCCTTTGAAATGAATGGGTCTTTAACCAGCTATTGTAGGTGCTTTCTAACATTAAAGTAATTCTGAGTCCTGAGATTGAACAATGGTGTCAAACTACAAGGATGAGTGGGTTTTTTGAGAGAGGGAGGGGTTGGTCATGCATTCTTGAAAAATCAACCATAATTTAATGTCACAAGAAAATCTCTCTGCTTTGTTCCCATGTTGATGTTGTGGAAAAGAAAATCTGGTCATAGCTTGTTGCACTTTCCTTTGCAATCACTGCTGAAATTGGGAACCATCAGTCTGCAGTATGATTTTTCAGCAACAGTAACTTAATGCCAGAGTGCATTCAAAGGAGAAGTTCAGAGAGCAACAATTTTAGACAACGTGTGTCGCCCCCAAAAAACTGCAAGAGTCTGATCTTTCAGTGTGTTTGGGAACTATTAAAAGCTTTTGACTCTCATTAATGGATGTTCAAGGTGTAGAATCCTCTGCTGGATCAAGAGATGAGATCTTTAAGTTATGGTTGACAGAATAACAGACAAATGTTGATCTTTTCTGTTTTCTGTAACTCTTACTTTGTCATCAGTTTTTAACACATACAAATATTTATAGGGTCTTTCATCTTAAAAGGTGCTAGGAAATACTACTTGCCATTCTCAACATCCTTTTTTTAATGATTTTTCCATGGCATTTGTTGGCTCTTTAAGGTACTAAGGACCCCTTTGATCCTGATTTTTCAAACATTTGTAGATTAAATAGCATGTCATAGGGTTTGTCCTTTGCCCCTTCCAGCTTTTGAGTCAGAGGGCTTCCCCCTTTGTCATGATTTTGCTGTGAACTAGAGAGGAATGCTTCTTTATGACCCTCATAGATTTGGTATTGTTGAATTTCTTTTTTATTGTTTACTAGGAGATTTACCCAGCATTGCTCGGGTCCTTAACTCAATTTTTGAGTTTTTTGAAAATAAAATGAAAATGTCCATGCTTCATTTAAATCATTGCTTTGGGGTGGGACTGAGGATGAAGGGTTCAGTACGCAGGCTGCCCTGGGAGAGAGGGTAACCCCAGCCCTCTCTCACCACAGCAGCTTGGGGCCAAGTGAGAAGCACCTCTCCATGGCTGCTACAGCTCCAGTGAGTACAGCTGGGGAGGGATCCCCAACCTGGGGATAGGTTCAGGTTCCTCTGCCCTTGCACTCTCCAGGTACAGTGAGGAATGTAGCAAACTACTGTGCTGGTCCCCATCTCTGGCCCCTTGCTGGCCCCCTGTAGTCATTATCCAGTATAACTCGTCTTGCTTTCCATTCCATATCCCCTGCTGCCCCCTTGTGTTGATTATATAGCAGAGCCCCCCCTTTCTGTTTT
The DNA here is from genome assembly GCA_019425775.1 of Rafetus swinhoei. Classification (NCBI taxonomy): domain Eukaryota; kingdom Metazoa; phylum Chordata; order Testudines; family Trionychidae; genus Rafetus; species Rafetus swinhoei. The sequence goes on along the minus strand of CM033443.1, from coordinate 33,405,231 downwards.
ATGAGAAGCAATCCCATTCCAGGAACATCCCATTTTCCTGGTGCAACCAAACCCTTACCTAGCTTTAAGTTATGATAAGCGGAAGGGATTGGTCCTGCTTTGGGCAGGGGGCTGGACTTGATGACCTCTTGAGGTCTCTTCCAGCTCTATGATTCTATGATTCTATGAAGCTACATATCGAATTTGGTGGTTCTAGCTCTTACCATTTAGGAAGAGTTCTTGAGCAGACAGACAGATACACACACACACACACACACTCACAGACAGACAAATGCTCTTAAATATATAGTATATTTTTCTTATTTGTGAAGGGGATAATCGGTCTACTTATCTTAGGCATTTATAAGACTCCCATTGCCCGAAAGTAGCTGAATGTGTTACAAGTTTTTATTGATTGATTCTCAAAACACCCCTTTGAGTTAGGAAAGTGTTGTTATCCCCATTTTACAGATGGGAAACTATGGCACAGACACCCTGAGTTTGCCCCAAGATCCATAAAAGTCTTTGGTGGAGTAGGAAATTGAATCTATCTTCCAAGGCTTATGCTCTACTGTAATCATTAGACATTTGCATGTACAAAGTTAGTATTTGTGAGCATAAGTGTTTGAGTACACAAGTATGAACTACTAAAGAAGTGGGTTGTACCCACGAAAGCTCATGATACCATCTACGTGTTTTGTTAGTCTTTAAGGTGCTGCTAGACTATTCGTTGTTTTTTAAGTTTTTCCAGTTACAGACTAACTTGGCTACCCCTCTGATGCTATAAGAAGGGAATTCTGATTTTAATACTACAATAACAACCCACACAAGTTAGAGACTTTTCATACATTTACACCTTTAGCACTTTCTTCCTCCTGACAAGAAAAAAATAAGTAACTCCCATTTAAGTTTATTCCGCTTCTCAGATATCCTTTGTAAGATTTTTAATGCAAATCTCGTAATAACAAAGGGCAACTTAATACAATTATGACAATTTTTAAATGTGTTTTGTTTCCTTTGGCTACTCAGTACTCAGTTGATAAATTACATTATTCTTTATATTTTTCAAATGCTTATGGCCTCAAAATTAATATAAAGAAAACTAAATTGAAAGCAGTTTTTGTTGCATTTTCACTTATACCCTTGAGCCTTTTCTAAGTTTGTGTTTAATCACAGAATCTTGGCCATGATATTTCTGACAGGTAATTTCCTTAATGTGGTTGACAGAGATGGATTACATGGAAGCCTATTGGATCCTGTGCTTTTGTCTGCAAGTGATAAGACTAGATTAGGGTTATCTAGCTCTGAGTGCCTGGAATGATACAGCTTCCTAATAATTCCCTTGGTAATATGGATAGTATTTGTGGGAGCAGAAATTCATAGCCTGCAAAAATACTTCCACTTTTGTAATGTATCTTGAGAACATGTGGGCAAGTGTGTGTGTGTGAATTACATGGAGTCAAAATTGTAAGTCATTATAGGGTAAATATATGGACTTCAAATATTCAAGCTTACAGTGTTGGTCTGATAGGAAATATAATGGTATATCATATGAGCAAACCTCTTAGAAGTTATTAATTGGATTTTAAAATCAGCTTATTTGTCCATGTAACCAGGGATGTTGTTTTTGTTTCATCGCTCTATTTTACCAAAGATTAGTGAAAAAGATAACTATCCATTTCCCTTTTCGCTGCTGTGAGAATGTTCATTTAGGTGATTTGATATTGTCTTGAGTGTTTTTATTAAAAGCTTGTGAGCCTGAATGTTCATTTTGAGGATAGTTTTAAAGTACTATTAGAAACTTGATTTTAACTGTAAATTGCAAAGGCAATTAAAGATGATATTTTAAAGCTGAGAATTATTTAGAAAACATAAGATTGATGAAATAGTAGCTGCAGCACTGTAGTTAATTTATCTACCAGTTGCAGTTCATTCAGAAACCAAACTGATGAGCAATATAGAAAATAGATTTCCACAGATTTCCAGTGAGACAGTTAGGGTTGCCAGATGGTTTCAACAAAAATATCGGACACACTTGACATTACATCACAATCTACATTACATCTTATTCAGAAAATACTGGACATTTCTATTTTCTCATTTATATTTTCTCAATTGGTTTCCTGAACAGAAAGCTCAAATACTGGACTGTCCGGTTGAAAACTGGACACCTGGCAACCCTAAGGACAGTTTTGTTGTCTGGCTGTTCTAGGAGGACGGGTGACAGTGGATTGTTGTTTAATTAGACTGCAATTTTACTATTAGCTGTCTGGGAGTATTGGGCAGATAAAAGTATACAATGCAGGTAGTTCTGTGATCATTTCAATATATACCTGGAGGGCTTCCATCAGCCCTCCCCTTTTTCAGTGGGATCCCCAGCCCACCTGCTGGGACCTTACCATCAAATATGTGTTGAAGTGAAGTATAAAAAGAGAGGGTTGATTCCCTCCTGTCTCAGTCATAGGAGCCCTGAAATTTCTTCAACAAAGAGCTCCTTTCAATCCTTTCTTGATACATTTACCTGATCACTGTATCTCATCCCTGTGGAGCACATGGACTGGACATCTGACTCACAGCAACAGAATGAGTTGCACAGGGGACTGACAGCTTTCTGTGAGCCTTGAGCAAGAGTGGGGAGCCCCAGCTCTGTACCTCTGAAAGGGGAGGGGCCTCAACTGAAAGAGTCAGGGCTGGGGCAGCCAGCCCAGGCACCACCTGGACTGCAGCACTGGGCCCCCTCCCTGCAACCTTGGAGTCATGCAGAGCAGCATTCTGATGGAGATTTAAAGGGTCCGCCACTCCAGCTGCTGCTGTTGCCATGGCAGCGTCTGGGAGCCTGGGGTCCTCTTTGAATCGTCAGGCCCCGGGGCAGTTGCCCTATTTACTCCCCCCCCCCCAACAGGCCTGCAACATTAGGGCTATCTCCTGCTCTATGTTTGCCCTCAACTAAGTCTCCCCTCCCCCTCTAATCAGCTGTCCACAGAGAAAGGAGCGACTAATGCAGAGCTCACTGAAGAACCTGACCAAATCTGATATTTCAGCACTTCTGTGGTTGGGAGAGTGGATGCTGCTTTCCTTGATCCCAGTAAAAGACGGTTTCTCTTGCCCAATATGTCCTCCCCTCTGCTCCGGTCACCTGGGGATGAAATGGGCCTGCTTTGCGGCTGCTGCAAAATCCTGCTGACTCTGTCTAACCATTAAAGGACGAACACACCTTCCCAGCAAGCTAGACAGCACTCCAAAACCTGCTTGGTGTGCGGTGCAGTCATTATGGGTATAACTAAGTAAATCCTTAGTTCAGATTAACTGTTACTCCTCGTGGAATGAGGTGTAACAGTTAATCCAAACTAAGGACTTAGTTTGGATTAACTTTAAACTGCAGCGTGTAGCGCGGGCAGTTACGTTCGAACTAAGGGGATTTAAAAATGGCGGCGGATGGGAACATGCAAATAAAGCCCGGGATATTTAAATCCCGGGCTTCATTTGCAACTCCGGTTGCCTGATTTGTCTACCTAGCTCGAATTAACGAGCTAGTGTAGACATACCCTAGGCTACCTACATAACTTCAGTTTATTCTGGGCTGCAGCACCTTGCATGCTGCATCTCCAGTCAGATGGAGGAAGCAAATGTTCTCAGCCTCTTCTTAATGATTTAATAGCCGTCAGTGCAAGTTATATATTGATAAAACGAGACTGTCAAGGGAAGGGCCAACAATTTCATGGAGCGTGACCAGAGAAAAGGAACCATTTGTGTCCTGTAAGAAACGTTTCTTATATGTTGGTTCTATATAGGAAAGGCTGTTTTTTAATTGTTTCTGTTCATTTTCATTGTAGCAGATCACATGCATTTACATTGGGTTCTTTCTATTTTTATGTCTGAAGAAACACAAATTATATGGAAACTGTGTCATAAAAAATATCACCTAAGTCTTTAATACTATGATGTGATAAGTAATTCGGGCCATGGTACATCAGAAAGCTACTCTCTCCCATCCATCCACCATCCCCTTACTAATGAGAATTTTCATCCATTGATGACAAAATCTCTAAAGTATTTCCATGGTGCTTTATAATACAGTGTGACGAATTATGTCTCAGAAGTTGTAAAATGTTCTCATAGCTTGTAATACCTCATTTAATGAATTGATCACACTGAGATGTAAAGATGAGGCAACATTTATTTTGTATATTGTATTGCATATAATTTTTAGACTTGACATTTATAACCATGGAAACTGTTATTTTACATATCATTTTCAAAGCATATCAGCCTTAAACACATTTAAATTTAATAAGCAAGTAGATTAGATTTGCTTTTAAGCTAGGCATATCATTACAGTTTGTGTTTGTCAGTAGAGCACACACTCACTATTAAATGTTAGTTATCTTACAAAAACTAAAAATAATAAAGGGGATGTATTAACAAAATAATTGAATATAGAGGTGTTTTGGGGGCAGTTTGGATTAGTAATACTCGAGCCATGTTTTTGTGGGATGGAGGCATGAAAGTAACTTTTGCTTTTGATTAAAAAGTGCCCTGTTTTGAGAAAATATTAATACAGAACATAGATAGGTCTCAGTTATGAAATACCGAATCTGTCATAGTAACATATGGCCCTATCATCTTCTCCTGCAGAAAAATCCATGGGAGGGGAAAACTTATTTGGAAAACGCTGCATGGTTCACCAGGCAGAATTTCTGATACCTCATCTGCTGCAGAAGGAAAGATTTGCAACTGCACATGGAGAGGGTGTATAATCTTTTGCCATTTCTATGCCTCAGCCTCCACTAGGAAATCCATGCATGTTAGACTATTGGTCCAAAGAGCTCTCCATTCTTTACTGTTCCTGGGTCACTTCTCCCCCCAAAGAACCCTTTACAGAATGGCTCACTCAGGAGCTGCTACTGATGGCCTCTCTGTCACTGCATTCTTCCCCCCACCCCTTCCATTATGGGAGCAGAAGTCAGCAGAGGCGTAGTGAGGGTGTTATGCGCTGGGGGCAAAGGCAAAATTTGCGCCCCCAACCGCCGCCGCGGGGCCCTGAACCTGGCACATGGCTGAGCCGGACCCTGGGAGGAGGGGGGGAGCTTGTAGCATGTCTTTCCCCGCCCCCTCCAGTTTGCAGCTGGGCCCCGGCACACACTAACCCGCCAGCAGAGACGGAAGAGGGTCGGGCTGGGGCGGAGAGGCAGGGAGGAGGCTCCAGCTGACGGCGGTGGGTGGGGGAGGAGCAGGTGAGCCGAGGGATGACAGGAGAAGCTGAGGGGGACTAAATTGGTGCCCTCCTTGTGTGGTGCCTGGGTACAACTGCCCCTCCACCCCCTTTCGCTACACCACTGGAAGTCAGAGAGGGAACTAATGTGGCACTGAGCAATAGTAAATCCCAGGGAATTTTTCAATAGAAAACATGCTGGCTTGCTAGATAATAATGCCTTTAGGAATAGTTACTACGCCCTCCTAGCTCTTGTACCCTTGTTTCAACCTTCACAACCTGAGCACCATTGAGGCCCAACTAAATGGCATTCTGGTGGAAGGTCTTCCACTGTCACAATTGTATGGGGGGGAGGGAAGGGAATTGTACTTCAAATGTTGGCAATCACGGCAAGAAGAAGAGCTATCACATTTGAATGACAGCCTCATTATTCCCCAGCATTTATGAAAATCTGTTTAATTTTTATTAATCACGGTTCATTGCCTCATTTTTAGAATCCTTTCTCTCGGTAGTGTAAGCAGATTCTAGGCAGTTATATTTTAGGTACAAGAACTGAAGATTTGTGTGGAGGTTTCTGTTGTTTGTTTTAAGCAAGTTGCTTCATGTAACTCTGACTTTTAAAAGGGACATTTCTGAGGTCTCCTCACCTAGCATTTGGATTTTCTCTGTCTTTGCTCCTTGGCTTTCCCCGGCAGTTGCTGGAGGCTGGCCTCTGGCCATAAACCCTGCTTTTTTCTTAGGCAAGTGGCAATTTTCTTTTGTATAATTGGCGACTGGGGACAGAAATCAGGGTGAAGCCACCCTGCATAATGAGGTTAAGAAACAGTGTAGGACTGTGTGATGGATATTGCAATCTCATATGGATAAAATGGTATTAAGTTTATGCCTCTCTGTGGGCCACAGTTTGTATGCAGTTCCAGGGGAAAGGATTATCTCAGGTTCTCCAGGAACCTAAAACAGCAGGGTGAATCACTTAGGTGTCAATACCTCCAGGAAGATACCATCCTTTTGGGAGGCTTCCGTAAACAGGTTCAAATGGGGTTTTCCAGATACTACGAGACTTTTGATATAGAGAAGTTGGGTTTAAACTGACAAAGCACATTCTTTCTGATCCAGCAAACAGACAGGACTTAAGGCCAAGGGGGGTTTCAGCCCTTGCAGGAGGGTTGGAAGACTCCTGCCTACAAATGCCATACATCTGACGGGTGAGTCCATGTGTTTAGTTTATTGTTTTTGTATAAGAAACATAAGAATGGGCATACTGTATCAGACCAATGGTCCATCTCTCCCAGCATCCTGTCTTCTGACAGGAGCCAGTGCCAGATGCTTCAGGGAGAAAACAGAACAGGGCAACTTGTTTTGTTGTCCGGTCCCAGTCTGTGGTTTAGACACTTAGAGCATGGGTTGTGATCCCGACCATCTTGGCTAATGAGCCTATCCCTCATGAACTTACCTAATTCCTGTTTTGAACCAATTATACTTTTGGCCTTCATAACATTCCCAGCAATGCGTTCCATGGGTTGACTGTGTGGTATTGTGTAAATAAGTACTTCCTTTTTAAAAAAAAAACCTTTTTAATTATATTGGGTGATCTCTAGTTCTTGTGTTAGAGGGTAAATAACACTTCCTGAGTCATTTTTTCATGTCAGTCTTGATTTTATAGATCTCTGTTGTATCCTCCCCCCTTTAGATGTCTCATTTCAAAGCTAACCAGTCTCAGTCTTGTAAATCATTCCTCACGTGGAAGCTGTTCCATACCTCTAATACAGTGGTTCTCAAAGTGAGGTCCATCTTGCAGGTGGTTCGCAGGCTCAGGGCTCACCCCCCTCCTCTGCAGTGGGGAGCCCACACTGGTGCTCTAACCCCCGCGCCCTTCCCTATGAGGTTGGAGCACCAGCTTCCTGCTAGGGAGAAGGGCTGGATCCAGCTTATGGGGGGCAGGAAGCAGCTCCGCTCACTACTGCTCCCACTGTCTCCAGCTGGGAGAATGGCAGTGCAGGAAACTGCTCACGTGCATGCTTTCCTCACTGCTCCCATTGACTGGAATCACAGAACCACCTTCCATCCTGCTCCTGCACCCTACCTTCTGGCCAGATCCCTGCCTTCAGCATGCTCCTGCACCTTACCTCCCACTCAGAACCCCCACCCTCAGCCTGCTCCTGCACCCTACCTGCCAGCCAGATCCTGCATTCCCATGACTTCCTTCACTCATTTTGTCATCACGAATGGTTTGCTGGTGGTCCATTGGAAGCTCTGCATTGAGCAGGGTGGACCATAGGCCAAAAAGTTTGAGCACCACTGCTCTAGTAATTGTTATTGCCCTTCTCTATATTTTTTCCAGTTCTGATATATCTTGCTTAAAATGGGACAATCTGAACCACATGCAGTGTTCAAGATGTGAGCAGACCATGGATTTATGATCTCTTCTGTCTTACTAGCTTTACCTTTCCTGATGATTCCTACATTCAGTTAGATTTTTTGAATGCTACTATACATTTTGTACATGGAGTGGACATTTTTCAGAGATTTTCTTGTATAATAATACCTAACTTAGACACCAACATTTTATATGTGTGGTTGTGATTCTGTTTTCCAATGTGCATTACTTTACACTCAACAGTATTGAATTTAATTTGCCATTTTGTCAACCAGCTTAGTGAGATTCCTTTGAGATTCTTCAGTCAGCTTCGGACTTAACTTACTAGACTAATTTTATATGGTCTGCAAAGTTTGCCACCTGACTGTCTATCCCTTTTTCTGGAAAATTTCAGAATGTGTTGAGTGCCGCAAGTCCTAGTACAGATCTTTGGCACACCCTGCAATTTGCCTTTCTCCATTGTGAAAACTGACTATTTACTCCTGCACTTTGTTTCTGTTTAAAGAAATAGGCTATCTACCACAGTTAGTAGTTTTGCAATTTAATCTTCAAATTCCTTCTGAACTCTTGGGTGAATACCATGTCATCCTGGTGACTTATTGAAACCCTCCATGTGGGACAGTTCCTCATATTTGTCATGTAAAAAGAAATGGCTCCAGCTCCAGCTCAGGCCTTATTGGGAAGTCCTGGGTTACATGCACGTGGCTAAACTGATTTTAAAATCAAGTTGCCATGTCATCACTGCTATTTTAATTTGCAAATGTTAGTTACACCTCTTTTTTTCAGTATAGACTTTTTTTGTAGTATAAATGTAATTTTGACAAAATAGTCTAAACCCCTTCCCTGCACCCACCAAAAAGAGAAGAAAAGGGGGGGGAAGGGGGTGTTACGAGAACCTAAATTCAGGAGAGCAGTTCATTCCTGTGATCCATTCCAGTATGGTTGCTGGTAATTAAACTTTCATTGGCTGTTGCAAAGTTAGAAAAGGAAGCAGCAAAGAACAGAGGGAAGAACATAGAGTGGGCTGCTTGTTAGGTGTTAGCTTCCCTACCAGGTGGCTGGTACAATAAAGGAGTAACAACTTGTCCATTCTTTTGCTCAGAGAAAAATTCAGCGTTATGAAGTGATAGTTAATCACATCAGAAACAAAGCAGTAGAAAATTGAAACCCTGTCTGGAAGTTTATAGCAATGTATCTTTAAGTTTACCTCTCTGTTGAGAGGGCCATTTAAAAAGATAATAGCATAATCCAGACATCTATGATGATGATTTCCTTCAATGCGATAATAAATATATGAAAGTACCCTTTTATCTTTAATAATTCAGGAATCACTCGGTGTTTAAAGCTTTTCCCATTCTATCATTTAAGGAAGCTGATGGTAATTTATTAAAAATAATGGGAGACACGTCTTGACAATAGACAAAAAATTGTGAAATATAAAGGACTCTTTAAACATGGAAGGCAGTGTGCTATTCAGCAGTTACATAAAGAACCTACGGATTTGCACATGTGAATAACTGGAGTCTGTAAATGACATCCGGTGAAACAAGGGCCATTAATATCTGTGAAAAAGGGGAACGAGGGGATAAAACTGAGACAATATTGGTAACAGCTGATTCCAAAATATGTTCAACATGCAGCTAATTAGCCAAATATATTTTTAAAAGTGCAGGTAAAAATGTCAACACAAGTTATATCACCACAGATAAAATAATGGTAGTGTGTATGAATTATTCCATTTGCATATGTATTTAGACTCTATTTGCAATGGAATTATCTATATTATTTAGCACTTTCTTAGAATTAATGTGTAACTATGTTCAATAAGGATGCTATTAGGACTCCAAGGGTGTGTCTACACTGCAGGGCTTAACTCGAAATAAGCTATGCAAATTGAGCTATGTCAATTGCATAGCTTATTTAAAAATACCTTATTTCGAATTAGGGAGCATCTATGCAGCACTAGAAGAAATAGAGCACTCTTCTTCTGACTTCCCTTATTCTTCATACAATAAGGGCTACAGGAGTCAGAGTAAGAAGTCCTCCAACTTGACAGTATTTTGACGCTACTTCAAAATAACTGCCGGCTGTGTAGACGCGGACTAAGTTATTTCGGCATAGTGTTAGTTATTTCAAAATAGTGTTGCAATGTAGATGTACCCTAAGGGTGCATCTACACTGCACTGCTATTTTGAGATAACTGGTATTATTTTGAAATAACAATGTGAGCATCTAAACAGCCATTCCGTTATTTTGAAATAACGGGTGGCTTATTCCGAAATCTGTAAACTTCATTCTACAAGGAATAATGCCTATACGGAAATAGCTATTTCAAAATAAAGCATTTCAAAATGCTCCACTGCTACTATTTTGAAATAGCCCCTCACCAGGGCCATTCTCAGTTATTCCTTCCCAGTGCCTCCTGAGGCTGTAAATCAAGGTAGCACGTCTACATTAGGGAAGCTTGCCTCGGACTAATTTTGAGGCTTCCCTGCAGTGTAGACGTGCTATTTTGAAATAAGCTATTTTGGAATAACTATTTAGCTTTAAATAGCTTATTTTAAAATAAGTATGCAGGGTAGACATACCCCAAAATGTCAATCCAAAGAAAACATAAAAAACAAAAGAGAGAAGGGAGATGCAGCAAGCGGATGAAGTGGGGAGTATTAGGACCCATTACAGGAAATTTGCATGATCTTGACGTTGTTTAGCTTTCTAAAATGATGAATGCAATTTATATATAGATGGGGCAAATACCATCTTCATACTCCATGGAAGTGCTTGTCTAAGCATTGTGTATGTTGCGTGTGTTTTAGCAAAACAGGGTGTTTGACCATTTTATTAATATAGAAAAGTCTTAGGAAATACATGTCTATTATGCTCATAGTATTCTGAGAATTGGCATGAGACTTTCAGTTAGACATGCTGTTTGAAAGTCTCCTGCTTGTCATAAGTTGCATATAATACAATGTACAGTAGACTTCCGATAATCCTGAACCTTTGGGACCAAGGTGGTGCCGGACTATCGGGAGGTACTATAAACCGGTTGTATATATACTGTATACAGTATATACGGTATATACTGTATATAAAGTGTTTTAATCCTTTTTATTGTACATATTGTATACAGTATACTGTAATGTTTTAGGTTTTTTAACCCTTTTTTACCCTTTTCGCTCAGTTCAGCTGCTGCCGCTGCTGCCTTGTGACTCATTTTTGGCCGAAGCTCACTCACTAGGCTCTTGCCATTTTGATGCCAGACTATTGGAAGTGCCGTACAATTGGTTGCTGGACTATTGGAGTTTTACTGTATATTTCATTTTAAATTGGTAAATTTGCTCAGAAAAAGACCTCCATGTTGTATAAGATCAGAGACAGACAAACTAGAAAATAAACCTTCTGCTATCTTTGACCCTATATATAGCCATTTTTTCTAAAGTTCAGATACTGTGTTTCAGTTTTTCTTTCATTTTTACATCTACCCACACCTTTGTATTCCTGTGCCCCAATTTTGCAGTCAGGAGCAATTGAAATACAGTGAAAGAGGCTGTTTTTGTGAGATTTTCAGGTAAATTTTGTTCATTCCAGAGTTTGGGATAGTTTGAAGAGAGTTTTTAAATAAACAAGCTCCCTGACTTCCAACGTGGTTTTGATGTTTTCTAATCCTTGCGGAAACATATACTGATGAGTATCTATTTGATAGTCCTTCAAAATTCCTCTTAAAGATTTAGTTTAAAAAGTCTGCTGAAAAGCACTTGATACAAAAGTATTGCATGAATACTTACTATGTCTTACCATAAAAAAAAATCTCAACTGATGTTTATAGCTTGTTCCAGTTACATTTTGGAAGATACTATAAATTTGTGTTTTTTAAATGCTCTTGAAAAAGCAGTGATTGTAATGTAAAAATGACCATTCAATTATTATTCCTCACTCCCTATTCATAACAGGTATATTTTATTACCCCTCTCCACACAAAAAAACAAAAACAAACAAGCAAGCAAAAACCCACCTTAACGAGGCATTCATTTATACTTTATTTTTACTAATTGAAAAAGCCTCGTGTCTGATTGTGTTCTGGCTTATACAGGTTGGACCAACCTGGTCCAGCACCCACGGGACCTGACTTTTCCTGATGAAGTAACTTCTGGCCTCTCTGCTGCTGGCTCCACCCCCTGCCCTGCCACTCTACCAGGCTTCCCCGCTCCCAGGGCAGCCCAGCTGAGTCCTGAGCTGGGCTTCCTGCCTCTCCTCCTCCCACCCAGCTCAGTTGAGCTATGCATTTGGCTTCCCAGCCCCCCGCCCTGCATCAGCCCAGGCTCTCGCCCCCCCTCGGTATTGTGCCAGGCTCCCAGTCCCCGGCCCCCACCCCGCAGCACACTGGGGGTACGTCTAAACTACGTTTTTTTTAAAAGAGGATATGCAAATTCCATATCTTCTTCTGATCTCACTTTTGAAAGAGGATCTTTTGAAAGTGAAAGTAGTCTGGACGCATTTTTTTTCCAGGAAAAAAACTTTTTTGAAAAAACCACGTAAACCTCATTTTTTAAGGAAGAGCATTTTTGGGGGTTTTTTCGAAAAAGGGGATTTTTTTCCTGAAAAAAACATGTCCAGACTACTTTCACTTTCGAAAGATCCTCTTTCGAAAGTGAGATCGGAAGAAGATATGCAAATTCCACAGGAATTTGCATATCCTCTTTCGAAAATAGAATGTAGTCTAGACATAGCCTGGAACATCTGTGGTCCTGCCACATCATGCTTGGTGCCAGATCAGAGTGTCCTGGTTTATAAAGGTGCAACATGTACCAGTACTAGTTAGGAGTAAAAGTGACTTTCAAGTTATAAGAATTGCATGGAGGTAAAATCAGTATTAGTGAGAGAAGAACCAGGGCTCTAGTTTTAGTCTGAGAGCAGAATAAGGACCTGGGTTTAACTGGAAGATTAAACTAAAATGTTGTTGAAACAGTAGTCATCATATACACCTGCCTAATAATCTGACAACTAGTCCTGGAGTTAACTGAAACTCCCCATTGAGAAGTACACATTATGCTTCCATTAAGCACCCTAAAGAATACAGGGCCAAATCCTGATAAATGTGGTATGTACTCACAAATCCCATCAAAATCGGTGGGTGTAGCAGGCAGATGCACAGCATATATCAGGATTTGTCTCTTAGTCATTAGTGTCAGTTCAGGAGGCTCTGTTTAGAAATATTGTCAGACACTTTAGGGTTTCTCTTCATGTAAAGTAATTTTTGAAAAGGCTAAGTACTGGATGTGAACTATGGATTGCACTTTCCTGTGTTGCCACACGTTGTCATGGTAACATTTTAAAATGGTGGTTGCTCTGCCTTGACATCAGAATGTTTTCTGTGTAAGCGAAGCTTTTCCAAGATCATAATGGAGTGTTTTAACTGAGTGCACTTTTTGTACTCAATAAAATATTTATTAGATTGTAGTAAATATTCATTTGTCCTCCCTTCACTTTTTGTATTAACAATCCTGTGCTATTGGTGTGCATTTCTCGGATGAGAATTTCTCCCATTATCTAGTGAAACTTTCTCATTAAAATAGATTTACTAATCAGGAAAGACTAGCAATATTGCTAACCTGTGGGTATTTAATGGCTGAAATTGTTTGACTTTGTAATTTCAAAAGAACACATGGCAAATATGTGAGTTTGTGTTAAATCTTTCACATAGAAAGTTGAAATAGTAATTTCACCATTCATTCATATTTAAAATGAAACTTGACCATCTTTATTCTGTCACTACCTGAATGTTCAGGGACTGAAAAGAAATATATTTACAGGAGCTCATATTTTATTGAAAAAAGTAAAAACCACACAATTGGCAAGCCGGGAATGAAACATCTCTGCCAATCATGTGTTAACATACTTTGTTACTGACCATATTATGTTTGAGTTGAAGCACTGTGAATGCTGTCTTATCCCTCTCTCAGATAAGCTTTAAAAGGTGATCTCCGAATCATGTCAGCCATAGAACAAGGATTTGCCAAGAGTGACAAACACATGCCCAGTACATTTCCTGCAAGCTTTTCAATAACTGAATTTCAGGCTTCTGACAGAGAGGAAATATGCCTTAGAAAAGTCTCAATAGCATACTTCAGTACAACAGAATGAATGCATTAGGTGAAAAGCTGAAATGTTTTTTGCAAGTCAGGATTTATAAACTTAATGAAATAATACACTTATCGGGAAGAAACGGAAATTCCGTCTACAGAGTTTGGAAAAATCGCCTTGAGTAGTCACACTAGTTCATTTCTTTTTTCTGTTGTGCTGGTTCATTGACAGTTCACATGGTTTGATGGCCTTTCGGAGCCAATTTAGCCCTTTGGAGCTCATCATAATCTCATTCTTCATCCCTGTGATTTCAGAGGCTTTATGGAAATACCATGCATATGTGTATATGCTTTAGCATAGCTGATAGCAGAGTTTCAAATAACCCCATCAATCTTAATGACATTTTTCTACCTGATCAGCAAGAGGTTTACAATTTATTTTGTTTTATAGCTCCTTCATTACCTTTTTTCTCTTACATATCTGTCCATTTACATGTATATTGCATCGTCAGACAATGCTTTATTATATTCTCTCCAGCCAGGCTAAGATCAGTCATCGGTGTGTCCACAGCTTGAATAAGCATGTGGTTTTGACCATATCTAATGTTTGTCCTTCATTATTTCTGATTTTTTTCCAAGTCTTTCTTTTTTTCTTTCTGTTTGTTACTACTGCTCTCAGTGTTTCTCCAAGATGGGTCCTAAAAGCTGTGATGATATAATAGGAAACATGGTTTAAAACACAGATTTCAACATCATCTTTGCTTGAATTAATGATCGTTAGAAACTTCTTTGGAAAAGAACACTTAAGAATAGAAAATGGGATTTATAGAACTACCAGTACATTTTAAAGGTCTTGGGGAAACCCAATATTCTAATCAAGCTGTGTTTTTTGTATAATGACTGGTGAATGGTTTTCATGCTGGATGATGAGTTTGTAATACTGGACAAGGATTTAATTTCCCAGTGAACATGTGCAAACAGATGTGTCTTTTTCTCACTTTGTAGTGTCCTCCGAATGACTTACAACTCATATTTGTTTCTTCATGACTTTTCTTAAATTGGTTTTGTAATCTTTTCACAAGAGATGTCCTGGTATGAATCTCAGTCCTATCTGCCATTCATGATGTGTAACCCCATGACCTCTATAATTTATAACTGAAGTCCCGATATATCTATCCAGTAGTGAACTTGTCAAAGAAAAAAAATCAAGCCATTTTGGCATGTTTTCTTCTTGGTAAATCCACTCTGGCTGCTAGAGAACCCCCTTGCATCCTCCAGGCACAGGTTGAACCTCACTGATCCTGGGCTTTCTGATGCTGCTGGACCAGACAGTCCTAGCCACAGAAGTTGAGAGTAGCTGGGAGCAGAGTCGGTCTGGCAAGCTGGCAGCGTGCAGGGCCAGTGGCCAGGAGTAGAGCCCAGCCAGTGGGCCGGAAGCTCACAGCACCAGGTGGCCAGGAGCAGAGCCCCACGAGTGGGACTGGGAGCAGAGGAGCCAGACAGGGGAGCTGGGGGCACCACTCTGGCCAGGGTGGCAGCTGGGAGGGGAGCCCTGGAAGAAGCCAGAGGCCTGACCTGGTAAACTCCTGTGTTCGGACCACTCATGTTCCAAGAGTGCCAGACCAGGGAGGTTCAACTTATATTTGCAAATTGATTCTCATATATTGCTTCCCAGGTATCAAAGTCAGGCTGACGGATCTATAGTTCCTCATCTTTTTCCATAATATTCTTATGGAAATGGGGTGGACCACTACTTTGCAGAGTCCATTTTTTGAACTGATGTTAATTTAGAGCTTCATAAGGTATCCTGGTAGTTCATATTTTTCCTTCTGTTATGCATTACTCTTCTCTTACCAAAGCTGAATCTTCTGTGATTGTGTTGCTTGTTCACCTGGTTAGGTCCCTCAGTAGTTTCTCATGATTTTATTATTTATATTGTGGGATCATCTAGTAGATCCAATCAAGGATTCATCTAATTCAGCCTCCTCAGCATCAGACTCCTGAATTCTCCATCCAGCTGTGACAAAGTTCTTCTGGCCAGAGTCCCTATGACCTTGGAAGTTATTTAACTGTTTCTCCCTCTGTAAAATTGGGTTAATATTCATATTAACTCTGCGGGTACTAATGATTGTAAAGGGTTTGGAAGATGAAAAACATTGCCCACCAGCTTTCCTGATTCTACATCTAGCATAGTCAGAGTCAAAAAATCACTTGGAACAACCTCTCCACATTCCTCTTCAAACACTGCAGTAATTATAAGGGGTTTTTTTTATCCGAACCTTTCAGTTTTTAAAAGCTGTATTCAGATGTGTATTGCTGTTAAACCAATTATATTAATGTAGCCATTGTTGATTGTTCAAGCCAGTGATATATGAGTTCTTGGAATCAGGCTCAAAATCCCAAGCTGGAAGCATTGTAGGCATCATAGGCATGAGCTGTTTGGTCTCTGGGGCATAGACACAGACTCTTATTAGTTCAGCACTTTCTGCTGGCTCTTTCCCAGGATCCAGGGGATTTATTTGCTTTTCCTCCCAGTTGAAACTAAAGGCTTTCAACCGCAGCTGATGTGGGAGATGGTAAATGTAAGAGGACCAGATCAAAAAGCATGCATATGCCCTGACACTGGATCTTGTTCCAGGCACAGAGACCTGGGGCTTGACAGACAGTGCCAGGTGTGTGCTAGATATGTGCCAGCGAATGCATCATTTGGAAGGAAAATAAGAGTGGAGGTGAGGCAAGAGAGACAGTCTATCCTAATTAAAATATATAATCATGACAAGGTGCTCAAATGCGCTGAGTAATTGTTTCTGTTTATGGTGCTGATGTCCATGTAGTACTTTTCTTTTACATATATCCTTATGTTCAACTGAATATGTATCACACTTTAAACCCGCCTGAATGGCTCTTTTTCATATTTCATCAGGAAAGAGAATTGCTTAGGCCTGTTTTGCATGGATGACACTGTTCTGCATGACTAAATGAGTAACACTGCGGCTGTGTACTCCTTCAGCCTCCATTTCCTTGCTGGCTATGAAGCTACAAACTCACTCTGTCTCCAGTCCAGTGCTTTGAGATACTGCTGGTGGGCACTGATTCCAGTCGAAATTTGTCACTGTGCACTCACTATGCCTTCAGTCAAGCGGACATTCACACTGACTTCAGCTTTTAAAATCCTTTGAGCTCATGAAACTCTGCTGTATGTTATCATTAACAATGTTTATAATATGCAAAATAAAAGACAGATTCTTCAATGCTTACACATGTTGACTAGCACATTTATTCATATGAGGAGTCCCACTGAAGCTCACGTGCCTAATTGTGTCAGTACTTTGCCATTCAACATGAATAAGGTTAGCAGAATCATGCCCTAAGACTATGGCACTCCCCAGCCGAATGCCCTATCCACTAAGCCATGCTGGGACCTACCCCACCTCCTTACCTTCAGGGTACCCCTTACCCTCTCTTCCCCTTGCCGTGGCCTGCTCCTGTTCTGTCTGTCAGCTCCTGGGGGACTAGAACCCACCACCTTGCACAACCCAAGGTGAATGCCCTAGCTACTAAGCCACATCAGGACCACCTCATCTTCAGGATGCCCGTTATCCTGCCTTCCCCCTGCCTCTTATCCTGCCTTCCCCGTGCGTGACAAATGCTAATGAGTGCTTCATTAGCATACTCCCTCTTGACAAATACCTGCAGTGTAGATGTAGCCAATAAATTCTTAGTGAAACTATTCTGGTTTTAGTCTTCCTGCAAGATGCAACTCATTAATTTCTAGCAAATTTCAGACGTCTAGTTTATTTCAAACCCAGTATGCTGTGAGCACCTCAGTTTGTGAAAGGTTCACTGAGAACTGAAACCATCTAGTTCTAGATTGCTTCTAGTATAATCACTTATGTAGAATAAAAGAAACTTTGAGATTTACGATGTGCTGGGCTCTGCACAGGAATATGGGGACCGATGTACATACACCCTTTCCCTCCACACTTTGCACCCATATTTAAGGACCAAGTACAATCATCATCCTTGTGCTAGAGGTATAAGAAGACTATACACATCCATCCTCACTTTTGTACAGCCCTGCAGAAAATTCTGTACCACACACTTTCCTTGTGGCCCTGGAAGTACTGTCCTTAAGACCTCCCATGGAAGTGATGCACCTCTGTACCAGTGGCTGAATATTCTAACCCAAACTTTCAGTTTCTGCTGTGTTTTCTCTGAAAAAAAACATTTTGTTCACGAACATACTGGTAGTGTCTCTGGAAGTGATCATTTTCTAGTGTAATATATTGAAAACTGTATCAAAATTACTAGCTCTCATGTTAAGGCTTAGGGGTTTCTTGGTCCTTGCAGACTACGGGGCTCTATAGTGAACTGTACAGAGTCAGCCCACAAAAAGTCATTCTAGAGTAATGTGGTGGGTAGATGTGCCACTCTGTTTTAAGGAGCAGCCTGGTTTGTTTTTTTAGTTTGGGGTTCTTGTGTGTTGCTCTTCTGATTTCGAATTAGCAAAGTGATGTTATGTTGCTGCCTCCCAGCAAGAGTATTGTTTTTAACTAACTTCTCTCTGTGTGTGTGTGTGACCTAAACATAACAGTTCACCCAAAAATATATCTTCTGGACACAACTCATTGTTAGTCATTGCTGTAGTGTCAATGAAAGGCAGGACTAATCCCAACTAAATCAACCCAGTCAGGGCTTTGTCAAGCCGAGACTTAAAAACCTCTAGGGATGGAGATTCCACCACCTCCCTAGATAACCCATTCCAGTGCTTCACCACCCTCCTAGTGAAATAGTTTTTCCTAATATCCAACCTAGACCTCCCCCACTGCAACTTGAGACCATTGCTCCTTGTTCTGCCATCTGTCACTACTGAGAACAGCCTCTCTCCATCCTCTTTGGAACCTCCCTTCAGGAAGTTGAAGGCTGCTATCAAATCCCCCCTCACTCTTCTCTTCTACAGACTAAATAAGCCCAAATCCCTCAGCCTCTCTTCCTTAAACAAAACTCCACAGTGTCTTGGTCATCCACTCACAACCCTTACTGGGTCTGCTTTCTTTGTAACACAAAGTTCCAACCACAAAAAATAAATCTACCCAAAACATTCAGGTGGATGGTCTCATCCAGCCCTAAGTCCCTTCTTCACTGACCACTGCAGGCATGTTTGCTCTGGAGTTCCCCTTCTAGCTCTCTCCTCACTGAACATTCTCTGACACCTCCAGGCCTAGGTGCAACATCACCCTTTAATTGGCTCATCTGGGAGCACTTGCTTTGGCCACGTGGAGCTGGACCAATTTCAGTCACAGCGGGAGATCCACCTTGTGACACTAGCCATTTCCTTAAGCACGTGTTTTAATGTGTAGGAGGAAGAGCTGTGTTGTCAGGGGGGACTTCATTCTGAGCGACACATGCTCAGGTCTCATGTTACCAGTACTTAAACAATGTATTAAGTAAAAAATGTTGCCCTCAACACACGGTAATTCTACGTTAGGCCTCATCTTGAAGGATAAAAAGGAATTGTTCACAGACCTAAACATTTGTAGTAGCTTGTGTACAGCTAATTGAGACTTGATTACACTTGTTTTGTAGAAACAAAATAAAGTTCAATCCCATAGTATATACATATTTGGTGCTTTTAAAAGGGTTCAGTTAACAAAACTGAAAAAAATAATTATGAGCCAAGTTACCTGGGAGAAAGGGTTTAAATTGAAACATATGAATGACAACTGGGAACTGTTTCAGTGCATTTTACTAGCTGCCCCAAAAGCCACAATTGATAAAGAAGGCCAGATTGGTTAAAAAAACTGACTTGACTTAGAGGAGACGTGAATACAAATGGAAGAAAGGGAAGTTTATAGCAAGAAATGTAAACCAAGGGTATCAGGAGGGCAGCAGTGGGGGCTGCAGCCACACATTTCGAGATGCTGCTTGTTCTTCATCCCATTCCCCAGACTATTAAGAAGAGATGGAAAAAGTACATTCCTGGCTAGTGAGGGGAGGGGGCAGAGAAGTAATTCACACAATCAGGGGAAGTCCCCCTCCGCCCCCCGCCTCACACACACACACACTCCTGAAATGGCACCCTTGATGTAAATCAGAAGTTAGGAATGGTACAATATTGAGTAAAGAAGCAAAAGAATACAAGGAAAAATATCTGGTCAGCAGAGTTAAGAACAATAATCAGGAATGAGATTTTTAATATATTAGGAACAAAAGGAATCTTAATTGGTCCATTAGGGATAGAAATGGAAGAATTGTCAATAACAGTGCAAACAAGGCAGAAACTTTCAGTGAAATGTTTCTGTTCCATATTTGGGGAAAAGTTAGATGCTTTAGTCATAGCATAGTTTGATTCAAACCTTTCTGTTCCAATAACAGTTAGAGAGGATGTTAAACAGCAGCTACAAAAGTTAGACATTTGTAAATTAACAGGTCTGGATAACTTACATCCAAGGGTTTTAAAAAAGTTGACAACCTGACCATTAATGCTTAATGTCAATAAGTCTTGGAACACTGGGAAAACTCTAGAAAACTAATATACCTGTATTTTAAAATGGACAGACTGGTTAATTAACATGTAGGCTTGAAAGGATTATATTGTTATGGTTAATTGTTAGTTAATTATTGGTACATGTTGATTTTACAATACACAGACAAACCAATACAAATATTTCCATAGACCAAAAATTTACAGATTGGCAAAATTAGAAAAATGCTGCAAGATAACTTATTAGAGATTGTTTAAAAGATATTTACTTTGCATATTTTCATGTGAGATTGACAGTTTGTGTGTTAATGATTAATGCTTTAACTTTTCGAATGGCAACAGCCATTACATAATTATTGTCCAACACTTAAAAATAAATAGCAATATTATCCCCTGAATTTATATAATATGTATAAAAATTTATATAATATGTGTAAAAATTTGCATTCTGCCAAACCTAATTATAGGCCTGTCAGTTTGGCATTGATCCTAAGAAAAATAATGGAATTACTGCTCATGGGATTTAAAGCAGGGTAGTATAATTAGCCCATAAACATGGATTTATGGAAAAATAGATCACATCAAAGTAACCTGATGTATTTTTAAAAAGAGATTGCATCATACATGTAGGGATAAAGAATGTAAGCCATATTTTCAGCATGGAAGACTATCCCGGCAAAGGTCCTGGAAGTTATGACAGATGATCAGTGGAACATGAAGTCCTAGTGTAGTTCTTGTGTCTGAACAACAGGTAGCACTGTGATGCTCGCCCCCATTTCATCTAGCAGAAGACTCCTGTTGTGTCATGCCTCTCTGTACTCAGGGTCTGCAAACAAAGCTGGGGAGGCGTGGGGCCTCCAGGGAAGGAACATCACCATCAGCCCTACATAAAAGGTATCCGGACCATTTCCTTTTGAGGTAGGGACATGTGTGCAAAGAAGGTGCTAGGGGCAATATTAAGCCTGGGGGCTGGAAATGGGACTAGTAGTGAGTAGAAAGGGAGGTGCAGGAGACACAAAGGGAGGGCACCTGGGTTGGGAACTCGTAGCTGGAGAGGAAGATGGGGCATGGGTGCCAGACAGGAAGGCCTGGGAAAGGCTTGAGTGTATCTTGGAGTGAAAGGAGAGCTATGCATATGAACAGTGGAGGATATGGACCAGAGCTTGATACCTCATGGGTGAAGCTGGGAAAGTGAGTGGGTATATAGGGTGGACCAAGGGGTGAGTGACGGCCTGTGGTGCAAGAGAGAAGACTGCTGGGAATAAGAACGCTAAGGATATGTCTACACTACAGTAAAAGGTCGATTTAAGATTCACAACTTCAGCTACATTAATTGCATCACGGAAGTCAAAGTACCTTAACTCAACTTTTGGTGCTGTCCACACTGCAGGAAGGCGAAGGGAGGACTACTGGCATTGACCAGAGTGCTCCTCTCAGTTCAAATTAGCACGTCGTCACTAGACCTGCTAATTTGAACCCTAGAAGATCGACAGCAGCAGCTTTGATTTTCTCTGTGGTGTAGACGTACCCTAAGGGAGGGAGATAGTGGAATCAAAAATGCTAAGTAGAGATGGAACAAGAAGTGTAAGATGAGGAGAGATTAGTGAAAGAAACCTGGAGAATTGACGAAGGGATTAGGAATCAGTCAGAAAGAGACCTTGTGGAGGAAAGAAGCTAGGCTGGACCCAGGCGTGTAAAGAGTCCTCTCTGCAAAAACCTAAGCTATGTCTACATTACCCTGATCTATCAGAAAAGGTACACAAATCACGCTCTGCAATTTGCATATACCTTTTTCCAATAGTTCTTTCAGAAGAGGCTTTTCCGAAATTTGGCCCATCTACACTGCGCAGAAACAGAGCCTCGTTAATTATGCAAATGAGGCACAGCAATACTCCACGCTTAGCCTCATTGCATATGTTTTTCAGCAAGAGAGGGGCAGTGTACACATAGCCAAGATGTTTTGAGAGAGGTAGTTGTGTGTGGTAGCCTTCATTACCCACTTACAAAGGATAATGTGGTGAATTTTTTCCGCCTCGTTGCTAATATTTGTTGTTGGATTTTGTTAGTTTTTAAATGCACATGCATGTACATGCACATCTTTATCTTTTGGATGATTCTAGACTATCAAGATATATACTAGTTAGACTAAAACCTGTCAAGTTACCCTTGTCCTCCCTCTCCTTCCACTTTTATTTGTGTGTGCCTGTGTAGTTGCTAACTTGTTGCATGCTATTACATTTTTTGTAGGCTTGTTGTGTGCAGTACTTTTTAAAATGCTGACTATGTTCTGGGCTATAAAGTCATTTTTTTCAGGCAGACCTCTGAAGTTCCAAGTTCCTACTACTCACAGCAGTAAAGAGCAAAGGATTTTGGTTATAGGTGGACAAGGAAGCTCAATAATTCCTTGTAGGTAGGCGATAATTTACCTTGGTTTTCGGTTTTCTTTAAATATAAATATTGGTGATATGAATATTTTTATCAAAGCCTGCTTTGGTGGTTGAGAGGTAATAAACGTCAACTCACTGTGACTTTGTATTTTGTTTTTTATAGCACAAATTGCAAATGATAAATTATTCTAGTCTAGAATTCCAAATAAATGCCAATTAGTTGGTAGTGGGTTTGGGGACGTTTGTTTGTTTATTTGAAGAAATGTTTAAAATGTAGCAAAATAGTACATAGAATTTCAGAATTTCCTGGAGAAAGATCTCCAGATCCCCTATGGTTTGAGTTTTTGTTTTTGTTTTTTTTAAATTGCCACCCTCTCTCTGGTCTTCACTGCTGTTGTTATAGTCCTGCATGCTGTGTCTGAATTCAGTGCCCACACATGAACAGTCAATAGACAGATTTTCTAAAGGACATCCTGACCCCATCAAAAGAACACTGTTCCATACATGCTGTGTCTGTGTATTTATATGCATGACAGACAGCAGTAAGCAGGCTTATGTTTAGATTGTAAAGCTATTAGTGAAGTTGTTTCATGTAGTGTATGAAAGAAAGTTTGTCTTAAACCTGCCATATATTATTTTTAAATTGTGAACTCAGCCATTTTATGATTCCAAAAGTGAAATTTACAAAAATGTCTTCCACTCAAAATATCATAAAGGTCTTCGTAAATATCGCTTAGATCTTCCTTAATCATGGTATATACTGTTCTTTATCTGCATATGGAGGGCTTGTGTAACTGCATACTCTGAATACATCATTCTGAGTCTGAAAGATCTGAAATGCTTGGAAGTGTGCATACGTTTTAAAACATTTCTAATGTTCATAATGAAAAGGAAGAAAAACCTCATGATTTTGCTTTACCACTTTGTTTTGACTTTATAAAGAGTTACACCAAACAAGTTGTCAATGTCTATATATGTGAGAGAGAAGGAAAAAGCTAGGTGTCACTCTTTTACCAACCTTCATAATTAGTAAACAGAGAGGAATTTGACCAAAGATTTCCAGAAGAATTTCACGTAGGCAGAAAATGTTGTTGTTGTTATTGTTTTATTTTTAGTGGGGGTTATTTTTGTTTTGTTTTGGTTGGTTGGTTTTGGCCACTGTAGTTGGAAGACAAAAAGGCAGTGTGGAGTGAGCTATCCTCAGTGAGTGATTTCTTTACATTTGTGGTGATGAGCTCAGGATATTGTATGAAAATGGTCTAAGGAGCAGCCCCATTTCAGCTGCAATGGAGGATCTTCATCCTGTGAAGTTATAGTGTTTCCAGATCCATTATCTCTGTATCATATGAGGATTTATTTATTTTTAGCAGCATAGTTGATCTTGTTTACTTCAGAAAATGTTCGCTTAAAACTGGAGATGGTATCTGAATGGGAGGGAGAGATATGGAGGAAGCTGCACTTTGAAATAAACACTATGTTCTGACCACTGGTACCCTTCATTATCCACTTCTTATAAACAGTAGTGTGCTGGCTTTTTGTCAGCCTCATTCTGAAGCTTTGTTAATTCACCACCATGAAAATGGAAGTTTCATACACATTGACATAATTAATGAAGAGGCAGGCAGCATGCTCTACCAATTAACACCACAGGGAAAAGTAAAATTGGCTTCCTTTTTGCGTGTTGTGCCAAAGTTAAGGACTGTAACACACAGCAAATAAATAGAGATGCTTTTAATGAGCTGCGAGATCGAGCTGAATAACTCAGAAAAGATGTTGGGTAAACATTGCCAACTATTTAGACTGTTAAGAGTAATTGATGAGCTTAGTTAAAAGTTTGGTGGTAGGGGGGAAAGACTGTCAGGATTTCAACAGTGCTCATTCATAAATATATTTTCCTTTCAAAGTAGCTGTTAGGTATGTTAAAAATATAACAGGTGGTTCAAAACAAATGTAGTAGACATTTACTGCAAAGAAGAAATAGGTTTACTGATAGATGCTTCACAAAGAATACCCCAGTGGATTTTTCATAGCTGACGGGTTTGCTTGTGTCAAACTTCAGCTTTTCAGCAAAATAGTCCTGTTCTCAGTGTTTACCCATAATGAATACTTGTTTGGGGATGAAAAAAAAGGCAAATTTACTACCCAACTGATGTCAGAGAAGTCAAGGCCGAGTTTGGGCATGTGGTGTTTGAGTAGTTAAAATTACAGTGAACAAATCCAATGAAACAAATTGTATGTTCCTTGTTTTTGTGAAATCTCCTTACCCATGAGTTTAATCCATCAAATTAATTTTAAATATATATATTCTTTAAAAAGCATTGGCTTTAAAGATCAGTTTGGTAAAATTTGACTGTTTTAAAGAGTTAAGGTATAATAATTAAAAATAATGTTCATATATTGTGTCATAAAAAAGTAAGTTAATCCATTGGAACGCATAATGTTCAAACCAAAGCCTCGTGGAAATCAGTAGGATGGATTTCCATGAGCTTTGGCTCAGGCTCATAGTATAGTAAAAGAACCGCATGTCTGCATGTTCACTGGGACCAGATCATTTAAATTTTAATGCAAACAAACCCTGTCTGATTTTGTTTGGTTTTCACTCTCAGCAATTCCAATCATTTTACATTTGTCCAAATTGGGAAATATTAGGGTAGCCCATGATAAAGTGTATCACATAATAAAAAGAGCAAGATCAGCAAAATCCTAAGCACATGCTTGGCTTTGATCATGTTCTTATCTTGATAAGCACTAAAATGTGCAGAAAGTCTACAAATATTGGAAAAAATGAAAAATCCCAGGGGTAGAAATTAATTAGGGTCACACAAAGATGTAAAACTGAATGACTGTATAAAGGACAATTGATACTGACTATCATAAATAATTGCTTGACTGGTATATTAGGTTGTAAAATACTCTCCCAACAGACATGTTATTAAAAATGGCACTGGACAACACCCTAGTCTGTATACAATAGAGAATCATCTGGCATTCTCCAATGGAAAAGGAGCTTAAAGGGGATCCAGAAAGCTTAGAAGCAAGGGAACACAAGTAGAGGAAGAGAGACCTATCTCAGGAGTGCTAGAACAAGGGTGTAGCTGTAGCAGAAGGTTTGGCTGCAGGAAAAAAATCTATTAGCATCAGCTATCAGCATCACAACCATATAGAGATGTAGCCTTTCCCTAAGACTAGGAACCTAATGCTCTGCTTGTGGAGGGTAATAGATAAAACACTTGGCTACTCATGGGACAGGGGAAGCCAGTGAAGACAGTGGCCAATACCAGATGCCCCAGAGAAATACTCGCTGGAGTATTGGCTGTCTAGGGATGTTGGAGACTGGGCAAAGCTTGTATCCAGTAACCTAACCACTAGGGGGCACCATTGTAAGCCCAGCCCCTCTCACAGAAGCACTGTGTTGCTGCTGAAGGGAGAGCCAGCCCAGCTGTAGAATGTAAAAGAATAGAGAGTGTGTGGCTGTAAAGGAGAATAGGGAGGTAGGAAAAATGTGTCAGTGTCATATAAGCTCAAATTAATCATGATCCTGTACCTCCCTACCACTGTCTTGTGGTGTGACCTTACAAAGACCCTTGGCCTCGTTGTGTTTCACTTTCCACATCTGTAAAATGGAGAGATGAATACTAAATTCATAGGGGTATTGTGAGGCTTAATTCATTGAAGCATGTAAATTATTTGAAGATCTTCAGATGAAAGGTTCAAAGTTTGAAGTAGCACTGATAACGAACACATCTGTAATTTAATCTTAGAATAAGGCCAGACAATCTGATTCCTGGAGGTTGTAGGGCAGGCGTTGGTAACCTTTTTTGGGGATGGGGGTCACTGATGAACAGAAAAATCAGTCGGAGGCTGCACACAAGTGAGAAGCAAAAACAAAACAAATAAGAAACAAAAAAAAACCAAAACCTCAAACCCTCACTGATGTGGCCCCTGACAAAGAAGGAGAAAGAAATTCTCCAAATTTCACTTGCACACCAGAGCCTAGGATGGCCCAGGACAGTAGATTTTGTGAGCTCCACCTCCGTGCTGGAGTGGCGGGGGGAGGGGGTGGGCTGGAGCACCAACGGGCTCCCTCATGCTAGGGAGGGGGGCCCCGAGCCTTGAGGGCTGGAAGCATCTGCCTTGAAGCATCTGCCCCCCGGGCCTTAGGTTCTGCACCCCTGCTATAGGGGGGATCCTTCTCTACAAAATAACATTATGAAAGGAAGTCCACATGCGTTTCTTTATTGCAAAATTTCTCTAGTAATTGAAGAATAAACATACACAAAGTTAAAAATAAAATTTCCACTTTTACTGTTGATTTCCATGCCATAAAAATGAAGCTTTTGCAATGAAAAGAAATACCCTGTAGCTAATAGTAATTAATAAGGTCTAACCTGTTCACCCTAACTTTGGGTGTGTAGGTAGTATGTGTGCCAGCTCCAATCACTGATAAATCCGTCAGCTTTGAGGGTTTTCCCGTTCATTTCTACTGAACTGTGAGTGTATGTGACAGCCCATGGTTCTGTCAGAACGAATTGTCCCCCTTGAAAAGTTGGCAGCACAGGGAAGTGACAACTTAATGGAAGCTAAAGCACTCTAATGGCAGTGCCTGGTGAAAGCAGGGGAAAGTCATCCATAGCATTTGCCCCCGATTTTGAAAATGTCTCTTTGCATTGGCAGTTGTGTGCAAGAAATTGCAGCTTTCCTGGAGTCAAATTTATAGGTGGTATTAAGTGAAATGTGATTCACTAAACGATTTGCTTATTTTGGGGCATTATTTAATTAAGGTTATCCTGAATAACTTTCTGATCATAGTAGGATAGAGTATTATTGGATTTATCATTTTAAAAACATTTATTTCAGAGGTCAGGTGAACAAACAAATTCAAACTTATAAAATGAGTAGAAATGTAAAGGTTTTTTTTATCAATTTTATCTACTTGCATGAAGACACAGCTACATTTATTTAAGCCTAAATGGAACATCTAATTAATGGATATTTGCAAATATAACACACATGTAACATTTCATATGCACATTGCTTGTTTGATATATTAAGCTATGTCTGCACAGCAATATTATTTCAAAATAACTAATGTTATTTTGAAATAACATAGTCTCCATCTACATAGCTGGCAGTTATTTCGACATAATGTCGAAATACTGTCAAGCTGGAGGACTTCTTACTCTGACTCCTGTAACCCTCATTTTATGAGGAATAAGGAAAGTTGGAGGAAGAGGTCTCTATTTCAAAATAAGTGCTGTGTAGACAGCACCAAAACTCGAAATAAGCTATTTTGAAATAAACTACGCAATTGACATGGCTCAATTTGTATAGCTTATTTCAAGTTAGGCCCTGCTGTGTGTATGCACCCTTAGTTATTAAGAGACTATACTAAAACTTATAAAATAAAATAAATTATAGTCAATGTGACATTATTACATCTTCAAGATAACTCACAATGTGTTACTGTTTCTAACTGGCAATTGTCAATGGTTAATTAGTTAGTTTATTTATAGTTTAGATTTCTTTGTAAAGTGAATCCACAGTTACAGAAACTGGAAAAGTGTCAGGTAAGAAAAAAATTGAGATTTGCATTAATTTTGCATTGGTAAATGAAGTGAAATACTGGAAATATCATGCAAGCCATTGACATGATTACCAGTTTCTTAGGACAAAATAACAATAACCGCTTTCATTGATGGCATTGCAGATATCTCCCTCCAAAAACAGAATTACAGTGGCTTTCAGTGGCATCGTAACTTTCACTTTTAATAATATGACATGGAAGGTTTTTTGATAACTCGTTAGTAGTTAAGTGAATGTTGAATTTTATCACACAAAAAGTTATATTAATTTATTAAGAATTATGAGTCAAAATCTGTATAATTATGTTAATCAAATGAAAATTAATACAAAGTACCTGTGGAACTCCTTGCCAGAGGAGGCTGTGAAGGCTAGGACTATAACAGAGTTTAAAGAGAAGCTAGATAATTTCATGGAGGTTAGGTCCATAAAAGGCTATTAGCCAGGGGATAGAAATGGTGTCCCTGGCCTCTGTTTGTCAGAGGCTGGAGAAGGATGGCAGGAGACAAATCGCTTGATCATTGTCTTCAGTCCACCCTCTCTGGGGCACCTGGTGCTGGCCACTGTCGGCAGACAGGCTACTGGGCTAGATGGACCTTTGGTCTGACCCAGTATGGCCGTTCTTATGTTCTTATGTTCTTATGTCAAAGTGAAAAAGTAGCACAGTGCTGGCTGCAACATTATGAAAAGTTATAGCTAAGCCAACAGTTTCCGTTAAAGAGCTGTTCTTCCCTTTATGAACATCCGTGTTGAAAAGTTTTGCTATTGGTAAAAAAATAAAACAATGATCCTATCTAGATTTACAGTAAAAATTAATATTGTCTGCACTATGAATAGATCTCTGTCAGCAGCTATATTGCCACTAAAATCGGGGGTATTAAAACCATGGAAGATGGAAAAGTGGGAAACTTGACAAATTAGCCTAATATTAAATTTAATACACAGTTAATATTGAACTCATGAATACTACAGTAAATGCGATCCTAATCTCATTTGCAGAAGTGTAAATCAGGATCAACTCTGGTGAAATCACTTAAAGGAAAATCAGTGTAAGCAAACGCAACCTTATACCCTATTTTTGATGATGAACCTTATATTCTCTCATGCAAAAAATACCTGAAAAGTTCCTTGCTGCTCTATCATCACTTTCCTGTTATGCAGAACTTGAAAACTTGGTAATTCAGTCTCATCCAACTTATTTTCATACTGATTTGCAAACAGGGATTTTCATACTGATTTGGAGCAGGGATTTTCACATTTAGCATGTCCTTTAATTATTTTTCTCAAGATAATAAATTATATTAGCAGGCATCTTTATCATTAACATTGCTTCTCACAGCAGTCTGCTTCCTTTCCCCTTTTTGCCTCCTCCACATCCACCTCCTGTAGCCTTTATCCTTCTTAGAGAACAAATTGGACTTTGAATGACTCTACATTCAATGGGAAATGATGGAGAATATGTATTGCTGCATATTGTTGATACTTACTGATATTATAGTGAATAATGTTTTTTATTTAAAATTACTTGAAGTGCCACTGCAGCAGATCTGCAGGCACATGGGTTAGCCAGGTCATTATTCTTTGGTCTGAAAGCACTAAAATGTCAAGACGAAGATGCAGATTGAGATCTCTCATATAAGAGTTTTTGATCATTTTTCTTGTGTTTTTCAGTAAAATTATTGGTTTAATATCTTTGACTGCATGAACTGAAGGATATAATTTTGATCTAATTATTAACTGTCCAGTGCCCTTCTGAAAAGTGGGTATAAAAGCACAGTTGTAGTACATTAAGGTTTTTTTCAAGTACCATTCTGTAGAGCACTTATATTCCTTTCCTTTGCAAGGGAAATTTGAGGCCCCAACATATCATTTGCTGGGTTGCTACCCCCTACAGATGTTTTTTGGGGGGCTGATCTCTGGGCCCTAGTAAAATTGTCTCCCCCTATCCCTCTGATTGGGGGTGGCTTTGTCTCCATACTCTACCAGCCACCAATGCACTTGCCACTCCAGCTAATCTGTATTAGCACGTCAAGGAACCAACACAGTGCACACAATGAGGTTCTAGTTTCATTTCATAGAATCATAGAATCCTTTTTTCCAGCCCCCTGCCCAGAGCAGGACCAATCCCAACTAAATCATCCCAGCCAGGGCTTTGTCAAGCCAAAACTTAAAAACCTCTAGGGATGGAGATTCCACCACCTCCTAGGTAACCCATTCCAGTACTTCACCACCCTCCTAGTGAAATAGTTTTTCCTAATATCCAACCTAGACCTCCCCCACTGTAACTTGAGACCATTGCTCCTTGTTCTGCCATCCGTCACTACTGAGAACAGCCTCTCTCCATCCTCTTTGGAACCTCCCTTCAGGAAGTTGAAGGCTGCTATCAAATCCCCCCTCACTCTTCTCTTCTACAGACTAAATAAGCCCAAATCCCTCAGCCTCTCCTCATAGGTCGTGCGCTCCAGCCCCCTAATCATTTTGGTTGCCCTCCGCTGGACCCTCTCCGGTGCGTCCACATCCCTTCTGTAGTGGGGGGCCCCCAAAAAGTGTCTCTGGTGGGATTTGCAGAAGTGTCAATCAGGATTCACACCAGTAAAATCACTGAAAGTAAAATCTTTGTAAGAAAGAACAAACTTGTCCTTTTTTTTTTTTTTTTTTTTTGCTTTACTGACCTGGCACAGCCGACTTTCTCCCTGGAACAGCTGGGGTACAAGGAGGGAGACTGTGGCTATTGGGGTCAGCTCTGCAGTGCACAGCCCCTTACTCTTGAGTATTTGTACTGAATGTGCTGTTCATTCTCATTTATAGATTTATACTAGAAGACTTACCAGGCATTCCCCGAATCCTTCAGGGCAGGAGGCTGCTGGGGTGGGGGGTGCAGGAGTCAGGGCAGGGCCTTGGGAATTTGTGGGGTGGCAGGGCAGGAGACTGGGTGTGCGGAAAGGATGAGAGAGTGAGATGGGGGTGAGGAGAAACTGAGGCAGGAGGGCCCATCCCACAGGGCTTTCTCTCTCTCCCCTTCCAGCTGGCAGAACTATTACCATTTAGGAGGAGTTCTTGAACAAATAGACAGACAGACAGACTCACAGATAGGCAACCTCTCTAAAATATATAGCACTTTCTGAACCAGTATGCATTTGAAGTGATTTTTCCTTCTATTCATAGATTCAAAATAGCTAAGAAGTCGCCTGTTGGTGAGTTTAAAAAAAAAAACCCTATTACATTTTCTTAATCACTGTTGCAACTAGCGTTTCTAATTGCACAAAACCAAACAACCTTGGCATGCCCCCTGCTCTGCCCCTTTTCTGAGGCCCCAACTGCACTCACTTATTCTTACCAAAATGGGGTAGTAGGCTGGGCTGCAGCGTCGGTCGAGACCCTCGCTGGGGGTGTAGGCTCCATGGTGTGGCCAGAAATGAGGTGTTCATGGTACAGGAGGGGGGTGCTGGGTTGGAGCAAGGGGTTGGGGTGCAGACTCTGGTGTGGGGCCAGGGATGAAGGACTCGGGGTGCAGGAAGGGACTTGGGCTGAGGGGTGAAGCCAAGTGATACAGAGTATGGGAAGGGGCTCTGGGCTGAGGCAGCAGGTTGGGTTGTGGGAGGGGTATAAGCTCTGGGCTGGGGCCAGAAATGAGTGGTTCAGGTTATGGGAGGGGAGGTCTTAGATGAGGTAGGGGGTTGGGGTATGAGGGGAGCTGCAGGCTCCACATGGAATTTGGGTTTGGGAGGGGGCTCAGGGCTGGGGCAGAGGTTGGGGCGGGGGAAGAGGCAGGCTGGAGTCAAGGACTTGGAGTGTGGAAGGGGATTTGGCAAGTGGGATCCAGGTAGTGCTTACCTCGTGGGGGGAGGGGTTCCTGGATGTAGTGATTTGCCCCTTGGGTCCTAGATGGAGACATGGCCAGATGTTTCTGTGTGGTGCACACTGTCTCTGCCCACAGGTTCCTGGTCAATGGTAGCTGTGGAGCTGGCACATGGAGCAGGGGCAGTGCATGGAGCTCCCCTGGCCACCTGTCTGCCTAGGAGCCAGAGGGAGATGTCACCACTTCTAGGAGCTGTCAACCAGACTTTTAATGGCCCTGTCTGCAGTGCTGACTGGAGCTGCTAGGGTACCTTTTTGACTGGATATCCTGGTCAAAAACCTGACACCTGGCAACTCCACTCTTTGTAGGCTGAATTATGGTATTGGTGCACAGAAAAATTCCTTATGCCTTAATGAATGACTGTGTTGCATTAATCCCTGAGACATGCAGCCTAAATTCAATCCAATGTCTTTCCTCTTACTGACTATCTCCACTCCACACTTGGGTTGTAGACAGTATGCTGCACCGCTTATTAATTATAAGATCATTCTGAAGAGTAAGACAAGAAATAAGAAATGTCTGGGAAGAAAATAAGTTTGGAATGAGAAATCTTTCTCTCAGTACTGTTACAGAACAACATATGAGCAAATTTTCTACTTTCTGTTCATTTAAAGGATTTGTTTGTGAGCCCGCTATTATTTTGCAGTTTGACAAAATTTTATCTGCTTAAAGCATCACTGCTATGAACTGTAGGTTTTAAAGTAAAGTCCATCTATTTAAAAAGTACTCCCGTGGCATCTTAGGGCATGGCTACACTAGGAAATGATTTTGAAATAACTTATTTTGAAATAATTACTCCCGAAATAATAATTTTGAAATAGTGCGTCCATACTGATTGGAGCCTGCATGAAATTGTAAGCCCCTGGAAGCACTCAGGAGAAGGCACCAGGAGGGCAAACATCTCCTGTGGCTGCTTGCTGAGGCTAGTTGAGACACATGCTTACAGGGGCTCCTCTCGACAGCCATGTTCACAGGCCACTCTTCCACTGCCTCCCACCTCTCAGGACACCACAGTCATGCAGTGTGCTCTGTTGCCCTTGAGGATGCCACAGCACTTCTAACATGGAGCTGAAGCTGCTGCAAAGCAGTGCCAAGCTCATGGCCCTCGGGCTGCACCTCATGACGCGGTTCATCCACACTGCCCATGTGCTGCTTCAGCACGACGAGGA
Source organism: Rafetus swinhoei (assembly GCA_019425775.1). NCBI lineage: Eukaryota > Metazoa > Chordata > Testudines > Trionychidae > Rafetus > Rafetus swinhoei. The sequence goes on along the minus strand of CM033443.1, from coordinate 33,372,104 downwards.
GCCGCCCAAACTGGAGGACGTCTTCACCCAGGTCCTGGAGCTCCTGCTGCTGCAAATGATCCCCAGTGCCCTGGACACTGTGGAACACCACTTCTGGCAGAAGGAGACCAGTTCTGACTGGTGGGACCACATCATCATGCAGTGATAGGATGACCAGCAGTGGCTCCAGAACTTCTGCATGTGCAAGGCCACCTTCCTGGAGCTCTGCAAGTGGCTCTCCTCTGCCCTCGGGCAACAGGACACCTGACTGCAACCCACCATCCCCCTGCAGAAACACGTTGCCACTGTATGCTGGAAGCTCGCCATTCCGGACAACTACCATTCCATTGGGAACCACTTTGTCATGAAGAAATCAACAGTGGGGGCCACGCTTCTGCAGGTAGTCAAGGCCATCAATAACATCTTGCCGCAGAGGGTCATCACTCTGGGAAACATTGACACCATCATGGATGGCTTTGTTGCCATCAGCTTCCCCAACCCCAGGTGGGCCAAAGACAGCATTCAAATCCCCATCCTGGCTCCTGACCACTGTGCCTCTGACTAGATAAACAGAAAGGGGTACATCTCCATAGTGCTGCTGGCCCTTGTGGATCACAAGGGACAGTTCACGGACATTAATGTTGGCTGGTTGGGGAAGGCGCACGATGCCCACATCTTCCAGAACGCCTGCCTGTTCCAGAAGATGCATTCTGGCACTTTTTTCCCTGATCACATCGTCAGGATTGGGGACGTGGACATGCCAATCTGCATCCTGGGTGTCGAAGCCTACCCTGTTGATCTCCTGATGCTACCTGAGTGCAGGCATGACCCTGTGGTGTGTGCGGCACTGTTGTGTGATTCCATGATGCCAGCCTCCTTAGAGGTGGCTTGTCATGGGAAGCTGTCCCACCATGGAACCAGGAATATGGCAGGCCTCTCCAGGAACCTTGTGAGAAGGACTGAAGGGTTCCTGTGTGAGAGCATCATAGAGCTGAGTGCTCTGGACTGGCGCTCTGGGTGCACCCACATGCACAAGCTGTTGTGCGACACACACACAAACACACCCGGCAGAGAAGGCGAGAGAGGAGTGTGCAGCCCCTTGCAGCCATCGCCTGTCCCATGTGTGCGTAGGGAAAGTTCTAGAACTCACCTGACGTGCCTTCACTAGGATCGTCTGAGGCCTGGGAGACATTCTGGTTAGGGTGACTGGCTCCAGAGTGAGTAGCAGCTCCTGGCTTGTGGGCATGATTGCCTGGCTGGCCTCCTTCTCTTCTTCCTTTTTCTCTTCCTGTGCAACCCCGCCCTCATGGAGGCTCACACCAGGCGTGTCCTGGCTGGACTCGACGATGACAGGGAGAGGGGGAGGAGATGAACAGCCCCCCTTCCAGAATGGTATCCAGCTGCTCAAAGTAGTGGTACGTGTGAGGAGCTGCCCCAGGGCATCCACTCTTGTTGCTGTATGAAAATAAAAGAGCTCTGGCAGGCCTACAACAACCTGGTCAAGGGTTTGCATGTGTCCGTTTTCAGCCAGGCTGGTGGCCATCCGGCCATAGACGTCAGCATTCCCCCTCCTGGTGCGGCGGTCTTGAAAGTTAGTCTCCTCACCCCAGACATAGATGTGGTCCAGGATCTCTGCACCAGTCCAAGCCGGTGCCCTCTTTCATCCCTGGCCAGGGGTAGCCGAAGTCGCTGCAGAAGTGCTGGCAGCTGTGGGGTGCTCAGAGGGATCACTGGGATCACTGCTCAGAAGTATCACTGACATGGCTCCTGGGATGGCTGCTGCATGGCACAGGGCTGTGGAAGGTCCACACATCCCTTTTCCTTCAGCCTGCTGCTTTAAGCTCTGCAGGAGAAGGGGAGCAGTGGAGATGTCAGGTGTGGCCAGAGCAGCCACAAGTGCAGCTACGAGAGGCCTCTGGAGGCCGATTATTTTGAAATAGCAGCAGATGAGCATCCACACTTCTGCTATTTCGAAATAAGCGTTATTCCTCATGCAAAGCAGGAATTATTATTTTGAAATAGCAGACTTGGTAGTGTGGACCGTGTTTGTTATTTTGAAATAAGAGGAGTTATGAGACCAGGTCTCAGAGACTAACCAATATATTATATCATTAGCTCTTGTGGGTAAAACCCACTTCATCAGATGAGTTGGAGTGGAATGAAGTAGGTTTTACCCATGAAAGCTCATGATATAATATATTTGTTAGTCTCTAATGTGCCACAGGACTGCTCGTTGTTTTTAAAGTTACAGACTAACACAGCTACCCCCTGGTTAAATTTTAAGTCAGATTTAGAGCATCCTAATAGCAATGAATAGGTTTGTGTGGTTAGGAAGGATGGTTTCTCTCAGTTAAAAAATAAGAAAATAAATAATAACAATACCAGCTTCAAAAGAAACTATAGAAAAAAGTGCAAAAACATGAATACTTTGGCAAGCTGCAAAGCCAAAGGCAAAAAACTCTGAGTGCTGCAAGAAAAAAATGCTCAGCACCATAAGAAATGTTCAGCTTTCTATGGGATTGGACCCTTAGCAAACAGCATCACCACAGGTGTAATTAACACTGAGTTGGGGCTCTGCAAATAATCAATAATAATTTAATCAGATTAATCACTTAGGACTTTTGTGTTTGTTTTGATACCAATAGAAGATTTTTACACATGGAAATATGACAGCATTGTCAAAACCTTCATTCCACTAAATATATATATATATATATATATATATATATATATATATATATATTAGTGGAGGTCCCAGACGCTTAGCCCATCTTTAAAAAAAGGGAAGAAGGACAATCTAGGGAATTACAGACTGGTCAGCCTCACCTCATTGCCTTCTATGACAAGGTAACTGGCTCTGAGGATATGTGGACATGATATGTCTTGACTTTAGCAAAGCTTTAGATACAGTCTCCCGTGGTATTCTTGCCAACAAGTTAAGGAAGTATGGATTGGCTAGTTTGTCAGGCTCAACAGAAAGCCGGCTCAACAGAAAGTCAGGCTCAAAAGAAAGCTGACTAGATTGTCAGGCTCAATGGGACAGAAGAATCCCAAGCAGTGTTACAGGCTGGGGACTAACCGTGTAGGCAGCTGTTTGTCAGAAAAAGACCTCTAGATTACAGTGGGTGAGAAGCTGGATATGAGTCAACAGTGTGCCCTTCTAGCCACGAAAGCTAACAGCATATTAGGGTGCATAAGGAGGGGCATGGACAGCAGATCTAAGGAAGTGATTATTCTCCTTTATTTGGCACTGGTGGGGCCACATCTGGAGTACTGCATCCAATTCTGAGGCCCCCATTTCAGAAAGGATGTGGATGCATTGGAGAAAATCCAGAAAAGGGCAACAAAAATGATTAGTGGGCTGGAGCACATGACTTATGAGGAGAGGTTGAGGGAATTGGGCTTATTTAGTCTACAGAAGAAAAGATTGGGAGTGGGGATTTAATAGTAGCCTTTAACTATCTGAAGGGGGCTTCCAAAGAGGATGAAGAGAGGCTGTTCTCAGTAGTGAGCAACAACAAAATGAGGAGCAATGGTTTCAAATTGCAGTGGAGGAAGTCTAGGTTGGATATTAGGAAAAGCTATTTCACTACGAAGGTGGTGAAGCACTGGAATGGGTTATCTAGGGAGGTGGTAGAATCATCATCCCAAGAGGTTTTTAAGTCCCGGCTTGACAAAGCCCTGGCTGGAATGATTTAGTTGGGGTTGGTCCTGCTTTGGGCAGGCGGTTGGACTCCTGAGTCTCTTCCAACCATGTGATTCTACTATATACCCTTTGCAACTTCCCAAAGCCAGAATTAAATTCCTCTAATGTCCTAGCTCTCTAGCAGGGTGACCTACTAAAGTGAAATTGTCACAACTGCAGATAGAAGAGCTCATTTTGCTGTCTTTTCAGCTCTTCCTACCTGCTCTATTTTTAGGCATGATCCTTCAGCATGCTTAACATCTTTAGCTCATACTAAATTCAAAGAAAATAGAGGGAACTTATCACCTGGAGGATCAAGCATTTTGTCAGGTGATATTCTGAAATTAGCAAGAATCCTGAACCTTCTGGCCTCAGGGAAATAGGTTATCTGCCAGTTATAGTATCCTTTGCCTTCATACTGGAATGGAACAGACCAGGGAAGATGTGCCAAGACCGCATAATGTTCAGACATGCACTCTCATAGCTGACACACAAAACAAGTCCAGTTGCTTCCATTAATAGGGGAGCATGTAATGATGACATACCAACCACCTGGGAATTCAACCCCCCTCTGTGGGGGGTGTTTTTATTTATTGAGTCATTTGATGAACTTTTTAAACACCAATGCAATTCACCAACCTAGAAAAAGTCTCTTAACATTGAAAATAATAAGTGCCTAAATAGCAGATGTCCTGCTTTGTGTAGATGCTGCAGTCACCACAAAAGATTAAATATGCATGAGTTGGTGACAGATACCTGCTCTACGAAATACAACAGGCTTGTAATTACCAATTTAAGTGGAGCAAAGCTGGTGTGAGTTTTTATTGATTCTGTCTCTTATGGGAACAGTTTCTAACAGAGGATACTTCTGTTAAGAAATAGGCAAGTATTGCATTACATAACTCCCAAACCCCCTTCTGACATTAAACAAGAGGACTGACTCATCTGCTTAGGGGACATACCCACTTTATCTATACAGGAGGCCCCCAAGATGCGACCGCCCGAATTCTGGCCCCCCACACTTACAACCAGTTTTGTAAGTGCAGAAGGGGATGGAACCCCCCGACTTACGTCCTCGGCCCGCATTTACAATGGCGCACGGCACCTACCGTAAATGCAGGTTTGAGTTACGATGCCCCCGACTTGCAGCGCTTCCTCCAGAACCAATCGCGTCACAAGTCTGGGGCTTCCTTTATATTTTAGAGATTTGTCTGTCTGTCTGCGAATCTGTTTGTTCAAGAACTCCTCCTAAACAATAAGAGCAAGGATCACCAAATTTGGGATGCAGCTTCCTCTTATCCTAACTTAAAGCAAGATCAGGGTTTAGTTGTTCCAGGAAAATGGTAAGTGCAGGGAATGGGACTCTTTTCCATAACATGGAAAGGGAGGGACACAGAGAGGAGAGATGCAATACTGAGAGTGGCCACTGGGGGCAGTGAGTGCAGGGAAGAGGTATATGCAGAGAGATTACTGGGGGCAGCTGCACCACCAAGAGAGTGGCCAGCAGGGCTGGGGCTCTGCCATGTTGCCTGCCACCAGACTGGGTAAGTAGCTCCCTTGCCCCTAACTCCTTCCCCCATACCAGCCCTTGGCCACAGCACCAGAAGGAGAGGGGAGAGAAAAGACCCTTGGCAGCCAGGGGGCTGAGAGGACACAGTCAGCCTTGGTAACTGGGGTGGAGGGACTGGGGGCAGACACTAGTGGCCATGGGAGCTGGGAGGACACAGAAGGCTCCTGGAGGCTGGGGAGATGTGGGGGCAGACAGAAGGGCCCTGGAAGCTGGAAGGCTGGGGGAGACAGAAGGCTTCTGGTAGCTTGAGGGGCTTGGAAGAGAGAAGTCCCCTGGTGGCTGGGGTGGGGGCTGAGGGAGAGAAAAGTCCCCTGGTGGCCAAGGGAGAGGCTCCGGGAGGGGGGGGGAAGAGAGGGGTGAGAAGGCCCCTAGCAGCTGAGGGGGAGCTGGGGGAAGACAGAAGGCTCCTGGTGACTTGGAGAGGGGCACAGGGAAAGGGGAGCCCTATTCATATAGGAACATTGCTGGCTGTTCTCCTTTGTCATGGAGCAAGGGGAACATGCACAGTTTGCTGCATTCCTCACTGTGGATGAGAAGCAGGGAGGCAGACAAACCTGGACCTGCCCCAGCCGGGGTTAGGGCGGGAAGCGGGGGGGCTAAAGCTCTTCCTCCACATTTTGCTGGCTGTTCCCCTTTGTGAGAGAGCAAGGAGAAAATGCACAATTTTCTGTATTCCTCACTCTGGCTGGGGGCTGCAGGGGGCAGGCCACCCTGCACCTGCCCCAGATGCAGTCATACACCCCTCCCCAGGCTGTGTCTGCTAAAGCTTCAGGGGCCATGGAGAGGCCTTTCTCACCTGGCCCGAAGCTGCTTCGGTGAGAGGCGGCTGGGGTAGTCCGCTCTCCCCAGGGCAGCCTGAATACCGAACCCGTCATCCCCAGCCCCACCCCAGAGGAATGATTTAAATGAAGAAGAAAAAAACCCATAACTGAGTTAAGGACCAGAGGAATTCCAAGAAAATCTTTTAGTTCTAAATATTGAAAGAGAATGTTACAGTAATTTCACATGATTTCCTTCATCCTCATCAACGTTGTTCTTCCAGAACTTGAATATGTGCCCCTTCCTCCCGTCTTTTTTTTTTTTTTTTTTTTGAGAGAGAGAGAGGCAGGGTGGAATGAGGTGCTATTTGCTTCTATATGGTTGAGATCCTTATAGGTGAGTTCTGTTTATTTTTCTTTTCTATCTTTGTTCCAACAATTAACCTTTTTGACTGTTGTTAAAGAATTACTTTGTATTAGGGAAGGACTGGATATAGCTCTGTAAGATAAAACCTTATGATAGGAGTTTACTGTGTTATATAGCTTTTTCTTGCCCTCAGGAGGCTATAAAGTCTTGTGAGGCTGAAGCTAAAATATCTGAGATCCCTTGAAAGACATGTAGGGTCTGTTAAGAATTATTGCCGCTAAAGTGAAGGTGACACGCGACATCAAGCCAGCTTGCGTGCATGGAGGGGGACTGTTTGGATAGGAACTTGCCAGTGTCAATAATGTGCTTCATTTTGTTTACATGAAACAAATTTGGAATTTACAGGGGAAACTAATGAAGCCTCTGGTGTCTTGCAGACTTCCTTGGCTTTATCTCGTATGTATAATTAATGTAAGCAAGTGAGTGAGTGAACACTTTTCTGCAGGAGTCAATAGGCAACCATGTTTGGAAAATGAATGAACCTTCTAAGATTAATTGCAAGGCTGCCCTCCCGTATGGTATTACGAGTATCCTGTTGAGGGACACAGAAGGAAATACCATCCTTTTTACTTCGAAAGGATTTATTTATTAAGACTTGTTCATAATTAAAAAGTTCATAACTGAATAACATTATATATCAGCTTGGACTAAAAATAATGCTTTATTATCACTGTACTAGTTTTAACAATTGAAGGCTATTAATCACCGGAACAGCATGATTCATATGAATATTGATCTTAATCTACTCAGCCAGACTGTTAGCATTCTGCTTAATGATGACCAATTTCAATATTAATTAGAAAAATGCATTTGTTAACATCTACAGTAGTTGATTAGTGAGTGGAACAGTTTGAATATAAGTTTTGTGTTTGAACTACTTCATGCGAAAGAGTTTGTTAATAGAGGAAATGCAGCAAACAGATTTTTGGTTTGGTTTGCTTTGTGGGGTTTTATCATTTTCGAAATTGTAATGCAACTAATCCTGTCTAGGCTACTGTTTATGTTAATGAACTGCCACTTACCAGCAGTCTTGTGATGTTTTAAAATTTATTCAAAGGAAGAAATAAGATGTACATGGTGGTGTTGTTATCTGTGTAAATTTTAGGAATAATTTGAATCTATTGTATAATGCAGTCTGCAGTACATGCATGGCTCTATTGTTGGCACATTTTGACTACCCGTAGTAGAATAACATCTGACAGTATTGATCTAAAATGTGAAACAACTCTTTATGAATGGTTGAAAAGGAAAAGGGAAATATGTTAAAGAAAATCCTGAGTACTCCAAAGAATAAATAAAACACTTGTCAGCATATTATATGTTCAAGTTCAGACAGAGGCTAACAGTTTTTCCTTTACCATTTTAGCATGAAGTCAGTGGGGAATGCATAATTTTTTAGATGTTTCTAAGATTGCACAGCAAATGGTCGCCAATAGGATTCTCAGCTGCCGCACAATCTGGCATAGTTCCTTTCTGCTCCACAGCACCCAGATGCATTCAGCCCATTGTCTGTATGATGCCACTTTTTGGCTCCCTGCCCATCTGTTTTCATAATTACTGTCATGTAAACTGATTTTTTTCAGACTGAAAACCACAATGTTGTGAGATCGCCAGTCGGAGTTCCGTTTTGCGATGTTTTAAAAATATTTTTTTATTGACTGGATACTGACATAAAAGTGTCGGATGGGCTTTTCACAGAACACCCATCATTGGTATCTTTTTGAATCCCACAAGAGTAATTAGTAATTACCACAGGAGTGAAAGAGTGACATTGCTGGCCATCACTGTCAGGCTTATACAAATGCATCCGTTCTAAATGCATTCTCAAAGTTATGTTTTCAATTACAAAAAGACGCCAGGAAAAGAAGAAAGGGGATATGGTCTCTGAACAAATTATTTTCATTAGGATTGTGGAGATTACCTCCTCCTTAAGTGCAATGTACATAAAGAAATGGCCCGCCCCGCTATATTGCATATTGTCATGAGAATTCTACACTAAATTATTACATTAAGCCTGTGAGAATGCAATGCAGAGATTCCATGAAAGAATGGGAAAGGATTTCAGTCAAAGCACCATCACAGGTGAGTGGAAAGAAATGTGGCATACAGAACAGGCAGCTTAACCTATTGACAAACCCAGAGGCAACTGCAAAGAAGCCAACACAAATGTCAGTGGAGTGTGCCAAAGAGCCAGATGCCATCACTGGAAAATTACTTTCACAGTTAGGCATTTGGGTCCTGTGCTTGTCATCCAAAAAGGGGGTGAAACCTGGAGTCATGGCAGCATTTTTGGGAGTCCACAGAACACTTCTTCCTTTCTCCCACTTCAGAGTGTACTCCTGAGTGTGAGTGCACTACATGATTGGAACAGGCCCAAGCATTTTCGTGTGAGAAATGGTTGGGAATATGTCTGCACAATTTATGAGTTCTGTGTGTGATTAGGAACCCTGTCTATGGTTGCAAACAATTCTGAGTGTGAAGTCTTGTGCTGCCTTCTCTGGGTTCTGGTCACCTCCATGTTTGGTTGAGATTCCAAAGGCTGGTGATAAAGGAACAGCAATATAGACTGTAAGTATGCCAGTTGTTGGAATCTAGGCACTCTGGACAAAAGGCTGATCCCTGCCAAGTACTGGTTTAGCAGGGGGGAGTCATGTTGGCAACAAAGTTACCTGGCAGAGGGTTGTTGGGAAGCTGGCACGGGGTGCCATCTGACATAGGACTGAAGGTTTTTAAAGGGTAAAAAACTATTCTTTTGCAGCTATTCCTCCAGGCCATGAGGGGAATGAGCACTCACTGTGCCTTCCTCGACTGACGGTTTCTCAAGGACTTTCAAGAGCAGCATGAAACAGAAAGTAGTGTACACGTAGCATTCGTTGTTTTCGATGATTTGGGCTCCATGGTGCTTTTCATGATTAAGGAAACAGTGCTGCAGCCTGCTGAGAACCAGGGAAACTTGAAACACCCCAGAAATCCCGAGCAGAAAAGATTTGGATCCCCCCGAGAGCAATCTAATGGGTGGCTGGCAGGGTGTGCTTGCTGGGATCTGGGATCCTGTGTTTGTGTAAACTATCGAGAGCAGGGAGAAGGAATATAAAGTCAAGTAAAACCAGAGGAGCATCTACTGAAGGGATCTTTTTAATTACCTTCTTATATTTAGCTCTTAGCCACATATAAACTATTAACAGGACTTAGTCCAGATAAAATCATATATTTAAAAGTAATTTTCTTTACCTCTGTTGTTAATAATGTCTTTAATAATTAAATTGAAAGAATTATCAAAAATTAATTTACTTTTCATTTCTTGGCATGTTCGTTTATTTTGTTCTATATTCCACTCTGCTTTGTTAATGAAACTAGAAATGGTCTCTTTTCACTGTCTAGTTTCCTATGTGTAAGAACTCTCTCTCAAACACACATCATCAGTCATACTCTGTCAGTTTCCAGTGGGATTCTTCAGAGCAGGGGAGAAAAAGTAAGACTGGTCACACTTAATTTTGTAAAGTTGAAACTGATTTTTTCACTGCGATCGTGAGATCAGTGATGTTGTTTGGGGGTGTCCATTATGCTAAGTTTGTATAGGCGCACATTGTGTTTTCACTAAATTTCTTAATTATAAAAATCCTTTCTATCCATGTTAATATTAGTCAGACTTTTCCTACTAGACTTAACTAATAGAAAAAGTGCCTGAAAGTAAATAGCATGCATAATCAGTGTTCCCTGCTATGCTTGCAAAGGGGTAAGCGCACACTTTAAAATGCTTTATGCTGTAAGTATAGCTGGTATTGTTACATTTCTGGTGTTGGGTGGATGTGCATATGAAGTATGTTTTCAATTCAAGTGGATATATGTGAGAGAGATTTTTTTTTAAAACAATCTTTTTTCTGATGTATACTTTTACAGGTAAAAGGATTGTGGGAAATATTGAGAATTTGGGTGTAAACACAATATCGTCATTCTACTAATTTCCAGAGATTAAATAAAGCTCAGAAAAGATTTCTCGTGATTCAGATGTCAAACATGGTTGCATATGGCCTATTTAAGACAGGCAGTAAAGATTTTTGATAAAGACTGGGGCAATATGGTGCCCCACTGACAGAGCGAATATTCTTATGTATGACAGTGCTGGGCTCTGAAATGAAGCACAGTAGGTAGGAGATTTTGAATAAACTTCAAAAGCAGTTACCCAACTGGGAGCTGAAGTATTTTTTTCCACTTTTAGTTACAGTACCATACATCTTTCTTGCATTCTGGACAAAATTAAGACATTAAAAAGCTGTCAGCATTATAGCATGGAGAGTGATTGGAGAGAACAAAGTTAAACTGGACATTGTGAGGTTACTGCTTTCTGAAGTGTTATTTAAAGGGTTAATAACTTTTCAGGCTCAGCCATTTCTACTGAAAACAAGAAATAAAAAGATTTAATAATCCTTTATATTTTCACAGTGGTCAGTTATCTGTGGTTTTATGTTTTTAATAAATTATGGATATGTAAATGAGTTGTTATAGCGTGGAGTGGGCTGATCAGAACCGTTTAAGGTCCCTATCCTGTGCATAGTCTGCAAGGACAAGTCTTACAATCTCTTGTTTGCAGAGTCATGGGTGAACTGCTTGAGCCTTGAAATCATTTCTTGTCATTTTTGAATTTGAAACTGTAAGCATGTTCACTCAGAAATATTTGATGTTGATGTTATAATAAATATACAGTCCCTCAGATTTAGTTATCTCATTAACGTTTATTTGTTTGTTCCTCATTCCTATTCTTATTACAGACCATCTAATTTCTTCTCATTTGATCTATCTAGCTCTAAATGCCTGAGAGGTTTCACAGCTATGAAAGACACAGAGTTTGCTAGAAATGGTCTGATTCTCAATATTACTGGTCTGTATTGGCCCTAGTGAGTATTGGTTCTCATTATAAAACAACCATGCATTTTGACATAATTCTTTACAACTTGCAGTCTTTTCTCCAGAGAGGTCCAAAAGTGGAAGTTCAGGGTGCTGAAGGTCATGACTGAGGGTGCATTGGCAGAGCTGTATGAGGAATCTTGCACAATATGTGCTTATATTTTGTGCAGGTTTAGCCAGTGCTTTCAGCTGCTTGCTCTCAAGGGCCGTGTCTAGACTACATCCCTCTTTTGACAGAGGGTGTAAATTAGACACTTCAAAATTGCAAATGAAGCAGGGATTTAAATATCACACACTTAATTTGCATAATCGCGTCATGGCGCTCTTTCGAAAAAGCGCCATTTTGAAAGTAAAACTGCAGTCTAGACGTGGTTCTTTTGAAAACGGCAGGCTTTTTTGAAAGATCCTGTAAACCTCATTTTTTTAGGAGTACAGGATCTTTCGAAAAAGCTTGCCGTTTTCAAAAAAAACGCATCTAGACCGCGGTTTTACTTTTGAAATGGCGCTTTTTTGAAAGAGCGCCATGACGCGATTATGCAAATGAAGCACAGGATATTTAAATCCCCGCTTCATTTGCAATTTCAAAGTGTCTAATTTACATCCCTCTGTCGAAAGAGGGATGTAGTCTAGACACAGCCAAGAAGATTACGCTTTAAATATACATACACTGTAATATCAATAATAGGAATTTTTTACACTTTTGAAGGCAATTCTCTTTTGTGACCTCAGATTTCTAGATTAGACTTTTATGCCTACAGAAAAAGCTTTGGGAGTAGTAGGGACCTAGAATGTTAACTTTCAGCAGGTGAGCATATTTCATAATTAACCTGTCAAAGGACAGACCAGTCATGCTTTCCTACATTGCAGGTAACTTGAAGAAGGCAGATTTCCATTAGGATGAACCACTGGTATGAAAACATGTATGGTTGGGCAGTAGAAGAAAACCATTAATTGCAACTACCGTATATACTCGTTCGTTAACTCGTTTGTTTATAAGACAACCCCCCAACTGGCTAAGAGAAAATGGCAAAACTCTATGACCCTTTCATATGACCTTATATTTCAGCAGTGGGCCAATTTCAGTTCCCAGCTCATCAGGGTAAGCTGCTGGTGCATCAGGACGTTTTATTTACCTGGAGTGTCTGCAGCAATGAAGCCCTGCTGCTCCCAATGTCTCTGAGTCTCTGTTCCTAGCCAACAAGAGTGGCAGAAAGTGACTGCCAGCATGTCCCTTCGCCTGTGCCGCTTCCCGCAGCTCCTATTGGCTAGGAATGGTGAATTGCAGCCACTGGGAGCTCCAGGACTCCGTGCCTGCAAAAACTGCAGGTAAACAAAATGTCCTGGCATGCCAGTGTAATCCACGCACCCATGGGGTGGCACTTAGCCCACTTACAGAGAGGGATAAGAATGAGTGAGCTCTCCAGTGTAAGCTTTGAGCCAGCTGATTTTATAGCTCAAGCTGTAGAGGCTCTTCCAGTATGTTTCAGAGGTCCTAGGTTTGAATCTGCTTGCAGATGGTTACACCAGCAACTTATCCTGACAAGTTGGGAGCCACAGTTTGCTGATGATGGAATGTCAGTATTGGATTCACTTATTTATAAAAATTGTGCTAACATTTTATTTTTACATAAATTGTATCTGCATGAAAATTGACACAACTATTTCACAAAATGCTACACTTTACAAGTCAATCAGAAAAACACAATAAACGATAAACAGTCTGCCACTGTGTAATTTGATCTCTTCTTGCATGTTGGCCACTTGTAAGACTCTAGCCAATCTGAAAATATAATGTTGAGAATTGATGAAATCTGAGATAAAATGTAAATAGCCTGTTATCACTATAGATGTGCCAATCTACAGCGCCACTTTGAAATAAACGATTATAATTAGATAGTGATAAAGCAAATGCCATTCCTCTATAAAGTCCTACAAAATCTATAAGTAAATGATTTTACTGAGAGATGGGGGAAAGCCGATTGGTGTGGAGATGCACGTAAATCGGAGGGAGACTTCTCTTAGAGGAGAATCCATTGATAGAGATTCTCTAAGCTGTAGTCAGAAAGAGAGGAGGGGAGAGGGCAAACCATGGGCCAGAGCAGACAAACAACCACGTACAAAGGAATCCAATGCATCAGGGAAGGGCAGACAAATAAGCAGTGGCAAATTTTTGAAGTGCTTCTACACAAATGCTAGGAGTGTGACTAATAAGATGGGTGAACTAGAGTACCTAGTATTAAATGAGGAGATTGACATAATAGGCATCACTGAAACCTGGTGGAATGAGGAAAATCTGTGGACACAATCATACCGGGATATAAAATATATCGAAAGGATAGAGCAGGCCGGGTGGGTGGCGGAGTGGCACTGTATGTGAAAGATAATATAGAATCAAATGAAATAAAAATATTAAATGAATCAACATGTTCAATAGAATCGCTATGGATAGTAATTCCATGCTCCAAAAATAAGAAATTAGCAGTAGGGATATATTAACCACCTGACCAGGACAGGGATACTGACATTGAAATGCTGAGGAGATTAGAGAGGCTACCAAAACAAAGAACTCTATAATAATGGGGGATTTTAATTACCCCCATATTGACTGGATACATGTCACCTCAGGAAGAGAAGCGGAGATAAAATTTCTCAATGGCTTAAATGACTGCTTCTTGGAGCAGCTGGTGCAGGAACCCACAAGGGAGAGGCAATTCTCGATTTAGTCCTGAGTGGAGCGCAGGATCAGGTCCAGGAAATAACCGTTACAGGACCGCTTGGGAATAGTGACCATAATATAATAACATTCAACATTCCTGTGGTGGGAAGAACACCTCAGCAGACCAGCACCCTGGCATTTAATTTCAAAAAGGGAATTACACAAAAATGAGGAGGTTAGTTAAACAGAAATTAAAAGGCACAGTGACTAGAGCCAAATCCTGCAAGCTGCATGGAAACTTTTAAAGACACCATAATAGAGGCCCAACTTAAATGTATACCCCAAATTAAAAAACATAGCAAGAGACCTAAAAAAGAGTCACCGTGGCTTAACCACCATGTAAAAGAAGCTGTGAGGGACAAAAAGGCATCTTTTAAGAAGTGGAAGTCCAATCCTAGTGAGATAAATAGAAAGGAACATAAACACTGTCAAATCAAGTGTAAAAATGTAATAAGAAAAGCAAAAAAAGATTTTGAGGAACAGCTAGCCAAAAACTCAAAAGAAATAACAAAATGTTTTTAAGTACATTAGAAGCAGGAAGCCTGCTAAAAACCTGTGGGTCCCCTAGACGATCGAACTATAAAAGGCGCAATCAAGGACGATAAAGCCATTGCGGAGAAACTAAATGATTTCTTTGCTTCAGTCTTCACGGCTGAGGACGTTGGGGAGATTCCCAAATCTGCACCGCCCTTTGTGGGTAATGAATCTGAGGAACTGTCCCAGATTGAAGTGTCATTAGAGGAGGTTTTGGAACAAATAGAAAAACTTAATGTTAACAAATCTCCGGACCGGATGGCATTCATCCAAGGGTTCTAAAAGAACTCAAATGGGAAATTGCTGAACTATTATCTGTGGTTTGTAACCTATCCCTTAAATCGGCTTCCGTACCTAATGACTGGAAGGTAGCCAACGTGACACCAATATTTAAAAAGGGCTCTAGAGGCGATCCGGGCAATTACGGACCAGTAAGTCTAACTTCGGTACCTGGCAAATTAGTCGAAACAATAGTAAAGAATAAAATCGTGAAGCATGTAGAAGAACATAATTTGTTGGACAAAAGTCAACACGGTTTCTGTAAAGGGAAATCCTGTCTTACTAATCTATTAGAGTTCTTTGAAGGGGTTAACAAACATGCGGACAAGGGGGATCCAGTAGATAAAGTATACTTAGATTTCCAGAAAGCCTTTGACAAGGTCCCTCACCAAAGGCTCTTGTGAGAATTACATGGCCATGGGATAAGAGGGAAGGTCCTTTCTTGGACTGAGAACTGGTTAAAAGACAGGAAACAAAGGGTAGGAATAAATGGTAAATTTTCAGAATGGAGAGGGGTAACTAGTGGTGTCCCCAAGGGTCAGTCCTAGGACCAATCCTGTTCAACTTATTCATAAATGATCTGGAGAAAGGGGTAAGCAGTGAGGTGGTAAAGTTTATGGATGATACCAAACTGTTTAGGATAGTCAAGACAGAAGCAGACTGTAAGGGACTCCAAGAAGATCTCACCAAACTGAGTGATTGGGCAACAAAATGGCAAATGAAATTTAATGTGGATAAGTGTAAAGTAATGCACATCGGGAAAAATAACCCCAACTATACACAGTATGATGGGGCTAATTTGGCTACGACAAATCAGGAAAGAGATTTGGAGTTATCGTGACAGTTCTCTGAAAACTTCCACACAGTGCAGCGGTCAAAAAGGCAAATAGGATGCTAGGTATTATTAAGAAAGGGATAGAAAATAAGACCCAGAATATCTTACTGCCCCTGTATAAAACTATGGTACGCCCACATCTTGAATACTGTGTACAGATGTGGTCTCCTCACCTCAAAAAGATATTTTGGCCTTGGAAAGGGTTCAGAAAAGGGCAACTAAAATGATTAGGGGTTTGGAACGGGTCCCATATGAGGAGAGGTTAAAGCGACTGGGACTTTTCAGTTTAGAAAAGAGGAGACTGAGGGGATATGATAGAGGTGTATAAAATCATGAGTGGTGTGGAGAGGGCCGATAAAGAAAAGTTATTTATTAGTTCCTAAATAGAAGAACTAGAGGACACCAAATGAAATTAATGGGTAGCAGGTTTAAAACTAATAAAAGAAAGTTCTTCTTCACACAGCGTGTAGTCAGCATGTGGAACTCCTTGCCAGAGGAGGCTGTGAAGGCTAGGAATATAACAGAGTTTAAAGAGAAGCTAGATAATTTCATGGAGGTTAGGTCCATAAAAGGCTATTAGCCAGGGGATAAAATGGTGTCCTTGGCCTCTGTTTGACAGAGGCTGGAGAGGGATGGCAGGAGACAAATCGCTTGATCATTGTCTTCGGTCCACCCCCCCTCTGGGGCACCTGGTGCTGGCCACTGTCGGCAGACAGGATACTGGGCTAGATGGACCTTTGGTCTGACCCGGTACGGCCGTTCTTATGTTCTTATGTTATGTTCTTATGTTAAATTATTTCCTAAGGTTTTCATACTAGTATTTAAAATGAACAACAGTGAAATCAAAAGAACACAGTCTGCTTACAATGCAGTGTTCGAACAAACTTCAAGTTGTTGAATATGCAACAGCAAAGAATAATTGTGTTGTTGCTTGTGAATTCTGTATCAGTGAGAAGCAGGTAAGAGAACAGCAAAAAAACAAAAACAAAACAAAAACAAAAACAAAAAATTCCCTAAAACAACACTAAAAGACATGCCAAGAAGCAGGCAAATGTCCACCAACATTTGCTTCATTTCTTGGGCTGGAGAAAGATCTCAGTGACTGGTTTGTTGAATGTCAACTAAATGGGAGCTGTGTAGTGCAGGCCAAGGGATGTACTGGCCACTACTTCCCACCACTCCTGTTGGCCAGAAATGATCTGCAGCCAGTGGCACTCCAGGTACACAAAATGTCCCAGAATGCCAGCGGCTCACCTTGAAGGACTGTAGACCCGTTGATAAACTGACCCTGCTCTTGGATGCTTCACTTTAAAAAATGCAGCATATGCATGAGTATATATGGTAGTTTACTTTTTTTCAAGACATAAAATGGCCCGTTGATTAAATACACATACAAACAATCCATTAATTTATACAGAAGAAGGTCTGGCAGTTTTCATATCATTTCCCTGAGAGCTGTTGCTTTCAGATAGACCCACTGGAAATATTGAATCCTCTTCTATTCAGTTTTTAAAATTCTTTGTACTTTTCCCATCTGTGTGGCAGTCCCTTCACCATGCCTTTTTGTTAACTGTGTAATAGACAGATGGCTGATGTAGAACACCCCTGTTTCACATCTATAGCATGGTTTTGGGTGTTGAACATGATGGCAGCTTTTCCTTCACCTTTCCATGAAACTTATGGCCCCATACTGCTATTGTTAGGTTTGTTTACAGCAGGAAACTCTGTATCTTGGTTCATTTCCCCTTGCCTTTAAAAAAAAATAATTTTCCCAGTAAGATTTTTTGTGAAGGCTTTTTTTTTTAGTGATTCCATATCAGATAAACATGCATTAACGAGGTGAGTCCAGTTTTAGGAAGTTACATGGAAGCTTGTTCTAGTTAACTAATGAAGGTAGTTCTATCTGAATTTATAGTGATTAAGTAGCAATAACAAAGAGCTCTTTAATTATCCTCTGTGTTTTGGAAACTGAGAAAAACACTAGTTGGCTGATTATTCAAAACACTTAGAAATAGATTCACACGTCTAATATAAGTCATAATACTGTTTTCATCACACTCATTAGCAGAAACCTGGCACCTCTGTTGGAATTGTAATATTTCTGGTGATACTTAGTTTGAATAATGGACTAGGCCTAATTTAGAGGTTTTCTTCTTTCAACCTCTTGAACTGTGCATTGAGCATGAGAATTCTCTCTGGTATTTCGGTATTTGCACTTCACTGAGCAAATTATGTATTTAAACATCTAATTACTGTTGTTTAATTAAAACATTTGCTTCATATCAGATCACTGTTTTAATATCAGATATTTTTCAAAAGGTATTAAACTTTTGTTTAAAACTAGTTAATACATTTTTGTGCATGCTATTTTTATGATTAAAGTATTTCAAGTTGATTTGGAAACCGTGATTTAGTGGCATAATGTATAAATTCTCTGTTGTACAGTGTTGCCTATGATTGCCTATAATCATATTGCCTATGATTCCTGTTAGAGTTTAAAAAATGAATTTGGATTACATCTCTATCTTTTGAGATGTTCATATATTCCTAATTTTTACTTGCCAGGATCTCAGCTGATACCAGTTGAGGTAGTTTAGCAACCCAATGAGATTGCCTCACTAAGTGATTGTGCTCCTTGATGGGCTAAAGGACCAACCAATCACCATTTTAGCCTTTTTGCAACAGTGGCACCATAGTTGCTCAGTGCTCCCCAGGTCTGCTTCCTGCATGGAACCTTGGTCCAGTCCTGCTCCAGCCTTAGTCTATGCCTCTTCTGAGCTTCTGAATATTGACTTGCCTCCTGACCTTTCCTCTGGGATAGTCCTCTTATTCTGGTCCAACCGCTCGTGTTCTGATCACTCGGATGCATTGTTTACACCCTGCTGTGTGATATGTTTGGAATATGGGAATGTGGTTTTAGCTGAGCTTTTGTCCTGTGTATATTACAAGGTTCTGTATATGGGTTGAACCTCTCTAGTTCAGAACTCTCTGGTACAGGAACATCCGTCATCTGGAATGATTTTAGGCAGGCAGATATCCAATTTTCATGTGTGTGGTCAAGTTTCCCGTGGTCCCATAAAGTTTGTTTACAAGCACCAGTCCTAGCTCTCGGTGTTCTGTGTTGTTATTTAGCTCTAATTTACCCTTAAATGTCCTCTAACAGCCCAGTAAGTAGTAATGCTGCTAGACAATATTAACCTCCTATGGTCTAGAAAATTCTCTAGTTCAGAAACAGTCAGGTCTCCACAGTCCTGGACTAGAGAGGTTGAACCTGTACTGCATTTTCCAAGGGTTCCTAGTAATGTTATCACACATCTCTATGTACCAGTAGCCCCTAGAAAAAGAAAATAGCATTCTTACAAATGTGGCACTGCATATGTTCACACTCTGGATGGTTGGGGAGGGAGTTTACATAAAATGGTTTGTGCTGTCAAGCAAGAGACTGGAAATCAGTCAGATCTCCCCACAAAGGAATGGGGCAAGAGTATTTCCCAAAAGCTTAGGCCCAGCAGATGAACTCTATACCATCCCCATTCCTGCAGCATTGGGTGAGGATAGCATGCCTGGAAGATAGATGGTATTGCTTAAGGGAGGATACAAGTGTGGCCAGAGTCACTATGCGCTATAGATATTCTGAGCTGTCAATCTCTTGGGGACTGTTGCTGTCAAGTGTAAAGTTAAAGCAGCCCCTGAAGCTGTACTGCCTTACGCTGGAGACTGAAGTGGCCTCCAGCAGCCCTAGAATCTGAAATGTGTAAGATGACATAAATCCATTCATCTGATCTCTTTTCCCCTCCCAGCCTGCCTCACCCTGGTCTCCTGTCCCACTTGGGCTGCGTCAAGTGCAGCTTGTCCATTGCCTAAAATCAGACATGAGTCCCTGAAAGTATTTCATATTATGAGATAAAACTTTTGAACCATTATATACATTGATAGGTTTGATCAGTTATATCTAAACTCAGGCATACTGATTGCATTGTTCCTAATGTATTTATATGAGAAAATGAGATTTGCCATGAAAAAAAAAAGAGATATAGAGTCTGTAGCATTAAAAAAATGTGACCATTAGGGAGCTATACTGTTTTTATTGATGGGCAGCCTACCTCACTTAGCTTGTGGAGAAAGTAGTCTCCCTAAACGTGTGGAAAAGTGGGATTTTCAATAAATTCCTAATGAGTTAGGTGCCTTGATTTTCAAAAAGGAGCTGAGCACCCCACTGTCCTATGTGCCTTTCAAAATCCTAGTTTAATACTTCTTACCCTCCTGTGCCGTTACATTTTAATTATACACTTTCATGCATTAGGGGATGGATATGAACTCGGCAGAAGCAAAACTTTTGCATAGTTAAACAGTTAAAAAGAATTTTAAAATGAGAGAATGTTGCAAGTTTCTTTTTTTGGAATGAAGTGTGCGGCGCTCTATTTCTGAGGCTGTAGGTTGGAAACAGATTGAATGTCAGACTGATTGTCAGTGTGTATGTAGGTGGTGTTTCAAGTAGAGGCTGTGGGCATTTTATTTTAAAAGGTAGTGCAGTAAGTGCAAGTTATACTTTTTATAGTTTGCTAGGAATTAAATTATGTACTACAGAGTTAAATTTGTACTAACGAGAATTTGAAATTCCTTCTTGTTGCTGTGAAGTGGGACTTACTAAAACATGATTCTTTGGGTGAATGTTGGTAGAATTTAAACCAGCGCTGCTGAAGATAACATTTATACTTGTGCTGAAACTATTTTATGTAACAAAGTTTTTAGTAGCAGGGACCATCTCTTACACTTTCTCTGGTGAACCTAGAATAATAAGGTCAAAACATGGACTGTTTTGAGTATGTATCTATGCTATTAATGTGTGTGTATGTTCCTATATAGTTATTTGCGCACATTTACACATATGGAACAGTGGTATTGTGTTGGAACAGTGTAGCTTTATTTTATTGACCCATGCTATTAGAACATTTTTGGAATTTTGTTTGAAGATGCTAATTGAGTCCTTAGAATAACCTGGGGCTGGGTATGAACAATCCTGCGAGAATCCTAAGACTGACCAATGGCTTTCTCTAGGGGTATGTCTAGACTGTATCCCTCTGTTGGCAGAGGGATGCAGATTAGGCAGGTCGACATTGCAAATGAGGCAGGGATTTAAATATCCCGTGCCTAATTTGCATAAAAATGGCCACCGCATTTTGCCGACTCAGCACTTTGTCGGCAAAAAGCGGCAGTCTAGAGGAGATCTGTCGAGAAAGAAACCCTTTTTCGACAGATCCTGTAAGCCTCCTTGCAGGAGGCATGGGATCTGTCGAAAAAGGCTTTCTTTCTTGACAGATCCTCTAGACTGCCACTTTTTGCTGACAAAGTTCTGAGTCGGCAAAACGCGGTGGCCATTTTTATGCAAATTAGGAGCGGGATATTTAAATCCCTGCCTCATCTGCAATGTCGACCTGCCTAATCTGCATCCCTCTGTCGACAGAGGGATGCAGTCTAGACATACCCTATATGTCTATTGGTGTATATAACAAATTATGCTGGTTTAACAAAAGCTGAGCCAGTGGAGTGGAGTGAAACCAGCACAAGTTTGTGTAGTTGCTTTCAATTCAGTTTGAATGTTTTATTTTGATGTATCTTAATCTGCTAAACCAAAATAAGAGTGTCTACACAAACGTGCTAATGTACCTAAATAAAAGAAATGATAAGACAGTAGAAATGTGTGTGTAGACCAAACTTGGACCTGGAGTAGGGGAAGCTTTGAGCTGAAGAGTATTTTTTCTGGAGGCTGACTATTCTATGATGACAGGCTTTCTCGTAGTATTTTTGCCTCTAGTTGAGTTCACAATGTTCACTCTTATTTTCACTTAACATAACATTTATACACAGTACATTCCTAAAATGACAAATGCATAGTTAAAATTAAGAGAAATACTCACTCATAAATACTCTAGAAAAGCACTCTAACGTCATTTCATTTGTATAAGGCTTCTATTTTGTTATGCACGACCTAAAAAAGATACAGCAATTGTATGTGACTAGAATATGAATAATCTAATGATGACACCCTTCTAAAGTTCATTCACATGCTTACATGATTTAATGTATTCCTATGATTTTCATATTTATATATGTGCCTCTGTTAAACCATACCAAGAACATTTTACTAGATACTTATTTATCATTATAGAAGTATTAATTTCCTTGAGTATTAAAGCTGAACTGCTTCCAAGTGAGCTTTACTGTAAAATTTATGAAGGAAGAACAGTTTTGGGATGCCCTTGCTTTGAGGATAAAACACTAAAATGTGGTACTCTTTTTAGCAATAAGCCACAATAAGATGTGCATTAATAGGGGGAGTGGGGATATTACACAGGCTTTTAGTCTTCTGCTTTCAGTCATCCTGTCCTAATTGTAGATATTGGATTATGAGGCTTCTTAACTTTACATTTCATTTTTTAAATAATTTTAAAAAATCTTGTCGTTTATAACAAATATTTGGCATGTGTGCATTTTTGTCAGTAGTTAAAACAGGAAATAACTGTGACTAACAAAATATTCGGTATTTTTAATGTTGTGAAGTCTCTCATTGCTTTAGAATTGTGCAAGTCAATTAAATATAAATTCCTTCTGGATTAACGGTTTAGAAAGAATAGTAGTTAGTAATTTAGAGTGAGGTCGATATCAGTTATAAAGCATAACTACGATAAATCCAAACACTGTGTGTTTTGACTTAGTACCTGGCTGGGAGGGAGGGAGAGTTTCCAAAAGCAGTGTTTTGGGTCATTGGAATGTTGCTGTTATTATTGGGAGTGAATGTAATGCTTTTGAAAGGGATAGACTGACAGCAATGTGAGAGGGTTTTGAACACTGGTCCATGAGGCTCTTAAGAGTTTATAAATGCTAACCTATTACCCGCTGATCTGCTGTTATTAGAATAACAGAGGACCTGGAAGCTGATTGGTGGAAGGCTGAAGTTGTATAGCTTATATAGCTTGGTTACGACCAAGCACAGGAACAGGAAGCTGTCCACACACCTGGGTTCATGCTGTTTAGGACGGTTACTCCTTCTGTCTCCTGATGATCTCTTGGGGTATGTCTAGACTGCATCTCTCTGTTGGCAGAGGGGATGCAGATTAGGCAGGTCAACATTGCAAATGAGGCAGGGATTTAAATATCCCGTGCCTAATTTGCATAAAAATGGTCACAGCGTTTTGCCGACTCAGCACTTCGTCAGCAAAAAGTGGCAGACTAGAGGGGGATCTGTCGAGAAAGAAAGCCTTTTTCAACAGATCCTGTAAACCTCCTTGCAGGAGGCATAAGGGATCTGTCGAAAAAGGCTTTCTTTCTCGACAGATCCCCCTCTAGACTGCCACTTTTTGCTGACAAAGTGCTGAGTCGGCAAAACATGGCGGCCATTTTTATGCAAATTAGGCACGGGCTATTTAAATCCCTGCCTCATTTGCAATGTCAACCTGCCTAATCTGCATCCCTCTGCCGACAGAGGGGGATGCAGTCTAGAGATACCCTTGGTGACCCCGTGTACCTCCTGGCTCTCAGTTTTCCCTCTAGCCCACCTTTGATTCTGATCTGCTGGTAACTTGACCCTGCCTACTTCCTTAATCTTGACGCCTGGTTTTGTCCTGATTCCTCACCCTGATCTGAGGTCGGACTATCCGCATTACCATTCATGAAAGGCATTGCACACTGAAGATTGGGAGGCCAAGAAGGCTGAAAGGTACTGGAAATTGTGACCCTAGAGTCTAGACTTGGCCATGAGTAAAGGCCCATAGAAACTGGAGTCATAAGTTAAACCGGAGAACAATTACAATGTAGGTCATGGCCGTGCAACATCGTCTCTCACTGCTTTGCTAGTGCACATTCATCCTTTTGTGACGGAACCACTTCTCAAGACAAGAATGGTAGTTCAGTCTTGCCCATACGCTCCTTTGCCTCTTTGCTCAGACTGGTGACATTGAATATTCAGGAATGAATGTTTTGGGTGTGGTTTTGTAATGTGGACAGCTATCATTAGGGCTGGTCCTGCTTTGGGCAGGGGGCTGGACTCGATGACCTCCTGAGGTCTCTTCCAGCCCTAGGATTTTATGATTCTATCCATGGACTGTGAGGGGATGTGCATTGTACTTAACATAGCTTTCTCACACACAAAAACATTTCAGCCTCCTAATCTTCCACAGGTAAACTCCCAGCATTTATGACTACATGCCTCAGGAGTAATGATGTGTGGAAATACAGCATATGAAGCCAGATGCCCTTAAACTATCTGTTGAGGTCTTTTTGCCAGGTCTGGATTTGAACAGATGATGTACAGGCTCTAGAATGGATATTCCAGTATCCATAGCACTGTACCTCCCGCCCTCAGCCAGCTAGCTATAAACTTAGGGACTTTACCTGCAGAAGATGAAGAAGTTGAAATATTAGATATGCTCTTGGTTGTTGTTGTTTTTCTTTTCCATTGATTAAAAGAAAAAATTGTTAATAATTTTCCTCATTTAGTCAGAGAGAGGAAGGAATATAACATCAAAGAATAATCCATTGTTGAAACCGTGTGTGTGTGTATATACACCACGCTATTTGTTTATGTGATGCCTCAAAGATGAGCCACATAATTTACTACAGTAATTTTAATGCTGAATTTGGAAATAGTTCACTCAATTATTGAGAATAAAACTTTAATATGAACAAGAAAAGAATCTCTGATTTCCGTACTGAAATTCCTTCCTAACATTGGTTTTCCATAAAATGGATGACCTTACATGTCAAGTGTGTTACAATGCTGTAAGGCATAACAGGGTGAGAATAACAAAGGTAAAGTTTTATTTCTTAATTCACATACTTCTGTGACTTTAAAGTGAGGCAGCTGATATTTTAGAGCATAATTCTTTTATGTTTTAACATGTATTAGAAAATACTTCTGATACAAAGGAGATGGGACAGGCTAATAAAGTCTGTTGGGAAGTGTAGTTTTGGGAGAGGAGAGGAGAGGAGAGGAGAGGAAGAGACATCCGTGCAGAGACAAGACATCACAGCCCGCCTCTCAAAATGTTGGACAGTTGGCAGTGGCGACTGTATTTGAAGCCCCTCTCTGGGCCTCTGGATCCAAGATCTGGAATTTCCACTACATGCATCTGATGAAGTGGGTTTTTGACCACGAAAGCTTATGCTCCAATAAATCTGTTAGTCTATAAGGTGCCACAGGACTTTTCGTCACTTTTGCAGATTCAGACTAACACGGCTACCCCTCTGATACTTAAAGATAATATGTGCTTAACTGGTTTCCTGAACTTAGTAGAATTAGTATCTTGATGAAGCAAAGGGAAGAACTTGCCATTGTTAACAGGACCTATACACACCCTAGGACCACTCATGCGCACTAGACTGATGGATGATATATGAGTCTAGGCCTCTGCTATGTGAAATTACTGCTGCCTTAACAACCTTAACAGTATTAACAACCTTAACCATAGCAGTCTTATGATTTCTTCCATGTTGTAATTTTAATCAATACTTTGGCATCTCTACTAATTTAAAAATATTAATAGAAAACTTAGGGTGGATTACCTCTGCTTCATGGTACAGCTCAATATTTCTAATAATACCCATACTTAGTTTTTCAAAATTCACCTTCATAACTTCCTTCATTCAGGAATAAGTTGGCAGCTACCATTTAGATCAGAATGTTTTGGATTCATAATATTCTGTATAACATATTTCCTTTATACAGATATTTATAGATATAGATTGATATAAAATAAATTTTAATCCTGCAAACCTGCTGCTATAGTGTTTAAACTGAATATCATTTCATATCCTAAGATTTTTGACATTACAGTACCACCACCAAAATATGAAAAAGTATTAATGACAGAGGACCATACAGAATTAATGTCCAAATTACTCTCAAGTAGCAAGCCCTGACAGTTGTTCAACTTCCGTCATTGCTGCTGCTGTTGTTTTCCCCCTCTTCATTCCCTTCTCATTCCGTCATGAGAGAAAATTGCTAAAATTTCATTATGAAATACTGTACTAGATGCATGTAAACTATAACAGTTGTCATATTTGTAATTTAGATGTAAGTATGAGATTCCTGTTAGGAATTTATATATTATATTAGCAAAATAATATATAACCTCCTGTACTATATTATTTTGCTAAGATGATGGCTAGTTTTCAAATGAAATGCAAAGGTCAGAGTAGCTGTCATATTGAGGATTGTTTAATCACATTTGCCTGTCTATTACTGACCTCATCTCTCTTTAGTCTCGACTGCTACTGTCTACATTGCAGCATGAGTAGAAAAACTCAAACAAATGTTTGCCATTTTACTCTTTAGAGCTACTATGGAGAGTGTTTTTCTTTTATATTGCATATGGTACTATATAATCATTGTAGATGGTACTAAAATAATCTAAGAGTTGATTATCTGAGTGCAGTAAATTTGATATAGCGAATTTCATTGTCATTGTTTATTCTGTATCATGTATCTTGCTATATGGGGAATAGAACCGAGAATATTATGTTTACACAGTGGTAATAGATATATTGGAGGCAGATGTATCCAACCTCCTTCACCCATCAAAAAACATTATCTTCAGGGTTTCACTTCTGCACTACCAGTATCTAAGAAAATACTGTGAAGCTCTTTTGAGAGTTTAGTAAGCATAGTAACTGTGCTTTGTGTTGTTCTATCTAACAATTATAGAATATAAAATTATCATAAATATGAATAAGCAGCACTGCTGGACAGATGAATCATTCTCTGCTTCACAAAGGTAGAAACTCATCCAAAATTAGAATGACTGTCCTCTTATTCTCTAAATCCATAATGGAATAGGAGTGGGAATTCAAATTATATGGGAGTGCAATTGAAACTTGTGGACTAGTTTTAAAATTGCTAGCTACAAAAAAATTTACCACTTGTGAAAATGAATAGCCACAAAACACACAAATTACTTAATGAAAGTGTGTTTTGTTTTTATATACTCTGGGTGATCCAAAGAGTGATTTTTAAAAAGTGCGTAGGTACTGGTTGGGCGCTTAAGATTATAGGGAAATACATAGTGTAAATATTTACATACATAGGAGAAACTGTATGAAAATGGAAGTTAACCTCGTTCACATATCTGCACAAGTCCTACAAACCACTTAAATCTTCAAATGAAGCCTAAATGTGGCATAAATCTTGTACTGGCCTTGACAAAATGGTGAATTTCACTGTAAGCAAGTAAATGCTGACCAGGACATAAAGGAAGTTGTCTAATCTTTTTTGAAAGTGACATGGAACTTTTAACTTTTTCCCCAGATCTCTTCCAGGCAAGCTGAAGAGCTCTCCATTAAGATTTTTATCAAAACCAGAATTTTGTCTCCTCCAGTTAAAGTTGCAACAATCAACATTTTAAAATGTGGAACAAAAGTAATGTTATGGTGTTGATCTGGCTAAAACAATTTCAGACTATGCTAGGATTCTGAAGGAAAATATTAATAGCTCATGCATATTTCATGGATTTTGTGAAAGTACTTTAGTCAAACACTCTGTAGCTAAAACAGCACTGTGTTTGCATTTAGTGTGTAGAATAAGGCTTTTTTTTTTCTGAAACATTTTTACTCAGATATTTTCCTAAAAAAGTAGTTTAAAAGATTATTTTATTTCTGCTAATGAAAAGCTTCAGTAGGAATCCATTGGATTAGTAAAACATATGTCCCTATTATCAGAGAGTAATTGGAGTGTTGCTTTTAAATGTATAGTTCTGATTATTTTATTGAGAGAAAAGATAATGTGCCTGATTGTAAACTGAACAAAAGTAACATGATAAATTAACTTCAAGCACATAGTCTAAAAATAAAAATGTTAGCTACTTTTTTCTTGTTTTGTTATGTATTTTCAAGAATAATGACTCCTAAAAATTCATCATATATTTGAGATGTGATCTTTTCCACATATTCTTATAGCACTCAGATCGAAGAATATTACATTTTAAAAGCCAATTCCCAGTTCTTCAAGAGTTTTTAATCTTATGTGCCTTTAATCTCCTATACATTTCAGAGAATTTGGCTATCTGTGCATCTGTGAGTGAGTCTGTTTTTCTGTATGTCCAAGAATTCCTTCCATTTCCCTTCCCCCTTCCCCTCTGGGACTGTCCCAGTCTCAAGCCTCCCATCCCCCCGGCGCCCTTTAGAGAGGGTGGAGGCCTGAAGCTCTTCCTCCCCTTATTTGTACAGGAACATTGCTGGCTATTCACCCAGGGGAAAATGAACAGTTTGCTGAATTCCTCACTCTGGCTGGGGAATACAGGGGGGCAGGCAAACCTGAACCTGCACCTGCACCTGCCCCAGCTGGGGGACATGTATCCCTTCCTCAGCTGTGCCTGCTGGAGCTACAATAGACATGTAGAGGTGTTTCTCCCCAAGCACCTAGACTGACAGAGTTCTTGGGTGGTCCTCTCTCCCTAGGGTAGCCTGCATACTGAACTCCTCATCCCCAACCCCACCATTTATTTCCCAAAACACAAAAATTAATTGAGTTAAGGTCCCGAGCAATGCTGTGTAAAATGTCTAGTAGGTTATAATTATGTGATTATCTTGAAGATAGATTCTAAGATGAGGTAAGTGATCAATGCAGTAAAACTAGATAAACATTTCTATTTACCTATTCCCAATGGCCAATGTATTGGCTGGGGTCAGACTGTGAGTACCTTCATGTTGGTATGTTATATGGCCCTTATGTAGCAGTCTCATTGGCTGTGTCTACACTGGGCCACTTATTCCGGAAAAGCAGCCGCTTTTCCGGAATAAGCTGCGAGCTGTCTACACTGGCCCCTTGAATTTCCGGAAAAGCACTGACGATCTACTGTAAGAAATCAGCTGCTTTTCCGGAAAACTATGCTGCTCCCGCCGGGCAAAAGTCCTTTTTCGGAAAACTGTTCCGGAAAAGGGCCAGTGTAGACAGCCCAGCAATCTTTTCCAAAAAAAGCCCGATCGCGAAAATGATGATCGGGCTTTTTCTCGAAAGCGTCTACATTGGCCACGGACGCTTTTCCGGAAAAAGGGCTTTTCGGAAAAGCATCCTGCCAATGTAGACGCTCTTTTTCCGGAAATACTTATAACGGAAAACTGTTCCGTTTTAAGCATTTCCGGAAAATCATGCCAGTGTAGACACAGCCATTAGGTTTTCCAGAACATAAGCTTTTATTTTAGGATGGAAAAAAAATCTGATTCTTATAGCTGTGAAGGTAACCTTCCAAACATTAATTTGTTCAATTGTAAGAGAAAGTTTAAAAGAGCTAAATCAAGCAAAAATAAGATGCTAATATTTGAAACTTATTTCTGGGTGCTCTCTAAAGAGTTATTTAAAAATCATTCTGAAATTTAAAATACACATTAAATTCCAAAATAGATGTCTCTCTTCAGAAGACGTTATCTAAATATGGGATTTAAATATTCAAAATGGTTGTGAAACACTGCTTCCCTTGGCATTTCTCTTTGTTCTTTCTTCTCCCCATTTTATACTAAATCTGTATTAACACTGGTTGCCTATAACTGCCTACCAGAACTTAAGCCTTTATTCTTTTGAGAGATAAGGCTCATAAACTGTTTTCTCCTTGTCCTTCTTCCTTGGGACTCTCCTGTGACATTCCACAATTGCTATTTTTGTACTACCCCTCATGTTCAATGAAAATATCCCTGTGTCTTTATATTTACATGAGCAGTTGCACAGTAGTCTATAGATAAGAGGTGATGGGGAAAGAAGTGATAAGGAATGGAAGGAGCTTCATCCACTTGCCTCCCAGTCCGTGCCAGACTGGCTCCACTCCCATTGAACGGTATATTTGGAGTGGGGAGAGGGGGCACAGTGGTCCAGGAGCAAATACCTACAGGGATGGGAGGGCAATGGAACATGAGCTGGGTAAGTGAAGGAATTATAAGTGGGAGGAGAGCGCTGGAGAGGATCCAAGGGATGGTATCCTACATGAGAAAGAACTACGCAAGATGTGGAGGGGGAATCACACTAGGTGGCAAGTCTCTTGATAGTCTCCAGCAGAGAAGTCCAATCTAAATGAACCACAACAATTAATCTACAAGCTATTTTCAACCCTGGTGCCCCCAAGACATGGCTGAGACACATGGTAGTGTGCAGAAGCTTGCAGTATAGTGCTTTTTTTTATTAGTCTATATTTAATTGCTTTGTGAAATTAACTTCCATTACATTAAACTGTATTCCATCACATTTTCTAAAAAATCTTGAAATATACTGTATTATCACAGTATGTGTATGTAACTTGCTAGTAGTATACACTGGTTTGAACAGAATTTTCAAGGGCACACTTTATAAACAGTTTTACTAAATGCAGATATGATGCAGTGCAATTCATTTTAATATGTTAGCTTATGTACGGGGCTCAAAAACATTTTATCTAAATCATGTTGTGGGTGGAGGATTTACAAGTGTGATCTAGCGCAACAACAAAACATCTAAAATGCGAATGACCAATTTTGCTCTGGTTTTGTTGCATTAACTTGATAATTATGACCCCTTTATTACCATCATTCTTAGTTGAAATCTAATATGTTTTATGGAGAAAACAGTGCATGTAAAGTGTGCTCCTGCATTTTTATGAGACCATATGTTACTTAATTATATGTTGAGGGTAGTTCTTTAAATATATGTCCTATTTTGTTTTATTTTATAAACACAAATATCTGGAAATCTGAAACCAGATGGAATGGATTTTTAATAATCCATTTCAAAATTAAGAAATAAAATCCCTTACTTTAGGAACAGACATGGGCTAAACTGCCAGGCTCTTAAAGTCTTGCTTATTCTGGATTCATTTTAAGGCAGCTTTTAAAGTACCTTACTATTATGATAAATGATTTTGCAGTCTGCTTCACAGTATTACTCATCGTTTCTTGAAAATCTCATTGATTGAAACTCACTCTTTACGATCCCGGTAACATGGGTTGGGAAGTTTGGAAGACTGGTCCAAAATGACCCTTGAGAGTGTCAGCACTTTTCTTAGGTAGAACACTTTTGGTGGATTGCAGGTGAGTAGCATTTCTGCAGTGTGATTCCCATAGGCGTGGGAAGTAATGGTGCGGGGGGGGGGGGGGGGGGAGCAGGGAGGGAGAAGAGGGGAAAGTTCTGTAGCAGTACCAGGTTTTGCACCCAGCTTCCCTGTGGCCTGGATCTTGGCCTCTGGTTCTGCCGGCTTCACCATCCCCTGGAGCGCACTGTCCTTATGGGATCTGCAGCCTGCCATCCCTAGGGTCCATGACACCCACCCTGGAGGTCCCGCTGCTGCTTGGGGTCCCACCGTCAGCGCGCAGCTCTGCAGCCACCCCCAGCTTTGGCTAAGATGCATTTGTGGCAATGGCATCCAGTCTGTCTGGTTCGGGAGAGCTAGTAACCCTAGGTGTCACCCCAACCTGGGACGATGAGGGATGTAAACAGGTGTGGGGGGAGGTGCACCTGAGCACCCCCACTCTAAAAATAGTTTCAGAGCACTCATGCTTTCTTGCTCTACAGCAACCATTATACAATATCCCAGATGATAAGTCTTTGTTCCTTTAAAATATATATTGAGTGTATTGACAGCACAGTATGAGTAATTTGAAATGGCAGGGGAGGGAGATTTTTTTCCCAGGATATTTTTTTATAGCTGTCAGCTGGGGGTACCCTGGCTTCAGATGTGTTTTTAAGAACCTCAGGAAAAAGTCATTTCTGGCAATGATAATCTAGCAATATCCAGAAGGGCTGAAATCCATCAGTGACAGGAAAATCACCCCAACCTTCCTCCAGTTTGGTGCTGTAATTTTATTTAGAGGTCACCAAGAGCCTTCTTTATTGCTTTGTATTCAAGGGCTCCTAAGAGCCTCCCTCAGTCTGTCTGCCATTGTACCAAATGAGTTCCCATTACTGATGCAGCAGCACTGCTATAATCATGGATGAAGGGCAAGCAAGGTTTGGGAGGGCAAAAACCAAGAGAGAAAATGTTCTCTAAAAGGAATGCAAGAAAAAAGTCTTAGAACCAGGGTACTGTCTCTCCTTCCCCCCCCCCCCCGAGCAATTAAATCCTGCATATATAACCCATCTGAAGTGAGAGAGAAACTGATCTCGCCAGTTTAAAAACAAAAATGCAAGACGCTTCTCTCTGTGGGCTTCCTACATCAAGAATGACACTGATAATTAACAAATACACACACGACCTTTCATCCTATCTGAGGGGGAGAGCAGCGAGCACCAAGGTATCAACAATGATTAGACGACTTAGTGGACTCATGCAACTCTGCATAGTGTTCTGATATCATGATGATGAACATGGCATATAGAGACAGACACGAACATTTCCAGCAAGTGCTCTTAGCATTTGTTGGTTTGCCAGGTGATGTTGCTTCTCTTCTTGGTTATGGTAATGAAAGAGTATTTATTTAAATTAGAAAATAAATGTGTTCCCCAATGCTAGATTTATTTCATCACCCACACCAACTCCTCAGTAAGTGGGCTTATCATATGGAAAGTGGGAAACTGTAATAAAGGGGACCTCTTTTTTAAAATGTTGGTAGCACTTCACAGATGTTTTTTGGTAATGACATTGGTTACTGAAGTGTCATCTATGTCGTTAGGAAAGGTTAAATTATCCAGCAATTCACAAGCACCTAAACAGATTAGCCACTTCAATCCTGGCTCATTGAATATTCAGGTATATATTTCTTTGATGCTGTGTAAGACTACTTCACCTTTGTTCCCTGCTACATTAAGACTGATTATACATCCTCATAAAATATACTTGACTGTAATAATTTTTTTTCTTCAGAAAACTCTTTTTAAAATAAGGTTCTGTAGGCAGCTTCTTTAACATATGAGCTTCTGTCTAATTATGTTTAAATTATCTAAGTAAGCATCGCAAATATTTAGAGATAAACACTTTTATGTTTCCCTGCAAAGCAGATAGTTTGTGAGGCAATATAATCAAAAGCAGCTTGTACAATATGCCTTGAAGATTGCATAGCATACTTTTCAAATCATTCCTACTGAAATAAATAGAAATGTCTCCAGTCCTGCAAAGAAAGTAAGTGCTGTATTCTGCAAATTTAAGAAAAGATAATTGATACTTATAAAGTGCTACTGCTGTTTCATCTGCAGGAACATAAAAAAAGTAATAGAATTGCTTGGGAGACAATTAACCAACCAATGTTTAATGACTGGTTTGTTTGTGGTTTTCGGGGATATATTAGTTAACCATTCTGAAGCAAAAGCCAAGTTTTCTATCAAAAAGATCAACAGGGAAAAGGATTGACTTGATGAACTGCCATTTTAAAAAAAAAGAAGCCTTAGAACTGATCTAAAGCAGCTATAAGTAACTGGAAACAGGGTCCTGCAAGGTGCTGAGTGCCTTCAGCTCTTCTACTTGAAGGTGCTCAACCTTAGCTGGATCAAGTCACTGGGTGAAATGCACTCTTATGTAGAAGGCCAACAAGAGGTCTATACACTAAAAGGATTTCTGCTGACATATTAGACAGGGCTGCATTTATATCATACTAAATTGAATTGTTCTTTTTAATTGCATACATTTTTAAGGCACTAGCAATAGAAAATATGTGTGATGTATCTATATATTTATAAGTCTATCTATATACAGAGAGGGAGATAGAGAGATAATATCTACTCTAATTTGAGAGCATTTGTCTGTATGTACACCTGTCTGTCTATCTACTTGTTCAAGAACTCCTCCTAAGTGGTAAGTTTACAATTTATAGCTTCCTCCTATCATAACTTTAAGCAAGGCAAGGGTTTGATTGTGCCAGAAAAATGGGATGTTCCTGGAATTATACAGAAAAGAGATAGAATCACCAGGCAGGTAAAAAGGGCTGGCTGGAGATGCCCACCCCCCACCCTTGCGATTGCCCCAACCCCAAACCTCCCATTCCCCAGGTGCCTTTTAGAATGGGGGCGGGGGGAGGCTGAAGCTCTCCTTCCCCGATTCACACAGGAGCATTGGGTTTTGTCAGGGTAAGAGGAAAGTGCAGTCTGCTGCATTTCTCACTCTGGCTGGGGAGCATAGGAGGCAGATGAACCTAGATCTCTCCCAGCCGGGGACATGCACCCTTCCCCTGGCTATGCCTGCTGGACCTGCAGTGCAGCTGCCATGGAGAGACACTTCTCACCTAGCCCTCAGCTGCTGTGGTGAGAGGGCTGAGATAATCCTCTCTCCCAGGGGCAGCCTACATACTGAACGCCTCATCCCCAATGTCACTCCAGAGCAATGATTCAAATGAAGCCCGTACATTTTCATTTTATTTTCCAAAAAACAAAAAGCAATTGAGTTGAGGACCCAAGCAATGCTGGGTAAATCATCTAGTATCTAATACAAAAAAATAGGTAGGTCAGGTACAAGGGTAGGCAAACTACCTCATCAGGCATTTA
The DNA here is from genome assembly GCA_019425775.1 of Rafetus swinhoei. Classification (NCBI taxonomy): domain Eukaryota; kingdom Metazoa; phylum Chordata; order Testudines; family Trionychidae; genus Rafetus; species Rafetus swinhoei. The sequence continues at coordinate 33,337,995 of CM033443.1, read as the reverse complement.
CTCTGGCCCTCAAGCTTCCACTGAGAAGCAGGAGTGAGGGCTTGTCCCCTCTGGCACTCCAGTCTGCTAATTGGGGGCTTGTCCAACCCCGCCCAGCTCCAGGAAGCAAGGGCAGCGAGGGGGCTCTGCACACTGCCCCCAGCCCAAACTCTGGCTTGCCAGTTCCCATTGGCAAGGAATTGTAGCCAATGAGAGCTGAAGGGGAAGCACCTGCAGACAGGGCAGAGAATTCCTGGCCTCCATACAATTTCCATACCGAGATGTGGCCCACTCCTGGTCTGGCAGCATTGCCAATTAATGTTGCCTCACCCTTGCCATTATAAGGCCCTGTTTTCAGGTGTTTATAATTTTGCTAAACTTTAACTACAAGTCAGATACCCCTAATTCTGACAGCTCACAGCTTCTATGTGTGACAGGACTGTGCATGTCCCATCTGTACCGAGTGCTTATCTGACCTCCCAGATCAAGGCTACAGGGGTACAGCCAGCCTTTGCTTGCAATGACTGCACTCAAGTCTTGGGGCAGGGCCAGGCAATAGACCAGAGAGCATGGACGGGGGTCTGTATTCTGAAACCCTTCTTCTCTCTCACCTCTGTTGGTATCCGTGCACTGTGGAGGAAACTGCCTGATTTGAATGTGTGTGTGGGGAAGGGGTGATAAACCAGATGGTAAGAGAGAACGGGTAAGTAGCTTTAGATCAGAGGTGGGGAACCTCAGGCCAGATGCGGTTCTCAATCCCCCCCCCCCAGCATTGGGGAGCCCACTTGGTGCTCCAACTCCACCACCCCCACACCATGGTGGGCCTTGGGCCCTGCTAGGCTGTGATGTGTAAGGGGAATGTGGGGATTGGAGATTGGGTGAATATCTTTCTCCTTCTCGGTCAGGGATGGTTTTTCTGATTTTGTTTTTTCTTCTCATTTTTCACTTGTGTGCAGCCTCTGATTGTGGGTCCCTACCCCTGCTTTAGATAATGAGTCTAGTGAATCTGGTACTGGAGAGTGGTGGGAGAGAAAGTGTGACTAAATCTGGTTGGGTAGTCTGGTCTGACTGAGACTGGGGATTGGGAGAGATTAGAAATTGGGGAGGAGATTAGGACTCTTCCAGCAGTGAGACTGGAAGGGGAGACTGGAATAGTTTGAGAAGTCTGACTGGAGGCTGGGATTGGGTCAGGAAAAGATAATGGAACTGGTATGAGAGGTGGTGGTGAGGAAAAGATAAAAATGGAAGAGGGTCTCCGGCTTGCCAGGGCCAGATTAACATTTTGTGGGACTGGCGCCAAACATATTTGTGCACCATCATGTAGTCATTGTTGGCCGCTTCTGAGTATGGGACTTGCGCAGCAGTGCCATTCGTGTCATAGTATACCCGGTACCGAATCTGAGACATTTTTCGTTTTGATCACACACCTCTGCATGACTATATGTAATGCCTTACACTGCTTCCACAGCCCCCAGTTTTTCTCACTGAGCTGTACACCCATGTGGCTTAACCAGTGCCCACGATGAGCAGAAATTTCATAGTGGTCGGGAGGAAACTCCACAGATTTATTTCCTTCCTCCTTCAGACGTTCTATAGCCATGTTTCCAGGACCACCCTATTTCACCAGTCCCTGTGTGTGGGCCTTGTCTCAGCTCAATAAGGTTCCAAAGCCAGCAGATACCTATTCAGTTCTGACAGATCCCTCCCCCAGCACCCACCCTGTGAGCAAGCCACTTGCAAACACCATTTCCTTGAAGTAAGGACTTAGCCCCTGGGAACCTGAAGTCACCAGATTTTCTCCCTCTCCTCCCATCTGCATGCTAGTCTAATGCCTGGTCACCACCACCTCTCTCCATGTTTGTTTCTCTTCACAGGCTCCCCAGCCAGCTGGGGCTTCTCTCCCCCTGTAAGCCTGACCTGCTTCCTCTTCCTCTGCTCCTCTTGACATTCCTTTCATACCGGAGACCTCTGTACCCTGAGGTTAATTCCAGTTTCTTTATCTTCTCCTTGCTTAATGGCCTTCATTAGTCCCAGAACCACCTGCAGCTTCTGTGGCTGCACCATGGGGCCAATTGCCAGAAGCCAGCCTTAGACAGCTGCAGCTACTAGCCATGGGAGGGGTGGCAATTTCAAGGCTGAGCATACTTGAACCTTGCAGCAGCTACACTAGGGACTAAGTTCTCTGCACTTGCCCTAGGCAGCTGCAGACTCTGCAATTTGGTGCTTCCCTCCTCCAGGCCATGGCTTAAAGTATGAGAGAGGCCCCTCACCTGCATCAGGAATCCCAATTCCCAAGCATCTCTCAGCAGGCACACAATTGTGCAGCCTGAATGATTTTGGAGGCTGCAGCAGCTCTGCAACAAGTTCACATGGCTGCCCTCTACTGTGGGTCCGGGACCGTGTAAAGGCAGTAGAATTACCCTGTGTTTAATGAGTTCCTCACAAAGCCTGTTAAAGAGAGTGAGAGTCTTTTCATTCTCTTTAATGGGCTTTGTATAGGAGCAAAGGACCCCATTCAAGACTCTAGGAACAAACTGCATTCTATGCAGCACTGGTTTACTATTGTAAAGGGAGGGTCTCACATTTCCTAGTCAATAATCAACACCTCTTGCAGCCCTTAACTTTTTCTGAGAGGCCTCCTGCCCAATTACTAAATGTAAAAACTACTTTGCTTACAAGGCTGAAACTATCAAGTGCTATGGTTACAAAAGGAGGGCACTTCTGAATTCTGTAGGAATTTTGGATGTTAACAGAACTGGTTCCAGCATGGTCACAGAACTGCAGTAAAGTGGAACAATTTTCAGTTTGGCTACGTCTACACTATGAGTTTTCTCGGCAAAAAATATGCTTATGGGGTTTTTGTGCAAAAACAAGCAGAGTGGACATTTTCTTTTTGCACAAAAACCCCAGTGCAAAAATGGATTGGCAAAAAGTATGCAAATGAGATCATGACTCATGCAAATGAGTCCCTCATTAGCATATTTTTTGCCGAGAAAACTCGTAGTGTAGACATAGTCTTTGTGTGACTGGAGGATGTCTGGATCCATATTGTAAGACTGACCCACATAATGCTGAGGTGCCTTTGTTGTTCTTTTGTTCCACTCTTTGTTTTTGTGGGGAAATTGCCAATGCATATAACTGTCTTCTTTTTAAAAGAAGAAAACTTAAAAAAAAATGCTAATGGCTGCTGAAAATAGCAACTTCAATCCTAGTTAGCACTGGGAAGACGCCAGCATTTGTTGCTCAATTTTATCCTATTTTTTGTACAGCAAATTGCAGTGAATAAGTATTTGATTTGGGGAAAGGAACTAACAATAGCCTAAGTTGAACCTTTGCACTCCTGAATTTTGAGGGTGTTCAAATCTGGAGGGGCTAGATACCTTTGCTGAATATTAGGTAAATCTGAAAAGGAAAAGCCAGGAAGGGGGGAGGGCATGCAGACAGGCAGGCTATGGCCATGCTTGGCAGTCAGGGGGTGCTGACAGAGGTGGGGCGCTGGTGGGTACTGTGGGCGGTGGCTTGGGCTGCCCTGGAGCTCCCAGAAATAGGGGGGGAGGCTGGCAGGGGATCCCCTCCAGACCAATGTAGGGGCCAAAGGCCAGAGGGGTAGTGGTTTGAGGTAGGAGGGCCACTTACCTGTGCCAGTGGCAGGCAAGATGGCAAGCCCCATCCCCAGCTGGCCCCTCTGTTGGTAGATTGTTTTGACCTTACTCTTGTTGTGCCTGTGCAGACAATTTGTAAGACAGTAGATTATAATTTGCAGAGCACTCCAATACTGTAGGATGAGCACTATGGAAAAGATCATGAGGAAATTAATGATTTTGTCTACATAGCAGAATTTAAATATTGTGCAGTAAGTTTAGTGTGCAGTCATCAGGGCTTGGAGCCACATGCTGAGCAATGAGGAGAAAACAAAATATTAACTAGTGGCATATATTTAATTAAAGACTGTATCAAAATTTCTGTGCCCAAGAGGGCTGAATTCAGGTTGTGCAAAAACTTAAATTCCCATTTTCTAATACCGAATCCTTGGCTTTGGAACTTTAATATAGTTTTGTGGGTAATGTAAATATAATATTAGTAAATTTGTTTTTTTTCTCTCCTGAAAACCAGAAAACCAGTACAGTCTTAAATCTAGGGTAAAATCCTGTCCCACTGAAGTCAATGGGAGATTTGCTATTGAATTCAGTGGGGCTGGAATTCTATCACACTTGCTTAACTCTCCAGAAACTGGCAGGCAAATCATTCTCTAGGGATAACCTTTCTCTACTGATATCATCATTGGTCTACATGGAACCTTATTACCTTAACAAATTTTCTTTAAAATCTTGCTAGTGCTTACAGTTATTATTTGGTCTTTGTTTACTTTGATGTCACATCAATTACATAAGACATTGGCTGAAATTTGTTTTACTTTGTTATAGTAAATCCCTAATTTGCAGTGAATTTTCTTAGAGAATCTTAAAAAAATCTGTAAAGACTCTAATGTTCATGTGCAGGATTAAAATGGTTTATGAATTATGCAGAAAGGCTGTCTTGTTCCTTGACTAAATTTATCTCATAGCAATTGAATTATTCTGGCAAGATTTAGGTAATGAAGACTGTTAAGGTTTGATTTTTCAATTGTGTTTTTGTCTCTTATTTCAGCTTTGAAAAAATTGTTGGCTCTTTAACTGTAACTTATTAAATATTTAAGTAGGAATGAAAAGTAAATAAAAAACATGCCATGACTTTGGCAAGGGCAATAACAAAAAAATTCTGAAAATTGTTAGTGTGGAGTAGATGTAAATTATTACAAGGTACTGGTGTTGTTCCTTTATTTTAGTAGCTTTTTGCTGCAACAACATAAAATGAAACTAATTTTCTTTTAAACACTGCATTGCTGGTGTATGTTGACTTGACAATGATTTCAAAACCCTTGAGAAAAATATAGCCGCTAAGTTTAACACAAAGGCACCTGCAGTTGTGCATACGAAGGGCTCACTGCTGCATTGATTGTGGGTTGAAAACTTGCATTAATTTTATTGTGAATTTTTGATGCTCTATACATTTAGGAATGGGCCTGAAATGTTGATAACATATTTATTGCTATCTGTAATATAGATGTGTGTTTCAGTTAACCTTGTCTTGGTTTTTCTCCCGCTTTTGTTTTTTCTCTGATGTGTTGAAGCTGATGCTTATTGCTAAGAGCCAACCTTTAATGCTCAAACAGCACCAGTAGCTCTTTTAATCTGAGAATGAGTTCAGCTATGCAGGCACAGGGGATGTAGTTAAAATGTTGCATTTGAACTTTTTATTGATATATAAGATATTACTGGTAAGTATTCCCCGTTATTTTAAGAAAGGAATACATCAGTCAAACCAATAATATCTTATCTGCAAGTAGAAATCTAAAATCAAATTTTGAAATTGCACCCCCTTTACATGTGACAGGCAGCAGATGATGTTACAAGATACATGTTTCAGCATATTGATGATAAATATTGGGATTGTTGTGGGACAAAAAGAATCCTGCATGTGTCTCTTTAGCAAGAGTAAATTCCAAGGGATTGGATGGCACTGAAAATGGAAATTAGATGTGGAACCTTTTATGTCTAGGTCACTGGTTTACATCTGGCTCGTGTTGACTGTAACCTACAGTTATCACCTGATGGCTGTTCAGTGGCCTGTATGGAATTAGTAGTTCGTCTCAGTTCATTTCATACTGCAGAGGTGTCTCCATCACAAATTTGACACCCTTGATGGCAGGTTCAGCAATGAGGCCATGGGGTTGAGTAGGCACGGAGAATGAGCTACTCTGTCGCCCTGAGAGATAGTCCTGTAGGTCAGGGTTGATGCAAATAGGTGGAGTAGCATAAGGAAGCTTGAATTGCTGCTGTTTCTGCATTATCTAGTTTGCAGATAAACAGCTTGATATCTAGTGCGGATAATTTGGCAACTTTAACATTATTTTTTAAGATACGAACCAGACCTTGCATTGGAACCCATATCCATACCAATACTATAGTATTAGTAGCAATACATTTCATGACAGTAGTTCTGTGATCAGATGTATTCCTGAAAATTTTTGAGCCATTTGATTGTTATGGAAGATTATTAACAAAGAAATTTTATTGATGAAGTGATTTGTGCATTATATCCATGTTGATGAATATAATTGCAGAAAAAGCAAGATTCAAACTGACACAGCAGGAAAAGTTGCATTAAGTCAGTCATTTATTTCATTAACAGTAGATATTTGTGCACAGTACTTATGATAATGTGTTATCCTGACCCATGCAATTGGCAGTCACATTTCACATGAATTAAAGATTAAAAGAAAGCTGTTATTTCTAGCACCGTTTTTTTTTTAAATTTTGTACCACCTCTTTACAAGTATGTCATTGTATATTTTGTCAAAACTAATCTTTAGTTTAAATACTGAATTCATTAATGTTTGATTTGTATATGCTCTGCATAACTTCCACACACTTGGGTTTCAATCCATGCTGAGGTATACAGCTCAATAAAATTCACAACACCCCAACACATCCTGGAAAAATTGAATTTTTACATAAGGTTGCATCAAATCATGTTGGTCAATGCTTTTTACCCTGAACACGTTGCATGGACAACATATGTCCTCATTACAATCAAACTTCAGAGTTATGGATACCTCGGGAGTGGAGGTGGTCCAAAACTGTGAAATCTTCATACCTCTAAACAAAACGTAGCTCTAACAACAGCATTTCACACTCCAGCCCGGGTTCCAGAGGCAGCTAGGCAGTTCCTTGCAGGCAACTTCTTTCCCCAGCCAAGTTTATCCACCTCTGGCTGGAGTGAAATCAGTGCATATCCCCTCCTAGCGTGTGTGTGTGTTAGAGAAGGAGAGAGAGAGAACAGCACTGCCTGGGAGACAGGGGCTAAAAACAGCATCCACAGCTTACAGGAAACCGTGTGGACCCCATGCTCCTCGGGCTATCTTGGGCTGACAGTGGGGTCTCAGTGTTGCATGAAAATCTCAGCATCTTCACTTCTCAGCTCTAAGTTGGTGCCCACATGTGGGGGTGGTGATAGAGGTGAGGACAGGCACTCTAGACATGCCTATAATATAGGCACAATACAGTATTTAAATAAATAAACAAACTAATTAATGGAGATTGCCTATCTCCTTGAACTGGAAGGGACCTTGAAAGGTCATTGAGTCCAGTCCCCTGCCTTCACAGCAGGAGCAAGTACCATCCCTGACAAATTTTTACCCCAAATGGCCTCTGTGAGGATTGAACTCACAATCTTGGGTTTAGTAGGCCAATGCTCAAACCACTGAGCTATTCCCCCCTGTTTGGTTGTTTTTATTTTGTCTCTGCTGATACCTGACCAGTTATTTCCGGTTTTACGTGATGTCTGGTTGACTGGTCAGTCCATAACTCTAACATTCATATCTTTGAGGTTCTAATGTACTTCAAGGAAAACCTGAACATATTCATGTCAATAAATATGATTCATTAAAATGATTTAGTTGGATGTGAATTATTTAATTATAACAATTAAACTCTCAGAATGGGTATTTAAGTGTTAGGTAATTATGTCCAGCTAAAATAAGACGTCTCAAAACCTTTGTGCAAAATGAGCCTTAGTAGAACATCCTGTGTGCTGTGTTTTCCAGAAGACATTTGATGATAATACTATTTCTGCAGAACTTTTGTCATGGACCACAAAGCACTTTGCAAAGGTGGTTAAGCATTTATATCCCCTTTTTATAATATGTGACTTACTCAAGGTCAAACAGAAACTTGGCAGTAGAATCTTCTAGTTCTCACCTCTGTCCTCAGGATCATTCTATCTCCAATTTCAGCTTAATCATAAACATCAGGTACTAGAACCTCAAGAGAACCATTTCTTACCAGAGTCCTTCACTAACTCTGCAACCCTACATGTCTGACTAATTTTTGAATCCTCATATCTATTTCAAAGGTATTATATACCACTGCTGTCAGTCTGCAGCCAACAACCCTGCCAATTTTTCTGCCTGCAAGATTCTTGAGCACTGCCCTTAACCACTTGTGTTTGTCTGCTTCAGCCTGATGGCAACACAATGAAAAGTCCATGCCCTTTCCCTGAATGAGAGAGACATGATCCAGAAATGCTTTACACTTCTGCATTTCTCTTTATATGTTATGGACTTCTCTTTTTGTGGATGCCAGAATGAAATTAGCCACAATAACAAAAAACAGGATTTATTAACAGCAAGTATAAAATGGTATTTAAATGGTTTGCTTAATGTATCAATGCACCTTGGAAAATATATGTCCAACTATATATATATATATATATATATATATATATATATATATATAATGTGTCTAAATTAGTTGTTACCACTCAAGAAAGAGCTCTTCAAGTCACTGTGGATAGTTCTCTGGAAACATTCACTCAATGTGCAGCAGCAGTCCAAAAAGCAAACAGAATGTTGGGAATCATTGAGAAAGGAATAGATAAAAAGACAGAAAAATATCATATTACTTGTAAGTCCATGGTACGCTCACATTTTGAATACTTCATGAACTTCTGGTTGCTTCCTCTCAAAAAAGATATATTGGAATTGGAAAAGGCACCAAAAAGGGCAACAAAATGATTAGGGTTATGGTACATCTTCCTTGGGAGGAGAGATTAACAAGACTAGGACTTTACACCCTGGAAAAGAGACGACTAAGGAGGATGTGACTGAGATCTATAAAATCAAGTGTGGTGCAGAGAAAGTGAATAAACAAGTGTTATGGGAAGGAGTAAATAACAAAAGCACTAGGGGTCACCAAATGAAATTAATAGGCAGCCAGTTTTAAATAAAAGGAACTATTTCTTCACACACAACACACTCTCAAGTTGTGTAATTCTTTGCCAGAGGATGCTATGGTTCGAAAAAGAGATTCATGGAGGATAGATCCATCGGTGGCTATTAGCCAAGATGGGCAGAGATGATGTCCCTAGCATCTATTTCCCTGAGCCTCACAGGGGATGGATCTCTGGGTGATTGTCTATACTGCTCATACCCTCTGGGGCAGATGGACATTTGGTCGGACTCAGTATGGCCGTTCTTATGATTTTATCTGGATTTACACTTTTCCTAAGCTAAACAGATAATGCATTGTCAGGTTAGTTAGAGAAAGAAACCCAAGAAAAGTAAATACTTTGAATTTCTTAGAATCAGTAGTCGCTCTGATCACTCGGCTAACATCCCTTGCTGTGGGGTTACTGGCAATATAAAGGACCCACTTTTCAAGTCCCTCTGACTAGTTCAGCTTGTATATTGAGACATGCCCTTCTTGGTTGCTCATACCTTCAAGTATGAGAGCCCATTAACTCATCAAGGTGGGTATCATTAGCATTTTACATAGAAGTCTTTTTATAGGGAAGAGTGCATTACTGTGGTCTCCTAATTACCTCTGGAAGTTTCCTTTCAGATATTATGTATCCAAGACTGGGATGTTCAAATCCCTGGGGATTTCCACTACTTTAAATTAGATTAAGTACAGTGTGCAACACTACCTCTACTACTGTCCCTTTCTTTAGTAGCTACCCTATGCCTTCCTAGGGTATGTCTAGACTGCATCCCTGTGTCAAACGGGGATGCTGAGGGTTGCAGATTAGGTAGGTCGACATTGCAAATGAAGTGGGGATTTAAATATCCCGCGCTAAATTTGCATAAAAATGGCCACCTTTTTGCCGACTCAGCACTTTGTCAGCAAAAAGCAGCAGTCTAGAGGTGGATCTGTCGAGAAAGAAAGCCTTTTTCGACAGATCCCTACAGGATCCCTACAGGTCTTAGACTGGTCTATACTAGAAAATTAGGACAGTTTTACTAGTTATGTTAAGTTGTGAAAAATCCAGACTTCTGAAAGGCATTGTTAAGCTGACGTAAATCCTGTATGGACAGAACTAGGTCAGCAGAGGTGAGTTACTAGGTCTGTCCGAGGTGTATTACCTATCCTGATGGAAGAACTCCTCCCACTGGCACATGGAATGCACACTGAAGCAGTCAGGGGGAGCAGATTTACCATTGTAGCGTTTGAAGGGTAGACATAGCCTTAGTTGTGACCATTTAAAAAATCTTTCTTAACATAAAACATATTGTGGGGCCATGTGGGTGCCAATATTGTTATGACCAACCTAGAACAATGTTTCCTCAGTTCCTATCCCCTAGCACCCTTCCTCCACTTTGGCTACATTGGTAACATCTTCATCATATGGACCCAGGGAAGGAGACTATTGAAGAATTCCACAGGGATTTCAATAATTTTCACCCCACTATCACCCTCAGCCTGGACCAGTGCACACAAGAGATCCACTTCCTTGACACTATTGTACAAATAAATGATAGTCACATAAACACCACCATATGCTGGAAATCTACTGACCGCTATTCTTACCTACATGCCTCTAGCTTCCATCACAAGCATCACCATCACAGGATCTAACCACATAAGCTACAACGTCAGAGGATCATACATCTGCACATCCTCTAATGTGATATATGCAATCAAGTGCCAGCAGTGCCCCTCTGCCACCTATATTGGCCAAATTGGACAGTCTCTGTGTCAAAGGATAAATGGACACAAATCAGGCATCAGGAATGGTAACATACACAAACTTGTAGGGGCATATTTTAATCTATTCAATATTGGATTTAAAAGTAGCCATTCTTCTACAAAGGAATTTCACTACCCAGTTAGGGTATGACTACACTTGCAGCCTAATTCGAACTAGGGCTGCAAATGTAGGCATTCAGAATTGCAAATCAAGCTCAGGATTTAAATATCCTGTGCTTGATTTGCATCTTCCAGGCCGGGCGCCATTTTTGAAATTTACAAGCCCGAAGTAACTGCCCATGTCTACACGCGGCAGTGAAACGGGCGTTCGAAATAAAGCCTTAGTTCCAACTACCTGTTAAACCTCATTGCAGGAGGAATAACAGGTAGTTGGAACTAGGGCTTTATTTTGAACGCCCGTTTCACTGCGGCGTAGACGCGCAGTTACTTGGGGCTTGTAAATTTCAAAAAATGGCGCCAAGCCGGGAAGATGCAAATCAAGCGTGGGATATTTAAATCCCGGGCTTGATTTGCAATTCTGAATGCCTACATTTGCAGCCCTAGTTCGAATTAGGCTGCAAGTGTAGACATACCCTTACAGAGAGAGACTGCTGAGCTAGAATTCATTTGTAAATTTGACAATGTTACCCTGGGCTTGAATAGAGACATTAATTGGTTACTGCACTGTGAAGCCAATTTCCCCTTCTTTTTCCATTCACATTTTCACATCAAAAGCTATGAATGGAACACATCCAGCCTACTTAATTAGCCTTGTTAACATAGGCCCTACAATTGACAAGTAACTGCTTTTGTTGTTATATATATATCTTCGATTCTGTTATTTCTACTCTAGCTCATCTGATGAAGTGCATCTTAACCACAAAACCAGCTCAGCATCCTATATATTTTGTTAGTCTCTAAGGGTATGTCTAGACTACATGCTTCTGCCGACAGAGGCATGTAAACTAGGCTACCCGACATAGTCAAAGAAGCCAGGATTTAAATATCCCCAGCTTCATTAAAATAAACATGGCCACCGCGCTGTGCCAGGTCAGCTGATCATCGGCACAGCGCGTGAGTCAAGACGCGTATCAGTCAACAAGGGAAGCCTTTGTCGACCGCTCCTGTAAACCTCGTTTCACGAGGCATAACGGAGCAGTCGACAAAGGCTTCATTTGTCGACCGATCCGTGTCTTGACTCATGCGCTGTGCCGACGATCAGCTGAGCCAGCACAGCGTGGTGGCCATGTTTATTTTAATGAAGCCGGGGATATTTAAATCCTGGCTTCTTTGACTATATTGGGTAGCCTAGTTTACATGCCTCTGTCGGCAGAGGCATGTAGTCTAGACATACCCTAAGGTATCACAGGATTAGTCATGGTTTTTAAAGTTACTGGCTAACATGGCTACCCTTCTGAGACTTTTTAAGAAACAAAAGGTAAGGCTACATAACTGTAAGTTGACCTAAAGTATGCAGCTTCAGCTACATGACTAATGTAGCTGGAGTCGACTTACCTTAGTTCAATTTACTGCAGCATCTACACTGTGCAGGGTCAACAGGAGACACTCTCCTGTCAACTTAACTTACTCTTCTTCTCCAGGTTAGAGTACAGGGGGGTTAAGTGGAGAGCGATCTACAATTGATTTGGTGGGTCTTTACTAGACTCACTAAATTGACTGCTGTTGCATTGATCTCAGAGCTCGATCCCTGCTGTGGTGTAGATGTAGCCTACCACAGAAAAAATCAAGAAGGATGGTTATAAATTAGTTATTTTCAACCTTACTTTAGTTTCACCCCCTCTCCTTCTTGTTCCTTCTTTTTATAGAATGTTGTGATTGAGTAGGTGCTAGATTGACATGGACTAGAATTTATATTTCTTTAGGAGGGATTGTATAAAAAGTGTGAGAAGGAAAAGTCATTATATAAGAGTAGTTTGTTTATGGAAGAAGGATAATGAGAGGGCAAAGAGGATTGGTGTAGGACTCTGAGTTCTAGGCCATGCACAGTTTTAATTGACCATAGTATGTCAGCAATCAGGTATCATGCTATTAAGCACTGTGCAAAGTCCTAAGATAAGTGGGTATTGTGTGTTAATCATGGTATTCCTGTGAGCATAATAAACTCAATATTGGGTAGACTCAGGGGAAATGACAGCTTCCACAGGCCCCCGGGAAAGATGGGGAGGCAGCGCCATGCTCTAGAAAGGGGTGGGGTCTTGGGTGCAAGGGGGCAGGGCCAGAGCAGCCAACCCTCAGAACCACCCAGAGCATGATGTCGGCTCCGCTCCCAGTCTTCAGCGTGTCCCAAAGCACACAGTGCAGTGCTCCAGCAGCAAGTAGCAGTGGCGCCGGCCCAATTGCCATGAGCTTCTTTGGGCCCCGGGACAATTGCCCCCTTTGCTCCCCCTACCTTCCCGGTTGCAGGGCCTGGGGAGACTTTATAAACTCATGTGTTATCTGAAGCCAGCCATATCTTCATCTCATCTGTCCCTAGCAGTGCTTTGTATCTTTTACCCAGGTTTGCCCCTGCTGGTTCTTAAAAGCTGGACTATGCATTTTAAAAGTGCTGGATATAAATGAGAATTGGTGTGAATAATCAGAAATCACTTTTTAAGTAAATATTTTTCAAGGCTATTTTAATTAACATTTGTACAGTCATTGTTTTTCAAATCAAAGAAATCCATATAAGACATATAGTGTGTGCCACTGCACAGAAATATATAAAAGCAAGAATATACTGAATTTACAAGAGATTAAAAATAATTGACATAGTATATTCTTATAATTTAATATTTGATGGAATCAAGGCTGAAAATTGTGTATGCCAGTTTATTCAGTGGAGGGTGTGACTTATTCAGAACTGACTAATTCACGTTTCAGTCTAAGAGCTATATGAAGTTTTATTGCTTGGAAAAAACAAACAGACACGGGAAGTAGTATTTTAGAATTATGTACAATTAGAAAGCTTTATTTTCTTTAAGCAGCCTACCTAATTTAATTCACTTTTTTGTGATACATTTTTCATTTTAGTGTTCATAAGCATTAGCCTGAAGCGATTCTGTTTTTTACTAAAGCCCTTAAGTATTAACCACATTTTCACTCTTTTAACTGTAGAAATTCAGACAGGTCCACTTTAATTCAAGAAAACATATAATTCCCCCCAAGTAATTAGAAAGCATTGTTTTTTCATATGTGGATAAAAGTTTCACTGAACCTTTCAGCAAATACGTTCTCATCATACTTGTCTGGAAGTGAATTATAGTCTCTGAATGTGGTTAGTGTCTAACTCCTTAGGCTCATTTGACAATCCTAAGCTAAATGTACTAGACTGTATTCGTCTTTGTTTAGGAGCTTTTGTTCATAACTTGTAACAAGTATCTTGTCTTTTTAACTTATGTGTAAAAAAACCTGATGCTTGTAAAATTTTAAACACTACTAATTAAATTACTAATTAAAAAGAGCCAACATGCATCAATTTTGTTTTCTCATGTTTATATTGGTGTTCTGAACATCCTGCCTGAAAGTATATAGGAAACACTGTTTTCTTAATAACAACTTTTTAAAAGATAATAAATTGGATGTTATTTATTAGAAAAGCATACTACATAATTCAGACTGGGAGAACTTTTAAAATAAAAATTTATGTTTACTGTTTATAGTATGTATGTCTATGAATTTGGATAATGAAATGTATGTTTTACTTATATAGTCAGCTTCCAGTCAATTTTGATTTCTGGTTCTCAATCAGTGGCACAAAAATTATTTCCATTTCTTTGTTTTTAAAAATAAAATCACACTGAATCATTTCTGCAGTCCCTAGTTTTCATTAAAGTTAATTTTGCTAACCCTAAACTTTTCTACCAGTGCTCCCTTGAAAAACATGTAGGACCTCTCCATCTGCATCCTCAAAAGGAACCTGCAAAGCACCTTCAAAAGATATGCCTGGAGCTCATAACTTTGTCAGAAATCATGGATTCAATAAAGAAACTTGCTTTAAGGCTCATTTCAACAATCTGTAATCCACTAACCTTCCTTTGTCCTACAACAGAGGTGTTAACTGTCTACTTCACATGGAATGGTCTCTTCAAATGTGGGTTAACTCTTCATCTGATCCTTTGTATTTATCTCTGATACTCTGAGAACCTTTCCTAGAACTGTAGAAGAGCTCAGTAAACACAAAAGCTTGTTTCTTTCACCAACAGAAGCTTGTGCAATGAAAGATATTACCGCATCCACCTTTTGTCTCTCATAGCCTGCAACCAACAAGGCTACCGTAACACTGCAGATAATATAATTGTTGAGAAACAAGATGCTTATTGACTTTCTATTGAGGCTTAGGTTGCAATGTCGTAGTTGCATATTGAATTCATTTGTCTCTTGTAAAATAAACACACACGTGTTAGTGTCTAAAATGGATAACTAGTTACACCAATCACAGCTACTGTCACAAACCCATGGCCAACTAGGACTCTGCATTAATGATTGTGAGAATTCAGCATTCAGGGCAGAATGGAAAAAAATTCAAATCCTTTTCCTCCAACATCAAAGGCTCCCACTAGTGATATTAAAGGAGACTCTGTTTTATGTAATTATGTCCACTAGGGGGTATTGCAACTCAAACACACTAATTAATTGTTGTGCAGTAGTTTACAATGTGATTCTGACATATAATGTTGTACACATGTAGTATTTCAGGTGGTGGGACAAGTCTGTGATAGTGCAGAAATATTTGAGAAGTCAAGAATGAGAGGTTGTTCTTGAAACCTTCTACAAATTTTAGGAAGAATTTTATACGAAGTTCTTTGATGCAGCAAGACTCCGAAGAGGATATTGAGTAGTTACTTAGAAGAAGATTAGGGAACAGAGAATTAGCAAGAAATTAAGACATAAATGTGAGAGCAGATTTTTGTTGAGAGGGTTGAAGGTGAGGATCAGAAACTTAGACTTGGACCAGAAGGCAAAGGAATGCTGGGAAAAAGTCAAAAGGACAGTGACTTAGTCAGAAAATGGGGAAAGTGAACAATTTTAACAGTTTCAGAGGGGTAGCCAAGTTAGTCTGTAACTGGAAAAAATTAAAAAACAACAACGAATAGTCTTACAACACCTTGGAGACTAACAAAACATGTAGCTGGTATCATGAGCTTTCAAATGTTTCATCTGAAGAAATGGGATGTGCCCACAAAAGTTCATGATACCAGCTACATGTTTTGTTAGTCTCTAAGTTGCTGCAAGACTATTCGTTGTTTTTTTCCAGTTTTAACAGTATCAATTTAGCTGGACAACTTTTGTGAGTAAAGGGAGCCTGGGAGGATGAGGTTGCAGTTACTGAGGTAAAATGTCCAAAGCATGGATGTGGGGAACAAAGAGGCACAAGTGTTTGAACACAACATCATGTATATCTAAATATATAGACACAACAGAGAGAAGTAAAAATATAAGCCACAGACTGAAAAGAGGAGTGAAGTGATGATAGAAAAGCAGTAGATAGATGATCCAGGAGCCACTGAAGAAGTACTACAGAACCAGGAGAACACAGAATCCCAAAAAGAAACCATTGAGAAGAGACTGGAATAGGAGAGAGTCATTGAATGCATCAGAACTGACCAAGTGACTATCAGTAAATGCAAACAAAATGCACTCCTCCCCCCATTTTAAAAGGCAGGGGTTTTGGCTGGATTGGAAAGGGGGGGAGGAAGAGTAGTGGTTCCATTAAGAGCTTTCCCTCTCCTTCAGGGGTTGGGAAAGGAGGTGATAGCTGGGAAAAGTAAGACTTCCTCTAAGGACACATTATCCCTGCCCTTCAGTCTGAGTCTTCTCTTACTCCTGGATTAACAGAAGGGGTTTTTTGGTCTGCTGTGGGTATTGTATTAGTGGCCTTTTGGGGGGCTAGGAAAGGAATTATTCCCTTATCACCAGATTGGCTGAGGCAAGTCAGTTCTTTTCATCTTTGCCATTGCAACTCAGGGGCCTAGTGGGATAGGTCAGAAGATAAGGTTCAAGCTGTCATAATTTAGCAAACAGTTGGCAGGCATCCAGGGCAATTACTCATTACACTGGAAGATCCTCGATAAACTGGTTGGGGGAAGTGATTTAGAAGAAGGTATCCCCTAAGGGTGCTAGGAAACAGTTAGAATTCCGAATGTCTGGGACAGTAAAACGACAACCGATTTCTTCTAAAGGGAGGCTGGTGAGATGCCAGCAATGTGTGAGAAACCAGCTGTGAAAGTGTAACCACCACCAGGTGGACTTGAACCTGGGACCTCTGGAGTTTAGTATAGGAGCCTCTAACCTTTGAGCTAAAAGGCCAGCTGGCTCAGCCCACTCTGGAGAGGTCTCTTGTTCTTATCTGTTGCTATGGTCTAAATGCCAGTGCATGGGACAGTGAACCACACTAGGGCTATGTCTAGACTACATCCCTCTTTCGAAAGAGGGATGTAAATGAGCCCGATCGAAAGTGCAAATGAAGTGCAGATTTAAATATCCCGCACTTTATTTGCATATTCGTGTCTGATTGCTGTTTCGAAAAAGGGTATTTTGAAAGTGAAAGTGCAATCTAGATGTGGTTCTTTAAAAAAAACACCCTTTTCCAAAAGAACCCGTACTCCTGATTTTTTCAGGAGTACGGGATCTTTCTAAAATGGGGGGGGGGGGGTCGAAAGAACTGCATCTAGACTGAGGTTTCACTTTTGAAATACCCTTTTTCGAAACAGCGATCGGATGCGAATATGCAAATAAAGTGAGGGATATTTAAATCCGCACTTCATTTGCACTTTCTATCGGGCTCATTTACATCACTCTTTCAAAAGAGGGATATAGTCTAGATGAGCCCTAAGTGTGTGGGTTACAAAAGCAGGAGGCGAGAGCGACCTACTCCCAAGTAGAGACAATGAGAGAAAGAGTCAGGGGAGCTGACAGCTATGGCAAGCCCCTGGGCAAAGTGAGGGGGGACCCGGTTCCATGCTTCCAGAAGGGGAAGGGCCTTCGGCGGAAGAGGAAGGGCCAGGGCAGGCAGCCCTCAGTGCCGCCTGGACTGTGGCACACTGTTCTCCCGTCTCCCGACCCTTAGAGCTACCGGGAGCAGGCCGTGCAATGGTCCAGTGGTAATTTAAAGGACTCTGGGCACTGGAGTCTTGGGTCCTTTAGAATCGCGAGGTCCAGGGGCCAATTGCCCGTTCTGCTGCCTCCCCCACTCCCAGTGGTGGGCCTGAGAGTTAGTGCTGTGTAGCTCTCAAATGAGTAATGGCCTATTTGAATCTCATCTCTTCCATCTTGTCTTATTTACTCAAACATTCTTACTTTCTCCTATCTGAAACAAGGGCTCTCAGATATCTGAGGTTTAGAAATGCGGAGGATGTCAGCCAGCGTTCCCAAGTTCAGTAGGCACAGCTGAATGAAAGTCATTTGAGTTAAAGCCACTTAAACCTTCTATGTCCTGCTGAGCTGCTCAGCCGCCTGGAGGCAGAGGATATGCATAGGCTTGTATCAGTGTTGGACTACTCAATAATCCACACAAGGGCTTAGATCTACTAAGATTAATATCGGCTAATTATTCCTGCTGTGTCCTGCTTAATCTTTTGGCTTTGGGGGAAGTTGAGCCACAGTGTGTACTTGAGAGTGTTAATACTGCAGAGCTGGAGACCCAGAGTAGACTCCAGTCTTCAGAGTCTGTAGAGCCAATTATATGAAGACTTCAGATAATGATGGGCCATACTGTATCCCTTCATGACATATTTTTTCTTCTGGAACATTGGCAAAAGAGCCATGTAAATATATCATCTATGATGCCTATTGCACTCTCTTGTCTAAAACCGTCAACATGGGAATTGATATCATTGGATGTGTATCCATCGAAAAGGTAATCTTGTAACAATTGTACTTCTAACAGCACAGCATTCAAAGGTGGGGAGAAGCAGAAGAGAGAGTGTATGTGCTGAAAGGTGCTCTGTATCTCAGAATGATAGAGGGGTATTTTGTTATTTCATTTAGTACTGTGAAAATAGTGCAGAGAAGTATGACCTGAGGACCCTACGCTTTGGGAAATTTAACGGTCCAACGGTGCATACGGACCATATCTCTCAACACATCAAACCAAAATCGCAGCTCCAAATGCAATGTCTTTAGGCCAGTTCTAGTAAATATTCAAAGCATGTTGCTCATGGTTTAAGGTGTCACAGTAGTTTAGGGAAGAAAGACAGGGGACTGCATTTGCAATGCTTAAAAACAAACTTTTACATCAAGGAAATGTACAACTTAGAGAGTCCCATTTTTACACATGGGCTTCTTAATGCATTATCGAAATCCTGCATTTGGATTCTCAGTTCAGCACATGAATGTGTAAGTCAGATTCTCAGAGTGCCTAAGCACTGATTGGGATGTCTCCTATTATTAAGGTACCAGTGGTGGAATGTTGGGGAAAATTAGTTTTCACGGACAGTAAATGAGCTTACTATGAATAGCAAAACACAAACCAGCACAGAAAAAAAAATCACTGTTGTAATTTTCCCTGATGAATTTCTGAAAATGAAATTATTTGCTATTTTTCCTGGTTAACTGAGCTCTCTATTTTGTTTAATGATTTTAATGTGATGGCATTTCTAGAATGGGGATGGTCAAGTTGCTCCTTTAGGATCCCGCCATGTTTTCCAACTCTCGTGTTATGCCCTTCCAGAAAACATAATCAAACCAAGAGCAGTTTATCTGTAGCTTCCTTACAAAGGCAATAATTTTTGAAGGGGGCCACTTTGGGAATTTCTGAAGTAGTCGCGGGCTGCCCTGAAAGAGGCAGGGCCTGGGATGGAAGGGGCGGAGCCAGGAGAGTTTGCTACCCACAGACCCTGATTGGCCTGGGGTTGGGGGAACGTGAAGTATTATTCTCACCCTGCCAGGAGCATCCAGCACCTAGAGAAAACTGCTGGCTGTTTTGAACAGTTGGTGGTTCCCTTTGGTGCCACGTCCCCCTAGTGGGGGGAGGAGACTTTGCCACTCTCCCTGCCCCCAGGTCTTGATTGGCCTGAGGGCAGGGGAAACAGCAGGATGGTCGTGGGCCAGGAGGCCTTTCCATTGGTGTTATTAAAAGGGCTCCCGGCTCTGGCTCCAGGAGCTGTGAGCCCTTTAAATAGCAGCTATGTAAAGGGCTTGTGACTGCCAGACAGCTGCTACCATGTTGCCTGGCAGCCACCTGGCAGCCGTGAGCCCTTTAAATAGCAGGAACTGAAAGGGCTCACGCCTCCCTGGAGGCTCCCAGGCAACGAGTTGGGGGCAGGGCCGGGAGCTGCCGTGGGCCAGATGAAAGTGCTAGGCCTCTTGCCCAGCCTTATTCTGAGGCTTGCCAGCAATGCTTCAGGGTTACCTAAAGGAGGAGATATGAGGCCTGATTCTGATCTTGCTTGTGTGGAGTAACTTCATTTACAGCTACACTAATGTAAAACATATGTAAAATTATACCAGGATCCGACTAATCAAGTGTTTGTCCATCCTCTATTCCCACTGTCCTGAACATATGTTTCTGAGGGACTTAGAGACTCTTCCATGTTAAGAATATTGGCAGTGTCTGTTAGTCCTTTAAGAACTAGCCATTATATACTTCCCTCCGTGCATTTAATTGTGGGCTAGCACAGGGACACTTCTTTCTACCATTGTTGGAAACTTGTACAATTAATGCTGAATGCTTCTGAAATTTGCAGTTAAGTAGTGCTGAAAAGGTTAAACTTGGAATTGAGTTCCTATAGACTTTGGATATGAAATATTGGAGAAGTCAATGGAAGTAACACAGTATTTAATAGAAAGAGAAAATTAGTAATTCTTATTTGCCTGAGGTAGGTACAGGCCTCCATAATGCCTTGATCTTTGTGCAGAGAGCTAGTAAAGAAAAGCAGCCTTAATAAAAACCTTAAAATAGAAATGGGGATTTTCATGACAAGAAAATACCCCTGGAATGATGAGCTGTCATCCAGGAATTGGAAAGAAAAGAATCTTTTGTATTTTAATTAGTCTTTTTGATAAAGTACAGTTGCTTTAAAAAGACCAGTGGTATTCACCTGTTTATAAAATCATCATAAAGCTATATTTAAAGAAATGGGATTTTTGGTGGAGTGGGCAGAGGGGAAGTAAGAGTTTATTAACTGTTAATAATTTACCAAAAGATTACAGGACATATTCTCCTCCTCCCTCCTCTCCCCTTTCCTCCTCTCCTCTCCCTTGCACCTAGTGATGACAGGTATTTTATTATGGAGGAAGTTGGAGGGAAGTTGTGTTGTCTAGTGATTGGAGCAGAGATTAAGGACTGCACAGTTCTCTTCTTAGCTTTTGCACCAAATGACAATGTGACCAGAGGGGTGCAGCTACACTGCACCCTTAGCTCAAAATAAGGTACGCAATTTGAGCTACACAAATTGCATAACTTATTTTGAGGCAATTTCAAAATAGCTTATTTTGTAAATTGGCGCCACAGCGCCAAATTTCTAAATAAACCACTATTCCAAAATGTCCCTTAATCCTCATGAAACAAGGTTTACAGGGATGTTGGAATAGTGAGCATGTTATATTTTGAAATATGCGGCTTGTTTCAAAGATGTGGAATTGCTATTTCAGGATACCAGAAGTATCCCGAAATAGCATCACAGTGTAGACATACCCTAGATGTGGCACAGATTTATCCATCTATATAGTATACATGAAAATACATATTTAATAAGGGTAATGTGAGGCAAAATTATGATTTTTAAAGTATTTTGGGTTCCTGGTATCAAATGTATCACAGACATAAAAACTACTATTTATTTTTAAGAGTTTGTATGTTTGTTGATTTGTTTGTGCAAAATAAAGTCATACTTTGTGATTACCTAGAGATACCAAATTTTGCATAAACAATCCTGCCACTTAAATTAGCTGAATGCACTATTTTTTACACCAGAATATGCTGGGTGAAAGGTTTAAATAATTATTTTTGTTTTTCATCATAAAAAAGTCATGACTATTATTATTAGAGTTCATAAAAATATTTGCTAACAAAATTAAAATTAAGTCGCCTATTCAACTGTCACTTTAGTGCAAAGAAAATGTTTACTGGTACAAATCACAAAATAATTCAGATTACTTTGCAGGGTATGTCTACACTGCAAAGTTAATTCGAAATAACAGCCGTTATTTCAAATTAACTTTAATAGCGTCTATACATGCAAACCGCTATTTTGAAATTAATTCAAAATAGTGGAGCACTTAATTCAAATTTGGTAAACCTCGTTCTACGAGGAGTAACACTATTTCAAAGTAAGTACTGTGTAGACACTTAATTCAAAATAGGTGGCCTCCAGCCCTTCCCAGGGAGCCCTGGTGGCCACTCTGGGCACAACCAGGAAAACTTACTCTCCTCTCCCCAGCCCCGGAGCCATTAAAGGGGTGGCCACAGTGCCTGTGCCAGCTCCAAGCCTGCCAGCCCAGAGCCAGCAGTGGCCACCAGGGCCCCTGACCCAGTGGCCCCAAAACATGAGCCAGCAAGCCACTGGCAGCCAGTCCTCCACCACTCCCCAGGAGCAGTCTGCCAGCTCCCAGGAGCCTGACAGGGGCTGGAGAAGGTGGGTGCCTTCCTGGTCCAGGGTGGAGATAACGGACCTTATTCAGGTTTGGGGGGGATGCCCCCAACGTCCATGATCTCCGCACTAGACAGAGGAACGTGGCTGTCTATGGCAGGATAGCTGCCAGCCTGGCCACCAAAGGCCACATGCGAACCCAGGAGCAGGTTTGCATGAAAATCAAGTTGGTCCAGCGAGACCCCCAACCCTGGGCCCTGAGCTTCCCTTCCCCCTTCTTCCCCTTGCTTCCCCCTTCCAGCTTCCTCCTCCCAGGTTTCCCCTCCTCTCCCACCTCCTTTTCCCAGTCTCCCCAGAGGTTCATCCCCAGTTTTGTTCAATAAACCCAGTTTCTATTTTTGAACATACGTGTCTTTTGTTTGACATCAGGAAGGGGGGCTAGGAAGGGGTAAGTGGAAGGACGTGAGGGAGGAATGGGGCATGAGCCCCAATGAGGTGGGGAGGACCGGGGTGGCTCTGAGGGCTCCTCGGGGTGGACGCTCTCCCGCAGGGCCTCCTGGATCCTGACAGCCCCCCGATGGACCTCCCAGATGGCAGCCTGCAGCAAGTGCAGCTGGGCTGATAGCAACGACCCCATGAGACGCACCGCCGTGCCCAGGGGCAGCACTGGCTCCATGTGGCCGAGTGCTGTGGTGTCCCGAGTGCGGGCACTCAGGGCACTCCAAGGCAGGACTGCTTTGCTGTCCCTCATTGAGGTAGACAAGCAAGCGGGGAACCCTGAGAAATGTCTGTCCGGGGTGAGGGTAGGGTCCTTTTAAGCATGGAGCTCAGTTAGCCTCAGGCAGGAGACCCACACACTAAGTCCTAACCTGATGCCCTGCCGGCAATGGTTCTGGCCAACCTTAACTTCGTTTCAGGGTCCACTCAGTGTGGGCGTGCTATTTCGAAATAGCAAAACGCTATTTCGAAATAGGTTTTGTGTGTAGATGCGTTAATTTGAATTAGCTTAATTCAAATTAACTATTTTGAATTAAGTTAACTTGAATTAACACTGTAGTGTAGACGTACCCTTACAGAATGAGTAATGTAAGCTTTACAAGTTTCTGATTCAACTTTACTATGTGTGGTAATTACTCAACAAAATGAATAAAGTTTGAAGTTGAAAGCCTACAAATTTTACTTCCCTTTTGCAAGCACATTAATTAAAAATTCTATGACCTATATTTAATTTCTGAACTTTCCTATAAGTGTAATCTGTGAAAAATGACTTTGCCCAGGCAATGATGGGCCTTACCTGCTGGTTATAAATACTTTTATATTCTCAGATCCTCACACACACTGTTGCTGAATGGCAGCTATAATGGCAAAATCATCACTAACTTGCAAGTATATAACAATGAGGGAGAGCGTTATTCTGTGTTTATCTAAAGGTATATCGGTGGCACGGACAGGCAGGAGGCTAGCTAACTGGGAATTTCTAGAGTGCCCCAGAAGAACTGGTATTGCCACTTAAGTTCTGAAACACTGAAGTTGCAGAGTTATGGTAAACAAATGTCACATCTCTTTGAAGGCTTATTTCAATCATTAATGAAACAGTCAGAAAGGGTTTCATAGGAGAAGAGGTGGATCAAGTAACTTAATTAGGAAAGGGAAACAAGGAAAAATGTTGGGGAAGTGAGTGAAGTGACTCCCTTGGGAGGCAGAAAGCATTGATGAGCTCCAAGGCCAGCTGGCATTTGCCTTCAAGGTGGCCACAGGGTTTTTTAGAAGGTGTAACTTGTGGTGAGTGAGGAAGAAAAGGCTGACTGCTGCAGAACCCAATATGAGACAAAACTAAAAGTCAGAAGTTTAAAGTAATGCTTCAGATTTTCACACCACACACAGGCTTCACACTCATCCAAGATAGTTCCACTTTGTGAGAAGTCTTTAATTCAGAGAGGGTAATTAAAGTTTAACTCCAAATTAATTTGTTAATAGGAAATTGTAGGGACTTTCTGAAGTATTAAAATGTGAATATTTGGTAGGGCACAACAGACCAAACGCAGCTATAACTGGTTAGAGAGGTGTGAAACAAAGGATTGTGATGTTTTCTCCAGCCCCAGTAGAATTTTATTTTTATTTGCTAGAGAATGTTTGGCGTACTTGTCATCATGCTGTAAAATATATCAAAGATGCTGTTTAAAAATATTAAATATTATTTGTGAAATCATCTGGCTACCAAATTCCTATCAATCAAAGGATTATTATTGGTGGAATGAATTAGCTAGAAAAAAACTAATCACACAGCAAAGGCTAAGAATAGTTTTGCAGCTATGGATAGAGTTTGCAAGAAATGGGGGGGTTGCCTTTGTTTCAGGCAGATTTTATTATTCCTGTTCTTGGTTGGACTTTTTAAAAGGTTTCTATATTTTTGTTTTATTTTTATGGGAGATGGTCGAAGAATATGACATCTTCAGGTTAATCTAGTCATTTGGATTACCATGACACTTCAAACTTAAACAAGTGAGGGGAAAGGTATTAATTTGTACAGCTTCACTCATTGTCATTAATTCATTATACAGAAGCCTTTCACCTCTAAACTCCTCATTCAAATCCACCACAGGTTATCTTGGTAAATGTTATATGTACAGGGGAGCTGACAGCCTCGCCAGGCCCCTGGGCAAAATGCGGGGAAGGGGCTGGCTCCTCACTCCTGGAAAGGGTGAAGCCTCAGGAAGAAGGGTGGGGTTGGCAGCAGTCGGCCCTCAGCGCCACTGGGACCCCAGTGTGTCCCCCCCCAGCCCTCAGCGCTGCCTGGAGCACACTGTATGGTGCCCATACCTTCCCAGGCAGTCCTAAGAGCCATGTGGCAATTTAAAGGGCCCGGGGCTCTGGCCATTGCCGACACCACAGTAGCTGCAGGAACCCTGGGCCCATTTGGATTGCTGGGACAATTGTGTCCTTTCCCCTTCCCCCATGCTCTGGGTGGGCCTATATAAGTAACATAAATTGGTGGCCTCGGTCCAGTTCCTAACAAACAAAACCACAACATCTGATACTAATTGGCATCCTTGCTGACAGTCTTACCAAATCAGCCAAGGATCAAATGCAGTTCAGAAATTGGATCCGATGAGTCTTCACAAGAACAGGTTGATTCATATTAGTGCTGGTGATGTGGAGTACA
The DNA here is from genome assembly GCA_019425775.1 of Rafetus swinhoei. NCBI lineage: Eukaryota > Metazoa > Chordata > Testudines > Trionychidae > Rafetus > Rafetus swinhoei. The sequence continues at coordinate 33,312,760 of CM033443.1, read as the reverse complement.
GAAATCAGCCTTAACAGCAGCTCACGTTCTCTCTGTTCTATAAATTGAAAACAGTTCAAGATAGAGTGTTACTAAAATGCAGATTTAGGTACACAGATGGGATGTTGATGAGAACCAAGATTTTGTGTGAAGTCACAATCAGTGTTAAGGTTCAGTCCAAATAAGACATTTTATGAAAGGACACTTGAGTACAAACTCTCTCTGGTCTTAAAATATAATCTTGTCTTGCTAGGAGCTTCAGAGATGCAGAAGAATCTTTAGTGAGTCCTTGTTTATGAGAGATGAAGGGGTCAGAACGTGTTCAAGGTTAACCATGGGGTTTTTTGGACTGTTACTGAGAGTATTTACTGTATGTACAGTCTAACTTGGATTGTGGTTAGACCATTGGGCTGAAGAGAGAATCAATGGCTTTAAAGCGGTTGACAGTGATTTCATCTTTTGAATGTAGGCATATTGGTTATTTGCAATGAGAGGTTATCCCTGGAAGGGGTCAGTGTGCCTGTTACAAAGTTAGTGAGAATGTTTTTTCCTCACTTAGTTGGAGCAGGGTACTATTCCAAGCCAGATTCTGTTTAAGGTATATTGTAGCATACATGTTTTGAGTTAGTTGTGTATGTTTAATGCTTACGATTAATTTTCGCTGATCCTCTTGTGTAATGTAAAAGTGAGATATTATTTAATTGTTATTATTGGTAAAGTGATGGTGGGAGCAGGCAAAATTTCACAGAGCAATGGGAGATGCACTTTCTTAAATGAATGGCAGGAGTATGAAAGACTCTCTTCACTAAATGGTCTTCAAATGATTGTTCATAGATTGCTTTAAAGGATTTGGATTTTCTTCTTTTCTTCTATATAAGTTTCCTTAACTATAAAATGTGTAATAGACAGAGGGAACTTGACAATTGTCGCGTTCCAGAACTTCACTTTGAAAATTGGATAACTGTGTATAATTCCAAGCTCTTTGGCCTAGAAGCATTATGCCTTTGATTCTGGCATTACGTAGAATGAATGGTTTATTGGCCCCCTTACATAACATATTTGTTTTTAATTAAAGATTCTGATAAGGTCTTATTAAAGTACCATGTATTATTTATCATGTTTCATATGAAAATGAGCTGAAGGAAAAATTCTATCCGCTTAGGGCATTTGTAGAATAACAGGCTTACTGTGCTGGGGGGGGGGGGGGAAAGAAGAAAAGCATGATATACTCTTGTCAGAACAGGAGACTGCTTAAGGCAAAGGGAAAGAATGAAAAAAAGGAGAAAGGACATAAGGAGTGTTCATTTGACATTGTTTCTTTTTCTTTTCTTTCCTTTTTTTTTTTTCATGATAAAATAATTTGTGCTGTTCTGTAGCAGTGCTGTAGTTCAGACATTGGTACAGTGGTAAAAGCATGGATGTTTCCTAAGCCAAAACTAAATCCCTGTATTGTAAGTTTATGTATTTATTGTTTTAGAGTTAATTTGTGTGCTATATGTCTTTGGTTTTCTTGAAATGACTGCTTTTGGGACGAAAAAATATGTAATAATTGGTGCTGTTGGAAGGAAGGGTTTGGGTTGTTGTTTAAAGAAGATGACTGATTTATATGTACAATCGTGTGTGTATAAAAATAAAATAACTACTTTTTCTGGAACGCTGAAAAATCAGTAATATGTTTTGTGAAACTGTTTTCAGCTCATGGAGAGGCTTTTTATTTTTTAAGGAAAAATGTGGTTTCAAATTAGTGACACCGAGGATGACAAAGACCTCGCGTGTATATATATTAATTATTTCTTTCTTGTTCTTCATGGTAATCTGTTGATACAAGATGTGCCTCCGTTAAAGTTGGATATCTTTCAAAATTAGGTAATGTATTAATCTTCTGAAGAGTTTGCTTCTGAAAGCAAAAAAAAAAAAAAAAAAAAAAAACTAAAGACTAAAGCAGTACTTTGAGATGTGACCTTTTTCCCAGAAGAATAAACAGTTCACTTATTTTGTCAAAAATCATTTAAAAACATTAGGGTATTTTTTGGTCATATGACAATATTACCTAGGAGGAAAAAGCTTTAATATTGGACCAAAAAACAAGTTAGACTATAAATTATTTGAGTTGCAGGTCGCATCCTACTTTTTCATAGAGACTAACTAGATCTAGTAATGAATAATAAATACTTCATAAAATTAAAAAAAAACCCTCTTAAGCAATGCTGTGTCATCCCCAACATAAAAAGTACACATTAAATTCCAAAAACTGGCAAATGTAATTTGTTCATATAACTTGACAACATGAGCCCTTATAATAGATCTCCCATCCCTCAAATACACTGGTAATTTTAGATGGGTTTCAGAGCAGTTTTAAGCTATTTTCTTCATTTAAAAAAACCAGCTGTGCTGTTTTATATCCTGTGTTTTCATTAGTTTTATTTTCTGTGTTTCTACTGCAGTGGTTACTTTAATATTTCACAGTATTTATAATAATTTTACAGGCTTTTTGGGGGCATGATAGTGTAGACATAAAACTAAGGGGTTTTTTTGTAGAATAAGCTCCCGCAGACTTGTTCAGATTATATTTCCTTTCTCTGTTTGTGCTCCATTCGTGTATTTCTTAGAAGGCAAAAGCCCTTTTTTATTTGTCAGGTGGTCCACAAAAAAGGGGGGCAGAGGGAGAAAGGCTGAATCATAACAGACATTCAGTCCCAGCTGGGCTATGACATTAATTGCCCAAATCTCATGGATGTCTGTGATGCAGCGTGCTTTCTCTCCTTCCCAAGCCTCCCTAGGGATTTTAAAAACGCAGTATTTGAATTTTGGTGAGTGGTAAAGACCCTGCCCTAGGACCCATTTGACAAATGAGAAGCCGTGCAGTATCAGCACCAGCCGACTGAGCCTCAGTGAGTCAATCTCTCTCTCTACTAGTCAGCAGCTACTGTTGTGAGACGAGCCTCGGCTCTCACTGTCATTGAGGAAGTTCCATTTGCTCATCAATAGGCTGCAGGCTGTATCTTCTGGGTTTTTTTTCCTTCTCTCTTAAAAATTGGTAGTTCAAGTCTACCAAGTGGCCTTAGCTGACAAATGAATGTAGAGATCTAGCACTGCAAAGGGGAAAAGAAAACAAGACAGTGAAAGACAGGGTTTCTTACTTAAATAATCAGAAGGGAGGGCGGGGGGGAACCCTGTAGTTGCAAGACAGGACAAACGTGCTTGCATGCAAGCCCCCTCTCTTGTTCTACGTAGACTTCAGAGCAGCACCATGCAGCATCCCCTTACGGGTGCAACCTGTGTGGCACTGCCGAATGTGGGTATGTGTCCCCAGCTCTCCTGTGCCTTGACTTTTATGTACTTACAGCAGGTAAGTTTGTTTAACTTTTTTTCTTCCCCTCTATTGTCTGCATTGTCAGCATCTTTTATGGGATTCATAGCCTTAAAGATATCCTTTGTATGAAGAGGATGTGTAATTGTCTTTTATTGTGGGGGATGGATCTTGCCTCTGTACTTAGAAATGATGAGTCTGCCTAAAAGAGTTAATTTAGTGCAGGTTCAAGCATTTGGGTGCTTTACAAGCCTTTCTTTTGTCAAAATCTTTATTCATGCTGTTTGTGCATATGCTTAATACAGTACTTTGGTTGCTTTACTCCTGGATACTGTACCAGAATTTCAGCCATGAAAAAGATTGCTCTTACCTCTTTATTCAGTTGCAAGCATAAATTGTGCTTCTAATGTAAATATGCCCAATGGCAATTTTTTTGTAGCCTTCTTTGAAGCCAGGAATTTTAAGTCTTCGTTGAAACATGCTGCTGATTAAAATTAAAATCTAACTGATTTTAATCAGAAAAGAAAATCATTTAATATTTAAAACCTATAGCTGTGCAGAATTAGAATATTTGAGTCACAGAAGTAAATTTGCATTGCCTTGAAAAACTGACTTAGAAATCAAGAAAACAATACCTAATCTTAGTTCATTTTTAAGTCTTTTCATTTATGAGCATCATGCTTGCTGCTGCTTTTTTTCTTATTATTCCAACAAAAGGAGTTTATAACCTTTGTCTATTTCAGTGTATAAAATAAAATATTTGGCAGCACAGGATGTTTAAACTAGTGTTGCTTGTATTGGGAATCATTTTTCTGTGGTACTTATTTTATTTTTATTTTTAATTTTCAACTGATGAGCTCTCTGCTACAGAGGGTTGTACAGTAGCTATACACAGCCAAGATTAAAATACAATGTCATGCAAATGTGATTAGTTCCATTTATTTTTGGCCTTTTTACTGAGAGGTTAGAGGTGTGTGAGTGTGTGTACATATTGAAATTCCGTTGAGGGGTTACATATAGATGCATTTGTTTGTGAACTCTTAAACTTTAACTACAGTAGTTTAGATACATATAGACTTCCCCAATAAAACATATATCTTTATTGCTGTATTTTAATTTCTAATCATGTCTTTTATTGTTCAAAGGTTAATTTGAAGTTTCTTTTTTAGGTTCATATATTTAACATTTTTGTTACAAACAAAAAGTAAATACAAGTATTTTAAGCTTCTGAACCTTCCTGTTGTTTGCTTTCCTAGTAGTATAATGTAAACTATTTTTAACATACAGCATGGAATCCATAATAAAAAATAATCGATTATGCATGCATGTGGGAGGGCTTCCTGTGTTGACAACTAAAATTTACATTATGTTTATCTAATGTATACATAATTTAAATGTCTTACATAGAAAATTTAAAATTATGTTCTTAATAACAGTTTGTTATGGATATGTGTTTAATATAGCATTTATGAATCAGCTTTCAAGGTTCTTGTCTAACTTATGCAGTTACTGTATATGTACAAATTGTACTTGTGTGTTTTACTGTTCTGGTTCCTCTGAGTTTCCCAAACAACAATTTGAGCATTAAGGAAGGAACTTTTGAAAGAGAAAATGTGACTTAAGGTGAGAGGTCAACATGGCCACCCAAGGACCCGATAAGAGATTACATAAAGATGAGGTTGGAGGTTGTAATAATGTTCCTCGATGATCTATTGCAACAGCTTTATGCAAACGCATGCACCATATAGCACAATTACATCCAATCCATTTGAGAGAAAGATGAGACATGATTACCAATGCACTTTGCAAAGTGTTATATCTTCAAGTTATTTTTTTTTAAACTAAGTGGATTAACTGGTGCTCTAGAAGTTTACAGGTTATTGCTAACCTGCTGGGTTTTTAGTCTCTCTGTTTTCTGGCTAATTATACTATCAGATCATTACACTTTTACCTGCCTTAATCGGGGCTTTATATAACTGCTAAGGCATCAGTTTTTCTGAAGGATAATTGCGAGGATAGTTGCTATATCTATTTACTGGTTATTGTGTAGATTTCATAGGTTTAAAAAGGGAAAGATGAGATGTAATCTATACTCTGGAATATATTAGAAGTGCATTTGATTTTTGTAGCTTTTCTCTACTCATAACAAATAATGTGTAGTAAGCACGCCAATCTAACCAGATGTTCTTCAAATACTTTCCCAAACTTAAATATTTTTTCATCTCTTTAAGGTTGTCCATTCCCTCAATACTTGTGATCTGTATGTTTTAACAAACAAGTTAGTAATCATTAATGCCTCCTCTTCAATCTCCACCTCCCCTGGTATTTACACATTATGTTAATCTATATAGCCCTTTTTTTCTAATTTGCACCTTTAATACTCCTTTTTTGTTTTGTACCTAATTGAAAATAAATATACATTATAGCTATATCTTTTCATTCCTCCACTTGTGCGATACTGCATTTATTTATTTATTAATAGAACAGTATTTTACTCCATTTAATTCAAGCAATTAGGACAAATAAACAGTCTTTGCAGAAAGGTTAGAAAAAGCATATTATTTTCCCGTTAAGGTGGTAGCTGCTCTTTCTCTCATGTAAATTTAATATACATAACTCATGAGGCTGAAAAGTTTCTTGAGAGCTACTCTGGTCTCTCTGGAAAAATCTGTGTTCTGGAATCTCTTTAAAACTGCTATTATTTACTTGATAAACTGACACTGCTCTATCTGTTGGTTGGATAGGAGTTCATCAAAAAAAAATTCAAAAATCTATAGCGATAAGTATTACAAAAGTCTGCCAATAGTATTTCAGTGCTAGCGACTATATATTTGCTATTCTATCTGTCTGAATTATGCTCACAAAGTTTCTGCAGCTAAGTGTATAACTAAAGTATTATTTAAAATGTTTCTGTTCATACACCACTGCTCATTTAGAAACATCAATAATTTTGCGATTGAAATGTTAACATTGAAAAGCATAACATGAAGGCCTAGTCTATATTAACCATGAGCAAAATGGTCATTAAAAAGAAAAACAAAAACTGCACATTACTGTTAAGTTAGCAAAGCTATCTGAAAGCCGCCAAAACTATTAGGTAATATTCTATTAAATATCGTAGTCCAGAATTCTAGCTCCAGTTCTCAAACACTGCAGAAAGCACTATGAGTGTGGGACAGAGATAAAAGTGTAGAGCTTTGTGTTGGGTTATTTTAAAGATAATTGTTAGCAAAATTGGAGATGCATATTAGGATTTCACAAAGTGTTTTCAGGTATAAGCATTCTGTGTTTTAGTTTAGATGCATCTCCATGCTATTTTGAAGTGTTAAAAGTGCTAACTTTGTTTTATAGAATTTGGAAGCGCTGGCGGGGGGCGGGGGGGCGGGAGCGAGATAAGAAACTGTGCTTGGCTGCAACTTTATGTGTCAGGTGTTAGCCCAAAGCAATTTTTTTACAGCTGATTTTAACCCACTGTAAATCAGGATTTATAATGTATTAACAGAGATTTAACCATATTAGATCAACTATATCTGTATACTACTTAATATATTAGAGGATATAGTGGTATTTAGTTGATATTTTACTGAGTGAAGTAATAGAGCCAACTGTTAAAGCACTCTGTAAAATTCCATTTCATAGTGTGCCATGCTGTTGTCAATATTTTAAGATTGGTAAATTTTTCCACTTAATGATGATATATGTGGTTTGTTTTAAATAGTGAAGTGGTTTGTACAAAGGGTAATTCCTCTTAAATGGAGCCATTGCTCATAGTGGACATCCACAGATCGAAAGCAATTGAACTGAAACTTCAATATCAACCTTCTCTGTCTTTAACTAGAAAGTAGCTCATGGCATAGACAGTGGTCAGTAAGACCAGATTTCATACCAATGATTTAAAATAAAAAAAATCACACCATGCGTAGTCCTTTTGTTGTAAATTTGTGTAATGTTATTTAGGTTTTAACCATTGTGTCTAAGAAGAGTTCAATTCCCCACACAATTTACCTAATTCATGCTTCTGAATTTGAAGATTTATAGGAGTCTGAAGGATTTTTTTTTCACATTCTCTCTTCATGACTTAATTCAAAGTTGATTTATTAGATAGTGCTTTCGATTGATGCAGTCAATAATGGAGAAAGGGATTAGAACAGATTATCTTCACATATAAATTATATAAAGAATTAAAATAGGATGGATGGATGTTCTCAGGATGCAGTATACTTTTTTGATACAGAACCAGCACACTAATTGTTGAATGACACCGGAGCATTTTAGTCACACTTCAAAGTACCTTTGTTGTGTAACTTTACATTTCATAAATTAGTGAGATCTGACCGATCAAATGTTTGAGTTGATTATAATAGGGGAATGTTTCATGACATCAATTCTTAAACCAACACTCTTTATCTTTCAGAACAAAAACACTGAATTGCTTTCTGTGTACTGAAGATGTTTGATTCACTGACTCTGTTGTAAAATTATTTAATCTGACTTTAGATCATGAAAATTGTAAGCATCTGTTAGCTTACAAATCTAAGCCTTTGCACAATTTTATTCCTCAGTCTGCTATTTCATGGCAATTTTCATGTGAGAACATACAACCTCTACTTATGCCTGCATGAGTGAAAAGAAGTCCACATTACTAACGCTCACTCACCATCTGTTTTTCTTACAGCTGGGCCTTGAATAATTGTCCAGTAGCTGATGGTCTGAGGGTAGACAATCTTTTTAGGGTTTTCTGATTCATTTAACCAGATTCACTGCCCCAAGAGAAACATAATGCTAGTTTATTCATTTTGGTAAAATAAAAACACTGTATTTTGACAGGCAAATTATAGTATTCTGTTAGGGGGGGAAATGCCATATTGCAAACAGTATCAGGTTGATGCATTTGTACCTAAGGGGGCAGTGTGGCACTCTTAGGAAATTTCATCATATAAATGAATCAAAACTCATAAGGTGTGGGTGTAATTGTTGCATCTGGGGATCTCTTTAATGCTGAAGTAGTGAGTGATATCCTGGTGTTCTGTTTGTTTTAATTAAGGAAAATAAGGTCATTTGATGATCATCGATAAACTTCCAAGTTTACATATGAAACTCCTCCTCCTCGTTTAAAGTGAAATGTAAATGATTATATCTCTTTCTCATGTAAGAGCCACTTAAATGTTTTCCAGAGATTAATCAGAAGGGGCTTAGAGAGCAAGTGCTGCATTCTCATTCTGAAAGAAAGCTAGTTTGGGCATTTGACTATTACTGTGCTGAACAAGGTCACTTTCCAGCCACAACAGTAAGAAGAGGTGCGTTAGTGCACTGACTCCCTCTCCTTAAATACCTAAGGCAAAAAGAAAACAAAAAATCACCAGATAGTTAACTTTGGTTACTGGCTGCTTTGGAAAATAAGAACAAGAACCATCCAGTAGGAGCTTGACTTGGATTTTATGTGGCAAGGACAGGTAGAGTATTTGTATCTTGGAATAATTCCTTTGATATTGTGCTCATTGAGTATTAAAAAGACAAAATTTGGGGGTAAAACTGTGATAGCTGTATTTTCTGATGTCAGTTACTTGTAAGTTGCCACTCTTAATTGGTATTTATTGAATATTTACATTGACAGTTGTGTTTAATATTTGCTGTGGCATTTTGTGCCAAAGGAAGTGTGAAGCAGTCAGTTAAGTTGGGAATGTTTTGGAGTAAAGAGGGAAGGTTTCCTCTCAGCTTGTTTGTTTACAAGAGTGGTAGAAAATGTTGGAATGAAGGGGGTTTTGATATTTGTTTGTATATTTTTGAAATGGTAACTAAATTATACCAAAGCTCCAATTTGAATACTGTGTTTAGTTTTTAACATGTAATAGAAGTGAGAGAAAGTGACAAAAGCTGTTGACATAAGAGTTTATCACCTTGCATTATAAAGCTATAATGACATTAGTGGAAACTAGAAGCCAACACTTTCCATATGAATAATCCCTCAAGGTCTGTAACCTCTTTAAGGTGTTCATGTGATTGATTTATCAGTTTTAAATTGAAGTGTGTAATACTCAGGCTCTCCTGAGGAACTCTTGTCATTTCTTTACTAGCATCGCTCATTTACCTCTGAGTAGCTTAGTGCAGAGCCATTGACTTCTTTTACATTTTGCTTCCCCTCCTCTTCTGTCAATGCAGCAGCCCAGTGAATTTAATTAGGGAAAATAGCATATTTAATGTCTATAGTATGCTGAGTAGTTGTAGTCAGGCCTTTGGTCTTTTGCACTATAGCAGGCTCCAGCTGTGGAGAGCTCTCAGTCTGTTTTGATCCTGCTTTTTTTGTTGCATTAAACTCATGCAGAATCAAAATTAAGAACGATAGTAAGAACCAAAGCACACAGAGGATTATTTTGTGTTCACAGTGAGGTAATGATTTTTTTCTGCAGTTATGGAACAGAAGTATGTTAGATTTTAAACTCTAAACATGAAATGAAGTTCAACAGAACACACATGATTTAATCCTAATAAGATCTTCTTGTGTTTGACTTTTGACCAATTTCCATCAAAATCAACCCAAAATTCTGTCTGCCTTCTAACTGTAACCCTGTGAGTATGCCTAGCTTCTTATCTATGCATGTATTTGGTAGTGTGTGCTGCTCAGTTAGTATTCCAGGTTGTTGTGAGCTTCTTTCTTGTGCTTTGTTTCTCTTGTGTTTCTGCTTGCTACTTTGCTTCATTTTCTATGACAGGTAGCTCACATTTTATTAAATACGTGCTTATATTAAATGTATCCATCACCAACATTCAAGTTTTGCCCTTCACTTTAAAACAAATAGTGATAACCATTATTTGTAAAATTTAACATTGAAGACCCTTAATATAATTCACAAATGCAGCAACCAATGAATAAGACTTGTAGGGAGCAAGTTCAGCAGAAGTTGTAGAGGTGAAAACAGGTTTCCAGGAAAAATGTAACCTAGTCAGGTGGAGTTACTTCAAAAATGTTGGGATGGATGGAAACCTGTATATTGAATGTCTGTCCTCTCCTTCCTTGAGCTTTCCTTCCCTGTCATGGGTTAGTCCTATCTCAGGGATGTAACATGGCTGCATATACCTCAATTAATGCTCTATGGCAGGAGGAGGAAAAACATTCTCTCTCACTTGTCAGAAGCAAAGTTATTTACTTTCAAAAGCTGACAGAATAGCACTGCAGGGGCTTCATTTTTTTTTCAGTTCAGAATGTCATTATTGTGTAATGCAGAGGGATTTCTACATTCTTTGTAGCCTTATTCTTATCCTTATTATGTGCAAACTGGCACCCTGTTTTAAATATTATCATTTTTGCTTGTGCACTTTTAAAAATCCACATTCAAAGACCATTTCAATGTTTACCATTTAGCAGACTAGGAATATATTTATTTAGTATTAGTGCTGAATGTATATGTGACCAAGTATTTGGGCCTACCTGAAATGCAAGAGTGATTGTGTTCTTGATTGCTTCTACAATACAGCCTTTTTCTCATGATGCCAAGCTTATGTTGTGAGATTCAATATACACTCAATAAAAAAATGCAAACATTCTGGTGTAGAGTGATATTCATGAAATAAAAGCCTAGGAAGTCAATTGCAGTACTTTAATTCCTGTTCTGTCTTTAATAGCTCCTTATCCAGTTTCATTTAGAATTGAATGCGGCTTATCAGAGTTTTATGAGATTACCTATCCCTCTTTAGAAAGTGTCTTGGGAGATCCAAAGTTAAAAGATAGTATGGATAACTCTTGTGCGCATCGTTGATATTTTCTACCTCCTTCCAAAAGAGAAAAAAAAAATTGTTCCCATGAGAAGTAAAACTTTCCTTCTATTCAAGAAGGAGCTTTTTTTTTTTTTTTTTTTTTGCAGTGACAGGGTTTTAAGAAAAAAGAACAGCCAAACTTTCAGTAGCATTATAAGTTAACCTTTTGCTCCAGTTTAAAGTGTAAATTTAACAGACTTAAAAAAAAACTCTGTTAATTTGTAGCATTTATTTTTTAATCACAATCCTGAAGTCTTTAAATACCGGGATATGAGTTCTGTTTGTAAATGAACTTTTCCTTTCTTAGCAGACTTCAGAACCACTAAATTTATAATACAATTGCTGGCCTTCGGAGAGAAAAAGGAAAGGAAAAGTACAAAGCTATTGGGAAGCGTCAAACACAGAGAATGATGGAGTACATTTCATAGCAGCCAATTCCAACCCCAAAATCCCTGTTGTGCAGGAAGGCTTTCCAGCTAGCACAGGAAATTCAGCCATTGCACAGCATAGAATTAATGATTTATACACACCGCACCACTGCTTTTGTTCACTAGCAGAGCCTGGTTGTGTTAATAAAGGAATTTCAGGGAAAAAGGGTCCTGGCATGCTGAGCTGTTTTGCTCAATGCAGTGGATGCTGCCTTCATAAATCAAAAGAATTTAGTGCTTTACAACCTTTCAGAGCTGCTGAGGGTTTTTTTTTTTTTTTTTTAATCTGATTCACCTAGGAATATTTTCATTGCTTTTCTATAAAGAATGAATGAACTACTGGATGAGATCTATCTCAGCTGTTTTAGGGTTGATTGGTTTGCTTCGCAGTGGCATTAAGCTTCCATTTGTTTTCCATTTGCTATTTATGCTTTATGGTGTTTTCTATGGAAATAGGCTAGCACGGTTTTATTAGCATAAAGAGATGCAGATCACATTAGATTCTGCCTTCTTTCTTACACATAACTGAGTAAAATGTACAGAGAAAATGTGTGTTTGAAGTAAACAAAGTAACTGTGTGGCCTTTATGTAAAATAAAAATGTAATAACACTCCTGGGAGTACCTATTTTAGCATAATGTACATATTAAAATTAGAATAATGTCACAATTTTGTTTTAGTAACAAACACAGGTATTAATTTTCTGAATCAAAGTTATTCTTATACCTGAGAAACTTTCCTCCCCTCTCTCTCCCGCCCCCCCCCCCCCGAAAAGCGAGGATTAAATAAGATTTTCTTTTCATGATTGGAAGACTACTTTTAGAATATTGGATCAATCTTTCTATAACAGGAGAAAACATATAGACATTTAATTATTTTGATGAAAATAGACAACATAGAGTAAACATTTTATACATAACCTTACTTCCCTGATGTGAAATAGAGAATTGAATGGGACAGTGAGAACCAGAAGCAATATGGAGAATGATGTCTCATAGAGTCTTTGCTGAGTTTCCCATTTATTCATCTACATAGAAGTGTGTACAAATGTGAATTTCATTTTGAAGAATTTATCTTGAAGTTAAAGAGAAATACTACTTTATCTAACAAGAAATTCATATAATATTTTCAAAAAGAGCAGTTGGAGTGGTTTAGGTCTATTTGGATCATGTTCAAGTTCATTGACTGATATAACCTTTGCTTACAGAAAATGTGATTGCATTGTCAGGATTTTGCTGCATTATAAAAATATGGTTGTCTAGTAACTTTAGGAAATTAACCAATGCAACTGCCAGCGGTAGTAAAATTAAAGTTAATTTTGTGAAGAATTTTTTGCTGTTGTCTCAAGAGGGCTGAATGCAGAGAAGGAAATAATTTATTGTATTCTGTTTTCATCACCGGATAAATAGTGTAAATATTGTGAATTAATACAAGGCAGGTGTCCAGTAAATGAGGTTTATGTTTATATTGTACAATTTTTTTGTTTGTTTGTCCTCTATTATTTGGGCGCATGAGTGTCTCATTGTGTTTAATTATGTCTATGAGGCACAAGACAGCAGTCAACATCTGCTCTATTGTTTCCTTGGTTTACATATAGCTTTGATGGGTTATTAAACAATCTTATTTTTCAAACAGAAAACAAAGGAACAAGCTAAACCCATATTACATTATTTTGTAAAGGTACATTATGCAATTAGTACTCTAGGATTTGTACATATTTGTTGTTTTGGCTAAACAAATGCCTTCCTATTCTAAAAATTGTTTGGGCTGCAAAATGGTCTATGATCTCTGTCAGTTTTCAATGAATAGTAAATACCCAAGTTATTGTGATGACAATGTATTAAAATAAATGTATATGCATATTATATATTTAAATAACATTGAGTTGTGAAATATTGAGACATAATACAAAAATGAAAAAAAAATCAGAAAAGTGTGTTTATTCTCGTTGTATTTCCTCAGAAGAAGCAACTTTCTACATAAACCTTATCGTTTAAAATATAGTACAGTTTCACTTATATTTGTTATACAATGATTGAATTTAATGAAGTTTTAAATTGTATTTCAATCATTCATTTGGGATAAACAGCCCTTATGTTGGTTCCAATGCTGCAGCCCTTACATGGGGTGAAAAAACTAGTCCTACTGAATTCACAGGAAGGTTTTCTGTGTTGGCAAAGAGATAAAACATTCTGAAACATGGTTCCCCATTTTATATATCTTGTGTTTTCAAACTTTATCCTGTTTTATGGTGGTTTGCATAATGCAGCCCTTATTCTGACCTGGTAGGCAGACTTGGTTTTGAGAGAAATTATTTTTAAAAATCGAAACACCCCAGTATAGTTCTTTTTTGATTAAAGAAATAAAACATAGAAACAGATTTTCCACTCACATGGTCAGATAGGTATTGTTATTTTGTATGTTTACTGTTATTTATATTTCATGTATTTTAAAAAATTGTTTTCCAAATAGAATGTAGTAAGTGAAAATTTCTTCTGTTTCTGGATAATAGCAAACATCATAATGGATATTATTATAACTGGAGTGGATGAATACAAAAACAGACGAGATGGTAAAGTAGCTCTAGCTTATTTTATAATCCATTGGGAGTAACATCATCTCTGCAGATAAACTAGCCTAATGTTTTGAATGTTTCAGACTTTTAAGAAAAAGTTCCTCAGTTTCCATTTAGAACAGTGGTGGGCGATCTGTGGCCTACAGAGGTTCTATGTGGCTCTTGGGACATTTTGTTTATCATTGCCCATGCAAAAGGTTGCCAGATTCTCCTGGTTTCCATCCACAAAGTCCCTCCACCCTCCTTCCGCCCCCCGCCCCCGGTATTACTAAAGTGACATGCATGTAAAGCAAGGGCACATGAAGTGAGTTGTTTGCTCATTACTGCACACAACATTGACTGTGAGAGCCATGCTCTCCCTCTGTATCCAAAGTGCTGCTACAGTTCAGTTGGCACCCCACAAATTCCAGGTATGCAGGCGCAGTGAGCAAAACCACCCTATCCCAGGAGACCATCTTGGTTGTGACGATCTTGCACCCCACTGAGAGGAAGGAGGGCCTCTCATGCAGCCCATTCATTAGCCTATGTTGCCCATCACTGACATAGAATCTTAAGATTCTACTCAAATATAAAGTTGATTTTTGGGGGTGCTGAGAACTCGCAACTCTCATTACTGTCAGTGAAGTTGCGGGTGCTCAGGACTTCTGAAAACAAACCTTTCATTTCTTTAATTGTAAAATGAACCCATTTATAAAGGAACCCACACAGAATAAAAGGGTATTTTATTCACTGCATTGAGTGAGATTCATGTGTGTTTCCAAACTGAAACCTTGCAAATATTGTTAATTAAACTGTTATGTATTGTATAAGCATTTGAGAGAATCCAGACTGTTCAAATTCAGAACTGTAAACTATCTGGGCATATATAAAAGTCCATATATAAAGATACCTCTTTTGGACTTGTGTTTAATTTATAGTTATTGAGAAAAGTACAAATAATTAATTTATTTGGGCCAGCTATTCTAAGTTTCTGAGATAAGTTTGCATGCCACTTTGCAAAATGTTACTCAGTGTCTGGAACAGAACAGAAGTAGTTCACTTTGTGTGCAAAGCTAATTAGGAACACTTGCTAACCTCCCACTCAGCTAGCCCTGTAAATCAATCACAGGAGGTTTGCATATGATGCAGAATTCAAAATATGTCCCATTAAGTGCCAGCATAAGCTCCTTAGAAAACCTGAAGCATTACATACTAGTTTTGCTGCTACTCACATATTCCATGTGCTTGTGGCAAGTGCAAGTTCTAAACGAGAAAATTCCTGACATAGTTCAGCAATGGAAAAGGATAGAGTTAGAAGAAGCTATGATAAATAGTTAATATTTTGACTTTATATAACCAGACATATAGGACCCAATCCTTACCTGGTGAAAAACATCTAGTGCCTTGACTTCAGCCACCTCCACATGATGGATATTACTAAATGATTATTCAGGCCCTTGTCATGAGGCATTAGCCTATATACATACCTACATGTATATATACATACGTAGTCAAGCAGACTACACAATGGTCTTTAACAGCATGCACAGAATCGGAATGCTCATATGCCTTTTTCAGATGGAACACGGGTGCATATGAACACTATCTTTACAGTGAACATTTCAACATAGAATCCGATTTCATTGTAAGATGTCCAGGGTCAGCTTGTTAGTTGGCGTAAATCAACATAGTTTGTTCTATTCCAGATTGGGTCTGACCCCAACATCTTGTTCTGAAATGGAATTCTGTATTGCAGTGTATATTCTTAAAAAAAAAAAAAAAAAAGCAGGAAAACCTTAAGAGCATACTATTTTTAGTCAAAGTCTGAATGGTGTGTGTGTGTTTAAAAAAAAAGAGTTTGGTTGTTTGTAATGTATATATATTACAAACAACCAAACCCTTTTATATATCTCTCTCTATATTTTTTTGAGATTTGTGCACCTGTTTGTGTGTCTGTCTGAGAATGTGTTTGTTCAAGAACTCCTTCTAAATGGTAAGAGCTAGGGCCACCAAATTTGGTATGCAATTTCCTCAGCTCCTAACTTAAATCAAGGTCAGGGTTTGGTTGTGCCAGGACAACGGAAAGCACTTGGAAAGGGACTGTTTTCCATAACATGGAAAGGAAGGGGCTCTTTGGAGGGATGCAATATTGAGTGTGGCCACTAGAGGTAGCAAGCCCACAGGAGAGAGCTATCCTGCAGCGTATATACCAGGGGCAACCATACCACCAAGGGAGGGGCCAGCAGGGCTGGGGCTCCCCAATGTGCTGGCAGGTAAGATGGTGTTAGTAGCCCCCCATTACATCGGGTAAGTAGCCCTCCTGCCCCAAATCCTTTTCTTCCGTTCCAGCTCTTGACTGCAGCACTGGAGGGAAGGGGAGAGAAAAGACTCCCGGCAGCTGGGAGGGAATAAGCTGGGGGGAGAAAAAAAGGCCACTGGTGGCCAGGAGAGGTCAGGGGGAAGAAAAGGCCTCTGATGGCCATTCCCTCCCCCCACCCCAACACACACAATGATTCCTGCACCCTCCACCCCCACTGCCAGCTCCCTGCCCTGAAGGACCCAGGCAATGCCAAGTAAGTCTTCTAGTGTATGTATGTGTATTATAATATGTGTGTGCATTTGTGTATATATATTGCTAAAAAGGGTTTGGTTGTTTTTATGTATGTCTATACAAACAACAAAATTCTTTTAAAAAATATATATTTGTGTGTGAATCATGTCTACTTCCATTACGACAGGGATGGGCAATCAGGAATAGTGGATGAGCTGCATGAGTGGCCCTCCTTCACCAGCAGCCTGCAACCCACTGGGGTTCCACCTGAGGCCCTCCTAACTGGCCCCCTGCATGCCTCTTGCACTCCCGGGTACCAGAGCACTGCACTTTCCTGCTCCTCTTCCTGCCTCCCAGCAATTTCAGGGTGCCATGAATCGCTTGTTTTGCACTCTGTCCCCTGCTCCCTCCTTCCTCCCAGAGCTGGAATGCTGTGAATCCGCTAACTCACAGCATTTCAGCTCGGGGGAGGGGGGGGGGGGATGAGAATCAGGAACACAGCAAAAACCATGCAATTCATGGCTCCTCCTAAAATGCTGGGAGGGAAGGGGGGAGCAGGAAGTGCAGGGCTCTGGTGCCTCAGTGCACGAGAGGTGCGTGGGGGAAGCTGGGGGTCTGTGGGCTGCAGGTGGAGCCCCTATGGGCTGCATTCAGCTTGCGCTCCACAGGTTGTCCACCATTGCATTAGGACAATGGACTGTGTTACCTTTCTCTTTGATAAATGTCAAGAACCACCCATGGATAATTATTTTTCACAGATTTGTGAAGAGGGCTGAATGGATTCAGTTTCTAACATGTATTCTAGCTTCTTACTGTGGCCTGTTGTGTTTCTGGCATATACATATTATAAGACAGAATTTGGCCCACAGAGCATAGCATTGCCCTTAATTGCATTTATTTTAATAAATCTGTCAAAGTTGAATGAGAAAGGACAAGTGTTAACCTCAGTTTATCCAACTTTTCCATTAGTTTCATAAATCGTCAGAAACATTATAGAAAACTGTAAAGAAATTCCCTTTCTTAGCTTACATGGTAGTACTAGATTAGGCAAAACAAGTAGGGAAAAAGGCAATGAAGGAGCATCATCTTTAAATAAAAATTCCAGAGAAATGTAGGTATTTGAAAATAGTTTCATAACATTTCAGTAGTCCCACATGGCTCATTAATTATCCTGAAAGTGACAGTTCGATGGAAATAGCTGTGCAACACTTTTCTTTTATTTCAATACCATAGGTATGTTCCAAAAATAGCATTTGATGTGTGCACCTTGTGTCTGTGAAAACAACACAACAGGAACTATTAGTGCAGTCAGTGATCCCCTTAGGCTAAGCATCTAGAGGAACAATAAGCAAAGGGGTGCACATGGGGGTGAGTTCTACAAATGGAGTGTTACATTTCTTCCCTTTTAATACCCATTCATGTTGAATAAAGAACAACAACTGTACATTCTCTGCTCATTGCTTAGCAAAGCCATGAATCCCAGTTGATCACATTCCTGTTCATATTTGTGCCTTCCTCTAACAGGAATGTTTAGCATTGGAATACCTTGGGGGAAATCCCACTGGTAAGCTGTTCACAGAGGTCACAGCCCTAGAGAGAGTTTAATTTTCTGATGTCTTCATGGGCTTTGATGCAATGAAGTAGGTTTGGGAATATTTAAAATTCTCACATCTGGGTGAGGAAAAGTTGTTCACCCTTTGCCCTCTCCCTTGCAGCTACAAAATCTCTCTCATCTCCAATTAATATCCCATGTACTCAATTGACAAACTCATTTCAATCCAAACAAATATAATCCTCTTTAGTTGTTCTTCTCCACTGCACAATTTTACCCCAGTTCTTGACAGGTATATTCCAAGGACAGACACCACTGAAGGCTGTTGAAAACCAAAATTTAAAGAGTGGCTGCAAAGGCACAATTATATTTCCTTAGAGAGAGAGAAACAATCTAGAAATTAACTGAAAGGCAGGAAGTACCAGAGACTCTCACACTCACCTTGTCTCTCTATTATTGGAATAACTGCTATTGGCCACTGTTGGAAGACAGGACACTGGGCTAGATGGACCTTTAGTCTGACCTAATATGGCCTCTCTTATGTTCTTATGTTATGTTCTTATGCTCTTATGGTGAAAGCGAGAAGCTTTCGAGCCACACAGAGCTGGAAGAGAGTACTGTGTGACTCAAATCCTTATCTCTTTCACCAGCAGAAATTGTCCCAATAAATATTACCTCACTCACTTTGTTTCTCTAAAAATTCTCACACTGACATGGCCACAACTACACTGCATACAAGGAATGAGATAATTGCTCTTTTGCTATCACTGACTACTCCTACCATTTGGCACTCATCTAACAGTGAGGGTTGTAATTTTGCATTCTAGTAAGTTTGCAATTGAATAGCTAGTCTTTGCTGATACTCTGGTATCCCAGCCAATACTAAGCCCAAACAGGCTGGCTTGTCCCAAAGTCTAAATAAGCCTGCAGTTTTGCAGAACTAGTGTATGAGATAACATCAGATATACAATGTTCCTATAGAACCAGTTCCATCCACCTTGGATTCTGGGCTGATGTTGCATCTCTACAGGAAGGTATCCATCTTTGCAGAATAGTGTCTATTTCCTGTTTCTCAACTACAGGTTTGGAGGCCAAATCACTTTTTTTACTAGACAATAGGACTCTTTTGCTATCTGCTCTCAGGACTGCTTACCTTTGATGATGTTAGACATGAGTTTAGCTGGCTTTCCCCACTTCATAGATCCTAGGCAAACCTCAGTCTAGGTTAGCATGCCATATTTTTTTTTAAAAGTCATTGTCAGGGAAGTGCATACCTGAGTATGAAATTGGATGGGACAATTAGGGTACGTCTACACTGTGTGCTATTTTGGATACCTCCAGTATCCCGAAATAGCTACCCTGCATCATAACAAGCCGCCTGTTGTTTTGAAATATTTTTTTTTGTAATAACGGGCATGCTATTTTGGCATCCCTGTAACCCTCTACGAGGATTAACGGACGTCTCAAAATAGGGTGCTATTTCGAAATTTGGCGCTGTGTAGCGCAAATTGTGTATCTTATTTCAAATTTAGAGTGCTGTGTAGATGTACCCTTATACTTCATTTTCTTGCACCTAAATGCCCTATCTCAAAAGGTGCATCTACACAACACCCTAAAGTCAAAATAAGATACGCAATTTCCACTATGCAAATTGCGTATCTTATTTTTATTCTATTTCAAAATAGCTTATTTTGAAATTTGGCGCATCTATACAGTGCCAATTTCAAATTAACTCACTATTTCAAGACATCCCTTAATGGTTGGTTAATGAAGGTTACAGGGATGCTGAAATAGCACGCCCATTATTTCAAAAAAATATTTTGAAATAAGGGGCAGCTTG
This sequence comes from Rafetus swinhoei, assembly GCA_019425775.1. NCBI lineage: Eukaryota > Metazoa > Chordata > Testudines > Trionychidae > Rafetus > Rafetus swinhoei. The sequence continues at coordinate 33,292,795 of CM033443.1, read as the reverse complement.
TTAAGACTTGGGTTGGGTAGCTATTTTGGGATACCTCTGGTATCCCAAAATAGGTGTGCTGTGTAGACGTACCCAAAGGGAATAAGGAGATCCTCAGTTCTAAACCGAAATTCCTCCTGCCCAGTCTACCACACAGGTTTTGTTAGCTGCTGTCCAAGTTTTGCCTCACTTAGAGTTTGCAACGTAATTACTTGGTGGCTTTGAATGATCTACTTGTCAGTGGAATCCAGTTACTGTTCACTTAGAACATCCATTCTACACTGCTGTCTTTAATGAGATTGATGCCCTGGAGGTGAATGATGATCACCCTCTGTGCACACATGGCAGTAGTGGTGGTGTTTATAAATAGGGGCATAGCCATCAGTACAAATGAGATGAACTTTCTTCAGAGGCAAGCTAAGTTAGGAGCCGAAGTCCTTGTGAGCCAATTATTTGGGTATTAAAAGAGAATGCCTTGTTGAAAAATCTGTACACTGAGCAGTAACTCGATGCTCCACCATTCCAGGTGAAGCTGAGGAGTAACATCTTTTGAGAAATAATGAAAATGTTAGATTTCTGTGCGTTTGTGAGGGAAACTTCCTTGGGCCTGCTGTAATGATGAAAAATGGTGGGTCTGCCCAGAATTTGAGTCGTGTGCTCAAGTAATCAGCAATGACATGTAGATTTAGAATCTCATTATTGTTATATGATCCTGTCTAACACATGTTGGTGTCTACTAGAGGACAGCTGAGAACAGGCATTCTGTTGAAGGGCATTGTGCCCTTGGGTAGTAACAAAAGTTCTGTGTGTGGGAGTGGTAATATTGTACTCTGGCATGCCCAAGTAGGCCAGTTTATCACACACGTGGGCCACGTCTCTGCTTATCGGAGGATCAACGCTCTGGAGATTGATTTTCCAGGGTTTGATTTAGAGGGTCTAGAAAAGACCCGCTAAATCAAACACTGAGGGCACCACCCTAGAAAATCAATACAAGGTAGCTGGAGTTGTGTATCTTGTATTGATTTTCTCTGCTAGTGTAGACCTGACCTTAGTGCAAGAGGACTAATCACACAACACCCAGAATAAGACCTGCTCCTTATTTAAGAGAAAAAACACTAACTGTTCTTTCAGATCCTCATTTGCTAACTAATGTGTGGTAGTGAATGGCAGCCTGTTCTTTACTTCTTACCCATTGGTAGAAGTCTATTTCTCCTCAGAGTATAAAGGCAGTAGAGCGGTGAATCTGGTGTTTTGGTATGTTTGTTATATTTGGAAAAAATAATAAAAATTGCAAATAAAATAGAAGCAGCAGAGTGTGTGGAAGAAAAGACTTTAGAAGAAGCTGTGAAAGCCTGGGGGAAACCTACATTGTGCTTTATGCTTTGAACTAATTGACTACTTGATAAAGTATTTAAAAATCAACATGCTTTTTGTTGTTTTCATTGTTATGGAAACAAAAGTAACTTCAGGCAGTCAAGTTTACAGGGTATTGGCTAGTGCATGCCAGGGTATTGCAGTGAGAAAATCTCGGAATGTGTGTGAAGCACAATTTCTGTGACTGTTGGACAAACCATTTTTGGACATTTCCTATTTTCCTTCATGCATTTAAGGTAGATTTTTCAAAACTCCTCGGCCTTATTCTGCTCCCATTGTAATTCAGATTATGCCAATGCTGAGTACTTTTGAAAATCTCAACTTTGCTTAGTGGGTTGAGGATCTATGTAAGCACCTCTAATTTGTTTTGGATAAATGCATGTAAAGATCAAAAATCATTGGCATAGGTTTCCATGCTGGAAGATGCCACTGTGGACTGGACATGGGACCTGAGTTGTCCCCACCAAAGCAGTATAGAAGGCAGCACTTATAAGAGAAGATTCAGTATACTAAAGGCAGCAGTTTACAGAGATATATAATTTTTATGAAGTAGCCTTGGTCCTTCTGAAAGGGTGTGTTGCCTTTTCAGAAGTGCAAGAGATGCAGCTCTTGTCTTCATTGTACCTGGCAGGGCAGAGTTCAAATTTTTTATTTTGATTATTTAATCAGATATTATCTATGTTTATTTTTAAGCATTTTAATTTATTAATTTAAGCATTCAAAGTGGCAGCAAATTATGGGAAGAAGAGACAATGGGGTATGCCAGATAATTATTTAAAGACTGTTCCTACCTTTCCTTCCACAAATTTAAATTATTTCCAGTGGAAATATTTTGCATTGGTTTATGTATGTGCGGTGAAATGGACATTTAATGATATTTACAGACAAAAATTGAATCCTTCCAAGCCTGATTATGCTCCTTGCCATACATAAGGCATATGTATGTGGGTCTTTTACGCTCTTCTCAGGGCAGCCCAGAACCATAAGCCACTATGTAACCGCTCTGTATCAGCGAGGGTGAATTTTGCTGGTCTGACAGCTCCCTTCCAAACCCCTCTGTCCACCTCACCATTGCTCAACTTGTATTGAAAACAAATAGGCAAAACAGGCAAAACAACATTCCTTTGTCTAGGGCAGACTTTCTGTAAGCTCTAAAAACCTATTATAAGGACATATTTCCATTGCCCTTGCATACATTTTTTTTCATACCACACAGTGATATCCATGACCAGCATGTCACCAGTTTTCACATGAGACTGTAAGGTGCTTTTTGACTGAATATTCTGGCAAAGTTGTACTAGCTGTGCCCTTTGCCGGCTAGCACAAATGGGCTCGTTAGATCATGGGGTCAGTACAAGAAACAGCTTTTGTGTGCATAAGGCAATAGAAATCAGATAAGAGGTCTTGGTGGACTAAACTATACTTATTTCCTTTAGCATTGCAATTCACTCCTCTATATGGTCCAGAGCAAGCGCCCATGAGTAAGGCAGTGCCTTTCACAAATAGAACTGTTCAAAGCCACAGTCTTCCTGATTAGCATGAGCCTTCTTAGGAGCTGATTCGTTATAGCTTTGGAATCACCTCAGGTATCTGGCATTTCTAGAGAGAGAGAGAAACCAAAATGGGACAGATAGGAGTCTTGAAAAATGAATGTTCTGTATGATTTCTCAGTGTCGCCTTCCTTGTTTATCCATATTGCCTTGATTTTGTCAGTGACTGCGCTATAGGTGGCAAGCAGATAGGTTGTCTGAGTATACCTGTGGGATCCTAGAGAAGCAGGCAAATCATTCATTTGAGTGCTTCTGCTCTGCATGCACCGGTAGGAAGGCCAAGCAAGTTCTATAGCGGTCTGTCTTTCTGAGAGTGAGAAAGGACTCAAGTCACAGTGTTGAGCTCTGTGCCTGGATATGTAAGGGTGATGATACTTTTGAGAATGAAGGGAAAGCTCAGCCTGTGATCAGAGATTGGAAAATCCTCCAAGTATCAAGCTCTGTGTAAGTGAATAGAGGTTTATGATTCAGTAACCAGTAAATGACTGTGGTAAAGGGCTGTTGATGAAAAAATGTGTCTCTCCAATTATGACCTATTCTAAGTAGGAACGGAAGTCCTCTGAAGCTAAAGAGAAGAGCTAGTAACATTGGCATATCCATGTCTTAGCAATATGTCCCTTTTAAGGTACAACAAAGTAGATAGAAGTCTTCAGGGTACACTAGGAAAAGATACAAAGTGAGAGCATAATTCCAATTTGGGGATTTAGGGCTGCAAACTACTCAAGGGACTGGCAACACAGAAGACTCCTAGAGGTCAACTGTATAATTTATCATTGTTGCTTTAGATACAACTGTGTTCTTAGCGACAGTGCTCACATGTGGACCCCGAGATAGGACAGGGGAAATAAGAAAAAGCAGTTGGTAATGCAATCATCAGTAAGCACTTGAGATACTATTTTAACAACATCAGAACATCATCCCAAAGAAACTAACTTGCCCTGAATGTGAATATTAGGATCTTTTCTATGTCTCCTAAAACCACTACAAAAGCCCTCCTAAACATATTTCCTGGCTTTTTGCTGAGGATAATCTTCCACTAACTCCGATAAAACCATTAAATCAATTGGAGTAAAGCCACTTTGCCTTACAATCACCAGATTTGCCATCCTTTTAAAAACAATTGAGCAACTCTTTCTCCTGTAGTGGGAACTCCTTCTCCCTTTCCAGCATGTGCATTGGTAAATACTTGATTCAGCCACAGGAATGGGAGACCTCTGGCCATATGCCAAAAGGAGCGAGCTCATTGATTATGAGCCTTAGCTAATTGCGAAGGTGTCTCCCAGCACTTACATGATCAGAAGTCACTTTCAAAGGGAAATATGGGGTTTTTTAACACAAATACAAAGAACTACCAAATATACTGTATCCACACATGCTCGTAAACTTGTGAGAAAAGATAGACCCATGCAGTATCAAGCCCTAATGCCCTTCCCTCTCCTTCATGCTGGACATAGAGGTTTGGAGTCCTAAGCCAACCTCTGCAAACTAATTTTCTTGGTCTGAATAAATGAGGTTTCTGGCATCTGATGTGGCACAGCCTTTGGGATATTAATGTGGTGAAATGGGAGCCTGTGATAGTAGCAGCCATTTAAGGCATGTCTATACAGCAAAGAAAAACCCACTGGTGACCTGTGTCTGCACACAGGCTTATGGGTCTTGGGCCACAGGGCTATTTCATTGCTGTGTAGACTTAAAGCCCATGCTCCAGCCCACGTCCTAGACATCTGTGAAACAGCCCTATAGCTGGAACCCCACAAGCCTAAGGTGGCTGGCATGGCTTAGAAGCAGATTCTTCTTCGCTGTGTAGACGTACTTTTAAAGGGTTCTTTGCTGTGCTTCAGCCCCATTATTAACAAGGAGGTGGGAGCTAGCTGTTGGTGTGGTTGGTCCTTTAACCCCAGACTTGATCCTGAATACTTGAAGCTGTGCTGTGAAGAGCAGGCTTAGAAGCAGCATCTGAGGAAGGAGACCAAGCTTCTGAAGCTGCAAGACTTTCCATTTTCTTGGGCAGCATTTCCAGCCTCTGGTCTCATGACAGTTTCTTTCCAGGAACTCAGGTGGCAGGTGAGGGTTAATGTCTTGGGAAAATCAGTGCTGTGATGCAGGTAGTAGAAAAACTGAAGAGCAGAGAAGCAAATCTCCATCTGCTGACCTTTTGTTTAATGGCTGTGCCTAGTAATTCTCCAGGCAGACTCTGAATCTGCTTACATGAGCAAGGAGTGGCCCATAGCAGCTCTCACTCTCTCTGTGTTAAAATGTGTACAGTGATGCATCTAACATTTTGTTAGCCTAATGGCTGGGAACTGAACTGAGTGAAGAACCAAAAACTGACCAAGAGACTGTGAACCAGTGTTGATAAATAACTAGGTGCTACACTTCTTTTTGGGCACCTCATGACCAGACCACTGACATATTTCAGGAACAACCAGCCAGGAGGGAGTTCAAAGAAGAATAACAAAGAAGAACTGGGGGTGGGAGGGCTTGTTCTATGATGAAAGATTAAATGAGTGAACTATAGGTTGGCTAGTGGGAGTGTGAACATAGGCTACAAACAGGGAATATTCATTAAAGAAATAGCAGAAATATGTATTCTAATATTGATAAAGTTAGGATGAAATTAAAACTGGGAAAAATAGGTTGAATACTGTGTGTGTGGGTGGGAACTTTAGTACTGATGAGGATGAGTTTGCTTCCTAAAGAGCAATCCTGTTTGGTAGAGGGATGAAATGGATAGATCTTAGACCTCTGTGTCTTCTGAGCCTGTGCTAAGAGTGTGCAGTTGGCTGGGTGAGAACTTCATTGCAGGGATCATCCTTGAATGCCCTTGGTAGAGTGTTCTGGGCATAATTCTCAAGTCTGCATATCTTAAACTGAAATAAAAAAAGAAGTCTCTACTTAACCCTCCCACCCCCATCCTTATTGAAAGTTTTCCTTTAGGCCATGTTTATGCTATGTGGAAGATTGATGCTGCTGAAGTTGATCTTTTGGGGTTTGAATTAGCGGGTCCAGTGAAGACCTGGTAATTTGAACTGAGAGGGCTTCCCCATCTGCACGGGTACTCCTGCTCCTCACAAGGAATAAGGGAAGTCAACGGGAGCATTTGGATGGCCCGAAAACATGATTTAAGATACTTCGACTCTAGCTATGTCATGAATGTAGCTGGAGTTGCATATCTTAAGTTGACTTTCCCTTTTAGTGTAGACCAGACCTTAGGGAATATACTTATTTAAGAAAAACACTCTGGCCCTTTCCTCACCTGCTGTAAGTTTCATATCTATAGCAACCTGTTGCCCAATTCACAGACCTGTTCATTTCTCTCAGTGCTTCTTTAAAATGTGACTCTGCTTCAGTTTGATTTCAGATATTGCTTTAGTATGGAAGCAGCAGAACCTGCACTAGAACATTTTAGTCTGTAGTAGCAGTATCTTTGTTGAACACAGCCAGAGGAGGCAAAAAGCCTCTTGTTTGGTTACATTGTCAGTTTTTGGAAGTCTGATTTGATTGCTCAATTCATCTGTAGTGTGGACATTTTGAATCCCCTATATGAATTAACTAAATTATGTGTTGCTTACTTGATAGAATAAGCCATGAGTGTTTGTTTAACAATGAGCTGAAGAAAGGTGTGCATTTTGGAGTATCTGGGCTGCAGTTCAGATGAGGTCCATCCAGAAATATCCATCCTAATAAAGCTGAATCTTAAATTTGGTGCCTGTTTGCTAAAAATTAAGCAATGTGCCTTGGAGTATATATACCTTACAAACATATTTTTCTTTTAGCAGTAGCTGTAAAAATAACTCCGGGTAAAAGAAAAAGGAGAGTATTATTTAAAATGTATTTTCATTTCTGTTTTCCTTTTTTGTTTGTTTCTTTGTAAGTGGAGGAGTCTCAGGTTCAATTTCCCCATCACTGGCAGAGGGGAAAGAGGATTTGAACAGGCCTCTGTCACCTCTCAAAAAATTTCTAATCATTGAGTGATCAGATATTGCGATGGGGGGCGCCTTCAGTCTATAGTGCGAAAGCTGTTCCATCCTGGATAAATAAAGGAAGAGAGGTTTGAGATGGGAAACTGGACTCTGTGGCTATGTCTACACAGCAGCATTATTTTGGAATAACTGACGTTATTCTGAAATAACATAGTGCGTGTCTACACACAAGCAGTTATTTTGACATAATGTCGAAATAATGGCAAGCTGGAGGACTGCTTGCTCTGACTCCTGTAACCCTCATTGTACGAGGAGTAAGGGAAGTTGGAGGAAGAGTGCTCTATCTCGAAATAAGTGCTGTGTAAGCTATTTTGACTTCAGCTATGCAATTAGTGCAACTCAAGTTGCGTAGCTTATTTCGAGTTTAGCCCTGCTGTGTAGACCTACTCTGTGTGTCTTGCTCAGTGGGGCTGACAAGCCCCTTGAGCGGAAGGAGTGGTCCTTAGGGAAGTCAGCCTTTAGCACTGGCCAGACTGCAACATGCTCCCCGCCCCCAGTCCTCTGACCAATGCGGAGCCATGGAGCAGCACTCCAGTGGCAATTCAAAGGGACCCGGGACTCCGGTCACCACCAATGTCACAGTAGCAGCAGCAGCGGCCGGGAACTATGGGCATCTTGAATCTCCAGAACCCAGGACAATTGCCCCCTTTGTCTTTTCTTCCTCCTCCCTCCGGTCAGCAGATCTGGTCTTGCTCTCCAGGTGGGCACCTGGATCACTGCACTCCTGGGTCATGTTCCCTCTCTTCTCTCTGGGTGTTGAAGTATTTATCCACAGCAGAGGCATTTTAGCATGAGAGATTGGAGGAGCCCCATGTCACTTCCAGCATATTGCTTCCAGTACACCTTTTACCTTTAAATGTAGACTTGTCTTTGCAGTGTTTAGACCAAAGAAATGGGTAAACCAAACCAAACATATTCTATTAAAAATTATTTAATTGTAAAGGAGTTTAGCGGCAATGCACATTCTGCTATTTGGCCTTTGTTTAAGTATTTCTGTGTTAAGGCTAGCAAGTGATTTTGTAATAGAATTGATGAAAAACTTGAAGCAATAAACCCCACATGTCAGCCTGGTGTATGCCTGATCATTACATTGTAAAGAGTTCTGTATCTTATTAATAAGGAGAAGAACATGGGATATGATTAATAGCCTAGCATATTTAGATTACTAATGTAAAGAGTATTATTCCCAACAGAGAAGTGGTGCTCTCTATGAACAGAAGACAGAGATGAGTAAACATTACTCTATCATGTGATGATCACTGTGTCCTCACTGGCAATCTCTCAAAAAAAAAGCAGCACCGAAAGTCACAATTCAGTATCTAAAGTTAGAAATGGTATAAGGCCTTCAGTAACAGAGGTCAACATGCAGCTCCTGTAGGGAGATTTCTAAATCATGTAACATGGCTGCTTTGATACATGAGCGTCAATTACAGAAAGGCTTTCAATATGGCCAAAATGTGACATTAAATAATTGAATATCACATCAAATCTTGTCTGCAGTTAGTTATCTAGAAAAGTAATTATGCAGCAAAATCAAGTAACTGGAATTAGTGGTGTGAAGCTTTCTGGCTATTCCTCCAGAGGAAATGATATTTTTAACTTGCAAAAGGCAGTTTTAAGCACCTAAGTAATTCTGTAGTGAAGAAAAAAGCCTAAATTTTAATCCATCTCATTAATCATATTTGCAACTGAAGGCACATTATAGGCTGTATATTTGAACATAGATCCTAATGACTACTTACACTTTAGAAAAGAGTTTCTTTCAAGTTTGTTTTATCTCAAATGTAATTGCTCAGATAGAAATATAGAATATATTAAATAAAAAGGCCATTTTGTTTGGGTTACGGCAGGATAGACTATGCTTAATCTGTTTTACAATGAGAGCATATGTTTAAAGGAGAATGAATAAAAAATTCTGTGAAATTATAGCCAACTCACCTTTAAAACAGTGTGTGACAAGTGCTACAAAATAGTACATTGTAAAGGGTTGGAAAAGAACATACTAGAACATCGAACAATGAATAGCAGAGACAACATTTGCATTAATATTCTCAGAAATACTCAAAATAGGCAAAAAGCCATAAAGCAAAATAAAGACAATGTGCATATAAATAGCTTAAGATGAAAGTTAAAATTCTTATTGTAATGCTGCTATTTTAACAGCATACATATATATTTACTATATTATTTATAGAGTCTTGGGAAAGCAGATTCTGATTTCTAAAAGACTGGCTTTTACTATAGTTATCATTGGTATGTATTCCCCTGTGTTGTAACCAAAATGAATTCATCTTCTTTCATCTGTCAGGAACTTGAAGGAGCCCGATCTTGACATGTGTATTTCGTTGACAAATCTAAATTAATGAAGAATAATTGATTAGTCATGTTATTTAAGCTGCTCCCAAAATAGTACCTTCTCTTTTAGTAGACTTGACTTTGCAGCTGTTGTTGCTATCTGTTGTCTCTGAAGAAAATTTTAACATCAGGAGTTGCTGACATTAGTTTCTTTTATTGTGGGTGTTTTTGTTTGTTTTGTTTTGTTCTATAGCTGATCTGCGCTTTGGCCCTGAAAGGAGTTATTTGATTCTAGCTTTGAGTTTGGAAAAAGTTGGAATATAGATTTTTCCCTAACTTTCAGTTGATGTGTTTAGTATTAGTGGGAGTAATAACAATCATTTACACCATGTTGTCATCTCAAGGAGTTTTGATACATCCATACAGAGTGCGGGTGATTCTGCCAGCAGCCTCATACTTCACTGGACTTGTTCAGGTAATGCTAGGCCGCTTCCAACAAGCAACTTAACTCTAGTGCACTTAGAGTAATAATTGGAATTTTTATGGTTGAGAAAGCAAACACTTTTAATACAGGCAAAAGCCCTCATGTAGTCAGTGAGAAGACAGTAGGAAATCAAAAAGATGGATCACCCTAATCTGTGTATTGACATCTCTCATGGCTGAATAAATGGTGTAGTTGAGCTATATTTGCTTGTATTGATCTGACTGCTGTTTAACATTCATGCCTTTGCTTCATGAGGTTGACCACAGGGCAGAGGATTTGCTATCCATTCTAGCTTTCTGAGGGACTCAGCATTCCCACGACAGACCATGAGACAAAGTAACTTATCATGATGTGGTTCAGTTAAGTGCTTTAGCACAGCAAATATTAGAAGCATTAAATATGCATTAATTCATATATTATGCTTCACATTAATGTCTGTGTTTTAATAAGAGGGGGTTTTGTGTGAAAAATACTATCTTTATAGATCAAATCAGCCTCTTTGAACTTGAAAAATCTGGTTCAATAGGAAAGTTTGTTGTTTTAGAAGTTAACTGGCTATTTAATTTTTTTGGTTTTAGGGGTAGGAAGAGTTTCTTTTTTGTTTGTTTTTTTATTTCCTAAAGCACATAAGTTTTCTACTGCTAGATAAATTTAGGATTTTGCAAAGGTCTGTCTTAGAGAGGTTTGGTAAGGAAAACGTATCCCCTTGCTTATGGTATTCAAAAAAATGATGAGTCTTTGCAAGATTCAAAATAGCATGATAAAAAATAATAAAAGTCTTGCACATCCCATATATGGCAATAATTAGGTTATGTATTAATAAGAACATGAAATGGAGCTAAGAGAAGTGCAGTGTCGTATATTACAGTGTCAGTAAAATGATCAGTAAAATAAAAACTTGGTGAAACAATTTTGTGTTTTCAACTTTGATTGTTTCCCCTGTTTGTTATAATAGGTTTGCGTGGGGGCCGGAGGAAGCAACAAAACACCAAATTATTCCAAAAGGAATACCCATTTGCTAATCCAGGATTGCTAGTTGTCTCCTTCACTTAAGATTTCACACATATATGAAGCAGAAATGTATTGATCCAATCAAGACTGGCCATTATCAATATTGAAAACTACATGTGCTTTCTGGCACATGCAAGCAAAAGACAATTTTTATGCAGTGGGACACAATAACAGAATTGGAAGCATCACGCAGGCCTTCATATCCATTAGAATTTAGGGGTGAAGGTCGGACGCCAGAGCTCAGTCAGACCTTCTGCTATCCTGTCCAATAAATAATTACAAGCAAATTGTGCCTTTCACTCTATGCTGATTGATGCTGAAATTGCTTTTGAAAGTTCTCATAAGTTCCTGTTATAGATTAAGTGCCGGAGTAGGAAAAATAACTGCACCCAACTGAAATGGGTGAATGTAATCAGGTTTAATGGACTCGAGAGCTTGTTGGGAATTAAATAACTATTGATTTGTTGGAAAGTTGCTGTCATTACAAAATGCCACTCTGGGCGCATTATCTAAGCAGATACATTAGAGGTAAGGGTCTTTTGAAAATTTGGGATGCCTTCTTTTAGACTTTTTTTTTTTTTTTTTTTTTGAGAATCATTCAGGGCTGTTGTTGGCACCCAATTTTGGCTAGTTGCAAAACCCAATAAATTGTTCTAGGAAGCAGTAGTTAATTATGTTTGCAGACACATGTCCATTATGTAGACTCTTCTTGGCCCCCTCCTTCCTCCAAAATCTCATTCTTGATAACTGTAATTATTGAAAGTAATCTATTTAGAAAGCAGTTCACAAACATAGTTGATGCAACCTGATACTGACTGTCCTGAAACTTGTGGGAAGAAAGAGATTAGTTGTATTTCTACAACACTGAGCTAATGTATAATATTAAAATGTTTACATCTGGGAGCAATGCACTGGAGAATGGCACAGGTGTTACTAAGAAAAAAATATTTAGATTGGTGATTTCTATTTTTTCTTTCTCTCTGAAGAAAGATAGTTATAACCTAAAATAGTTATAACCTAAAGATTGGTAAATAAAATATGACATACATGTTCATAGAATCATAGAATACTAGTACTGAAAGGGACCTCGAGAGGTCATCGAGTCCAGTCCCTGGCCCTCATGGCAGGACCAAGTACTGTCTAGACCATCCCTGATAGACATTTATCTAACCTACTCTTAAATATCTCCAGTTCAAATATGTTGAACTTCTCTAGTCTGGCACTCTTTGGTCTGGCAACATCCGTGGTCCGGCATGATTTTAATTAACCAGATGTCCACTTATCATAGGTGTGGCGAAGTTTCCCATGGTCCCATAAAGTTTGTTTACAAGTCCTGGCTCTGAGTGTTCTGTGCTGTTATTTAGCTCCAGTTTATCTCTAAATGTCTTCTAAAAGCCAGTAAGCAGTGGAAGTGTGGGGTAATGCTGCTGGACAATATTAACCTCCCATAGTTCAGCAAATTCTCTGGTTCAACACCAGTCAAGTCCCAAAGGTGCCAGACTAGAGAGGTTCAACCTGTACTATTTTCTTCCAATCAAGTTAACAGTGATTTCATAATATTAAAAACATAAAAGAAGCAAAATTCTTTTTTTACTATGACACCTTTATTTCTTTGAATTAATAAAAGAAAAAGCAAGTAGGATAAAATTATAGATGCATCCTGGAACTTTTGCAGTTAAGAATGTGTTAGGTTTTTAGCTAAACTAGCGTTTAAATGCCTTGATTAGGCCCAGATTCCACAACTGGGTTCACATGGGAGGGCTCTACAGGGTTGGGGCTTTGAACATAAAGAATTCTCAAATGTGGCCTATTTCAAAAAGATCTAGTTGAGTTTTCCTGGTAATTTTTACACTCTTTAGAGCCTTGTTTGTAGAATACAAAAATATATCAAATCATTCCTCTGTAACATTTCTGTAGATACCCTACAACGCCTTGGTGGATGGATTCCTAGAACAACAGTTAAAACATAACATTTTATAGAGGTCTGCTACCTATAGAGCAACCAGAGATATGGTCATATGGACCAAAAGGATATAAATGGTTACTTTGGGGTGCTCATCATGGTAGTTTTACTTCTCATCAAGTGGCAGACAGAATATGACTCTTCACAAAGATTTTCCATTCTTTAGTACTCTAAAGGCTGTTCCCCAGCCCACACCCATTCTTCTATCTTGGTACCACAGCTGCTACTACGGCTGCTGCTCCAGCCTTTGCCAGCACCTCTTCCTAATCTTCTCCATAAAATCCTTCTGTATATTCTGTGTCTCCCCACTTCTGCCATGATACGCCTTGCCAGATGAAAAAGTTACTTCCATAACAGAGCAGCAGCTTTACCTGACAAACAGTTTGATTGGGACATGCAAGTAAATGATTGACACACATGTGGGATAGATTTTAAGTAGGAGGCTGTAATTTTATTTATATGTTTAAGAGTGAGGGGGTGTTACGTTCTCCTCCTTCATCACCCCCTCTCAAATATCTGTCAGTTAGCTGGATTCAGTGGGATGTTCAGGGCTTCTACCATGCACCCAGTAACTTAAAGTAGACCCTCCTAAGCTCAGCCACAGGCCTCAGCTCATTTATGAATCTTCTCTACCTATTCCCACCCCCAATGTTGGGGGGAGCAGAGACTACCAAGGGAGGGCCTCAGTCCATGAGGACTTCAGGTCTTTTTTCCCAAGGTACAAAATGTCTTTTGAACTGCCTGGGGGAGTTTAAATAGGGGTGACCTACAACAGCTGATGGAAAGGCAGTGGACCCAAAGGGGAAGCATGCCCCGGCCATGCCTGATCTCTTATGTCTACATCCCATCCACTCTGGGTACCGTTTGTATCCCTGTTCAAGAGTCCTTCCCTCAACTGCAAGGGAGGGACATTTTGGCTATGTCTAGACTACATCCCTCTTTTGAAAGGGGGATGTAAATTAGGGAGATCAAAATTGCAAATGAAGCCGGGATTTGAATTTCCCATGCTTCATTTGCATAATGGCGGCTACGTGTTCTTTCAAAAAAGGGCTTTTCGAAAGTAAAACCGCCATCTAGATGCGGTTCTTTTGGGAAAAAAAACCCTTTTTCGAAAGAACCTGAAAACTTCATTTTTTCAGGCATTGCGGTTCTTTTGAAAAACGGGCTTGAAAGAACCGCGTCTAGACAGCGGTTTCAATTTTGAAAAGTCCTTTTTCGAAAGAATGCACGGCTGCTGTTATGCAAATGAAGCATAGGAAATTCAAATCCTAGCTTCATTTGCAATTTTGCTCTCCCTAATTTACATCCCTCTTTTGAAAAAGGGATATAGTCTAGACATGCCTTCTTTCTTGTGTGCTCCTATTGTTAAGTCCGAAAACATAGTTATGTTGGTGCGGAGACAGTAAACAAGAGATGAAGATGTGGGGGTGTAGAAATACCACCTTATATTAAGTTTTACTGTGCATATATATAAATAATTTATCTTCATTTTACTGAGTTTAGAACTGAGGTTGTGCATTTGAGTGAGATTTTGAGGAATGGGGATGTGTTTTGGGTGGTTATGTGCTAGAAGTAAAAGTGAGGAGGAGAATTTTGTCACTGCATTTGATTTTATGATGTTTAGGTAGTAAAATATCTGATCTGAAGTTGGAGTAGACATTAAACATTGCCTTATAGTGATTTCTTTTTTTTTAATTATTACATTATGAGGAATTCATATAAGGAATTTTAAATGTAGCTTGGCAAAATATTGTTGCGATGGAATGTCCTGCAGCAAGTGAAATTGTGGATCAGAATTATTTTGATTATTTCTGTTAATAACAATTATCAAAGTGATGCTTGAACACAGACAAATGCTCTGTTTCACAGGCTGACTAGGTCCCAGTTATAATGAGTTAACCTTCATAGAAAACTGTAGAGTGCTGAATGCAAGGACTGGGAATTTTGGCATCTGTGAAGGAGGAACACTTGGTTTCCCTTATTTACTGCTTCTCCTTTTTTCATACCTGTCATGGGTTGTTTAGAAGTCCCTAAGGAGTCAGAGCTCTATGTAGGTTATCATATTGAATTTGCTATTTGAAAAGTTATTTTTAATCTGTAAGTAACATGTTCAGAATTAACTTCCAATTCCATAAAAAAAGACTTCTATAAAATGTTTCTAAAACCAAGCTAGTTTGATTTTTCATTGTGAACAACACTGGGGAAAGGGTTGTATGAACATACAAATCTAAGCATCACAGTGCTTGATGTGGAAGGAGAGATGGTTTCCTGACTAGGCACTCAAGATGCATGGGCAGATTTGCACAACTAATGCAATTAGGCTTCCACCAGGTGCAAAAGGGGCAACCGCAGTCCAGCAACTATCTATGCTGTGTGCAGTAAGTGCTAGTTCACAAGAGGAATTTTGCTCTTTCTGACAGGTGAGGCAGAAAATGTAGTGTAGCATGGGATGCCAGACAAGCAGGAGACATCTTGCCTCTGAGCTGAGTTGCTGCCCTGGTCCTACAGTTGCATCGAGATGAAGGAACCTTTAAGAGGTCCCTTAACTTCTGTAAGAGTCTGGATGGACACATGGATCCAGTTGCAGGATCCTGCCTGTTCATGGCTGACTTAACCCTGGATATGTACCACTACAATACCTCAAAAGCACAGGTTCTATCAATTAGCCTTGAACAACATACTTGAGGTTATCTCCAGTATTATAAAGTGCAAAATGTAAAACATGGGAATTTAAAAACTGAAATGCAGTGTATAAAACATGTGTTTGGGAGGTGCAGAGAGGAAGGTAAAAGCCTGTTATACATCTAAGAACACATTTTTCAGGACATCTGGGAAAATGTCTCTAAATGGTGTCTGTCTTTTATTATTTTAAGTACTGTAAATGTGTGCAATCACTCTAGAAATATTATATGGCAGGATTATTATTAATTATTTAAAAATGCAAACGGAACACCTCTCACTATAATGACGAGCGCTTTATTATTTATTGTGTGGCCTGGTTGGAAGGCTTTGCTGCCATATTTGTAAAGCATCACCAAGTAACTTCATATGTATCTGAACAAAAAGTTAAAGTTGAAATTACTTGGACTTTTAAATGAAAAAAGTACTTGAAAATGCTAGACAGAAACACTCTTCTATTTTATAAGAAAAGTACTTTTTAATTAAAAGATTAAAGGGACACTGTCAGTCTTTACTGATTAAGATCAGTACTCCAAAAAGTGTTTCTGCAGCAGCCCTCTGTCATTTTAATCACTTGGGGCATGCTATATTAGCAGCCATTTTAATAAATTGGTACAAGGGCAAGGAAAGGCTAGTTTTGTGGGTTCCAAGCTGAAGCTTATTTCCACCATGCTCAGAATTCTGAAATCTAAATAAAAATAAAAACTTTTCACTGTTTTATAGGGTTTAGTTTGGGGTTTTTTTTGCAGGTTCGAGGAGCAGTTCTGCCTTTGATATTCATCTGGTGAAGTATTAGGCGGCTATCCTTACCTAGGGATGTTGTTATCCTAAAGTTGTAGATGTATTAATACCATTTATTATGGATAATAATATACTTACATCCAAAGTACACACGCCTGTTAATATGTTCCTTTGTGCATCATTATTTAACTGATCCAAATGATTTTCACAAATTGTTGAACTTCTGTGATTGTGTCTTAAATTAGTGACTGACAACTGGAAGAGGGATAATCCAAAGTCATTTCTCATTTATTTTCTATTTTAGTTGTCAGTTGAGCTAGATGATTTTTCATAGTAACTATGAGATAACTGTGTACAGTCAGAAATCATCTGTCTTCATAACAATCTGCAAAGCACCTATCACCAACTTGGTGTTCCACATCAGTGATATCACTCTCAGAAGATTTTCACATCATGTGGTAAACTACCAGCATCAAGGCATTGGAATCATCTCTACTCTTGTGTTTCAAAAATGTACTATAGGTAAACGATTCTGCAAAAAGAACTTTTAGGATTCATGTTCTTGAAAAGGAAGTGTTGAATATTTCCAGTATAGTCTTGTAGCCTTTCGATTGGTTAAGATGCCATCGGCAGTTTTATACATTTGTTTTGATCACTTGCAGATGCCTGTCTACTTAGGTGCCGTTGAGTACATTTTATTTGAACTGGCTATATCAGACTCTGTAAAGTCCAGCAAAATAAAGGGTTTTCCTTAGATTCAGATTATTTCTGGCTTGATAGTATTGTTCTACCTTTGCAAGTGACAGGATTATTTTATTATCCATGCATTATATTCCATTGGTCCATTGAGTGCAAAGCTAACATGTTTTGCTGCTACTGTCTCTTTTGATCTGGCTTTTTCTTTGCTATCTATTTTCCAGTGGGTATGTTTATATTTTGTTCACTTGCTCAGACTGAGTGTCAAAAGGTTTCTTTCCCTGGTGTACTATGTGTTCTTGTCGGAGGAAACGAAAGAGGAAGAGAAGACTTCTTGATGATGATGATGATGATGATGATGATGGTGACATGGTCCGTATGACTTTGTTTACAATAACTTCTTTTCAGTTATCAATGTCTAAATCTCCTGGAAGGTTTTTTTTCCCTTTAAAACATGGATCAAGCAATGTAACCAACACACATTCTCATCAAACCTGTCAGTTATTCAAGATGCTGTAGACAGCTTGAAAGGTATGTGTTCTGTCATTGTTACTGTAGGAATGTGGGACTTTTCCCAAACTGCTTTTGTATTTTTTCCTTCAAGAGGTAGAAATAGTATGATACCTGATGAGTGTATATTTTTGTCATGAATTTTTCTTTGGCAATGATCAAGTAATCTTGTTGAGACAAGAAGGATAACCATTCTAGGTGACAACATTCTAATAAGGGAAAAGGTGGCTTATATTTCTTATTGGTCTGCAAATCTTTCTCTAGTTTATCCTCTGCTTCAGAAATTGTTTGGGTGGATAGTGAGTCAGGAGGTCCTACTTTTATTTGATATTTTGTCAAGTTTATTCTCGATTGCATCTCATCCAGGAGGCCTTTTATAGGCTTGACAAAGTGGCAAGACATTTTGTGTGCCACCTAACAGGTTTGGTATTTTTTCCCCACTCCTGATATCATGTAGAATGTCAGAAACAGGCAGTTTTGAACAGCATGATATATAAGTAGAGTCGCCAGCTTATGTGTCAGATACCATATGTCAACACAGTGCTTTGATATGACAAGAGCTGGGTGAGTCTGGGACCATACGACGGCATTTCCTGCAGTGATGTTTTTTTTCCTCTTTTTTAAGTCGAGTGAAGAAAGAAATCTGAACTTCCATGAGCAGAATCTGATTTATATTTATTTATACAAAAGCAAATGTCAATTTTTAAGATTTAGATTATTGGAAGCTTCATGTGGAAATTTATCCAGGGGTAACATTTCTGGAAAATTTCTGTTTTCTACCAAGCTATTTTCCTAGCCCTATACTTTTTTAAATCTGTGCACACCCATTCCTTTCAGTAAGACTGCACTTGTATAGTTGGCAGCAGAATTTGTGCAATTGAAACATAGTTCATAACTGTTGATAAGTATGCTGGTATAGAACCCAACTCCCTTTCCTATACCTGGACTGTCTCTGCAAGGCTTACAGGAATCTTAAGTAAAACAAAATATATTTTCTTACTAATTAAGCACACACAGAGGATCAAATCTGCTGGATGGGATGCTTTCATTATTACACACTTCTCAGAACATAATTTAATAATGTTTCATAATATTTTTCAAAATTTCCTATATTACTGATACTGGTATATCAATGTATAGGATCAGCTGATCCTCATATGAAATTGGCTGTCCAGAAACGTTTGTCAAAGCAAATAGAACAGATCTGTCGGCTCCATGGATCACATGTGTTAAACAAAAGAAATACGGGAAATAGCCCAAGCACGGAGTGATATGTTGGGCTGGGTTCAAAGATAGCAGTCGTAAACAAGCTTGGATTATGAACCCCTTGCTCATATTGAAATTAATTGAATAGCACTTTAAATCTTAAGTAGTTCCACTGAAGTCATGTGGCTACTTTATAGTAAGATACTTCTCAGTGTGAGTAATGGAATCACACTCCAAATATTTGCAGTGTTGTTTTTATACTTATAATTGATTCAGGAGAAAGCTATGAGGGTGAGGAATATTGGCCAGGTCTCAATAATTTAAGTGACAAACCATAAGTTCATTAATGAATGGTACTGTTCTAGATAAGGTGTTTTTTTGATGTAAGGGATGGATGTAAACCCAGTGTGGATTAGGTACCTGGGAAGTCCCTAGTGGTGGATGATACCTTGTCAATGAGCCCCATTGATACTTCATAGTCTCCAGGAGCCTGGTATGATTTAGAAGTTCTGAGGCAGACTTAATCTTCTTTCGCTCTGATTGGTTCATTAAGTAAAATATGGCTTTGAATGCATATACTGTCCTTTGTCTTAGTGCCAACGTGCCAAAATGAAAGTGAAATTCCATAGGCTGTGCGTGCTAGAGGTATGATTAATAATCTTAAGGATCATAACTCAGTATTTGTTCAGCCTTGCATGTGTATTACAGGATGCTGCATCCTATGGTAGCAACATACCCATTTGTGGATTTCATTCCCCCTCCCCCTTTTTTTGTGTGTGCGCCATGGTGCCCAGACTTTATAAGAAAGTTATAATAGAACTTCTTGTCTTCTCCCTCAGTGGCGGCAAATGATTTATGAACATTTTCAACTTCATCCCTATTCCATAAATTAATGAACTGACCTGTACTTTGCCATTCTGTGTGAAATTTTATTGTGGTTCAGAATTTGATTACATTTTCCTTTGACTAATGCCATTCAATGGCTTTCTCATACTGGAAGGCTGAACACACACTTTTTTTTTGGTCATGTTATGTGATAGTTTAAAGGAAATACAGAGCACTGAATAATGAACTTTACTGGAATAAGAAAATCAAGTTTTCTCTCTCTCCCTTCAGAGCTTTAGCTTACTACCTTCCTCAGCAACACTTCTGTCTGGTTTCTTCCTATATACTTAAAAGAACTAGGGCATATATCTTCACAGCTACCATCTTGTCTCTTTTTGTAACACACGGCTTGTTAAAATTGGAATAGTCTGCGTGGAGACTAGCATATGACAGGGATATTGTAGGTATGTTTCAATCATGCCTTCTTCAAAACTAGCTCAGAACAGGGAGTGAATATAACCAAAAGGCTAATAAACATGAATTATGTCTGCTTGGTTTTTCTGAAGGTTTAGGAAGGTTTTTTTTTATTTTGTTTGATTTAAAGAGGCATATTTGAACCTCAGTGTGTATACCCCTTGAACAATGGAATTGGTGTGGAGTTGCACTGCTGAAATATGGGTCCTTTTACTTTCCCATTTGCAAAGTTTATTCTTACTACTGCTATTAATACCTGGGGCTTTGTCTACACTACAGCGTTAATTCGAGTTATCTTAATTCGAAATAGTTAATCTGAATTAAGCTAATTCGAATTAACACGTCTACACACAAAATGCAGTTCGAATTAGCATTTTGCTAATTCGAAATACTGCGTCCACACTGAGTGGACACTGATTCAGATTTAAGGCCGGCCGGAACCAGGTCAGGGGTAGGGCATCAGGTCAGGAGTGTCTTTGTGTGGCTGTTGCCTGAGGCTATCTGAGGCTTGTGCTTAAAGGGACACACACACACACCCCGGGCAGCCGGTTCCCAGGTGTCCCTGCTTGCTTGCCTGCCTCAATGAGGGACAGCAAAGTATTTGTGTCTCGGAGTGCTTTGGTTGCCCTAGGGACACCATAGCACTCTGCAACATGGAGCCAGAGCTGCCCCTGGACACTATGGTGCTTCTCGTGAACATGTTGCTACGAGCCTGGCTGCACTTCCTGCAGGCTGCCATCCAGGAGGTCCATTGGGGGGCTGTCAGTATCCAGGAGGCCATGCGGGAGAGCTTCCACCCTGAGGAGCACTCAGAGCCTCCCTGGTCTGCCCCACTGGAGGCTTGTGCCTCATTCCTCCCTCACATCCTTCCACTTACCCCTCCCCCCAACCCCGCTTCCTGATGTCAAATAAAATACACGTATTTTCATGAACACAAACTCTCTTTATTTAACAAAACTGGCAGGAAGGGGGGAAGAAACTCTGGTGAGACTGGGGAAAGGAGGCGGGAGAGGGGAGGAGAGAGGGAGGAGGAAACCTGAGAGGAGGGAGCTGGAAGGGGGAAGCAAGAGGAAGAAGGGGTAGGGAAAGCTCAGGGCTCAGGGTTGGGGGGTCTCGCCGGGCCACCTTGATTTTCATGCAAACCTGCTCCTGGGATCGCATGTGGCCTTTGATGGCCAGGCTGGCAGCTATCCTGCCATAGACGGCTGCATTCCTCCATCTAGTATGGAGATCATGGACGTTGGGGGCATCCCCCCCAAACCTGAGTAAGGTCCACCCTGATCTCCGCCCTGGACCAGGAAGATGCCCACCTTCTCTGGGCCCTGGCAGGGTCCTGGGACCTGGCAGACTGTTCCTGGGGAGCAATGGAGGGCTGGCTGCTGGTGGCTTGCTGGCTCATGTTTTGGGGCCACTGGGTCAGGGGCAGTGACTGCTGGCTCTGGGCCAGCAGGCTTGGAGCTGGCACAGGCACTGTGGCCATAGTCTACCCCTTTAAGGGCTCCAGGGGGGGCAGGGGAGGGAGAGGAGTGTTCTTGTTTGAGGCTGGAGTGGCCACCAGGGCACCCTGGGAAGGCTGGAGGCCCCCTATTTCGAAATAAGTGTTTACACAGCACTTATTTCGAATTAGCTAATTCGAGTTTGGTGTTACTCCTCGTAGAATGAGGTTTACCAAATTTGAATTAAGCGCCCCGCTATTTCGAATTAAATTCGAAATAGCGGTTTTCCTTTGTAGACACTATGAAAGTTAATTCGAAATAACGGCTGTTATTTCTAATTAACTTTGATGTGTAGACATACCCACAGGTATTTGGGAACAAGGAGTATTGGAAAATTTTATAGTGGATGAGAACTAAAGGTATGTCCAAGATAATTTGTTATTGGTGATTATACTCATAGATATTCTTCCTATTTTGCATCTGGTCTCAGTTCGCAACATATTTTAAGAGTTAAGGAGGAGGATGGATGATATTGGTTATCTTGCAAATATAACAAAGTGTATATTCTACCTATCATCCAGTTTTGTTACTAAAGTCCTGGAAAGTATCCATTTTTGGCATTTGCACTCGCAATTAACTATGGATGCCAAATTGCAAGTGCAGATTGGACCCACAAAATTAGCAGCTCTTTTGGCTGCTTCATAACATATTTCAACTCTCCCTAGAAATAAATTCTATTGTTAATGTTGATTTTCTTCTTTTAACTTGGGGTTTTGGAGTGTGTTTCTGGAAATAACATTCTTTCATACTTTTTCCTTTTTACTATAGCATGATTTGAGTCCTAATAGACATTTGCTATGCATCTTTACCCTATTCCATTCTTGCCATTTTCCTGCATTCGATTATTCTGAGGGTTGAGTGGACTTTCACTTACTAATTGACTTCCCTGCACTGACAAAAGTGTTCTGCAGTACCCTTATAGAGAAGAGTAAAATCTCCTATATAAGCTGGACAAAAGATTCTTCAGCCTTGTTACCTGCCCAAGTACTACTAGACTGTTGCTGAGTTACTTTGAATATTGGAACTTGGAATGTGGATAATGGATAATATTTGGAACATGCATTTTGCTTTTCATTATACACTTAAAAGAAGTGTAGAAGTGAGGTGTAAAGCTTAAGGTTGGAAACAAACTCATGAGTCCAACAATTTAGACTTAATCAGTTTTAATCTTTTTATATATTGCTCACTGTGCCATTAAAAGTCCAGTTGGTACTGCAGCGAGTTTGAGACAGACTCCCTGCTTGCCCTCACTCTGTCTGGCTCCTGGAAGCAGGTGGCATTTTCCTGTGGCCTGCTAGGCACAGGGAGGCTCTGCACGCTAGCTGAGTGCTGGCTTCACAGCTCTCATTCCCCACCCCAAAGTCCCAAATGGAGTCCTCACCTCCTCCAGGACCCAGCCCCCCTACCCCAGCACTGTAAAAATGAGTGAGGAGCAGGGGAGGGTGAGCATCAGAGGAAAGGGGGTAGAGTGAGTGGGGGCGGGGCTGTGGATAAGGAACAGGACAAAGTTGTTTGGCTTTTCAGAAAGTTGGCAATCTTGCCAGGAGGGGATGCTGGTTCTTTGATGCATGCCAGAAAGAGACTATTATTCCATCTCAGTGCATCTTTTTCTCAGTGCTCTAGTTGGAAAAGTTGATGTTTATTGGCGAGGAGAATGAAGGCACTGGCATGTTATATATTGTGACACCATTCGAATCATCCCACATGAGACCTCTATTGGCTCTATCTGGGAGCAGAGTAGGGCATTTCGAATTTAAAAAAAAATGTTTCCTATTGCTTTTTACCCAATGAAGTATCTTAAACATAAATAGAAATGACCCCATAGTGGAACTCTGAATCTAGCCATCTCTCTGAATTAAAATAAATAAAAAGCGAATTAAACCAAATGATTATTTATGTCTGTGTCTATGTTCATTGGTTTCTGCCTGTCTCTGTGATAGACAAAACTAGGGGCTTTTTTGCTATCTACAGTCTCTACAGACTAAATGTACATCCAAAAACCAAAGGGAATTTGCAGAATGTGGCTCTACATTCTTCAGTGCTTTCTCCATGTTGGGCTTTCCACAATAGCCAGGGGAACCTGAATCAAAAGAGACCTGAACTGTGGGAATGCGCAGATTAACTACTGACCTTGGGTGGCGCGGACCGCCTGAGTGCTGCCAGCCTTACTCTCAGTTCACTGCTTGGATCACTGTGCCTTACTAGTTTGAAGGAGAGTTTTTTTATTCTTTGTGAGCTGGTGCTTCTTGCATCAAAGAGAAGAAGGGGATGTTGCCTGAAATGTTGATTTGGCTCCATGGGAGAATACAGCTTCTCTTCCTCTGATGTGCCTCGTCCACTTTGTAACCGAATGGTTCCTTGACTATATTTGCCAATGTACTGTTTGGAGAAGAGTTCTCAAATTTCAAACGTCCTTTTTAAAAAAAAACTCAGTTCAGAATTTTGAATTATAATTAAAGAAATTATTTTGAATAAGGCACCTCTGATTATTTGGAAACAGCCCCATCCCTAATAGGTTCCTAAATTTGTATGAGTCAGTACACATTTTCAGTAAGTGTTATTTGAGAATAATAGATGCCTCGATATGATCATATCATTATTTAGTAACAAATGTATTGGAGCATAAGCTTTCGTGGGCAAAGACCCGTCAGATGCATGCATCTGACAAAGTGGGTCTTTGCCCACGAAAGCTTATGCTCCAATACATCTGTTAGTTTATAAAGTGCTACAGGACTCCTTGTCGCTTTTGCAGATCCAGACTAACACGGCTACCCCCCTGATACTTATCATTATTTAGCATGTATTAGGCAACTAGCTTCTTCCTTTATTCTCCTGGTAACCTTGTCGTTGCAAGTTGTTAAAATGGATGGCACAGTCTAGATGCAACTGGTATTGAAAAACATTTTCCATTGAAAAATCCCTAGTACCGGTATTTTTTATTAACTGATATGCTTTGCTGGACTGACTAAAGTAAGTACACTTTCTTTTAACTATATAAATGAGAGCTTTGATTTCCCTGCCTATGAAAGAGCAAACAGTCAAAGTCAGGGATTGGGGAAAGCAGCAGATGTTCACACGAATTCCCATCTGAAATTGTCTTCTACTAGGCACAATTAAACACAACTACATACATCCTGCAGCATAAGCCAAGTCTGATGAATTTGTGCCCAACAGAAAACTTCTATTGCTGTTGGAGGGAAGACTGTTCCTCTGAATTTTCATCTGCAGTGTTATTGTTTTTTTAAGAGAGTCTCTATGGAGTCACTAAGTCGGTCTGACTGATAGCCGGAAGTCTGTGTTTAGGTGCACCATGCTATAAACTATTTCTTTAAAAGAAACTTTGAGAGCAGGAGACAATTCCTCATATATTTCAGAGATGCTTATGCTTGAAATTGTTTTATGGGTGGTGGGGTTTAGTATTATGGTGTCAAGTGAGTTAAAAGGCTTCTGGTATTATGCTTTATATTCATGTTCCAAGTTCAGTCCTGTTATCTCTGTACTAATCTTTGTGATAGCAACTTCCTCTTGATGACAGCAGGGATGTTTTTACCTTTCTTGCACATTATCTCTGAATTGGTGAATTAAAGAAACTGTAAATTTTCACTGTTGTTCAAACCTTAATATGCCTCATCACCTCTCTGTATCTGATTCCTCTGCAGTTACAGAGGAAGCTCGTAGTTCAAGTGTTTTGAACACTATATTCCCAATAGAAAGACACACTGATGAGAGAATCCCTTCAATAAATTTCCCGGAATTAATATGAAATCAACAAAATAATTTAAAAATACTTCAAATATGCTTTGAAATTAACAAGCAATTGTTTGGGTTTTTTTACTTGTTCTTGAAGACTCCTCTTCTAATTGGATTGACAGACAACCTACACCCAATCATGCCTCCATGCCATGCCTCAAAGGAGCTGCTATCATATCATCTCTTTCTTGGTCCATTTTCACTGACTTTTGCCTTTCTTTTTATCACTCTGGCTACGTCTAGTCTACATGGCTCCGTCGACGGAGTCATGTAAAATAGTTTTTTCGGCATAATCACAGAAGAGGGGATTTAAATAATCCCCACTTCATTAAAATAAAAACGGCCATCATGCTGTGCTGACGATCAGCTGATCCGGCACAGCGCGGCAGTCTAGATACGGCACGGTCGACAAAGGAAGCCTTTGTCGACCACTCTGGTATGCATCGTAAAACGGGTTCCCGCGTGGCCTACAGGAGTGATCGTCAACGGAGCCATGTAGTCTAGATGTAGCCTCTGCTATTTCTCTCCTTCTCATAATAACATCTCATTTCTAGTCCATATCAACAGAACCACTATCTCAGTTGACACCATTATAGCCAGCTCACCACAAGGGCCAAAGACAGAACCAGCACAGAGAATAAAAACAACAAGGAGTCCGGTGGCACTTTAAAGACTTTTATTAGCATTAGCTTTCATGAGATACAACTCGCCTCCTCAGATCCAGAAGAGAATGAAATATTTTCTCATCTGTTAGAGACTGAATGTTAAATTTGCAATCCAGGCACATTGGCATCGATTGTTAATATCATTTGTTACCTTAGAAAAGTTATCACAAAACAGCAAATGGGAAGCAGGCAGATACTTCCCATTCTCCCCAGCCTTACTGTCTGTAACCATTTATGAATTTATATTGAGGAGTGCTTGTCATAGTTATGCTGTTTTTCCTTTTTAATTTGAAAAAGTAAGATAAAAATGATATATAGACATAGCTATTTAAAACTGAAGGGCTTTTGAAAAAATGTGTATTTAAGTGGTAGAAATTACAGTTAATCTTTATTTTTATCTCACAAGTTATAGTTCAGGAAAGCACTCAGGCATGTGCATAACTTTAATTTAGGTACCTTCCTGAACACAAATGAGCTAAAGTCCTTTCCTGATCTGGGGACACAGTAAGGTCACAGTACAGGAACTGCAAAATTTCTCATCATCCCATTGTTGCTATTGTGAATTACTTGTTAGTGCTTAGGAGATGTAGTCATGGACTAGGACCTTGCTGTGCTAGGCACTGTACAAACACAGAACAAAAAGATAGTCCCTGCCCAGAAAGCTTGTGTTCTAATTGATAACACCAGAAACAACGAGTGGATATGGACAGAGGAGGAAGCAAAAGGAAAGAAAGATGCTAAGTAAAATAAATAGGCAATGCAGTGAAACCTTTGTTATCTGGCACTCTGTTAACCAGAAAACTTTGTTAACCGGCATTGCCCCCAACCACAATACTGTCACATTTTCAGGCGCACAGGCCTGGCTTGGTTTACCACGATTGACTTAACAATTTTTTGTTTAAGAAGTACTAATCATCTTTAACTCAAAAGAGAAATGTGAGACCAACTGCCTCACACTACAAAACTACCAATATTAAAAACTTGAGTTTTCCTATTATTGTGCATTGGTTTTTCCTAGGTTGATGGGGATCCTCAGATAACCGGAATTTTTAGATAACCGAAATGCCCTAATCCCCAAGCGTGCCGGATAACACAGGTTTTACTGTACAAGGGTTTCTTTTCATTTGTATCAGTTGTTTATAAAACTATGTTTAGGAACATGGTTATGGTACCTCAAGGGCAGCAGCAATACACATACTTTCTGCTACTGTCTGTGAATCTGCCTATTAGTATCCCTTGCAGATACAGTGACAAAACTAGGCTGCGTCTGTGTAAGTCAGGGAAAAGAAGTATGTAAAGAGCCTTTCTGCCTTGCCTGCCAAGACTAAGCACAAGTCCTGTCCTGGCAGAACCTAGCATCTGGGGCTATATTAGCAACACTAAAGAAGGAAGGTCAGGGTCACGGCTTCCCCCTCCTTCCCCAACCAGCAATGCAAGATCATTACTGAATGGAAAGGATATACCATAACCTCATAAATGGTGAAGCAATAGCTGTTGCTCTTTGTGGTTCTCCTAACACTTTCAAAAGCAAAGTCCTGCCTTATATAGACAATAATAAGAACACCTGCCTTAGGCTATGTCTACACTGCACTCTAAACTCGAAATAAGATACACAATTTGCGCTATGCAAATTGCATAGCTTATTTCAAGTTTATTTCGAAATAGGCTATTTTGAAATTTGGTGCTGTCTATACAGCACCAAATTTTGAAATAAAGTGCTATTTCGAGACATCCCATAACCCTTGTAGAACAAGGGTTACCAGGATGCTGAAATAGCGTGCTCATTATTTTGAAAAATATTTCTAAATAACAGGTGGCTTGTGAAGATGCGAGGTAGCTTTTTCGGGATACCTCTGCTATCCCAAAATAAGACATACCCTCAGAGTCTATAGCCTATATTTTATTGTGGGGAGAAAGAGAAAAGAAGGGGAAGGATTTTGAGGGATTTAGAATTGCTGTATCACAGAGGTGAAGCAGCACAGAAGTAAACACTTCTCTTTTTTTTGTTTAAATACTGTAGTGTAAATGAGATTGTAAATTCCTGTATAATTACCCCTTTGCTCGCTTAAGCTAAAACTATCATAGTATAGTTTTCCTCTGTTTTTTTGTTTAGGTTTAGTTTACATTGGAATAATGTATCTTCTTCTGTACCTTCTTTTATGGCTTGTGCACCAATTATCTGAATAATGGGGAGCTGACCACTTTAATGTTGACAAAAACAGGAGTGTAATTAATGGAGTTTACCAGTGATCTGCTTTCTACTGTGTTCTATATTTTTAAAAAAATGCCTGTGCACGTATGTATTCCCAGATATATATGTGTGAAAGACACTCTCTGAATAGTGTTTCTCAGGTAACCTAACAGGGATCATGTATTTTCACTAGGAGAGACTTGTCACAGATGATTTGATGCATATTGAATAGATTTTAGTCAATGGTATATGTTATAGATTTGAAAATCCCCAACAAATATATTATTGGAAAAATGTAGAAAAGAACATGCATGGTTACTTATTTATTAAATGCTGAGGTTTGCAGTAGCATGATGGACTATTTTTAAAGTTTTGTGGCCAGATCATGAGTTATTTTGTATTTCTTTGCAACCATAAACATCTTTGTAAGATATAAATGTCACCAGGAACCAGAGAAACAAATGAAACACTCCAAAGGATAATAAATGCTTGAAGGGCTATGCCAGAGATTTCTCAGTAAAGCAGGGTTTAAATGCTTCTTATATTAATATAGATTTGGTATGTGCTTAAAATCACCAGTCTTCTCTATTTCACTTGCATAGAGATACTGTGCTATTTTCCCTGCTTGCAATGTTTATTATCACCAGGATGTGCTTAAATCATGCTCTTTACTCAGTGAAGCTTTGCTGAAGAATGTCACTCAGTAGTTGCAAAGCTGTCAAGCATTTTTCCCTAAGCTAAATTTACACAGGCACCTCAAGAAGAAATTAATGAAGTCTTGTTTCACTGCACATGTGCAACCATTTTTAATAAAGCTATTAGTGACCTAACGTGTCCTTTGTACACCTTTTCCTTTGCAGAGTGAGGGCCATTTAAGTTTATATTTTATAGTAAATATTCACTTTTATTTGTGATATAGTTGTGAGTTTACTTGCTTATTTGTCATACCACTGCTAGATTATTCTCACTTCTGCTTAAATTTGACAAGACTGCACAGTGCTAAGCCCTGTTAAAATGGTGCAAAGACCCAATTATAGAAACTACAAAGACATGCAAGAGTAAGCAAAGAAAAACACATATAAAAGGATTAAAGATCAAAATAGAATGATTCCAGTGAAGCTACATTAGGAGACATCAGGCAGGAAAACATGAAAGAATTAAGGTATAAAGAACAAAGCTTTATAAAGCTTTTGGAAACTAAACTACTTCTGTTAACTCTTTTCATTAGAATGAAAATATTTTATTCAATGTTTTCAGGTAAACACATATTTTTAAATGGATGTTGTGAATTAAATACTTGAATTGGTGATCCTTGTACATGCTGTTTATGTGGTTTGACAGAGTAATGGTGTAAGATGTCTTTAACAAAGGATTTTGAAAATGGATTGTATCTTTAATTTTAAATTAACCACTATCTAAGATTTATGAGGCCACGAAGGCAGGATTTAATCACATGTATACTTATATAGGCAAAACAAACTCGCCCTTTTTACCGTTTCTGGAGTCATACCACATAATAAACATCCTCAGCTTATACAGCAAATATGGAATTTCACTGAACCCAGAATAGTAACAAAATTGTGGCACACAAAGCAACGGACATTCTAGGAATCCCCTTGGCTATACCTTTCTTTCCTTCATATGAAGAAGAATTTTATAATCTATATCTTGTGCACATAAACATAGAGCCAGGGAAGGATGAGGTTAAGGAAAAAATACTGTGCTGTAAATGAGACTTAATTCATAAAGTTTTCCTTTAAAAGCAAACCCATGTTCATTTAAAGCACTAGGCAAAGTATATTGCTGAGTGAGTTTACGATTGAAGTGGGAATATATTTCCCATAGCATAGTATTTTAGTCGTCGTAGTTGTGAGTCAGTTTCGAGCCAGTTTCATTTATCTAGTTAGGTATTTTACATGGCCCCGCTCAGCACAGATTGAATGCCTTTTCTTAGGCTTTGTCTGCACTACACAGTTTTGTCAACACAAATTACACTGACAATCAAAAACGAGTATAATTATATAGCTTGTGCATGTTCATACAATGCTTCATCTTTTGGTACAGCACATCCACATTTGATGCTCCAGCATTGACAGTCAGAGCAAAACACAATGGGCCACTATCCCCCTGGGCTACTTGCCCTGTTCTGCAGTGAGGAATTGTGGGACATCAGAACAGATTGCAGTGCATCATGAGTTTGGGCTCAATGTCTGATGATGCAATTTTCCCTGTCCCATCATTCCATGGGCTTCTGTGTTTGCCAGTATTATTCAGTGGCCCCTGTTTACTGTGAGCCTGCCATCTCTGAAAGGATGGATCCCACGCTGCTCCCTACTGCTGTGGTCACTGTTATGAACACGTTGCATCTGGCAATGCAGTATATCATGAACTCCCACTCTGAACTGGAATTAGAGTTGCCTGTCCTGCTTTGTGCCATGGAAAGAAACTGCTGATTATTCTTGGTATTCATGGCGCAGATGAACACAGTGGACTGTTACTTATGGGCTCAGAAAACAAGTAGTGGGATGGCATCATTATGTAGTTCTGGGCAGTGATGAGCAGTGGCTGCAGAACTTTCAAATGCAGAAAGCCCCTTTCCTGGAACTGTGTGCGGAGCTCACCCCCGTACTGTGATGCAAGGAAACCAAGATGAGAGCTGCCTTCTCCATGGAGAAGTGCTCAAAGATCACTGTGTGAAAGCTGTCAACTCCAGCCTGTACAGGTCACAAATCAGTTTGGAGTTGGGAAGCCCACCATTGTTAATATAAGTGTTCAGGCCCATTCATTGCATCTTGCAACAGAGGACTGTGACTCTTGGCCATATAAGTGAAACAGTGGATGACTTTGCAGCAATGAGATTCCCTAACTACAGTGGGGCAATAGGTGGTATGCATGTTCCAATTTTGGCCCTGAACCATCTTGTGATGGAGTACATCAATCGAAAGTGATACTTCTCTGTGGTATTGCAGGGGCTTGTGGATCACCATGGGTGTTTCATATCAAAACTGGGGGGTCAGGGAATGTGCATAATGCATGCATCTTCAGGTGCACTGGCCAGTGTGGACAGCTTCCAAGAGGGATTTTCTTTCCAGACCAGAATATTCCAGTGTGGGATGTTGAAATGCAGATCCTGGGGAGACTCAGAATACTCCTTACTCTCATGGCTCATGAAGCCTTACATAGTAAACCTAGACAGCAGCAAGGAGTGTTTCAACAAAAGGCTGAGCAGGCGTAGAATGACTGGAGAATATGCCTTTGGCAGATTAAAAGCGCACTGCTGCTGCCTATCTAGCAGGTTAGACCTACATGAGGAAAGTACCCTATATCGTTATAGCAGCCTGGTGTGTATTGCGTTACATTTATGAGTATAAGGGTGAATAATCATGGTGGAGCATGGAGGCAGACTGCCTGGTGGCTGATTTTGAGCAGCCAAATCCTAGGGCTATTAGAGGGGCACAATAGGAAGCTATTTGAATCAGGTAGGCTTTGAAGCAACATTTTGACAATGATCGCCAGTAATGTGTCTTTCTATACAGGACTCTTCTATGCTTTGTGAACTTGCCATCTTGCATGAAAATTGTGATGATTCTCGATGAGGGTTTGTCGTGAACAAATGATCAAATTGCAGCTACGTGTAACTAACAGTAGCAACCACCATGCTTAAGAGACAAAGATTTGTTATCTTTCATCCAGTTTGGTTTTTTTTTTTAAATATAACAATAAACAACACACACAAAAGATGTAGTAGGAAGGGAGGCTGGACAGTGTAGGCTGTCATAGCTATGCGCAAGTCCAGCTATCATTTTGGAAGCTGTCTGAAGGAGTGGAAAGAACAAAGTGCCAAGACACTCTAAGATGTTACAAGGAATATGTAGGAGGAATTTGCGGAGGGCATGGCAAGCAATTGTACAGCATTGAATCATAGTAAAATTCACATCTTTTTTACATATGATTCACTTTCTCATTTTCCTTGGCAAGCTCACTTCTTGACAAACTCCCTTAACATGGTGAGTAGGCCCCAGGAGTGGGAGTTGGCCACTCAAGTTAGGGCAAAGGGTCTAGGTCAGTGGGTCTCAAATTTTTGGCTTGCAGCCCACCTCGCTCAATGCACAACTTTCTGCAGACCACCAGCAAACCACCCATGATGACAAAATGGGTGCAAGAGGGGGTTGGAGGTAGGGATCTGGCCAGGAGGTTGGATGTAGAAGTAGGCTGAGGGTGGGAGGTCTGGGGGGCAGGGCACGTGTGAGGGGTATGGAGGTGCAGGATCTGGGCATGAGGGGAATGGGGGCGCTTACCTGGCTTTGTGTCTATTGACGCTCCCCCGCCCCGCTGTCTGCTGCTCCCATTGACTGTGATTCTGGCCAATGGGAGCAACGGGGAAAGCCTCCAGGAAAGTGGCTTCCTGTGCTTGTCATTCCCCCAGCTGCGGGGAGGAAAAGTGGCAGTGCACAGAGCCACCTCCTACCTCTGCAAGCCAGATTTAGCCCAGAAGGCTCGCCCCCACTTCCCTTGCAGCAGAAAGCTGGCACTTCAATCTTGCGGGGGGAAGACCCTCAGGGTTGGACCATGAGTGCAAGCTCCACACTGCGGAGAGGGGGGTTGAGCCCTGAGCCCGCAGACCATCTTCAAGACAGTTGAGGACCACTTGTGTTTCCCAGAGATCTCAGTGGAAGATTCCTGTGAAATCTTGTTGTGCATTAACACAGAACTTCATGTTCGCTTAGCTCCAGCAGCCATGGTGGATGATTTTTCCCTGGTAGTGGCGTTGGGGCTGAGGCAGCAGCAGGAGCAGGTGGAGCAGGGGACACAACCCTCCCTTCTCCCTCTCTCCTGCCCCCCCCCAGGTAAGATGGTAGCCTATCCGGGGCTCCTCACTTCCCCCCTGCCTCTACCCATGGGGGCGCAAGATGCGCTTGGGGAGGGAAGGGGTGTGAAGGAGAAGGGAGGCTCCCCTTGCCTGCATGGCAGTAATGGCCCATTCTCCCTATGGGGACAGCCTCGCTCTGGGGAGTGCAGGGGTGGGGTGGGCTCAAACGGCAAAGGGATGTTAGGTGAGGGCAGGGTAGGGTCATGGGGCAAGAGGGTGTTGCATGGGCTGTAGAGGTCATAGGTTAAAGATTCAAAGGCCATGGGGCATAGGGCTCAAAGGGTTGTAGGCATTGGGGAGCAAGGGCTTGGGTTGGGGCTAGGCAGACAGGTATCATTTTATTTGCATAAGGAATGTGCAATTATGCAAATAAAATGTTACCAGTCCACCAAAAGTTTGTGAATGGGTTTGCCAGTGTGCGGTATAAAAAAGCTTGGGAACCACTGCATTAACACACTGTTCCACTTTGCTGCTTAGCTGCATGGGATCATGGCGCACACAGCAACAGAGCTAATTTTATACATTTCCATCCCTTCATCCACTTCTAGGATATATATAGCAAAGGGCAGCTCTATCTTACGTAAACGAACTACATCAACTTATAAAGATCATTTACCACGGGTGTCCTCTTCTGCATCCTGTGTGCCAGGGATGGACTACTGGGACTCACTAGACCTCTCTGGAATGGAAAGGAGGGTCTGACTAGCCATGCCACCACATGACCTTGCCATGTGACCCCCATTGTCCTCCAGCTTGACCTCCTCACCACAACTTTGTCCACAGTTATCTTCTCCAGCCAAGCAGGAGTATCTGTGGGGTTCTTGGTGGTGGATGTAGGGTCCCTGCTAAGGAAGACGTTCAGCTCCTTAAAGAAACAACAGATCTTCAACACATCATCAGGGCGATGGTTTGTCTCGCATTCTGGTCTGCCTGCCTCAGCTCCTTTATCGTCTCACTGCAATGATGTGTGTCCTGCTTGGAGCTCTTCTCCAACATGCCACAAGAAATCTGACCATAGTATCGAAGTTACTGTGACTGGAGTGGAGCTGGGACTGCTCAGTCTCCTCTCCCTCCAGAGCCAGCAGTTCCAACAACTCAGGTATGCTCCAAGCAGGAGAGTGTCACAGGGAGCCACCATGGTTAGCTGGGAAGATGTTGTGAGCTTTCCCCACCAAGCAAACAGGAAGTAGAATTTCAAAAATTCCCTTTATAGGGGAAAGGGCATATGCCTGTGTACCTGAGTGCCGTTTGAACTGCTTTCCAGATCAGTCAGGATTGGTTGTGTGGAACACCCCCTGAAGGCCATTTACAGGAAGATAACCAAGTGCAGTGTCTGCACGGTCACTTAGCTGCAATAACCTCTACACCTCTCACTGAAGTGGTTTTATTTTGTTGGCAGAGTGGGAGATTTTTGTCAGCAGAAGGTGCATTACAGTGTGTACACCATCACTATTTTGGCAAGGAAACCTGACCTTTGTTGACAAAATTGTGTCGTGTAGGTAAGGCCTTACATTTAGTGTTCACCAGATTTGCCCATGGGTGATGCACAGGAGGCGCACAAGGGGGGCCACATGCACCAAACGCTGCCAGTGGGTGATTAGTGGAGGAGGGGTCTGGTGCCCTCAGTCAGGGTCCCTCATCCCCCCACGCCCCCCCCCCCCGGCATCTCTGGGCAATGGCCCCAGCTCACTGTATTCCTTGGCCTCATCACTCTGAGGAAGGGTGAAACTGCCCTGCACTCACCTGGGAAATGAAGTGACATGGCTGGGGGAGCAAAATGAGCTGGGGCTGCATTGCTCTGCTTGTCCTGATACTGCCAGTGAGCGCTGGGCAGGGGTAGGCCCTCTGATGCCGGCACTGGCCCCCAGCCCTGCTAGACCCCTGGGCCCCATCACTCAGAGGAGGAGGAAGCCAGGAGGTGGTGTTAGAGCAAGGACTGAGAAGAGGTGGAGAAAGGAAAGAGCAAGGAGGGGGGAGAAGCAGGGCCTGGAATGGAGTGGGGTTGTCCCAGTCCTTCTCCAGGATGCAGTGGGGTCATATCGCCTATGGCCCCTTTTGCCCCACTTCTGAATTTGCCTCTGGTTTACCAAATGGAGCAGATATTACATCTCAGTGAAGGTGACATTTCTTTAAACAAGACCTTGTAAAATGTTTCTCAATCTCATTATATAATAAAGAGATGTTTTTAGATCAGGATGGGGCCATAGTTCTGTCATCAACCAAAACAACATTTCTAATATTGACTCCATGTTGTCTTGTTGTCTTACCCTCTTGTGCAACATCACACCCTCTTGCATTGTGGAAATAGGTAATGGTACACTGCGTGAGCATGGTATAAATACCTAGACTAGACAGACAGTAAGATCACAGAGACTATGTCTACACTGTAGCATTATTTTGGGATGTTGGAATAGCAAGCCCATTATATTTAAAAATAATGGGAGCGCTCAAAAAACACGGAATAGCTATCACTGGAGGTATCCCGAAATAGCTATTCTGTGTGTTTTGAGCGTGCCCATTATTTTGAAATATAACTGGCTCACTATTCCAACGTTCCTGTAAACCTCAATCCACGAGAAATAAGGGATGTTTTGGCATAGCAATTTATTTTGAAATAAGTGCTATGTAGACAGCACCAAATTTAGAAATATGCTATTTCAAAATTGACTTGAAATAAGCTATACAATTTGCATAGCTCAAATTGCGTAGCTTATTTGGAACTTCGGGTGCAGTGTAGCTGCACCCATATATATGCTTGAAATAAGGCAGTCAACACAGTTTCCTCAGCAAAGTCTAATAATAATCAGTATGATTTTTTTAAATGCTCTGGTTAGTTGAGTCTTTGCTCCCTTCCTAAAAATCAGTCCATATAAAAACAATGCACCTTTATACAATAGAGAGATTGAACTAGTCTCTTTCTGGAGACAGCTTCTGTGGCATCTGTGGAGATTCAAAAAAGTTAAGTGATGCTTGTATCCCCTTTGAAAGAAAATTAATAAGTAGGCCAAATTAGAATTGAAATCTTGAAGCTAGTCAATATAGTTACATCTATACAATTCAGTCAAGTGAGTGTAATATGCTACACACACACTTTATTTTCTTAAGGACAGAATCAAAGTGTTATTGAGTTTATGTTGGTTTTTTTTGTTTTGGTTTTTTGAGACACATTGACCACAGGTCATGGTGCTGTATAGACAGTCATTGTCCCTGCTCTGGGGTTCTTTTTCATGTAGCCATTGCAGGTTAGTGGAGGCCTTGGAGGGATACAAAACAAGACAGATGGTTTCCCACAGTCTTCCCCTCCAGCTCTTTCATCTTTCATCTAACTATTAATTCATCTGTTTGGATGGATACATTCACGCATGGAACCAAGATGAATAATAATGAGATTTTTAATAACTCCCTACATTTGCATTCCTAGTAACTCTTTACATGGTTCTAGCTGATTAAAATGAATCATTTACATAATTAACATATGGTTATAGTGTTGGCTTTAATATGCTGATTATCTCAATACTTTTGTCTAGAGTCAATTGGATTCAAACTGTAACAATTGTTTGAAGTGAGAATAGTTTATTCCTGTGAGAGTTGGTGAATATTTGCCATGGGGCCTGATTAGAAATAGCACAACTGTCCAAGAAGTTCTTTAAGTGTTATGCAAAAAAAAAAAAAAAAAAAAGGAAGAAGAAGAAGATGATGATGAATTTGTTGTATTAAGTCTGTTCTCTTTGTGGCAAGCTTTACAAATAGCTATATATCGTTAAGGAGACTTTTTCCTTTCACTCCGGTATATTCGCTAGATCCAGTATTAAACAAAAATGTTTCTCATTTCACCATGTTTCACTATTTCTCTTCTTTCATTAGGGTTAGCAGTACAAGTTTCTTATTTTATGTGATGTTTTGGGATTGCCTCTTCACGTTTAATTGCGTACATAAGAAAAAACTAGATTGCTTTTATTGCACCAGAGTAACATTTTTAAAAATTACTATATTAACTACTGTATTTTTAACACCATGAAAGAGGTATGGTCTGTGTGTTTTCTACTGTGCTTATTTAGTCCTAGTAACAGACATATTTTGCAGTTACTAATGGGACAGTGATTTTTTAAAATTAGCAGAATATATGATTTATACATCCACCATGATGTGCTTAGCACAAAACTGTTCTAAAGGAGGAGGGAACAGAATGGTCAATTTTCACATTTAGGTAACTAAGACTTGTGAATCTGAATGCTTTTTGAACATTCATGAATATTTGAAGCAAATGTGTGTTAATTACTCTACTGTTGTCCACAATTAGTCTGCAGTCGACATGATTAATTGTAAAAAGCCCTGACATTTATGCATAAAAGGCTTGGGGGTCAAACAGCAAAGGAAGAAAAAATGTTGCTACAAGATTGGAGGATGGAATACTAATGCATTTTGACCCAAAATGAGAATAATGATATTTCTGCAACAATAACAAATAACTGTTTTAGAATTACAGACTAGTGCATCTCTTCATTTGCTCCTTTTCCCTCCGAATACCACACACATTAGTTATTTTTACGGATTGTTCTTAATATGGCTTTGATATTTTTGAAAAAATGCTTTATTTGAAATAAATACCAAACTGTCTATTGGGAACACATGCTCTTCCATAAGGAGTAAACAGAAAAGGTTATATTGATTTGCTTTTACTTTAGAAAAAGTATAATGTAAAAATGTCTAGGTGATGATGCAGGCATTTTGAGGGAGTTCTGGAGGCTCTTTTATACCATAATGAATATAATGCCCAGTGATGAGTAGAAATCATACTGTTTGGGGCAGTTATGCTGGATACAGTAATATAAACATGTTTTTCATGTTGAACAATGTAGAAAGGAAGCCAGAAGATTAAAATTGCATTTTATTAAAATACTGAGTTCCCATCTTGGAAGAGAATCCATCCATACCATAAATTATTGCCAGGTTGTGAAGATGTATAAGAACCAATCCAGTTCCTCACCACCAACACATATACCAAGTTGCATGTGACTCTAAGGGTATGGCTACACTAAGGGATAAGGTCAAATTAAGATACGTAATTTCAGCTACGTTAATTGCGTAGCTGAAGTCGAAATACCTTAACTTGAATTTTGGCACTGTCCACACTGCAGGAAGTCAAAGGGAGAACACTCTCTCTCCTATTTCCCTTATTCCTTGTGGAAGCAAGACTACTGGCATTGACTGGAGCACTCCGATCAGTTTGAATTAGCTGACTTCACAGGACTTCACAGCTAATTCGAACTCTGGAAGATCAACAGTGGCAGCTTCGATCTTCTCTGTAGTGTAGACATACCCTAAGATGGGTGTACAGTAGCGCTTGTCTTGTATAGACCACTAAGGCTATACTGGTCTACCTGACCAGCTGGCTCTGAGCCAGGAAGTCTTTAAAAATGAGATACCTGATGATTTTTGTTTGTTTGTTTGTTTTCACTGAGAGGTTGGCAGGATGTAGCTGGCAGTGTGGTAGGCACAGTGAGCAGAGCATCAGCTTAAACCTAAGGCTGGCTGCATATATGGTTGGTTGTATTGAAAGCAGGAGTGCAACCAGTCATAGCTGGAGAAGAGGCAATGTTTTCTCAACTTTTGAGCATTTTGCAGATGAAGGAAAACTGCATAGGCATTAAAGCAGCCATCTATCTCTTGGATTGATGATGGTGGGGTCACAGAGATTGTTCCAGCTTTCCAATCAAAGCTAAATGATCATTAGAGCTGGTAGCCAGTCTTAGATCTTGGTTTAGTCCCTGCATGAAATAACCTTCAGTATACAGATTGACCAGGTAGATTTCCTGTGAAAATTATTAGTGCAAATAAAAAGAGAGGATGGGTATGAAGAGGCAGAATTCTTTGCTTTTCACAGACATCAGTTTTTAATGAGTTTATAGTGGTTGCCATTAGGCCCTGATCCAAAGCCCACAAAGCCTGGTAGAGTCCCTCTACTAACCTCTTTGGGATTCGAATTGTGTCCTGAAGAAGTTTCTACTGCATGTCCCCATTTTAAGTTTACAAATTATTCTCAAACTGGTAGAACATTTTTAAGAGCAGCCGCTGTGTGTGGATTATAATTCAGTGAAGTTGGGCTTTTCAACAGTATTGAGCAAATAAAGTTATAATTCACCTAAATTCCTTGGCACCTTTGCAATTTCAGCAAAATAAGTCTGTGCTGACATTCCAGCACATCCTCATCAGTAAAACAAATTACAAATTGTTTGGATGTTCTTCAGAAATGAAAAATGATGCTCCAAAATAATGTTTTTCTGATCCCGCTTCAAGATAATCCGTTAATATATAGAGAATTATTTATTCTGCAACTAACACAAATATGATGATATTTGTTTAAAATGTCTGTTTCTTCCTGTATGGATTGTCCTAATGAATTTTGCCATACTGTACTTCCATTTGCTAGCAGGAAAAAAAGTGTGTTTATTTTTCTTGTGTGTTTATTTTTTATCACAAAAAGGTTTTTTAGTTAAACTAAAATTTAAATGATTTCACTACTAATAAAGGCAACAGTTTTAAAAATGATTCTGTTTTTCATTTAAAAAATGTATTGAAGTAAACTTAAAACCCCACTTTTAAAGTAAACCAAGGGATATGGTCATGTGGGAAGACAAAATTATTAAGTGAAATAATATGTGTTCTTACATGCAATACTTTTTGAATTGTGCTGCACTATTTGGTTATGTGGACTCACTGATCTAGAATTCTCTCAAAGCAGAATAGATGGCATTAATCTCTAGTTCCCTAGTAATAAATGCTGGGTTGTGTGCAGGAGATGGCCAAAAGAGAGTGCCTGGGCAAACCTTAATCTTTAATAAGGTGCAGTGCTAGTCTATAACTGTCAAGGAATGACAGAAGAGCAGTGCTTTCTGCTTTCCTGCTCAGAATAGAAAATGGGGTCCTTCAGCAGGCTAGAAAGGCTACTTTACTCTTTATTGGTTTGGGGGACTATTACTGTGCCTGTATTATTTACTTATTTGACATTTGTGACTTGTCATGGAAAAAGGAAGCATAGTCATTAAAATCCATTTCAAATTGTATTCTCAAATTGATGTTGATTGTGTACTGGAATCAGTGTGCTTTGCTGAACATAAAAATGTATCCTTATACTTGGAAACAATTCCATGCTTAAAGCTAAGCAGATGAGAATTATTACCATTGATATTTTAATCATATAAAGACAATTTTACATTAAAACTAGGAAAACATAAAAAGACGAATTATAGACAAGTATAAAGAGAACGGCGGGTGGGTATTAGATCTGTTCTGGCTATCCAGATAGTCTGTATACTAACACAGAATTAGACATTCCAGTTTTGTTTTCTCATTTTTAATTCCTTAGATGAGTACTTTGTTTCTAGAATTCCTGCTTGCTATATTTCTATATGGTCTGAAGCAATGTCTCTTGACCTTTCCAGATTATTCCACTCCTTTCAAGAGTCTGGTTTGTCTTGCATACCCCAAGTTTCACCTCACTTTAAAACTACTTGCTTACAAAATCAGACATAAAAATGCAAGTGTCACAGCACTGAAAAATTGCTCACTTTCTCATGTTTACCATATAATTTTAAAATAAATCAATTTGAATATAAATATTGAACTTGCATCTCCACGTACAGTATATAGTGTAGTATAAACAAGCCATTGTATGAAATTTTAGTTTGTGCTGACTTTGCTGGTGCGTTTTATGCAGCCTGCT
This sequence comes from Rafetus swinhoei, assembly GCA_019425775.1. NCBI lineage: Eukaryota > Metazoa > Chordata > Testudines > Trionychidae > Rafetus > Rafetus swinhoei. The sequence goes on along the minus strand of CM033443.1, from coordinate 33,252,330 downwards.
GTAAAACTAGTCAAATATCTAGATGAGCTGTTGTACTCCCTGGAAGACCTCGACATACTCTCAGGGGTACGCATACCCCAGGTTGAGAAATACTGGTCTGGAAGACTTGCTCCAGTTCTCCGTTAGTGAAATGACACATTTCTGAAGCCCTACAATCAGTAGTGGCTGCATGTCACTAGTAATATAGGTATGAGGATATAAATGGATATTATTCCCCTGAACAATTGTTTCATCACACCTGTGACAAATTCAACCTCTCGTAGTTTAACTCTGAGTTCCCAAAGCAGTACATTGCTCCTGTGCCATGTTTTATAAAAAGCTGAGGAAAGTGTTAGCAGGAAATTGTATGTCTTAATGGGAAATACTCTACACACACACACACCTTTTTTTACAAAGCTGCAGTGAGTTTAATCTTGTAAAGAGTATTTTCAACTTGCATATTAATAAACGTAGGCAAAAAAGTAAGAATATTTGGCTAGGAAAACACTGCTTATAGGAGAAAAATATTTAGATCTGGGAAAAATTGAGATTGAGTAACGTTACCCAGAAATGTGTGTCTGTCTATCTATGTAATAAACAAATAAAGATTAAAAAAATCCAAAATTATTGCAGCAGTTAATAATTCTTTTATGTTAAAATGATTATTTAAATTTTATCTTGTATAAAGAAAATAGCTTGGTTTATGAAAGACATAATGACTGGTTGATAAAGGATGTAAAACATATCTACTGAGCATTCAATCAGTGGGTTTTCAGTAGCGTGGAGATGTATCAGATCAGTTTTTGTTCCTTGATTTTTGTGCTTGTGGTGCATGTGGAGGGGGAGTGTCAAAAGTTATCTTGACTATTGAAAGTACCACCTACTTTCAAGTTTGAACAAACTCATAAACCCAAACCAAACCGCAGCTGAAGCCTTGGACTTTACCATGGTGAATGGTTAAATTTCACAAAAGCACTGATTTCCACTCAGAATCTTAACTGGCCAAGATTCTTCAACCTAAACAGAGAACTAAAAATTAGACAAGTTTTTATGTACAAATGCTAGAAGTCTAAATAATTATATGGATGAATTATAGTTCCTTCTGCTGAATGAGGATCTTGGTGGAATGAAGATAATCAATGGAACACAGTAATACCAGGGTACAAGATATATTGGAAGGACAGATGACATCATGCTGGTGGGGAAGTGGCACTTTATGTGAAAGAAAATGTAGAATCACATGAAGTCAAAATCTTAAACAAACCAAACCATACCATCAAATCTCTATGCATAGTAATTCCATGCTCTGATAATCAGAATATAGAAGTAAGGATATATTACAGACCATCTGACCAGCATGCTGATAGTGACTGTGAAATGCTCACGGAGATAAGAGAGGCTATTACATTTTCTTAAAAATCAGTAATAATGGAGGATTTCAGCTATCCCCACATTGACATGCCATCTCAGGATGAGATGTAGAGGTCATTTCTTGACACCTTAAATAACTGCTTCTTGGAGCTGCTAGTCTTATAACCCATAAGAGGCGAGGAAATTCTTGATTTAGTCCTAAGTGGAACATAGGATCTGGTCCATGAGGTGAACATAGCCATATCACTTAGTGATAGTGATCATAATATAATTAGATTTTACATACCTGTGGTGGGGAAAACACTAGAGCAGCCCAACACTGTGGCATTTAATTTCAGAAAGGAGGGCTACACAAAAATGAGGAAGTAAATTGAAAAGAAATTAAAAGGCACAGTGGCAAAAGTCAAATCCCTGCATGGAAATATTTTAAAGACACTATCATAAAGGCTCAACTTAAATGGATATTCCCAAATTAAAAAAAAAAAAAAAAAAAACTTAAAAAGAAAACAAAAATGCTATTGTAGCTAAATAACCAAGTAAAAGAAGCAATGAAAAGCAAATAGCATTGTTTAAAAAGTGGAATTAAATCCTCTTGAGGAAAATAGAAAGCAAGAAATCTGCTAAATAACCAGTAGGGCCACTGTATGATTGAGAAGTTTAAAGGAGCATTCAGGGCTGATAAGGTCATTGCAGAGAAACTAAATGAATTGTTTTGCACTGGTCTTCGGCACTTAGGATATGAGAGAGATTCTCATACATGAGCCATTCTTTTTATGTGACAAATCTGAGGACTCATCCCAGATTGAGGTGTCATTAGAGAAGATTTTGAAACAAGCAGATAAACTAAACAGTAATAAGTCACCAGGACCAGATGGCATTCACCCAAGAATTCTGAAGGAATTCAAACGTGAAATTTCAGAATTACTAACTGTGATTGTAATCTATTCTTTAAATCAGCTTCTGTACCAAATGACTGGAGGATAGCTAAAGTGAGGAGGAAAGCCCAGTTTTTAAAAAGGGCTCCAGAAGTAATCATGGCAATTACCAGACAGTAAGTCAAAAAACTCAGTACCAGCCAAATTTGTTGAAACTACAGTAAAGAACAGAATTGTCAGATACATAGATGAATGTAATTTGTTGAGGAAGAGTCAACATGTCTTTTTGTAAAGGGAAATCATACCTAACCAATCTACTAGAATTCTTTGAGGGGGGGTCAACAAGCATGTAGACAAAGGGGATCCCGTGGATAAAGTGTACTTAGATTTCCCTAAATCCATTGACAAGGTCCTACACCAGAGACTCTAAAGCAAAGTAAGCCATCATGGGATAAGAGGAAAGGCCCTCTCTCATGGATTAATAACTGGTTAAAAGATAGGAAAGAAAGAGTAGGAATAAATGGTCAGTTTTCAGAATGGAGAGAGATAACTAGTGGTGTCCTCCACAGGTCTGTACTGGGATCAATCCTATTCAACATATTCATAAATGATCTAGAGCAGTGTTTCTCAACCAGTGGTACAAGTACCCTTAGGGGAGAAGTCAGGGGCATACGTCAACACAACTGAAATTTGGAGAAAACTGAATTTTTGTTTTAAGTTTTACAGCGTTTTATTGTTTTTGTACTTTTTACACCCACAAATTTCATTGCCCACCCAGTTACAATTAAGTCGTTTAAACAAATGTGTTGCAATGATAGAAAAAAAATTTGTGTGTCTGAAAACTGTAGGTACTGGGGGTACTTATAATTTTTTAAAGGGTGTACTTTATAAAAAAAGGTTGAGAAACAGTGATCTAGAGAAAGGGGTAAACAGTGAGGTGGCAAAATTTGCAGATGATACAAAATTGCTCAAGTTAGTTATGTCCACAGCAGACTGAAGAGCTTCAAAAGGATCTCACAAATGAGTGGTGACTAGGCAACAAAATGGCAGATGAAACTCAATGTTGATAAATGCAAAAGTAAAACATAAAAATATATTCCCCAAATATATATATATATATACAGTGTCCAGGGTCTAAATTAGCTGTTACCACTCAAGAGAGAGATCTCAGAATCATTGCAGATATTTCTCTGAAAACATTCACTCAATGAGAAGTCTCAAAGAAGTACCTGTGTTAATCTGTGTTTGCAAAAACAACAGGAAATCCTATGTCACCTTAAAGACTAACCAATTTATTTGGGCATAAGTTTTCATGGGTAAAAAAACCCTACATTGTCAAATGCATGGATAAAGTAATTTTTACCCAGAAAAGCTTATGTCCAAATAAATCGATTAGTCTTTAAGGTGTCACAGGACTACTCATTGTCTATGGGTATTGTCAGTCAAAAAAGCAAACAAAATATTGGAAATAATTAAAACGGGGATATATAAGAAGACAGAAAATATCGTATAGCCTCTTTATAAATCCATGGTATAGCTGTATCTTGAATACTGTATGCAGATGTGGTTGTCTCATTTCAAAAAAGTTATACTGGAATTGGAAAAGGTTCAGGAAAGGGCAAAAAATGATTAGGGCTATGGAATGACTGCCACATGAGGAGAGATTAATAAGACAGGGACTTTTCAGCTTGGAAAAGAGACTAAGTTGGGGGTGGGTGGGGATGATAGAGGTCTATAAAATCATGGCTGGTGTGGAGAAATAAATAAGGAAAAGTTATGTACTCCTTTCTGTAACACAAGAACTAGGGGTCACCAAATGAAATTAATAGGCAGTAGGTTTAAAACAAATAAAAGGAAGTAATTTTTCACACAACACACAATCAGCCTGTGGAAATCTTTCCAGAGGATGTTTTGAAGGCCAAAACTTTAACAGGATTCAAAAACAAACTAGGTAAATTCATGGAAGTTAGGTCCATCAATGGCTATTAACCAGGATGGGCAGCAGAGATGATGTCCTTGGCTCTTTTTGCCAGAACTGGGAATGGGTGAGGGAGATAGATCACTTGATCACCTGTTCTGTTCATTCCCTCAGGAGTACTTGGCAATGGCCTCTGTTGGAAGACAGGATACTGGGCTAGATGGACCTTTGTTATAGCTGTTCTTATGTTCTTTTTGGCAGAAGTTGACCTACCTTCTGTATTTCTTAAGAAAAGTTCATCATAGCTTGTGTGACCTGGTATCTTTCTGCCAAAAAAGCCAATATTAATGTAATATTTGTACTTCATTCCCTGTATTTCAGAGGCTTTGGCAATGTACTGTTGTCTGAATTTTAACATGATAAATCATGATACATATGATGAAGAAATGGGGACAAGATTGAACCCTATTGCTTTTGGCCAAGGGTGGGCAATAAAATGGCAGCAGTTCACAAGGGTTGTCCCGTGGTAGGCCACTGCTGCTACATTTACCTGAACCTTTACAGATACTTACATGCCTACAGTGTTCATCCAGAAAACATCACAAGGTCCATTGTCTACTGCAAGCCTTAAGATACAACATCCCTAGAGGTGTTTACGTCTCAGCTTGACAAGGCCCTGGCCGGGTTGATTTAGTTGGGATTGGTCCTGCCTAGAGCAGGGGGCTGGACTTGATGACCTTCTAAGGTCTCTTCCAGCTCTATGGTTCTATGATTCTATGATTCTATGAACATCATTTGCTCCCATCTCTGACAGAGACCAACACCTGCAGGGATCTCTATCAAGCATTCTTAAAATGACAGCTGGAAAAGTGAAGAAACAGATTGATAAAGCCAGGCAGATACACAGAAGTGGCCTACTACACGACAGACCCAACAAAAAAGTAACAGAACGCCATTAGCCATTACCTTCCACCCCCAGCTAAAACCTCTTATACACATCATCAAGGATCTACAACTTATTATAGATGATGACCCCTCACTCTCACAGACCTTGAGAAGGAGGCCAGTCCTTGCTTACAGACAGTCCCCCAACCCGAGACAAATATTCACTACCCCGCTACAGAAGCACTAATCCAGGAACCTATCCCTGCAACAAACTCCATTGTCATCTCTTTCCACACATCTACCCTAGAGACACATCACAGGACCTAACCACATCAGTTAAACCATCAAAGGATCATTCACATGCACGTCTACTAATATAATATCTTGTGACAACAGTGGCCCTCTGCCATGTACAGCAGACAAACCAGACTGTCTCTGTGCAACAGAATAAATGGACACAATGAGACATTAGGAATGGCGACATACAAAAAACTGTGGGGGAGCACTTGTACCTCCCTGGACACACAGTTTTGGATTTGCAAGTTATCATTCTCAGGCAAAAAAACTTCAAAAATATACTGCAAAGAAACTGCTGAGCTGGAATTCATATGCAAATTTGACACCTTAAACCAAGATTTAATTGAGAACCACTCAATGTGTCTACATTGCAATAGGTAATTTCCCAGTCAAGTAATCTCACTTTCTCATCACTGTTGGAGATGAACCACAACCACTCTGAATAATTAGGACTGATGTCACACTGCGTTCTCTGCATCTTTATTTTCTTATTCAGCATCTGATGAAGCGAGTGGTAGCTCATGAAAGCTTATGCCCTTAATACCCTAATAAATGTGTTAATCTTTAAAGTGCCACTGGATTCCTTGTTGCTTTGCTGAAACAGACCAACACAACTACCCCTCTAAAACCTGATATGTGTGTAAAGCTCATAAAAGCTATATATGTGAAAGATTAACCCTTTGGGAGGATGAGACCTTTTATTCTGGCTTTTCTCTTATTTATAGTCAAAACCAAGAAGCTTCTCTTGCATCTGTGACACTGTAGAAACCAGAAATAGTCTTTATTTTAATGACTCTTATCTCAACTACTCCTAGGCTGTTTTTACTTTTCTTGCCATCAGATGTTACCATACATTAAAACTATGGTATTTTAATGTTTAAGTCCTTAATAGATTGTCATTACTTTATATTTTCACTGGGTTTTTTTTCTATACAATGATGATAAAAAGCAACATGGTTTTAGATATGATCCCAATGAAAAGTTTCTGTACTCATCATTAAATTAATTGTGATATTAAAGCTTTTGTCAATATATTATTATTTTATAAAATCTCATCTGCCTATTATGACACAGTATGGCTGATGGCAATAATAGTCATTGTTTTCTTAATGGGACATAAGATTTATCCTGTCATTGGGAGTTGCCACAAGCTTTGGTTGCCTGTGTTCCCTCATTGTACACTACGCAATGCACAGTGTATTTTTTATTGGTTTCAGTTATATGTATTCCATTGCGGCTTGTTTGGGCTCTGGTGGCATTCTCTTCTCTGGGTTTGTCATCCCTCAAGTGGATCTAGGTGGCATTATCTTGCTTATTTGTATGTACATTTTTCAGCTGGAGGCATTTTACTTTTTAATTTTTCTTTAATTCACTCATCATGTAACCCCAGGCACAATAATCATAAACATCCATGGCTTGAATAAAACATTTACCAAGACCAAATTAAAAAAAAAAGAAAGCTCACCCAAACACCAACACACTTTCCCACAGTGAAATACCTAATGCTTTGATGTATGCCTTTGAACTTCAGTTGATTGGTATTTTGTAAGCCTGACAGAGAAAGCAGTTTCCAAACTAAGGTCACTTAACTGAAAATGTGTCCCTCAGTTCTCCTCTTGCTCAAATCTAGAGACTGTCAACAAAAGCTTCCAAGACAAGTCTTTAGAGAGAAGTCCAGCATCTCAGAAGCAACCAGTATACCCTGAGCGTATAGCTCTGTGTAAATCAAGGACACAATCTTGAATACTGCACCTGCAAGCACTCAGAAGTTAATGTACTATACAGGGAATAGCTACAATAATCTTCATGTGTCTTAGCACCATTAAGCAAATGTGAAGCTGTATCCTGCATTGGTGGCCTTCAAGGATAGCCACAGGAAAGCAGTTTGTGGTAATCCTGTTACAAAATCTGTCTCAGAGACATGACTAACTGTTGAGAGGAAAGATTTGAGCCTCCTAGCCAAACACAAATGGTAAAAGGCATCCCTGCACTACCTAAGACTATAGTAGTGTATCTAGACTGTGGTCCTTATTGACACCTTTAGTTTGAATTAATAGACACCTTATTGGTCCTTTAGTTTGAATTAATAGAAAGAAAGCAGATATTTTTCTCTTCCTCAGTCTTCACTAAACTGAGCTTCAGCTGATTTGTTCTCTAGCATGGCTCACTGCTGTCCAGATGCAGGAACACAAGAGAAAATTAATTAATTTTGCAGGCACCCATTACACTTTTTAGGTGACAGTTAGAAGTTCCTAACACTATTTTTCCTTACTTCCCTGTTATAGTGTGCGTGTCTTGGTTGGGAGGGTCTGTCATGTAATGGTAAAAAGATGTGATTGCCAGCGGGAGGCAGTAGCATGCCTATATGGCATTACTGCTATGGGCAGAATGATAGTAAAGCTATAGTCTCAAAGGGGAAGCTGTGTTAGTCTGTATCTGTAAAAAATGAGGAGTCCTTTGGCACCTAAAAGATTAACAGATTTATTTGGGCACAAGGTTTGGTGGGAAAAAACACCTTGCCAGATGCATGGAGTGGAAATACACACACACACACACACACACACACACTAGCATATCAAAAGAAGGGATTTGCTTATCAAGTGAAGGACCAGTGTTAAGGAGGCCAATTCAGTCTGGGTGGATGTGGCTCACTTCTGTCAACTACTGGGTGCCACAGGACTCCTCATTAAACCTATAGAAATTGCTTGAATTTTTTTTTCAGATTTGTCATATAATCCCATCAAGGAAGTTGTTCAACCAGGGTTGCACCAATTTGAAAATGGACATCATGCTATGCCAAACAGATGGGCATCTGTGCAGGCAGCTAAGAGCACCTGTTAGAGAGAGAAGTCCCGACTGGGAATTTTTAACACTTGTCTATAAGTTTCTGCACCTGTAGTTAAGGGGCTAGTTCACACCTCTGATCCAGCCCTTACCTGCTTCCAGAGCTGCATACCAATAATATTTTAGTCCGGGGGTGAAAGTAACTTAAGTTTCTTACAGAAACTGTCGTGTTGTACCCTCTCTGGGTTGGGGGCTCAGGGCAGAAATAAAACAGGGAGGTGAAATAAAACAGTACCTATCATAGAATCATAGAGCTGGAAGAGACCTCAGAAGGTCATCAAGTCCAGCCCCCTGCTGTAGGCAGAACCAATCCCAACTAAATCAACCCGGCCAGGGCTTTGTCAAGCCGAGACTTAAACACCTCTAGGGATGGAGACTCCACTACTTCCCTAGGTAACCCATTCCAGTGCTTCACTACCCTCCTAGTGAAATAGTTTTTCCTAATATCCAACCTGGACCTCTCCCACCACAACTTGAGACCATTGCTCTTTGTTCTGCCATCTGTCACTACTGAGAACAGCCTTTCTCCATCCTCTTTGGAACCTCCCTTCAGGAAGTTGAAGGCTGCTATCAAATCCCCCCCCTCGCTTCTGCAGGCTAAACAGACCCAACTCCCTCAGCCTCTCCTCATAAGTAATATGCTCCAGCCCCCTAATCATTTTGGTTGCCCTCCGCTGGACCCTCTCCAATGCGTCCACATCCTTTTTGTAGTGGGGGGCCCAGAACTGGACACAATACTCCAGATGTGGCTTCACCAGAGCCGAATAAAGGGGAATAATGACATCTCTGGATCTGCTGGCAATGCTCCTCTTAATGCAACCTAATATGCCATTAGCCTTCTTGGCTACAAGGGCACACTGTTGACTTATATCCAGCTTCTCATCCACTCTAACTCCCAGGCCCTTTTCTGCAGAACTACTACTTAGCTGGTTGGTCCCCAGCCTGTAACAATGCTTGGGATTCTTCCATCCCAAGTGCAGGACTCTGCACTTGTCCTTGTTGAACCTCATCAGATTTCTTGTGGCCCAATCCTATAAGAAATTGAATTGTGGGTCAGAATTGGGAGAGGGCTCAGGACGGGGGAGTGAGGAAGTGGGACATAACAGGAGTCAGGACACGAGCTTAAGGATGAAGAAGAGTGAAGGGGCAGAGGGCTGGAGGTTGTGGGGTGCAGGAGTCAGGGTTGGGGGATTAGCCTCCCCAGGAATTGAAATTAGGGGGTGTTTGAATTTACAAGGGGGTCAGGGCCGATGAGGGGGAGGGTGAAGGTGGGCTGTATGGCACCATAGTTCACAAAACTGGGCGGGGTGTTGGGGAAATTCAGGGGGGTATACACCCCCATGGGGGGTGTAGGGAAATTCCTGGTTGGGGGATGTGAGGGATTCAGGAGTCAGGGCAGGGGACTGGAGGTGTGGGGATGCAGGAGTCTGGGCAGGGGCTGGGTGTGTGTAGAGTGAGTGTGGGAGAGGGGAGGCAAAGGTACCATTTTGGGAGGGCCAGGGGGGTTGCAGCAGCTGCAGTAGCACATAACGGGTCGCTGCTGCTCTTCTTCCCCTTCCCCCATCAGAGAGTGAGGGGAAAGTGCACAGCCTGTGTGTATTCTTCCTTTACCCCACCCCTGTGCAGCTGGGAGTGAGAGGAATACAGCATTCTGTGTACCTTCCCCTTGCTCCCTGATGGTCAGGGAGAAAGGGAAGAAGAGCAGCAGTGACACGATGTGTGAGGCTATCCCTTCCCCACCCCACCCCCCGCTGCCTTTCCAAAATGGTGCTTGGGGCTGGGGCAGTCTCGGCTGGGGAAGGGCGCACTCCCACCCTCCTTTAACCTGTCTAGCTGCCTCCTGGTTAGTGCAGCAGCCTTCAGGAAGCCCCAGGAGCCAGGCCAGGAGTGCGCCGCCCCTTTCACTGCAGCCAAGTGCCCCAGCCAGAGTGGCATAGTGTGGTGCACTGGTTTATTTTCGCTTCTGATTTTAACCTAGGAGATCCTAGGGTATCCCTGGGAGCACAGAGGAAAACACATTAAAATGAAGATCATGACCTTTGGCTTTTCTTGAGAAGCCGCTGTACCTTAACATTAGAAACAATGGAACAATGGGCCCAGATAAATTCTGGCACGACTCCTTAGAAGTTTGCGGCATTATATAAGAGATTACTTTGGCTCAGTGGCTCAGGCTGAATGATGAAAATTAAGATTCTACACATAATGTCAGTAAAATGTGTTTTCCTCATATTCTAAAGTGGCTGTTCATATTAGGTTGACTATATTATATTGAAGAATATTGGTTTACACGGAAATAATATTAATATTTATTAGTTGTTATTTATTTCTTGGCATGGCAATTGTCAGGAGGACTGGACTTCAGTGCAGTGAGCACTGCACCTTTGACATGGTTTAGACATTAGCATTTGCTAATCGAACCTAAATTAAAGTTTATTTTCTTTACTCTTGTTTCATGATTACAGCAATTTGCTTCAAGGGAAGCATTTTAATACAGAATAACATGTAATAATTTAATACCATGTTGGAGATGTGTATTTGCGGTCTGAACAAATTACTAGACAACTAAGTCTGTAGTTAGGCAGCCAGGCGTGGTCTGCATTCTTAATAAGTCACTATTAGTCACAGACATTAAAAGTATGGTAACAACCATTTTAATCATTTAGTCATTTTGAAGATTATGGCTTTATTTGCAAATCAATCATTTTGTATTATGTAGCAGTTTTAACTAGAAACTAAAATAACAGCTGAAGGTGGGGCAAGAAATATTATATCAATGTCATTTGCCCAACTGTACTGTAACTAAAATAGTGCAAACCTGTCCATTACAAATTCCAGTTTTTAGAGATATATAAACTGGCCATAAAATTGCATTCAGGGATAAAATTTGGAATGCAGGCTGAAAGAAAAAAAACATTGCTTTGCTAAATTTGAAAAGAAAATTGGTTTGCACATATTTCTATTACATATGTTTTGCTAGCACAGTGATTCAGGAAAAAATTGCATAAGGATTTTTAGCATATAGATAGTTTGTATGTGCAGAATTTGGATTAACATGATGGAAATAAGCATTGAGGTCTATCAAGGAAATACTATATGGGTCAAAATATACATAATACTGGCACAAAGATTACTATGTAATAAAGTAAAAAGGCCAGGAAACTTCCTTCAGCTTTACCTGTACACATGATCATGCACAGCCAGCTATTATGCTTGAGGCACGTGTACGGGAGTTGATTTTTTTTTCTCCCAAAATCATAGGCAATGATTCATGCTTATGTATCAGAGGGTGGGATCAACTTTTCAGTCTGTTGATTTGTAAACTGTAGAAAGAAAGGAGAATATAAACCCACAGTGGAAGACTTAAACTCTGTTCAAGGGGAAAAAACATTTTAAAATAATTATATTACTTCTTCCATTATATACACAAGACTTCATTCAAAGAAGACTTGGTTATGTGTTGTATAAGAAAACATTTTCTCAACAATTAAATTGTTCTTTTTAAAATTCTAATTTCCCTTGTCCTTTCTGGAATAGATATTTTTTATACTGTAAAAGTTAAAAACAAGGGAGAAGATAATCAAATGCAACTTTTCTGTTCTTTCCTGGTGAGTTATTTAAGAGGTTTAGCGATGTTATGGCCAAGCCTGCTGATGGGAGAGTGGTAAAAGGGGCAGTTGCCCTGGGTGGCATTCGCTGCTGCTGCTACGCAGGAGTGACAGCAACCTGAGTCCCGGGCCCTTTAAATCCTTGCCAGAGTGCCTCCTGGCATGCTCCAGGAGGCTCCAATGGCTGCCTGGGAGAGATGGGGCACGGCACGGTGCACTCTGGGCATCTCTGAGCAGGAGCGGCCCTAGACAAGCTGCCGGCAACTGGCACCCTAGGTGAAACGCGTGATTGGCGCCCCCGCCTCCAAAGCCCTCAATGGCCGTTTATCTTGGCTCCCTAGGCGACTGCCTAGTTTGCCTGTATTGATGGGCCGCCACTGTCTCTGAGGACTGGGAGGAGGGGGCTGTGACATTCTCTATTCAGTGCTGAGGGCTGGCTGTCCTCAGCCTCACTCCTTCTGCTCCAGGCCCTGCCCCATCCAGGAGCATGGAGCCCCTTCCCCCACACCCTGCAAGTCTGTCATACCCCCGGCTCTGGCACATTTTACATTGTTCTGTATTTCATTGTGTTGTTCAGTTCAGGAATGATGGAATTTTTTGATCAGTGCTATTTTAACTGTTAGTAAGAGTTAAGTTTTGTGGTGTTAACAAAAAGAGGGAGAATATGGAGTGTTTTCCAGGATATAAGCTGAATGTTGTTAAATTGTTTTGGGTTCCCAGTATTGGTTGAACCTCTCTAGTCTGGCACCTTCAAGACCTGACTCTTGCTGAACCAGAGAATATTCCGAACAATGGGAGGTCAATATTGTCTAGCACTGTTGTCTCCAACCTTTTTAATCACAAAATCACGTTTTCAATTTAAGTGCAATGTAAGATCTACCTCAAACCTAAATGCCCAGGGCTCGCCAAGCCACGGCGAGCCCTGCTCGCCAGCCATGTGGTTCAGCATGCTGCGCATGTGCAGACCGCGCTGCGCAAACGCTGATCGCGCTGCGCATGCGCTGATCGGGCTGCGGCGCCGTACCGGGCTATAATCTACTCGCCCATGGCAAGTAGATTACCTAAATTGTCGAGCCCTGCAAATGCTCTTGCCCCACATACTTCCTGCCGCTTCTTTAAGGCCCTGCCCCTGTTCCACCCCTTCTCCGAGGCCTCACCCTGCTCATTCCATCCCTCTTCCTCCCCCAGCCTCACTCACTTTCACCAGGCAGGGGTAGGTGGTTAGGGTGCAGGTCCTGGTCTTGGGCCAAGGCGTTTGGAATGTGGGAGGGGCTCCAGGCTTAGCCCAGGGTGCGTAATTGGGGTTCAGGAGGGGTTTCAGGGTGTAAGCTGTAGGAAGGTGTTTGGGTGCAGAGGGACTCACATCTGGGGCAGGAGGTTGGGTGTAGGATGAGGTTCAGGGCTGGGACAGGGGTACAGGAAGCAGGCTCTGGCTGGGCACCACTTAACTGAGATGACTTCTGGGTGGTGAAGCAGTGGAATTAAGGCAGGCTTACTCCTGCCCTGGCCCTGCACCACTCCTGAAAGCAGCTGGCATGTTCAGCAATGCTGCCCGCATCTACAGGCACTGAGCCCACAGCTTCTACTGACCACGGTTCCCCATTACTGATCAATGGGAGCTGCAGGAGCGCTGTCTGCAGGCAAGGACAGCTTGTGAAGACCCCCTGCTATGCCTCTCTCAGGGGCTGCAGGTACATGCCAGCCACTTGAGGAGCAGCATTTATCACAGGGATAATTACTCCAGACATGACAGGTTAGGCATTTTAGAACTCACTACTCAACAAATTAAATTTAAGCAAAAGAGAAATGAAATTATGAAATGCACAGACCAGTCAAAACCAAAAAATAACGCACTTTGCAATCCGTAAAAGAAGCAACAACAACCCTCCCCACATATGTGTTGGGTCAGGGGATGAGTGAAGGACAATGTGTGTTTATGAGAATGACAGACACACACAGTGTGTGAGAGTGACAGAGATTTGCATTGCCACGCTCCCTCCATCCTCTTCTTTCCATGTGGGGATGGGGTACAGGAGTGGGGGGAGGGGGGATACCCTGACATCAGCACCCTGTCTCCTCTCCCTTCCACACCTTGCACAGCAAGTAGGAGGCTCCCGGGGGGGCAGCCCCAAGGCAGAGGGCAGGAGTAGCATGACAGTGGGTAGAGGGACAACTGAAGTGCCAGCGCTTGATAGCATCCTGGCCAAACTAGTCAGGATCACCCATCAGGCTCCAAGATCTACTGGTTGATCCCAATCTACTGGTTGGTGACCACTGGAGTAGAATCATGACTGATAGACTTTCAAATGTGTGTTTCGCTGATGTGGTGGTAGTTTAAGAAGATGTAACTTCCTCTCACAAGTGCACCTCCATCATCCCTCCCAATGATTTAAAACAAAAAATATCCTCAAACCTCTATTAAAGGCACAATAACAAATCTAGCTTGAAATAGCCTTTGTAAAATCTCAAACCTATTGGAAGAATAAACATCCCATACCACTTGCCCGTGCTGTAGAGTATTCTGTAAGGGCATGTCTACACTAGGAACTTATTTTGAAATAGTGTGTCCACACTGCAGGGAAGCCTCAAAAGTAGTCTGAGGCAGACTCAGTTATTGTGCACACGCTACATTGACTTGGAGCCCGAGGAAGCACTGGGGAGTAATTAACTTGACTTGGGAGCAGTTAGTTCAAAAAAGCAGCAGTGTGGATGCTCCACTGCCACTATTTTGAAATAACTCTTGCTTTCCACGGGGAATAATGCTTATTTCGAAATAACGCACTTGGTGGTGTGGATGCTTTGCTTGTTTCAAAATTCCTTGTGTCCAGATTGGGTCCATTGATTCCAAAACCACTTCCTTATGAAGAAACCAACTAGCCCATAACCAGCAAATGAGGATACAAGGAGCAAGTGATCCTCACTGAGGGTCTCTGTTGACCTGCCCATATATTGCTTAAGGGGTCTTGAGGCTTTATCTGACAGGTTTAATGTTGTTGTTTGTGGTCTGTGAAAAGCAGCATGAACTAGGTTAAACTGTTGAAAGTTGACATCAAGATTTTTGTAATCTCTGTGATTTGTTGGTAACTTCCTTGGAAAGTAGGATAGACGTTTTGGATCAATGGACCCAATCTGGACACAAGGAATTGATGAGAAACAGCAAAAAGTTACTCTGCAGATTCCAGGCTGTCTAATCAGATGGCCTTGCTTTCAAGGGATGCAAGTTACTCACTCTTCCTCTGTTGCTAAGCCAAACTTGAAGGCCTTTTTGGCTTTAAGTCACTGAATTCACACTAAAATGGAACTAAAACAAGGATTGTCTGAATAGTCACAAGTATCTCCAAAGACAAGAGAACAGCATATTACGGTGCTGAAAAGTAAAGTTCCTAGAAACTCCGCCCCTTCAATCTGTGGAATAGGGATGTAAAAGTGTAGTCTATTAAGCTTTTGCTTATTGGTTATCAATTAATGCTATAGACTAAGCAGCATTACCAACACTTCTACTGTTTACTGAGCTCTAGAAGATATTTAGGGTGAATTAGAGTGAAATAACAGCCAAGAACACTGAAATCCAGGACTGGTGGCTGTAAACAAACTTTATGGGACCACGGAAAACCTGGACCTCCAGCTCAATGAAATTATGCCAGACCATGGATGTTGTCAGACCAGGGAGTGCCAGATTAGAGAGGTTCAACCTGTATTCATAGATTTTAAGGCCAGAAGGGTCCATATGGTTGGCTAGTCTGGCCTTCCACATAATAGAGGGCAAAGAAAGTCACACAGTAATTTCTGCATCAAGACAATAACTTCTGTTTGAGCAATAACATTGTATTACACTGACAAAGATTCTTTATCAGAATGATTTGGCTCCTCTTCTGGGTACAAATTGGATAGGAGTCAGCCAACAAATGCCTGTTAGGTACTTTTATGTATATCCATATTTATATATAGAATGCCCAGTTTATCTTCTGGTTTGTCAAAAAGTTCAGTTGCATCTAATTCCAATGGGCATGATCCCAAGTCTCTCTAAATCCTCACTGTCACCCCACCTCTGCCAAAAAAAGGCACACCACTTGAAAACTTAGGTGTAAGGATTTCTCAGCTTATATTATATATAGATCTGTTTTGGGTTGGCTCAACTGAGTGAGGCTATCCTATCTGTCCTTCTGTTTAACAAGGTCAGTATTTTGCTCCGGCCCATTTTTCTATAAGCATTTCATAATCTAACATGTTAATTTAGGAACCATATTCATTAGTTTAATTAATGTAACATATAGAATCATAGAATCATAGAACTGGAAGAGACCTCAGGACGTCATCAAGTCCCACCCCCTGCCGAAGGCAGGACCAATCCCAGCTAAATCAACCCAGCCAGGGCCCTGTCAAGCCGAGACTTAAAAACCTCCACCACCTCCCTAGGTAACCCATTCCAGTACTTCACCACCCTCCTAGTGAAATAGTTTTTCCTAATGTCCAACCTAGACCTCTCCCACTGTAACTTGAGACCATTGCTCCTTGTTCTGCCATCCGTCACTATTGTGAACAGCCTCTCTCCATCCTCTTTGAAACCTCCCATCAGGAAATTGAAGGCTGCTATCAAATCCCCCCTTACTCTTCTCTTCTGCAGACTAAACAAACCCAAATCCCTCAGTCTCTCCTCATAGGTCATGTGCTCCAGCCCCCTAATCATTTTGGTCACCCTCCGCTGGACCCTCTCCAATGCATCCACATCCTTTCTATAGTGGGGGGCCCAGAACTGGACACAGTACTCCAGATGTGGTCTCACCAGAGCTGAATAAAGGGGAATAATCACTTCTCTAGATCTGCTGGCAATGATCTTCCTAATGCAACCTAATATGACATTAGCCTTCTTGGCTACAAGGGCACACTGTTGTCTTATATCCAGCTTCTCATCCACTGTAATCCCCAGGTCCTTTTCTGCAGAACTGCTACTTAGCCATTCAGTCCCCAGCCTGTAACAATGCTTGGGATTCTTCCATCCCAAGTGCAGGACTCTACACTTGTCCTTGTTGAACCTCATCAGATTTCTTTTGACCCAATCCTCTAATCTGTCTAGGTCACTCTGAACCCTATCCCTGCCCTCCAGGAGTCATCTACAAACGTGCTGAGGGTCATCCCCTCATCTGGGTCATTAATAAAAATGTTGAACAAAACCGGCCCTAAAACCGATCCTTGGGGCACTCCGCTAGAAAACGACCGCCAACCTGTCATCGAGCCGTTGATCACTACCTGTTGGGCCCAACAGCTTTCTATCCATCTTACAGTCCATTTATCCAATCCATACTCCCTTAACTTGCTGGCAAGAATATTGTGGGAGACTGTATCAAAAGCTTTGCTGAAGTCAAGGTATATCATCTACTGACTTTCCCATATCCACAGAGCCAGTTACCTCATCATAGAAGCTAATCAGATTGGTTAGGCATGACTTGCCCTTCGTGAATCCATGTTGACTATTCCTGATCACTTTCCCCTCTTCCAAGTGCCTCAAAATGGATTCCTTGTGGATCCCCTCCATGATTTTTCCAGGGTATTGCGTTAATGGAGACTGATTTCATGTGAGCTGAAAGTACAGAGTCTATACACTATATTCAACCTATTGTACAGGAAATACCATAATTATTTATTTTATCAATTTTACATACATTCATGCATGCATACCCTCCTCACTCTCTCCAATAAATAAATGCAAATTTAAATAATCAGAAGGGTATACATTTTAGTTCAGTAAGATGCAAAATGTGGCGGTCCCTGACTCTTGGACTTTCTGTTTAGCTGAGTTATGTCATATAGTATTTGGTCGTCTGTAGCAGTTATTTCAATTTCATGTTTCTAAGTGAAAATTGGATTACATAGTATAGTAATTTGCATTGGATTATATGGGATTTGTTATTAATTGAAGTGTATGGCCCATAGTACATTTCTCAGAGATTAAAAAACAAAGTCATAGTGTAATAAATCAATACCTGAATCCTGCTAGTATCTCCTAGTGCAGGGGTGGGTAAACGAAGGCCCAGGGGCTGTACGTGGCTCCCAGCTTGCCTGGATCCAGCCCCCGAGGCTTGGGGCTCCCCTCAGCATTTGGGAGCCCATGCTGGTGCTCCAGTTCCTCCCCCATTTATGGAATGTGGGGCTGGAACACACAAAATCTACTAGCCTATGCTTCCCAAGGGTCTGGTGTGCAAGGGGACCATGGGGATTGGTCTGTCTTACTCCTTATCAGTCACAGGCCATGTCAAAGAGGGTTTTTTTTTTTTTTTGCGGGGTGGGGGGTTGCTTTTCACTTGGGTGCAGCCTCTGACTGATTTTTGTGTTGGTCAGTGGCCCCGACCCAAAAAGGATTCCCCACCCCTGTCCTATTGCTAGATTTTGAGGTTGGGTGTCTGACTTAGGTGAAGGATGTGTGCACTCTTATATAGGTACAAAGCCTTCTATTGACAAAATATGTGAGGTGGTTCATGTCTGTGATTTATGCATATTAGTATGCAAACTATATTATTCTCATGAGAGGTAAGTATGATTCACTTGTTTTCCAACAGGAGTATTCAAATACTTGGAGTGTAGGTTGAGCTAACTGAACTAATCATAACAAATAATTTCTCCAATGAATGAAATTCTTTTTTCCATACAAAAATTATTTGTGCAGGCTGTGCTTTTTAAGGATTTGTTCCTTTTTTATGTAATTCTCAGGTGAATATGTTACCTAGTTGTAGTTCAGCCTTTGTACTGTTTGTAAAGTTTTACTCTCACTATATTTATGGACAGTGTTTTATTTTGATAGCCTCTCTAATCTCCCTTAGCATTTCAACTCATCTACAGCAGGGTTGATGCTGTGATCTGGCCTGCAGCAGTTGCTAGATGGGATTCTTACACTGCTTCTTTGCTATGAAATAAAGTGCATCAGCATGTCTCCTCTTTTAGCCAGCTTTGACCCATTATACTCTGAATGTGCTGGTCCATTGGCACTTAGTCTCTATTTAACCCCATCACATAAGGGAAGGATTTTTCACTCTCTTACTGACAACAAACAGTACCTTGTATCAGTAGTGCTCATAGCAGCACCTGAGGATTAGTGTTATCCCTAGAACTGTAATATGGGACCCACAGCCTGTCACTACTTCTCCATATAAGTTGGTGTTGCTGGGTACCTGAATTGTCAGTAGGAAGATGAATTCACTGAATCAAAATCCCTACTTTAACCTGCAATTTCACACATACTGTATGTGTCTCCTGCCTGTGGAGATGTCTCAATAGTTAATTATGGTGCTTAGAGGTAAGGCACATTTGCATTTTTCCCCCTGCTAACCTGCTGCCCTTGTCTAAGAACTTTGAACATAATGTCACTGCCCGATACCACCAGTCCTCAAAATAACTCTCCTATCTTCTGAGTTAATATTTTGACCTATTGGCCTAAAGTGCCTTCTTCATGCATTATTTATATATTGGCCCTTTGGTTCTATTAAATCACCTCTAATTTGGCTATATTAATTATGTCTGCATAATAATTCCACTTTATTTTACACGATATCTTATAACATTTCAATTCAAAACTTTTTAGCGCAATTGTGGAGATTCACCCATGCCCCCTAATAACATACGTGAATATGAAAAAGTAACATACTACAGGTTGAACCTCTCTAGGCTGGCACCCTTGGGACCTGTCTGATGCTGAACCAGAGAATTTGCCAAACTACAGGGGGTCAATATTGTCTAGCAGCATTAACAAAACTTCCACTGCTTACTGGGCCTTTGCAAGACATTTTGGAGTAAATTAGACCTAAATAACAGCACAGAACATAAATTTTATAGGACTGCGGGAAACTTGGCCACACCCATGATAGGTGGACATACAGCTCTCTAAAATCATCCCAGACCATGGATGTTGCCAGATCAAAGAGTGCTGGACTAGAAAGGTTTACTTGTACTTTTCAGAACTCGATATGTATTTATTATTCAGACTTGTAATTTCTAGCCATTGGAAGACAAGTGTATTCCCTCCAACCCCCAATTACTGCACCCAATATTATATGTCCAGAAAAAAAACCTTACTAATAGCAGAAAATATAATATATAAGTTACTTTGTTTCAATTTATTCATAGTTCTTCTGATACACAGTGATAGTTTTTGAATGTGCTTGACAATAAGTCATAACTCTGCCCATTTTCTCAGTAAGCATGTGACAACTCACTTTACATTGTAATAAGACCATAAACTTAATAATGCTAAAGTGTTATGGCATTTTTTGCCTTTCTGAATTAAATACCTATTTGGATACAGTTTTTCAATCTCATCAATACTATTTTTTTTTGGCGGGGGGGGGGGAAAGAATCCTGTAATTTGTGAGCTTAGTTTAGGAAATGTTGATATGTACATGGATGATGAAAAATTTACATAATTTGTGCTCTGAAGCATGCAAGAGACTAAAAAAATCTCTGCATCATTGAGCTAAAAATCCATTTTGGAAAGAGGGAAAAAATTCTTTCCCAGCTGCCCAAGGAATGGCAAGTATAATTTTAGGCTTGAAATTAGACAAAGGTTTCTAACAATCACAGAAGTGAAGTTCTGGAACAGCCTTCCAAAGGGAGAAGTAGGGACAAAAATCTTCATTGGTTTCAAGAGAAAGCTTGGTAAGTGTATGGTGGGGATAGTTAATGAATCTGCTTATCATGGCATCTAGCCCCTTGGTGACTACTAGCAGCAAATGTCTCCAATGGCTAGCGATGGGATATTAGACGCAGAGGGCTCTGAATTACTACAGAAAATTCTTTTCCCAGATGTCTGGCTGGTAGATCTTGCTCACATGCTCAGTTTGGGCTCAGGAAAGAATTTTCCCCTAGGTCAGTCTAATAGAGACCCTCAGGTTTTTTTCACCTTCCTCTCTAGTATAGGGCACAAGTCACTTACAGGTTTAAACTGGTTGAAATGGTAGAGTCTCTGTAATTTGAAATCTTTAAATCATGGTTTAGGCATGTCAGTAACTCAGCCAGGGTATGTCTACACTAGCCCCCTAGATCGATCTAGGGAGGCTAATGAGGGCGACCGGAATTGCAAATCAAGCCTGGGATTTAAATATCCCGTGTTTGATTTGCATGTTCCCAGCTGGTCGCCATTTTAGAAATTGACTAGCCCTAAGTAACTGCCCGCGTCCACACACGGCAGTGAAACGGGATTCTGATTTAAAGCCCCTAATTCGAATTAGCTGGTAAACCTCATTGCAGGAGGAATACCAGCTAATTCGAGTTAGGGCTTTAAATCGGAATCCCGTTTCACTGCTGCATGTAGACGCGGGCAGTTACTTCCAGCTAGTCAATTTCTAAAATGGCGACCGGCCGAGAACATGCAAATCAAGCGCGGGATATTTAAATCCCGGGTTTGATTTGCAATTCCGGTCGCCCTCATTAGCCTCCCTTGATCGATCTAGGGGTCTAGTGCAGACATACCCCCAGAGGGTATGGGTCTGTCATAGAAGTGGGTGGATGGGCCAGTCTAAGCCAGCCTTGGTGACACCATTAAAATTGGGTTGCAACCCACTTTGGGGTCCTGACCCACAGTTTGAGAATCCTTGGCCCATTTGCACACTTGTGTAAACTAAAATGCTGTAAACATGACCAAACACTAATGAATCAGCCATTAGTTGATGGGCGGGGTGGGGAGGGATAGCTCCGTGGTTTGAGCATTGGCCTGCTAAACCCAGGGTTGTGAGTTCAATCATTGCAGAAGGCATTTGGGGCAAAAATGTGTCAGGGATGGTACTTAGTCCTGCTGTGAAGGCAGGGGACTGGATTCAATGATCCTTCAAGGTCCCTTCCAGTTCTAGGAGATAGGTAATCTCCATTAATTAAAAAAAATTAAAATTTAGCATGTCATGTTGAAGCAGGCTGGAGGCATTATGGAGCTCTGGGGATATAGATGGGCATCCATGTTGGGCACCAGTGTTCCCACTAAGATTTTCTAACCATGAGCAGAGTGAGTTTTGGCTTGTGCACTAGTTTGGATGTGTGCCACGGTTGTACCCAGTTTATTCACACACACACACATGTTCCTAGCCACCGGGAGCAAAAGCCCCTGTCACCTGCCATGCAGCATGTCCTGTTCCCAACCACCAGAGCAGACCTTGCCCTCCCCCAGCCATGCGGAATGTCCTGTTCCAGGCCGCTGGAGCAGACATCCTCCCTCCCCCCCTATGCAGCATGTGCTGTTCCCAGCCCCCGGAGCAGACCCCACACCTCCCACCATGCAGCTGCCAGAACAGGCCCTGACCCCCCTGCCACATGACAGCCCTGGCCACCGGAGCAGGCCTCTCCCACCACCACGTGGCCGCGGCAGGTCCTGGCTCCCCACCCCAGTGGCTCCCTCACTACACTGTCTCAGCCAGCCCCACCCACCAAAGCTGCCTGACTGCCCTGTCCTACAAGGGGAGGACTGGCCTGGGCCACCTAGACTGCTGCCAGGCCCAGCAGACTGGGTTGGACTGCCTGGGCTGCTGCTGGGCCCAGAAGACTGGCCAGGGCCCCTGCCAGGCGCAGGAGATTGGGCTACACTGGCTGGAGTGTTGCTCGACCTGGACCCAGAGCCCATGGACACTCTGCCAGCACCATTGTCCCCAGTGGACCCTGAGAAGCAGAGGCTGAGCCAGGTAGGCCCACACAGGGAACAAGGAAATGGCCCAGGAATAGCCGACATTTGATCGGCTGAGGAAATGGAGGTCAACAGGGCAGCGTGTTGCAGTCAGGATCCCCGCTGACCCAGTAGTAGCCCACACTGCCACTGTTAGGGCTCTGGACTGGGATGCAATGGAGTGGGTGGGCCTGCATCTCTCCCTTGCCACCCCTCTCCTTGGATGGCACGTTCCCCCTGTTGGGGTAAAAAAGACTTGTCAGCTCTCCTGCACTTGTCAGCTCTCCACCAGCACGGAGACCCCACCACCATTCAGCCTGCAGACAGGCCTGAGCTTTAAACTGTTTAACTGGGTGCTTGTTGTCCCATCCTGCCCAAGCCCTGGGCTTTATAAACTAATTGCTCCGCCTCTAGAGAGGTCTGAGCCCTTAAACTGCTTGTTTGTTGCCCTGCCCTACCCTGCCCTAGGGCATTGCTCTATAAACTGCTACCTGGCCTGCAGCCAGGCCTGAGTCCCTGAACTATTTATATTGTTTGTTTGTTGCTCTGCCCTGAGGAAGGGCTGGTACCTTACTAATTGCTGCTTATTCTGCAGCCAGGCCTGAGCCCTTAACTGTTTGGGGCCCCGCCCTGAGCAACGGCCAGGACTTTGACATAAGAACATAAGAATGGCCATATTGGGTCAGACCAAAGGTCCATCTAGCCCAGTAGCCTG
The DNA here is from genome assembly GCA_019425775.1 of Rafetus swinhoei. Taxonomy (NCBI): domain Eukaryota; kingdom Metazoa; phylum Chordata; order Testudines; family Trionychidae; genus Rafetus; species Rafetus swinhoei. The sequence goes on along the minus strand of CM033443.1, from coordinate 33,229,208 downwards.
TCTGCTGACAGTGGCCAGCGCCAGGTGCCCCAGAGGGGGTAGACCAAAGACAATGATCAAGCTATTTGTCTCGTGCCATCCGTCTCCAGCCTCTGACAAACAGAGGCCAGGGACACCATTCCTATCCCCTGGCTAATAGCCTTTTATGGACCTAACCGCCACGAATTTATCTAGCTTCTCTTTAAACTCTATTATAGTTCTAGCCTTCACACCCTCCTCTGGCAAGGAGTTCCACAGGTTGACTATGCGCTGTGTGAAGAAGAACTTTCGGTTATTAGTTTTAAACCTGCTACCCATTAATTTCATTTGGTGTCCTCTAGTCCTTATATTATGGGAACTAATGAATAACTTTTCTTTATTCACCCTCTCCCACACCACTCATGATTTTATAGACCTCTATCATATCCCCCCTCAGTCTCCTCTTTTCCAGCTGAAAAGTCCCAGTCGCTTTAGCCTCTCCTCATATGGGACCTGTTCCAAACCCCTGATCATTTTAGTTGCCCTTTTCTGAACCCTTTCCAATGCCAAAATATCTTTTTTGAGGTGAGGAGACCACATCTGTACACAGTACTCAAGATGTGGGCGTACCATAGTTTTATACAGGGGCAGTAAGATATTCTGTGTCTTATTTTCTATCCCTTTCTTAATAATTCCTAACATTCTATTTGCCTTTTTGACCGCCGCTGCACACTGTGTGGACGTTTTCAGAGAACTATCCACGATAACTCCAAGATCTCTTTCCTGATTTGTCGTAGCCAAATTAGCCCCCATCACATTATATGTATAGTTGGGGTTATTTTTTCCAACGTGCATTACTTTACACTTATCCACATTAAGTGTAAAGGTGGACCGTCCACTCCACCTAAAGAAGGCCCTAATCTTTACTTTGTTTGCTGCCCTGCCTGGAGCATAGAAGTGGGTGGATGGGCCTATGAACTGCTGCTCAGCCAGTACTGTGGAGTGAGCCCTAGATCTCTGATAGCCCTGCTCTGAGCTAGGGCCCAGACACGAGGATGATTGTTCAGCTGAACTATAGGCTGGCACCCTGCCTTACCCGGTGGCAGGCCAGTCCTGGAGCCAGGCTTCCCGGGCCTATTAACTCATCAGGACACAGTGTAGTGAGGCAGCCTGGCCTCCCTCCAGCCCCAGACCAGGACACCCTGCTCTTAGTCCATAAAGGAGGACAAAGTTTTTCCAACAAGCCAGATAACAGACACCTCCCCACACAAGTTGCTGTGAATTGAGTACGTCTATTGTTCTTGGGAGAGGGCAGGAATTATGTTGTTTTGACTGTTTCATTGTTTTGCTAGGACTCTCTCATATTCATCCCTTACTTTGCCCCACCACTATTTATTTTCTTTGTTTGTTTAAAAGTAATTTTATTATGGCGGGGCAACATGTCTAAGTACGTAATCTGGACATGCTAGTAGTTTAAACTCATTCCTCTTAAGTGGTATAAATCCTATGACCTTCTTTTAAATGAAATCCTGTGTTCATACAGTTCAGATGGCATGTGCTTGAAACAGGCGATTCAGATTGCTTTGTTGCACTGAATTCTCAGATGTGTTCCCTAATGCTAAGTGCTATTGGAAATATTTACTTACCATTAAATTGCTTTCTGATAGTAAAATGACATTTACTCCATCCAGGTCCTATTCAAGTATTATTGCTCTAGATACTAGGTAAATCATGATAGAGCTTGATCCTATCACATGCTTAACTATAAGGAAGAGGGTAATCCCACAGATATCAGCAAAGCTGCTCACCTGCATAATGTTACTGACGCGTTAGCTGTTTATGGAATCTGGGCTTCACTGAAATGAGCTCCAAGGAATTTCTGATTAATTAAATATATGTTAAATAAACCAGCAAAACTTGGATGCAAGCTCGAAATTAGAATGCACTGGGCCTGAGTCACTATAGTGTTTCTGCAGACTTACCTTAGTATAACTTGATTGAAACCAGCCAAATTGCAGTTGCACTAAGGTGCTAACAAATCATCCTCAATACTTTGATTTAACGTTGTAATATATTTAAGATTTTTCTGGTTTCCTTTTAATTAGTCTAGATGTAATATTAGGTGAAGTGGATGAGTTTTCTGCTTCATGTATTAGTTTGTATCAATGGAAAGGGTTACTGCAGTAATTCAGGGTAAAATATTACAGTTCTCTTTCTTCAAAGAAAACTATATATTTAAATGGGGACTAATTACCTTTTTTTTACGCCAAGTGACAAAAGCCAATATATCACATTTAGCCACTATGAGAACTCCATTTCAGTAAACTAATTAAACGAATCCTATCTCCACTCATTATTCTCAGTTCTATTAAATATTTTAACAGAGTAGATTTATTTCATTACATAAATTATATGATATTTAAAGAAAACTGTTTGCATACTGTGGAACTTGGATTCCCAAGAGTTTATTTTGGAATTTTGAAATCAGACTTCTAGTTTCAGATGAGATAATTTTATTTCCCTTATCTAGGCTAGTAATTCATCTTAATTATTACTAATTATTTAGAATGATATATGGCTTTAATTAAGTGGAAATTCTTGGCATTCTTGTTAACACACATTATACATTGACAATCTTACTGTACAGAGATAATAAAATGGTAGAAAATGGTGATGTGTTTCACTGTCGACTAACTGTATTCTGAAAAATGCAACACAAAAAACCCTCCACTCCCAGATTCATTTAAATGCCATTTAAGGGGGAAAAAAACATTTGTTTTCAGTGATGAATAATTATAAGATTAAAAGGTTGTATTCTTACTGGACATGTCTTAAATAGATTCTAACTACATAATTAAAACATGAATGTGTGTATATCTCTTTGTATTTAAGTTGCAAATCCAGAATACATTAGATGGTAGGAATTTAACAGAAGTGCTGCTGAGATGCTAAAAAAGGAATAATACATAAGTACCACTTCAGACTAAATTGCTCCCTACTTATAGACATGTAATGCAATTAAATCAAGAAGCTGTAAGCCTCCTAAATCTGGTAAATTCAGTTTAGGTATTTGTACTTAAGGTATCTGCTGCAGAGCTTTCCCTGGTGATAAAACAAAGGAAATTCAGTAATAAATTATTCATTGGAGAGACTTTACAGTATGTGATTCATATAAACTGTAGAGAGAATTCCTAATTTTATTGATTTTGATAAACCATTCATAGCCTAGAAATAATGGTGTTCTAATTTTAATGTCACTTTCCATATGATTATCTGGAATTTATTTAATGTCTGTCGCTGCTGCTGGCATATTAGAGTGCTGAGGTTGGCAAATCACAAGGTGTTTTTTTCAGGAAATTCACACACAAAGGAATTAATTGTGCTTTCAAATGATGGATTCAGATTCCTTTAAAAAAACAACAAAAAAAAGAAAAAGCAGGAGACAACTGACAGAAGATTTGTAAGTTGTTTAATCCTAAGTGCTCTGGGTCACAGTCCCTTAACACTAGACTCGTCTTCAGAGTTATCTCAATATTATGCTTGCCAAGTCCAATCTGCCAACTGGAATTAATAGGGCCGTAATTCATCTTCTGGGCATCAAGTGAACATCAGTAAATACTTTTCACTGATATTTTACCCTGGTTAGAAAATTAGTTGCTTCTTTTATACAGCAGCCAGAAATATTTTTGTATTAGGGTGCTATTGAGAATTTGACACCGTTCATTTATATAGCCTCTATGTAGCAAGAACTTGCCTCTAAATAGCCTTCAAAAAGGCTTGAGAAATGAATTTTTCTTTAAACTTTTTCTTGATTCAGTTTCACAAATATCAAAATAATTAGTCTGACTTTGCAATTGTTCTAAAATATTGCTTTTCTTTGCCCATGAACAAATTTGAAAAAAAATGTTACCAACATGCCATGGTTACAGGGAAGCATCTATGCTTAACTTACGGTTAAAAACATATTATGACTGTATTTTTAAAAAGTTTGGGGGCAGGGTGGGATTGAATGTGTACTATGGTTTCTTTCTTCACTTCCATAACACTAGTCCTTCTAATCATACATACGTTTGAAAGATTTGTCAGGCAGTGTTCTACAAGAAACAGGATTGTCATCCATTTTTTAACACTGTTCTTTATATCTTGGTTCAAAACATAGTTTGAACCTTCTACTTGAAACAAAACAAACAGAGCCCCCCCAAGATGAAACTACTGTTGTTTGGGAAGCTTTTATAAACCAGTCATTTTCAACCTTTTGGGGCTCAAGACCCATTTGTAAATGTTTATGGCCTGTTATGACATGGTAAATAGTCAGGGGGTGGAAACCCTGCGGTGATTGCAGTTAGATTTTACCCTCCAGGTTCAAGGTGGCTGGAAGTTGGGTCAGATCCTGCAAAGAATGCACCCCACAGTGGCAACTTCTGTTTTATGAGGCTGGCTAGGCATGGTTCTCTGTTTCGGGCATTGCAACATCCAGAGTTACAGCATGGCTCAGATTTGGCTCAGATTTTGGCTGATAGGCCAAATTTGTGGAGGTGGAGTTGTGACCTGGCTCATGGATTTCCCATGCCACTCATTCAGCTTTAGCCTACTCAGATTCCTGTGGTAAATGAGCCAAACCTGAGTGATGCTGGCACCTCAGAGGTTGCAGTATCAGGAGCAAGGCGAGCCCAGTCAACCCTGTGGGATTGTAGCTGCCATTTGACCCCTTGAAACATTCTGCTGATCCCATGTTGGGCCCAACCCAAAGGTCGTTGTAAACAACATCCACCTTTCAATAGAACTTTTCAGTTAAGGATCTTGCGAACAAAACATTGTAAAGGATCTAAAAATATCAAGTAAAAGTAGTTCATGTAACCATCTTATGAGATGTGCTGGTATATTGTTATATGGAACTTTTGGCTTCTGCTTGTGAAAAACAGAAAATGCTATATAATGAAAGTAAATGTTTTATAAGGGTTAGCAGAGAAATGCAAAATCTTACCTCTTGATTGCTTTCCCAGGTCTCGGCCCAATTGATAGTGACAGAAAATTACCAGCAGTTGATGGCTATTGAGTGACCTACGTGAAATGAGCTGGTCTAGTTCAAGATGATGCATTGGCAGTCTTTGTGTTTGTCTCAGCAGAGGGATAGAAGGTTGAATGGGTGTAGAAACAGAAGTACACTGTCTCCTTCAGTCCACCCCGATCAGTGTTGAGACACATTGGTAGATAGTAAAGGAGAAGGCTTCCTGGACCATTTCTAGAACCATGCAGAGCGCTGCACACACGGATTTCAGGGCTCTGTTTGTATTTAGAGGTCAATCCTGCTGGGTGTTGAACACTGCTGAAAAGTATTGAGTGTCTTCCACTTCTCTTGAAGTGAGGGGCTTGAAGATACTCAGGAATGATCAGCTTTGTGTGAGATCAAGCCCTTAGGATATGGCATGCAGTGATATGCTGCTCCCAGGGGAGCCAACAGTCTGCATGGGCCCCTGGGCAAAGTTGAGGGGGAAGGGGCGTGGCTCTGCACTCCCAGAATGGGTAGGGCTTTTGGTGGAAAAGGTGGGGTTGGGGGCAGCCAGCCCTCCATACCACCCAGAGCACAGCACATCCCCTCCCAGTCCTCAGAGCCACACAAAGTGCTCGGTGTGGCACTGCAGCGGCAGTTTTAAGGGTCCGGGGCTCCGGCTGCTGTGGCTGCTACAGTGGCAGTTGGGTGCCTCAGGGCCCATTGAATCACCAGGCCCTGGGGCAACTGCCTCCCCTCTGTCAATGGGGCTGGCTGCCCCAGAACAGCCTCTAACTGAACCAGGAAAGGCTGAGGAACACCGTTCTTGGTAAAGGTGCATTCCGCAGTGCTGCCCAGGCACTGGCCAGCCCCAGTCTCCCCTCCCCCACAACCCTCAGAACCATGCAGAGCAAAGCTCTGGCAGCAATTTTTTCTATGAGTTCTCTCAAGGGAAACGTGGTAGTGTCAGATCCCAATCAATGATACTTCTCAAAATATGGCCTGTCTATATAATGCATAAAGAGTGTATATAATCCTGATACTACTGCAGCAGCAGTGGTGGCCAGAGCCCAGGGCCCCTTTGAATCACTGGACCCTGGGGCAACTGCCCTCATTGTCAGGCAGGCCTGGACTGCACTAACATCAGCAATGGAGCAGCCATTTCGTGTTCTCATTTCTAATTTTGCCACAGAACCCAGTTCTAGCATAGAGTTGACAGAGATCAGGGAAGGCTCTATCCATTCCCTACCTCCTAGCTCCTGCTTGTGTACAGGAGCAATGCACAAAGTTGCACATAACAGATATTTAGGCCCAGTTCTCATACACTAAGCAAACTTTAAGTTGGGTTTTGTTAAAATGACCTGCAGGTAAGATAGAAAAGTTTCGTAATGTAATATGCAGTATGTTCATCAGATGGACAGGATGTAATAATAAAACCCATTTTATGAGTACTGGAAAAGATCAGAAGGAAACAGGAGTTTTCTTTGCTAAATATTTACTATTTGTGTCTTGATTTACTTTGTACATGGGTTACAATTATGTATTTTTCCACATGCTTTCACATTAGAGAGAGCACTTGCAAGGCAGTGTTAGCTGCAGTAGCAAAATAATTTTTTCTACGAGTTCTCTCAAGAGAAACGTGGTAGTGTCAGATCCCAATCAATGATACTTCTCAAAATATGGCCTGTCTATATAATGTATAAAGCATGTGTATAATCCTGATATTAATGCTGTCTAGCTGTATGACTTTGGACAGTCAATTAACTTGTGCCCCAGTTTATCCATCTGGAAATTGGTTATTACACATATGTTTCTCATTGGCAGTGAAAGTCTTTAATAAATCATTTTTAAATTGATTTAGTACCCTCAAATAGAAGGGAGCACAAGGGTTTTTCTAATGATATAATCTTTCATCTCTAGGTTGCGGGTTCAAATTATACTGCATTTTGAAATGCTTGTGAAGCATTCTGTGTGTGTGTGTGTGCACATGTGTGTGCACATGTGTGTGCGTGTGTGTGTGTGTGCACATGCAAAAAACCTTAAAAGGCATTGTTTAACTTCAGCTTTATTAGTCTTGGGACATGTTATTCACTCTGTTTCTAATTATGTTAATTATGGAGTGCCAAACTTATCATACGAAAAATGTCTTTTGAAGAGCATTGTTGTTATCATTCACTCTCTGTTAGAGGACTGAACCTCACTCATACATAAAGGCTACTTCTACACTATGAGTTTTCTCGACAAAAAATATGCTAATGAGGGACTCATTTGCATGAGTTGTGATCTCATTTTTATATTTTCTGCCTATCCATTTTTGCTCTGGTGTTTTTGTGTAAAAAGAAGCAGTGTGGATGTTTTCTTTTTGCACAAAAAACCCTTCTTCTGCAAGATCCTTATGCCCCAAAAAAGGAGGTATACCGATCTTGCGGAAAAAGGGGTTTTTGCGCAAAAAGAAAACGTCCGCACTGCTTCTTTTTGGGCAAAACCCCAGCGCAAAAACGAATCGGCAGGAAATATGCAAATGAGATCGAGACTCATGCAAATGAGTCCCTCATTAGCATATTTTTTGCTGAGAAAACTCGTAGTGTAGACGTAGCCATAAAGTGTGTACTAATGACATGTTTGTATCCTCCCCTTATCTCATTTTACACTGACTTAGAATTATCCTTTTGTTAACAGGTAAAAGCCTCATGTAATGCAAACGTAAGTGCATTAATCATGAATAGTGCAGTAAACCAGACATACTTAAAATATAGTGTCTGGGTATGGAGATGCATTCATGATACATATATATGAACATTATTCAGGGTTTTAGACTGACAACAAGCACTGCACTGAGTCAAAAGTTTGATGGCACTGTCAGTATGTTGTAAAATATAAACTGAGAATACATTAAATTTAGCATGGTTGCAGTGTTGAAAAAAATTTGCAGTTTGCAGAATGGGTTGGTAGTCCATAAAAAACAGAGACGCTTACTTGGTGCTCTATCCCTGAAGTGGAGAGTTTGGCAAAAAGCTAAATTTTTTATATTATCCAAGGTTATATTCTCAAGTAGTATAAATCATTTTAACTCAGATGAAGCCAATGGAACTATGAGCTTTTACACCATCTGATTTAGTTCTTTGCTAAACCAAGAGATCTTTATACAAATAAGATTTTGCCTGTGTAGCCTCAACAGAGGAAGTTGATTGTATATTTGCATACATCTCTGTCCATGGTGAGTACATGTTCTCTAATCACCCACTCCTTCTCTACCCAATAGTACACAGTCAATAAATGCCAGACAGAAAATTTCCTATACTGAGCAAATAGCTCTTATGCTATATTAATCTATTGATCATTTTCCAAATCAGTGATTAAAGATTTTTAGGTATGATATTAATAAGCCTTACTGATTAGTTCAATGAATAAAACATATTCAAACACCTCTCTTCTCTCATTCCATGTCTTTCTCCCACCATACAACATTTTCTATTTATGATGAATTTGTCATTTTTTGAGTTTCTAAAGTGGTGGTCTGTGATAATGACACGGTTATAGCAAAATGTTTTGCAGGATATTATAAAAAGATAAAATCACACAGCAACTCAAGGATATTCATTAAAGATACCTCATGATAACATCTACATGTTCTGGTAGTCTATAAAGTGCTACCAGACTATTTGTTGTTTTTTAAGTTTATTTTGTAATTATTGTTGGTCATCACTGTAAACAGCATGTATTCAGAGGGGGAAAATCAGCTGATGCAAACAAACTATTCTAACTGCATCCATGCTACTATACCAGTGCATTGCCATATTAGATAAAAGGACAAATGGCTAAAGGGGCCCTCTTAATCAGTTTAAGCCTGAACATGCCTTCTTTACGCAAAGTATGTCTGTATAATATATATATAACAATTGCTATAAAAGTGGTTGACATAATTTTGAAGTTGTACTCTGTATACTTGGGGCATGTCTAAACTACATCCCTCTTTCTAAAGAGGGATGTAAATTAGACAGATTGAAATGGCAAAACGAAGCCGGGATTTGAATTTCCCGTGCTTCATTTGCATAATGGCGGTCATGCATTCTTTTGAAAACGGGTATTTTGAAAGTGAAACCACCATCTAGATGCGGTTCTTTCGAAAAAAACTCTTTTTCGAAAGATCCTGTGCTCCTCAAAAAATGAGGTTTACAGGATCTTTCGAAAAAGGGTTTTTTTTTTTCCCGAAAGAACTGTGTCTAGATGGCGGTTTCACTTTCAAAATACCTGTTTTTGAAAGAACGCGCGTCCACCATTATGCAACTGAAGCACAAGAAATTCAAATCCTAGCTTCATTTGCAATTTTGATCTGTCTAATTTACATCCCTCTTTCAAAAGAGGGATGTAGTCTAGACATAGCCTTAGTGTGGAGCTGCAGTTCTCAACCAGTTGAGCAATCATGGAATCATATGGTTAGAAGAGACCTCAGGAAATCATTGAGTCCAACCCCCTGACAAAAGCAGGACCAACCCCAACTATATCATCCCAGCAAGGGCTTTGTCAAGCCAGGACTTAAAAACCTCTAGGGATGGAGATTCCACCACCTCCCTAGGTAACCCATTCCAGTACTTCACCATCCTCCTAGGGAAATAGTTTTTCCTAATATCCAACCTAGACCTCCCCCACTGCAACTTGAGACCATTGCTCCTCATTCTGCCATCTGTCACCACTGAAAACAGCCTCTCTCCATCCTCTTTGGAATCCCCCTTCAGATAGGTGAAGGCTGCTATCAAATCCCCCCTCACTCTTCTCTTCTGTTCCAAATGTTACCAACATCCTACTCACACAATGCCTAACACCTTACCCTGCTCCCTTCACCACTCCTTCTCTGAGGCCCTGCCCCTTCTTCAAGGCTCTTCCATAATTCACTGTGTCCCCCCTCTGTCACTCACTCTCCCCACCCTCACTCACTCGCACATATTCACTGTGCTGGCGCAGGGGGCTGTGGTGTGGGAGAAGCTACAGGCTTTAGACTAAGGGTGCAAGTTCAAGGGTGGGGAAAGAAATGAAGGCAGACCTGCTGGCAGGGGGCACAAAAGGGGGCAATTGTCCCAGGGTCTGGAGATTAAAAGGGGCCCAGAGATCCTGGCAAGCGCTGATGCTTCTGTGGCAGCGACATCCGCTAGAACCCTGGGCCCCTTTGAATTGCTGGCAGAGAGCCGTGCAGCTCTGTTTGTGCAGCTCTGAGGTCTGGGAGCAGTGCCATGGTCTGGGTGGTGCTAAGGGCTGGCTACCCTTGGCTCCGCCCCTTCTACCTGAGGCTCTGTCTCGTCCGGGAGCATGGAGCTGGGCCCTCCCACACTTTGCCCCAGGGCCTGCAGGGCTGTTGGCCCCACTGACAGTGGCAGGAGGCTCCAGGCTGGGGCAGGGGATTAGAATGTGGGGGGATGAGGGCTCTGGCTTGGGGTGTGGGCTCTGGGGTGGAGGAGTTCAGGGTGCACTCTAGACTTGGACTCAGGGGTTCAGAGGGTCAGAGGGTCAGGGATTGGGACTTGGGGGGTGCTGTAATGGCTCTGGTTGTGGGTGCAAGCTCTGGGCTGCGGCGCAGGAAGAGGGGTTTTGGGTGCAAGTGAATGCTCTAGACTGGAACCATGGGTTTTGAAGGTGGGAGGGAGATCAGAGCTAGGGCAAGGGATTAGGGTCAGGGCTCTGGATGGGTATGTAGACTCTAGGATGGGACTGGGTATGCCAGGTTAGGGGAAGGGAGACGTTCTTCCCGAGCCCCACCAGGGAGCTACCACAGCTGGGAGGGGAGGCACAGAGCTCAGGAAGCACAGAGCTAGAGCAGCTGATGAGGGAGCTCCCCCTTCCCTGGCCCCAGGGTGGAGCTGGTGCGGCCAGGGAGAGATGCTCCTTCCCCAGGACCAGCATGGAGTTGCCGCAGAGGAAAGGCACCCCTAAGCAGTGCTCTGTGCGGCCACCTTGAGCAACTTAGAGGGACCATGGGTGCTCAGTGATACTGACTGGTGCCATCAGGGTCCCTTTTTGACTGAACGTTCCAGTTGATAACCAGACATCAGGTCCAAGGCCCCCTGACAGCCATGAGCAAGTTTCAGGAGTTTCAGGCTAGCATTAGTTTTGCTGGGGTCAGGCAGAAAACTGAAGCCATGGGGCTGAAGCTGAAGCTTGAGCTGCTTAGCTTAATGGGGACCCACTGAGGCATGGGGCCATGAAGATATGCCCTGCTTCATCCCCACTAATGCTGGCTCTGGCTCTTGTATAGAGAATGCTGACTATGGGAAGAAAATACTAGTAATAATAATATTGATATAATCAATTACTTTAAAATGATAATTGTTAACTGTTAATGATAATTGATGACAGTTCTGTGGAGATGTGATATGTTTGTCATTTTTTTGCTTCTGAACAAACTAAAGTATTGCATCGTATGTTGCGTGTTCTAGCAACATTAAATCAAGAAGATAGTAAATAAGCTGCTAAACAGAAAGTAGGTGGCCAAGGATGTAACATAATTCTCTTTTCATAACACGTCATATTTGACAGATTTAATAGCAAATTTTCTACATACAACGTGTTTGTTTTAAGGGCAAAATATCAGATAAAAAGAATTGCAGATTTGAATCTCCTTTTGTGGTGACAGTTATTCAAAAGGGGGTGGCTGATTATATAATTGATTTTAGACTTAATGTTGTTTATTATTTTCAAGCTTCTCTTTCATTTTCCTTCATGTTCTGTCTCTTGTTCAGTAGCTTTGCATTGGGAAGTTAATGGGGAGGAAAACAAATCCAAAACAGAAGCTTTTGTTGATTTTTCATACTAGGTTCATACCACCAAGTGTTAACGTCAGTTTTGATTCGAAAGGACACAACACAAAACACTGCAAACTCATTGAGTATAAACAGATTTTAAAGACTTTGGTTAGAATGTTATTGATATCATGGCATGCAAAATATAGACAATTTCAGCATTATTTTGGGTGCTGCTGTGACCATTTTACATAGCACTAGTTTTAGTTGATTTGCAATTAGATAGTTGCTCTACAAAAGGTACTTCAGGGGAAATTGGTACCTCATTCATATGACCTAATTCCATCAGTAGTGTCTCTACCTATAAACCTTCATAATGGCATAACCTCATGAGATCCCGCCTAGTGAGATGTAGCAGTATGCGCTTCTTCTCATTTTAAACAATGAGTTTGTTAGTTCTTTAACAACAGAAAATGTATTTAGTTATGTACTAGTATGATCATTAAAATGATAGCACGCTAATAACTGTGTTCCTTTTCATTATTGTTATTCTCATTGTAGAGATGGAAACAAAATAATTGTAATGATAGCTTGATGGGAAAAAAATGTGTATTCAAGATGGGAGGGCACTTTTATAGAACTGTTTGCTGGTTAGAGAGTTAAGACTCATCTCTGAAGAAGGGACTGGCATGAATATTTTGACCATTCTCTGATTGCTCTTTACTTCTACAGTAGAAATTTAACATAAGACCCTCTGCCCTGAAGTGCTTAAGTAGCATGACTTGTGACTAGACAGTGTAAAGACAGCACTATCCTGCTCTCACCTATCCAAGTGACAACTCTACTAATTGCTAGGCTTTAATCTTAGTAAGGTCCTTAAACTTCTCCCAGTTTTACAGTCAAGCCCCTGTCTTTTTATCTCAAATGTGGTGGCATCCCACTTAGAACCTTGGGAGGCTTTGCACTGTGTGAGGAGTCTTAAGTTCTGAGGGCAGCAGTGATGAAACCCACCATGGAATTTGAGATTGCAGCAACGGTGAGAAAAAGCAGGGGCTTTTGTGGGCAAGACAGAATGTTCCACAGGGAGGGTATTTATCTGAATCTTCTAAAAAATCTTTCTAAGTTAATCTGATTTTACGTGTTTTCTCTATGTAACCTGCAGTTATTCAAAGGGGGAAGCAGCCATTTATAATTTGCTTAGGTGCTGCTGTGGTCATTTGAATATTTTGTCTCTCTAAAAATGCCATGTTTTAATATATGCATATTTTAATAATGTTATGCTGCTATAATGGCCCTCACCACGGGTTTTTCATTGACAGCCATTGCATGGCCTAACTCTGAGTTTGGGATGCATAATTTACATCGTGATCACATTTGCTATGGTTAATCATAGTAACTAGCATGTAAGTGATACCTCTTGAGGGGCAGATTCTTTACATTCATTTTTCATTGTGGAGATGTGAGTACAGATCCTTTTTGGTTTAGGATACAAGTAAATATGGGGCAGAACCTCAATGGATTCAAATTGTCTTAGTTCTGTCAATATCTCCCCATTCCCTTACCTCCTTTCCCTCCCACGGCCCTCTACCTCCTGTCCATCCTTTATTTCTAAAGAGCCAAAAGTTTGAACAACAGTCTTCAAGTTTGGGGTAATTTGCATTAGATTGGAACTTTGGAGTGCACGCCCTTCTGTTATTGAAGCAATGCAAAAAAAATAAAATACAAATCCATCACCGCAAGAGGATGATAATTTAAAAATATCTGCAATATAAACCTAAAGAGAGTGAGCTGATTTCAAAGAAGGGAATCTCAGCAAGTTAACATTTTAGTGTCCCATTTTTGTACATCACATAATCACTGTACACTTAGGCCCATGCAGGAGTTGGCTCAGAAGGGTTCTGGACTAGAAGGATATGACAATGTTGATTGGCGTGTTTCGTCATAGCTGTAGGGCAAAGCTTACAAAGTTCTTAAGATATTCTGTCCCAGTTCAAGTAAGGTATTAATCTCTCTCATGACTAAATTCACTCAAGTTTAAACCAAGGAAATGTAGGTCATGCCATGCAGTCACTCTTTTTGTGTTTTTGAAAAAAAGGCTTTTTCATTGAAACAACTAATTACAGTAATCATCCCTTTTCTCGTTCCCCTTTTTAGATCTGTATCTATGTCTGGTGCTATACATTTTAATCTGGGCTTGTTTACCACAAAATAATGAAAATCAGGAGTAAGAAAGTCTAGAATTAGTTTTATAAATTCAGTAAAAGTTATTGTATTTTCCCACTATGTGAGCATGACATCAAAAGAAAATGTTTGACAAAAATGATCAAAGAGCTGGCTAATTCTAATTTAAAACCAAGCCCCACATCAGTAATATAATTCTTTGCACCATCCTTGCCAGGATCTCAGTGGAATTTCCAGATATTAAGCAATTTAACTTCACAAAATTCCCATGAGATAAATACCTATTATTACCCCCATTATATCATCAGGGACTATAGGGCACAAAGGGCTCACCTACACAGCAGAACTAAAGTCGAATTAAGCTACGCAACTTCAGCTATGTCAGTTGTGTTGCTGAAGTTGAAATAGCTTAATTCAGCTTTTGGTGCCATCTACACAGCAGGAGGTCAAAGGAAGAACATTCTTCCTTTGACTTTTCTTACTCCTCATGAAATGGGGGTTACAGGAGTTGGAATACAAAGTCCTCCAGCTCGACATCATTTTGGAATAAAGGCTTGTAGTGTATATGCACATTTTGTTATTTCGGAATAACATCAGTTATTCCGAAATAACGCTGCTGTGTAGACGTACTCAAAGAGATTAAGTGAATTGCCTGTGTCTCTCAGTAGGTGAGTGGCAGAGTGTTTTCTGTTACACCTTGTTTCCTCAGTAATATAATACATGTATTTTCTCAGGTCCTAGTTGCCAAAAGTGGGAAACATTAGTGACATATCTAAGTAATTTTGTGAAGTGTCACTTTGACATTGCTAAATTTCTAGGTATTAGGTAACAGTTTTATGTGGCAACTATAATTATGTAGTTTACTCTATTGTAATTTGATCAAATACGTTTCTTCAAATTCAGTTACATACTTCAGCTGTATTACCCCACTGAGATATCTAGCATTTCAGCACTCACTTGGAATAAAGTGTTATTTACAACATACTTCCCTTCCCTCCCCCCAATAAAATACAGTCACTTAAAAATAGCAGTGTTTAGCAACACTCTTAATATGATTTTCTGTGACTTTTAGATTTATTAGGTAAACTCGTTCTGCTTTATTCAAAGTACTGTAAAGGTAGCAAATATGTAGTCCGGTAATGAATATCACATTATTGCACTACGTAATGCTTGTGTTCCATTCTGAATTCAGTAGAGATTATCTCAGGTGCTTGAGTGTTAATGGTCCCCTTATTAACTGTGTTGAGACTGAACAAGCAGTTTTAATTGAAGTGGTCCTTGACTGTGGAATGGGCTTCCCACTCTGTTTAGTGAGTGTTGAATTTGTCAGCCTTCAGGTCTTGCTGAAAGACCCATTCTCCATCCCTGCCCCCATTGATTTTGCCAGGCGGAAGAAGTAAACAGATGGGCAAAAGAATGTCTATGTTAGAGGATATTGGTAGACTTGAAGAGGTCTCAGTTTGTAAGCTATTTATTGTAAATTGCTGTTCTGCTTTTACAATAAGAGTAGATGCATGAAGAGCACTGGATAGGCGCCACAAAAAATATTTTACTATCATGATTTTATAGAAGCTGGTAAGATATTAGCTTGATAATTTTGTCGTCCGAGAAATGCAGTTTATTAACATGACTTCTCTTACTTTAATATCGACTTATTAAGTAACAGTGGTTTGGGTTCTTTATCAGTGAAATAATGACTGACTAGCAGCTAAGGGCAAAGGTGAAACTGAGGGCACGTTATGCTGTAGGTTGTCATTGCTAGATCTGTTAAATAAGGCAGATCATAACACTGGCAGACTGCCATATCAAACACTACAGAGAATAATGTGGAAGAAAAAGCCTAAGCTTTATTTTACAACACAATGAATTCATCTGCTGTATTTGCATATAGGGTAATAACTGCAGCATGCCCAAACAACCATATAATTGAAATGAATATTGCTAAATCTGTTTGTCAGACCTGGGCAGAGCTGGGAACACACTGCATTTCATCAAGGTGGTAGCAAGCTCTTACTGCAGCCCTCAGCTTCTATTCATGCCCCTGGAGAAGAAAGGAACTTTGGTTCCCCTTTATCCCAAACTTTTACAACATGCCTTCCCAGTACAAAAGTAAACCCTCCTAAGGAATCCAATAAATGAAATGCTTTGAGAGTCTTTGTTGCCTCCCAACTTTTAGATAGGCCTTCAGCACACCAAGAACCTTTCAAATTAAGGGATATGCTCTTTTTCACCCCAGAGCAATTGTCAGACTCTGGAAACAGCTCCCATATATCCATGTTATTGAAGAGCTTAAAAACACAGATGATAGCCAGATATTAGTTTATATTCTAATGAAATAATAATGAACATAATATCCCTCTGCAACTTATTTTTCTGTGGCCTGATGGCATGAGAACCTACCCTGTGGGAATAACTGTACACAGAATTTAAATGACTAGTTAATGACTGAATCTGCCTCAACTTTGCCATTAATTAGATTTTATTACCTGTACTTATAAACTCTAGAGGCTTAAGTTTATGGTATCCCCTGAGAAGTATGATTCCATGTTTACTTATCTAATGTGAAAGAGGATGAAAGGGTGGATTCAGAAAAGTGCATAGCGACGCCAAATAGCCACATTCAAACTCTCAGTGAGCCACCCACAAGTGCTCCAAAGATCTTTAATTGTACCCATAATTTGGGAACAATTAAATAAAATAACAGTAATAATCCCCAACACTGAAAACCCCCAACAACACATGGAGAAGAGCGAGAGAGAGATGATCTGGTATCTCCAAGTTGCCAAAATAGCCTCAGTTCAAGTGGTCAGACACATTTTTGTTTCAATGAATCACCAGTTGCAATTTGTGGGGATAGTTCTGCTGTTGGGTATTTCCCATTGCTTCTGTAATTTTTGCTGTCTTTTACACATGCAAATATTAGAGCCCCCAATTCTGCAGTTTAGAATGCATGGGCAGATCACTGCATCCAAACAAAGCCCCACTGATTTTAGTATTGTTCTGTATAAGCTCAGCCATCTCCCCTCATGTTGTAATGTGTCATTCTGATGTTAGCCATGTCTTGTTATTTAGATTTGTGTAACAGAAGGTGCATGTACATTGTCTCAACCTGTCCTGTCTCAACCTGTCCTGTCTCAGCTTTTGTGGGAGAAGGTTTTTTGGAAGCTACAGGTCACACAATGTTTGATGAGGTGGAAAAAAATAAAAGAAGTGACCGGAGTCTTTGCATGCAGCCAGTGTGTTTACCATTTTCCCCCCTTTCCTTAAGCATTTATTGACAACTGAACTGACACAGTATGTAGCAAATGGCCAGTTTCTACATCTTTTGAGTTTTGCATTAATAGGAACTTCAGAATTTTGCCTCAATAGATATATTCTTAAGAGAATAATATATAATGTGGCTGAGGTCATCCCTTGAATTAGTTTTGCTCCCAACTTAATTTTAAGCATTGCTCTCAGTATAATTGCTGTTCTACCTACTGATCTACACTTTTTAAAATATATAATTTATGCTGATAATAAGAACCGTCAATCAACCATACAGATCTGGCTCTGCCTTATCCAGATACAGTAGACTTCTGATAATCCGGAACCTTTGGGACCTAGGTGGTGCCGGATTATCGGATATGCCGGATTATCAGGAGGTGCTATAAGATGTTTATATATATATATATATATATATATATATATATATATATATATATAATATACTGTATATAAAGTGTTTTTAACCCTTTTTATTGTAGCAGAAGCACTGTCCAGTGTCACATAATGCCAGGGGCAGACTGACTCGGTCCCATCCGGTTTCGCTCAGTTCGGCTGCTGCCGCTGCTGCCTTGTGACTCGTTTTTTGCCGAAGCTCACTCACTAGGCTCTTCCCATTTTGATGCCGGACTATTGGGAGTTTCGTACAATTGGATGCTGGACTATTGGAGTTTTACTGTATATATGTATTCTAGCATTCAGATTTGGAATATTACATGGCACTTTTAAATAACCTGTTCCCACCAATCTTGCCTTTTTGACGACTTAGCTGTCTGAGCTTCCAAGGGCAAGCCAAGTTAGTCTGTAACAGGAAAAACTAAAAAAAATAAATAGTCTAGTAGCACCTAAAAGACTAACAAAACATGTTGATGGTATCATGAGCTTTTGTGGGCAAAACCCACTTCTTCAGATGACCGGAATATAATAAGTCCAGATCCAAGAATAAATAAGGGAAATAAAGGAAGGAAGGGGAGGGGGGATGAGAAGGAAAAAGGGGAGGAGAGGAAGAAAAAAAGAGACAGTGAGTAGACAGTTCAAATAGTTACAAGAGGCTGGAAAAGTTGAAGTGTGTGTGGAAGCTTAGTTTTTTATGACAGTTTCTAATGTTGAGAGCTCTGTTTGAACAATCTATTCACTGTCTCTTTTTTTCTTTCTCCCTTCCCCTTTTTCTTCCCCCCGGTCCCCTTCCCTTATTTATTCTTGGATCTGGACTTACTATACTCCAGTCATCTGAAGAAGTGGGTTTTGCTCACAAAAGTTCATGATACCATCTACATGTTTTGTTAGCGTTTAAGGTGTTACTAGACTATTTGGTTTTTTTAGTTTTTCATGTCTTAAACAATCAGCTAAATAACCCCTCTTACTTTATATCCTGCCAGTACATAATTTTTGAGACCATTATTATGCTAAACCACAGGCATATCTAATTGAAAACATATATATTTTAAAATATATAACTTAGCGGATGTACCAAGCATTGCTTGGGTCCTTAACTGTAGTAATGGGTTTTTTTTAATTAAAAGGAAAATGTAATGCTTTATTTAAATTATGGGGCTCAAGGCAGGAGGTGGAGGAGTGCATGAGTCAGGGCAGGAGGTTGGGTGTGGGGGGGCTCAGAGCAGAGTGTGGGGATGCAGGAGTCAGGGCAGGGGGCAGGCAGGTAGGGGAAAGCTCAGAACAGGGGTGGGGTTGGAAGAGTCAGGAGAGAGGGCTGGGAAGTGTGTTTGGGGAGCACAGGGCAGGGATGGGAAGCACAGGGCAGGAGGTTGGGTGTGTGGGGATCAGGGCAGGGGCTGGGAGGTGGGGGGCTCAAAATAGAGGTGGCAGGTGCAGGAGTCAGGGCAGGTGGCAAGAAGGTCTCAGGGCAGAGGGCTGGGAGGTCTAGGGGGTCTCATTGGTGCTGTCCGCAGCAGTGAGGGTGGTGCTGCTCCAGTGGCAGCGACTGCCCATGATGGCTGTGGAGGCAGAGGCTGTGTAGCCCTGCTGGCAACTCATCCGGGGAAGCCAGGACTGTGCTGCCTGGCTGGTGGCTCCTCCTGGGGGGTGCAGGGAAGTACTGATTCCAGGGAGGCCGGGGCAGTGGTGTCCTGCCAGCGGTACTCCCCCCGGGGGCCAGGGTGGTGCTGCCCAGCCAGCGGTTCCTCCCAAGGGGCTGGGATAGTGCTGCTCAGCTGGCAGCTCCTCCCAGGGGGTGGAGGCATGGTGACGGAGGCTGTGCTGGCTGGCCCCAGATAGTGGCTCCTCCCAGGGGGCCAGGATGGTGCTGTCCTTCCATCTGTGCTCCCCAGGGGTCCAGTGCAGTGTTGCCCTGCCGGCAGCGCCTACTGGGGAGTGGGGTGGCCCTGCTCTTCCTACAACTCCTCCCAGGGGGCTGGGGCTGGGGCTGCCTTGCCCTGCCGGCTGCGCTCCCTGGGGGATGGGTCATGGCAGTGGGGGGCACTGGCCAGCAAGGCCGCTGACTGGTGGGGTGGTTTGGCCTGAGGCTTTGGGGCAGGAGGCCGCTTACCCGAGGCCCGTGACATGCCACATGCAGAGTCCTGACAATAGCCCTCAGATAATCCAAGTCCTAATTGCATGTTTATATTCTAGCCAGATAAAATAGTCTCCCTTTTTTCCAGGTATTCTTTCTTTGTATGCTGAACTGTAGTACAGTGTTCCTGTTTACTATATAAATCCATGTTGTTCATCCCAGAGGTGGATGGATTCCAGTGATGAGTGAAGTGATTTGTATCTGTTCTTTGTAATCAGATATTTATCCAGGACTTGGGGACTTTTAGGTAAAAGGTGCTATATAAATGTTGCTGCTCTTTCATTCCTGACCTGCAGTAACCTTGCTACTCAAATCTTGCATTGCTCTTGAGCAGTGAATTCTGTCAGTCAGACAGCATTTTACCACATTGTGTTGTGATCGTATAAGCATACAAAGACTTGGATAAGGCTGCCAAACTCATTTTTACTTGTCACCTAGGTCAGGTTATGAACTGAGGTCTCCATAGGTGTCATGCTGGTATACTAACTCGTGTCACCTATCCCCCACGTTAGCCAATATCCTCTCAGATGTACATTTGTCAGTGACTAGATGTTTTTACTGTAAAAGTCTGTGCAGCTAATCTAGGCCTTTTACATCCTCAGTAGTATAGGGAAGCAGAATGATACCAACCTTCAGCAGCAGAAAAACACGTCGACCTTTTAGACAAATTAAGCTGTGTCAGATTCCTAGATTCACAGTGGAGTATCAAACAGAAAAAAAAAGTCTATCATCTCATTTAAAACAAACCAAAGCAAACCCCCAGTTCTCTAAAATTACAGTCAATGAACTATTCCAGAGGCTCAGGTGGATAAGATTATCTTCCATCACGAGGAATGTAGGTTTGAGTTTGCTGCCATACAACAGATGGTGTATTGGAATAAGGGTTGATAATATAATATGCAACTACAGAATTGTTCTATTAAAGAAATTCTTATATGTATAGATTATTGTATAATGTTAAATATGCCTAAACAAAAAAGAGATTATGTACAGTGAAACCCATTTATATTGATCTAAGATCTACAGATTGAACCTCTCTAGTCTGGCACCCAGGAGCGTACTGGCAATCAAAATAGGCCCGGGGAAATGGGTTGAGAATGGCCTTCCCCATGACGTCATCCCTGCGTGCCCCTCAAGCCCCGCCCCAGCATCATGTCTGGCACACAGTGCAGGCAGCGGGTCGGGCTCTGCGTGCCGCATACAGCGCGGACGCAGAGCCGCTCCGAGTGAGGGACAACGGCATGCGGACACGATGGCCCACCGGACGACGGCCCACTGGGAAATTCCCCGGTATCCCGCCGGGCCAGTCCGCCCTGCTGGCACCCTTGGGACCTGACCAGTGCTGAACCAGAGAATTTGCCAAATTCTGGGAAGACAATATTGTCTATCAGCATTACCAACACTTCCACTGCTTATTGGGCTCTTTGGGGTAAATTGGAGCTCAATAACAGCAAAGAATACAGAGAGCTAGGACTGGTTGCTATAAACAAACTTAATGGGACTGCGGGAAACTTGGCCACGCTCATGCTAAGTGAGCATCTAGCTAACTAAAATCATACCAGACCATAGATGTTGCCGGACCAGAGAGTGCTGGACTAGAGAGGTTCAACCTGTAATACCCTCCATTTATGATGAAATCAAATGAACATTCTGATGAAGCTTTGTTTAATAGATGGACGAAATAACTGTCCTCGTTTTTTCTGAACTTGTCAATTCCACATCTGTCTACATGTGAAAGTATATAACATGCATTCTAAGCATTTAGTTGTCAGCCTATAAAATGTCTGTTTTCTATTACTTGGCATATTTTTTTCTGAAACAAGCTGTTTCTCAGAAGGGTCAGGTGGGACTCACTGCAGTCAAATGTCCTTTCTAGGCTTAACTTCTGAACGGCTTTTCCTACAAAATTCCCTCATTGCTATTCTACTCTTTTGAAATTACCCAGTTTGGTAACCTCTGCATAAGATGAAGATTTTCTTATTCTTCTGGGGGTGAATTTTAGGGCCCAAGAAGCCATGACCACAAGGCTCTGCTGGGAAGATGCTGATCAGCTGTGATGTTAGTGAATAGCAGCACCATATTATCCTTAACTCACCCACAGTACTTATTTGCCACACAATGTTAGTGCTGTGGAATATCACACATATATTTGGTGAGCTGGAGAGAATGGGAGGAATAGTAATAAGGGGATAAAGAATCTCTAACCATAAGGTCATTTAGCTGAGTTAAGATTAAGTTGCTAATGATCAGAAATCCTGATAGCCTGGTGGTTTCATTGGACTGTGTGAAATGTGTTTGATTTGACTCCATTTCCTGGAACAGAGATGCATATGTCACAGAACTGACAGCTTTTTTTTTTTTAAGTGATGGGCACTCTTGCAGGAAGTCTTTGCCAAAAGGCTCAAGATTGTAGGAACCTGGTGACTGAATTATCTTCTCATGTAGCATATTTTGTATTTTGGCAAAGATGCAGAGGTCAGTGGACTCTTTCACAAATATTGTCTATGTCTTGTTTTTTCTCCTGTAGATTATGAACTTAGTAGCCCATCGATGTTGGTCTTTCATAAGTGCTAAATTCACATTATGTGGATTTAATATTACTTTAAAAAGAAAGGGTTAATGTCATTCTTGAGTTCCCTAATCTTCAGTCACTTTAAATTACACCTGCAATGCTATCATATCATAAGTGTCAGAGGGGGTAGCCGAGTTAGTCTGTAACAGGAAAAACTTAAAAAACAACAAATAGTCTGGTAGCACTTTAAAGACTAACAAAACATGTAGATGGTATCACGAGCTTTTGTGGGCACATGATACCATCTACATGTTTTGTTAGTCTTTGAAGTGCTTCCAGACTATTTGTTTTTTATAATATCATAGATATTTACATTTAATACATGCTTCATTTCAATATTACGTTTTTCTTAGAAAAACATCAAGACTGTGGTCTTGAGAGGCCACTCTACTTTTCCATCTGCACAGTCCATGGTGTAGTTTCTACTTCCAATATGTAGGTAACATACTCAATATCAAATAGTTTTTCTTTTCTTGAGATGTAAATTATCAGATCACTACATAGTAAATGGGTAAACAAAACATCTTGGGCAATGTTGACATACTGTTTAGTTACACTATAATTTTGTCAACAACCAGCAGTTCTGTTGTGCATGTGTATATTGCTGCAGCCATAAAAATAGCCATTTATTGATTAGAACTGA
The DNA here is from genome assembly GCA_019425775.1 of Rafetus swinhoei. NCBI lineage: Eukaryota > Metazoa > Chordata > Testudines > Trionychidae > Rafetus > Rafetus swinhoei. The sequence goes on along the minus strand of CM033443.1, from coordinate 33,206,339 downwards.
TTTTTTCCCCCTTGAGTCAGTGCCTGACCTGTAAAGTAGAAATGCTGACTGCAGCACACTGCCGATTGCTGATTTTTGACAGCAAAAACCTAATTCTTCCCTGATCCATGTAGCTGCATTGTATGAATTACAAAGCTTATGTGACAGACCTGTTCTGTATTCCAAGAACTGCAACATACCTGTCATCAGACAGAAGCAAGAATGCGCAAGTCATCATTTCACTTTGGAAGCTGAACAGATGATTGAAATTATTTCTTACTACTAATTCTCCTTTTAGTAGAGATAAGCTGCTTTGTTCAGCTGTAAATGAAACATTAGGGTATTAGCTGTCAAGCCAGAAGTATTGGGGAAGCTAAGATTTTATCAGCAGTAGTAACATTTTGGGCAATAAATTGTTTTGTTGGACAGAATACTAATCTCCAGAGGTACAAAGAAGCAAAGCTCATTAAGGTAAATGCTTAAAGCAGACGAAGAAAAAAAAAAAGCCAAGACAAAGGCTTATTACCTTTGTTGTGAGGATAGATAGAGCATTTGCACTTTCTCATTTCTATGTAGCTCCGAAGAATTACGTGGTACAATTATTAAGTAGAGTGTCTATAGACTTGCAGACGTTTTCTGAATATATCCAAGGGACAAATACATTTCAGAAATATCAATAGAGATCTGCAATAAGTGATAGGGGTTTTGGAGACAGTTTTTGTTTCCCTGTGGTGCCTATACTGTGTCCGTACTGTGCATTCATCAGATTAATTGGTAGCATTATTAAATAAGTGTATGTAATGGAGCACAGTAAGAGCCTATATTCTCCAAAATATTTTCATCAAAATAAATACCTTCATTAAAATTATAAGGGTAAAGATCAACGGGATTATCAAGGAGAGTAATTGTACTGCAGTTAGGGACTGCAGAGGAGAAATCACATTTTGTGATGAGATGTGAGAAATATGCCTAGGACAGACGTAAATTTGCTTGTCAGAAACTATGGAAAAAGAAGTAGGTGAAAACAAAAGAAAAAGGTTTCTCTGTCCCTGAACTAGAAAGCCAGATTGCTACTCTCTAGAATGGCAATGCAAGGATTTGTTGTAGGTAAATATATATTGATATTGTTATCCACCATTCGTTATTTTAAGTAGCACTACTGGAAACAAAGGAAATAGAAGAAACTTGAAGTGCACAATAAAGACAAGACAAGCATATCCAGGAAAAATAACTTCTTCAACTGTAAAATTTGTAAAATTTGAACCTGTTTTAATGGCAAGCACAAAGTATCTTAAGTTTCCTTCTAGACCTGGGGTAGTCAGTAGGCAGGATATTTGCCAAATATGAACCACCAGACACTTTTGAACAGAGCCCAAAATATTTTATTATTATTATTATTATTATTATTATTATATTTTCTCTGGAGTCTGGACCATGACTATACTTTGACGAAGAAACCTTGTAAAAAATAATTGATTACCTCGCTCTATAATCTTGACAGGGATTTTGAAACAGCAAGTCTGGTATAATTCATCCCACATATTACCAAAAGACCCATCACTTCTGGAACAAGGTATTTTAGATTGTTTGATTTCTATAAAGACCTCCAGCAAAGCTAGTTTTATTCAGTAGAACTGATGATTATTTGCTATAATGTATAGGATCTTCAAAAGGTTTTCAGTTGGCTATGTCAGAACAAGTGCTGTCTTGTTTCTCTAAACTCCTCTTTTGGGGAGTTTAGAGAATAACAAAAGAATAACAAAAGAAAAATATTGAAAATTGAAATACTGAAATTTTGTTATCTATTTCAACAGATTCCAAAGTTGTTTAAAATGATTTTAGTCATTGGGTCACTGTATAATTTTAGGAAATCACTTAAGGGTGCGTCTACACAGCAGGGCTTAGCTCGAAATAAACTATGCAAATTGAGCTACATGAATTGCATAGCTTATTTCAAAATTGGGAGTGTCTGCATAACACTTATTTCTAAAGAGAGCACTCTTCCTCTGACTTCCCTTACTCCTTGTACAATGAGGCTTACAGGGGTCGGAGTAAGAAGTTCTCCAGCTTGACAGTATTTCGACATTATTTCAAAATAACTGCCCGCTGTGTAGACGCAGACTAAGTTATTTTGAAATAAAGCTAGTTATTTCAGAATAATGTTGCTGTGAAGACATACCCTTACAATCTCTGTGTCTTGGTTTCTTCATCTGTAAAGTGGGGATTATAATGCTGTGACATGTTTTGAGCTCTTGACATAAAGTATGATAATAGAACTTCTAAGGATTGTTTATTCTCTACCATATTTAATGAGGTCACATGTTCTTCATTTGAGGTAATTGTACTAATTTCAAAAAGGAGATTTTATTTTCACTCATGCATTTTGTTTTACCAGCTGAAGACTCTGTCGTTAGCTATAAAAGAAAGTTAATATTTTCTAAGGTTGCTTTATGTATGTTAAAGAAATTATAAAATAATGTAAACTTGAATTTTAGTTGTGATGGGATGGTGTATGTAATATCAGGCTAATTTACATTGATATTTATTAGAGTAGGCGAGGGGTGAATATGGTCAGATGTAGGTCCAGCAGGCGATTTGCAGTTTTCAGCAAGACTTTTCAGTAAAGTGGACATTCTATTCTAGTCTTGCCCTCATTCTGGAGCATAGTCCAATACTTTTGTTGGTGTTGTGTGGAGAACTATTCAAAAGAGAATAGAATGAGACTAAATGGCAATGTATTTAAACTTGTTCTAGTGTAGGACTAGTGCAGTGACCCATCAGAGTAGGAACCCTTGAAGGTGTAATCTTATGCCAAATGCTGCATGGAATCAAATGCAGTGTGGCTACAATTTGGCACTTAGCATAGAATTAGTTGCAAATCTCAAAGCAGTAGTGGTGACACTGGCAGACCAGGTGCCAGCACATGCCAAAGTTTCCATGCCTCGATTGAGTACTGACAAATGCATAGCTGAAATGAGTTCGGCTCACCTGTGTGTTAGTATTGCTAAACAAGGTAGAATGTGCTGAGTGAGTGTTTAGACTTTATTGAATGCTTATGAGTTACTGCCCGCATTAACATCACTTATAAAATCTTTGAATATTTGCATTGTAAACCTCTGTAACTGTGTAAATCATCATACAGGAGAGGGACATTAACTAGTGTAAAATGCCGGTCTTTAGGGGTATGTCTACACTACAGGATAAGGTTGAATTAAGATATGCAACTTCAGCTACGTTAATTGCGCAGCTGAAGTTGAAGTACCTTAACTCGACTTTTGTCCACACTGCAGGAAGTCAAAGGGAGAACACTCTCCCTTTGACTTCCTTTACTCCTTGTGAAAGCAGGACTACTAGCATCGACTGAAGCTCCCCTCTCAGTTTGAATTAGTGTGTCTTCACTAGACCCGCTAATTCGAACTCTGGAAGATCGACAGCGTCAGGTTCGATCTTCTCTATAGACATACCCTAAGAGAAAGTGTTATGTCCTACCTGAGGAAGAAGGCCCGTCAACATGAGAGAGACTGGAGGGGAACATTAAAAAAGGACAAAGGTCCTTGTTATTGACAATCCCTTTTTCTTCAAACGAAGATGAGACTTGCAAGTGAATTCTTCCTATAAACTTAAGTTTTCAGCTCAAAACAGAATGCAGGAAGGGAATAAAAACCCCTACAAGGAGGAACTGTGTCTCTGCTGCAAACCACTTATACAACCACTTGTCAACACTACCAAGTTTTGTCACCAAAACCTTCCTTTTGGCGAAAAAACAGTGAGAGCATTCACGCTGTGATGTGACTTTTGTCAGGAAAAGCAGCCAGTTTTGGTGATGAAAAACTTCCACCCCTATGAGAGACTTTTCTTTTCCCCTCTTTTTATTGTCCACTAGGGCTACATCTACACTACGAGTTTTTGCTGCAAAAAATATGCTAATGAGGGACTTATTTGCATGGGTCATGATCTCATTTGCATATTTTCTGCCAATGCATTTTTTTGCCCTGGGGTTTTTTTGTGCAAAAATAAACAGTGTGGATGTTTTCTTTTTGTGCAAAAGCCCCTTTTTGTGCAAAAACAGATTGGCAGAAAATATGCAAACGAGATCATGACTCATTTGCATATTTTTAGCAGAGAAAGCTCGTAGTGTAGATGTGCCAAGGAGCCAGTGTGGATTCTGTTGTTTGTTTTGTCGATAGAACTGGCTTTCACCAGCATCCCTCAATGCCTGCCCTGATGGCTGTGCTCAGTGTTTTGATTGCTGCCCTGCAGGCCTGTGCCCCTCCCCTTTCAAAGCTTCAGGAAGTATCTGATAGCTGAGTGAGCTGCTCCCTTTAGGGAACAAAGAAAGAACAAACCATTGGAATGTTCCTGTTCTGCCCTGCATTAGGAACACAGCGGCAGGCAGACTGCTGCTTCAGGGGGAGAGGGACAGATGCTGTGTGGCTTTGACATTCCTCAGCATAGATTGCTCACAGAGCTACCCATCATGCTGCTCCCAGCAGCTGAGAATACCGTGGGAGAAATTGGAGGGAATCCCGAGATGTGCAGGGATCAGCTCTGCCTTCCCACCACACTGCACTGTGGGATACATACCCACAGTGCATTGCTCTTACTGTTGATGATGGTGCCTCCAGTGTGGAGATGATCTGTTGACAGAGAAAGCAAGTTGGATTACCCCTGGGTGATTTTTGTTTTGTTGTCTTTTCGGTATCAACAAAAGTTTTGTCAACAAAACTTGGTAGTGTAGACATACCCATATTTTCAAGAGAAACTTGAGGTTTTGGGTTCGGTGGTTGTTGGGTGCCTGCTTCTTTTCAGAGATGTTGCAAACATCTATAAATTCAGGCCCTAGTTTCTGTCCACTGTTATCTAAATCTTCAGGAAGGCTAGCCCCTAGCTCTGCCCCATCTGCCTGGACTCTCACCCCTCCTGTGGCCAGAGCACCAAGACCATTTATGCACCCTGTGTCCAGAGCCCTGTGTCCTCTTTCCCCTCCTACTTGAAGGAGCCCGAAGTGTTCCGCTCAGCTGGAGGAGCCATGAGCATACACGCACACTATCTGCCCAGAGGTGCCTCCGGCCAGCTGCAGCCGTACCACACCTCCCTTCCGGAAATCCCAAGCCACCCCTAGGGAAAGTGACTCATCTATAAGAAACTTTTGATATGCTCTATGCAGTTCTGGGGATGCTGAAGGGTAATCTCTCTGAAGGCCAGGGAGATTACTGATAAATCCAGGGGGCTGAATAGCACATACCATCCTCTCAGCCTCTCCACAACCTGCACGGAGCATAATAAAACAAAAAACTTCTCACCACCAAACCCTGCAACTGGGGGTCCGGCAGCAGCATCAGCATCAGCCATGACCCTAGACATCTAATGCTCAGCATCCAAATCTGGAGGCCAGTTTTGAAAATACCATTACCTCTATCTGCTGCTGTTTTGTGATTTGTTAAATGGTGTAAAGATACTTACCTTCTTTCTCAAGTACCACTGCATAAAAAGCATTATATAAGAGTAAGACATTATAGCTCTTTTCACTAAACCACGCAAATGATTCTAATCTGATCCTTTGTCAAAACTTATCCCTGGCATAACTCCACTCAATGGAGTTACAATTGGGAAGGATTTTTGGCTATAAATATTCAGAACTGAAAGAATATTTGCAACAAACAAGTAACAAGACCCCTAAAGAATCTTCCAAATTGTCTGGCTGTAGGTGCTTCAAAATAGCTTTATTTATAATACAGTAGACTTCCGATAATCCAGAACCTATGGGACCTAGGTGGTGCCAGATTATCAGATATGCCGGACTATCAGGAGGTACTATAAACTGGTTATATACATACTGTATGCATTATATACTGTATATAAAGTGTTCTTAACCCTTTTTGTTGTACATACTATATACAGTATACTGTAATGTTTTAGTTTTTTTAAGCCTTTTTTACCCTTTTTGCTTTACCTTGTGACTCATTTTTTGCCAAAGCTCACCCACTAGGCTCTTGCCATTTTGATGCCGGACTATCAGGAGTGCTGGACTATTGGATGCCGGACTATTGGAGTTTTACTGTACAACATTATGGACTCACCATTTTAAAGAAGAAAGCACCTCTTGTCAAAGTGTTAAATGGACCAATAATTGAAGAATGCATTTCAGATTAGTAGTACCTCTGTCATTATCTTCACCTGAATTGGTTGATTTTGGGCAATGGCTTTATTTCATACTTTTTTCCCCTAAGCAACTTCTCCTAGCAGAATCCCACATGCAAGTGAGAATAAAAGTGTGAAAATGAGGAAATATAATAATTGTTCAATCTGAGAAGGTAGAGAATCTCTATGAAATGACTTTAGTTTAAATACAGATTACAAGTTTATTATACTGTGTTAATATAAATGAAAGGTACTTACGATTGGGGCTTGCACTCAGGAACAGCATTTACAGTTACAGGGGGAACCGAAGCCTGTTGTTCCTGTCCATTGTTATCTAAAATTTCTTTCCTCGAGGCTAGGCAAGAAGAGGCACAAACATTCAGTCCTTGGGGAATTCTGCAATTGTTGCAATTGGAGCCATAGCAAAATTGCAGAATTCCCTCAGGACAAAACATTTAGATGATGAAGGAAAACTGGCTGATTGCCTTTTAGTGAGGTGAAATTTAAAAACACTTTTTCTATGAATGCAGACCATGAAACTTTGGATTTCTGTGGCTAATTGACGATACATTTCAAATTCTAGTGTAAGTCTGTGAAAGTCAGTATACTAATATTCTGGCTGAATTTGGGCTATTGCCTTTCACCTTGCCCTTGCTCATAATAATCCCACATCATTTTCTTTTAACTAACTGTAAAGTGTGGATGAGGGAGTTTCTGTGTAATTGCTAAGATCAGACACTCCCAAGTCCTCCTTCAACCACCTGCTATGTAAAAGCATTTACAGGCTCACAAAGTTGTGGGATTTGGTTTGGGGGTTTTGGTGAGTGGTTTAAAAGACGTGACTGCAAATACTCCAAATTCTCACACAGTCCATGTGCATGTAACAATGAAATTCATTATTCCCAGGGAATTTAAAGCATGGATATCATTATTCAAGTTTTTCTGACAAAGGATAGTAAGAAAAGGCTGAATTGAAGATGTGCTTAAATAGCACATGAAATAATGAACATATTTTAAATAGCACAGTGGATCTGATTCTTATATTTGATGTCACTGAAGTTTCACTATTGAATAATTAGTGTTTTAAGGAAATCATAATCAAGTCCATTGTCTCATTTTGCAATACAAACTCAGTTTCTATACAGACTTAGTTTGGTATATTTATTGTCACAGCTAGAGATGCCACAAAGTTCAGAGGATAAGGTCACTTCAAATCAGAAGTATCTATGCTTAAAGGAAACTTGTATAAACCTAATTTTAGACTAGCACTGTTTTAGTTATCCCAGGCATAAAACCAATATAGATTAAAAGTGAAGAGATAACTGCTAACGGATTGACTGTTCTATTTGCTTTTCATTAGAACTAGTTTAATAATCATAAATGTTTACCAAGTGGAAAGACCATCTGGGAAAGTAAAGTTTTCAATTGTTTGTAACAATGGGGAGAGCTGTTTTTGAAGTGAGTTTCGCAATCTAGGCAGTATAGCAACAGAAGCTCGACCAGCTGCCAGCCCAAGGTATAGTCAAAGATCCTATAAAAAAACTAATAATGTCAGAACACAGCTACCTGCCTGGAAGAGAGAGATCTGGACATGGTAGCAAATGAGAATAGGCAGGCACAGGAGTGGATTCTAAGTGGCAGACCACAACTTTATTAAATGTAACCCAGTGAGGGGCTTTATTTATAATACCCTACCATGTCACCCATCTGCTCAGATACAATGTATTTTAAGTTCTTCTGGTTCAGGAGTTACAGGGCTCCTACCATGTAACCCATAACTTGAAATAGATACTCCTTAGGCTACCTAGGACAGTTCAGCCTTATGATCCAACCCTCCCTCGCCCCACATGCATACACTCTGCAAGAGGAAGAGAGAATATTCAAAATGGGGGGTTTGAACACAAACTCTCCCCTATCTCATGATCACAAGACCCATCAAAAATATCAGGTCTTATTTCTAGGAACTGTTTCTTTTAGCCTCTTAACTTGACTGGAACCCTGTTGTAAGTTGTGATGAGTTAACATCCCTGTCAGGTACTATATTTAGTTACTAAATCCTAGTCCTGATTTATCTAACTGTGCCTCCAGACTTCTGCAAAGAAGTTGGAAAAAGGGCCACCAGGTCTCTGCCAATGTGGCCCCAACAAGAAGAAAAAATTCCTTCCTGATCTTCAAACCACTGATAAGTCAAACCTATAGCATCTGCAAAACACAGATCTGAAAGTGTAGGTACAGGGAGTAGGAAGAGGTTGCTGAAACAGTCCACATGGCTCAGGCTTGAAAGCAGGAGTGAGGGAACATCCATCCCCTTCCTCAACTTCTGGAGGAAGAGAGGCTACCTTATGTTCCCCTGCTTCTTCTGGGCCTGTCCCAATAACCTCTAGTCCCCTCAAGTTTTCCACCTGCTGTGGGTGGCGTGCACAGAGGACATCACAAAGTCAGTTCCCTATTCATTGAGTCCATGATTCAGCAGTCCTTCCCTGTTCAGCAAAGCACGGAAACGTGCCTGAAGTTAAAATCAGCTTAAATACTTTGCTGAATTGGGACCTCGGAGCTTTACATTCCAGCACAACTCCCCTCCCCCAAAATATCAGCCTGCGTTTGAGTGAATCCGCAGGAAAGGAAACACTACCTTAAATTAGTGATTGCTCATCTTCCCTACTTTCCAAAAACAGTGATCTTTTGTCCACTGGAACAAAAATAAGTTCTGTACAAAAAGCAGGTGCTCAGATGCTGTAATAATAAATGCATAGGCTAGAGTACTCTATATAAAGGCACGTTTAAATGAAACTGCTTTGCACGTTAGCAATAAGAACAGAAGGAATAAAAATAAGTGAAATTATACACCCAATTTGTCAGAAAATTCTCTAACGTGATTGAAACATATCTAGTGTTCATATGAGAAATTTGATTAATACCTTAAATTGTGTTTCATGACATTGTGTAATGCATTATTTACTGATCAAGTGTCAGGAATATGTGTGACACCCACCAACAGCATTTTCGTCATTTCTGCCGTGTTCCCCTTTAATCTCAGCCTTTGTATTGATTGCTTGAGTTTGTATCTCAGTGCAACACTGGTTGCAGAGTATGATGTCAATAGTCAGTTAAGAAACTGTACCGTGTCAGCTCTGGGGGCCAGATCCCATAGTTTGCCGTTGTATTTTGCATGTTTAAGCCCCTGGTGATGAAAAGTACAATCCACTGTACTATAGTATTTCCCAATGCAGAGCCTTTCAAAGAAACATTCCCTTTCTGATACCAGTCTGGGTGCTTCTCAGTCCTTTGCATCTTGACATAACTTTTGTTTTAATTGCAACACAAATATCTTTTCCATGACAGAGTAGCTTCCTAATTTGCACCATTTTTCACAGCCATCTGGTACAATTTTGGCAGGGGTAGGGAAGAGAAACTGTAATATTTTCTGTTCCTCCGGCTTCTGAATAAATCCTTGAGCTATTGTATTCAAGAATTTTGAAGTTTTACACTCCTACATGACAGGAAAACTAGGAAAATCCATCAGTACTGCACAGCGGATAAGCTGCATTCCTCAAATAATCCAGTCAATTAAAAATTGATTTTTGTTCTAGGCATCCTGGTGGTAATGTAGTGGGAAGTCAGTGTATGCATTACCAACAGAGCTCACATCAGTTAAGTGATATTTAGGTGATCTTCTGTCATGGGAGAAAGCAGTGCAGTTGATGATCTTTGCTGCTGAAGAAGCTAAATTGAAGTGTCAGATACCAGAATTGCATTTTATTTCTAATATGTTGGCCTGCCAGCTTGGGAGAAGCTATGTGAAGTCTGTGAATACAAAAGGACAAAAAGTGCTAAATCTAGCAGAAACCAGCTGGTTTTGGGAAGATAAAACACAGCTTTTAGGACTCTCAAGTAAATGCATTTAAATAAATTGGATTTTGAAGCCCAATCACTGGACTCCCCCCTCCCTCTCTCTCTCTCTCTCTCTCTCTCTCTCTCTGACTTTAGCAAATTAACACACTTCTATGCCCTAAATTGTGCCCGATGTTCAGGTTTTTTTAAAGTTAGTTTTGTTGTACAGTTTTACTGTAGTCAACAACATCTTTTTAAAGCAACCTGATCAAAGAACAGAAAAAGATTTAAATGTTCATATAAAATAATTCATTGAACTAAGATGTCCATTGGTTAATAGTATAAATATTGAGAAAATTTAAAGGATTAGGTCTCAGTTATACTCTCTGAACTATCACTATGAACTTGCATAAAATGTATATACATGCATGCAAATGTGGGCTCTTATAAAATTTGCGAGTATAAAGATACAATGACTGATGTTAGAAGACATGTAGACTTGTAGTAATACATGAACCTGTATCTGAAATTAGCCTAGATTTCTAATTTATTATATTAAAATGTCTAGTAAGAGCTTTGCATATTAAACCTTCCAACTGAGTACAAAATCTTAAAGCAGACAAAAAGGAGAGATTGATTTTAATGTTTTAATTCTGACATGAAGTTTAGGTTACACCCACTTACACTCAGAGAATTTCAGGGCATTTACCATAAGAATACAGATGTTAACCCAGCCTTCCGGTTGAGTTCTACCTGTCGAAATTCCCTCTGCATTTTCAATTGGCTACAGTGTTCTCCTTCACTTCTTGTCAGAAATTGTTGTTTTATGTCCTTGTGCACTGTTAAACGGTTCTGTGTTCCATCCGAAAGGTGGCTGCATATAAGTGGTAGGTGAAGTGATATGCATAGTTTCTTACCAACCTCTCAAGGATATTGAGAGGTTTAATTAGCTTAATGTCTGTAAAGTGTTGTGTGGTGCTCAGACAAAAGCTGTCATAGAAAAAAAACGAGGTATTACTGTTATTTAAGGCCTGTAGTCTAATTTAAATGGGTGGTTGTTTGGAAAACTCTACCACTGCACATCACAGTGGATTTTTTTAGACATTAGAATCTGGCACACAATAAACATTGATTATAAAAAGAATATATCAAAGATCAACTGAGACAGTAAACAGTGGGCTCCTTAGTAATTCAGCATTCAGGAGGCATGAACAGTTTTTGACAAAAATGGTTGACCTAAACTCAAAATCCAAATTGTGAAGAGGCAGATTATTAGAAACACTTTATTAGTTACCCATCTAACAGTTGGCATAAAAGACAAAGAATTTTCACTTGCCTAAATTACTTATATTTAGAGAGAAAATACATCCGTGAGTGCTAATCTTCCTATAAAAGGGTGTGAAGTCTTATCATACATACTATAATGTCCTAATACAGTGTTTTGTTTTAACATAAATTCAAATATAATATAAAATTAAAAGTTCTCAGAAGAAAATATAATTGTCCTCACCTGTTTGAATAGTTTTACTTCATTAATTTATTGCCAACTTCCAAGAGAAAAAATACATCAAATCTCAAATGCTTATTAAGGTTATTGTTAGTAGTAAAAGGCTGCTGGGGTTAGTGTTTGGAAGTAAAAAAATAATGTTTCTTGGCTTCAAAACACTTCAGCATGATTTGAATACAAGTGGCATACTGTGATAAGTATGTTATACTCCCTTCTGTTAATTAAAGTATTTCAAATGAGACTAATTTGACAACCACTAGCATATAATATATTAAATACTTTGTACAGTATTACTTTGCACAGAACAGTTCCCCATCCCCCATGTGAATACCTTCTGATAGGACATTATAATTCAGAAGCTCTGCACCAAAAGTAGATAATATCTTATTACTATACCTAGTGATCCCTGATTTAGTTTGATTGCGCTCTGCTAATGACTAAATGGAAACAGTTCTCCCAGTCATTGAGAGAGAAGCAAGCATTCAGTGTAGACACACATGCTTTCTTCAAATAATCTTTTGAAAAGCATCTTAGTTACCATTGTTTTATTTTATTTTATTTGTAGACAAATGTAATCTTGCCTGATCCATTGCTGTACAATATTTTATATAAATATATAGGGTATTTTTGTTGCTGCACTGCATGAATACGATAGGCTATATTATAAAATGGATTACAGGTTAATTTATTCCCTGAAGATTCATCACTAGGGTAGACTAGGGCACAAAACAGCTGACTTGGTTTCAAAAACTTGGTTAGGTGCTGCAGTAGCCATAGAATGATGGAATTTGTCATAGCAAAAATACTGATTGGTTGTTTTGTGAAGTACAAGGAAATTAACAAACTGTATTCATGTTAATTAGAAATGAAAGCTGTGTGACTTAGCAAGAAAAAAGATCTTCAAAATTCAAACTTGTGCAACAATACAATTGTTATTGGAACTTCCTTAAGTATTAGTGTAATTTTATCCAAATTCCACCAGGTGCTGCCATAGAACATTCAGCCAAAGCAAAGTTTACAGCTATTGTGGAAGTTATTGTACAACATGTGTGTATGCTAGCATTGTGCATCCATATAATCTGTGCCAACAGACTTTTCAGAGTGTACCTCTTCTTTCTACAACCTTATGCCATTGTGAACCAGCAAGAAATTATTTTTTTAGGTCCAGCACAGAATTTTATCCTTTTGTAGATGGGAAGCTTTTAAAAATCCACATTTCCCTATGATGCATACACACTCATTAATAGAGTATACATTAAAGTTATGCATGGGTTTTAACAGATAATGACCAACTATTTGGTGATATAAGAGTATTTAAAATTTCTATTAATACTTCTTAAAAAAATTATCTTTATAGTATCTCCACATTATCCCAGCTCCACTTCATTTTCTAATTTTTCAGTGCCAAAACCTATTACAGACATCTTTAGAGATGTTTTTCCCCTCAGGTATGTCTAGTCTGCGGCGCTATTTCGGGACACCGGAAGAATCCCAAAATAGCAATGCTGCGTCTTTAAACGCTCCCACTATCTACACAGTACCACATTTCAAAATAAGCTCTTTAGACCTAGACTTGGAATAAGCTACGCAATTTGCATAGTGCAAATTGTGTAGCTTATTCTGACAGAAGGGTGCTGTCTAGACACACTCTCAGTGCTGACTGAAAGACTTTGTGTACCCTTTAGTTTTATTCCAGGTTTTCCCCCACTGTGGGGGGAAAGCATGCTTCCACAAGCCAAACTTTGAAGTAACAGCATCAAATTTGTGACTGATCACAAAAAGTCATTTCAGAGACTGGAAATGGAGTAGTTTGTACACCGCTCCCCCCCCCTCCCCCCAGTGAGTTCAGCCATTGTGTCCATGACATGAAAAGCAATGTGCATTTTAATTGAGACACCTACCTGTGAATTGCTGATCAAGGATTTAACAAATCATGTTTTGAGTCACATGAGACCAAATCATGAACATTCAGTATTGACTGCCCATGAAGAATCGACCACAGCTTTAATCAACCTCTATTTATTCTCAGGTGCAATAATAATAATGACTACTGTATTGGGCCAGCAGCTTTTACAGATTAGAAATCCAGTAAAAGCTAATGACACCAGAATCACAGGTTTAGATTTTCAAATCTCAGTATTGTTTCCTGATGAATTTTATATATAATGAAAAGCCTTTTATTGATTGCAACACACAAATTCTTTTTTAGAATTGTGTATGAAAGCAAATCAAATTAAATTATTCTTCTTTGGCAGTAGCTTGGTGTTATCAAGAAGTGTTTCAAAGAAAAATCTGATGGAAGGTTTCACTTTAAGAAGAACGAAAAAAACCTTAAAATATGCCTGTGACTTTAAGCAGAAATCTAAGCATTCAAAACAGGTGGCTGTAGCAAAACTACTGCAGGCAAAGTCCCCACCTCTAATAAATTTGTGACTGATTGCTCATTTCAGCTGTAATGATCGAATTGATTATCTACTGGGTACTTTATTGGCTGATGTAAGTAGTCTTTTAATAAAATAATGGCAATCAATTATTTGGATTGCTATAATTTGTTGGAGATGACAACTGTTGCCTGGATCTTTGTGGAAATAGACCTGAAAAACTATATACTAGTTTTTTACTACTTTGGTTTTCTTAGGTGCCCATTTTATTAATGTCCAATGTACTATGGGGGACCCTGATTAAATTATCCTGCCAATGTAAGAGTAGCTCAAAATTCAAGCTACATAAGCATAATAGAGATGCTGTGATCAGGTGCTCAGAGCCAAAGTACTGCTCTTTCATTGTGCTATTCTAATCAAAAGTACTGTAGATTGAGCAGTTCTCTGATCTGGTTTTATCAGTCTGAGTTTGGTATAAATCCTGTCACAGCAGCTTTGTCTGATCTGCCTGTAGCTTTGTTCTGAACCTTTCGGTAACAGTTCGCTGAAGCAGAAAGAACCTTGTGAATTGATATTATAAACATGCATGCTTGTTTTATTCATTGTTGAGGCAACAGAATATAACAGAAGTATTTATTTTTAGTGGATTGAGCATAGGTGTTTTTTATTCTTTCAGTGTGAATGGTGGGACGGGGGTGTTCTGTGTGCAAAAGAGGAAAACTAATGCCCTAATCATATCATAGCTATTCTGAATACAGTCCCGTTGAAAAGTAAAAAGTAAAGTGCTGTTTAAATAATTTTAATTAATTTTATTTAAAATTTAATTTATTTAATTTATTTTTCACATTAGGGGGGGATTGTTAAAATCCAAGCCCTGGTCTATACTAACGAGTTATTTCGAAATAACCCCCCCCCCCCTCCTTATTTCAAAACAATTAGCTTAGCATCCACACTACCAAGCCTGTTATTTCAAAATAGCAGGCTGGCTATTTTAAAATCTGTACTGCTGTTTTCCTTGGGGAATAACATTTATTTTGAAATAGTTATTTCGAAATAGTGGATGCGCCACTGCTGCTATTTCAAAATAACTACTCCCCAGAGTAATTTGAGGTAATTACTTCCCAGTGCTTCCTGGGGCTTTAAGTCGAGGCAGCGCATCCACAATAACAGAGCCTGCCTCAGACTAATCTTGAGGCTTCCCCATAGCGGGGATACGCTATTTCAATTTTATTATTTTGGGAGTTATTATTTCAAATTTAATTATTTTGAAATAATTTCCTCGTGTAGACATGCCCCAAAAGTGGTGGTGTTTGCAACTAATATAAGAAAAATATCATATGACATTATTACCCTCAGGAAATAATAATTGTGTGAAATACAAACCAACAATAAGAGCATTTGGTCCTCCCATACTATATTATTTTTCTCTACCTTCTTTTTCTGGGAATTGGAATAAGCTTGAGAAATTTGTAAGATTATGCTGCATTCAGTTTTTTGCTGGTGGGCATTCCTTGCTGACGTTCAAGAGCATGAAATTTCCCTTTAGTCCCACTGCTTTGATATGGTACTTGCCTAGCAATCAAGAAAATTAAAAGTGTGGAAAAAATTGATAAAATTGCAATGTTTTAAAATTAAAGAGCTGAAACATTAAATTGAGTTCACAATAATGGTGTTATGGAGCCATATTGACCCTTATTCTGAAAAGTTTGCTTATACATCATTTACTGAAATTGTATGTCTGACTTCAGAAACATAACTCTAATGTGGGCCAGAGATATTTCAATGACTTTAAAGCTGTGTGTATCTTAATCTAAAGATTCCAATTTAGATCAGGTTCTAGGTGTGGAGAGATTTAAGTAGAACTTTGCAGAGATTTAAGTAGAATTTGGGGATTACACACAACTGAAGCATAATTTCATTTTTAGGTATTTATGCCTCTTTTGCACACAGAACACATCAGACATACTGTTTTCTCATTGAGGGGAACAATGAATTTCCATTACTAAGTAGTATTGCAAAAGTAATTCCTATCTTACACTGAGTATTTTTACATATATATAATAACCAGTCTTTGTGCTACACTGCCCTCAAAAGGTAGTGCATTCAACTGTTTCTGAGCTTTAGAGTGACAGAGACATTGAGAATAAAAATCAGATTTGTTTTTATATGAAATATTTTTATGTGGCTGCATATGGGAAAATTAAACTTGTCACTTCTTTTTAAAAATACCTAGTAGTGAAAAATACTCATTATTCTTTCTGGATAAAAATGATATGTTAAAAGCAAATATGCTTCCATATCAGTTCATTCCATGTTACGTTAAAAAACTGTTTATGTTCGTTTTTGTCTTGGCGTCATGAGCAGCCAAGGACAACCAGAATGCAGCATGCTTCTTCATGACAAAAAGATGGTCTTTTGTAGGCTTTATCATCTGTTTGGTGCCTCTGACTAGCAATTGCAGGATTAAAGTTTTTACAGCTATTAGTAGGCAGCCACCTTCTTCTATATGCTAGAGACCTTTAGGAGAAAAGCTCTGTCTAGCCCAAAAGCTTGTCTCTCCCACAAATAAAAGTTGGTGTAATAAAAGATATTACCTCATTTACTTTGTATCTCTAAACTGTTTAATAGTATTTTATGGTAATTCATTTCATAGGTGAATTTTCTGGATCAAAAATTTAAAAAAAAAATCTTTAATCAATGACAGATCCTTCCTTTTCCCCCAATATAAATATTTTAAAAAACAAAAAGCTAAAAGGCCAGCATTGGGTTACTTCTGCTCATAGAGATCTGCACCTCCTAAACTAATGAGATACAGTATTTAATGCCAAATGCATCTGGTATAAATAAATGTATTATTTATGTTTATAATGCAAATTTGTAGGTAATGGATAAAAATTGGAATCACAGAAATCCTATAGGAATCATGTGTGAGGATTCATGTAGCAATGGAGTTATGGAGCAGTTCTTGTGCTTGAACATAAAATCTTACAGATTTTAGAAACGTATGTCTGTCTGTCCGTCTATCCGTGGGTCTATTGATTTGAGGACTTCTCCTAAATGGTAAGAGGGCGGACCACCAAATTTGGTATGCAGCTTCCTCTTGTCATAACTTAAAATGAAGTCAAGGTTGGCTGTGCAAGGAGAGTGGATGCCTGTATCCTTAGGAGATCGGGGAGGAGGTTAAAGCAGGAAGGAATGTGGTTTCTAGAGGACTCTGTCCCCTACTTTCACCCTTCACTGAAGAGCTGGTGTAAACCAAGAAATGCTTCTGTATTACATTATGTCCAGTGCACCCCACTTCCTGGCTTGCTCTGTACTACTGTCTGGAATTTCAGGATTCCCTGTACCGACAAGTACCATTTGGGTTGCCATAAACACAAAGTCAGTGCAGAGGACAACAGAGGAGCTCCACAGCTCTGAAATGGGCAGCGATGCTAAACATTTGGTTTTCTGTTAGAAACAATAGCCTGTAGGTTTGCGGTACTTCAGGTAGCAATATATTATTGGAGCGGTTCCTACTATTGGTAGCAGTGTCTGTTAAGGGAGCAGCTCTCTACAAACCACCCGCCAATGGGGGCGTGAAACCAGATAAGTGGTCCCCCTCTTGCCCAGATCCCCTGTACCTTAATCCCCCTCGCTCATTCACTACCCCCATCAAGACCCTGAAACCCTATTGCTCTTGCACCCTTCCTTGCTCCTGCACCCTCCCTCCTTGCCAGACACCCTCCCTCCCTGCTAGACACCCTACTCCTACCGAGCTCCTGCATCCACCATTGCTCCTGCACCCTCCCTCCTGGCCACACACTGCACCCTCCCTTGCTTTTGCTCCCTCCCCACTGGCCAGACACCCTACTCCCAGCCTGTTTCTGTATCCTACCACCCACCCAGACCTCGCACCCTCATTCTCTTCTGCACCCCACCTTCCACCCAGATTCTGCACCCCAATTCCTATCCCACTCACTGGCAGCCATGTCCCACAGACTGAACCCCTCATTTCTGTCCCCATCCCAGAGCCTAGGGGGGGTCCACAAAATCCACTAACTCTGGAACCCCAGAAAAGTAAATCTGGCCTCTGGGAAGCCCTGAACCTCAGTTTTCCCTGTCCCTTCCTTTCACCCTGTGGGGCTGTAGCACCTGAGGAGTGAGGTGACTCAGTTGGGGACCACATCAGTGAGGGTTGGGGGTTTGGGGAGGAGAACTGATTTTTCTGTGGGACAGTGGCTCTGTGGGACAGTGGCTCCCAACCCAGAAAAGTTTCCCCACCCCTGCCATAAATAAAGAAAACATTGACACCTTTTTTTGTTGGACATAAATTAATATTTTACTTTATTTAAAATGAAGTTTGATAAACTAACACGAGAAAGTTAAAACACTTAATCTGTTTAATAATTTAAATTAAACCATTCTCCCTACCTGCAGACTAGCAAAATGGCTTGGGCGTAATTATGTAATTAATGGTGAGCTTCCATTAGCAACTGGTGGTCTGCAGAAAGATTTGCATTGAGCCAGGTGGTCCATGGGCCAAAAAGTTTGAGAACCACTCGTCTGAAGTACCTTTAATCCATGCATGTTATATCCTGCTTCCTGGTGCACCTAGGGATTGGTTTGGCTAGCATAAGTTATGACATCCTGTAAGAAGCTGCTTTGGCACTGAGAGACTCTTTCAGCTGCAGTGATCACTACACTATAGTGTGCTCTGTCTCTGGCCACGTCCCCAGCATGTCCCGAGTGTTTAGATGGAGTATTGTAGAGATGACTGCCTGACTTTTCACCTCTCCAAGATTCTCTCAAGACAGCTTTAAGGCTACTTTGTACTCCCAGAGTGACAGAAGCAGCCTCATTGGGGCTGAAATGCTGACCCATGACTTTTATTGGAGTATAAAAATCCTGAAACCAAGCCATATATCAGACATAACAAATGTTGGAGAGATACTACAAAATATTGACTTTATATACTAGGGGATTGTATTTCTCCATATTATTTTTTCTTGTGTGGCTTTATGTATCATATGGCAGTGGGTCCAGAGTGGTCCAGACTTCTGAATGAGTTTCAGAAGTCTCAGTGTGCGTCATCAAAGTAGTAGTCCTTTATATACTGAGGAATTAAAGCAAGACTATAAATAAGTAAAAAATAAATAAAAATCCTTGACTTCATAGAATGGTATGAAATAGATTGTCTGTAAAATCTTAGTCCTGCCAAATTGTAATAGGAATCTTTCTGATAATCCTTCTATAAATATTTCAGTAAATATTTGCTTACATAAAAAGATATAGCTAACTAAATAAATATCCACCTATTGATCCATAAACAAAAGTTCCATAAAGTTTGAATTGACCATCCTAATCAGCGGTATGTGACATAGTTCCACATGTTGTGTAACAATTAGAATGTAATTATTTCAGTCTGCATTTAAATAGAACTGAATTAATCTATATTATGGAAATCTAGTAAAATGTAAAGAAAAGTATAGTAACTACATTTAGTAAAAGAGCAGTGATTTTTATTTTGTTCTGAACTGTGTTACAGACACTAAATCTATATAAAATATATAATATATTCTATAGATGAGAAATAATACAATCTTTTTTACAGTATTATGAAATCACCATTAACTAGCTAAAATACAAGTGTTCTAAAATGCTACTGCCCATGATCTGGGCATTTTGTTCCCACTGATAGCAAAGGAACATCAGAGTCTCCTGTAATTTGTTTTCAGGGACACAGGATTTGGTTGTCTTAGGGTGATTGTGTGTTTTGGGTATTTTTTGTCAAATAAGACTTAAAATTTACTTAACGGCCATGTAAAAATAAGATGTTGAGTGAATGTACTCAGACTTAACCAAACTGAACCAGTGTCCACTAAAGTGTGTTGGATTTTGCAGCTCTATTTTCCTTCTCTTATTAAACTTCAGCTCTGAAACACTTTCCCCTGTTTCGTATTCTGTGGAGCTGTAATATTTGTCCAGCAATGAGCTGCATTCAGCAGTTTGTTAACCAAAATGGGAAGTGACAGACTCACTAAAAGAAAATCTCCGTGCCAAAGAAACAGATATTACTTCTTTCTCACAGATTACTATATGCCTGGACACTGAAGACTGTCAGCCTGCAGACACACCAAAGTTTCATATTGATCCATGTCAGACTAATGTGATCAGAACAGAGACTTTTGTATCATGTTATTCCACTCTTGTGTTTCACAGAGGTGGTCAAATACCCAGAATGTTTTTTTGTTTGTTTGTTTTTTGTCGTGAGATTGCAAGAGGCAGACATTAGAATGAATGGAATAGTATAGATTTGTTGGATTTCATGCAGATACTCTGCTCACACTGATTTTTACTGAGATACATCTGAAAAGTATCACCAAAATAACACAGCCACATTTTCCCCCCCGTGACTATTATCCTTCTCTTTATACTATTGCAAGGCTACGTCTACACTGGCAGCTTCTTGCGCAAGAACTCTTTTGCGGAAGAGTTCTTGTGCAAAAACTCTTCCAGAAGAGAGCGTCTACACTGGCATGTGCTTTTGCTCAAGAGATGTGCTTTTGGGCAAGAGCATCCATGCCAGTGTAGACACTCTCTTGTGCAAGAAAGCTCTGATGGCCATTTTAACCATAGGGCTTTCTTGCACAAGAAATTCATGTTGCCTGTCTACACTGGCCTCCTGCGCAAGAACAGTTGTGCAAAAGGGCTTATTCCTGAGTGGGAGCGTCAGAGTTCTGGTGCAAGAAGCCCTGATTTCATACATTAGAATGTCAGTTTACTTGCGCAAGAACACGCGGCCAGTGTAGACAGGCAGCAAGTTTTTGCGCAAGAGCGGCCGCTTTTGCACAAGATCGCGCCAGTGTAGACACAGCCTTGTATTTTCAGAACAGTTTAACCATTGAAGTTAGAATGTGTTTGTTACTAAGTAAATATACTTTTTAAAAATTGTGAATGTGTAGCAAACTCACAAAACCCTCCTTCCCCCCACATTTTTTAACAAGAGAGTAAGAATGAGAAGTAGAACAATGTGATTGAAACCACACAGGACAATGGACAACACAATCCCTGGCACAAGGAAGTGTAATTATACGTCCACATTGAAGTGGCCCTTGTGCCAAAGCGGGCACTCAACCCAACAGAATTGCCACCACCTTGCCAGGAATGAATTGCATAAATTCAGTGGTGCCATCTGTAGGAACCTCACAACAGAGACTGCTGAGAGAACTTATTGAATCAGTACATCCCATGGCCATGCTACCATCTGTGAACAGCACCAGGCACTTTTTTTTACTACATTGTTGCCCTACCAACCCATCATGGAGGAGGGTTTATGAAGGCAAGAAGCTCCAGCCTCAGGCATCTCCTTTCGCTTCACAAGTTTCACGGGTTGCCAGTATGTTCCTGGGGCCTCTATTAGTGTCTTTGGCAGGTGAAGCTGGTGCAAACTCTTGAAAATATAATCCAATGCGGTGGTTCTCAAACCATAGGTCGGGATCCCAGAGTGGGTCATAACCCCATTTTAAAGGGATTTCCAGGACTGGCATTAGACTTGCTGGGCCCTAGGATTGAAGCAAAGGCTTAAGCTCCACCACCCAAAGTAGAAGCCAAAGTAGGCTTCAGTCCTGGATGTCAAGGCTCAGGTTCCAGGCCTCCCACCTGAGGCTAAAGCCCTTAGTGTTCTGCTTTGCCTCCCTCCCAGGGCAATGGGGTTCAGGCTTCAATCCTCCCTCCAAGGGCTGGATAGTCATTTCCGTTGTCAGTAGATGGTCACAATGCCATGATGTGTGAGATCCCCTGATCTAATATCTTAATTCAGCCCAAAGCAGCAACAGCTGATTTTGTGTTCAATGCTTTACAGAGTATAGTTTGGGAAAAATCCTCACCCTTACTAGCATGCAGTCTTAGAACCAGCCTTCCCAGTGCATTCAGATATGCACCTAAAGAGAGTCACGTCTGCATGTGAATAAGTCATGCAGAAGCCAATCATGTAGGAGGAGGAAATCAGCAACAACAACAAAACCTAGTAAATCATCATGTTGCATAGCCAAGGAAAGAGAAGACTGTCTTGATCTGTAGGTGCTCTGAGGTAGACAAGTCCTAATATGGAAGCAAGTACAGTGACTACCAAGACATACATGATTTGTGAAATAAACTTTTGACATATGTATAGAGAAGAAATATGGGTAAAATTCATATAAATAATGGTACATATTTAAACTAGATGTGGATTTCTTGTTTACATGTATTTTGTAAAATATAACATTCAAATGTGATTAATAGTCACCCCACTTAGTGATTTCTGTAGGATTCATGATGACAGATCATAAGCATGTCACGTATAAAGTAAGACCTGTAAATTGGAATAACCATATTCAACTTCTCCCATCATTTACATGGAGTATTGGGGCCACTGGATTACATAAGTGAAGATCCTCTCATTTTGCCTGTTACCAGACTTCCACAGCAGTCTGATCACACATGTGGTGCGCAGTCATTCCTCCTTTTGTCGTGTCTCTGTGTGGTCTTCTATGATGTTGGGAGTTCAGATCTCTGAACCATGGATTAATATTACCCTAATGTTTTTAAGACACTTAAAATCCTTGAAACAAAGATGCTATAGAATTACAAAATATTGTTAAAGTATTGTAAAGTGAGTTAGTACAGGCAAAATTTTCAGTACCACAAGTAAGAGTTAGCTGTCCACTTCCTATTGAAAAGTCAAGGGCAGTTGTTCTCTTGATTCTCATTGGTGCTTTTGAAACTCTCTCCCTTATCTGTTTTCTCTAAGTACTTAGAGAACTATTGGTCTTCTTAGCACAATTATAATTTGTTGTTTGTGGGGAATACTTGGTTATACTAACTTGTTCAATGCATCATCCTTTGTATATTACTTCTGTAGTTATTTCAATAGTAATTGTGACCACTTGTTTTCTGGTGTGTTCCAAGGCACAGAATTAAGACTAGAATAAGATATTATTGCTGTAGGCACTTCAGTGCTATTAAATTTCCTGTTTTATTTATTATAGTGAGGTGGAGATGCCTGGTGTAATAATTCTGTATCAAAGTTACCTGCATATGTCTGCTCGTAATCCAGCGTTATATAGTAACCTAACAGAAGCCTGTGGCTACAATGTGCTAGATCAGTTTCATTTCAACCACAAAATGGAAAATTTTGAGTAATACATCTTAGATCTGACAACATAATTGATTTTTTAATGATGCACTCCCTGGCTGATGTTATCTTAATTTTGTTATTTAAGTTAATGCTAGATATGGTCTGTATATATTCCACAAAAATGAGACTAAACACATCCATTTTGTGTGTCTGTAAGTGTTTCTCTAGATATATACATTGAAAAAAAGACCAGTAGTGTTGCAAAGTGGTATGAACACACATCATATGAAAGATATTAGTTTTATTTTTTGTTTGC